>OY728137.1:1022991914-1027991914 GCA_963277665.1 Viscum album
GACAAAGTACTATAAAACTTTGCCATAAAAATAGGAAGGAAAAATTCCAGATACCCAAGAGATGTATAACTCCAGATCAGTATGTAAACATAAATAAAAACCTCCAAATGGTGACTTTCCCCTACCCAAACTAGGAAGTTGATAATCTAGAAAAACCTAAATCCATAGTCAGTGTGTTACATAAATATCCTAGTTGGGTCTCACTAATAATTCAAACACAAGATTACAAAATCAAAATATAAAAATTATTTTGTTTGAATTGTCAAATAATATGGTTTTATATTTCAAGTGAATAATTCTCAAATGATCTGGTTTTACATTTCCCCACCCACCCACCCACTTGCACACTCCCCTCCCCCACCCTCTTGCACAACCCCCCGTCCACCCACCTACACAACCCATTTGCACTGCCACCTCAGTCCCACACCCACCTGCACAGCCCACCCCACCCCCACCTGTACAACCCCCCCCCCCCCCACCTCACGCCCAACAAGCTCCCCCTACTACACACCCCACCTGCACACCCCCTTCACCAACTACACATCCACCCACCTTCACACCCCCCCACACCTATTGTACCCCCCACTTTCACAACCCCTCCCCCACCTCTATCATCACATCCCCCCACCTGTACATCCCCACCCACCTCACCCCAACATAGTCCCCATACGAAGCCCCCCTCCCCCCAACACCCCCACCCTGCATAGCCCCCCCCCCCCCCACCTGCACATCCCCCCCACCTCACCTCCACCTGAACCACTACTCTAAATGGGCATAATACATTCGTATGGTTCACTAACTCCACAAAGTAGTGGCTATAAACACTTCAAATAATGTTGACTCACAAAATATGACTCAAAATATCATGCAAGTTGAAGTGTAGAAAAAAAATAGAAAAGAAATCAAATTAGAAGTATTGGGTATACCATAGTTCACATACCTCTATTTTTAGGCCAAATCAAAACATAAAACAAAAAAATAGATGGAAAACATTGAACCTGAGGTACCACTTACAGATTTGATGTTCAGAATATAATAACTATCTGATTTATGGGTAGAAGAATTTTCCGAGTGACGGAGCTCTGTTTCTAAGATGTAGGTCTACAATCAGGAAGATGGGGGATTGGGGATAGAGACAATTTTAGGGGAAAACATTACAAACAGTATTAAAAAATAGTTGGGAAAGGTACGATTTACCAACGGTTTTTTAAAAACTTTGGCAAACGTTTACTAAAACACACATTTACCAACGGTTTTGTAAAACAGTTGGGTAAAGTCAAACATATCCCAATTTTTCTATAAAACCATTGGTTAAAACTCATAAAAACATATATATTCCAATGGTTTATTGAAATCATTGTGTAATAACCTATCAACATCCCTATTCCTAGAGTTTTCATAAACCATTGGGAAAAATCCGTTGGTATATTCTCCATTTCCAGTAGTGGGTTGCCGCCAGACCTCCGGGTTGTCTTTTTTATGACAATCCTAAAATAATCTCAAGAAATAATTTATCCTTAAAAATATTATCAAATATAAACATAATAAATTTCAACCTTTAGACTTATCCACAATACTTATGTCCAAACTCACAGTCCAAAATTTATAATGAAGGTCATGTAATATACGTGTGAATACCTTCATCATGTATTCTGTTAAAATGTGGTAACAAAATTAATTTCCAGAAAACCATATTTGAATAGGTGTGTACTTCTTTATTCCTTCGGTAAAAAAAAGAATACTGGATATACTCCTCAATTCCAAAAATGTTGTAATCACTAACAATGTTAGAATAAAAAAACCATTAATTTGTCCCAATGTAGTCAATAATATAAAATATAATTTATCCAAATCAATCATCTATTATTCCAAAAATAATACCACAGTATCATGACCATATTAATGTTTAACATTGCATTAACAATGTATTTTCCAAAAGGATTTACTTTCTATTGCGTCACTTTTCATGGTACCACACAATATAAAATCCTTAATGAAGTAGTACTGTAGTACAATCCGTATATACTCCATAATTATTATAACCATTACATCTTTGATAAAACACTAAAATGACATAATTATTTAATATCAAAAAAAGAAAACGTGTCATCAATTTTCATCTGTTGTAATATCACAACTTGATTATTATCCAAAAACATCATTTGCGGTATACTCTGATGAATGGGACATTGATTCGTGTAGTGTTCCAACTCCTTGAAAATTAAGCATTGTACATTTGAAACCATTTTCTTACCCTTTCAATCACATACGTAGTATACATTTTCTCCACACTTATAAAAAATCCCATTCCCTTCATTCATTTACAAATGTGATTCTTTCCACTATTATAACTTATGAGAAAATCCTTATTTCCCTTATTACCTTTATCCATCTCTCTCTCTACCATCATTTTCTTTTATAGCTTCCCTTCAAAGAGTTCAGACTCAAATAAATCTTTACTTATCTTATTAAAACATGATACTATTTCTTTATATGATGATAATATGTGGGATATTATTTCTTTTATAAATGTTGGATTAATACCATAAAATATATGATTCTACTTACTCTTTGGATCATGCATATTACTAGAGTTATCATTCCATCTACTAGGATCCTTTTCAAAACAAAGGAATACACTAGGTTAGTTTATAAATCGCAATGCATAATTCCAAACTTGTAAAATATCAAAACTAAATTGAAATGATTATACATACACTCTATTATCATAAAAAAATGTTTTCCTTGAGAATGTATTTACTCTTAAATACTTCATAATGTATTGTAAATAAAATGTGAATTATCCATAGAATATCCCCTAGGGAGTGTCATAACCAAGAGTATAACAAGGCCCATTGTCCTGTACCAAGATACCCCAGGTCAAGCCCGAAACATCGTGTCGAAGTTTCCACTCTTAGGTACCTATGTGATAGAGCCGCCTCTACCTGGTCGTATCTAGACATTGATGTTTTTCTTATAAAAATCACAAAATCTCTACATTACAAAACATCTAGGATGTTCATCTATACTAATCCTCTAAGTCTATATTAGGGTAATGTCATCTAATCAGAGTTATTCTAAATCTAGTTACCAAGGTTATTGCTAAACATACTCTGTTACCAACGGGAAGTCCCCTACCATAGTTACCCATAGTTGGTGCATTATATTAATACATAGTCATGATTACAAGGAATAATGTACCGAAGGACTGATCAGTTTAGTTATATTGGAAAATATATTACATACATGAGCACTAAATTGCATTATAAAATGAAAAACAACAAAAAAATTGACTATATTGACCACATTAATATCCCATAGACTATCCCTGCAGGTCATAAATAATAAACTTCTTCTCATCCTGGGGAAAATAAAACATCGAAAGAGGTGAGCTAAGATGCTCAGTAAGGATAACAATATAGTAGAAACTTTCATAAATTAGCATAAAAATTTAAGGAAATGTATAAAACTAAAACAAAATCATTTTAAACATAAAATTCAGCATAATATGGAAAATATAAATCAAATAATTCCATTTAATTATTAACATGTATATTCTACAAGTCAAATAATTATATGTAAAATCAATAGCTAATTTCATAATGATGGAATGCACAATGTCGGACATAATAACCACAAAGTCAAGGCCTCATGACAAGACTACAAATACGATTTTTTCATATCCTTGTGCCAAGAAACAAGTTTATCTCACGAGACCTAACGATGCATCGAGGAGCTATAGCGTGCTCCACCCTTCACTTACTAAGTCCAATGAATTCCCCATATGAAAATGTTGAAACATAACATGAACATTCATATTACAACAAGCATACGAAATGTAATTACATTAACCATAAACCATTAATGGTATAAAAATAACACATCCACAGTCAAACATATCACAAAACCTTCAATACATTAAGAAAGATTTTTATCATAATAAATCGCCTCAAAAAAGTATAAAATCTAGTAAAGGATGTTGAAATTGATGAAATCAAAACAATTTCAGAGAGATATCTCTTTCTATTTTGAAATTATTTAAAGGTCGTGTAATTATAAAAGAAAATATTTATTTTGAAAATATTCTTAAAACAATGTAGGTAAGATTAGAAGGTGTTATAATGGTGGAGAATAGCCACACCCACCTTAAAAGTTAAAAAAAATATTCTTACCTTAATTTTTTGAAATGGTCATAAAGTTCCTTGTTTTTAAAATGACGATAAGATTCCTTCAAACCATTTTATAAAAAGTCAATCAAGGGTATAATTGAAGTTAAACCATAGTATATAAAATAGTAAAAATATTTTGAAATACATTTTTTAAGAAACACAGATGTAGATGAAAATGAGGTCGTAGAAGATACTAACGTAAAAACAACCTCAGATAATAAAGAGATTGTGAAATCAACCCTTACCTCATACTTTTCATTGGTCGAGGGTATATTAACCTCTTTTATCATTATATAATCATTTTTATTAAATTATAAAAGATCCAAATATAGAAATATGATATAATATATGATCTTATAATATTTCTCTATTAATAATATTTTAGTAGTATCATTGTTTCAGGTGTTAACAGATTCATTTTCCTTTATTTGTTTTGTTACGTTAGTCATGTTTTTTATGGATAAAATGTATTTTATTCATATCCAGAATGATATAATTTTATTAAATATTATTTTTAATAATAAAATATAAATTATTTGTGAATGGTTACGATGGGGAATGAATCTCATCGCATTCGTGCAGACAGTAATCCGTACGTACGGACAACCACTACTTTTATTTTTTTTATTTTAAAAGGAAAGATGACCAAATGATACATAGGTATATTATTATTCCAGTACAATAAAATATTTTATATATGTTACGTAATTTCATTAACATCATCCTTTATATGTTCTATGTATGGTATGAACGAGTCATATCACTTTGAGGGGAAGGTAGTCCGCACTTCCTCAAATTAAATTATCATATATATACAACATGAAAAGAATAAAGGTATGATATAAAAGATAATAACAGAAGTTACATATAAAATAAATAAAATAAATATCATATATAATTATAGTTCCATCATAATGTCCAGCATAAGAGGTGGTAGTAGAAGATTGAACAATCATCGTTTCGTGTGGTGGTAGTTCTCCATCCACAGAAACATTAAGTTTTATACCAATTAGATGGAGGTGTGTATAAGTTTAGTTAAAATGATTTTCATAAAAACAATGTAGTATATTAAGGATACTGGTGTTTTTTATAAAATAAATAAATAAAAAGAGTTTAGGGGCTGGAGAAGTAAAATAAATGAAAATAACTTAAGAGGAGATGCTACCTTTAAATCGGGTAACTCCATTTGGTTTGAACCAAAAGGATTCCTTGAAGTGCCTTATGTATAAGGTAAGGCTTCAACAAAGGTAGATAGGGATTTAGGGAGCTTAAAATCTCCATATTATATGATTATAAAATTACAACAGTATACTAAATATAATGATATATTTTTATTCAATGGTTACTACCCAAACTCACAAAAACTTCCATCAAATGGGATATTTAATCATCATTCCTATGTACAGAGGACTACCGCCTGGAAAACCAATTTTTTTTCTTCCATTTCAACCTTTCACATACTATAATAATGATGGAAATTGTGTTTTTATATTATATATATGATTTTTAAGATGTATATATTATTATTTAAGTTATATATGACTCATAACTTCATGCTCTACATTTTTTTAAATATGATAACATTGTTTGTGGATGTGTGCACTACCGCACCGTCAATGCAATGTTATTTGTTCACACATTACGTGAAACTTATTAAGGTTTTGTTCAGTGAATGTATATGATATAATTTATTTAATAATTGTACTATAATATTATTATATATAAATATAAATATATTATATTTACCTTATTTCATTTAATATGAGAAGAAAATGGATACAACGTTCATGCGTACATACGACCAACCATTTTCATGAACGATTTATTTCATTTTATGTTTATATATATTATAGATAATTATAACAACAATTATAATGAATATATAGAATAATTATTTATTTTTTAACATTATGTATGTGATTAAATCATCACATAATTATGATGAAAAAATATGACAAATCAAAACACACGGAAAAAACAGATGGTTATACCCACAATATAGCTTTAACATGGAATTATCAATAAAAAAGTAATATAATTTCACAAGTAAATCATATATGGAATTATATAATTGAATATTATTATTTAATTTATTTATAATAAAACTATATTTATTATAATTTTTGTTTGAAATAGTAAAAAGTTAGTCAAGTCGTAAGATAAGGTGATTTGTAGCCTCGCATTAATTTCTACGAGACTTAGATAATATTTACCACCTATTATTGTGTGGTATATATACTATACATGAATTTATTATATGATATTTATCCTCAAATTTATGGGCATTTACATTTCCATTATATGAGATCTAACACCCCAAGATTTTATGAGATATATTGTTTTTAATTTCTTTCATATCTTATGTTGTACGCTAGGCCAAGATTATCTTGTACTATACGCAACACCGTATTAGCTTGTAGTATACGTAACACTATTCTTGGCTCGTGTTACACACAATTTCATGTTTGTTTTGAAGAAATTATTCTACGCAACATTAAGTATAGATTTTGTTTAATGTATAAATGATATAAGTTTTGATTATGTTAAACGCCACACCAAACAAATATTTCACTACACACAGCCCTTACTTGTCTTGCATTACAGGTAATCAAGACCTTCCTCGATAGCGTGTGTAGTACGCAATACTAAGCTTCACTAAATGAGATATTATTATAATATTATTATGAACTAGCCGTTATGAATAGTAATACCCACTTTTTAAAATTTTAGAAATTTAATCGTTCAAAATGGACTTCATTTTTGGATTCGGAATATCTAAATTAGCCTAGGGTGAATTTTAGGTATTTTTCTGAAAACATTCAATTTTTGATGAATAGTGAAAACACTAGGTTACTATTTAAAAACCGACTTTTTATTTAAATAATTATATATTTTATTTAAATTTATTTTAGGTCAAAATTGATACATACTACCAGTATAAGTTAAATTTAATTCATTGGATTCATTTTATATTAATTTTAGACATATAAAAATTTTATTGAACTTTTCACCGTCTTTTACCCACCTCCTTGGAGAATTTGGAAATTCACATAACAATTAATTTTACCGCTATTGTGAGTGGAATTTCAAAAATCCGAGAGACATGATTAATATCAAGGACTAAAATGTGGTTCAATGAGATGAAAATAATTTTTGGTGAATAGTAACTTTTTAATTTTATTTACCACGGTTAAAAGTAAATAGTTTAATTAAGGGTAAAAATAATATTATTATTACCTTAACACGTGTCCTAATTCAATTGGATACGTGTAATTCAACCAAAAACAACCTAAGGAATAAAATATGTCCATCTAGGTCCACTTGGATTAGATTATGACATTTATTATTATTTTATTTAAAGAAGAGTTAAAATAGTTAATATCAAGGCTTAAAAAATAAAACATTTTTAATATAAATTTATACATAATATAAATTTGACTATAAGTATTCATTAGAAAGATAAAAATATTTCCTACATAAGGGTATTTTATTTATAATTTTTAGACATTAAATAATTTAATTTATTAATGACACAATGATGATGTGGTAATTACCTTATTAATGAAATATTAACATAAATGATGTTATAAATACCCAAATAAAATTAATCTGATACTTTTAATGAATTACAATAATTTTATAGTTTAATATGATATGTTAGTATTGCTTTAATTAACTTTTTTCGAAATAATCATTCTGATATGATTTTCACAAAAATCAATTACCAAATAGTGTCAAAATTGACATAAAATAGTTTTTAAAACAAATATTATATTATTAACAGATATTCTATTCCTAAAAAACTTAGGTTCAGCCAAAAGACTTATATAATAATATATTTGATATTAATTAACCAATTGGGGTTCGATTGGAAGTTTATAGTAAGTTTATTAACCATATAGTGTAAGAAAACAAGAAGAAACAGTAAAAGTTAAATTATTTAAATTAGAGTTAAATCTAAATGATAAGGTTAAAATGGTGACCTAAACTTGTCTAAAACCTATTGGTTGATAGTATTTCGACCCATACCCACATTATCTTCTAAATAAGTCACTTAGGAGGCATTATAAACAGAATGTGACTTTATTATAAAATAATATTTTATGTTTTTCCTAAGATGCCCCTCTCCTCCCTTGTTAAAGGACACCTACATCTTCTCGTTACACAACATTGAGCTTTCAAGTTCGGCCAACCCCTGACCAGTTCTCTTATAAACTTTCCTAGAAAAATTATGGAGGTTCTTTTATTCTTAAAAGACCAACTTTAGTCCCTTAAGAGGAATCTTAAAAGAGGTGCGTCAAAGAATAGGTAATCTCTTCTACCGATTCATTCAAGTTTTTTTCTTCTTCAACTTCTTATTCTTTAGTTGTTTCATTATAAAGTAATAACATCAATATAAATAATATACTGATATGTTGTTATAAATATGATACAACCCCATTTCACCTTCTATCCATCCTACGGAATATGAAATCACCGCGCATGCGTACGTACGGAATACCGTCTCCACACCATGGTGTTATATGTTTTCCACCACCACCTTACTTGGATGGGTATAATGGTGTAATGAATAACTATATATAGTTATTATAAAATCATACTGATTCGGATATATTATATCATCCACTCCAATTCAATTAAATAATTATAGGAATGATATCATCACTCGTGCATACGTATGGATTACTGTCTCCACAACGCGATGAGATTCATTCTCCATGTTAAACACTCAAGAATGATTATAAAGTATATATAATGATTAATAATGAAATATATGAGATTATAAGGCTAGTTTTTTTGTGTATATATATATATTTCATCTACATACTTCTATTATAGTTAATAAGGAAAAGAAAACAGTGTTCATGCGTACGTACAAGCTACCGTCTCCATGAACGGTGTATTTCATTTCATTTATCTATCTATTATATATATATATACTGAATATATATGATATAAAAATTATGATTCACTTTCTGGAAGTAATTAAATAATGATATAAGTAATAATAATATCAAGAACAACAATTCCAAACACGTACGATAATAAAAATGATTTTACCCAAAACGCTGCTTTAGCAAGGAATTTACAAAAGAACGGGTAATATAAAGTCTTAAGTGAACCATTTATAATATCATAAAAATGAATATGATTCTATAATAAGTCAATAACATTATTTAAATCATTATACAGGAGGTTTGAATACGTACAAAGCATATCGGATTTAAGGTAAGAGATAACTTTTCCAATCTCGTTTTTATCTGAGATTGTTTATTCAAAAGTATTTTCTGGGGTTATATTTATCATCCATGTCCCTATTTTCTAAAAATTGTTTCATGTATGTTTAAATTATTTTTTACCCATTTTTTACTTTTACTACATAGTATATAAGTAATATTTCTTTTTTTTACGTTTTGAGGTACTTTTTTGACTTTCCCATCCAAAGTACGAGAAGAATGTTTTTTTAACTTATACGACATGAATGTATTTTTACGGTTTCATAACGCCTAATTTTCATGAAGAATACTCTACAAGATTTCATGACTATTTTCAAAAAAATACTTTTCTTTTAAATTTTCATGGCATTTTGTGAAAAGAAAATGATTTTGAATAAGAATGGATATTTTCCTCAAGAATTAATTTCAAGTGTTTTATCAAAACTATTTTCCATATAAGATGACATTATTTCATATGTGTATGATTCAAGTATAATATCTCTAGGATTTTCATGGTTTTATTTTGTTTATGATGAAATGATATCCACTGTTTTATATGGATTTTATTATGATGGGATGATTTTTATGAAGCCCATTTTATTTATTGGGTTTGAATGAATTATTTATGTTTATTTTGTGGAACACAAAATAATGATTTCATTATGAGATGGGTGGGACCTATATCTCCCTCCATTTCACTAGGTAAATATTTATATCTCATGATATAGACATGGCTGGAATGGAAAGTTAATCCGGTTCAGGGATACATTACTAGAACGAGGAGTGAACCTGATTCAGAAATGGACTTTGTCCACTAAGATGGTCTTGGAAGCAATGCCTTGGATACTATGGAAATCATAACATGTGTTCAATGGTTCCCACAATTACATGTTTTATTCCCATTTTATTTTATCATGATTAATGTTTCTTTATGATCTATGCCTTACGTACTGCCATGTTTTATGTCATTACTCATGATTTTGATGTTTAAATATTATGTTCATGTTTTGAAGTTCAAATTTATATGGTTTGTATTATTTTCTTAATTCTTACCATCACTGAGAATTTGATCTCACCCTTTATATGTGTTCTTTTCCCCAGGATATAAATAAAGGTTTTAGGTAATAAATAAAGAGAGGAAGATATTTGTGGGATATGTTGAAGATCTTTCACCATGATTAGAAGATTATATTCCAAGTTTCCAAAGACACTAAACTATTATGGTCCCTGTGTGTCTATTTTTGTTATGTATTATGTATTCTACAAATGTAATGTAATGTCCATGTACGTCATGCTTTGGGTCTCTACAGTTGGTATCAGAGGGAGGTTTAGTTAACCATTGGAAACTAGGATACCAAAACTTTAGTGATATCCCTAGATATATTTCTAAGGTATTTCTAAGGATGTAGCTAATGTTTAGTATGACTATAGGTTACAGTCCTAGATTTATGTTAACTATCATGAATAACCTAGGGTGAACCTAGGATGTCATGGATTAAAGAATGTGTGATAAGTTAGACATCCCATAAGTAAATATTTATGATTATGTGGTTCCCCATTATTTTAACTGTTTCTTACTCCATGGTTTTTGGTTTTAGTCAATGGTGGGAACCAGGAGGAATTGGGTCATCATTGAATCCAATGGAAAAATTGGTGACTATGAGAAACGAAATTGCATAATGCCTAGAAAAAAAGATTTTGTGATTATGCCAAATCAGTCATCACGATATATGATTAACAAGGTGAACTTTAGTGGTATTCCTAATTCATCAAATAAGAGGAATATGGACTTTTATGCATGTTCGCATGTTGAGGAGCATAGAGAAAGGAAGATTGAGATTTCTAAAGAAGGGAAGAAGAACCATGATGATTACATCAAATGGAGGGGAAGATGTTTTCTATGTAGAGAGAAGGGTCATAGAGTGACAAACTGTTATAGAGTTCAATGTCTTATCTATGGAGAACATGGGTATTACACAACTCAATTCCCTGACCTAAGAGTTTACTTATAAATCAAGGAAGGATTTATTCCATTACAATCATTGAAGTGGATGGATTGACGTGTTTATGTATTGGTATTCAAGAATAATGTTGTTGAGGTACTTTTATGGTATATTAGAATATCTATGTATTGGTTTATTGTGGTTTTCAATAATTATATGGTACTAGTAACCAAGAAAAGTGATTGAAATATTTTTGGAAAGAAGATGATATGCGCATAATGAAGGGATAAAGAGAAAATGAAATGAGCTCATAACTTATATAAGGACAAAGTTATATCATGGTATGAGTATATAGAAATTTTTGGACTTTGGTATGTGGAAAGAGTTAACTTTTGACAATATTCATGTTTTCACTATGGTTTAATGGGTATTCATTTTTCAAGAGAATACTTGATTAAGGTATTCACATGTTTGGAATGTGACCAAAAAGATATATCGTATGATATGTGGGGGATAAATGATGGTATTCACATACTTGGTAGATGAAATTTCTAGTAATTGTTTTCCTTATACTATGTGCTTGGACAGAAGTATTTTGGATAAGCCTAAATATTGGAATGAATTAAGTTTGACATAAGATAATATTGTTTAAGGATAGACCATTTTTCGATATTATTGAAGGAATGTTATTATAATGTAGTTTTAGAAAAAAGGCACAACCTGTAGGATGGGCAACATCCTGTCGCGTCGGACACGGTTGCGGGAATAGAACCCACAACTGAAGTGCGACATGCCTTTATCTCATACCACTAGCCTACAGGAAGTCCCTGGTTAGTAGAAACTAGTTTAATTTTATTAAGCCCTATGATAGATGAAGTATAAGTCCATATATGATTAATCTCAGCATAGATGGACTTATGTATATTTAATAAATTGTGCGAAACCTTTTGCGATAGAAACAGATGGAATGACCGAACATTCTATCACATGATCTTCTAACACTTCACGAATGACAAATTCAACTTAATTTATTCAAGAGATGAAGTGGAAATTGTTCAAGGCACGATCAATGGTGAGGTTATACCAAAATCAAGTAAGTATTTATTTTAATTAAAAAATTATTCAACATTTGGGAAATGATCT
Source organism: Viscum album (assembly GCA_963277665.1). Classification (NCBI taxonomy): domain Eukaryota; kingdom Viridiplantae; phylum Streptophyta; class Magnoliopsida; order Santalales; family Viscaceae; genus Viscum; species Viscum album. The sequence goes on from OY728137.1 coordinate 1,023,004,386, forward strand.
TGAAAACCAAAAAATTTTGTCCTCGTGCTCTAATATCTGATGAATCAGATGGTACCTTATATCATCACAAATTTATGGCATTGTGACTATTGGATTTTTCATAGCCCAGTTCTCTACCACTTTCCATCAGAACATGATGGTTAGATTTTTTTTCCATATCTATATTTCTACCTATGTTCTCTTATGTGGAAACCCAGTGATGAGTTAATATGGGTAACCGTTACATTTCTTAATTTACGTTTTACAATTAAGTTTTAGTATTCCTTATTAAGATGTGGGTTTCTATGAAAGAAAATTTCAAGTAGTAAACAATTTATAACCCCGATGAATTTAGAGGGAGAAATTCATTTTAAGGGGGGTAGAATGTAACACCCCAAGATATTATGAGATATATTCTTTTTAATTTCTTTCTTATCTTTTTTTCGTACGATATGCCAAGATTATCTTTTATTATAGGCAACAACATATGAGCTTGCAGTATACGTTACACTATTCTTGGCTCGTGTTACACTCAATTTCATGTTCGTTTTGTGGAAATTATTCTACGCAACATTAAGAATAGATTTTATTTAATGTATAAATGAAATAAGTTTTGATTATGTTATGAGAAACACCAAACAAAGATTTCACTACACGCAGCCCTTACCTGGCTTGAATTACATGTAATCAAGACCTTCCTCGATAGCGTGTGTAGTACGCAATAACGAGTTTCACTAAACGAGATATTATTATAATATTATTATGAACTAGCTGTTATGAATAGTAATACCCACGTTTTGAAATTTTATAAATTTTATCTTTCAAAATGGAATTCATTTTTGGATTCGGAACATCTAAATTATCCTAGGGTGAATTTTTGGAATTTTTCTGAAAACATTCAATTTTAGATGAATAGTGAAAAAACTAGGTTGCTATTTACAAACCACCTTTTTATTTAAATAATTATTTATTTTCTTTAAATTTATTTTAGGTCAAAATTGATACATAATACCAATATAAGTTCAATTTAATTAATTGGATTCATTTTATAATAATTTTAGATATATAAAAATTTTATTGAACTTTTCACCGTCTTTTACCCACCTCCTAGGAAAATTTGGAAATTTACATAAAACTTAATCTTACCGCATTTGTGAGTGAAACTTAGAAACTCCAAGAGACACAGTTATTATCAAGGACTAAAATTTGGATCAATGAGATGAAAATAATTTTTTGTGAATAATAACTTTTTAATTTTATTTACCACGATTAAAAGTAAATAGTGTAATTAAGGGTAAAAATAAAGTTACTATAACCCTAAAACATGTCCTAATTATATTGGATAAGTGTAATTCAACCAAAAAAACCTTAGAAATAAAATATGTCCATTTAGGTCCACTTGGATTAGATTATGACATTTATTATTATTTTATTTAAAGAAGAGTTAAAATAGTTAAAATCGAAGCTTAAAAACTAAAACATTTTTAATATAGAGTTATACATAAGATAAATTGGACTATAAATATTAATTAGAAATATAAAAATATTTTCTAAATAATGGTATTTTATTTAAAATTTTTATACATTAAATAATGTAATTTATTAATGACACAATGATGATGCAGTAATTACCTTATTAATGAAATATTAACATAAATGATGTTATAAATACCTAAATAAATGTAATATGATACTTTTAATGAATTAAAATAATTTTATAGGTTAATATGACATGTTATTATTTCTTTAATTAATGTTTTTCGAAATAATAAGTCTGATATAATTTTTACAAAAATCAATTACCAAATAGTGTCAAAATTGACATAAAATAGTTTTTAAAAAAAATATTATATTATTAATTGATATTCTATTCCTAAAAATATAAGGCTCAGCTAAAATACTTATATAATAATATATATGATATTAATGAAACAATTGGCGTTCTATTGATAGTTTATAGAAAGTTTATTAACCCTATAGTGTAATAAAACAAGAAGAAACGATAAAAGTTGAATTATTTAACTTAGAGTTAAATCTAAATGATAAGGTTAAAATGGTGACCTAAACATGTCTAAAACCAATTGGTTGATAAGATTTATACCCATAACAACTTTATCTTTGAAATAAGTCACTTTTTAGCCATTATAAACCGAATGTGACTTTATTAAAAAATAGTATTTTAAGTTTTTCCTAAGGTGCCCCTCTCCTCCATTATAAAAGGACACCTCATCCATCTTCTATTTACACAACATTGAGCTTTCAATCTCGGCCAAAACCTGACTATTTACCTTCTACACTTCCCTAGAAACATTATGGAGGTTCTGGTATTCTCAAAAGACAATCTTTAGTCCCTTAAGTGGAAGCTTAAAAGAGGTGCGTCAATGAAGAGGCAATCTCTTCTACTGATTCTTTCAAGTTTCTTTCTTCTTCAACTTGTTCTTCATTAGTTTTTTCATTATAAAGTAATAAAATTAATATAAATAATATTCTTATTTGTTATTATAAATATGATACAACCCCATTTCATCTTCTATCCATCCTACGGAAAATGAAGTCACCGTGCGTGCGTACGTACGAAATACCGTCTCCACACCGTGGTGTAATCTATTTTTCCACCACCACCTTACATGGATGGGTATAATGGTGTAATGAATAACTATATATAGTTAATACAAAATCATAATGATTCTGATATATTATATCATCCACTACAATTAAATTAAACAATTATGGGAATGATATCATCGGTTGTGCATAGGTACGGATTACCGTCTCCACGACGCGATGAGATTCATTTTCCATGTTAACCACTCAAGAATGATTATAAAGTATATATAATGATTAATAATGAAATATATGACATTATAAAGCTATTATATTTATGTGTGTATATATATATGTCATGTACTTACTTCCATTCAAGTCAATAAGGAAAATAAAATAGCATTCATGCCTACGTACGACCTACCATCTCCATGAACAGTGTATTTCATTTCATTTATCTATCTATTATATATATATATATTGAATATATATCATACATAAAACATTATTTACATTCTGGAAGTAATTAAATCGTGATATAAGTAATAATAATATCAAGAAGAACAAGTCTAAACACGTACGATAAATAAAACGATTTTACCCAAAACACTGCTTTAACATGGAATTTACAAAAGAACGGGTAATATAAACTCATAATTGAACCATTTATGATATCATAAAAATGAATATGACTCTTTAATAAGTCAATAACATTATTTAAATCATTATACAGGTGGTTCGGATATGTACAAAGAATATTGGACCTAAGGTAAGGGATAACTTTTCCGATCACATTTTTATCCGAGATTGTTAAATCATAAGTATTTACGGGGGTTATATTTATCATCCATGTCCCTATTTTCTAAAAATGGTTTCATGTATGTTTAAAGACTTTTTTACCCATTTTTGACTTTTACTACATGGTATGTAAGTAATCTTTCTTTTTTTACGTTACGAGGTACTTTTTTTGACTTTTCCAGCCAAAGTACGAGAAGAATGTTTTTTTAACTTATACGGAATGAATAGATTTTTACGGTTTCATAACGGCTAATTTTCATGAATCTTACTCTACAAGATTTAATGAATATTTTCAACAAAATCCTTTTCTTTTAAACTTTCATGGCATTTTGTGAAAAAAAATGATTTTAAATTAGAAAGGATATTTTCCTCAAGAATTCATTTCAAGTGTTTTATCAAAACTATTTTCCATATAAGATGACATTATTTCATATGTGTATGTTTCAAGTATAATGTATCTATGATTTATAAGGTTTTATTTTGTTTATGATGAAATGATATCCATTGTTTTATATGGATTATGTTATGATGGAATGATGTTTATGATACCCATTTTATTTATTGGGTTTGAATGAATGATTTATGTTTATTTGTGTCACATGAAAGAAAGATTTCATTATGAGATGGGTGGGACCTATATCTCCCTTGAATTCATTGGGTAAAGATTTATATCTCATGAGATAGACATGGCTGGAAAGGCAAGTTAATCTGGTTCAGTGATACAGGACTAGAATGAGGAGTGAACTCAATTCATAAAGGGACTTTGTCCACAAAGATGGTCTTGGCATCAATGCCTTGGCTACTATGGAAATCATAAGATGTGATTAATGGTTTCCACAATTACATGATTTATTACCATTCTATTTTATCATTATTAATGTTTTTTTATGATCTATGCCTTATGTATTGCCATGTTTTATGTCGTTGCTCAAGATTTTGATGTTTAAATATTATGTTCATGTTTTGAAGTTAAAATGTATATGGTTTGTTTTATTTTCTCCATACTTACCCTTACTGAGCATTTGAGCTCACCCTTTATATGTTTTCTTTTCCCTAGGATATAAATAAAGGTTTTAGTTAAAAAAAGAGAGAGGAACATCTTTATGGGAGATGTTGAAGATCTTTCACCAAGATTAGAAGAGTATATTCCGAGTTTCCAAAGACACTAAACTATTACGGTCCATATGTGTATGTTTTTTAGGTATTAAGTATTCTGAAAAAGTAATGTAATTTCTATGTACTTCAAGCTTTGGGTCTCTACATGAGATCTCTTTCACGTATTTTACTATTCAAAAGTTAACAAATTAAGAAGGTAATTTTTTCCCAATTTACTTTATTTGAGACACATGTTTTTCTATTCACATATATTATTTTACTAGGTGTCTGTAATTTCCTTTTAACATTTTATATCCTGGATTTTTTTCCTTTTAATATATTAAAATCTTCATGTAGTGTAATTATATCTTTGGTGTTATGACATAATGTTATCATATTGGTAATATTTTCATGCTATAATCTCATATTTTATCAGGATTGTTTATGATTATTCTTACATTGAGGAAATTTTAGGATCCATATATCAAAAATTCAAATTAATTTCCTTTTAAAATGGTTGTTTATGATATATTCATGTATTGGTACCATTTTTACACACATTGGTATATAAGATGATTTTATGTTTTTTTTGGAAAACCCGGCCTTATTTATTCCTTCGGTCAGAAATCTATTTTATTCAAAAACCGTGTTTTCTAATAATTGTTAATTTTTTTTCAAGGAAGAGGATTTTAAAAGTGTTATATGTTTTCATAAGATATTAAATTATAAATTTAAATGGTTATTTTCAGTTAAAATGTTTTTCAAAGAAGAACTGATTTTTTCTTTAAGAAAGGTTTTCAAAAATATATTTTAAAATTGTTTACCATATATGAAGAAATATTTTGGTGTCAAATATTCCTTAATGGTGATATAATCCTATAATATCTTTCATATTCTATCTTTATTTGAATTTAATGGAATGATGTTTATGAAACCTATTTCTCATTCATTGGTTAAATGATTATGAAACCCGTTTCTTTTTACAGGTTACACTTTGATGAATGATTAAGAGTCCAACCTCTTTTCCAGAGGTTACCATATGACGGCATGTTTCTGAATTATATATCATTTAATGGGGATGGTGGTGTGTCCCACCTAGTTTGTGCTACACCATGGAGTTCCCTGATTATTTTCTGGGAATGAGAATTGACTTATAAGTAATTATTCTACATGTTTATGTGTCTACCAAGATTCCATGTATTATTCCTATATTATTATTTCATGAAATAGTTTGTTGATTACATCATGATTCATGTATTATGAAGTTATAATATTTATGGAATGAATCATGTATATGATCTGTTATATGTCAGTTATGATGTTATAATGTTATTCTCATGTTATAATAACCTTATGTTCATGTTTTTTTATAACGCACCTCCCTTTTTTTCCTTATTGAGTATTTATGCTCACCCTTTTGTTTTATTCCCAAATGATTTGAAGACATGTATTATATATTATTTGTCTAATAAGGGTTCTAGTCATAGAGAACCTAGTTGGAAATAATCTGTCTCATATATGTACCAGTGATTATGTTCCCATTTCTCAAAGGGCACTATACTAATATAGTCTCTAAAAATCAATTTTTTCAATGTATTAAGTATTCCACACAAATAATTTAATGTTAAGTTATTTTAAGAAATATAATAAATAGTTGGTATGAGAGATAATGTTTAGTTATACTTTGGAAACATGGATTATAAAACCATAGTGATGATCCTACGGAGAAGTCTATGGATATGTCTAATGATGTGGAAAAGTATAGAAAAATGTTTTGGAATTTGGATAGAGGATAGAGAGAGTGGATTCCTATTAAAACATAACTTTTTGGATATTACATGTGGATGTGGATCTTGAACAGATGTACATAGTGGTAACAAACCGAAAAAAATGCACTGAGATAGACTCAATCAGTAACTAGTGCACGAGAACGGGCCTTGCTGCACAGCTAGTTTGACACTCCCAATGGATATTATTTGAAATTCAAAAAAACCTTATTAAAAATCAAGAAGGTTTTAAATAGATAATTATAGTTAATTTCATAGATAAACATATGATTTCATCTATTAAAGAAGGTGAAAAAATTTAGAAATCGTATAATTGGTATTTTCATGATTATGTGGTCCCTCATAATAAAAACTTTTTTTTACTCGGATTTTTGGTTTTAGTTAACGGATCGAAACTGAAGGAACCTCTTGAATGTTGATCGAGATAAAAAATGGAATTATTTTCCTCCTGAGAGTCCTAATTCAATGTAATATGGAATGAAAAATATCATTTCTAGGATTACAAAACATTCTCAAGCTATGAATTATGAAAAACATACAAACAAGAAAAGGAGGGAATAACATTCTAATGAGTACTTCATTAGGAAAAGTCCACCTTATTTTAGTGGGTCTTCTGATATACTTATTACAGAAAAATTGTTCAGTACAAATATAAATATATTTTATATTCATCTGTTTTTAGATCATGAAATTTTCATTCTAGATGGTAATCATTTAAAATGTGTAGTAGGCCAGTGGTGGACTCAAATTATGAATATTGAGGAATCAAGATGAATTTGAATCAATGTATTAGTATGACTTCATGAAATTATTCATCATTAATAAATTTTTTCATGCTCTTTCTTTGAAGATGGAAAAAAATTTCATTGAGTTAAAGAAAAAGGATGATGAATCCATTGGTACCTACGACGATAATTTCATAGGTATTGTGAGGTATTCTTGTAGAATTATCATCCAACCTGATAGTAAGGATGACCAATTATTTAGTGGTTTAAAGAAATACTTAATAATGTATCTATCTACAAGATACATTAGTAGCTATGAATATATTATTCATTTTTCATTGATGGATGAAATTAATGTTGGAGTTTTGTATCATTCTCATGGGTTTGACAAGAAAAAGATGATTGTGTTCAATGGAAAATCTAAAAACCATGGAGGGAAGAATATGATATTTATATAATTATATAATTGTGGAAATAATCATGGAATAAATTGTGTTATGGGGTCTAATGAATGTTTTATGTATGGATGGGAAGGATGGGTAGTTAATAGCTGGACTGATGGGAAGAAGTTGGTGAATGATGCGAATAAAGGTAAATATTCATAAGATGAACCTCCCACACATTTATTATTAAAGAGTAAGGGTAATGGAAGTTATTTTAATCCATTTTCAAATATGTGAATTATTAATTATTGTTACCATCAAATTCCTCTAAATCCAAGTGATATTGGGAAATCTCATCCAATCTCTGTTTCTGATGAAGGGTGTGATAAGTACATGGTGAAAGGTACAATAACCATCCCCTCAAAAATATCTAATGTCTTTTTTTATTATGGATATAACCAATTATTCAGATGTAAATATTTTTTTAAGGTTATTAATATTCCACCCAAATGATTAGATGTGGAATTAGTAGTGCAAACCCCTAATGGTAAAATGATTGCATCTGAAGTCTATGATTCCTCAACGATTGACGTTTGGGGGAATGTTCTTCCTATAAATAATTTTATTATTCCTTTGGTTGAATTTGATTTCATATTGGGAATGGATTAGATTTATCTACCTAAATCCCACATCAATAGTCGAGTATGTGAAGTTACGTTTGATATTTCAAACCAACCTATGAGAATATATCAACATGATGATATGTATGAAATTATTACGGAGATTACATCAAATATATGTGTCTTAATTAGAATTTAAAAGGTGGGTGTATCTCAATTGTTTGATTGAAACTAGACATAAATGATCTTCCAATAGTTTAGAAATTGATGGATGCATTTCCAAGAGAGTTTCATAGCCTTCTACAAAAATATGATGTTGGGTTCTCAAAAGAACTGATACCTAGCTCTAAAAAATATTAATGAGTCCCTATTGAAGGGACTAGTTATGTCATAGTAATTGAATAATAATCCCCAAGAAAACCATGAAAAAGGATTCATTTGGCCTTGTTTGTTACCTTAGGATTCACATTTACTTTTTGTAAAAAGGGAGATTAATCAATGTGACTCTCCAGTGATTTGCAGGAGTCAAAAAATATAACTATCAAGAAAAATTATCATCTTCCCTATATTGATGACTTGTTTGATCAACTGTGTAGAGATCAATAATGTTCCATTATTGACCTTCTATCCAGATATCATATATTTCATGTCAAGAAAGTGGATATACCCAATAAGACATTCTGTAAAATCTACAGACACTATGAATTTATAGAGATTCATTTCAGTCTTATTAATTCACTATGTATGTTTTTTGATTTTTATAATAGTGTCCTTAGAGATTACATTGATCAGTTTGTGGTATTCTTTAAAGATGATATTATTATCTATTCTAAAAAAATGAAGAGAATTTAGACCACATGAGAATTGCAGTAAATTCTTCAACAATGGAGAAAGTATTTTAAAAATGTTCAAATTGTGAATTTTTTATGCAAAATGTTTCATTTTTGTGTTACATAATCTCAATAGATGTTATTATAGAATGATAAATCGAAGATAGATGCTATTAAATGCTTTAATAGACTATACATAGTGAATGAGATCCACAAATATTTTGGTTTACGTAGACATTATCAATGGTTTTTGGAGAAATTATCATTGCTATCTAATACTATGTCCATCTTAACTTAGATGGGTGCCAAGTTCCTCCAGATAGATGAATTTGTAGAATATTTCCTAGAATGAAAGGGAAGGTTGGAAAACACACCTATTATTGCATTAAACTATAGTAGATATGGGTTTCTAGTCTGTGGTGATGAATCCATGAAGGGATTGGGATGTGTTCTGGTGATAAATAATATGGTTATCACTTATGCCTCATAATGGTTGGGGATCCATGAATAAAATTATCCACCCCTTGATTTTGAGGTAGAAACAATAATTTTTTCATTACAGATATGGAGGCATTATTTTTATGGATAATATTGTGATATATATAACAATCATGAAATTTTAAATTATATATTCACCCAAATGTATTTTAACAGGCACCAAATTTTACAGTTAGAGATGAAAAATGATTGTGATTTATCAATACACTACCACCCTAGTACAGTGAAAAAGTAGGTAGATGCTTTGAGTAGAAAAAAAATTCCATCATATTCATGATGAGGATCGAAAAAGATCCAATATTTATGTATTTTCAATGTATGGATCCTTAAATCACACAAAAAGTGAAAAAAATCCATTCTTTATATATTGAATGCTCAACCATCTATCCATATGATTATTAAAGAGGCCTAGAAGGATGATGTAGAGCTAAAAAAGAATGCTAGAAATTTACCTTAGAAAAATCATAATCATAATGGAATAATAAGGTTTAGGAACCATTTATGTTTTCCTTCCATATGCGAATTGGAGATGGAGTTGTTAGAGGAATATCATAGTTTTTCATTATATATTCATCATGGAAGTAAGAAGTTTTGTATATTTTTTAAAGAATAATTATTTTGAGATATAATTAATAGGGGTATAATAGTTTTTGAATTTCAGTGCACAGTATGAAAGCAAGTTAAGGTTGGAAGACAAAAGTATAATGGAATGTTTCATACATTACCCATACCTGAATAGAAATTGGAGAACATCACTGTGGATTTTTTCGATGGACACCCTAAAACAACTATATAGAATTATTTGATATGGTTGGTACTTGATTGCCTTACTATGTCAGTAAATGTAATTGGTATCAAATAAGACTTCTATCTAGATAATCGTTCCAATATATATATATATATATATATATATGAACTGTTAACGTTTCATGGAGTACCAAATTATATTATATAGGATCAGGATTCTAGGATTACCTAAGAGTATGTTAAAAGTTTTCACCATACCCTTGATATGGAATTGATTTTCAATAGTACATATCATCCTTAAAATGACGGTTAGTCATATAGAACAATTAAAAACCTAGAGTATATGTTGATATCATTTTCACTGGATTTTGATGCTGGTTAGATCATCACCTTCCTCTAGTTTTTTTATTAATAAAATATCTTTAACTCAATCATTCAGGTGGATCCTTTTGAAGACCTCTATTGAAATATATGTAAGGTTCCAATGTGTTGTAATGAAGTTCAAAAAAAAAAGGCTATAGGGACTCAAGATCTTTGAATAAATGGATGAGAAGGGTAGAACCACTCAACAACATATCAAGCCATCTCAAAGTCTGAAGACCATATATGCTGATCACTGATGACATGATCTATAAATTGAAGTCGGTGAAAAGTTGTTTGTATGAGTTTCTCCATTGAAAAGGTTTTGATATTCAGGAAGAAATTGAAACTAAGCCCTAGGTATATCAATCCCTTTGAGATTATTGATCGTATCAGGATGGTAGTGTATATCTTGACACACTCACAAAACCTATTTGAGATCCATGATATATTCCATGTATCACTCCTAAAAAAACACATACCTAACCTATGACATGTATTGAAATTAATAGTCATACCACTAGAGAAATATATTTATTATGAAGAACAACCTGCTGAAATTTTGGATTGTATAGAGAATGCACTAGAAAATAAGACCTCTCACCTGGACAATGTTTTGTAGAGAAGCCACCTATTCGAAGAGTCTATGTGAAAAATTAAGGATACGATGGGACATAATGTTCCTCATTTTTTTATATCTGAATGATGAATTTCAAGGGAGAAATTCATATTAATGGTGGAGAATGCAACACCTTTTTTATGATTTTTTAAAAAATTAAATTAATTTTATGGATTTAATTATTATCTACACCATGTTAATTTTTTCCAACACACATCCCCAGTTTATCTTGCATTACATGCAACAATGAGCTTCTATAAAAAACATTTTATTATTATTAATATTTAATTAGACAGTTATAACATAACCATTGAAAGTATTAATAGGAATAGTAACAAATACTTTATAAGTATGATTTATAATGGTTTTATATAAATAAATTTTTTTAATAAAATGTATAATTTTATGGTACAGTCTTTATATGGTTGAAAATACTATTTTCTTAAAAGAACTGTTTTTATCCTTTTGTGAAAAAAATTAAATTAAATTTATAAAATTCTACAAATTTAATTGGATAATATAAAATTTTAATTTTAATTCTTAATTTCAGAATTACACCATGGTGATTTTTGGGTTTTTTTAAAACATAATTTTTTGATAAATAGTAAAAATTACTGAATTTTAATTCAAAACTCATCATTTGTCTAATTTATTGGAATAATTAAATTATATTATAATTTTCAACATATTATTAGATAAAATATACATCCGTTAATCCAAATTTGGTTATTGGAAACAATTTTACATTGAAATTGGATATAAACGCATTTCAAACTTTTGGATGTTTTCACATTAAAAACTCGTTATCTCATCCTATATATGGGATTAAATTGAAATTAATTTATGCCACTACTATGATTATAATTTATAAAACTGGATTAAATATGTTGAATCATCATAATATATAATGTCTAATATGATCAACATAATTTTTATCCAATGTGATTATTTAATTTAATTAATATTAATTATATTTAATATGGTAAAAATGAGTTTACATATTGGTTAAACATTAATTTAAGGGTCCTAATATCCTATAAATGAGTATAAAAATCATTTTATAGATATTATTTTACATCATAACCTATTTTATTGAAAATAAAAAATTATTGGTGGTATGGGATGTATTGCAGACCTCTCAATAGTGTTTAATTATTTATATTTACAAGAATGCCACTCCTCCTTCACTGTAAAAAGGGAACTCACCCGTCACTTATTCATACCCATAAATCCATTCATATTATGATAACCCATCCTAATATCCTCTAATATTCCCTATCATAGTACTAGAATCCTCTGTTTTGGTATAACTCCAACCAAGGAATGCCTTTGGTGAGAAACAAATGGAGTTTCCTAAAGAAGTGGTAATACCCTTCAATAAGAAATTTCATTTTTTCTATTTATCCACACCCTAAAATATTATTATTCCATGATTATATAACAACAAAATTATCCAAAATATGATGTTTTTATTCAAATTCTAACACATTCACTTACACACACTTCCATCAAATGGAATACACAATAATATTTTGTGTGTACGGCAGACTACTGCCTCGTGAACCGATGTCCTTCATTATTCCCATTCAACATTTCATGTTTTGGAATATCGGTGGAATTTAAATTTTTATATGATATATATTGTAGTTATTATTTATTTATTCTCATTTAATTATTATTTAACATATTCCTTCAGTATTTCCATTTTCTGTATATATGATAACTTTGTTCGTGGACATGTGGATTACGATCTCCTCAAAGTGTTGTTATTTAGTAACACATAACATGGAATGTATTAATATTGGGTTTAGTGAATTTATATGGTAAATATATAATTATTACAATAATTTAATGATATTATATATATACATATATTTCATTTAATTTTGTTATTTCAATATCATATGAAAATGGAAGCAATGTTCATTCATAAATATGTCCTATCGTCTCCACGAACAATGTATTTAATTATCTATTTATAACATTTTATGATTACTAAAAATAAATATATACAGAATAAATATGATATTTATATCATTTTTATCATTTTAAATAGGATGAAATCTTAATATAACAAAGAGGATGAAAATATGACATATCAAAACACATGTGATAAACGAAGCGTTTATTACCCGAATCGTAACTTTAATATGGAATTGTTAATAAATGGGTAATGGAAGATCATGATTAAATATCATATTGTATGTTAAAATTTAATATGGTTAATTAATACATTTATAATAGACATATATTTTTATATGAGTGGATTTAATGGGTACTAAGTGCATCAAGACTTAAGGTAAGGGGATTTATAGTCTCATTTATATTTGTATGAGACTTATTTGATATTCACCACTCATTTTTTGGGTGTTTTATATAGTTATTTTGAATGTATTATATATTTTTTATCATTAAATTTATTAGTATTTACATATCAATTTTATGATCTCCCATTCATGGGGTTTATTGTTTAAAGACAACCAAACCTAGAATGTTGTCTGAATTTACCTTCTTTGATAAACCTGTGTTTTATGAACCTGTATTCTCTTATGAGGTGTATATATAATCTATTTTACATGATATGTCATGAATATTATTCGTTTCATAATATTAGAAGCTTTAGAAAATGTTATTATCTCATGGGGATAATTATTTGATTTTACTAAAGTGGTAAGAGTTACAAGATACAATCTGATCGTTTATCTAGATTGTTTATGATTATTCATCCATTGATGCAATATTATGATATATCTATCAAGAACACTCATTATTTATAATATCCATTTTTTTATTCATTAAATCTTCATCTATTGGTACAATTTACAACGTTTTTTACTTAATATGATTAATAAAAAAATTTATGAAAACCAAACCTTATTACACTCTTTTGTTAGAAATAATTTTCATTCAAAATCCATTATTTCAAAAAAAAATTATTAAGTAAAAGTATTTTTAAAACATTTTATTTGATTTTATATTTTTATTTTCTAATTTATCAATGTTATTTTCAAAGAAAAATGTTTTCAAAAATACTTTATCTTATCAAAATAGTTTTTCAAAGAAGAAAGGATATTTTCCTCAATTATTGTTTTTAAAAGATATTCCAAAATTATATACCATGTATGATGAAATCCTTTAGTGACACATATTCATTATAGGTGATATAATCCATGAATAAAATTTAAATTTTTCGTTGATTGGTTTATGTTTTGATTGATTGAATTTTATGACACCTGTTTATCTTTTGTGTGTTTTAGGCTTTTGAACCCCACTTTTTCAAGGATTATGAATTAATGAAATGGTTATGAAACCTATCTATTTTACACATGTTATGATATGATGACATGATTATGATACCCATTTCATTTAATACATTATAATAGGATGAATGTTTATGATCTAATGGAACCCATGTGTATGTTTTTATTATGTGATGGGTGGTACGTATATCTCCCACCAATGTATTGGGTAATTATTTTTATCACATGAGATAATGATGGGAAACAAGATAATGGGATTTATCCACTATGGGAATATGGGAAAACCCGATCCATTATGTGAAGAAGGGGAAACATGATAATTTATGGGAATAAGTTGTAACCTAATCCAATATAAGGAAATGACATCGACTGGGGATGGTGGTGTCTCCCGCTCAGTTGGTGTGACCCCCATAAAGTTCCCTAACAAGTTTTGAAATGATCATAGACATATATGGGATGATTTTACATGTTTATTTTTCTTCTAAAATTCAATGTGTTATTTTCATTTGATGCATTCATGGATTATTCTCTTCATTCTTTTAGGATTCTTGTCTTGGGAACTGCTAATATTTATTCCATGAGTCATTTGCATGATTATTGATATGAATGGTATGATATTCTAATATTGTGATCATGTTCTCACAAACCTATTCCCATTATTATTCTAACATATCTCCATTAATTACTCTTAAAAAGAATCTCATCTCACCATTTATTATATTTACATTCACCGGGTTATAAATATTGTTATTATGTTTTATGTGTCTAAGAAGGGTTCTTTTCATGGTGAACCTTGTGGGAGATATTGTTTCTCACATATCTACCAGTGTTTATATTCCCATTTTTCTAGAGAAACTAAACTAATACGGTTTTTTGGGTGCCTTTTGAGTAATGTATTATGTATTATTCCAAAATTATGTGATGTTAATGTATGTTATATTAGGGATTCAATAGTGCATGTGAATTTTTATCTACATTTAGAACAAAAAATAATCCTTGATGATATTTATTCTTTCATCAGGATATTAATATGTCTTAAAGGAAAATATAGAAGAACTATCTAACATAATTAAATGGTAGTAGTGATAAGTCCCATTTTACTAAAATATAAATCAAATTTAGAAATCAGATATAGAAGCATGAACACTGGATAATGCTAATAAAAATGGTTTAGAAAACCATGTCAACATTAATATTCAAATTACAAGACAAGTATTTCCTCATTATTCCCTGTTATTTTTTCTATTTTATGCTAAAATACAGAGAATTGAAGGATTTGATTATGGAAATCACTTATAGATAGTATGTATATATTTTCTTTCATGGATTCTACAATTTCTATGAAAAAGAAGAAAAGCGTGCATCCCTAAAGGGGGAGAAGCTTTGAGAATTAATATGAAAATCATTTATAAAAATTCAAAATTAGAAGAAAATGTATTCTAATATATTTTCCATGCCTCAATATTACTTGTGTCTATCATATCAATTAACGAAGAGTTTTTGGTTAATGAAAAAATGAAAAAAGTGGTATCTTTATCTTTTCAATTGAACATTATAATGTGTTTGTTGAAATATGTGAAAGATATATCATTTCATTGATAAATATGATTAATTAAAAACCATTTTTCAAGAATTGAGACATTATAATGATGATTTCACACACATGGTTGTTTATGAACAACACTGAAAATCATGGAGAAATCTTTATTATTTTCTACACTGGTTTATTCAAATTAGATTTATCACTACTAGAAAAGGGGGCATTGAAGCCCCCCAGACTCGGGCGACCACCATTGGCGGTCGCTATAGCTAACCATAGCGACCACCAAGGGCGGTCGCTAACCTACATAAAAAAAACGGGGGGCTTCTGCCCCCCCCCCCCCCCGCGCCCCCTCGACCCCGATCTCCCGATCGCCGTCCTAACCCCCTCCCTCCCTCACCGCCCTCCCCTCCCCCACCACCCGGCCTCCCCCACCGCCCGGCCTCCCCCGCCGCCCGGCCTCCCCCTCCGCCCGGCCTCCCCCGCCGCCCGGCCTCCCCCGCCGCCCGGCCTCCCCCGCCGCCCGGCCTCCCCCGCCGCCCGGCCTCCCCCGCCGCCCGGCCTCCCCCGCCGCCCACCCTCCCCCGCTGCCCGCCCTCCCCTGCCGCCCGCCCTCCCTCACCGCCTGCCCTCCGGCCTCCGGCAGCCGCCCACCGCCCTCGGGCCCCGGCCGCCGCCCTCCGGCCTCTCGGCCCTCCCCCCTCACCCCGGACGGCACCCGCACCCCGGACAGCCCCCTCCGCACACTCCGGACCGCCCCCCGCACCCCGGACGCCTCCCCGCACCCCGGACAGCCCCCGCCGCACACTCCGGACCGCCCCCCGCACCCCGGACGCCTCCCCGCACCCCGGACAGCCCCCCCCCCCCCCCCCCCCCCCGCGCGCACTCCGGACCGCCCCCCGCACCACGGACGCCTCCCCGCACCCCGGACGCCTCCCTGCCCCCCGGACAGCCCCCCCCCCCCCGCACTCGGACACCCCCCTCCGAACCCGGACAGCCCCCCCGCACCCCGGACAGCCCCCCCCCCCCCCCCCCCCCCCGCACTCGGACACCCCCCCTCCGAACCCGGACAGCCCCCCCCCCCCCACACCCCGGACAGGCCCCCCGCACCCCGGACACCCCACCCCGCACCCCGGACAGCCCCCCTGCACCCCAGACAGCCCCCCCCCCCCCCGCACCCCGGACACCCCCGCACCCCGAACACCCCTGCCCGCACCCCTGACAGGCCCCTGACACCCCGGACACCCCTCCCCGCACCTCGGAAAGCCCCCCCCCCCCCCCCCCCCCCCGACCCCAGACACCCCCCCCCCTCGCTGCCCGTCTCCCGTCCCCTCACCGCCTCCTCTCCTCCAGCTCCCCGTCGCCGCCGCCGCCCATCCCCTCCCTTGCCGCACCGCCTTTGGCTCCGGCTCCCCTTCGCTGCCTCCTCTCTCTCGCAGCACCGCCTTCAGCTCCCCTCCCTTTCAGGTTTGTAGCTCAATCCGGTAACATGAGCTTTCAGTTACATTATTATTTTATCAATGGTTCATAAACAAATGGTTAATATTTATTTTGAATATAGTTGATTTGAAAAATGTAAATGTAATAAGTATTGTGTAAATGTTTGTTATACAGATATTATTATGGATAAGAGTTGGATTTATCTTCCAAATCGAACGTCTAGAGAATATTTCAATGGCATTATGAAGTTTATTGACTTCACGAGAGGATTTGAAAGTGACTATATTAGTTGTCCATGTAGAAAATGTGCTAACAGATATCAATTCACACGAGATACTGTGAGGGGGCACCTTTTCTTTAATGGATTTCTGAAAAATTATAAGAGTTGGACTCGTCATGGAGAAGAATATGTTCATTGTCAAAATACAGATGCAACTCAGATGGATGTTGATGCAAGGATGACTGATCCAATGCATGAGATGCTTACTTAAATGGTACGTGGGTTTGATCCTGAAGGCATTGACATCCAAAATCTTGAGACCGGTGAGATAAATCTTCGCTCTGGTGCAGATCGTGATTCGAGGAGGTTTTATGAAGTACTTGATGATACGAAAACAGAATTATATCCTGGATGTACTTCTTGCAATAAACTGTCGTTTATCGTGGAGTTGTTGCATTTGAAGACTTTGAATAATTGGTTAGACACATCATTCGACATGATTTTGGTTTTATTGAAAAAAGTTCTTCCTGTCGACGGTAAGATTCCTGAGTCGTATTACTATGCTCGTAAGTTGACAGAGAACTTAGGTTTTACATATGAGACTATAGATGCATGTGCAAACAACTGTATGTTGTTTAGAAATGAAACTGCTCATTTGGATATTTGTACGGTTTGTGGCGCTTCCAGGTGGAAAGAGAACAAGGGAAATAAGACTCATCAAAGTCAGATTGCGATACAGGGGAAACCGATTGCCGTAAAGCAAATGCGTTACTTTCCCCTTAAACCGAGGTTGAAAAGATTTTTTATGTCATCTAAAGTTTCTAATTTAATGTGATGGCATGCAGAAATAGTTCATGAAAGTGACATGTTAACCCACCCGGAAGACTCTCATGCATGGAAGGATTTTGATAAGAGACACCCCGACTTTGCTAAAGATGTTCGTAATGTCCGATTGGGATTGGCAGCAGATGGTTTCAATCCATTCAAGTCTATGGTTGGTGCAACTCATAGCACATGGACCGTGGTGTTGGTTCCATATAATCTTCCTCCGTGGCTTTGTATGAAGCAACAATTTATATTACTTTCCACTCTTATTGATGGACCTAAAAGTCCGGGGGATAAGATTGATATTTACCTTCAGCCATTGATTGATGAGTTGAATGAATTTTGGGGCGATGGTGTGATGACTTTTGACTGAAAAACGAATGAAATGTTCAAACTGCAAGCTGCTTTATTGTGGACAATCAATGACTTCCCAGATTATGCAAATTTATCAGGCTGGAGTACGAAAGGGGAATTTGCTTGCCCTTGTTGCAATAAAAGTAAAAAATCTGTATGGCTTAAACATTCCAAAAAATGGGCATACATGGGTCACAGGCGTTTTCTACCTCCCCAGCACAGGTTCAGAAAGGACAGAGTGGCATTTGATGGTTCTAGAGAGTTCATCCCATCACCAAAGATCATGACAGGAGTCGAAATGTTATCGCATATTGAGGAAGAAAACATCCACACGGTATATGAAATTCAGGATTTGGTGGCTCCTCCAGTACGTAATATTCGTGCTGCGGGTAGGCAGCGCAGTCACAATTGGAAAAAGAAAAGTATTTTTTATAGTCTTCCGTATTGAAAAACTAACATGTTGAGGCCTAATTTGGATGTCATGCACATTGAAAAAAATGTTTGTGATAACATATTGTGGACCATTTTAGGTGTCAGTGGAAAGTCAAAGGACCATGTTAATGCACGCCGTGATTTGGAAGAAATGGGTTTAAGGAAACAGTTGCATTTACAGTTAGCTGAGGGAAACAAGGCATATATGCCTGCTGCACAGTATTCGATGACTACAGAGGAGAAAGAGACATTTCTTTCCATTTTGATGATGGTCAAGGTGCCTGATGGTTACTCTTCTAATATTTCAAAGTGTGTGAATCTGACGAGCAAGACATTGCAAGCGTTGAAAATTCATGACAATCACATATTACTTCAGCAGTTGATTCCAATCGCAATTTGTGATTGTTTATCCCCCAATGTTGTTCATCCCTTGATTGAGATGAGTAATTTTTTTAGACAGCTTTGTTTAATAAATCAACGCATGAGTGATTTAAAAAGTTTGCAGGACCGAATTGTACTTATGCTTTTTCACTTTGAGAAACTTTTCCCCCCCTCATTTTTTGATGTTATGGTCCACTTGACAGTGCACCTAACTAATGAAGTAATGGCTGGTGGTCCAGTGCAATTCAGGTGGATGTATCCTATTGAACGATATTTGAGTACATTGAAAAGATTTGTAAGAAACAGAGCTCGTCCAGAGGCATCAATATCCAATGGTTATTTGATGGATGATTGTACTAACTTTTGTGCAGAATATCTTACGGATGTTGAAACAAAATTAGATAAGCCCTCTCAGATTCATGATGGTCCAGTTGGAGAAGGAACCACATTTGATATGGACAACATCGAGTGGATACAAGCACATCGATATATCTTGTTCAATACTCCATCAGTTGCACCATTAATGCAGTAAGTATCTTATCAATGTGCTTGTATAACTCTTACATGTTTTTTTTGCATAAGTTGATCTTTTAAACATCGCGTAATCATTTGCAGGAAACACATTAATGAGATAAAAGAAGAGATGCATCGTGCGACTGAGTTTCAAATTCAACAATCTCATTATACGACATTTCATGATTGGTTCAAGGATTATGTATGTATAAATTGATTTTCATTGTGAGTGAAGTATTAAACTAATTCTTTCTGCATATATCAGTATTGATTTTTATAAATTATGTAGGTTCGTAAGCTGAGGGAGTTAGGGGACCCCACGCTACCTGAAGTATTTATCCAACTGGATGAGGGTCCATCTATAACGGCTCGTCGTTATAAAGCTATTGATGCTAATGGTTTTCGATTTCACATTAAAGTTGTTGACGAAAAACGAGCAACACAAAACAGTGGCATCAGTTGTCCCTTTGTCGATTCTGGTTATTACTATGGTCAATTGATAGACATCATTGAAGTTGTATACACACACGGTTTGAAGTACATATTGTTAAAGTGTAATTGGGTTGATCCAGTGCGTGGATGTAATGTCGATCAATATCAGTTTTCATTGGTGAATTTTAACTATATGTTATACAAAAATAATGAACGAGTTGAGAATGAACCTTTCATTTTGACATCACAAGCGGAACAAGTATTCTTCGTTACTTTGCCTTCGGATCCAAGTTGGAAAGTTGTTGTCAAAATGTCTCGGCGAGGAGTGTTTTTATTTGAAGAAGATGAACCCGAGACTGTTCCGTTTGTTTACCAACAACCTGATCAACATACCGTAGTTCAACGTGAAGAAGATATTTATTGGGTCAGAGTGGCTGTTGAAGGAGAAACGGTCGATTTGCATGCTTAATGAAAGGTATAATTGTTTTCCCGCTATTCAGTAGAATGTCCTAGGATATCATAAATTATCTAATCATTTTATAAATCCTTATAAGTTTTAATCCTCACTTTTGTAAGTTAATTCAGTCATAAATATTTAGGTTGATTAACTTTCTGATTTTTTAAAATTCATTCACAAATAAATATTCAATCCATTTTTTTTTGATTAACAGTTGTACAAGTTTGATTTATTAAGAACAATCCAATTTATCTTTTAAACACTTTGGACTCATTACTGATATTTTCTATGACTGTAGACATGTCAGGGGAAGAGGCAGAACATCCACATCATCCATCTGAGGCATCTACGTCTCAGGGTCGAGGTATGTTTGAATGTCATTGTCTATATTTTTTATGTAATTGACATATATATATATATAAAACATTTGTCAATTTATATATAAAATTGTTTTCAACAGGATCAGACTCGGCTGCTTCTTCCTCTCGCAGGAGAGACCCTGGTGGTGGCATATTATCATGGAATTCCGACACGACGATAGATGTTTCATTTGATGAGGTATTTCATCCCGTGGGACCGAATGCCCCGACATTTATTCGTCAGCTGGGTCATATCATACGTGACCAACATCAATTTCCATTGACCACGCGTGATTGGGCTTCTATCCCTCAGGACACATTAGATCGTCTATGGAGGGAGGTTCAGGTAAGAAAATAATTTTACTTTATTTTCTATTTATAAAGAATACTAATATGTTTGATTATTTTCTTTATAGAAAAATTTAAAAGTATGCCCTGAAGAGTTTCGGCCCGTGTGTATGAGCAAATGTCGTACGATGTGGAAAGATTATAAAGGCAAAGTGAATAGGGACCACTGGGTACCAAATGTGGGTGCCCTTGACATTTTGGAAAAAGTCCCGAGAGGTGTCCTCTCGGCTCAATGGCGTGACTTGGTTGCATATTGGTCTACTGAGGGTGTTGTGGTTTGTATATTAATTATTTTTCTGTATATATATTTTCAAGAATATGTGATTTGTTTGAAATTTGAATGAATTGAATGTAGGAGGTGTCAACAAGCCATTCAGAGAATCGAGCGTTGTAGGGACCATCTCACAGGCTCGGGACTCGTCACGTGTCTCAGATCCGACATGAGGTATATATTATTCATTTTTTAATTTATTAATTAATATGGTTTTGTGTTTATATTCTTTTAATATACAATTGCGAGGGCAAGGTGCAGCAACTGATAAAATGTCGGTGTGGATAAGGACTCGTGATCGCAATGATCCAGAGGTTGCAGCATTGATAGTAAGTGTTTGTACTTACCAATAATTACATAAATCTATATATTAACATATATATATTTATATATATTTAAATATTTCACAGGCTCAATTTGAAGCTGAGTTAGAACATCTGCCAGAGGACCAGTGACAGCTTCCCATGCGACGGGATGAGATCTTTCTTCGCATTATTGGTTGGGACGGGCATGACTATAGTTTGACCTATGGAGCAGGGATTCCTCGTTCTGTAGTGTCACGCGCTGCGGTTGTCGGTCCTTCTGTTGCTCATATGACACAGCAGATGTCAGATTTTGAGGCACGGCTGCGCGCTTCCGAGGAGACAAATGCGCAATTGACAGCTGAGGTTAGAGCACTGCGGGAAAATGTGCGTCGAGCTGATGGTACAGGGGATCATACGACGCAGGTATATACTGTATTTATTTATTTAATTTAAATTATTTTGGTTATTAAAATATTTATAATGTTTATTTGTTGTAGGCACCTGGCCCACCAGAAGGAGGTAGCAGTGATGACAACGCGTGACGCACCATATATTCACGAGATATGTTTTTTGTTTTTGCTGGTACGGTTGATATTGATGTACTGTATTTATTCATTTAAGTAATGCATTATTACCATCCATGGTGGTCTTTTAAATATTTTATACACATATTGAGTTTTTGATCAGATAATCTTGAATGATTCTACATTTGAAAAAGTCGAACTAATTCCAACAGATCAATAAATCTGATATTATAGATTATGTATTATCCAATATATTTTTTATAAATTTTTGTATGGTATCGATAAAAGAAATATGTATTAATTAGAATTTATCACTTTTATTTTTCACTTTTGTAATCAATGGGATGGCCTTTGCACCCCCGGAGAGCCCCCCGCACCCCCGTACAGCCCCCCGCACCCCCGTACTGCCCCCCGCACCCCCGTACATCCCCCCGCACCCCCATACAGCCCCCCCCCCCCCCCCGCACCCCCGTACAGCCCCCCGCACCCCCGTACAGCCCCCGCACCCCCGTACAGCCCCCCCCCCCCCCCCGCACCCCCGTACATCCCCCCGCACCCCCGTACAGCCCCCCGAACCCCCGTACAGCCCCCCCCCCCCCCCGCACCCCCGTACAGCCCCCTGCACCCTCGTACAGCCCCCCCGCACCTCCGTACAGCCCCCCCGCACCCCCCGTACAACCCCCACACCCCCGTACAGCCCCCCGCACCCCCGTACAGCCCCCCCGCCCCCCCGTACACCACCCCGCACCCCCGTAAAGCCCCCGGCACCCCCGTACAGCCCACCCCCCCCCCCCCCCCCCGCACCCCCGTACAGCCCCCCGTCCAGCCCCCGACACCCCCGTACAGCCCCCCCGCACCCCCCGTACATCCCCCCGCACCCCCTTACAACCCCCCGCACCCCCGTACAGCCCCCCCGCACCCCCGTAAATCCCCCCCGCACCCCCGTAGAGCCCCCCGCACCCCCGTACAGCCCCCCGTACAGCCCCCCCGCACCCCCGTATAGCCCCCCGCACCCCCGTACAGCCCCCCCGCACCCCAGTACAGCCCCCCTGCACCCCCGTACACTCCCCGCACCCCCGTACTACCCCCCGCACCCCCGAACTGCCCCCCGCCACCCCCGTACAGCCCCCCGCACGTCCGATTGTGTCCTTTTCAGCAGCGCGGCGCGCGCTGAAATGGCGCGTTGGGGGGTCAAAATCACCCGAACGACCTCCAAATGCCACGAAACCGTACGACAACATCCGGGGCGTGAATTTTGAAATGGTCGGCTAGACGGCACCTCATTCGGAGGTTCCGTGTGACCGCAGCGGCCGGAAACGCGTTTTCGGCGCCATAAAACACCAAACCGGGGTGCGGCGGTCCAATTCAGAGCAAACGTGCTCCGAACGACCTGAAACCGCACGGGAATGATAGAAATATTATTCCTGAGATACAGGAGGAGGCAGCACGTCCAGCGGACGTGCGGTGCACGCGACACGTCCGATTGTGTCCTTTTCAGCAGCGCGGCGCGCGCTGAAATGGCGCGTTGGGGGGTCAAAACCACCCGAACGACTTCCGAATGCCACAAAACCGTACGACAACATCCGGGGCGTGAATTGTGAAATGTTCGGCCAGACGGAATCTCATTCGGAGGTTCCATGTGACCGCGGAGGCCGGAAACGCGTTTTTGGCGCCATTAAACACCAAAACGGTGTGGGGCGGTCCAATTCAGAGAAAACGTGCTCCGAACGACCTGAAACCGCACGGGAACGATAGAAATATTATTCCTGAGATGCAGGAGGAGGCCGCACGTCCATCAGACGTGCGGTGCGCGCGGCACGTCCGATTGTGACCTTTTCAGCAGCGCGGCGCGCGCTGAAATGGCGCGTTGGGGGGTCAAAACCACCCGAACGACCTCCGAATGCCACGAAACCGTACGACAACATCCGGGGCGTGAATTGTGAAATTTTCGGCCAGACGGAACCTCATTAGGAGGTGCCGTGTGACCGTGGCGGCCGGAAACGCGTTTCCGGCGCCATAAAACACCAAAACGGCGTGCGGCGGTCCAATTCGGAGCAAACGTGCTCCGAACGACCTGAAACCTCACGGGAACGATAGAAATATTATTTATGAGATGAAAAAAGAGGCCGCACGTCCATCGGACGTGCGGTGCGCGCGGAACGTCCGATTTTGTCCTTTTCAGCAGGGCGTTGCGCGCTGAAATGGCGCGTTGGGGGGTCAAAACCACCCGAACAACCTCCGAATTCCACGAAACCGTACGACAACATCCGAGGCGTGAATTTTGAAATGGTCGGCCAGACGGCACCTCATTCGGAGGTGCCGTTTGACCGCGGCGGCCATAAACGCGTTTCCGGCGCCCTAAAACACCAAAACGGCGTGCGGCGGTCCAATTCTGAGCAAACATGCTCCAGAACGACCTGAAACCACACGGGAACGATAGAAATATTATTACTGAGATACAGGAGAAGGCCGCACGTCCATCGGACATGCGGTGCGCACGGCACGTCCGATTGTGTCCTTTTCAGCAGCGCGGCGCACGCTAAAATGGCGCGTTGGGGGGTCAAAACCACCTGAATGACCTCCGAATTCCACGAAACCGTACGAAAACATCCGGGGCGTAAATTGTGAAATGGTCGGCCAGACGGCACCTCATTCGGAGGTGCCTTGTGACCGCGGCGGCTGGAAACACGTTTCCGGCGCCATAAAACACCAAAACGGCGTGCGGCGGTCCAATTCGGAGAAAACGTGCTCCGAACGACCTGAAACCGCACGGGAACGATAGAAATATTATTCCTGAGATGCAGGAGAGGCAGCACGTCCAGTGGACGTGCGGTGCGCGCGGCACGTCCGATTGTGTTCTTTTCAGCAGCGCAGCGCATGCTGAAATGGCGCGTTGGGGGGTCAAAACCACCCGAACGACCTATGAATGCCACGAAACCGTAATACAACATCCGGGGCGTGAATTGTGAAATGGTCGGCCAGACGGAACCTCATTCGGAGGTGCCGTGTGACCGCGGCGGCTGGAAACGCGTTTCCGGCGCCATTTAACACCAAAACGGCGTGCGACGGTCCAATTCGGAGCAAACGTGTTCCGAACGACCTGAAACCGCACGGGAACGATAGAAATATTATTCCTGAGATGCAGGAGGGGGTCACACATCCATCGGACGTGCGGTGCGCGCGGCACGTCCGATTGTGTCCTTTTCAGCAGCGCGGCGCGCGCTGAAATGGCGCGTTGGGGAGTCAAAACCACCTGAACGACCTCCAAATGCCACGAAACTGTACGACAACATCCGGGGCGTAAATTGTGAAATGGTCGGCCAGACAGAACCTCATTCGGAGGTGCCGTGTGACCGTGGCAGCCGGAAACGTGTTTCCGGCGCAATAAAACACCAAAACGGCGTGCGGCTGTCCAATTCGGAGCAAACGTGCTCCGAACGACCTGAAACCGCACGGGAACGATAGAAATATTATTCCTGAGATGTAGGAGGAGGCCGCACATCCATCGGACGTGCGGTGCGCGCGGCACATCCGATTATGTCCTTTTCAGTAGCGCGGTGCGCGCTGAAATGGCGCGTTGGGGGTCAAAACCACCAGAACGACCTCCGAATTTTACGAAACCGTACGACAACATCCGAGGTGTGAATTGTGAAATGGTCGGCCAGACGGAACCTCATTCGGAGGTTCCGTTTGACCGCGGCGGCCAGAAACGCGTTTCCGGCGCCCTAAAACACCAAAACGGTGTGCGGCGGTCCAATTCGGAGAAAACGTGCTCCGAACGACCTGAAACCGCACGGGAACGATAGAAATATTATTACTGAGATGCAGGAGGAGGCCGCACGTCCATCGGACGTGCGGTGCGCATGACACGTCCGATTGTGTCCTTTTTAGCAGCGCGGCGCGCGCTGAAATGGCGCGTTGGGGGGTCAAAACCACCCGAACGACTTCCGAATGACACAAAACCGTACGAAAACATCCGAGGCGTGAATTGTGAAATGGTCGGCCAGACGGCACCTCATTCGGAGGTGCCGTGCGACCGCGGCGGCCGGAAACGCGTTTCCGGCGCCATAAAACACCAAAACGGCGTGCGGCGGTCCAATTCGGAGCAAACATGCTCCGAACGATCTAAAACCGCACGGGAAAAATAGAAATATTATTCCTGAGATGAAGGAGGAGGCCGCACGTCCATCGTACGTGCGGTGCGCGCGGCACGTCCGATTGTGTCCTTTTCAGCAGCGCGGTGCGCGCTGAAATGGCGCGTTGGGGGGTCAAAACCACCCGAACGACCTCCGAATGCCACGAAACCGTACGAAAACATCCGGGGCGTGAATTGTGAAATGGTCGGCCAGACGACACCTCATTCGAAGGTGCCGTTTGACCGCGGTGGCCGGAAACGCGTTTCCGGCGCCCTAAAACACCAAAACGGCGTGCGGCGGTCCAATTCGGAGCAAACGTGCTCCGAACGACCTGAAACCGCACGGGAACGATAGAAATATTATTCCTGAGATGCAGGAGGAGGCTGCACCTCCATCGGACGTGCGGTGCGCGCGGCACGTCCGATTGTGTCCTTTTCAGCAGCGCTGCGCGCACTGAAATGGCGCGTTGGGTGGTCAAAACTACCCGAACGACCTCTGAATGCCACGAAACCGTACGACAACATCCGGGGCGTGAATTGTGAAATGGTCAGCCATACGGCACCTCATTCGGAGGTACCGTTTGACCGCGGCGACCGGAAACGTGTTTCCAGCGCCATAAAACACCAAAACGGCGTGCGGCGGTCCCATTCGGAGAAAACGTGCTCCGAAAGACCTGAAACCGCACGGGAACGATAGAAATATTATTCCTGAGATGCAGGAGGAGGCAGCACGTCCAGCGGACGTGCGGTGCGCGCGGCACGTCCGATTGTGTCCTTTTCAGCAGCGCGGCGCACGCTGAAATGGCGCGTTGGGGGGTCAAAACCACCCGAACGACCTCCGAATGCCACGAATCCGTACGACAACATCCGGGGCGTAAATTGTGAAATGGTCGGCCAGACGGCACCTCATTCGGAGGTGCCGTGTGACCGCGGCGGCCAGAAACGCGTTTCCGGCGCCAATGAACACCAAAAAGGCGTGCGGCGGTCCAATTCGGAGCAAACATGCTCCGAACGACCTGAAACCGCACGGGAACGATAGAAATATTATTCCTGAGATGCAGGAGGAGGCCGCACGTCCATCGGACATGCGGTGCGCGCGGCACGTCCGATTGTGTCTTTTTCAGCAGTGCGGCGCACGCTGAAATGGCGTGTTGGGGGGTCAAAACCACCCGAACGACCTCCGAATGACACGAAACCATACGAAAACATCCGAGGTGTGAATTGTGAAATGTTCTGCCAGACGACACCTCATTCGGAGGTGCCGTTTGACCGCGTCGGCCGGAAACGCGTTTCCGGCGCCATAAAACACCAAAACGGCGTGCGGCGGTTCCATTCGGAGCAAACGTGCTCCGAAAGACCTGAAACCAGACGGGAACGATAGAAATATTATTCCTGAGATGCAGGAGGAGGCAGCACGTCCAGCGAACGTGCGGTGCGCACGGCACGTCCGATTGTGTCCTTTTCAGCAGCGCGGCGCGCGCTGAAATGGCGCGTTGGGTGGTCAAAACCACCCAAACGACCTCCGAATGCCACAAAACCATACGACAACATCCGGAGCGTGAATTGTGAAATGGTCGGATAGACGGAACCTCATTCGGAGGTGCTGTTTGACCGCGGCGGCCGGAAACGCGTTTCCGGCGCCATAAAACAACAAAACGGCGTGCGGCGGTCTCATTCGGAGAAAACGTGCTCCGAAAGACCTGAAACCGCACGGGAACGATAGAACTATTATTTCTGAGATGCAGGAGGAGGCAGCACGTCCAGTGGACATGCGGTGCGCGCGGCACGTCCGATTGTGTCCATTTGAGCAGCGCGGCGCGCGCTGAAATGGCGCGTTGGGGGGTCAGAACCACCCGAACGACCTCCGAATGCCACGAAACCGCACGAAAACATCCGGGGCGTGAATTGTGAAATGGTCGGCCAGACGACACCTCATTCGGAGGTGCCGTGTGACCGCGGCGGCCAGAAACGCGTTTCAGGCGCCATAAAACACCAAAACGGCGTGCGGCGGTCCAATTCGGAGAAAACGTGCTCCGAACGACCTAAAACCGCACGGGAACGATAAAAATATTATTCCTGAGATGCAGGAGAAGGCCGCACGTCCATCGGACGTGCGGTGCGCGCGGCACGTCCGATTGTGTCCTTTTCAGCAGCGCGGTGCGCGCTGAAATGGCGCGTTGGGGGGTCAAAACCACCCGAACGACCTCCGAATGCCACGAAACCGTACAACAACATCCGGGGCGTGAATTGTGATATGGTCGGCCAGAAGGAACCTCATTTGGAGGTGCCGTTTGACCGCGGCAGCCGGAAACGCGTTTCCGGCGCCCTAAAACACCAAAACGGCGTGCGGCGGTCCAATTCGGAGCAAACGTGCTCCGAACGACCTGAAACCGCACGGGAACGATAGAAATATTATTACTGAGATGCAGGAGGAGGCCGCACGTCCATCGGACGTACGGTGCACGCGGCACGTCCGATTGTGTCCTTTTCAGCAGCGCGGCGAGCGCTGAAATGACGCGTTGGGGGGTCAAAACCACCCGAACGACCTCCGAATGCCACGAAACCGTACGACAACATCCGGGGCGTGAATTTTGAAATGGTTGGCCAGACGGCACCTCATTCAGAGGTGAAGTTTGACCGTGGTGGCCAGAAACGCGTTTCCGGCGCCATAAAACACCAAAACGGCGTGCGGCGGTCCCATTCGGAGCAAACGTGCTCCGAAAGCCCTGAAACCGCACGGGAACGATAGAAGTATCCACTATATTTACTAAACCTGGGTTCTTCCAGCCTTATGTGTCATCACCGCAGCAAGACACATCACCCAAAACAATTTATTCTTCCCCATTATACCCCCAAAGCCTCGTGCCCGACCTCCTAATTCTTTCACCTCCGCCCGTAGACACACCTCCCAGAATTGATTAGGGTTTCCGCAGTCATCGATTCCATCCCTCTCCTCCCGCATTCCGTCTCCATCCTCGACCAATGCGTGACTCCTTCGTTGTCGAATCTCAACACCGGTGCTCCATTCCCCTCATCGGTGCCAGTTTTCATTCAACGCCATCCTCGACGCCATCTAGGGTTACCTACACTTGCGACTCCACCCCCACTCACGCAAACTCGCCACCTCTCATGCAACCGCGAACCTACTCGGGAAATAACTTCGAAGATCCTAGGGTTTTTTCATCAGCAATCACCCCATATGCATCCACGTCACCTAACTGATTTCCATCGTCCCTCCCATATCGCGACGATCCTCCAACCCGATTCCATTACCCCCGAGCTTCCTCATTCTTCCCTACCTGTTAGGGTTTCGCTTCCTTGGACTTCTCCTAAGGTAACGCTGCCCTCCTCAAATCTCTCCGCTTGTATTTCCTATTTCACATTCGTCTTAGCATCCTCCTCTTTCTGCTACACTTCCAGCCTCTCCACCTGCCGCGTCTTCATTTTCTTCTCTTCCGTGCGTCTGAATTTTATATCAGCATCGACCAGGTTCTCCTTCTATGTCTGTCACCACTCTTTATATATCCAATCCCCACCCCTTCCTCTCTTTACATCCACTATCATCTCGCACGGTATGTTGTTACTATCGTCTCCCTTAAAAATACCTTCTATTCATGATATTTTTTGCCTTTATCTATGGTAACCCTACGTTTACAGGGGAGGATAATCTACGCACCACAAAACTTCCTTGGGGTCAGTATTTTAGTTCCTTTTAGCTGCAGTAGCCACTAAAAAGTCATTTTATTGTACTATTTTGTTCCAATTTACCATTACAATTCCATTACCTTTGAATCCTTGCAATATTTTTAAATGCATTTGGTTTCCCCTTCTAAATTTGAAGGAGTTTAGGTAATCAAGTATAGGTCTGAATGTGTTCAATGTATGCTGGTTAAGTATATTCATATCAATCATGTTTAAAATTTTAGCAAACACAGTTACCGTTCACCATATTATCATTTTGTGTTTCTCTCATCTACAGATGTGACCCTCCAATTTAGGTTCAATCAATATATTAAATGTATATTAATACCCATCCCGCTAACACGAGACCACTAAATCTTACTTACATGACAAATGAATCCTTATCACCTTTAATGGCATTTCTTTTGTTTATCGTTGAAGAAAAAAATCCACTGAATTTTCATGTGATTATAAATATGGTGAGAATTCATTTTGTTTTATCAATTCCTTGAAGGATGAAATTCATGATGGAAAATCGAGCTTCTGAGGCAAAAAACAGCATTGATGGTAATGCTTTTTTATGCATCCTTGATTTATTTTTTTCCTTTTTCTGATTATTTTCCAATGTAACTCTGTGTTGATTGTACGTTTTTCATCTCATGTCTGATTAGATCTTTGATTGTGTTTGGTGTCATGACTGAATGAAACATTTTATAGCTGGGTTGTAGGTATGGGATTTCATGGATCTTTGCATGCCTGAAGATAAGTGTCACCAATTTTAATTAGCATTATAAGGTGATTATTCCTATTTATAATTTATATGCATCAGTTTTATTGAACTACATTATGAAAAAAATCTCCTCCATAGAGAAATATAGGGATTTTTTAAAATCTGGAAATCAAAAAATCCGGTTACTCATGTATGAAATTCCTTCAAACAACAACAATAGATTTCTATTTTCTTGTCAGAATACATACTACTCATTTGATTATAAATATTCTGAGAGTTCATTTTGTTTTATCAATTATTTGAAGGATGAAATTCGTGATTGGAAATAGATCTTTACACACACAAAAATAGCATTGGTGGTAATGCTTTTTTATACATCCTTGATTTCTTTTTTCCTTTTGGTGTTTCTTTGCCTATGCAACTCTGTGTTGATTTAAACTTTTTCAGCTCATGTATGATTAGAGTTTTGTTTCTGTTTGCTGTCATGAAATATAGAAACCATAAAACTGTTACCTAGAATAAACCTCCTTGCATTCATTGACACGTTGATAATACATCATTATTCCTTTTTTTTCAATTGCAATGATTTTTATATTATTTTTAGTGTTTCAGATTATGTTACACATACCAATTTTCGTGGAATGAAATATGAGATGTGGATGTGTTTAGTATGAGCAAGGGCAGGGGTTGATATAATTGGTTTTCTCTTGGTTATCTTAATTAGTGATACATTAATGTATTTTTAGTATGTTTATATGCATGGTCTAGAAGTTCTTTTAATATATAAAAATACTTTAAAACAGATTGTTGGAATTTTCTATTAAATTAATAACTGTATATAAATTTTGGGGTACAAACATTTTGTAACATTTCTTAAATGTTTCATACTCATGATTAAATCAGCCATACTCAATTAATATAAAGATCTCCATTTTCAATCTTGATCAAAACAATGAAGATGAATTATGATGCAGCATTCTCTTTTTCTGCCATCTTTGTTTGTCTATTAGAGAGTTTTATGTGATTTGAGTACCTATGGAATTGGAGGTTTGTGGAAATTTTTTATTCGATCTTGATAATGAAATAGTTTTTTGTAATATTTGTCTTTACTGCATGCATCTTTAAATTTTTTTTAATTATATAATCTGTTTCTTATAGTAACCTTGGAAATCAATTACAGAGTGGGGGAGTTCCTCTAAAGATCATGCAACCTGTTTCTACATTAATTAGTTCAACTTATCTAAGGTGAGATTAATTTTAATGTTTAATTTTGTTATTACTCAATAAAAAACGTTGCTGCTATTTTTTTTATTGAAACATAATTTTTTTTCTGGAATTCCATACTGTTATTCAACCAAGTATTCATTGTAAAACTACGATATTTTGTTATGTTTTTTGATGGGTTGATTCTCAAAGACGGTTTTCTATACAAGAAATTATCCATTGTGAAAATAAACTATTGTGTGTAAATCCTTCATCGGAGGAGCTTGACAATTTTTACCACTATATAAATGAGTATTCTTGAACAAGAAGACTTGATAACATGGATTTTTGGTGAAAAAATAAATAACCATAGTCATGTAATTAGTTTTCAATGTGATACTGTTTTTGGGAAATCCAAAGAAACATCAAATCTCGATATAGATGGATTTGGTTTGCATAATTTCTTATTCATTGAGAATGTCATGGCCTGCTTCATTTCACCATTTTGGTGTGCATGATTCTTTCCATTGGTTTTTTGAAGTAGTATTATCGGTCCAACCTTATTAAAGTGTCGTGAAATCATTGCAATATTTTTCTACTAACCCGTTCTAGGTCTGATCCTATAGTCATGGGTATCAAATAAGGGTATGTTATCATGGTAATGAAGTAATTTGGAACTCAATCAATGGTTCATTTAAAAGGTGCACATGATGAAATTTTTTCTTGCACACCTTGGCATTGCAAGTCTATTTTCAAAATAAAGTATTCTCAATCAATCTGAATGTAGTTTAAGATTACCATATATATGCTACTATCTTGGCACTATTGTTTCTCATCTTTGAACAACAATCTAACTGTTTACATAAGTTATTTCAATTATAGAACTAACATGTTAATCAAGAAGCCTGACTTCTATGAATGCTGTAGATATCATGAAGGAATCAACAGTTGTATCAGTGGTTTTGTAAGTTTAACTCATTACACTAGAAAATGTATTTAGTTTGTGTTCACTATTACTGCCTCTCCATTACTCTTTAGTTACATATCTTTCCATTGATTTTTTCTGACATATCCTTTGTTTTTTAGAAACCTGGTGGAATAATTTCATTTGTAGATGAAGCTTTGTATGCAAGCAACCTCCAAAAATTACTTCCTTCATTTCTAACCATTCTGATAATGTGATACATTTAAAGATCATAACTCTTATACAAACTTCGTTACATTATTTTCATCCATGAAATGGGTTTTTAGGTGTAGGAAAATTCATATTTGTTTTGTTTTTTTCCATATATTTGTAATCTGGAAATATTATTTGATTTCATTACCTCTATAATATCATTGCTGCTCCGTCACCTGCATTCCTTTGTAAGAAATCTGTTCCAGTGAAACCCATTTTGGTATTAATATTTTCTTCTTCGTACTAGAAATGTGTCCCTAAACACTTCTTATTGCATTGTAGTGACATTTGATATGTTCCCCCCTTCTCGGTTCACTTAACTGTGATGTTGCTCGATGACTCGTCTTAATCCTACGGTATGATTCCAACTCTAAAATCCCTCTATTGTTAATATAGATTCAAACCTGTATACATATGTTTTCTCTGTCCAATGCTTTCGGCTGTTAATTATTCTTTGAACTTCATTTAATTGTTTTCATCTATTATGTTGATGTCAAGTGAAGAATAAGGATAGTTAATGTTCAATTTTCCCATTCCATTATATTTTTTACCATATGTAATTTAATTATCTCCATAATTTCATCTCTAATAAAGTTGTGTCCATACACACTTCTTATTGCATTATAGTAATATGTGACATGTTCCCCCCTTCTCGATTCACTTACCATTGAAGCTGGTCGAAGACTCATCTCATTCCGACGGTATGTTTCCAACTGTTAAATCCCTATATTATTAATATAGATTCAAATCTGCATACATATGTTTTCTTTATCCAACGCTTTCGGTTGATGCGTATTCTTTCAACTTCATTAAATTGTTTTCATCTATTAAGTTGATGTCAACTGAAAATAATAAGGATAGTTTAGGCTCATTTTTTCTCATTCCATTATATTTGTTACCATATGTCATTTCATTTCCTCCATAATTTCATCTCTAATAAAGTTGTCTTCAAGTCGTCACTAAAAAAAGTAAACGATTCTTAGAAATACACTACACTACCAGAATTTTATTCTTTTTTTGATAAATCAATTCACAGTTTAGAAATATTAAGATTACTTTTCATGAGTTATATTGAACTGTTCTAAGAACCTATTCTGTAGTCAATCGACATGTAGAACTGCTGGATAATTTCACACATGGAGAACTGCTGGATCATTTCAGATACGACACAATCGGAAAAGGAATTTAGAGTTGGGTACTTCTATAATTTTAACTATTACATTCTTCTACCAGAATTTCTGCCTTTCTGCTGTTATAAAATTCACCCACGTTTTCTGCGAAAATTTGATTTTGTGTATACATCTTATGTGTCACTGGCACACGATTTTACAGTTCATCCTCGAATATGTCCATTACTCAGGTTATCTTTAATGAGTACTAATTTAATTCCATTAACATTAAAAAATTGCAATATTTCAGTGGATGTAGTGTATTATATGTATTACAAACTGTCCCTTCAGGCCTGGAAATATGCAGGTTATAATTTAAATTAAATGTACATGTTTCTAAATATTCTGGTTCTAACAGATGTACAGTACCATAACAGAACACACACTTCCTATTTTTTATATTTTAGTTTTTGAACTAATTCCATGGATGGAATGTGATATAATGACATAATTCATCACAATTTTTTGAAATTGTGGTGATAAAACTATCTCTATGGAATCTGGGAAAATAAGACAAATCCCAAATGAGCTACGTAAGAGAAACATTTAACCCATTTTGTTATGATGATTTCATTTCAAATAATGTTGATTGTATTCAAAATTGCATTTAATATCATGGATTTCATCAATCTTCTCATGTTCACTTTGGGTTATAATCATGTTATTGAAAAACATAATGACTGAACATTTAATTAGAGATGAAATTATTTCTATGAGACCTGCAAGTTATATAAATGGGTGTGGACATTTTATTCTTGAATTGATTGATATATGATCTGAAAGTTATATGAATTTTGGGATTTTACTAGATGATTTAGAATTTCTATATGATGTTTCAAGGTTACATCATTCCTTTATCTAATTTTTTTAATGCTATATCTATTTTTGGTTTAAAAATTTTAGGCATACAGAAAACAAAAAAAGGAAAAACGAAATTTGTGGAACCATGATTTGCGTTTTAACTCTAAATATTTAAATTTAATATGTGTATTGATTTCTGTATGTTTTACATACATTTAAAATATCTGTTTGGATTACATTTCTATATTGTTTTTAAATTTATTGACTGATGTTCTAGGAATGCAGTGTTTCATATACTTTTTGAATTGTATATTTGTTTTAAATATTGTTTATTTTCCTTGAATGTAGTACTATCTCCATGGGAGATAGGATTTGGTCACATTCGACAACCTGTTGAAGCAAGGCGGCCTAGACCTTCATCTCAGAATCAAGACTTCTTTCTACGCCGAGTGAAATTTGGGGTAATTTTTAAATTATTTTGTATGTAAAACATATTACTGTGTTTGAATTCAAGAACTTTAACTATAATTAATTCTTTGAAATTCATAGTGGTTTCCCTTTTTGGCTGAAATATTACTGTGTTTGAAGAAAGCACTCCCAGATGTTCATATCAGAATCAGTCCTTAGGTCTATGCCATGTGTTATTTCAGGTGATTCTAAAGGTTTCTTCTATTTGTTTTTCTAATCTTAAAAGTGAATATGTGTCCAACATAAATAGAACTATGCAGTGTTTGGACATCATCATATTGGTGTTTCATCGTGATTCTTTTAATGATTCTTTAGTGTCAATTTTTTTATTGTAATGGAACATTGGTTAACTGAGAAAAGTCTATTTTAAGCCATCATTTGGGTGAGATCTTCAAAATAATTATATCCACTAAATTATAAAGTGAGGTTGTCGAGTTTATCTAACACATATTATTGAAAACGCTTGTAAGTAATTATTATTCTGATGCTTTCAGTGTTTTCCATTGCAGTACACCTCAAGAGGGTAGCACTTTTCTATTTCCATTTAAATGTTTCTATTAAATTACATCCCTTTCTATGACATGGTGTTTTCATGATCAAATGCACCTCCTTCATCTTGACTCTATTGTTAATATCTTGAATGTATATATCTTATCAATTATTCCTGAGGATTCTATTTGTCATTATTTTAGTCAATGATGTTATTTTTTTATATCCTTCAGTTGTTCAGTATTATTACTCATATTAGAGCATCCTTAGCCCCCATTTTCATTTCATGATAGGTAGGTCAAGAGTCATTTAGATCCATAACAAGATCATACTACAGAGGAGCAATTGGGGAACTTCTGGTTTATGACATAACCAGATAGGGGTATCTCTATGTCGGCATAAGAGAGTTCGATATTGTGCAGTATTATCACGAACTATTGGATCGTCTTATCCAATATATTAATTGTTTTTTTCTCCAATTTATACTCTCAAATTCAATCTTCTTGTTGTTTATAAGTAGTGGTATGTGTACCTTTGATGGTTTTATATTTTTGTGTTTTCATTTTTTGTCTCCTGATTGCAGTTAAATTCTTGTATCATGAATACATACAAAATCCTTTTTTCTTTATTTTTTTTATTTGATCTGGCATGAGACATTTAATCACCTTGCAGGATGGCTGGAGGATTCCCGTCAACATTTGAATCCCAACATGGCGATCATGATAAAAGGGAATAAATGTGATGTTGCTCTTCGCGGTTAGTAAGGAAGGAGATCATTTTGCAATGTAAAATGGGATTCTGTTATTCGAGGCTTTGGCAAGAACAACACAGAATGTTGAATAGGTATGATCGCCTTGAGTTGATACACTAAACTGTTTTACGCTAGATTATTGTTTTCTTGCAGGCCTTCTTCCGAACTACTGCAATGATTCTTCAGAATATTCAGGAAGGTGTGTTTGATTTATCCAATGAGGTAAGAAGCACAAACCATTTTCCTTATACATGAAATTTCAAACCTATTATATTTCATCTACTGATTACATTATTTATTTTTTCAATAGGTCATCATGGATATGAATTTAAAAATGAAGATTCAACTCCACAGGTTGCTAATTTGGATTCTCCTACTTCTACTTGTGATTTTTAAAGAAAAATTTGATGATGAATTTTTATTCATTTTTTAGTTGTTGGGTTGTCTAACATTCAGCTCTTTATCAGTACCTTATTAATAATATTTGAAGTACTTTTTGAGTGTGTAAATGATATCTTTTCTACTGTCCATTCCTTTGACACTATCCAATGCTATATTTATCCATGTTTTTTTGAGTTATAATTATTCATTCATGTGGTGATTTATTATTTATTTGGAATAAGAAAACTAGAATTTCATAATGTCTTCTTCTTGGACTCTACAAATTATAATAGTGGAATTATTCTTATTTTCATTGTCTGTTATTGTGATGTTTATTCATATCCAATCCTTGGTTTTTTTATTTTCAGAATTTGAATTATCCATTTGAATTAATTTTTTCATTGATATCATTGATATCCCCATCTTGAACACTTAACAAAAAATATTTATTCCGGATTAATTCTAATAAATATTGTCATTTCTATGATGTCTCAAAAATTTCTCCACCCCACCGGTATTCTAATATCATGTTCCACTTATTTTTGATTTAAATATATATAATAATAATGTCCATTATTAACTTCTAATAATAGTTTTCTCATACTCAATGTAAGCATTTCTTTATTATCTTTTAATAATAGTTTTCTCATACTCAATGTAATCATTTATTTATAGATCCATGCATATGCACGGGCGATGTACTATTTATTCCTGAGATGCAGGAGGGGGCAGCACGTCCAGCGGACGTGCGGTGCGCGCGGCACGTCCGATTGTGTCCTTTTCAGCAGCGCGGTGCGCGCTGAAATGGCGCGTTGGGGGGTCAAAACCACCCGAACGACCTCCGAATGCCACGAAACCATACGACAACATCCGGGGCGTGAATTGTGAAATCTTCGGCCAGACGGCACCTCATTCGGAGGTGCCGTGTGACCGCGGCGGCCGGAAACGCGTTTCCGGCGCCATAAAACACGAAAACGGCGTGCGGCGGTCCAATTCGGAGCAAACGTGCTCCGAAAGACCTGAAACCGCATGGGAACGATAGAAATATTATTCCTGAGATGTAGGAGGAGGCCGCACGTCCATTGGACGTGCGGTGCGCGCGACACGTCCGATTATGTCCTTTTAAGCAGCGTGGTGCGCGCTGAAATGGCGCATTGGGGGGTCAAAACCACCCGAACGACCTCTGAATGCCACGAAACCGTACTACAACATCCGGGGAGTGAATTGTGAAATTTTCGGCCAGACTTCACCTCATTCGGAGGTGCCGTTTGACCGCGGCGGCCGGAAACGCGTTTCCGGCGCCCTAAAACACCAAAACGGCGTGCGGCGGTCCAATTCGGAAACAACGTGCTCCGAACGACCTGAAACCGCACGAGAACAATAGAAATATTATTCCTGAGATGCAGGAGGAGGCCGCACGTCCATCAAATGTGCGGTGCGCGCGGCATGTCTGATTGTGTCCTTTTCAGTAGCGCGGCGCGCGCTGAAATGGCGCGTTGGGGGGTCAAAACCACCCGAACGACCTCCGAATGCCACGAAACCGTACGAAAACATCCAGGGAGTGAATTTTGAAATGGTCGGCCAGACGGCACCTCATTCGGAGGTGCCGTTTGACCGCGGCGGCTGGAAACGCATTTCCGGCGCCAAAAAACACCAAAACGTCGTGCGGCAGTCCCATTCGAAGCAAACGTGCTCCGAAAGACCTGAAATGAGATTATTTCTTGAATCGAAGTTTTTAAATTATTATAGAACAATGATTTGATATTATATATATATTATATATATATTAAAACAATTAAAATATATTATATATATATATATTTAAAATATTGTATTTAATAGTATATATATGAATATATATATTTATATTTATATTTATATTTATATATTCAATTCAATAAAAAAAAAATTTTAAATTTTTTTTAGACTAGAGACCGCCATAGGCGGTCACTATAGGGTGCCGGGAGAGGGGCTACAACGACCGCTTGGCGGTCGTTGAAGTCCGATCTGCCGGCCTGCTAGAGCGACCGCCATTGGCGGTCGCTGAAAGCCTCTAGCAACGAGGCAACAGAGACCGCTAAAGGCCGGATTTTCAGTAGTGTATATTTGATGCACTAAAGTATTTTTTCTAACAAAAAAATATGATATAAAAACTCTCTTACAAGTATCAAATAAATAATTTTCAAACGCAGCAGAATATGTTTTTTTAAATAACCCACTTATCCTTTACATTATATTTCAAATTAGGAGGAGATATGTTAAGATCACACATATTGAATCTTATAAATTTTTCTAAGGATGTATAGAAAAACAATTACAAAGGGGGAGATTTTTAGGAACAATATCTCATTTTTAGTCAATGATATGTAATTATATGCCTGGTGAGTTGATGATGGAAGGTAAATAATATTGGAGAATTATTATGGACTTGGTTGATGGAATTGTATGTAATGAATTGGGAAATTTTCTATGGGGAATATATTGATTTTTAGGGATGATATTTGATGCCCAAAGACATTTTATAATGAGTTTGAACTTTTTCTAGAATAAGTGACGGCCATTAAAATTTTTACTTGCTGGAATATGAAGTTTTGAAGGCCATTAAAGTGAAACATTATTTCATGGTTATTTGAAGAAAGTGTTAAATAATATTTTAAGGCCAAGTAAAATGTTTTTACATTTTACATGAGGAATGGTTGAAGAGAGGTTTGAGAATATTCATGGAATTTTATTTATTAGTCAGGAATATTCTAGGTAATTTTTATTGTGTATTGACAAATAAATCTGGACCAACCATTATTATCCACCAAGGATACACCTAAACCACTCCTAGGGGATCCGATGAAAAAACCCCATGAGAAGCAAGACCATTGGTTGACCACCTAGAGAAATATGATTTCATTCCAATTTATAAGTCACAATTGGATTGTATGTAGGCCCGACAGAGTGAAGGGGCACATAAATCCTTCTTTCTTTTCTAGTGGGCCGAAGTCTATGATGGATTAAAGTGCATTGGAGTAAAGTTCCTTCTCCCTCATTAATAGATAAAAGGTGTTGCAGTGTGAGTTGGGTAATAAAGTGGAGTGAGGCTACATAGGGAAGGTGATGTGAGTTGAATTTAAGCTCAATATTATTCCTATGTATTTAAATATATGGACAGAATAACGACCATTCAATATGATGGATCTGAGTAATTTGACACGTTTCAATGATCACATTCGTTGAGTATTTTCATTATGATAATGAACAAGAGAACATCCATTGATAAAGCATCCAAAAAATCATCTATATAGATTTTTATGTGATGGGGTTTTTAGTAATGAACTGAAATCATGCTTGAAATCTAACATCTTGCATGCATATGGGGAATTCGAAAAAGTTGGTACTTTCTTAAGGATAAAAAATTTATATTAGGAAGATAATGAATCCAACATTGATGAAGGATCTTGGGATTATGTGTAACACCCCAAGACTTAATAGTAAGTTATATCTTAAAAGTAATTTAATAACATATACTGCATGCAACAATTAATTCTCTTGCCTTATACGCATGATTGAGTTTATGCGAGACAACATATTAGAGTTATAATTATTTAAACAATATATATATTTATAAATTATTTTTTGTAACATGAATAGTAAATAATAAATAATAAATGTTATTTACAATGTTTTTACATAAATAAAAGATATTTACAATGAAATGTATATGTTTTGTTAAAATATTTATATATCTAAAAAACTATTTTCTTAAAAGAACTACTTTTTATGACATTTTGTGAAGAATAATAACATTAATAATAGACACTCATGACAATAAAATTTGGTAAAGTAGAATTCAGTTTTGGACTTGGAATATCAAAATTAGCACATGATGAATTTTTGGTATTTTTCTAAATACTTTGAATTTTTAATTAATAGTGAAAAATACTACATAGTACAAAAAAACCGATTTTTTCATTTAAATAATTATTTTTAATTCAAATTTATTATAAATTAAAAATAGATATATAATACATATATTATTCCAATATAATTCATTTGAGTCATTTTACAATAATATTAGATAAATAAAATTTTATTGAACCTTTTAACATCTTTTACCCACCTTCTACGAACATTTGCAAATTTGCAAATTATGTGATTTTACTGCTTTTTGGAATTGAATTTCAAAACACCTACAGAAACAGTTATCATTATTAAGTAAAATTTGGTTTAATAGGATAGAAATAATTATTTGGTGAAAAGTAACTTCTGAATATTATTTATCATGGCTAAAAGTAAATAGGGTAATTAAAGGTAGAAATAATACTATAATAATATAAAATTACACCAACACATGTATTGATTATATTTTATAAGTTTTTTTCAAACAAAATCAACCTTTGGATGAATATAAGATCATTTTTTTTTGAATTTGGGATTCATGACGACATTTATTATATTTTATTTAAAAAATAGTTTAAAGTGTTAAATTCAAATTTTAATAACTAATTTTTATAATATAGGGTTATAAATAAGATAATTTCTATTATAAATATGAATTAGAAATATAAAAATATTTCATAAATCTTTTTATTTTATTTATACTTTTTATAAATTAAATATTGGAATTTATTTATTACATAATGATGATGTAGTAATTAACTTATTAATGAAAGATTAAAATAATTTATATTATAAATATTAAAATAATTGTAAATTGAAACTTTTGATTCCATCCACTAATTTTATATGGGAATATGACATGTTATGGTTGATTCAATGTATATTTTTCTAAGTAATAAAGTTTTTATGACTTTCTAAAAAACCAAATACTAAATAGTGTCAAAATTGACATGAATGAGTTTTCAAAACAAATACACTTTTGTTAAATTATATAATTGTCTTAAAAATATAATGTTCTTAGAAATGATTTATATAATTTAAAATATATAATTAATTAACCACTTTAGGTTATCTTGACATTTTGTAGTTCCTATAAAAACCATGTAGTATAAAAATACAAGAAGACATGGTAAACGTTAAACTATTTAACAAAGAGTTAAATAATAACGATAAGGTTAATATGGTGACATAAAGTAGTATAAAACTTATTGGTTGAGAGGATTTAGACCCATATCAACCTTATCATTGAAATAAATCCATTTCGAGTAATTATAAACCGAATATAATTTTATAATAAATTAATATTTCAAGATATTCCTAACGTGCCCCTTACCTCAATTATAAATGGGTAATCCCCTTTTACTTAAATTCACACCTCCAAAGACTTTTCACTCGGCCATACCCTACCCAAATTTCCTCCCCACTACCCTCAATTCATCGTAGAGTCCTTAATATGATCATAAATTCAATCTATGGATCCCTTTTGTTCAAATCAAAAGGAAGCACCTGAAGAAGAGAAAATTATTTTATCATCTCTTTCAATGTTCTATTCTTATTCTACTTACTCATTATTTGTTGTTTCCATACTAACATAATAACCCCATTACCACCTATAAACTTATATGTTATTACAAATATGTTATAACAATATTCATTATTCTATTCATCCTATGAATGATAAAGTCACCATGCCTTCGTACATACGTCTTACCATCTCCACGTCGTGGGGTAGTTTGTAATTAAACACTACATTATTCAGATCGGTATAATAATGAGTATAATAGATATAAATAATAAAAATATTATATTAGTTATTAGTTATGTAAAATATATCGTTAAATTACATAGGATTTCACCATCAATAGAATGATATTCTCATTTGTGCATATGTACGACTTACTGTCTCCAAGACGCGATGAGAATTCATTGCCCATCATAAGCATTCAATAATAATTTTCATTATACTATTAAAAAAAATAATTTTTAAGAACTTAATATCATTATGTATATGAATAATATACACCCTACCCATAAAAATCATGTCTTACGTAACGAAACATATAAAGGAAAACCAATCAGTTAACACCCAAAACAATGATAATACTGAAATATTATTAAGAATTAAATGTTAGAGGATCATATATGATATCATATTTATGTATGTGGTTATGGTATAATTTAATGAAAATTCATTAACCATTATACATGAGGTTAAACTTACCCCGGACTAAAGGAAAGTATATGATAAAGTGTTTTTCATCTCACTTTTTATTATCGTGAAATTCATGCTATATTTTCTTTATTTCCTTTTGTGTGGTGTATATACTACCCATGATTATATTATTTGGGAAATAATATTTAATTTATAGGTATTTAAATCTTCATTT
Organism: Viscum album; assembly: GCA_963277665.1. NCBI lineage: Eukaryota > Viridiplantae > Streptophyta > Magnoliopsida > Santalales > Viscaceae > Viscum > Viscum album. Next base: position 1,023,048,292 of record OY728137.1, read on the forward strand.
TATGAACCTTCTTTCATGGGGTGTATGTTTCAAAAGTTACCAAATCAGTAATGGAATTTCTAATTTCAATTACAACTCATTGGGTTTTACACACAGTTTATTGATTATTTTACTTCAAGATTATGTGTGAAATCTATATTAATTTTTTATAGTAATTTAATCCCCATTTTTGTTGAAAAACATTTGATACCCATAATTACTCCATTTATAAATTCTCAAGTCATTGATATGATCTTGATATGGGCATTCTTAACTCAATTTCCATTCATTGAGTTAATTATACAAGTCATTGGTTTTATTTTATTAGAATATGTGTGATTATCCTATGATTTATTTATACTGAATATATAATAATATTAAGATTATTGATATTCGTAACCCATAATTATTTCATTGATTTATCCTTAATCTAATGATACAGTCTTTATAAAGGACTTCCTCTAAATTTACATACCACTGAGAGTTCATTGTTGTTGTGCGCCAGTTCACTTTTATATGTTGTATATACTATCCTTTGACATATTATATCATGAATCCCTTTTTCCTCATGATGTCATAATTTTTTTATTAATTTTATTCCTCAATTATTTGTATTCAAGTGTCTTTCATTTGGTTAAGAACTCTTTAACTAAAATATCGTTTTAAAAGTTTTAAAGATTTATTCTTTTAAATATGTCTCATTAATGTCCATGTTTTAAAAATGGGTTTAAGGATTTATTTATGAGGACATTAATGTTTTAAAATTAAAATTCTGTTAAAATGTTTCAATGTAGTATGGGAAACTTTGATTCAAAAAATTTCTTCTAAACAACATCTTTGATAAATAGGGCACTTTTAATTGTTTTCAATAAAAGGTGATATTTTTCTCAAATAGTTTTAATGATTATTTTCATCTTTTTCAATGTACTTAATTTTATTTTATTCGTGACTGAGGTTTATTTGTTATAATAAAATCTTCCATACTGTATTAAATGAGTTATGTTTGACTGTGGATGTGATACTTTTATACCATTCATGGTTTGTGGTTAAGGTGTTTACATTTCATATGATAGCTTTAATATGAATGTTTAGATTTCGATTCACCCTTTTCATATGATGAATGAAATAGACATAGTAAGTGACGGGTGGGGCCCACTATATCCCCTCGATGTATCGATAGGTCTCACGAGGCAAACTACTATCTTCACACAAGTCTTTGATAAAATTTATATATAAGTTTTTGGCATGAGGCCTTGAATTTGTGGTTAAGATGTACGGTATTATGCATTCCATCATTATGAGATTAGTTATTGATGTTACATGTGATTATTCAACTAGTAGAATATCCATGTGAATAAGTAAATGGAATTATTTAATTTAACTTTTCCATATTCTGCTGAAGTTTATGTTTAAAGGGCTTGGGTTTTAATTTTATACATTTCCATAAAAGTTTATGATTATTTATGATAGCTTCCACTATATTTTTTTATCCTTAATAAGTATCTAAGCTCACCCTTTTCTTATGTTTTATTTTTCCTATATTCGAAGAAGTATATTATGATTCATATGCAGGTTTAAGCTAGGAAAATAATGTAATTCTCAAAAAGATTATCTATGTTGTATTTTTTGTTAGAAATTGTAATGTAATGTTCAGTTATGTAATCTATTTTCCAAGACTACTAAACTGATCATTCCTTAGGGACTTGATTCTTTATAATCATGCCAATGTATTAAAATAATGCACTATATCTAGAATTCTAGGGTCTGGGCATTACGTTTGTATCATAAGAAGTTTTTCAATAACCTTGGAAACTATATTGAGATAAACTCTGATTAGGAATCATTCCCCTAAGATATAATTTGAGTATTTGTATAGAATAACTTTCTAGAATTTTGGTATTGTAGAGATTTTGCGAGTTTTCCCAGAAATACATCAATGTAAAGATACAACAAGTGGACATTATTCTAGCATAGATATATCTTGGAGTGGAAACTCTTTCAAGAAGTTTTGGGCTTTACTCGGGGAATCCTGGTACACAAAACATGCCTTACTGTGCAGCTGATTTGATACTCCCTGGGGATATTATTAGGTAAATTCAATTTTTTTTACAAATCGATTTGAAGGATATTAATATAATATGAAAATAAATTACATTGGTTAATCCTAAGGTGTTTTTTATTGAAAATAATATGTCATGATATTTTCTAAATGATTTTATGACTATTGTTACTCACACTATGCTTTCTGGTTTTAGTAAATGGCTGGATTCCAAGGAAGTTATAGTAACACTGAACATTATGTAAAAGGTGGGAATAATGTTAAAAATGGGAAATGAAATGGAATGTTTAATGGTGTAAAAGATATCATGTTCATGATGAATTTGTTTTGCAAAAATATTGTAACCCCCCGACCCCAGTTACCCAGAGTTGGTTCATTATTACATAATATTGGCATGATCACAAGAAAGATCAAATCTCTAAAGACCTATTGGTTTAGTAGCCTTGGAAACACTAGATATATTCATAATGTTTTACATTACATCATAAAGTGAAAAACTACTACAACAACATATTCTATCCATAGTCCACACTATTATCCCCTCATAATATCCCTGCAGGTCATTCAAAATTTACTTCTTCACATCCTGGGAAAAATAAAACATAGAAAAGGGGTGAGCTCAAATGCCCAGTAAGGATAACAATATAGCGGAAACTTTCATAAATAAGAATAAACATTTAAGGCAATGTATAACTAAAACAAAATCCTTTTAAACATGATCTTCAACATAGTATGGAAAAAATAAAATGAAATAATTCTATTTACTTATTCACATGGATATTCTACTAATCGAATAATCACATGCAATATCAATAACCACTTTCATAATGATGGAATGCATAACGCCAGACTATCATAACCACATAGCCAAGGCCTTGTGCCAAGACTACAAATAATATTTTTCAAAGGCCTTGTGCCAAGACACTAGTTTGTCTCATGAGACCTACCGATGCATCGAGGAGCTATAGCGGGTTCCACCCGTCACATATTAAGTCCAATGCATTCCCATATGAAAAGGTTTAAACATAACATAAACATTCGTATTGAAACTATCATACGAAATTTAAATACTTCATCCATAAACCATGAATGGTATAAAAATAACACATCCACAGTCAAACATATCACAAAACCTTCAATACAATATAGAAGTTTTGTATCATAAAAAATCAACTTCAAATAAGCGTAAAATCCATCGAATGATGTTGACATAGATGAAATCAAACTCTTTTTAGAGAAATATCTATTTCTATTGTGAAATCATGTATTTATAGAATAAAACATTTTCTTTGAAAATATTCTTATAAGCTTGTAAGGGATGATTTGAAATTTTTAAAATGGCGGAAAATAGCCTCACCCTCCGTATAAGTTAAAAAAAACATTCTTACCTTAATTCTGTCGAAAAGAATAAAAAGGACCTTGTTTGGAATACGACGGAAAGATTCCATTATAAACAACTTATAAAAAGTCAAACAAGGGAATAGATGACATTAACCCATATTCTGTAAAATAGTAAGAATGTTTTGAAATACACTTTCATGAAACCTGGATGTGTATGATAAAGAGATCCCAATAGATTATTACGTATAAACAACCTCAGATAATGAAGATATTGAGAAATAAACCCTTAACTTGTAATTTTACTTGGGTGGGGGTAAGTTAACCTCCTGTATAATGGTGAAATAATTGTTATTAAATTATACATGAATCATATACATTAATATGATATCATATATGATCTTTTAACATTGATTTGTTAATAATATCTTAATATTATCGTTGTTTCGGGTATTAACTTACTCGTTTTCCTTTATATGTTTTTTTACATAAGTCGTGTTTGTTATGGATAGGTTGTATATTAATCATATCCATAATGATATCAAGTCCTTAGATACTATTATTAATCATCAAATGAGAATTATACTTGAATGGATATGATGGAGAATGAATCTTATCGCGTTCGTGGAGACGGTAGTCCGTACGTATGCACAAGCGACAATATCATTATTTTGATATTAAAATAATATATAATTGGATGTTATATCATATATACAGAATCATTATCATGTTATATTTATTATTTATATGAGTTACACATCATTATTATACCCATCGAAATAATAATTTATTGAATAACAATTACACTACGACGTGGAGACGGTAAGCTGTACGTACGCACGTATGGTGACATGTTATTAAAAGGATTGATAGAATACTGAATATGGTTGTACCATTTTTATAATAATATTAAATTATATAGTAGATACTGTATTCATTATTTTAGAATGGGAATAACAAATAAAGAAGAAGTGGAAGAAGAAAGGAACTTCAAAAAGGGTGGTGAAATCATTACCTCTTCTTCGGGTTCTTCCTTTTGATTTGATCAAAAGGGGTCTTAGGATGGCTTTATGATCAAACTAAGGCCTCTAGATTGTATTGAGGGAATTTTAGAGATTATTTGGGCAGATTTTGGCCAAATCAAAAGGTTTTGAAGGTGTGATTTAATGAGAAGGAGGAGTGCCCTTTTATAAGAGGGGTGAGGGGCACCTTCGGAAAAACTAGAAATATTATTTTATAATAAATTTATTTTCGGTTTATAATGGCTCCAAAGTAGACTATTTAAAGGTTAAGGTGGGTATAGGTCGAAAACCACTCAACCAATAGAATTTAGACAGGTTTGGGTTACTATATTAACCTTATCATTAAGTATTAACTCTTAGTTAATTAGTTTGACACTTATAATGTCACTTTGTATTTTTATATTATATGGTTAATAAACATACTATATACATCCAAGAGACCCCCAACTATTCCATTAATGATACACCTATCGTGATATATGTCCCTTGGACGAACCTTAGATTTTTAGGAATTTAATATCAATTAATAATATAATATTTGTTTTAAAAACTCTTTAATGTCAATTTTGACACTATTCAATAATTGATTTTTGTGAAACTCATAAAAGAATTATAACATCGAAAAAAGTCAATTAAATCAATCCTAATATGTCATATTAACCTATAAAATTAGTTTAATTCATAAAAAGTCTCAAATTATATTTATTTGGATATCTACAATATCAATCATTTTAAATTTTTACTATTATTGTAATTACTGCATCACCATTGTGTCATACCTAAATTAAATTATTTAATGTCTAAAAATTATAAAGAAAATACCATTATTTAGGAAATCTTTTTATCATTCTAATGAATATTTACAATCTTATTTATCTTATTTATAACCCTATATTAAAAATGTTTTAGTAAATAAACTTTGATTTTAACTCTTTTAACTCTTTTTTGAATTAAATAATAATAAATGTCCTAATCTAATCCATGTGGACCTAAATGATGATATTTTATTCCTAAGGTTGTTTTTGGTCGAGATAAATTTGTCCAATAGATTTTGGATATGTGTTAGGGTAATATTAATATCATTTTTACCCTTAATTACCCTATTTACTTTTAACTGTGGTAAATAAAAGTAAAAAGTTACTATTCACAAAAAATTATTTTCATCTTATTGAACCAAATTTTACTCTTTGATATTAACCGTGTCTCTCGGATTTTCGAAATTCCATTCACAGAAGTGGTAAAATTATGTTTTATGAAAAATTCAGTTTTTTAACTACCACTTACTAGTTTCACTATTCATCTAAAATTGAAGTTTTTCTGAATAATGCCAAAATTTCACTCTAAGATATAATTGATATTACGAATTCAAAAATTATTTCTATTTTACAAAATTCCAAACATATAAGTTTCATTAATTAATTTTATAATAAATTACCACTGTTACAACAAATAGCATGTTTTTAAGAAATAATATATATCAAAAGATTGACAATTGTTTATGTCCAATTTAAAAGTGAAATTAATTCTAATGAACACCATTGTATAAAATGGTAAAAATATATTCTAATTATACTTTAAAACCACTAAATAACATAATTTATCACTATATATTATGTTGATTAAAAAAGTGGTTTTTAAGTATTTTCACTATTCATAAAAATTGGAAGTTCTCAGAAAAATACCAAAAATTCAACTTAGGATAATTTCGATATTTTGAATCCAAAAATGAAGTCCATTATGAAATATAAAATATATATAATTTCAAAAGGTAGGTATTAATATTCCTAACGGCTATTTTGATTGGTTGTGGTGTGTTAGAACTCGATGTTGTGTACAACACACACTATCACATTATTCCAAGAGAAGCGTACCATAGAAGCTTGGGGGGTTACATTCTCCCCTCCTTCAAATAATTTCGTCCTCGAAATTTCTAGAATACTACCGCATGAAAAGACTCGGGTGGTTCTTCATCATAAGTTCCTTGGGTTCCCATGTTGCCTCTTCCATCTTATGGTTTCTCCACAAGACTTTTACCAGACGAGTCGTCCGGTTTCTCAATACTTGTTCTCTCGTATCAAGAATCTTGATGGGCTCTTCACAATAAGACAGATCGGGTTCCAGTTCTAATTCCTCATAGGTGAGTACATGCGTTGTGTCAGTCATGTATTTCCTCAATAGAGATACGTGGAACACATCGTAAACTTTTGAGAGACTTGGCGACATTGCCAATCGGTAAGCTACAACCCCAATTCGTTCTAGAATTTCATAAGGTCCGATGTACCTGAGACTCAATTTACCATTCCTACCAAAACTTATGACTCCCTTCCATGGAGATACCTTCCGGAAAACATGATCACTGACTTGAAATTCCAAATCCTTCCTTCGATTATCGGCATAGCTCTTCTGCCTACTTTGAGCTGCTTTGATGTGATTTTGGATTACCGTCACCTTTTCCATCGTTTCCTCCACCAGTTCGGGACCTACAAGTTTTATTTCACCAACATCATCCCAACAGGTTGGTGTGCGACATCTCCTCTCGTATAATGCTTCATATGGTGCCATCTGAAAACTCGAATGGAAGCTATTGTTATAGGAAAATTCCACCAAAGGTAAATATTGATCCCACATACCCTGAAAGTCAAGTGAGCAAGATCTCAACATGTCTTCTATGATTTGAATAGTCCATTATGATTGTCCGTCTGTCTGAGGGTGGTAGGCAGTACTCAAATGAAGTTCAGTATCCAAGGATTTCGTAAGACTTTTCCCGAATCTTGAAGTAAAATGGGGATCACGATCAGAAACAATCGATAGGGGTACTCCATGAAGTCTCACAACTTCATCAATATATAGTCTTGATAGATGTTCCTGTGGTAGATCTTCTCTTATAGCAAGAAAATGTACTGACTTGGTAAGACGATCAATAATGACCCATATCTCATCGTTCCTTCTAGGAGTCTTTGGTAGCCCCATGAAAAAGTCCATCGTAATATTGCCCCATTTCCACTCTGGTATGGGAAGAGGTTGCATGACTCATCTAGGTTGTTGCCTTCTAGCTTTCACTTGTTGACAAACCATACATCTTGACACAAAATCAGCAATCTCCCTCTTCATCTTGTCCCACCAAAAACTTTCCTTCAAATCTCTATATATTTTAGTGCTCCTAGGGTGTATAGAGAAATTGGAACTATGAGAATCATCCAGCAATTCCCTTTTTAGACTAGGTATACCGGGAACACAAAGTCTCTTCCCAAATTTCAAAATTCCATCTTCATACACAAAGTCTCTCAATCTCCCATCATTCACAGCTTTAATCTTCTTTTGAAATTCTTCATCATCGGTCTGAGAACTCATAATTCTTTCTAGTAAATATGGTTTGGTAACCATTTGAAAATGCATTGATGTTTCACCTGCCCTGGTTATTCCCATGTCTATCTTCACTAGATCCATGAAAATTGGATCCCTTTCAATTCTCATATTGTTCAAAACTCCATGGTCTTTTCTACTCAAAGAATCTTCCACCTTTTTTTCCTTCCCTGGGTGGTAGTGTATCATGCAATCATAATCCTTGAGAGTAATTCAATCCATCTCCTTTGCCTCATGTTGAGTTCTTTTTGTGAGAAAATATACCTCAAACTCTTGTGATCAGTATAAATCTCAAATTTTTCACCATAGAGGTAGTGCCTCCATATCTTCAAAGAAAATATCACAGCTGCTAACTCGAGATCATGATTAGGATAGTTTTTCTCCTGAATTTTCTACTGTCGTGATGCATAGGAAATAACCCTATCATTCTGCATAAGGACACAGCCAAGTCCTTTCTTTGATACATCACTATAAATGACGAACCCATCATTCCCCGATGGTAGAGTCAATATAAGAGCATTGACTAATCTTATATTCAATTCTTCTAAACATTATTCACACTCTTTTTTCCAAACAAATTTAACCCCTTTACGTGTAAGCTTCGTTAATGGGTTTGCCAATCGCGCAAAATTATGGACGAAATGTCGATAATAACCTGCCAAACCAATAAAACTGCGTACCTCAGTTATGCTCATAGGTGCTGGCCATTCTCGGATTGCCTTAGTATTAGAAGTATCAACATAGATTCCATCTTTAGAGACAATATGTCCAAGAAAAAAAATCTCTTGAAGCCGGAATTCACACTTGCTAAACATCCCATATAATTCATGTCTTCTCAGAGTCTCCAGGATAATGCGCAAGTGACTTTCATGATCTTCGTAGCTTTTAGAGTATACCAAGATACCATCAATAAATACCACCTCAAATTCATTGAGATATTCCTTGAAAACTTTATTTATCAGATCCATGAATACAGAGGGTGCATTAGTCAATCCAAAAGGCTTTACAGTAAACTCGTAATGCCCGTACCTGGTTCGAAATGCTTTTTTCGAAATGTCTTCCTTCATTACACACAACTGATGGTATCCAGATCGAAGGTCAATCTTTGAAAAGTATTGAGCTCCATGCAGTTGGTAAAATAAATCATCAATGTGTGGTAGGGGATACTTGTTCTTTATTGTTATATCATTGATCTCCCTATAGTCGATACACAACCTCATAGATCGATATTTCTTTTTAATAAAAAGAACAGGGGCTCCCCATGGAGAAACACTAGGGCGAATAAATCCCTTATTACTCAATTACTCTAGTTGATTATTTATTTCAACTAATTCTACAGTGGCGATTCAATAAGGGGTCTTCGATATAGGCCTTGATCTAGGAATTAAATCAATGGAAAACTCAACTTCTCGTTCTAGAGGATGTCCAGGTAAATCTTCCGGAAACACATCTACATATTCTTTCACAACAAGTACATCCTCTATTTGAAAATTCCTTTCCTCACCAACAATCATTTCATTCTCTTCCTCCCCAATAATTGAATTTAGTTGAGCTACTGGGGGTGGATCTAGATAAGAATTAGGTGGTGACGATTCTGCTCTAAAGATAAGGTGTTCCTTATCATCATCATCAAAAATCTTAACCTCCTTCTTCTTACAATAAATCATTACATCATAATCCTAAATCCAATCCATACCGAGGATTATATCAAACTAAATCATAGGTATGACGATGTGATCAACGGATAAAGAACATTTATGTGCTCTAATGGGGACTGATTCACAAAACATTGTTGCAATGATACTTCCCTTAAGAGTTTTAACTAACAACTCCCTTGTTAAATCAAATTGGAAATATCTAATTTTCTTAGCAAATAGGGAAGATATGAAACAATGTGATGATCCAGAATCAAATAATGCATTTTATAAACTTGAGGAAACCATTAAATTACATGCCACCACTTCTTTTCAAGCTTCTACCTCAGCAGTAGTGATAGCAAAAGATTGGCCTTGATCCCTTGGCCTTTTCTGAGGTAAGTTCCCCTGATGATTAGCACATTAATTTGCATAATGTCCCATATCCCTGCAATTGTATCATTGAACATTGGTAGCTTTCTTCTTCCCTTTGCATTCACGAGCTTGGTGGCCTTTTTCACCACACTTGTAATAGACACCCATTCCCTTCAAGCAAGTACCGGGGTGTTTCTTCCTACATTTACCACAGGTTAGATATTCAACATTTCCCTTCTTCCCCTTATTTCCATTCCCAGATTTATCAGAAGATCTCTTCTTCTCTTGATTTTCTTTAAAGTCATAAGACATAGAGAATTCCATTTCTTTCTTAATAGCACATGAGACAATGTCTTCGTACGACGAGACGGATTGTGAGACTAATGCTCGATGGAGAAATGGTTTTAACCCATCAAAGAAACTATCAATATTACTTCTTGGGTTATGTATATAATCTCCGGCATAACTTGCTAACCTTGTAATGTTAGCCTCATAATTTGCGACATTCTCATCCTCCTTTTGTCTCAGACTCAAAAATTGCCTTTCCATATCTGCTCAATGGTCGCGAGGAAAGTAATTTTCTAAAAACAGATCTTTGAACTCCCTCCATTCCATATTTGATACTTCATCATCTTCCTTCGTGTTTTGAATCAATGAACACCATTGATCAGTATCTCCAGTGTGGCGGTAAACTGCTATGATAACTTTTTCCCTTTCACTACTCCCCAAAGCCAGAAATATTTTCTCTAGGGAATTTATCCATTTTTCAGTTACTAAGGGATTTGTACTCCCATTGAACGTTGGTGGTTGTTGCCTCATGAATCGATCTAACATTGATCCTCCACGTTGCGGATCAGGGTGCTCCATACGGGTAAGGTTATTATTCATAACCTGAGTGAGTTGTCCGAGTATGGTGATTAGCTGATCGGCACCAGTTGCATCACCAGATCCACTATAATTATCTTGAGAAGGAGTGAAATCCCTACATGGAGTGCATGCATTGGTACTGTTTCCATTTCTTCCATTAGGCTCCATTTCTAAACAATTCCATAAACTAGATCAATTTATGAATCAAAATACATAATTCCATACTTATAAAACACTTAACATAAATTGAACTATTTATGGATATAATCCATAATCATAAAAATGTTTTCTTTGAGGAAGTATATACTCATAAACCTTTCTTAATGATTTGTAAAGAAAATGAGAGTTATCTTAAGCATATCCCCCGGGAGTGTTGTAACCAAGAGTGCCGCAAGGCCCGTTGTCGTGCACCAGTTCCCGTTCGAGTCTAGCTCAAAGTGGTGTTTTCGGGTTTTACCCCTAGGTACATCTATGCCAGAGCCACCTCTACCTGATCGTATCTAGACATGGATGTATTGCTCGGAAAACTCACAAAATCTCTACAATACCAAAATTCTAGGATGTTCTTCTATACTAATCCTCAAAATCCATTTGAGATATATGTGCTCTAATCATAGTTTATCTAAATCTAGCTTCCAGTGTTTGTACTAAACTTCCTCTGATACCAACTGTAATTCCCAGAACCCAGTTACCCAGAGTCGGTGCATTATTACTTAACATTGGCATGATCACAAGAAATATCAAATCTTGAAAGACCGATTGGTTTAATATCCTTGGAAACACTATATATATTAATAATATTTTACATTACATCATAAAGTGAAAAACTACTACAAAAACATATTGTCTCCATAGTCCACACTATTATCCCCTCATAATATCCCTGCAGGTCATTCATAATTTACTTCTTCACATCCTGGGAAAAATAAAAAATTGAAAAGGGGTGAGCTCAAATGCCCAGTAAGGATAACAATATAGTGGAAACTTTCATAAATAAGAATAAACATTTAAGGCAATGTATAACTGAAACAAAAGCCTTTAAACTTGAACTTCAACATAGTATGGCAAAAATAAAATGAAATAATGCCATTTACTTATTCACATGTATATTCTACTAATCGAATAATCACATTCAATATCAATAACCACTTTCATAATGATTGAATGCATAATGCCAGGCTATCATAACCACATATCCAAGGCCTCGTGCCAAGACTACAAATAAGATTTTGCCAAGGCCATGTGCCAAGACACTAGTTTGTCTCATGAGACCTACCAATGCATCGAGGAGCCATAGCGGGATCCACCCATCACATATTAAGCCCAATTCATTCCCATATGAAAAGGTTTAAACATAACATAAACATTCGTATTAAAACTAGAATACGAAATGTAAATACTTCATCCTTAAACAATTAATGGTATAAAAATAACACAACCACAGTCAAACATATCAAAAAACCTTCAATACAATATAGAAGTTTTGTATCATAATAAATCAACTTCAAATAAGCGTAAAATCCATCAAAGGATGTTGACATAGACGAAATCAAACTCTTTTTAGAGAAATATCTCTTTATATTTTGAAATCATATATTTATAAAATAAAAAATTTTCTTTGAAAATATTATTATAATCTTGTAAGTGAAGCTTTTAAAATTTTATAATGGCAGAAAATAGTTGCACCCGCCGTATAAGTTAAAAAAACATTCTTACCTTAATTCAGTCAAAAAGGTTAAAAAGGACCTTGTTTGGAAAAGGGCGGAAAGATTCCTTTATAAACATCATATAAAAAGACAAACAAGGGTATAAATGACTTTAACCCATATTCTGTAAAATAGTAAGAATGTTTTGAAATACACTTTCAAGAAACTTGGATGTGGATGATAAAGAGATCCCAATAGATTATTACGTAAAAACAACCTCGGATAATGAAGAAATTGTGAAATAAACCCTTACCTTGTACTTTTCCTTGGTTGGGGGCAGGTTGACCTCCTGTATAATGGTGAAATAATTGTTATTAAATTATACAAGAATCATATACATTAATATGATATCATATATGATCTTTTATCATTTATTTGTTAATAATATCTTAATATTATCGTTGTTTCAGGTGTTAACTTCCTCGTTTTCTTTTATATGTTTTGTTATGTAATTCGTGTTTGTAATGGATAGGTTGTATCTTAATCATATCCAGAATTATATCAAGTCCTTAGATACTATTATTAATCATCAAATGATAATTATACTTGAATGGTTACGATGGAGAATGAATCTTATCGCGTTTGTGGATACGGTAGTCCGTACGTACGCACGAGCGACAATATCATTATTTTGATAATAAAATAATATATAATTAGATGGTATATCATATATAAAGAATAATTATCATGTTATATTTATTATTTACATGAGTTACACATCATTATTATACCCGTCCAAATAATAATTTATTGAATAACAATTACACCACGACGTGGAGACGGTAAGCCGTACGTACGCACGTATAGTGACATGTTTTTCAAAGGATGGATAGAATAATGAATATGGTTGTACCATATTTATAATAATATTACAGTATATAGGAGATACTGTATTCATTATTTTAGAATGGTAATAACAAAGAAAGAAGAAGTGGAAGAAGAAAGGAACTTGAAAAAGGGTGGTGAAATCATTACCTCTTCTTCGGGTTCTCCCTTTTGATTTGATCAAAAGTGGTCTTAGGTTGGATTTCTGATCAAACTAAGGCCTCTATATTTTAGTGAGGGAAGTTGAGAGAGTATTTGGGCAGTGGTTGGCCGAACCAAATGGTTTTGAAGGTGTGAGTTAATGAGAAGGAGGAGTGCCCTTTTATAAGAGGGGTGAGGGGCACCTTTGGAAAAGCTAGAAATATTATTTTATAATAAATTTATATTCGTTTTCAAATGGATCCAAAGTGGATTATTTAAAATTTAAGGTGGTTATGGGTCTAAAACCACTCAACCAATAGAATTTATACAGGTTTGGGTTACTATATTAACCTTATCATTAAGTATTAACTCTTAGTTAATTAGTTTGACACTTACCATGTCACGTTGTATTTTTATATTATTTTGTTAATAAACTTACAATATACATCCAAGAGACCCCCCAAGTGGTCCCTTAATGATACACCTATAATGATATAAGTCCCTTGGCCGAGCCTTAGATTTTTAGGAATTTAATATCAATTAATAATATAATATTTGTTTTAAGAAATCCTTTATGTCAATTTTGACACTATTCAATAATTGATTTTTGTGAAACTCATAACAGAATGGTTACTTCGAAAAAAGTGAATTCAATCAATCCTAATATGTCATATTAACCTAGAAAAGTAGTGTAATTCATAAAAATTATCAAATTATATTTATTTTGGTATCTACAATATCAATCATTTTAAATTTTCACTATTATGGTAATTACTGCATCAGTATTGTGTCATACATAAATTAAAATATTTAATGTCTAAAAATTATAAATAAAATACCATTATTTAGGAAAGAGTTTTATCTTTCTATTTAATATTTAAAATCGTATTTATTTTATGTATAATACTATATTAAAAATGTTTTAGTTAATAAACTTTGATTTTAAAAGTTTTAACTCTTCTTTGAATTAAAAAATAATAAATGTCCTAATATAATCCAAGTGGACCTAAATGATAATATTTTATTCCTAAGGTTTTTTTGGTCGAGATACTCTTTTCCAATAGAATTAGGACTTGTGTTAGGGTAATATTAATATCATTTTTACCCTTATTTACCCTATTTACTTTTAACTGTGGTAAATAAAAGTAAAAAGTTACTATTCACCAAAAATTATTTTCATTTTATTGAACCGAATTTTACTCCTTGATATTAACCATGTCTCTAGGATTTTCGAAATTACATTCACAGAAGCGGTAAAATTAAGTTTTATGAAAAATTCAGTTTTTTAACTTCCACTTAGTGGTTTCACTGTTCATCAAAAATTGATGTTTTTCTGAATAATTCCAAAATTTCACCCTATGATATAATTGATATTCAAAATTCAAAAATGATGTATATTTTAAAAAATTAAAAACATAAAAGTTGCATTAATTAATTTTATAAATAATTTCCACTGTTACAACAAATAGCGTGTTTTTAAGAAACAATATATATCAAAAGATTGATAATTGTTTATGTCCAATTTTAAAGTGAAATTAATTCTAATGAACACCATTGGATAAAATGGTAAAAATATATTCTAATTATACTTTAAAACCACTAAATAATATAATTTATCACTATAAATTATTTTGATTAAAAAAGTTGTTTTTAAGTATTTTCACTATTCATAAAAATTGGATGTTCTCAGAAAAATACCAAAAATTCAACTTAGGATAATTTCAATATTCTGAATCCAAAAATGAAGTCCATTTTGAAATATAAAATATATATAATTTCAAAAGGTAGGTATTACTATTCATAATGGCTAGTTTGACTGGTTGTGGTGTGTTGGAACACGATGTTGCGTACAACACACGCTATCACATTATTCCAAGAGAAGCGTACCATATAAGCTTAGGGTGTTACAAATATGATCAACAACATATACATTAAACAACTCTCAATCTCAACAAAAAAGAGAATGGCGGAGAATTATAAGAGCTCTAGTAGTGGAGACCGTGGATAAAATAAATCTCCATTTCCATCATGCATGAAATATGGAAGGAGACACCAAGGAATGTTTCTAAATGGAATAAAGAAATGCTTTGTATGTTGGAAAGAAGGACATAAAGTAAACAATTCCTAAGGAATAATGAATATTACTATGGAAGAAAATAAAAATTATCCTAAGAATCCATTTAGAAAAAATTTCCATAAATTTAGGGGATGTGTGAATTACACGAGTCAATGCCATATTCTATTGGATAACCACTAAATCCAGGAAGAACCTATGTTGAAATAAATGGATGGCAGAATGTTTAAAATTATTAATGCTCTTTGTTAATGGGATTACATTGGAAGACTTTTCTCTTGTATGTATAACCCTACATTTTTATGTGAAAACTATATTTGTCGAAGAATTTTTTTGTGGATATAATTATAATGAACCATTTGGGTTTATATGATCATTGAATTTGAGGCAATTACATGTTATTAATTTTTCGGATAAAAATTCGAGGTATGAGATAACATTTTTGGTAAAAATATGTTATGGATATTTTTGATAAATTTATCACATTTTGGTAATGTTATAAAAATATATAGTTCACGAAAAAGAACAACATGCAGACCGAGTGACAACCTGCCGCGTCAGACAAAGCTGTGAGAATCGAACCCACTACCAAAGTGCCACTAGGATTTAATGCATACCAATGGAATACATGAAGTCCCGGGTTAGTATGAATAATTAATTTTAGTTAAATTATTTTATAGATTAAGAATATATAGATTTTAGTAACTTATGATTTATCAAAAGGATATCCATATTATAAGAAAATTATTTGATGATTAAGTGAAAAATGTGAATTTGGAAGATGTTTTATTTGTTTTGGAACACTGTATGCCAAAGAAAAATTAAATACTAAGGGATTTAATTTAAGGAGAAATTGTGTATTTTTATTTTTGTTAGAATATATGGTTTATAATGGAATTATAGATATTTTAGTTATTTATGGAGATTATTAACCTATCATAGAAAATATGTGATTAAGTCAATTACTTTTAAGTACATGACTTTTAGAGTAGTTGATGTTATTTGGAGATAAATGTTATGATTTATCATGGAAGACTATGTAATCAAATACTTAAGAATTTTGGGTTTCAAACATAGTTTGGATTATTTTGATGAAGTTTAAAGACAATTTTATATTTAATGGTTTTTGTTGAACTTTGGGTATTGTTTGACTAATTTTAGAGATTAAGAGTACTATTTCTTTATATAAAGATTTTTCATATTTGGGACCATCTGATCTTGTAATAATCATTTTGGTTTGGGTTAATGTCTAAATTAAAAGTAAATATATAGTTCCTCTTTTGTGGATAATGTGATTCTCTAGATGTTTATTCTAGTGGTTTAGGTGTGACCAATTCATCTTGAATACGCATAGTTTGGAGAAAAGAAGAGTTTGTGGTAGAAATTTATTAAAGGGTGAAACTATACATGAAAAGTATGTATATATCCTTATGTTCTTATTCAATTTCATAAATAAATTCAACAAAATTATGAAAACAAACATAAAACAAAAAAAAAACGGTTTTCATTTACTCTTCCTACTAGGAAATCAAAGTTCATTTAACCCATCTCAAGTTTATGATTTTCTGGTAGCTAAAATTATCTCAATCATGTTTTCTATCACTCTCAATTAGAACATGATGGTTGGTTTTCTATTACATATACTTATTTTCATAAATGTAACCCTGGTATTTCTTTTCTTAGATGACCTTTTTTACTTTTCTTTCATTTTTTAAAAGTGATAGTTTATTTCACTCTTTTCCCAATGTGGGACTTTCAATGATGTTTCGAAGCCCAATTTTAAAATTGAGAGGATGTAATTTCCAATAGGGGTGAAGAATGTAACACCCCATGATTTCATAGTATGATACATCTTTGAAGTAATTCTATAGCTTATACTGAATGCAACACTGAATTCTATTGCGTTATACACAATATTGAGTATCTGCGAGACGCACATCAGTATTATAATTATTTAAAAAATATATGTATTTATCAATTAAATATTGTAATATGAATAGTAAAAAGTTAATATTAAAAGTTATTTATAATGTTTTCACATACATAAAACATATTTATAATGAAATGTATATGCTTTGTTAAAATAGTTATATATTTAGAAAAAATATTTTCTTAAAAGAACAACTTTTTATGACATTTTTATACAATAATAAAATTAATACTAGACAATAATAACAATAAAATTTTCTAAATTAGGCTTAATCATTGGTTTCTGAATATCAATATTATCTTAGGGGGATTTTTTTTCTAAAGACATTCAATTTTTGATGAATACTGAAAAATACTATGTAGTATATAAAAACCAACATTTTCATTTATATAATTCGTTTAAATTAAAATTTATATTAAATTCTAAAATAGATACATAATTCATATATTAGTCCAATATATTTCATTTGATCCATTTTATAATAAGATTAGATATGTAAAATTTTATTGAACTTTTTAACATTTTTTACCCACCTTCTATGAATATTTGAAAATTTACATAAAACATTATTTTACTGCTTCATTGAATTGAATTTAAATAATCTGACAAACCCGAATTTCATCAATATGTAAAACTTGGTTCAATAATATGAACATAATTTTTTTCAATTGCAACTTTTCAATTTTATTTACCACAGTTAAAAGTAAATCAGGTAATTAAAGGTAGAAATAATACTATAATAAAATAAAATCACCGCAACACATTTCTTAATTCTACAGGATAAGTGTTTTTCAACTAAAATAAACTTTGGGACAAAAAGAAGGCCCTTTTTGATTCATTTGGGATAGGTTATGGCATTTATTATATTTTATATAAATAAGAGTTAAAAGTGTTAAATTCAAATTTTAATAACTAAAGCATTTTTAATAATATTTTATATATAACATAAATTTATCTATAAATATTAATTAGAAATATAATAATATTTCCTAAATCATATTATTTTATTTATAATTTTTAGACATTATATTATTAAATTTATTTATGACACAATAATGATGCAATAATTACCATATTAATGAATGATTAAAATAATTGATATTATAAATATTAAAATAAATTAAAATTTTAGCTTTTGATGCAATAAACTATTGTTGGCACCAGAAAACGCGTCCCCAAAATTTTTAAGATGCTTCCATATATGATCCAAGATCATAGACCTTTTCGCAAGCTTTGTTTTGGTAAGTCATAGGGCCGAACGGAGTTACAGATTAGGAGTTATGGACATTTGAAGTTGGGTTGGGAAACTGGTTCGTGAATCCCTGACACAGAGCCCCCCGAAGAAACGTGGCCACCGTGAAGCACTTGAGGAGGTAACTCTTTGCGAACTCCCCTGACATTCGCAAACTTTCCGCGAAGCAGATGAGGCGGTACCTCTCCGCGAACCCGGTTGACGTTCGCGACCCGCCGCGAAACAACCGAAGCACCCTTCGCACCGTGTGAGCTCTGCTTCGCGGTTCCCCATGCCGATAAATACCCAGCTCACCCCCCATATTCAGATGGCCATTTTTCTTCCCTTTGGGTGGCCGATCTCCCGTTTTGCGGAGGTCTGCTTTCCTTTGCGAAGCAGATCTGCGAAGCCGTGCTCCGCGAGAAGCTTCCTTCGTGTTGCTGCTCTATGAGTCCCTGCTCTGCGAGTAGATTCCTTCGCGTTGCTACTCCCTAAGCCTATGCACTGCGAGCCAATGATCCACGATGATTCTTGGCGAGCCAATGCTCCGCGATGATGCTCTGCGAGCCAATGATCCTCGATGATGCTCCGCGAGTCCATGCTCCTTGATGATGCTCCGCGAGTCCATGCTCTGCGATGCTGCTCCGCGAGTCTATTCTCCGCGAGGCAATTCTTCGTGAGAACCCATGCTCCTCGACCCCTTGGCTCCACGAAGCTACTTTTCTAAGACCTATCCTTCATGCCCACCGGTACCAGAGGGGATGCACGCTCGCACCCCTGCTCGGGGTTAGTGCTGGGCTGCGGTCCCGGCCTGGTCCCTTCGCTGCCATCACAGACCCCCATGAAAAATGGATTGTCACATGACGAACTTTTCGGGCTGGGATGTCGGGATTTTCCATTGGGCCCCTATGCGCACCCACTTTCCACCTATGGAAGACCATGATCTGAGATACTCCTCTACACTCCTTGAAACACCTTGAGTCGACATATTCCTCTTTGTTTCATTTCCGCGTCATGAGTTGAAATTCTCATCATCAATTCCCTGAGTACCTTGAGTCGAACCATTCCTCAAAAAACTCCTCCAAACCAAATCACTTGGCTCCTATGCCAGGTTGAACCAGAAATGGCCGCCCTTACGTAGGACCCAACACCATCCATTCCCAGTCGCCTTATTCCTAAGAGTTCTATCTACAAGACTCTAAACTGTAGTACTCCCTATGTTTCAAACATAGGATGCCTCTTTATCCAGATAAGAGATGCCTTATGCTCGAAGAATAAGATGCTAACCGTCCTTTCTACATGACTCTAAACTGTAGAAATCCCCATGTTCCAAACATAGGATTCCTCTTTCTCCAAACAAGAGATGCCTTATGCTCCAAGAATGAGATGGCCAACTGTCCTATCTACATGACTTTAAACTGTTGTCATCCCTATGTTCCAAACATAAGATTCTTCTTACCCAAATAAGAGATGCCTTATGATCCATGCATGATATGCTAACAGTCCTATCTACATGACTATAAACATTAGTGATCCCCCTATGTTCCGAACATAGGATACTTCTTGTTCCAAACAAGAGATTCCTTATGCTCTAAGAATGAGATTCCAACAGGCCAATCTACACGACTTTAAACTATAGTAATCCCTACGTTCCAAACATAAGATTCCTCTTTCTCCAAATAAGAGATGCCTTATTCTCCAAGAATGAGATGCCAACAGTCCTCTCTACATGACTATAAACTGTAGTACACCCTATTTTCCAATCATAGTATGGCTCTTGCACTAAACAAGAGATTCCTTATGCACCAAGCATAAGATGCCTAATGCCATGATTATATTGGCATAATTCCAACACCCCTTGGGATTATCCCTCTTGTGCACCAGTGCACAGGTGAATTCCCCAATTCACCAGTGGGTTGGGATGCCCTAATGTCCACACATGAGGAAGACATTACGGGCAACTTCCTAGCGTAATTCCCATTCACCATTGCCGCTTAATAGCGACACCCGGTCATCATCCTTGCATATGCACCATCCACTAGTGCCCCTCCATAGCGGCACCAGGGTACCTTCCTTGCGTAAGCCCTGTTCACAATTTCTACTCCATAGCGGCACCCGGGTATCTTTCTCGCATAATCCCCCTTCACCATTGCCACTCCATAGCAGCACCCATGCAGCTTCCCTGCGTAATACCCATTCACCAGTGCCGCTCCATAGTAGCACCCGGACAGCTTCCTTGCGTAAGCCCCATTCACCAGTGCCGCTCCATAGTAGCACCTGAGCAGCTTCTTTGCGTAAGCCCCATCCACCAGTGCCCCTCCATAGCGGCACCCGGGAAGCTTCCTTACATAAGACCCGTTCACCATTTCCGCTCCATAGCACTTCCCAGGCAGCTTTCTCCCGTAAGCCCCGTTCACTATTGCCGCTCCATAGCGGCACCAGGGTGGCATCCTTGCATAATCCCCTTCCACCATTTTCATTCCATAGCGTCAGCCGGGCAGCATCCTTGCGTAAGCCCCATTCACCATTGTCACTCCATAGAGGAACCTGGGCATCATCCTTGCGTAAGCCCCATTCACACTTGCTGCTCCATAGCGGCACCCGAGCAGTTTCCTTCTGTGTGGGTGTGCCAAGCCCCCATTTTTATCTGAACTACGTGGTCTTTGATCCATGTCAAGGCATGATACGTAGGAAGGATTCCTGAGGTTCAAGCCCACCGTCCACCTGGACCACGGTCCTTCTTCACGTCGGTTCTCCGGCGTCCAACCTGATTTACATGGACATTGGTTTATGCCACGACATGGTACGTAGAAAGTCTCACGAAGTTCAAGACCACCACCCATCAGACCAAGGTCCTTCTTCACGTCGGTTCACCGACATCCATTTTGAACTATGTAGTCCTTGATCCATGTCAAGGAATGGTACATAGGAATCCTCACGAGGTTCAAGCCCACAACCTGGTCATTCCGACCTTATTTACATTGATTCTCCCCCCACCATCGGGTAGCCTAGAGTGTAAGCCCCACACATCCAACCTGAACTACGAGGACATTGATCCATGTCAAGGAATGGTACATATGAAACCTCATGAGGTTCAATCCCGAAACCCATTGGACCAAGTTCCACCTTCACGTCGGTCCTCCGGCGCACCATCCTGAACTACGAGGACTTTGATCTATGTCAAGGCATGGTACGTAGGAAACCTCACGAGGTTTAAGCCCAACACCCATCGGACCAAGGGCCACCTTCACATCAGTCCTCCAGTGCACCATACCGAACTATGAGGACTTTGATCCATGTCAAGGCATGTTACGTAGGAAACCTCACGAGGTTCATGTCCAACATCCATCGGACCAAGGTCCACCTTCATGTCGATTCACCCACACCATCACAAACTACGCAGACATTGATTCCCTGACATGGGGATAAGTAGGAAGTCTCTTCAATGCTCAAGACCAACTTCATTGTCGCCCTTGCGATGGTCCCATTTCATCACCCCTCCACTTCATTCATTCATCCATCATCCATCCTAATTCTCACCCGGGCAGCCACATCCCGGTGGGATCATGTCATCCAACCTCCTCACTGATCCTAGCAGTACTTGGGCTGCTATTCATGTGTAATCCCCAATATTTCTCTGGGTCATTTTCCTCTGTGTACACCCCGATTAATCACCCCTTCGAACTACGTGGGTTTTGATCTCTATCATCTACACATGGTACGTAGGAAACCTCCATGTGATTCAGTCCCAGCCAATGGTAAACCATGGTGTCCCCTATCCTGGGGTGAACTCTTCTTGATCCACCCTATGTGGTGTTCAGATCGACCATTACGGTGTGACACCTACCCTCGATGGGGCGCACCACCTCAGATCCGTCCTCATTGGACGTTATGATCCATCCACTTGGTAAACCTTTCAGGTGTTCCCTCTTAGGGATGTACCAATCTGATCCATCCTTATGAGGCGTCCTGATCACCCTCATTCCATCTTCGCAAGATGTTAACCTCGCGGCCTTCCTCATGATAAAAATGAGATGCCTGAGGAAAACCTTGGATGACATGCCTTTGGCGTAACCGTCTCCGCAAGACATTAAACTCGCGGCATGCCCTATGTTAACCATGGGAAGCTGAGGAAAACCTTAGATACAAACCTATGGAATGTGATTCCACGTATTCGACATGGGATGCCTCGGGTTATGTACCCTTGAGATTCCCTCTTATGAGGAAGAATACAGGTTCCCCAATGTCCACGCACCTAGAGATGCCCTGACAGGCCTGATGTTGTAATCTACTCCGACCGAAGGTTGCTACCATGTCAAGACCCCATGGAATGTCCTGATGGAAGTAGTGTAATTAATCGGCATCCATGAATATATGGAACTAGGAATGAGATTCATGAACCACGTATTAAATCTATAAGGGAGACCCAGACTAGGTGACGAGTTCTGAGGAGGAATCCACAAAAGGAAGAATCGACATCCCATCACCCTGTTTCGATCAAGGGAAAAATGTCCCTAAACAAGGAACAGATGCCGCCCGCCTTTGGAAAGCGGGAATGCGGGGTAACAACATCACGTCCTCCACAGACAGATGCACGTACTCTAGGGAAAGTGTTGGAAACAGAAATGGTGAACCCGACGTGAAGGTCATCACCTTCAATAGCAAGTTGACCAAATGTGTCGGGAAAATTGAGGCATCACCCATGTGAATCCCCTCTCCTTTATATGTGAGAGGATGAGTAACATCCGGTGTTTGAAGACCACGGTCCATCGACTCCTTGCCAATCCCGCTGCCTCAAGAGGCCTTGTAGGTGGCATCATCAACCCAACTACTTCGGCTCCTCGCCGACTCCTACCTCCTCAAGAGGACGCACAAGTGGCATTTTCTACCCCTCACCATCAGCTTCTTGCCAACCCCACCACCTCAAGAGGCCCCATAGGTGGAATCCTCCACCCAATCCTTCCAATCCTTGCCGACTCATGCCACCTCAAAAGGCTGTGCAGGTGGCATCTGCCACCCCAAACCATCGACTCCTTGCCGACCTTGCTGCCTCAAGAGGCCGCGCAGGTGGCATCTTCCAGCACACTCCATCAGCTCGTCGCCGACTCCTGCCACCTCAAAAGGCCCCGCAGGTGGCATCTTCCACCCCACACCATCGGCTCCTCGCCGACCCCGCCGCCTCAAGAGGCCACACAGGTGGCATCTGCCACCCCACTCCTTCATCTCCTCGCTGAGCTCGCCGCCTGAAGAGGCAGCGTAGGTGGGATCAGCCACCCCACACCGTTGCCTCTTCGCCGACCCCACCACCTCAAGAGGCCACACAAGTGTCATCCTCCACCCCACTCCATCGGATCCTCGCCGACTCCTGCCGCCTCAAAAGGCCACACAAGTGGCATCAGCCACCCCACTCCATCGGCTCCACGCCGACTCTACCGCCTCATGAGGCCGCACAGGTGCCATATTCCACCCGTCTCCAACGGCTCCTTGCCAACTCCACCACCTCAAGAGGTGGTGCAGGTGGCATCCGCCACCTGTCTCCATCGGCTCCTCGCCAACTCCGCCGCCTCAAGAGGCCGCGTAGGTGGAATCCGCTATCTGTATCCATCGGATCCTCGCCGACTCCACCACCTAAAAAGGTCCCACAGGTGGCATCTACAACCCCACTCCATTGGCTCCTCGCCGAATCCACCGCCTCATGAGGCCGCACAGGTGGCATCCACCACCCGTCTCCATCGGCTCCTCGCCGACTCCGTCGCCACAAGAAGCCGCGCAGGTGGAATCCGATATCCGTCTCCATCGTCTCCTCTCCGACTCCACCGACTCAAGAGGCCGCACAGGCAGCATCTTCCACCCATCTCTATCAGCTCCTCACCGACTCCCACCTCCTCAAGAGGCCACGTAGGTGGCATCCACCACACCACTGCATCGGCTACTCGCCAACTCCTGCCGCCTCAACAGGCCGCGCAGGTGGCATCGGCCACCCCACTCCATCGGCTCCTCGCCAACTCCGCCGCCTCAAGAGGTCGCGCATGTGGCATCCTCCACCCATATCTATCAGTTCCTCACCGACTCTGCCACCTCAAAAGGCCGCGCAGGTGGCATCCACCGCCCATCTCCATCGGCTCCTCGCCCACACCGCCACCTCAAGATGTCGCGCAGGTGGCATCCACCACCCGTCTCCATCGGCTACTCACCGACTCCAGCCGCCTCAAGAGGCCATGTAGGTGGAATCCGACACCCTTCTCCATCGGTTCCTCACCGAATCTGATGCCTAAAGTGGTCGTGCAGGTGGCATCCGACACCCATCTCCATTGGCTCCTCGCCGACTCTTCCGCCTCAAGAGGCCATGTAGGTGGCATCTGCCACCCGTCTCCATTAGCTCCTCGCAGACACACGTTGCCGGAAGAGGCCGCGCAGGTGGCATCTACCACATGTCTCCATCGGCTCCTCGCCGACTCCGGCGCCTCAAGAGGCCGCGCAGGTGGCATCCTCCACCCGTCTCCATCGTCTCCTCACTGACTCCCGCCGCATCAAGAGGCCGTGCAGGTGGCATCCGCCACCCGTCTCCATTGGCTCCTCGCCGACTCCAGCCACATCAAGTGGCCATGCAGGTGGCTTCCGCCACCCGTCTCCATTAGCTCCTCGCCGACTCCCGCCACCTCAAGAGGCCACACAGGTGGAATCCGCCACCAGTCTCCATCGGCTCCTCTCCAACTCCGCCGCCTCAAGACGCCACGCGGGTGGAATCCGCCACCCATCTCCATCGGCTCCTCACCGACTCTGCCACCTCAAGAGGCCGCACAGGTGGCATCCGCCACCCGTCTCCATCGGCTCCTTGGCGAATCCTTCCACCTCAAGAGGCCGCGCAGGTGGCATCCACCACCCATCTCCATCGGCTACTCGCCGACTCCTGCTGCCTCAAGAGGCCACGTAGGTGGCATCCGCCACCCATGTCCATCAGCTCCTCACCGACTCCCGCCACCTCAAGAGGCCGCGCAGGGGGAATCCACCACCCATGTCCATCAGCTCCTCACCGAATCCCGCCACCTCAGGCCTTCTTAACTGAGGCCCAGCCTCAGGCCCATTGGCCTTCCTTGACTCAAGCTCTCTTATGGGATTGTATGGTGTGGTGTGGGATTACATCCCCATTCACGTCGGGTTACCCACCGTACCGTACATATCCCCAGATGAGATGCATCTCTCGTCTATCATGACGTTAAACCGTGCTTCTAGAACTATTTATGGCTTGATTCCCATCTTAATGGGATAAGTTCGAACGCTCAGACGTCTCATCTTGAGCCCAACACCGAACTCTTCTCTTTGAATGTCCCCCATGGGTATAGTTTCCTCAGAGGGTCCTCACATGATGAGGAGTAGGATTCCTTAGCCCCAATCATACTAGGATTATAAGGGTCACACTATGTGCTCACTCCCATTCATCTATCCTCCCACGTCCTCAACGCACGATGTTAAACTGCATGGCCTTCATGAACTACATATGGATTTATCTTCATCCTTATGGTATACGTAGGAACGCCTGGACACTTTGTCTGTTGGCCAAGCCCAAAAGACAAAATCAGCCCCTTGGGTCAAGATATATGGAAGGGTGCACACTTTTTCCCCATCTTACGTTGAGCAAGCCTCAACCCGACTGCACGTCCCCTTCCCTGGAGATGCCTAGCTCTTTTGTAGATGGGTACAACTATGCTTTACCCAATCCTTGACCGGGATTAAATAACTTTCCTCATCCAGAAGGGCCCTTTAATGGTATGGATGCTCGACCTAAGGGCCGTTTTACCACTTCGGGCCAATGCCCTTGAGGATGTTGAGCAACAAGCTGATACAAGTCCCACATTTCAAATGAGGTCAGCGGTCGATGCTCATTTTATGCTCCCATATCAGGTCACCATAGGGACACTGTGTTTCGAACATTGTCAACAATGTCCCAGATCTAAGGGTCCACCCCAAGATGTCCCAAACATCAAGTGTAGTGATTTTTTCTGCCCCATCTTGATGCGACAAACTTCCCACTGGGTGGTGCCAATGGTCGCGTCCACGACCCCGATTCTTATATAGGGAGTGTACGGCATGGTGCGGGATTATTTCCTCATTAACGTCAAGATACATGCCATGCAATACGCATTCCCTTACCAAGGCCCAGCCTCATGCCTCCTTTCCTTTTCAGGCCCTGGCCCATGTTATTACCCAGAGTGTATGGTGTGGTGAGGGATTATGTCCACATTCACGTCAGTTTTTTCGTCGTACCATAAACCTCCTCTGTACATGGAGCTCTATTCCCTGACTTTCTTCCTCACTACAAGACGTTAAAATGTGAGTAGGCCAGGCCTTCCTGACCAAAACCCAACTATCAGGCCCCTTGACCTTTTTAGGCCCCCTGGCCCAGGTTCTTTCCTACGGGACTGTGCGGTGTGGTGCGGGATTACGTCCCCATTCACGTCGGGTTACTCGCTGCACCATACACATCCTCGTTAGGGTAGCCTGCCCCTAGGTATCATCTAGAACCATGTGTGGCATGATTCATTTCTTTATGGGATACGTAGGACCACCTGAATGACTAATCTTTGGGTCCAACCCCATCTTATGAAAATCTCCATCCCACCTTGGCCCCTTGGCCTACCCTTCCCTAGAAAGAGGATTATATAGCGTGTCATGGGACTATGTCATCATTTAAGTCAGGATTGTAAGGACCAGGCCATGTACGGATCCCTCCTGAGCCACTTTGTCAACCCCTTTTCGGCAGTTTACCAATGTGCCTAAGGGTACTCTGGTTTAATTACCTGGAATGTCAGACTCTACTCGGACACATCCACACCCACTTTTCAGGCTTTTTATTTCCCTTCATCAGGGCTTTCACGATCTTTCACACCCAAAGGGACCCCCATGAATGGCCTGGATACAACGCCTAAGGGCTCTCCTACCATTACGGGCCAACAGCCTCGAGGGTTTCAGACAAAAAATCGATAAAAATACCTTGTTTCGAATATGGTCAGCGGTCGATGCTCGTTTGTTGTTCCCACTTCAGTCTAACCCGATATGGAGACTGTTTTTCCGCCATGGTTAACAGTTATACTCCATCGCCACTCCATCCCCATTAAGCCCAAAATGTCAGTTACATGATTCACATCCTTCTCCATCCTCATCAGGTCCAAGTAGTGTTTCAAAACTCTTGGTACTATTCCTAAGTGCGCATCTGCGCGTTAGAAGAACAAAGTCACGTTAAAGGTGTCCTTCGGGGCTCTTCACCGACTTCCCCTCGATGTAAATTCCTGGTATTGCGATAAGGATCTTCCTCCCTTGTTTCCCACACCAATTTTAACTCACGTGGGCTTAGGGATCGGGTCGAGGTCTACGCTTACTTGGAAAGTTACCATCCATCCATGGTTCGAGCTCTAAGACCATAAACTAAGATCTCATAAGAACTCCGTATGGCTTGATTCCCACCCTCATGGGATACGTAGGAACACCCAGACCTCCTGTCTTTGGGTCCAGCTTGAGTTCAGCAAATTTGTCTCTTCTGTCCTGCCTTCGGGACCTTGACTACAGGACCATGTGGAATTGTGCGGGATTATGTCCTCATTCACGTCGGGTTTGCAATAGCCACACCACACGCACCCCATTCTAAGAATTATATCTCCTATTTCCTGTCCCGCATGACATTAAAATGCACCCTCAAGAACTACATGTGGCTTGATTCCCATATTTATGGGATACGGAGGACCACCCGAATGTCTAGACATAGGGCCTAGCCCCATTTATTAGAGAACTCCCGATCACCTAGGCCCCTTAACCTACCCCTCTCTAAGAGGGGGATATATGGGTATGATACCTGATTTTTGTTACTATGCCCCCTCCTCCTGGGAATCCACCATCTCTTGGTCGCCCTCGGGTTGAGTCCCTCCACCCCTTGCAGTGGTTCACCCATGTGTTAAGAGTACTATGGTCGAGGACCAAGAGTGTCAGATTCCACTTGGTTAAGATAATTAAACTTGTCATGTTTGTGTTTCCGTTCATTCGGGCTTTCATCATGTTTCATACACAAAGGGACCCCCAAGAACGACCTGGATACAATGCCCACGGGCTCTCCTACCGTTACAGGCCAACGTCCCCAAGGGTTTCAGGCAACAAATTGATACAAATCCCATGTTGCGAATATGGTCTGCGGTCGATGCTCATTTGTTTGTCCCCATTTCAAGCTAACGTGACAGGATGCTATGTTGCGAACATGGTCATCAGTAATTCTCCGTCATCATGCCAGCCCATTCAGGCCTTGAATGTAGGTTGCATGATCCACGTCATGTCCCACCCCATTGTGTCCAGGTGGAATCCCGACACTCTTGGTGCTATCCCTCAGTGCACCTCTGCATGTCAGGGGGACAAAGCTGCAATACGGCGTCCCTCGGGGCTCCCACGGTCTGAGCAATAAAACCATAAACTAAGATCTTCATCTATAACTATGTATGGCTTGATTCCCATCCTTATGGGATACAAAGGACCACCCGAATGTCTCATCTTCGGGTCTAGCTCATTTGGGAGCTAGTCTCTACCCCTTCATCTCTCACCTCTATATTGGGCCCCTTGGCCCGAGGTTCCTATCTTGAAATTGCGTACAGTGTGATGTGCGATCATGTCCCCATCCGTGTTGGTTGTGTTGCACGACACTGTACGCATTCCCCGCCTAGCATCGTCTCTGCTACGTCTATGTTGCGTGACGTTAAAATTCATGCTTGGTCCTCTCACACGAGCATAAACTGTGACATTATCGTTATAGCCTCACAAAGAAAAATGACACTACATTGTGATGACCTCATCATAGAGGACATCACATTGGGTATTGGTCAGATGCCATGCCATTTTTCAACACCCATCACGGCTTGATTCTTGTGGCAACACCGGTGCTTGCTACGCTAGGGTTGTCGCTTCACAAAAAAATCACTCACCTTAAAGGACAAACAAGATCTATCAAATACCGCATCTCTTGGTGCGAGGGATAGACCCACACACCCTTTTTAGCCTCCCTAGAACTATGTATGGCTTGATTCTCATCTTTATGAGATATGTAGAAGCAACCAGGCACTTCCCCGTGAGCCCAGCCAAACATTCATGTTCGGTCCCTCAACTCGGGAACTCTCCCAGAAAACACATGGTAATTAGGGCTTATGTCATCATTCACGTCAGGTTTTGTAACCACCCTACCTATGTCCCCTTCTCTCCTTACCCATTCATGGTCCATGTTCTAAAACCTTAAACTAAGACCCTCTCAAGAACTACGTGCATCTTGATCCCCATCTTCATGGGGTATGTAGGAATGACTTTTGACTTTTCTTGAGGCCCAGCTCAACTCTCGTTTTCGGTCCCTCAACCTTAAAAACACTCCATGAGAAGCACGTGGTGATCGAAGCCCTGGTTCCCATTCACATCGGGTATTCGAGATGCCCCACCACGTGCATCCTATGTTTCCTCTCATCCATGGTCCGAATTCTACGACCCTAAACTAAGATATCCCTATGGGAAAGGACTCAGACCCCTCTATCTAATACGTCTCATTAACGCATTCATATGCGTTTTGACAAAGAGTCCAGAGTGTGGTATTTTCATGGGGACATTCCCATCGTCCCATGACCAAGCTTTGTGAGCTCTCTATTTGGATCCTCATCCTCTTCCACATCCAAAAGGACCCTCAGATGACGTGGATGCTAGGCTTAAGGACTCTTCTGAATGTTTGGCCTAAGGGATCTTCTATCGTTTCGGGACAATGTCCCTATGGATCTCGGGTGACATTTGCGACAGGTCCCATGTTTCGAACATGGTCAAAGGTCGACCCTCATTGTTCTATCCCCATTACAGGATAATGTGATATAGATGCTGAGTTTCCGCCATGGTTAAAATTTATCCTCCATCGTCACACCACCATCATTGTGATCCAAATGTTGAGCATTAGGATTCACACCTTTCCACTTCCTCATGTTCAAGTGGAATTCCAACAGACTCAGCTCTACCTCTTCACACATCTAGGTGTGCCACATAGAAGAGTTAGTGTTATTGGGCCGGTATTCACCGAGCATCCCTTTGCCCTATCCTACCCCAATCTATTTCAGGAATGACCCACCACAACTTCTTGTTTTCCACATCCAGCACGAATCACATGGGAATAGTTGTTTTGGTAGGATGTGTACCAGCACAACCAGGATTTTCATCATCCTACATGACGTTCAACTGTGCTTCCAGAAATACGTATGGCTTGATTCCCATCCTCATGGGATATGTAAGGACACCCTGGTATTTTACATATGGTCCAGCCCATAGGAATCATAAATCCTATTCCTCCCCATTTCTGGCCCCCTGGCCTTACCCATCGGAGGAAACAATGTAACTGCATCAAGGCCCTGAACAAGTTCAGGATGCCCCAAGATGATATTGGGAAGCGACAGAACATCTCGCCAGAGAGGCCCTATCTGAAATAAGGAATGATCCACGATTAAACTGAAGCACCCATCTAGTGCACTCCCACCATGGTGGCGTAATTTCAGGATAATAGGATTCTGTTCTAACAAACCATCACTCCACATCCCACGCTATGTGTTCCCCCTTATTCGGACCCTCGTCCCCTTTCATGTATGGAGGAACCCCCTAATGGTATGGATGCTCGACCTATGGTTCGCCTGCTGTCCTGGGCCAATGTTCCATAAGGCTGGTCATGTTTGGAAGGACCCCCTAACAGTATGGATGCTCAACCTATGGTCCGCCTGCTGTCATGGGCCAACGTCCCAAAAGACTAATCGACGATATTGGAGTTAGACTCCGTGTTTCGAATATGGTCAACGGTCAGCCCTCATTTGTTATCCTTGTTCCAGGCTAACACAATAAGGATACAATGTTTCTACAATGGTCAATATTTATCCTTTATTTTCATGCCAACCCCACAGTGTTCCAGATTTTGGGTATTGTGATCCACACCTTCCACTTACCTCTGTTCGGATTGATTCTAATGCCCCTGGCATTACCCCGCTCGTGCACAAGAGCACGGTGGGAGAAGAAGGACTACTATCTAGAGAGCCATGTTCCCCAGCTGTGATCCCTCTCACCTTTAGGATTCTCCGACATGGTGATCAATGTCCCATGAATATCCCCTCACACCATCCGTTGTTTTACACGCTTGTACAGAAGCTCCTATTATCTATTGTTTCCCGCACCGAGCATGGCTCACACAGGCTTAGATATTTATTCGACTGTCTCCTCAATATGATCGAGATACAATGGACCTCAATGAACGTGTTTTCCCCAGTCATTTCTTCAAAACACGGTTCACCTCTCCCTCCTTGTTCTTGTTGGACCCCGTTCTTAGGGGTGGCATTTGTTGGCACCAGAAAATGTGTCCCCAAATTTTCCAGATGCTTCCATACATGATCCACGATATTTTCCCTTTTCTCAAGCTTCAATTTGGTTGGTCTTAGGGCATGAATGAAGTTACATATTAAGAGTTATGGACATTTGAAGTTGGGCTAGAAAACTGGTTCGCGAACCCCCGACGCGGAGCCCCCCCAAGAAACGCGGCCTCCATGAAGCATTTGAGGCTGTAACTCTTTGCGAACTCCCATGAAATTCGCGAACCCACCACAAAGCAGATGAGGCGGTACCTCTCCGCGAACCCGGTTGACGTTCGTGACCCGCCACGAAGCAACCGAAGCCCCTTTCGCGCTGCGTGAGCTCTACTTCGCGGTGCCCCTTTCCTATAAATACCCAGCTCACCCCCCTTCATCAGACGACCATTTTTCCACCCTTTTGGCGGCTGATCTCCCAGTTCGTGGAGCTCCGCTTACCTTCGCGGAGCGGCTCCACGAAGCCATGCTCCGCGAGAAGCTTCCTTCATGTGGCAGCTCTGTGAGTTCCTACTCCGCGAGAGGATTCCTTCGCATTGCTACTCTGCGAGCCTATTCTCCACGAGCCAATGCTCTGCGATGATGCTCTGCGGGCCAATGCTCAATGATGATGCTCCATGAGTCCATGCTCCGCGAGGATGCTCTGCGAGTCCAAGCTCCGCGATGCTACTCCGCGAGTCCATGCTCCGCAAGGCAATGCTTCATGAGACCCCATGCTCCTCGATCCCCTTTGCTCCGCGATGCTACTTCGCTAAGACCTATCCTTACTGCCCACCAGTCCATACCACTGGGGCAGCGCCCCCGCACCCACAGACCCCAATGAAAAATGGAAAGTCGCACCACGAACTTTTCGGGCCGGGATGTCGGGATTCTCCTTTGCGCCCCTATGCGCACCCACTTTCCACCTATGGAAGACCATGATCTGAGATACTCCTCCACACACCATGAAACACCTTGAGTCGACATATTCCTCTTGGTTTCATTCCCGTGTCGTGAGTTGATATTCTCATCATCAATTCCCCGAGTACCATGAGTCGAACCATTCCTCATGAAACTCCTCCAAACCCAATCACTTGGCTCCTATGCCAAGTTGAACCAGAAAGGGCCGCCCTTGCGTAAGACCCAACACCTTCCATTCCCAGTCACCTTATGCCTAAGAGTCCTATCTACAAGACTGTAAACTATATTACTCCCTATGTTCCAAACATAGGATGCCTCTTTATCAAGATAAGAGATTCCTTATGCTCCAAGCATAAGATGCTAACAGTCCTTTCTACATGACTCTAAACTACAGAAAACCATATGTTCCAAACATAGGATGCCTCTTTCTCCAAACAAGAGACGCCTTATGCTCCAAGAATTAGATGCCCAACAGTCTTATATACATGACTTAAAACTATAGTCCTTCCTATGTTCCAAACATAGGATGCCTCTTACCCAAATAAGAGATGCCTTATGATCCATGCATGAGATGCCAACAGTCTTATCTACATGACAATAAACTATAGTGATATACCTATGTTAAAAACATAGGATGACTCTTGTTCCAAACAATATATTCCTCATGCTCCAAGCATGAGATGCCAACCATCCAATCTACATGACTTTAAACTGTAGTAATTCCTATGTTCCAAACATAAGATGCATCTTGCTCCAAATAAGAGATTCCATATGATACAAGCATGAGATGCCAACAGTCCTCTCTACATGACTATAAATTGTAGTACACCATATGTTCCAATCATAGGATTCCTCTTACACTAATCAAAATATGCCTTATGCTGCAAGCATAAGATGCATAATTCCATGATTACAGTGGCATAATTCCAATGCCCCTTGGCATTATCCATCTTGTATACCAGTGCATAGGTGAATGCCCCAATTCACCAGTGGGTTGGGATGCCCTCATGGCCACACATGAGGAAGAAATTACGGGCAGCTTCCTAGCATAAGCCCCGTGCACCGTTGCCGCTCCTTAGCGACACCTGGGTAGCATCCTTGTGTAAGCCCCATCCACCTGTTCCCCTCCATAGCGGCACCCGACCAGCTTCCTTGTGTAAGCCCCATTCACCACTGTCGCTCCATAGGGGCACCCGGACAGCTTTCTCGTGTATGACCCATTCACCATTTCCCCTCCATAGCAGCACTAGGGGTAGCTTCCTTGCGTAAGCCCCATTCAACAGTGGCGCTCCATAGAGGCACTCGGGAAACTTCCTTGTGTAAGCCCCATTCACCAGTGTCGCGCTATTACGACACTCGTGCATCTTCTTTGCGTAAGCCCCATCCACCACTGCCTCTCCATAGCGGCACCCGGGCATCTTCCTTGCGTAATCCCCATTAACCATTTCCTCTCCATAGCTTCACCCCGCACAACTTTCTCGCATAAGCCCCATTCACCATTGCTTCTTCATAGCGACACCCGGGCATCATCTTTGCATAAGCCCCTTCCACCATTGCCACTCTATAGCAGCACTCGGGCAGTGTCCTTGCATAAGCCCCATTCACCATTGCCGCTCCATAGCGGCACCCGGGAAACATCCTTGTGTAAGCCCCATTCACCGGTGCTTCTCCATAGTAGCACCTGTGCAGCTTCATTGAGTAAACCCCACTCACCAGTGCTGCTCCATAGCGGCACCCGGGCAGCTTCCTTGCGTAAGACCCGTTCACCAGGGCCACTCTATAGTGGCACCCAAGCAGCTTCTTTGCGTAAGCCCCATCCTCCAGTTCCCCTACATAGAGGCACCTGGGAAGCTTCCTTGCGTAAGCCTCGTTCACCATTGACACTCCATAGCTGTACCCGGGTAGCTTTCTCATATAAGCCCCATTCACCATTTCCGCTCCATTGTGGTACCCGGGTATCATCCTTGTGTAAGCCCCTTCCACCATTTCCGCTCCATAGGGGCACCCGGTCAGCATCCTTGCTTATGCCCCATCCACCATTACCACTCCATAGCGGCACCCGAGCATCATCCTTGCGTATGCCCCATTCACCAGTGCCGCTCCATAGTGACACCCGGGCATCTTCCTTCCGTGTCGGTGTGCCAAGCCCCCATTTTCACCTGAACTATGTGGTCTTTGATCCATGTCAAGGCATGGTACGTAGGATGCCTTCCTAAGGTTCAAGACCACTGTCCACCTAGACCATGGTCCTTCTTCACATTGGTTCTACGACATCCAACCTGAACTACATGGACTTTGATTCATGCCAAGGCATGGCACATAGGAAGCCTCACGAGGTTCAAGACCACCAGCCATCAGACCAAGGTCCTTCTTCACGTTGGTTCACTGACGTCCATTTTGAACTATGTAGTCTTTGATAAATGTCAAGGCATGGTACGTAGGAAGCCTTACGAGGTTCAAGCCCACCACTTGGTCGTTCCGACCTCATTCACGTCGGTTTAACCACCACCTTGGGAAGCTTAGAGTGTAATCCCCAGAAATCCAACCTGATCTATAAGGACTTTGATCCTTGTTAGGGCATGGTATGTAGGAAACCTCCCGAGGTTCAAGACCAACACCTGTCGGACCAAGGTTCACCTTCACGTCGGTCCTCCGGCGCACCATCCCAAACTACAAGGACTTTGATCCATGTCAAGGCATTGTACGTAGGAATCCCCATGAGGTTCAAGCCCAACAACAATCAGACCAATGGCCACCTTCATGTCGGTCCTCCGGCACACCATCCCGAACTACGAGGACTTTGATCCATGTCAAGACATGGTACATAGGAAACCTCACGAGGTTCAAGACCAACACCCATAGGACCAAGGTCTACCTTCATGTCGGTTCACCAGCACCGTCCAAAACTACAAGAACTTTGATTCCCTGCCACGAGGATACGTAGGAGGTCTCTTGGAGGCTCATGCCCAACTTCACTGTTGCCCTTGCGATGGTCCCATTTCATCCACCTCCACTTCATTCATCCATCCATCATCCATCCTAATTCTCACATGGGCCGCCACATCCCGGTAGGATCATGTCATCCACCCTCCTCGCTACTCCTAGCAGTACTTGGGACGCTATCCACGCGTAAGCCCCAGTATGTCTCTGGGTCATTGTCCTCTGTGTACACCCCAATTAATCACCCCTTCGAACTACGTGGTTTTGGATCCCGGTCCTCTACACAGGGTACATAGGAAAACTCCATGAGGTTCAATCCCAGCCAATGGAGAACCATGGTGTACCCTATCTTGGGGTGCACTCTCCCCAATCCACCCTCAGTGGTGTTCAGATCAACCATTACGGTGTGACTCCTACCCTCGATGGGGCGCACCACCTCGGATCCGTCCTCATTGGGCGTTCTGATCCATCCACTTGGTAAACCTTTCAGGTGTTCCCTCCCAGGGATGTACCAATCTGATCCATCTCTATGGGACATTCTAATCACCCTCATTCCATCTCTGCAAGTTGCTAACCTCGCGGCCTGCCTCGTGATAAACATGAGATGCCTAACGAAAACCTCGGATGACACGCCTTTGGCATAACTGTCTCTACAGGACGTTAAAATCACGACATGCCCTGTGTTAAACATGGAAAGCTGAGGAAAACCATAGATACATGCCTATGGCATGTGATTCCTTGTATTCGGCATGGGACTCCTCAGGTTCTGTACCCTTGAGATGCCCTCTTATGAGGGAGAATACAGGTTCCACAATGTCCACGCACCCAGAGATGACCCAACATGCCTTATGTTGTCATCTACTTCGACCGAAGGTTTCTACCATGTCAAGACCCCATGGAATGTCCTGACAGAAGTAGGGTAATTAACGGGCATCCATGAATATATGGAACTGAGAATGAGATTCAAGAACCACGTATTAAATATATAAGGGAGTCCCGGGCTAGGTGATGAGTTCTGAGGAGGAATCCACATAAGGAAGAACCGACATCCCATCTCCTCGTTTCGATGAAGGAAAAAACGTCCCTGAACAAAGAACAGATGCTTCTTAGCTTTCGAAAGCAGGAATGCGGGGTAACAACTATACGTCCTCCACAGACGGATGCACGCGCCCTAGAGAAAGCATCGAAAACAACAACTTTATAGGTTGATATGACATATTAGGGCCAATTAAATATATTTTTTCGATGTAATAAAGTAGTTGTGACTTTTTCAAAAAAAATCCTCAATAATGTCAAAATTGACATAAATAAGTTTTTAAAACAAATACAATTTTAATAAATTATATAATAGTCCTAAAAATATAAGGATCTCCCAAATGAATTAGATAATGTTATATATTTCATTAATGAGCCACTTGGGGTTCTTTTTTCAATTTATAGTAACTATATTAACCATGTAGTATAAAACTACAAGAATACATGGTAAACGTTAAATTATTTAATAAAGAGTTAAATCTAAAAGATAAGGATATTATGGTGACCTAATGTTGTATAAAAAATATTTTTTGAGAGTATTTAGAGCCATACCCACCTTATCATTGAAATAAATCCATTTTAAGAAATTAGAAACTAAAAATAATTTTATAATAAACTAATATTTCATGATTTTCCTAAACTTCCTCTCACCACTCTTATAAAAGGGTATTTTCTGTTCTCTTAATTTCACACCTCCAAAGACTTTTGGATCGGCCAACCCTAGAAAACAACTCTTACCAAATACCATCAATTCAACCTAGATTCTTTGTTTTGATCAAAAATTCAACTTAAAGATCTATTTTCCTCAAATAAAACGGAAGCACCCGTAGAAGATATAATTGTTTTATCACCTCTTTCAAAGTTATTTTCTTCTTCTACTTCCTATTTATTTGTTGTTTCCATACTAAAATAATTAATCTATTACATTATATATAATTATATGTTATTACAAATATGGTACAACCATATTCATTATTATATATATCATATGAATGAAAAAGTTACCATGCGTGCGTACGTACGGCTTACCGTCACTATGACATGGTGTAGTTTGTTATTCAACACTATATTATGTGGATGGGTATAATATTGAGTATAATTGATGTAAACAAAATATAAATTGTTAGTGATTATTTATGTATAATATACCATGAAATTACATATTATTTCACCATTAATAGAATGATATTGTCAGTCATGCATATATACGGCTTATCATTTCCACGACACGATGAGATTTCATTCCTAATCATAACCATTCAAGAATAATTTTCGTTACATTATTAAAAAAAATTCTAAGGACTTAATATAATTATTAATATGAATAAAATACATCATACCCATAACAAACATGACTTACGTAACAAAACATATATAGGAAAGTGATTCAGTTAACACCTGTAGTAATGATACTACTGAAATATTATTAACAATTAAATTTTAGAGGTTCATATATGGTATAATATTTATATATGTGGTTATTGTATTATTTAATAACAATTAATTAACTATTTTACTAGATTTTTAACTTTCCTTCTACTAATGGAATGTATAAGGTAAGGTTTTTTCATCTCACTTTTTATTCCCTTGAGTTTCATGTTATATTATCCACTATTTCCATTTGTGGGGTGTATGCACTACCCATGATTGTATTATTTTTGTAATATGATTTAATTTATGGTTATTTAAATCTTAAATTTATGAACCTTTTTATATGGGGTGTATTTTTCGTAAGTTACCAAATTAGTAAGGGAGTTTATTATTTTAATTTCCACTCATTGGGGTTTACAAGCACTTCATTGATTATTTTCTCCATGATTATGTGTGAAATTGATATGTCTTTATTTATGTAGTAATTTACACTCCCCTTTGTGTGGATATACTTTTTATACCCATAGTAAATCCATTTATAAATTCTCATGTCATTTATATGAACTTTATGAGGGTAATCATAACTAAATTTCAATTCATTGACTTAAACATCTAAGTCATTGGTTTTGTATTTACAAGAATATGTGTTAATGTAATGTGAATGATTTAAAATGAATATCCAATCATATTGATTGTATTTATAGTTTTCACACATATTTATGTCATTGATTTATCCTAAATCTAATGATACGATCTTTATAAGGGATTTCGTCTCAATTTACATTCCATTTTGACTTCTTTGTTGTTATCCACCAATTCACTTTTATATGGCGTATATACAGTACTATGACATATTTTATAATTAATCCCATTTCTATAATGATATTATAAAATTTTGATTAATTTTATTCCCCTATTTTTCGTATTCAAGTTTCTTTCATTTGGTTTTGAATTCATTAACTAAAATATTTTTTTAAATGTTTTACAGATTTATTCTTCTAAATATTTATCATTAATGTCCATTTTTTAAAAATGGTTTTAAGGATTTATTTATATGGACATAAATGTATTAAAATAAAAATTTATATCAAATGTTTCAAAGTGGTATGGGACACTTGGATTCAAGAATATCTTTCAAATGACATCTTTGAAAAATAGTGTGACTTTTAAATGTTTTCATGAAAAGGAGATATTTAAATCAAATAGTATTCTTATTATTTTCATATTTTTTCAATATACTTTATTGTATTTTATTTTTGATTGAGGTTTATTTATTATAATACCTTATTACATATTGTATTGAATGAGTTATGTCTGACTTTGGATGTGCTATTTTTATACCATTAATGGTATGTGGTTAAAGTATAGACATTTTTTATGCTAGTTTTAATATGAATGTTTATATTATATTTCACCCTTTTCATATGAGGAATGAATTGGATATAGTAAGTGACAGGTAGAGCTTGCTATAGCCCCTCTATGCAATGGTAGGTCTCATGAGCCAATCCAGTGTCTTGGCACAAGGCCATGAAAAAAATTATATTTAAGGAATTGGTATGAGGCACTGTTTAGTGGTCAAGATATCTAGTATTATGCATTACATCATTTCGAGATTATTTATTTATGTTACATGTGATTATTCAACTAGTATAATATCTTTGTGAAAAAGTAAATGGAATTATCTAATTTATCTTTTCCACATTATTCTGAAGTTTATGTTTAAAGGGTTTGTGTTTCGATTTTATACCTTTCTATAAAATTTTATAATTATTTATGGTAGCTTTCACTTTATTATTTATCCTTACTAAGCATCTCTTCTCCCCCCTTTATTATGAATTATTTTCCCAGGATTCCTAGATGTGTATTAAGATTTATATGTAGGTTTAAGCTAGGAGAATAATGTAATTATCAAAATATTTTCTATGTTGTATTTTATATTAGAGATTGTAATATAAATATCATGTATGTAATCTGTTTTCAAATACTGCTAAACTAATCCATCCTTTAGGACTTGATTCCATGTCATCATTCCAATATATTAAAATAATGCACTGGCTCTAGGCTTCTGGGTTCAGGGAATTACATTATGTGAGGTGAAGGGAATTCGATTCTTATCACATGCACGTGAGGAATCCATGAGGAGAAATGGGAATGAAACACTATTCTTAGTGTGTATTTGAGATATACGCGAATGACTTAGGTAATCCATTAATTGTATATTTTTTAGGTTATTGAGAGATTCCACAAAATGGATTATTTTTCAGATCTAACGTGGTGAGAACTGCCTATCAATATTGAGGTATTCCCAATGAGAGTAGGTGTCAATACTTTGATAGAGCTATTTTTTCATAGAAAATGAGAAACATCAAACCTCTTTTGTTTGGGAAGGGAAGAGATATCCATGAAAAAGTAACCTTTAATGAAAGATGAATTTTCTGGCCATTGATAAATGTAACACTCTAGAATAATCTACATGAATAATAACATCCAGTGAAGCATTTGGGGAAGTGAAATAACCTAATGTGTATTCTTCCTAGACAACATGAAGCATCAAGAACCAAAATCTTCCTATATTGCAGGAGGTATTTTGAGGAAAAAAAGTATAGTATCATATATATCATGTTACATGATAGAGGTATTTGGAAGAATTTTGAATGTATAAGCTTTCTCTTACACCTATTTGGGTTCATGCAATGGTGGAAGTAAACTGGCACATGATTGATGCATTTGCACTAAAAAAACAGGACAAACTAAATTTGGATGTTATATTACCCAAATTATTTAAAGATTTAACATCATGGTTAATGGAATATAAATATATGTGATAATTATAATGCATGGGATAAATTATAGTTCTATGAATATTGAAACTAGAAGGTGAACATGGCGAATACATTCATGCATAAACGTAAAACCAAATATACAAGAACCCAAAATTTTTGATTCCAGGAAATGTAATCCTAATGTAGAATTGATTTGATATTGTGATTGTTTTTTATATGAATAAAATATTTAACAAGATTAGATTGACAACATGAGAACATATAATTGGGGCCAAGAATTGAGTAGAAGGAAAAATCTACCTGATTATAGTTTCACTAAGGAAATTGACCAGCTATAGGTAATGATACATTTATTGATCAAGGAGAACAATCCTAACGATATTTTTTCGAAGTTAAATAAACTAAAACACAAGAATGATTGATTTAATAAGATTTTTGAGTCATATCAAAAGGACATACTATATTGGATCAATATAGAATAATGGTGAAAATCTTTCATAGGATCCCGAAGAAGAAGTCACTTGTGTGATTCAGGAGAATATGACTCTATAGAAGATTCTGGAATTGGATAGTGTGGATTGTACTGAAACTATGGGATATAGTATAAAGAATCTCCTAAGTTGTTTCATGAGAAATATAGTGTTACTCTATATCATCCACTATTATTGAAAATGTAAATTATAGTGGATAATTCATGTTGGGGGTATAACCAACATGTAAAAGAGTATATCTTTCAGCCAAACCTTGTAAATTCTATGTGTTTTTCTCCCTATTTTCATTAGATAACATGATGTAAATTTTACAGATTATATTGAGTGGATTGATAAAACAATCATGTTTAATAGGATTAATTTAAAAGAAAATGATGTTTTAAGAAGAAAACAAAAATTCAATCCTCCCCTCTTAATGGTCAATCCTGCACAAGGAACTTTTCAACCAACTCAAAATTATAAAATGATGAAACCCCAATGAAGAAACACAAAAATATGAATTTTTCCTAAAAAAAACAAACAAAATTTCTCTATCATTTTTTGAAATATGAAAAAAAGGTAACACAATACAACAACAACTGTAGAACGTTGACACATGGTAAATGTTTCAAAATAGAACCAGGAAATAATAAGTTAAAATGAAATTGGTGTAACACTAATCCTAATTATACACACACACACACACACACCCAACCCAAGTTTCCTCATGTTCAATAAATAAAAATTAAATCTTACCAAATACTAGTATCACATTAAAATCACATTAATCATATAAAAACAATGATTCGTGATCATCGAGAGATACCACCTCTTATAAAAAAACCCAAAAACAATTCCCTTGGAACACAGAAAATAGAAGTCTCATAAAAACATTGATTTATCTATAAGCACAAAAATAATAAATTAAATGTAAACAATATCATAAATCCAAATCACATAAAAAATTATATTCGTCTTCCAAAGGAAAATGAGAAATTGAGTGCAATTACATGAAAAATATAATTTGAAGACTAAAAAATGATATCTCTCAATGAATTGAGATTTCAAACAGTCACTAGAAATTTACTAATAAGTGAATATCCCAACACAACCACTTTATAGAGAGTGTAGGTTTAAACATAAACTAGAATAATTAAACCTCAATATATATAGAAACCACTATAATTATCATTGTTAATATTAATAATAATAATTTTCATCAAGACCATTCTTGGAATAATAATTTGAATCACTTGAA
The DNA here is from genome assembly GCA_963277665.1 of Viscum album. Classification (NCBI taxonomy): domain Eukaryota; kingdom Viridiplantae; phylum Streptophyta; class Magnoliopsida; order Santalales; family Viscaceae; genus Viscum; species Viscum album. Next base: position 1,023,090,990 of record OY728137.1, read on the forward strand.
AAATAATCATATCCCATTCACGATTTACTATTAAGTAAAAATTACCCAATAATAAAAAAGGATAAATCTAAATGAAGAATTTAGGAAAAATCACTATTAAAACACCTTTAAAATTTTATTTTTAAACCACATCCCTCTTTATAAAATCTCCAAAAAAAATTTAATAAAGAAATAAAAAATATTAAGCACTTCCCATACATTTCAAATATAAAATGTTATTTATAAAACAAAGTAAAAACAATGAAAAATTAATTTCATATTTTTCAAAAATTTATAATATTAACTTCCCATTAGATAATTTCGAAAATAGTTATCTTATATTCGATAACCACAAAAATCCCTTTAAAAAATTTCAAAAATTCATCGAGATTTTAATTTACACCAAACCACCCTTAGATACATGATTAAAGAGAGTCATGATACTTTACAATTAAAAATATTATTTTTATGACTAACACATTACCCAAAATTTATATTCATTACAGATATAATACCTAAGGACTCATTTTAAATTAAAAACATTTTTTACGAAATAAATTTTTTTACATAATTTTTTTTTATAAAAACCACATAAATTATGATATACCAAAAAAAGAAAATCCCACACAAATAACATTAACACATCATAAATTATCTATTTAATTCATCTAAAATGAAAAATTGAAATCATTATATTATATTTGGGAGTGAATGGAAGCTAAAAAATAAATCCAAATGAGATATAGAAATATTCATGAATTTTATGAATGGTTTGAAGGAATGTGTTCCCATTACAAAAACCGCCAAGAAACATTTTCATAATAATTAATATGGTCTTTGCAGTCTGTTCTACGGCATGATATCTAGTGTCGTGCCTCCAATTATTCTTCCATTAAAATCTAAAATACCAATAAAACCCTATGAAGTATATGATATAAATTAATGGTGATTGTAATATATTTATATATATCAAAATAAATTAGTAAAAAAATCACATCTGTGATTCAAATTCCATCTACCCATGGAAACTTCAGGATATGGATGAGACTGAGTTAGCTAAAATCCCCCTATAGATAACTCCCAAGTCAGAGTATTCCAATATACATACTAACTAACGTCTCAAATAGTTTGAGGTATCTCTTAGAGCCTATGAATTTTGAGAATCTATGGCTCTCATTCCCTTTGTAATGAACAAAACAAGAATGAATCAACATATAACATAACTATTCTTTTCCCAAGGTATAAAGGGAGGTCTCAGTCTCCAATGAGAAGAAACTAGTTCCAAGGTATCAAGGAAGCACACATATAAATAGTTTTACCCTCAAATAATAACAATAATAATAGTAATAATATACATTGGAAACTCTAAAAGGAAACTATCATGGGGTTTCTATACGTTAGACCACTACAAAAATATAATAAATATTTTTAAATAATGAATAAAATAAACAATTTATAATGAAATAGACATCCAAACATGAAATAATCAACAAAATATAATATTATCATTCTAAAAAAAGAAAACATTGAACACTAAAACAATAATTCATATCACATGGTGGAATAAAATACATCACCTAAACTAAGAAATTGGCTACGATTAAAAATTCAATAAGTTGAATTGGATGTTAACTAAATATTCCAAAAAATTGTACTAGATGAACAACGAAACATTTAGGTTCCCCCTAATCACCCACCCAATCCTAAAATATTAATAAATTAACCAAAATGAATCTGAGGGAATATGATAAATACCTATTCACTAAGGAGGGAAATAATTATTAACACACACAAACATACATCGGTGTATATACTGGGTATGATCAAAATTTTCCTAATATAATTTAACCAAAGTATATATCAATGTACTTACAGTAAAAACATCATGGATAGTGGTATAAAATTTAATTTAAAATTATATTTTTAGTGTGCATGTTTGTAATGAAAAATAGATAAAAAAAGTTATTATTTTAATAAAACAAACTGCACAATTGTAAAAACAAATGAAAACCCATCATAGTAATGGAAAAAAATTTGAAACTCGTAAAAGATGAAATTTAAAATTTTTTCAAATAAAACTACAATTTCTCCCTTTTTTAAGACTCTATTTACTATCCCATTTTCTAAAATAAACATCAATATTTTCATAAAGAACGAACTTTAAAAATCATTTTTGAAATTATATTGAACATAACTCAAAGACATAGATGAATCAAAATGTAAACTGAAACATCCAACAATATATAAATTGAACATAATTAAAATTAACAATCTTCAATTAAATAGTTTCTTGTAAATAAATAAATTTCCACTTGAAACAAAAATTGAATTTTTTTTATCCCCCAACAATTCCTAAATATAATCTAGGAATTATATTAAAGATACTATGTTTAAACTTTAAAAAATACTACACCACTCTCTAAAAAAACCAAAATTTTAGTCGAACAACCCAAAGTGACCTTATATTCACTAAAACCCATCTTATAGTTATGTTATCACTAAAAGTTAACAAATTGAATAACAAAATAATTCCAAAGGAACATAGCTTATATGCGACCTATTATAATGCAACACTCATCCATATATTCTATTTAGCATCCCATGGCTCCGACAAGATTCATCTATGGATGAGTGAAAAAAATAGAATCATGTGAGAATATTTATATACATCACCATTTCAAATATAGAAATTAAATATCATCTCACCTCTGAGATCCTCATAAGAAAAAATATATTTTTTATTCATGGATAAGAATCAATCATAATATATTTCTTACCAACATTGTGAATGAGTCCCAACAAATTATTTCATTTATCAGTGGCTCAAGAACAATGGTAAATCACATATTGATGTAATATTTTTTATAAAATTTTGTCCAGGCCATTGGAAACCCAACATGGGATTCCATGTTGCATAACCATCCATAAAAATCATTTATATATATATATATATATATATTCCATCAAATCACTAAAAACATTTAAAAGAAAAAAACATGTAGAAACAATCCCTAAGAAAACAAATCTTCATTTTTATATTTCATACTTATTTTTTAAACTCTATAAAATTATAAAATTAATTTTAAATATCCCCTTGATAATTTTGAAAAATAATGAAAATTCATAATTAATTTCATTTAAAATAAAAAACTAGAAATTAATAAAAATATGATTTTATGCATATGAAAATCATTAAATACAATTTATAAACCCATAAAGTCTATTATTTTTAGGAATGAAATATATGAAAATAAATTATAAAGTATCTAATAATTTCAATTGATGTGGAATAAGGAAACTTCAGAGAGACACTTAACTTTTCCTATAAGAAATGAGTCCTAACAAATTATCCTTAATGGTGAGGGAATTATAGGCGTAGAAGATAGCTTCCATGACCCCTAGAAAACTAGTTCCCTATGATTGATCTAGTAAAGAACCATACAATCTTCAAATATAGTGATCATGGTTCATGATTGATGAAAATCAAGGTGGAATATATTAGGAGAAAATATATGAAGAAAAAACTGATATTTAACCTTGAATAACATTATTAAATTGAATTAAAGGTGGTGGAAATCCAATGTGGAATAGGAGAGTAGATCTGTTGTTCCCGTCTTAGGGTTTTAGAATATTTTTGGGTGAAAAGATGGTTGATTCCCATAAAAATAAAACTGTATTATATTTATAAATAAATGAAAAAATAATATTGGACATATGTGTGTCGTGAAACAACCTCCATATTATGGTGTGATCTACCATATATGTTGAATCACATTCGATTACTAAGTATCGCATCATTATGTGACCCTACAATCATGATGTGTCACCCCTTATATGGGAGACCCCTCATGGAGAGGCACTCAATCATGTAACCTTCCTAAAAAACAAGCCATTTTCCAACTAATTATCATGGAATGTCACTTATACTTCATGGAGCAAAAGAGATATCCCAAATTTAGCCACAATTCTGGGTTTGTATTGAAAAATGACCACTCTTGGTTATGGGTGGACCTACCACTGTCCAAGATTTCAGCTCACACAGACTTCTTAAAAGCCCCCAAATGAAAGTGAATCAAAGAAGTCCCTCAAATTTTCCAAACAAACAAAAAAAATATTTAATATAATATTGAATAATGAGATATAAGATATCCAAATATCTGCAACATGTCACATATGTTCCCCTAAAAGTCATTTGATAAAGTATAAACAATGAAATTTCAAAACCTTTACAACATTATATAGGAGATTGAAGATTCAATAAGTAACTAAAAAGGGATCCTAGAAAAAGAATCAATATATATAATATAATATCAACAATTCAATTTTAAAATATGAAAATACCATCAATCGACATTATGAATGACCCAATTAAAAACCTTGAAAATCGGGCTCTATGAAAAAGAGAGGAAAAAAATGTGCCCCCAATCATTTATAATTTTTATTAAATTATGAAATAAACAATAGAAATTCTTATGATAAATGATACCACCAAAAAATCCGCATCACCATAGAAACTAGATGAAAACAATAATACTTCATATACTATAATTAAGAATAAAAAAAATAATCATAATTTAATAAATAAACACAACCCAAATAAGAGACACACCAGCAAAAAAAATGCCTCAATAGAGGGAAAATAGCTTTAAACTCTGGTCAAATAACGAACTGAAAGGTAACTTGGGACCTAATCTGCAAAACAAAGACTCTAGGTGAATTCATAAAAATTTATTCTAGAATGAGAATATTCTAAAACCAAACTAGTTTAATACCGAACCTAGTTACCTACTCACATACCAAAGGTTTCCCCATGTTAAATCAACAGAAAAAATCACCCCATAAATCCAACATCATATACAAAGAACATAAATTTTAGTATAAAAACGAGGCATAATCATACCAAATAATGTCCACTTGGAAAATTTAAACCAAAACGGATTTATCTAGTATCACAATAAATAGATGTAACCTAAGAATAATCAATCACATTTACACCAATGAAGAATAAATTCGAAAATAAAAAATCACTCAAATATAAACTACAGAAAAAATTCGCCTGTTCTCATGAGGGATACTAAGGATCATAGATGAATGATCATCTAAAACTAATATGAGATTCAAAAAATACCCATATTAGTGAAATGATAATTATAAATGTCATTAGAAACCATCATATAAGATAATATTTTTACTCCTTCACTCTATTCAATGTTCGTGTAGGGCCAAAAACTAAAACAATTACAGAAAAATGATAATAAGAATCAATCTAAGTATAATACCTAGAAACAATCATTATAATCTTCCTCAAGACCTTTATTAGAGTCTTAATATATATATTATGGAACTTAAATGTATCTTATTCACACATTAATTTATTTTAAATAGTATGAATAATATATGACTAAAAAATATAAATGAATATTTATGAAAATTGTAGCACTATTAACACACAATTTAAAACATATTTATATTTATGTATGATGAAAATATATAAACCATTAAATAAAATATAAGAAATATTTAAAGAAAAAAGAAAAATGGTATGAAAATATTAATATTGTTTCAATAAAAAATACATCTCTTATAATTTATTTATTTCATGTGGTGACATATAAGTTTTAGGATGTTATATGTCAATTTTTAGTGTATCATTTATAATATCTCACTCAATCATATAAACAGAATTAAAATGTCATGTTTTTTGATATACATATCATTTCTCCTGTTACTTTCCAACAACTAATTTCTTACAAAAATAGATAATATAATATATTGAGTTATCCTCTTTCATTTTAGACATTATAGGCATGAAGTTAAAATATCATTTTATAATTTTGTGATACCCTTAAATCACTATTCCCAAATAAAAAACTATGAAGATATGTAAAATAAAATCATGATAAAAATGTTTTTAAAATCATTAAAAGTATTCAATACAAGGGATATTGCATCAAAAACTATCTCCATATTGATAATTACAAAACATGACCAAAATTATCTAACATTTTAAAATTCATCAAAAAGATATATAGATTAACACCATACAAGTAAATAAAGAAGTATATCAATATTTTTGTGTTCAAAAAAATTCCACACAATTCAATAAGAATTGAAAAAATTAACGACTAAATTAATATAGAATATATTGGGTAAAATATACAAATCGTTTGGTAGAAGATATAATATTTAATGACATGGTTTTAAATAAAAAATTAGTCTCAATACTCAATAATATTTAATAATATAATTATCTAATAGGTCAACATGAATAAAAAACAACTCCCCATAATATGAAATTCAACATAATGAATTAAAGATAAAAAAAGACTGTAATCTCAACCTAAATAATTTATAATAAAAATCATTCTATTTATAGAATAGGACAAACCCCTTAAATAAAATAATATAAAAATATCTACAAACAAAATTTATGATACAAATTATTTATTCTATGGGAATCTATGTATAAGAGGGGAGACACAATCAATAAAAAATCATATAAAAATAATATCTTTTAAATATGATTCAATAACTCTTACTAAACAATTACTGTTGGGAGCCACTACTTATATTAAATCATTTTAAATTAATTGAAAAAAAAATAAATGAATTATTATTAATGTAAAAAAATAGTGAATAACAAGTCAAAGAATCAGAAATAAAAATAAAAAATATTTTCGAATTAATAGGACACAATATATTTGGACAAAAATATGATTTGGTCTAATAATCTTATTTTTCAAATAATTTGGAATCTAAAATAATGAATACCAAAAAAAATTATAATATACAATAAATGTATAATTTTAATAAATATTTAAATGCATTGGGTGTTTAATACTTATAATATGACCACGAGGATCATTAGAAAATGTTATAGTAGATTAAAAATTTGGGTTCCTTTGAAACATACTTCATTTTGCCATTATAAATTATGCCGCCATTATTTCTAGAAGTTTTTTATTGAATATGGGTTTTATTATATATTTTTATTGTTTTTGGGAATGTATCCAAATTTATATTCATCATTTTTCCCACAAAACACATAAAAGAAATATTTAAACAATTTTCATTTTTCATCTTGTAATTTTTAAAAATTATATAATAGTATAATATTTTTTAATTTAATATCATGAAAATGATGTTGTGTGATAAATCGTGAAAATACTGTAAGTAGTTAAACTACATTATATTTTATTCATGAATATACATTTCATAAATATATAATTATGGAGATAAAATATATTTATGTGATTGATCAACATGTAGTTCACCTGATATACAATTTAAATCAATAAAATATTTTTGATTATTTATTACTTTATTATAATCAAATTAATTATTTATGGAATAAGGAGAAGATTATAAATCAAAATTATCTTCCATTATGCATTTTACCATGGTTAGTATCTCATTTTTAAAATTCACATCCAGTGAATTATCACTGAAGTTATGTATTTCTACCTTAAACTTCATTGGGTCCTAACAAAATGAATTTTTTTATTATTGTAGTATGATTCTTTATTAAGGATTAATATTTTACCAAAATATATATTGTTAAAAAATTGGAATTTTTTTATAGAATTTTTTTATTTTAAAAACATTTTTCATTATTCCGGGGAATTTAATAAATGAACATAATATAAAATTAATTTCAATAAATTGTATATAGTTGTGTATTGAAATATATAATCTAAAATAGTTATAATAAATGGGTAAAAAATTACATATATGACTTAAAATTTTAGTTTGAAATTAATAATATCTAATCTATTAATATCATTATGATTATAATTATTAATTTTATATAAATTTACCATAATACTAAAACCTGATACATTAATATTTCTAATGTGGTCCCCATTTTTTTCTATAATGAAGAATAGTGACTGCCACTATAGAATAATGGACAATAATATTTATATCAATATGTAGAATGTTGAATACCATAAATAATATCAACAACCTAGTCATTTTATAGACCTAAAAATAATAATTTGTTAAATAAAAAATATAACAGTAAAATGAAATAGAATTGTAATATAAATTAATCATAAAACTAGAAAAGTCCATGAAAATAGTTTTCTATTCTTATAGATTATTTATATAAATATTTGGTGGATAAAATAGACAATTAGAAACATTTTTAGAGTAAGGATCATTAATAAATGTTCCATTAATATATATTTTTATATAATAAGGATGGTTGGAAAAAAATTGTGGGAATGAGTAATGGAAAAATAATTATATAAACTTAAAAATGAATAAACATATATACAAAATGTTGTAAGGTGTTCTAGTTGTTTGGATCGATCTTAGCCTTTTTATATCCTCACATCCTCTAACTTGTTGAAGAATGTTGATTCAATTAAATAACTAATTTTTGTTGATAAGTAACCCTTATAATGAATGAAATATGTATTTAATATTATTGGAAACAACCATTGACTATAATGGGGGTAAAAACCACCTTAACATTACACTGAAATATAAACCAAACTACCATTTTTAAAACCATTGATGCATAACATAGATTATATCATTAAGAGTGTAAGTAATACTAGACACTTCCTGTTTAAAAATACATTAATTGTAGATGAATTATTATTTTTGGTGAAGGTTAACCAATGGAATGAAAGTGTTTTATAAAAAATTAATGTATATATTTGTATGCAAATTCAAATATTTATTTTGTAGAACTAATGAAATATGTTTTTTGGTGAATCATTTGGATTGAACAATCCAATGAAACTCCACTATTCATTGATAAATCTAATTTTAAAAAAATAAGAAGAATATTTAAATGTTAACCCTTTTTGTATTTTATATCTTTTATATTAATAACATGGAAGTATATTCGAATTCTATTTCTTGTAACACATTCTTCATATAGATAATTTTATCAAATGTTATCTTTCTCAAATTAAATTCACATTCTAAATAAAGTCACATGGTCATTGTGAATATCATTGAATGATATTTATAGAATTTAAGGTATGTATATTATCATTTAAAAAATTTAAATAAAAATTAATAGGTTCTATAATACTAATCATGTTATGTGTTCTAAACATTAGTAAGTGAAGAGAATATTATATCTGATAATGTATGTTATGGTTCATATTTATTGTTTTACATAGCTTCATTTAGGTAATTATTAATTTATGTCAATGGCCATGACCATGTTTAACACTCCTATCCCTATATGGAAAATAGTCGATCCATAGTATGTGTATCAATCATGAATTCTACTATAAAAAACCATTAGACAGAATTCCGTAGTGTATTGAATTTTACCCTTATAAAATCATCATAGTTAGTTTACACTATTTAGTTTATCCCTACCACATGTTGGTACTCAATCACATGATTTGGTTGAAATGTTTCATTTTATGTGACTCATTTTTATCCAATATTTCATGTTGTTGAAAAAAATAACAGGGTTAAAATGGAAACTTTTTACATTATTACCCATTGGACACTATAATTTTTTTAACTCAACTAGTACAACATAAAGAATAAAAAAGTAAATAAATATTATAAATAACATGTTTCAATGATTTCAAAATAAGAAAAAAATATTTAAACCCTATAATTAAATACAATAATAATTTAATGAAAATTGTATTACAAAGAGAGCCCCATAAAACTCATATCGTTTCATCCAAAACAGAATACATATTATACATTATTTATATAATGTAGTGATATTATTGTTGTGAGATGTGATATTTCACATTTCGCTTAGCATATGTAGTAACTCACATTGTTGCATATAATGACTAAAATTTCAATATTAAGTGGTTTACATACAATATGATTTGTTAATTTCATTAAAAAAAATTTAATTATTAAATACTAACTTCTTGAGTGACTTTTTATTTAGATAAATGATGCACTAAGTCAATGTAGTAATTATATAAAATTTTTCATGAAAATATTTCCTCATATCGTTGTCAAACAATAAACAAATTAAATTACACAAACAATGATATAATGATATAATTATATTTATTGATTATTATAATAATTTAATCCAATGGTTATTTCACTAATAGAATGTATATTTCATGGATACATTGAAGGCATTAAATTTATAAATTAATCAAATAAAAGGAAAAATAAAATTACATTCTTTTTCAATACTACTTCATTAATTATATTAAATATAATAATATTTCTTTTATTTAGGGTAAATTTATTAGTTTTACTTCAAATTTTTATAAGTATCATGTTTAGAAAAACGGGATTAGAAACTGTTCTTCCTAACATTTCCTAGTTGGTTTAGGGTGATAGTATTGATGCATGGTAAGGTGAATAGTTTCCAAACCCTACATATAAACCATACCTCTTTAATAATTAATTGAAACATAGAATTTCAAGTTTATACATTTTCCCAAAGTTATTTCATTAATTTTTTGATTTTTATAATATTATTTTGACGTTTTTATGTTGTCCATCTATTTAATTAATAATTTTTAAATGTTTAAATTATGTCTTCTTAAAAGTGTTAGTTTTATTAGGTTTCATATATATTTTTTGGATAATAATTTTATTTTATAAATATTTATGATAAATATTCTTTATGTTGGAATAATATTTTTAATATTATTAGTTCATTAATAAAAATATTTAAGAAAAAATATGTATAATGATACATACAGGTTTATCGATTTTTAAATTGTTTTTATACTAATAGTAATGATAATATTATTTAAAGTAATCTTGTAAAATAGGGAAACCCCCTATACCATTATACTTCATTATGGATGAATTAATAGGAATGAAGTTCTAGGAATATTTTCTCCTTATCCATGTGATATGATTTCTCTTGTGAGATCGAGTAATATATTCTTCCCATGTTTCTTCTACTTTATAATTTTATTCCCCTCCTCCCTCATATCTTTCAAAATTTATTCCCTATTTATGATTTATTGAATGCCGATGTTTCAAAATGTTTAGGTTAAATGACTATAACCCATTGGTATTTTTCTCTCATGAGTAATTGAAACCCTCTATGTGTTATCATCACTAGGATGGATGATCTACTTTCATCTTATGGCTCATTGGTTAGTTATTACACTTCCTAGAACATAAATAATTTCCTAAATCTTATGATCATATATATATATATATATATATAATATTTTTGGTATAATTTAATTATTTTTGAGTGAGGGTATTATGTGAAAAATATCAACTAAAAATGTTGAGTGTCCCTAATGGTAGGTGGAACTATATAAATCATTTTTTTCTAAAACCTGAATAATTGGTTTTTTTAAATTGTGTATTCTAATAAATAAAATCAACAATTCATATTTATGGAAATTTAATAATGACTATATTTTAGTATCATTCGAATTTAAATTAAATATGGAAAAGTAACAGATTAAGAAGTTATGAATTATACATTTAGTTAAAAAAAATTATGTAAGATATTCAATAAAACATCACTAATGTTTTTATATGAAATAATGGAAAGTGTTTTAGGGAATTTTTGGAAAAAATTAATAAGTAATTTTTTATGTTTTTTGTAAATTTTTTCATGGATAAAGGAATTCTTGAATTGTTCGATATTCTTATTACAGAGGTTACTCCTATGTTATAATAACACATTTTTCTTGTGAAATGAACCAAAATTAATTTGTTTTATATAGAGATAAGTTATTTTTTAATAAAAGGGAAATTTTATATATCACGTATTAAGTAATTAACCACATTTTTTATTATTAAATTTAATTGTAAATAGATTGTGAATATATTAAGGCATATAAGAATAGTAATTTCCCAGGTTATAAGGAAACCCTCTATGTCTTTCTCATCACAAGTGTATAACAACACACTAGATAGCGATTATATTGACCCGTGGAAGATGGAACTCTTGATTGTGACCTACACACAGTTGGATACGACTTTTGATATAATGATGAATATAGTGGTTGTAATGGATTTGATTATAATTATCCTAGGATTCCTCATTTTATCTTAGTAGGTAGTCTCCCATGATATCTGTTAATAAGATACATATAATTAACACACTTTATTTTCTTATTTACTACATAAAGATACTATTATTAAAATCCCAAAAATATCATCGGTACTATTGTCTTTGGGTAATTATATACATGTCACAATTATTTGAAAAGCGGGTATAACATTATTATTTTAAGAACATCAAAACATAACCTTATGTTTTGTTGATATAATAATACTACTCAAGATAACCTAGGTTTGTATACAAGAATTTTCTGAACTATATATCACATTAAGGTAAAATAAAATAATATCATCATGAATGTATTATATATCATTAACGAGGAATATAAAGGTGATAAAACTAGATTAGAATCATAAAAATGAACCTTGATTCATTATATAAGATGATGGAATCAAGGAAACATAGGAATATGAAAGCCACACAAAATATGAAATCATGAGAATAAGTTAGATAAAAACACCGAGACATCTTGAAATAGTCTAGTGAAAATAACCTCTCATTCGCATTACATTATATATCATGAGAAAAAAACATTACCCATTGCATTAAAGGGATATATAATTTCAGTATCACCTATAAAATTTATATCATTACATAAATATTTGTTTCATATATATCATATTACATATAGAAATCTTAAAACACTTTTAATCCAATTATTAAAGGGTGGGGTATACATCCATGTAGGCACCCAATAATTTAAGGATATGTACATCTATGTGAATACCCATGGGTGGAAATATGTATGGGTATTTAATATAAAAATGTATGTCATGAAAAATCCAAGGGTAATTTTAATAGTATAATGGGTGTACATAAATATTAATTGAATGATTTTATAGGGGTTAATGGTGATCTATCATTAATTATAAATTATTACTATAGAAAAAGTTTTTTATAAAACATATTCCAAAATTTATAAATGGAAATTAAATGTTATGACTTAAATAAAATTATTGAATAAAGAGGAGCAATAGATAATCCATTAAATTCAAATAATAATGGAATAAGTCTAGTTTATAATGAGATGAGATAAAAAAACATCATTATTATGAAATAATTTGGTTGGTTTATGGGTGATTTTGAAAAAATTAGAACATAGAAACTTGAAAATAAAATGTCTTATAACAATGGATATAATTAAATTGAAAAAATGAGGGAGAGAAACCTTACATTGAGAGGGAGTTTCAAATAGATTGGGAGAAGCTTCTTTAGAGTCTGGTAACACTATGTAAGATATTTAGAGATGGATTGATAGAGAATCATAATTTTAAATGTTTTTTTAGTCAACAGGTGTGGGAGGTTGGTTGGGTATTTATAAAAGAAGAGAGGGGAAATATTAATTAATTTTAACACGTAGGTTTTGGAATTTATATAATAAAATAATCAAAACCACAAAAATTCCCATGACTTTTAAAATGGTTTCAAACAAATTAGTGTGATATTAAATATTTTATATTCTTAATAACCAAAGATATTAGTATAATTCCTATGGTGAGGTGAAATTGAGTCTGGTTAACAAATAATTCATTATAAAACAAAAAATATATAATATTTGTTTGGAGGAATTATTAACAGGTTATATAATTAAATCAAAAAACGTAAAAAAAAATATTATTTTAAATTATATATATATATATATATATATATTCTCATGTATTCCTTTTATAAGATTGTTTTAATCATTTTTTGTCCCTTATTATTTTGATGACCCATCCTTAAACATCATATAATATAGTGTCTTTATACTAGAATTCAACTTATTTTATTTTAAAAGATATTTTAGGTTTGTAATTTATGATAGTTATGTCAAAGGGAGTATAAGATCCCATAGTTCACAAAGTAGAAACTTCTAAATAGTATCCATTTTTTACAACATAAAACTATTAAAATAAAATTTGACTAATTTTTCTAACAAAAATTCCTTACTTTCAAATCAACTTATTCTTTTCCATTAAACATCCATAAAACTTATGAAAAATCATTTTAAAATATTTTATGGAAAAAAATATCTTAGTAGGGGATTTGAAAATAATGATATAAATCATTAGTTCACAACTATAGATAAAATTTGTCCCTTTTCAAAATAAAACGTGGTGTTGAAAGAAACATTTTTACCTAATAAATCAAATTCTCTCTTGAAAAAATTTCATAAAACATTTAATATGAAATTTTTATTGAAAATTAAAAAATCAGATTCCTCATTGAAAAATTGAAAAACTTATAATAAAAATTTTCACAATATTTTACTTTATAACCTTACGAAGTAGCATGTACAATCATTTAGTTTATAAAATCATATCATTTCCATAAAAACTCATAGAAATAATATATAAATAATGTAGGTCATATTAGGCATAACTTTAATATCACCATTATATAGACATAGAATAACCATCATTGTTATTCTTGTATTTACCATTATTGTTACGCTTGAAATCACAATCACATTTATACTTGGATTAAAAATCACAGTATATTCCCATAATCTTTTAGGTGAAATACAAATAGTTAACTCCGTGCATTTAACCACATGAATTAGAGAGGTATAATTGTATCACCCGACATTGGATTATAATAGAACCAAAATTTATCATAAATAGTTCCAAAAAACTATAAAAAATCATAAAATCTAAAAACTCAAAATATAAAACTATTATTTTTACCCATAAGAATGATTTTTCAGATATTTATATATCAATTTACATTATAATATAATTTTAAAAGTAATATTCCTAGAAAAATTGAAAGAGGTTTTTTATTTTTAAAAAACATGGAAGCTTATAATGGAATCCAAACATAATATAATGGTTATAGATGAGGTAAATAATAATTTCACCGTATATGTCAAAATATAACATTTTTTTCCTTTTTTGTAAAAAAATTCAAGAAATTATTAAAAATTTATTACATTTTAAAACCATTGACTGTGAGTCATAAGAGAAAACAAATTCATTTATAAATATTTATTTCCATAAGAAAACAAATATAAATACAAAAAATATACATATGGAATAGAAAAATGATTAAAGTGGAAACTTTAAAAGAGTATTTTAAAAGTATGTCACATACCTTTAGTCCATTATGTCAGTTACATTATTTATCTTGATGAAAAAATATATATTTTTTAATTTATTATGAACAATTTTGATGTTTATTTCTCATTTTATCACACTTATGACAACATTATATGAAATACATAATCATTTAATTTTACATTTAATATTTTTATGATATTCGTCTCATTTATAAAAAATGATTTTGTTCTATTGACTATGGTCAAATATTTTATTATTCCATATTCTATATAATAATAATAATCATGTAATTATATTTTTTATACCAAAAGTATACTTTTGAAACTAATAATTACAGATTATTAAGAAAAAAATATTTACGTTATAATCCTAATGATAGTAGGTCATAAATTCTCATGAGTAATGATTTCAATTTTTAACATTCATTATATAATGAAGGTAAGTATTATATTATAATTAAATGATTATAATAATATGATAAATATCATATTATTTCATTAAATATAATTATATATATCATCTAGGTGATGGGGTGATGAATAAGAAATCATATCACTTCGTGGAGGTGGTATTCCACGTGTACACAGGAATGTAATCCCCATTTTTAGTGAATAGAATGGTTAGAAGGTAAATGATATATTATATTTTAATAATGAAATATTTCATCCATATCATATATGAACATTAATTCCACGATTTAAATTTATCTCTTAGAGATGCTGATGTAAAATAAAGTACATCGGTCTGTGAGGTGGTTTCACATTGTATACATGAATGATGGTTTCGTTTCCTATTTTATTGAGGTAGAGATAGATATAAGTTATTAAATTAATCTAATAGTATATAAATCTATGTAGGATACTATGTTTATTATTTTATAATGGTTTAATAATATTTTAAGGAGGTGGATGATGAAATATAACTAAAATATTGGGTAAAATGTATACATCTTCTTTAGAAAATCACAATTTTGTATGAACTTAAGACATTTAATATTGGTATTATGATTGAACTATAGACCATAGAATAAGGGAGATGTTAAGGAGTTATTTTTTCAATTGTGGACCAAACTAAAGGTGTATTGAATTGTGAATAAATTACATTGTGTGGTTATTTTTTATAAGAAATGGGAGAAACACTCTTATAATTTAATAAAATATTGATTTCATATAAATATTTTTACATGTTAAAATATTAAAAAATTGACTATATTCAATTATAATATTATAATTAGTTAGAATAATCTCGTACCATTATTTTCTTTCATGTTCAGATAACATTTTTACAATTTTTTTGTTTTAACCCCCAATTAACCCTTTTCACACTTACCATGAAAAAATGTTTTTTACTCTTTGAGGGTTATAATAGTTACTATAGATGAATAAACCCATTAATGGAAAATGTTTTTTATTTTCCACTATAATCCAGTCACTTGGGTGAAGATATATATTTTTATTTTATATCATTTAATTGAATATTATAACCAAAAAATAATAACAATGTCAATTTTAGAACACTTCATTTACATTGACATTTCTAAAATAAAGACAATGGATAAAATTTAAATAAAATATTTTAATAAACCAATAAAATTTTATTTTTATCTATAAATGTTTTGGGGATCTTTAATTCTTTCAAATTATACAACTTTTAATATTTTTAATATCATTTATTTTATTTTTCAATTAATTAAATAATTACTACATCAATGTTCTGTCTGCATTTAGTGGATAAAAATTAAAAATAAATTCATATGATGAAGATAAATAAGTTATATTTCTAAATAATATTAATAAATTAACACATATTATAGTTATCACTGTGTAAAAAATATAATAGTTATTAAAAATAAGAGCTTGATAGTTTTTAATTACTTTTAATAAATATTACAATGTTTATAATCAAATCCAAATTATAACTGTAGGATATATAGTCTAACTTTAGATTACTATTGATGAAACATCCTCATCCTAAAAAACAAATTCATGTGTTAGGGTTAAAGGGTGGTTATTTATTGAACAATCATAATCATTTATCAACTCTAAACTCTTTCATAGAAAGATGTTGAGCATCTTTTTAACGAATATATACATTAGGATTTCATGATTTTTATATATGGCCCACTTATCAACAAAGAGATAATTTCACTAAATTATCAATGTGAAGATTGATATTTCAACTACATATCATGGATTAGGTAGGTTTTCTCAAGTATATTTAATTGGGAGTTGGCATAGGCTATCACTTTGTCATGTCGCATGAGCACTCAACATCATAATGTTTTGGAAAAGTCATTATAGGTGTAAAATCATTCCCCATTGGTGGGTAATTTTATTACACATTTTTTTATTAGAATATTATTTATATATTTAAATATCTCCTCATATTAATAATTTCAAAAAAAAAATTATCTCTCTTAAAAAAAGAAGATAACAAGAATTGACTTTTTATGATCCAATCAACACATGACTTAAAAAATATTTTATAATTGTTTAATGCATCCCTTAACTACCACTAGGATAGAAGAATGACCTAATTATAGATTCTTTTTCCTCATAAAATGTTCAACTATAGAAATGTTCCTATAGAGTAAATATAGTATCTCCCTGGCATAGACAAAAACTCCAATTATAGCATGTTTCAACTGAGTCATAACATCAAAAAAATTCTCCATTATAATTCCATATATTATTGGTTGTGAAATTTGATTGATATTCTTATATTGGTGTCATCCTACTAAATAATTACATGCCTCTTATATGGAAATCCATTCTAAATAATAAAATTTAAATGAAAAAATGGTAATATTCTTTTATAATATAATTTTATTTTAATAATAAGTTATAATATTTCATCTGTATAATATTAATACTATCTATAAAATTAATGTTACCCAAACATTTCCACTGATATGAAACTTATATACCCTACTTTGATCATAACATATTATTATTTTTAGTTAATAATTCACTTTCTTTGATTTTGAGAATGTTTTAGTTTTCATATATTTTGGAAATTAGGTTTTAAATCATACATATACAAACAATAATTTTACAAAGTGGAAACTTCTAATCAATATCCATTTTCCCAAAATATAAAACTTTTAAAAAGAAAGAAATTTTCATTTGATGAAAATTCATCATGAATGTTAACATTAATTTTTATATTTTCTTACCCATCGATAAAAACTTTGAAAAAATTTAAAATGTATGGTGAGAAAAAAAATTATTAACGAACATTAAAATAAGAAAAAATGAAGTTGTTAGTACATGAAAACAAATAAAATGTTTTATTTTTTTAGAAATAAATCCATAACACAAAATTCATATTTTAATTATGAAGAAACCACCTTCTGTACCAAAATATTTTCCTAAAACATATCAAATAAAATATTAATGGAAAAAAACTAATTAAATTTTATTTTGATTTCTCAAAAAAACATAAATGTTTTCCATGATGTTTTACATCTTAGCTATAAATAAAAACATATAAATTTCCTCAAAAATTAGATAATTATAATAACTTGAGATATCATAAGATTTATCTAAAAACCATAGAAAGAAAAGATGAAAAATGTATGTAACTTGAGACATTATTTTCCATATCACTATTCTAAATGGAATAACTATACATATATCATCTATATGAAATGTATTGGAGGTCTTCCACATTTCCACCAATCTTTGGTTTAAAATGAACCCCCAAGAATTGATAAATACATTACGAATAGTTACTTGTTTATAACGGAACAACTACTCATTGTTTTATAAAAAATCCACCAATAAATTTTAATAATTACTAAGAAAAAAAATGAATCATAAAAAATAAAATACTGTATAAAAAAAATTATTTTTACAAATAAGAAAGTATTTTTAGATAATAATATATCCCTTTTCATTAACACAATTTTTTCAAATTTGAAATTTCAAAAATAAAGGAAAATAATGTTTGTATTTGATGTACAAAATATATGTTTTATAGGAAACCCAATATCAAATAATTGTTATGACAACGAGAAAATTCATTGTCCCCATATGCAATAAAATAAAACAATCCTTTAGTCTTATGTAAAGAATGCCAAACATTTCATAAAAAAGATAAAAATTTTAAAATAGTTAAATTAAAATCAATGTATAATTAAAAATTTCCATTATATTTATTTTATTCCCATATAAAAACATCCAAAAAATAATTTTGAAAAATAAGGACATGGAAGAAAACGCATTTCAGGCAAAAAAAATTAAAAGTTATTTTTAAAATAAATCACCATACCTTGTGCCTAACTTGTCGCCAATGTTCCTAATTAATAAAATTAATTTAATTATTTACCTTGTTGATAAGAATTTTTTATTATATTATTTCTTTATGTAACTCATTATTATGTTATATACAATTATATAATCATTTTTGTACACATCACGTATTTTGATAATATTTCGATCATATGGCCAAAATGAGTTCGATAGGAAGGATGTGGTCAACATGTTCGTTGTTTTATCACCTCTAGAAAAATTATAATGAAATAATTATAATTTTTATTCAACACATATAGTTTTAAAACCAATTGTTTAATATTTTTAGGATAAATGAACTATTATAAAATCATGAAGACAATATGTTATACTTTCTCAGGAGAAACATATCTATTTTTCAAAAAAAATATATAGGAAAAAGGTAAGTATAATTTAATATTTCTATAATCATTATTATATCATAAATAAAATATTATATATGTAAATAAACTAATAGAAATTATTAATGTGATGTGGTGATGAAAAAAATAATGACATCACTTCGTGGAGGTGGTAGTCAACATCTGCACCTGAACAACATTATAATTTTTTAATGAATAGAAATGTAATAAATAAAATGATATATAAAATTATATAATGGAAAATATTTCATGCATATAATATATAGAAAATAGTTTCATCATTATAATCATCCATGAGTGTTGATGATGGAAAACATAACACATTAGTTCGTGAGGATGTAGTACACTGTATATAAGAATATGGGTTTTATTTTCTATTAGTTTGAAGATGAAATAGAATTATCTTATTCCATTAACATGATAATATATTATTATATGCCTGACAATGGTGTAACTATATAATCATGTTTGATGTGTTTTTTAATGTGGTGGATGAAGAAAATAAATGCTCGGTAAAGAATGATATATCTTATTCAGACCGCCTCTTTAAGATTATATCGAAAGCCTTAATAGATTGGATTTATGTTAAAATAAATACTCTAATATGTGTTATGGGTAGTTTTTAAGGTATTTGGGTATTTATTTTCTAAAAAATTATATAATCATGTGAATAACAGAACAGAGTGTGTGGGATTTTATATGAGATAATGAGTTTCATTTTTTGTAAATACCCAAGAGAATTCAACACTGGGTAGTCACCCTCTAACATTGTCCCTAAAATATTGGAAAATAATTGAGTGGTATTAATATATGGTCAATAAAAACCTCTAATATAAAAAATAAACATGTTTTAAAAATTCTATACATTAACCACTAAGGTAACTATCATCAACCATTTTAGTTTTCATCTATAGTAACTAGTTATTTTACACTTTAGGGGTCAAGATGGATACATTAAAAGGGAAATTGGATCATAATTTGATAATAATTTATATTTTAAGCAATATAATAATTAATTTTATGAATATATGATTTTTATAAATCTTAAATAATTTGATAATATTTTATTTTTTATAATATGTCATTAAAGTCAATTTTGATTGTATTGATTTTATTTCACATTAAAAAAATCAATACAAAGAATTATTTCAAAAATAATACATTAAATACTATAGAATTGGGATTTTCAAATAATGAATTCATAGAAAACTACAAATCCAAAAATTTATATTACCTTTAATATAATAAAAATAATTTCTTTCTTTTTTCTATTAATTATATTATTTTTTTGTCATCATTGCGTAATATCATAAGTTAATTAGTTTATCACAAAAAATAGAACTATTTTACCATCATAAAAAAATTATCTTTATAATGACCATTTAAAACAAATAATATGATGTTATTATCCCTTTCAAAATGTATTAAAAATATTAAATGCAATTAATGTTCTTTTTTGTCATTTTCTATTCATAAAATGTTATAGAAATCATAATCGTGGAATGTGGATATAAAATGGAAAATATATATGAAACAGATGATATAGTGTATAAATGTTTCCAACAAATTTAAATTTGCTCTGAAATTATGTCATTATACCCCTTATATCATTAGTTTAACCCACGGTTAATGTGTTTTTCCTATAACCGTGGAAAAAAATTTATTATTTCTGTTAGTATTAATTGTGGAAAAAAATAACTTTCTCCATATAATAAAATATTTCTTATTATGAATCAAATTATGGAATCTATTTTATTGGACTTAAATCACATATGTGGATGAATTTAATTTAATATTAAACCTAAAAACATAACGAAAAAGTGGGTTCTTAATAAATGATTTTTTCAAGAATTAGATGATTTCATATTGAAACCATAACTAGTAATAATCATTATATGTATTTAATTTCATAATTATAGGCATACAATTAAAATTGTTGATTTAATTGATTCCATATTTTGGTTTGTTTCAATTAAATATAATGGAGAGACATTATACACCTAAAATATTTTTCATAAAAATGAATTATTATGCCTAAAAATAGAATTATACCAAAATAGAGTTTAAATATGGTGTCCATATCCATGTGACACCCCCATGTTCTCTGACCTGGTTGGCCATAAAATCAAAAACATTCCTCCCCACACACTAGAGGTTTCCTACTAGTAACAAGGGTCAAATATATCACATGGAGGGAATACACCATCATTATAAAATAAGATCAACAATGAAAAATTAATAAAAAATAACCAAATTATATTACCAATATCTATAATCGTTCCATAAAAACACATTGAAATATCATAAGATAAACTAAAACCAGATAAACAATATCTAAAAATAAATCAGAATATATGTCATTCTATATTTGGGTGATGTTTCAATATCAAAAAACAAAATGAAGACACACATATAGTACAAAGAAGGGCCTGGCCCCAAGTCTTGTTCCATCATCCATTCTCCATCCCAAAAGATACATCTAAAATATGGACCTTTCCCTTATCCTATCATATGAACATGAAGTCTATTTGGGTACTGATTAGGAATCTCGATTAGGGTGTGAGTACAAATCTTTTGGCCACCACCAGTGGTATCTAAAACAATCTGCAGTCAATAAAAGTGTATAAATAATAAAGCACAATTAATAAAGTAAACAGTTCAAATATTCAATTATTAGTTATTTAACCAGATTCTTTTTCTTGAGTTCATGATGACACTAAAATGATAATTAAATTTTTCGACCAATAATAGTGTCTGAAATTTATCACAAAGGGAAAATCACAATTCATTATAACATGGGATTTAATTATATATTTAATTCTATTTCATAACATGACTATTTTGAACAATAGCCCAATACTAGTCTTATGGTCTCAAAATGTTGTTTATATAATCCCATGGGTATTTGGATAATTAGTCCTTATGCCACACCTCATGGGTATTTAGAGCTTCACTCCTTATCCAATACAAAAATATTTGAATTCATGCATTTGGGCCTAGAACATCATGTCTACCACACTATTAGTATTTATAGAATTATTCTATATTTTACACCTCATTTATCAATCATTAACTTATATCTCATAAATCATATTTATAAAGGGTAATCATAATTAAACCTATAATAAATCATTCACATCATGTTACACTATTTAAATTATCAATTCAATCATGATTCTTTACAATAATCATATGGACTAATATGAATGATTTACCATTCAAAAATCTATCTAAATTTACTCATATAAACTATTAAGACTTCAAGGTAAATTCAATTATCCATTAACTTCTAATATCAATCAATTCCATACCCCATTAATTAACCTATTACAAAATCCCATTAATTCAACTATTTCATTATCCCAATATCCTATTAATATTATAATCAAATCATTACATTAATTAAATATCCAACTAATTAGTCCAATTGGTGATTTTATTTCTAAACATCAAAATTTCCATTTCAAACATCCATACACAATATTACAGTCAAGGAATTGTGATTTTCAATTTATACAACCATCCTCAAGATCAGTGATGAGTGTTCACCATCACGAAAATCCTTAAATTCAAGAGGAATGATCAATTGCACAAAAAAAAATAATATTTAGTACCAAAACCTAGTTATAAGATCAAATGGATCAAAATCCATGAAAAAATACAGATAAACCATATCAAATAGAGGAACATTATACCCTATTAATTCGTAAAGAGAGTTGTGAGAGAGAGGAAACCACCCAGGGAGGGATTAAATATCGGGAGAGTTAGATATCAATTAATCAGATCATTAATTCAGCAAGAATAGTGTTTGTTGGGACTTGGAATCCTCTCCATGAACTCAAAAAACAATAGATAACATCATAGATCTAGTGGGATCAAATGATTGTTAAATATATTGGGATTAGGATTTTTTAGATAAATTTTCAAAGGAATTAATCTCATAGTCATGGTTTCAAAGTGTGCAGTGTATGTTTTGAAAAACCATGTGACCTAACCATTAATCTCAATAAGAGGCCACATGATTACTACTTTGTAGGATCAATATTAAAAAAATATGTTCCAACTATGAAAATACCATCAATTGGTATTTTTATGGTTGGGGCATAATTTTCCCCAACCATCCATTTACCATAATCCACACCCTACCTTTTCAAATAGCGTGCATGGTTTTCTGGACCTAATTGAATAGTTTTCCCTATTTTTGCACCAACCATGAACATCCCTTTCGGGTTATAAGATTCTCCATTTTCACCCAAATCTACCCCATAAAACCCAACAATGATATTCAAAAAATGATAAAAGGGTACATGAAAATGACAATGATACATCTACAAAAAAAGATAAGATCTTAAAATTTCCCCACCTTAGAAAAATTCATCCCAGTGTTGTATGCCCAAGAATATCTAATATTCTGTGGTGAAAATATCAGACTATTGAGTCCATATATCTACTTATCTATCTAGTGTTTCCTTATGAATATTCCTATGTTTCCAAATCACTCTAATTTTCAGGAAGGACCTTCCCTAAAATAATTTTTCACTATGATCCACAAAAAGTATTGATTTCACCTTAGAGAATGCACTATTTTCAAGCTCAACATAAGACACATAAATCATGTGATAAGGGTTTGGGTGATTCCCCAGATGTTTTGACATATGAAAAATTTCATGAATAGAACAATACCTCTGTAAAAGTGATAAATGATACTCCATCAACACAATTCAATCCAAAACCTCAAATGGTCTAATAAACATTCTGTCAATATTCCCTTCCTCCAAATCATAAATCATCCCAATCTAGGTGACACCAGAAGGAACACATGATTTACCAATATAAACTCAAGGGGTCGTTGACGTCTCTGTTCATAAGACTTTTGTCTCCTATGATCCATATCCATATGTTTCCAAATCAACTGAACCTACTCTTATATCTCCTGCATGGGAATCATTATAGAAACACAGACTTAGCTGCATCCATCTATCATAGTAATGATATGCATATAATACTATAAAAAGACTCATATGGTTCCATATATATAGTTTCAAGATAATTGTTGTTATTTTTGAATTCAGTGAGTGCTGAGTGATTCTCTCAATTACCACTAGAGTCAAGAATAAATTATCATAGGATATCTGTAATAACATTTACAGTATGTTTTGACGGCCCATATATCTACAAGTGGAATTCCATAATCAATGATACCTACATACCAAATGCTTTCTCTAGTACCTTCCATAATCGTGAAGTAAAATGTGATTAATGGTCTAAATATTTTTTCCTTGGATCCTCGTATAGATAGTCTATCTCCTAAATGTATAATTCCCACAACTGAACCAGTAAGAAATCTCTTGAATAGGTTAGAAATGTGATAATTTCAGTAGGTTATTCACAACCATCCAAATATAATCATTCTACCAATGTATCCTTGTGACTACAAAAAAAAAGTGTAGAGTAACGTTTCACCACTTCCATTCTTTAATGGGAAACTTATGTAACAGACCACTAGGTATTAAATTCACAACATTCACTTGTTTATAGTTGTAGCATCATGTCACAAACCTTGAAATATCCTTTTTAGGTCTAACCACCAATACTTTTGACAAAGGCCATGGTTAATTTCGTTCACGCCCAGATCCACAACCTTCTTCAGTACATGAAACTCTTGTATAAAATCCTCATGTATGAAAGTAGGTACAAAAACATAACCCAAAAAATGATGATATCATCCTTCTCTAGGTATATTCTGAAGGCGACTCCCCACATACAAGGTGTTACATCAATCTCATCCATTATGGATTATTATACTGCCTACCTCTAATATATTTCAAAAGGGTACACCCCACTTACATAAATATGAGATAAATCCCTTCCTTTCCCTCATGACCAAAAACATGCATCTCAACCTGCAAGGAAATAATTTTCCACTTGGAGCTAGATTTATGAACTATACGTGTCTGTGTTTTCCTTCTCAAGGTGTTAAAAAATCATTTCCCTTTTCAATAATATATTATGTCTCAACATAAAATGATTTCATTTTCTATACCCATTTATACTACCTGAGATTAAAATTGAACTACGAAAAGATATACATTAAGCTCCAACGATCAATGTACATAGAAATATTTTTGTCCAACATATAATGTTTCTAAAAATTCATGGCATAAACAGTTATTTATAAACTAATATAATTTTTTGGGTAAATCCATTCATCTAGCGTCAATATCCATGAATAGAAATTCCACAACCCAAAATCCTGGATATGGTGCCTTATTTGATTACACTATCATGATTTCATAGAATCAAATCCTAAAGGGAAAAAATAGTTTATATGTTTTTGAAAGTAGGAATACATAAATTATACACGTATTATATTGGGAAAATAAATAAATAATAATAAAAATGAAAGGTGAGAATCCTTGAGACAAATTCAAAGGATACCACTTCATGACCTGGGGAAAGGAATCAAAATAAATGTGAGCTCAAAGGCTTGGTAAGGGTAATTAAAGTGGAATAAATAATGAATTTGTAGGAAAAAATCAACACATCAAGGTAAATAATGCAGAAAAAATTCCATTTAAATAACAATATAAGGCATAATCAATATTTAATGGTATGAAAATGAAACCCATTCCATTTAAACAATAATCTAAGAATGGAATGTATCCATATATTTTGGCATATGAAAATATATATTATAATATCAATAATAAAATAAATATATTTGAATGAAATTATTAATTTTTTGATTTCATGTTTTAGTAACATGAAGTCCTACAGCATCAATAACATTCATAAGACAATTTAAAACTATAGGTAGAAACCCATTTAATTTTCCCAAATTATCTTTCTTAAGGGAACATTTTGATGCATCAAGAAGGCATATAAAATATGGGGCCCACCCATCATATATTTTATAGAGAATTCCTAAAATATATTAATCAATAAATAATCTATATTCCCTATCTAATATCTATATTGAATAAAGAATACAGATTTATCAATAATTCCCTAATTAATCAAATAACGGTCATATTGAAGAATTTATGTAAAAATGATATATGGTTTATGAAATAATAATATATATTGAATAATAATATTAATATTATAGAAAATATCCAATGAAAAATAATAGCACTAATGTGATTTTTTCAAGAGAAGTTTAACGATCACAAAAATGAATGATATTGTAAAGATAATCATTAAGAACATTTTTTATAAAATTTATCATTGAACATTCCAAAGTGTCTCATCCTACATTGAAGCATTTTAATTATAATATCCATGAATAAATAAAATTAAAATAAACATATAGTATCACGATAAAAGATAGATTTGTTATATAACTTTTCAAATGGTATTATAAACACCATGTAAATGAAATTAGTGATGAAAATGTTGTATGCCTCACAAAATGAAATGTGAGATTAGAATCCATTACCTTGAGCCCGAATTGTCACCTATATCTTATATTATAGAATGATAGAACTATGATAATTATTTATATGATCTAGAATGATTTAACGATTATTATTATCTTGCCTCACTTATTGAAATTCTGTAAACAACTACTTAAATAATTAAGATTACGTGGGGTGTTTTTGACAAAATTCGATTCATATGTCAAAAATAACTTTGTTATGCTGACTATGGTCAAAGGGGTCATTATATACACCTCTAAATAATAATTATCATAAAATAGTTATCATATTTAAAAAATAATTATACTTATATAACCAATTATGAAATATGGATATGAAAAATTAACAACCTTACAATCATAGAGACAGTTCATCATACACATGCATGAGTAACGTTCTTCTTTTTCAAGGTTCATTATGGGAAAAAGGTAAGTGTCATTATACATTTAAAAATTATAATTATATCACAAATTACTTTTTATTTAATCATATTTACTTAGTTATAGAATTATTATGATCCAAAAGTACTCAGATTATGTCGAGGAGGTGGTAGTCCTTATATCCACGAATGACATTATCACTTTTTTTGTGTTTGAAAAGGATAATAAAGAAAAAGATATATTATATTTCCATAAATATAATTATTTCATGAATATAACATAAATTTCATTTATGTCACATTTTTTTAATTAAAAACATTTTTATTACATTCCATGTATAGTGTGAATGAACCACATCACTTTGAGGAGGAGATAATCCAAACTGCCACAGATGATGTTATCATATTCCAATAAAATTTAGTACATACATGTATGAATTAAAAAATTATTACATAAGAAAAATTAATTAAATATAACATATATATGATATTTAAATGGAGTTTTATTTATAATTAGCCCCATTATAAGTTGTAAGGGATAAACGAACAATCATAGTTTCGCAAGGCGGTAGTTCTTCATACACAAAAGGTATGTTCATTACCCATTAGATGGAAGTGTGTGTAATTTTATGTCTAAAAAATAGAATAAAAACATATCTATATATTTAGGATAATTATTTACTTATAGAAACATGGTATAATATTAATTTATGTGGTGTGTATGTAGATTAATTAAAAGTGGTCATTGGAAAATGTTTCCTCATAATCAGGTTACACTATTTTCATAGAAATAGAGACGTTGGTGGATTAATATTTTTACACTATGGGGATTATATTATTATGGGAGATATTTATTTAGATTATATTTTTCAATACAAAGGGTTTTAGGTTTGTTAATAATTTTAAGGGATTAGTTCTTTTTTATAGTAGAGGAGTGTCATTCTTTTAAATATTTTAAAAGAGAATTTCACACATGATTTTCATACGACAAGTGTACCACATAATGATCCCAAACAAATAAAATGGATTATATTTTAGAAATATATACATAAAATAACTTTTTCATATGTTTTTAAGTCATTTTTCTCTTAATATTATGGTTTTTTCATTTGGTAATCTATTTTTTCACTTAATCATTGTAATTGATTTTAATTAATTGTATTAATATTTTTGAAAAAAAGTTATTTTAAAAAATTATATATTATTAATTTTATTTATTAAAAATAATTAATCTATTTTTTTAATTTCCATTCATTTATGTGAAATAAATTAAATTAAATTTAGACTCGTATTCGGAACGCCAAAGCAGGTTTTTAATGCCAAAATGTTCAAAAGTTGGTTATTTTTTTTATATCTCAATTCAATGTAAAATTGATAACAATGACATAAAATATTTTGAATTATACAAAATAGACCTAAATATTCTTCAAAACAAATGAAAAACCAATTTAACTACATTAATAAATTAGATGGAAAAGAAATTTTAAACTAAAATTCATTATTTTTCAATAATCAACTAATCATTAAAATTCCCAGGAAAATATTACCCTATCCTAATTTTTATATTTTTATTTTATAAATGCATTATATTTTCACGTATAAAATTTATAAATGTTCCAAAAATTATATTAGAAAATAGGTTCTTCAACAAACGGTGGTAAAACTACTATTATTAAAATATGGGTTTTATGTGTAAAAATTAGCTTTTTTCTTATCTTGTGTATATAGAATATATTGAATGAATGAAAATATTATTTGCATGAATTGTTAATATATATATATTACATTAATAAAATCAACTAATATTCATTAATTTCTTTTATTAAGTTAATACACTTTTTTTGAATATAAATTTTTTTTAAAAACATTTACTTCATATTCAATTGGTTCTTATATTTATTTCTAATTAATTTATAACCAATGAATGAAACAACATATTTACATAAGTCAGTTAATCATATTTATAAACCTAACATTAATTGATAGTTTTCATATTATTATATTAAATAATAATATAATAATAACAAATTGTTGTTTAGTAAAACTAGATCTGGCATGTAATGTAAAGTAACGAACTATTTTTTCTTGTGTGTAACATAAGAAAACTTGGTGTTGTGTTCATTAAAATCTATAGAATTGACTTTTTTAAAATATTAAATATATAGTAGTTTCTTCAGATTTATATTCCTTTCTATGTTAGGTGTTTCATGTAAAACAAGCAATTCTCAATGTTGCGTGTACACTGGTGAAAAAACCAATTTTCACATCAGTTTTTATTCAGTTTCTACATTGGTTTTTAACTAATGTCAAAAAAGGAGATCTTATAAATAAGTACTTCCACATTATTTATTAAAAAAGATTCCCTAAATATTAAAACAAAATAATTTTCTTCCTTTTGGTCATCTATTATACAATAAAACCGATGCCAATGTTATGATATTGCAATATAGTTCTGAATTATATCAAGAAATTGATGTGAAAAATAATTTTTCGATTTTATAAATATTTTTAAATGTTGTTTTTATAAAAACCAAAACTAGAAAATAATCATTACAACCACTATTGAATATAAATATTTTGAAAAAATTCACTCCAAAAATCTTTTTTGGGGATAGTTTCTTTTAAGAACTAAAGCTGAATCTTCCCTAATATTTTTTTACACTTTTGAAAATAGACAAGACAAAATTGGATGAAAAAGATGATTTTTATACTAAATATTAAATATTACAGTACCCAAAATAATAATATCTCTTATAAGGAAAAAACCATATGAAAATAAAGTGAAAGATACAATAGAGTATAGATCTTTATAAAACACAACTTAGAAAACTTAATAAAAAAATTACAAAATAATATTTCTAACTATAATTTTATAAAAAACCTGCTAAATTTTAACATAATAATCCACAATTATTATTGAAAAATTCCTTTGAAATAATTAACTTCAAACAAGAATTATTAAAAATAATTACTTTTTAAAAACTTTTATCAGAAAACTGTGTTGCGTAATATATACATTAATATACACATACCTGATTATTAAAATCACAAACTTAAACCACAAATAGTTCACAAACAAGAATCAAAGATTGGTATGTTCGTCATTTGTATACAACATGGAATCATTGATGTTATAAAATATCATTGAATGTTGTATGATTAAAAAATATACCATTTTAACATAAAACATAAAATAATTAATATAATTAACTAACCATATTAAAATAAGTCAATACTGTAGTTGTGATTACCTATTACATGAATTTTAAAACATAATAACCACATTCATCATTTCTTTATTGATGATGAACCTGAGGTTATAAAAAGTTCAGTTTATCTTAAAAACCAACATATAAATGTATATAAAAAATGAAAATATTTTGTAATATAAAATATAATTACTGTTACATGCACGTATTGTATAAAATTTTGATTCTTTATCAACAAGTGATATTTTTTAAACTATTTCCATGACCTGAATTACCATATATATCAACAAATAAACCATGTATAAAAAATAAAATTGTAAAGTAATGAACTTATAAAAAGAAGAAAACATACTTATCGAACAAGGTGCTAAATGATTTATTAACACAACCTAATAAATTAATAAACTAGTATAACATTCATTTACTTTGATAGAATATTTTAACATCCAATTACCTCAATAATAAAAAATGGTCACAATTATTAAATTATATTGAATATTAGTTCATAATTATACTAGTGTTATTATACATAAAGTAATGAAAAAACCAACTTCCAGTCGCTATCTAGGATTATATATCAAATATATATGTAACTTCGTCATATGTTCTCACATATTGCATAACCACTGAAATTAATTATAGATTAATAATTACATAAACAATAGTGGTATCACTTTTTATAATAAGTGTGTGGTGAAACCAAATTAAATAAAATATTATGTAAGTCTCCTAAAATCCCCAAAATTTTATGATCTTAAAATTGAAACCTAAATTTATATATATGGAAAATAAATGTAACACATTCATGCCATGCTCTTCCAAGAGAATCAGATCCTTGATATCTTTATTGAATATTCTCAACATATTCTCTCTTCCATATATTTCACCCATCTTTTAAACCTCACATAAATTATCCAAAAAGAATACAACTTAGATAATATCTTTATCCCATCAAAAATAAGAGATGTATCTACAACTATTGTGTCTTAGAAAATTTTTTCTATTGTATCATTTATTTTTATTTTCAAACATCCTATAAAAATTAAATGTTAAATAAAACAATTTGTAATAAAAACAAAATGTAATTAGTATTTCAAAATAACTCATGCCTCGTATGACATATAATGTAGAAGGTTATTCGATCAAAGTGAAAACAAAACCATATAACCCCAAACTCTAATAACCTCCATGGTTGGTAATAGTAGTAAACTATATGGATCAACAATATCATGTACTAATAATCTGACATGACCCATCAGATAGGCTATTTTGGTAAAGAATCCCTAAAATATGTATGACTATGTAAACAATAATATGTAAAAAAGGCTATCTAGTATAGAAATCACAATATAAGGTCAGGTTTGAATGAAAAGGTGGAAGATCTGAGTATGTAGGTTGGACTGGCAGGGCTAGCTTTACAATCTCTGTATCTGACTGGGAAGGTTGGGAGGACTAGTCCAGCTATGTAGGATGAGTAGGCTACATAGACT
Organism: Viscum album; assembly: GCA_963277665.1. NCBI lineage: Eukaryota > Viridiplantae > Streptophyta > Magnoliopsida > Santalales > Viscaceae > Viscum > Viscum album. Next base: position 1,023,123,155 of record OY728137.1, read on the forward strand.
ATGACTGGGTCCTCAATTTTCAAACATATCCTTAAAAGTTAATTGGATTTGAGCTCCCAAGGAATATTATGTTTCTTTTATCTCATATTTTAAGGAATCAATTTATATGTCTCTTTACTAATTACTTTTTTGGAGTATTTTTTTATTAATACTAACACGCCCAAGATATCCTCTCTACTGAAAATCAGATGGTTCTGTAACTAAAACTCCCAAATCAAGTCATGCATAGTTTTCAAAAACCTCTATGGGTATCTTTCCATAAAATATAAAAAATAGAAATGTTCTCATGGAACTTATCTCCTGCTTCACCACCCAGAACTATCGAAGCCTCAGGTTCCTCTACTTGAGGCTCATCTGCATCCATGTCCACCAAAAATCCTCTGAATAAGAATATTCATGGATGAATTTCTATAAAATTATGAACACCATTATTAATAAAAAATTACACAACATTACTATCTGATTTACAATGATTATAAACATCCCTAACATTCCATCCCCCTATCCCTACCACAATGTCAAAACAGTTTCTTAATCACCATCATCCACCATCCTTTATCCTGGTTTTAGTTAACAATGGGTAAACACATTTTCATGGATGATATTTATCATATGACACCCATTTATCCAACTCTTTTTCCCACATTTTGAATCATTTTTAATTTTTTAATTTCATATTATTCTCCTTTTCATTTAAACTACAAAACATGAAAAGAATTCTACATTAAAAACATACCCCAAACCTTTCTATTCCATGTCTACCTAGAACTATACATGTCATTAAATTAAAATTTTCTAAAATGAAGCATGAATACTGAACAATCCTTAAATAATTAGAAACAAGTCAAATATAATACGATTTCATAACAAAATAATATCGCACAATAAGTGCATTAATCGAGGTGAAAATACAATCAACTATTAAAACAAACATCAATAGAAAAAAATCCCACCATGTGTACATGGATTTTACCCCCGCATATGGGTTCGATACATCCATGTCTAAGCTCTCGACTAAGACTATATTATCCTATTGTCCTATCTACCATTCAAAAATAGTATGATAAAATAAATCAAATTAAAACCATGTTTTATACCACTTTATGAAATCCCGACCATGTTACCACACCATGGTTCCTTGAGAGGCTTAGCCACATGACCTCAAGCGCACCTCCCTATATACAGTAGTCTGTTGACTAGTAGTGAGTGTTGAATATATAACATGGGGAGAGTATACCATATTTATCAAGATATCTCAATAGTATAATATAAGTAAACAATAACCAAAATATATAACTAATAACTAGAATCCTTCCATAAAAAGACATATCGGTATCACAATATAAACCAAAAACTAATAAAAATATCCAAAACTAAAGCATTAGATATTTCATTCCATATATGTGTCATGTATCAAAATAAAAAACAAAAATTAAGACATAATGAAACTCCCAAGTGGCTCCTAAAAACATGTCTGATTCCCTCATCTATTCCCCATCCCACATCATCCATATAACATATGGCTATTTCCCTCATCCTGTCTGGAAATCATGAATTCTATTCAGTTATTAATTAGGTAACCCAAGAAGGGTGTGTGTATATCTTAGTAGGCCGCCATAAATTGAATCTAAAACAATATCTTGTTAGTAATAGTGTATGAAATTGTATAAATTGTAATGTACAGTCAGTAAAGTAAACATTTAACATATTCAATTATTCTTTATTTAACCACATAATTTTTCATGGGTTCACGATGACAACAAAACCATCAATTCATTCTTCATACCCTACCAAATTTTAAACCATATCAAATAGGGAAAATATTGTGTCCCACCTATTTATTTCATAACTTTTCATTAAATGGTATAAAACAAAGGATCTTTTTAGGTTTAGTTTCTTTGAAAAAGGTGAATAATAAAAGAAAACATAAAACACTCATATAGATACAATTAAATGAAAACTTCATGGGTTCAACCTAAGTTATATTTACTACATCTCATAACATGGGGACATATATCAATGGGAAGTGTTGAAAATGAAGACCATTAATGAAAAAAACTATAGATATATATAACATATGATGTTGAAACATTACAATAACAATATAAGGAATAACAATAATTAATGCGAAAGAGTAATATAATAATAATAAAAAAAATAATCATGACATTAAAATGTGGATATACAATTTCAATGATACATTCAAAATAATATCACCAATGTTTATAACCAATGTGTCATGAATAAAAATTATAAAAGATTTTCACCGAGGTGTCATAAAACATGTCATATATAGGGATTAAATTATTTACTAAATCCAATAGAGTGTTATTAAGGCACACCCATCACATGCGTTAATTTTATTTGATCCCAAAATAACTTAATAAATCAAATCATTATTAACCAATAGATAATAAATTAGTGGTTCCTTATCAAAAATCCGGACAAACAAAAGATCATCAAAGACATCACCATTTCATCATTCTTAACCAATGAGATGAAATTTGAGTTTCATATATAGAAATTTATTAATAAAAGACATTTTTAAGTCTAGTAGAATACCAATTGAAAATAAATGATGTTTGGGTATTCAATTAAAAAAATAAATAAACATTCACATGTAAAAGATGGGAATTTGATAAACAAGTTTGACAGCATGAAAGGTATAAAAGATGGTTTTAGAAACAGAAAAAATGTGATGTGACAGGGGTGTAACATTCATAAAAGTCTCTCATTACATTAATGGGGTAAAAAAGTAAAAAAATAATATAGTTTAGAAATTTGTTGAAATACCACATAAAAAAGTGAACATGAATGGAAAAGTGAATTGATGATTTTTCTTACCTTCAAGAGAAGATTTTAATACTTGAAGATGGTACCTTGGGGTCTTGAAGACAATTTAAGGGAACAAAATGGGTGTAAAATCACCATAAATTTGGATAGAATAGATTTATATTTAATGGAAATGGATAAATGGTTGGGTATTTATAGTATAAGTGGAGGTTTTTTACATATGTTCCAAATATAGGTCTTGAATATATAGGTTGTCGAAAATAAAAAACCAATAGCATACCCCTATTTTTTGTTCATGGTTTTATAAATTTGGGTCACATTTTTTGTTTTTTTAATCCACATGAACAAAATTTCATTTTTAAATACTAATTTAGGCATGGAAAATCAAAGGTTCCAAAATGTAATGTTTTTAAAAATTAAATTTTACTTTTTAGACTTTGGAAGTCACTTATAACTATAAAAAATAAATAAAATATATTAATGTACATAATATTATTAAAATAAAATTATTTAAGATGTTTATGGTTCTTAAAATTTTTATAAAAAATTATGACATAAATATGATGTCCTAAAATTTAATAAAACCCTAAAACTATAAATTTACTTTTCATGAAAAAATAATGTATTTTATAAAATTCTCCTATGTTCACCCTAATTCAAATTCAATATGCTGATTTCCAAAATGATGTTTATTATATCATAAAAAATCTCCCAATAATATGAGGTTATCTTTTAAATATAAAAATCCGTTTTTTTAAACAAAACCTTTTAAGGCATATCAAATTTCTAAAACTTTCTAAAAAATTTCATAGGTCATTATTAAATTATTTTATAATTTATCATTTAAATAATTGTTTCTTAATAGAATATTTCATTTAAAAAATATAATTCATAAATACTTTGTTTATTATAAAAATTTATATCCTCTTTAAAAAATAGAAAGTATTTTTTACTTTCATCCAAAAATAAAAATATCAAAATTTTCTAACTAAACATATATTTTATTAATAAAAACAATTGTTAAAAAAATACCGAATAAAAATTTTATTTATGCAACAGAATTTTCACATTATGTATTTATGGTTTGGACATGTAACCCCTTACGACTCCTGCATACAACCAGAGGGTAAGTGGTGAAATTGTGGTAGTTTCATGGTAATCTTAACTAAAATTTATCGAGTGGTAATATCCAATAACTTGAGATTTTTCCATAGGCGATTAAATTCATGCTCTTCCTGTTAAACCTCGGCTTGGGTTTGGCCAAGGGAGAACCCCATTGAAAATACCACTCTCTTAAGATTGATCAAATAGAATTCGAATGACACGGCTATGCCCAGTTGATGCCATCGATTCTCATATATGGATCAATTATCTATTGTCATTAATAATTATAAAAAATAATTATAATAGTAAAATAATCAACCAATGGTATACTTACAAACAGTCATATTAACTAATTGTTATATTTGACCAACACTCATATAACGATCAAATCTCGATGGTGACATTTCCTGTTGTCCTAAATATATACTACATAATTATTAAACAAATATGGTTTTGTTGTGTAAAATAAAATAACACACATTTTCGAAAAAAAACATATCTAAAAAGTTCGGGTCATAACATTCTTTTCCCCATAAGAAATTTTGTCCCCAAAATTTCAACTAATTATCTCAATTGAGAAAAGGTGAGGGTTCTTCTGTCTCATTTTCATCTATGATCTCCATGCCACTTCTTGATATTTATGGTTTTTCCACGACACTTTGATGTGGTGCGTGGTATTTTTACATTGATACATGTCCCTACAGTCCAATATCTCTACCAAATGCTCCTTACAAGAGACACCATGTTCTAGTTGTACCACCTATTGATTGAGTACATGTGAGGGATCATGTATATACTTTCTTAGAATTTAAATGTATAATACATACTAAACTTCAGAAATATTATGTGTAAGTTATATAAAATAGGACACTACTCCTATGAAATCAAAAAAATTACAGGGGCCAATGTACCTTGGGCTAAGCTTCCCTTCCTTTCCAAACCATAGAAATATTTTCCATGGTGATAATTGAAGTAAAAATGTGTCTCCAACAACAATATGCAAGTTCATTCAATGATTTTACTCATATCTTGTATACTTACTCTGATCATCCTATACCTATTGTGGGATCGAATTAACTTTTTATGTCATATCTTTCACAAGATTGGGCCCATGATATTTCCCCACACTATCATCATCCAAAGAAGTAGGTGTAATACTTTTCCTTCCGTATAGCTCTTTATATGGTGCCATTTGAATACATGAGTGGAAGCTAATTTTGTATAAGAACTCAACTAATGGGTGTTATTGATCTATCCCACCTTTAAATTCCATAGATCATGTTCTTAGTATGTCCTCATGTGTTTGAAAATTCCTTCAGATTGGCCCTCAATTTTGGGGTGATAACCCATACTGAAATTCAATTTACTATTTAGAGCATGTGGAAGTTATCTCTAGATTTTAGATGTGATACATGGATCATGACCAAAAAGTGGTAATATGTGGCACTCCATTCAACCTCAGAAATTCATTTCTGTAAATCTGGGTAAAAATTTCAAGAGATAAATCTTCCCTAATAGTGATCAAATGTGTAGCCTTAGTGAGATAATCCACTTTAAAAAAATATCACATTGTTTCATTTTGATTTTTTTGGGAGACCACTGTTGAATTACATAGTGATATTGTCCCACATTCATATTAGTATGGGTAGTGGTATCACAAAACCATTATGAAGGTGTTTCTATTTCATAACTTTCTAACATACCAAGCAGCTTAAAGTGTACTCGCCAATCTCCCTTTTTCATATTATCAAACCAATAATTATCTCGAATGTCCCTATACAATTTAGTGATTATAGGATATATGTTATAAGATTAAACCATCATATCCTTCATTATCTTTCTATTAAATGGGACACATATCCTTGAATGAAATTTCATGTACGCATTCTTATTCAATTTTTAACTACAAAAACATTCCATTAGATATAGCCTCTATCTTATTTTGTAACATAGTAACTATTCATTTATTGATCATATCTAGTAATGATGGTTGAGAAATAATTTGGATTACGGTAGATGATATCCCTTCCCTTAAGATTCCTATGTATAGTATTCATGGGTCCTTGATTAGAAGATATACATAGGTCATCATCATTTTCATCACAATAAGTTATTTCCTACTTAATACATCAGCAAGTTTGTCTCCTCTTCCGGGGTGTTAATGAATTGAATAGTCATAATGCTTATGGCAATCCAACCATCTCCTTTGTCTCAGGTTCAATTCCTTTGGAGTGAAAATATAATTCAATATTTTATGGTATATATATATATGTATCAAAATTCTACCAATAAATATAGTGCATCATTATTTAAAAAAAAGAATTACTCCCATTATATCTTGGTCATGCGTTGGATAATTCAGATCAAGATGATCTATCTATCGATATTCCAAAGAAACCACCTTGTAACTTTTTATGAGAATGTATCCAATAAAATTCATAGATTCATGTCTACAGGTAATTAATCATTCTATAATAGAGGATAGACTTATCATATGTGTAGTAACCATTATCTTATTTATTTCTTGAAATCGTTCATCACACTCCATTGTCAGGATGAACTTAGCACCTTTTATGGTTAACCTGGTTAGTGGACTTGAAGGTCATGAAGTTTTTTTAAAAACCTAATATAATATCCTACTAAAACCTCAAAACTATGAATCATAATTTTTATTGTGGGATGTTTTTACACTTCTACAACCATTGTGTTCATAGGTCCAACTGAGATACCATCATTGGATACAATGTGCACCATTAATGAAACAAGTTGTAATGAGAATTCACATTTTATGAATTTTCCAAATAGTATTACCTTTCTGTTAATTAACAAGATAACCCTTATACGATCCTCATTCTCCACATGATGTTTTATGAATATCATAATTTCTCTAAAAAAATACCACTAATTTATCAATTCAGTCTTTAAAGACTCTATTCATAATATCAACAAATATAAAACGGTAATTAGTCAATATGAAGAAAATAAAAAAATCATAATGCACATATATTGTTCAAAAGGTAGTCATTATAATAACTTCCTTCTTCACCCTCAATTATTGATACACATATTAGATGTTAATCTTATTCCACAATTAAGTCCCATGAAGCTTTTCAAATAAATCATCAATTCTTGAGAGATAGTACTTGTTCGTCACTATGATCCCATTATGTTCTCTATAATAAAATCATATACACATTCATTCATCCTTATTTTTCAAAAAAAGAATATTTTATCCCTATGAAGACACACTGCGTTGGATAAATCAATTATCCAAAAAAATGTAAGGTGATTTATTTAATTCTGTTAACCCCATATTTTCCGTTTTATATGGGGAATTCAATATCAACATGGATGTAGGTACGTGTTTAATGAAAAACTATACCTATAATTCTAGGCGATTTCTAGTTAACTCTTTAGTAAATACATCTACGTATTTATGAATGATGGGGAAATTCTCTATTTGTATGCTTTTATTTCCTTCCCCATCTTCACTGATCATCTACATAATCAAATATATGGATGGAGCTTCAAGTAAAAACCCAGGTTGAGATATATCTCCATTAAAAATAATTGTAGGGTTTTTATTAATTAATGTAGATATTTACTTACTTATTTACATGATCTTTCCATTATAAATTGAGATCCATTCCATCCATAATACAGTGTTGAATTCAACCATGAGATGGACTTCTATAATTGCGATGTTTTTCTTCTCACAATAGTTGATACTACTTTTCTTATGCATAGATGATACTAGAATAATTCCTCTAGGAGTCATGAATGATAAATATACTTCAATTAGTTTATTGATTTAATCTATGTTCATTGAAAACATGGATGTAATAAAGTAATGTGAAGAACTAGAATCAAACAAAGTACTTCTTATCGTCGAGAGTGCAATGAGTGTACCTACCACCACATCATTTAGAGCCTCCACATCAGCCATCGTGATTGAAAATGTCTAACATCTCTCCCTTGGAATATGATGAAGCTGATATTGGTTCCCCTCTATTATATTTTGATTTGTACATAGATTGGAAAAGTACACAAGTAGTCCACATATTAAGCATTGAACTTCTCATTCAGCCAGCACCAACATGACTTTTTCATTAGTGTTGAGAAGGTGATGCATCACCTTAGCATGATATTTTTGAGATATATGGCCATATCTTCCACACTAATAGAACTTTCGTCCACTATGTAAGATGTTAAATGAATGATTCATCCCACAATTTTTGCATCTAGTATGTTTCACTTTTTTTTCACCTCTTCTATGATCAATGTTCCTCCATGAGTTTGGATCCGTAGCTCTCTTATTTTAATTCAATCTTGGTGACCACTGCATCTCTATAAATTCTAGTTCAACCTTCATAGCAGTATGCACTATTTACTCAAAGAATTTAATATATCTATTTTTAAATTTCTCTATATATGGGGTCCTATTCCATTAAAAAATATATCAACCTTTCCCTTAGGATACATAAAGAAGATAGAGGTGTATTGACTAAGTCTTGTAAGGTCCATCTCATAGCATCCCACCGATTCACGTACCTTTTTCTTTACTTATACAAATTTCTTATCCATCTTTTTTGCATCAGATAGGAGAAGTGGTTATTTAAAAATATTCCCCTGAACTCTTCCCACTCCATAGTATAAATATCCAACATTGGACTCATGTTTCTAATCTGTGTCTACCACTAAGCAGATTCTCCCTCTATGTGGGAAAATGAATGGGTGAATTTCACTATATCTAAAAAGAGGAGTACAAAAATTATATTTTCTATAATGCGTATTAATTTTACCAAAATAAATGGGTCTCTAGACCCATATAAAGTATGTTATGGTTAATTCATAAAGGAATCAACCGATATTTTTCCTATAGAGGTAAATCCATTCTCTCAACTTGATTCAAGTTATTTTTCCAAAATCACGATAGTTGATTCATAATCCTCATGAGGTTTTCCATTCCATCTTCTAGTAGAATTTCATTAGTTCATCAACTTTTTCACTCTTCATTTATTTGGTTCCTCTTATTTCCCTCCATTTATAATAAAATCAAACCCTAGGGAGAAACATGTTACTTTTACAATTCTTATAATTCTAAAATGATATTTTTCTTATAACAACACACTTAAATATGATATTAGACTCCTTTAATAACAATAAATTATTCCATATATCCTTTATAATGGTTCATAAAAATCATGTGATTAATCAAAAAAATCCCTCAATAGTTTCATACCATAAGTACAACGAGGCTCTTCATCATACACCATTCCTTGTTTGAGTCTAGTTCAAAGTGGTGTTTTTCGGTGTTATCCCAAATGCATTTTTTAGATCCAAATCCACTTATTCATGTCCAAAAATGGATTTATTTTTTTGAAAACGACATAATTAATATTGTACTAAAATACATATGTTTTTTATATATATAGACTTATAAATAGTGTTCCTCCTATATTTTTTCTATCCAAATTTCACAAAATAACTTAATATTCATTTGATAGCACCAATAGAATCCAAATTTTTTTATTTCATAAAATATCATTACATTTTAAAAAAAATTGGATTGTTTCATGTTTATGTTATTGGTAAAAATGTAAATGGTACATGACAAAATAGAAACATATTCTAAATCCACTCGAGAGACATCATTTTGGGTTCATAATGTGATATATTTACAATATCTCATAACCATGGATCATAAATCAATGGAAATTGGTGATCATGAAGCCATGTAAGGAAATAACAATAGATACAAATAACAAATGATCTTTTACATGACAATAAAAATACAAAGAATAAAAATAATTTAAGGTCCCAGCATTAAACATTATATAATCTTGAATTAAGTTAATAATTCTCATTGAGGATCTTTTCAGGTTTAGAGTTTATAGAATTAGGCCACAAATATTTCATTATATCTAATAAATAACAACGTATAAACTTATAATATATCCAAATTATTCTCAATAATAATATTCATTAAAAAAACAATGGTTTTTTCCTTGATATAAATCTTCTTGAATCCTTCCATTCTCTTACCCTTCCTTATACCATGTGAAAAAAATTCAAAACCTTGGGATGATCATAGTATCTCAGTCAGGGTTATAAAATAGTGAAATAAAAAATTAGTCCATCCATAAATACAAATAAATGAAATCATACTTTTCAATATTTAAGATTCCACAAAAAAAAAATAAGATTTATGAATAACACATGGAAATCATAAATCCTAAAGATAACTTGTTGCATCCATAACAAACCTACATTGTAGATTTCACAGCTACGTAGGGAGTTACATTTGGAATACCTATCGTAGTATATTTCCTAAATATATTAGGAAAAAAATTAACTTTTACCATTTTCACATTAACCAATGCATTAGAGATATATCTTTAGTTCACCCTCTCAAGTTTTATCACAAAACAACCCATTTACGTAAACAATGCCCAAGAACCATAATGTAATCATAACACATAAACAAATATAAAATAAAGATACCATTTCTGCATTGAAATCACAATATATCAGTTCAGGATATTGACATAATAAATCCATTATCAAAACCCTTTTCAATACCAAAATACGTAAAAATCGTATGTGATATTTTCTTCTCCTTTTAAAAACACTCCAACTTATAGGGGAAGCCAAATATCAATTAATTGTCACGGTGGTAGAAAGGTCATTATCACTGCATATGTTAAAAAGAAACAATCCCTTTATAGTTTAGTAAAATTCAGCGTAGAAAAAGAATAGATTCGATTTGAATTTAAATTAAACATATAAGGTGTTTGTAATCATTATAAAATAAAGCCGCGTATAAATCAAAATATGCCTCAATGATATGAGATTAAGACGATGTCCCTTACTAAGATCATTTGCTAAATAAAATAGATTGATTATGTGTATTCACTTTAAGAACACAAAAATAAATTATAAATACATGATGAGATATAAAAACTCATTTATAATATTATCAAAGAATGACATAAACAAGAAAGAGAATATCACCCCAAAGATGAGAAGTTGGGTTAAGAATTTCCCTTACCCCGTGTCTGACCTGACTTGTTCATTATTTTATCTCCTGAATAATAAACTAAAGTTAATTTATACATTATTCAGAACCTTTTTCATGTTTATTATTCCTTTTATATCACTTATTACCAAGTTATAAACATTAAATAATAATTTAAGTCAATAACGGTCATTTTGTCCATATTTGGTACTTGAGTCCAAAACGAACTTCTTATAGTTACAAGTTGTACATGTTGTCAAAATTTAATTATATTCTGAATTATATTCATGATTTAGATATAATATATATCATATATATCCAATATATATATATATATATTCATAATATTACATAACATTTTGAGATAATAAATAAAATGCACCATTCGTGGAGACGGTAAGCCGTACGTACGCATGAAAACTACTTTCATTTCTATTTTGTATTTAATAGAATGAAAAAATAATGATACATATGTATATTATAATTATAGTATAATATAATATATAATTTCATTAACTCCATCCTTTATACGTTCCATGTATGGCATGAAAGAGTCATATCACTTAGAGGGGGCGGTAGTCCGCACTTCCTTAAATGAAATTATCATATTTACCCATTATGGAAACCATAAAGGTATTCTATAAAAAAATAAATTAGAATAGAGGTAATATAAATATAATATGTATCACAAATAAATACAGTTCCATCAAAATGGACACCATGAGAGTTGGTAAAAGATATTTGAACAATCATTGTTTCTTGAGGCAGTAGTTCTCCGTCCACAGAAACAGTATGTTTATATCCATTAGATGGTGGTGTGTGGGAGTATCGTTCTAATAAATATCATAAAATATCCTATTATGTTTAATACACTGGTGTTTTTATAAAATAATTTAATAAAGAGAGTTTAGGGGGTTGGATAAGGAAAATAAATGAAAAGAACTTGAGAGAAGATGTTACCTTTAAATCAGGCAACTCCCTTTGGTTTGAACAAAAAGGATTTATTGAATTTCCTTATGAAAATGTAAGGATTATAGGAGGAAGATATGTATTTCAGAAGATTATTGAATAATAGGTTGGATGATCCAAGTGGCATGAGAGGTGTGGGTAATGGGTTAGAGGTGATGACCTTTTATAAGGGTGGGAGGTGCTCTTTAGGAAATCTGAAAGTATAGTTTTATTATAAAATGATTTTCAGTTTCAAAAAGTAAAAAAATATTTAAATTATAAGATAAGATGAATATAAGTTGAAATAAAATCATCCAAAAATAATATTATAGGTTTTAGATATTTTTTAATCCTCATATTTTTATTTAACCCTTTTTTTTACTTATTTAACATTTAAAATGTCTTCTTCTATATTCGTACTATATAGTTAATATATTTACTATAAAATCCTAAGAGACCGAAAATGGATCATTATAGACATTTGAATCATCATATATTTCAGTTGGATTAATATTTGTTTTAGGATTGTTATATCGATTAATAAGATAATATTCGTTTTAAAAACTCATTTATGTCAATTTATATACTATTCACACCTTGACTTTTTACAAAATAAAAAAAAAGATTATTTTGGAAAAACATCATTAATTTAATTATAACAAGTCATAATTATCTCTAAAATTTGTAGATGGCATAAAAAGTTCCAAAATAAATTTATTTTAATATTTATAATCTCATTTATTTAAATCTTTCATTAATCAAGTAATCACTACATCACCATTGTGTCAAATATAAATTTATTTATGTTATGTCTACAAATTATAAATAAAATACCATGATGTAGGAAGTATATTGATCTTTCAAATTAATATTTATAGTCAAATGAATAAATTATATAACCCTATATAAAAAGTTGATTACTAAAAGCTCTAGGTTTATGTTACATATTTCATAACAATAAATTAATAATTATAAAGTGTCATTTTCACTTACATGTGGCTCCATGGGGTCCTGAAATCATCCCAATGATAACCATGGTTAGACAAGTATCATAAAATATGGTTAGGACACATTTTAGGAAAATCAATATTATTATAATATTATTTTTACCCTTATTTAGAGGATTTACTTTTTAACAATGGGGAATAAAATATTTACTGAAGTTAGTATTTGTAAAGTTTAAAAATAATATTGAACTATTTACAAAATTTAGACCTCCTGATTCGAAATATGGAATCTATTTTTCCAAATTCAAAACACATAATTTTCTGAATTTAATTATAAATTAATTACTGTTGTCAAGACCAAAAATGTGTTTTTATGAAATAATATCTATCAAAAGATTGACATTTGTTTATGTCTATTTTCAAAGTGAAATTACTTCTAATGAATAATTGGATTAAATGGTAAAAATATATTCCAATTAAACTTTCAAACAAATAAAAAGAACAATCTAACTATATCTATAAATTATATTAAAAGAATTTTTTGAATTAAAAATGTTGTATTTTTTATTGTTCATAAAAAATGATCTTTGTTAGAAAAATACCCAAAATTTACCCTAAGTAAATTTAATGTCCCCGTTGTAAAGAAGAAGATTATTTTTTCAAATAGAACAAAAAAAAGTGACAGAAGCTAGATTTAAAAATCGTTCACAATCAAAAGGTGGTAAATCAGTCTTTTAATGAATATTAGAGTATTTAATGCTTATAATTGGATCTATTCTTATTTTAAGACTCTAAAATTTATTTGATAAATGTAAAAACATTTATAAAACATGTATAATCATATTTCAGTTAATTCAATCTATTCCTGCCAATACAACAGTGATGCGTTAACTACCATTTAAAATATTATTATATTATTATTTTTTAGTATAACTCAATGTTGTGTCCAACGTATAATTTAAAAGAATCCCGTTGTTTCATGTTGTGTACGCTATTAGGCATAACATCACCTTGAAAGTAAAAAATAATATTTAATTAAAAAATATTAATAAATATGAAATTTTTGTATTCTTTATTTATCTAGGATGTTACATCCTTCCCCCTTTGTGGAATTGTGTCCTTTCAATTTTAAAATTGGGCTCAAAGACATCGATAAATTTCCCACATCAGAGAACGATTCAATTAAAATAGAACATTAAATGAAAGATGGAGAAGTATAAAAGTCAACAAAGACAACACCTACAAGTGTTCCACAGTGGAAAACATGGATATAGAAGAGAAACTATGTGTCAATGTCAGATGGAGAGTGATAAAAAACATGATCAGGAAAAAGTTAACCATCATAAAACCACAAACTTATGAGTGGTTAAATGGTCATTAGTATCCTTGTAAAAAAAGTAAATGGAAAACATTTTTGTTTTAAGTTCCCTTTCATAATTATGGATAATTTATTTATTGTATTCACTAAGAATATAAGGAAATACACTTACTTTTCACCTAGAGTTAAATCCTTTAAAAATTTTCTACCAAAAAATAATCTTTTAACCAAACGATGAGTATTCTAGATGAATTGGTCACACCAGGAGCGTCAGAATTAACTTCTAAAGAATCACATAATCCCGAAAAGATGAAACATATATTTCCCCTATCTTTAGACATTGACTAAAACCAAAGTGGTTAGTACAATATCGGATAATCCCCAAGACGGATAATATTTTATAAAAAAGAAATATAACTCTTAATCTCCAAAATTGAACAAAAAATAATCAAATCTCCACAAATACCATTAAATAAAAAATTATCCTTGAAATTCTTCAAAAAAATGCAATCAATGTTTGAAACCAAAAACTCATAAGGATTTTACCACATAGTCTTCCTCAAAAATATTAACATTTATCACCAAATAAGATTTCTTACTTTTAAAGTCTCATACTGAAAGGTAATTATCCAAATAACATATTCTCTATGATAGTTATATCATTTTCTTAAATAACTCAAATCTCTAGATGTCCCCAATATAGGCTTATATTTTTTCAAACTAAAATGTCAACAATTACTCCACAAATAAAATCCCAAAGTATTCTATTTTCATTAGGCATATAGTGTTACTAAAAGAGATAACATATTCCAAAAAAAAACATTATCACTTAATCAACAAATCATTTTCCTATACTATGGATATCTATTTGATAAAACAGAAGATCAAAACATAAACTTATTCTTGATCCATAAAATAATTTAACTAAAAATAATAAGTCATACAAAGTAGTGTCTCCATGTAGTCCAACGGTAGGTGATGTGCCCTTATCACCCTTCAGTTGTGGGTTCGATTCCTATGGCCTTTCCTGATGTGATGGGTTATCTCCCATATTGTGTGTTGTCCATTTTTATAAATCTAAAAAATTACCCTACATGATTCAACCTCAGTGGTTTTATTATACTACTTTTTTTCATCCCAAATCATAATGACCCCAATATATTAATTCATGAAGACTTATATATATTCAAAAAAATTTAAATCCATAAAATAACATTATTCCCAAAGAAATAAAAGTGTACCTTGATCATGGTGTCCACTTGGTTTCATAATCATCTTGTTCACATAGATAGATGGTTCATGTATTGAACTAATGAATTAGAAATGCTTCAATATCATCTTATTCCTTTATAAAATTGAACCTCATGCAACTTGGGTCATATGGGTGGTCACATAAAAATATTTTTAGAAAATAATTATGTATGAAATATAATTTTAAAACATCTGATAATACATTATTTTTATATAACTGTCCGACCAAGGTTGAGTTAAATCATTCAACCAGTGGTCCTTTTAAAATACTATAAATATATGCTAAAAGAATATAATTTAAAAGAAATTATAAATAGGTTTCCCAATTGACTCCTTCTTCAGCCCCATTTTCAAAATAAAAATATGCATCAAAATATTGTGATATGGTAAAATCTTTGAAAATGCATTGATAATATTTACCTTTCTTGAAAATATGAAAATATTGAGAAAATAAAATATGATTAAATATAACCAATGATCAACAATTGTATCTAGGTATAACAGAGGTGTTTGATGTCTCAAACAATTGCATTCCCGTGTGTTGTATGTTAAAACTTGTTTCAGAATCATCAGGACATGACTATACAATCATTATTGCAAGAAAGTTATTAGCAAGAGATAGGAATGTCATTTTGGATCCTCCTCCTTCCATTTGTAATAGATTTTCCTTGATATGAAAACGTTACAAAATATTGATTTATCTTAAGGAGTATACCAAGAGACTAACCATGCGTCAAATAAAAACTCATAATCCCTAATTTTGTTTAAACCGACCACTAATACCAACTATAATGCCCCAGATTTAAGCATTACATAATCATGAATTAAGTTAATAGTTAACATCAAGGATCTTTTCAGGTTTATATTTTTAGAGAATATTTCAATAACTATTACATTAAATCTCAAAAACAAAAAATTAGACACTTCTACTCTATCTAAAATTTTCCACAACAATAAAACACCATATTTAAAACGAGAGTTCATTTATTGATATAAATCTTCTTGAATTCTTAATTTCTCTTACTCTTCCTTGTACCCTTTGAATTTTTTTTCGAAAACATGGGATGAGAATAAAAGATCATTAAGTGTTATAAACCAAATAATGAAAACAATAGTCCATCAATACTTACAAATCAATGAAATCATACATTTCATTCATTAACATACCTAAAAAAATCATAATATTTATGAATATCACATGGAAATCAAAAAATATAAAGGTAAATTGGGGAATCCATAACATACATACGTTGTAGCATTAATCACTACATATGGAGTTACATTTGGAATAACCATCACAGTATATTCCTTAAATATCAGAGGAGAAAAATTAATGTTGACCTCTGTCACATTACCCAATGCATTAGAGAGAAATCTTGGGCACACCCACCCCAGGTTTGTCATGGAACCACCCATATACGTAAACAATGACGAAGAACCAAAACATAATCATAACACATAAACAATTATAAAGTAATGATAACATTTCAACATTTAATTTACAAGAGATCAGTTCAATAAATTTACATAATAAATCCATTAAAAACCCATTTTCAATGCCAAAATACGTAGAAAAGGGTATATGGAATTTACTATTATTTTTAAAAACACTAAGACTAGTAGAGAAATCCAAATATCAAATAATGATTGTGGTGAAAGAAAGGTCATTGTCACCATGTACGTTTAAAAGGAACATTCCCTTTGTCATTTTGTAAAATTCTAGGCATCAAAAAAGATTCCATTGGAATTGATATTCAATGTAAAAGGGGTTTATACACTTTATAAAATTATGTCGTGTATAAATCAAAATATTCCTCAATGATAGGAGATCTAGATGAAGTCCCCTACAAAGATCATTTATAAAAAATAATTCAGTAATGTGTATTCACTATAAGAACACATAATTCAAGTATAAATACATGATAATATATAAAAATTATTTTCACATAATCAATGAATGACATAAACAAGAAACATAATATCAACCTAAAGAATGGAAATTGGGTTATGAAGTTCCCTTACCTCGTGTCCAAATCGACTCGTTCGTTCGATAATTTCCAAAATAATAAACTAAAATTTATTTATACATGATTCAGAACCTTTTTCATGTTTATTATTCCATTTATATCACTGATTACCATGTTATAAACATTAAATAGTCATTTGTGTTAATAACGGTCATTTTGTTGATATTTGGTACTTGAGTAAAAAATGAACTTCATATAATTACAATTTGTCCATGTGGTCAACATTTCATTATCTCTATAATTATATTAATTATTTTCACATCATATATATCATATATATCCATCATATATAAATATATATATATTTTAGTACTTAACATTTGGAGATAATAAATGAAAATCACAATTCATTTAGATGGTAAGTCGTACGTACGCATAAATGCTACTTTTATTTCTATTTAGTATTTAATGGAATGAAAAAATAATGATACATTGGTATATTATAATTTCAATATAATATCAAATACAATTTCATTAATTTCATCCTTTATATGTTCCATGTATGGCATGAAGGAGTCATATAACATTGTGGGGGCAGTAGTCCACACTTCCTCAAATGAAATTATCTTATTAACTCATTAAAAAAACCATAAAGGTAAGATATAAATGGAAATTAAAGAAGAATTGAGATAATATAAACATAATACATATCACATATAGATATAGTTCCATCATAGTATCCACCATTATAGGGGGGTAGAAGATATTTGAACAATCTTCATTTCGTGAGGCAGTAGTTCTTCGTCCAATGAAACAATATATTTGTACCCATTAGTTGGAGGTGTGTGGGATTTTAGTTTTAATATTTCTCATAAAATATCCTAGTATATTTAAGATACTAATTTTTTATAAAATAATACAACAAAGAGCGTTTAGGTGGTTGGAGAAGGAAAATAAAAGAAATTAACTTGAGAGAAGACATTACTTTTAAATCTGGTAACTCCCTTTGGTTTGAACCAAAAGGATTTATTGAATTGTATTATTCCCAATGTAAGGATTCTAGGTTAAAGATATGTATGTTGGGAGCTTATTGGAGGAGAGTTTTGATGATCCAAATGGCTTGAGTGGTGTGCGTAATGGGTTAGAGGTGATGGCCTTTTATAAGGGGGAGGAGGGGCTCTTAAGGATAATTTGAATGTATTATTTTATTACAAAACAATTTTCTTTTTCACAAGGTCCAAAACAAATTAAATTAGAATATAAAATGAATATAAGTAGAAATAAAGATATCCAATAATAATTGGATAGCTTTGGGATATTTTTTAATCCTAATATTTTTTTTAACCATTTGTTAACTTATTTACCATTTAACATGTCTTCTTGTATATTCATAATATATGATTAATTTATTTACAATAAAATTCCAAGATACCCAAAATGGATCATTAATGAAACTTTAATAATCATATATGTTAGTTAAAAAAATATTATATTTTTAAGATTATTAGATTAATTTATAAAATAATATTGGTTTTAAAAACACATTTACATCAATTTATATACTATTTATATCATGAATTTTTAAAAAAATCCCAAACAACTTGATTAATTCGAAAAAAATTCATTAATTTAAAGATAACAGTCATAATTTTCTATAAAATTCATGAATGGAATAAAATGTTTCAAAGTAAATTTATATTAATATTTATAATCTAATTTACTTAAATCTTTCATTAATAAGGTAATCACTACCTCACCATTGTGTCATAAAAAATATATTTATATGATGTATAAAAATTATAAATGAAATAAAATGAATTATAAAATAATTTAAGATTTATTATTAATATTTATAGTCTAAATATCACATATATAACCCTATATAAAAATTGTTTTACTAAAAGATATAAGTTTTTGTTACATTTTCCTTAACTTTATATTAATATTTATTAATGGTAATTTTCACTTAAAAGTGGCTCCATGGGATCCCAAAATTGACCCATGGATTTCCATGGTCATACATGTATCATCCCATAGGATTATGACACGTTTTATGGTAATTTAAGATTATTAAAATATTATGTCTCACCCTTATTTACCATATTTACCTTTTAACAATAGTAAATAAAATATTTACAGAAGTTATTATTAATAATGTCCAAATATAAAATTTACCATTTAAAACATTTAGGACCTCATTATTATATATTTGGAATTAATTTTTCCAGATTCAAAACACAGAAGTTTCAGATATAAATTTAATATTATTTCCCATTGTCAAAACCAAAAAATGTGTTTTTTTAAAAAAATAAATCCTAGAAGATTGAAATTTTTTACATCCAATTTCAAAGTTAAATTTCTTCAAATGACCAAAATTCTATTAAATGGTTAAAATATTTTCCAATATTACTTTAAAACCAATAAAAAAGAAAAATCATACTATGTAAATAAATTAGATTAAAAGGCAGTTTCGAATTAAAAATGCAGTATTTTTCACTATTCATAAAAAATGTTCTTTATCATAAAAATGTGAATACACTACCAAAAGAACATTTTTATGTCCCACTTATAAATTAGAAATTTATTTTTTCAACCGTAAGTGACAAAAACCAGATTTAAAATGGGGTTTCCATCAAAAGGTGATAAATCAACCTTTTAATGAATATTAGAGTATTTAATACATAAAATTGTGTCAATTCTTATTTTAAGCCTCTCAGATTTCTTGGATAAATGTAAAGACATTTATCAAACATGTATAAAAATATTTTATTTAGTCCTATTCATTCCCACTAATACAATAGCTAGGCATTAACTACCATTTAAAATAATATTATATTAATATTTTTTAGTATAACTCAACGTTGTGTGAAACATAAGATTTAAAAGAAACCCATTGTTGTGTGTTGAGTATGATATTGGTAATACAATCACTTGAATTTAAAAAAATATTTAATTCAAAAATATTAATTAATATGAACATGCCATATTCTTAATATACCTAGTATTTTACAAATAATGCACAAGGAAGAGGAATATCATAATAATATGAACCCAAATCATAACATGAAAATTTGAATAAAACATTTAAATGATAATTTCATATGAATATTCCCATGTTTTATTAGTAAGGTATCATAAATAAAAATTGAAAATGTTATTTACCAATGTATCATAAAACATGTCATTTAAATATTTTAATATCTTTTCCCAATGAATTAGAGAACTATCAGGGAACGCCATTAATATGTCTTCGCATCATGAGATCCTGATAGATATTAACAATTAATTTCTTTTATAACCCATGGAGAATAAATATTGTATTTCCTTTGAAAAATATTGACATAAAAATAAGCTATTAAGACATGACTATTACATAATTTTTAACCCATTAAAGGAAATGTGAGTAATATATATGTATATCAATGAATAAAAAATCCATTCATAAATCTATTTTAACATCCATTGAAAATAAAAAATGTTTCGATATTGAAATAAAACTGAAAATATAGTTTTTCATGAAAAAGAGGACAATTTGAGAAGGAACTTTGGCTTCACGAGGGGTATGCAACATGATTATTGAAGAGGGAAAGTGGGAGAGGATAGGGGAATCACAATCCTAAAAAATATTCTTATAGTAATGGGAAATAATAATGAGGACATAAGAATTTATTTTCCAAATTGGAGAACACACTACATTAAAATGAAACATTAATGAAAATGATAAGTGATGATTTCCCTTATATTGATGAGTCGTTCCTAAAATTAGAGGATGTAACATTGTGGGATTTAGGAAACCATGGTGTTCTCCTTGGGAGTCAATATCACTATAGATTTATGTGGATATAATTGGAGTAAATTGAAAAGGATAAATGGGTGGGTATTTATTGGAGAATTGAATTATTTCTCTAATACTTTCAAAATATGGGTATTGGAAAACAAGGTTGAGGAAAATGAAAACCCATTAGTTTAACGTCATTTTTTGCTCCTAGATTTAGACATTTGGGTCCAATTTTATGTTATTTTAATCCACCAAAACTGAACATCATTTTTTGAATACTTATTTTGGCATGGAAAATTAAATATTCCACAAATTATTGTTTCAAAAAACGATATATTTCTTTTCTAGAATCTAGATATCACTTATAACATTAGAAATCAAATAAAATACTTTAAATTATTTAATATCAATTAAATAATATTATTTATCTCCTAGATGGTGTTAAAATAATTATTAAATCATTACAAAAATGATGATATAAAATTTACTAAAACACTAAAACATTTTTTTACTATTCATGAAAAAAGAAATTATTTTTGAAAGTTCCAAAAAATTATACCAAACCTAAATTAAATGTTTTTAATTAAAAATGTATGTTTATTTTATTATAAATTAATCTATATATAAAAATTCTAATGTTTCAATATAAAAAATCATTATTTTTTGAAAAAACATGATGTATTTATGGGGTAATCAAATTTCTAACATTTATAAAATCATTTCTTAGGCCATTAAAATATTATTTTATCATTAATAATTTAAATAAATGTGTTTTAAATTACCATTTCAATAAAACATGTAATATTCAGAATATTTTGTTTAATTATTAAAATGCGTACATTTTCTAAAAACTACATGTATGTTTCATTTGTATCCAAAAATCATATTATCAAAATATTTTTAATAAAACTAAAATTTTATTAAGAAAAAATATTATTAAAAGTAATTAATGGAATATGAAAGGTAGTTATATTAATGAATTTATATTTTTTATCACTAAGATCTGGATACTTAACCCACTATTACAATCATGAATTTTTTAAGGGTAAGGTGTGCAATGCTGATAGTTTTGTGGGGTTCCTCAGCTATCATCGACTGAGTGGCAATCTACACTAACATTGACTTATCCCATATTAAATTTATTTCATGACATACTTATAGATTCTTAGTTTGGGCTTGGTTAAGGGTGAACCCCAGTGATGATACCTTCCCCTTTTGTTCGTAAAAATTTGCATCAAAAGACATGACTCAAATAGTCAAGGTGATCAATTCTATTTTCTATATCAATTATCTTTTTTCAATAATTATTATAAAAACTAATTATAAACATAAAATTATCATCCAAGCATATAGTTTCCATCGATCATATTAAACAATGACCATATTTGACCCAATGTAATATAATAGTTGAATCCTGGTGGCCGTATTTCCCTTTATACTCTATATATACTTCTTCATTATTAAAGACACTTTGTTTTGTTGTGAAAAATAAAATAACAAACATTTTCAAGAAAAAAACTTTATTTAAAAATTTTATTTCATTATATAAAATCACATTTCCTTATTACATGGACATTCATTTCCCATTTTATTCCATTTCATAACATAAAAATTTGGAACGATAATCCATTTTTGGTCTCATTGATGTAGAATGTCATGTCTAACACCCAAGGGGTGTCTGGATCATCAATCCTTTTCCAACACCTCAAGGGTATTTGTAGAATCAATAAATTTCTAATAAAATAATATTCCAATTATTGTATTTGGGCCTATAATATAATTTTGAGCTGATCATTTATATTTATAGAATTAGTGCATGTCCCCCACCTCACTTATGAATCAATCACCTCTATCACATAAATCACATTTGGATAGGTTCATCTTCATTGGCACTCTCATCAATCTTTCCCATCATGGTATTAAATTTCAATTATGATGTCAATCATAATTATTTAATTTAATCACGTGGAATAATAAGAAAAATTCACAATAAAAACATATATCAACATGTATCCATATAAACCATTAACTCTTTAATGTTAATACAACCATCTCTTCATTCACATTATCAATAAATTGAATATTCTATTAATTAACCAATTACACAATCCAATTAATTTTTCAATTTCATAATCATAATATCCCATCAATTTCATAATCACATCATTCCATTATTTAACTAACCAATTAGTTAATCTAATTCACGATGTAATTTCCAAACACCACTATTTCTTATTAAAAAATTTATACAAAAAATTATAATTTAGACTTTGGGTTTTATTTTTACACCACTTAAATCTAGATCATTCATTATCATTCACTACCCCAAAAATCCCCAAATTGAAGCAGAACGATCAACTTCACAAAAGCCGAAGGGATTTAGAACCAAAACCTTGTTCCAATATCAAATAAATCAACATCCATGAAAACATAGATCTAAAATATCTCTAATCTATGAAAACTATCGCTTCTTCATCAAGAAATAAGCATGGGATATATAGGAAACCCCATAGAGAGAAAATTATATAGGGAGAGGGTGTGATTCATCAATTGGATCATCCATTTATCAAGAACACGGTTCATAGGGCCATTTATTTTTCTCTAAGAACACCATAACTAAGAGAGAAGTTCTTTTCCTGAGAGGGGGGAATGATGGTGATGGATAGGGGTTTATTATTTTAAAACAAATTTTTAGATAAATGAATCCCACATGCACGATTTCCTAGCCTAGGGTGCACAATTTACCAAATTGTACTCCCTAACTATGTGCCTCACACATGGATCACATAGTTACTAATAGGAGTGTGAAAAAATTTATAAATATTTAAAAAACCTTAAAAATCCCAGATATTTGGATTTTCGTGGTGGGGGGGGGGGGCACATGGTTTTTCCAAACTATGCACCAACCGTGATCCACCCCTACCTCTTCAAATACAGGACATGTTTTGTGGGAAAAAACTGTATAGTTTTTTAAACTGTGAAACTTATTGTGAACATAGCTCTTGGCATCTAAAATTCTCATATTTCACTTAAAACAATCCCAAACAAAAACCAAACCTAGATATTTCAAAACTGAGGTTAATGAGTACCTAAAAACAACGATGAGATTTCCAGAAAAATTTTCTAGATCTAACAATAAATATGGTTAATATTTAATTAAGGTAATTTAATATAATAAAAGAATAATTATTTTTCCTGAAATAAAATCCATAGTATAGTTTTTCTTTTAAATTACCAATTTTTTTAAAAGGTAATGGTAGTTTTACAAATATCCTTATTTTTCACGATTTAGTCAAAAATTAATATTTTAAGAAATATCCCAACTTTTCACCCTAAGTTAATTTTGATATTTTGATTTCAAAAATTAAATTAATTTTTCAAATTCATATTCTATAATTTTGAAATCAATCATTAAAATAAAAACCATATAAAAATTTAATTAAAAATATTTCCATTTTTATTTAAAAATTAGAAAATATTTTTATAAACTATAAAATTATTTAAATGAGGAACATTAATATAAAATAGAATGAGTTATCCTATCATTACCTAGGTTGTTCCAATACATTCAAATACTCATTTATATAGGACATCTTGATGAGGAAGGCAATGAATCTTATTTATCATATATAGTCTAGAAAGTGAATTATAGATCCAAAGAGGTTGCATGAGGAGTAATGGATGAGACTATATATTTTACTGAAATTCGAAATGGAATTATATTGGATAAAAGCACATCATCAGAATATATGTGGTTTGGAAATTTTTACTCAGACCTCACAATTTGAATAAGATAAATGTTGTATTGCCTAAAGTAATTCTAATTCTTGATCACACATACATTTGATGGGGGTGGATGTTCTAAATTGGTAAAGCATAGATTGCAATCTTTCAATCTAGGTGGATGGAATCTGAAAGCATGGATATTGAAACTAGATCACATAGATTATTGGGTACCAACACTTATTTAGTCTGTGATTGGTTCTCTTCACATTTTTATATTAAATAAGGATTATACTTTGAAATTTTTGGTTTATTTTCAAAATTACTAGTCTAATTTTTTCATGACTTCAAACTATGGAAGTCCATGGTGGAAAGGGAATGAGGTGAGATATTGAAATTACTATGTTTTGAAAATGATGATGAATACATGAGAAACAACTTCTATATACTTTATTGCAATAATAGGATAAGGAATGAGAAGATGGTGCATGGAACACAATTGTAGAACTGTGTTGTTGAAATGAAGAATTGAATGTTGGAAATGTGGGTCATCTGATGTGATCTATTATCTAAAGTACATATACAAGAGTTGAAAAGAATGTAAGATATAATAAAGAATATTATGCATATATTGGACATCGAATTGACTCATATATTAAAAAATTGAATTAATTTATGCACTATGATTGACAATCCACAAGACTTTATAAACCCCACTTCCATAAGATTTATGTGTGGTTGGTTACACTTATATGATGAAATATTCATCATCATATGGGTACCTATAGGGGTAGAAGTATTTTAACATAAAAATATGTTACAATGATAAATCATATTGTAATGAATTTTAGGATGATAAAGTAGATGCTTTTGTGTATAGGTAAAAAAGGTTTTATAAGTTCTTCATTTCATTTTTTTTTCATTATTTCTGAAATAATTAGTTTAGGTCTTTATTAGAGACTAAAAATAAATTGAAATGCCTATAATAAATGTCATCTTAATCCTTTAAAATTTAAACCCGATATCAGGTCATACCATTTTTGAAAATTAATCAAATAATTATTTTTTGAAACGAAGAAAAATTCATTCATATATTCCATTGAGATAATGTTTTAGTAAATCCTAATTCATGAAAATACATTAATATGTGGCATAATATTGGGATTGAACTTTATGTTGTTATATTTCAATAAAAGAAAATATGTTGAGATACCTTGAAAATATACTTTGTGATTACATATTCCCAAATGAGACTATCATTTAATGATTATACGATAATGCAATTTTCATTGAGTGTTGGCATTAAATTATATATATAATGTATTATAGAGTTCATAGAACAACATAAAATATATAATAACATAGCATACATCCCTATCCATTAAAACAATGGTCAATAAAATTTCCTCTAAACATTACATTGTGAGAAAAGGTAATGTTTGGATCTACTCCATGACAATAAATTTTGTTAAAACATAGTCTCAATACATTAAATCATAATATATTATATGATAACATATCATAAGTCTTGTAACATTTAATAACATACAATTTTCATATAAAATTTTAATATAGGGAATATATTAAGAATAATTTATAAATATTTTTATATGATAAAAAATAATTATAAAATAAATTTTTTATATATATGAAAATTATTAAATGTTAATAATGAATAATTTGAAATGTTCAAATTTAAATCACCATATTTGAAAACTATTTTAACCATACAGGAAGAAATTTTTATAAATTGAAATTATAAAATCATTAAATAATATTATTACGTGATATTTAGAATATATAAAATTCATACATAATGGAAAAATGAAATATAATATTTTTCTATTTAATATATTATAATAAATTAATATATAATTCAATATATTAAATACTATGAAAATATAATGTTATAAGAAAAATATACAATGCATAGATTCAAAATTATAAAATTTTAATATTGATTAATCTAGGAAATTTATAAGTAGTTGTTCTTTTGAATTATATATATATATTTATATCTTATTATTAGATTTCAATGTAATTATTTATATAAATATAATTACTTATTTATTCATAATGTTAAATTTTTTATATATTGTGAATATGTGTATTCTTGAGTTTAGAGATTAAAACTTCTTTTTATATGAATTTCAATCCCTACATTATCTTCTAGGTACAATAAAAAAAGTGTTAATTTTTAACTTCTTTGAACTAAATTTATAATTGAGGTTATTAGTATTAATTTATTTTGTGAGTATACTTATCTAATATTAGGTTTATGAAGACTTAGATTATCACATGGTAAAATTATTCATATAGATAAGGACTAGGGGTCACACATCCCACATGCATGGAAGCTATGCCTCGTTATATAAAGGTAGGGGTTGGATATTTTTGAAACAGGGGTTACGCGTGTAGGTATTGTAAATATCAGGTAATTGATCACCATTACATAAAGAGTTATAGACTATGTGGGTGAGCCTAACTGTTAGGTTCCCATAAATTATTTTGTGAATGGATAATGTGTATTGCGGTGGCATTAAACATTATGTTCCATAATCTGGAAATTTTCATTTTTATTACACATAGTTTGTTAACCCTAATTGTTATGATACGATATGAATAGAGTTGTTTTTGTTTTTATTCTACGTATTTAATTAAATATTTATCCCTTTAAATATCAAAGTGTAATGTATGATATAATTGAAAAATGTGGTCTTCTAGATATATCCATAGATTATTTATATGATACATGGTGTATGTCATGATGATGTATGGATATTGGACTAATAATGTATATATGGAGTTTAAAATGGGTCATCATTTTAGTTATATCCAACTTAATAAAAGTTTTTATTTTGTAATAATAAAATGTTTCACATATGTAATAAAATGTTTTTTATAGATAAAAGTAATCACCACATTATAATTATATTTTTGATCCATCCAATATGAAGGATAATCTTAAAATATGTAACTCTTAAGATGTGTAACATATAAAAAATTATTAAATATTACAAAGTTCACGTGTTATAACAACCTTTTAGTGAGCGAAAAATTGTTTAACTTTTTAAAATGGTGAATATAGCTATTTATGAGATGTGTAGATTGATTTATTTAGGGTTTTAAAGGAACTTAATGAAATATGAAAAAAGTAATTTTAGTCTCTGTCTATATAATCAATATGAAAGAGCATGATAATGATTTTTTGAGACTAAATGTTCTCTATAATACTTGTTCAGGTTGATGAATTTATACCATTTTCAACTTTGGTAATGTTCAAACAAGATGAATGAACTCATGAAAGGATTAACAAGTATTCTCAATAGTGGAGAATAAATTATCTATTATCTAATGTCTACATTCTAGTGTTTCTTAGACATTACAAGGGGGTATAAGTTTAAACCATAAAAATAAATATTAGTTTGAGGGTCCATTGATGTTTATTCAATTAGCTGGTTGAGGACACTGAATAATGAAGGTTGTATCAGGAAGGATGAGTAATTATTCTATAAGTTGAAATTATTTGGAACCCCATATAATATCCATCAAATGTATTGATTTTATATAGATAAATTATTTACTTTTTATGTTTATGTTATACCTTATGTATACGTTACAAGTGTTGTAAATATATAGGAGTTAAGAATAATTGGAGTAATTTAGAGTGCATGATTTTTTCAATAATTTATTGAATAAAATTCATAAAATATCCCATTTTTGGATGAAATAGATTTAATAAACCTCATATGGATATAAAAATGATATGTAAATTTTCATCTCATTTCTTTAATATGACAAAAGATTTTTTTTCATTAGAAAAGTGTTTTTTTTAAATGTGAGATGAATAATTATGTACATAGGGTTTATGATTAATCATATTTGATATATTTTTTTTGAAACGAGGAATGTATAAAAAGGATTTATCAATGTTAAGGTGTTTTTCAAACTACTAGTTAAAAAATGGGGGAGGTTTCCCATTTCATTCATCAGGGGAGTATTTTGATAAATAGTTTCATTTTTAGAGAACAATAATCTAATAATAAAGAATACAATATGTGATATGGGAAAAATAATTTATTCATTAAATATTCCCTCAAAAATGAAATATATTTTACTTATAACTGAATGATGTTTGTGTATATTAACATGATATTCAATGAAAAAACTATAGTGTATATGATTCATGCTGGAGAATTTATGAACACAGAGAAGTTCGATGTCAATATTTGAAGTATTATACCATTCTAAATTTAATATTAGTCTTAATTAATATCATAAATAGTTAATGATATGCAATGGTATGAAAAATGAAAAATTTTCATTTATTTACCACTAGAAAGTGAATATCACTATTTTTTAAAGGACTATTCATGTAAAAATATAAGTGAATGTCACATTACCAAAAATGAGTTTTGTATGTGATGGTTATAATTATTGTAAATTGTTAGCTAATTTTTCCGGGAATTATTTAATGGAAACGGTTTCAATAATTACAATGTAATATATAGTGAATTTATAAATAAACAAAAGAATTTTACATCATAGCATTTGAGGTCGTGGGGTTATGGAGTTTTAATGGGTTAAAATATATTTAATTTAAGAATATGAATCTTATGTCTTACTATTATTCAAATATGATTAATTAATAAATGCTTATAAATAAAGAGTTTATTGGTAGGGTTTGATCATATGTTCACCAAATGATCTCGTATTAAATACAAACAGATGTAATGGGTTAACAAAAACTTATAAAGTTCATCAAACATAAGGTTAATATGATGTTTATCATATATAATATGGTATAAATGTTATTATTATATTTTTATTTAAATAATCCTAAAAGTTTTTTAGTAATATAAAATATATCATAAAAAATAAATATTCAATTTATCAATCATTCATGCTGGTTTCATTAATATGGTCAAATATGAATGATTTATCCTAACCATTTTCTATGATGGAATATTATATTTTATAAATAAATGTAATTGTAAGATCAGGTATGAGTCTTTTATGTGATACATTAATATGCACAAAATGTTGTTTTTGTGGTGGATGGAACACTATAAATTCTACATTGACTATCATACATTGTTTCATTCTTATAATTAGGATACATAGATCATATAAGAGTCCACATTACCCAAATTTATTAGATACCTGCATGGGAACCACCAGACCTTGATACCTATTTTATGAAATCATTTTCTCCTTAATTAGTCATAGGGTGGTTGGGTGTGGTGTTGACCGTGACACTGGTTATAACATAACAATGATGGGTTTTGTCCTTTCATATTAAAAGGATGACATCTGGATATCACTTGAGATATAATGAAGAGTATGTGGATAAAACTAGATAGTTCATTTTATTTTATTATCTATTCATATGTGGTACATGTAATATTATCATCCATAAAGATAAATGACATGTGATGTATTAATTGAAAAGTTCAGTCGATATTCATAGAGCTATAAATGTATGAGTTTTCTATATGGTATTGAAATTTCCCATGTCATATATTTACAAGATGTACTTGATAAAGGGAATACATAAAAATCTATGTTATCATGAGATATGTTTGGGGCACAGAGGTATATAGATACATACGTTTGATAGAGATAACTCTTGATACCTTTTTATCTTGAATAGAATTGACACTTTTATTGAGGATGATCTTTACATACGTTTGTGAATATCAAGTTACAATTTTTTTTACCAATACTAGAATGGTTCATGGGGGAACACATTATGGATGACTGAATGTAGATCAGTTATTTCTTAGGGAGATTCATTAAAATAGTTTTATATTTAATCCAAATGTCATTCGTATGGGTATTCACAAGGTAATACATATGATTTTATTCACATTGTAGTTAATGCTAAATTTACTAAATTATTTTAGGTTGATATCTAAAAGATTTTTAAGTAATGTTTCATATGTTATTTTATATGATGCAATATAAAGTGAAATGTAACAATGCATTTTAGACTTTAGTGGAAGTGGGAGAATAAGGTACATGATGTTTGATGATTCATAGGATTTAGGATATGTAGATTCTAATATAAATTTAATTGGAATCATTAGGATATATAGATTACAACATAAGAATAAGAATATATTATGAATACATAGATTTGAACATATCCTTATGAAAAGGTATATGAGTACATTATCACCAATGTATTATAATTTGGAAGAGATACATATCATGGAAAAAATTGACTCAATGTATGGTGGGCTTATAGATGAATGGGATTCTATTACTATAGTAAATTATATGTGTGGATAAATTTCTATAGTTAATGTTTGAATGATTCTACCCATGTTACTTATCATCTGAAGGACCACAACATAGGTTTCTACATAAGGAAGACTAATATATGAATATAATGCATGTGTTTTCCTAGGAATCACCTCACGTGTTATAATGAATGGTTTAATTCCTTAACTACTAAGAAGAATCCTTGAGCTTTTATAAACCCTATTTATAGGTCATAGAAGTGGAGTTTGGTTCATGATTGATGATTTATCAAATCACCCAAATCCATATATCTCCTTCTCCTCCTACATTGAAATGTGAGGTGCTATGATACCTTGGAGAGAAGTAGTATCTGATTGAATGATGAGTGATTCATCGGCCCATGAATTCCCCTAGGGGTGGGAGTCATTTGACTACCAATTATTTGAACATCATAAAACATATACAATGGAATTCTAGGATGTTATAGTGGTAATATTAGTGTAAGTTAAAAATTTGTTTTATAGGTTCTTCACTTCATGATTTTCCATGAATTTGTTTATGAAGAAAAAAGATATTGGTTAGTGATTCTAAGTCACTTATTCTCCCACTAATTGGTGTTATTAAAGTTATAAAAATACCAAATGATAGTTCATGAAATGGTTTCACATTTTTGTTGAATTATTCAAAATCTATTTTCTTATAGGGGAAAAAACTCATATTTACATACATAATAAAAAAACTATGATCATTATTTTGATATTTATGAATTTAGACCAATTACGTTTGAAAATAATATTTCTTACATTATCAATAAAAGTTTTTTTTTCATGGTTGGTATATTATGCTAATAGAATTAATTACAGTAAATTGGTTTGGATTTATTTATAGTAGAATGATTTAAGAACACTTATACACTACATCAAAATTTGTGAACCTTTAAAAAAAATCTTTGCATGGTATGTTGGCTCTAAAAAATGACATTTAAAACTAATTTTAACATGATAAAATGTGATTTTTTCATGAACATTTTAAGGAGATATGGGATTTTAAAATTATTTCTTTGGACTATTAGCCACCATTTTAAATTTCAAAAATTTATATTAATTTTATTTGGATATTTTCACCAATTAAGTCTGAATGGATTTTAAGTCTCATACACATATCTTCTATGTAGATGAACTCCTTCTCTTTTTTGAATGTGATGAACTAAATTATAGATTATAAATGATATATATAGTGACTATAGGATTGTTTCATAGTCTATTATCAACAATAATTTATATTGTTTCTTAATTGTTATAGATTTCAATAATACCTGGAAGAATCATAATACTGGTTTAATCAACAAAAATTTGGGAAAATTATCCTTCATGTACTAAGGGTCTATTTCATTAATGGTAAGATCAAGGATATATATCTTTATCGGATATTTTTAATAATTTTAAATCATCTTGTGAGTTAGAAATGAAAAATCATATCATAGAAAGTATGGACATGTGTTCTGAACACTATAATCACATCCAAATTTTTCTATGACATCCAAATTATGAAATGAATTATTAACAAAATTATGTTGTTGGAAAAATATCATAATTTTTCTGAATGTTGTCAATTTAGGAATCAGATATTATTATTATCTATTGAATTAATTAATTCAAACTATAATATATAGGCATAATTTGAATCAAAAACATGAAAAATCCATTGAATCTTTTATTTATAACTTCCTTTGACATATGGTTGGTAGTAATATGGAATCAAAAAGATTATTTATATATATAATATTTAATAAAGTCATAATGGGAAATAAAATCTATGGTGGGTCTATAGTCTGGTCAACAATTTAATTTTCCTTTACTAAATTGAACCCTAAAAATTAGTGTCTCCCATCTAGGAATTCCAATCAAAATTTATGGAATATAAAATTGATTGTATTTAATTTTTTTAGTTATGTGAGATTTAATTAGGCTATGATAAACTATATTTATCATGATATTTGGAAATATGGGAGATGGATGTAGAACATTTTCAAGATTATGCTGCCCAAAAGGAATAAAATATTCATTTTTTTATAATCATAAGAAAACAGGGATTCACGATCCCATGATGCCTATCAATGTTAATAAATACTATAGATAAATGTTTATGAGTATCTAATAGTCCAAAAATAATGGATCAATCACTGTAGAAGAAAACATATTCATCATTTTAGAGTGATATATATCTAGAAAATATACTCTAATAGATTAACCCTTATAGATTGGCTACACATCTCGTGTATGTAAAATACCTTGTCCAATTCACACAATATGATTATCTATGAGATCCTTAATAATATATTATTTGAGTTACATTTTTTATGTACCAAGAGGACAATCATTAGATGGATTTTTGTAGTTTACCATTAATGTACTGATCTGCACACATTTAGCAGTAGATCACTAAGACTACAATTGAGTGGTCAGGTTCAAAACTTGTTTAGGATTAGTATTGCATCATTATTTAACTTTTTTTAGTCCATTGGGAATAGATTCAATTATTATGGTAACTTACACCTTCAAGAGGGATCCTTGTTGTAATAAATAGTTATGTGTAGTTGGCTATCAAAACCAATTCCATGTTAATGAATAATATCATCATATATCTAATTATTACAAAAAAAATTGTTGTTCCATGGAAACCATTGAATCCAAATATATAAACATATGTTAAATAGATTTCAACATTGACTAATTAGATCGATGTGAATCTATAGGGATTGATAAAGTGGAAACTGGGACAATTGAGATGTGGGGTATCTTATGAAAACTTACAAGGCTTCATGAAAGGTATTTTTGAAAAATCTCTAGGAGAAATAATTGAATATGAATATAAATTTTTTATATTAGATATTAAAATAAATATTCTATTAAATAAATTATAATTACCATTGGATCGATAGTGTTTTGACCCAAAATCAAGTTGTACTCAAGAATGAAAATATGGTTTGACGGGTGTTGGAAAATATATACTTTTTATCTTTTGAATGAAGTTCTACAATTAAGTAGTCATAGTGTGTGATTGCAGGAGGTTAAATGGTTTTGAAATCAATCCATGCCAGTTATGACGTGTTTGGGTGGTCTCAAATTCGTTTATTCAAAAATCTTGAAACACCCAACATTCCCCTTATCATGATTCATGGACCTTCATTCCAAAAGAAGTCACTCGTTGGATGACTTGTCCAATTACACTTGATGTGTCTCATTGGTCAATATGATGGGAACATGGGAACATCACACCATTTCAGTGGGAATTATTTCCTATTATAGTACTATCTTATAGAATTATGAAATGTTTATATGTTTGTGAATCCTTGGTTCATTCCCAAGACTGTGTCCATAGATTACTATTAGGTCACAAAATCAACCATGAATATGCATGGGTTCAGAATATCTTATATGTATCTAGGGTTCTTCCTTAAAGTTACCCTATTATGGGATAGTATAGGAATTCCTTATTTGTTCACTATATAAATCATAGTATTATGACATTTTAGATCAGGCCATAGAACGGAATCCAACATATTTTAGTTAGATTTGGAATCAATGTTCTTGTAGTTAAAATACCAAGTGAATCATGAAGAGGTGGGAATGGCGACGGCGGTGTGTGCTCCTGAGAGTGGTTCTCCGGCGTCGGCGTCTGCTCCGGCGGGGTGTTCTGCTGCGGCAACTAGCGTTCAGGTGGACAGAGCATCTGTGCCTGCTTCTGGATTGGCAACAGGAGGCGGTGAGGCGAAGGTTGGTGCTGGGGATACATTGAAGGTCTCTTTCAAAGACGCCCTGTGCGGAACGGTATCCAAGGGCTCTGCGGGCGGTCTCTTTCCTGGAGCGTCTGTCCCAGAGATACCACCGGTGGAGGTGTTGAGCCGACCCTCTCGGCTGGTGGAGGGGGTCCCGGTGGTGAACGTTTCGGCCCAGGAGCTTCGGGAGGCGGCATCCTTTAATGACCTTACTTTGGTGGCTCGTTTTGGGCGTAATAAACCCTCTTTGAGTTTTTTCCAAAGCTTTGTGGGTTCATGGGGACTGTCCTGCCCGGCGGAGGTATCGGAGTTCTCCAGGGTTGCGTTCTGCCTTCATGTAGCCTCCAGGGAAGACTTTGTTAAGGCCTGGATGAGGAGGTCCAGGGTGTGTGGTTCGTGGCGCTTCTCATTGTCGAGGTGGTCCTGGGATTGCCATTACGGGCGGGAGTCTCCTGTGGATGTTGTGTGGTTATCGCTCCCAGGCCTACCTCTTCCCTTTCATAACCCGGGGATGCTGGAGGTGGTGGGGAATGCCATCGGCTGTTTTCTGTGTGCGAATGCCGATACGCGGTGTCTGCAGGCGGCCTCTAATCCTTGTATCTGTGTAGAGATGGACCTGTCTGTAGATCGGCCTTCTTGGGTTCTGGAGGAATCGGAGGATGGTTTCTTCTGGAGGCAGAGACTCTTCTATTTCCAGGGGTCGCGTTTTTGTGTTGGCTGCGGTTTACATGGCCACAGGGTGGCGTCCTGTCGGAGGCGACGGGAGGCGGCGGAGGCTCCCCGGCGGGGCAGGGTGGCTGAATCGGGTCAGGACCCGCCTGTCTCGGGTCTTAAGGAGTTGGGTGCGGATAACGTTAACCCTCGGCTCATTTCAAATTCGAATTTGCCTTCCGTTCCTCGCGCGACAGAAACAGCGGAAAAAGAAAAAGCTTCTGACATGCTCGGCTCACGGTCGGCTTCTACGGAGGAGGTTTCAGATCTCATTTCCTGGTCTCCTGGGCCGGTGCAGAAAATGTCTCCCTCGTGCAGCAGGGGGTATCTCCCTCAGCAGGATCCGAAGGTGCACTTGGCCTTTTCGTTAGGAAGCCCGTCGAGAACGCTGTCTCTTCCTCCCTCTTCGTTTTGTATCTCTGCTCAGCTGTCCCCGGAGTTAATCCAATCGTCCCTGGTAAGTAAGCTGACTTTTTCCTCGAATGGAGATAGGGAGGCGTCGGGACTGTCGAGGGGTGTGGAGAAAGAACTGTTGGTCGCTCTTCTGTCGCCTCAGCGACGTTTGTTGGATCCCTTGGCCCTCGGTATCTTGGAGGCAGGCGGATCGGGCGTCCTCCCTTCGGGTAGGAAGCTGTAGTTGGAGGAGGAGGTGAGTCCTCTAAAGAAGGTGTCTCTCTCCCACAAGCGAAGTTTTGGTGAGGATGGTGGCTCTGGTCCCACGACGCGCTCCAAAGCCAAAGGTAAAGAACTGGTTGCGTTGCCCTTATTTCATCCCTCGCCATTGCAGAGGGTCCAGAAGGGCTCGCGGTAATGTTATCACTCATCATTTGGAATGCACGGGGTTTCCGAGCCCGTGCTAAGCGTGCCTTTCTGGCATCGGAAGGCAGGAAATCCGGGGTTTCGTTGTTTGTGATTTTAGAACCGAAGCAGAGCCGAGGTAAGTTGGAAGGGTTGGCCAAGAGCATGGGGTTTTCTAATTCCTTTCTTGATGGAGCTGTCAACTCGCACATCTGGATCGGCTGGAGAAGCAACATCTCGGTAGAGATCAGGAGCATTATGCCTCAGTGTATTGATGCAAGGATTGTGGTGGGCAATTCTGCCCTCCTTTTCACGTTTGTCTATGCGAGTACGGTGGTGAACAGAAGAAGGGAGTTATGGAGGCACCTGGAGGCGCTGCATGCCGGTTCTACGCCGTGGTTTGTGGGAGGGGATTTTAACGCCATTGCAGAATTCTCTGAAAAAAGGGTGGATCGGGATGGAACCGGGAGAGCATGATTGAGTTCCAGGAGTGCTTGACTCGCACGGGGTTATTAGATCTGGGCTTCCGGGGTTCCAAATATACATGGTGCAATAATCGACGAGGGTCTAGCCGCATCTGGAGTAGGCTGGACAGGTGTCTCACTAATGTTTATGGACTGGACCTGTTCTCAAGCACTTCAGTAACGCATCTTCCACGTTTACTCTCTGATCATGCCCCTCTCCTGATCGAGGTACGACGTGAAACCGTGCTGGGAAGGTCCTTCCATTACTCTAGCGAATGGCATCACGACCCGGAGTTCATGCAGATGCTGAAAGCTTCCTGGATGAAGGAGGAGAAGGAACGGTCATGGGGAGGGCTTGTGAACCGTCTCAAACGCTTTAAACAGGATGTTAAAGACTGGCTAACCAGACAACCGGACACTGCCAATGGAGTGGCGGGTTTACAGGTTGAGGTGGGGAGACTGGAAGAGTCTCTACAGGATGTCTGGGACGAGAATGAATTTGTTATTTTATGTGATAAAAAGATCATGCTTGCTGAGAAACTTGTAGAAATGGAGAATGTCTACAAGAAGAGGTCTCGGGTTCGTTGGATTAGGGAGGGCGATCGCAACACAGCCTTCTTTCAGGCCTGCATCAAGGAGAAAAGAAGCATGAAGATTAATCTAAAGCTTGAGGACGGGTCCTACACGTCTGATGTGAACATTGTTGGACATTTGGCGTTGGAACATTTTGAGAGATTACTGGCTGGGAGGGATACGTCGAGCTTTGAGCGGGCCGCGGCGGATCAACATGACTTCCTGCATTGCATTCACACTTTGGTTAATGAAATGGAGAATGTTACGCTGTCCGCTATCCCTAACGAAGACGAGATCAGGGAAGCTTTGAGAAGCATGCCGCAGGAGAGTGCCCCCAGACCTGATGGTTTTCTGGCTTCCTTCTTCAGTGCAGCATGGGAAATAGTGGGGCCGCAGGTTGTGCATGCGATTCAGGATTTTTTTGGTGGTGGGTCACTGATAAAGGGTGTCTCTGCATCTCGGGTGGTGTTGGTTCGTAAGATCAAGGAACCTAGTCTCTTGAACCATTTCCGGCCTATTTGTCTCTGCAATGTGTCTTATAAATTGCTGGCCACGGTCATCAACAGGAGGCTGGCTGGAATGATACCTAGGATGGTTTCGATGGAGCAGCACGGTTTTATCCAGGGCCGAAGCATTCAGGGGGCGGTTGGCATAGCAAGTGAGTTGGTACATGATATTAACAAGCGCACCGTGGGATCGAACATTATTTACCAAGTTGACATGAACAAAGCATATGATAGAGTTGAATGGAGTTTTATCATTCGGGTCATGAGGGCGTTTGGCTTTCAAGAATGGTTTTGTGACCTCTGCTTCAGGTGCTACTCTTCTCCTTGGCTTTCGGTTTCTTTGATGGGAAAGTGCTTTGGTTTCTTTAAATCTGTCCGAGGTGTTAGACAGGGGGACCCGTT
The DNA here is from genome assembly GCA_963277665.1 of Viscum album. Lineage (NCBI taxonomy): Eukaryota > Viridiplantae > Streptophyta > Magnoliopsida > Santalales > Viscaceae > Viscum > Viscum album. The sequence goes on from OY728137.1 coordinate 1,023,161,480, forward strand.
GTCCCCCACAATTGTTGTTCTGGCACAGGATGCATTGTCCAGAAATTTGGTTAGTGGCTTCTCGGAGGGCAGGTTGAAACCATTCTATGGGAGAAGGAATGCTAGCTACATCTCACATCTGATGTTTGCAGATGATATCCTGATTTTTTTGAATGGGGGCAGTAGATCCTTGAAGCACCTTGGCGACATGTTGGTCAGATATGGGAGGTTTAGTGGGCAGTCTATTAACCCTTTGAAGAGTCATGTTTTTATCTCAGACAGGTGTTCTGGGAGGAGGTGTAAGGTGATCCAGGAGATTTTGGGGTGCAATCAGAAAAGTCTCCCTATGTTGTACCTTGGGGTGCCGCTTTCATGTGGACGAATCAAGAAGGACCATTTCAATGAGATCCTGGACCGGCTGTGGGGTAGGATTTTCAGTTGGAAAAACAAGATGCTGTCGTTTGGAGGGCGGGTGGTCCTCATTAACAGCGTTCTCTTGTCCGTGCCCATGCATGTTTTCTCTGTTATTAAACCTCCGAAAGGCACAGTGGAGAGGATGAAAAGTATCTTTTCCGCGTTTCTTTGGGATGCAAAATCAGAAGGACGATGTCACTGGGAATCTTGGAAGCGGCTGGCACAGCCGGTGGAGGAAGGTGGAGTCGGCCTTCGGGATGTCGAAGTTACCATTATGGGATTGCAAGCGCGGTTAGCCTGGGAAGTCGTTGTAGGGGAGACCCTCTGGGCAAAGTTTTTCAGAACGCGATATGGCTGGCCGGGGGAGATGCGCATGCAGGGCGCGACCGTTTTAGCGAAGAGCATGTTTTCTCACCTTGAGAAACTTGCTGGATATGCCAGGTGGATTGTTGGTCGGGGGGAGATCAGCTTTTGGGAGGACAACTGGGCAGGGGAGAAGCTGGGGTATCCGGGTTGCCCTTCGCCGGGGATTTCTTTCAGCGAGGCAAATGGCAGGTATGAGTTCATACAGGCATCCCTTAATCCCAGCCAACTTGAATTGTTTGGAAGCATTGTGATGAGCGAGCAGCCGGACCGGTGTTGCTTCATGGAAACTAGCAATGGTAGGTACACTGTCGGAGGCTACAGGGAAATCCTCTGGAGAGAAAACACTACGGGGGAGAGGCGGCCAACTGCTTGGTGCAAGGAGTTACCGGTGAGAATGAATTTTCTGGTGTGGAGGGTCTTAAATAGAGCGATACCTACGGAGGATAACATACAGAGAAGAGGGGTATGCATGGTTTCCAGGTGCTACTGTTGTGAGCAGCCAAACTCAGAAACGATGACCCACCTGTTCTTTCAAGGGCAATGGACCTCCGACCTCTGGTCTCTCTTCAATCACTCCCCTTTTCCGATTGGTGGGTCACACTGTATTCAGGACTACTTGTCCGCCTGGCTTCCAGGTAGTGAGAACAGAGCAATGGAACGGGCTGTCAGAATCATCATCTTAGTTGCGATCTGCTGGGTGCTTTGGGAGGCGAGGAATCAGGTTCGACTGGGGAGCAAAAGGTCATTGGTGTCTATGCAGGTCCAGCTGAAGTCACTTATTGTTGAGCTAGCGTCTCTGGTTAAAGGAGGTCTATCCTCAGTGGCAGTGTGCAACCTGCTCAATAGGCCATGCACCCAACGTAGAGGAAAGGAGAGATGGGTGAGGTGGTTGCCACCGACTCAGGGTCTGAAGCTAAACATTGATGGATCCTGTCCGGGTGGGGGGTGATGAGGGGTGGAGGGCTGCTCAGAGATTGTTGGGGCTCAGTTCTACTGGCGTTCAGTGCCTTTTATGGTCCAGAGAATTCTTTGGGTGCGGAGGTTCGGGCTCTTCTATCTGGCTTGTTGGTTTGTAGGCGGAGAGGGATGCAAGTGTCAGAGGTGGAGTCTGATTCTGAGTCTCTAGTGAAGATGATTCAGGGGAACCACTACATTCCGTGGGACTTGAGTTATCTCATTCCTAGGTGCAAGACAGATACTAATCAAGGCCAGATTATTCACCACAGTTGGAGGGAGGCAAACTTTGCGGCTGATGCCCTCGCCCGCTTGGGCATACAGGAGGAGCCTCTTGTGATTTTTGATAGTTTGTACTCCCTTCCCCTTGAGTGCTTTACTATAGTGAAAGGTGACTCCCTCGGACTCCACCACTTTCGACCTCCTTGAAGGGAGGACCTTTATTCTCTATGCTTCGGCAATAGTAATAAAAAAAGTACTTTTCGTCAAAAATCATGAAGATACCATGATCGTCACTAATATCTATGAACATGTGAGTCATGCTCATTTAAAGAAACAATAGGAAGCGGCCGATCCTGAAAGTCATGCACTTCCCCCCTCTAATAGTAGAAAAAGAGGAGGAACGTGACAGTAGAGGTTAGAGACATCAAACATAAATAAAGTGGGGCCATGGGATTACCTCAGATGTAGTGCCCTTAGATTGGTTCTAGGAAATGGGAGGAGAATTCTTCAAAAAATTGGAATGAAGGTATGCTATTCCCTTATCAATTTCCTTCATTGAAAGGAAAGGAATACAATTACCCCTAATCCCCAGAATGGGGAGGTACATGTGAGAATCTTGAGGTCAACATGTGCATTACCAAGAAGATATAAACTTAAGGATATTACAGGGTTCTACTTCATCATATGGATTACACACATGAATATTCTTACAATGGGTATGTAAACTCAGAAGGGCGCGCTGATGCCCCTACTTGTTTTCTCATACCGGTCTGGTGTATTTCGGAGAGGCATTGGCCTTGTGTCGTTGGATAGAATTGTAGAGAGGTTATGGATAATGCGATGCATATGGTTGAAGCCATAGGGTGGAACCCCCAAGAATACCTCATTCAATGTAGCCATTCTTTATGCGTTATGGGGTTTTCCCCACATAGGTTGTTGCTATGTGGGTGAAGGGGCCGTCCATGAACCATGATGGTACACAGACCTAGATTTAGTCGACATTGTATTTTTCAACAAAGAACTAGGTTCTATCCACACACCATGGTGGTATGTAGTGACATGTTTTATCTGTAGACCTTGGTGGTATGCAGTGCTGAGTTCCATCTATATACCATGGAAGTACCCGGTGTTGTGTTCCATCAACATAGTGATTTTCTATCTGGTTATAGGTTCCATATGCATATAATATGGCTATGTGGGACACCGGTTTGAATAATGAGAATTTTTCCTATTCTTCACATGAAATTTATCCACAAAGGGAAACTAGTTTGCAGTCAACCATGTTTATCATGATTCCTTGTTCAATGTTATGTGGTAGGTTATACCTACACGGAATCATTGAAATATTTGTTCCTTCACACTGTACACTTATTTTGTGACTTTGATCACTCATATCCTCTAAAAATCATCGTTTTAAGCCTTATTCTTCATCCAACCTCAATTCCAACTCATGGTCCTTTTATAGAAGGGTGAAAGAGATATATCAGTGGGTTTCCCGGTATCTTTTATGAAATCCCAAGGAAGAAACCTGGAAAACAGATGACTCAATCAGTGGGGGCATAGGGTTATTGTCCTCGATAGTGAAAATTACTGCCTCATTTCCACGAATGACTTCATTTTCAAGGGGCTAGGGTTGTCATAATAGTCACATGAACTGGTCAGTTTATGAGAGCCTCAAAAAGTAGACCGATATGCGAAGCACCAGTCAGCGAAGGAGATCTGCATCACCTTGACTATGGGCCATTTCAGTATGCTAAACATGTATTATGTGGGGTAAATTTCTCCTCCTCCATCCTACAAATGATAGAGTTTATAGATCTGGAACCACAATACAGATTCCAAAAACAATTTATTTCGTGGGTTTCTTCATGAAGTGGATCTCCATGAGGTGCAGAAGTTCATGAAGGATGTTTCCTTTCATGGTTTAGCTTTTTTCCTTTGCTAATTTTTCACTTTTAAATATTTATCCATAAATACTTCCTCTTGTTTTTTTGTTCATTTTCGAAATTCATGGGAGTATTCTCCTTCCATTTGAAATGTTTTCAGGACCCATCAAATTATCCCCATCAGAATGGGGTCTGATCGTGGTGAAGAGGAGGATACTCTAATGTAGAATGAAATCATTTCATGAAATAGTTTGTGTTATAAGGGTGGAACCATTGGGGTAAATTTCAATATCCAGGGGGCTATGTAATTTTTCTTTTATGGGATATCTCTACTATTTTTGTGCTCCAATAATTATCTCATTCACATAGTTTTATTGAACTGTCTCCTTTGTGGAAAATCTTCGCCCATAAAATGAACCATGCATCCATGAACTGAGAGAACGCCTTTCTATAAAAGGTGAGTTCGTGATTCCACATAGCATAGGATTGTATGGGGTTATATTTCTTTTCAAAATATTAGTTCACTGGCCAACACTTCATGAACCAATTCCTCATGTGCCATCCTTGAACTGTTGGTTCACGGGTAGTAATTCCAATGGACCATTCATACACATGGCCTTAAATAAGTTGGATTTTAACCCCATTACCAATTTTTGTTGGAAAAATCATTTTATTTAATTTATATTTTTTTTAATAAGATGGATTTGATTATTGCTTTAATGAATGTGGCTGGAGGAAGGGAATCTATGGCTAAGAATATTTAAATTGATCATTGGTCCCCCATTATCCCTCAAAAGAGTAATATGAATTATCTTATTTTATTAGTGCTCATCACATAACCATTGTGAAGTTACCTTCCACTTTAAAACATTATTCATTAAGAAGATAGCCCTCTACAGCTTATTGATCAGAATGTCCCTATTGTTTTACTAGAGGTGTCCGGGGGAGGCAATCAAGCATAGAACTCCACTATTGAGGAAATCACACCCAACCCATGTCAAAAGGATATATTAATAATTTATGGATCAATGTGAATGAAAAGTATCCATTGTATCCACAACACATCATTGTAATAGGTTTTATATCACTATCCATCCATTATTTACGTTTTGCGGAATGATCCTAGTATAGGGTTGAGCTCCAAATTGGATCTTTGGTCTAGAGTGTGATTTTTATTACGATTAGGACTGGGTATTCTTGATTCAACAGAACTGCGTGGAAGACACAAGATGATTTAAACCTCTACTAGGCATTGTGGTCTCCCAATTTTCCATTTATTCCTTGTGTGATATACTTCCCGAGCTACTCAATCATCGGGGTTCAAGAACCAACACCTTTAACTTGTCCCATGGTGAAGGGAATATTTTTTTGGGATATCTACCAGATAAGAGGACTTCTTATCCCTAACTATATGTACGATGAAATTTTACCCATGTCCTAAACTTAGAGAAATTCTAAACAAGTATCCCCATTGGTGGAGGAATCATTGGCCATATAGGAGAGGATACATGGTCAGTATATTCGTGCTCACTCACTTATTTCATTTGATGATTGGTTTAGGCTATGATTGAAAGTGAATGGGCCAAGGATAAGAGTTCCCTATTGCTGAACCCATCTGACCAAGATGTCTTGGATTATTCTTGTCTCTTACTGTTCTACCCTCGAGGAGGGTTGACACACAACTTGGGGTTATGATATCTAATTAGATGTATATCTTGAACACGTATTGGCATGTCTAGTTTCCACATTCATATGTGGATGGATCCTCCTTCCCCATGATGTTTACACTGGTTTTAATGCCTTTACCTCAAATATGGAATCTACATTGGAAGAGGGGAAATACATCCACCCAACCATCCCTACCCTCAATCGTATCTAAAAATTATTCAGGTAGATACATAGGGGAAGGCCCCCACATCATCTTATCATGCCATTTAATTTTTTGTATGGTTGGATAGATTTTGTTTCCTACTATGAGTATCAACATACCCTAACAGTTCCACATTATTACTTCTACCTAGATCTTCTCACTATTTCTGTGGTCCATCCCAAAACCATTGATGTTGAATGCCCAATCGAATTATTCAGTGATTTTTTTAGTTTTCTAATTGCACCCTACTTTGTTCCTCCTAAATAAATAGTCACTGAATTGAGATATTATTTAGAGTAATATTCTTATGTTATTACACTATGGTATGGAATTTTGACTGCCCTTATTGATAGAGTAACAAGCTATGAACTATATAGTCCTTCCTGGTTCTCCTAAAAATTTAGATGCCTACAAAAAGTTGGATTACTCTCATTCACCTAGGTCAAGACAGAATCTCATCTAGTAATCCATCACCAAATATGGTTGATGATGATGTAGTAGGACTCTGGGATTCAAGTCCTCATTCCTCCAAAAACGACCTCCAATAACATATATATGGAGTATTCCCAACTATGGGTGGATTTATATATGGACATGGTATCAACAATTATAATTATATGGGTTCAAAGGTCATTGACTACTTCTAGTCCTATCCAAACTATTCATGTTATTTCATCTTCCCCATACTATTTCTAAGAAGGAATTATATTCATCATCGCATGTGTTTGGAAGGGTCTTTTCCTAGACAACCTATCCCTATAGAGAGTGACTCAGAAAGTATATTTCTGGCGGTCGTGGTTTTTAGTACTACTAATGCCAACTCGAGTGGGACATCAATAAAAATTATGAAAATTTCAGATATCCCCATGATTTTGGATCCAAAGATCAAACCATTTATAAAGTGGGAGGGTTATCCTACTTTTGATACATGACTATAGGAATCTCCATCGGTTGTGATGGAGCTTCCAGATTATATACCTATCGTGTTGGAGGGGAAAACCAATGTTATAACATTATCAAAAAACACCAACCCATACAGAGATAGAAATGGATTCATGTCCCAAACATTACCATAGAAGTTCCCCATGAAGACTTTCCTTCTGAGTGGGAAACCTTTTGACATTTTTTATTGATATAGGATTATACAACTTTAATTACCGACACCTACCCTTTCTCAAATACCATATTTTCATGGTTCGTGGTGATATAGAAACTCGTGAAGGATAAATTGTTTGGATAAATTAATCAAATCATCAAAAGAATTACATTAAGGATATTAATTTTTAAATCCATCATTTATAAATGGTGGAATAAAATTATTAAGATTGAGTGATTTTCCAATCAAAATACTTGTTGGAGTGTGAGGCTCATGTGGCCAAGATTCAGGGACAACTAGAATTAAAAAGTGTCAATTTTGATTCCATTAAGTTAAATGGTAAGATCTAAAGTCCGTTATGAAATTAGTGAATCTAGTGTTTGATGATGAATCTAATCATAGGGCCGCTTTAGAATAATTCCTCGATGGCCCACATCTGGTGATTATTGATCTTCTATAAAGAGAAAATTGAATATCATTTTAATTTTATCAGTTGTCCTATTCCATTTTTTTGATATCAGAAAGAGTCTATATATAGTGGAGTTTTCCCATTCCAATTTAATTAGTCTATAAACATGCTTGATCTTTGTGATTCTCTTTTTATCCTTCCCCTGAAATGTTAATCAATATAATTATCCGTTTCTTCAACAACAACCTGAAACAAATATAAATTTAAATCACAATCGTGGATAATTATATAACCATTCCCTATTTATTGGATCTAAGGGGCTCAGCAAAAAAAAATGTGACTATTTCTTGGGTAACATGAAAACCCTAAAAAATTATTCTTTTTTTCATTATCAACACAAAATTTCCCTAGACCCGATTTTGTGTGGGATTAGCTGGTATAACATGACATATTCATTGGCCTACATTCGAGATCTGTTGACCTATCATGATCTGTGTCTTTTTTTTTTGATTTCTTGATATTTTTATTAAACTGTTCAAAGTGTACACAACTAGAAAGAGGGGATATCCCCATGTATCTATACCCAAGGTTTTGTAAAATGTGGGAATAACCTGAATAGAGTTAGTACATACCCATAGTTTATTTATAACCATGGGTATTGTTATTCAATCCCAATGGGTTTAAAAAAAATTGGGATAGAGGGGTAAATATTTCACCCCACCCACCATCCCCCCTTTACGAGTTGAAAAGCACCCCCACATGTCCCTTTTCCTCCTCAAAAAATATCCCTCACCCAACATGCACCCCCTTCTCCTCCTTCGGTTGATTCACATCCCCCATTATTCTCTTCCTCTATTCGACGTGCATCCCCCCTCCACCTCCTCCACCAATCGACGTGAATCCCCCTTCTCCTCCTCGTCTTGTCGATATCTGTTTAACTCACCCAACACACATCCCCCCTAGTTTGAGAGTTGTTTCACTCACCTAATGATTGATGCTTCTACTTGTCCAACACTCTCCACTGATTGGGTGTTTTTCTGATTAGTTTTGGTTTTTTTGATTCAATTTGTATCATTTTTATTTGATATATGATTTATTTTTTGTACATATAGGTAATATTTGTCACATTTTGGTTTAGTATACATGATTTTAGGTTGATTTGGTTCAACATTGATTTTATTTCTATTTTGGTAGGGGTGAACTCTATTTTTTTTAGTTTTCAAGGCACTGTTATTCTATATAGCATAGACACTTTTAAATTTGATGAGTACCGGTGTCAGACACTTCTCTAACATTGATACAAGGATGACATGCATGCCACCCAAAAAAACAATTCTCTACCCTCCACCCCTTACAAAAAATGGGACATGGCTAGGGCATGGGGAATAAAAAAGGAGGTTAATGCCTATTAAGTTAGGGGTGGGGGGGGGGGGGTTGGGAAATGGGTGTGGTATGATATGTGGAGAGGGATGGAAGGTGGTTTATGACTACATATAGAGTTTCCATCAGCTGCATGTTGAATAAAAAGTTTAGGGATCCCATTCATGTTTTTGAAAACTTGCATGAAAAAAGATAGTAAACCAAACACTCAAAATTCAAAATTTCAAATAAAAATTATTATTAAAATTTCAAAAAAATTAAATAATAATAATAATATATTAAAATAATATTGTTATACAAAAGTGATAATTAAAATTTGATTAACTAAAATTATATATATATTTATTTAATTATTAATATAGGAATAAATAAAAAAATGATAATTAATGTATGAATTGAGGTGTGAAAACCATTATTTTAATTTAGAAAAGTCATTATTTTTATAAAATTCATAATTAGTATATTTTTATGCATTTTTTTAATATTTTTATATTTAGATTATATTTTGTGATATTTTTATTCACAATTTTTAATTTAATTATAAATTCTATCATATTTTATTTATTAAAAATATATTTTAATTGACCTATCACAGCATGTATAAATTTTAGTTTTTTTATAATAGTGTGTTGACATGTCATGTTGGGTCACGTGTCACGTGTGACATGTCATGTGTCATTGTCTGTGATATAAAGTTGTTATTTCACGGTTTTGTTCAGTTTTAGGAGAAATTGACGTTGAAATGCCTTTCGATTGAAGGGGTAAAATAGGATGTAGTTGGTTTAGAAATTTTTTTCCTAACATTGGTGGTGGTAGGTCAATTTAAATTTCATTTGGATGGAAAAATTGTAGTTGAAGTTTGATCCACATATTATATGAATAAATAGATATATTGGGATGTGGTTTGGTGTTTATTGGTTTTGGATTGTTATTTGGAAATGCTGATTTCCTCAATATCCATATCATTGTTTATACAAATTATTTAATCAGGTTTTTTCTATTTTCATGATTTTTTCATAGTATCTTACCCAAAGATAAATATAAATGACTATATAAATCTGAAAAGAAACTCTTGTAATATGGGTGATACTGTATTATCCTTTTCAACCAATATTTTCCTATAATATTTGTTGATTTGACTACCAACCACTAGTGAATAGTCACATCATCACCACATCACACTAATGACTTTAATGATCGCTAGTTTTCACATCCAGTTGGAAATAATTCTATGTATCATTCAACATATTCCATGGAACTCATGAACTTCTACACATACCATTTCCTACTCCAACTTTTTGTTCAACAGTCAATAGCATTCCCTTTCATCTACTTCACTCAATCCTTATTTTTATCTTTCTCCAAGTATGCTTATATAACTTTATTATTAAAGTTTCCATAATAAATTTTTTAATTATGGTTATATTTTTGATTGTAAGATAACTTATTTCCATGTAATATAATGTATAAAACCTGGATGTGTCATACTGACCAGGATTAAACCATGTTTCAAAAATGTTTTTTTATATTTTTAATTCTTTATTTAAAAATGCATTAGATGTGGGCTTTATATAGTGTCTACGCTATAAATGTTTTGGAAGACCATGGTTATTCATGGAATAAATTAAATACAATATAATGAAATTTTTATTTCAAATAGACTATAATGTTTGATATCATCTTAGAGAGATAGGCTAATCGTCAACTATTCATAAAGGGAAAAAAATAAGTGGCACAACGAATTTGATATTTGATCAGTTTTTATTTCTGTATCATCTCGAAAGATATTGTGTTCTAGTGAAAGAAAGAAATGATATCAATGCACATGAGGAAACTATGGAAGATTATGATGTTGATAGAGTGAAAAATTTATTAGATAATGCAAGAATTCTAGTATATTAGGAATGTACTAAAATGACCAAGTTATAATTTTTAATATAGATATATCATGGTTAAATCATGAATTGAATTTCTAATAGTTCAATTAATTATATTCTTAACTTTTTAAAGGACTTGCTTCCATACTATACAGATGTTACATCAAATCATTACAAGGAATGGAAGTTAATTAATCATCATGGATTTGATACTAATAAAGTTACTGATTGTCCGAAAGAATATAGTTTATTTTGGAAGGAAATTGCTGACCATAATGACTGTATAGAACAAGGTACATATCGATGGAAGGAAAATGCATATGGAACATCGTATCATGTGCCACATAAATTAATGTGGAACTTTTCATTGATTCCAACACTTCAAAATCTATTCATTTATGCAGAAATCCCATCCAATATTATATGTAATGATACTGAGATAATTTACGTTAATGATGATTTGGTTCATCCTATAGGTGGTTTATTATGGCTTGTATTTGTTGCATAATATCCTGATTTTATAGTTGAGGTGTGTAATGTCAGGTTAGGTCTTTCCTTTTATGTTTTTAATTTTTTTGGTCAGATTCTATTGGCTCAAAGCACTTGGCTAGGTTTTATTCTTGTTTATAATCTTCCACCATGGATGTGTATGAAAAAAACATTTCAATTTAATGAGTATACTAATATATTTTCCTTATCCAGGTAATTATATGGATGTATACTTGTAGCGTTTAATAAGATATTTGAACCATCTTTGGGATATGGCTCATCATAAATTTGATTCTTCTTAAAAAAATATACTTTAGATGCATGATACCATTAATAGAACATAAATGTTTTCACTGATTATGCAATGATTTCTTGTTGGATCACAATAGGAAAACTATCATGGCCCATTTCTAGGAAGAATACCTGATAGATAAGGCATAAATGTTGTAGTTGTTTCAATTTCATGGGGAATTGACAATTCTTCTAATGGATCACCAATACCAGAAGAAAATTCAGAGGTTTAATAATACTATTGACATTAAAGAGTCACCTCAAATTATGTTAGGTAGTGATGTGCTTACTGAATTGAATGAATTTATTTTCCTATTTGGAAAAGGTTAGATAAAATATAAAAAGAGGAAGAATGTTACACTGATTCCAGTTAGATTTTAAATGAGAGATGTATCTTTTTTGAGTGTCTATATTAGTATACTCAATTTTTATGTCATTTCTTATATATAATGAATATTAAGAAAAATATATGTAAAATATTGCTCACAATTATTCTAAATATCATGTATAAGATCAAGGATGAATTTCTCTCTCATTGAGACATGTTGGATTTAGGTATTAAACCAGAACTGCATTCTTTGTGTATTGGTGAAAAAATGGAACATTAATTATGATTCTTATGTAATGACACTATCAGTGAAATATCAAATTCAATTATTATTTAAGAATATCCTGGTTCTTAATGGTTATTCCAACAACATATCTAAACAATTCAATAGAATTTATATGAAACTAAAATCCATAAAAACTCATGATTATCAAATCCTTATTCTTGAATTGATTCCTATAATAATTCTTCACATTGTATCCAATAATATAAGGGTGAATGTTATTCGGTTTTTAGATTTCCATAGAAAGATTTTTACTAAAAGGATATCCAGGTCATGTTTGATAAATATTTATAAGAGGCATTGTTAATTCTTTTTTAGTTGGAAAAACATTTTCCTCCATCCCTTTTCACCTACATGTTACATTTAATAGTTCATCTTCCAACAAAAAAACTCCTCAAGGGATGAGTTTCTTTTTCATGGTTGTATCCCACTTAAAGAAATTTTTGAAAAATGAAATCATATGTCCGAAACAAGAATTATCTTGAAGGTTTGATTGTGAGAGGTTATCTAGGTCTACAATGTATGGATTTTTGTTCAATGTATTTTAGGATGTGGGAACTATACATTTTCAACCAGTGAGAAATTAAGATGTGAATTGTGGGGAAATTGATCCCGCATCTACATCTATTCCCCAAACAGGATGAATTTATGGGTTATATACATTAGCTGCATTGATCCTCAAAGACTGGGATGTGACTCACTGAATATTCTTGTATAACCATTATTTGTTCAATTACTATATCAAGTATGTAATTTGGATACATATATGTTACGTTATACTATGTAATTTCTTATATACCTTATACTTTTGATATCATTTTATGTGGGTAACATAGACAAATTGTAAGTAGTGTTCATCGATATTTAGCTTTTAGAATGAGAGAGGCTATGTACAGCCAGAAGTTTAATGCTAAGTTGAAATCAAAGGTATGATCATTAATTATATTATCTTAAAATATTTAGATATATTTTTTTTTATTCAAATATATTTCAAGAAATGAGTTTACCTGTTTAATCTATTTCTCATGAATTAAGAGTATCAGATTTCGGTCCCAATTCATTGGTTCATGAATGATAATATTTAATAATCAATGGATATAAATATTTAAAACTGATAGATCAGTGAAAAATGGAATAGCACATGATGAAATTATTCTATCTACTATAAAGGGTTATTATGCCAGTGCATCAGATAGTCAACCTTAATATGAAGATGTATATTATTATGGACTGGTTGAGAAAATTCTATAATAATATTACTACTCTCATAGTAGATTCACTATGATAATATTTAAATGGTTTGATTCAATGACACAATAGGTTACATTTATTGATGATTTTGGATTTAGAGTAATTGACCTGAGTTGATTTCTACATACCGAGGAACCATACATTTTGGCATCAATTGAAAAAATAAGGGTTTTATGTGAAAGATAATCTAAGAATGGATTGCGATGTCATTAATGAAGTAATCCTAGGATATATTATTGATGATGAAGAAGGTGAAATTACCACCATTTATTCCACATCTGTGTTAATGAATGTATTTCATTTGATTACTCAAATTTCCCCATTGTGATAGTTGATGTTTAACATAAAGTAGTGCTAGGTAATTTATAGAAACAACCATATATGATCAGAGTTCATTAATTTTACATTGACATGAGTTTCTTAGGTTAGTAATAATGTAATTATTATAATTTAGTTTTAGTTTTAATTGATTTTTCTGTTTATGTATTATTTGGATTGAATGCATTTAATTAGATTTCTTTCAATTCAAAAAACTGGGTTTGAAATGGGTTTTTAAAAAATTTATAAGATGGTTTTAAATTATTATTACTAAAGAATGTGAGGAAAAGGTTTATGCCTAATTTACTTCAACGTTTCATTCATGATTTTTGGAAAAATTTTCAATAAATTTACATTTCATTTTTATGTGGATTATTAAAAATAATTCTAAAAGTCGATGAAAGAGACTTTTTGATCTAGATCAACCAGTGATGGAGTGAACATTTCCTCATTCTCATTACTCAGTGTGTATAATAATTTTAATATTTTTCTTATGTATTACATATTATTTCATGTTCATATTCTTTATCAATTTTATTTAGGCACAATGAGTTCGACCATAGATGAGTTGACCTACTAGATGGAGCACCTGTCTTACCACTTCCCATACAAACCCACATATGGAAACCCCATCTACCTCATCTTTTCATCATTATATTTTGCCTCTATGGATTTTCTCACCCATCCCTCTATCATTATCTCATTTATTATCTTATTCCAACACCATGACTACGTCTTCTCCACTAATGTTCCCACCATTTCCATTTCCACATCCATTCATATATATCCCCAATCTGACTACCCATATTTGAGCATGTCTACAATAAATCCTTTTCATATCATCTGTAACACATCTCATGACTCTATTCCTTTACCATCAACTGTATCACATGTAGATCACCTAGATCATGCAGTGGAATAGACACATCCTTCATAAGATGATGATCCAGTATATTTTATAGATGTATCATAGCCTATGGAGGATTATGCATCAAGATTTTTTGTTATAAGAATGTCAAATTATATCACTTCATTTTTTACCAATAGTACCATGACTCAACTATTATTTTTTACCCTATTATCTTATTCAGTGGGATCTTTATTTAGGGATGTGGGAACACTCGTATGTAGGAATCCTGGAATCATGAAACTCAAATTATGGTGGATTATAATGAACAAAATTAGATGGTTCATAAAAATGTGAGGCAATGTAGAAGTTTCATGGACACTTTATCCAAGTGACATGATGTCGTTCTGGTGGAACTGGTCTCATGAAGACATATCAGTAATGACATCAAGAAAAAAAATCAAGGGTGTAGATACGGGAATGAAAATTTTATAAATTTATTTCAATATTAGTACTGTATTTATATGAATTAACATGTTCATTACAGAGTCGGTATAATTTTCAAATTGGTGAAGATATTAAAGTTTCAAGGTTGATGTTTCATGGAATTTCATGGAGGCCATAAAAGAATGAGTTATATGTTGGGTGGATGAGAAGAGTTGGTTATAATTTAGAGGGTGTACCCATATTCCCAGACTGTCTCAAAACTCAATATCAAAAAATGATCGCATATTGGAAGACTGGTATGTTTAAGGTATTCCCATTTTTAATGGTTTTCATATAAAATTTAATTCTTATTACTTGTATTAAATTTTTGATTTTAGAAATAATCTGGAAAAAACAAAAATAATAAATATTCAGTGAGATATCTACAAACATTGTGGCACACAACACTGCCTGATCATGAGAAGCACCAGGTACATTCATCTAAATTGAAATAATCTCAGGATTTTTATTGTTACATAGTTAGTTTTTCATGGGAAATTGAACTATATGACTAATGGTAAATTTCTCATTTGTCAATTAGGTAGAGAGGCCAATTTCCCATTTAGCCTAATGTCCAATTACCCATTTGGCCTAATTTCCAATTTTTTAATTTCTTATTTTTCCTAGAGGGCAATATTCCATTAGTCATAATATCCAAATGGTAAATTTTCCTCTAGGACTATTGTGAAATTATCCTCTTGGCCTAATTGTGAATTTCCCATTTGGCATAATGGAAATATTTATGAAATTTTTGTATATATGAATTATTCATTCATTTTAATGTTATTCCTGATTAATTATTATTTAGGATTTTAAAATATTTAAATTTTGAATATCTTTGTACTAATAAATGACAATATTAGTGAGATATATTGGGCATCATTGGTCATGTACCTCATGAAAAATTATTTTTCTCTGTTAGTAATAAAAAGGATGGAAGTGTAGTAAATGCACAAACACAAAAAATTCTTATAAGTTTTTTTATTTATATTTCAAATATTTATACAAAATTCATTATATAATGTCTTTTTTTATGATTTCAACAATTTTTCTTTAGAGGCCCTGGATGATAAAGTGGTTGAAAACTTTAGGCTAAAATATCATTTGATTCAGGTATTGGGTGAGGAGAACCCAGAGAGAGTCTGATGTCTACCTAGTAAAAACATAATTCCCTTTACGTATTAGTCCTCATTGGGCTCCTGTAAAGCCTCTCGGACCTCTAAGCTAGAAAGCAATCATGAAAAAGTAACTGATTCCAAAAAATAGATTTATATGAGTGAATAATAAGTAAACAAGATCATGAAAGAAGTATAATTATAATCGAATAGTTTATGAAATCTATGTCAATTTTGAGCCAATCACTTCTATAAGTGGATGGTATTACTATTTATTCATATATGGAATCAATGAACTCTTTAAATGATACCTCGGGTGATGCCAATGCGGGTCCTAGTGGTGATCAAGATGAAGGTGGTGGTGATCGAGCTGCTAGTGGTTAGGATGTTGTTGATGGTGTTGTTGGTGATGAGGATTATGATGATGTTGAGTATGGTGATGGGGATGGGGATGAGGATGTTGGATATGGGGGGATATTAATCCCCTAAATTTTTTACATAGTTGGAAGAAGTCTTGTGTAATTAATTTAATAACCAGATTTGACTGATTATATGGATATTCAATGAATTGACCTCTTATGAGGATAAGGATGAATTTTATGTTTTAGATGAATCTATAGGTGTAGTGTGGTTTATTTTTATGTTGAAGGTGCTGTTTTCTGGACCACTTTTATGGTATTTGGGTTCTTTGTTTCACCTCCATGTAGGTTTTGGGCTATTTTGGGCTGCTGGAAGGGGGAATCTACCAGGCTAGGTGTCAAGAATATACCAAAAGTTTTATAAACAGTTGGTATAAATTTTTCTTAATAGTTTATCTTTACCAATGATGTGGTCTGACCCGTGGGTATGATAAAATTGATACAAGTTATACCCAAGAATACAAAAAAACTATGGGTATAGATCTCTACCGATGGCTATAAATCCCACAGTTTTTTAAATGAATTTTATAGGCCATTCTAATAGTTTGGGGGGATATAACCTTGTTTAAAAACCATAGGTATAGGGTGTTTTTCTTAAAATATTTGGTTTAGAGAGCTGGTACTCGACTTTTTTCAAGGGTTCCCTTTGTCAGTGTTCATAATGGGTAGTTTATTTTCATTCACACTATAATATCCTTACAAATATTTTAGGTTGAGTATCAATGATCAAGATCGGTGTTTTAGGTATAACATAATTGACCAAGACTAATATTTTAGGTCGAATAGAATTAAAAGTTATTTGTAGATAAAGGATCCTAATTTGGGATTCATTTGGAAAAGATGTCTGAGTATCTTTCAGATATAAATGATGGATTTTTTTGACATAGATTTACTATATTCTCTATATAGGATATGATATTTGGCTTGGAATGAAAGGGGGATACAGATGTAAGAGAATCCTCTCACTAAGATTGATTTCTTTTTGGTTGACATGCCCTTTTGGTGAGAAAATTATACAGAGCTACCATGGAATATTGTTCGTAGAAAAAGAAAGGTGTTCTTAGGACACTGACCTTCCACTTTCAATGGACATGTAATTTAATGGGAATTGTGATCTCTCAATACAACTGGATGTGGATTTTCAACGAAGTGGTGTTTGAAAAGTATAAGGTAATTTGTATCAATGATGATCATAATTTAGACACCACTCTTACACGTATTTGGATTGTGTACAGAAGGGATGATCCATGGTTTAGTTTAACATCATGAAACTAGGATACTTGAGAATTATGATTTAATTCCAATTTACTCAAATAAAAAGGGGTAAATGGATCATACATTCCATGGCAGTCTGAAAAAAATGTTCTATCATGTTCAAGCATGAACGGGGAGTGTGTATTTAAACTGTAATCTGCGGGTTTTTGAAAACAAGAGTGAGGAGAGTTGTAAATGTAAAAGGGGAGTACATAGGTAGAAAAAACCGCTGCTAAGGAAAAATTCTCCTTTTGTTGGTAGACCATTTTTTTGGGAAACTTATACAGATCCATCAGGTCATTGTGTGCATAGTCAAACAAAGGTGTCTTTAAGACACCGACCTTCCATTTCCAATCAAAGTGGGTGGTTAAGAGGATTAAGAACTTTCTGAACCTAGAGTATGGTTTGTTATGGGGGGGGGGGTCTTTAACATTATTGTGGGAACTTTAGGATAATATTTCCTAGTAATGGGTGTATACATTCTTCCCACATATGTGTGAGGAGGTTCCTTACATAGGTCTAACGGTTGCATAGGAAATGAGGGGGAAATTAGTTTTATGGATGGATCAATGATATGAAATTTGGGCATGACTACTTATCCTATAATTATAAGAATCAATAAATCTATAGTTATTTTAGGGATCAATGTTTATCCTTATGAAGAAATGGTTCATTCATTGAATGGGGAATTATTGTCTTACGTACGAGCTCACTAATGAGGCGGGATACATACCGAACTTTCCTACGCGGGTTTATTGTGTGCATAACAACATGGGATAATACATATTATTTGTTGTGTCTGGATCTAACCATGAACATTTGGTATCAATCATGATGTAGTTTTAATGTCATGAGATTAGGAAATTGATATAGATGCTCGATGTAACTGGAGGCTAACTAGGCTAGGTTATCGCAACATGTATAAGATATGGGTAGAAAGGAAATTTTAAACCATGGTTATGAGGAATCATGGATTGGGGGAAATTTTATAGGGTATGGAATCTATTGGTCATAAGGAGGTAGAAAAAATCCTCTCTTGAAGATGGATTTTTCGTTTGATGACATGACTTTTCAGTGGAAAACTTATGCAGAGTCGTCAAGGCGTTATGTCCATAGTAAAACAAAGGTGTAACTGGGACATTGAATCTCCATCTTCGATGGACATGGATGATTATGGTGATCTGATATTTCTTTGATCATGTAGACTAATGGATGGGAAGGGTGTTTCAATACATTTTTAAAACTATTCAGGCGATGATTACCCACATAACTGACGATTTCCATATATAGATTTAACTCTTACATATGGTGGGGAATTTTAATTCCATTATTGGATCTAGACCCAATTTTAATAATATTAGTGTCCTAAAGTGAAAAAACCATCATAATTTTGTTCCATACTTTGGGAAGGTGAATTTTTATTCCTTTAGTGGAGCTAGACCCGATTTAGAAGATCTGAGTGTCCCAAAGATAAACTACCTACATAAGAGTGTTCTGTACATTGAGAGGGGGAATATTTTATTTGGAATAATGGTTATACTAGGGTGTAGAATCCATGTGTCACTATGTATCTAACAAGTAAATTAACTAAGAAAGATATAGTTTTTGGGGGTACCAAACAGTTTAATGTCATGTGGTTAGAAATTTGGGTTTCCCAACATGGAGGTGAGAACTCTAGAATGCCTTTTATGGTCATGAAGCTAGGGCCAACTATCAACGATTGATTTTACATTGATTTTTGTGGAATCTAATATCGAAATTCCTAATCCTATGTTTGTTGTGCTCGGTGTGAGAAACAAGGGGTGGATAAAATTTAATCCACCACCGTTGGATAACATGATCTAGGAAAGGCGAATTTTATTATTCAGGGTGATATTGTGCAGTTTTAACATCAGGATACAAAGAAAGTTTTCATCAAGTTTAATGTCATGTGATTTGGACAACTATCAGAGAGTTTAACATTTGGTGGAGGGGACCTAGATTCCCTGCAGTTTATTTTCATAAGATGAGGTCATAGATTCTATGTAGTTTGTTGTCCTACGGTGATGATGTATATGCCATGATATTTATCATCATGATGTGAGGATTTAGATGACTTGATATAAAATTAAAAATATTAGATTATTCGTGAAATAATCTCTAAAATAGTGCATATGGGGAAGCCCCTACTTCGACTTAGACTTTATGCTGAGAAGGAAAACGTTTCTTGAATTCCATGGCTGGATCTAGGTAATAGGTCCCAAGGGGCACTAAATATCCCAAGGGATGATAGGAATAAAACCGTTCATAGTTCATCGACTAATTAATAATGTATAGGTGTAGCTCATACGAAGGGGTATGTTTAAAATTTTTGGGTGGCGGGACCGGGATGAAAATATTGTTTTCACTATGTGTCTTGTGTAAACTAGAATCTAAGAATATATAGTTATATGATATGTCATGGTAGGTGTCCAATGCTAGATGCGGTGCCATTTAAGGTGGGAACACTGTTATATCATGAAATTTAATGCCATGCAGTGAGGATGCATCATAACTGTTTAACATCATATCGTGTGTACGAATTCTTATAAAGATCAGTAGTAAGTATTGGATAAAGAGGCTGGGATTTCATGGAAATCCCTAAATGGGAGGGTGATAATAAATTGTAAACCGTGGCTCTAAGATCTCTCATATTGGGAGAATGGTATGTGGATTAGATATCATTGGGTGTGTGGAGATAGAAAAATCCTCTCTGGATGACAAATTTGTCTCTTGTAAACATGCTCTTTTGTATGTAAAACCTATACAGAACCACTGTGGAATTAAGTTCATATTAAAACAATGGTGTCCCAATTACACTAGCATGCCATTTCCAATTACCCGGGAGGATCATATGGATCCAATATTTCTCAGGGCATGGTGTTTTATGTTTGGAAAGGGTATATCTGGGCACATAAGAAATATCTATATCCTGTTTATTAGGAATTAAATACCTTACATAGATATGAATCGTATGTAGGGGGAAAGATCTTTCAAGAAATCATGGTTATAGGAATACAGGTTTTGGATCTCCTTCACTGGATCAAATTTTGTTACAGGAGATGGGGGGATTTTTTTATTGAAATACAGTTGGACAAGGGTGTAGAATCCAGGCATCACTACGTATCCTATGAGTGTATGAATCAATACACACGTAATTATAAAAGGATGTTCCCAAAATTGATCAGGTCGATTCATAGATAAAGGGGGAATTTTTATTTATTTACTTTGTTGATAGTGGTGGATGTACCTGGATGTATAATCTGGGTGTCACTACGTATCTTCCAAGGGAATGAATGAAGCAATATATAGTTCTAAATTCATTCCCCCTATAGGGGCTTGGTCCATACATAGGGATAAGGGGTAATTTTTAAACAATTTTTTCCAGGTAGTGGCCATGTCATGTACCTTTACTATTTGTTAATATATGGGAAATCATGTACCATAATTCATAATCTCACGTGATATATGCTCAGTGCGAGAAATAAGGAATATAAGGCACTTCTCTCGCAATAAAGAGTCAGTTTAATATATAATAGTGGGATTTTGTATCATGTGGAATCATGACCAAGATCTAGAATCAAGAAATCTCTATGAATCTCATTGACAGAAGAGAATCAAGCCATACATAGTTCTATGAACATACCTCCAAACGTTGGTCAAGCCCATACCTAGAGAGATGTCATTTTGTCATATGGTGGTGGTGTCTGGGGATGGGACATGGGGTCTAGGAATCACTACGTATCCTATGTAGACATGAATCAAGCCACACATACATATGTAAGAATGTGGGTTCCCATGTGGATCTGACTCTCTCATAAGGATATGGGGATTTTAGCTTTCTCCAATATAGATCGGAATCATGTGCAATGAAACATTGATTGTAACATAATGAACCTTGTGTAGTTTATAGTCTTGTGTTTTGGTCAACAGATACCACATAGTTTAATGTCTTATGGTTAGGATGTGAATCACCCGATGTGAATGGAAAGACATTCCATTTTTTTTAGTTTAGCGTCTTGCGGTTAATAAATCCATAATATAAAGTTTAATGTCGTATAAAAATTAAGTTTTATCAATTTATTTTTGATCATGTGATTGAGATGAAGTATCTCGTAGTTTTTCTTCATCTAATTAGGATGGGTATATGTTTTCTAAATCAAATATGTATTCATGAACATTACATTGGTGGGGGTTTTGGTGAGATTCCCCTCCATGGAAATGAAGGCATAATCTCCATTAGAGTATAAATTTTGTATAACATATGGCCCTTCAAATTTTGGATCTAATTTTGGAGGTTTCATCCCAAGTATCATCAGGGTTTTGAGGACCAATACCATTTGTCCTTCAAGGAAAGAGTAGAGGTGATCCTTTTGGTTGAATGATCATGCAACTCAGTATTGGTAAAATTCCTAATTGTGTAAAGTGGGAACCATTTTCTCATCCTATTGCTCAAACTCATCGAACATCTTTTGGGATTTCTAATCTGTGGATAATTGAAC
Source organism: Viscum album (assembly GCA_963277665.1). Classification (NCBI taxonomy): domain Eukaryota; kingdom Viridiplantae; phylum Streptophyta; class Magnoliopsida; order Santalales; family Viscaceae; genus Viscum; species Viscum album. The sequence goes on from OY728137.1 coordinate 1,023,183,534, forward strand.
ACTGATGGCAACACTATGTGATTGTAATTGATCTTTTATGTGTAGAACGAACTCTAACATGTATACTAATGTGAATGGGGTTTCTTGAGTGGTAGTGTGGGTTGTTGTGTAGTAATCCCATACAATATTGAAGAGCTTGTACAAATATGATTTCTTTCCCTTGTCTTCCATTCTCTAGAGTTTGTTTAATATGGTCTTATTAAAGGCCTCTATCTATCTAATGGTAACTGCAATATATTTGGATGAATGGTTGTACTTGATACCATAGTCATGATATAATTTTTCCATCTCAACAGAGCATAAATTGGTGCCATTTTCTGTCAGTATTATATTAGGGACACCAAATCTGGTGATTATATTGTATTTTATAAAGTTGAAAAAAATTATTCCCCCAACCTATTTTATTGTTACATCTTTCACCAATTAAGAAATGAAGTCGGTCGCTATTAGGGTACACTTTAATTGTTTGGATGTGGTTGGAGGTTATGGTCCCACGATGTCCATTCCCGATATGCCAAATTTCCATGAGTACTTAGCTGTGTGAAGTATCTCTGAGGGTTGAAGGATGAAATCGGAATGTAATAGAATGGAATAACACTTTGTAGTGAATTTATCACAATCTTGCATCAAAGTGGGCCAGTAGTATCCAAGTCTTCGAATTTGATGAGATAACATGGATCCTAACTAGTGTTCCCCACAAACTCTACCAGTAATATCTTTCATAACATAAGAAATATATTCTCTATCAATACATATGAGAAGGATCCCTTTGATTACTTGCTTATAAAATTATTTTTGTTGATTGGGTCAATCATAAAGGACATATTTAATTTCTCATCTTCATATTTGTTCTCTTCTATCTCAGTTTGGTGGCAGTTCTCCCTTTTGATTGTAATCTATGATGGGAGTCATTGAATAGGTGGAAGTACCATACAACTCAGGGATGAGACCGATCTCATCGATTTATTCTCTGATGGCCTGATCAAATGGTAAGACTATTCGACAGTGGGAAATAAATATTAACACTTTTTCTCAGTCAAGATTGGCTAGGGAGGTGTCATTATTTTACAATGCATCGCCCATTGAATTTTTAGATAGGTGGATAGGATCTAATGTTGGATATGAATGAAATTTCACCATAAGGGGGATTAGATCTTCCTTCTTGATATCATAATCACATTTGAAATGCTACATGACTAGTTGTGAATCAACTTTTATCCTCAAGTGTTCTTCTTGTACATTAAATATAAGATGTAGACCTACAATGATGACATGGTACTCTACTTCATTGTTTTTTCACCCCTCTGACAATGTGAAAGAATATAGAAGGACTACCTACTATAGAGATATGAGTATTACTGGCTACCCAAATTTTTTGATCTTGGGGTCTTCCATCCTTTTCGGTGTCAGAATTCTGGATGCACTGTCAAAAAACATCTCACATGTTTGGTATTCAATTTGAATAGAGAACACTTCTGCACCAGGTCGTTCAAAATCCAATGGGTTCATCTCACTCGAATTGCTTTCTTCCAGGAAATCAAATAACACCTAGCCTTTGATGGATTTCTAAGGCACACAGCTTATATTGTGATGCTTTATGATGACTTCCCACCATGAAAGGCATCCAACCAGCATTAGATGACTATGATTATACATGTGTGGGTTATTTTTTGAGATGAACTGAACCTCATGGTGTTATTGGTAATGCCTCAATTTTTGGACCACAATGATTAGTTCCATGAAACACTTCTCGATATCCAAATAGTGAGTTTCAGTATCGATCATGATTCAGCTAAGATAATAGATATTATTCTCACTATTGATTTCATTCATTTGTGAGAGGATGGAATCTAGGGATCACTCCATGGTAGTAACATTCAGAATTAATGTTCTTCATTCGATGAGAAGAATTAGCACTGGTGGGAAATAGAGATATTTCTTGATATTGTCAAACACTTCTTGATGATCATAATTCAATTGATATTATACCCCCTTTTTCATCAACCTGGTGAAGGGAAAAAAATTTACTACATGGTTGGTTATCAAATGTTGAATTTAGGATATATCTCCTTGAATTCCTCTCAACTATATGATGTTGTGAGGAGGTGACATGCTAAAGATTGTATTCATCTTCTCAGGGTCGAATTTTATGCCACGGTGGTGTATGATGAAGACAATGAACTTCCCTGAGGTAACACTGAAAACACATTTTAAGGGGTTCATTTACATACTATGCTACTGTATGTTGTTTAAGATAGTTTAAATTTCTTCCAATTTTTCTGATAATTGTTTTTATTTAACCAACAGATCATTATTATAGGATTCAATGAATATTCCCATGATAGTATGTAAATGTGATGCATGACGCGTTTTTATGTGGCACCGATATTTTTCAAACCAAAGGGAATTACCTTGTAAGAAATTACTCTATGGGGGGATCGGAAGGCAATGTACTATTAATATTATAGGTAAATTTGGGATTTGGTCTTATCCTAAATAGTCTTCCATGAAAAGAGATCTTGATTCCTAATATTTGCATCAATCAACAGATCTGCGATCTGGACCGTGAAGTTATCTTTCAAACAATGCATATTGGGATCCCTGAAGTCAATGGAATCTCTAATTTTCTCACTCTTATTTGTGAGGGGGAAAATATTTTTCATCCGGATGTGGTATTGGAAATCCATAATTATGTTTTATTTGATGAGGTTATTGACTTTGGGCTCTATTTTGGAAGCATTTGTCGGTGGCTTCCTTCTAATGGAAAGGTAGTAGACACGATGATCTTCGAAAAGGTCCAAGTGGTGAGTAGGTAGATTGGGATCGAGTCATTGAATTTATTTGTAGTTCTAGTGGGAAAATCTTGATTATATCATAGAAATGATATTTAGACCTCTTTCTCTTCATAATACATCGCCCCAAAAATTAGAGTGGATCATGAGTTTTCTTTTGTACCTAGGTTTATTTGAAAGAGTTCATAAGTTGTTGTATAGACACCATCCTCAAATGATATAGGATAATCCGTAAGAGAATATCTTATTATTATTCCTCGTATTCCTCATCTTGTTATTAATCTTCTTTTTATGGAGAAAAAAAATCGTGTTATGAGCTCTCCATAGTTCCGAGAAGAGTCACAATTTTGGAATATAGAGGCTGAGGTGACTTCTTCTGATCTGACTGACAGTAGGGGATATTCTCGATAGGATGGAGTAAGGGAATGAATAATGTATTTTTTTTCTTCTACCTCAGTTTATGAGGTAGATATTATGTCAAAATCCATTTTATTAATTTTCAATTCCTTTTTATTTTGAAAATCATAAAATCTCCCTCTATATCTTATCCATTCCATAGTCATTGAATTTATAACCAAATACGATTCATATCAAACTAGGCTGAAACGATTTCTATTGTAACCAACTATTGTGTTTGCAATTGTAATTTCCAATTACATTTCTAATAAAAAAATCCTATTATGTTTACAATTTTAAAAAACTATTATATTTTCAATCGTAACCACTAATCATACTCGTACTTGACCAATATAGATTCTTCATTATTCTATTAAATATGATATCCATTAAATACTATTTAAATAATACTCACTCACTTTATGAAAATAATCAGACATATATTTACTATTTATTAATTTTGAGTGGAATTTTTTACTATCAAAACTATGTTATGTTTTATTTTCTTACAAAAACAATGTCACTTATTATGTTTAAATGTGGCTGTTAGAATTCCTGGTGTCCATGTCCCTCAGAGATTTTAGGAAGAAATATTATCATTAGATCCAAAATATAACCATTGGGTTCATACTTATAAATACTAGGACATTTGGAAAAGTTCAGTACTTTTGAAAAATTGGAGACATCCTAGAGGCGCTCTATAAAATCATTGGTTCGTCTGAAGGACTCTGATGTTAAGCTTTGAATAGATATTTTATATACATATAACTTTTAAGAGTTCTTTTTTTCTAGTGTGACACTAATCTTTGGGGATTATGATCGAGGGATTCTTGGGATATGAAGATAAACATCCCGGTCATTTGCTAATTGAGGACGCTCATGGCTTAGAAGACAGTGGTGTCGATTAAATTATAATCGATGGATTGTGGGGATAGAAAGATAGAAGCAGACCATTTTATCGATGGATTACCCTGGCATGGGTAAGATATAATTTCTTGAAATCATAAATAATGGACCCTCTATTGAAGGTTATTGGATTTTCTTTACATTGGGTTCATAGAAATGTATTCTTTTACATTTCCTCTACATTGTAATATAAATTTAATTGTTTTACTTATTCATCAATCTATTCTATATTCTGTTTATCGTAACCAATCTAATTTTGAAATATTGGTATTACTCCAATTAATATCTTAGTATTTATGATTGTACTGATTATGATCATCTTAAGTACTCAATACGATTCAGTGTGATTTATGATTGAATCATTTTATTGATTTAATATGATCATCATGACCATTGTGATTAAAATCCTTTACACGCTTACTATGTTGAAATTGATTCAACTATAAATAAAATTAATTTTATTTATGAAATGTGTACTTATCATAGCCAACCTGATTACGATATTATTTTTCATCAAAATCAGGGCCCAAATCGATTAATTGTCATAAATACATTAGGAGGTTTGTGAATTTAATTAGTTTAAAATAATTTAAAATAAATCCTTTTATGTGATAAAAACAAATGTTTTAAGGCTACAATTTACCCCTACTCGTGTATTATTCCATATTTATATACATTAGGTTCCAACAATTTGTATCAGAGTAGGTTTCTACTACTAATATATTTTATTATATTTCTTTTTCAGGATAGATATATTTATTTTATAATATTTTTACTTATAAATATTTGTTACACTAAAGAGCACTATGAAAACATGAATTTTCCATAGTTTTGAAGATGGAAGGTTTAAATTTTGGATTAGTAGGCAATTTAAATCTTACATGACCACATAATTTTGATGGTAATGACTATGAATACTGGGGACATAGAATGAATAATTTTTTTTCAATATTGGTGTTAAATAAATTTTATGCTAAGTGGAGATTTCAATATTCCTAATAATGATGTTTTAATTTTTACCAATTAGGAGAATAAGAGTATAAATTGAATTAAATGTTACAAAATACATTCCATTGTTCAATGAGTATATATATATATATATCTAGATTTATTCTTTTTATAATACCAATTTTATTCGGAAGAAAATAAATATTACTCATTTTTTTACATCTAATGTGGTTTAGACTAGAAGACCTATGATATGATAAGATTATCATGATTTTTAGTTTCCATACTGAGAACCTGTTTGTAAGGCACAATAATGATTTATGAAAAGAGTAAACATTTTACAATATATGGGAGAGAAAATACCATATGATGAAACCCTCTTTCAAAATATAATAGACATCATTCCCAATGAGTGGGAATAAAAAAGAACTATTTTTGGTTAATCAAGAAACATTAAACATGTTAATCTTGAGGAGTCGTTTTGGAACTCGTTGGAAAAAGAATAGTTTCAAAAGAGATGTAGAGAAGACAAGAAAAATAAATTTATATTTTCTTTTGAGACAACTACAAATTAGAAAAATCCAAGACTCTATAAAAATTGTAATTTCTATATAGGCAAAGATACTTGTGATTCAATTTGATTCAAGTGAATAGTAATATTTGGAAAATAAGTTATCCAATATTTCTCGAAGGATAAAAAATATTATTCAAATGAATGATTTTTAGTATTGATATAAGAAAATCTATAATGATAAGAATTAAATTGATGTTACTTAATATGAATTCCATAAAGCTGGATATAATAGAACTCCTTTCTCAATGTTTAAAATAAACACAGTCTAAAAGGAATCAAACAAATTATTAAAAGATAAAAGGAAATAACTTCCTAATGGAAAATGATTCTTGGAGTTCTAGTGGTGTAGATTATTCATTTTAATACTTAGACAATGAATAAATATGGAAAAAAGAACATTGTTCTAATTTCTAGATACCTTTTGAAAATCATTTTCTCATGTAAAAGTTACACTCTACCAAATCATTGACTAATATGTCTTTAAATGAAAACTATCCTGATGATAATAGTAATATTTCTTCTAATGAAGAGAATTTCATTGAAAAAGATAACTATTTTTCTTCATATGAAGAAGTCTGAATATTTTATAAATTTCTTGAAAATAAAAATAGAAAAGTTAGAAAGAAAATTGAAAAAGAAAATGCAAGAATAAATGTTTTGACAAAATAAGTATCATATCTTTCTAATGATCGTGTTATGAATTTTTTTGAAATTGATTCCATTTCTAAAAAACGTGTTAAATAAAATTCTATGAAGTATAAGATTTTAGTTGAATTTTAAAATGTAATTTTTGTGAAAAGTGTTTTAGAGGAAAAAATCACTTCTAAAATAACGAATTGTGATGACAAAGATTTTTTTGTGAACCTAAAATAAGAAATATTTTCTTTGAAGAAACATTTATCAAAATTTACATCTAGTAAATAAGAACTTCATAAAATTTATAAACAAATTATTCATATATAAAATAGTTATTTAATTGTTTAATCTCATTTAAAACCTATTTTTAGTATTAACTATTTGGTTCATAAAAGTGAACCCTTTTGCACAAAGTGTCAAAGTGGAAGACATTGGAATAAAAATTGTTCCTTAAATAAAATTCAATCCTTTGGATTCCACAAATCCCACTTTTTAAACAAATTTTTGTTCCCACCTTTTAATTTTTAAAATTTCTAGAACGAAGAAAGGTCGGATTCCAGAAGACAAAATAGTTTTGGTTTTAGGAAAACAAAGGAAGTACCAACAACCAGAATATATGGTACATAAATAGTGGATGTTCTCACATTATGATGGGTAACAAATACTTTTTTGAAAATATTATTGTAATGAAAGGTGGAGGAGTTACCCTCATAGACAATTATCAAGGAATGATTGTTGTTAAATTTCATATTTTTCTTCTTGGAAAAGCATTTATTTCAAATGTTTTATTTGTTAATGTGATTAAGTATAACCTTATAAATATAATTCAATTATGTGATGATGGTTACCTTGTTAATTTTAGGAATAATAAGTGTGTAGTACACATTTCCAAGGATTAATTCTTTCTTTCTACCCTTCAGCATGAGAATGTTTATACACTAAACTTATTGGACCTTAGGATCGGAGACATACCTTCTGTTAGTACAATGGAAGATCAATATTTATTATGGAATAGAACTTTAAGACACTGTAACCTTAGGAACATATATAAATTCTATAATAAAATTCTTTTTATTGATATACAATAAAATAAATTTTATTCTCGAAAATTATGTGACCCTTGTCACTATGTCAAGGAACATATGTTAAGTTATAAATAAATTAGTGATGTTTCAACTTTTGGTGCTTTAAATTTTGTGTACATAGATCATTTTGGTCCTACACAAACAGAAAGAATTGGAGGAAAGTGTTCTGTATTTGGGTTATTTGATGGCTATACTAGATATACATGGTTCTATTTTCTAGAAAAGAAATATTAAGACTATTATTATTTTAAAATTATTTTTTCCAAAGATAAAAATGAGAAAACCTTTCCATTGGTAACTATTTATAGAGATCATGGTGGAGAAATAGAAAATTCTGATTTTGAAATTTTTTTAATAAGAAAGTTAATATATATCTCTATTCAGTACCTAGATATCCTAAAAATGGTGATGTTTAATGGTGAAATTTTATTCACCAAGAGGTAACAAGAACCATATTGAGTGAATATTATATTGCAAAACATTTTCGGGATGAAGCTATGAGTACTACTTGTTAAATTCTAAATTAGGTTTTAATTAGACAATTTCATAATAAAACACATTATGAATTATGGTCTGGATGAAAACCAAATTTTTTTATTTTATTATTTTCGGATAAAAATTATTCATTCTCAATAAAAAAAATAATTTACCAAAATTCTCATCCAAATTCTGTAAAGGTATTTCTTTTGGCTATTCCACTACTTCTAATGCATATAGTGTTTTGAAAAAAAATTCTTGTGCAGTTGAGGAAAAAATACATATTAATTTTGATGAAACTGGTCCATTTTTTTAACAAAAACATCAACCAACATCTTCTAATGTGCTTTACAAAACTGAATATCATCCTTTTATAGATGATTCTTGAAATAATGAAAATACTCATGTAATATTTTATGATGTATTTACTCTAGAATACATTCAATCATATATTTATGAATAGGTTTTAAAAAAACTAACAATTTATTTCTTAAGAATAATCCCAGTAATAGTATCATTAGTGATGTAAATCAACCTATAAGGACTATATGTTCATTGAGAAATTATGTATAACATATAGAATTTCTTTCAAAATTCAAACCTAAATGTCCTAAATAGGCCTTTAGTGATAAATATTTGATTAAGGAAATGCAAGAGGAATTATATGAATTTGAAAGGAATAAAGTATGGAACTTGGTTTAAATAACTAAAGAAACTTCTGTAATTGGAGTAAAATGGGGTTTCAGAATCAAATGGGATGAAAATGAAATAAAAATTATAAATAATGCAAGACAAGTTGGTAAATGTTATACGAAACAATTGGGAATAAATTACAAATAAACCTATGCTCCGATAGCTAGACTTGAATCTATTCACATACTATTATACATTACAACATTATTTAATTTAAATATTTTTTAAATGGATGTGAATTGTGATTTGCATAATATATATGATCAAGTGGAATTTTTTATTGAACAATATCCTAGTTTTAAAGATAGAAACATCCTGAATATGTTTTAAAACTTATCATTGAACAATCCCCTAGAGCTTGGTATGATTGATTAACAAGACTTTTTCATCAACATTTTTAAGTCAACTACTGATCCAACACTTTTTTTAGGAATGAAAACAAAAATGTTTTGATTATTCAAATTTATTTTTATGTCATCATATTCAGATCATGTCGCAAATATTTAATAGATTCTTTTTTGAATCATATGAAATCTGTGTTTGAGATGAGTATGATAGGTGATTTAACATTATTTATTGGTTTTTAAATTTCTAAAAAACCATAAGGGACTTATATATCCCAATATAATTAAATAAATTTTTTTAGAAAGTATTGATATGAAAATTCTAAAAGTATCAGTACTCTTATCTGTACCAAAAAATACTCTAGAAATTGATGATGCTGGACAACTATGAAAATAAACAACTTTTAAAGTGATTATAGGAAGTATACTATATTTAATATCTAGTCATACAAATTTATTATTTTCAGAACGTTTATGTGTAATATATCAATCAAATCTAAAATAATCTTATTTAAAATATATGAAAATAATTTTTTACTATTTAAATGGAACAATGGATTTTAAACTTTTTAAATCTTTTGGAAATGATTTTCAATAATTATGATCATTGAATTTTGATTTTTGTGGTTCTTTAATGGATAAAATAATAACATCACGAACATGTCATTTATTATGTGATTTTTTATTTTCATAGTCTTGTAAGAAACATAACTCACTAGCTCTTCCCACTACTAAAGAGGAATATGTTGTAGATTGAAGTTGTTGTGATCAAGTGTTGTTGATGAAACACACACTCACTAATTATGGAACGAGATTTACTAACACTCAATTACTATGTGATAATAGTTGTTACATATATTTAAGTAAAAATACTTCACATCCTCACATGAAAAACACAAAGATATTATCCATCACTTTCATAGGGATCACACACTTAAAGGAGATATCATTTTTCCATTTTTTATAATGCAAGAAAAACATGGTGATATATATACCAATACATTACATTCCGATAGATTTTAATACATTAAACAGAAGTTACAAAAGATCACTATAATATAATCATTCATATATACTTCTTGATTAAACAATCTCATTTCATTATGTAATTTCACTTCAAAAATGGAATACATATTATTGTTGTATCATGTTATAAATATATAAGTATCATGTTTTTAAATTTATTGATATTTTATTTTTTAATTTATCATTATCATGTTTTAAATTTATCAGTGTTATGTTTTAAATTTATTGGTTTCATGTTTTATATTTATCGATATGATGTTTTTAAAATTATCACTATCTTGTTTTTAAATATATTAGTATCATGTTTTTAAATCCTCCTTTCTCATGTTTCTAAAATTTTTAGTCCCATATTTTAAAAATCATTTAGTCTCTATGAATTCTATTTTATCATACTAGAAAAATTTAACATATTTGAATCCTATTTTCTCTAACTCAAAATATTCATATAATAATTAAGTCAATACATCCATCCTAATACTATGACATGTTCAATTTGTAAGCCATACACATTCTATTACATTTATAATTATTTGTATTTCAAATCTTTCACTTTTTTTAAAAACCAATTTCATTCATCTTGAATATTATTTTTCATGTGTTTTTAAAACTTGAGGAGACGAAATTTTTCTGAACCATTATATCTTCTGGATCTAATATTGATAATAGATTCTCAATGACCACTTCCCCTCACCAATATAATGTTAACCCCATCCATTCCAACTTAAAAAAATTTCAGAAGAGTTTATATCCCCTACTGCCCTTCAAAAATCCTGGACAAATTATTTCCTTACTCAGAAAAGGTTTTTCTCTTCATGTAAGAGTATGCTGCATCTTTTCCAATATTAAAATAGACGACTCTAGAAAACTTTTCCTAAATGATTTATAATGGATAAATGATATATTCTATAGAATTTAATGAAAAATATTATTCTTCTTTGAAATGTATAACAAATTTCAAGGCTAGGAGTAACTATGTATTGAAAAACTCAATATTGATCAATATCTTCTTCATATTGAATATGTTTTAGAGTTCTATATAACCATGAAAATAAATGATGATTTTAAGACCTCATTTTCCATTTATGAAAAATATTACACCAGGTCTATGAAATAAAAATAAAAAATTGTTGGAGTACCACGTGAAGGTGACACACTTTTCCCATCCCATAAGATACCAAAAAAAATCAACATTTAATTAGAAACTAGATGAGGAATATGTTTTGATATTCATGAAGAGAGAAAAAATTAAATCATCTCTTAGCTGATAACCATCTTGAACCCATTTGGATGAATGGATTTATAGTTCCCTGAAAGGTTGATAAAGAAACCATCAAGGTTTCAAATGTTTTCATTCATGAAAATTTGTTAAGCATGAGAAATTTAAATCTCATGGGTCATATTCATTTAAAAAAAATTGAGGCCTTGTGAAATTAAATATCATTTGTTAATGTTTCTTGGTATTTTGAGTAAAATTCAAAAAAAGTTTTTTAAATTATGTAATTTGGAAATCAATTCCAAATCAAAAGGTTTAAATGTTCATATTATCAGTGATGATATGAACAGAAGGCTGTGATTATTTTTGAATTTCAAAATAAAGAAGTTTGAAAAATATCTAGGATCCAAAAAATAGATAGAAGTGGATGGAGAGAGCCATGAAGTTCTAAAACAGTAAAGAAATGATTGTTTCTAAGAACAATAAATCCGATTAATAACCACCCAAATAATCAAATAATAAAAATACCATAAATGATGATGTTTCAGCTGAATGGAGAAAGAAAAAAGAAGAATTGAAAGAGGGCTACCCCTGATCCAGTCATGACCCCACTAAGGCTCTTTCCAAAAACATTATTACCCAATAAATCTTCAAGGAGATAGAGAAGAATATGAGAGGTAATAAGTCAAAGGATGAGTCAATTTATTTCGAAAGGTTGTTAGAAAAAGTTGATAAGTACAATGATGATGTTTCTTTAATAGAATATCTTAAACAAAAACAATCTCTTCAATCAATTCAAGATAATGGAAAACAAATACTTGGAAAACATTCGGTTCCAAAAACTATAAGTCAAGAAATTTTTCAACAAGAAGATGAAGATAGTGGCCTAAGGTAGATTGATGAGTATTTTGATGAATTTGAAGACAAGGATGGAATCCATGAATAACTAGTAGTAGAATAATTATAATAAGAATAATAACATGAACATTAAAACCAAACAGAAGTTGTTAATAGTAAAATTCCTCATATAATGAAAATTCCCATGGAATCATCCGAAGAATCATCTTTTAAATTCTCATCTGTAAAAGTCCAATACTTTAAAATAATTGTTCAAAAACCATACCCAAGAGAGTCATTAATGTTTTATATAAGAAGAAGAAGATCCCAATGAAATTGAGAATCAAAACATAGACGATGTGGCTATTGGAACTCTTTACGTTGAACATCCTAATTTTATATAAGACATATATTCTGATAGAACAATCTCAATCAAAAAATTTTAATACATTGAACATGCATTGAAAATACTAGAAAATCTTATACCTTATTTTTCCAAAAATTGATTTAAAGGTTGACTTGCATTCCAATTATCATAGTGGTAGATCATACTCAATAAATTTTTTGATGGAATGATTTTTAAAACTCTAAATTGAATTCAAAGTGTTTAAAGAATGTTTTACAGATCATAGTAAGGCTTTCAAAAATTTTGTCATTTTTTCACATAGTATCGATGGAAGTGTCAAGAATCATGAGGATAATATTGAAGATATAAGCAGGCTAGTAAAAAATGTTTCTACTACATTTAATAAGCTTGAAAGTGAAACCAATGCTAATGAGATAGATTTTGAAAATCCCCCTCCTTCAAAATATAATTACTTTGAAGAAAACATGGAACTCAATGATAAAGTATTTGACCCAAACTCTGAAAATATATTTCTAACAAAAATATATGAAATCATAGAGAAGGTAACCAGTGTAAAATCTGAAAAGTATCAGGCTTAAGAGGAAAGGAATAAAGAAAAGTTTCAGGCTCAATAATAGATTCTTAATGCTCAGGAAGTAAAATATCGACTCAAAGAATAAAAGATTCTTAATCATGATATATTTTTTTTTTCAGAAAAGGAAGATATATTCCTTTACCAGAAAGAGATTTTTGATAAATTGAGGGATGATTGAAAGGATTTCAAGAAGATGAAGGGGGTTATATACAACCATATGCAAAAGAAATAATTTCTTTTTGAAATATTACTTTATTACTTTTTTAATCATTATTGAATTATTTTGACATCTAAAATTTTGATTGAATAGTTTTCATTTTTTTAATGGATGTTTTTTCACTTATTCTAGATTGTCAAATTCACTATTTTATTTTAGTTTGTGGTTTCTAACTCTTTTTTATGTATTATAAGATCTTCTATATTCCTATTTGTAAATCAAGAAGCTGGATATTGTGCTATAAATGGAGAGAATGTGTTATAATGGGTAATAATTTTTTATAGATGGAGAATGTATTCAAAAAGGGGAGAAATTATCATAAATAATAATAATCCTTTTAAGGATGGATATTTTTTTAGAATATAATCCTTTGGGATTTTGATATCTAAAGGGGGAGGTTAGTCATATTTAAACTTAATTTAGAAGTGTTTTAAAACTCAAAGGGAGATAAGTATAAGTCTTAATTTCTAATTTTTAAAACTATATAATTTTATAATGATCTATTTTTTAACTATGGATTTTTCTTTCTAAAAAGGGTGAGATTTTCATGTCAAATCCTTATTTTGAATTTTATAATACTTTTTCTAATGAAAATCACAAATTATATTTATATATCTTCTCCATTATATATCCATTAAATTTATAACCAAATATGATTCAAATAAAACTAGGCTGAAAAGATTTCAACAATAAATACCTATTCTATTTAGAATATTAATCACCTATTATGTTTCTAACCAAAATTGGATATTTGGTTCATAATCGTAATCACCTATTATGTTTTCAATCCTAACCGCTGACAATGATAATACATGAAAAATATATATTTTTCATTGAACATACCAAATACAATTTCCATCTGATATGATTTAAATCTTACTCACTCTATTTATGTAAAACAGAAGTCTTATATTTGTTGTTTAATCATATTTAAAGGAATTATTTAGAATAAATAATATGTCATATTTTTTTCTATCCAAAATAATTTCATGTACTATGTTAAAATGTGAGCATTAGAATGCCAGTTCTCCAATTCCCTCTGATATTTCCATAAGAAATATGAATGTCAGAGCCAAAATATAAACATTGGCATGTGGCCAATAAATACCCAGTCATTTGGACAAGCACAATACTTTAGATGAATTCAATACTTCCAAGGATAACTCTATCAAATATTTGCTTTGTGAGATAGACTATGAAGCCAAGATGTGATTTGATCATTTTACATACATATGAGTTTTAAGAGTTCTTGTTTTTCATAGCGTGATGCCGAATTTTAGGGATTATGATTGAGGGATTCTGGGGATTGGAAGATAGATGTGTTGACCATTTGCAGATTGATGGATTCTAAATCAAGAAAGATAGGGGTGTTGATTACATTATATTCAAGGTCATGAGAGTATAGCTTGATAGAATCTGATCATTTTATCGAGGAATTACCCTGGTGTGAGTACAAAATTCTTTATTGAAAGTAAAAATCAAGGGACCTCACTTCTAGTATATTGGATACCCTTCTCTTTGAGTTTAAATAACTTCATTATTTTACATTTCCACTACATTATAAGAGAAATTTAATTATTTTACATATTCATATTTTAATTCTGTATTCTGCTTATCATAACCAATCTAATTATGAAATATTTATATTACTTGGATTACGATCAAAGTTATTATGATTGTAGTGATTACATTATTTTTTAATTACTCATTACGATTTAGTACACATTAAGATTTAATCATTATATTTTTTTTTACTCTGATCATCATAACCATAATGATTACGACCATTTAAACACTTACTCTATTTTAATCATTTCATCAATGAATAAAATAAATTTCAATCATGACATGTGAAATAATTATTGTATCCAACCTGATTACGATATTCTTTATCATTGGAAATTGGGCCCAAATAGATTAATTTATCAAAATACAGTAATTGATTTTATGAATTTAATTATTTTAAATTCTTTTAAACTAAATCCCTTTAAGGAATAAAAATGAATGTTTTTAAACCAACAATTCACCCCCATAGTATTGTTCCATATTTATATACATTACAATCCAACAGTAGAGATCATATGGAGCCCATAAGATAGATTGAGGGAATTTCCATTTTAGAATTCACTATTGTTTTGGGGGCTTGTGGAACTTTCAACACTATAAGGCCCAAGGATACAACCAAAATCATCCACGTTGTTGAATATATGTCTGAATCTGGACTCATTCACTCCACCTGATTGATGGGAAATACATTTTCATCATTGATCTTTATGATGGGTTCATCATGGATCACTTCCAAACCATTTAGTGTAGTAACCCATTCAAAAAAATCAACATAGTGCTACTTTCATTAAAGCCATAGAATCCTGCATCGATATAGTGTGACTTCGAAGATTCAATTTGGTCCTTATCGGTATTCAATTTTCCACTCTATCCACTGGTGCAATAATTGATGCACTGATGGTATGATGAGGTAATCACTATATGATGATGCATCCATGTCCTTCCTAACAAGAGGTTATAGTTCGTGTTTTTGCGGTCCACCATAAATTTTGTGTCTTCTACGAGGTACAAAAATTGAATTTTGAGCTTGATTTGGCATAGTGGACTTTTCTAACTTTTATCATATCCCAATAGGGTTGTGGTGTAGGGTGATAGGCTATCCTCATTGCAGCCCAGCTGATGAAGTGATCGTTGTGGAATGAGATTAACTCTAGAGCCATTTTCAATGAAGGGATTTCAGATATCTAAATCATTTATCTTTCCACACACATACAAGGGTTTAATGTTTCCTTTCATAATGTAATTTTAAACTCTATATGTGAAGGAAATGATTTCATGGAATTCTTCCAAATTAGTCTCCATCCGATAGAATTCTGTAGTGGTTCTGTCGACTTCAAACTCATGGGGTCATAGAAAAGATTATATAACTTCTTCTTAGGGATCTATTAATTAATTTAGGGCATCTATGATTGAAAACATAGCTGGTACTGAAGACAATTATTTTATAATGTCATATTTCTGATCTAAAGGATAGTACTTCCATACATTGTGAGTTTAGTTGGGTAGAACTACATACATGCCGCTATAGATTAGTCAATTGTCCCACTTATAATGGATATTAAAGGATGATTGGGACATGGTGTCTTCTAGAAGAGGCATGGAAATTCTCTTGATCATTTTAGATTTGTTTAGTATCCACAACATTGATAGTTAGAGTGAGAGTATCGCTAGTAATTGGGTTTCTTCCACAACTGCATCTTCCTGGGTATCCATGGATACTGCAGCCTCTTCTTCCAACTCCCTAATTTGATGTAGGGATCTCAGGTTTAGATCCATAATCTTCATTTTAGAAGGGATCTACTATGGGATTAAAATTAATGGAGCCAAAGATTAGTTTCTCATCTAGTGATGACTTTTCTTGATCTACTTATTCTATTGACACCATTTGGTGGGTAAATACCCATCCCTTCATATTGTATGGCATAAAATTTGAGAGTTTCAAATCCAAACATTGTCCTTAGTGCATGTTTGTCTTATTGTACTCTGTCCAACCACATATGGGAGGATTTTGGGGATGAGGATGTTCATTGTGCTGCATCCAGAGAATTCATGGGGTATAATTGTTTATTAACGTGGGATTAGATAATGACATGGGTCTGGTTGACTATTTTATGAGTCATCTAACTATTTAACGTATGGTTTATTTTGTTAACAACATTTTGCCACTCCCCTCCTTCATCTAGGTTAGTGATTGAAACATATTCCACTTGTGCTGTCAGTGATCGTAATATGAAACTTCCAGATTCTATCGTTCATTGTAGGAGGTCCTTGAAGACGAAATACTTCTGAATGGTGTAACCTAGTGTTTGGTAGAAGGGATAATAATCTGGATGGTTTTTGAGACCTTCTTCATCATTTCTCTTTTCATCAGGTAGATAGAGAAATTTACTTTTCAAGGAGGCTAGGATGTTGACCTAAATGAGGTTATATCATAATGAATAAACATTATTCCTTTATTCCTAGAATTGGCTTATCCTTGGTCACCTACCCTCATATTGACAAGGAAATGGCTTCTATTGATATATTGGGCACCTATCTGATTCAGTTCAGTCCTTGGATATGGGGTATGTTTAGGGGGTGGCTTAAGCATAACAGAAGATGATTCATCTCTACCTAATCTTTTTCATAGGGCCAATGGGGCTACCTAAGAATGGAGGATAGTCCAATATAAGGAATATTCTATCCATTTAGTAAGGGTAGAGAAATAATGAAACCCACTCATATATTTTACTAAGATGAGTGGAATTCATATATTGTTATAGAGGTTATCAATTTACATTGCAATATTCTTATTTTTGGTTATCAGTTGGTTTGGAGAGTGGGTGAAACCTTTCCACCTGGTAATGAAATATGAGACACATTCTTTATATTTCTATTTGAAGTAAAAATGGTCACTGACTATTGATTTTGGAAATGTTTAAATGAACTATAAAATTAAATTCCTTCAAATATCTTCCCATCCTATTATTGACTAAGAAGGAAAACTACTATACCATACAAAGACAAAGTCGTTCATGTTTCACCATAAGAATTTGAGTTTCACTACTCCTTGTGTCTCTGGGGTACCCATCATGGGATGACAGTAAGACATATAAGGTATTTTTTGTAGTTTCAAGTTATGTGATCCACTAAATACTGGAATTATGGGGTTCCTAAAATTTGGTGGTGGTGGAACGTTACTCACCTTGTTGGAGTACTGTTTTAGTTCTAGTTATATTAGAGCATGCTTCCATTTTATTGAATCTAATCAAGATTCCAATAACCAAATGGTATTAATGATAAATTGATGCATGTTTTCTTATACTTTATCATAGTCTAGTGTATTAGGGGGAATATTTGGTCATACAATTACTTCTGGTGATTGGGGCAGATACTCGACCCGGGGAATCATTTATGGATTTTCTGAATTTTGTTCCATTTGTTTCATCAAAGGTGGAAATTGTTGATATTCTACTGGTAATGGGTTTAGGTATAGTTATGTTCCTAGGATTTCTTTAGATTATTTCTCAAACCTTTCTTTATTTTCTTGTTTGAGCCCTTATGGGAGGGGAACACCTATATGAAGGGTGTATTGAATCACTACCTGCAGAACATATCTGGAAGGATGAATTCCTCGAAGCAGTTTCACATTGATTCTAAAATATTCATTCATTCATTCATCATATTGAGAAAATATATCATCAATTGTTTGGGACTCATTCTCATTGCATGGAAGTGGATTTCAGGAAACCAAGTTGTTGTTCTTCTGGTTGTTGGGAATTCATAATGAATGTAATTGGGGATTGGCCAAGGGGGAACCCAAATTTATGGTGGCTCTTTGGCACCGGGTACACACACCTTCTGGATTAGTGTGGGACTTCATGAAGGAACCATCTTCTCTTACATCATTGTAATTTTCAACTTTTTTGTATGTTCTATGGGATCGATGCGCACAACGTTAACTTAGGGATAATGCATGGTGGGTGGCGTACCAAGTTCCAAATGAGATATTTTTTCATCCTTCACATGACTATCCCCTTCCAATCTAATATCCTATTCTAGTTTCTTAGTGAAGGGTAACCCAAATGGAACATTTACATGAACTTATTGTACACCTCCCCTGTTGGGGGAATGAATAAAGAGATGATATAGAATGGGTGACCTCTCTATTCATTGTCCTCCATATATAGTAAAAGGATGACGTCTACTAGGAGGGCTGTTTGAGGAAAATATTCCCTATCCCATTTGTTCGGTGTTTCTCTTGTACCTCTATTACTATGCCTCGTCCAATATTTTTTGGTCTTACAGGGGATTTTGGTATTCAAAATGCCCCTCACCCAGCAGGTTGTGGCTGATCCTGTACTACAACTATTGATGCTTCTATTACCTCTTCCATGATCTCATGCATTCCAAATCATGGATGATCCGAATATGGTACAAGGTCTACAAAGGAATATTTTTCATTCTAGGACATGGAAATTTCTTAATGATTGGAATACCTTAGAGGAGGAACCTACTATATGTTCTCAATTTCCTGGTACAATTGTTTTTCAATCTCACTTTCTTTTCAGTCTAGATTCATTGGAGTCTTACTTAACGTTGGTTATTGTCAAAATTTTTTTCCTTTATAAACAAGTATTTCATTTGATCATAGTCATGGGATAACTAAATTGAAGGATATAATTTCCAATTGCTTCTTCTGGAAAATAATTGGTGTAATGTGAAATGATTCATGCTCTATCCAACCCCATTTATGAACCCCATATGGAACATTGCTGATAAAGAAACACAACATTGGTAGTGAGTGGTGAAAGAATAATTTGAGTTATTTCTTCCACCTCTCATGTTTTAGCCCTCATATATATGGATGAGATTATAGGTAAATTTGACCCTGAATCTCCCCCAATATACTGACGTGGTATCCATAAATATTTTAGGGTAAATACTTTTCTTTCGGATAGAAGAGTGTTTTCTAGAAAATGAGATGAATGTTATGTATACATTCCTCAGAAAACTCTATCGGTCTGCCAAACTAATAAGTGGATATGGGTTAAAACATAATGTGTATTTCATCTGTGGATAATTTTCTTCTCATGACAAACATATCATGTTGCTCGTTTTCTAGGGACTCCTCTACTTGTTCTTCCCAATATGAATGCTTTTTGATGTTTTAATTCCATGAATTAGGTCTAGAAAGAGTCTCATTGATATATGGATATTACATGGGTGTCTCAGAAGATGATTGTGGACCTAAAATTTGTTCTAAATAATAATGTGTGTCTCTTTGTATTAACAGAGTCTCTTACCTATCTAAACCCACATTTCCAAGTGCCTCAGAATACGAGGTCTTTCTTGTGTATAGCTCAGTGAGGGGAGGACCATCTTGTTGGTGTGAATATTGACTATGGGGTGGACCTCTGTAGTCAATGCCATGAGGGTGATTACTATCATCAGGGTTTAGTGTCCGACTACAAGGAGATGTATTATAACACATACCCAATGTAGGACCATTAGGGAAGACCACTCCAAAGGGATGCACTTCTTGCTTCTTGATTTCACTATAGGGAGGGTCTTTGTAGTGACTACCATAATGTCGAGGACTACCATCATAGCGATATTTCCAGCTGTAGGGAAAATTTATGATGTGTACACCCTAGGGAGGACATTCAAAATGGAGTTCAACATGGGGAGGAAATTCACAGCAACTTCCTTCATGGTGAGTACTACTATAATATTTGGATTTCTATCTATTGGGATAATATCTATAGTGTGCATCATGGGGATGAACTTCAAGATGAACTGAAACAATGGGTGGACCTTCTTGTTTCTTGATGACACTATGGGGAGGACCTTCATAGTGACTTCCATCATGGTGGGGACTACCATCATATCATATAATCTTATTGTAGGGTGAATTTTTGTAGTGTATACACTAATGAGGGCCATCAGGGTGAATGAAAGTTAGGGGATTACCATCTTACTATCCAATATTCCTTTCCTATGTATAGATACCATGTCACTCATCTAGAGATATGATATCATGATAAATTTTTTCATGACCACAATGAAATCCCCCATGGGTACTCTAAAGAAGACCTTCATAACTACTGGTAACAACAATGGTGAGAGGACCTTCAATATTTCTACTACCACTCTCATAATTCTATTATGGGTTGACCAGATCCTGAGCCTATTTTGATAGATTCTTGATGAAAGCATGATGTCCAACTACTTACACAGATAGATGACATAGGTTCTCTTAATTTTCATATTAGATTTTATTTTTATCATTTTTTACAGCTCTCCTATAAAAACTTGGGGCCTCCTGGTGTTGGTAACAACCTTCGTATTTGTGATTATGTTTGGTTAGTCCCTATGATGCCGTCAGGATACACTGACGAGTATCATGTGTTTTGATAGGGATATA
The DNA here is from genome assembly GCA_963277665.1 of Viscum album. Classification (NCBI taxonomy): domain Eukaryota; kingdom Viridiplantae; phylum Streptophyta; class Magnoliopsida; order Santalales; family Viscaceae; genus Viscum; species Viscum album. Next base: position 1,023,204,591 of record OY728137.1, read on the forward strand.
AGCCTATATTGGAGCATCTGCAATGGTGGAGTTGTGTCCTCTATTTGGAATGGGTTTTTGTTCTTGATCGGATTGTCCTTGTATCATGGAATATGGTCCTTGAGTTTCTATGACTAGAGTTGGGATGCAAGTATTCTCTAGAGTGACTATATTATCTTTTGTGGGAGTCACCCCTCTTGGGGAGAGGTGGTTGTGGGCCAAAATCCTTGTGATTATGATGAACATGGTTACTTCTTGACTGGTTTAAAGAATATGATCAAGAATCTATGTTTGAACTAACATTATTTCTACAATGTGTTGAGATATGTTTTTAGTTGGAACGTGGATAAATGCCCATTCTAATGTCGAAGAAGGAGTTTTTTTTCTGTTTTCCTCATACATCGTTATCTAGTGGGTACTAATAGTACTCTTATGTTGGGGCAGATGAATGAGTCTCACCCTTTTTTCTCTACTTACCATCCAATTTGGATGATGAGATACACATTTGAAAGAAATTATTTTCATCTTATTATGTGACTTTATATTTCTTGTGTGGGCTTGATATGCATGTATAGGAATTTGACACTAGTTTTATTTTATGGCCACTCTAATTTAATGATGGGATTGACATGAGGGAGAAGATATTACTCTCTACCCATACTTGATTTCCACCTTATTTGATGGGTGGGCTTCATATTCATTTGTAGAGATGTGTGTCTGCATGTAGTTTTCCATCCTATTTGGATGTTAGGCTTCATGCGCACATGTTGGGATTTGCATCTGCCTATAATTTTTTACCCTGTTTGTGGGGTGAGACTGGCTAGCATTATCAGGACTCTACAGTTTCTCGAGAAGTGCCACCCTATTTATGTGTTGGTATATATAAGAGTGATTGGAGATATTTTTCTGCTCATAGAAATCATCCTTATTTCTATGGAATCTTTGGAAGTGGGGGTAGGGTTCTATGTCTACCCATAGTATGCTTCCATGTTATCAGTGCATATCTCTACCCGAGGAACTAGTGAGATGAACCAATCCTGGTTATATGTTTTCCACCCTTGGAGGGAATCCCGGGTTACCCATTATTTTTTTTATCTAAATAAGGATCCCTTGTTGCCAAACCCTCTTCAAAATGAGGATATTGGGTTTCATGACATTAAAGGTGACGTCTTCCGAAAGTTCCCCCTGAGTGAGACCCATATGCCATAAGGATGAATTCATCCACTATGACTTCATTTTCCCCTCAATGATATGGGAGGTAATCATTGTCACATTCTGGTGACAGGCTTATGAAACTATTAGAAATGGATTATAGGGTCACCCTATGTTGGATTTCCATCCATTGATGAAGAGGTGGTTGTCTCGGCTTAATGGACTAGAGGTATTACATTTATGTATCTATCATAGCGAGAGTATCATTTTTATAGTAATCCCAGATTAGTTTATTTGAAACCCAGCATTAAAGACACTAGGTGGGCCATGGAGCCATATTCTTCATTAAGATCATGACCGTCTGTGCATTGGAAAACACACGTGTCTGAGTGAACTATTGGGATGACATTAGATTGAAGGTAGCTATGTAGACCTAAAATATATATAACAAGTACAGAAAGAAAAACACCTTCAACGTATCATCTAATGAACAAATATATAACTGATTATCTTTCTTGGATTTCTTTCTATTGGATGTGAAAGAGGCCTAATATGGGGTAATGTAGCCACCTTGGTTAAGGATTTATGTCGAGTTCCCCTTTTTTGTTTTGGCCTGAATTGTGTTGTACCCAAGAAATAAAAATATGGTCTAACAGTTATTGGGAAGTATATACTTTTCATATTATGATGGAAGTTCCACATTTAAGTGGTCCCGACCAATGATTTTAGGGGGATATGTGTTTGTGAAATTTATCCACATCAGGTCTGACATATTCAGATTGTCTCTAACAGGATTATTTTTAGATCTAAAACACCCATCCACCCACTTATCCATGATTCATGGAACTTCTTTCCAATGGAAGGTTCTTATTGGATGATTTATCAAATGACACTTGAGGACTCATATTGGTTAAGAGCATAGGGACTCAGGCATATCACACCCATTTGGGTGGAATTATTTCATATTTTGGGACTCAATTATAGATTTATTCTATGTTCATATCTTCATGAATCCATGGTTCATTCGCAAGCTTGAGTGTGTGGAATACTAATAGGTCTCAAGAACAAAAATAATATGAATTGGTTCAAAATATCATGTATGTATTATAGGTTCTTCCTTAACATTACCTTCTTATTGGAAAAACCATGATTTCCTTAGTTATCACTAAGACAATTCTAGTTTTAAGCCATATGGGATGTAACTCTGAAGAATATCATCATCCAGGGGGACGTGAATTATTTCAATATTGGAATTGAACCTGCAAGATGGGTTTCCAATGATTCCTCATGACAGAAATCATAACCCACATAGTTTGGGGACCCTTTACTGGACACATAACCTAATAAGGTCACGTGAAAAGGACATAAGATAACCGATGATAATATGAAATTGTTGGGATTGACCCTCGGGATGTTTCCTACGTATCCCAGCAAATTTGGAAACAAATTCCATGTAGTTATGAATGCTCGGGCATACACATGGAAGCTTCTTATTAAAGGGGGAATGATTTGGGGATTACATCTAGAGGGAAGGTCCATTTGATATCGAGCCAGAGAATGTCATCCTACATATTCTAGTTAGAGTAGGAATCAGTGTTCTCATAGTTCAATTAGTGGGTGGATCATGTAGATAACATGGTCTCCACTAATCCCTAAGCCCACATGATTCATGATCAGTGTGAGAAACAAGAGTAAGTGGTAAATCAAGATAATGATAGACTTTATTCTCTCTGTTGGTGGAAAATGTGGAGGACTATGGTAGGAGATTCCAGAGATATGTCACTTCTATAAAGAGGGGCTAGGGTGTTACCTAATATGATGTGCCTAATGATTGGTTGTAGGAAGTGGGAGGAGAATTCTTCATTAAATGGGAATGCACATCTGGATTTCCCTTATTTATCACTTGACCTCATCGAACGGAAAGGCTATTGATTACACTTAATCTCTAGAAGGGGGATGTACATGTGAGCATTAAGAGGGTAGAACCTAAATTACAATTGGAATGAAAACGTATGGATATTCTGGGGATCTTCCTTATCAAAGGGATTAATCCCATGAATTCGCTTACCATGGCTATGTAAACTCATAAGGGTGTGATGATGTGGCCAATGGTTTTATAATGTAGGACCAGTGACTTTTGAAGAGTCATTGGCCATGTTTCACTGGATAGTTTCATGGAGGGGTTATGGATGATGTGATATGAATAGAAGGGAATGGTTGGAGATAGAGGGTTGAAAGTCCAAGAATATCACATTCTCCATACCGACTCATAATGTGGGAGGTGTTCTCTCCTACATACCAAGTTTCTATGGGGTTTAAGTGGATATAAACTTACCAAGATGGAACAAAAATCTAATTTTGGTCCATGTATAAATTTTCTACATATAACCAGGTTCATTTTTCACACTGTGGTGTTATGTAGTCCTCAGTTCTGTCCATGTACCATGGTGTTAAAAAATTGTGAGTTCCATCCACTTAATGTAGTGGTACACAATAATGGGTTCCATCCATGTTTTGATTTTGAACATGGTGCAAGGTTCCATCTGCATAGCATATGACTACATGGGAATCCAATTTGTAGAAGGGGAGTTGTTCCTGTGCATTGTGGGAAATTAATCCACGAAGGTAAATAGGTCATTGGTCTACCATGTAATGTTGTGTGTCCTTCTTTATTTCCATGTGTCTGGTCATACATGGAGGGAATCATCAAAATATTTAGCCTTTTTTGGTGCTCTCTTATTATATACCTTCAATCAGTAAGGTCCTCCAAAAAGCTTCCTCTTAAGACTCATTATCCATCTTCCTTTTAGTCCCCCTAGAGGACCTTTTATAGTGGGGAGGAATAGTAGTATTGATATGTTTCTCAACATCCTTTGTGGAAGCCCAAAGAAGAAACTAGGCCCATCGATGACTTAGTCATTGGGGTCATTGGTTCGTTGTCTACTGCAAGAAACAATTACCACATAGTTTCCCCAAATGTCCTCATTTGAAAATTTTTCATGAACCAAATGTGAGTGACTCCATTGAATGTGTACATTACCTTGATTCCTATACTCAAATAATTCCATGAACAATCATCAATGGATTGATTACATGTCAAAAATCATTAGAATGAATGTATACTAGGATTGATCATATTTATAGTGATGAATAAATGGTGACTGACTCTTTCTCATGATTAATTCAATTAATATATTGTTATAGTATATATCCTTTTCTATTTTTGTTGATTTTTTGTATTTTTATAGGTAAAAAATTATTGGTGATGTGTACATGTGTCCTCACCACTCCCCTTTATACCCATTTCCACTCTTTCATCCAATAATAATTATGTGGATGTTGATACTCCTATCCATTTCCTGTGACATTTAATGTTAATAATTAATTAGTATAATTAGTTATTTTAATTAATTATGAGATTAATTAATTATACTCTAAGGTAGTACTTACTCTAATTATTTTTAAATAATGTTTATTAAATTAATTACATGATTACTTATTAAAAATATTATTAATTATATATATTTATTTATGAATTATAAAAATAATAATTTTTTTTTTAATTCTAGTAAAGAGGAATCTGATTCATACCGGAAAAATACTTAATGTGTATTGTGGTCGAGACCACCATAGAAGAGTGGGTTGGATGCTATTTTAAATGATGTAGTTGGATTACTATAATGAATGTAATTTAGAATAAAATAATAAATATATATTATTTAATTTATATATATATATTTACATATTTTATAAACCAATAAAAATTGAGAATGGGGGGGGGGAATTAGGGTGTTAGAGATTTACAATTTTTCACTTCTATAATTTCCATTTTAATATTAATTCTATAATAAAAAAACACTTATTCAACATTTTATTATCTTCACATTATAAAATTCACGAAAAACCAATATCATGCATGTATTGACTTTCATTATTCTGGGTTTACCATATTTAGATGAATTTTTAGTTTTAGTCATGGAGGAGGTGTTGTTTCAATAATTTGGATCAAAATAGGGAATATTAGAATGTTAACAAATAAGAATTATTTATTTGAATGTATTCCAAGGAACATGAGGTTATTCATGCTCTTATGAGAAAATATGAGAAGGTTTGAGGTGACCTGGGTGTTGAGTTGTGGTCGTAGGTGATAAACCACACAATAGAGTAGTTGAATTGCATAGTGGAATGTGTCAAGTGAGTTTAATGTTGATGGTTTGTTGGGAGGTTGAGTTGAGTCATGGAGGACCATAATTTAGAATGGTATAATGCTGATCATTTTATCATATCCCAAGGGTGTCCCACCTTGGTGGTGTTTTCGGTGAAGAGAATATTTCATAGAAATAATTCTACGCTATTATGGGAATGCATGAGTCTGGACTGTCAGGATTGGGCCCCTTTTCCCTTCATGGGAAGTTATGCCACAATCTTAGGACCACCACATAGTGTGTTACTAGATAGATATGTCCATGTCATTACTTGAACACTATGCAGTTGAGGGTACATGTGTGGTAAGGCTATAGGTTTCACCCAAAGGTGAGATACGTGTATATCCCTACAATATTTTATAGATGGAGTATTGGATAGGGGTATTACACCATAACCCCTATAGAAATACAGCAATGGATCTATATCCCACTTTTGTAAAGAGGGATAAACACATAATTTTAGTAATTCCCCATTTTGTTTTAGGGGAAATGTGGTGCTGAGAGAGGTAGATTTATCCAAATCACCTTCCCTCTATTCTAGTTGACCCCGCATGGATGGAGAAACCTTTCCAGGAAATTCATTAAATATTTCTGGTACATTTCTCCTAATAAAATATTCCATTTAATTTTCAAATGAAGCTTATGGATTTATGGAAATTTTAGAGAGGGTTATATTCTGGTTTTAGGATGATCACCCAGAAATTTCCTTGACATATTAAGTATAAATTCTAAAAGGATAAATGATTTTTGTTTTAGGAGATTATTGTTGATTCATGATGCCTAATTTGTTATTTTTAAATTTTTCCTCTATGGATTATTTTTAATAATTAATTATATGGTTTTATTATTAATTATATAGATGTTTTGGATTGATATTTTATCTTGGGTGGTGGTGTGATATTGAACATGGGATGGATGGGCTTGTCCAGGATGAGAGAAGCTTGTTTTGGGTGGTAACTCATACATCGATAAATATAGTCCCTATAATAAAAAATAATTGTATTTTTATTCCTTATTTCATGTGTAAAATTATGTTTCATTATAATTTTAGAGGGATAGAGATTGTTTTCACCCTAGAGAAAATGATAGGACGCATTAGGCATCTTTGGATTTGGATAAGATCTCATTTCCACTGTGAAATTTAAGACCATCTAATGATTGGATTGAAATGGTAGAAGATGTTTAATGAGATGATTAGAGATCTGAGGTAGGACGTATGACTCTATTGGTGTTTCAAATATCCTATAATAGTTACTTATGGATTTTTTTGAATGCATGAAAGGGTTTTCAATAGTGTATTGTGTGAGGCATGCATGCATCTCACTAAAGTAAAGGAGAACACTCTTAATGGAGGGTTTAAAATTAGTTCACTCCATTGGAAGGATGGTTAGGATGAGACCATATGGTGTGTGATATATAGGTTTTATTCTAGTGGTGGGTTAAGTTATTTCATGAGGGTGGTGTGAAAAGGGGCTAAGTGATGGTCAAGAAGTAGGAATTAGATGAGGACTTGAACTGAACACTTGATGTATTGGTTAGATGGATATGCAGGGTTGTGAGAACACTCTGAGGTGTTAGATTAGCCTTAATCAAGTGATTAGTGAAAATATAGTTCAGAAAGAAAATGGAGGATTCAACAATAGGTGAGATGATAATGTTGAGAGGATTGGAATATTAATCTAGAATGGAATGACATATTCATGTTTAGGGGATAAGTCTCATGTGAAGAATGAATAATGATGTATTGTTAGATTATGAGATAGTTTGTGTGCCCTATTTATAAAATATGTTATTGTGGGTTTTGAACCTATCCATGAATGAAATTTGATAGATATATGGGAGAATTTCACCCAGGGTGAGTAGATAGTGTTTTCAAAGTATGACATTTCCATGAGTGAGAGTTTATTTGAAGGTACCAACACGAGTGATATAGTATTAGCTCACATGTGCTTGTGAGTCCCACTCAGGGATTGGAGATTAGTTAGATTTCAACTCCATCCTAAGTTATAGAAATTTTTAGGGAAGGATAGATCTCCCTATAGTGAAAGGGTCTATTCCGGATCTGATGTGGTGTGATATGTAAAAAAGGAAACCCTACATCAGGAGGCATGGTTGTGGTAGGGAAACAGAAATCCCCAACTTGATTGAGAAGTTGTTTATTATACTACCATGAGTTAGAGTCGATTATATGCCACATATGAAGCACCCTTCCTAAGGCCATCATTCATCAGCCGATATTTGGTAGATATACTTCCCCAGATATTCATTAATGGTCCATGTTATAGGTATGGTAAATGATACTACTAGATTCCACATTGAACCTACCCAAGAATTTCATAGATAAATTTTACTTCATGTAATATTAATATTAAATATATATCCTAGAAATACATCACCCATGACTATTTTGGTTTAATATCTATGATATCCTCATTCATAATCAAAATAATAAATGAGATATCTTCAATATCACCCAAAAAGTCCTTCTCACATTATATCCTTATTTAAAAAATCGTAATAAAAAATTATCCATATCCTTAGGAAATGAAAAATGTAACACCCTATAATGATAAAGAGATAAATTACTAAATGATATGACTCATGTCAACATGGTGCACATTCCTTTTCTTGAGCCTTTCTAATAAGAACTTCGTAGTTATGTGTGATTGGCCTGGAGTACTGATCAATATGGGTGAACTTCTAGGAAGTTTCCTAGGGTTTGTGTGAGTGAGGAAAAAGCACACAAGAAAGGGCATGTGGTGGCCAATGGGGAATGTCATTATTTAGATGAACAATTCAAGAACATGGGTGGGCCCTAGGGTGGGGATCATGTGACTGCGGGGAAACGAGTGGTACCTAGCGGGCCAGGACCCAACAACAATTTCAAGGTGGGGTGTTTGTTCTATCACAGGTACCAAGTCATCACATTTGGTATTAGAGGTAGTAAAGAACCTTAAGTGTGGTGCACTTCCTGGGTTAAGATGTTTGACCCACAATGAAGTTGTTGTGTTCTAAAGGGTGCAAATTCAACACCCTAGAATAATAAAGGGTTAAATGTATAAATGATGTGTCTCATGTCAACAAGGTGAACCTTCTTTTTCGAGAGCCTAACTAATTATAATACCACAGTTAAGCATGTTTGTTCTGGAGTAGTGATCAGGATGGGTGACCTACTAGGATGTTTCCATGGGTGTTTGTGAGTGAGGAAAAACACACTAGAAAGGACATGTGTTGGCCTATGGGGATAGTCATTAGTGAAATGACACATTCAGGCACGTGGGTGGGCCCCAGTGTGGGGACTACATGTCTACATGGAAACTGTGTGTAGCCAATGGGCTAGGACACGAGAACCATGTTAAAGTCGTGGTGTCTATGCAATCACATGGAGGATGTTTCTACAATAAAATATGAAATAGTGAACTTAGATACATTTTAATGTCAACATTAGTAGATATAAATCAATGATCATAAGTGAGGAAAATCATAATGTTTTGAGACCACTATCATAACATAAGAAATTCATACATATTCAGTCAAAAATTATTAATCATAAAACATTGAATAATGTTTTTTCATGAAAAATTTCATATTTAATAAGATTTTGGAATCATCAATAATCAATCATGAGGAATGAGTATAAATCATAATAATAATACATAATTTTGTGGCATACACATATGGATAAAAAATAATTTTCTTATTCAAGGATGACATTCAAGACTATCATAGAAGAATGGGAACACTCAATATTCCTTCATTTACTCTTCTATGTAAACTCCCAAGACAATCCTAATGGATATACATCCATACTAAAATGTTTTCACACCCTATTCCCACCCTCATTATCCCATGGTATGTTATTTTACCCAATTAAATGGAGGCTAAAAAAGTATTGGATCATTGATCTTATAGTGGAAACCATACAAACATAGTAGAAAACATCATAAAATAGTCCAAAATTAATATAACCCATGTAAATTAAATGGGTTGGAAAATAATTTCATCATATCATCATAGGAAAACCCACAACAAATAAGGTTTCTTCATAAATATTTCATTATAACTTAAGTAACCCATAAATAAGATACTAGTTTCATGGAAGCAACCTTAATTCACTGCCATCATAAAGAATCAAAATAAATAAAGGGTATGGAATAACAATATCATATCCCCAAGGAATCATAATAATACATAAATTATGTTGATATAGGTGGAAAATACCTCTAAAAGTCAATTTAAACATTTATTTTAAAATTGGGAAAATATATTATTAATTTCGTATATAAAAATGAAAAATTTCCAGAGTTTAAGGAAATTTATATACAATGAAAATAAAAATGGAAACTATAATGGTATATTCAATGAAAATAATTTTGATGGTGGTGGGGAAATAATTTAATGTAGTAACCATGAAAAAAATCTTCCATTCATACCTTTTGTAAGAAACCAAAAATATAATATTCAGAAAACATTGTAATTTTTTTAACATTTCAAAATAAATTCAAATATGGTTGAAAATAAAATTTTAAAATAATTAGATAATAAAATTGAAAATTGTTGGAAAAATTTATTGAACATGGTCATGTAAGAAAATTATGATAGGCCAAATAGGAAATAATTCCAGTTTTTGTTAAAATCATTTTCTAGATCATTTTTTTGTTTCAAAGAGTGGAAAATAGTAATGTTGCATGAAAATTCCAATAATAACTACATTATAATATATTGTATTTCATTTAAAGGATTATATCTATATAATATTCTTCAATTTAAATTTTGCATAGAAAATCCTGTAATGAAATGAGATTATAACACAAACCCTTACATCAAGTCTAATCTGGCTTCATACATGTTAAAACCCCTTGTATAATAAATATAAAATTATTATAAATATATTATATAAAAGCATAAATAATATAATATTTATCATTCCTTTATATTTTACAATAATTTATTAATTAAAAACATCATCACTAAAATTCATATTTTAGTGAAAACTAGTATATTTTCCATTAATGTTTCGGTTTGATGGTTCTAGAACTTACACCATAGTCATAGTTTCATCACATAAAGAATAATAGTGATGAATTAAGTATCATATTAATTATTTATATTCACTTTAATAACACTTCTTTTAAATTAGTGATGAATAATTAATTACATCACTTTGTGGAGGACATGCTCCAAACATACACATGGGTGATGTTTTCACATTTTGATGGACTGAACAAAAGAATAGTATATAAATATCATGTTAAAAAGTCAATATTATAGTAGAAGTATAATTTATATTCATTTAATCTATTACATTAACCTTACATGTAATGAGTAAATGAAACACTAATCACATCACATTGTGGTGGTAGTAGTCTATAGTTACCCAAGAACAAAATTATCATTTTACAATAGATGGGAGGGACACACAAAATGGAAATACCATTAACACAAAAATATCTAATTATAGGTAACATACTGCCTCCACCATGTTGTTATGATTATAAAAAAGTTTTAGTAGTTTTTATTAGAAATATATTTGGAAATTATTAGTACAATCATATACATATTATACTGGTATCCACCACTAATGATCACCTTCATTCTTCTTGAATGGTTCGTTTGGGAAGAAAAGAGCATCATGGACATAGATATGGATGCTGGTATAATATTTTTTCATATAATTGTCAAATTAAATTTCTCAGGAGGTGTGTCTAATAGAAGATACAATGTTTCCTTTTATATGTTAGTTGAATGGGAATCATGTAAATACATGAATCTTTAATTATTACATAATACATATCATTCAAAAATTAAGTTGCTGAGAAATAAAAAAATAAATCAATATCATAATTGTAAGGAAAAAATAACATCAACCAATCAAAATAAACCAAATTTTTTTTATTTTTTAATCCATATATATTTAGATAACCCCTCTATTTATCCATTTAACAATTACTATGGTAATAAGAGTTTTACCATTGTTTATTTTAATTATTGAAAAAATTAAGAAATAATTATTACATTATTTTAATTTATATAATTAATAATATGGAATCCATTTTAACAAAATAGATGTCTATTTGTGATAGTGTTTTTGATAAAAAATTAGTGCTAGAAACACAAAAATATGTTTTTAGAAAAAATTGAAATTTTAAACATAAATCTCAATTTATTCTTATTTATTTCTTAGTAAAAACTAACAAATTAATGTTAAAATTTTTTATTGAATATATTATAATTTTTTTAATAAAATAAATCATCAATAGATATATTTTTAATTCATTAATTTAAAAACACATTACATGCATACAAACATTTTTATCAAAAAAAACATCTCATTTTACCTTAAATTGCTCTAATTTTTATTTCTAACCATTTTCTAACAAAAGAATTCCTTTTTTTATAGGTGTTAAATTTCTTTCACAACTTATTTATTCCAATTTCCACCAACCAATCCAATTTCTAGGCGATAAAAATCAATTTTAGTATTTTTTTCATTCGTATATAACAGTTTGGATAAACTCAGTATTGTGTCTAAAGAAATATATCAATGAATTGAAAGTTACTTAAAGAGTAATATATGAAAAATATCAAGCTATTACATTTAAACCATTTTAATCCTTTCTTACTTGAAATTATATCACTCAGATATAAAACTCATAGGATACTTCAACCTCATCACATCGTCGAGTTGCAACATAGTTTCCTCGAACTTGTGGTTTCTCCCAAAAAATTCAAGCATGTGAGTGATATTATTCAACCTAAAAATTACCTATTCAATCCAAAATTCTTGAAGTATTTTCCTCAAAAATTCAATAATACTCTAGTGGTTCAAAATCTATGTTTAGTTTATGTGAAAAACCATGTTTTCACTTCCTCGTTGAAGATACATGGAAGACATCATGAAATTGAAGGAGGTATAGAGGAAGTGACAAGTGATAGGAAACCATCCCAATGTGATTGAGAATTTCCAAATTAATAATATATATATGGGTAAAATTTTACTACTACACAAATCTCATATCCTTTTCCTAATGATAAATTCATAGGAATACATTATCACAAACATAAAACTCTAGATCTCACTAATGATTTTCATGACTTTTTTATTGACTATGAATTACCCAGATAGGATGATTAATGGATATAACATTTAATACCATTTACCAATCTACATTAAATCTGAAGAGATTTAATTTTCTAACTTTATCCCAGTACATTGGAGTTATAAACCTCATGACATAGAGGTATTAATAAGGATCTATCTGATTGCTTTAGTGAATACAGTTGTTATATGAAAACATGACTATAAATTGATCAAGATCACAACCACTATTAAAATACATAAAAAAATATCTCAACATATCATTTATGTATACTCCCACCCTGGATTCCACATATCAGTGCCCCGAGATAGTTAACCCAAGACCTTAACCATGCTTCTGCAAATGCTAGAGGTTGCTGACTAGTTGCGAGGGACAAGGGTGTTTCCATGGAATGACTTTTCCCTAATAGGTTAGAGTTTATGAAAGAGATATACAATGAATAAGAAACATTAGAAGTAAATTCTATAAGACTGGACTAGTATCTCACCCTACCAGAAGCATTAGTAACATACCTATAGGAGTAGAATAGTATAAATAAATAAAAAGTAATAGATAAAAGGATGATGATTCTCATGTATTTATACAAAAATGAGTATGTAAATAACATGGTATACATGCACATAAAATATTTGAAAACACAAAAAACAACTAAAAGTATCATATAGAGAATCTTCTAATCGATCCCCCTTGGACTCAATCCTGAAACTGTAAATCAGGCATCAAATGATGATCACCTCCCTTTATCAATACCTACGGGGACAAGGTATTCTTAGAGACCAAAGTTATGAAAAAAAGGGTGTCAGATATACTCAGTATGCCACCAAAAAGGATTTTAGATCAATCTAGTTAATGTAATATAAAATATATATTCGACCATTAATAATAAATTCAATATAGAAATAAATAACTATGTAAATCGTTTTTTTGACTTGGGGTACATGTAAAACTATACCTACTTCGACCTAATTCGGTGTGTCTGAACTGAGGAATCCTAAAAAAATTAATGTGCACTATAATATATATAGATATGTATAATGAGATGGACTACCCCAAGCTCATGATTTATCTTGTAAGACATGTCCCTGAATTTTTAATTTGAACATATCATTTCATAAATAATATCAACATTTCAATTTAAATAGATTCGCCCTAATCCCATCCAATGAAGTCAAGATGGAACTAGAAGTAATGACCCATGGGATTAATATAATACCTATTCAACAGGATTCTATCTAAGGTTAAAGAAGAATTAAATCCAAAGTGTCACTTTGGTCATGTTGTGATAATTTCTTGAAATAACCTCTGAGTTCGCCCCCAGTATCTCACATAGGGGGCCATGTATCTCTCAAGGCATGATGAAACCATAGTGTGATTGAGCCCATCTGTAACATTCTAAGTATGTAATGAATAATAGATATTTTTATCTATGTCTATTAATGATTAAGATAGTGTTTTAGAGGCTTAAAATGAAAATAAATGCAATCTTATGCATGGAATACACTAATATTCTTAAAAGATTGTTTTACTGCCTTTTGATGGATACCCCTTTTTAAATCTATATTTTGACAATTTTATAAGCTATGTTTGTAAAAATAGACTTATTATTTATGATTGGGACATCAAAATTTACTTTGTGTGAATTTTTGGTATTTTTCTGATAAAGTTCATTTTTAAATGAATAGTGAAGATGTTGTATTTTAATTCAAAAACTATTTTAATATAATTTATTAATATGATTATATTATCTTTTGAATTGGTTTTAAAGTGAAATTAGAATATATTTTTACCATTAAATCCAATAGTGGTCATTTGAATTAATTTCACTTTGAAATCAGACTTAAACTAGTGCCAATCTTTTGATACTTATTGTTTCATAAAAACACGCTATTTGCTCTAACAGCGGGAATTAATTATTAAATTAATTAATGTGATTTATATGTTTTTAATTTTTTAAAATATACTTCATTTTTGAATTCGTAATATCAAATATAGCTTAGGGTAAATTTTTGGGATTTTTCTGAAAAACTTCAATTTTTGATGAATAGTGAAACCACTAAGTGGTACTTATAAAAAACTGATTTTTCCATTTAAATGAAATTTTTTCATCTTCGTGTTTTGAATTTCAAAAATACGACATACATGGTTGTCATTAAGAAGTAAAATGTGGTTCAATGTGATAAAAATAATTTTTTGGTGAATAGTAACTTATTAAGTTTTTAATCGCGATTAGAGGTAATTAGTGTAGGTTATGGTAAGAATAATGTTTTAATAAAATTAAATAACCTAGACACATGTCCTACCCTCATTGGATGTGTCATTTCCGACCAAGACAATCCATGGGTCAACTTGGGGACCCCATGGAGCCACATTGGTTGGGAAATGACATAAATATCTTTTTATTTAATGTTAAAGTAAAAATGACACAAACATGAGATGTTTTACTAAAAAAAATTTACATGAGGTTATATAAGTCATATTTTTTACTATAAATAGTCATTGGAAATATAAAAATATTTCCTACATCATAGTGTTTTTTTATAATTTTTAGACATTAAATAAATTAAATTATTTATGACATCATGATGATGCAGTGATGACCTCATTATTTAACGATTTAAATAAATATCTAAGACCTAAACATGTCCAAAACCTATTGGATGAGTGGATTTCGAACCCTTATCACCTTATGCTCCAAATACATCAATTTGGGACCTTTAAAATCCGAAACTCTTTTGAAAATAAAGTAACATTTTGTAACTTTACAAGAGTGCCCCTCCTCTCCTCTTATAAAAGGCCCCCACCTCTACCTCTTTACCCACACTCCCAATGCCTTTGGATCGTCCAAAACCTACCCATTTTGTCTCTCCACTTCCCTATCTTACTCCTTGAAGCCTCACTTTGGGCAGAAGTCTTCCCAAGGAACCCTTTGAGCTCAAACCAAACGGAGTTACCCGATTTTAAGGTAATGTCTTCACTTGTGTCCTTTTGTTTTATTTTGCTTATCCAACCCCCTAAACTCTTTTTATTAATTTATTTTGTAACATATCCAGTATCTTCAATATACTAGGATGTTGTTATAAGAAGGATTCAAGATACACTTACACACACCTACATCCAATGGTTAAAGAACATATTGTTTCCGTGGATGACGAATTTCTGCCTCCCGAAACGATGATTGTTCAACATTCTTATAACACCTTAAAAGGTGGCCATTAAGATGAAAATATATTTATATATGATATCTAATATGTTTATGTTTTACTTAAGCTTCTTTATTTATCATTTATGGCATACCTTTATGGTTTCCATGATGGGTAAACGCGATATCTTCATTTAAGGAAGTGCGGACTACCGCCCCCTCAAAGTGATTTGATTCGTTAATACCATATGTGGTACGTATAAAGTATATACTTAATGATATTATATATGATACCATACTGGAATTAAAATACTATTATGTATAATTATGTTTTAATTCCATTAAATATGAAATAGAAATGGAAGTAGCGTTCATGCGTACGTACGGCTTACCGTCTCCATAAATGGTACATTTCATTTATTATCTCAAAATGTTATGTAATGTTATAAGTACATATATATATTGGATATATATGTAATATATTACATCTAAATTATGGATATCATTCTGGAATTATAACATATATATATATCTCTCTCATTTTGTTTTAATTCCATTAATATGACAAAAAATGAAAGTAGCGTTCATGCGTACGTACGGCCTACCGTCTCCATGAACGGTGATTTTCGTTTTTTTTTCTCCAAATGATATGGAATAGTATAAAATGAATATTTACTGGATATATATGATATTTTAATCATTAATACTATTCTAGAAATTATTTACTTATAACTACATGGGCAATCTTTTTTCAAACATGTTCATTTTTGACTCATGTACCAAACATCGACAAAAACGTCCGATATGAACTAACATTACTAAACAATTATTATAACATTATAATATGTGATATGAACTGAATATTAATCTCTAAATTAGGTACTTAGGAAATAATTAATTGACCAAAGTTTATTATTCAGGAATATAAAGAAACGAATAAAACAAGTTGGAATTGAGGTAAGAGATCCTACACCTCTATTTCTTTTTAAGTGCACTCTTTTATGTCATTCCTTTTAAGCTCATATTTCTTATGACTGGGATGTTATTTTATATTACTCTTACTGTAATTTTTATGTTCATATTATGAGAGACCATATTCTCTCTCATCAATCCATTTTGTAAGTTTTGAGTGGCGCCGTTAGGCTGCCGAATTTTCGTAAGAGATCTAACCTCTCTCTTTCTCTTTAAGTACTCTCCTTTATGACGCTTCTTTTAAGCTCCTCTTTTTTATGATGGGGGATGTTCTTTTATATTCCTATTTCTGTATATTTTATTTTAATGTGACGAGATACCCTATTTGATCTCATCAATCCATTTTTTTTGGATGTTTTAAGTGGCGTCGTTAGGATGCCGAGTTTTCGTAAGGGATTTTTCATCTCACTTTTATTCCTGTGAGATTTATGATACATTTTCCACAATTTTCTTTGAGTGGTGTATGTACTGACCATTATTTTACTCATTGTGTAATATTCTTTCATTTATGAGTATTTACATCAATGTTGTATTGTACTTCTTTCACGGGGTGTATGTTTCGAATGATACCCATGTCAGTAAGGGAACCTTTCACCCTTCTCTTTTTAAAAGACTTCTTTTGTTGGGTCTTTTAATTTACATATTGTTATGTGGGGATATGTTCTCATATATCCTTATTGATGTAAATTTTATGTCCAAGTTATGAGATACCATTTTTTTGATGTGACGTCGTTCGGCTGTCAAGGGAACTTCTTAACCCAATTTCGATTTCTTTGGGTTCAACATGTAGTTATTGAATATGTCATCCTTTGAATATGCGTGAATGACCTTTGATTATTTTACACGTAATATCCACTTATATTTGGTGTATTCTTTTGTCACACATAATTATGTAATTGATTTATCCTTAAACCAAGGATACCGTCTTTGTATGGGACTTCGTCTCAATCTCCTTTGATTGAGGCATATTTTGTTTTATACTCAACATTCTTTTATACGGTGTATAAACCCCTTTGACTTTTACATTTATCCAAAAGGAATCTTTTTTATACGAAGCGTTTTACTAAATGACAAAAGGGAATGTTTTGTCGTACGTATGCGGCGACAACGACTTCTCCGCCGCCATGACCATTATTTGAGTTTCGGCTTCCTCTACAAGCCATACCTTGTTTTTAAAAGAAAAATAAATACCATGTTTTACTTTTCTTTTATTTTGGTATTGAAAATGGTTTTCATAATGTTTTTATTATATCAATTTGTTGTATCGATAACTTGTGATTGAAATGTGGAAATGTTATGTTTCCTTTATGCATGTTTTATGTGATACGATTATGTTATGGTTCTTGGGCATTGTTATGAATACGGGTGGTTCCGTGATAAACTAAGGGCGGGTGAGCCCGATATAGCTCTCCAATGCATTGGGTAACGCGAAGGAGTGAAACGTTAAGGTTTCTCCGAAGAGATTTAGGGAATATACCGTGACGGGTATTCCAAACGTAACCAAGAGGGTTACTCCCTACGTAATAATGTTATGAATGCCTCAAGTTACCTTTTATGTCTTATGATTTCTATGATTTATTCATGATTTTATGAGGTATGTTAAAGTACTTATGTTTTATGGGTAAAGTATGATTTCATTTTTATGTATACATGTACTCATGTTTCATTTCCATATTTTTATATCCCTTACTGAGCTTTTTATGCTCATCCCAAGTTTTTGAAATGTTTTTCACAGGTCAGGGGAAGGGTACATGATGTGATGATAGTGTCAAGGATGTGTCAAGAAAGAATCCATGTTTTATTTTAAATATGTTTCCGTTGATGGGAAGAATGAATACTATCTTTTATGTAACCACTTTGTTTAAATGTGGAATGTAATGCAAGTTTCATGATCTAATTCTATAAAACTCTAAACCTGAAAAGATACTCAATGTGTAATCTTGTAATAACTCAAGATTAAGTAAGGTTTAAGGCTAGGGCCTTATACTTGGTATCAAAGGATGGGTTTAGATAACTTTTGGAGTTAGAATTCTATTAAATGATTATCCAAAAATATTTTTTTTGGTCAAATTGAAGTGATATAGCATTTGAAGATTACCATGTTGCTTCATCTAAGACATGTTTGTTCATAATGGTTTTCCGTAGCAAAATAGGAAGAAGTGATAGGAAGGCATACAGAAGGAAATAACCTTCCGAATCAGCATCCTAAGATGGTCAGAATTGGAACTGAATATTTTGTTTCAGTAATGGCACAATTGACTCAAGCGATAAATGGTGGTGGTATCCATGCACGAGATCAGCCAGATCAACCACAGAGGAACATATCAGTGGTGGAACATTTCATGAGGCATCATCCCCCATAATTCAGAGGATCATCTGACCCTATGCTAGCTGAAGGGTGGATTAAAGCATTGGAGAAGATTTTCGATGTCATGGGGTGTTCATACAATCAAAAGGTTAGTCTTGCTATTTACAGTTTGGAGGGTGAAGCAGATCAGTGGTGGTTGATGGTTAAAAATATCAGGGATGCTGATGAGATTGATGCTCTTGACTGGGATGAATTCAAAGGTATGTTTCTTGAGAATTATTTTCCTTAGGCTGTTCGACTTAGGATGGAAAAGCAATTATTGGAATTGAGGCAAGAGGAATACTCAGTGGCTACCTATGAAGAAAGGTTCACTAGATTGGCAAGGTATGCTCCAAATTTTATCCGAGACCTTGATAGTAAAATCAATCGTTTTTACTCAGGATTAAAGCCAAAATATCGAAGGGCATTAGCTTCTCGTGAGTTTAGAAGTTATGAAAAGATTTTTCGATGTGCTGAGAAGGTGGAAATGGAGTTTGCCGATGATCAAGTGTTCTATAACAACGAACAGAAGAAGAGACCGAGGTGGCAGGAGAAAGGTAATAATTCTTCAAAAAAGTCTGATGGTAAGAAAACTAAGTTTCCAGTTTGTGATAAATGTGGCAAAAGTCATGCTGGGGAATGACTTATGAATTCATGAAAGTGCTACCGATGTGGTAATATGGGACATAAGGATCGTGATTGCACTGAAAAGGATCAACTTGAAGGTAAGACCATATTTTATTTACAGTTAGTGAAATGTTATAAGTGAAATGAGATGGGTCACTATGAAAACGAGTGTCTGACAATGAGCTTGAGTAATGGGAAGTAGTTAGACTACAAGCAGAAAGGGGTGGTGAAATCCTTTGCAACTACTTCAGCAGATGTCGGGCCATCAAATGAAGTTGTATCAGGTACTTTGTTTGTTTTTTCAGATTATGCCAGTGTGTTGTTTGATTCGGGGTCTACACATTCTTTCATCTCTAAAACCTTTTCTAGTAAAATGGGAATACCATCTCAAGAAATGACTCTTGAACTTTTTGTAAAAACACCTGGGGGAAATGTTGAGGCAAAAAGAATTTATAATAATCTTCCTATCCTTATCCGTGGAAAGAACCTACTTGCAAACCTTATTGGTCTACCTCTTGTAGAGTTTGATGTTATCCGGGGTATGGATTGGCTCTCTATTTACCATGCTAAGATTGACTGTAGAGCTAAAGACGTTTCTTTTCAGAAAGACTTTCAGTTTGTGTACAAGAATGAACCCTTACTGTTGATAACATATCAAGAGGCCGAGAAACTTGTAAAAGATGGAAATGAATTTTACCTAGCACACATCGTTGAAAATAAAGGAACTGTTCAGATTAATGATGTGCCAGTGGTAAATGAATATCTTGATGTTTTTCCTAATAAGTTGCCTGGAATAATACCAGATCGGGAAGTTGAGTTTACAGTTGACTTAGTTCCTGATGCTAAGCCAATTTCAAAACCACCTTATCGAATGACTCATATTGAACTTTTAGAGTTGAAGGAGAAATTGCAAGATTTATTAGAGAAAGGTTTCATTCGACCTAGCACATCACCATGGGGTGCTCCTGTTTTTTTTGTTAAAAAGAAAGATGGTTCAATGAGTCATTGCATTGATTATAGAGCCTTGAATAACATCACTCTTAAGAACAAATATCTTTTGCCTCATACGATGATTTGTTTGATCAGCTCCAGGGAGCTCAGTATTTTTCAAAGATTGACTTGAGATCGGGGTACCATCAGCTGAAGGTGAAGGAAGCAGATGTTCTGAAGACTGCATTTCGTACAAGATATGGCCATTATGATTTTGTAGTAATGCCTTTTGGTCTAACCAATTCACCTGCTGTATTCATGGAATTAATGAATAGAATTTTCCATGAGTTCTTGGATAAGTTTGTGGTGGTTTTCTTTGATGATATTTTGGTGTTTTCTAAAAGTAAATAGGAGCATGAAGAACATTTAAGGGTTATCTTGCAAACCTTAAAAGAAAAGAAACTATATGGAAAATTCAGCAAGTGCGAGTTTTGGTTGCAACAAATTTCTTTCCTTGGTCACGTTGTTTTTAAAGATGGGATAACTGTTGATCCTGAAAAAACAAAAGTTGTGGAAGACTGGCCAAGACCCACAAATGTAAGTGAGATTCTTAGCTTCCTTGGTTTGGCAGGCTATTACCGAAGGTTTGTTAGAAATTTTTCACGGTTATCTAGTCCAATGACTAAGCTAACTCGGAAGGGTGTTAAGTTTATCTGGACAAAAGAATGTGATGATTGTTTTCAGGAATTGAAATAAAGATTGGTGAAAGCTCCTGTTTTGGCACTTCCTTCTAGGAATGTTGAGTTTTTTATATATAGTGATGCTTCATTAAATGGAATTGGTTGCGTCCTAATGCAGAATGATCAGGTAATTGCTTATGCTTCACGACAGATGAAAACTAATGAGGTAAATTTCCCTACACATGATTTTGAATTAGCTGCTATTGTTTTTGCTTTAAAAATTTGGAGGCATCATTTGTATGGATGAAAGTGTGAAATATATACTGATCAAAAAAGTTTAAAGTTTATATTCACTCAAAAAGAGTTAAACATGAGACAGAGGAGATGGCTGGAATTAATCAAGGATTATGATTGTACAATTCATTACCATCCGGGAAAAGCAAATAAAGTGGCTGATGCTTTGAGTCGAAAAAGTAATGCTTCATTAGAAATGTTGCGTTTGGAACGTGATCCTTTGGTTAAGGATTTGATGAACTTTGTCATTGAAGTTGGTGGTGCAGGAAGTTCTTCTGTTTTGTTTCAGGTATCAGTGAGATCATCTCTATCAGACAGAATCAAGCAAGCACAAAAGCAAGACAGTGAGTTGTAGAAAAAGGTAGAGCTGGTTCAGAAAGGTAAGTTTCCTGAATTCAACATTGATAATGATTGCATTTTGAGATTTGGGAAGAGATTGTGTGTGCCTTGTGATTCACAGTTGAAGAGAGAGTTGTTCTGTGAAGCTCATAGTTCTCCGTTTTCAGTTCATCCTGGCAGTATTAATATGTACAGAGATCTACGAGAGTATTACTGGTGGGATGGAATGAAAAGACATATTGCTGATTTTACTGTGAAGTGTTTGACATGTCAACAGGTTAAAGCAGAGTGGCAATTACCGAAAGGGATGCTTCATCCTTTACCAGTGCCAGAGTGGAAATGGGAGAATATATCCATGGACTTTGTTGTGGGATTACCGAAGACATCTCGAGGTAATAATGTAATCTGGGTTATTGTTGATCGCCTGACCAAGTCTGCTTGTTTCCTTGCTATACGAGATACTTTTTCCCTAGATCATTTTCCCATTTGTATCTTAAAGAGATAGTCAGGTTACATGGAGTTCCTCTCTCCATTGTATCTGACCGCGATCCCAGGTTCACTTCTAACTTTTGGAAAGGCCTTCAGAAGTCGTTGGGTACTGAATTAAATTTTAGTACAGCTTTTCATCCTCAATCAGATGGGAAGTCGGAACGAACAATTCAGACCTTAGAGGATATGCTACAAGATTATTCGATGGATTATCAGGGAAGTTGGGACCAACATCTTTCTTTGGTTAATTTTCATATAATAACAGTTTTCATTCTAGTATACAGATGGCACCATTTCAGGCATTATATGGGAAGCAGTGTCGAACTCTAGCTTTCTGGGATGAAGTGGGTGAAAGGAAGCCGATGGGACCAGAATTGGTAGAAGAGATGGCAGAAAAAGTTCAGCTGATACAGAAACACACAAGAACAGCTCAGAGCAGGCAGAAGAGTTATGCGGACAACAGGAGGACGGATCTCTCTTTTAAGGTAGGTTATCATGTTTTTCTCAAAGTATCACCATGGAAAAGTGTGATGTTATTTGGTAAGAAAGGAAATTTGAGTCCAAGGTTCATTGGACCATATGAAATTCTGGAGAGAGTTGGATCAGTTGCTTACCGAGTGGCTTTACCTCCGAGTTTATCTTAGGTACACAATGTTTTTCATGTTTCGATGTTGAGAAAGTATATGTCAGATCCATCTCATGTTTTGAGTCCAGAGGTAGTTCAGATGGAAGAGAACCAATCTTATGAGGAACAACCGGTCCAGATTATTGACCACAAGGAGCAAGTGTTATGAAATAAGGTGATTAATCAGGTAAAGGTTTTGTGGAAAAACCACATGATGGAAGAGGCAACATGGGAATCTAAAAATGCAATGAGGGATAAGTACCCCCATTTATTCGATAAGTAAATAAATTGTAGGGACGCAATTTTCTAAAGTGGGGAGGGATGTAACATCCCAAGTAAGTAATGAATAATAGATATTTTTATCTATGTCTATTAATAATTAATATAGTGTTTTAGAGGCTTAAAAGGAAAATAAATACAATCTTATGCATGGAATACACTAATATTCTTAAAAGATTGTTTTTCTGCCTTTTGATGGAAAACCCTTTTTAAATATATATTTTGAAAATTTTATAAGCTATGTTTGTCAAAATAAACTTATTATTTATGATTGGGAAATCAAAATTTACTTTGTGTGAATTTTTGGTATTTTTCCGATAAAGTTCATTTTTAATGAATAGTGAAGATGTTGTATTTTAATTCAAAACCGCTTTTTAATATAAATTTTTTATATGATTATATTATCTTTTGAATTGGTTTTAAAGTGAAATTAGAATATATTTTTACCATTAAATACAATAGTGGTCATTGTAATTAATTTCACTTTGAAATCAGACTTAAACTAGTGTCAATCTTTTGATACTTATTGTTTCATAAAAACACGCTATTTGCTCTGATAGCGGGAATTAATTATTAAATTAATTAATGTGATGTATATTTTTTGAATTTTGTAAAATAGACTTCATTTTTGAATTCTGAATATCAAATATAGATTAGGGTGAATTTTTGGGATTTTTCTGAAAAACTTCAAATTTGATGAATAGTGAAACCACTAAGTGGTACTTATAAAAAACTAATTTTTCCGTTTAAATGAAATTTTTCCATATTTGTGTTTTGAATTTCAAAAATCTGACTTACATGGTTGTCATTAAGAAGTATAATGTGGTTCAATGGGATAAAAATAATTTTTTGGTGAATAGTAACTTATTTTGTTTTTAATCGCGATTAGAGGTAATTAGTGTAGTTTATGGTAAGAATAATGTTTTAATAAAATGAAGTGACCTATACATATGTCCTACCATCATTGGATGTGTCATGGCCGACCAAAAAAATCCATGGGTCAACTTGGGGAACCCATGGAGCCACTTTGGTTGGGAAATGACATAAATATCTTTTTATTTAATGTTAAAGTAAAAATGACACAAACATGAGATGTTTTACTAAAACAATTTTTACATGGGGTTATACAAGTCATATATTTTACTATAAATAGTAATTAGAAAGATAAAAAGATTTCCTAAATCACAGTATTTGTTTTATAATTTTTAGACATTAAATAAATTAAATTATTTATGACATTATGATGATGCAGCGATGACCTCATTATTTAACGATTTAAATAAAATGGAAAGATAATGTAATATCTACGACCTAAACATGTCCAAAACCTATTGTATGAGTGGATTTAGAACCCTTATCTCCTTATCCTAGAAATAAATCAATGTGGGACCTTTAAAATCTGAAACTCCTTTGAAAATAAAGTAACATTTTGTAACTTTACAAGAGTGCCCTCCTCTCCTATTATAAAAGGCCCCCACCTCTACCTCCTTACCCACACTACCAAAGCCTTTTCCTCGGCCAAACCCTGCCCATTTTGTCTCTCCACTTCCCTATCTTACTCCTTGAAGCCTCACTTTTGGCAGAATTCTTCCCAAGGAAGCATTTGAGCTCAAACCAAAGGGAGTTACCCGATTTTAAGGTATCATCTTCACTTGTGTCCTTTTGTTTTATTTTGCTTCTCCAACCCCCTAAACTCTTTTTATTAATTTATTTTGTAACAAATCAAGTATCTTAAATATACTAGGATGTTTTTATAAGAATTATTAGAGCTACACTTACACACACCTATATCTAATGGTTAAATAAGATACTGTTTCCGTGGATGGCGAATTTCTGCCTCCTGAAACGATGATTGTTCAACATTCTTCTAACACCTTCAAAGGTGGCCATTAAGATGACACTATATTTATATATGATATCTAATATGTTTATGTTTTACTTAAGCTTCTGTATTTTTCATTTATGGCGTACCTTTATGGTTTCCATTATGGGTAAACGCGATATCTTCATTTAAGGAAGTGCGTACTACCGCCCCCTCAAAGTGATTTGATTCGTTAATACCATATGTGGTTTGTATAAAGGATATATTTGATGATATTATATATGATACCATACTGGAATTAAAATACTATTATGTATCATTATGTTTTAATTACATTAAATATGAAATAGAAATGGAAGTAGCGTTCATGCGTACGTACGACTTACCGTCTCCAGGAACGGTACATTTCATTTCTTACCTCAAAATGTTATGTAATATTATAAGTACATATATATAATGGATATATATGTAATATATTAAATCTAAATTATGGATATCATTCTGATATTATAACATATATATATCTCTCTCATTTTTTTAATTCCATTAATATGACAACAAAATGAAAGTTGCATTCATGCGTACCTACGGCCTACCATCTCCATCAACGGTGATTTTCGTTTTTTTATCTCCAAATGATATGGAATAGTATAAAATGAATATTTACTGGATATATATGATATTTTAATCATTAATACTATTCCGGAAATTATTTACTTATAACTACATGGGAAATCTTTTTTCAAACAAGTTCATTTTTGACTCATGTACCAAACATCAGCAAAAATGTCTGATATGAACTGACATTAATAAACAATTATTATAACATTATAATATGTGATATGAACTGAATATTAATCTCTAAATGAGGTACTTAGGCAATTATTAATTGACTAAAGATTATTATTCAAGAATATAATGAAACGAACAAGACAAGTTGGACTTGAGGTAAGTGATCCTACACCTCTCTTTCTTTTTAAGTACACTCTTTTATGTCATTCCTTTTAAGCTCATATTTCTTATGATTGGGATGTTAGTTTATATTAATCTTACTATAAGTTTTATGTTCATATGATTAGAGACCATATTTTCTCTCATCAATCCATTTTGGATGTTTTGAGTGGCGCCGTTAGGCTGCTGAATTTTCGTAAGAGATCTAACATCTCTCTTTCTCTTTATGTACTCTCCTTTATGACACTTATTTTAAGCTCCTCTTTTTTATGATGGGGGATGTTCTTTTATATTCCTATTTCTGTACATTTTATTTTAATGTGATTAGATACCATATTTGATCTCATCAATCCATTTTTTTGGATGTTTTAAGTGGCGTCGTTAGGCTGCCGAGTTTTTGTAAGGGATTTTTCATCTCACTTTTATTCCTGTGAGATTTATGCTACATTTGCCACAATTTCTTTTGAGTGGTGTATTTACTGACCATTATTTTACTCATTGTGTAATATTCTTTCATTTATGAGTATTTATATCAATGTTGTATTGTCTTTCTTTCATGGGGCGTATGTTTCGAAAGATACCCATGTCGGTAAGGGAACCATTCACCCTCCTCTTTTTAAAAGACTTCTTTTTTTGGGTCTTTTAATTTACATATTTTTATGTTGGGATATGTTCTCATATATCCTTATTGATGTAAATTTCATGTCCAAGTGATGAGATACCCTTTTTTTGATGTGATGATGTTAGGCTGTCAAGGGAACTTCATAACCCAATTTTGATTTCTTTGGGTTCAACATGTAGTTTTTGAATATGTCATCCTTTGAATATGTGTGAATGACCTTTGATTATTTTACACTTAATATCCACTTATATTTGGTGTATTCTTTTTTCACACATAATTATGCAATTGATTTATCCTTAAACCAAGGATACCGTCTTTGTATGGGACTTCATCTCAATCTTCTTTCATTGAGTCATATTTTGTTTTATACTCAACCTTCTTTTATACGGTGTATAAACCCCTTTGACTTTTACGTTTATGCAAAAGGAATCTTTTTTATACGAAGCATTTTACTAAATGACAAAAGGGAATGTTTTGTCGTACGTATGGGGCGACAACGACTTCTCCGCCGCCGTGACAATTATTTGAGTTTCGGCTTCCTCTATAAGCCATACCTTCTTTTTAAAAGAAAAATAAATACCATGTTTTAATTTTCTTTTATTTTGGTAATGAAAATGGTTTTCATAATGTTTTTATTATATGAATGTGTTGTACCGATATTTTGTGATTGAAATGTGGAAATGTTGTGTTTCCTTTATGCATGTTTTATGTGATACGATTATGTTATGATTCTTGGGAATTGTTATGAATACGGGTGGTTCCGTGATCAACTAAGGGCCGGGGAGCCCGATATAGCTCTCCAATGCATTGGGTAACGTGAAGGAGTGAAACGATAAGGTTTCTCTGAAGAGATTTAGGGAATATACTGTGATGGGTCTTCCAAACGTAACCAAGAGGGTTACTCCTTACGTAAGAATGTTATGAATGCCTCAAGTTACCTTTTATGTCTTAAGATTTCTATGATTTATTCATGATTTTATGAGGTATGTTAAAGTACTTATGTTTTATGGGTAAAGTATGATTTCATTCTTATGTATACATGTACTCATGTTTCCATTCCATATTTTTATATCGCTTACTGAGCTTTTTATGCTCATCCCATGTTTTTGAAATGTTTTTCACAGGTCAAGGGAAGGGTACATGATGTGATGATAGTGTCAATGATATGTCAAGAAAGAATCCATGTTTTATTTTAAATATGTTTCCGTTGATGGGATGAATGAATACTGTCTTTTATGTAACCACTTTGTTTAAATGTGGAATGTAATGCAAGTTTCATGATCTAATTCTCTAAAACTCTAAACATGAAAAGATCCTCAATGTGTAATCTTGTAATAACTCAAGATTAAGTAAGGTTAATGGCTGGGACCTCATACCATCTATGGGGTCTCCCTAAGGGAATTAGTTTCACACATCATGAGGTAAAATTGTGATGCGATCCCAAGTATAGATAGTGTAACCCCCAACTTGTCTATAAATAATTAATAAATTCTAACTAAGGAATGATGATCCCATCAAATGGGGTCCTTAAGTAGGAACCCCTTATATGTCCTTAAACACTATGTTGGAATAATTACTTGAATTAAAAAATACCTCAAATTTAATAAGGAAATCATTTATAACATAACAACCATGATGGGAAATGAATTTGAACAACAGAATCATTTTTTCCATAAGGTGTGAGGGTCTAACTCATCGACCATCACATAATTAAATTAAATTAGAATCTCAATGAATTAATTCTTACGGAGACACCATATAAGCAGTGTTTATCCAATTGAAAAAAATGAGGAAAAGTCCTAAAGGGGAGATCAAATTCATTGGGGTTGTTCAAGTCGATGTAATCAACCATGGTCTAATTCCCAGATCTCTATAGTCACAATGGGAATTATAAAAAACCAATTGAATTTATTTAAAAATTAGAGTTTATTCAACAGGTTCATTCTTAGATCACAATGGATCATCTTATAAAATAACATAAAACTTTTGGTAATGAACTATACCACCTACTATAGTCCCATAGAAGACCACTCATCCGTTGGCATCCCTTGAATCGAGATAGAATGGTTGATATTGTTGAAACCATCAAATTAACTAAAAGTAGTCAAAATATCATGCACCTAAACATGGAAACAAAGGACGATAGAAACTAGAAAGATAAGTGATTTGATTGAATATTTTACCCCTATCATTCTGATGGATATGAATGCGAGCGATTTAACGACCAGATGAAGGAGGTAGATTGATCCCTATAAAATAAGAGGAGATTGTCTTATGTGATGGGGAAGGAAAATAAAAATTCTACAAAAATAAGGGAGGAATAAGAGGTTTAACATAAAAAATTTTCATTTAAGCTTTCATGGAATCGACCATATAGGTAGGGGAACATAGTAAGGCTATGGGGTTGGCTAAACCGCCCCCCAACCATAACCAATGTTCTTCTCAATGAGGAACCCTACACAAGCAAGGTACAAAATTAGCGTAACCAAGTGTAGTGAATCCAAAACCAATCTACAACTTATCTGAGACATGTTTCGACAAGATACAAGCTTCCTCATACAGTTTTGGAGACACTATGCAGTGTCCTACTACCCACCATCTCAATCCACATGGTTTTGGTAGACCATGATTGCTGGGCCACACAATGTATCATAAATGTAGGGCCCAGTGAGACTCTTCATAATTTTGGGATTTGGGCTCCATAAATTCCCTAAACACCCCACGTGGTCTTAATAAATTATTTAGGCATCATTATTAGGACCAATACAAAAGATTTAAACAAAAAAAATGATATGTACCATTGAGAAATGTGAGATTATATAATCTCTCATACTTAGGAAAACTGATCCCCAAGTTTCCATTTTAAGGGTAGTAAAATTTAATTTGAGAAAGGTTTCATCCACTATGCATGTACATCGGCCTCCATCACATAGGTCTCGTTTTATACTCATCCATGCTTCCACAACACATGGACCAAAGGAACAAACCTTCCTCATAAATCCTTCACACTCCGATTAATGATACATATAGGATGCTCCATTGAGGACAATTATATCTCCAACTCTATATCTTTAGGGTCAAATGAATGAGATGAGTTGACATGATAGTGATGAAGCTACAATTTATGAAAGACAATGAGAATGCCATGATACCTTTAAGGTAACCGAACTTGATAGGCTATTGGAACGACTCTCTCCACTATATAAAAGGACTAAATTAATGTGGAGATAAATTTCCCAATATCCATATTCAATTATGACCCAATCTATTCAATACACATTGAAAGAACCAATGTTGCACCTCAAACTCTTGATGTCATCGACGATGGTCAATAAAAGTCTTATTCTTGGACTCATTTGTATCCATATGCTTCTGAATTAGCAGGAAATGATATGATAACTCCATAATGAGATATGGAAATAGTAGAGATACCTCACCTTCCAACATCTATAACAGAGTTGAACAACACGAAAAACCATAAAGGTCCTCTTACTGATCCATCTGAATTGTTTCCTGAAATGTGTTGTTGTAGGAAAACAATATAAGTAGGATATTATTTTCCCAAGAGCCCCTTAAATATAATATTCATGCATAAATCATATCTTCTTACATCCTTATCATTCGATCGGACTTCCGGTCAGTATGAGGGTGATATGTTGTTCTTAAGAGCACTGATGAACATAGTGCCTTTTACAAACCATTCCAAAACCACGAGGTGAACCATAAATCATGGTCCAATAAAATAGAATGGGGGAAACCATGATTTTTAACTATCTCACTAATATAGACCCTCCCATGATCATCAATAGAGATGGACTCCCATACCATATGGAAGTTTGAAAACCTGGACAAACTGTCAAAGATCACCCATACAACAACATTCCCTCAAGAGGATGTAAAAAATAAAATCACAATATCCTTGGTGATTTTTTTTCATTTTCTCTCAAGAATGGATAGATGATGTATAATTTCATTAGGTCACTAGTGCTCTACCTTCACCTATTGACAGGTCGGGCACTGGGTGAAAATACATACAATCTCCTTTTCATATCTGGCCATATATACTAACGATGCATATCTCGATACATCTTAGTAAAACAATGATAAAAATCCCAAATAGAGTCTTGATATTCTTACATCAACAATTGTTTTATTATAATGAACCCAAAAACTCCAATAGTAGAGTAGAATTTCATTACAATCAACTACCAAATCTAGGGGTGGGTTCTCACCTATGATACTCTTCCAAGAAATGAGTCCATTGAAATCAAACTTATTCATCATCCAAACCCACTCCATAAGGTAGAATTTCACTACTAGAGCTACAAAAGTAGGATGAATGTGATGTTATTGACCCTCAAGATGCAACATAGAAAACATATCCATCATCTGTAAATCATTGTTGTCCTATATGATGTCTATCATCTCGGAATTCACGATTAAGGTGTCAACCACTACAATACCAATTATGGATGTATAATCAAGATCAAAATGGAAGGATTGTTGGTATTAAATATACCCAAACTACCTCAAATTCATGTGTAAATTAGTGGAGATTTATTTGAGACTTTTGTGATCCGTTTAAACAATGAAATTCTCACCAAATACATAGTGCCTCAAAAAACACCAATCATGAACCATATTATCTATTTCAATGTCATTCCACGGTTAATTCTTCTCATGAGGTCATAACTTGATGAAAACATATTCCACGAATCGATAACCCTATATCATAACTTCACCCAACATGATTCTTGAAGAATCACAATAGGATGTATTTTTGGGATAAAAAAGAATGAAGATGAGTGCTCAATTCATTCATCCATTTATCTTCTAGAATGTGATCTCACAAGATTCACACCAAAAAAATATTTATACCATTATTTTCCAAGCCTGTAAGAGGTTCCCTTATTCGTTATAAGGCTTGAATAGATACCTTGTAATAGCTAGAAATTCCAAAGAAAATCCCTATATCAATGAAATTAATGGGATGCTCCCAATAGACCATGCAGCTCACATTCATTGGGTCAACAGATATTACTGCCTATTAAATGATATGACCATAGAAATATACCTCAATCATCCAAAAGTATAATTTTATGGAGATTCACATATAGTTGGTTCCTTCTCAGTGTATTCATCACACTATCATGATGATTGGTATTATCATTTCTAGTGAGAGAGCACACTAGGATGTCGTCTATGAAGACCATGATAAATGAATAAAAGTAAAAGTGTAAAAAAGGATTCATCAAATCCATAAAGACCACCAATGAGTTTTTCTGGCCAAACAACATTATTAGATACTCATACTATCTATACCCACGATCAAAAATTATACATGTTATATCCGATTGACTTATAAAAACATGATGATATCCCATCATCAAAAATATCTTAGAGAAAACGGTTTCTCCTCATAGCTAGTCAAAGAGGATATCTGTATGAGTATATGGATACCATTTCATCATCATAAGCATGCTCAATCATTTTAAATACATGAACCATATAATGGAACAATCTGCTTTTATTGGGGAAAAGGATAGTTGAACCCCCTAGAGATGTTCTATGATTGTTAGTTTTCATTATTGATCTTTAAGATGCTTCTTCAGTTTCTAGAGATCTCTATTTCCTATACTATAGGGATGAATGGACACTGATGCCACAACTAGCACTAGCTTGATGGTGAACTCAACCCTTATCACATGATGTAATTTAGATAAATATTTAAGGAAGAAAACCATAAAATGATCCACTACTTGTGGGATTAATATAGGCTACATTCCCTGACTACTCATAAATAGATCCCCTAGAAGTGAAGTCACCTTACCCAACCTAGTTTGCTCAGGTCAAGCATGACAAGCCCACATATCCCACTAAACCTTATGGAGATATGTGCTGCCCTCATGTGATGTGAAAGAAATCCTCTGGGGATACCAATCCATGTGAGCATGATAAGGGACAAGCTAGTCTATAACATGAATGATGTCGAATTTGGTTTTCGTGAGGAAAAAAGAAAATCCAAAAGAAGTGATAAAAAACCTTCTCAAGGGGTAACTCCTTGAACTATTGTATAACCTACGCTCAAGATCGTAATGATGTATACAGATTCATAAAACCCTTGAGTACTCTAACACTAGGTACAAACATTAAAATTTTGTTGCATATAGGAAAAAGTGTGATGGACCTATATCAAACAAGGAAGATACTAATGTAGAGGCTAACATAATAGTACCTCTAACTATAGATGTCCTTGGACTATGATCCTCATGTTTTGGATGCACCATATAGATAAGGCTTCAATGATGGCCCTGATATGCTGCCCAAATATCCTATGTAGATTTACTATGGTAATGTTAAAACATTGATCACTGAGTACCTCGACCAAGACCAATAGTTTATCCTTTTCAAATGGTGGAAGGGAAACTACGATTTTCTTGCAGAGCCGATGATCCTACAACCAAAGGTGGTGTTTCCATTGAACCTCATTCACTTGAAAGTACAGTAAATTCTTAAAGGAAATGAGGGTGGTGACTGATACATCAACAATCCTAACACTCTATTTGGTTCCTCATACACTTGGAATTTTTATGCATCAACCCGCCAAACTGATGAAACACCACACAGTGGTCAGTGCATTCCACCAGGCTGGTACTTCCCCCATGTGTACCCTAAAAATGTTACTTCATAAAACTTGATAAACCAATACTCTTCATGGAAGCTTAACTACTCTATTTCATGTCACCTCATTCTCTTATGTTCCACATAATGATAAGGGATTCATTCACAATTTCAGAAATGGTGGTATACAAAAATATATTCACCTATAAGTGGATGTAATATGCAATTCCATCCTTGAATAAAATCTCAAAAGTCATATCAACATCTGATAAGATAGGGACAAAAATAATTTATTTAGTGAAGAAAGGTGAATATTCCCTCACTATCATCACACCTAGCTGAAGATTCGTGAACTCTCGAGAACGATCTATTATCATGGTCCACGGAGAGAAGTAATCATATAAGTATATCTAGACTACCTCCTCGACCATACCCTGATATCGACCAACCTGACTGAGAATGTCCCGAAAATTATTGGAAAAGTCATGTTGAATATAGGATATGAGCATGCCCCTCTACTTTGGATGCATCTTGATATGCTTTAAGAAAGACATCATTTCCTCATGTTATGATTTAATAGCCTATTGTATACCATTCACCGAAAATTTGGGAATATATTTTTTCTATAATTCCTGAATCATCTCTTCCATAATATAGTCAGGCAATATAGAACCCTATATAGATTGAATGAAATAAAATAATCTAACATTGAACTATGAATCAGTTCTTAGTGGATGATCTGTAGAAGGTGACTTATGTGGATGGGAATGGGGTGTCACCGGTGGCTCTGGGACCACAACATTTGGCATGTTCTCATCAGCATTTTTTCTGTGTTCAAAATTAGGATTTCATCATGGTATAACTCAACAATTTCCCTGAAAACTCATTTGAAATTATTTATATCATATAGGGAAAGTGATAAATAAATGAAGGATACAATGACTTTCTAAAAAAAATCTCAATGTATTCTCCTAGAGTATGGTTTTGGTGATAGGAACGAATCATATATGGGACATCAAGTGGTGGCCAACTGACCACTACTAATGCTAGGTAAGGGTCAATGTCCATTTAACTCAGGTGTGGTTTTAGCATATAGACAGTCGAATGTAAGGTATATAGGAAACCACCTTTTACATTGGTTTTGGAATTCCATCGAATGGTAACCTTTTTTTAAAATTAATCAATGTTTATTTTCATTTATTTACATATAAATATTGAAACCTAGGTTTCAAAAATTCCATATTTAAAAGGCCCAAACACATATGAATTGAAATTGGCACATCATGTAGCTACAACCTAGCATGTAAATCCTGTATTTGGATGTATTAGGTCATACATGGTGGTTTGATTATTTTAATGAAATTATGAATTTATAAGTAATCACCTCTTGATTACATTTTACATTATCAATCAATTAAACTGATGGTAAAAACTTGATAAATTATGGTGTCATCATCAATCCATACAAGAAAATTCTCCTTAGATTAGTGAAGGAACATTAATTTTACTAATTAGATCATCCTATAAGAAACACTAGCACACTATATTGCTTAATAATCATGGAACATATAACAAGAACATGAAATAAAGGAAGTCCATGTTGAAAATTAGACATGGCATGTAATAATTAATGACATTTAAATCCTAAACTACCTAGTATGATACATGAATTGTACTCCCTCATAACATCGGTATAGGGTAAATATTTTCCCAAAAATTAGTTGTAGTGAAATGTACGTTACTCACTAAAAAAATGAAATCCATAAAAATATAAAAGCACTACAAATAAAAACATTTACCCATCCTAGGTAATATTTGTTTCCCCTATACATGGGTTAGGTACACTAAAGAATATTCCCATTACAAAATTCCAACACTAATATTCTCATGTATAAATCTGAAATAGTAAGAAAAATGTAATTTACCCCTCTAATACAACTATGTAACGTCCCTCCATAGATTCCACTTAGTGGTTTCCCAATATAATGGAGAAATGTTCTAATGTTCTCCTCCCTAAGCACTAGAGGCTGCAAACTAGCAACAAGGTCCTATAATGTTTCCATGCAGAAACTATACCCTTATAGGTTAGATTTTAATGTATAATGATATAAAGAATAAGAAAAAATAGAATCAAAAGATAAAAGACAAGACTAGTAACCTATCATACTATAATTTTTAGTAATAGGAAGATAGAAAAAAATAGTAATAAAAAATGAAGAAAGATAAATAAATAACTAGTTGAGTGTTAAATATAATATATTAAAAGGATGAATATGATCCAGTAGGAATACAAAAATGTGTATGAAGTGATCATGGAATATAAGAATATAAAAAATTCTAAAAAAAAACTACAACAACTAGCATCTCTAGCATATACTCAGTCATCTTCCTCCATACTCTAACCTAATACCATAAATCAAACATTCGAAGAAGGACACTTCACTCTATTAATACCTACATTCATAATATGTTCTTGGGTACCAAAGGATGCCCATGAAGGGTGCGAGATATACAAAATAGTCAAAAAAAAAGGTTTCTAGATCAATCCATTTAATATAATATAAAATGAACAATGTTTCATTAATAATAAATGCAAGATATTAATAGATAACTAAGTATATCAGACCAGGTTTCACTAGAGACACCCATCCAAATCTACCTGATTCCTCATATGATAGTGTTCCAAAACTAAGGAATTCTATGATTTTAAATTCAGTAGTGAGACACACACAATCAAATATATATATATATATACAATGATATATAATTTCCCCAACAATTGGATTTGGCTTGGATTAAACATCCCTATATTTCCAATCTCAAACTTTCATTTCATAATTAAGTCCAATAATTCAATTTGCATATATTCACCAAAAACCCATCCAAGGAGGTCTATATGGATCCCCATATATCACTCTATGAATTATAAATATAACCAATTCCATAAGAGTCTATCCATGGGGACCCCAGAATGAAATCTCAAGTTTCACTCTAGGCATGATGTGATAACATCAAGAACTATCCTTCAATTTCATCTCTGGTATCACACATAGGGGCACATGTCTCTCTCATGAAATGTTGAAGCCACTGTTTCATTGATTCTATCTATCAGGAATCCTATAAAGAAATATTGTCATTCAGCTTGAGGTAAAACTAGAAGACCCTTAGAGATCCCATCCCAGGCATTTATAGTATCATTAATTGTGTGTTTTTAAATCAGTGAAAAATTCTAACTAAAGCACGAATAACCCATCCAAGGGGTCCTTATGTTAGAACACCTTGTATCTCACTCAAAACTAATGTGATGGAATGAATTATCTATAGAATAACATGAAATTAAACAATGTAAGCATCTATAATATAACTATCAAGTAGGATAATGATTTTTTAAGAAAATCATTTATAAACTATAGTATATGGGCCTATCTCATGGCTCATCTCCTAATTCAATTCAATATATAGCTCAAGGATTTAATTGTAAGGAGAACCCCCTTTAGCGGTCTTTAAAAAATGGAACAAAGTTTAAAAATTGATTGATGGGAAGAATAGACTCATTTTGGTGGTTCAAGATGAAGAAATCATCCAAGGGATTATTCTACACTCAATAATGTCATAATTTTCATGGTAAACAACTCCATTGAATTTATTTATCAAATTAGAGGCAATACGAGAATGGTAGATCTAATGGCCTGATGGTGGATTTTATAAAAATACATTGAAACATGATAGAAATAAATAGTCCTGCTACCTTAGTCTATTAGAATACAAATCATTCATTGGTGGCCATCAAATCAAGTTATAATTGAAGATATATAAGAAAATGAATAAATCCCAAAAAATAGGGGAAATTATATTTCACATTAATAGAAAAATATAAGATGTGAGAAACTCAATAAATAAAGAATAGGATTGAAGATACTAACTATAGAATTATTTTGGTCTAACGGTGAGTGATTTGGAGACCGGGGGAAGTAGGTAGCTTGATCCATAGTAAGGATTAATATATGCTCTTATGGGAGGAGAAATGGAAAACCATTGGAGATGATGGGAGAAATAAGGGGTTCAACACAAAATTATTGCATTGATAATTTTTTAAAATCACCCACATAGAATAGGGCGCATTGTTTGGACCAATGGTTCACCAAACCATGAACAAGGTATGACTCAAAGGGGAGCCATGCACGGTCTAAGAACATAGTTAAGATAACTATTAACAACCCATGAAAAAAAACTATGCAGATTTTTTGAGATAGGTTTCATGGGTGTATAGTCTCCCTCACATTGTTCAAATAAATT
Organism: Viscum album; assembly: GCA_963277665.1. Classification (NCBI taxonomy): domain Eukaryota; kingdom Viridiplantae; phylum Streptophyta; class Magnoliopsida; order Santalales; family Viscaceae; genus Viscum; species Viscum album. The sequence continues at coordinate 1,023,242,060 of OY728137.1, forward strand.
GTGTGGATCCTTGCTACCCACATTTTTTTATTCCATGGTTTTTGAAGACCACATGAGCTAGGATGCATGGTTTCTCTTAACTATGCATCTTAGTAAGACTAATCAAAATTTGGGGATCTGGTGTTTGAATAGACCCCAACTACCCCCTCTGACATCATCGAATTCTATAGGGATCAGCATTAATACCAAACCAATGGAATTAAACCAAACATCGATTATCAACACCTTTGATAAATATTTGGAAATTATAGTTTATGGTTTGAATATAACTCTCCAACTAAATAATTTTCTGAGGATCATATCTAGTGATAAAATTAAACTATGTTTGCGAAAAATTGTGAAGGCATCTGCAAACATTATGGTATACCTCAGATCCTGATCAAGTACAATATAAAATGGTTGCCCATTAATCCTTTACACTTCCATAATGTCTATCCAGTAGAAATAATCAAGAGAGAAATTTTATCTAATATAAATGAAATTTGATAAATTTATATTTTGATTGATTACAACCCATATAGAATTATGGCCTCTCGATGTTTTTGGGAGCCCTCTGTAAAAGATACTTGATGGAGTTCTTCAATTTCTATTCTATTATGGGTAGTGGTTGTAATATCCCCTTATATTTATTTCTATGATAAAAAACTCTCTAACATTCTAGGAAAAATTATATATACTCTTGAATAACCCATATCATGTTTTCCTAATATAAATACCCTTGTACATCCCCATACATCTGCATACTTCTATGATTAATAGAGAACTATGAACTATTAACTTCATCCCATTGCTTCTACTTAAAATATAGTATTGAAATGAAATAAATATATTTCATAAAAATGATCATTTCATCATAATCATGGACGGACATAGAATCATTTCTCATAAATTTTTAGTTCTACATATTACTTCAATATCACTTTAGAAATCATATGGATAAATAGTTGAATATTCCAATGAGAAGTATTTGACATGACTCATTTTCATTGGATTTATGTATCCGTATAGTGTAAAAAATTAAATATTTGATCTCTTTAAATCATCAACATGGGAAAACAATTATGGTCTTCATTATTCAGAGTATCATCCACCATGTTCATTTTCCAAAGAATGTAATGTATTTATGAGTAACAATATGTAATTCGATCCAACCAAATACTTTTATTCATATTTTAATATATACACATAATATTTACTTCGATTATTTGTGATCATTATATATTTCACACCATTCACCATAAAGATATTTCATCCTTATTTTTAGTTCATAAATTACATCTGAAAACTCTGAATCATGATACTAGTAAAATTTATCAGGAATTTTCAATTAGCATGGGGATAAGATATCACCATACCATTTTGTATGAGGACACATCCCAAAAACATCTTCGATGCAACAACATAGACCATAACCCATTATCAATTATAGGGTAGTGTGAGCATAGGTCTACTAACAATCCATATTTTCATCTTCTTTAAATTTCCTTCTGATTAATATATTTAAAGGAATTTATCTCCCTTTCGTGTCAATATAGTTAGTTGATTTGATAGCTATCATAAAAATTTCAAAAAGAAGAAGTACTATCTAGATAATATAGGAAGAATATATATTTTAGTACCCATTTATTAACTGGGATATTTTTTAAAAACATCATTTTTTAAGGATCAACCAATATACCCTATAATGAGAATATATAACCATGTAAGGAATCTTTATTTAGCCAGAATTCAAACATTATAAATTTGGAATACAACTTCACCTTGTTTAGGGTCTTCAAAATATTACTCAAATTATCATCATGGTATTTCTTAATTTTAGAATATATAAAAATATCACACACATATATACATAAGAAGAAACTAAATATGATATGATCTAATTACTCAATTAATTAATTTTATAAAGATTGAAAAATATTACGTCAGTCCAAATTGAATTGTTATAAATTCATAATGATCATACATCATATGGAAGGTTTTCTTGCATATATCATCCTTCTTGACCCTCAATTGATGATATAATGAATGAATTTAAATCTTGAAAATGTATTGATCTAAATTGTTTATAATAAAACAAGGCATTAATATGATTTAAAAGAAAATTTTTATTTATGTCGATCTAGGTATGATTATGATTATTAATTAAAAAACACATTTAATGATCTTTTTTACAAAAAAATGTTTTCCCCATGGTCGTACACTCTTATATATGAATCCATTATTAAGATTATATTGGAGTTTCTTCTTCAATTTTTATAACTCAATTATGGCCATTAAATATAGAGTATTTGAAATAGGAGTTATACGAGGTGTGTGTTCTATTGAAAAATAGATATAATTTTTTAATTAAATGACTTTAATAGTCTTAAAAAAAATAACCTAATCCAAAACCATATGCATATCTTCAATATTGTGTTTCTCCCTTTCCATCTGAGATCAAAATTCCTTGTAAATTTGTAGAATCAATCATAAAATCATATTAATATCCATTAGAATTTTATATTCACACACACAATGAAAGATGATCTTAGAATGATTTATAATGATTAATGTGGTATCCTTATTAAATAAATTTAAATGGGATCTATATAGAGTGATCTTTTCAATGATCAAAATAAATCCTAATTCCACGATATCATAAATAATAATATTTTAATTAGGATATTCTTAGAAACATTAACATGGAATACCAATCTCAAGAGTGGATGATATGTTCACCATAATCATCATGATATACTTTTGTGGTTGAAATAACAGATGATTATTCTTGTTCTAGGATTTAGCCCTAGGATTACAGTGTTAACTAAGATAATTATCACATTCCCTAGAGAAACGATGTTTAACTATCAATCGTTCCTTATGAGGATATTTATATCTATCCTTCAAAATATTCATTTTAAATCAATCATTGTTCCTCAATTCCCTCATTTTCCACAATTAAAAATTCTTCCCACAATTTTGACATGTAATATTCTGAATATTCTCCCTTCAAAGATATTTATCACCAAGTCATTACAAAAAAATTCATTTTTCTCTTATATGGTGTATCAGAAAAATCACAAAGGTTTATGTTGTTAATTATAATGGGATATATCTAGTTTGGCCAAACCAAAATATTTTTCACACCATATTCTATTCCAACTAGTTACTCATATAAATTTAACAGCCTCAATTTTTTATGTGTTTCACATGTTAATTTAATCTATTAAGATTATTTCTTGAGCAATAGACTGTTTGGGATGAGTTATGGGAATCTTAAAAAAATTGTGTTTTAAATGACTTTTTATGGGAGAATAGAATGAAAACTATTTTTCTAAGCTCTACAGATTCTCTAAGAAGATATTAAACTAGTTTTAGTCTCTCAATTGTTATATCATTGTCATGTTACATAGTTATATAAAATCTAAGGATCCTACTACAAAACTTTTTTATAACACCATTCACCTATAGTAGGTTTGGATCATGGTTTCATGAAGAGTTACTCCGATGATATGTATCTTATAAAGAATCATAATTGGGGAACATATTTGTGTTTTGGGTTTTTAAACTGTTTAGCCAATCCATAGATTGGTTCAATGAATGTTAAAAAATATCCATTAATGCTCATTTATGGTTCATTTTGACGATTTTTTCATTAAATATGGGAACCTATCAATGTAAAATACTATTATGGATTCAATGATAAATTCATTTTCTCTAAAGATATATTCTGGAAAATCCAATTAGGTTGAATTTCTTGAAATTCGGTATGTAATAAAAAAAACCTATGTTCATGGGGTTTCATCTTGGTTTACTTATTTTTTATTCATATGATTGAAAGGTCAAACATTTTTTTCCTCATTGATTTATTACAAGTCCATATAATGAATGATTTTTGGAATATTTCATGAACGATGTTGGATTCTTCATGTTAATAATAACCTTTTTATTGGATTAAAATTCCCTAATGAACGGTGAATGTTTCTGAGAATTCTTCTCACATTAATCACCTTATGACCCTATTATTTTTTACATCAGGTCAAATATCTTCACTAATTAAGAATTCAATGTTTATTAATGTATATTGAAAAAATCATTGGTTCTCTTCATGATTTGGTGATGAAATCATGAACCATTATTGAATTGATAGATAATCTGATGAATTTGTGACATCTCATTTGATAAACCTAATGATTGTTTCCTTTTACACAATAAATCATGTATTTGACTCTATAACTACCCTTATTGATGTGTTATATTGATGAGTCTCATTTATAAACCACTTTTATACTAAATTAGAACCCATATTACGAATCCTTGACATATAGATAGTTTATCTTATGTGTACGCCATGGTTCAGTCTTCGAACCTTTTTTAATTCCTGGGATAATACATTAATAAACATGATATTGGTAGTTCCATTCCATTTAGTTCACTTTTATACACTTTTTTCTTTTGTATTATGCTTGTGTTGGAATAATTTTGTTACCATGCTTTATATTGATCACATATTTTTTGTTTGTGTGTGTCATGTGGCACCCATTTAAAATGATTGATTCCATGAGTACTATTAAAAAATTTTGGTCCAGGTTTGATGTTGATCACATATATTTTATATTTTTAATATATTATCATGATGATATAATATGTGTATCCTTATACTCTTTACCATATAATGTGTGTCACATTGCCATGGAGATTTGTTTTTGGTACTCAGAATAGACGAACAATTGTGATATGATTATCCCTTGGAGGGGGATTTTACATAAAATGAGACGATAGTGATGATATATCTTATCGTTGTCTAATTTCATGATTATATGGTGGTACGTACTATGTAATATTCATTAGGGGCTTGAAAACCTAGGGTCTTGACCCCTATAATAGTAGGGGAATGATGATATAGAGGTCTGACTTGTTATAGTACAAGGACATGAAATCCTTATGGTCGTACCAATGACAACCCATATTTTAATACCCATCATTTAATGATGTTTTTCATATTGATAAAATTAGTAAAAGACTATATGATTGTGATGAATAATGTATTTTAATGATATGGAAAACAACATAACAACTTGTAAATAATTACAATGACATAACCTTAAAAACCATAACATTAACTCATATTCTCTTGGTTCTTCTAAATCTAAATGGGATAACATGGGGATGTACATAAGATAGGGGGATATATAAAGATGAGTAGGGTAATAATTAAATAATAACATGATGAAAGAAATATATTCTAGTCAGTAGGAATAACATGGTAATATAAGAGGTTTGATAATCCTAAACATGAATATCAAATACTTAATAATGGTTATAACATAATGGAAGCAATGTAATGTGAAAACAACAAAAACATGACATTATAGGCATATGTAAATGATAAAATCAATGCAAATATAACATAATGTCTTTATTATATATTCAAGTGACCCAAAAATGGAAACTCTTATGAAAAAAATATCACCTAATTCATTTTAAGGCTTTTTAATTGGGGTCCAACTCACCACATTTATTTCATGTACGAACATAAGAGTGCGACTTAATCATACAACAAAAGAGTTCCTTTCATCACTTTTAACCCCATTTTAAAGGAGTGTATATTATATAAATTTATATAAAAATAATAATAAATGATAATTATATCTTGGTTAATACCCTTGAGTGGCAATGTGTATGGGTATTCACTACAAAAATGTTTGGAAAGGAAAATAAAGGAATAATTCATCCAGCATGACAGGGGTACATAATGATTCAAATAAGGTTTAAATGAGACTAAAAGGAGTCTCTTATATCTTTCTAAATACAAGGATAGTAATAGAGATGTTTATAAACATTTTCAAATGTAAAATATTTATAAAAAAGTGTAATATACTAATGATGATTGAATAAAGAGGCGATGGAGAGGATCTGTTACCTTGAGAGGGTGTTTCGAAAAACATGGGAGGAACCTCTTGGGATCTTTGGGGAACCTTGGGAGGGATCTATAGATTTATGGGTTGGTTAAATTCAGGATTCATGGTATTTAGTGAATAATAATTGGTGTTTCGGTGGGTTTATTTTTCAAAAGGAAGGGGAATTCATTATTAATTTAGAAACATAGGCTCTAGAATATATATAATAAATTAAACCATCCCCTGGATTTTAACAATGAATTATTCCAAATAAGAGTGAATTATATTATTTTATAATTCCATAAATCAAAGTCATTAAAATAATAGAGTTATTGATTTGTATTTCAGTCATGTTTATAAAGAATTGATTTTAAAAATATGAAATATAAAATATGTTTTGAAGGATTCATTAAAAAATTATAAAATTATTTATATAACATCAAACAAATTATTTAAATGTAGTAACATAATTTTTTTTTCAGGGATACTTTTTATATTATTTGTTAGAAAACTTTTTGGGTTTTATGTTGTTATATAGAATTCCATATATTTATACTATATAGAATTTTAAACCAAATATTTTATTTTCCCCATAAATAAGGAAAAATTACCTCTTGATTAATTTCTATGTGAAGATTTAAAAAAAAATATTTATTTTATCAATATAATTTTTAAAATTTTAAAATTTATACTTTAAATGAAATATCCATTTATTGAGAAATATTTATTTTCTACAATGACGATTTTCTAACATTTATAAAAATTAAAATTGAATTCCTGAAATTATATTATCCTATATATTTAGTAAATATTTTTAGATAATAATATTTTATTTAAATATAATTTCTTTAAAAAATCCAAGAAGTCATTCAAAAGGGATCCTTTTTTGAAACTCTATATCTCCCAAAATATGAAATTTGAGTTTCATTATATGAAACTTTAATAGTTATAAGATTAGTTTTCATACATTCTAAAGTAATAATAGATAAATATAATCATTATAAAAATATATAAAATCATAAATTTGAGTTATAATTACATAACCCATTATTACACCAACTTATGTATTATGGGTATAGTGTGAGGCGGTGATATTTTCATAGGGTGGTTTTGAAACAATGGATTTGACCATGATCCCAATGAGTTTTAAATTCTCCCTTAAATGGTTTCTCTTATGATTTAGTTATTGAATCTAGAATTGGGAATGGTTATGTGAAAATCCCAATCATGTTATCTCTCTCTAAATCATAGATAAATGGGATTCATAGGGTATGATCCTACTTGTCGACGTTATTGCTTCTCCATTCCGTGCCTATTGGGCATCATTGTAACCCTTAATATACTAATATTAACAGTAACTAAACAATGGATATATTTCCAATTGATATAGTTATAATTGGTATTTTAAATATGATATAATATATAAAAGTCCAAAAATAACCAAAGTAGTGAACTTCATTTCTATAACCTAAGGATTTTACTCATTTAAAAAGTTAATTTCATTTATTAATGTTCAGGTCATTAAATGACCCAATATAAGGTATTGAGACTTCTATGAGACATGATTACCGTTATTGGATCAATTTATTTCTCTATTTTTAAATCCTACTGTTAACCTTTTGTTCTGGAGAAGAATCAAGTGTTATAGGGACTTATTGTGGCTTGGTTAGAACATAGGTTCATGTAAAATTAATATTACAATTTGTTACACATTTATTTATTCTGGGAAAAAATCTATGATACATGTGAAAAATTATTAAGGATGAATTAGTGGTGTTCTACAAGGTAATATTAATCATAGCCGTTACATGCATCTCAGGATGTGTACAAATTTTTTGTATAGTGATCTGGTTAAGGGAAGAGGGCCCTTAGTGGATTTGTGAGTTGTGGAGCATGGTGTTGGCTGTAGGACTAGAAAACAATCATGTAGATTTCCGTTTTTTTATTTATCTTTTACATACACACTAATTTTACTCTGTTTTGGAAAGGTATATTGGGATCCCGATGATTTATTATAAGATATGTGTGTGTTGACTAATAATATATTATTCCACATGATTAATAAGAGTTTTTTCATATATTATTTATATTATTATGTCATAGATATGATAATAATGTTATAATATCTCAATTCTTAGATTTCATATCCTCACTGCTAGTCGGTTGCCTCTTATATACGGGGAGGTTCACATGAGTTCTTGTGGCTCCTCGATATGAGCCTGATGGGTTTGTTTACGTCCATACAAAAAGGTATCATAAAAGCGTTTTAATTTTTTTCCTGTTACCTAAAAATGCAAATGTTAAAAAGGGTATAGGTTGTGTGGAAATCAATTATAGATTGTTTCAAGGGCTTGGGTATATCATTTGTAACAAACAATCATGTTACCATTAAAATGATTATTGTTTCCCATTTATGGGATTTGAGTGTGTTCATGCATCATGATTAGTCATGTAGATTCACATATAATTAATATTAATATATGTATATATATATATTATATTATATATTTAATTTAATTCCAGGATTTTTTATATTTGTATGGGATAAACTTATATTCGTTGATTTAGTTATATATATTTTTTCCATACGGTTGTGGTATATTTTGTAGCATTAATTTTCTTAACCTATGAATGATATTATGTTTTTTTATTTGACATTGATTAATGTACAAGGATTCATGCCTTGGTTGGTTCTAGGATAGTTATACCATGGGTTATGGGTAGACTCCTCAGAGAACCTTTTGTGATCTCATAGATTGATTAGGGTCTATTGTAACTACTATGGTATTTTTAAATGTATACTTTTACTTTCATAAGATACTACCCCATAAGAGATTAGTCTGAAAACCTACTTACATGTAACATTATAAACACTATATGAAAGACTCCCCTATTCTAAATATTTCTATATTTGAGGATTCGGTAGAGAATTATCCACAACAACTCTAGTTTTACTTGTTGTGGTCAACCTCACCCAAGTGACCTTCCACTTGTTTTTTCATAGTGAAGATGGTTACCAAGGCCCATTGTCAACTATTTTAATAAAATCCATCTCTATAACCAACTATCCTTTTAATGGAATGGAAGGAAACAAGATACACCTGACTGGATATACAACATCGATTGTGTCTTTCAAATCATTTAGAATCCATAGTGTTGCATTGTAATTTCGGTCATGTACATGCCATAGGGACCTAACAGGATATGGCGGGGAATGATGGTAATGTGGGGAAGGAGTCAGGTTCTCCCCTTATATTCATATAATAACCATTATTTTGGAATTATTTCTCGGTAATATGATGTTTGGTTAGGTGTCTGTAGCATAAATATTTTTTGATTAACCATTGGAGAAACAACATCATCTAATAAGCTTGTTGGACGATAGGAGGATGGATGCTTCTGAATAGTAGGGATTAGTGGATTATTCCACTTTAGTGGTCCCATATTCTTCAATATATTATGTAATGGTTAGGATAGTTACTTACACAAACAATTATTTTATGAAAGAACATCTACAATGTGGTGACATGATAACTGGTTCATCACCACATGATGATGATTTTATCATAGTATATAAAATATTTTAAATCCTTAATTCTATCAAAGAAGATTCGATGAGATAATTCATTTCCTCTAAGTGGGAAGTGCGTCCTCTTGTGATAAGGACATACCATTACACTAGGTGAATTTTATGGTGGATAGGTATAATGATAGATAATTATATATTCCTTTCTCGATCCATTACATGCATGAGTACAAAGGAGAAGAACCAGAGTCCTAGGGGTTTTCTAAAGTCACTATTAGTTTTCAGGTCAGACAACATCATGATAGACATCCTAGTGGAGTTACTAAGGACCCCAATGTTCCAGGACATTATCTGGTTGACTTTTGATTGGAAAATGAATGTTTCACATTTTAATTATCAATCCATGAGTCTCACTTAGTATATGAGATGAGAAATACACATGTTCACGAAATGGTAAACATTCATGGATTCTCCCTAATCATTGTTGCTAAAAAAGGAATTTTATATTAGTATTTTGTTATGGATTACATAAGGCATTTGGGACTCATATAAGATTGTGCATATCATTCCATCCAAAGATAGATGGATAGTCAAAGAAGATAATTAAAATATTTTAGTATATGATTCAAGCCTACATAATAGAATTTGATAGAGATTGGTATGATCATTTTTACCTTATTTTTTTCATACAACATATGGTAGAAGGATTTGACTCAAATGGAAACTTATGTGTCTCTTTATGGTAGGGAATTTTGATCGGAATTTTTTTGTCTAGGAGGATGGAAAGGAAACATTCATGGGGACTAGTGTGTTAGAAGAGTCATCCAATAGAGTGAAGCTGATTTAGAAGAGTTTGATCATAGTGTAGAGTAAGGTGATATATTTTTACAACTCTAGGAAGGGGCCATATTATATTTCTATCAGTGAATATATTTTTCTAAAATGACTCCCTGATTAGGCCAGTAAAGATTATGGAATCATGGGAAGTTGGAACCATGCAATGTTGGTCCATTTTATATCATCAAATTTATATAAAAGTGGCATACCATTAGGATCATCCATCTATATACATAGGATTTCCTAACATTTTCTACGTTTCTTATATTTGTATTTACATGATAGATCATTCATTTGAGATCATATGTGAGGATGTTAAGATGAATTATGATGAATATTTTTGAGAGTTAGATGTGTATATCATTAATGATAGTTATTTTTTGGGTAAAGAGGGTGGCACACATTTGAGTGTTATAATGTAATGTACAAAACTAAAAGGTGATTTTAGAGTAATAGGTCACTCTTCCGGATCATTTTCCCATGTAGTAAGAGTATGATTCCTAGTGATTCTTCTCAAACATAAGAAATATTTATAGGGTAAGAATGTAATAACCTCAATTTTCTCATGTTCATTATAAGTTTATTTCAGCCTTTAAATATATTTTCATGAGATATTAATTTATTGGTCCATTTTCCAATGGTTTTATAATTGTATTAGATAGTTTTGATGACCCTTTAAAGGGATCATGGTTTGAGCATGGTTTTCCAAAACCCTGATGATTCTCTAAGAAGCCACACAACTAGAGGTTCTTGCATCAGTGGTAGAACACCATTATGGAAAACAGTTCAAAAAATTATAAATCAATACATGTAAAATTGTGCAACTATCTATAGTGACAAAATAATGGGTGGTGCAGGATTTAAGAAACATTGTGACTAAAAAATGTAAATTCTCTAGAATATGAGAAAGTTTGTGTGATTTTGGAATGGTTTTTTATACCATAAGAATAAACCATGAACATGTTTAATCATTAGTATGGCTTCTATATTAATATAATTTTATTGTACATTTTCAAATATTCAACTTTTAGGGAAACCCACTTGATTGTGGAGACACCTCTTGCCTTCTTTGATGAATTATTCTCTAAAAATTCCTCATTTTGGAAAATACAACTTGGTTAATGATCAATAATTGAGGTATGTGGTAATAAACATACTATTTATTGGGTTTCTTTTTGATCTAACTCTTTTATGTTGATATTATTCATAGATCTTCCCTGAAAATTCCAAAACTAAAAACATGAATTACATATAATTATGGATACTTATATTATTGCAAGAATTGTGGAGAATTTGACATGTTGACAACATACATTTGGACATGAGTTAAATTACATCAGGATGAGATGGTGTTTTTGGGTATGTATTATTAGATAATTCACCATGAGATGCTATTATTTTAAAATATCATCTTTTATATATTCTTTGTTGAAAGATTGTTGGCAGATCAATGTTTTTTGTCTAGAATGTGTTTTTATTCTTGATTGGGGAAGGAATTCATGATCTATTATTGAATATAAAACATATCTAATGAATTGGAAACAGATTTATCCACATGCCATGGATTTGGTTCTCTTAGTGTAATCCCTAAGGTATGTAACCCTAGTACCAACCATATTGAAATTGAATATTATTGAGCCTCACTTGCGATACTCTTCCATAATCCTCCTTGACATGTGATATAATTATCCATGGGTGTGTGATGTGGTTCCATATTCAATCCCTTAATGAACCATGAAATAATTATCAATAACCTCTAGGTAGGACATTTATTACAAATTACAGATACTTCATAGGCTTATTTTCTTGGTAAAATTACGGATTTGGAATAGTTTTCAGATAAATCTTGGTAGATATAAAAGGTGGGTGTGTTTATTCAATGAGACCCATTTATGATTCATGATTCCAGGATTTTGATTTCATATTTTTAATCCATGTTTTATGTTGATCACCTGTACACTAGGTAGCTATTATAGCCTATTGATGATATTTTTTTTATTTCCACAATTTATCTACAAATTTTCATTTATTACCATGCCTTGGAGGTTTGTTCTTGGTACAAACATAGGTACAACGTTATGATAATATTATCACATAGAGTGGGATTGAACATGTATTTTTATAGTTCTGATGATGTAATAGAGCATAGGATTGGGGAATGATGATCTGGAGCATTAACATGATGTAGATATAATAAACTTATACCACCTCGATGGATTAACAGGTAGTGTATACACACCTAGAAATTTAGTCTATAACCATGGTTTGAAACTATGCATGTAGTCCTTCCAATTTCATAAATAAACAACTCCCACCCTCCCCCTACACCCCCACTCCCTTTGTAGTAGCCCACCCTAACCCCCCCCCTAGTCCAACAACATCCCCCCTTAACCACACCAAAGTACCCCTCCAATCCCCTTAGATAGCCCCCCTCCACTCCCCCTAGAACCCCCCCGTACAGACCCCCTCCCTGGACAGACCCCGCCTCCCTGGATAGACAGCCCTCCTTCCTAGATAAACCCCCCTTTTTCTTAGATAGACCCCCTTCCTAGATAGACCCCTCCTTCCTAGACAGACCCCCTTCCTTTATAGTCCCCCTCCCTTGACAGACCCCATTGCACCCTATCACCCTCCCCATTTCACCACACCTAAACCCTCCCCATTATCCCAACTTCCACCCCATACCCCCTCACCCTGCAACCACCTGCTGCCTCACCCTATACACCCCCTCATAGGGTAGAACTACCTTCCTAGTAAGGCCTCCCCTGGATAATCCCCCACCCCCACCTCCCTAGAAATACCCCATGCACCCTCCCCCTAGCACCCCACCTACATCCCCACATGCACCCCACCTTGCACTACCCCCCTAAACCTTCCACCTTTTAGCCACCTTTACCCTTTAACCTGAACCCTCCCCCTTCCACTCCACCTTCACCCACCCACATTCACCCCCTTCCCCCTCACCCAGCACCCCCTTGCACCCATACACCCACCCCCTTGCACCCCACCACCACCACCACCCTCACCCTAGAACCCCACCTTGAACCCTCCCCCTAGCACCCCACATGCACCCTCCCACCTGCACCCTACCCCTTTAACCCCACCTGCACCCTACCCATTTCACCCCACCTTGCACCCCTTAGCCCTCACCCTACCCCTGGCACATATACCTTTTGAAAAGTTATTATTTAATTAGAGTTAGAAATATATGTTTCCTGGAAAAGTTGAGTAGAACTCAAATTAGTGAATTCTGAGACACAAATTAATAAATCCTTAATGGAAATAAATGAAATATTGTAACAATTATATATCATAAATTCAGAATATACAACTTGAAATGGGTATCTATTTTCTAAAAAAGTTTGTTTATCTTAAGAATTTTCTTTCAATACGTAAGATACATTGAAACATCCATTCTTCCCCTATATTTTGGATACGTGAGGTACATTTAGACCAAAAATATAAAAAAAAACCTATTTTTGTAGTGTTTATAAAGGATTATGTAAAGTTAAATGGCATACCCTATTTCATGGTTAGTATCAAACATGAATCATGATTGTAACACTGAGTGAATATACAGAGTGTTCAATAGATAATTGGATTTTTAATAAAATAAAAATCATGGGATATGACCTACTAAGATGGATATATTATTTAGGTAGATTTGAGATATAATAAACCTAGGATTACATATAAGATCAACCAGAAGATGGATTCCTAGCAATTTGGTCAGTTGTGTGATTTCTAGAAAAATTGGGACTGTTTCTTACAATTTATTACTCACTGAAAATAGTAGGATACATACAAAGTTTCATGTGTCCCAATTGAGGTAAACTATTGAGAAAAATCTCATGGATGGTGTTTTAAATGAAAAAATTTTGAATACAAAGACTATCCAACAAAATTATTGATGAAGATTATCCAGGGGAGAACCCAAATGCAGCTTGTCAGGTGGAACAAAAGAAAAATAGGGGAAAACATGGGATGATACAGAGGTGAAAATAAACTCTCTAATTTTGACCATGATATAAAGGTGGATTTTCAACAGAGGATGATGATGGTAATATCTATGTGAGGGATGATGACTAGGATTCTAGTGAGGGAGAATCCCTTAGCAGTCCAACCAGAAATCAGTTGAGGCCTCCAATATACCTTACATGCAAAAGGATTGGGATATGTAGTGGAAATATTATTGATACATACATGTCTTTTTGTTCATATGTAATAGTTTGTATGATTTATAAGGGTTTTTTGTTGAAACATATGTGTGTTTTTGAAAAAATATAGGCGGAATTTAAGGGTGTTGTTAGACATGGAGTATAATAATGAGTTTCTTTGAGGGGGGGGGGGAATTTGTCAATTTATATTTTGGAAGGTAGGGATTTCCTTGGGATTGTGGCTGGGATTATTCTATTTCATGGGGGAAAATAAATATCTAGATCATTCATTTAGAAGAAGGTATATAAATATTGAATATAAACATGTCCCATACACATTGAATCTCCATCAAATTGTGTCCAATGAGTGGCCTTAGAAAGGATAAGTGAAATATAACTAAATGTGTGAAGCCAAAAGGAAAGGGTGGTTCAATAGATGTATTTTGGAATTGCTCATTCATACATCAGAAATCCATGTTGAAGGAAAATAAAAAAGAAACATAGTATAAAGACAAACAAAAATGAAACACACAAATTATTCTCTCCACTACCCTGATCTCCCTGCCCTACAATGAAAACCATGTTTCCATCCCCAATTCCCTTTCCCACCCTTTGCAGAATATAACTAACATACAACTATAGAAGCAGTAAATGGACTAAGTGGACAATGTGATAAAGAAAATAAAATAAAAACTAAAGTACCACATACCTATTTCCAGTGAAAAATTATATCTATAGCCTATTTCATTCTGCATTAGAAACTTAATTCTATTGTAGAAACTGTCCTTGATTTCTGCAAGTCATGAAAAATATATTTACAACAATTCATACTATTCATACTAAAAAAGGAGAAGCATAGGAAAATCAGAAAATTTTCAATGATTTTCATATTCGGGATAATTCTTTGTGAATTATAGCCTCTTTAATTTTGAAAACACATAGCCCAAATGTTGCAATTGTAATCAATTTGGTCAAAAGAGTGATATTATATTTTTTAATACAATTATAAATGTTTAGAATTCAAATCAAGAAGGAATTATATAATAGTAGAAGATGAAAAGAAGTCTAATTTGAGAAGATATCAAATTTAAAAAAATTATAGCACTAGACATAAACATAATCATATGCTACGATGTAAGAAAAAAATCATATGTGAGAAAATGTATACATAAAACATTATCAGAAGGGGATCATGAACAAATATAGTTAAAAAATATATTCTATAAAATAATTCATGTGGGTATTGAATAAATACTAATTATAAATAATTGATATATAATAATGGAATACATGTTTATAAATCCTTACTATATCATAAATAAATATTCATTGAAGTGGAATCATCTATAATCCCTAAAAAACCCAATACCCTTGCCCCCTGCACACAACCCCTTACAACATGCTCCACCCCCTGAACCATCCCCCTACCCCACCCACCCACTACATAGCTACCCCCTCACCTCATGAACCCTTATAACTCCCCCCAAATTCATACCCACCAACCCTCCACCAAAATCCCCCCCAACTGCACAACCCCCTCCACCACTTAATCCCCCAACCAAACTGCAATGCCCCCAGCACCCCTAGCACCCCCCTACACAAAACCCCCCTCCCCTCCCTCCTACACCAGCCCCCCACCCCCAACACACCACCCCCTACACATAGCCCCCTCCCCCCCACTACACGTTTCCCAAGGGGTTTTACCATGATTCAATGAAATTTATGTGTTTTTATTCAATTATATTGTTTGATTCAGTGAAGCAGTAAGGTTAGAGAGTTGGTGAATTGATCATCACTCTCATTTTCTACCAATATCACTTCAATCATTAAATGTTATTTACTAAAATTATTCTAATAATTTTGATTCTGTTACCATTCCAATTGAGGTGAGTAAATTGAGAGATTAAATGGAATGTGATCACTGTCAATTTTCATGAGTAGGTTCACTCTCTCGATTAAGGAGTGTTCTTGCTTAATTCACTATGGAGGATAAGTGAGTTTTTAGTGTGATTGAGGATACATGGGTGTACCTATGATCGTAAACCAGTGAAATTTTATGATATGAGTAGATTAATGATATTGATTTTTATTACTGTGTTATGTAATTACGAACAATAATGCTTCAGGTCACCTTATACACCCTCTTTGGTAGGCTAAAAATATTGAAAAAGAACTCACCTAGGATGAATTGAGGAACATGTATAAGAAAATCATGATTATCAAAAAATTAAATCTATTGAAGGAATTAAGGCCATAAAATAATTTTTGTAGGATCAATGCATATAGATACTAGTATAACTACTATTATTGTTAGGTAGGATTCCATGTATTTACATATGAGAACCCATCACATTTATTACCACCATGAATAAAGTTATAATATTAATTATGGGGTCTCTAAGAGTACATTACAATAGATGATATATTAACAGGCTCAGCCCAACAAATTTCTTGGCCCACTATACAAGAATAAATTGAATAAGATATACCTAAAATATATTACTCTTTATATCAATAATCTAGGTAGAGGGAGAACATAATGTGATTAAATAATTGGATAAAGTACAAGTGTTCACACTTGAACTCAACTTCCATGTGTCCCTACACTTTGAAGAATAAATTATAGTTTATGTTAATGAGAGAGAAAATATTTATTAGGATTAACTCTAATAATTTTACTGAATCTAGTTTATTATCTTATTCTCAATATATTATGAATTTAAAATCAAAAATATTCTTTTAGGACATGGATGATGAATATAAAGAAATATATAGACTCAAATTTAATGAAAATATAGAATACCGCACATTTCCCATATATTCATGAAGTTTTAAATGAGGATTTTTACCTAGATAATGAATTAAATGCTAAAAATAAAGAGGGATGTGATATTAAAATGGAATCATATTTTCCATATTTTATTCATACTAATTTAGAATCGATCCTTTCTTTTGTTTTAATGGAACATTATTCCCAATTGAAGACTATATTTTATAATGATGATGAAACGATTCTGGGATTTGTTTTTTAAGATAGAAATGAAGAATCCTAGATTGAGAAAACATTCATTGAATTCTAATAATACTTTTGAAAGGAGGAGGACCAAAAAATGTGGTGTGGCCACATCGGAGGAGGACCGCAGAAGGTGGTGTGGCCACTTCGAAGGGGGAACACAGACGGTGTTGTGGCCGCACCAGACTAGCATCAAGCGACAGTGAGATACATCAGAAGAGTGTGAATCAAAATATATAACTAAAAATTATACAATATTTTAATAGAATGATATGATATTAGTAAATGGGAATGTCTAGTATTAAATAAATCAAAAAATATCTTAGACTAAATCAAGAGCATACTTCTAACTATATAATGTCACTCTCCACTAGTGACCAGAACCTTATCCATTGTTTAAATCTTCCCATTCCTTAGATTTTTAATCAAACAGTTCGATGATATCTATAATGTCTTGGTATGTTGCTGAGGACATCCACTTTCACCCTAAAAAGTTCTCCTAGAATATTGATGCGTCTTCTTAAAATTTTTGATGAAGATATTGAATCATGTCACACTGATTAAATTTCTTAGGTGGCCTTGTGCATGATGTACTAAAATATCCATTGCATTAATAATTTTAGAAATTAGTCAAATTTCATACCATAGAGAGATTAATAGAATCCCTACCCTACTCTTCCTTCTTTCTAGATTTTGATTCACCCTCATCCTTCTTCTTCTGACTACAATAATATGTGCATACTTCCATACTAGGAAATCTGTTCAATAGCGCACTATTAGCTTGAAGAAAACCATAAAACATATCCTCCTCATGAATATTCAGAAATGAAAGGGTCCTATGATGAACTTTTAGATATGTTTTATGTCCCAACACCAAACATAATTCCATAGATCTTGATGAAGTCAAATCCTAAAAATCTTAATATAATTTTAATTGTTCGAAACTATGTTTGAGGAATGATATTGAATCCTTGTGGAACGAGAAATTTAAGTAAGAAACACAATCTTCCCTATACTAAATCTCCCTAAAAAATTGTACTTTATATAGATTTTTTGTTTTAGGAAATAAATCAGTGAATATCACCCCATTATATGCCTCATAAGTAAGATGTTCAAGGATTCTTTCCATACTTATTCAATACCACCACCCCAGTGGCTCCCTAAAGCATAAAGGACTCAATATTAAATTTTATATCCCCATTATTCTCTAGTATCTAGAAAATATTCCTTACACTTGATCTATACAAGAACAAGGAAAATCCACTAACATGTTCCAAACAATCAATATCATTTTAACCATAACCCAGAAGAGTTTAGTAAAAAAGGTACCAGAAGTCATTAACACCATATTATAATGACCCATACCAAACCTATATGTCTAAGCTAAAGGGCCACATAACCTCAGGTTTGTATCCTCATACACAATAGTTTATCTACCACTGGTGGTTCTCTATATTATTTTTAGGTGTATACCATTGGAAATCATTTTAATTAATTGATATTAAAAATTAACCATTATCTGAATAAGCATCACAAGAGATTATTTACACTAATAATTCTATTACATATTTCATTCCATTTAAAACATAATAATGTATTTATAAACCATTTAAAAATGAAATTTTCGTAGGAAAATTACATAAAACACTGCAAACAGATGTAAATAAAATGAAATTATTAAAATAACTGAAAGCAAGGAATACAAACCTTATTTTTTTCAGTCAATCGTTTAGACCACCCAAATCATCCCATTTGAAAACATAATAGATGTCAAACACCATTTTAAAATATGTAAATTCCTTTTAAATATCCACTTGGTAATCATCAAAAACACTTGGCATTAAATAACTCCATTCCAAGTATAAAAACCATTTGAAAACAATTTAAAATACTTAATGGGTATCACCTATTGGTGTATTTTGTAAAAATAAAATTTTAAAACATTAAATCTAGCCATGAAATTAAATATAAAGAAAATGAATAGAAATAACTTTCTCAATCCATGAATAAACAAGACCCAACATGTCTCCTTCAAGAGAAGAAGAAAACCACAACTTGGAGATGACCTACCAAAACCCATGAAAAATAAAACACCTTTATTAGAACTTTCATGAACCATAATTTCATCCAAAATATTAATTGGGGAAAAAAATAAAGAACTACTATAAAAATTAACACCAACCTTAAAATATTTCCTCATAATACATAGAATGAATCATCAAGCAACATCAAACCACCACAAACCTAAACCTAATCCCCATCATATGACATCAATTAGTTTAGAAGATGAATAAAAAATAGGTATTCACACCATTTAGAATTCATCAAAAATGGTGAAATAAAGGATATAAACACCCATGAAAGAAACACCACAAAAAAACCATATTTCCACTAATCAAATGAAATGATAAGATTCCACCAAAAATAGGCAACCATGAATGACCATCTCAAATACATAATGGAATAATGTTCTCAAAAAAATTTGAGTGGTTACTAGACTAGGTCACAAATCCAAGACATCCCTTACGAATAAGCAGAACATGCCAATAGAAAATGATAACATGGTAAAAGTCATGGTCTAATCAGAAACCAATTTCTCATCCCTATTACCCTAGCACATTCCCTAGGTATCCTCATATTATCCGTAAAAAACTATATTCCATGGTCAATACCCTGAATAAAAAAAATGATCATCATAATCCAATGATGAATGAAAATCCAAAAATAAAAACCGGTCACATAAGAACAATCCACAAGGTCACCAAAAAGATACAAAATTATTTTTACCTCAAAACCTTAACCACTTTTTGATTCTTGAAAAAGATTCATAATACTATTCCTCACCCAAATCACAACCATATCCAAAGTTCACCGCACATCATATCCTAATGAAACCGTTAATGGTGAAATGAGTTGCTGAATCTAATAAATGATAATATATAAAAACAATATTGGCTTAAAATGATAGGATTTCTTTAATAAATCACATAAAATATCTAAGGCTGAAATAAATACCTCTTCTAATGAAATAAGAAATAGGCGTCGTAGAACATAACTACCCTCCTTTTCTAAAAGTGTACTAAAGAACGTAGTGGATTTTTCACATATATAGTCTGCGGATAATTCCATTAAAAACAAAATATTGAAAAATTCTCTAATAAGAAATAGTATTTGATTTTACGGAAAAATAGTATCTTCAACTGTATTTAAAGCTCATCGGTTTCAAATTCTAAAAGTAACTCTCTCCTTCAATTATGGGATTCACCATAAGGTTCATTCTATGAACCATTATAGGAAGCATACTCAAGAAACAAGAAACATGGATCCAAGCTATTCATGTATCCCAAAACAAATGAATGAATCCAAATACACTAGCGTAAAATTTCAAAATAACCCATTCATCAATGAAAAATTGATTCCAAAACATTGAAATTTCGAAAGAAAACATTCTTGATCAAAACACTATATTACATAATAAATAAAAACTCTATTTTTAGAAACCCGTTTCGGAAATAAACTCGACCATTAAAAAACAACATGCTTCATTTAAAAATTTTCATTTTAATATGGAATTTCCAAAGTTTTAACTCATCTAAAAATCCCAATAACAGATTTTCAAAATAAGAAACTCCCTCAGGATTCATAAAGACATTATTTATATCAAACTAGTTATATAATAATATAATATTTATTTCATTAAGTTTTACCCTTTAAAATATTTCAAAACTCTTCAAAATTATTATTTAAAAACTGAACGCTATCGATAATGATTATTATGATGGAAAAAAATTAGAAAATACAACCTCTGATGTAATAAAAAAATGTTAACATCCATTAATTGATGAATCAATCAGAGGAAGATGAATATAATAAAATATAGAAGCATATTCAAATGACTAAAATATTTGGTAATGAAATAAACGAATCATAAATGAATTATAGATTTTCAACATCACCCTACCCACATTATTATCGGGTCACCGAAGCATGGAGATTAGAGAATTAGATCTTGTTTGTTTTTCATTATCGACGAATAGAATATTTAATATAGGATATTAGGGATTACTAATCATAGAAATATAGAGATTACAAATCAATATTAAATTAGGGGATAATTAAATACATACGTTCCATCATTTTTTTGGTCAAGAGCCTAAAAGATGATGGTCGTTATGGTATATGGGATCTATGAGGGATGTGATGTGCAGTCCATGAGAGAGGGAATCCATGAGGGATCTCAATAGGGATGATTGGTGAGGAGGAGCCATAAATTGAGAGGAGAATTGTTGGGATAAACGATGGTGGTGGGGGAGGTGGTGAGGCGGAGATATAGATGCTTGAAAGATGAGGTGGGGATGTGCAGATGAGGATGCAGAAAGGGGGAGGCGGGGAGGCAAGGATTCCAAAAGGCATTGGGAGATATGGTAACTGGGCGATGTGACGAGGAGGTGGGGATGAAGATGCAGGAAGGGGAGGCTCGGAGGAATCCGTTTGGTGGTGGAGGTAGACGGGAGGAGCAGGAGACTGAAAAGAAGAATCCTGAGGGTGGGAAGTAGAACAGGGTATATAGGGAGGGAATAATTGTTGGAGATGGAGGGGATGGGGAGGATTAAGCACAAGTCGATGTGGGAACAACCACAAACATTTTTTCTTTAGGTCGAACTTAGCCACAATTGTTAAAAATTGTGTCTACAAATTCGGGGTTATAACCCATAATTCTAGTAGTGATATGGGGTCCAACGATCATGGACCTGACCTATGATGGATATGGGACATGAAATTTTGGATCCCTCACTCTAAATGAATCATTTAGACTAATTAGATACATGATTACTATCATTGTTTCTAGTTCCTAATTAATTGTGACATGCCATGGTTAACTTTCTAGTAAGGTTGTAATATAGGTATGTTTGGGGATCATGGTGGACTTTTAGTACATGGATAGTCATTATATGTTTTTTTCATTATTTCTCATTTATTTAATAATGTAATTTAATTTTTATAATTGGTCACATTTGGTTTGTATTCATTAATGTTGTCCTACTCAGTTTTTAAACTCAAACCATGTACATGTATGTTGGAGAACATACATATTTCTTGTAAATGTCTCTAGTAAAGCGAAAGGATACCATTTTGGATGTTTGAGTTATGAGGTATGGAGTGTCTGGTAAGACTAAGATAGAATCCGGTGTATTTTCGATGATTTTATTTAGTTTTTTACCTACCTACAATTATTTAACTTGTTTAGATTTATATAGTGGGAAACCAATTATTTGTTGTATGACATGTGTCCCATATGATATTATATTACACTATTTAATTTAATAGAGTTATTTTATAATATATTTATATTATTCTCTCACTGATTCGATAATTATGGTATAGTCTCCCTATTGAAGGACTTTGGGGATCTTCCGCTCAAACCTAGTGGTTTAGGTCAGGGAATCACCTCAAAAGACCACCACATTATCCTTCACATGTAATTTTAACTTGGTTTATTAGTGGTTCTCCCATTTAATAAAACCAATATACTTTTTGCAAGTTTTAAATGTCAATTGTCAGATTATATAATTATAGGATTCTTAAAATAGATATTAGGATGCCCTAAAATATCACACATTATTTCAAACCACGACATTTTATGTTTATCTCATATAACTAGGGATTACCATATTTTTTAATAAATCATATCATCTTATTTATTTTAACATTTCGTAATGATAATATGAATTAACCATTTTATATATCATTGAAGTGTGCATCTAGGTGTGTAATATTAGGCCCACTTATTTTTCACTAAGTGATGAATGATTTAATGCTCAACCTGCCTTTTTAAAGGAGTTTACCCCTAAGTGTATCTGTTCTATAACTACATCCACTTCCTGGTATCTAAATAGGGAATTAATTTTAAGAGACCAGAAAATATAATCTTTAACAAAATTCAAGATTTTTATCCTATAATTAAAATTTTCTTTAGGTTATTCTCTAATGATCAAAAATATTAAACTCTAAAAAAAGTTATCCCTTTTTTAATACAAATTGAGGAAAAAAATCGTCAATATATGAATATAATGTCTATTTAAATTAATATTTAATACATATCAAAAAATAAAACCCTAAAACCATAATGGGTTATTGTATTTGGATATTATAAATATAATCACCTTATTTCATTAAATATAATCAAGATATTCCATAATGTTCTTCTAATGTAGTAACATTTTTAGACATACATAACAGAAAATGTTTCTGCATAACAAATAGAAATTATTAAATAATAAATAATGTTCTTAAATGCATATTAATGGTAGCCATAGGAGATATCAATCAATGATAATAAGTTATAAAATGTATAAGAGTTTTATAACATGTTTCTAAGAAAATATGGTAACAAAAACTTATTAAATTATTAGTAATCATTAATCCCGAAATATGTGTTTTTCATAAAAAATCATAATTCATATGATTATTAAATCATTAGCAACCAATCATTATCAATGAGAACAATTCATCATTACAAGACATATGTTTTTGGTATACATGTAATCAAAGAAAATCATCTTCAAATTCAAGGATCACTACCATTACTATCATAAAATATTGGGTTCACTCCCCATTACATCATTTTATTAGCCAAGTTTCACTCTTAAGACTATAATATCAGATATAATCCCTTATTAAACTAGGATCGCTCCCCATTCCATTGCATATTATCAAATGAGATATCATTAATTACCCCACTCATTGGAGAACTTTATAATTCAGGGCCTACCTAGTAATGACCTTGACCCTAGTAGCCTAGATATGGTGCCTTACTTTATTACATTAGTATGATTATAATGAATTATTATCCTTATGGTCCGAATAGTTTTGTGTTTTTTCAAAACCAGATGTAAACATAATTTTTATGTTGTATCATTGAAAGGAAAAACAGTATAAATTCAATTAGAATTAACCATACTCCAAGATTATAATAAAATTGTGAGATCAGATGCCCAGAAAGGGTATGTAATATAGTGGAAGAATAAATATAAATCATGGTGAATGACTAAAAGTAAACATTCCATTAAAACATAATCTTGAGTAAAAAAATGTAGGAATTAAAAGTCAATTAAATAATTACCTAATCAAACAAATCCATGGATATTATAATAGTTGAATAGTCACATGGATACTGAAATACTAGTTCCATAATGAGAAAATTAATAATTTTGGACATCAAAAACATACTTTAATTGCCTTGAGAAATACACTATATATGATGGGTAATAAGCAAGTATTGTTTGTCTCATGAAACTTACCTATAAATCTAGTGGATATATCCGGCCCCACACATCACATCTTATGTCCAATAAATTCCTCATATGAATTTATATAATCCTAAAAAACATAAAAATATTAAATATAAATAACATTTCCCCAATTTGTAATAATAATCTCTATCCATTATGAGTAGTATAGTGAATGGTATCCAGATAGCACATCCACCATCAATCTGTTCATAAACCATTTAATAAAATTTGATCGATGATAAAAATAAGTGATAAAACACAATAAATAATTAAATTATACATATGTGATGAAATATATTAATATACTCTAATAAAATCATTAAGTAATTCTTAAGAGAAATATATATTTTTACATTGTAAAGAAGAGTTATTTGGGAAATATATTTTTATTTTTTTTATTGTTTGTATAAATCTAGAAATGAAAAAAATATTTTTTTTTATGAAAAAAATATTTATTTTATATAAGTAATTTTTTCTTAAAATAGATTATGGATTGTACTTGAAAATGGGTAATAAATCAAGATCTTCCCTTTAATAGGCCTTGCGTATTGGGAAGAAATGAGAAGGGAACATTTTACAACATGCATTTCCCCATAAAAATGATTCACTACTCTAGATTTATTATTTTGGAACATATACACATAAGAGATAATATTTAGTCATAAATAAAGAAGAATTAAATTGGGGTAAAGATAGTTAAAGAATAACTCAAATGAAAAATGAATGTCTAGGTAGAATACCTTACCTAATGTCTGGATATGTTATGTTCTTGACCATATCATCTTAGATAATCAAATTAAATGTATCAATTAATTTAATAATAAACTTATATATATGTATTTTATTTATTATACTTTTATTTGGTTTATTTATGGCCTTTTGGATGACTTATAAGACAAAATTTTATTGTCTGGGAGCGTTCATTTCCTTGATTTTCACGATCAGTATAATAGTATATGAGTAAGAAAGTTCATGTGGAATGGGTATAATTCTCCAGAGATGAATTAATAGGATATGTAAAAAAAAATATTAAAATTTTATATTATTAATTAGGTAATATTGTATGAGGATGATTGATTACATAAAACATTAGTGACAATCATTTTGATTATTTTCGTTATTTTTTCGATCATTACAAACTTCTATTGTCGTATGAATTAAAATTATGTATATATACTGGTTATATAATGTTAAACAAGTTTTAATACTTATATTATTGTTTGTATTTATAATAAAAATGGTTTCATTACCGTCATCGATGTAGAAATTGAAAAAAAATCTATTATACACATAGGATATAAATTGGCACTACAAGAATGATGATTTCATTTTTAAAAAATGAGAAAGAGAGGGAGGGAATCAAGTTTGAGGAAGGATTTTTTTTTAAACTGATTTAATTATAGTATATATATTATACTGGTGTTATCATTGTCACTTTTACAGAGGAGGTGATGTGATAATTATAAAGTAAAATAACATAAAATGAAATTAAAAGGAAAAGGAAGATGGTTTTACCTCTTGAATACTCTTCCAAGAGAGCCTCCTTAAGTGGATTGTTTTTTGTCTTTTTTGAGACCATGATATCTTACATGAGGGGGATAATCATGGGGAGAGTTTTAGGAATAAATTTTACATGTTTCAAGGCTTATAGGTGTAAAGAGAAGTGGTGGTGACATGTGGTATTTATAGTGGAGGAGAGGGGTGATTTCTCATTATTTTATTCATTATTTAATTATTTTTCTTATGAAAAGAAGTAGTGTTTATTTTTGTGACTAAATAATGTAATATGTTAATTATAGTTCGAATCAAGGGATCTTACATCATCCAAACATCCCCTAGGACTCAATAAATACTATATTTACCAGTTGTCGTAAGTTATCGTATTTTACTATTCACTAAAAATTCAAGGGTTTTAGGAAAAGCCCAAAATTTCACCCAAACCATTTTTCGAGAAGTAGAATTAAAAAATGACTCCTTTTTTTTAAAATAATTTTCTAAATTTGAAAAATTAAATTTTAAATAACAATAATCATTTACATGAAAAATAAAAATTTTAAATCTATAACTGATTTTATAACACTTAAAATTTAACTATGATTGAATTAAATTGTCATAAAATAATAAGAAAAAATGATAATTTTTTAAAAAATTTTATATAAATATATTTACTTTTAAATAATTTTATGATTTATAAAATTTTAATTGAATACTTTGGACTTTTAAGAATACCAACACTTAATATAACAATTTTTAAAATATTCATTTACTTATTCTATGATATAATTATATGATAATTTCATTTATAGGGTGACTAATTTTTTATACATTCATGCATATGTTTTCTATTCATTACTCCAATTTACCATTCATACGGTTCATATTATTATTTCTATGTTCAATTTAATATTTTACTGGTATAGGTTCCTTAACTTCTAGTAATACATATTATTTCATTCATTCCTCATTTATTATGTTGTTATTGTGTTTAGTTAGTGATTTTATTTGATTTATACTATATAAAAATTTTAAGGTAGATTTAATTGATAGAGTTCCGTGTCATTACATTCTCCTCTCCTATAAAAATTTCATCCTCAAAATTTTAAAATTGACACCCCATAAAAAAATTTGGGTAGTTATTCATCATATACTCCTCAGGCTACCACGTCGCGTCTTCAATATTATGATTTTTCAAATGTGACATTAATTGATGAGTCATTTGATTCCACAATACCTATTATTTAGTGTAAAACATCTGAATAGGGTCTTCGTAGTAAGATAAGTCATTTTCAAATTCTATTACTTCTGATGTGAGTACATGTGTTGGGTCAGAAATATACATCAATAACATGAAGATGTCGAACACATTATGAACCATAGAAATGCTAGGCGTCATTTCCAAATGATAATATACAACTCCATTTCTCTCCAGATTTTCAAAAGGTCCAATGTACCTAAGTATTAGTTCCCCTTTCTTCCCAAATAATATAACTCCATTCCATAGAGGTACATTCAAGAAAACCTATTCTCCCACATGAAATTACACATACATCCTTCAATTATATACATATATCTTTTCCCTATATTGAGGTGCTTTGAATTGTGTTTCAATAGTCTTTAACTTTGATGTTGTCTCATCCAAAAGTGCTAGTACCACAAGCTTCATTTCACTAACTTCATCCCAACAAGTTTGTATAAGAAAGCTATTTCTATACAATTCTTTTTATGGTTCCATTTGAATACTATAATAGGATCTATTGTTGTTTCAAAAATCCACCAAAGGTATATACTTGTCACATATACCTTCAATGTAATGTGAGAATTTTCTCAATACATCTTCTAGTGTTTGGATTGTCCTTTCTACCTTCCCTTCAATTTGGGGGTGATAAGTAGAACTAAAATAAATCTCAGTATCCATTGATTTTTGAAACCTTTTACCAAATTTTGATGTAAATAGTGGATCATGGCCAGATAAAATTGAGAGAGGTGGTCCTGAAGGTCGTACAAATTCATTAATATAGAGTTGAGAGAGGCGCTAAAGTGGTAAATCCCCCCTTTTAGTGAGGAAATGTGATTATTTGGTATGTCGGTCAACAATCACCCATAATATGTCTTTATTTCTTGGGGTTTTGGTTATCTAGTGACAAAAACCACTGTTATTTCATCCATTATTCATATAGTAAAAGGTGTTGGTTTCATGAATCCTTTAGGATTTTGTCTTTCATCCTTAACTTGTTGTCAGACTAATCATATTTATACATATTCTGTAATTTCCAGCTTCATGTTATCCCACAAAAATAATTCCTTCAAATCACTATATATATTATTGTGACTAGGGTATATAATGAAATTTGAACAATCAGATTCATCCAATGACTCCATTTTTATCTATTGTATTGAGGGAACACATAGCTTCATCCCAAATTTCATAATTCCATCCTCACACACGTATTTTGGAAACTTCCATCATTAACATCATTAATTTTCTACATTATATTATCATCATCACACTAATAAACATTAATTCATTCTAATATATATGGTGGGGAAAACAATTGAAAAATTATGGATGTTTCCCCTTCCTTGAAAATTCCCATATCTATCTTTTCTAGATCCATGTACATCAGATCCTTATTAAACATCATTTTTTTCATAGATCCATGATACTTCCTACTCAAAGAATCTTCTACCTTATCTGACTTCCCAAGGTGGTTGTGTATTGGAAAATAATAATCCTTGAGTAGCTCAATCCATTTCATTTGTCTCATGTAGAGTTACTAATGTGATAAGATATTTTTTAAGCTCTTTTGATATTTATATATCTCTTATATTTCACCATAGAGATAGTGTCTCCCTATCTCTACAGAAAATATAACAACTACTAACTCAATATCATGAGTAGGATTGTTTATATCTTGGGATTTTAACTATCTAAATTCATAGGTAAGAAATCTATAATTCTACATAATGAAACAACCATGTATGTTCTATTAGGCATCACTATAAATCACAAATCCCCCATTTCTTGATGGTAGAGTCAAGATTTAGAGAATTCACTAATCTCATTTTCAATTCATCAAAACATTCTTCACATTCATTTTTCCATATGATCTTAAACCCATTACGAGTAATCATGGTTAACATGTTTGCTAATCATGAAAATTTCTGAACTAAATACTGATAATAACCTGCTAAACCTATAAAACCATGTAACTTGGTTCTGTTCATTGGTGTAGGCTCTTTTGGAAACACCTTTTTCTATGCAGGAAAAACTAAGATCCCATCTTTATAGATAATATGTCTGCTAAAAGAAACTGTTTGAAGCCAAAAATCACAAAACCTAAACATCCCATATAATTCATTACTTCTATGTGTATTAAAAATAATTTTGAAGATATTCTCATGGTCTTCATAGATTTTGGATTATACCAATATATCATCAATAAATATGAAATAAAATCATCAAGATATTCATTGAAAAATATATTAATTTGATCTATGAAAAAAGATGGTGTATTAGTTAGTAAAAATGGAATTACTATAAACTCATAATACCCATACCTATATTGAAATGTTTTCTTTGAATATCTTCCTTCTTCACACTCAACTGATGATATTCAGTTCGATGTTCAATCATTGAAAATTTTTATTCTGCTTGAGGATTATTAAATAAATCATTAATGTGAGGCAGATGATACTTGTTCTATTTTAGAACAGAATTGAACTCCTTGTAATCAATGTAGAGTCACATAGATCCATCATTATTCATAACAAAAAGGAGAGGAGATTCCCATTGAGAATCAATAGGGTGAATAAAACCCTTACTACATGACTCTTCTAGGTTTTTCCTCATCTCCACTAATTCCATTGTGGAAATTATATAAGGTATCCTTAATATAGGCCTTGGAGTAGGTATTAAATCAGTAGAAAACTCAATTTTCCAATATGGAGGATATATTGGTAAATCCTCTCGAAATAATTCTACATATTATTTCACAATAGTTACTAACACAGTTTGAATATTTCATTACTCACACATATATATTTAATTATTTTCCTCTCTATGAATTGAATTTAGTAGATCTACTGTGGGTGGATCTAGATAAGATATATATGGTGAGGTTTAAGATTTAATTATAGGGGACACTACCTCATTCTCAAAAAATTTAAATTTTTTTTGAATATATATTCACTCTATAATATGAAATCCAATTCATACTAAGTATTATATCAAAAAAAAATCTTGTGTATGATGATAAGGTCAGCAACTATAGAAAAAGTATGTTTCATAATGTGGATAGATTGACACATATTTGTGTAAATGATAACTTCCTTAGGAGTTTTAGCTGACAACTCCTTTATTAATTATAAAATAAAATATATAAATTTCTTAGAAAATAGAGAAGAAATAAAATAATTCAATGTTCTATAATAAAATAATGCATTTTTTAGGAAACGATTAAAGTACCTACCACCACATCATTCGAAACATCGACCTCAGCCGTTTTGACAACATAAGCTTGGGCATTATCCTTTAGAATTATTTAGTGAAAAGTTACATGGATCTTAGGGATATAATTTTTATAATATCCCATCTATTTTCAATTGTTTCATCAAACATTGGTATCTTCTTTATTTATATAAAAATCATGTTCTTTGTAACCTTTTTATCCACACTTATAAAAAACACTGATACCCTTCAAGAAAGTCCAAGGTTGTTTTTTCCCACAATTATCATAGGATGGAAAATAAACTCTTCACTTATTCCCCTTTTCCTTATTACCCTTTCCAGAGTGTTTAGAATCCTTATTCTTCATTTTAAATACTTATAATTCATATGAATTAGTGAATTATTTTTGTCTCTTGATGAAACAATATACTATATCTTCATATGATGAGATATTTTGGGAGACTAGTGCCCTCTAGATGAATGGTTTTAAACCATCAACAAATCGATCAATAATTCTTTTTGTATTATGTATATAGTCTGAGACATTAGTTTCTATCCTTATAATGTTTTCATCATTATTGGAAACATTTTCTTCTTCCTTTTACCTTAGATTCCGGAATTTCTATTCCATATCTATTCTTTGTTCCTGAGGAAAATATTTTTCTAGTAAAATTTTCTAAAAAACACTATATTTAATGTTATTAATTTCTACATCACACATTTTCTATTGAATTGTTAACCTCTATTGATCTGAATATAAAAATAGATGATAAAATGCAATGAATAAATTCTCCCTTTCATTATTCCCAAAGTGAGAAATGTATTCTTCCATAAACATATCCACTACTCAGCTATAAATGGGGTTGTAGTCCAACTGAATGATTGAGGTTTTTTCATACAGTAAGGCCTAACATTGTTCCTCATCATTGTGGATTATGATTCTCCCAACATGTAAGAATATTGTTCACAACATGAGTAAGGATTAAAATTTTAAATATACAGTGTAAAAAACTAATTGAAGATATAGTGCTGACATCATTATCTTGCATTGGATGAAAATCAGGACATGGGATACCTTCGTTGATACAATTTACATTCCTACTATTAGACGACGTTATAAAGGGTTCTATGAGTAATTGATATGATTCATGTCAACAAGGTGCACCTTCCTTTTCGGGAGCCTACCTGATTAAAACTCCACAGTTAAGCATGCTTGTCCTGGAGTAGTGATCAGGATGGATGAACTTCTGGAATGTTTCCTAGGGTGTGTGTGAGTGAGGACAAAGAACACTAGAAAGGACAAGTGTTGTCATGTTGGGACTTTCATTAGTCAGATGACCCGTTCAGGCATGTGGGTTGTCCTTTGGGGGGGACCATGTGTCTGCAGGGCAACTAATCATACCTGGAGGGCCAGGACCCGACGACCATTTTATGGTGGAGTAGTTGTGATGTCACCAGGACCCAGTTGTTACATTTTGTATCAAAGGTGGTACCTAGCCGTATGTGCAGTGCACTGCCTGACTTGAGTTGTAGGGCCCATAATGAGGACGTTGTGCTCTAAAGGGTTGTTGATTTAAACACCCACAAATGATAAAGAGTTAAATGACTAAAAGATATGACTCATGTAAAAAAGATGCACCTTCCTATTCGGGAGTCTACCTGATATGAACTCCACAATTATGCGTTGTTGTCCTACAGTAGTGTTCTGGATGGGTGACCATCTTGGAAATTTTCAAGGGTGTGTGTGATTGAGGACAAATCACACTGGAAAGGACAGGTTTTGGCATGTGGGGACTCTCATTAGTCAGATTACCCATTCAGGATTTGGTGGACCCTTGGGTGGGGACCATGTTTCTGCGGGGCAACTGGTGGTACCTGGAAGGCCAAGACCCGACGACCATGTTGAGGCGGGGTGACTGTGCTGTCACTGGGACCCATTTGTTACCTTTTTTATCAGAGGTGGTACCTATCCTTAAGTATAGTTCACTTCTTGGGTAGAGTTGTAGGGCCCAAAACGAGGATGTTCTGCTCTAATGGGGAGATGATTGTAAGACCCCCAAATGATAAAGGGTTAAATGACTAAATGATATGAATCAAGTAAACCGGGTGCACCTTTTTTTTGGGAGTCTAACTATTTAGAACTCCATAGTTATGTGTGCCTGGCCTGTGGTAGTGATTAGAATGGGTGACCATCTAGGAAGTTTCACAAGGTGTGTGTGAGTGAGGACAAATAACACCGGAATGGAAAAATGTTGTCATATAGGGACTTTCATTAGTCAGATGACCCTTTCAGGCATTTGGATGGACCCTTGGGTGGGGACCACGTGTCTGCGGGGCAACTGGTGGTACCTTGTGGGCCAGGACCCAATGACCATGTTAAGGTGGGGTGGCTGTGCTGTCACCAAGACCCAATTGTTACATGCCATTTCTAAATAATGGAATACAATAGATTAGGTTATGAGTGTTAATTTACAATCTCAAACTAGAAAAGAAATAACATAACATGAAGTTTTATACATATCTAATATTATAATAATAAACATGACTTCATTAGGGACATATTTACTTTTAAATCCTTTATAATCTTTTGTAAGGAAAATGTGACTTATCCTAATCATATCACCTAGGAGTGTCAAAAATGGTGTGTAATAAGGCATTTTGTCATGTACCAGGTTACCCATAGTCAAGCCTGAGACTCCTTGTCGAAGTTGTTAACCCAATGTACATATTTTCTAGAGCCACATCCATTTGTAGTTTCTAGATCAGGATGTGTTTCTAGGAATATCCACAAAATATCTACCTTAACAAAATTCAAGGATGTTCATCCGTTATAATCCTCAAACTCTATCATAGGGATATCATCCCTACTAAATATAATCCAAATCTTGTTTCTAAGGTTTCTACTAATATTACATTGATACCAACTATAATGACCTCGACCCCAGTATCCCAAAGTCAGTTCCTTACATTATTAAATTGGTTTGATTATAAGCTAGTCATATCCTGAGGACTGAATAGTTTATTAGTTTTGAAAAAATAGATACAAATATATGTTTTATATTTCAACATTGAAAGGAAAATTAATAAATAGATTTCATCTGAAACATAAATAAATCATAGTTATCTTTAGAATTCATTCATAATATTTTTATTGGCATCCTAGGTAAAAATAAAACACAATAAAGGGGTGAGATCAGATTTTGAGTAAGGGTAATTAATATAGGAGAATCATAAATATAAATAATGGTGAATAACTAAAATTAAATAAAAAATTAAAACATAATCATGAGCATAAAATTATTGGAATTAAAAGATAATTAACACTTTATTAAACAAACTTAACCATGGTTATTCTACTAGTCAAGTAAACACATGAAAAATCAATTACATGTTTCACAATGAAATAATCATAATTTTAGACATCGTAAAGTTACTGGCAGAGCCTCTACTATGACACCATACATAATGGGTAAAAATCTAGTTCAGTTTATCTCATGAGTCCTACCGATGCATGAAGGTGATATAGCAAGCCCCACATATTAATTTCTATTTCCAATTAATTCCCCATATGAAATGGGATGAATAAAAAAATATACTTGTAAAATTTAAATACCTTTCTAAAACTATAATCATAATCCCTAACGTTTTTAAATACTATGGTGAATGGTATGAAGGTAGAACATGCATAGTAAAATGGATAATAAACTATTTAATAAAATACGGCGGATGTCAAAAAAATGTAAACCTAAAAATTTAATAAAATTCAATAGATATTTATAAATATATGATTATAATATAATAAAATCATTGATGAATTTCTGAGAGAAATATCTTATATTTACTTTTTAATGAATATATCTTTTGGAAAATTCATATTATTTTTCTTGATTGATTTTATTAAACAAAAAATGAACTAATATATTTTAGCATGAAAAATTATCAATTTTATAAAAATAATGGTTTCTAAATACAAATTATAGATGGTACATTAAAAGGAGAATGAAATGAAGATGATCTTTTTAATCAGGATTTCATTTCTGGAAGAAACGAGAAGGTAACCTTGTAAAACATGTATTTACCCATAAAATATAGATGAAATCTTCTGGATATTAGAGTTTGTAACATATATAAAAATATTGGAGAAATAATAAAAAATAAGGAAGCATTTAATTGGGTTAAATGTAGTGTAAGAATAAACTGATGAAAAATTATGGTTCGGATAGAATCCATTTCAATGTGTCTAGATTGGTTCTTCACTTGAACTTAATGTCATAAATAATAAAATTAAATCCATTAATTAATTAATTAATATCACTATCTTCATTTATTTTGTTTATTATAAATTTATTATGTTCATGTATGACTTTTTTCGCAGTTTTAAAATACAATTTTATTTATTGGGAGCATTCATTTACTTGGTTTTCACAATCGGTATTCTTGTATAAGAGTATAGAAGTTCAGGTGGAATGAGTATAATTCAACATAATTGAATTTATTTTATATTAATGAATACCCATAAGATTAAATGTTTATATAATTCTATTGGTTATATGGTATATGTATGATTCATTAGATAAAACGCTAGTGATAATAATTTAGATTATATTTGCGGTTTTTCGATCATTACGAACGAATTTTGTCATTTGAATTCATATTATGTATATTTATAGGTTCATGAAAATTACATAGGTTGTAATAAATATATCATAGTATCATTTAACCATAAAAGTGGTTTCATTACCAACCATCGAAGAGAAATTCAAGAACAAAAATCTTCGTCCATGAAGGTTGTAAATCGATACCTCACAGATGCTGATTTCGTTTTTAAAATAGAGAGAGAGAATGTAGTTTGAAGAAGGAAATTATATTTACATGATTTCATTAATTTATGTTTATGATACTATACTTATCATGATCATTTTAATAGAGGATATTAGGAGAGAATAATAAAATTAATGAAATTGAAAAAAAATTAAAAGGAAGAGGAAGAGCATTTTACCCATTGAATACTATTCCTTGAGAACCTCCTCTAGGGGATTGGTTTTGGTATTTTGTTAAGATAAAGAGACACTAGATGTTGGTAAAGTATTAATAAGATTATTGGAAATAAATTTTACAATCATCAAGGCTTCTAGTTGTGAGGAGAAGTGGTTGTGAGGGGTGGTCTATATAGTGGAGGAGAGGGAAGTTATTTATAGTGGAGGAGAATAATATTTTTTTTCATTATTTCATTCATTAATTTATTTCTTTTCTCAAAAAAAAACTGTGTTAATTATAGTGAATAAATACAATAATCAGGGAATGTGAGTTTAAACTAAAGGTTATTACATCATCCAAACATCATCTATGACTCAATAAATCATGTATTTATCATTTATCATATTTTTTCATATTTTCTATTCACTAAAAAAATTCTTTCATTACATAAAAATACCAAAAAAATTACAATAGTTATTTTTGGTTGTGTGGTATAAGAAAATGATATCTGTTTTATGAAAATTATTTTCTAAATATGATATATTTAATCTATAATTAAAACCATCATTTACTAGAAAAATGTTGATTTTAAATTAATAACTAATTTTATAACACATTAAAAAATTAACTAAGGTCTCTAAAAATTATATTAAAACCATAAGAAAAAAATGTTAATTTATTGTTAAATATTATGTAAATAATTTATTAAAATAAGTTTATTAATTATAAAATTGTAATTAAATATTTATGACTTAGAAAAATAGTAACTATTAAGGAAAAACATTTTAAAATATTCATAGACTTATACTATGACATAATTATATGATGCCTTCATTTATAAGGAGCCTATATTTTATTTATACATTCATGGGTCATGTAACTATTCATTAGTCTAATTTACTATTCATAATGTTCATTTTACTATTCCTAACATTAACTTACTATTTCATCAGTATATGTTCCTTAACTTATATAAATACCTCTTATTTCTTTCATTCATCATTTATTCTATTTGTATAATGTTATGTTAGTGATTTTATGTGATCTATACTATATAATAATTAGATGGTAAATTTAATTAATAGTGCTCTAGGTCCTTAAATAACCACCAAAAAATGAAATCCACACTTATATGCTACACAATTTCATAAAATATTAATCTATTCATATTATACATGGAATGGAATTGGTTTTTACATATATTGAATTATTTTATCATAACATAACCTATGAGAAATAAAAACGTTTTATAATGATTCCATGAATAATTAATTAACTCATTGGAATGAAACATGTTTCATAAGATCATCATTATGTAATTATCATCATAATACGATTTGGGAAATAAAGTGGATGGTATCATGAGATTATGTCCCCAATTATTCATAAAAATCGATTAATGATGTTGACATAGATTAAAAATATCTTTACAAAGGAATATGTACACAACTTTTAAAATATATAAATTATATTTTTCAATCCTTATATTTAATAAAATTATCAGAATATTGAGGAATGTATATTAATTTGAAAATATATATGAAATATTTTAATGGAGGATTAAAAACAAAGAATGGTTATTATAATGGGTAAATTATTTCATGTGAGAAAAGATAAAAAAATATTCCATACACACTTTTCTAAAGATTGCATAAATAAAAAGAATATATGTTTACTAGAATTACCCAATAAAAATTATTAATCATATACAAACACAGTTTAAGATGAATTTATACAATCATTTCATCCTTGAAAATTAAAATTTGGAATTATTTTTAATGAATGTTGACATGGAAGGAAAAAAAATTCAACCAAAGTTTAAATATTGCACATTTATCATAAAAAAGATTCCTTATCATTCAAATTTAAAACTAGAGGATAGTAGTAATATTAAATAAAAATATCAAGAATGAAAAAAAGATAACATATGGAGTAAAAATCATATGATCCGTATAATTTACATAAATGGATATTTTGCATAGATAATGCCAAAATGAAATTTGAGTGTAAGATAAACCATCACTTAAAGTATCATATTTCTTTATAAACATTCATAAAAAATAAATAATTAATATATATATATTAAATTTATTTTATATTGAAATAGTAATACATAAAATACTATGTATCATTTAATTATAAAATCCAATTATCATTTTATTAGTAATTTATTCATTTAAAATAATTTTTTTTGAAAATTGGTAATTTTTCAAGGCATGTATCAGTTTTATGGTTATTGTAACTGAACATTGGTTGTGGTTTGAGCATATAACAAATTTGAATCATTATATATGTATAGTATTTACTCATGATATAAAATTTTATGACCATTTATGTAAATTGGTGATGAAAAATGATTTATATAAATTTATTGATGTTGTTGCCCACGCATAGGCACAAGTGGTCTTTTCAATTTTTAATGGATAGAACATAAGAATTGTTTATAATAATTAACCAATATACCTTCATTATTATTTAAAAAATATCATTGTTAATCTATCATTATAACACTACATTAAAATATAAAATTAAAAAATGAATCACATCTCTTTTTGAAGGGGGTAGTCCTCCCTTACAAATGAGTGACATTATCATTTCCAATATATAGAGAGGAGATAAAAAATGGATATAACAATAACATAAAATTTATTAATGGACTAAATATATTTATTTGATAATATTATGATGGTTATATATATATTTTGGATATTAATGATGAGTGAAACAAAAAAAGGATTGGAAACAAAAAATACTAATTATCTACGTACCCTCCTTTAAAGAACAACACATGGATTATAGTATTGTTATTTTGGGACTAATAGAAACTGAATTCTTTAGATAAGTATGTTAGGATAGTATTTTTTTATATATAGGCTGAGATAAGGGTCCCATGAATTGTAAAGTAGATAGAAAACAAGGTTTCCTATTATAAGTGAGGTGTGTGTAAAACATGTAATTACTTGAAACTTTATTTTGTAATAAATTTCCTAATTGTGTCATGTGATTATAGATAAAAATACTAAAATAAGAGAATTTTCTTTTCAAATATTTTGAAAATTCCATCAAATATTAAAATTAATTAAAGTGTTTTGTGATATTTTAATCATGATCTCTTAGGTTAACCCCTCTTTTAACCTTCATAACCCTTACTACAGTAAAATTTTTTTTATCTTGATAACTTTTAATTATTACCTAAAATTAAGTTGAACATATTATATTAAATTAATTACTTTTATTAGATTTATCAAATAGTTTTTATAAGATTCAATTTCGCTAAGGGGTAAAATGATTTTTAATATAAGTGTAAAAAATTAAACAATGGCCATTTTTTGAAAAATCCATTTAACCATTCAACAAAATTTAATCTTATTCCATTCATAGTAATAATTATTAGATGAATGTTAAATTTATTGACAGAATATATTATATAAAAATTAAATTAACAATATACAAAAAATTACTAATTTAATTTATTATTATAAAAATATATTTCATGCATAACAATTCTTTCTCAAAAGAACATTTATGTTTACCTTAAAATGATAAAAGTTTCATTCATAAATAATTATTATAAATAAATTCATTTAAAAAATATTAATTTTTTTTAGATAATTTAAATAGTTTTACTTATACATATAATCCATAATTTACAAGACAGTAGTCATATATAATAATTGAATTTCAACAGTATATCACGGTTAATTTATACTCATTATTCCATAACAGAATATTATTGGAGAAATAAAATGTATTTATAGATAAATTTATCCACAGATATTCGGGTGATAAAATAATAGTTCTAAATAATGAATAAACTAGTGTCATAGTGACATGGTTATCACATGACGACTTGATGCACATGGGGTTGGGGTGGCTTGATTAACACATGACATCTGATGAACATACATTTACAAGTTATCTTTTATCATAGATTCATTTATATAATGACTCAATGATGGGAAAATTTATAATATTAAAATGATATAATTTTATGAATCCATTCTAGGGAATTTAATGCTTATTTAGACCATTTGTCTACTTTAATTGTCATATTTGAGGTGGCCCGATCATTCCATGTGTAAATATTACATTATTTTAGATGAATATTCAATACACCTCAGAATAATACACACAACATAACCAAAATGGTTTAGTGTATTGATAAAATAGATATATAATAAATATATTTCATATAAGATATAAAAAATATCCCAAAAAAATATTCTCACAGAGAACCAATCTAAGAGAAATCTCACATAAAATAATTCCATATAACCAGGGGAAATGAAAACAATGAAAGGGTGAGATCAGATACCCAATAAGTGTAAATGTGAGGTGAATAAATTTAATATAATACGGAAGTAATATATATTATTAATGGTCTAATATGTTGAACATGGCCTACAAATTCATACCTAATCAGTTATTATTCATAAATTAAAAGTTATGATATATTAATTTTTTATAACAAAATACTTTATTTATAAAATTGTTGAATCATAAATAAGAAATCATGATCCATGATAGAATATATTCATAATTAGAAAATTTCATAAGAATATGTAATAATAATAAAAAACTATCATTTAATTAGTCAAGGATTATAAATAATAACATTATAAAATTGTGGGAATAATATCATAGTAGATTGGGTTCAGTCCCCATTACCTTTTCATTATTGGAGGAAAAAGTCCCATTTAGGATAAGGTTAACTCCACATTATATATAAGATTATCTCAAATGATATCAATATCTATATAATTAATTGTAGTGATATAATTAGTTTACCACAAATTAAATAGTGAAACCCACACTTACATGTGCTTCAATATCACAAGAAATCACCATTTAATAATAGATTAATTAACCCATGGGAAATAAAGTTAATTTCCTGAAAAAATA
Source organism: Viscum album (assembly GCA_963277665.1). Classification (NCBI taxonomy): domain Eukaryota; kingdom Viridiplantae; phylum Streptophyta; class Magnoliopsida; order Santalales; family Viscaceae; genus Viscum; species Viscum album. The sequence continues at coordinate 1,023,282,590 of OY728137.1, forward strand.
CTAAAAAAATAAACATCATAATCCATAAAGATGAATAATTTGTATAGAATCACAATTTGATATCCCTAATGTAGTATAAAAAATATTAAATGGCTGTTGACATATATGAAAAATCTTTTATAAAATCATCATTTAAAAAAAAGGGAAAAAATCATCTTTTTTTGGTAGATCTATAAAAAATATTATGGACATGGGAATATTGTTTTTTAAACCATGTAAATATATAAGTGATGTTAAATCCGGAATATATGAAATTACATAGGTAAAAACTACTCATACCGTAAACATTAAAAAACATTCTTTTTTACAATTTAATAAAGAGTGTAAAAAGTGAATTGTATAGAAAATATTTGAAAATATTCATTTCAATAACATGTAAAGATAGTATAATTTAGTATAAACTTAATCTATCAAACCTTTTTTAATTGATTAAAACTTCTATTAAATAGTTTTAATATTTATAGATATTGTGATAAATATTACTGAAAAAATAGAGAAATATGTCGACATTCCAAAAAAATTCTATTTTTGGAAATATTTAGTCGCAAATGTTATAAGTTGAAAAAATAAACTATTTTTATAATAAAACACAATAGGAATAAAATATATTCAGTTTAATTGATATATTACATAAATTTGTTCAAATGGATATTTAGAGATGAACAATCTTAATTGAAAATTAAATTGCACCCTAAATCATTTCCCAAAGTCAGGATTTTATTTTTACATGTTCTAAGCCCATGTATAATAAATTTCTATATATTATAAATATATATCATGAACATATATAAATATATATTTGTAGATATTATTCCTTAAAAAATACTAATCATTACTTTATTAATAATTCTTTACTAAAATAAATATTATTTTGTTTATTATTTTTTCGTGCATGTTTTTGTTTTGTTGTTTTGGTACATTGATCGTGGTAATGGTTTCATCATTTAAAAAATATTAATAATTTAAAAATATAATGTTTAATTATTTAATACACATTAACCAAAAAAATCCATGTAATAAGGTGATGAATAATTTATTACATCACATTGTGGTGGCTGCTGTTTTCACAAACGCATAGTTGATATATTCATCTATCAATGAGTGGAGAGAATGTAAGGTAAATATAAATTTAACATTATAAAATATAAATTATATCATATATATCATAAATTACAATTAAATTAATCATCATAACCATCCATATGAGTTGGTGATGAAAAATAAAAAAGGTTGCTTCATGGATACAATAGTTATTATATACATAAGGGAAATACATTCATTTTAAATTGGTTGGAATATAGATTTAAACTGGATTTAAAATTCACATAACAATATTTTTGTAAAATATTTATATTAATTTAATTTTGTTAATACGCTTATATAACATTTTCTGGTGGTGTAAGAATACATAAACTAGAAATTGATCGGTAAAGACAATCACCTCTTCTTTGAGCATCCTCCTTTGACTTATAGCATAAGCCTTATTTGGATGATCTTTTGGGGAGAATATGGAATCTAGGTCATGTGAAGTAATTTTTGTTTAAAACAAATTATTTATTGTTTTAACTATAGTTCCAAAACTATGTTAATATTTCAGAATAAGAGGATCCCATTTATAAGTGAGAGGAGTGACAACATTGAAAATTTTAAATTTTTTAAAAAATAAAAACATATTTTCATGGGAACCTCTAAGAAATAGATAATGTTTTTAAAAATGGATAATTGAAGTTGAAAATATTGTATAAACATATTTAGAAATGTTTTTGTGATAATTGAGCCCAAATCTCTTAATTTAACACCTCACTAAACCTTTTAACCCTTACCACGATGAGATGATATTATCCAGGGTAACTACTCACTATGGATAAAAATTAATTTTCAATTGTTACCTAAAATTAATTATACTTATGCCAAATATGAAATTTATTTTTCTCAATTAAATTACTTATGGTGGATGATATAAATTGTAATATCCACAATCCAAACACATAAAAACCATTTTTCAAAGAACTGTATTTTTAAGGAATAAATAGATTCTAATAGAATTCTATTCCAAGTAAAAAGTTTTTTATGATTGATTATTTATTTTATTAAATGTATTATATAAAAAATTAATCAAGATATTTTATAAATTGGGACCAATTTAATTTATTAACATAAAAACAAATTGTGAGTATATAAATAGTTTTCCAAAAAATATGTCTTTTTTTACATCCAAATGATTTTACCTTTATTTATATCCATTTTAAAATAATTTTATTAATAATCACTCATATTTTGATATGCGTTATTAATTATTTTATTTCATTTTAATAACAAATATAAATGAAATTATATTTTATGAAAATATATAAATATAATAATTTTAAAAAATTACCTCCAGTTATTCAGAATTTTTTAGTTTAACATTAAATTTCATTTCTCGACCATTATATGACTATTATTACCTTATTTTGTTACTTGAATACTATAAATATCCCCTAAATATACATTAATATATTTTATTTTATTTTTAGTAATTCATTTTTCACTTATGATCAACGTCCCATGTACTACAAGTGATTGATGAAATAAAATTTATTAATGAAAAATATATTCAAAATCTCATTGTGTATAATTCTACCCCCCATAAATAATTCCAGACAAATAATTATAGTATTATAAACGAAATAATTGGTGATTTTTTTCACTTCTTACATACTCATATTCCCACATATATTCCTAAAATTTATTGTTCCTTTGGAGAATCTTAACCAGGTGAGTGGTCTTATTCCATAGACAATTATCTATAATATCTAAAATTTCTATCAGTTATTCCACAAAATAAATTATATGATATTATATCACAACTTTAGATTTATGTACATTTGATTGATAAGTTTTGTTCTTTAAAAAAAGATACTCATGGAACACATTGTGAACATATGATAGGTTTAATGGAAGCACCATGTGACTTAAAATTGATTTTATTATTTTAATGAAATGGAAGCACCATGTGATAAGCTACCAGCATGATACTATCATGATTCTTGTTGGTATGAATATATCTACCTATAAACTTAATATTGATTCGAAATTTTATAACCTTATTAGAATGATATAATTGTATTAATTCAATCTCTTCAACATCAAACTATATACCCCTTCAGTTGTTATGAAAATAAATCTTTTTTTTAATCTTTGAGTTTCCCTGATGTGTGGTAGAGTTTATAAAAAATTACATACCATTTCCTCATCTAGATGTGGTATATATAGGTTTTACTCTCTAACTACATCCCAAAATATTGGAGTTATAACTTATTTTCATAGATGGATTTATAAGGAGCCACATTAATTTTCAAATTACAGTTATTTTTGTAAAAAAATAATGTTAGTGGAAGGGTATGACCCCAGACTATGTTGAAATAAATTTTTAAGGTTCTCACCTTAACTTTTTTGGATTTGAATAGTTCTCTTAGACCAACCATCTGTCAAAGGATTACATACAATATCAATATTTGACAATATTTTCAATGATTGGTTATAACATCTCCATAAATTTAAGGTAATCCTCATATATCACCCCGAACCAAATGAGTGTGGTACTCCATGAAAAATTAAATCTTCTCAAATGTGTATTAATGAAATTCAGTGAAGTTAGAAAAATTCTCAAATAGTGATAAAATGTGAAGACATCATAAGGTAATCGAACACAATAGAACAGATTTTATAATCTTCATATGTCTTGGGGCGTCATGCGATTAAATACATAGTGATGTTTTACCATTTACATATTGGTATAGGTAATGGTTGAATCCCTCTCATAAAATTTTGACATTAAAACTGAACTTTTTGACATCCCTGAATTGAGATACCTACTATGAAATATCATAATTCATGATTTCCCATAAAAATTATCTTTAATATCACTATAAATCATTGTGCTCTGTGGGTGGATAATGAATAATGAGCTATGTGATTCATCCAATTAAAAATTCTTGAATTTTGAAATTTATGATAGATATACTCTATTACTGAACCTGATCATTCGACGAAAATAAATTTTAATTTTGGAAAATCATTTTCCCTCTCATGAAGTAGTATATCATCATTCTACTAGTTTTTAATAACCACATAAACGGGTGGATGAGCATTACAATGTGAAATATAGGATTTACCATTTTCTACCATGATTTATAGATTTAACCTTTTATAATCCATAAATATTAGATATCTTATTAATCCCTATCATGATTAATCTATCATGGCCCTTCCAACTAGACAAATCATCTACCTTTCCCAAATTTCAAGTGTGTTAAGGTACAAAGAGTACAAAAAATTATCAAATCCACAACCACCATTGGTTCATATTTAACTACTTCCAGTTTGATATTCACATCAATATATTATGATCAATATATATATATATATCACCCATTCACCATAATGAAAATTCCTCTATATATTTATATAAAAAAATTACCACTTCTAGTTCCAAATCAAATTTTATTCATTTTTCTTCAAAACCCATAATTTGGAATTTAAAATACACTTCTTCGATTTCATTATTCCTGATAAAAATCCCATTACATTATTTTTTATATCATTATAAACCCCAAACCATTATCCATTATAAGGCAGTGTGGGAACATGTGAACTGAATATCGTTCTCTATAACTCTTTGAGATTCCTATGACATAAATTGAAACAAATAAACATAATCACTAATATTCAATATTATTAGTGTAGTTGATATCAATTGTAAATTTCCCACAATGAATCAATTGTATGCAACCAAACCAATAACTATATAGATACCAGTTTCAATTTTTATTTTCATATAATATTTAATAACCATCCTATTTAGATGTTCCATATATATTCCCTCGTATGTGATTACATGAAGTTAAAATGATAAATTATATACAAATAATTAAAAGTATAAAATTTCTTCATATGAAATATCCCCATAAAATGTACTCAAAACAATATTCGTATAATTTTTATGCTCTTCATTTATATATTAATTAATAATAATATCATCTATAATTACATCCACAAACCGAAAAAGGTAATATTTATACACTCTATTAAATATATCCATCAATAATTATGAGAAATGATTATTCCAAAATGGAATAACTTCAAATTTATAGTATCCATACATTATACAGAAGGATATATTGTTTGTATCCCCATTTTTTACACTTAACGGATGATATCTAGATGAATGTTCAATCATATAAAGGATTTTATCTCCTTAAATATGATAAAAAATAATTTATATGTGGAATAGAATTATGTTCTTGATTGTGTAATTTTTATAGTCTTGATACTAAATTTATTGACACATTGAAACATATTTATTTTTGAAAAATAAAATTGGTGCACCCCATGGTGAAATAGTTTCACGAATGAACCCATTTTGGATATTCAACTAGAGTATTTAATTAAATTACTATAAGTAAATTACGCAAGGGGTCTTTTAAATAGGCATATGAAATTGTATAAGTTTTATTGAATACTTTTCTTCATGATTTGAGGGAATAATTTAAAACTATTTATAATATTAATTACCATATTCTCAACTATTATTCAAATATTAAATTTTGAGTTTGTCCTCATCTATTTGAGATTTAAAATCCCCCATAAATAGTAGTAAGACACATACTATTGAAGTAACATCTATTGGAACATCATGTTCATCACCACACTAATAGATGATCACATGTTGATTAAAACAGTTAAATGTTACTTCCCTTCCTCATAAATTGATATTGGTTATACATAGGGAGAGATAATTCATCCCCAAAATCACATCATATTCAAATATATGGATAACAATATGATTTTTAGGTAGCACGTCCCCAAAAATATAAATTGAAGAGGTGGTATACGCATTATATGTGATCAACATACAAATAAAAGTTTCCATTAAAAATCAACATGAAATATTTGAGTTGGTGATATGATAGTCTTAAAAACATAAATAGATATAAATGATTTGATATATCTTTTATTGTATATAATAAATAGTATAATTTCATTCAATTATTGTTACTTGAAAAATGATTTTTAAAGCACAAATAGTATTTTTGGTTAATATTCAAATTCAATTCAAATATCTATTTCGATGAATTAATGGATTTTTAATTAAATAATATTTTAATAAAATATTATTATTAAATTACATTTATTAAATATAATTAAAATATATATTATTTTTAAATTCAAATATTGTTTTTCAAGGATTGAGAACTGTTTTTCCTGAAACCCATCGATTTTCTGAAAATGTGGTTTTTTATTTTAAAAGTTAAAATTCACATATTTAGAAATTTTTAGATAAAATTATTATTAATTTTGGAATCAGGACAACAAAATTATGCACTGGTGGATTTTTCATAATTTTCTAAGATTGTCAAATATTCAGGTAAAATTTAAATACCGGAAAAAATATTATGTGTTTTATGACATAATAATATCCAAATGGTGTTATAATAAAATACTATAAATTTATATTTTAAAAATATATTCTTTACCATTAATATAATGTGATATTATATTTTTTGATTTATTTTATAAAGCCTTAGTGAATCATACAACACTCTTACAATATTTAAATATTTTAAAATAATTTCATTGAAAGCATGACTCACCTCCACATAAGAAGGTGAAATATTTTAATATATTAGGCCCTTATACATAAAAAATAATTTATACCACTCCACTTTTATAGACACCATGTGAAAAACCATGGGATGGATTTTTTTTTGAATATTTTAGTATGTAGTGTCCAAAACCATAATATATAATGAAATCCCACTCCGTTCTAATATAAACACAACCAATATCACTTTTCTATTCACTGATGAAATTTTAATATTGAAACACCTTTTCCACCTACTCCTTAGGGTCCTCACAATAAGCTCCCAAGAAGCCTCTCCTAAGTGTTTGGGATCACATGTCCAAGTAAAGGATCTCCCTCTCTCCTTTTTCATCAAGCACCTCATTTATGTCATACATATTAATTTATATTTTATTAATTTGGGATATTTTTCTCTATTTATCTTTACTTTAAATTTTATGTATATGTTAGTGGATCTTCCTTTAACTCACATTAATCCACCGCTATGATCCTTTAATCATACTCGTTACTATGTCAAAATTTCGTAATAGAGTTATGTCTTCTCATTTTCATTCAATAATATCATTTATATTCTGAATCTAAAATTCCATTTCACATGTTGGGATATTATGTTACATTATTTAATATGGTAAATTTCATTTATAAGTGATTAGATACACCTTTCTCTCTCATCAACCAATTTTATGAATTTCCATCTAAGGTCGTTTTGCTGACGAAATTGCATCGCGATTTTCCATGCCAAAATAATCATATAGTTAATAGAATGCCCATTCAAATATCATATGTATTAAATGTTTTGCACATATACACGTTGATTGAGTACATATATGTATGTATTAATCATTACTTCATTGTGTATAAATTATTATGTTTAATGAATCAATGTTATATGATCTATGTGGATCATTTAAGAACGATATTGAACTGATTAAGATGGGTGTGCCCTGATTACTCTTCAATGCATTTTGTAATGTTTAGTATCATGAAAATTCAGGTTGGGATAGGGTTTTACAGGATTTTTATAAAGGACTACTGTCCACAATTTTTATATATGGGTTTACCTGATTCATTTATGTTAATGATGTAGTGTTTTATGTTTTTGAAATATTTTTATGTTATTATAATAATGATAAATCATACCATTATGTTCTTGTTTCTATTAAGCTACATTGATGTGCCTATTGATTAACAAGTTTTGTATTATTATTGTTATAGAATATATACTCCCTTACTAGGATTTATATCTCACCCCTTTCTTATGTCTTTCCTCAGGATATCCCATGCAGTGTTATGAATGAAAGAATGATGTAGTCATGTAAAAGATGTTTTCAAAATAAATATGTTTTATTTCAGGTTCTATGTAGTTATGTAATGGTCCTAACCCCCAGTAGAAGAAAACCTCAAGATCTTATATGTTTTATTAAGTGCATTTTTTTGTAATAAATAATGTTAAAATGTGTAATAAAGAGAAGGGATGTTATAGTTTGTATCAGAGGATAGGTTTAGTTATTTTTGGGATTTGTATTTGAAAACTCTAGTGAAAGCCTTAATGATGTGACTAATTATAAAAAATAATACCTATAATTTGGTGAATATACGGTAAGTGGTTTATCTATAAAATACATCCATATTAACATGTGAACAAGTAGAGGTGGCTCTGGAATATATATATTTATATATATAGGTAAAACCCAAAAACACCACTTTGAGATAGACTCGAACAGGAATTGTTGCACAAAAATGGGCCTTATTGCACTCATGGTTTTAAAATCTCTAAGGAAATTCTTTGGTAAATTCATAATCATAGAATGAACCGTTATTTAGGGAAAAAATTACTCTAAGAATATATGTTATGAAGTAGATCATGGATAACATAGATTGAATCTTATAAATTCATAATTTGAAGAGATAAATGTAATTTATAAGTTATCCTTTTTTCTGATTGGATTCACCATCATGTGTTTAATAGTTTAAAAATTTTACCCATAATTTTACTTCTATTCTAGCCAATTCTTGATAAAAAGAGGAATCATGCTAACAACCAATGTGATGATCAATGTGTTGACTGCTCTACTGAAATTCACAATCAGATAGGAGTGGAAATCACAATATTTTTCATGATACTGTCTTAGTTAAATCATGTTTTTAATTTAATCCTATATAAATAATAGTTTACCACCCTCCCTAAGAAAGAAGAAGTTGCAATCGAGGGCTTTTTGAGGAAATTGACTCATACATTCAATGGATCATCTAATCCCTCAATTACTGAACAATGAAGCAACTCCATTGTGAGGAACTTCTCCATCCTTGAATGTTACAGGCATGAAAATGTTCCTCTAGATGAATACCATATAGAGGGTGAAGTTGATCAATGGTGGAAAATGATCAATAGTACAAAGTCTGAGGAAGATATCGAGTTTATTGGATGGAACAATCTCTATAAAATATTTTTCAATAAATATTTTCCCCACACCCTCCAACCATATATAAAAAAAGATTTAAATTAAATCAAGAAAATATATGTATAATATTTCAGGGCATACGAGGAAAAAAACACTAGACTGGCATGACAAGACATTGGTATTTTCTTTACCCCCCCAACTGAATGCTTGAACACTTCTTCGGTGGGATAAAACCTAGCCTACGGAAATCCCTGGTGATCCACGACATTAAAATTTGTGAGTAGATTGGCTGAAATACCCTCAAAGTCGAGATGGAGATCAAAAATCTCAGGGGTATAATAGGGATAACAATCATAAATTAAACATAAATTATAGAGTTTTGATGGATAAATCCAATGGTTTAGAAAACATCCAGCACGCGCTTGTCAAATGACAGGAAAGAATCACCCTAGAAATTTCGTAAAGGAGATGATAAAATGATTTAGGTGGGGGAAGCAAGGGAATGTATCTAGTTATATGCAGCAAGAAAACCCGATTAATATAATAGAGGAAAGTAAGACTCTATCAGTTCCCTAATGCATTGTTTATTTATACAAATCCAAGGAACTATTGCACTTTGCGAAGCAGTTCCCTAAGCCAAGGGTTTTTTGAGGCAACCTAGAAACTCCAAAGTTCCCAGGGCGAGATTTTTCTATCACTATAGCCGAATTGAATCCTAACAACAAAGTGGTGATTGGTATGCTAGTTATTCATTAAAAAATAGTTAACATACTTTTTTTATTCTGGTTCTACACATTCATTTACATCTCAAATGTTTAGTAGAACAATCCAAACACCACCACAAAGTATAGATGTAGAGATGTCGGTGAAAATAGAAAATGGTGAAATTATGGCATCCCATGCATATGACTCCACCCCTATCACAATTTATATATTTAACTTCGTAGAGAACCACATCACACTTCCCATAGTGGAATTTGATTCAATTCATGGCATGGGTTGGCTTCCCCTATATACAGCCAATATTAATTTTCACAAGAGGAAAATATCTCTCCGTTTGGTGAGTTAATCACCGATTCTATACATGTGGAAGGAGGGGGAGAAATATTATTTAGCACCATCATACCAAGAATGGATATTCCTACCATATGAGCATTTATATCTTTCATAGATGATCTAGTCTAAGGAAGGAACTATGCGTGAAGCCATCCCTATTGTGAGGGAATTTGGTGATGTGTTTCCTGAGGAATTTAATGGTGTTCATTCTAGAAGTGATGTTGAATTCTTGATTGATCATATAAATAGAGAAATTTAAAATATCCGAGAATCCAAATTAAATGGTTGTTTTGGATCTTGATTAGAAAAATAATCAACTATAGGAGAACATGGATAAATTGTTTATACACCCACATGCTTCACCATGGGGTGGACAAGTCCTATTATAAAAGAAGTAAGATGGGTCAACTCAACTTTGAAATGATTATCATGAGGTCAAAAAAATCATGATAAATTAAAAATATCCTTTACCAAAAATTGATGACTTGTTTGATGAACTTCATGGAGAAAAATAATTCTACATGTTGGATATGTGGTCAGGATATTATGATGTTTGGACGAAGGAGGATATCCCCAAAAATGATTTTTATATGAGGTATGAGCACTATGATTTCATAGTAATGCCTTTCAGACACCCTAAGGCTCAAGAAATATTCATTGACTTGATGAATAGATTTTTCAGAGACTAACTTGAAAAATTTGTGGTGGTATTTATAGAGGATATTCTAATATACCCTGAAACCCCAGAGGAGCGTGAAGAGTATCTGATAATTGTCCTATAGGCCTTGTGAAAAGAGAATCTCTATGGAAAGTAAAACACGTGTGATTTATCGTTGGAGGAATTTTATTTCAAGGGGAATATCATCACATGCAACATGATATTTGATGATCCATCCAAAACAATGGAAATTTAGGGATGGTTGAGGCTGAAATCTTCGATGGATATCTATAGCTTCCTTGGGTTTGATGGATTTTATCACCGATTTGTGAGAAATTTATCATGATTGTCAAACCTTCTTACTAAGGTAACACAGAAGGGTTTCAACTTTTCTTAGAATTCTGAATGAAATGAAATATTCAAGGTGTTGATGAATAGGATTATCACATCCCATGTTCTCTCACTAACGAAAAGTGGAGAGATTTCCATAATTTTTAGTGATTATTTGAAGTAGGGAATAACTTGTGTGTAGATGAAGAATGAAAATGTATTTTTTTACACCTCAATGAATATTGAAAATTCATGAGAAAAATAATTCCACACACGATCTGGAGATGGAAGTAGTGATCCTTGTGTTAAAAATCCAGAAGCATTGCCTATTTGGGGAGAAATGTGAAATATATATGGACGACAAAATTCTCAAATATATATTTACTCTGAAAGAGAAGAATATGAACCAATGAAGATGGTTAGAGCACATCTCGGATTTCAACTTCTCAATCCATTACCACCCTGAGAAGTTGAACAAGGTGGAAGATACTCTATGTAGAATAGACCCCTCAATTCTATCAATGATAATAATTTAAAAGGATCCAATATTATTAGTTTTGAGGAATATAAAAATGGTAATCATAAAGAAGGGAACAACATAAATCCATTCACAAATGATTTATCAACAATATCTTTTGGAGAAGTTAACAAATTCACAAACAGATGTTCTGGGAATTAAAAAGATAGTGGAAACTATCAAAAATGGAAATCCTTAGCGATCAATATTAATGAAGAATGAATTTGACAGATTTGGGTCAATACAATGTGTTCCATCAAATCCTTAGTTAAAAAGAACTTTTGGATAATATACATAGTTAATTTTTTTCATTCACCCAATTAACACAATAATTTATTGAGATCAACAATAGCACTATAGGTGGGAGAACAATAATAAATAAAACACAAAATAAACATCAAAGTTCATGGTATGTCAGCAAGTGAAGATAGAGAGGAAGATTTTTTATAGGATGACACAACCATTTCCCATTCCAACATGGAAATGGGAAAAAATCACAATTGGCTTTATCAATAGGGCTTTGACGACATCCAAATGTATCAATGTTTTTTGGGTTGTGGTGGATAAACTTATAAATATTACACACTTCATTATGATTTAAGAAGATTTACCCTTAGATCAACTCACACAGATATACATTAAAAAAGGGGTAAGGATTCATTGATTACCACTATAGATTGTGCCTGATTGAGATCCAAGATTCACATCTATGTTAAGGAAGAGTATCTAACACACTCTGAACACTAAGCTAGACATTAGTATGACTTATGATCCCTATACTGATACCCTATCCTAGTGGACAATCCAAACACTAAAGGAAATGTTGAGATCTTCCTCAATAGACTTCTAAAGTGGATGTGACCAACATATTTCTTTTGTGGATTTCTCTTAGAACAATAGTTTCCACTCAATGATCAAAATTAATCCTTATGATACCCATAAGGGGAAGAGGTGTAGAACAACAACATGTTGGGATGATGTTGGGGAACACAAATTTCTTGTTTTAGAAATGGTCGATGAAATGGTGGAGAAGGTTTAGACCCTCCAATATCACATAAAAGATGCCAAGAGTCAACCAAAAATATATATGCTTACAATCATTTATAAGAACTTGAGTATGATGTTGAAGAAATGTTATTTCTTTTCATATCTCTATGGATGTGAGTTATGAGATTTGGGAATAAGGGAAAGCTTAGTCCAGGGTACATCAGCAAGTTTGAGAAGCATAGTCACAATGAGGGAGTGGCCAATCGACTAGTACTACCACTAAACATGTATCAAGTACAAGATTGATTCCATTATCACTATTGAGGAAGTACATATCTAACCCATCACATGTACTAAATCTATAAGTGGTTCCATTGGATTATGACCTCTCTTATGATGATAATGATGTGAAAATATAATATCATTGTGAAAAAGTTGTATAAAATAAGACAATTCCCCATGTCAATGGATTTTGGAGAAACCAAAAGTTGTAAGAACTGATGAGGGAACTGGAAGGATTGATAAGGTAAAGTTACCCTTATCTGTTTTATTTTGGGAAAATGAAATTTTGAGGGAGAAATTTCATAATGTGGGAAGGATGTAATGACCCAAAAATTTATAAATAATATTCTATTTATTTTAATTGAATTTATTATTGAGATAGAAAAAAATGAAATTATTTTGTTTTATTATGTGCAATTGGATTTAACCTACTGATAAGTATCATTACCATGTATATAATTGTCTCTGAATAGTGATCACATGACTAGTATAAATATAGGATTTTATCAAATCCATTTGATTATGAAAAAGAATGTGATGACCTCAACCAGTAGGATGATACCCTTTGATGCTCATTTATTGGAGCTACCGAGGGATATTGGATTTCTAGTTTTTGTTATTGTCCAAGACCAATCCGAGACCCGACAACTTAAGCATGAGAGAAACTATTTACAATTAATGTTCAAGATCATCAAGATCATTCCCCAAACCATGTTTATAGAACGTCCAAATAAAATCCCCACAATCGAAGTCCTTAATCTTAGGGTGTATCAAAAGGCCCCATCCATAAAAATTAGATAATCTTGAATTAAGTTAAAAATTCACATTGAGGATATTATCAGGATTATAGATTTAGATAATTAGGTCATAACATATAGATAACAACTTGAATATTACAAGTAGAAACTTCTACTTAATATCCATTTTTTCTGTTCATAAAACAAAAACTCTAAAAAGAAACATGTTTACTTCCATGTTTTAGACAACATCGCTTTTAGATGATCCCATCATGGACCCTATTCCTCTTTAAGTCATATGAAAAATAGGTCAAAATACTGGATGAGCATAAAAAAAATCGGTAAGGGATACATAATGAAAGAAATTTGTTATTTTTTCAAAACAAATTGTTAACCAAGAATACATTATAATAATGTAATAATTTTCACATTAAAGAAGTATCAAAAACACATCACTGAATATAAGTTCATTTCTTACTCTTTTGGTAACCAAAAGATTAATATAAATCCCATAGAAAACAACATATAGAATATAATGGTAACTTGGGTCATAAATATACATAAATGGAAAAAACATACGTTCGACATCCACACATATCACTGAATGGATTATATATATGGAGGACTTCCATAGACAATGCATTAGATGTCATATTGTAACCACCCATCCTTGATTTATCAAGGATCTACCAGTCAATTGGTTTATCACGTAACCATCCATCTTGGTTTATCACATAACCACCCTTCCAATGACCAAGTAACATTTAATAATCAAAACACATAAAATAAATATAATGGAAAAATAACATTTCTACACTACAAGAAAAAGATATCCTTTGAAGATATAGAAATATTCAACCCATTTCCAAAACCATTTCAAACATTTAATAAAGAGAATTTTGAATCAAAGTGTCCCATAACACATTGATACTTTTAAAAGAAATTAACATTTAAAAAATTTAATTTATATATAAATAAATCTTTAAAACCATTTCAAAAAAATGTACATTATTAAAAAATATTTAAATAGTAAATCCTTAAAACATTTAATATAATATTTAGTTAAAGAGTCATGTAACACTCGAGAAACACTTGAAAAATAATAATTAAAGAATAAAATCAAGATAAAAATTAAATATCATGATAATAATGAAAATAATGATATAAAATGTCAAAAAGGATGTATATACACATTATAGGAAATTAAAAAATCATATCATCAAGATATTCCTAAATGAAATGAGATTAAGACGAAATCACTTACCTCATATCTGAATTGACTCGTTTGTTCTTTAATTTCTTCAACAATAATCCTATGGTAATTTATACATAATTCAGAACCTTGGTGGATTTTATTATTCCTTTTATATCACTTATTACAAAATTATACAAAATTACATAATTATTTATGTTTATATTGGGCGTTTTGTTGATATTCAGTACCTGAGTCAAAAATGAACTTGTTTGAATTACAAATTGTCTTTATGGTAAAAATTACATTATCTAAAGAATGAAATTAATAATTAGATATCATATATATCATATATATACAGTATACATGTATTTATAATAGTTTATATCATTTTGAGATAAGACCTGAAATGAACCGTTCATGGAGATGGTAATCTGTACGTACACATGAATGCTAATTTCATTTCTATTTTATATTTAATGGAAGGAATATTTAATGGTCAATAGGTATATTATAATTACATTATATTATAATTTTTTATATATGTCACATAGGTTCATTAATTACATCTTTTATACGTTCTATATATAGAATTAATGAGTCATATCACTTTGAGGGGGTGCGGTAGTCCTCACTTTCTCAAATGAAATTATCATATTTATACAAAATCAAAATAATAAAGGTATGTTCTAAATGATAATTATAGAATCACAAAGGTAAAATGAATATCATATATATCATATATAATTAATTTTATATCATAATGGTCACCATAGGAGGTGGTAGAGAAGATTGAACAAACATCATTTTGTGAGGCAATAGTTCATTATCCACATAAAAAGTATGTTCTATACCCATTAGATGGAGGTGTGTGTATGTGTAGTTAGAATAACTATCATAACAAAATCCTAGAATATTGAGGATACTTTTTTTGTTATGTAATAAAATAATAAAAAGATCATAGGGATTGGATAAGGAAAAATAATGGAAAGGAACATTAGAGAAGACATTACCTCAAACCGTGTAACTTCTTTTGATTTGTGCAAAAGGGATTTCTTCAAATGCCTTATTCCTAGGTAGAGGATTCTAAGAGTAATAGAGGGTTTTTGGGAGATTATTTTTGGAAGATGTTGGATGAGAGAATGGGATTTAGAGGTTTGAGTTATGGGATAGAGGCGGTGTCCTTTTATAAGAGGGAGCAGGGCCACTTTAGTAATTTCCTAAAATATTATTTTTTTATCAATTTATTATCACTTTATAAGAACAGAAAAGTGATATATTTATAAAAACATATGAGAATGGGTCGAAATAATCTTATTAAATAGGTTTTTTAAACATTTTGGTTTCAAATTTAACCTTATCATTTAGCTTTAACCCTTAGTTAACTAATTTAAATATTACCATGCCTTCTTGAATATTTATACTATATGGTTAATATTGTTTTCATACAATTATAATAGAAAATAAAATGGTTAATTAATTTCATTTAAAACATCATATTATTTAATTTTCTGAATCTTATATTTTTAATACTATTATATCATTTAATAAAATAGTATTTGTTTTTCAAACCAATTTATGCAAATTTTTATACTATTCATATCATGACATTTTAAAAATACATAAAAACTGGACTATTTCAAAAAAACATGATAGATTATAATATAAAATGTCATAATTATCCCTAAAATTACTTTATGGCACAAAAAGTTTCCAAATAATTTTTTTTATATTTATATTATCATTTATTTAAATATTTATTTAATAAGGTAATCACTACAACATCATTGTGTCATAAATCTATTTATTTATTTGATGTATAAAATTTATAAATAAAATACCATGATTTAGGAAATATTTTTAGCTTTTAAATTACATAGTATATTCTAAAATATAACTTATATCACCCCATATAAAAATTGTTTTATGAAAAGATACATGTTTAGGATATATTTTCCTTAACTTTAAATTAAATGCAATTGAATCTCATTTTCATACACAAGTTAATCCATGGGGTCCTAAAATAAACCACAAGGATTCACTTGGTTGGAAAAATATAATATAATAGGGGTAGGACATGTGTTTGGATAATTGAATAATTTTATAATATTATTTTTTAACCTTATTTCCCAGATTTACCCTTTAACTATGGTGAATAAAATATTTATTGAAGTTACTATTCCTAATGTCTAATATTTAAAGGTACCTATTTACAAAATTTTAGCCTCCATATTCAAATATAGAATAATTTTTTCAAAAATTTAAAACATAGAAGTTTCAAAAGATAATTTAAAATAAATTTGCGTTGTCAAAACCAAAAAGTGTGTTATTATGATGTAAAAACTACTAAAATATTTACATGCGTTTACGTAAAATATCAAAGTAAAATTACTTCCAATGAAAGAAATTAGATTAAATGATAAAAATATAATCTAATTACACATTAAAAACAAGTAAAAGTACAACATAATTATATAAATAAATTATATTAAAGGCATATTTGAATTAAAATGCAGTATTTTTAGACCATTCATTAAAAAACAAACTTTAGAAAAAAAATCAAACATTTCATGCCAAGTAAATTTTAATGTTCCGATTATGAATAAGATCTTTATTTTTCCAAGAAAAACATATAAATGTGTAAAAACTATATTTAAAATGGGTTCTTCATTAAAAGTTTTTAAAAATGTAGTTTTAGAAAAATACATCTTTTATCTAAAAAAAAAATTTATTATTATATCATAATTAAAAAACAAGTTTGATGAATTTAAAACATGTTTGATGAATTTAAAACATTAAATTGAATATATAGAATATATTTTTCATTAAATAAAAATCCATAAATAGTGACATGAATACACAATTATTCTCATTTAAATAGGTTTTCATAAAAATACATCTATTATATTCAATTAGTGTTTATTTTCATTTCTAATATATTTGGTAATCAATGAATCATCATTTAAATGTGTGTATAAAATATTTAAAAATATTGTTGATACTATTAATTACTACCATTCCAACATCTAGTCATTAAATACAATTTATAATAATATTAATAATATTGTATTATTTTACAGTATAACTCAATGTTGTGTGCAATGTAAGATTTTAGAGAAGCTCATTGTTTCGTGTCGAGTACGCTATCAGAAAAATAATCCCCTTTAACTAAAATTTAATATCTTATTGATAATTATTAATATAAATCAAAATGGTTTATTATATAAATACATGGGTTGTTACATCCCCCCCCTTTGGAAATTGCATCCTTTAATTTATAAAATTATGCTTGGAAACTTTGTTTAAAGTCATGCACGAGGAAAAGAGTCAATAAAAAAATCACATTAAAAGAAATAAATAGATTTATAAAGGTCAACCGAGATAAAATATACTTGGATTCCATGAAAACATTGATATAGAACATAAAACTAACCAAATAGTGTTGATGGAGATTGATTGAAAACATGATCACAAGAATGTTAACCACCAGAAAAACCACAAACATGTGATAGGTAAAACAATATTTGATTACACAATAGGAAAATTAAACAAAAAATGTTTTCTGTTTTAAGATCCCTTTCATAAATTTTGAGAATTTATTTATGATATTTAATAATAACATAAGGAAATATAATTACTTTTCATTTATAATTTCATACTTTAATAAAATTATACCAAAAAATCATCTTTTCTCTAAATGATGAGTATTCATGATGACATGGTCAAACCTGAAGTGCTAGAATCAACATCTAGAGAATCAAAAATTCCATAAAAGATGATCTATTTATTTCCATTGTCATTAGACATTAACCAAAACCAAAATGGTTAATACAAGATCAGATAGTCCCGAAAAGGATAATATTTTAGAAAAACAAATACCACTGTTAATATCCAAAATTTAACAAACTGTACCCAAATCTCAACAATGACCATTAAATACTCAATTTTTCTAAAAATTATTCAAAATAAACGAAAGTATGTTTGAAAACTGAAATTCAGAATTATTTGATCACATTGTCTTCTACAACAATATTAACATTTATCTCTAAATAACATTGGCTACTCTTAAAGTGTCATACTTAAAAGTAACTAACTTAATCACATATTATATATGATAGATTAATCATTTATATAAATAACCAAAATCTTTATATGTTAACAATAAAAAAATATATTACTCCAGAATAAAAATCCAAAATTACTCCTCAACTGAAATGACAAAGTATTCTATTTTCCTTAGGCATATAGTGTTCCCAAAAGAGAAAACGTCTTCCAAAAAAACCTTTATCTCTTAATCACTAGATCATTTTCTTATAATAAGGATATCTATTTGATAAAACATATGATCCAAAATCAAATTATTCTTAGTAAACAAAATCATTTAACTAAAAATAATTATTCACACTAACTAGGGACTTTACATAGGCCAGTGGTAGGAGATGCGCCCTTGTCACCCTTTGGTTATGGGTTCGATTCCCAGGGCGTTGCTGGATGTGAAGGGTTGTCACCAATCCTGTGGGTTGTCCTTTTTCTAAAACCATATCATTCATATAGAATTCTCAACAATAAGATAATTTATTAGAAAATAACCATAATGTATTTTATCCTCAATGTTTATCTAATAACTTTCATTTTGACTAATAAAATGTAATTACCATTTATAATATAAAAAAAGAATAGATGAACCCCTAAAGATATCCATTATGTCCACACAAGAATATTTAATTATTTCTTGAATAAAATTTTCAAATATCGAACTTCAGTGTTACAAATACTATAAAAAATCTTCAAAAGTAATCCCATCATCAAAAGAGCCATAATAATTTTAAGCATTTAATCCTCTTAAAATCTACCATAACTCTTGAATCCATTATATGTATGATTCTTACTCATTCAACAATATTCATGATCTATTAACCATTATTTTCCAACTTATTTTTTAATAATTCTTTCCAGCTAACAGTATCATGAATTATATCCTAATATTCAATAATGTCAAAACATCAGCTAAGAAATAATCCATAACTTTCATTGGTCATTGTATGTTTCCTCATCCTAAATTGGAATAACATTATGTATTGGGAAACATATATTTTTATGGTCCTGCTGATCCCAGTCTCGAACCTCTTTTATGACATCTATTTGTATAACCACCATGCACACCACATTTAAAACAACCAATTGATCCCTCCAAAAGAAATTCTTTCCCATTCCTAGATTCAACTAGATCCTACCATTCTCTGTAGAAGGTTCATGATATATGAACTTCATTACCAAATCTATAGCATCTCCCCGTCCCTATGAATTATTTTCCTAGGTGTTTCTTTCCACATACCTGACACATAGGTTTCTGAATATATTTACATTTATGATTAGCACCTAAAATACCATAGGGATTTGTTTCTCGCATATATGATGCCTTATAAAAATCACCATGGTTTAATTGGTCAATCATGACTACATATATTTTGTAGATAATAACCAAAAGAGTTATAATTTCTACTCCCATTTCATTCAATTTATTATTCGGAAAACCTTTGTAGTTTTCTTCACATACATTGTTACTTTAGTTCCACTAGATCCAACCATTTACTATAACCAAGATGGTCAATTTTAGTAATATTGTAAAATCATCCTTAATATCTAATAAAATTCAAAAATATTAAGATATACAGATTCATGTTATCTTAAACCCATTAAATTTGTCTAAAATAACTAAGACTCTTTTAATATGCTAACCAATATGGTTAGGTCACTTATGATTAAATAACACCCTAACCTCTAAAGTTATCTAAACCAAACTCTGATACAAACTGTAAGTCCCCAATATTACACATTACATAATATTGAATTATGTTAATAATTAACATTGATTGTCTTTTCCTGTTTAGAGCATTAGAGAATTAGGTCCTAACTTATACATAATAACTTGAATATTACAAGTAGACACTTCTACTCACTATCCATTTTTTCTTCTCATAAAACAAACACACACAAAAGAAACATGATTCATTCCATGTTTTAAATAACATGGCTTATCCTTGATCCCGTCTATGACCCAATTACTATTTAGGTCTTGTAAAAAACATTTTATAACATGGGAAGTGCGTAAAAAAGCTTAGTAAAGAATTCATAAAGAAAGAAAACTATTAGTTTTTAAAAATAAACATGTAAAAAATGAATACATTATCATATATAAATACTTTTCACATTAAATATGTAGGAAAAACACTTTATTGAATATATGGTCATTGCTTCCTGTTTTTGTAAACAAAAGATTACCATAAAACCCATCTAAAACAACTTAAATCATATAAAGGTATTTTTTGACATTAACATACATAAATGGAATATAAAAACAACTGAATTCCATACATATCACTAAATTGAACATCCAAATGGACAACATCCATATCCAATGCATTGGAGGTTATAACGTATCCTCCCATCCTTAGTTTATCATGGAACCTCCCATCAATTGGTTTGTCACGTAACCACCCGTCATGGTTTATCACATAACCACACATCAAATTTCCAAGTTCAATTTTTTAATACTAACTAATAAAACTTGAATAAAGGAAAAATAACACATCCAATATGCATACACAAGAGATCATTTAAGGATATATAAATATTCAACCCTTTTTCAAAACCATTTAAAACATTTAATAAGGAGAATTTTGAATCAAATTGTACTGTACCACATTGAAACATTTAAAAGAAATTAAAATTTAATACCTTTAATGTCTATATTAAAATATCCGTAAAATTATTTCCAAAACATATACATTAATTTGAATTATTTAGAAGAATAAATCTTTAAAACATTTAAATCAATATTAAGTTAAAGAGTGTCCGACTTGACTCAATTTTTTCGTTAATTTCATGAATAATAAAATTAAGATAATTTCTACTCGATTAAGAACCTTTTCAAGTTTATTATTCCTTTTATATCACTTATTACCATGTTATAAAAAAATAATTATTTATTTATTTTCATATCAAATGTTTTGTTGATATTCGTTATCTGAGTAAAAAATGAACATGTTATAATTAAAAATTTCCCATGTGGTCAAATGTAAATTATCTAAAGAGTGAAATTCATGATTTAGATATCATATATGTCATATATATCGATTATATATTTATTTATAATATTCCTTAACATTCGGAGATAAGAAATAAATTGCACCGTTCATGGAGATGGTAAACCGTACGTAATCATGAACGCTACTTTCATTTCTATTGCATATTTAAAGGAATGAAAAAACAATGATACATAGTTATATAATAATTCAATTATAATATAATTTTTTTATATATGTTACATAAGTTCAGTAATTCCATATTTTATATGATGCATGTATAGTATAAACGAGTCATACCACTTCAAGGGGCAGAAGTCTGCACTTCCTCAAAAGATATTATCGTATTTATACAACCTGAAAAGCATAAAGGTTTGTTCTAAATGATAATTACATAATAATAGAGATAAAAGAAATATCATATTTATCATATATAATTACAATTACATCATAATTTCCACCATAATATGTGGTAAGATAAAATTGAATAATTATCATTTCGTGAGGTAGTAGTTCTCCATCCACAGAAACAGTATGTTCTATACCAATTAGACTGAGGTGTGTGTAAGTGCTGTTAAATTCCGTCTCATAAAAACATTCTTGTATATTTAG
Source organism: Viscum album (assembly GCA_963277665.1). Taxonomy (NCBI): domain Eukaryota; kingdom Viridiplantae; phylum Streptophyta; class Magnoliopsida; order Santalales; family Viscaceae; genus Viscum; species Viscum album. The sequence continues at coordinate 1,023,305,073 of OY728137.1, forward strand.
TATAATGCTGTTGTTATTTAATCAAATAATAAGAAAAACATAGAGAGTGTATGAGGAAAAATATTCGTAAGAAGCTTGAGAGAAGACATTACCTCAAATCGGGTAACTACTTTTGATTTGTGCCAAAAAGCATTCTTTAATTACCTTATGCCATTAAAATGGCTTCTAAGTCAAATAGAGGGATTTTGGGATCTTATTTGGGCAGATTTTGGTCAATTCATTGGGCTTGATAGGCTTTAGTAATGGGTAAGAGGTGATGTCCTTTTATAAGAGGGAGGTGGGGCACTTTAAGAAAATTCTGAAATATTATTTTATTATTAATTGATTTTAGAATTATAATAACACAAAAGAGATATATTACTATGATAATATGAGTATAGGTCTAAACAATCTCATAAAATAGGTTTGATATATGTTTTGGTTTCAAATTTAACCTTATAATTTAGCTTTATACCTTAGTTAACTAATTTAATTATTATCATGACTTCTTTTATATTCATACTATATGGTAAATATTGTTATGATAAAATTAAAATAGAACCTAAAATGGTAAAATAATGAAATTTAAAACATCATCATATTCATTTTTATTAATCTTATATTTTTATGACTATTATATTATTTAATAAAATCGTATTTGTTTTAAAAACCCATTTATGTCAATTTTTATACTATTCATATCATGAATTTTTTAAATTCCACAACAACATGATTCATTAAAAAACATTATAGATTAAAATATAACAAGTCATAATTATCCCTAATATTAGAGTATGGCATAAAATGTTTCAAAATACATATATTTTTATATTTATAATATCATTTATTTAAATATTTCTTTAATAAGGTAATCACTACATCATCATTATGTCATAAATATATTTATTTATTTGATGCCTCATAATTATAAATAAAATCCCATGATTTAGTAAGTGTTTTTATCATTTTAATTACAAATTATATTCTAAAATATAACTTATATGTCCCCATATAAATTTTTTTTTATGAAAAGATACATGTTTATGATATATTGTTCCTTTAAATTACATTAAAAGTAACTACATGTCATTTTCACACACAGGTGTATCCATGGGGTCCTAAAATCGACCCATGGATTTCCATGGTTGAAAATATCTAATAAAATTGAGTTAAGACATGCTTTACTATAATTGAATATTATTATAATTTTATTTTTTACGCTTATTTATCAGATTAACTTTTAACAATGGTAAACAAACTATTTACCGAAGTTACTATTCCTAATGTCTAAAAAGAAAATGAAAATATTTACACAACTTGAACCTCCTGATTCTAAATATGGAATCCATTCTTCCAAATTCAAAACACATAATTTTCAGAAGTTAATTTAAAATTTATTGCCATCATCAAAAGAAAAATGTTTTTTAAGAAGTAAAAACTACCCAAAGATTGACGTGCATTTATATCCAATTACAAAGTGAAATTACCTTCAATGAATATAAATAGATTAAATAAAAAAAATATAATCCAGTTACACATTAAAAACTATTATAATTTCAATCTAAATATATTAATTAATTAGATTAAAAGGTAGTTTTGAATTCAAATGCAGTATTTTTTGACTATTCATTAAAAAGAAACCTTTTAAAAAATACAAAATATCATCCAATGTAAATGTTTATGTTCCTATTATGAAGAAGAAGTTTATTTTTTAAATTACATAACATAAAGGTGCAAAAACTATTTTTAAAAATGGTTCTCCATCAATAGGCGATAGAACTACAGTTTTAGGGAAATACTTATTTAATCAGAAAAAATTACATTATTATTATATAATATGTAGATAACATATAAGATGAAATTAAAACATTATATTGAATATATATAATATTTTTCATTAAATAAAAATCCCTAAATAGAGATATCAAAAAACAATTATACTTTTTTAAATAGGCTTTCATAAAAACACATCCATTATATTCAATTGATGTTTATTTATATTTCTAATAAATTTGGTAATCAATGAGTCATAATTTAAACATGTGTAAATCATATATAAAAAATCATTTGATTATATTCATTCCTGCAATTCTAACTTCTAGGCATTATCTACCATTTAAAATAATAATAATATTATTGTTTTATTTTTCAGTATTACTCAATGTTTTGTGCATTGTATGATTTCAGAGAAGCCTGTTGTTGTGTGTCGAGTAAAATATCAAAAAAATAATCCCCTTTAACTTAAATTTAATATCTTATTGATGTGTATTAATATAAATCAAAATGTTTTATTCTATAAATACCTGGGTTGTTACATCCTTCCCCCTTTTTAGAAATTGCATCCTCGCAATTTTAAAATTAGGCATGGAAACTTCATTGAAAGACCTGCATTGGGGAAAGAGTCAATAAAACAATCACATTAAAATAAATAAATTGAATTATAAATGTCACTTGAGATAAAAAATACTTGGATTCCATTAAAACACGGATATGTAAGAGAAAACTAACCATTATATTTTGATGGATATTGATAGAAAACATGACCAGGAGAATGTAAACCACTAGAAATCCACATACATGTGATAGGTTAAATGGTATTTGATTCCCCAGTAGGAAAAGTAAATAGACAATGTTTTTTTGTTTTTGTTCCCTTTGATAAATTTGGATAATTTATTTATGATATTGACTAAGAACATAAGGAAATATAATTACTTTTAATGTATAGTTTCATCCTTTAATATGTTACTACCAAAAAGTCATCTTTTCTCTAAATGATGATTATTCAATATGTTATGGTCACACCTGAAGTGCTAGACTAAAATTCTATAGAATCACATATTCCGAAAATATTAACTATATATTTCCCATGTATTTAGACATTAACAAAACTCAAAATGGTTAATAAAAGATAATATAATACCCAAAAAGGATAATCTTTTAGAAAAAGAAGTACTACTCTTAATCTCAAAAATTGAGCAAACAATAAAAAAACTCAACAAATACCATTAAATACTCAATTGTTCTTAAAATTATTCATAATAATCCAAACTATGTTTGAAACATGAAATTCAGAATGATTTGATCTCATAATCTTTTACAAAAATATTAACACTTATCTCCAAATAACATTGGCTTCTCTTAATGTCTCAGACAGAAAAGTAACAAACATTAACACATTTTCTGAATAGTAGTGTAATAATTTCCACAAATAACCCAAATATCTATATGTTCACAATAGAAACATACATTCTTCCAAAATAAAATTCCCCCATTACTCCTCAATTGAAATCCCAAAGTATTTTATTTTCTTTAGGCATATATAGTTCCCAAAACCGAAAATGTATTCCAAAATAACCTTTATCTCTTAATCACTAAATCATTTTCCTTTAATAAGGATATCCATTTGATAAAACATATGATCCCAAATCAACATATTCTTTATCAATAAAATCATTTAACTAATAATAATAATTTATACTAACATGGGACTTCACAAAGGCTAGTGGTAGGAGATGTGACCATGTCACCCTTTGGTTGTGGGTTTGATTCCCAGGGCCTTGCCGGATACGATGAGTTGTCACCCTTCCTGTGGATTATAGTTTTTCTAAAACCTTATCATTCTTATAGAATTACCAAAAATAAGATAATTTCCTAAAAAAATAACCATAACCTATTTTATCCTCAAATGTTATATAATACATTTCAATTTGCATCTTAAAATTTAATAACCATTTATCAAATAAAAAAAGATCATATGATCCTTTAAGGATATCCATTATGTCCACACCAGAAAAGATAACATTTTATTGAATAGATTTTTCACATATAAAACATCAGGGATACACATACTATAGAAATTATTCCAAAGTAATCCCATCAACAAAAGAGTCTTAATAATTTTAATAATTTTATCATCCTAAAATCTACCGTAACTCTTAAATACCGTTTATGTATAATTTGTACACATTAAATTTAATTCATGGTCAATTTTACATTCTTTTACATGATATTCTATAATATTTTTTTTCCAAAAACCAAAATCATGAATCATATCCTAAGATTTAATAATGTCAAAACATCAGCTGTGAAATAATGCATACCTATCATTAGTCATTATTAGTTTCCTCATCCTCAATTAGAATGGCATTAGGTATTTGTAAACATATATTTTTATGGTCTATATGATCTGATTCTTGAACCTTGTTTGTAGGCCATATATTTGTAGAATGACCATGCACACAACATTTAAAACATTTTGTTGATCCCTCAGAAAGAACTTCTTTCTCTTTCCTAGAGTCAAATGGTGGCTTCCTTTTTCATTTTCATGTTCTTGCTTTATGACCTTCATTTCCACATCAATAACATATCCCCATCCCTTGGAAGAATTTTCCAAGGTGTTTCTTTCCACATCCCGACACATAGGTTTTGGAATATACTTACCTTTATAATTATTACTTGAACTTCCATAGGGATTTTATTCTCTCATATATGATGCCTTAAAAAATCACCATGGTTTATGTGGTCAATCATGACTCCATATATTTGGTTGAGAATTACCACAAGATTTCTCCTTGAATCTCCCATTTCATTCGGTTTCTTATTCAGAAAACCATCACAGTTTTCTTCACCCCAGTTGTTACTTTGGATCCTTCTAGATCCAACAATTTACAAAAACCAAAAGTTTAGTGTGATTATATCAGTAAAATCATCAGATAATATCTTAGAAAAATTATAAATACTAAGATATACTTATTCATGTTATCTTAAACTCATTCAATTTATATAAAAAAACAATGACTCTTTCTTCTATGCTAACCTATATGGCTATGTCACTTATGCTTAAATAAGACCCTAACCTCTAATGTTATCTAAACTATCCTCTAATACCAATTTTAAGGCCCCAGTATTAAACATTACATAATATTGAATGAAGTTAAAAATTTACATTGAGTATCTCTTCAGGTTTAGAGCATTAGAGAACTAGATCGTAACTTATACACAATAACTTGAATATTACAAGTAGACACTTCTACTCACTATCAATATTTTATTTTCCAAAAACTAATACTCTATAAAGAAACATGATTACTTCTATGTTTTAGATATGATGACTTTTCCATGATCTCATCCTTAACCCTATTACTCATTAAGTCATGTGAATAACATTTCAAATCATGGGATTATCATAAAATAGCTCATAAAAGGATTAAAAATGAAGGAAAACTATTAGTTTTTCAAAAAAACATGTAAAAAATGAATAATTTATCATAAAGTAATACTTTTCACCTTAAATAAATAGAAAAAACACTTCACTGAATATTATCTCATTGGTTTAGTTTTTTGTAACCAAAATATTACCATCAAGCCCATATAAAACAATGTATAAAATATAAAGGTATATTTCACATTAATAGACTTAAATGGAATAACAATATAATAAACTTCAACACATATCTTGAAATGGAATATCCATAAGTCCAGCTTCCATATCTAATGCATTAGAGCTTATAACGTAACTACCCATCCTTGGTTTATCACGGAACCACCCCTCATTTGGTTTATCACGTAACCACCTGTTTTAGTTTATCTTGTAACCACCCATAAAATTTCCTAGTACTATTTGATAATAATAAAACAAAAATCAAGAATTAAGGAAAAATAACATGTCCACAAAGCAAGAACAAGAGATCATTTGAAGATATATAAAAATTCAACCCATTTCCAAAACCATTGAAAACATTTAATAAAGAGAATTTTGAATCAAAATGTACCATATGACTTTGAATATTTTAAAATAAATTAAAATTTAATACCATTAATGTCTATATAAATAAATCCATAAAAACATTTCAAAAACAAAGACATTAATGAAAAATATTTAGAATAATAAATCATTAAAACCTTTAAAATGATATTTATTCAAGAGTCTTGTAACACATGAGAAATACTTGCCAACAAATAATTAAATAATAACTTAAAAAAACATTAAATATCATGATATTATATATATATTAAAGATATAAAATTTTAAAAGGGTTGTATATACACCTTATTAAATATTAAAGGTGCATAACTTCAAGATATGCCTCAATAAAAGGATATTGAGACGTAGTCCCTTACCTAGTTTTTGACATAACTCGTTTGTTCTTTAATTTCCTGAATAATAAACTTAAAATAATTTTTAACTTCATTAGAAACTTTTTTAAGTTTATTATTTATTTTAAATTACTTATTACCATTTTATAAAAAATTACATAATTATTTATGTTCATATTGGATGTTTTGTCGATATTCGGTACATGAGTCAAAAAATGAACTTGTTATAATTAAAAAATTTCAGGTGGTCAAAATTCCCTTATATCTAGAATAAAATTCATGATTTACATATCATATATGTCATATATATATTTTATATAAATATTTATAATATTCCTTATCATTTGGAGATAAGAAATAAAATGCACCATTCATTGAGACGGTAAACCGTACGTACGCATAAACACTACTTTCATTTCTATTTAATATTTAAAGGAATGAAAAATAATGATACATAAGTATATTATAAATCTAGTATAATATTATTTTTTATATATGTTACATATGTTCATTAATTCCATCCTTTATATCATCCATGTATAGCATGATACAGTCATATCACTTCGATGGGGCTGTAGTCCGAACTTCCTCGAATGAAATTATCATATTTATACAACATGAAAATCATAATGGTATGATTTAAATGAAAATTACATAATCATAGAGATATAATAAATATACTGTATATATAATATATAATTAAAATTCCATCCTAATTTCCACCATAATAGGTGGCAGGATAATATTGAACAATCATCATTTCGTGAGGTAGTAGTTCTCCATCCATAGAAACTATATGTTCTATACACATTAGATGGCAGTGCGTGTAAGTGTAGTTTCATTAATTATCATAAAAACATTATTTTATATCATGTATATTGTTTTTGATATGTAATTAATGAATAATAGGAACATATGTAGCTTATAAGGAAAAATATTGGAAAAGAACTTAAGAGAATTCGTTACCTCGAATTGGGTAACTTCTTTTGATTTAAGCCAATGGGTATTCTTGAATTGCATTCAGCCATGGAAAATGCTTCCAAGAATAATAGAGGGATGTTTGGATTTTATTTGGGTAGTGTTTGGATGATCCAAGGGGCTTTAGAGGATTGTGTAATGGGTTAGAGTTGGTTTTCTTTTATAAGGGGGAGGATGGGCACTTTACGAATATCTTGAAATATTATTTTATTATTAACTGATTTTAGAATTATAATAAAACCAATGTGATATATTTCTATGATAATGTATGTAAGGGTCTAAACACTCTCAAACAATAGGTTTGAGAAACGTTTTTGTTTTCAAATTTAACCTTATTATTTATCTTTATCCCTTAGTTAACTAATTTACCTATTTCCATGTCTTATTGTATATTCATACTATATGGTTAATATAGATTCTATAAAATGCCAATAGAACCTAAAATGGTCCATTATTGACATTTTAAGCATTATATTAGTCATTTTTTCTAAATATTATATTTTTAGGACAATTATTTCATTTCCTAAAATAGTATTTGTTTTAAAAACTCATTTATATCAATTTTTATGCTATTTATATCACGAGTTTTAATAATTCAGAACAAAATTATTATTTAAATAAAACATCATAAATTAAAATATAACAAGTCATAATAATCCCTAATATTCGTGGATGGAATAAAAAGTTTCAAAATAAATTTATTTTAATATTTATAATATCATTTATTTTAATCACTCATTAATTAGGTAATCACTACATAATAATTGTTTCATAAATAAATTTATTTATCTAATGACTAAACATTACAAATTAAATACCACGATGTAGGAAATATTTTAATATTTCTAATGAACATTTATAGTCTAAATGATAACTTATATATCCCTATATAATTTTTTTACTAATAGATATATGTTTCGGTTACATTTTCAATAACATTAAATTAAAAGTAATTAAATATCATTTTCACACACAAGTTTCTCCATGGGGTCCTAAAATAGAGACAAGGATTTCCATGGTAGGAAATATCTCAATAAATAGGGTTTTTACTTGTTGTAGGGTATTTTAGTATTATTATCCTGTTATTTTTTAACCTTATTTACTAGATTTACCCTTTAACCATGGTAAATAAAATATATAATGATGTTACTATTCATAATGTCTAAAAATAAATGGTAACTATTTACCCAATTTGAACCTCCAGATTCTAAATATGAAATATATTTTTTCAAATTCAAAACAAAAAAGTTTCAGAAATTAATTTAAAATTAATTCTCATTGTCAAAACTGAAAAGTGGGGTTTTATGAAGTAAAAACTATCAAAAGATTGACATGCGTTTATGTCAAATTTCAAAATAAATTTTTTCCAGTGAAAAAAATTGGATGAAATGATAAAAATATAATATAATTTCACTTTGAAACCAATTAAATGTACAATATAACTACATAAATAAATTAGATTTAAAATAAGTTTCTAATTAAAAATGTAGTATTTTAACTATTTATTAAAAAATGAACTTGAGAAGAAACATAAAAAAATTTAATCCAAATTAATTTTAAAATTTAATATTCTAAATAAGAACTAAGTATTTTTAAATAAAACATATAAAGGTTTCAGAATCTATTTTCAAATAGGGTCCACCATCAAATGTCAGTAAAACTGTACTTTTAGAAAAATATTTCTTTTATCCGAAAAAATGAATATATTATTATATAATATCTAGATAACTTGTAAGATGAATTTAAAACATTACATTTAATATATGTCATATATTTTTCAATAAAAAAATCCATAATGAGTGATATGGAAAAAAAACTATTATCTTTTAAATAGGGTTTCATAAAATCCCATCCATTATTTTCAATTCATTTTTATTTCCATTTCTAATAAATTTGGTAATCAATGAATAATCATTTAAAAATGTGCAAGCCATATTTAAAAATTCAATTTATACTATTCCTTCCCACCATTCCAATGGCTAGGCGTTAACTACCATTTAAAATAATTATAATATTATTCTTTTATTTTCAGTATATCTCAATGTTGTGTGTAATGTAAGATTTTAGAGAAGCCTGTTATTTATTTTTGAGTATGATATCAGAAAAATCAGCCCCTTTAACTTAAAATTAATATCTTATTCATAAGTATTAAATGAAATAAAAAATAAATATTCTATAAATTCCACGATCGTTACACGTATGCTGCTGTAATAATGGGATATGTAACAGGACACTAGCATTATGATTACGTGCATTATTTTTTTGTAGAATAATGAATATACTTTCATCCTATTATTTTTACATTGTAAATTTTTTTAAAGCACAAATTGTATTTTTGATTAATATATAAATTAAATTAAGAAATATATTTTGATCAATTAATAGATTTTTGAATTATATAATATTATAATAAAATATTATAAATAAATTTGTTTTATAAAATACCAATGATATTATAATTTTTATAATGTAAAATGTATTTTGTACTCAGGTTTGAAAAATACTTTTTCTAAAACCCATCAATTTTTAGTAAATGTTGTTTATTATTTTAAATGAGTTAATTCACATATTTAGAAAATTATTTACATAAAATGAATACCATTTTGGGAATAATGTGGTCAAAATTATCGAATGGTGAACATTTTATAATTTTCTAAGACTACAGAAATTTTGGGTAAAAATTTAATTATCATTTAAATATATTATGTGTTTTTTAAAATTGTATTTCTCCAATGGTGGTGTAATAAAATAATATAAAATGAATATTTAGGAAAATATATTTTTTATCTTTAAAATATGTGCTTTTAGATTCATTTGATTTATTTAATAAAACCTTAGTGATTCCTTCTAGATTTATAAAATAATTTACAATTTTAAAATAATTTACTTGAATGTATGACTCATCTCCACATAAGAAAGGGAAATATTTTAATAATTTTTTCCCTTATCCTTAATAAATAATTTATACCACACCACTTTTCTAAATCTCTTTGAAACTTGGACACCATCTACATCATACTCCTTACAATCTTCCCAAGGTGCCTCCAAGCTCTGAATAAGCCTCCCACAAGAATTTTTGTTCATACATCCTCGTACGGGATATCCATACCTCCTTTTTCTTCAAGAACCTCTTTTAATTAATTCCATTAAATTTAATTTTAATGATTTGGGAAAGGGTTTTCCATAGCTCCTTACTATAAATTTTATATATACATGATGTGATATTCATTTCACTCCCATTAATCCCCCTTTTATCCCTTAAGCCCACCTATTACTATACCTGAATTCCATAAGGGATTTCTATCTTCTCATTTACATTCAAGAATTTATTTTATATTATACATCTAACATTTCATTTGACATGTTGGGATATTATGTTCCATGATTCCCTACAGTCCATTTCATGTATAAATGGTGATATACCCCCTTATCTCCCATCAACCCATTTTAGGAATTTTTATATGACGTCGTTATGTTGCCGAAATTGCACCACAATTTTCCATGCCAAAATCATCATGTCTGGAATACCATACTGGTTCCTATATCAAAGGTATCCACATTTATTCACATATAATTTTTTATTTATTACATACTGGTATGTATTCCACATTACATGATCTATTAATAAATGAAGATATTGACTGAATCCATGTTATATGATCTATGTGGCACAATTAATCATGAGATTGAAATAATTAGGAAGGGTGGACAATGAATGATTCTAATGCATTGGGTATGGTTTAGTATCATGATATGTAATGTTGGGATAGTGGTTTAACTTATTTCATTAGAGGACTATTTTCCACCATGTTGGGATAGTGTTATACCTGATTTCATTATCTAAATGATGTTGTGTTTTACGTTTTCACCACATTTCATTGTTATGATAATAATTATATATCATTAATTTAGGTTAATTTAAATATTATGCTCCGTTTATTTGACTATTTCCTAACATGTATTGTATTATCAATGTTATGCCCGTTTAATAGTTTTCTAGAATTTATATATCACAACTTTCTTATGTATTTCCCTAAAATATCCCACGTAGTGTTATGTAAGAAGGAATGTAGTGGTCATGTAAAAGAAATTTTCAATAAGGTTGTTGTATTTCATGTTTAATGTTGTTATGTAAGGTTACTAGTCCCCCATGAAACTAGAAATATCAGTCTTCTGAGTTGTATTAAGTACAAATTTATATAATAAATCATATTTAAATGTGTAATAAATATAAGAGTGGTTATATATTTCACCACATCATTCTCGTGATCCAAATTAGTAGTTTGGTTTCCATTAGATTTCCCTTTTTCTTATTTATTATGATGTTTCTAATGTATTTTTTCATTTTTAACCCAAAAATTCGTGCAATCGTTGGATCAATTCCCATATTATTTTTAATTCAATCATTGGAGTGGTGATAGTTCATTCAATTGTTCTTTATCTCAATTAATTTCATTGAATGTCCTATTTATATCATGTCAACATTCATTTTCATGACATCCTTTTTTCCAAACCTACAAAACATAGTTGTTCTCGTAATATACGTTCCTTTAATTTTATTTCTAATAAATTTATATGATGTAAGCTTATTTTTCATTCCTATTTAATCTTTATTGTTTCAATTTATGCATAATTAAATCTTTATATTCTTCTTACGAATACATGAAAATAATTAGGGTATTCAGTATCAATTTCTATGTTGAGTTCACATAAAATTATTTCTTTATAGTGACTAAGTCTCTCACGGATTATTAGTTTTGGATTCATGGTTTTAATCTACAAAATAATAAGACAATTTTTCTATTTTTTAAATTATAGAAATTGAATTCTACCTCACCGGTCTTGTAAAATTTTCCCAAAAGGAATAAAATGATTCACCATCGTTCTTATTTAGGTCGAAGAAGTCATTTTCCATTTTCTGTGAAGATTATGAGGAATTAACTTAGTTAAAAACTACCTATTAAAATCTAACCAATCTTGAAAGTCAATATCTTCAACTCACCTTTGTTTATTTTATGTCTTCATAATTTACCTACACCATCTTGTATGTTGTAAATTACAAAGAAAATTTTTCTTCTCAACCAATAGTGAATGGAAAATATATTTTTAGTTATATTAATAAACTACTTAGTATTTACTATATCAGTGAAACCACAATAAGAACGTGAATATTTATTCTTGAATGAATCAAAATTACATCAATAATCCCATTGATAGGTTTCAAAATCAGCATCATTTATAGTTTGATAGAGTTTCAAAATCATAGAAATTATATTTTTTATTATATCCCCCTTGCTGTTCAAATGATCATGTTGAAAATTATTACATTTCAGACCATATTTTTTTAAAAGTATTCCACCTAGTCCCAACTATTGACTAAATTTAAATAATAATGTGAAAGAGTCAAACATAATTATCTAAAATGTGTAGTAATATAATCATGAAAATAATTCTGATAATGTAATAAATTATGATACTATCTTATCAAAAATTGACACATTACGTTCATCTGAAATTACATTTTGTTCATTATTGGGAATCGTAAATTTATTTTTCATAATAAAATTATCCTATTCTCTAAAATAAAAATCCATTCAACGATTCCAAATGATAACACCTAATAATTAAATACAAAAATATTACATCCTTTTAAATGAATATTTAATAAATCTAAAAATAATACATTCCCATTAATTGTAAAGGTTTATTCTATTTTGAGGCTAGATACATAAACGAATAATTACATGAATTTTCTCCAATATCTCCCAAAATATTCATCATAAATATTACCCTTGATAGACATATACTAATTAATTACATTACTTATAATATAGAAAATTTGAAATATAAGAATAGGTGTGCACAAATAATTAACAATGGTAAAAATGGTAGAGCTCAATCAAATTTTATACATGAACATAAGCTAAAAATAATGGAATTATAGGCTGATAAAATTTCTTAAATAAGTTACTAATTAGTCATATATTATAAATAATGAATCATTTTATAAAAAATTTTCATCACATAATTCATGAGTTATAATCATATGGAATCATTAATAATCAATCCTAATACATGAGATCATATCGTAATAATAAGACCCTTTCATAGGAATTTGAAAGAAAATAATAATTGAAAATCATTACATTTTTTTGTGATCATTTCCAAGATAATTATAATAAAGTGGAATGAGTTCCTAAGTTTATTAGGTTCACCCCTCATTACCTTTTCTCTCCTAGTTGATAGAGTCCTATATTAGATTAGGTTAACTCCACATTCTATTTAATTTTGTCTCATGACATATAAAACATTACAAAATTAATTATATGTATATATTTATGGGGGAAAAACAACACAATTAAACCCATATGTATTGATTCAACAAGATCATATAAAAATATAGTTCACATTATATTAATTACAATATGTGAATGAAATAGGTTTTATTAAATTATTCTTAAAAATCATCATTATAATCCACCCAGATAAAGAAAGTTTATTATATCATAATATTGTTTCCCTATTGAAGGAGAAAAATCCTTATATAATGTTTTAATTTATGAGAATTAAAATTGTTGAATTAATAAAAAAATTTCTATGGAAAAAGATAGAATATCATTTTCTTTTGTTAAATGTTAAAATAAAGAATCATTGGAAATTGGTAATATTTTTTTTGGAAAACCATGTAAAATTGTAAAATATGTTAAATAATTAATAGAGTAGATGGTGGTTGTAAATATTTCTATTCCATATATTATTAAAAATAATACTTTTACACTTTTGTATAAAATGACAAAAGTAATGAGTATAGAAAACATGTGAAAAGAATTAATTTAGAAATATATAATGAAATTCAACGTCAGAAGAAAATACCCTTGTCCAAATTTTATGTATAGATAAAAAATTCAATGATTTGTCTTTATAATATTGATATGGAAGATAATGATATCTGAATAAAATTAAAAACAAGATAATAATTTAATAAAAATATTCTTTCATCATTTTGGAGTTAGAAATATAGAGAAGTGGAAATAATTATTAAAAACCCCAAAAATTACTATAATAAAATAAAATATGTTGGTATTATGTGAGAGAGTATGTATATATATTTTGTAACATCCCTATAGTATATTAAAACATGAACAATCCTTATTCAAATTGGGATTTTAAAATAAATCTGGCACAGAAATCCTAATTTGCTTCACACACACTCTAACATCGTGTATATAAAATTATGAATTATTATAAATCTATAATAACAATATTAATTAATATATCAAAATATATCATTCATTAATAATCTATAATCACCCATTTATTCATAATTCTCTAATAAAATTAATTTTATGGTGTTTTGTATTTTTTTCATGAATATTTGTATTTGGTAAATTTGGTCCATCAACCTTGTTCATTATTTCCTCATCTTTAAAATTATAATAAATTTATAAATTCCACATTTATTTATTATATACAATTTTATTAAAATCTGTGCATGTTAGTGATGAATAATGAATTAAATCATTTTTTGAGGATGTAATCAGTACATACTCATGGGTGATTCTTTCATTTATCAATCTATTGAATGAAAGGAAGATAAGAAGTAATTTATCTTCAAATAAGAATATAAATATCTTAAATATGACATATATTCGTTGTATCCATCAACCTATCCAATAATGTGAGGTAGTGATGAATAATTAAACACATCGCTTCATAGAGACGATAATCAACACATAATCTTGTGCAATGATTTGATTTTCAATTGGATGTAATATCGATATAAAATTGTTAAATAATAATTATAAAATAATTTAAATACAATAATGAAATTGATTTATTTATTTTTTTAATTTGGATTTAGAATATTGGTAAAATGTTAAAAAATAATGAAACTTGAAATATATTAATAAAAATATTTCATCTTTTTTTAATATCATATTTTGGATTACATCATAATAATTATCTGGATGGTGTTTGTTTGAGACTTTTACAACTAGAAAATTCGTTGGAAAATCTGTATGACATTTTATTAGGAATTGGATGAACTAGACTGCTACGTTTTTGTGAAGATGTGATAAGAGAAGTTTCCCAGTTATAAGGGAGGAAAGTATCACCTTGAAAAATATTCAATGTTTGAAAATAATATTAAGTAATTTTCTTAGGAAAGTGGAAAAACAGATTTTTTTTGGAATATAGAATAATACATTGTAAATATACACTCATTCAATCAGATTTAGGAAATATTTAGTTATAATTTATGTCTTATATCCATGTTTAACCCCATCATTAACCCTTTTAACTCTTACTTTGTTGGTAAATGATTAACCATGGTAACCCATAATTATGGATAAAAATTTTGTAGAGCATATTAACTAACATTTATTATTAATATTCAAAATATGGAATAAATTCTTATAGTTGGAAGAAATTAATTGTAATAACTACATAACAAATGCGTAATTTTATAAAGGATAATTGTATTCTAATTATAAAAATGACATTAAATAAATTCATTTTCTAGTAACATACATTTGAGGAATTTAATTTTATTTATTGAATATATTATCTATAAATTTGATTAAAATATTTCATAAATAGTGACCAATTTAATTTGTTACCCTGAAAATACATTTATTTGAAAAAAATATAATTTTTATAATATATATTAGTACTTAAAATTAGTTCCATCATAATTTATAACCATTTGGTAATAAATTTATTCATGATCACAATTTTTATATTAATATTAAAAACTATTTTATGTAAGTTTTATACAATAAGAAATTTAATTTTTAACAAAACTTATAATCAAAAAAATTGAATCTATAAGGAACATTTTATTTTAAGAAATAATTATATGAAAATAATTCCTTGTCATTACTAAAATATTTAATGAATTTTATTATATTATTGGAATAAATTAATTTTCTTAATTTCATTTAAATATATATTAATTTCATTAATGGTATATTTTAAATAAAGAATTATTCATTTATGATTGGTGATGCATCCTCCTAATTTGTCAAACACATTGATTTTTAAAAGGGAAATATATTATAGAATAGTAGTGTGTCGAAAGATTAAATGACATTCAATGGATCATGATTGGTAATATTAATTGTATTTGGATACATGTTTATGGAGAGGCTGGGTGATGGAAGTATAAAATGTGAGAATGTATTCATCCGCATGAGTGATTCATTATAACATTGAATTCATTGACTTATGGGTAAAATAATTATTATTTTTGGATGTTTTTGTTGTTTTATATTCTTGATATGAATTTAATTAGAGGTCATAGTTTACCAAATACATGGTTTAGGCTCTCTCTAATAGTATACAACCTCTACTATAAGGGGAGTCATGCTTAAGGTCATATGAAATCATTGATCTAGACACTGGGGAGTTTTCTTAGACGAATCATTAAAAAAAATGGGATTACAGAAATTATTTTACTATATTTTGAGATAATATTTAGTTGTTTTATGGATGTGGAAAATCATTTGATGTTTTATGGATGTGTTAGTCAAGAACAAATTTCTAGTGGGATGTACTAGTTACCATGAGTATAATATTCATTTTAATTTATGTTTACTTTTATGGTGGGAATTTTTTAAATATATTGTGTTTAATTCATGGTTTTAATTAATATTTTTTTATCTTAAGCCATTAGAATGAGGAATGTATAAATTCGTCATAAAAATCATGTAGGATTTCCTTGAAATGTTTATGGTTCAGTCTAATTGGTTTTTGTATGAGGAAAATGAGTTTAATTGATTATAGTTCACAAAAACATATGTAGTGTTTTTTCATAAGAATTATTAAGGGAATTTTAGTTAGCTAAAATATAATAATTTATTTGGATGGTAGTTCTTGTGGTTATTAGATCATGACACTAATTAAGAAATTTATAGTCTCTTAATGTGAGGGATTTATAGTTACCCCTTGTGGGTTTGAGTAGTCACCATATTCCTCAGTGATGACCCATATTGGGTTAATTTTCAGTATTTATTCAAAATATGTTATATGAGGATAAGAACATTTTTTTGAGGATGTAGATACATATGATATGTTTGAGTGAATATGTTTAAATTCAATGTGTTTTAAATTAAAAATGTTAAGAGTGATCTGGTTTAGAGGATGGGTAAATGCGATTGATCAGTTAGATACATAGAACTATTGATCCTGGGTATACGTTATGTGGTATGGTGGGAGAATTTCTATATACTTTGGGTTTCAAAGACGTTCATGGGTGATGACTGATTCTTTTGTCTAACATGTTATGAGTTCGATTCGTTTTTCATGTAAGATGATATGACATGCAAGAGGAGCGTGATTAGTGGATTAGTTATGTGAGCCTAGATTTTGTGCGACCAGACTGATGGGAGCCTGAGTCATGTTATGTGACCAAATGTTAGGGGAGTGTGGTACCATTATGTATGAATGAGATCAGGTTTGATAGTCATTAAGAACAAGTGATTGGATTATTTGGAGGATTAATCTTATTTGGAAGGGTTTGTGATAGTTATCTTAGTATTTAAAGAAAAAGTAGAGATGTGTGGGGTTTAGTGTGCTCTATTTATTCCCAGTTACCATTATTTTTTAGATTGATGAACATAATTTTCTATTTTAGTAACTAATGTATTCTATGCGACATGTGTTGGTATGATGGATTGGGGGTTTGTTATGAATAGATGGTGTCCCATGATTGTAATAGGAGAACATGGTGAAGGATGAGGGAATCGTAGTGTGATCGATCTAGGTTGTCCTATATAGAAGTATGAATGTTTCAAAAGATGGACGAGTGTTAAAATAATGTATTAGAATGTGTTCAGTGATATCCTCTTTTGAGGTTTACCTTATGGAGTTTTGTAAGGATATCCATATTCAAGGGAGTGAACCATTGGATGTTTGAGGTTTTTTCCATCATTATATGTGAAATTTTAGAGTATTTCAAGGGATAAATTCATAGTTATCTATGAATTGGTGGTGGTTGGTGTTTCTTTTTGGCTCTTGGATATGAGTGGGAAAATCAAATCTGATCATTGAATTATCTAATAAATGTATTGCGTACAATGGTTTTTTAGTGTTTTTTAATAGGGTGATGATAATGATGCACCATTGGTTGGGATAATATTTTCACTCACTAGTATAAGAATCTTATGTTGAGAGAATTGTCGATGGGGTGACATTTTTTAATAGATGTTAGAGATGGAGAAGAGATGATGGTGTCCCGGTTGATTATGATTTATTTTGTTCACTAGAGAACATATGATTTTGTATTCATGTTGGGTGTCTAGAAGATTAAATGCATTTCCTTTGGACTCAAGAGAGAGTTTGAGTGATTTAAGAGATATTCATACTAGAGGATCACCATTTCTCGTGGTTGTTAGGATTTATGGTGTATGTGGTCAGTGATACAAACATGGAATTACACAGAGAATTGGGTCTAGAAGTTTTTATGGATATTTGGGTGATTATATGATTCCTCTCAATGATAAGTAATAATGAATAAGTAGAGTGCTGTGATGAAATAATGTTAGTTGAAGATTAACAGTTATGGGAGATGATAGCTATTGGGGGAAAATTTAAACCTTTTCATGGTATGGGATGTACTGAGAATAAACCCACATAAAGTTGGTCAATTAACTATTGAATGTGAATTTATGGGTGGTAATATATATTTTGGGAAGAACTATGGTTTTAAATTATGCATTGTTATTGGACTCATATGATAGGAACCACTATAATACAAGGATTGCTATTTTTATAATAATAATTGTTTAACATTTCATTGAAGAAATGCATTCAATATTTGAGGATAGAACTTGATGAGGTGGTGATGAAGTTGAAACATAAATAGGTTCGATATATTGGATAGATATCCACATATTATTATTTAGTACAAGATGAATTATCATGGGTATTTTTTAGAGATACTCATTTTTATAGGGTATTGTAAATTAAAGGATGTTTTTATTTGTCTCCCAATGATGGGGACGCTTCTCGAATTGGGATTCCAATTGGAAATATCAGCATTTGAACACCTAAAAGAGAAGTGTTTTAACATATATTTGGGTCTATAAGTCATTTTAGGCACTCGACTAAATGGAAGATAATGGTTGGGGTGAATGAGGTGTTGAGTTTTGGATTTAGGCAATAGAAAACACTAAATCTGTGCGGCGATGTAGGGTCTATAATTATGCAAGGGTTCAATATTGAATGGTGGATGGTTATTTTCTTTTTCAGCTTGATGTGTTGTACCAAAAAATGATATAGCAAGGAGTGTCAGGATACAACCTTAGTGTTTTAAACAGCTGACATGTCTATGGGGAATGGAATATGCTACAAATATGGTGATTCATTATGGTTGGTTTTCAAGAGGGTGGGTGTTGGATTTGGGAAATATTACCTTTAATGTGTGGTTACATTAAAGAAAAAAGTCCAAGTAATACTATGGACTCTAATGAAAGGAATAATGATCACATCTAGGGGTTTTATAGTGAAGATTACTCCAGAGGCGAGTACGTGGGTTCCCCCTCTGGCGTGAAGCACTATTTATCACTACTTCATGAAGGAGATAGAGGAAATGAATGGGAATTTCACTATTGATGAATTTTCCACACTATAAGGGGTTTCTTCCAAACTTTTATAAAGAGAATAATACCCATAATTTTTGGGGTCAGTCCCCTTTTTAATTTTATGTAAATGGGGAAATATGTGACGGTTATTTGAATGAATATTCATCCCTTCCATTCCACTAATCCTCCACGGTAGTGGAAAATTATAATTGAATATCCATAGTGATTTTGCGCATATTCTTCCCCTTTCCATTATCCATTTCTTTTTCTAGTTTAACCCTTTTATTTGTGGTCATTTTTATAAGTGAATTAAAATTATTTCCACCAAGTAATGGTGGAAAATATTCTAATTTGATTTCATTTTTTCATAGGTGGATAAAAGATTCCCAAAAAGGGTAAGGACAAGATGTTTTGTGTGGTTTAAATGGATTTATAATGCATGTTTTATTTTCAGTTGAGCATTCCCCCTTCGATTATTTTTTATAAATGATTATAAATTTTTATAAAGTATAATGTGGATATTTTAGTGTGATATAGTTTGTTGGGTGGTGGTATGATATTCATTACTAATTTCATCCATAGATGCCTAGGTAAACACTTATAGATAATAATGGATGGTTCATACCAATGGTTCTAAAAGTCATAGTTTAATAGCCTTTAAAACCTGATATTCACTAAATAGATTCTTGAAACCATCTAGTTATTTTAAACTATCCTTTCTAGGATAACAATCAATGTGGTAATTGAACGATGTCAACTTATTCATTCCCAAAAATCACGTCACAAACATCCATTTTTTGCATAGATAAATCCAAAATAAACCTAACCCCATTTATTTTTATGTAAAATGATATACGCATAATGGCTTGACACTTTCTTTCCAAATAAGAGTATGATGTTTAAAAATAGACGGAACCATCATAAAATATAACCCAATATAATAACAAATGTGATAAAAACAAAATTATTGTGATATAACCATATACAAAAAATAATATATAAGTGTGAAATTAAAATGAATCATACAACAAACCATAAAAAACTATATTGATAACCCATGGTAATTTCGGAGATTCTTATAGTTTCTTACACATTGTACTTTACTCTTTGTTACTGTATTAGGACTGCACTAGTTGAGGAGTAATGGTGTTCTAATAATCACCTTGATTAAATCTATTATGATGACAAGAATTTTCTATATGCGCATATCTTTTCGAATAATATGATGTATTAGAATCATGAAATAAGTCTCTAGGAAGTGACCATGGAGAACTACAAAAATAGCACATAGGATGTCTAATATTGTGTCAATTTCCAAATTCTATATATGGTGCTAAAAAATATAACCTGATGCTATTAGATGAACCACACTAAAAAAATATCAATATTCCATTGAGTTGAGGATTAAGATTTACTAATTCCATGATATAATTATGTGATTTGTCTCACTGTCTTATTATGAGTTGTAGACACCATGAAATGTGTTTCATGCACTTATCCTCAATTGAAGATGTATTTCCATGTGTTGCGACTCAAAATGACCTCAAACGGGACAAGAAGTTTGCAGTGTGACTCTTCATTTTTCATGGGGGCCATTCAGGCCAAATCACCAGCGTCACACAATTTACATGGGCACCACCCATCCAGTGCTCAACCAATTTCATGCCACAAAGTTGGCATGCAACCTACATGTGAGCCCATTCTCCTTTCGCCCACAGTTATGTTTTTTACTATAAATAGACCCTTGGGGCCTTCATTTGTTAAGATGAATTTATTTAAATCCTAATTGATGCTCTTGACTCCCTAGTACTTCTCCCCAGTCATTTGAAATATTCAAGGTAGTTCTTCAACACCTTGAGCGGAGAGGTAGGATCATTGGAAAAATGTCTTTTTAGTGTTTGAAAACCATAAAACCTACACGCCTAAAGTTCCCAACCTCCCAAAATTAGAAATACTTGTGTGCCTCCCATTTCTCCCTTAGAAATATGAGCGCCCCACTTATGGGATCACGTATGAATTCTCTGGAAGGCTTGAGCAAGGTCTCACACAAGTATTAACATACAGGTTGTTCGTCAGTTAAGTGAAATCATGCCACCAAAGTGTATTTTCATGCCCATACATGCACGCCCTTACCTACTAGGGTGCCCCTCTTTGATTCACTTCCTCTCTTCAGTATATAAACCCTCTATCCTTCCTCAAAACCATTCATGGAAAAGATACTTCTTCCTTGGATTCCTATTCTGAAAGGGACTCTGTTGAGACCTCCATAAAAAACTCATGACTTATCAAAAATTTGGGAAAGGAAAATCAGTGTGTCTCCTATTTGGGATTTTATTTTCGTAGTCGTAGGTTTCCCACATTTGTTTCACAACGGGGCTGGGGTACATGGAGTGTCTGTGGGTTTGAATATCCATAGTCACATTGATCTTTCTCTTAGGAACAATGTTGGGAAGTTCCTAGTTCTGGGAATAAGGGTTTGGTTCCCGACATTTCCCTTCTCAAAGATCTATAAACATCAAATTTCTGGTAGGAAAAGTATGGTTAACACGTAATTTACATAATTTAGAATAAAAAAGAAGTCTCCATGCCCTTCCAAGATCAATTCATTGGCAACCATCTTGTCATAAGCCCCTATATTTTCTTGCACGAGGTAGCATCATTTCTCCTATACTCTTCATCGGCGCCAAAGACCAGAGGAGACATGGGAACAAGGACTTTTGAAACCCTTTCCCTCTCCCGAGGGGATTTTTCAACAGGGTCATCCATCCTGGTATAAGCCCCTAACCTTTACCCCTTCGCTCGTCCATTGGACACTTGTCCAATGTGAAGAGAACAGAGGAAAGTCTTTTCACCTCGCCCTCTTCCTGGGTCACCAAGCCCTCAATCACCATCACCACCAAAGGCTCACCCTCTTCCATGAGCAAAGGAGAAAAAATTTAAAAGTTAAAATGCCATTGTTGAATCTTTCACATCCTCTTATTTCTCACACTGGTCATGACTCACGTGGTATAAGAGATTCGTGATGACTAAAAAAGTACACAAACACTCACTTGAATTAATTACAAAAACTTTGATTCCCGTTTAAACCAAGATACATAGGAATACCTTTCAAGCCACAAGCTCACTAGATATGCTCTTCAGGAATACAACCTTAGTTCCTTTAATATGGGCATCCTCCTCAGGAATAAGCCCCAAATTAAACCCCCCATGTCACTGAGGCATCCTTTTCATGAAGTAAGCCCAAACTGATTTCTCTCAATGGTCCATACTCTCTTATAAGACATATCGAACAATTTGAGATTTGATCCTCATCCCCATGGGATACATAGAAAGTATCCTTGAGGTTCAAACCCAACACTCCATATCAAACACATTCTCCTTAGGCCTTATTTTCAATAGGGTTTAATCTTACTTGGATACCCTTATCCTTTCCAAGTTCATTGGGTTGCTTTAACATATGTCCCGCACCTAACATTGACTAAGCATATTTTTCTTAGATTTCCATACCACATGACATTAAACTGTATGGCTATGTCCTTATCACATGACCTTAAAGGAACTATGTGTCCCATTTAGTGGTACCAAACTACGAGGGTTTGGATTATTTTTACAGGGATAAATAGGTAGCCCATTTTATGGGCATGATCCCAAGATCAAACCAAACCTTTATCTCCCTGGATGGAAATAAATTCTAGACTGCCCCGATGAGTGGCTTCAAAACTAGTATCATAATAATGATGATTAAAATATGTTTAAATATTATATTAGAGGATACCATTGATGTAGAACCTCGAATACATACATATATCAACATTGATGAAGAACCTTGGATACATACTGATGATTCTGAATTTTACACATGTTAATAAGTGATTAAAATTTAAATGGGAAACTTACACTATACTTGGTCAATTAATAATGATTCATGAAAATATCATAAATTTATAAAGAGAGTCCTAGATAAGATAATAATTCCCCTCAAAAGGGTGTGATGAGTCCGACCTTCCATCCTCTTGACCAATGTACATTATTAAGTATCATAATGTTTAAACATAACGAATTCATGACTTTGGAAAGTATGTCCTTTTTAGATAAAGAACTGTTGGAAGTTTCTAGTTCCATAAATAAACCCAATGTAAGCTACCTGGAAGTAGTGATTCCTAAAACTAGAATACACGTTTTAAGTAACAACTAATCAAAAAATTATGAACCCGACATTTTTCATAAACCATGTTAATAATGTTACCCATCTGTTAGGCCCCTATTAATTGATAATGAATGGATAAACAATGTAATAAATCATGCATGTATCCATGAAAAAACATGGTACATTAATAGAGTTTTTTTTTGTTTCTATTGTTTCTCAGAATTACTTTCACTCCAAAAGGGAATTCTTCAAAACAACATCTGTGAACTTCCCAACCGCTATTAAGGCTGGATCCCCATCCATGGGAGGGGTGTCATCACCAACCTAGTGCCTTCAATGCTAGATATCTAATGTGCTGGAAAAGGAATATCACCAACACAGTACAATGCCAACATTGGAGGCTTCCTATCAGGCCATCCAGGCCAATAAAAATCCTCGATCATCTAGCTAACAATGACTAATGATCAAGAAGTAGATGGTACCAACCACTGTATTCAACTATTTCGGGCCCTTATCCCCAAAATGCAACAATCAATCCCTCCCATTCTATAGGTATGTTGATCTAGAGGTCACTCAAGGACTCAATTCAAGAATGCAGGAGTCCTTCTTGAAGTCTCCACAAGAAATCACTTCCAGAATCGCACGGTTGTGAACCACAATCATGATGGGGGTGTTTCCTTTGGACGTTCGAACCTAGTCTCTCAGACCAGGGCACTCAAGACAAACCATCAAGGACAACGTCCGATAAAAAGAGATAATGTTCTTTTCTCTACCCCTTCCAGAGAAGCCCATCAACCTAACTTGATGGAAAACCATGAATGGGAACATACACGAGTTTTTCTTAATTTTGTTGCCCAATAGACTCGTACGACATCAGTCCACCGATCCCACCAGATAAACTCGATGGAGTCATGTGAACAGGCACATACATATGCTTACAAGTTATCAGCCAGTCTATAGGCTCGTCTAATTGCATTTAAAGAAGTTCTTCAACCATATTTGATGGGAAATATCTAGCAAACACATACACATGATAATGTTCATCATTCCTACCAACAGTCTCGTTTTGCAGCACCCGAAGAATTCATTCGGAAAGCTCTGATGACAAATCTGGGGCAATCCCAACTCTCTGCCCCCATACATGAGTACTATCAACATTCATTGGTAGGAAATGGAGGAATAGAGCTGGTACATACACCTACTCCAGATATGGAATGGGCATTTATTTCTGTTTTAATCGCTAAAGTCACCAAACATATCTTATCAGTGGTGAAATAGAAGATTCAAATCCCATCCCATATTCTATAAGAATGCCCAGATATTATAACAACCGCTTTAGCAGTATTATGGAAACAAACACATAAATGTTTCCCCACACATGGGATGACCCATCAACATTCAATCACGAAGCATATACATGACATTGTTCTACTCCAGAATGGTCATGGGTCATACTCCCCAATACCATACTGACAATAAGATCAGGAACATACACCCTTTCTACTTGGTGATAATCGGTCAGTTTTGGTAACCACTCTAATGAAAGCACATATTCTAACCATGATAACTACATTTCCTAGCAAGTGGCCCCAACTAAGTATAAGAGAAAATATAAGAAGACGTATCACCAAGAACTGTTTGTAAAATCAATAATCCATCTGTGATTTGGATCCTCTAAATGATGAAGTTCTTAAAGACCTCAGACATTTATCTGTTGCAGCTCAATATCCTACCCTCTCATTATGAAATTAAGGGATCGGTAGCTGTAACTTTGAAGTTCCCCCTCAGACACTTCATCATGAAGACTTGATTCATGTAAATTTAGTCAATCTAGAATGTATATCTCTATATGAGAGCTACGACAACCCTCTGTGTGGACAGAAGACCAATGATAAAGATGATTTATCCCTTGTTGTAATCTATCATGGTGATCCTCCCTATGATGTCATTCACTACGAATGTCCTCTCCACAGTAGTATTTTTCATTGTCAAAACAATTCTATAATTGACAATGCAGTGACAAGAAATCACACCTTTCTTGAGGCACTTGCAAACACCAGCCCAGTCATGTCTGATTCCTTTTCATTGATAGGTGGAAACATTCTCAACGGGAATACAACTTAAGGGAACCTTCATTTTCGGAACCTCCCTTGGATCATTGGTCTTCTCATATAGAGCATCCAATTTGGTCAGACCAAGTGGAGAAACCACTAGTGAAAGATGATGAATATATGTTAAACATGAGGAAACAATTAGCTAAGGGATACGTACCACTCATGTTCTGGCGATTAGAAAATTCTCATTATAACATTCTTGAATTGATACAGAGGATTGTATTCTGGATATCCATCTAAATTTATGGATGAATTTTTGTCATTTTAAAAATAAAATATTACCATATGATAAATATCAATATCATGTCAAGGTAATATAAGGGTTGCAATTCCAAATTGACTTGGTCTCTCTCTCAGTTTCCCAACATCCAAAGGCAAAAAAATAGCAGAGAACCCTTCAGCATGCATGAATCTACGCTGTAATGAGGCTATTCTAGTTAATTTCAGATTCCCCATCTAGTGTTCGTATCATAGGGAGGGGTGAACATGGAGTATTGCATTTCACTGCACTCCAAAATCAAAAAAGTATTCCAAAAGTGGTCTCATGCAATGTTATTGCCCATGGTCGGCCACAATCAATAGATTTTGTATGTAATCAAATGTACGCTCAAGAATAGGCCTTAATCGGCTCACATCAGAGTCAGGCCCAAAGAAAAAAAGTTGTTGAGTTACTTATACATCAAGAATATGAGAATCTTGACCAGGCGTCCCACTTAGAGGATTTTAGGCATCAGAAAATTCAAATGTTTGAAATAACAATGAGATCTTCCAAAATAGGTTATTTGAGTTGTTTTCGGATGATGCACCCAAATAATGTCTGAACCAAAATTCACAAAATTAGAAGAGAAGTTTCACGAATTTTAGCCACAATAGTTCAGTAATCACCCCATCTTACAAGTATGGGGGCTCATTTAACATAGCCTTAAAATTAATTAAAGAAAGTATAAATATTTTAAGAATAACAAAAAAAATTTCCCCAACTTGTAAGATTGGGGGATTTTTAACATATGCAATCCCCTCTTCAATAGAAGTCAGTTTTCTCCCAATTAGGGAAGAAGACACAAGGAAATCGTAAAACTGAACTATCCAAGGATTCCCTTTGAATTACTATCTTCCAAATAGTTCTCAAGAATTTATCATATAGGAGAACTGAGTCTCATGGAAGATACAGAGGGAGATGATCTTACAAAAATGATGATATAATCCCATCGATGCATTATGCATCAGTGAATGTTATTAACACCACTGAAAAAGATCCTATAGAAAACAAGTCCAATTCATGGGAATCAGAATAACATGTTCTTTTACATAATATTGTACACACTAAGGAAAATGAAGAAGGTGTATGTACCTGAAATCAATTGCTAACCCAGAATCTAGGTATGCCTTCAAGTAACCAACTCCTACCCCTTCTAAAGGCATCTAATAAGGGGAAAGGAAAAAGTCATATTGCATCTCACTTTTCCACTGGATAAGGACAATATATTTTTCTTGAAGAGAGATTTTCACAACAAGAAGAGGAAATGAAGGATTTGAAAACACTCAATGCATAATTACTTCAAAGAAACATTTCTACAAGATGCACTCCCCCAAAAAGTCATCATCTTACAAATCCTATAAGATCTTATCAACAGTGAGTATTTATAGTCACTATAGATGTAAATAATTATTTCACTCCACTTGGTACACTGTCAAGGTAGGATTAGATACATATTTAAAGGCCCGTTTCAATGGGTTATCCAAGGAAAATATCAGCATCACCATTAGTGGTTTTTCTAGTCATTGCACTAGCTCAATCTCTAGTTGCTATACCTTCCTAGGTTCCACTCAATTGGATGTTACCAAAATTCTTATGAACACGATAGATGCATTAACAACTTGATTGTAAGCCATGGAATAAGTACATAGACTAGTTCAGCTGGAAAAGTGAGCATACCTTGAATGGGTAGATGCAATTCATCCCCCACCAAATTATATGAATACCACATTCCCAATCATTAATGGTTTGGGAGATCCAGAACAACACTTAACACATTTTGTTTCTCATTGTGATCCCATGATGGGAACTTCTCCACAAAAAAAGGAAGTAAAGCTTAGGTGTTTTGTGTAGTAATTATTGGGATAATATTTTGTCTTGTATACATGTTTACAATCTTGATCAATTACTGGATGGGAAGATCTCTATCAGAACGTCCTTCTTCAATTTAGCTCACTTCTACTAAATATGATAGTGTTTTATCATACCAATTGTAAACATAGGGAGAATGAAAGAGTTTCAGATTTCATTGTGCGATGGATAGGATTAACATATTGTTTAACTCTAGCACTCCCTCAAGAAGACTTGCTGCCAATCTGTTTGGAAAATCTGTGTGATGAGTTATACACCCCATTGATCCCTGTGAAATACATAGAAGAGTTTCGAGACCTCACATCAATCGCTCAATAGATAGAAGACTCTATTATCAAAGCTATGGCTAAAACTCATGTAATTCTATCAGTTCCGAGGAGGAGGATAGGAAAGCCATAAGCTTCTACTATTAAACTCAAGCTGGAACCTGTCCCTACTTATACTTCAAGACCATCACTATACTAAAGGTCTCCGCCTCCTGATCACCAGCAAAAATGACTGCCTCGTCCAAATGATCAAAGAGATCAAAGGCCCACAAAGTTTTAGAAAATAAAGAAAATAGTTTGTACTTTCCTAAGAAAATATGTTCTTGGATACTTCATCTCAGATCTGAAAAACAATTTTTGTTATTTTCCAATGTTGAAGAAATAAAATAATGAAGGAGATGAAGATCTTATGAATTTTTATCCCTTTTACCAGATTTTGGGACATCCCATTCAAGAGTGTTTTGTTTTCAAAGTCCTCCTGCAAAATATTGTAGAATTTGGACATGTGAAACTGAAAATTACATCATCTCAATTAGCACATGTTACTGCTACCTATCCATAGGAAGATGGTGAGTGGTAGGAAGTCAAAAGAAATAATGCACAGAAATATGATAATTGGATGATCAGGAAAATGATCAACTGGACTCATGCCGTTTTACAATCATAGTTAAAACAACCAATTTTGTCTTCTACCACCTTTTCCAAATTAAATCAATCTTCATAAAAAAGTCACTACTCAAAGAAGTGAAGTGATCATAAGGACAAAGAGCAGTCCGAAAAAGATGAGCTCACTTTAAGGCCAATGTTTTCTTTGACCATAGTATATTTCATTCCATTTATTTCAAAAACATGGGAACCAGAGCACCAAATGGAACAACCATAATTAACCAGTAAGCAATAATATTCGTTAGATAAAGAATTGACCTTTGGTTCAGCTAATGTTATCCATTTAACAGATCCTTATGCCAATAACGACTCTGAATATAATGAGCCAGAATTCCTTGTACCTAATTGGGGAACAAGAGGAAGAGGCCATATTTGAGGATACATGGGAATACGTGACAATTCTAGAAATCTCTATTTTAACTCTACCACTGCTCGAACCATATATGCAGTAGAAACTCATGGAAGAGCCCTTTTGTGGGAACAACAAGAACAATGAGTTTATTCCAGGTACGACAAGTTCATTTCTGACACAATTATATTGGATGACCGATTAAAAAATACATCATCTTCTTCTTAGAAAGTGAATAGACCTAGTCGGTCTAATCTACAAAATTAATGAGTATTTCCAGCTTCTGATCCAACATAAAATACATCTACATCAAAAGCATAAATTTATAATGCACCTAAAAAACCTCATTTCCATGATGGGAAACACATACTTTTTGACCAAGATTATGATGTCTTGAAATAATTATTCCATTTAACAATGATTTTATCAATTCTGGAAGCTTTGAATATATCAAAATTTCTTCTAGAGGCACTAATTGAGGCTTTGTCAAGTCCTCATGAGTTTAAAACTGATGTTGCTACTATGAAGGTTTACAGTATAGAGAATGACCCTGCAGAATGTCATGAAGTCATATCTTTTACAGATGAAGATGAAGATGGTGTTGTACATGGACATATTAGACACTTGTATATTTCTGTAAAGATCACTGACATAGACATGTGACGAACATTCATTGATAATGGCTCCCGAGTCAACCTCATTCATGTTTTTACACTTCTTTGATTGGGTCTGAATGAATATGATTTATATCCTTCCTCTTTAATATTGCATAGACATGACAATAATGGGCAAGAACCTCTGGGAGATATTACACTTAGTACTCAGTTTGAAAATCATCCATCTTATTAAGATTTCATGGTTTTTCGTTAGGACGCATCCTTCAAAATTCTTCTTGGAAGACCGTGGCAGCATCAACATGCCGCCATAACTTCTTCATACCACCAACATCTTGTGTACTATTTCCTTGTTAAAATAGGGATATTATATGGTGACATGGATCCATTCAAAACTAGTGAATCTCAACACATTGAGGCAGAGTTTTATCACACAAAAGGAGTGAAGTTCATGAAAAATTAAATAACCAATGTTAATGCTCCGAATGGATTGGAAAAGATCCCAGAAAATCCATTCATACATTTTAGTACATATTATCGGTTACCAATAAATCAAATTGAAAGGGTAAAACCTAATCCAAGCACTTGTCCAATAACATCCATAATTTCAATTATAGAAAATGAGCATGATAGCATGGGAGAAACCGTTGATGTAACACCCCGAGATTTTATGAAAAATATTCTTTTTAATGTCTTCTGTTGTACACTACACCAAAATTAGCTTGTGATATACGCAACACCTCAATTTCTTGCAGTATACGCAACAGTATTCTTGGATCACGTTACACACAATTTTATGTTCGTTTTGTAGAAACTATTCTATGCAACATTATGTATAGATTTTGTTTAATGTATAAATGAAATAATTTTTGATTATACGCAACACCAAACAGAGCTTTCACTACACGCAACCCTAACTTGTCTTGCATTACACACAATAAAGATCTTCCTCGATAGCGTGTGTAGTACGCAATACCGAGTTTCACTAAACTAAATATTATTATAATATTATTATGAACTAGCCGTTATGAATAGTAATAACAAATTTTTGAAATTTTATAAATTTTATCTTTCAAAATGGACTTCATTTTTGGATTCAGAATATCGAAATTAGATTAGGGTAAAATTTTGGTACTTTTCGGATAGCTTTCATATTCGGATGAATAGTGAAAGTTACTAAATTTTAATTAAAAACAAATTTTTGGATGGAAATAATTAATAGTGATAAATAATTAATTTGAGTGGTTTTAAAGTATATTTAAAATATATTTTTACCATTTGATACAATTTTGGTCCTTGGATGTAATTTCACATTTAAACCAGACATAAACAAGTGTCAATCTTTTGATAATTATTATCTCTTAAAAACACGCTATTTGTTTTGACGACGACAAATAAATTTTAAATTAATTAATGAAACTAATATTCTTTGAATTTGGTAAAATAGATATCATTTTTGAATTCATAATATCAAAAATATCTTAGGCCTAGTTTTTGGTATTTTTCTAGAAACTTTCATTTTTTGATGAATAGTGAAACCACTAAGTGGTAGTTAAACAAACTGAATTTTTCATAAAACATAATTTTCCCGCTTCTGTGAGTGGAATTTCTAAAATCCATAAGACACGGTTAATATCAAGGACTAAAATGTGGTTCAATGAGACGAAAATAATTTTTGGTGAATAGTAACTTTTTACTTTTATTTACCACGGTTAAAAGTAAATAGGATAATTAAGGTTAAAAATGATATTATTATTACACTAACACATGCCCTAATTCTATTGGATAAGTTTAATTCGACAAAAAACAACCTTAGGAATAAAATATGACCATTTAGACCCAATTGGATTAGGTTAGGACATTTAATATTAATTTATTTAAAGAAGGGTTAAAATAGTTAAAATCAATGTTTAATAAGTAAATAATTTTTAATATAGGGTTATACATAAGATAATTTCGACTATAAATATTTATTAGAAAGATAAAGATATTTCCTACATAATGGTATTTTATTTATAATTTTTAGACATTAAATAATATAATTTATTTATGACACAAAGATGATGCAGTAATTATCTTATTAATGAAATATTGACATAATTGATGTTATAAATACCCAAATAAATGTAATTTGAGCCTTTTTATGGATTTAACTAATTTTATAGGTTAATATGACATGCTATTTTTGATTTAATTAACTTTATTAGAACTAATCATTCTGTTATGATTTTCACAAAAATAAATTACCAAATAGTGTCAAAATTGACATAAAATAGTTTTTTTAAAAAATATTATATTATTTATTATTATTTTATTCCAAAAAATCTATGGTTTTGAAACATGACTTGGATAATGTTATATATATAAATAATAAACAACTTGGGGTTCGTTTGGCTTGATATAGTAAGTTTATTAACCTTATAGTTTAAGAAAACAAAAACACACGGTAAAAGTAATATTATTTAACTTAAGGTTAAATCTAAATGATAAGGTTAAAATAGAAACATAAACTTGTATAAATTCTATTGGATGAGATTATTTCGACCCATCCCCACATTAGCTTCGAAATAAATCAATTTGGAGCTATTAAAAACTGAATATGACTTTATAATAAAATAATATTTTTAGTTTTTCCAAAGGTGCGCCTCTCTTCCCTTATAAAAGGGCACCTCCTCCCTCTCTTCCTCACACCACATTGAGCCATCAAGCTCGGAAAACCGCTGCCAAATTCTATTCTTCACTTCCATAGAAAAATACTAGAGGTTCTGGTCTTCTTCAAAGACCAATTTTAGTGCCCTAAGAGGAGGTCTCAAAGAGGCGCTTCAAAGAAGAGGTAATGTCCGTTACCGATTCTTTCAACTTTATTTTTTCTTCCACTTCTTCTTATTTAGTTGTTTCATTATGAAGTAATAACATCAGTATAACTCATATAATGATATATTATTATAAATATGAAACAACCCTATTTCACCTTCTATCCATCCTAGGGAAAATGAAATTACCGTGTGTGCGTACGTACGGAATATCGTCTCCATGCTGTGGTGTAATCTGTTTTCCCCCACCACCTTACATGGATGAGTATAATGGTGTAGAGAATATCTATATATGGTTATTATAACATCATAATTATTCTGATATATTATACCATCCACTCCAATTCTATTCAATAATTATCGGAACGATATCATCGCTCGTGCGTACGTACGGACTACCGTCTCCATGACACGATGAGATTTATTCTCCATGTTAACCATACATGAATGATAATAAAGTTTATATAGTGAATAATAATTAAATATATGAAATAATAATGCTACTGTATTTATGAATATATATATTTATGTCATCTATTTAGTTTCATTCAATTCAATAAGGAAAATAAGACATCGTTCATGCGTACGTACGGCCTACCGTCTCCAAGAACGATGTATTTCATTACTTTTATCGATATATAATATATATATATGTATATGATGAATATATATTATATATAAATCATTTTTTACATTCTGAAATTATGTAAATGAGGATATAAGTAATAATATCAAGAACGAAAAGTCGAAACACATACGATAAATGAAATGATTTTACCCAAAACGCTGCTTTAACATGGAATTTACAAAAGAACGGGTAATATAAAGTCATAAGTGAAACATATATGAAATCATAACAATAAATATTAATCTGTAATAAGTCAATGATATTATTTAAATCTTTATACAGGAGGTTCGGATACGTACAAAGCATATCAGACCTAAGGTAAGGGATAATTGTGCAAATCTCATTTTTATCCGTGATTGCTTATTCGTAAGTATTTACTAGGGTTATTACTATCATACATGTCCATGTTTTATAAAAGTGTATTCATTTATTTTTAAAGTCCTTTTTTCCCACTTTACTTTTACCCCATGGTATGGAAGGAATCATTCTTTTATTTACCCTACAAGGTACTTTTTAACTTTTCCGACAAAAGTACGAGAAAAATGTTTTTTTTAACGTATACGGCATGAAAGGATTTTTACGGTTTTATAAAGCCTTATTTTCATGAAGCTTAGTCCAAAATATTTCATTACTATTTTCAACAAAATCCTTTTCCTTTAATATTTCATGTCATTTTGTGAAAAGAAAATGATTTTGAAGAAAAAAGGATATTTTCCTCAAGAATTAAATTCAAGTGTTTTATCAAAACCATTTTCATCTAAGATGAAATTATTTTACATGTGTATGTTTCAAGTATCATGTCTATATGATTTACATGATTTCACTTTTCTAATGATGAAATGATATCCATTTTTTTTGTATGGATTACGTTATGATGGAATGATGTTTATGAAACCAATTTTATTCTTGGGTTATGATGAATGATTAATGTTTATATTTTGGAACACGAATGAGTGATTTCAATATGAGATGGGTGGGACCTATATATCCCTCCAATGCATTGGGTAACTATTTATATCTCATGAGATAGACATGGCCGGAACAACAAGTTAAACTGGTTCAGTAATATAGGACTGGAACGAGGAGTGAACTCGATTCAGAAAGGGACTTTGTCCACTAAGATGGTCTTGGAAGAAATGCCTTGGCTACTATGGAAATCATATCATGTGCTTAATGGTTGACACAATTACAAGTTTTACTTCCAAGATATTTTATCATGATTGATGTTCCTTTATGATACATTCCTTACTTACTTCCAAGATTTATGTTTTCACTCACGATTTTGATGTTTATATTTTATGCTCATGTTTTTCATACATTCAAATGTCTAAGGATTGATTATATTCTCTGTGCTTACCCTTACTGAACATTTAAGCTCACCCCTTTTATGTTTTCTTTTCCCTAGGATATAAGGAAAGGTTTTAGGTAAGAAATAAAAGGGGAAGAGATTTATAAGAGATGTTGAAGATCTTTCACCACGATTAGAAGATTATATTCCGAGTTTTCAAAGACACTAAACTATTATGGTCCTTGTGTGTCTGTTTTTTGGTTATGTATTAATTATTTCGCAAAAGTAATGCAATTTCCATGTACGTCATGCTTTGTGTCTCTACAGTTGGTTTCAGAGGAATGGTTTAGTCAACCATTGGAAACTAGGATGCGAGAACATTAGTGAGATCCCTAGAGATATTTCCAAGGTATGTCTAGGGATGTCCCTAAGGTTAAGAATAAGTATAGGTTAGATTCCTATAATTAAAGTAACGATCTTAGAATTAAACCTAAGATGTTAGATATTAAAGGCACTCCCCCTTTATTATGTTGTTTTCCCTAGAATTATTTTTCCCTCCCACACTATTCTTTTTGGGTTTTAGACGATGGCTGGAACCCGAAGGAACCGTGTTGATCAATGCAATAGAAAATGCAATGATTGTCCTCCTAAACAAACAAATGTTATGGGAGATGGAGGGAAAACTCTTATTGCTCTACTTACACAAGCTATGAATCATTATAGACTTCCAAATGAGCTGAGAAGGGATCAACATTCTATTGAGTCCTTCAAGAGGCAACATCCACCTTCTTTCAGTGGGTCTTCTGGTCCACTTGTTGCTGAAAAATGTATCAGTACCACTAAAAAGATATTTTCAGTTCTTCAATGTTCTGAACATGAAAATGTCATCTTAGAAGTATATCGTTTGGAAGGTGAAGCTGATCAATGGTGGAATCTTATCAAGAATACGAGGCCAAGAGTTGAAATTGAGTCCATGGAATGGGACGAGTTTAAGAACTTATTTTTCAATATGTACTTCCCTCGAATTCTTCGAACAAAGATGGAGAAGGAGATTCTTGAACTAAAGCAAAAGGATGATGAATATGTTGGGGTAAACGAAGGGAATTTTACAAGGCTTGCAAGGTATGCATCTGGCTTTACCATCTAACTTGAAATTAAAGTTGATCGATTCTTCAGGGGCTTAAAACCAAATCTTCGAAGGGCATTAGCTATAAGAGACTTCAGTAGCTATGAAGAAATTGTGCATTGTGCTACTGAGGTAGA
Organism: Viscum album; assembly: GCA_963277665.1. Taxonomy (NCBI): domain Eukaryota; kingdom Viridiplantae; phylum Streptophyta; class Magnoliopsida; order Santalales; family Viscaceae; genus Viscum; species Viscum album. The sequence goes on from OY728137.1 coordinate 1,023,340,983, forward strand.
AATGGATGTTAGTGTTTCTTATCCATCTCATGGTTTTGACAAGAAATGAAAGATGGAGTTCAAGGATAAATCTCAGAATAATGGTGAAAAGAAGATGAATGTTTTCTTATGTTCAAAGTGTGGAAAGAAGGATGGTGCAGATTGTCTTAAAGGGACTAGAAAATGTTTTAAGTGTGGAAAACAGATCATCGAGCAGCTGAGTGTCATAGTAATGGAAACAGGGTTTCTAATGTTTTGAATAAAGAAAAGACTGTAGAGAACGCACCGCCAACACTTCAATGCTTCAAGTGAATGGAAATGGGGAATTATGCTAATAAATTCCCTAATCCAAGGGTTAGTGATGATCGACATGAGAAACCACTTAAGGAAAAGGAAAAAAGGGATGTCACATGCGATCACTATTGGCGATGTTGAATATGACATCGATGTGGTGGAATGATTAAGTATTTATGTAATGGGATTCCAAAATAATGTTGTATATAGTATCATGGAATATTGGAATATTTATGTATTGGTCTGTTGTGGTTTTCAATAATTTTATGGTACCAGTAACCATAGAAAGTGATTGAGATATTTTTGGAAAAAAGATGATATGCGCATAATGAAGGGATAAAGAGAAAAAGAAACGTTTGACAGTATTCATGATCTCATGACTAATATAAGGAAATAGTTATATCATGGTTTGAGTATATATAATTTTGGGTTTTTGGTATGTGGAAAGAGTTAACTTTTGACAGCACTCATGTCTTCACTATGATTCAATGGGTATTCATTTTTCAAGAGAATACATGATTAAGGCCTTTGAATGTTTGGAATGTGACCAACAATACATATCTTATGATATATGGGGATCAGCGAAGGTATTAACATGCTTGTTATATAAAATCTCTGGTAATCATTTTCACTATAATATGAGAGTGGACTGCAGTATTATGGATAAGCCTAAAGATTGGAATGGATTATGTTGGACATAAGTTAGTATTGTTTAAGGATAGAAGATTTTTTGATATTATTGATGGGATGTTATAGTAATGTAGTTTTAGAAAAAGGACAACCTGCAGGATGGGCGACAACCCATCTCGTCGGACAAGGCTGTGGGAATCGAACCCACAACCTATGTTCGACAGGCCTTTATCACCTACCATTGGCCTACATGAAGTCCATATTTAGTAGAAACTAGTTTTATTATATTAAGCAATATGCTCTATGAAGTATAAGTCCATTTTAGGAACCATATAGGATTAATCTCATTATAGATGGACTTATGTTTTTAACTTTTCTAACCTTTTGTTTGAGACAGATGGAATGTCCCGTCATTCTATCACATGATATGATAACACTTCATGAATGACAAATTCAACTTCATTTCTTTATGAGATGATGTGGATATTTTCCAAAGAACGATCAACGATGAGACTGTAACAAAATCACGAAAGTATTTCTTCTAATTCCAATTTCATCAACTTTTGGGAAATGATCATGAAAACAAAAAATGTTGTCCTAGTGCTCTTATATCCGATAAATCAGATGGTACCTTAGATCATCACAAATCTATGGCTTTGTGATTGATGGATTTTTCATAGCCATGTTATTTACTACTCTCCATCAGAACATGATGGTTATATTTTTCTTCCATATCCATATTTTCACATATGTTCTCCTATATGGAAACCTAGTGATGAGGTTCTTTGGGTAATTGTTAATTTTCATACGTTAGTTTTTTAAATTAAGTTTTAGTATTCCTTTTTACGATGTGGGCTTCTATAAATAGTAAACGATTTATAACCCCGATGAATTTCGAGGGCGAAATTCATTTTATGGGGGGTAGAATGTAACACCCCGAGATTTTATGAAAAATATTCTTTTTAATGTATCCGGTTGTACGCTACACCAAAATTAGCTTGTGATATATGCAAAACCGTATTTACTTGCAGTATATGCAACACTATTCTTGGCTCGCGTTACACACAATTTCAAGTTCGTTTTGTAGAAACTATTGTACGGAACATTATGTATAGATTTTTTTTAATGTATAAATGAAATATGTTTTGATTATACTCAACACCAAACAGAGATTTCACTACACACAGCCCTGACTTGGCGAAAATTACACACAATAAATACCTTACTTGATATCGTGTGTAGTACACAATACCGAGTTTCACTAAACGAGATATTATTATAATATTATTATGAACTAGCCCTTATGAATAGTAATACCAACTTTTTGAAATTTTATAAATTTTATCTTTCAAAATGGACTTCACTTTTGGATTCAGTATATCGAAAATATATTAGGGTAAAATTTTGGTACTTTTCGGATAACTTTCATATTCTGATAAATAGTAAAGATTACTAAATTTTAATTAAAAAAAATTTTGATCGAAATAATTAATAGTGAAAAATAATTATTTTGAGTGGTTTTAAAGTATATTTAGAATATATTTTTACCATTTAATACAATGTTGGTCATTGGATGTAATTTCACATTTAAACCAGACATAAACAAGTGTCAATCTTTTGGTAGTTATTATCTCTTAAAAACACACTATTTTTTTTGACGACGGGAAGTAATTTTTAAATTAATTAATGCGACTAATATGTTTTTAATTTGGTAAAATATACATCATTTTTGAATTCATAATATCAAATATACCTTAGGCCTAATTTTTGGTATTTTTCTGGAAACTTGCATTTTTTTTATGAATAGTGAAACAACTATGTGGTATTTAAAAATACTAAATTTTTCATTAAACTTAATTTTACCGCTTCTGTGAGTGTAATTTCAAAACTCCGAGAGTCACGGTTAATATCAAGGACTAATATGTGGTTCAATGAGATGAAAATAATTTTTGGTGAATAGTAACTTTTTATTTACCACGGTTAAAAGTAAATAGGATAATTAAGGGTCAAAATGATATTATTATTACCCTAACACATGTCCTAATTCTATTGGATATGTTTAATTCGACCAAAAACAACCTTATGAATAAAATATGACCATTTAGGCCCACTTGGATTAGATTAGGACATTTAATATTAATTTATTTAAACAAGGGTTAAAATAGATTAAATCAACGTGTAATAAGTAAATCATTTTTAACATAGGGTTATACATAACCTAATTTCGACTATAAATATTCATTATAAAGATATATAGATTTCAAACATAATGGTATTTTATTTATAATTTTTAGACATTATATAATTTATTTTATTTATGACACAAAGATGATGCAGTAATTATCTTATTAATGAAATATTGACATAATTGATGTTATAAATACCCAAATAATTGTAATTTGAGCCTTTTTATAAATTTCAATAATTTTATAAGTTAATATGACATGTTAGTTTGGATTTAATTAACTTTTTTCTAACTAATCATTCTTTTATTATTTTCCCAAAAATAAATTACCATATAGTGTCAAAATTGACATAAAATAGTTTTAAAAACAAATATTAGATTATTAATTGTTATTTTATTCCTAAAAACCTATGGTTTGGTAAAATGACTTAGATAAGGTTATATATATTAATAATAAAAAACATGGGGTTCTTTTGGCTTGTTATAGTGTGTTTATTAACCTTATAGTGTAAGAAAACAAGAAGACACGGTAAAAGTAATATTATTTAACTTAAGGATAAGGTTAAAATAGAAACCTAAACTTGTATAAATTCTATTGGATGAGATTATTTCGACCCATCCCCACATTATCTTCGAAATAAATCAATTTGGAGCTATTAAAAACCGAATATGACTTTATAATAAAATAATATTTTTAATTTTTCCAAAGGTGCCCCTCTTCCCTTATAAAAGGGCACCTCCTCCCTCTCTTCCTCACACCACATTGAGCCTTCAATCTCAGACAACCGCTGCCAAATTCTCTTTTCCACTTCCATAGGAAAATCCTAGAGGTTCTGGTCTTCTTCAAAGACCAATTTTAGTACCCTAAGAGGAGGTCTCAAAGAGGCGCTTCAAAGAAGAGGTAATGTCTGTTACCGATTCTTTCAAATTTATTTCTTCTTCCACTTCTTCTTGTTTAGTTGTTTCATTATAAAGTAATAACATAAGTCTAACTCATAAACTGATATGTTTTTATAAGTATTAAAAAAACCAATTTCACCATCTATCCATCCTACGGAAAATGAAATCACCACGCGTGCGTACGTACAGAATACCGTCTCCACGCCGTGGTGAAATCTGCTTTTCCACCAACACCTTACATGGATGGGTATAATGGTGTAATGAATTACTATATATGGTTATTATAACATCATAATGATTCTTATATATTATACCTTCCACTCCAATTCTACTCAATAATTATTGGAACGATATCATCGCTCGTGCGTACGTACGGACTACCGTCTCCACGACACGATGAGATTCATTCTCCATGTTAACCATACATGAATGATCATAAAGTTCATATAATGAATAATAATGAAGTATATGAAATAATAATGCTACTGTATTTATGTATATATATATTTATGTCATCTATTTAGTTGCATTCAATTCAATAAGGAAACGAAAACAGCGTTCATGCGTACGTACGGCCTACCGTCTCCATGAACGGTGTATTTCATTCCTTTTATCGATCTATAATATATATATGTATATGATTAATATATATTATATATAAATCATGTTTTAAATTCTGAATTATGCAAATCAGTATATAAGTAATAATATCAAGAACGACAAGTCGAAACACATACGTTAAATGAAATTATTTTACCCAAAACGCAGCTTTAAAATGGAATTTACAAAAGAACGGGTAATATAAAGTCATAAGTGAAACATATATGATATCATAACAATGAATATAATTCTGTAATATGTCAATGACATTATTTAAATCATTATACAGGATGTTCGGATACGTACGAAGCATATCAGACTTAAGGTAAGGGATAATTGTGCAAATCTCATTTTTATCTGAGATTGCTTATTCCTAAGTATTTACTGGGTTTGTTGCAATCCTACATGTCCATGTTTTATAAAAGTGTATTCATGTATGTTTAAAGTCCTTTTTACCCAATTTACATTTACCCCATGGTATGGAAGGAATCGTTCTTTTATTTACCCTACAAGGTACTTTTTAACTTTTCCGACAAAAGTACGAGAAGAATGTTTTATTAAAGTATACGACATGAAATGATTTTTACGGTTTTATAAAGCCTTATTTTCATGAATATTCCTCCAAAATATTTATTTAATATTTTCAAAAAAATCATTTCCTTTAAAATTTCATGACATTTTGTGAAAAGAAAATGATTTTGAAGAAAAAAGTATATTTTCCTCAAGAATTCAATTCATGTGTTTTATCAAAACCATTTTCATCTAAGATGACATTATTTTACATGTGTATGTTTCAAGTATCATGTCTATATGATTTAAATGGTTTCACTTTTCTAATGATAAAATGATATGCAATTTTTTCGTATGGATTACGTTATGATGGAATGATGTTTATGAAACCCATTTTATTCTTGGGTTATGATGAATGATTTAAGTTTATATAGTGGCACCCGAAAGAATGATTTCAATATGAGATGGGTGGGACCTATATCTCCCTCCAATGCATTGGGTAAAGATTTATATCTCATGAGATAGACATGGCTGGAATGACAAGTTCAACCGGTTCAGTAATACAGGATTGGAACGAGGAGTGAACTCGATTCAGAAAGGGACTTTGTCCACTAAGATGGTCTTGGAATCAATGCCCTGGATAATATGGAAATCATATCATGTTCTTAATGGTTTCTACAATTACAAGTTTTACTTCAAACCTATTTTATCATGATTGATTTTCCTTTATGATATATTCCTTACGTACTTCCAAGATTTATGTCTTTACTCATGATTTTGATGTTTATATTTTATGCTCATGTTTTTTTTACATTAAAATGTCTAAGTATTGTTTATGTTATCTATGCTTACCCTTACTGAGCATTTGAGCTCACCCCTTTTATGTTTTATTTTCCCAAAGATATAAAGAAAGGTTTTAGGTAATAAATAAAAGGGGAAGATCTTTATGGGAGATGTTGAAGATCTTTCACCACGATTAGAATATTATATTCCAAGTTTCCAAAGACACTAAACTATTACGGTCCTTGTGTGTCTGTGTTTTTGTTATGTATTAATTATTCTGCAAAAGTAATGTAATGTACATGTACATAAAGCTTCGGGTCTCTACAGTTGATCCACCGAGTAGTGATGGAAGCTTAAATAGAGATGTCTTTATTTCATCCACTGAACTATAACAAGCCTCTACCTCATCAATCAAAGTAGAAGAAATTGTGGAATTTCTAGATGAAGACAAAGATGTTGATTCTCAATCCATAATTCCATATTTATTACTATAGAAAGAACCTTTATCATCAGTAGGGTCTGATATGGTGGCCTCTTCTTTAGGATGTTTAAATACTTACTCCCCCTCTAACTATTAGAGTTTTTCCTCGTCATTTACTATGTATGGGAAAATAGAAGAGGTAACACGTAATGAAGAAGAAGAGGAAGATCATGGGGATGTTCCTCCAGTATTTGAGGAAGGTGTCTCTACCCCCGTGTATAAGCTTAGAGAAATAAATCTGATTACAGATGAAGATCCACGCCCCACTCTAATTTGTGTGTCCATGACCTCTAAAGAGAAAGAGGTGTATACATAATTTTTGAAGCAACATTGATATATATTTTCTCGGAATTATACAGAAATTCTAGGTATTAATATTGATTTATCCACCCATTATTTGTGTTTTCCAAGAAAAATATTGTGTATTCATGTAGGTGGAAAGAAGAACACCCCCAACTCATGCATCTAAAAATGAAGCTGAAGTTGAAAAGAATATAAAGGCTAACTTTATCTAGGATGTTCAATATCCCAAATGGATAGCCAAAATTGACCTAGTGAAAATGTATAATGGAAAAATTAGTGTTTTCATTAATTTTAGAGATCTTAACCAGAATTGTGCTAAAGATGATTTTCCATTTCCAATGACAGAGCTTTAAATTGATGTAACAGCTATCTATGAAGCTATTTCATTCCTGGATGGAAACTCTGGTTATAATAAAATTTGTATGGCCCCAAAGGATGAATAATCTACCGCCTTAAGATCCCCTCAAGGTGTGTTATTCTATAGGGTAATACACTTTGGATTATAGAATGTTGGTGCAACATATCAACGTTCCACACATCATATCTTCATTCCTTTACTAGGTAAGTTTCTTTAATGTTATGTGGATGATTTGGTGGTCAAATCTTGGCAACTTTCCAATCACATGGATGATTTGTATACTATATTCCATAGACTTTGACAACATAGTTTGTAGATGAACCCCTTGAAATGTGATTTCAGGGTAACCTCAAGAATATTCCTTAGCGTTGTTGTATTCCATCATGGTATCAAAGTTGATCTTGAGAAAAAAAATCAATCCTTTGTATGTCACATTGTTTAAATTTTAAATAATTAAGAGGATCCCATGGACACAATGCCTATATTCACCGCATTATCACCAATTTGGAAGGAAAATGTTTACCCTTCACCAGATTAATGAGGAACATAGCCTCTTATTAGTGGACTGAAGACTACCAAGAAGCATTTGATAATCTCAAGAAATATCTCTTGATTTCACCAGTATTAATGCCTCATATTGAAGGATGACCACTTATTCTCTATGTGACAACTTTAGAGTGATCATTAGGTTCGTTCCTTTCCCAAAATAACGATGCAGGGAATGAAAAAAATCTTTACTATCCGAGTTGATATTTTCTTGATGTAGATACTCGAAACTCAAGTATTGAAATGTTCTGCCTAGAACTAATCATTATAGTTCAGAAATCGAGGTTTACCTGCAAATATCATGATGTCCAATTGATATCTCGAAATAACCCACTCAAATTTATCTTTATTCGTCTAATGATTATAGGGAGTTTTGCCCAATGGGGGGTAATTTTTCAATAGTTTAATATCCAGTTTGTGCCTCAAAAGGCAATAAAAGGTCATGCTCTGGCTGACTTACATGGTTATCATCCACCTGTAGAAGATACATCATTAAAAACTAATCATCTTGATAAAGAGGTCTTCTATATTCAATACAATTCCCAAACATGGTAAATGTACATTGATGGTGCCTCCAGAAGTCCAACAAGGAAGAGAATGGAAAACCCTAAACTCTATAAATTTGGGTTTGGAATTTTCCTTAATTCCCCAGATAAGGCAGTGTTTCCTTATTAATCCCTTTTTTTCGAAGGTGGAACCACCAATGAGGTAGAATATCAAGCTCTCATTGAATGATTGGTATTGGTACTTCATGTTCATGTTAATCCAATAAAATTTAAAGGTGATTCAGAATTGGTAATCATGAAAATAAATGGAGGATATTCTACCAGAAAAGAAGAAATAATTCCTTTCATTGATTACATTAGATGGTTAATGGATGAATTTCTCCTAGATCCGACATAGTCTTATATCCCATGATCACAAAATGCTCATTCAGATGTACTAGCTAATGCAACCATAGCTTTGGCAGATCCAAATCGGGATTAGATAGTCCTTAACATAGCTCATCGTCATATGATCATACATTTGGTTCAAACCAGAATGGAAGAAATTAATGAAATTATCCCTCTTTCTGATCCATATGGTTATACCACAGAATGGAGAACACCCACCATGGAATAAATTCAAAATGGTGTAATTCCACTAAATAGGGCTAAAAAAGAATTAATCTGATGAAGAGAAACTAATTTTTCTCTTTATGATAGTACAGACCACCAAAATATCCTCTATCAGAAAGGATTTGATGAAATTATCTTTAGATGTATTGATGGAGAAGAGACTGTAGCTATCCTGAATGAAGTATATTTAAAAGATTTTGGTGCCCACAAGTCTGGGCATAGAATCTCTGATAAGATCCGAAGGCTTAGATACTTTTTCCTTTCAAAGAAGCAGGATTGTAGAGATTTCAATATGAAATGTCGTCATTTCCAAGTGCATTCCAACTTCATTATTCAACCCCTAGAGCTTCTATATATTTCTAAATACTCTTGGCCATTTGCCACATGGGGAATGGATGTAGTAGGGCCTTATTTTCCAGCCATAGCTAAGAAATTAATGTATATTCTTACTACAACAGACTTCTTTTCTAAATGGGTTAAGGAAATACCATTCAAAAGAAGTCGGAGACAAAATCATTTTTAGATTTTTCAAAACTAATATAATAACAATATTTGGTGTCCATCATAATATTTTGATAGAAAATGGAACCATTTTTAGGTCTACAGAGGTAAAAAAGTTATATCAGGAATATAATATCAAATCCCACCATTCAACTCACTATCATGCTGCGGCCAGTGGGATTCTATAAAATATACTTCAGAATATGGTGGATAAAGATAAGAAATAATGGCCTGATAAACATTTGAATGAATTATGAGATTATCAAGAAACAACCCGTATTGCCACCCAAGAAACTCCTTATTCATTGGTTTATGGAACTGAATTAGATTTTCCAATTGAAATGACATTGCCTTCACTCAGAGTTGAAATATGTAATCAGATGTCTATAGATGAGAAGTATTAGAAATGGTTCAATGAACTGGAATGATTAGAAGAGAAAATATTTCATAATTGGCATCATTTGAAAGTACATCAGAATAGAATAGTGCGATATTTTAACAAGAAAGTTTCCCACCATTCATTTCTTCAAGGAGAATTGGTGATGGTCCTTAGGACTCCAATGATACCAGGGAAAAAACCTCTAAAGAATGAGACAAATTGGGAATGACTATATTCCTTACATAAGATCTATTCAAATGGAGCTTATTCGGTCATATAAATGCATATATTTCTTTTTAAAACTCTAACCAATGCGAGATTCTTAAAGAAAAACATTGTGTAGTTAAACAGATTATTATCACTGCATAAATTTATACTACTCAGTATAACGTCCTCACTGCAAGACATAAAACTAAACATTACAAAATCCTCACTACTAGACATAAAACTGAACATCCCCCATATCTTAGTTGCATGACATTAATTTTCATAACTACCATAAGTGTCCATTCTTCCTAACATTAAAATGTGTCGCATCATTTGTCCTCGTTTCATGACAATAAACTGTGCGACTACAGTTTTCTCTATTTAACGTTAGAAGCATCCACAAAAATATATCATTGACATCATTTCTACTCTATAGTAGTACATGTGTCCCTCACTTCCCTATGTTTGAGTCAGTCCTACAAAGAGATATTGTTTCAAGAACTACATATGGCTTGATTCTTATTTTCTATGAGATATGTAGAGATGCACAAATCCCCAATTTCTGGCCCATCTCAAATTAAAAAATCTTCTTATTTTCTTTTCTCCTCCAGTATATGAATCAAATATATATAGATTATTTAATTAACATATATGATCTAGTCTTTATACCAATTTATTTCTTAATATTTATCGTTCTCTCAGAATGTGTCAAATCCCCCATTCTTTATGACCAACATGATTGGCTTGAGGAATTATTGTTTAAAAAACTACATACTGCTTGATTCTAATCAATTTGAGATACGTAGAGATTCTTATATCTCTATTCATGGGCCCAGATGCGATATAAAAAACCTTTTATTCATTTTATAATAATCAAACATGAATAGGGAATGTTCTAAGAATTATGTAGGACTTGATTCTTTCCCCACCTCCTAATAGATTTTGGAAATTTACATAAAACATAATTTTACCACTTATGTGAGTTGAATTTAAAAATCTAAACTAGAGGAGCATGAATTTTATATGTCAATGTATTTTTAAGATGTAAAACCTTCTATTGCGAACCCCAAATTTATCCCTAGGTCATATATAGTGACTATCATGTACCCCTATAGAAACCTAAATTTAATGGTCTAGATAATAATTTTCATAAATTCCCCATCATTTCACACTAACAATACTAGATTCATGGTTCTATGAAGAATATGATGAAATATATGCCCATTCCATAGTTGATTAATAGTGGAACTTCTCCTAATGGAGATGAAGAATCCATTCACTACTTAGCTCACTTACCATTACCCCATTGTACAACCTCTATATTCCTCTTTAGGATACTAGAAGAGTCACTCGGTATAGTGTTCGGATGTCCACCATCATAGGTTCTAAATGATGGATGAATAAAAAATAATAAAACCTCCTCTATGTCTTTCTCAATAGTAATGTCCTTGCATAGAATCAATGGGTATTTCATTAGGATAGAACTCATAACATGCTGCCTAATATCGGGATGGAGCCTCATATGAAACTCCAAAGATTTTTGTGCCTCATTTTTGGCTAAGAGGGAAGAAAATTAAATTAATTTATTTGAACAAGAGAAGTATGTTGATACCATTATGGATCCCAAGTGAGGATCCATGAATTAATTATCATGATCCATTGTCAACGTGTCAGGACATAATTTTATAATACAATGATAAACGTTGGCCTCACAAGAGGTACCCAGTCATCTGACTTCTTATCCTAGGAGCCCACACTATCAAATATCGGGTACCTGAAGTATATATGAATCTATAATGAAAAAAATTATTCCATTTTCCAAACAATGTCTATAAAGAGATTAATGATGTATATGTTGTGTTTTGATACATGTGGTCATCATGTACCCGGATGGTTGTCAGATGCTGGAGTTGGATGTCAAGGGTATATTTAATCGTTTACATTTTTTCCCCAAAACAATGTTCATGTAAAATAATAATGATTACTGGAATGATTTAATCCAATTCATGAACAACAAGAATAAGTGATTGATAATTATTCTATGCTTCCTCCATATATTTTGGTAGAACTAATATATCCTACCTAGTAATAATATTTTTGAATCTATCAGGAATCGTTTTTATAAAAATATAAAAAAATGTTTAGAGAAGAAAAAAACATTCTAATTGATATAACCCCATCACATATATGTTACACTAATGGGATTTAAATCAAACGATATATCACAGTAGATACCCCTATATATGGTATAATATTCCTAGTTCGACACAAGGCCCAAGAATAGTCTACCATACTAGAACATTAGTTGAAATAAAATATATAGAAACAATAGTGTCACGATCATGGTCACTTATCTAATAACAACACAAATATTTCATCATAGAAAAAACATAGAAATATACCTTAAAGGACAATATAGGTATATCCTGAGTATATAACACAAATTAATCCATTAAATTAAATGACAAATATGAAACACTAAACAAGAATTTATATGAAATGTTAACCTATATGCCTAACATGAATAATAAAAACACCAAAATCCCATAAAAATATAAAAACAATGAAATCCATGGTAAAATAGAGGTCTATTAGGCATTGGATGGCCATGAATATGGGAACTCCCATACCCATGTTCCATATAGCCTATCTACCTTCAACCACTTCCTGTAATAACCTAGAAAAAAATAAAGCAAACTCACAATTTGATATAATATTATAACATAGAAAATCATATTTTTCATGAAAAGTACTAAAGTGGAGATTCCACAACCTTTTATGCATGCCTCCCTATAAAAAAGTGGTTTCTCACTAGAAGTGAGGTTCTTAAGATGCAACAAGGGGAGTATACCCTCAAAAATAATAATCATACACTGTAAACATAAATAATATAAAAGGCATAGAACATGAAGTGGATGATGAAATACAAAAAATGTGACATAAAATGTAACCAATTTTATACACATAAATAATTAGGGATCCTAATTTTGAAAAAATGTATATAATATTGAAGAAGATAAATTTAAAAAAAATTAAGAATCCCCCAATGTTTGTAATATTACTTCTGAATGCTTCACACTCTACTGATCAACCACCTATTTTATGCCCCTTCACTTACATGGTTCACTAATCATGAGGTCCACATGAAAATTGAGATTCTTACAAAGGGAATGAGTAATAAAAATAGGTCGGATACAAAAAATTCATCCATAACATGGTGTAACAAGTAGAAAAGAAGTATTGATTAATAATAATTAATATCTAATAAGGTATAAAAATTCATATGTTGAGTGATCATGTTCTATCCAATCCACCACAGGCCCTAGTCATACATTCGTCAGTTCCAGGATAGGAGGATAGTAATAAATGATGATAGGAGGGACCATTAAATAGACCCATGGTTGGTGAATATCTCTATTAGTATTATCAGGGCTTCATGTCATATGGTTCCATAGTGTCATTACAAACTACCTCTTTCATGGGTTCAGCCTCAAGACTAGAAAACCCTATCAGACTTCATAGGTCAAGCTTCATGGCCAATGTATCCTCTTTATGTCCTGCCTCATTTTACTCATCCATCATACACTAGATTCTCCAACCATTGGTCTAACCTCAAGGACATCAGACACCTAGCATGTGTTTAGGTCCATCGTTTTTATTTTCACATATCTTGATCACTCCCCCTCTAAGTGATAACCATAATACTACTATTCATATTTTTTTGTTATGGTTGAAAGAAATCCAAAGTATTTTAATTTGAAAATAATAGTGTAGAAAATATAAACGGAAAACATATTTTGTCATCCTGATAATTTTTATCAATATAAAACATTAGTTGATCAATATAAAACATGTTAACTGGTAACACTAGAATAATAATTGAATTCAAAAGAAAATATGAGCCTTCTATGCTACACACAATCACCTGTGATCACTATCATTCATTGTTAGAAATGCTCTGGCAAAAAAATTATCAGTTAGTGGAAATAAGATTCTACAAGAGATAAAATGGGAAGGATGTTCCTAAATTAATATTATTGATAGAAATATTTTAACCCCAAAAAGAGATGAAACTCAATTCATTCATGAACCCTAACTAGATTGATCCCACACAATAACAAACACTAAAATTGATCCAAATAGAAATACATCATCAATCATGAATGAGAGTTTCTAGAATTTTATATGATAATAGAATTTTTTTACACCAACATACCAAAAAAAAATTATCAACAATTATTTTATTCACATTGACTAAATGATATTCCACTACCCCCTATATCTACAATTATCCTATTAAATATTTATTAATTCATCATTATATAGAACGAAACCCCATTGATCTAGAAATGTATAGATATCTAGGATCTTATTAAGGGAAATGGTAAATCAAGAAGAAACATTAATAACAGAGGTTGGGGTATTACATACCTTAATTTCAAATAATTAATAATATTGGAACCACTGAAATAAATCTTGGAATGCTAGTAAATCATTGAGGAACTGTTGTAGAGTCTCTAGGTTAGATACATTTATCAATAACAATAATAAATTAAAAAAATTATTATTTAATAACATTAAGAAAATGATTTTTGGATCATAAAATCACAAACACAGGGGTTAGATTAAGGGTTTTACAAACTATTAATCTAATGTGTGAGTGTTTCTATATCTACTTGTAAACAAAATTATTTAGATTCATTATTCACCAATATTTTATTTTTTTACTAAACATGTTGCATGTTTTCTTAAGTGAGGTTATGAAGTTCGATAAATAGTTCAACTTTCACATTCCAAAATAATGTATTGTACCTCTAGCTTAATAGTTTCATGCAGGATAACCATGGCATGAGAGAAATATACTAAAAAAATTAACCTCTAAAAAGTCTATAAAAACTATTTGAAACCAACAAAAAATAGAGAAACTCAACCCAAAACAACAAATAGTTCAAAAAAATAAAATAAGAAATCAACTCTTAATTCATATAATAATATGAGATCATTACACCCAATTACATTTACATTCATTGAGGGTTATATGGTTTATTTACAGACAATAGTCGTGGTGAGTGACGATGGATCACAAGTGGGATATTTGAAATGTTCAGGTTCTATTTCATTTTCTGTATGTTGTATCACCCAGTTCAATCTAGTTTAACTTATATTATCTACATATTGAAATATTATTTCAATATACATTTACATGATGATAAATTTATATGTTTTTGGTGGTTGTTTATTTCATCATCCATTATTTGTCTTATTTTCTTATTTATATCCTCATATTTTTTTGGAATATGTGTTCAATGTTGATATAGGTCATGGTAAATTCTTGGTGGATTATTCAACTTCATTATATTATAATATAAGTATAAAATCCATCTAAACTATAACTTCTTGAGACCCATACAGTAGCTTTAATCCCATCAGGTCTGAGAATAAAATTCAGTCATAGTGATTGTTCTTGTCATGTGATGTGTTGGGATAGCCTAGGTTGGATCATTACAAATTGTATCAAATACAAGGATTATAATAATGGGTCTAGGTTCTTGTAATACACACTAGTTATTTTGGTTATTTCATGGTATATGGATACTTGGACGTTCATTGTGACTCAATATTTTGGTCATGAGTTGGTCTCTGATCACAACCATTTATGATAACACATGAGTTTTCATGGGTAGTGAGGCATGTAATTTGGTTTATTACACTTACTTGAATGATAATTTTTTCATGTTCTTTCGAGTTGCATTGGAATTATATAAGTTTTATAAGATGATTTTTTGATTTAGGGATGAAAAATTAAATTAATCAATAGAATTAGGTATTATAATATTGCTTGAGAAACCATTATATAACTACTATCTCGATTTGATTATGTTTTCAAATATATTTCATGATTATTATAGGGTCTATATAGCCATGTGGATAAGTGAATCATAGTTTCAAATCCTATATGGTACTATTTAGTAGAACCTCATATTCTTGAAAATTTATTGAGTGATTATCATTAATTATGAATGAATTAAGGTGAGTCTTGTGATATATTTACAATATTAGTATTAATTTGGTGATTTTTTTTGTACCCCTTGACCTGTATACAGGTTTTAATAATTATTTTGTATGAAAAAGTGGATTTTATGGAAAATTAATTGGATTGAAATAAATCCATATAACATTATGATAAAATTATTTTTTATTATGAATATTATTTTTTTTGTCTATGGAATACATAAAATGATTTCATTTTAATAAAAGTTGATAAATTATTTTTAAATGGTTTTGAGAAACTTGAAGCATCTTTTCAAGATGGATCTATTTTAAAATTGATGCTTCAAAGTGTCATAAAGTGATTCAATGGGTAATGGGCTCCAGAAAAGGATAATAACATTAAAATTCAGATTTTAATTTATTTTTAATGAATGATGGTTGTTTTAAAAAACAAATTTCATAGTTTCCATCAATTTTTACACTTAAAGCAGTTTTAAAGGGTGGTTTGTTTTGAATGACTATAATTTATGAAACTAGGACATTAGTTTGAGATAATTTAGTAAAATATTTTTTTTGGTTTTCAAAATAAATTGAAAATTTTAGAATGTAACATGTTTTCAAATGATTTTTTCCCTTTGAAAAAACTTTCAAGACACCCTTCTAATGGTTTCTGGCTTGAAAAGTAATATTTTTAGAGTGGTTTTCTATTATTTAGAAAAATTTTCATTGGTTTTTTCACTCGATTGATATTAGGATTCCTATATTTGATTTGAGAAACACGACTGGGTGGGGTTTGTGTTTCATTTTATTTAAAGTAATCCACCTTTAATAGAGTTGAGTAATGGTAGAGTGTTCGTTTTAGGGGAAATTTTTTCTCTTATGTGTGGTTTTTACTAGACTCTATATGGAGTGGATGGTGTTGTAGACTTTTCATGGTGTGGTATTGTAGTAGCCTTCATTTGGTCAGTTTATTGGGTTAGATTTTCTTGTTTCACTTTTGTGAGTGGTGGTTGGCTTAGGATGTTCTATACTATTTTATGTGATACATTCCATTGATTTGGGATTCTACCTTTTAGTGAGTGATATGTATGAGGATTAAATATTGTATTGTAAATGCATAATCTATAGGAATGTGTTGCATGTGATGAGAACAATTGTAGAACTGTTTGATATTATGTGATATCTAGAGTGGGTTTGGGTCTTCCTTAGTTTACCATAATATGGTAGTCCCAGAATGAGGTCAAATATCAACTATTCCACTATGTTTTGAAACCAAAGGTTAGTGTTTGAGCTATTTGTTATAGAAAAAAGTTCCTAATTTGTTAAATATATGATTTTCTTTGGATGAGATAGTTTTAGGATACCCAATTTTGTAATATTTCAAATTCCCATGTTTTTTCATGCTTTTTTTCAATTTGGGATGGTTTCTTAGTTCCTAGTTAGAGTTATTGTAATTTTTGGGTCCCTAGTTTTTAATTCATGTAATCATATATTTTTTAATGAAACATACTTTATATACTTGGTTTTCTAGGGATTCACCATTTTATATAAATTCTAAATTATGTGGATACCCCCATTGGGTCCATATTTATTTAGATATTCTTGTTAAATAGTTTTTATTGGTATTTATTATTGTTTATATAAAAGATTTGTATATATCTCTTCAGGGGGATGAATCATATATATCTTTTTACTTATTTGAGTATTTTTCTAGGGATTTCTTTAACCCCTCCCTATAGATAAAATAGACTGTAGAGATTTTTTTGGCTTACTCACCTTTAATATTACCAATGAACTTCTAGTGGTTGAATGTGTCATGGTGAGGATAATTATAATACTCATATGTAGATGTTTTTTATATGTCATATTAATTTTTGATCTTTTATATTTTAGTTTCTTTAGTCATAAAACATGTTTTTTATAAATTCTCCTTTCTTGAATAGTTTATTATACATGAGTAAGGGAAAACCACACAAAAAGCTTTAGTTGGGAGTCATTTCAGTTCAATTTCGTCAGTGTATAGTTCTTGAGTATATTAAAGTCGTGGATTTATAGAAAACATGAATATTATTGTAGAAAAATTGAATGTATTCTTTTTTGATTGGGTTGTTGGTTCACAACTTGAACATGCTTATGAGAAGCCCTATGAGTGCCCATATACAAGTGTTTTTATATTGAATAGTGGTGTTTTCATATTCATTGAATGATTTCATGAACTATCTAGATAAACCATTTAGGTGTGTTGCCCATAGCATGTTCTAGCTACAAATTGAGTGAACTATTAGAAAAACCATGAATCCGAATCATGATCTCTTCTTAGTTCTTGTAATTATTAGAATTTATGAAAATTTTCCTACCCAAGATATATGTTTTTAACATCACATTTTCCCATCTCATTAGGTATTCTATGGGGAATGTTAAGGGATCCATTCCCCTCCATCCCACATTGATTGTATTCCATCTAATTATTTCAAGAGGGTTCTCATGGTATTTTCCTCACTTTACTTCTTCTCAAGAC
The DNA here is from genome assembly GCA_963277665.1 of Viscum album. NCBI lineage: Eukaryota > Viridiplantae > Streptophyta > Magnoliopsida > Santalales > Viscaceae > Viscum > Viscum album. The sequence continues at coordinate 1,023,359,266 of OY728137.1, forward strand.
CTCTATGCATTCCAGTAGTTTTGTATTTTTTTTCATGCACCATAAGTGTTGAGAAGCTTAAAAATAAGGTTTTTGGTTTATCTAATCATAGGTTTTATTATTTTTAGTTGATGAGAATTTTTTTTTCTTTTTACATATCTTCATTATCCCTCTAATATGAAATTTTTCATTTTTTGTTTTCTTTGAATAAGGTAAGAAATTATATGAAATACACCTAATATCACATGTAATAGAGTTCATGGATGTCTAAAAATAATTATTATGGTATTAAATTGTCATTTAATCTTTATGATGGTCTTGAAAATGGTTTCAATGTATTTTCACACTTCACATAAAAAGGTATTTTAATGGTTTACGAAATATTTTTTTTGAATTTCACATTGATGCCTATCAAGTGTTTCAAAAATATCCCAATGATGTTTGTTGATAATATGGTGATCATAAATAGTTCATTGATATCATATTTCTATTTCATAAAGTTTACTAGAATCTGTTTATTTTCAATGCGATGGATTATAAATTTAATGGTATATCATTCAAAGAGGGGGTTGGATGTCCTATCTTAAATAGATAACATCATATTGGTATTGTTCTGGTTTGAAAGTGGATTATAATGAAATGTGATTATTATGAAGTTGAATAAAAAGGTTTCTTTACTAATTATATTTTAATGGAATACCATGAATGAGATTCTAAATGGAAAAAAAGATTAGTATTATTTCTTTATTTCCAAAGGGTAATTTCAAAATGTTAATTAATTTTTTTCTAGAACATGTGAGAATCAAAATTAAAACCCTTAAAATAGATTTTTCGATCATGGTTTGTGACCCCTTGGGGATTCATTGTATTTTTATATTGATATATAATACACATGTTTCAATGTAATAAATGGGGGTAATTTCTTATGAGGGTGTACATGGTGAGATGAGGTTTATTTAATGATATTTTATTGTTTCCTTATGTGTTATTATTGTTCATTTTCTTACACCCACATGTTTTATTTCATTATGGTATTATGTAATTATATAGGGATCAATATGACTTCAATCTTGAGCATAGATAATGTGCATACTAGGGAATTCTTCTCATATGGAGGGGATGAATTCTAATGCGATGGAATTTATGTCTTATAGTGGCTTGATCAATGACAAGAGGGATTATATAGCATTACTTGTGTTACTGAACTAATATGATATTTTTAATTTCATTTATGCCATCTTGGGAATCCATTGTATCATTTTACTTCATTTTAATTGATTCTGAGAGATTTTACCATGAATATTGTATCTATATTAGGGTTAATTGATAGGATTTGATTAATTTACATCTTTGTGTCACGTAGTTCTTGATCACATGGATCCCTTCATATTTATTTATTGTTTATCATTATTTTATGATTTCTTTGTTCTTATTTTTCTTCTATGTTCATCCATTTATTTATTTTTGTCCAAATTCAATCTATACTATAAAAATTATCTTCAAAGTGTGTTCTTAGAGGAAACTTTTCACTATTTTTTAATGGGATTTAAGAAATTATTTTAAAGTATTTTTCCAAGGAAAATATAAATATTTTTTTAAACTTTTTTCTTTATTATTTTGGAAAAAGAGTAAAGAAATGAATTTGTTTTTTTATAAAATTTTTGAGATCTCATTTCTTGGTTACAAAGGTAATTTTAATGTAAAAATAATTTTTTCATTTGGATTTTAAAATTTTACTTTTTATATATTTTTTATTTAATCTTGCATATGGAAAAAAATAGGAAATGTATTCAATGTCACTTGATAATGAATTTATTTTATTAAAAATTTTATGAAGGTAATTTTTCATATTTCTTTGTAAGGTTATACTGGGAAAGTGTACCTCACACCCTGAATATGAACCAATACTTTGGAATGTAAACAACTACTATAACCTTTTATTTTATCCCAATGTATGTTTATATTAATCATTTTTTTGAATCCATTGTAGGATTTCAATTAACGGGAGTGACCATGGGTCACTAGGAGGATGGAATAGATATTAGGGTTATGTTATATTTTTTCAACTTACATTTAGAAATGTACCATGGTGTATTTTATATTTGATACATGTTCTTCTCTTATTTGATTGTAATTTTACATGATGGCCCACTTGTAAGATTTGGATGTAAGGTTATTTTATTATTCCCTTGGTGGATTTCAATTTTTTTTTTGTATCTCATTATTTTGTTTTCAGGAATTTCCATCATTTAGATGGGTTTGGATGTATTCTTAGTGGTTTACCTTTCTAGTTTATATCATTATACAAGGGATAATTTTACCCCAAGAATGAATTTTTGTGATATAAGAACAAATTTCCATTGCATGGGGATCGGGAATACTATTTAATCCTAGTGATGGATTCATTTAGGTCATGTGTCAGTTTATCATCAGTTAATTATTTACATAGAATACTCTAAAATTATATAAATACATTTGTGTCCCTATTACTAAGCTACAAGTTGAGTAATAACATTCCTAATCCAAAAATAAATTTTATTTCTTCATATCTTCATTTTTATCTCTCTATAAAAATCATTGGACTCCAGATTTAGTATTTTGATTGAGAATTTACATAAATTTATAAAATCACTAACCACAATTATGAGAGTTATTAGAAATTAAATTTTTTTAGGAAATAAAAACAATTATTCAATAAGTAGAAGGATTAATTAATATATTATACCTAGATCTCCATTAATATAATTTTAAACCATTTAAAAATTAAAAATTATGAAAATTTAAAATAAAAGGATGACGTCTACAACTATATAATCAATCATATTACTTGGTGAATATTATCAAGAATATAAAAATGATTTCCATTATCATAAGGGTATATATTTTTTTAGTTATCACCAAAAAAATTTAGGATCCTCAATATGATTGTTGAATTTTTGAATATCTTGGATAAAAATGTATGAAATAAAAGATATCTATAACATGGGGAATTGTTAGAGTATTTGTCCATATCAAACACCATTATCATGGATTTATAGTATTTATATAAGCCTTGGGGATGTTTTATATTTTATTCATGTCATTTTCTATAATGTTATGAAAAAATAATGAAATGTATTCTTTTTAATCATAATGATACCCAATGTGGATAGAACATATTATTTTTTGAAACAAAAAATTAATGATATATTATGTGGATGAATGATTGAGGATTAATATTTTATGTTCAAACATCTCATGTAAATCCAATAAGATTATTATCTCATATAAATACTTCTATGATATTGACGTCTAAAGGTATGTGATGTTGTAGGGATACTGGTTAGATATATCCTGTACTACAAGAAAATGTATGGAATGAAACATCATTTAAAATCATCAAATAAAAATAATTGAAAATAAAAATGTCCAAATACATATCCACATGGATTGGTTTATCTATAATTGAAAATCTGAACAAACTCTGTCGCACTTTATTTTAAACTCAAATTCCATCATAACAGAAAAAATATACTGAACTCTAAATATACAGAAAAAATCACTCAATGCAGATATAGATTAACGTGGTTTTGAATAATATATAATATAAACGTAATAAAAACATCAATATAAGAGGAAACAAAGGATTGTGATATATTTAATACATAAATGATTATGTTAAAAAGGAATATGTTTTAAAATTTACATTATCAGTGAAGTCAAACCGACTCTATTTGTTTATAATGAGTACTACAACTATCATCCATTTAACATGGTCTCACCACCATCTGATTTTTGAAGATATTCCTCAACTCGATCCTAGATACTACGTAAAAACCAAAAACTCAATTGATCAATCTATATATGACAACATGAATCAATAAGATAAGTCAATTTACTCTTATGTAGTCATATAAATTGACATAACATATTATTTTATGACATCTAAGATAATCTAATAGAACAACAATAGAGTTACACTTCTATAATTAATTTTTCATTTCACACATAATCCTTTGGAATAAAAAATATATACTACATGTTCTATAATTTTGGTTTTAATAAACCATATTTTACCCTTTCCAATATATTTTTCATAATTTCAATCATTTCATGAAGCTAAAAAATAAAAAACCCAACTTCTAACACATTTAAGCCTATTAATATCAATCCTAAGAATCATTTTATAGGTTTAATCCCCTTGTCCTTCTAGTAACATGTAACCCTATTAGATTTAATTCATTTTTAGCTAATCTATTATATATATATATATATCATGATCTCTATATTATCCTAACTGCAATTAAATGAAACATAATTCCAAACTTGGTTCAACAATAACATTAGTAAACATGTCATAATGTTTTATATTTCATTTTACCTTATATAGTTGCTACACATCATCTTCATAGATATTCTATATGATGTGGTAATTTAGATGACATTTTGTTATCTCTGAGTGAAAAGAAAACAAATTTTTTGAGAGAATAATAATTTTGGTACCCATAAATCTCTAGCCACAATATCTATCAAAATATCGTTTCCCATAACCATTACAATAATAAAATGAAGAACAATAACAAAAATTTGTTGTAAACTTTCCATTGATCTCTAATAATAGATATATTTATGTAATAGACATTACTCCTAAAGATTAACCCAGGTTTCCCAAGTCTCAAGAGAAAATTCAAGAGAGAAGTGTGATTCGAATAAATTCTTGAATTTATAACAAGAATATTATTAAAGGGACTATGTTGAAATATTACAATCCACACTCTAGTGAATATATTTTTACTACATACTACGGTGAATGAAAATGATTATTTCTAAAATAGACCCCAGTCCAACATCCCTCCAAAATGGATGTTACAGTTAGTGACCAAATCCCATAGAAGTAGGATAATGTTTTGATGATATGCATTAAGCATTCTATAGCTTCCCCTATGTCTACAAGGATAATGAATCCAACATCCTGGGTCCATTTTCATTAATAAGAATCCATGCAGTATAACTAGATCCACAATCAAAACATTGATTGCACATCCCACCTCCACAATGTAGCTACCCACATAGAAAAAAGAACCACCAAAATTTATCTATAAATAACTCTATTTTCAGCTCATCTCAAGGAAAATAGACCACCCATGATGCAGAGACACTAAACCACCCCCACTCATACATAGTGGAAAAGGGTGACATTATAAATTGTATTAATTTATTTTCCATTAATTGTTTTTCGGTTTACTAATATAGGTGTTGACCCAAATATAGAAAAAAACATTAGTATACCCTATGTAATCTAGAAAACTATCTAGAAATAATACCCCTACTCAACAAAATTAATTCCATGCCACAATACTACCAATATTTTTGTTAAAATACCCATTATATTGAAGTCCCCTATGGCGTAACCCTTGGATCCCGACCGAAATCATTTTCCACTATTGACATATAATATATATCTCTAGTAGTTTCTCCATGAATCTCATATTGACACCTAAAACACCAAAATATCCCCATGTAACGGCCTAGTATGATCTAAACTATTTCATTAGATTCCTCTCAAATAATTATCATCCTCAAGAATCAAAGAAAAACATATAAATGAAGGGAGAAGAGGAATGTCCAAATAAATATCATATGAGATTTATCTCAAGAATCTAATTACAACCAATAAATGAAAAGTAATAAAATCAAAAAATAGAAGGGGAAAAAATTTCATAAATGATAAAAGAATGAATCATTACATCAATATGGGAAATAATTGAAAAAATATCAGGATTCATATATAGAATATTCCACTCACACTCCCATGTAATCACTTCCAGACCACCAAGGCTCTATAGAAACTAGTACAAAAATGTATTTTAAAATATATATTTTATTTTAACCTTAGTTTTTAACCAATTTTTTTTCCATAGATGATTAATGTGTGAATTTCAAAGTCATTTTTTTAAAAGCGACATCCAAAATTAATATTTTCACCATTTGACATCATTTAATTTGAAATCCCTTGTAAAACTTGTGATTTCATAAGGGGCTTGATGTTTTTTCTGATAAAAATTGTTGTTAATAGCCCTCATGAAAGGATTTTAATGTCAGTTATTTAGTACCCGATATTAAAATTCTTCATAGAATACTTTTAATATCATTTTGTCATGTAACTATGATAAAAGACATTTTGACGTGGTTTTTTAGAAAATATCGTTAAACATGTTTAAAAATTTTATGTCATTTCACAAACTTATATTTGACTTTTTATGAATATAAAATTGACTTAATGGGCAAATTTTATGTTCATTAAAAGTTGTATTTCTCTATGTAATGATATATACAAAAATTTTCAAATAATAATTGAGAAATAAGAACTAAAAATTACATACACATAATGATAATAAATATATAAATATTCTTCCTAATTTCAGTTAATTAATAAATTTCATTCAAATTTATATGTATTTATAATTATTAATCTTTATTTTAGGGAAGAAGTCATTCAACAAATAAACAGGAATCGATAAAGAATTATTCACTTTTGTTAGCAATTCTCATGGGTATTTTTTTCTATGTAACATGATCCGAAAAAGGAATCATCAATACAAGAAAATTTATCAATATGTTTAGAAATGATGGAAAAAAATAATACTGAAAATAAATGATTAGAATGTAAACCATGTTAAAATCATTCATTTGAAGATTCATTAATTTTTTTTAAATCAAAGTGGATACAAATGTTTAAAGATAAAGAATATGGATTTATATATTTTATAAGTTAATATTTTCATTTTAATTTCATTAAAATTTAGGCTAGAATTTGAAAATTGATATTTTAATTATGAAATAAATTGAAATACCAATCATGTTTTTTTTAAATATTTACTTTTAACGTCATTTATAAATATACCTATCATAAAAAAGCATTGGGTATTGTTGTTTCAGTATTAGTTATCTATAACACTTATATAAAAGAGTGCTGCATCACTTTTGACATCATTTTTTCAGTAATAGAGGTTAAAATCCAAATTTTAATGTCATTTAATGAAAACCTTATAATAAAAGTCATATATGAGGACCTTTAATGACATAGTTTTTAGCAACTGATGTTAAAATTCGTCTTTTAAATTGGGTTTTAAAATAAATCACATTAATAATGTTGGGAAAGTTTTAGTTCATTTTCCAATATTCAATTTTACAATTTATAATGCTCAAAAATAATTATGGATCCAATTATATGTTCGGATAAATATGTAATCTTCTATATCTTATATTTTAGAAGTTCATATTTTTACATCCATAACATTCAATCAGTAAGTCTGTTTTACATCTAAAAATAGTAATAACAAATATTAGTAAATTAACTATAATTTATTTATAATTTCAAATGTTTGTGTTAAAAAAATATACCAAAAGTTACATTTAATTTCATTTCCTATGAAAATTATGTTAAAATACCTTTGAGAATATTTTTATTGATAGGTTTCTTTATGAACGAATGTTAAAACTCACTTTTGATATATTTTTTTAAAAAATGATGATAAATATTTTGACCATGTTTTATTTAATATTTCATGATATGAATTGACTGATTTTATTTCACATTTTTTTTTTCAGATCAAACATTAATGTCATCAAGATTTATACTTTTAATAGACATATCTTAAATAATTTCAACATTATACATATATAGATTTTGATCTTTAATTTCATTTTAGAGAAAATAATAGTCAAATAAAATGATTTTAATTGAAAGAAACGTTTCAAATATTTATCATATCAGTTCATGAAAAAAAAACAGATATTAACTGTCCTCATGGAATACTTTAACAGTTGGTTACTAGATAATTTACATTAAAAACCTTCTATAACAATACATAAAGATGGTTTTTTTGGAACTGATGATGAATGTCACTTTTTAAATCAATTACTAAATAAATGACATAAAAATCCATCATATATTACTTTTAACATTATTCTCGAAGATCCAATATTAAAAAATCAATGATAAATGTGTTTTTTATGTGTGATAACATAATCCAAGAGAATAACTCCTAGACACAACACCTTCTCTTGATAATCATGAATCTCAATTGACCATTCCATGAATCTCATATTATCCTCGAGATATTTTTCTCCTAAATAAACTCAATGGGAGTCTTTATGAAGATACTGATGAAGATATGATAAGTTTAAGAAATTGGTGATATTTTACCACCACATAAGAAGACAGAATTGATATTCCACTTATGGAACATATTTTAGCATCTCAAAATATTTGAAAAATATGATAGATATATATTACTACCATGACCAAAATTGTACATCTATTGATGAACGTTAACCATTATGGAAATGTGGAATCATCCATGAACTCTTGTGGAATCCACCTATGATCAACATAATCCTTCTGGTAGTCTTGTTCGACATTCATATTTTCACAAATCATCTGGATCGTATTCAGAATACAATGTACCACATATCGGTAAATGAACAATGACTATTTGGATTTGGTCTACTCAAAGAATTGTTGACATATCCATCCATACAATTCTAGAAATGGATCTATTTAAATTTCTCATTCATTGCTATTATCAATGGAAATCATTACCAAGGCTTTGTTCCTTACTAATAATCCTAAAAAATATATCACAGAAGCCCACAATTTTTTTACATTATCTTTATAGACTATAATTCTATTACTGTAAATTAGTTATTTAGTATAGCCAAGAGATATGATCATTCTACAATAAAATATAGACTCATGAGGGGTAATCTTGGATTCCTTTCAAATATTATGGTCCTCAGTACCCCATGGATCCTCATTACTTTTATAATGTAACAAATCTCTATATTTTCCATGAATCGTTAATAAATTTTTTATAAAATAGTATGATTACATTAATATTTCATGGATCAACAAAATAATATCACATCTTCCTTGGAACTAGGGACACCTTGTTATAAAATACACTGATATATCCTCCCATCTGCACTTAGGGAAATACAATTTTGGTAACAACTCTTGAGGGACACAATGTTATGATTTCACCATTTGATAGAATAAAACATCATGCAATGAACTCTTTGACTTATCGATTCATCCCATGACACAAAATATTTCTCCTGAAATCATGACACATCTCATAAAATCCCAAATTCACCATTATGGGTTACTTGTCAATCCTATGAATGACTCCCCCTTGCATGACATGTAGAATATAATAACTCCTAAGAAAAAATATCTAATGTTTCTTATCCTTTGACCACCCCTCCCAGAGTATCATGATAACAGTAATGATCTTACATCAACTCCCTCTATTAGGCTCCCCAACAAAATTAATCATCCTTATACAAAGAAGATGATTTTACCATTATCTAATATATGAATCTTATCTCATTGACCACCTCAACTCTATTTTAAAATGTTTCGGACTCCTCCATTTCCCTCTAAGAATCCAGGGGATCATTAATTTATTATTCTAATGAATTCATGTTCATGGATTAATCAAAAATATTCCCCTTTACTAGGGAATGGGATGACTAAAAAACATAATCCATGAAAATCTCCATCCACATCCATTGACATGGATTTAGTACAAGCTGATTAATGATATTTCTAATTCTCTTGTTGTTTATAATGAACATAAAGAAATTTATGATGACATAAATTATAATAGTTTTGGGGAAAACACCACTACCCCCAACTCCATGACATTTCTTGTGTAGTCACCATCCATAGGAAATAACATCCTATAACCATAAGATATCAATTCCCCATAATGAATAATGATTCATCCCTAATACATATATAAGGTGTACAAAACTCATCAAACATCGTATCCCCTATTAAAAAAACTATTTTTTTTAGATCTAATAAACCTATCCTTCAAGAATAAAAATTATTCATGACACTTACTAGTGTAGATGATGGCTTAAATTTAATGTTCAAGGACACTCTAGGGTATAATATTCTAGAGAATTTTGGCCCAAAACATTTATAACATCACCCATAAAAAAGGAATCTTTGATACACTTTTGTGATCATGGGTGCAGTATAAGAAACAATTTCCCTAATCATTGATGGGTCTATGACTACACCATTATGAGATACCACATATATAAGGAATTGTAGCTATAATAAAAAAAATAAACTTTGACATCACCCAATATAAATGATGGTGTTTATGAACCTGTAGTAAATATTTATGGTTCTTATGATGTTACTCCTTATAATTTTATTATATAAGGATTTTGTTGATAAAAATAAATCTGAACTTGTCTAGGAACTAAAAAATCATAGTTTTCATGTTTTCTATGAACATGTTTGGAATGTTCATGAAATTTAAGGACATGACTATGAATTCAACGTGTATGTTTATACACTAGAAGGTAGTCATTGGGATTTCCTCCTTCACCCTCGCCTAATGATTTCCATATCGTGATTCAATCATTGAAAACCAACCAACACACTTTAGCTAGTCAAATATATCATCAATACATGGATATGGCAACCCAAAATTGGTTCAACCATCATTATTCAACACACATACTAGATCAATAATAAACTCTCTTTGTGAATATAACATGAGAAACCCAAGATAATACACTAGTCTAGATTAATCTATTCTATAGTAAGTCCTTGATATGGATCCCTAAACTCTGTAGATCTATGGGTACCATAAATTTTTTAGCCATCAAAATTAGAAGGGTTATTAGTTATAAATAAATACCAAACATGACATTGAGTCAAGGGACCATGCCAATAAACTCATTCTAAAATAATTTGAAAAATTCATCTTTAATAATAGGATCCTCCTTTTCCCATTATTTTACTAATAACAATAAAAATAATATATAATATAATTCACAATACTAACTACAACTCTATAATCCTTATTTTTAATGAAGATTGATCAATTTTCAGGAAATCCTGACTTGAGAGGCCTTAAAACGATTCCTTGATATAGTACCCCACATGGCCTCTAGTGTGCCTCCCGACATGCCAACAGTTTCTATATAGCAATTAGGGTCTAAAGATGATATGGTGGGGAGACTATACACTCGAGATTAGAAAATAAATGTCGGTGATGTATACAAATAATATAGTAGTGGATGATTCTAATAACTGAAAATCAATTATAAATAAATAAATATCCATGAATGATCATGTTACAATTTATAACAATAGATATATAGTAGGTAAATACAATAGGCCTAGTTAGACTGAGAAAAATATATATATATATATATATATCCATCTCCTGAAGGAAGCCTAAGTATATGCTCAACACATACTTTCAAGATCCTATGACTATTCCTTGATCATATATGAAAGAAAACACAAATAAAAATCTATATTCCTAACCTACATTCAAGATATAATCTGTCCATGTACCAATCAGAATCCCTAAAAGGTTGTAAGATATACTATTCAGGCCAAACCAAATCAAAAATAATGAAATCTAGGTTTTTAGTATAAAAAATATGGTATGAAGGTATAATAAAAAATACAGTATATAATAAATGTAATCATGTTGGATCAGATTACTCCTTGAATTTCGATTAACCATATCTACTCAAGTATAATCCAGACTGTCTCTAAACATGCCATTATATATATATATATAAATACATGTTAAATTGTATTTATTTATAGATATATATACATAAAGGGGAATACCTGAGGTGTAAGACCAATGCATCCACAATTTCAATGTATAATATGGGCCTAAAAGATCATTATCATTCAAACAATTGTGACAAACATATGGGATTTGAGGTGAAACCATAACATCCTGGACCTTAGGTGTTCGAGACAACACATATTATGATCATGATGTCGGGTTAGGGTTCAAAGCGTAATCCAAAGGATAAATCATTGGTATTCCAACAAAAAAATTCTAACTACAGCCAGGAATCAAGCCCCATGTATGCATGGGCTAGACCTGATTCAGATCCCAAAGAAGTAATACATATCATTATGTTTCTGAGGACATCAAGACGATTCGATAGTGATAAGTTAAGGTTTATAATTTATAGATAATAAATGTGTTAATTTTCATTACAAAGTAGAGTCATTATAATAAGTTATGATATTGAATAACCACTACTATGGTGTCTCAAACAATAGTGAGACCAATGAATCATGGTGGTGTCCTCTGAATTCTCAAGGAATATTTTTTTCGAACCCATGGTTGGATCATGTCTAACCAATCCTTTATTACGAAAATCTACCAATATCACAAGTCTCTATTAACATAATGTTGTAATATAAGCCCTGAGAAATACCAATTCCAATTCAGGTGGAACATTATTAATTACATTTGATATCATTTAATCGAAGATACTTTGATCCCATGGTATTATTGAACCATTTTACCAATCATTAACAGATTAAGGAATGTGATGTCTGTGACATGGTGATGTTATTCACATATAGCATAACTGATTTCACATTTTAGTTCATCCATTAAATTATTCCCATTACAATAGATAAAACATTGCACCACAATGGTGGTTTTATTACAAAATAGATTCATAGTGGACATACCATTTAATTGATTTCAACAAAAAAATACATTTGTGAGGGATAATTCAGAACACCTCAAAAAGGTTATTTAAATCATAATAAGGGCATTAAAGTCAAATTAATATTATGTAACACATCCCATGGGTAGGTCCACATTGGGGTATACCACCACCAATGATGTAAAGAGTCTCATGAACAATTAATGTAATGTGATAAAAATATATTTATATTAATATAACATTTAGTATGTGACACATATAAAATATACTATATGGTAAAATGGTTCATTTTTAAATGGTGAATCAAATAGTGAAAAAAATATAGATCGTCTACCTCAATCATAGTATGCTTCACTCTTCTATTACCGGGAAATTATTTGGGTCAAAATGAGAGAAATAATAGGCATAGAAAAAACACAAAAAATAATGACCATACATTCCATGTTCATACTTTAATAGACACCTCACATCAATCACAATCACCATGCGTCTATACTAGTTATGTGGAACTGACTATACATGCCATGTGCAATGTTTTCCAAACCATGTATATTATTTGAAATTCCTTGTATATTTTTTAATAGACACCTCACAGGGCTATGTGTCCTCAATAAAAACTTTAAATAAAATTTGGGACACCTTCTGTGCCCCGACACCATGCTATACGGTTTCCTCTAGAGGGCCACATGGTTTCAAAGAAAATTGTGCCCCTGACAATTTCTTCTAAAAGGAACATTCATTCCCTGGAACTACCAAACTCATCCAAAAAGTAGATACATCTATTGGGACATAAAACCATCTAAATATGAAATATTCATGTTTCCCAACTCTCATTATTATTCTATGAATCTCAGTATATGTTTTTTCCAATCCTCTAAATATAGAACATATATTCCCTTGATAATTTCAATGAGCCAAAAGGAAAGGAACATTTAATATCAACAACATATAAATTATCATCTTCTATAATCCTTTGCGAAACAATGAAAACATTATGCAAACTACTATGTTCATAATATTTCTATTAAAATTTTCATGATCTATTTCCAAATTCCAAACGCACCACGAATCATCACATTAAACACTCCGAACATAAGCCTATAAAACATGATCCTATAATCTTATTTAGAATATAAACATCAAGATGATGCTTATGTGGGTCCCCATATCTCAATATTTTATTCATTCATTTCCTTTTAATCATCCATATTTTGGACCTCTACACTATAAGTTCTGGATCTCTCATTTGTAATATTGATATCATGTTCTTCCAACATCATAATTTTCTAATTAAGAACCCCCTTACTATCCGAGAAACAAACAAGAAACATTTATCATTTTAAAAGTGTTGTAAAATTAAAATCATACCATCCTTTCCTATTCATGTTTGATTTCCATTAATATACCTTATCGACATTTTATGATTCACTCAACCCATCTTGATTGGGCTATTGATGTGATTACTTGCTAACCATATCCAAATATCTAAATGAACTCCAATCGATTCGAATCTAGTATAATTTTATTAAAAATCTTGTCTCCTCAAATGGACATGAAACCAAAATATTATCCTCAATAAATAACCCCATGTGTATCAAGATTATTCTTAGAACACACACTAATGTCCATAACAAACTTCTAGGGAAATTCCAGGATCAAAAATTTCTTCACACTATATCACAAGAACTAAAACTATCTATATCCAAAATCCATGGACTATCATAAACTTATCTAGACATAATTATCACAAATTAATTTCACCAAAATCAATAATCCAACCCATACTATGAAATAGGAATGATTTTATCCCTATGTTTACTATTTTTACACAACAGCATATGAGAGCCAAAACGTCCATGCAACAAGTATCAATATACAAGCACCCTTCTATCATGAGGGTCTCCAAGTAGTGACTTACATCCAACTCCACACCATAAGATCTTACTTTATACGTGATAATTGAAATAAAACATTTTTACCACTTCCAATGTACATATTTAATGACGAGAATGAAAAAAAATCTTGTTCATTATGAGAACCATCATATACACCAATCATTACTCATTCCCACACCCCAAGAATAGTTTATATGATGTTCACCACCTTCAAGACATAATGAGGTTTACCAAACATAAAGTTTAACTCACATGATATACATAATAGGGATTATTTTAAAATAATAATTGATTTCAACTTCGATAGATTTATTCCAGTAACCCATTAAATCAATTTGGTTAGATACCTCGACATATAGCCAGGGAACTATCTTCTTACACAGTATGATGTGAAGAGATGGGGAATGATCACCTCTAGTGTAGTAGAACACCCTTTTATCTAATAGACTTTTAAATCTTCCTATGAGCCACGTTTAAATGAAATAGGGATATATTTTCCTTAACGAATAGTAGAAACCACTTGTCCTGACCAAGAGTACCAAAGTATAAACATGGTTAATTATCTCAGGATACATTATTATTTCAAAATTTTCCACTATTATAGGGAAATCCATTAAATTTAATACAATGAACCAGGACACTATTCCATCGGGGTCACTTATATAAAACAATAGGACCATACCACACACATATCCATAAACCGACGTTAAATTTTAAATTGTTACGATGCACAATTAGCAAAATCTTACTTATCATTTTCTATGGGTGTACTATACCATACCACTTGGTTCGAGACACAAATCAAGATCTCTTAGATCATCTACCTATAAGGTCATGAAATTTGGGATACACAGATCATTAGTTTATAATAGGGTAATATCTCTATTAGAACACCACTAAAAAATTAGGCACTCTCTAGTTCAACGATTTATTGAATTACAACACATAACGTGGTGTTGTTTTTAAAAAATAATTAATCAAAAACAAAAAATTTCATCAAATTTGAGAGGGGAATAAATGGTTATACCGATTATATATTTTTTCTATATATATCAACCCATAGTGAATCATTGAAAACCAAGAAATGACCATCTATATAATAAAAACCATAATCGTCTCCCATGTGTTGGTATCAAGAGGAGAGTAAAACCATGATGATTGCCTCTATAAAAAAAATTTCCAACCAATATTTATGGATTCCCTTGATCAATGAAAAGGTCATGACCTAATAGGTCCATATTCCAAAATAATTGACTCTACATCTCCCACCTAGCCCTACCAATCATGTTTCAAGCTAGGGTCACCTATTACATCCAACTTGAACAATGATTTCTCATGAATGAATTATATTGTACATAAGGTATTTTTTCATATGTTTTCTGATGCGATAGAGACAATATTTAAATGTGGTAATAAATAATGGTCGGTAAAAAAATTATTTTCCTAAATGGTTCTCAACACCCAAAAAATTCATAAATAATAGGCATTCACTAGGTATCTACATAATGTAAAATCCAATAGTGGATAAACATACCAAAAAATGACCCACATGACTAGGGTGTTATTTCATTATCTATGATTCCTACCAGACTTAATGGCTTAGAAATGACCATTATGAATGTCTAATTCTCACCCCACAAAATCTACAAATTTTCAAATTTCCAAGGGATCTACCTCACTGGAAAACCCCTCATTTTTTACAAAAGGAGTCGACCTCATAATATATATTCCTTCCAATTTCCACTATGGTATACCACCTAACCACTAGGTCCAACACACCCTAAAAAACAATTCAACATAGTTCAATGGAAAATATTGTGTTTCCAATAAATAATAATCTAAAATAAAATAATATTATTCACATTATTCAACTAATTCCATATGACCTTAATTACAAAATCATAAAATATCCTTTTCAAAAATCTATATAGTTCTGAAGTATTCACTACTAGGATAGATAAAGAAAATTTCAGTTTTGTGATATAGAATAGACCACACATTATGTTGTAATTTTCATTATAACCCATTGATTCCTTATATTAAAAAAATCTCAGTAGCAGATAAATTAACTAATATTAATAAAAAATGGTACCATGAAGTATAATTCCATCATATGGTTATATATAATCCCCTGGAAGCAACATTAGAAACTTTAAATAACAATCATATAAGCATAAAAATACCCTTAAGGGGTTAATCACTAAATCATATCATATAGAAAAGGCAACCAATGCCAGTATCATTAGATATATTGGGTTTGGTGACATATTCATCCATTAAAAATTTATGGATTCAATGCACTATAAATTATAATTGGCAAACTATATTAATTAATCAAATACCTAGATTAAATTTCAATCAATATTTTACCACACCTAAATAAGTTTATACCCAAATAAACATGCCCCAACAAACCTATTTGTGTCTATTTGGGAATTTATGAATTTATTTATATGGGACATTTTTTCCATATTATATTTCTACCAATATTCATAAATAAAACCATTTTATATAAGTATTTCAATTTATAATATATCATGGTACAGTTTGATGGAATACCATTACCTTGTTATAAAGTTCCATTCATTTATATTAAAAATATTCCATTCATGTAACTATAATCAAGTTTATAACTTCCATTTCAACATATAAGAAGTTCATATTTTATGGATCGATTATATGGGTCACCCTTTCAAATTTATAAACTCTAATAATAGTTATAAATTATATTTGGAACCCATTTAATTGTAACCAATAGTTTTTCAACCGATGGACCAAATGTTTCATATCTCATAAATGACGTAGTTGGTTAGTTAAGTTGACTGCCACCATCTAAATGTTTGGGAAAACCCATTTTAGTCGATGAAGACACATTATTTATCCAACCATATATCATAAATATAATTACGTATACTATCAAATGGTGAGAATTATAGGTATGAAGGTTAATTTTTTTCATACAGCAAAGGAATATATATGAACATTCTAATAATAACCCAAACATGTTATAAAATAAATCATCATACATGATCATAGAGTCATGATAGACATGTTAACATAATAAATGAATCAAGAATGTATGTTATACAGAAATTCAGGTAATGCAACCTACATATCATGGTATCTTCCTAGTGTGTGAATATCTTCGTGACTTTGATTATGCATGTAATACTACCTCCTCACCACACCAGAAAAGAGTTTGAATCCATAAATTAGAAAGAAGTGGAAATACACCAATCAATCAAGGTGATGTATTAATCAACTACAATAACTGGTAGTATGAACAAGAATCCCACCCTAGGAAACTAGATCATTCATTAGTGCATGTTTTGACTATAACTAAAAAAAGTTATTCACCATGTTTGAAAATATTTCTTGAATCCTTTCTACCATTCTCAAAACACCAATGAAATGAAAAAACTATGATTTGATTCAACTTTTTAATAACCCAACCCAGGAGCTAATAAAATAGTCTCCCAATCTATTTTCCACAAGGCCTCAAGTGATCCTCCTTTCACACAAGATGTTTCTGACTTGTAGTAAGTGTTTAATGGTGGAATAGAGGAGAGACTATATCCTTTGGATTAGAAATAAATACAAAAAAATTAGTTAAACAAAAGAGTTTTAAAATATAATAATACATACAAGTAAATAAAATTTGAATAAATAACCTTGTATGATTGTCACGACCCGTCCCAGTGGGGCCCGAGCTGCAACTCCCCAAGCCCGCCTCCAATAGGCCCAGGGCTGGTGACAAGCACCAATTAGGCATGCTACTAAAATGGGATGCATTTCCTATAAACCTGTACACACACACACACACATCTTCAAGCCCGCAAAGCTGAATAATAAAAACTACTAAAACATAAAGTCATGCATGCATACACTAAAAACCCAACCAAGAGAGTACGATAGAAGGTAAGGTACAGTAATGTAAAACCCAAGGCCAAAAGTACAAGCCCACCAAAATGAGAGTCCGTAAGAAAATCGAACCTGTAAAGAAATGTGCTAGGACTGCAATATGTAACCGTAGGAACACACCTTGCCCTGTCAGATCTCATTGAGTACCGTCCGGTCCTGGTCTGCCTAGAATCCTGTCAAAGGCTCGCTCATCGTCACAAGACACGACATGTGAGGGTGAAGCCCATGTAGGGGTGAGTATAACAAAACCAAGTAGGACACCCCGAAACCAAAAAGTAATAAAAAAGGAAAATACCACAAAATAAATGTACAGTCATCCCAACACAGTATATGTTTATGGAATATATAATGAGAATATCCAGATATACTCATACACAAATGACCATTGCGAAACCACCACTAAGATCCAGCTGAAAGATTCCAGTTAGCATGCAACCGAGATAACACACTCCTAGGTACTAAGAGAGAGATACTATGTACTCGTTCTGGGAGAACACACTCCACGAGTACTTTGATAACATGATGCACAAATGAGGATCACCACCAAGTCTTGGGGTGATTCCAAAAACTCAGTCTGAGCTAATCCACTAAGAAGAGGATCAGTGCCCGGGTAAATTTGGTCACATAGATACCAAGAACACTACCTAGGGTTCCAAGAATAAATAGAGGATCCGGCTCTAAGTCTCACAGATGGGATTCCAACCACTCTATTCAGGAAGTTCTACTGAAGGGATCATACTCCAATATGTAGGAAATGATACCGGGATCCTTCAGAAGAAAGACCAAAGGGGACGAACCCTAAGGAAAATAGCCCAAGACACAGAAGGAAAATGGCTCTATCCATGTAAGATTGGTTACACGCCGTGTTCCTTGACCCCGGGTACTGCCCATGTAAACGGCCCATGTCATCCGTTCAAGCTGTGTAAAACTCAACTACACGGCGTGTAGAAGAATCATACACCGTATTCCTTCACTCCGTGTACTGCCCATGTAAATGGACCGTGTAATTTGGGAAATTGGATAAAAATAATTACCAAGTGTGTAGTTGGATTACATGCCATGTACGAGCACCTGGGGCTCTCTCTGTGTACGCTGGCCATGTGCCCGTACACGGTCTCCGTCCGTGTCGCCTGCCTGTGTACTCGTACATGGGGTATCCTGTGTATCTGGCCGGGTCTGGTCGGGGAGGGGTATACACACCATGTCCTTGGCCGTGTACCCAACCCGTGTTCATGTACTCCTGGATTACACGCCAGGTGGTCCACCGACGAACACACGCCATGTTGCCCATACTACATGTCGTGTAGTCGGGATTTTTTCTGAAATGCCGTCTTCCTCCTCACGCCGCGGCTGATCCTCCGTATCCAGTATTTCTCGTCCGTTCTTCCCGATACTCTAGGGGTTGGTTGGTTTCATCATAAGAACACCAAAACGGGTGTTTTCGGTCCTTAAATAAGATCATAAACCTCAAACGAACCATCCGATGAAAAACACCCAAAAACTCATATCTCTCAATCCACTCTGAATCGTCCACCGAAACCTTCGTCACACCTCCATGACATCGCTCCGGGGTTGGATTTACAATCTCAGATCGTTGCGCCAACAAACGAATGTGAAATGATAGATTTCCTACAGGAATGCATAGAACGCAACGAAGAATGCGAGGGAGAAAAAATACATAAAATAGAATAAGAGGGAAAGACTTCGATCGTTGTTCGTCAAGATCTGGGTTCGTTGTTTCTAGATCGAAACCACAAAAATAAATAGATTATAAATCTCAAGTATTTGATCTCCTGATAAAATCCCAAATCACACCCGCCCACAAAACAATCGATCCATGGGCTAATCTATTCGCAGATTAGTCTGCGTTCGTCGTAAGAACCGAGAACATGGAAAGGAAAATCGAAAAATAACATTATACCTAGATCCACGACGTTCTTTGGTGAAAATCTGGTCGCCGCGTCATCGTCACAGGTGAAAATCGTCAAGCACGTCGTCGCCGCGTTGGGTAGTTTTCTCCAGAGCCTTCATAGCTGCCCAGGGTTTCAGGGTTATGAGGATTGTGACCCAGTAACCTTGCGCAACCTTTAATTAAAAAGGATAAAAGATATATGTTGATATAGATTTTAAAAAAGTTTCTCTATAGAATAAAATATTTTTATTAAATATTTTATTACTGTTACGTCCAAAAAACTATATTTCACCACAGACCTGCGCCAGCTGATGTTAGGCCTAACATAAGGTAAAATCACTGTTCTGAATGCAACGGTGCCCTCAGATTTTTGATTTGAGCATCCGTTTGGGAGTTATTTTACTTTTTTAGTAAAACTGCACGTGCACGTAATTTAATTATTAAATGAAATTCCAACATTTTCTCCGGGCTCACCGGGCCTCGAAACTGTATGTTTTCTCAAAGAATGGTCTCTAAATAATTCCCACATTCTATAAAAAAGACATGGAAAATACGAGACGTTACATCACACCCACCTTAGGGATTTTACATCCTCGAAAAGACAAAACAAGGGCTACTCAAAAAGATGTGGGTACTACCCAAGAATCTAAGCCTCCTGCTCCCACGTGCTCCCAAAGAGATTCTCGTGTTGCCACCGAACATGAACCAAGTGAATAGCTCAACCACGAAGGACCTTCTCCCGACAATTGTCGATATCTACCGGGTACTTAGAAATGGTCTCTCGAACATCGATGTCAAGGTCTCTCCAGTTGATAACGTGTGAAGGATCATGCATATACCTCCGGAGCTACGACACATGGAAGACGTTGTGTACTCGGTCCATCTGAGGAGGTAGAGCCAAGCGATACGCCACCTCGCCAACTCTAATCAGAATTTGGAAAGGGTCGATGAACCATGGAGGTAGCTTGCCGCCTCAGCCAAACCTCCGCAATCCCCGTAGAGGTGAGACCCGAAGGAGCACATGGTCTCCCTCCTCGAACTCCAAGGGCCTCCGCCTCCTGTCGGCATAATAATTTTGCTGACTCTGTGAAATATTCATCGGCTCCTGGATAAACTGTACCTTCATTGTATTAGCTCTCACCATTTCTGGGACCATGAGTGTTGACTCACCTGGGTCAGTCCAGCAAAGTGGTGACTTGCAAGGTCGCCCGTACAAAGCCTCGAATGGTGCCATACCAATAGTGGAATGATAACTGTTGTTGTAAGAAAAATCCTCTAGTGGTAGCTGGTCCTCCCAGCTATGACCAAAGTGAAGTATGCAAGCTCGAAGCATATCTTCCATAACCTGGATTGTCCGCTCTGTCTGACCATTAGTCTGGGGATGGAACACTGTTCTCAAGCCTAAATGAGTCCCAAAAGCTTCCTTCAATACCTTCCACAACCGGAATGTGAAACGAGCATCATGATCTGAGAAAATCGTGGATGGAAATCCATGAATTCAAACTGTCTCCTACATATAGAGGAGTCCCAAGATCTCTACTGAACTCAGCTTCCGTATGGTTGGGAAGTGGGCCGACTTGGTGATCTGGTCAACGATCACTGAGATGGTGTCATGTACCCTTGACGTACATGGTAAAACCATAACGAAGTCCATGGATATCCCGTCCCACTTCCACTCTGGCACCTCAAGGGGCTGAGTCAAAACTGCTGGAACCTGGTGCTCAACCTTTACTTATTGACAAGTACGACACAGAGAATCAAACTCTACCACATTCTTCTTCATTCATGGCCACCAGAACTGATGTTGGAGGTCCTGATACATCTTTTCCACGCCTGGATTCACCGCCAATGGTTATGTATGGACCTCCCTCAGAACCTCCTCTCGCAACATCACTGGTACTACCGGGCACCCTCTTTAAAGAACCATGTGCTCCCCACCTATTGAATATCCATTGGCAGCATCACCCACGGATATCTGAGCACGTAGAGTATCACAGCTAGCATCCTCGAGCTATGCTTTACTAACATGTTATAAGAGTGGAGGGCTAACAACCATCAACTAAAGCTAAGATCCATCATCTATATCCATGAAGGATAACTGTAAGGAGGCCAACTGCCCCATCGCCTCATCCAGAAACTGCGAACTGGATTTCCTGCTGAGAGCATCTGCCATAATGTTCCCCTTCCTATACGTGTAAATGATCTCAATGTCGTAATCCTGGAGGAACACAAGACATCATCTTTGTCTCAAATTAATATCCTTCTGGGAAAAGATATATCTGAGACTCTTGTGATCATAGTAGACAATAAACCGCTCACCCATCAGGTAGTTCCACCACATCTTCAACGCGAAGACTACCGCTGCCAACTCAAGATCATGAGTCGCATAGTTCTGCTCGTGGTTCCTCAACTGGTGTGAGGCATAGGCAATCACCACTTCCCTCGGCATCAGGACACAACCAAGCCATGTTCCTAATGTGTCGCAAAACACTACGTACTCGACACTCTCCTTCGGTAATCTAAATATTGGGGCGCTCGTCAGACTCTGTTTCAAGTGATGGAAAGCCTACTGGAATCTCTCAGTCCACACTAAAGGATGCCCATTTCGTGTCAAAGATGTCATGGGTGTTGAAATCCTAGAGAAATCAAGAATGAATCTCCGATAGTAGCCTTTAAACCCATGGAAAATCCGCACCTCTGTCATGCTCCGGGGTGGCTCCCATGCTAGTACTGCCTCCACCTTGGTTAGGTACACTACTACACCATCTGATGAGATAACGTGTCCCAAAAACTGGACCTCCTGTATCTAGAACTGACACTATGAGAGTTTCCCATACAACTAGTGCTCTTGGAGTGTGTCCAGAACCATCCTTAGGTGTCTCGCGTGCTCCTCCTCGGATGTAGAGTACACATGGATATCATCGATGAAGACCACTAAGAACCGATCTAGATAGGGATGAAAGATCTGGTTCATGAGTTCCATGAACATTTCCAGGGTGTTCGTCATGCCGATGGGCATCACCAAGTACTCAGAGTGACCGTAGCGACATTTGAAAGTCGTCTATGGTACATCTTCATCTGGTACTCGCAACTATTGATAGTCTGATCGTAGATCAACCTTCGAGAACCATCGTGCCCCCCTCAATTGGTCTAAAAGGTAATCCGCACATAGCCTCAAGCCCCCTCGTTCCTTCTTGGAAATCAGCACTGGGGCCGCCCAGGGTGAAACGCTGGGCCTTACAAAGCCCTTCTTCTGCAAGTCTTCCAGCTGCACCCTCAGTTCATGAAGCTCTTCAAGAGACATCTTATATGATGATTCTAATATCAGTGTCATCCCGGGTTTCAAATTAATGCATAAATTTATCTATGGACGAGGAGGTATTCCAGGGACATCCTTCGGAAAGACGTCCTCGTACTCAGCCACTACTGCTGGAAACTGGAAACTCATAACATCTGTTGTGCCAAGGGCTAGGATAGACAACTGATAGGATATCAGTTTCAGCTTCCTATGCACGAGTGCATCCTGCGCTGCCTGGGTATCTATTTCATCGACAAAAGAGAACCTCATTCCATCCCTACGGACACATCGCACCATTCGCCTAAAACAGTTGATTTAGGCATAAACTGTGGATTTCCAATCCATACCAAGAATGACATCGTAAGGCCTCAACGCTACCACCAAGAGGTTCCAACCGAATCTCTCACCTCCAAGGGTCACGTCACACTGTCTTCAAAGGTGTGTGATCTCTGAATCTTCTCCAGTTGGTGTTCCTAAGTGTAAGGGTTGAGTCAATGGATCAACTGGAATCTCAAGGTCTCGAACAAGATAAGAAGCCAGAAAGGAATGACTATCACCTGTGTCTATCAGTACGACAACCAATGTATAAAAGACACAGATTATACCTCTAATCATTCCAAGAGTACATGGGTCATAGGCCTCTGCCACCTACAGTTGTCCCTGCATCTGTCCACCAGCTCCCTGAGCATGGGGAGGACATTCTGGGGGTGGTGGTGGTAAAGGGTCAAAATGTCAACCACCTCTAGCTGATCTCCCAGCTCCTCTACCGTGTCTACCACCCAGCGGATCTGTCTGCTCCACATGTTCCCTCTACCTTGGGGGGTCTATCCACTACTCCCATGTCAGTAGTACGGCATGTCCGAAAATCTCGAGCTAGATGTCCCCTGCCATCACATGAGTACCATCGCCTCTCTCAAGGCTGGCTGGATGCGCCCTACGAACCCTGTACGGCAAATCCCTTGTCCTGGGATCTCCTCTGAAAACGTCTCCCACACATGGGCCATTGCGTCAGCTCCCTATTGCCGAGGTCACTGCTCCAGCTCGCCCACTACTGACAACTGCTTGCTGTCACAGCTCTGCCAAGAAGCTCTTGACCACCAAAACCCACTCGAGCACCACAGCATAATTAGGAATGCTCATATGGATGATTCTTGCTCGGATATCTCTGTGAAAGACCCGCTCAGAAGTCCGAGCTCAGAAGTACTGATCTTTGACCATGTCCATCGAGTACCACAAGAGGTCGGTAAACCTCGATGAATATTCAGCCACCGTCATGGTTTGCTGCTGGAGCTGAAGAAGCTCCTGTATACGTACTGCTCTCAGAGTAACCATTGAAAACTCCTCTATGAAGAGATGCCCAAACTGCAACCATGAAAGAGTCTCCTAGTCATGAGTCTGAATAACCAAACTCCACCATCGCCTTGCCAAGCCCTGCAGGAGGCTCGCTACCATGATCACCATCTAGTATGCCGTTGTCCTAACCAAATGGAAGACTCTAGACACTGCCTCAATCCTGTCATCTACTCCCTGAGGGTCAAGCTCGCCTCAAAACCTGAGGGGTATCTGTCTCTAAAACTCATGGAGTGCGCTCAGCCTGCGCTCCGCCTCCACTGGTACAACTTTCACTAAACACTACTCCACAGGTGGCAGGATAACTGCCACGCCACCCGATGGTAATACTGGGGGATCTTGTCCCTGTATCGAGGCTCCATCCCTGAGGGTGTCATCCTTGTGATGGAGCTGCTGGATCATAGCGGGTGCACGTCACGGGGGCATCCTGTAAAAAAACAAGATGTATCGTAGTCAGTGAGTATATCTGGAGAGGTGACACAAGAAAGACACAGAAACCACAACCCATTCCTATATGATGCATGTACCATTATTTTTCCCCTGCAACTAGGGCCCTCGTGTTCCGAGTCGAAAATAAAGTTATCAGATTCTTGGTGTATGGATACGTCACCCGCCCGCACCAATAGTGGGGTCCCTGGCCTGAAAGCTGAACTCAAAACACTTAACACTATTTCCCCAAACCAACTCACAGACTATCGGTCCTAAGGTAGAACTGACCATCTCTGATACCACGTTTTCAAGACCCGTCCCAGTGGGGGCCGAGCTGCAACTCCCCAAGCCTGCCTCCAATAGGCCAGGGGCTGGTGACTAGCACCGAGTAGGCATGAAACTAACATGGGAGGCATTTCCTATAAACCTTTACACACTCACACACATCTCCAAGCCCGCAAAGCTGGGAAGTAAAAACTACTAAAAAGGAAAGTCATGCATGCATTCACTAAAAAACCAACCAAAAGAGTATGACTAGAAGGTAAAGTACAGTAATGTAAAACCCTGGGCCAAAAGTACAATCCCACCAAAAGAAGAGTCCATAAAAAAATCCAACCTGTAAAGAAAGGTGTTGGGACTGCAATCTGTAGCTGTTGGAAGATACCTCGGCCTGTCTGATCTCACTGAGTACCATCTTCTCCTAGTCGGCCTAGAATCCAGTCAAAGGCTCGCTCGTCTGCACAAGACACGACACGTGCGGGTGAAGCCCGTGCGTGGGTGAGTATAACAATACATAGTAGGACACCCTGAAACCACAATGGAATACAACAAGGGAAATACAACAAAAGAAAGTTATAGTCATCCCTACACAGTATATGTTTACAGAACATATAATGAGAATATCCAGATATACTCATACACAAACGACCATTCCAAAACAACCACTAAGATCCAGCTCAAATATTCCACTAAGCCTACAACTGGGAGAACACACTCCTAGGTCCGAAGAGAGATATAAGAAGTACACATTCTGGTAGAACACACTCCACAGGTACATTGAGAGAATGATGCCTAGATGAGGATCACAACCATGTCATGGGGTGATTCCGACAACTCAATCTAAGATAATCCACTATGCAGAGGATCGGCGCCCGGGTAAAGTTGGTCACGTCGATACGAAGAACTCTACCAAGGGTTCCAGAAATGAATACAGGATCCAGATCTAAGCCTCATAGAGGGGATTCCAAAAACACTATTCAGGAAGTCCTGCTGAAGGGATCATACTCCAATATGTTTGAAATGATACCGGGAACCTTCAGGAGAAAGACCAAGGGGACGAACCCTAAGGAAACTAGCACAAGTCACAGAAGGCAACTGGCTCAAGCCATGTAAGATTGGTTACATGGCATGTATCATGGTTACATGCCATGATCCTTGACCCTGGGTACTGCCCGTGTAAACGGCCCGTGTGATCCGTTCAAGCTGTGTAAAACTCAACTACACGGCGTGTAGAAGAATCGCACGCCGTGTTCCTTGACTCCGGGTACCGCCCATGTAAACGGCCCGTGTCATTAGGCTAATCTTATAAAAAGTGACTACACAGCGTGTAGTAGGATTACACACCGTGTTTGAGAACCTGGGGATTTATCCTTTTACGCTAGTCATGTCCCCGTACACGGTCTCCATCCGTCCCGCCTACCCGTGTACTAGTACACGTAGTATCCCGTGTATCTGGCCGGGTCTGGTCGGGGAGGGGTATACACGCCATGTCCTTGGCCATGTACCCAACCCATGTCTGTGTACTCCCGGAGTACACGCTGGGTGGTCCGCCGATGTACACACACCGTGTAGCCCATACTACACGTCGTGTAGTCAGGATTTTTCCAGAAACACCGTCTTCCTCCTCGTGCCGCGGTTGATCCTCCGGATCCACTGTTTCTCATCTGTTCATCCTTATACTCCAGGTGTTGGTCTTTTTCATCATAAGAACACCGAAACATGTGTTTTTTGTAATTAAATCGGATCATAAACCTAGAACAATCCATCTAAAGAAAAATTCCTGAAAAATCATATCTCTCGATACTTAGAATCATCCACCAAAACCGTCATCACACCTCCATGACATCACTCTGGGGTTGGATTTACAATCTCGGATCGTTGCGCCAACAAACGAATGTGCAACAATGGATTTATTCCAAGAACGTGTAGAACGAATGAAGAATGCGAGGGAGAAAAAATTAAAATAATAGAACAAGAGGGATGAACCTTGATCCTTGTTCGTGATGATCCAGGTTCATCTCCATTAGATCAAAACCACAACAATAAATATATTATAAAGCTTGAGTATTTGATCTCCTGATAAAACCCTAAATCAAACCCACCCGCAAAATGAGCGATCCACGGGATAATGAGATCACAGATTAGTCTGCGTTCATCGTAGGAACCAAGAACGAGGAATGGAAAATCAAAAACTAACATCCTACCTAGATCCGCGACGTTCATTGGTGAAAATCCTATCGCCGCGTCGTCGCCACCAGTGAGAATTGTCAAGAACATCGTCACTGTGTTGGAAGGTTTTCTCCAGAGCCTCCAGAGCCGCCAAGGGTATTAGGGTTAAGAGGTTTGTATCCCTGGACCCCTGTGCAAGCCTTTATTTAAAAAGGATAAAAGATATTTGTTGCAACAGATTTAAAAAAAATTCGCTGTAGAATAAAATATTTTTATTAAATATTTTATTACTGTTACGTCCAAAAAACAAGATTTCACCACTGACCTATGCCGGCCAATGTTTGGCCTCGCCTAAGGTAAAATCGATGTTCTGAATGTAACGGTGCAATCATATTTCTAATCCGAGCACCCTTTCGGGATTTATTATACTTTTTTAGGAAAACTGCATGCGTGCATAATTTAATTATTAAATTAAATTCCAACATTTGTTCCGGGATCACCGGGCCTTAGAACTATACGCCGTCTCGAAGACTGGTCTCGAAATAATTCCCACATTCTATAAAAAAGTAATTCAAAATCTGAGACATTACAATGAGCCTGCTACAACGTAAGAAAAGAAACACACAATAGGTAAATACTAGATGAAAATATTATTTTTGAATAAAAAAAAAAATAATCCCACTCTAGTAGGTATCCCAAGTAATTTATCTAGAGCTACTCCCAAGTTCCAATGTTCATTAATAGTTTATAAATGAATTGAAATATGGAGAACAATCCAATTTTCTAACATAGAGTCAGGTGATAATCTATCTAGGTACCAACTAGAGGCTTAAATATGGTTTGAAAAATATTCAGTAGGCCACCACCAATATTGTATAATGAAATATAGTACATGTGTATAAATAAATGTAGTGTGTACATATAAAAAATAAATAATTAAATAATAAAATTAAATTAGTCTTATTAGGTTCCTGAAAGATAGATGAACAACTATTCCTTCTTCAGCCTAAGCTAGAATGTCTAAGAACATTTTGTAATGTATTTATATTGACACAAGTAAATTGAAATTTATAAATATATGTACATGGATTAGTGCGGACCTTATGCATAAGAAAAAGGCATATAAAAAGGGACGGTATATTAATGTCCTAAAAAAGATAAAAAAAATATGGTAGTCAATTTTGATAAACATATGGGATACAAGGTGAAGAAAAGGAATTCTTGACCTATGATGGCCTAAACAACTGATAGTATAATAATGTATTCTATCTCAGGGTCTTAGGGTAGTTAAAAATATAAATAATAGGCATTTCACCATAAATATGTATAACCAAGACATGGGAGGATGACATAAGTAATCTTGTGTTAATCTTGACATGGATCCCAAATAGGTAATCCTATGCATCCCGTTTCTAGGGAAATAATGATTAATTCAATTAGATAATCCAAAGAATTGAAATTTATAGATAATAATTGGGTCTATCACTATTATTATGCTAAGGTAAAGACAAAAAGAAATGAAATTGAAAAAATGGAATCTCACTCAATGGTCAGACCAATGAATCATGGTGGTTCCCTCTAAGTGCTCATGGATCTCCCTAAGGAATCCAATGTTAGGTCTAGTTTGAAAACTCCATTAATAAGAAAATATTAACAAAATCCTAAGGCCCTATTCATTTAATGAATAATAGTAAGCCATGTTAGATACCAATTCCAATTCATGATTCATATTCATTAATACCATTTCATATCATTTATTAAATGACACTGTGATCTTATATATGTATTCAAAAATTTAAAAATTAATTTATAAATTATGTATAGGGGTTCACGTGACATGGTCATTTCATTCATGTATAATATTAACCATTTCAGAATTCTATTTATTCAAACAATTTTTTCATTTTATATAGTAAAAATCGTACACCTAATGTGTGATTTTATTATAAAACATAATAATATTAGTCATTCCATTTGATTTATTAAAAATATAACATTTCTATCATGATATATAATTCGACACTCTTATAAAGTTGATTTAATGAATAAGTAGAGCATTGAATTCTTATTCATACTGTAAAACATTGCCCAATGGCTGGTTCATATTGGGGTAGACAATCTCCAATTATGGAAAGCCTTTCATGTAAAACTAATAAAATTCCATAACCATTTATTTAGAATAAATTTAACTTTAAATTTCTATTCATAGAGAACATATTTCAGAAAAAAAATGTTTAATTTTATAAATAACACCACATAACTAGAAAATCATGTAGATCACCTTGATGAAGATTAGTATCTTCACTCATAATTTTTTTATTATTAATTTGATCTATAATTAGATAAATAATCATAATAGAGAAATTCAATTAAAATAGGGTAAAATAACTTTCATAGATTCGGTATTCCATATCGATATATAAATGAATATATAAGACTAAAGATCATACCAAGGGTGATCAAACATGATCGATGAAATTGGATTCTGATGTGGGATAAAGTTGATACCTCCATTCTGAGGTGGAGAACTAAAGGAGGAACTCAAGAGGGGATAAAATGCATGATATGTCATGGAGAAATTGTTAGGAAAGTAATATAAGGGTTAGGGGAAAAAAGTTAAATCACTCAGTTTAATGTGGTGCATGATTTTTCCACACAGTTTTCCAAACTATGTTCTTAAAAGTAACCCTTAATTGTTAAGTGGAACTGACCATACAAGTTAGGTGCATGGATTTCAAAATCAATTTCAACCCATGTTCTCCCCAATTCTATTTTCTATAGATACCTTATAAATTTTTGTTTTCATATGATCATAGATAAAGAGACCATGTGACACCTTATGTTCCCCTACACCAAGACATATGATTCAATGAACAATAAACCTATTTATTTTTCTCTTTTAAATGAGCTATCAAAGCCTAATGATCTCAAAAATAATCCAAACATCCAAGGCATATCTTAGTACATAATTACTTCTTTAATATGACAATTTCATATATTTGTATTCTCATAATTATGCTTCACATCGTGATTTTAAATTTTTACTATTGAAAAAGAAGAAATCTTATAATCCATTAAAAATTTGAATGGGCCCAAAACACGTAACCTTAAACTACCCCTCTACACCTGGAAACATGAATATCATTCATATATTATAAAAAACTACACATATATTAAATTACCAATCCATTGTGAAGACAAAATGATATTATTTAATTTAAAATAGAATCGAATCCTCCATAGTATGATTCCACCCTAAAACCAATCTACACAACCTACAAACATCCAATTACCTAGAATGGCCTACACTGGAATGAATACTACATGGGGAACTAAAAGTACCTCCACTAATATTATTAATGTGCATAGAAAATTATTTTCAACAAAGGAGTGCAATGTTCTCAAATCACTCAAGGTAGAATCTAATGTTGATGATAAACTAAGTATACCTTAGAAGTCCTCTAGCTTATCCTGCATAGATAACTCCTTATAATATATTATCTTGTAACCATTTCCTCAAACACACTATGGATAGCCTCTACAACTGTTCTCAGATATTGATCGCTATAGATGAGGATTTTCATGGGACTGACCTCTAGCACTTGAAACCAATATTGTCTGAGCATATACCTACTAAAATAGTTAAAATGGGTCCTGGATGCATATTCCAAATTTACCCCATGATTGATCAGGCACAAATATTGATGGTGACCATGATAGTAATAACCATTACACACAATTTTAAAGTCCCCATTAGATTCATAATAAATACCAGTATTAAAAATGATTTAAACAAATTAATGAGGTTATCTCCCTGCTGGTAAAACCTCAAATTCCATGTGATATGTGTCAACCTACCTGAATATTTACTCATGAAGAAACAATTATAATCTACCCCTCTATAAAGTCTACCCTATGAATGCATCTTCAAGATCAATTTAAAAATAATATTCACATATATGAACATATAAAGCATAAATAAGATGACTTCACAAAAGACATTTGATGTATTACCTTGTCATGAAATTTGGATTAAGACACCATAACGAGAAAAATGTTAAGAGAAAAATAATGAGGTTCCTTGAAGCTAATCACAAGATCCCAAATTATATGGAACCCATTATGAATTGAGATAAGACCATGCCTCCTTTACACCATAATCCTCAGTGATGATAACTCTAAACAGATACATTTATAAAAATCTACTAATGAAATATCAAACTCTTTAAACTTTAAAATTTATTGTGTCCTCCACTACTATTATCCACTGCACTTCACAGTAGAATAATCACCAAAAAACATAATTCTCTACTCATGGGCACATCATATTAACTATGGTATCATGATTCTCCATCCAGTGATCCACCAAGAAATTGGAAATTCTAACCTCATACTTCAAAAAACTGTGATGTTATAAAGAACCCAATACCCACTATCACATCTCAACATCCTCTAACAGATAGATCCTCCAAAGGTCAACTAATTATACCTTATGAAACTATCATCCAGGAATGATATAAATATAATGGAAATGCTCCATTTTGAAGTTAATACACTAGTAAATTACTATGTTACATGAAATTGTTTAATGATTGATTATTCGAAATCATTTCTTTTCCTAAAATAAACTTGTTTAATCACGAGTGGAAGAAAATATGAAGAATTTACCTAACATGGTTATCTACCTTTCAGGTATAATCAAATCACGTATAATATTTAAAAAGAATAATTTTTTTTACAATGGGTCACATAGGTGCCTAAAATCTTATTCCCATGTTATTCTATGTTGCATTTGTCATGATATAAGATCAACTAACATAGATTCCCAACCAATGAAAACCTCACAACTGCCTAATCCTAAGCTCCGCCTATCTATAAAACAATTCATTGATAAAAAATTACATTGACCACCTTACATTAGTACCCTTGTTAGGTTTTAAATTAAATTAATGAGCTTTTATTGAAGTCTAATTCCAATTGCCCTTGGGTTGGAGACTAGAATATGAGCTATAAAACATAGTTTGAGAGGCATTACATTCCTAATACATTTTAAGGACATGACATTAAATTAAATCTAATGATAAAAAATAGAACATATAAATATAAGATAACTATAATATCACTATTTTGGTCAATATATGAGAATAAATGTTCAAAAAAATATAGTCATAATGGAATTACTATGAAAAATCCCTAGAGAATCTGTAACCTCTAAGATAATATTGTCAATATGATTCTTTAATGCCTTTATGTAAACCAAAATATGATTTTATATATAATTAATTTGACTATAGTTTTTATTATTAGTGTTATCATACACAAGGTCAGTAATGAAAATTTAATATGACTAAAATAATGTACCAATGATTGAACAACAAAAATTATAGGAACCGAAATAAGTCAACTAATGAACAGCCAACCTCACCAAGGATCACACACTATGTAATTCATACATGTCAGTAAGAAAATATCATGAAAAGTAATTTAAGGTTCTTTAGAAATAGGTCCCCATTGGTTTTCTACTCTCTATCACCAACCCCCAACATCTTTTACTCCGATTCCTTCCAAATTAAACTTAATTTATATCAAAAATTTCATTAACATACAAGCACCCATATCCAATTTATTAGGGTATTGGGAATGTGAATAGGAAAAAAAATCATTCCCTACTCCTACCATTCATGGTCCCTACCATAAAACTCTTCATGTACAACCACATAATAGTAATTCATCATCAATATTAATTTCAAATAGTTGAGTTGTCACTACTTGGCTGCACAACAAACTAAGCGATCATCACATGGAATCACCACTATCAAATATAACATCACTAGTAATCATTATAGAGTATTGCATATTCACTAGGTATGTTAGATGGAGGGAGAGTGGTGGAGTGGGGGTATTTAACCATCCACCCTCAATAACGTAGATATTGGAGAAAACACCCATAAAACAAAACAATTGGGCATTGGTATGTGTATCCAAATTAGGTGGGGTGTGTTCAGAAAACACAAGAAAATACAATGATAGATATTTTCACATTGTACCTAGCCAAATAATATAAATATATAACTATATTCACCCAAAATACTATCATATCACCCCATGACACCTGACCCCAACTACTATTTAAACTAAAACACTCATCACACAAAACAACCACATCACCTCCCACAATTCACATATTTATTCACAAATTCAACCATTTGTATATATATGTATTAGTTACCATCCCTGTTCCATTTCTTTAACATTATAACTTCATATACAATGATTATACATTATTAATTAAACCATGCATTTCATTTTATCCAATATCATTCCGATTCCAATTCATTTTAAACATTCACTTCATTATCCAGTTCTGACATATTTAATTCTAACGCACATTTATTTAACTAAAAATCATGACATTAACACTCAATTTTTAAATATCATAATCACTATATACTAGGAATCTAGAACCACATTCTACAACCCAAAAACCCAAACACCATTCCAACATGACGACACGTCCCATGAAAAATACATCACAATAACTAAAACCTATCATATTAACATTCAACTACAAACTACTATAAACCAACCCCTAATATATCAAAAGATAAATATCAACAACCCCACTGCCTATCACATCCGACATTCAAATAAGTCCCCAATATCTCCAGAAAAACCCCGTAAGATCAAACAAAAAACAATATGGATTACATTAAATACTCGAATAATTCAAAAGAATAGTAGATTTATACTTCATTAAAATCCATATTTTAAATTTAAATAATTCTTTCATAATATTTAATCAAATCCTTATTTTGAGTTTTTTATAAAATTTAAGGATATACACAATGATGGTTTGTGTCCATATTTATGTTCTTACCCTATTATGAATAGTGATTTAAAATAATCAATAAGAATGTAGTTTCAAAGTTCACAGTAGCTATAACACACAAATAATAATAGTATTTAAATTTCAAAGGTAGGTCAAATGGAAATAATAAAACTCGTAAAACATGTTAGTTCACAACTTTTTCCTTCAGTTTAGTGAATTTCCATTCAGTATCATGTAATGTAAATCAATTCCATTCTCCAAAATGATAAATAATATCTTTAATCAACTAGATGCACAATAAAAAGGATATATGTTAGATACCCTACATGGAAAAATTATTCTGAACCAATATGTGAATTTAGATCATATAAATAATGAATTACAGACTAGAAACCCGCAAAAATAGGTATCATCAACCTAGAACATGGTGCTTCCCATCAATATACAACCAAAACATCACCCAAACAACCCATTTAAGAAACCATTTCCTTCACTGTATTAATAATGGGAAGGAAATAGAAAATGGAATGGGATAAAACTCAAGATATATTATTATGGATAAATCCCTTGAATCATATGATCAGACCCACCAAAAGTGGCTAAAATAATGCCTAAAATTTACCTTGGTCCTTGAGATTCGAGATTAATGTGTTGGAGTGATGAGTTTCAAGGAGATTTTGGAATTTATACGCAATTTTTATTCAAAGGGACCAAATGACACCACAATAGGCCTTGCCTTAGGGAATATGATTTTAACCCAAACTAAAATATAAGAAAATGTGCAGTACTATAATGGCCCCAAATCAAATTCCCCTTCAAAATCATTATCGTTGTCATATAGGTATTCTATATTATATGGGTAATGTCATGGTAAACTGATACACCATGCTACTGATATACCCATGTTAATAGAGATATAAATATTTTGAACACCCCTGTTCCTAATCCACAATAACTAGACAAGACAGATAAATATATCCCAAAATGAATCCTCTTTGTTATATCTTATAAAAACAATATATCGACCCATAAAAACAACATAACCACTTAAACACACCTCTCCTACATGTTTTGTCCTAGCACACCTCTATGCCATAGCCACATCTAAGGATCCTGATAGAGTAAAAACATGACCTTTCCTCTTCTACTGTATAAGGACCCATTTTATTCCATAACTATTTATTCACACTTACTCAAAAATAATAATACCCTTATTTTAGTTGACTATGACATTAGGGCCACACATGTTTCAACCCTTACGTAACCTAGAAAACATCCCTAACATAAGAAACCTATGTTAAACAACAAATTATATTAAAAAAGAATACCCTATAAAATCTACAATCACCCATACATTGTATATAAATGTGGTTCAATTTTAGGATCCACACTAAAATCTGTTTTTGTGCCTAATATATCATCACCATATATAACAGTTTCTCCTAAAACCACATCTTAGAACCACAATTTCTATAATACCACTATGCAATGGGCCAGTATGGTCTATAAAATTACTTATACAATGATATTAGGAAATTAAATATGTATAACATATTTCAATACCACCCTTGTGATAGAGAAATTATGTGTGTTAATTCAAGATAAAAAAATGATTATTATATGGTTTCTCTTTGAATATTGTACATTAATTTCGCAATGTGTTCTAAATGATGCTACTAGATATTTTAAAACCCCAAACATGGTTATTTAAATGAATTATGATCTTAAATAGATTTTAATGAAGCATATATGGTAGTTAGTTAATCAACTTGAATGTAATGAACGGACCTGGGTTACCCTCAGACCCAGCACGCAACCTGATCTTACACACACCCGAAGGGAGTTCCTAATCCCCACGAGCTTCTGACAAGCACATAGGCATCGAAGCACTAAACCGAGGGAGTGATTTAACCCAAACATAGAAAACAACATATCATAAATATATTTAAAAATAATGGATAGTTTTAAGACTAAAAATATATATTCCATAATAGTATGAAGAAAAGAGGAAATAAAACAGCTGAAAAAGAAGATAAAAACACAAAAAGATGCGTCTTACTACAAGGAATCAAAACCAAATAGCTACACCAACATTGGAATGGATGAACTCCAACCATTTCACCACCATCTACCCATTCCAGTTGACATGAACCTCACCACCTCATTTCGGCGCCTTTCCTTTCCCTACATTGGAAGAAAAACAAAGATCTATGAACAACTGAATTAGTGTATAGGGTGTGAGCTAACATGCTCAATAGGATTCCACCTTGGTGTTCCATAATATGTATTTGTATAAAAAACATGTATTAAAATATTTAAAAAAAATTGGCATGGGAAGAAATGAAGTATTTTTATAGAAAACACGATAAGAACTTCCCTTTTCCATAGTTCTGAACAAAATAAGGAATTACAATTTCAACGAATATTTTCCATAAAAGTTTCCCCAAGAAATGCATATCAATGATTACTTAGAAATCCAAGCTGTACAAAACATAAACACATGTATCACACACCAAGGATTACTACATTTACAAGCACCAGACTACCCATATCATAATAATCATGTTTAAAAATCTGATACTAGTACAACATGCCTAGGAAATAGTGGAATAAGCTATATGTAAACCCTAAAAATGTCAATATCGTTCCCCTAGAACAATATTCATAGGAAATAGAAAAAACACCTAAGAAAACCCTCCATTACAATCACAGAGAACTGAATGATGGCCTCAAGATATGCCTTCCACCAATGTACCCAAGGATACCACTGTTCTATTTTTGACTATCGATTTCAATTATTTGAAAATTCATTCAAAAACATTTCCCAAACACTTTTATAAAAATCTAGGGAGAACCATTTTGTTCAGAAAATTTTTTTGAATACAGAAAAACAATCATACCATTTTCATAAATCAATTTATAAAGTAATAGAAATCAAGATCATTATCATAGGCTAGAGATGAAACTACATACCTCAAATTTCCGGTCTCACACACATGTGAAGGAATAAAAAACCAATAAAAAAACCCAATATCATGAATTAAGGCCCCAGAAAAACTCCCCAATATCTTAGGATTGATCCGAATCTAAACAGAAGAGGTTAACATAAGAGAGGCAAACCACATACCTCGGAGAAAAATGCCTACCACACCACAACTAGAAAAGGAACACCACTTGAACACGGAATCACAATGTATCTTGAGTAATATGTCAAGGATCAACCAATGTATATCATTAGATCTGATAACTCATGTCTACGGTGATATCGTGATCAATCACAAGGAGCAACTGGAACGAAAACTTACCGGTAGAGATGCACTACGCACACAATGAAGATCCCAATCCGATTAGATCGATCGGGAAGGTGAGACACCTATTAAAATGGATAAGGATAATTTTGGTACAAGGGATATGAATATCCCAAGAATATAACCAAAAAAATGAACTAACACGTTCCTATAACCTTGGTGTGGGCCGGGTCATGATGTGTAGTCCTCACTGGATAAGTTACTCCAAAAAACCCATCAACTCGGGTTAAAAATATGCTATATGACCACTAAATGATGTGCACCTAACATACAAAATGTTTAAGATGTCACCTCATGATTTCTCCATTCAGTAAAAGAATCCAACATCCAATACACGACGTGCACCTCAATTACATGAAGTGTACCTATTCTGCAACCTTCTGCAACCCCATAAAAACACATATAATGATTTTAAAATTTGAAGGGAACATATAAAAAGTAAAAACATACCATATAAAGTTTACAGGATGTTACGATATCTCCACCATAAGGACTTTCCATCCCCTAGAAGTGATGTGGAAGATTTTCTCCCAGTAAAAAGATGAGGCCACTACTCCCTCATCAATGACTCTCATTCCTAATTCTAATGAGAATCCGATCCTTGTTTCCAAAGAAATATGACCGACAAAACTGACTTCTCTCACAAGACAATCTCTTGATCGTCAACGATCATAATTGGTTTCTTCAAAACAAGACTGTCTATCTCTAACTCAATTTCTTCCCAAATTAGAATGTGAGGGTGATCAGGGTGATAATACATGAGCTGAGATATGTAGAAAATTTCATGAATTCCCACCAACTGAGCATGAAATTATAAATGTTAAACAACCTTATTGAGCCATTCAGTGACCTAAAACGGTCCAAAATATATCAGAACCTATATTCCCTATTCTCTGAGCCAATGGTGAACCAACTAAGGAGAAACATTCAAGAAAATAGAGTCAACAACTGAAAAATCCAATGGTCGATGTCGCTAATATGCGTACAATTTCTATTGACTCTAGGAAATAACCAGACATCATTGCGTCTTCAGATTCATTGTTGATGTCTCCTAAACTAGATTTGGTCCAACCAAAGGTACATCACCCACCTATTCATAACAAAGATGTGATATGCACGGGTGACTATAAAACTCCTCAAATGAATCCATTATTATTGATGATTAGTAACTGTTGTAGATAAAAAGCCCAACCAGTTCCATATTTCTATTCAATGATCCACCGAAATCTAGGATGTAGGAAAGAGGCATATCCACTTGGATATTAATTACATTCTCTATCTAGACATAATTATGTGGATGGTATGTTGTGATTAACTTGACTTGGGTCCCCATTGACTTTTGAAGCCTCCTCCAGAACCTTGAGAAAATACTTGTGTCCTTATAAAAAACAATGGAAGAAGTACTCCCATGTAAATTCATAGTCCTCAACAAATATATCTTACAAAGTTAATTTACTTTATTCAGGTCCTTCATCAGAAAAAATTGAGCATGCATCATATAACACCCTGACCCCAGTTACCCAGAGTCGGTGCATTATTACATAACATTTGCATGATCACAAAAGATCAAGTCTCGAAAGACTGATTAGTTTAGTAGCCTTGGAAACACTAAATAAATTCATAAATTTTATATTACATGATAAAATGGAAAACTACAACAACATAGTCTCCATAGTCCACACTTATATCCCCTCAGACTATCCCTATAGGTCAGTCTTAAAATACATCTTCACATCCGGGTAAAAATAAAACATAGAAAGGGGTGAGCTCAGATGCTCTGTACGGATAACAATATAGAAGAAACATTCATAATTAAGCATAAACAATCAAGGCAATGTATAAATAAAACAAAAAGCTTTTAAACTTGAAATTAAGCATAACATGGAAAAAATAAAATTAAATAATTCCATTTACTTATTCACATGGATATTTTACTAGTCGAATAATCACCTACAATATCAATAACCACTATCATAATGATAGAATGCATAATGTCATACTATCATCACCACATAGTCAAGGCCTTGTGCCAAGACTACAAATAAGATTTTTTCAAGTCCTTATTCCAAGACACTAGTTTGTCTCATGAGACCTACCGATGCATTGAGGAGCTATAGCAGGCTCCACCTAACACTTACTATGTCCAATGCATTCCTCATATGAACAGGTTTAAACATAACATAAATAGTCGTATTAAAACTAGCATACGAAATGTCAATACATTATCCATAAACCATGAATATTATAAAAATAACACATCCACAGTCAAACAAATCAAAAAACCTTCAATACAGTATGGATGTTTTCTATCATAATAAATCCACTTCAAATAAGCATAAAATCCATCAATGGATGTTGACATAGATGAAATCAAATATATTTTAGAGAAATATTTCGTTTTTTGAAATCATTTAAAAGTCACTTAATTATAAAATAAAACATTTACTTTTAAAATGATCTTGTAATCTTGTAAGGGAATATTCAACGATTTTATAGTGGCAGAAAATAGCCGCACCCGCCGTATAAGATTAGAAAAAGACATTCTTTCCTTAATTTTGTCTAAAGGGTACAAAAGGACCATGTTTGGAAAATGACGGAATGATTCCTTTATAAAAATCTTATAAAATGTCAAAAAAGGGTATAAATGACTTTAAACCATATTCTATACAATATTAAGAATGTTTTGAAATAAAATTTTGAGAAACATGGATGTGGAAGATAAAGATGTCCCAATAGATAATTATGTATAAACAACATCGGATAATGAATATATTGTAGAATTAACCCTTACCTTGTAATTTTCATTGGTTGAGAGTACTTTAAACTTCTTATATAATAGATAAATCATATTTATAAAATTATACAAGAACCATATACATAAATATGATATCATCTATGATATTCTAATATTTCCTTTTAGTATTATCGTGGTTTCGGTGTTAACTGATCCATTTCCCTTTATATATTTTGTTACATAATTCATGTTTGTTATGGATAGGATGTATCTGATTAATATACAGAATGATATTAAGTTATTAATAATTATTTTTAATTATAAAATGAAAAATATTCTTGAATGGTTACGATGGGGAATGAATCTTATCGCGTTCGTGGAGATGGTAATCCGTACGTACGCACGAATGCTACTTCCATTCCATTTTTTATTTTAAAGGAATAAAAACCAAATGATAAAAATTTATATAATTATTCTAGGATAATATAATATTTTATATATGTTACTTATGTTCATTAACACCATCCTTTATACGTTCCATGTATTGTATTAACGAGTCATATCACATTGAGGGGGCGGTAGACCACACTTCCTCAAATGAAATTATCGTATTTATATACAACATGAAAAGAATAATGGTATGATATAAAATGGGATTAGAGAATCGTATATATAAAATAAATATCATAAATATCATATTTAATTACCATTCCATCATAATGGCCACTATAAGAGGTGTTAGTAGAAGATTGAACAATCATCGTTTTGTGAGGTAGTAGTTCACCGTCCACAGAAAAATTATGTTCTATACCTATTAGATGGAGGTGTGGGTAAGTTTAGTTTGGATACATACCATAAAAAAACCTATTATATTGAGGATACTGGTGTTGTTATAAAGAAATGAAAAAAAATATTTCATGGGGTTGGAGAAGCAAAATAAATGAAAAGAACTTAAGAGAAGATGTTACCTTTAAATCGGGTAACTCCCTTTGGTTTGAACCAAAATTCCTCCTGCAGTGCCTTCTTCCTAAGGTAATTTGTAGGAAGAGGATACGGATTTAGATAGATTAATTGGGTAGAGGTTGGACAAGAAAAAAAGGCTTGAGTGGTGTGTGGAATTGGTTGGAGGTGAGGGTTTTTTATAAGTGTGAGGAGGGGCTCTTTAGGAGTGGTTGAAAATATTATTTTATTATATAATGATGTTCAGTTTCTAAAGGTCTAAAACTCATTAAAGAT
Organism: Viscum album; assembly: GCA_963277665.1. Lineage (NCBI taxonomy): Eukaryota > Viridiplantae > Streptophyta > Magnoliopsida > Santalales > Viscaceae > Viscum > Viscum album. The sequence goes on from OY728137.1 coordinate 1,023,401,109, forward strand.
TAAGATATGATGACTCATGATCTAAATGAAATCATCCAATAATAATTGGACCTGTTTTGGATGTTATTTTAGTCATTATATTCTTATTTATTTAAATCATTTATTAATGAGGTAAACACTACATCATTAATGTGTCATAAATAATTTACTTTATTAGATGTCAAATTTTTTTAGAAAAAAAATATGATGTAGAAAATATTTTTATCTTTCTAATTAATATTTATAGTCGAAAATATAACATATATAACCCTATGTAAAAAGTGTTTTTCTAAAACATATATGCTTATGTCATTTTTGTATTTACTTTAACATAATTAATATAAAGTGTCACTGTCACTTAAAAGTGGCTCCATGGGATCCCAAAATCGACCCAGAGATGCCCATGGTCGGACATGTATCATCAAATAGGATTAGTACATGTGTTAGGTCAATTTTATATTATTTTAATATTATTTCATTACCCATATTTACCAGATTTACCCTTTATCCATAGTAACTAAAATATTTACCGAAGTAATTATTCATAATGTATAAAAATAAAAGTGACCTATTTACACAATTTTGACCACCTGATCCGAAATATGGAATCCATTTTTCCAAATTCCAAACACATAAGTGGATTAAATTAATTTAAATTTAATTTCTGTTGTCAAAACAAAAAGAATGTTTTTTAAGAAATAATAACTATCAAAAGATTGAAACTTGATTATGACTAGTTTAAATGTGAAATTACATCCAATGAACAACATTGGATTAAATGGTAAAAATATGTTTTAACTATTCTTTAAAATCACTCAATAGTATAATTTATCACTATAAATTATTTGGATTAAAAAAGTTGTTTTTAATTAAAGTTTAGTATTTTCACTATTCATCAAAAATTGTAAGTTCTCAGAAAAAAACAGAAAATTCACCACAAGCTAATTTTGATATTAATAATTCAAAAATTAAGTCTATTTTATCAAATTCAAAACATAAAAACTTAATTTATTAATTTAAAATTAATTTCAATTGGAAAAACCAAAAGGTTTATTTTTAAGAAACAATATCTATCATAATATTGACACTTGTTTATGTCCAATATCAAAGTGAAATTACTTACAATGTCAAGAATTGGATGAAATGGTAAAACAGTAATCTATTTATTCTTCCAAACCATTAAAATTTATAATTTAACACTATAAATTATTTTTATTAAAAATGTTGTTTTCTGTTAAAACATAGTATTTTTCATTATTCACAAAAATATGAAAGTTATTAGAATAACACCAAAAATATATTGAAACTAAATTCTTATGTCATGCCTCTATAGAAGAAGTTTATTTTTTCAAATATATAATTTAAATGTTTCAAATATAGGATTTAAAAATTTTTCATTATTAAAAGGTGGTAAAAGTGCATTTTTTGAAATAAATACTTCTTTTATCTGAAAAAAATGAATTTGTTCTTACATTTTTTATAAGAAACACATAATATGCATTATAAAATTATAAGGATTGTATATATTTCAATATTTAGTTATTATTATTCATAACCTCTTTTGAATGGCTAGTTTGGTTATTTTGTGTTTCGCTCGATACCGGTGTTGCGTATAGTTGAATTTATTGAATTACATTGAAGAAATAATGTACTATGAAATCTTGGAGTGTTAAATTCTTCTCTCCTTCAATAAATTGTGTCCTCACCATTTGAAATTGTTCTTCAAAAATAAAAGGTTGAAAATAGAAAATACCTTTGTGGGAAAACCCACATCAGAAATTGGGTTAATAAAATTTAGTGTTAATAAGAGGAAAATGGGAATGAAAAAGCAACCACCAAATTAGGATCTCGATTAGAAGATCATTGGTAGAAATTAAAGACACATAATTTCAAGGAAAACGTATATATTTATAGGGAGTTATTGGGGTCATCAGTCACACCAATTGTAGAATTGAGGGCCTCAAAGCCGTCAATCTATGTTGATTTAAAATACCAGCAGTTCAAAAAAAACGTAAGGTACTAGGATAACACATATTTGGTTTTAAGATCGCTTCCCTAATGATTAATAATTAATTTATCCATAAAATATGAGGAGAAAAAATATATGTATATATATACTTGACAAGTAGAGTTTAATCCTTCTACTAGTTCCTTCCACAAACTAATCTTTCACTTTAAAATATAATAGAACATAAAAATACTCTATTTATCCTAATCTTATAGGGTTACAAATATAAAAATATACCATTTAAATGATGAAAACTATTTTGTAACAACCAGGGACGTCCTGTAGGCTAGTGGTAGGTAATAAAGGTCTGTCACACTATGATTGTGGGTTCGATTCCTGTAGCTTTGTCCGACGCGACGAGTTATCGCCCGACCTGCAGGTTATCCATTTTATGGAAATCCAAAAATAATCTCAAACTAGACTTATCCGAAATACTTCTGTCCGATCACACTGTCCAAAATTTATAGGGAAGTTAAACACAATGAAGATATTTTTTTCCACGTAATAACATGTGAAAACCATCATCATGTATTCTTTAGAAACACTACAACGTCCTGAATTACCATAAAACATTATTGAATACATTCATTCTCCCTTATTCATTATAGAATACTGGATATACTCCTTCTATCAAAAAATGTTGTAAACTCAAACACTCATGGAATATACCAGTCAATAATCAATTTCATGGTAGTCAAGAATATCGAATATAATATAACCAATTCAAACATGTATTATTCCAATATCACTATCTCTGTATCTGAACCATATTATGGTTTATCTTTCTCTCAACCATATATTTTCCAAAAAGTTAACCTCCTCTTTATTAACTTTTCTTGGTTCTACACAATATCATGTCCTTAATTAAATATTACTGTAGTACAATCCTTATATACTCCATAATTATTATAACCAGTAATCATTGATATAACACTCAAATGAAAAAATCTTTAATAACAACATAAGAACTCTAATCATTCCTCCTAATCTATGGTAGTATCATTACTTTATTATTATCCAATGGCATTATTTGGGACATACTCTGATGATTTGGACACTGGTTTGCATAGTGTCCCAACTCCTTGTAGATGAAGCATTGTACATTTGAAACCTTTTTCTTACCTTTGCAGTCACGTACATGGTGTCCTTTTCCCCACACTTATAACAAAATCCCATTCCCTTCAAGCATGTTCCAGGGTGTTTCTTCCATATGTTATCACATATGGGAAAATTCTTCTTTTCCCTCTTCCCTTTATCCATATTTCTCTTTTCCATACTTTTCTTCTCTTGGTTCCCTTCAAATCTATAGGACTCAGAGAATACTTTAATTATCTTTTTAACACATGATACTATTTCTTCATACGTTAAGAATACATGGGAGACAATTTACCTTGTAAATGTTGTCTTAATACCCTGAAAAATATGATCCTTCTTACTCTAGAGATCCTACGTATTGTGGGAGTTCACATTCCTTCTACTGGGTGCCATTTCTATACAATGGCTTACATTAGGTCAGTTTAGGAATTGAAATGAATAATTCCAAACTTCTAAAATACCTAACATAGATTGAACAGTTTATGGATATAATTCATAATCCTAAAAAAAATTTCTTTGAGGAAGTATATACTCATAAACACTTCATAATGGTTTTTAATGAAAATGAGAATTATCTTAATATTATCCTCTGAGAGTGTCGTATCCAAGACTATAGCAAGGCATGTTGTCATGCATCAGTTCCCGTTTGAGTCTAGCTCAAAGTGATATTTTCAGGTTTAACCCCAAGGTACATCTGTGCCAATGCCGCATCTACCTAATCGTATCCAGATAAAGATGTATTGCATGGAAAACTCACAAAGTCTCTACAATACGAAAATTCTAGGAAGTTCTTCTATACCAATATTCAAATTCTATCTTATGGATATGTGCTCAAATCAGAGTTTTTCTAAATCTAGTTTCCAAAGTTTATACTAAACTTTCTGTGATACCAACTTTAACTCCCCGACCCTAATTACCCAGAGTCGGTGCATTATTACATAACATTGGAATGATCACAAAGTATGAAGTCTCGAAAGACCGATTAGTTTAGTAGCCTTAGAAACACAAGATACATTCATAGGTCTTACATTACATGATAAAATGGAAAACTACAACAACATAGTATCCATAGTCCACACTCATATTCCCTCAGACTATCCCTGTAGGTCAGTATTAAAATACTTATTCACATCCTGGGAAAAATAAAACATAGAAAAGGGTGAGATCAGATGTTCAATAAGGATAACAATATAGCAGAAATAAAACATTTAAGGCAATGTATAACTAAAACAAAAGCCTTTTAAATTTGAACTACAACATAACATGGAAAAAATAAAATTAAATAATTCCATTTACTTATTCACATGGATATTCTATTAGTCGAATAATCTCATGCAATATCAATAACCACTTTCATAATGATGGAATGCATAATGCCAGACTATCATAACCACATAGTCAAGGCCTCGTGCCAAGAATAAAAATAAGATTTTGTCAAGGCCTTGTTCCAATAAACTAGTTTGTCTCATGAGACCCACTGATGCATCGAGGAGCTATTGCGGGCTCCACCCATCACTTACTAAGTTCAATGAATTCCTCATATGAACAAGTATAAACAGAACATAAAAATTTGTATTAAAACTAGAATACTAAATGTTAATACATTATCTATAAACCATGAATGTTATAAAAATAAAAAATCCATAGTCAAACATATCAAAAAACCTTCAATACCATATGGATGTTTTGTATGATAATAAATCAACTTCGAATAAGATTAAAATCTATCAAAGGATGTTGACATAGATGAAATCAAAACTATTTGAGAGAAATATATCTTTTTTCGAACTAATTTAAAAGTCACATAATTATAAAATAAAACAATTAATTTAAAAATATTCTTATAATCTTGTATGGGAAGCTTCGACAAATTTATAATGGTAGAAAATAGCCGTACTCGCCGTATAAGTTAAAAAAAGACATTCTTACCTTCATTTTGTCAAAAAGGATAAAAAAGACATTATTTGGAAAATGACAGAAAGATTCCTTTATAAAAATCTTATAAAAAGTCAAACAAGGGAATAAATGACTTTAACCCATAGTCTATAAAATAGTAGGAATGTTTTGAAATACATTTTTGGGAAACATGGATGTGGATGATAAAGAGGTCCCATTAGATAATTACTTATAAACAACCTCGGATAATGGGGAGATTGTAGAAATAACCAATAACTTGTACTTTTCCTTGATCTAGGGTACGTTAAACTCCTATATAATAGTTAAATCATAGTTATTAAAATATATAATAACCATATACATAAGTATGATATCATATATGATCTTCTAATATTGTCTTTTAGTATTATCGATGTTTCTGTGTTAACTGATTTGTTTGCCTTTATATATTTTGTTACATAAGCCATGTTTGTTATGGATAGGATGTATTTGAATAATATATAGAATTATATTAATTTTATAAGAATTATTTTTAATAATGAAATGAAAAATATTCTTGAATGGTTACGATGTAGAATGAATCTCATTGTGTTCGTGGAGACGGTAATCCTTACGTATGCACAGATGCTACTTCCATTTCATTTTTAATTTTAAAAAGAATCAAAACCAAATGATACATAGGTATATTATTATTACAGTATAATATAATATCTTATATATGTCATTTATGTTCACTAATACCTTCCTTTATACGTTCCATGTATGGTATGAATGAGTCATATCACTTTGAGGGGGCGGTAGGGCGAACTTCCTCAAATGAAATTATCGTATATTTATACAAAATGAAACGAATAATGGTATGATGTAAAATGGAATTAATGAAGAATATATATAAAATAAATATCATAAATATCATATTTAATTATAGTTCCATCATAATGGCCACCATAAGAGGTGGTAGTAGAAGATTTAACAATCATCGTTTCGTGAGGCAGTAGTTCACCGTCCACATAAACATTATGTTCTATATTCATTATATGGAGGTGTGTTTAAGTGTAGTTAGAATACATAACATAACTACAACCCAGTATATTGAATATTATGGTGTTGTTATAAAATAAATTAAAAAATTGTTTTTAGGGGGTTGGAGAAGCAAAATAAATGAAATGAACTTAAGAGAAGATGTAACCTTTAAATCGGTTAACTCCCTTTGGTTTGAACCAAAAAGACCTATGGAAGTGCCTTCTCCCTAAAGTAAGGATTCTTGGAGGATGAAAGGGATATAGGGTGCTTAATTGGGAAGATTTTGGAAGATCCAAGGGGCTTGAGAGGTTTGTGGAATTGTTTATAGGTGCAAAATTTTTATAAGGGGGAGGAGGGGCTCTTTAAGAAAGATAGAAAATATTATTTTATTATATAATGATATTATGTTTCTAAAGGTCAAAAACTCATTAAAGGTTAATATAAGATGACTCATGATCGAAATGAAATCTTCCAATTATAATTGGATATGATTTGGATATTATTTATTATTTATAATCTTATTTATTTAAATCATTTATTAATGAGGTAAACAATACATCATTATTGTGTCATAAATAATTTTGGTAATTAGATGTCTAAAAATTATATAAAAAATACCATGATGTAGGATATATTTTTAGTTTTCTAAATAATATTTGTAGTTTATATAATAAAATATATAACCCTATGTAAAGTTTTTTTCTCTAAATGATATGTTCTTATGTCATTTCTCTATTTACTTAAACATAATTAATATAAAGTGTCATTATCACTTACAAGTGGCTCAATAGGGTCCCAAAATTGACCTAAAAATCCCATGATCAGACATGTATCATCCAATAGCGTTAGAACACGTGTTAGGGTAATTTAAAATTATTTTAATATTATTTATTTACCCATATTTACTGGATTTACCCTTTAACCATGGTAAAAAATATATTTACCGAAGTAATTATTCATAATGTCTAAAAAAAGTTACCTATTTACACAATTTTGACCTCATGATAAAAAATATGGAATCCATTTTTAAAAATTCAAAACAATGAAGTGGGATAAATTAATTTAAAAGTAATTCCCACTGTCAAAACAAAAAGGGTTTTTTAAAGAAATAATAACTATCAAAAGATTGACACTTGTTTATATCTAGTTTAAATGTGAAATTACATCCAATGACCATCATTGGATTAAATCGTAAAAATATATCCTAACTATTCATTAAAATAACTCAATACTATAATTTATCACTATATATATTTGGATTAAAAAAGTTGATTTTAATTAAAGTTTATTATTTTTTACTATTCATAAAAACTTGGAAGTTCTTAGAAAAATACCATAAATTCACCCAAAACTAATTTTGATCTTCCGAATTCAAAAATAAAGTATATTTTACCAAATTAAAAACATTTAACTTTCATTTATTAATCTAAAATTAATTCTCGTTGTCAAAACCAAAAGGTGTATTTTTATGAAATAATACCATTCAAAAGAATGAAACTTGGTTATATCCAATTCCAAATTGAAATTACTTAAAATGACCGGAATTGGATTAAATGGTAAAAATATAACCTATTAATACTTCAAACCAAAAGGTGTATTATTTCTTGTTTTTTATTCTGTTTAATAAATTTGGATTTACCAAGAAGAGAATATCTAAAAATTATTTTAACACCTTCTCTTAATTATAAATGAATCAAAATTATTAATAATTTTGGTATATGTCCATTTTTTAACATTAAAACACATTCCCTAAAAAAATAATTTTCATTGTGTTTTATGAATTGATACTAAAAATAATTTCTAAAAATTTTATAAATTTAATCATGATGAATTAATTCCTTATTAGGAATTATTATTACGAAAAATTTTATGAGGAAAGATGAATTTTTTTTATTACTGAATTTTAAAAACGTTGAAAAATTTCTACAACAACTATTGTTAAAGCATCTTTAATAGGGGTAAAGCTAAGTGATAAAGGTATTAATTTCCCATAAATATGTATTTTTATTATTAGAGGAATATAATTCCAAACTATATTGTCTTACCTATTAATTTATTTCCATTTTGAATCTTAATACTTGAGAAATAAATTAATCATATTTAAACACTTTATGTTATTCTAAGTGTTTACTTTACTCACCTATAAAACGGAACATCCTCTCTTTATTACTGAATTGTGTGAATTATAGATCACCCATTTACTACATAATAAAATTAATATATTCTTTACCTTTCTCATAGTTCACATTTTCTCCTCTTGAGACCAATCATTAGAGTCTTATGGTGTAATACAAATATGATCTCTCAAAGAAGGGGTACAAATCCTGACCAAAATCCTTAAATTTTTGTTTCATCATCCTCATTCTATTAACTAAATTTATACATAATAACATGATGAATATAGTATCATAAATCTTCTATGATGTTATTATAACTATGGAATTACTTTTTCTAACTATGGTCGTTAATTGATAAATAGAATTATTACTCGTGTATACATGTGGAGTACCGCCTCCACAAAGAGATATGACTTATTTTCCAAAATTTCATTGAGTTAATAGATATAAATATGGATATGATAAATATAAATGATATTTATTATATAAATATTAGTTTGGTGTTTCTAAAAATTATATATCTTTATAATTTTTTTTTATAAAATTATTATAGTGCTCATACATGCATTATGGCTATTTTCTCCATAAACTATATAATAAATTTTTATATATATAACTTCAAAGGATGGATTTAAATATCCATATGATGAATTATATATATATATATATCACAACTTACATTTTATATATTACGTAACATGGATTGTAATTCATGGAATATAATATTCGAATCCAAACATAAAAGTAAAACGAAACAGTTATCAACCTTTAAAATGATTTTAATAAAAAAATGTAACGAGAAGGATAAATCATGTTATAATTAAACCATGAATATTATTAAAAATATATAATTAGTTATTTTATTTAATTTTAATTAAATTTACATTATTCTAAATGAGGTTTTAGTTATTATAAATCTTGTGGAACATTATGTAAGGGTTTTACATTATAATCTCATTTTTACCTGGATTGCTTTTTCTTATTTTAATGCTGATAAAATTATGATATATATCTATCAAAAACAAGATTTAGCCCAAATAATATGATTAATTATAAAAATTATTTTCTCTCCTTTTAGTTTAGTCTATCTAATTAGTCAAAATTCCAAAAGAATATCGCAATGAAAAAAACAATATTTTGCTATTAAATTGGGAAAATTTTCATCCTTCTAAATATATTCATTAAAATTATTCCAATAATGATTGAAAAATAATCCTATGACTATTTCAATACATTTTATCCATTTTTTTGTACTTATAAAATGTTTTATAATGATTCTTTTTATTTTTCTTTGAACATAGTAATTTTTACCAAATGTGTAAAAGGATAAATATTTTAATGCGCACCACATGATTGAATTTTTACTAAATCATGAGTTCGTTTTTTGAATAATTACTAAAAATAATCTATGGGAATTTTGAACAATAATTTTTTTCATATTATTGTAGATTTTTTTATAATTTAAAATGTTTTATTTGAAATTAAATGTGTATTTTTATCAAGAAATTTTCCAATGGTCTTTTGAAAGTTTTCTTCAACTATCATATCTACCTTTAATGTTAATTATTATACAATAGGGATTGGATCCTATTATACCATCCTTATTATTTACTTTTATTATTTGTGAATATAATGTTGAAATAATAATGAAATTCTTTTTCTTATAGTTAGTGTATGTTGTGATGAAATGATAAATGTTTTCATAAATATGTGAGTCAATATGAATTGATTTTGATTATGTCATTGATGGGTCCACAATATAAAATAAATTTAATTGTCTAATTATTAATATTTTATGATCTCAAATGGTATACAAGGTTCTTTTCCAATCCTAACAGGGGCACATAAGAGGTTATTACAAGCCTATAAGAGGTTCCCCGGTGGTTATCCCGATCCTTGCATGTGAAAAATGTCTTAGTGGCTAGCTTTGACATAATATTTCTATGATTATGATTATGATAAAAATTATGAAACTATTTTATTACCATGTCATATTCCAATGTTATTCTACATTGGATCCTGACCATTTATACCTTTTTTCTTCATGTCTTATGAACATTAATATTTATTTCATGACGCCTTACTGTGATATATGAGCAGCTGGGTATGATTTTCAAATGTTAAGCTTGTATTCTCATACCCAAATGATGATGTTAATCTAATTTTTTTTATTAATTTTTATGTCTCATGTTAATACTTATTTATATTATGAGTTTAAGATTTATTATGTTTCGATCCAATGGGTTTGAAGAATAGTTTTATAGAATTCAATGTATATGAAGAGATATATTTGTGAATAAAATTTTCAACAAAAATATAGATAATTTATGTAACATTTTATAACATATAAATGTTTCCAAATAAACTAAACCATTATTGTAAAGTCATTTATTTTAATTATATGTAATTAGTATTCATCTAATTCAATTAAATATTTTTTTTATGAATTTCTTGGACTATATTAGTCGGTATCAAAAAATGGTTTAGTTATTTTTGGAAACTAGAATGAGAAATATTTAGTGGGAATCATTATGAATATTTTATATATAATTGAACATAATAAATTATACTAAAGAAATTAGTTTGGTTATCTAAGAAATTACATCCTGATCTTGATTATGGAAGGTGGATGGAGCTATAACATTAATCCAAATATGGTTCCACCAGGGACATCATATTACAATATCTAGTTATTCATTTGGCCCAATTTTTTTTTGATGCTTCAGTTTGGGTTCATCTCAGGTTGTTTCAGGTAAAATTTCGAATATATTGAATGTTTCTTGTTACTACAAGGTTAGAGCATGGTTTTACCAAACCATGTGAACTGTTAGGGGAAACCTTTTAAACCTAAACAGTGGGGTTTTCCACAGATACTGAACAGTTACACAAACTGTGCACCAACCAAGAAAAAAACATTCACCTGAGAAATAAGGTTTGTATGATTACGAAACATGGTTTTTCTAACAGGGAAATCCTTTAGAGATAACCATGTGTAAGATATTTAATAAATCTAAAAAATAATATTAAATCCCCAAAACCCATGATTATATTCTCTATGGGCATGTAAAAACCTAATATGTTTTCTTATTAAATGTAAGATCCCAATAGGTGATTTTACTCCCCTCATGTAGTGAATCAAAGCTCGGGGAATGACGTTTGACCCCTTCCCATTAATACTTCTCTTCTTGTACTCTTTCTCCCACAATATTATTTCCTTATTTTGATTTTATAGATATCCATGTTGTTGGATGATCTAATCCACATTGTTTTGGATGTTTAACTATTGTTTGATTTTTATATCCTCCTTGTAGATATTCATTGTTGCAGTTTTCTAATCATGGATATTTGTTTCAGGATGCAGGGATCTAGAGGTTGGTGTTTCTGTTTATGTTTTAAAATTTTATTAACCCTGAATTTCTTGATTAAAATCAAATTAATTGATCTACATTTAAATTTTATTTCAATTGTCTTATTGAAAAACTAATTTCAGTGAGTTGGGTAATTTTTTTTATTTGGGATAAAATTTGTTTAAACCTCCTAAATCTAATGAAATGGGGTATTTATTTTAAATTGATTGAAAATTTCTTCATTTAAATTGTTGAATTTAAAATATGAATGTGATCCTATGAAATTTATTTCAACGTTTTATTTGAGAAAAATAGGATTGAAATTATGTTTATAGAAACCCATTGGTTTTATATTGGAAATGACATGATCTTATGAAAAACACATTGATATTTTTAACTAGAAATTGGAATATTTAAATAGATTAATGGGTTGAATTTTATTTTATATTATTTTACCATAAATTTCCCACCACATATTGTAATTAGAGCACATGAAACCCAATGTAGTTATTGATTTATTGGGATAAAACTCTTCGGACACTTTATAACAGAAAAAAACCTAGTGAACCATGTCAAAGTCCCACAGGGATGGTGATGAGTCCTCTTTTTCCATGTACTAATGTAAATATGTATAAACATATTTTTTTGAATCACCATAGATAGTGTGAGGATCTTGTAACCTATAACTATCATACCTCTAGAAATATGACCATGTTTCTCATGGATTTTTTTTGATATATATTCAATTACTTGTAAATACTTTTACACATACATTATCAATTTTGTTAAAACTTTTTTATGTAAAATATTTATTTAACCATTTTCTAGAAATAATTCCATCATTTGAAATTATAAATCCTGGTTTTTTTAAATATTATTTGGGACATTATATCCTTATTTAGTAAAAATTATATTTCATTTTATGTTAAATTTATTAAGGAATATTATTATGGAATAATTGTTGAGACCCTAATGGGATTTTAAATCACACACAACCTATAACTTTGGGTGTTTTTATATTATCTCATTATTGGTTCAAGAATGTTTAAGTCACCACATGGAGGTGGTTATGGTTATATCCTTGGACATGGGGAGTTTTGTCTGTTGGGACAAGGGTGGTTATCCAATTTTCTGTTAATTTTTGGTTGTACCTTAGGTTTTTTATTGAAATTTTACTTTTGGTATAGTTATCCATGTTTAGTTTTCATTGTTTGTGGACTTACACTTATATCCTTCTAATATTTTGTATTTGTAAAATTCATTCCCACTTTCACTTTTTTTGGTTTTTAGGTTCTATTCACTAAGTCATGGTGATCAGGAACACCCTTTGATATTTTTTAGGATCATCAATATTATAATCTTTATATGGTATCTAATATGGTTCATGACAAAGTGTTATCAAAGGTGTGGGTTAAGTATCTTACCATGATGTCAGTACACAATTGAGATATATTATCAGGTGATTGGTGTTAGTTTTTATTGAGTCCCAAATAATATCTCACCATATTCAACAATAATTCCCTAGGTGTTATTTGAGAATGGAGTCACGAGGATTAGTTATAGTATTTTAATTAATTTTTATTTGAATAGACTAATGTCTATATATGTTTCCCTATTTTTGTGGTTTAATGTTACTTGTTTCTCTATTTCCGGGTTGATGTCATGTCTTCAATCGGGTATTCTAATGTTTTTCAGTATCATACATTCGATAATACATTCAAATGAGATCTAAGATGATGCTTCTGATGAACCACATTGTGCCTAACCCCTTATGGACCTTAGACTAGTTGAGGTGATTTTTTCGACTATCCAAGCTCTAGGAAAGGCACCACCACAAGATTCCATTCAGGCTCCCACAATTGGAAATTCATAGGGACGCATTCGAAAATCATTCTGTAGGGTTCCATTTCTAAAAACTACTATCATTTAAAGGATCCAATTATCCTCAAGAGGATGAGGAACAATTTCATCGGATCAAGAAGTTTTTTTCATTCTAAATGAAACATGATGAAATCAAGGGGAAGTGTTCCCCCATGATGTTGGATGAACTTAGCAGAATATAGAGGGACATTATGGAGATGAAGGACTAGAACAATATCTTATAGTGTGAGTACATCAATTATCTTTTCACCGAACTAGTTCTATAAAGATTATATGGTGTTGTCCATGGATATTTATTTTTTCAACCTCGAGTAGGCTGGTAGGACCTTGACAGAATAGAAAAAAATTTATATGAGCTTGTGTAGTTTTAATATGATATTGTATTGAATTAGAAAATGAAGGCTCAATGGTTTTATATGGGAATTGGATTTTATATCAATTGTTGGGTTTTATTACAGAAGCTTCCACTTATGTGCATGTGATAGATAAAGAACTGATAGTTGAAATGGATCTGGAAAGCAAGTCACGGTTGACAGAAATTTCTATTTCTCCAAGTGAGAGTCTAAGTTATTCTAATGGAAAGAGGATGAATGATTATTATAATGATATTTATCACCAAAAGGTTATTTTATACATCCTATAGTTCATGGGAAAAGCCCTTTTATTTTCTACCACTGTGGAAAAACAGTGAATTGTGCATAGTGTCTAACTGAGGAAATAATGAAATTTGGCTCATTTAAATGCTCAGTTCCCATTTAGAATCCTTCCATGCCTTTTATACTTATCATAGTGGAACAAGATCATCACCAACTTCTAAATCTACACTGGAATGAGATTCTTCAAAGGCAAAAGGTTTACATCCATATGAATCCTTAATGAAGCTTCTTCATGTAGTGGAAGAGTGTCTAGAGGAAGGGGAAATGGTTCTAGTGACTGTGAGAGGTACCATCACTATTGATTCATCATTTGTTACTTATATATTTGATATTGGTACATCTAATTCTTTTATCTCATCTTATATTATCAATATTACTATTATTCATATGGAAATTATTTCATATGAGATTCATATTACTATACCCCTTTCAATAAAGAGATAGAAGTGTCTTCATAGCCATGTATGGTTTTATCCTTATCTAATGTTGATTTTTCTTGGTATTTTCTGATTTCTACATAAAACCACTTAATTTAATTTTATATATGGATAAGATCATTTCTAATAAATATTTGATTTATTATTATCTTTGGAGGGTCTCTATTACAACACAAAATGTGGTGTACCATATATTTAAAGGAGAATGGGAATCATGGTTGAGTAGAGCAAATACATTGTATCCAGAGTTTTCAACATTAATAAAAAAAAATTTCTGTGTTCTTCAGTGATAATCTTTTATTCGTTACCTTCCACCAGTTTGTGTCATGTTTCCCGATTTATTTCCATTGACCTTATATGGTTTCTCACTAATATGGGTGGTATAGTTTTCTATAGACTTAGTGACTGCTACTCAACTTGTATCTATTACATCTTACCACATGGACCCAGTTGTGATGAAAGATATAAAGTCCTAGATGTATGATATTTTAGATAAAGGCTTCATTTTACTGAGTGTGTCACCTTTGGAATACCATATTCTCATTTAGAAGAAAGATGATGGTTACATTCACCTTTGTGTGAATTATTGGAAACATAATCTAGTAATGGTAAATAAATAAGTATTTTTTAACATAGACTGATGATATTTTTGAACATTTTTATGTGTCAAAGTAGATCGCAAGGATTTATCTTCAACCTGGTTACAATTAATTGAGAATAAAAGAATCTAACATTTAAAAAACTACTATTAGGAGAAGGTATAAACATTATAAGTATCTTATCATGATATTTAATTTAACCAATGATATTATAGATTTTATGGACATTATATGAATTTTTTTCTATGATCTCCTTGATAAATTCAAAGTAGTATTTTTGGATGAAATATTTTTTTACTCTCTGTATGAGGAGGGTCATGTGTTTCATCTAAGAGAAATTATGTAATTTTTCAGAAATCACTGACTTTATTGCAGTCTACAAAAATGTTATTTATGAATACGTGAAGTGATTTTCTTATAACTCGAGGTTTCAGAACATTGTATATCACTAGTTTATGAATGGATTGAATGGTTTTATGACTTGCGAAGAACCCCAAAATATTTTCGAGATTTTCATCTTCTTAGGATTAGTAGTCTATTATTGCTGGTCCATTAAATTATTCCCAAAGATGGATTCTTTAATAAAATCACTAAATAAGAAGGGTATAAATATTTTCTGGGAAAAAAATTTCAGAATTATTTTGTTAAGTTGGAATATCTTTTGAATAATGCGTTGTTGTTGACCCTTCGAGGGGCTGGGTAGGGCTATGTGGTGTTCTTTGATAGATCCATTATAGGTTTGGGATGCATTATTTTATAGACTGATCATGGAATTAATTTTGGATCTTGTAATCTTAGTCCACATGATAATAATTATATGATCAAATACCTTGAACTCATAGTTGCGATTCATACACATAAGTGTTGGAGGTATAATATTTTTCGAGACAGTTTTACCATATATTCTTACCACAAGATCTTGAGTTATATATTTTCACAAAAATTTTTGAATCAATGCTATAAGAATTGGTTGGAAAAACCAAAATCATTAAAATTTTACATTACCTATGTAACATCCATAGTATTACTAATTTAACACTTTGCTCAATATCATACATGATATGATACATCGAGCTTAAATGAACAAATAAATATTATTATTTAACTTTTATCATTATAACATTGCCATTGGAATGGTGGGAATTAAATGTATAAATTAAATTAGGAAAATAATTTTTATATATGTTTAAATAATGATTCCTTGGTTACAAAATTTCTTATAAATGGAAATAAATATAATTTGGATAAAACAGTTTTGTTTTTTTGAAAACCTATTTACGAAGTGAATTAATGTTTTTATAAAATACTATCACTCTTTATGTATTATTATTAAATGAAAAATATATTCTATATAATCAACATAATGTTTCAAATACATCTTTTATGTTTTCTATATATTATATAAGAACAAATTCATTTTTTTATATAAAAAAATTATTTTTCTAAAAATGCAGTTTTACCGCCTTTTGGTGGAGAACCATTTTTAAATTTATATTTTGACTACTTTATTTGTTCAATTTTAAAAAATAAACTTACTATTTAAAATATGGACATGAAAATGTACTTTGGATGCATTTTTGATATTTTCCTGATAACTATCAGGTTTTGAGGAGTAATAAAAATACGCTAAATTTTAATTGAAAACAAATTCTTACATTAAGATTATGTATATGGTTAAATCATATTATTTAATGGTTTTGAAGTATAAATAGATTAAATTTTTATCATTTAACAAATTTTTTTCATTATATGCAATTTTACATAGAAATTGGACATAAGCACATGTCAATCTTTTGGTAGTTTTTACTTTTTAAAAATACACATTCTAGTTTTAACAACAGGAATTAATTTTAAATTAAATAATAATATTTATATATATTGAATTTGGAAAAATTAATTCCATATTTGAAATTAGAAGTTATAAAATTTATAAATAAGAACCTTTTATTTTTGGATATTATAAATAGTATGTTCAGAAATTATTTTTTTTGAATTTAACATGGTTAAAGGGTAATGTAAGTAAATAAGGTTATGAAACAATATTTTAATAATATAGAACTAAAATTAAACGTAACCTAATCCTATTAAATGAGTTATTTTCAACCATTATATTCCTTAGTACAAACATTTGGCATTTTGGAGTTACATGGGAGTGATAATGGCATGTTATAATAATTAATTTAATGTAATGAGAGAAATAACATAAACATGTATGTTCTCAATAAAACAATTTATATATGGGATTATATAATTGATCACTTAAACTATAAATTTTAATTTAATGATAAAAAAATTTCCTACATCTTGATATTTTAATTATAATTTTTTGACATTAAATAAATAAATTTAATTACCACACAATGATGATGCAGTGATTGCTTCTTTAATAAAGGATTCAAATAATTGGTATTTTTAATATTAAAGTAAAAACCATTTGACATAATTAATGTCTTCCACGAATTATATGGGTGAATATGACATGTTATAATTGATTCAATGTTTTTTTGAATAAATAAAGTTGTTATGGAATTTTTAAAAAGTATATTACAAATAGTGTCCTAAACTGACATAATTCATAACCAAAAATATAAAATTATTTATTATAGGATATTAAATTAATGAAAATATAATATTTTTAAAATGGTTAATATATGTCACAATTTGAAATAAATGTCTTTTTTTGGTATTTTTACCTAATATTATAATTAAATTAACCCACAATGTGTATATAACATGATATCATAGTATGATTAAAAAGGATTAAATAAGGGTTAAAATAAAACATTAAGGATTAAAAACATTCCCCACACATATAAAAATTATTTTATTAGAGGAATTAGAACTCACGTCTTATTATCTTCTATGTAATGGATTTGTGGACAATTTTTAATCGAAATTGAATTTATAATAAATTAAAATTTCAAGAATTTTCTGAAGTCCCCCACACCCCTCTTATAAAAGTCCAGCACCCCTACCCACATAATTAAACCTCTCAAGCCCCTCTAATAACCCAAATTATACTCAAATAAGCTCCCAACATTCCTACATTCCTCCTAGAATCCATAACATGTTCATAAAGGAATTCCAGGAAGCCTTTTTGCTCAAATTAAAAGAAGTTACCCAATTTAAAAGTAACAATTTATCTAATGTTCCTTTTCTTTATTTTCAATCTCCACTGCCTATTATAATTTTATTTTATTATTAAATAACCAAAACAGTGTCCTAAATATACTAGGTTTTTTATTGTAATTATTTTAACTGTACTTATAGACACCTACATTTAATGGATATGAACATATTGTTTCAATGTATGAAAATCTTCTCACTCACGAAATGATGATTGTTCAATTTTTTCCCACCACCCATCATGGTGAAAATTATGATAACGATGTATTTATATATTATATATATTTTATTTATATTTCCTATATTATTCTATAATTTAAATTTAAAACATACAATTTTTCTATCCATAATGTGGAAATATAGTAATTTCATTTGAGGAAGTGCAAACTACAGCCCAACAATGTAATATGACTCGTTCATGACACACTTGGAACACATAAATGATTTATTTAATGAGAGAATTCAACACATATTACCTATATATTATACTGTAATTATAACATTTCAATTTATCATTTTGTTTTCAATCAATTAGTATGACAATGAAAAGAAAGTAGCGTTAATGCGTATGTACGACCTACCGTCTCCATGAACAATGCATTTCATTTCTTATCTCCAAAAATAATATATTATTATTAATACATATATATTGAATATATATGATATTTAAATCAATAATATCTTTTATAGATGAAGTATATTTGACTACATGGACAATTTACATTAAAACAACTTCATTTTCGAATCAAGTACCGAATATCAACATGACAAACGACATTAACATAAATAATTATATATTTTTTATACATGGTAATACGAGCTATAAAATGAATAATAAAATTGAAAAATGTTCTCAAACAAGTACAAATAAATTTATGTTTATTATTTATGAAGAAAAAAGAACATACGTGATGATTTGGACTCAAGGTAATGGTAATCTTCACGCAATCTTCATTCATTGACTTAAATATTGATGTTATTGGTTTTTCTTATCCCAGGAATACGTGTGAGTGTCCTATGATTTTTTTACACAAAATAAAAACATTAATTTTTTGTATTAATATTTTTCACACATAATTATTTCATTGATTGATATATAATTTAATGATATGATCTTCATAATAGATTTCGGCTAAATTTACATTCCATTGAGACTTATTTGCTGTTATGCATCAGTTCAATGTTATATGGATTATATAATCCCCTTTTAAATGTTATATATATGGACCCAGTCATAAAACATTACATAATCTAGAATTATATTAATAATTAAAATTGTGGATCTTTTCAGGTAGAGAGTTTTAGAGAATTAGGTCATAACTATTGTAACGCCCCGACCCCAGTTACCCAGAGTCGGTGCATTATTACATAACATTGGCATGATCACAAAGGATCAAGTCTCTAAAGACCAATTAGTTTAGTAGTCTTGGAAACACTAGATATATTCCTAAGTCTTACATTACATCATAAGGTAAAACAAACTACAACAGCATCTTGTCTTCATATCCCCTCAAACTATCCCTACAGGTCATTCATAAATTACTTCTTCACATCCTGGAAAAAATAAAACATTGAAATGGGTGAGCTCAGATGCTCAGTAAGGATAAAAATACAGCAGAAGCTTTCATAGATAAGCATAAACACTTAAGGCAATGTATAACTAATACAAAAACATTTTAAACTTGATCATCATCATAATATGGAAAAAATAAAATGAAATAATGCCATTTACTTATTCACATAGATAATATACTAGTCTAATAATCACATTAAATATCAATAACCACTTTGATAATGATGGAATGCATAATGCCAGACTATCATAACCACGTAGCCAAGGCCTCGTGCTGAGACTACAAATAATATTTTTTCAAGGCCTCGTGCCAAGACACTAGGTTATCTCATGAGACCTACCGATGCATCGAGGAGCAATAGTGGGCTCCACCCGTCACTTATTAAGTCTAATGCATTACTTATATGAATAGGTTTAAACATAACATAAACATTCGTATTAAAACTAGAATACAAAATGTTAATAATTTCCCCATAAACCATGAATGGTATAAAAATAACACATTCACAGTTAAGCATATCATAAATCCTCCAATACAATATGGAAGTTTTGTATCATAATAAATCAAATTCAAATAAGCATAAAATCCATCAAATGATATTCACGTAGATGAAATCAAAACTATTTTATAGAAATACCTATTTTTTGTGAAATCATTTAAAAGTCACACTATTTTTCAAGAATCCATTTAAAATAGATTTTAGAATCAAAGTGTCCCATACCACTTTAAGTCTTTTAAAATGAATTTTTATTTGAAAACATTAATGTCCATATAAATAAATCCTTAAAACCATTTTTAAAAACATTGAGATTAATGAGAAAGATTAAGAATAATAAAACATTAAAACAAAGTAAAATTATATTTTAATTAGAGTTCCTAATCAAAAGTGAAAAAGTTGAATAAAAATTATTGAGGAAATAAAAACTTTTTAATATTATGAGAATAATAGGATTCATTATATACTATGTCAAAGTACATTATATACACCATATAAAAGTGATTAGGTGAATAATAAAAAAGGAGTCTCAATAGAATGTAAATTGAGATGAAATCCCTCATAAAGGTCGTATCCTTAGGTTAAGGATACATCAACGACATAATTATATGTGAAAAATATAAATAAACTCAATATGATTTTACATTCAATGTAAAACAATAAAAATACATTCACACATATTCTTGTAAAAACAACACCAATGAATAGGATGTTTAACTCAATAAATCAAGATTGGGTAAAAATTACTCTTATCAAGTTCATACCAATGACTTGAGAATTTATCAATAGAGTGATTATGTGTATCAAAAGTATATCCACAGAAAGGGGAGTTTAAATTATGAAATAATCAAATTAATAGTAATTCCACACATAATCATGGAGTAAAATAATCAATGAAGTATGCGTAAAGCCGAATGAGTGGAAATTGAAATTTCAAATTCCCTTATGATTTGGAAACTAACGAAACATACACCCATGAAATAAATATAATACAATGATGATGTATATATCCATAATTTAAATTATATTACACAATTAATACAATCACGGACATTACACACACCACATGCAATAAATAAGTAGTGAACAATGGAAATATCATGAAATTAAAAGTGAGATAAGAAACCCCTTACTTTGTACTTTTTCCTTGGTCGAGGGTAGGTTAACCTACTATATAATGGTGAAATAATTGTTATTTAATTATACAAGAATAATATACATTAATATGATATCATATATGATCTTTTAACATTGATTTGTTAAAAATATCTTAGTATTATCGTCGTTTCGGGTGTTAACGGATTTGTTTTCCTAAATATTATTTTTTATGAAAGCCATATTTTTTATGGATGGAATGTATCATATTCATATACATAATGATATCATGTCTCTAAAAATTATTTTTATTCATCAAATTAATTTTAGTCTTGGATGGATATGATGGGGCGTGAATCTCATCGCGTTCATGGAGATGGTAATCCGTACGAACGCACGAACGACAATATCATTATTTAGATATTAAAATAACATATAATTGGATGGTATATCATATAAAAATAATAATTATCATGTTATATTTATTATTTACATTAATTAATCATCATTATTATACCCAACCAAATAATAATATATTGAATAACAATTAGACCACGGCGTGGAGACGGTAGGTCGTACGTACGCACATATGGTGACATGTCATTAAAAAGATGGATAGAATACTGAATATGGTTGTACCATATTTATAATAACATCACAGTATATATAAGATACTTTAGTTATTATTTTATATTGGAAATAAGAAATACATAAGTAGTGGAAGAAGAAAAGAACTTGAAAGAGGGTGGTGAAATCATTACCTCTTCTTCGGGTTCGTCATTTTTATTTGATCAAAAGGGCTATTTAAGATGGCTTTGTGATCAAACTAAGGCCTCTAGGTAGAAGGTAAGAAAGTTGAGAGAATATTTGGGCCAGGTTTGGCTGATCCAAAAGGCTTTGAAGGTGTGAAGAATTGTTTAGAAGTGGTGTCCTTTTATAAGGAGGAGGAGGGGCTCTTTGGGATATACGTAAAGTATTATTTTATAATAAATTCATATTATGTTACTAATAGTTCAAAAGTATATTATTCATAGCCTAAGGTGGGTATGGGTCGAAATCATTTCAAACAATAGATTTTAGACTATTTTGGGTCATTATATTAACCTTATATTTTAGTATTAACTCTTGTTTATTAGTTTGACACTTACCATGTCACTTTGTATTTTTATATTATATAGTTAATAAACTTACTATATACCTACAAGAGACCCTCAAGTAGTACATTAATGATACACATATCATGATCCAAGTCCTTTATCCGAACCTAAGATTTTTATGAATTTAATATCAATTAATAATATAATATTTTTTTAAAACTCTTTTATTTCAATTTTAACACTATTTGGTATTTGATTTTTGTGAAAATTAAAAAAGCATTATTACTTCGAAAAAAGTTAATTAAATCAATTCTAACATGTCATATTAACTTTTTAAATTCATGTAACTCATTAAAAGTCCCAAATTTTATTTTTTTGGCTATTTATAATATAAATTATTTTAATATTTCACTAATAAGGTAATTACTGCATCATCATTATGTCATAAGTAAAATAAAATATTTAATGTATAGAAATTATAAATAAAATACCATTATGTAGGAAATATTTTTATATTTATAATTAATATTTATAGTCGAAAATATAACATATATTACCCTATGTAAAAATTGGTTTTCAAAAAGATATAGGCTTATGTCATTTTTATATTTCCTTTAACTTAATTAATATTAAGTGACATTATCACTTACAAGTGGATCAATGGGGTCCCCAAATCGACCCAAATATTACCATGGTCGGACATGTATCAACCAATAGGGTTAAGACACATTTTAGGGTAATTTATTATTATTATAGTATTATTTTTTTACCCTTATTTACCGGATTTACCCTTTAACCATGGTAAATAAAATATTTACCGAAGTAAGTAATCAAAATGTCTAAAAATAAAAGTTACCTATTTACAAAATTTGGAAAAAATGATTCTAAATATGGAGTCCATTTCTCCAAATTCAAAATATATAAGTGGCAGAAATTAATTTACAATTAATTTCCTCTTTCAAAACAAAAAGCGTTTTTAAGAGATAATAACTATCAAAAGATTGACACTTGCTTATGTCCGGTTTAAATGTGAAATGATTTACAATGAACAAAATTGTATTTAAGGGTAAAAATATATTATAAATATACTATAAAACCACTCAAATTCATAATTTATCACTATTAATTATTTTGATTAAAAAAAAATTTAATAAAAATTTAGTAATTTTCACTATTCATCAAAATATAAAAGTTATCCGAAAAGTACCAAAAATTCATCCTAGGATAATTTCGATATTACGAATCCAAAGATGAAGTCATTTTTGAAAGATAAAATGTATAAAATAAAAAAATGTGGGTATTATTATTAACAACGACTAGTTTTATTAGTTGTGGTGTGTGTTAGAACATGAAGTTGCTTACAACACATGCTACTGTATTATTCAGTGAGAAGCGTACCGTGGAAGCTTGGGGTGTTACAAATATTACATTATATCTCAAAAATTAAAAATTAGAAAATTATACTCATTTTCCATTTTTTTCATATAATAAAAACTCTTGAAAACATATTAATGTCTAGTTCAATGTTTTAGACAGCATGACTTCCCTCGATCCCATCCTTGACCCTCTTCATCTTTATGTCTGGTAAAAAAAATTTCAAAAACATGGGACAAGAAAAAAAAGTTCAGTAAGGGTAATAAAACAAAAAAAGAAGACATTAGATCATCAATACATACATAACATAAGCTCTTTAACAGAAATCTAGAAATCGTATGATTTATGGAAAAAACATAGGAATCATAAATAAAAAAGGTAACTAGTAGCATATATAACATATTAACATTGTATCTTTCACAGCTACATAGGGAGTTACATTTGGAATACCCATCACAATATTTTCCCTAAATCTCTTAGGAGAACCATTCTTGTTTACCTCTTTCACTTTACCTAATGTGTTGGAGGTCTATCTTGGGATCACCATATCTTGGTTTATCACAAAACTACCCATATGTGTAAACAATTCACAAGAACATAACACAATCAAAACACATGAACAATTATAAAAGAACGTTAAAATTTCCACTTTGCAATCTTAATATAAAATTTCAATATATGTACATAATCAATTCATTCCCCTAACCCCATTCAATACCAAAATAAATAAAAAGAGTTTATGGTATTTATTTTCATTTTAGAAACATTATGTCCTATTAAAGAATCCAAATATCAAATATTGATCACCACTGTGGAAAGTTCGTTGTCACTGCGTACGTTAAAAATAAGCATTTTTTTCATTTATTTAAATGCTTCATAAAAAATATTCTTTTTGAATAAAATTATCGTTCAAAGTTGTTTATACACTGTATATAGGAAATTCATGTATAAACCAAAGTATGCCTCAATGAAAGAAGATTGAGATGAAGTCCCTTACCTCATGTCTGACTTAACCCGTTTGTTCTTTAATATCCTTAATAATAAACTAAAGTTAATTTAATGTTTATCAAGAACATTTTTCATATTTATTATTCCTTTTATATTGATTATTATGTTGTTATAACAATTATTTAATTATTTGATTTCATATCGGACATTTTGTAGATGTTCCTAACTTTAGTTTAAAATGAAAGTCTTATAATTATAAATTGTTTATGTGGTCGAAATTACATTATCTAAAGAATTATTTTCAAGATTTTGAAATCATATATATCATATATATCCAGTATATATGTGTATTTATAATAGTACATAACATTTGGAGATAATAAATGAAATGCACCGTTCATGGAGACGGTATGCCGTACGTACGCATGAACGCTACTTTCATTTCAATTTTGAATGTTAATGGAATGAAAACATATTGATACATAGGTATATTATTATTCCAGTATAATATGATATATAATTTCATTAAATTCATCCTATATACGTTCCACATATGTCATGATCAAGTCATATCACTTTGTGGGGGCGGTAGTCCGCACTTCTTCAAATTAAGTTATCATATTTACCCACTATGGAAACCATAAATGTTTTCTATAAATAAAAAATAAAGAAGCATAAAAACAATATAAATATAATATATATCACATATAAATATAGTTCCATTTTAATGGTCACCATAAGAGGGGGTAGGAGAAGATTGAATAATCATCGTTTCATGAGGCAGCAGTTCGTCATCCATAGTAACAATATGTTATTTTACCCATTATATAGAGGTGTGTATAAGTGTAGTTAGAATAATTATCAAAAAAATCCTATTATATTGATAATACATGTTTTTTTATATGAGTAATAAATAAAAAGATTTTAGGGGGTTGGAGAAGTAAAATAAAACAAAAGAACTTAAGAGAAGATGTTACATTTAAATCGGGCATCCCCCATTGGGTTGAACCAAAATGTTTAATCGAATTGCCTTCTGACTAGGGGAAGGCTTCTAATAGAAGGATATGGATGTATGGATTTTAATTAGGCCGATTTTGGATGAACCAGGAGGCGTGATAAGTTTGATGAATGAGTTAGAAGTGAGGGATTTTTATAAGGTGGAGGAGGGGCTCTTTAGGAATGTTTAAAAATATTATTTTATTATTTAATGATGTTCGGTTTATAAATGTAAAAAACTTATTAAAGTAAAATATAAAATAAATCATGTTCGAAATAAAATTATCCAATAATAATTTTATAGGTTTTGGATATTTTTTTAATCTATATAATATTATTTATTCAAATCATTCATTAATGAGATAAACACTGCATCATTATTGTGTCAGAAATAATTTTATTTATTTGAGTCTAAAAACTATAAAAAATATATCATAAAGTAGGAAATCATTTTATCTTTAAAATTAGTATTTATAGTATAGAGATAACTTATATTACCCAAGGTGATAATTTATTTACTAAAAAATATATGTTTAAGTCATTTTAGTCTTAACCTTAAATTAATTAACATAAAGTGTTGTTATCACTCCCACGTGGATCCATTGGGTCCCAAAATCAACCAAAGGATGCCCATGGTCTTAATATATCAACAAATAGGATTAGGATACATGTTAGAGTAATTTAATATTATTATAATATTATTTTTTAACCCTTATTTACCAAATTTAACCTTTAACCATGGTTAATAAAATATTTACTGAAGTAAATATTCATAATGTCTAAAAATAAATGCTACCTATTTACACATTTTTGATATCCTGATTCCAAATATGAAATCTATTTTCCCATATTCAAAACATATATGTGGAAGGAATTAGTTTAAAATTAATTCATGTTGTCAAAACACAAAATCATGTTTTTAAGAAATAAATACTATCAAAAGATTGACACTTTTTTATGTCCAATTTCAATGTGAAAGTACGTATGATGAACAACATGGGATTAAATGGTAAAACATAATATAATTACAGTATAAAACCAAATAAAAATTTAATCTATCCATAAAAATAAACTAGATTAAAATGCAGTTTTGAATTAAAATACTGTATTTTAACTATTCATTAAAAATGAATTTTATCAGAGAAATACAAAACATTTACCCAATGTAATTTTTGATTTCCCGATTCTAAAGAAAAATTTTAGTTTTTCAAATACAACATATAAAAGTGATCAAAAATATATTTAAAAAGGGTTCACCATCAAAAGGCGGTAAATCGACCTATTAATGAATATTAGAGTATTTATAATTAGAATCAGACTATTTCTTATTTTAAGACACTAAAATATATTGGATAAATGTAAAAACATTTAACAAAAATATATATTTATATGATAGTTAGTTCAATCCATTCCTTCTAATAAAATGGATAGGCATTAACTACTATTTAAAATAATATTTTATATTTATTTTTTAGTATGACCCAATGTTGTGTGAAATATAATCTTTTAAAGAAACATGTTGTCGCATATCGGGTACGCCATCGAACATATAATCCCCTTTAAAGTAAAATTAATATTTAATTCACAAATATTAATAAATATTAAAATTTAATATTCTTTATTTTCCAGGCATTATACATCCTTCCCCCCTTTTGGGAATTACATCCCCACAATTCTATTCACTTATCAAATAAGTGGGTATATTTATCTCTCATAGCATTTTCAAATTCCCATGTTGCCTCTTCAACCATATGGTTCTTTTCTCAAAAACGTTTCCTGATTAATTACCTTATTCTGAAACACTTTCTCTCTTCAGTCAAGAATGTGGACTAGTGGTTCCTCATAAGAGAGATTCTATTCCAACTAAACTGCCTCTGGGCTCAAAAAATGAGATCGATCTAGAATATACATTCTCAACATTGATTGATGGAAAACATTGTGTACCTAGGATAAACACGGAGGTAAAGCCACTGTGTATGAAATAGATCAAAATTTATCTAGGATTTCATTAGGACCAATGAACCTCGAATGCAAATTTCCCTTGTTACTGAAACACATCACACTTTTCCATGGGGAAACAGTGACAAAGACATGATCACCTAACTCAAAAGAAAGAACCTTCTTCTGGTTATCCACATAACTTTTCTTCCTACTCTGAGCTGTTCTCATGTGCTTCTGAATCTACTAAACTTCTTCTGCCATCTCTTCTGTAAAATATGGTCCCATTATTTTCCTTTCACCTACTTCCTCCTAAGAATCCGAAGTTCGACATCTCTTCCCATATAATGCCTCAAATGGATTCATCTGTATACTAGAATGAAAATTGTTATTATAAGAAAACCCAACCAAAGAATGATATTGGTCCCAACATCCCCAGTAATCCATCAAGCAAGCACGCAACATATCCTCCAAGGTCTAAATTTTTTGTTCTAACTTTCTATCTGATTAAGGATAAAAGATATACTAAAATTTAATTCAATACCCAATGACTTACGAAGATCTTTCTAATAGTTAAAAGTAAACCTGGGATCATGATCGAATACAATAGAGAGGGGAAAACCATGAAACCTTGCTATCTCTTAATCATACAATGAAGAATGTTGATTTAGAGAAATGATTTCTCAAATAGGAAAGAAATGAGTAGATTTAGTTAATTGATAAACAATTACACAGATTGAATAATAACCTTGATAATTCATTGGTAATCCCACAACGATGCATATGGATATATTTTCCCATTTAAACTCTAGCACCATTAAAGATGGAAGAATCCCTTTCAGAAACTACTGCTCTGCTTTAACCTATTGACAAGTCACACCCTTCACAGTAAAGTCAACAATATCTCTTTTCATTACATTCCACTAGTAATACATCTCAATATCTCTATACATCATTGTACATCTAGGATGAAATCAAAACGGAGAACTATGAGCTTCACATAACAACTAATTCTTCAACTGTGAATCACAAGGCACACATAATCTCTTACGAAACCTCAATACAAAATAATTATCAATGATAAAATTACGAAAATTACCTTTATGAACCAACTCTACCTTTTTATGTAACTCGTTGTCTTCCTTCAGTGCCTTCTTAATTTTTTATGAAAGAGATGACTTCATAGACACCTAATACAGAATAGAGGAATTTCCTGCACCAACAACTTCAATGAAAAAATTAATCAAATCAAAAACCAAAGGATCTCGTTTCAAATGTATCATGTTTAATGAAGCATTACTTTTTTGACTCAATGAATCAAACACTTTATTTTCTTTTCTTGGATGGTAATGAATTGTGCAATCATAATCCTTGATTAATTCCAACCATCTCTTATGTATTCTGTTTAATTATTTCTATGTTGATATATACATAAAACATTTGTGGTCAGTATGTATTTCTCATCTTACTCCATATAGATGCTACCTCCAAATTTTTAAAGCAAAAACAACGGTAGTTAATTCAAAATCATGTGTAGGGTAACTAAACTCATGAGGTTTCAACTGACGTGAAGCTTAAGCAATTACATAATCATTCATCATTAGGACACATCCGATTCCTTTCAACAAAGCATCACTATTGATAATGAACTCACCATTTCTTGAAGGTATTTCCAAAATTTTAACATTCACCAATCTTATTTTCAATTCCTAAAAATAGGCATCAATTTTTTTTTCGAATTAACTTAACACCATTTTCAGTTAACACAATCAGTGGGCTAGATAACTGTGAATAATTTTCAACAATGCTCTTGTAATAACCCACTAATCATAGAAATCTATGGATCTCAGTTATATTTTTGGATCATGTCCATTCTTCAATAACTTTTGTTTTAGTATGATCAAAATTTATCACATTTTTTGAAACAATTTGTCCAAGGAAAGAAATTTGTTCTATCCATGAAATCACCCTTAATATATTTTCTAAACAGGTTTATTTTCTTTTATGGTTTGCAATAAAACCCTTAAATTCTGTTCATGTTCCCCCTTACATTTAGAAAAAACCAAAATATCATCATTGAAAACCACCACAAACATATCCAAAAACTCACTGAAAATTCTATGTATAAGAACCATGAATACAACATGTACATTGGTTAATCAAAAAGGCATAACCAAAAATTCCTAATGGATATATCCAGTATGAAACATAGTCTTCGAAATTTATGATTCATTTACTTTCAATTGGTGGTACCCCAACCTCAAGTCAATCATTGAAAATTATTCTGCACCCATGAGTTGATCAAACAAATCATCGATATGAGGCAAAGTATACTTGTTCTAAATTGTGATGTTATTCAATGGTCTATAATCAATAAAAATCCTCATTGAACCATATTTATTTTTAACAAATAAGACAGGATCACGCCATGGTGATGTGCTATGTCGAATGAAGCCTTTCACTAATAACTCCTGCAATTTCTTCTTAAACTCTCAAAGTTAAATCTGAGCCATTCGATAAGGGGGTTTGAAATTGTATTTTCATCAAGAACTAATTCAAAAGTAAATTAATCTTCCTGATCAGGTATAATACCAGGAAATTCATCAAGAAAAATATCCAGGTACTCATTTATCACTAGCACATCATTAATATGAACAGTTTTTTGTTTTCAACAATATGTGTAATGTAACATTCATTTCCATATTTTACTAGTTTCTCAGCCTCATAATATGTTATCAAAATTAAGGTCTTATTCTTGTACAAAAAATGAAAATCATTCTTTAAAGAAAACTCTTTAGATCAGTATTAAATCTTATTATGATAAACATAAAGAAAATCTAAACCCAAAATAACATCAAACTCTGCTAGAGGAAAAACAATACGATTTTCAGGTAGATTCTTTCATCATACAAGGTTAGGAAAGTTCTTATGTTTTTTTTTGGTCTCAGCATTTCCTCCTGGTGTTTTTTCCACATGTTCATGATCATTTCTTGAGATGGAATTCTTCATTTACTAGAAAAATTCTCATAAATTAAAGAGTGTGTAGAACTTGAATCAAATAAAACAATGGTATAATATGAACACACAAATAGTGTCCCTGATACTTATACAATTGATGGCCCAACATTAGCTGAAGTAGTTGAAAAGGATTCCACCACCCCTTTCTTCTTGTAGTATTGCTGCTTTCCCTCATTTGACTTCTTCGTAAGACTTTCTTTTTCATAATGACCCATTTTGTTTCACTTAAAACATTTTACTAATTGTAAATCATATTTTTTCTTTGCATTACCCTGATCCTTTTCAGTGTAATTACAAGCCTTATGTTCCATTTTACCACATAAGTAGCACTTAACAAAATTCAAAAGACAATATCCAACATGATTTTGAACAAAATTTTCACGAACTGTATAGTTATGTTTCTTACCATTAGACATTTTTTAAGAGTTCCTCCCTTTCTCCGGCCACCTCCACCTCTTATTATGTTGTTTGTCAAAGAACACCTGATCATCAGAATACTTCATTTCCACCTCCTCCACACATCGAAATAGTTTTTGATAACTTTTGACCTCAATACAGCTAAATACCTTCTATAATTTGGATTTAATACTGAGTAAAAATGGTTGATTTTACAATCAATATCTTGTAGGAAATTTGGGTCATACCTTGCTTGTCGAGTGAATTTTGCTTCATAAGTTGTCACTGAGTCATCCTCCTACCACAAATCCAAGATTTTTTTTCCATCCTAAGACGAACCACCTTAGGAAAATCTTTCTCTAGAAACATACCATTGAATTCATCCTAATCATCAGTATCAATTTCCTCAGTATCCCTGACATTTTTCACCATCTACCACCACTGATAAACTTCACCTCCAAAATAGAAAAGGACGAGACTAAACATTTGATATTATAAACACTCCATGACATTAAAAATATTCTCCAGTCCTTTAATCCACCCTTCAGCTAGCACAAGGTCATATGATCCTCTGAATGATGGGGGATGCTACCTTATGAAATGCTTAACTACTAACATATTCATTTGTTGTTGATCTGGATGATCTCATGCATGGATAACACCACCATTTATTTCCTGTTAAACTTTTTTCATTACTGTTATAAACTGGTCAGTTCCGATTTTGACCATCTCAGGTTGCTAATTTGGAAGGTTTGCTTCCCCCTGATGTCATCCCATCATAAAATATCTGTTTCCTCTGTAGAAAACCATTATGAACAAAGAAATATCTTAGGCAAAGCAACACTGTAATCTATAAATTCTATATCATTTCAATAATATCATAAACTAAAAATAATTTATTGATATTAATTTAACAATATCCTAAATTCTAATTTTGTCTAAGACGGCCTTTGATACCAACTATAAGTGCCTGACCTTAAAACATTACATAATCTTGAAATAAATTAATAATTCACATTTCGGATCTTTTAAATTGTAGAGTTTAAATGAATTAGGACACAACTCTTACATTACATCTCAAAAATTAAAAATTAGGCATTTCTAATATGTTTCCATATTTTTAGAAAATAAAAAATCTTGAAAAAAAAAGATTCTTGTATAGTTCCATGTTTTAGACAGCATGACTTTCCCTTGATCCCATCCTTGACCCTATTCGTCTTGAAGTCCAGCGAAAAACATTTCAAAAACATTAGATGAGCATATAAAACTCAAAAAGGGTTATAAAATAAATAAATAAATCAATAGATCATCATTACATACATAACATAAGATCTTTAACATATCTCATGAAATCATAAGATTTATGAAATACACATAGAAATCATAAATCCTAAAGGTAACATATGGCATAAATAACATACTTACGTTTTAGCTTTCACAACTATGTAGAGAGTTACATTTGGAATACACATCATAGTATATTCCCTAAATCTCTTAGGATAAACATTCATGTTTACCTATATCACATTACCCAATGCATTGGAGAGATATCTTGGGATCACCCGCCCTAGGACTATCACGAAACTTCCCCTAGGCATAAAGAATTCCCAAGAACCTTAACATAATCATAACACATGAACATGTATAAAGGAATGTTAACATTTCCACATCATAATCTCAATATAACATTTAAATATATTAATATAATAAATTTATTCTGAAAACCATTTTCAATACCAAAATACATAAAAAGAGTATATAGTATTTATTTTCTTTTTAATAACCTTAATTCTTGTCAAGGAATCCAAATATCAAATAATGCTCGTAGCGGTGGAAAGTTTGTTTTCACCGCGTACCTTAAAAAATCATTATTTTAGTTGTTTCATAAAACAATTCTTACAAAAATATTTCTTTTGAATAAAAGAAAAAGGAAAAGGGGGTTATAAACATTATAAATGAAATTTGTGTATTAACCAAAGTATTCCTCAATAAATGAAGATTGAGACGAAGTCTATTACCTCTTGTCTAACTTGACATGTTTGTTCTTTAATCAACTGAATAATAAACTAAAGTTAATTTCTAATTACATAAGAATATTTTTAAAATTTATTATTCCTTTTATATTAATTATTACCTTTTTATTACAATTATTTAATTATTTGAATTCATATCGGACATTTTGATGATGTTGGGTACTTGAGTTAAAAATGAAGTTCATGTAATTATAAATTGTCCACGTGGTCGAAATTACATTATCTAGAGAATTATATTCATGATTTAGAAATCATATATATACATTATATATATGTATTTATAATAGTACATAACATTTGGAGATAAGAAATGAAATGCACCATTCATGGAGACGGTAAGTCGTACATCCGCATGAACACTACTTTCATTCCTATTTCATATTTTAAGGGAATGAAAACTGAATGATATATAGGTATATTATTATTCCATTATAATATCATATATAATTTCATTAACTCCATATTTTATACGGTCCACCTATGGCATGAACGAGTCATATCACTTTGAGGGGGCGGTAGTCCACACATCCTCAAATGAAATAATCGTATTTACACTATTGCAAAATAGGTCTATACCCACGATTTTTCAACAAACCATGGGTATAGGGTACCCCTATACCCACGGTTTTCCAAAACCGTGGGTATAGGTATAGTATGGGAACCTATACCCACAGTTGTGCCAAAAAATGTGGGTGTTGTTTTCTAATAAGACCTATACCCACAGTTTTGGAGAAAACCATGGGTATAGGGTATTTTATGAATACCTATACCAACGGTTCTTCAAAACTGTAGGTATTGCATTTTTTTTGGAGGACCTATACCCATGGTTCTCCAGAACCGTGGGTATAGGTTTCCCGCGTTATGGCGGGGAAAAAACATTAGGCGGGACACGAAAAAATATTTAGCGGGAAGAAATTTTTTCACAGACCATTTCAATATATATAGGTAGATGAATATATATATAACATGTAACAATGGCATCTCAGTTGGTACCTCAGTGAAAAGCGGCTTTTAGTTTTACTGTTAGACGAGAGTTCGAATTCCCATGGACGCGCTTTTTGTATTTAAATACCCCATTATATTAATATATATACGCCGATATATGGACCCATAACAAAAAAAGTTAACAGCTTGGTTGGTCCGGTGTTCTGTGCGGGCGCGAGGCATAGCAGGAGGTGCGGGTTCGAAACCCCGTATTAGAGTTTTTTGAATTTAAAAACCCGTCGTGGATTATATTAATATATATAATCAGATAGATATATACATAACATATAAAGTTCATAGCCCAGTTGGTTCGATGGTGGAACGCGGCTGTGAGGCCCTGAGGGAGGCACAGTTTTAAAACCTCCTGGGCACCTATTTTTTGAATTAAATACCCCACGGTTTGAAAACTGTGGGGTCTGTTGTGTGCCACGGCGGCACAGCAGTGTGACGCATTTGACACCCCCTATACCCACGGTTCTCCAAAACCGTGGGTATAGTTTGAGACCCCTATACCGACGCCTTTCTACCCCATGGTTTCCAAAACTATGGGTATATGATATACCCACGGTTTTAGGGGCTATACCCACGGTTTTGAACCGTGGGCATAGGCCATTTTTTCAGTAGTGTTACCCACTATGGGAACCATAATGTTATTCTATAAATGAAAAATAAAAAAGCATAGAATTTTTTTTAATATGATATATATCACATATAAATATATTTCCATCTTAATGGCCACAATAATGGGTGGTAGAAAATGATTGAACATTCATCGTTTCGTGAGACAGTAGTTCACCATCCACAGAAACAATATGTTCTTTTACCCATCTGATGGAGGTGTGTGTAAGTGTAGTTCGAATACATATCATTAAAAAAATAATATTATATTGAAAATTCTTGTGTATTTATAAAATAAAGGAATAAAAATGGAATCAGGTATTAGAGAAGTAAAATAATACAAAAGAATATAAAAGGATTCATTACCTTTATTTTGGGTATCTCCCTTTTGTTTGAACCAAAATGTTTAATTGAATTACCTTCTACCTATGGAAAGGATTCTATTAGGAGTATAGGGATGTATGGAGATTCATTGAGAATATTTTGGACATGTAAAGGTGCTTGAGAAGTGTGAGGAATGTGTTAGATATGAGGGATTTTAATAAGGGAGGGGGGGAGGAGCTCTTTAGGAATGTTTGAAAATATTATTTTATTATATAATTATTTTCGGTTTCAAAATGTCCAAAACTTATTAATGTAAAAGTTAATATGACTCTTTTTCTAAATAAAATCAAAAAATAATAATTGGACATGTTTTGGATATTTTTTTAATCATTATAATTTTATATATTTAAATAATTCATTAATGAGGTAAACACTTCATCATTATTGTGACATAAATAATTTTATTTATTTGATTCATAAAAATTAAAATCAAATATCATGATGTAGGAAATATTTTTGTCTTTGTAATGAATACTTATAGTCGAAGAGATATTTTATATAACCACACGTAAGAATTGATTTACTAAAAGATATATGTTTAATTCATTATTATCTTTACTTTAAATTAATTAATATACAGTGTCATCATCACTCCCATGTGGCTCCATGGAGTCCCAAAATCAAACCATGGATTCTCATTGCTAGAAATCTATCAACCAATTCGATTAAGAAACATGTTAGGGTAATTTAATATTATTCTAATATTGTTATTTTACCCATATTTACCAAATTTCCCATTTAATCTTGGTAAATAAAACATATACTGAAAGAAATATTCATATTGTCTAAAAATAAAAATTACATGTTTACACAATTTGGACCTCATGATTCCAAATATAGAATCCATTTTTTCAAATTCATAACACATAAGTGACAGAAATTAATTTAATATTAATTCCCACTGTCAAAACAAAAAACATATTTTTATAAAATAGTAACTACCAAAGGATTTACACTTATTTGTGCCTAATTTCAATGTGAAATTACTTCAAATGTCCAAAATTCGATTAAATGGTCCAAACATAATATAATTAAACTATAAACCCATTAATAAAAAAATCGTAACATATGAATAAATTATATAAAAGGTAGTTTTGAGTTAAAATACAGTATTTTTAACTATTCTTTAAAAAATGAATTTTATCAAAAAAATACCAAAAATTTATCCAAAGAAAATCTTGATGTCCCTAGTATATATAAGAATATTATTTTTTTCAAATAGAAAAAAGGTGACCAAAACTATATTTAAATATGTTTTACCATCAAAATGTGGTAAATCGGCCTTTTAATATATATCAGAGTATTTATGCTTAAAATCACATTCTTTCTCATTTTAAGCCTCCAAAATTTATTGAATAAATGGAAAATCATTTAAAAAACAAGTATATTCATGTTATAGATAGATAATTCCATTCCTGCCAATACAATGGATAAGATTTAACAACAATTTTAAATAATATTTCATTATTATTATTTTTTAGTATGACCCAACTTTGTGTGCAACATAATATTTGAAAAACAAATGTTGTTTCGTATCGAGTACACCATTGAATATAGAATCCCTAATAAATTAAAATTAATATTTAATTAACAAATATTAATAAATATGAAAATTTTATATTCTTTATTTACCTGGGATGGTACGTTATATCATGAATCGCTTTATTCCCATTATATTATAAGTCTTATTTAAATTTTTTCTTTAATTATTTTTATTCATGTATTTTCTCATTTGGAAAGAAACACTTTAAGAAAACATCGTTTTACATGATTTAAAGATTTATTCTTCACAATATTTATCAATAATGTCCATGTTCTCAAAAGGGTTTTAAGGATTTATTTATATGGACATATATGTTTTAAAATTATATTTCATGAATTTATTTTAAAAGTATCAAAGTGGTATGAATGATTTAATTCAAAATTATCTTGATTAAAATATTTAAATGGTTTTAGAAATTGATTGAATATTTGAATATATTGAATTTATGTCTTGTGATTGATGAGTGAAATGTTGATAATTCCAATCTGTTATATGTTATGATTATATAATTGTACTTAAAAATTTGATGGGTGGTTACATGATAAATCCATTATGGGTGGTTCAGTGATAATCCTAGGGTGGTTGATCCATTGATAGCTCTCTGAAGAATTATCTAATGTGATAGAGGTAGACATTATGGTTTATCGTATGATATTTAGGGAATATATTATGATGGGTATTCCAAACATAATCATGATGGTTACTCCATATGTGGTTGTGAATGTTAAAACGTATGTATGTTATGGATGCCACATGTTACCTTAATGTTATTGGATTTGTATGAAGTTTTGTAGTAATAATAAGATTACATTATATATGCTATATAGTATACGTTTTATGGGTAAAGAGTATGATTTTGTGAAAATGTTTTCATTGGTTTTAAATATTCAGGGACTAACAGTGTATTCCTTATTTTATATTCCATAATGAGGTTTTTATTCTCATCCCAAGATATTGAAATTGTTTTCATAGTGTATAAGAAAGTATAAGAGAAAGGAAAAATTCAAGAAGATTTTTATATAAAAAGTAATTATTGTTTTATTTAAGGAGTTTTATTATTGTGAAAGAATTTGGACATATTGAATGTTTCTTATTTGATTATTTAATTATGTAATGTAATATTTATGGACTAGTTATATAAAACTCTAGAACTAAAACGATCCTTAATGTGAAGGAAATTCTAATTGTTGACTTATCACAGGTTTATGTAACGTTTAAAGTTGGTGACTTATACTAGGTATAAAATGACTTTTTAGACAACTTCCGGTATTAATTGTTTTGGAAAACAATATATTAATTATCTATGTCTATTGTTTAGATAAATCAATATTTTATAACATGCTCTAATTAAGGGATTTCAATTAAAATGGAAGGATGATGATATCAAACTAAATTAATATCTCTTTCTGATTACTTTCTTTTAATAATTATTGTAAGGTCATGTTCAGATGATAGTGAAACATTTCATGACCTTAAAATCACTTGCAAGATGATGTTTGAGATATCAAACACCTCCAATTTACCTCGATACTATCAGGGATCATGGGTTATATTTAATTAAATCATACTTTCTCAATATTATCACATTTTCATGAATGGTTAATATTATCAAGTATTTTTGAAATATTTCCCCCTGTCACTAGATTTTGAAACATATTAAGATTTTGAAAATGATGCTGAAAAATGAGACCCTAGTGCAACCTATTTATATTTTCTTTTAAAATATATTCATTTATAACAGACGTATTGTATTTTAAAAGGAAAATGTATTGAATGTTTCAAATCAAACTAAATACATCAATTTTATATGAATAATGTTTTATCTGATGTTTTTAATTTATATGTCATACATGATTATTTTCTGAAACTATTTTTCGATGAACACCTAAATGAACCAAGTTGTACAAGTTGTGTTTCGATAAATAAATAAAATGATTTTGAGGGATCTTTAAATCATTTTTACAAGGAATGGATCTTCTATCTATGTGAAAAAAATGTCAATAAAACTATGTGGACACCATGATCAAGGTATTATGTTATTAATTTGGGAATAATTTTATATTAGCATATAGA
Source organism: Viscum album (assembly GCA_963277665.1). Lineage (NCBI taxonomy): Eukaryota > Viridiplantae > Streptophyta > Magnoliopsida > Santalales > Viscaceae > Viscum > Viscum album. The sequence continues at coordinate 1,023,439,840 of OY728137.1, forward strand.
TGAGAAATATAAAAATATAAAAATATATTATACTTCATGAATTAATATGTTGAGGAAATTATGATTTGGAATGAAAATGACAGGTATAAAAAACCATTGAGGTTAAAACATTTTAGTGTTATTTGTGAGTATTTTAAAAGGGACAACCCTCAAGATGGGTGAAAACCTGTTGTATCCGGAAAGACCCCAGGAGTAAAACTATGACTTATTATTTTTAGTTAAATTATTTTGTGGATCAAAATAAGTTCATATTGAGAATATATTTTTTATAAAATAGATACCCTTAATATAGAAATTTTATTTGGATATTAAGTGATAAATGTTTTTTGGGAGATGTTTTCACTTTTGGGAGAACTATATACCTAATGAAAATAGAATACTATGGGATTTTATTTCAATAGTAGTGGTTGAATTTTATTTTGGAATAATCTATGTTATTACTGTGGACTTGTAGTGATCATGGTTATTTATGGAAGTGATTAACCTATTGTTGAGAATATGTGATTATGTTAATTACTTTTATATATGAAACATAATGATTAGTTGATGTTATTATGAGATAAATTTAAATATTTGTCGTGGAAGACTACGTGATCTAATATATCTAAATTTTTGGTTTCAATCATAAATTGGAATATTTTGAGGAATTTTATGGACATTTGTTTATTGAATTTTCTATGTAATTATTCAGTATAATTGATGAATTTTGGAGATTAAAAGTTATCATTCCCCCAATAAATGATGATTCTTTTGGGGGATTATCAGATCAGTTACTAAAAATTTTGATTTTATTTAATGTATAAACATAAGTGAAATATATAGATCATATTTTGTGGATTATGTGATTCTATAGATGTTGATTCTAGTGATTCATGTGTGACCATGTCATCCTAAATTCTCATCACTTGGAGAAAATATGAGATTGGGGTAGAAATTAATTAAATAATGAAACTCTACTTGACAAGTATGTACGTTTCCTTATGTTATTATTCTATGTAGTAAAATATTTCCTCAACTTTATAAAAAGTACCATCAAACAAAAACATTTTTCATTTACTTTTCCTACTGGGAAATCAATGACCGTTTAACCCATCACAAGTTTATCGTTTTTTGGTTGTTAATTTTATCCTAATTATGTTTCCTGTCACTCTCCATTAGAACTTCACCGAAATGTTTTCTTCCATATCCATGTTTTTTTAAATGTGACCCTATTATGAATTATCTTAGGGTGACCTTTGTAGTTTTCTTTCTTTATTTTAATGTGGTATATTTATTAAAAAAATTTCCAATGTAGGTTTTTAATGAAGTTACTGAGCCGAATTTTAAAATTGTAAGGATGAAATATCTATAATGGGAGAATGATGCAACATACATAGTTTTAAGAAAAAACAATATGTTCAATAGCATACATGATACGCTATATCGAGCTTAAATGAACATCTAATTACTATTATTTAAATGATACCATTATAAACATTCCATTTGAATGGAAATAATGAATAGTATCAACTGAATTATGAAAATTTGGTTTACATGTGTTTAAATATTGATTCTATGGTTACCAAATTTATTATAAATAGAAATAAAAACTAATTGAATATAAAGGACTTGTTATTCTGAAAACCAATATAAAAAGAGATTAATTGTGCTCATAAAAAAATATCAATTTTTATGAATTTTAATTTAATGTAATGTCTTAAAATAATCATATATTTCTTAATGATATGATATAATAACAATTTTTTTTGGATAAGAGAATTATTTTTCTAAAAATGCATTTTTACCACATTTTGATGAAGAACCCTTTTCAAATTAAAATTTTGAAAAATTAAAATGTTATATTGGACGAAATAAAATTATTATTTAAATTTGGGACATCAAACTTTACTTTGGAATAATTTTTTATATCTTTTTGAGAGCTATCATGTATTGGGGAATATCAAAAATATGATAAATTTTAATTGAAAAAAACAATTTCCATCGAGATAATTTATATTGTTAAATAATATTATTTAATGGTTTGAATGTACAAACGAGATATTTTATTTATTTAATACAATTTTGGTTAGTAGAATTAATTTCACATTGATATTGTACATAAACACATGTCAATCATTTTGTAGTATTTATTTCATTAAAATACGCTTTTTGATTTTGAAAACATGATTTAATTTTAAGTAAATAACTACAATGTCTATTTTTTTAATATGTGAAAATTTATTACAAATTTGGAATCAAAAGGTCTAAATTTGGTATATGGTACTTTTTCTTTTTGGATATTTTAAGTAGTAACTTCAATACTAATTATTATTTATTTACCAAGGTTAAAGGGTAAATTTACTAAATGAGGATTAAAAATAATCTTTTAAAATATAAAACAAACCTAAAACGTTTCCTAAAACTATTAGATGAATTATGTATGACCATTATCATACTTAGGATGAACGTTTGGCATTTGGGAGCAACTTGGGAGTGATAATGACATGTTACAATAAATAATTTAAAGTGAATAGAGAAATAACATAATCATTTATCATCTTACTAAAACAATTTTTATATGGTTTTATATAAGTGTTATCTTAGAATATAAATTTTAATTATAAATATAAAAATATTTCCAACATCATGATATTTTATTTATGATTTTTTGACAATAAATATATAAATTTAATTTCGACACAGTGATGATATAATGATTGCTTCATTAATAAAAGAATCTAATAAATTATATTATAAATATTAAAATAAATATTATATGACATTATTAATGTCATAAATAAATTATCTAGGTTAATATGACATGTTATAATTTATTAATATTTTTTTGGTAATGAAGTTGTTATGAATTTTTAAAAAATTCACATATGAATAGTGTACAAAATTTACATAATTCATAACATATAATATAAAAAAGTTTTTTAAATGAATGTAATTCATACAAAATATAATATTAGTCCAAATGATTAATTTATGTCCAAATATGTCAAAAAAATGACTTTATTTGCATCGTTCGACATGATGTGATAATTACATCAACCTACAATGTGTAAATAACATGATATGTCTATAAGATAAAAAGGGTAAAATAATGGTTAAACCAAAAGTATAAGGATAAAGAAATATTGAAAACTTGTCTATATATTATTATATGATGATAATTAGAGCCCACATAAACTTATGTTATAACTAAATGTCTTTTGGAAAGTTTGTAATTGAAATATTATTTAAAATAAGTTATTTTTCATGAATTTTCAAAATTGCCTCTCTTCCATCTTATAAAAGATCACCACCTCTACCCACTTACTAACACCTCTAAAGCTCATTTTATCTTTCAACCTATGCTCAAATAATCTCCCAACATCCCTCCCTTAATCTTAGAATCCATACCTTGGGAAGAGATAAATTCAAGAAATCCTTTTCACCCAAATCAAAAAAATTTACCCGATTTAGAGGCAATGTCTTCTCTCAAGATCCATTTAATTATTTTTATTCTACTATACCTATAATATTATTTTTATAGTATTACATAAAAAAATAGTATCACCTATATACTAGGTAATTTTATTATAAGGATTTGAACAATACTTACACACACCTCTATATAATTGATACGAACATATAGTTTCTGTGTATGACAAACTACTACATAACGAAACGATGATTGTTCAATTTTCTACTAACACCTCTCATGGTGTCCATTATGATGGAAATTTATTTATATATGATATATATTATATCTATATTTCCTATATTTTTCAGTAAATTATTTTTACAATATACATTTAAGCTTTCCATAATGTGTAAACACAACAATTTCATTTGAGGAAGTGCGGACTACTGCCCCCAAAGGGATATAACTCATTCATTACATACAAGAAACATATAAATGATAGAGTTAAATGACATATGTAACATATGTAACATATATATTATACTAAATTTATAACATGCCTAGTTATCATTTAGTTATCATTCCATTAACATGACAATGAAATGAAAGTTTTGTTTATTCTTACGTACGACCTACCATCTCCATGAATGGTGCATTTCATTTATTATCTCCAATTGTTATGGAGTATTATAAATACATATATATTGGATATACAGGATTTTTAAATCATGAATATCAATCTTTAGATGATGTAATTTTGACTACATAGACAAATTATTTCAAAATAAGTTCATTTTCAACCCAAGTAACGAATATCGACCAAACAACTGATATGGAGCGAAATAATTATGTAATTTTTATAACATTGTAATAATTGATATAAAATGATTAAGAAACATTAAAAAATTTCTCGTGAAATTATAAATCAACTTATTTTTATTACTAAGTACGAATAAGGAACATACATGACGATTTGGACTCAAGGCAAGGGGGATCATAACTCAATCATCATTCATTGAGTTAAAAATCCATGACATTGGTTATTCTTGTCCCAAGAATATTTTTTATTGTCTTTGTATTTTTTTAAACTAAATACCCTCTTATATCCAGTGTATTAATATTTTTAACAGATAATTATTTCATTTCTCTATCTTAATCTAATGATATGATATTTGTTTGATATATCATCTCAATTTACATTCCATTGAGACTTATTTTCTGTTATGAACCAATTCACATTTATAGGGTTTATATACTGACTATTGACATTTTATATGCAGAATCAATTTATTCTCATTAAATTATATGTGTTTTTTAATTTTTTCCCATAATTTTTCTTATTTAAGTATTTTCTTAAGATGTAAGAGACTCTTTTACTAAAACATAGTTTGAAATGTTTTAATGATTTATTATTAAAAATCATTCTCACTAATTTACATGTTTTCAAATGGTTTTAAGTATTTATTTATATGGAAATATATGTTTTAAAAAACTAATTCTAAAATTTAGTTTAAAAGTGTCAATGTGGCATGGGACCCTTTGATTCAGAAATCCCTTTATTAAATGTTTTAAATGGGTTTGGAAATAGATCTAAATTTTAAATATCTTGAATTTATTTACTGTGATTGATGTGGGAATTGTTAATAATTTCAATTTTTATTTCTTTTTAATATGTAATGATACTTGTACATCTAATTTTTGGTTACATGATAAACAAATACAGGTGGTTCTGTGATAAGACTAGGGAGGGTGATCCCATGATAGCTCTCCAATGTATAGGTAATGTGATGGAGGTAAATGATAAGGATTCTCCTAAGAGAATTATGGAATATATTATATTGGGTATTCAAAACGTAACCATAAAAGTCATTCCCTATGTGGCGGTGAATTCTAGAATGTAAGTATGTTATGGTTTTCATAAGTTTCCTTTATATTTTATGATTTCTATGAATTTGGTTAGTAATATTAATATTACATGATTTAAGCTAATTATTTTAGGTTTTATGGGTAAAAATAATGATTTTTTTGAAAAAATCATGGTTTTTAAATATTCATTGATGAATGGTTTTATTCATTATTTTATATTTCATACTATGCTTTTTATTATCATTCCCTGTTTTTGAAATGTTTTTCACCGGGTATAATGAAGGATAAAAGGAAATTAATATTTAAAAAATATTTTTTTCACGAAAATAATTCTTGTTTTATTTAATGATATTTATTATAGTAAATTATTTTTAATAGAGTTAAATTGCCTACTTTCAAATTTCTGAGATGTAATGTAATAGTTATGGCCTAATTCTTTAAAACTATAAACTTGATAATATCCTCAAAGTGAATTAAAGTCAAATTATTGGATTATATATTGTTTATGTAACATTTATGTATGGGGCCTTATAACCTATACACCGAGGAAAATGAATGTTGTCACATATTCCCTGAGAAGTAAACATATGACCCAGGTTATGAAAAGAATATTTTTAAGAGTGGTACTTTGTGGATCTCATTGAATATTTTGATATTGGTGTTGGGAAATCTTGTGTCGAGGTCACATTGGCTAATGATAAGTTGACCTCAACTCTTCTTGATATAATTATTCAAGAATCTCATCTTGATTATGAGTTCCACTGATATAATAAACATAACTGGTCCTTTATACCAAGGGAATTTTATGCTATCAAATTAAAATTTTGTGTCATTAGAGGTAAGGAAATATGTGATGGGGTATTTCAATAAATCCAAGTAGCAAGTGAACCTGATAACCATGTAAATGTTCTTGGAAATACTGCGAAAATTATGATTTCTAGTTATGATAGTGGACTTGTTGAGATTTTCTATCACAGTTATAAATTCTAACAGGTCATGGTTGAGCACTAGAAACTATTGGGTGTACTTTTAGACACTTCCATTTCTAACATGGAAGTGGTATGAGATCACTATGGACTTTTTGGTTGTGTTGCCTCATGCCTAGATAAAAAATTTGGTATATGTTGTGATTGATAGGATGACTAAATAATCTCATTTTATACCCATTCGTGGTACGACAAAATTTTAGGTGCTGTGAAATTTCAATGAGAAGGATGCTAGTTATTTTGATGTATATTGATCTTCTATATTATCTAATAGGTATCCTTTTTCCACTTATCATTTTTTAAGAGGTATATATGAGGCACTGGGATATTATGTCTTTTTAATAATAGTATACCATCCACATTTGGATGACTAGAAAGAAATAGTTGTATAGATTCTATGGGATAGGATCTGCACATGAATTCTCGACTTTGGTGGGGGATGGGATGAACATCTATGGTTGGTTGTATTTTCATATAACAATTGTTACCTATCTATAATAAGAGTGGATTCATTTTAGACCTTTTATGGGTGGACCAACAAATCTCTATTGTTTTGTTCAAATATTAGGGAGAGTTCCTTTGTTAGACCCTAATTGTTTCAAGAGATGAATGTATTGATTCAGTTGATTAATCAAATAATTTTCATGGAATAAATCCAGAATAAGTCTTATGTTGATCTTCATCACACACCTCTAGGTTTTTCTAATTATTCACCTTGGGTTCATGAATGTTTCTTCATATCTGGGTCATATCTTTATTGGGAGAATAGGTTAGATTACGGCTCATTTTTGGGACATTTTGAGGTATAAAAGATGGTGGGAAAAATATTCTAATCCCTTAGTACATCAACCATATCATAGGTCAATACATAATGTGATTTAGGTATCTTATTTTATGAGGTATCATTATCATCCATATCATGTTATAAGATAGAGTGATCTTGATTTCGAACATAATTTACCTGTGACTGATCATCTAGTTAAGATAGTTGATTCTAAAACCAAGGAACAAAGTAGGAGGATGATAAATTTGGTTCGAGTGCACTATGGGAGCATGGTTCTAATAATCCTGTTACATTGGATAGGGATGGATAAAGAATAGAGATGGTTCCTCGTCTTTTTGACATTGAATACTCTTAATTGGATTTATTGAGAAGAATGTTTCTACCGTGCAGAGGTTGTAAAATCATATTAGAATGTTTAGTTATTACATAATCTTCTTTTTTTCAAGCTTTGGTTGGAATTCATCTAGAGTTGTCTTAGAAAATCATTTGGAAATTTTGAATGATTTCCGGGCTATGCATCGTTGGCTCATAGCTTTCCCAAATTGTACACCCTCATAGTGGAAACTATGAAAACACTAATAGTGGGTATTTTCATTTCTATAACATGGTTCGACAAACCATGTGGCCACATCATATAAACATTTCCCCTATGAAAAGGGGCGGAAAATGAGGGAACATATTTTTTCAAAACATGAAACCCTCCCTATTTAACCCCACATAAGAAATTTTATTAACTTGAAAATAAATTTTAAAAATGCAAAACCCTTTGTTTAATTTTTCTAACGTCCTGTATGACCATAATACATTTTATTATTCAATGGATACTTGAAAGTGGTAATTTTGGCTCCTTTACACCCCTCATAAAGTGAAAAAAACATGGAGAATGGTATTCGATATGTTCTAATTATGTTTCCTTTTCCCAAAATATTTCTCTCACTATAATCTTACCTACATGGGGGTTTATATATATCATGTTGTGGTAGGATATAATCCATGTTGTTTTATATCTTGTTACTATGTGTTTTAGACCATGGTCTACACTGTTCATCCTTGGATTTTCTAGATTAGGTCTTTTTCATTCAAGATCTAGTGATCCTGAGGTAGGTGGTTTAGTTTATGATGGTTTATTTGTTTAACACTAAATTTATTTATTTAAATTAAATTTCATTATTTAAATGTAAATTATCTTTCAATTTGTTTATTGTAAGCCTAATTCTAGAGAATTATGGTTTTTTTTTGATTTGGCATGGCATTTAGGAAAACCCCCAAATCTAAGGAATTTGGTTGTTTTTGTGAAATTGATAGAAATTTTTAATATTTAAATTGTTGAATTTGAAATGTGATATTGATATTATTTTATTTATTTCAATGTTTTAATTCATAAATATGGCTTTAAATGGTTTGATAAACACCCATTTTTATATCGAAAAATTCATTATTTTAATAAAATAATTGCTTCTTAAATAGAAATTTCCTTATTCAAATTAATAAACAGGAGGAATATTATTTTAAATAGCTTAAAAATACATTTCCCATCATTTATTATAATTAATCAACATGAAATACATGGTAATTAAAAATTTTTCAGGATAAATCTATTTTGATTCATTAAAAATTATATAAAACCTAGTTCTAGATTTCACATCCCCAATGGGATGGTGTTGACTCATCTTTTAATACTGTCTGAGTGATGTGTGTTTACATATAATTCCAGGATTCCCCTCTGAGTATGTGAGGATCTCAGTGACTATAACTATCACACCTATTTGAAGATTACCATGTTTCTCATTGTAAATGTTTTTATAAAAATTCATTTGTTTTTAAACTAATTTACACATACCTTGTGAATTTATTTATACTATTTATTATAAAATAATTATTTTTCCATTTTTTAGAAATATTTCCATTATTTTAAATGTATATCATGATTTTTTGAAATATTAATTTTAATGTCTGTTTATAGTATTTTTCAAATTGAATGAATTATTTGGTTAATTAATTATGGAATCTTATTATTTAATCCTTGAAAAGACCCTACTGTGATATTAGGTCACATCATACCTATACCATTATGTGTTTGTAGATTAACTCCTTCTAGATTCACGAAAGGTTAATGCAACACTTGGAGGTGGTTCATATTTTTGATCCTTAGTCATGGAGAGATTTTTCCACTTGGACTTAGTTTTTTATCATATATTCTAGTAATATTTCATTATTCACTATTTTTTATACCTTATTAATATCTCATATATTTCTCACTATGGATATTATATTATATATATACTAACTTTTATCTCTCTCTAGTTGTGTTTGTTGCAAATTTCTTCCTAATTTAATTTTTTGATCCAAAGTTCTTGTCGCCAACTTATGAGGAATGAAAATGCCATTCTAGTTATGTTAAGACATACTCAGTTAGTAGTTTAAAAGGTTATCTAAAATATTTTTTGGAGAAGTGATATTAGTGGTGTAGGTTAAGTATCATTTGTTGATTTCTGTATATAGGTGATTGATCATTTTGGTACATAGTAGGTATTTAAGATTGAGTTCTTGTACATCTATCACTGCAATGAGCCTTAAGTCACTATGGGTGGTTTGGGAAAAAAAACATTAGGATTTTTTCTAGTCATTTCCCTTTTTCTATTTGGATATATTGAAATCTGAATCGTTATTTTCTTTTATTTAGTATTAATTTCTCTAATTGATGTTTTTAAGTGTTAATCTGATGTGTTCAATTTTATATACTAATGTTGTGTATCATCACAACTCTATAAAGATTTTTTTATTAGATCAATGAAGATGTTTCTGATGAACTAAAGAGAGAAAATCCATTTTTGGACCTGAGTCTAGTTGAGGTAGTTGTGCACACTATCAGAGCTCAGATAAAGGGACCGCCATTAGCTTATATTCAGTCTACTGGTGTAGAAACTCAGAGGGATGTTCTCAAAAATCAATCTCAGAAGTGCCTTCACTAGACACCACAATTCATCAAAGACTCTAATGATCCTCAATAGAATGAGAAATAGTTGATCTGAATTGAGTGATTGTTTGAGATCTTGGATACAACTGTTGAAATCAAGGTGATGTGTTCAACCTTCGTACTGGAGGGATTAAAAAGAAGTTGGTGGGAAACAACGGTGATGGTCAATAATCCAAAGGGATTGTAGTGGATTGAATACAAGTATATTTTCTCGGATCTTTTATATCTAGATTTGATGGTGTTGGCCATGGATATTGAGTTTCTGAAACTAGAGTAGGATAATAAGATCATGACAGAATATGAAAACATTTTATAGAGCTAATGCAATTTGAACATGAGATTGTATCGAGTAAGAGAAAAAATAATTGATGATTTGAGATGGGAAATCAATCTGATATATGTTCTCATGTTTTCTTATTGAATATGCCTCCTTATGTTGGTGTTCTTGATAGAGAATTTATAGTTGAAATGGATATGGATATAATGTCATGGAAGAGAATAGTTTCTTTCTCCCAATGGAAGATTGAATTCCTCTAAAGGTAATAAAAATAATTATGAACCTCTTGGTAGTTCTTAAGAGAAGTACCCACCAATATCTCATGTAGTTTCTAGAAAAGACCCTATTATTTCTCAATAATCTAGAATTCTTGGGAATTCTATGCATGTGTTTACAATGGAACCTTAGATATTTTGATCCCACAGATGCTCAAATCACTTGCTGAAGTTCTAAAATGAATTTTAAACTTCTAATTGTGGAACTATATCGTTATCGACTTCTAAAAATACATGAAAACTTATTATTAAATGGTAAAAGGGTTCTGGTAATAGTAATCTATGAAGAATATTCTTCATGACATGGAAGAGTTTCCAGATGATACAGATATGGGACTAGAGACCTCGAGAGGCACCATCACTATAGATTAATTATCGGTGACTACATTACTTACTATTGGAATATCTAATTAATTTATCTCAACTCATATTTTGAATTACCTTAATATACCTATAGATAATTTGACTTATATGATGGATATTTCAAAACCCTTAGAATAAAGACAGTGTAGCGTCTCTATAATCTTACTTCTATTTTCTCCTCATCATTTGATGAGAATTTCATCAGATTTTCTATTTCTCATCCAAAAACCACAAAACGTCATTTATGGGATGGATTAGATCATTAACAAAAAAATATGATACGGGTTTCTATCTTCTTAGAGTATAATTTAATAAACATTAAAGGGTGTACCATATCATTTAAGGAGAATGAGACCCAAGGTCGATTAGAGTCATAATTTATTATCCATTGATATTGAAATTAATTTTAGTGATTTATTTGTATCTGAATAGATAATATTTTAGTGGTGATCTCCCTCCAGTTTATGTTTATTTTCCTTTAATTTTTACATATGACATCTTTGGGATTCCACCCATATGGGTGTATGATTCGTCTATGAAATTATTTCCTAATACTCAAACAAAAATTCGTTGCTCATACAACATAGAAGCTGCTGAGATGAAATATCTAAAGACTTACTTGGAATATCTATTATTGAAATATTTCGTTCACCTTAGTGTGACGCCAAGGGAATCTTCTACTATATTTGAGAAGAATGTTGATGGTCAACTTAGCATATTTCTAGATTACCAAAAACTCAATCGAGTCATAAGAAAAAAAAGCAAATATTCCATGGATTTATAATATTTTTGACCAATTGAAATGGGGGAAAACAGTTCTTAAATATTCATATTCTCTTTGGTTACCATTAGTTGAGAATAAAATAATATGACTTTCATAAAACTTCTATTCAAAGTAGGTTTTTCCATTATGATTACCACGTCATTCCATTTGGTTTATCCAATTCTTATGAAATTTTTATGGATTGGATGAATAATAATTCCATAAGAACCTTGATACATTCAAGGTAGTCATATCATATGAAATATATGTTTACACTAAGTATGAAGAAAATCATATGTTTTATATGATAGGAAATGTGGGATTTTTGTGAAATCACCGAATTTATTCCAAGCTATATAAATGTGACTTCTAGATAAAGGAACTGATGTTCTTGGGAAAAGTGCTATCAGAACATGGTATTTCAATTTCTACCAAAAGGGTGAAATAAGTGATGACATAGTAACAAGAAAAAATAATTTTTATATTCAGATCATCTAGGGATTATTTGTCTATTATCACTGGTTTTTAAGGAGTTCCCAAATCATTAATTTCTCTAAAATCAGAGTTTGTGGGAATGTGGATCCTAAACATATTTTTACTATCGCTGTAATATATTTTTGTTTTATTTTCTACATGGATTTTCATTCATTATATAGATCATATATAAATTTCTTAGGAATGGAAGCCACAGTTCACATTCGGAACCGAAAAGTGAAAATATATATGTGAAATTCTAAATATAAGCTACCAATGGAAATTACATATATTTCATGGGTCATGGTTACTATTTATAGGTCATATTTATCTTAGATGTTTAGGAATAAAATCAACAACCAATATATTCAAATTTTATGGGATTTTTTAATTTCTATCGTGAAGAGTTTTCTAGTATTCTTCACAATATTGATGTATATTATTCAATATAATTCATTAAAAGTGTCACACCTATTTCAATGAATCCATATAAAATGTCCCCAAATTAGTTATAGGAATTGAATAAGTATCACATGGAGAATATTTATAGGGGATTTACTTGGCCATGTGTGTCACCATTGGGTGCACCTAGACTTTTTGATGAGAATAACAATTGATAAGCATTACTATGTATTAATTCTATATAACTTAACAACATAATAATCAAGAATAATTATCCCCCACAGAATATTAATTAGTTTTTGAACAATATATATGATCTTGAAAAATCACAATGATTGATGTTTGTTCAATATACTATCAATTGAGGGTCAAATGTGAAGTCATGCATAGTATACCATTATATACGTGGCCTGAATATTATGTACCTACATTCAATGGAAGTTGTATTAATTATGACCGTTTTATCTTAATGGATTTAATGTATAAAGTATTTAGATATTACCTTTATCAGTTTGTGGTAGTTTTTGTAGATCATTTTATTAAATATTTTAAGGGGTGTATGACCTATTTGATCACTTGAGGATTGTACAAAAGACCCTGATGATGGATAAGTTGCATAGAAATATTAACAAGTTCTATTTTTTGAAAAATAATTCTTCATTTTTAAGGTTATATATTCACATGTGATGGTACATCGATGGATCCATCAATGATTGAAGTTATTAAATATTGGCCTAGAGAAACCCTGATGATCGGGATTCATAGTTTTATTGTATTAGTGTGATATTGTTTCTTAATTAGGAATAATTACCCAAGGCTATTCGATATATTCACAATGTAAACATTGAAGGGAGTCAAGTTATTTTTTTATGAATGTGTTGAAAATTTCATGGAACTCATGGTGATTCTATATTATTCTATTATGCTCACTATTCACCTGATGTGTAGAAGGGTCTTTGATTTATAGTGATTCAAAATAGAATTTTTCTTCATGTGTTCTTATACATAATGACATGGTGATATCTTATGTGTCTATTCAAATAAAAGGGTCATTAGTGGACTTACCTAACCCATGACTTGGATTTATTAGTTGTAGTCCTCGTATTAATGATATAGTGGAATTTCCTTTCTAGAGAAGGTGAGACATATATACTTATTATAAAAATATAATGTATATATTAAATCTGTAAGAGTTTAATATATTACATAGAATATTGTTGGATATAATTAAATATTATGATTCCTCAATGCATTACAACCCTATAGAATAGGGCATGGTGAATAATTATCTATGTCAAAAGGATCATGTTATCTTTTCTATGATGAGTATAATAAAAGACCCAATATTTCAAGATTGGTATATCATGGACTGTGAAATAATGATGGAAGTGGAGATATATTATATTTTCCAGGTTAATGTCCATCCATCTATACATTTGAATATTAAACGGGTGTAGAAAAATGATATTAAGGTAAAAAATATAGTGAAGAATGTTGTTAAGTTCAACCTTGATTGGGATAGGATGATAAGGTTTATTAACTGAGTATGTGTCCATTAAATTGAAAAATTAAATAATGAGATATTGGAAGAGGATAATATCTCATCATTCTATTTTAATCCCTGAATTATGAAGATATATAGAGAATATGATGGGTAAAATTAGGTTGAAAACATGAAGACATGCATTTTAGAGTATGCATCTTGGTACCTAGTATATCAATAGGTTAAGGCTAACAGGAATGATCCTAAGGTGATGTCACAACCATTACTCATATGACAATGAAAATGGGAAAATATCGCTATATATTTTTTAATCGTAATCACTAAAATATATTAAAAAAATAATGATATATTGTTTATAAATTATCACCTTACAAAGTAATCACATTTCATCACTATTACATAAGATTTTTCTTTTTATCAGCCTATAATGATATACATTATGGAAGTTATGAAATATTAAAATAAGGGAAATATAATACATATAGATATCCTCCCTTTAAAAATTATTTATCATAATTGTATGGTTCTATATGACCTAAAACATTAACTAAATATCCCATATGTTATTGATGTTTTCTAGGTACCGCTGTTGAGTATGTACAAACATAATCCTTCATATGAAATGAACTCAAAGGTTAAGTTTTTATATAATGATAATTCTTATAAATAACAACACGTATACATCTTAGATAATATAAATTATGTTATTTTTAATATATTTATAAATTATTTATATTTTTTATTATATTCCTCTTTAAATAAATTTTATTTATCTAATTAAATTCATCAAAATAAACAACATGATTAAAAAACCTGTGATATACTAATGAATTATTATTATTTAATGAGATGACAATCAGCTAGCCATTGGGTATGAGGAGATGAATTTTCATAAATAAATTATGAAACAGAATCTATTTCATATCTACAATATGAATTCATTGGTTATTAATTGGATTGAATATAAAATAATCTAATTTTAATGTAAAATATATACCTTCTTTAAAAAAAAATTTGTTCAATTATTTTATTATTGTAATAAATTAAATTAATAAATTTTGGAGTATTGTTTTGATGAATATTATATATATCATATTTAATAAAATATTTTTACATTCATTTGATAGTTTTTAGTAGGCATTGAATTCATCTAAACTCTGGTTTATAATAAAAATCCACATGGAATTTTTTTTATGATAACATGTTTTAATATGAATTATTGAAAACTATAGAAATTTAATATTTTAAAATAAATCCAAATTTTTTATCATGAAAATTAATATTATTTAAAATTTTAAATTAGTTTTTTTCTATAATGAATAATAACTATGGTAATAATGTTAGTTAACATGGTATTAGTAAAAAAATTCTAAAAGTGTTAAAACAAAAATAATAGTGTTCAAAATTTAGTAAAAAAATTTATAAATCCTATTTTGTGGTCATATTTCAAACCTTCATCATATAATATTAAAATATTAGTTTTCTAATAGATTTTACTTAAGTAATACGTTAATATATTTTAATATCTTCTAAAATTATATGTGTTTCTTTTCCTTCACTTATAAATGGTCAAACCCAATCCATTGTTGTACACACATAAAGAAACTATAATATCTACCAATAACATCCTGAATACATTCCTAAATTCTCTCCACACATCATAGATATCTAGGTTTGATTATAACAACCACCTACTGGGGCATTACGTATAAACCTATTGAGTTTTTCTGAAAATGGGGTATAGTTCTCAGCTGATATTTTTAAATTTTATTTCTATATACACCTTCTATAAACCTATTTAATCCATAATAAAATTACTAATCTAGTGTAATAAATATAATGAGTTGTTATTATGATTTTTGGATAACCATTTTCTACCATCCTTCCATTAAATGGGAAATGAAAATATCTCTTCTGTATATGTGTCGACTATTATTTTCACATAGTGATATGAATCATTTCCCAACATGTCATTTCATAGATTTATATTATGATGGAATTTATTTTTATTTATAATATTTATGAACCATTAATTATTCAATAATTATGATATTTTATTTAATTATTACCTTATCATCCATTGAAAAATGATAACGCCGCTCGTGCATATGTGTGGACTACGACCCCATAATGGAATATTATATATTTTCCATTTTATCTCTGCATGGATTTTTAGAAGGTTACATTTATTATATATATATGATATTTAAGATATAATATATAATTTGTTGAGTTGATTTATTCATCAAAATTATTCTTTTCTGTCCATTGAAAATTGAAAAAACCACATGTGCGTGATTATGGACTACCATTTAAAAAATGGGATGTAATTAATTTTTCTTTCCAGCATTATATGATTGGTTATAAAAGAGAATATAGTAAAAAATTATGATAATTATTTCATTATGGATATTTTTTTTATTATGAATCTATATCCAATATGCGATTATTGGAACAATGAAATCAAAACATATATGGAAATTAGACTAATTTTCTCCATAGTGTTCTTTTGAATGATGAAATGGTTCACATATTAATAATTTGTAAATATGAAGGAATGATATATATTATATTATTTATTAATTGGGATATATAACTTTTAAATACTAAGTTTTCCTTACAATTGAATATTTTTTAGTGCATATGATGTTGGATGAGGGATGTGGTTAGGATTTATGTTACACTATTATTTATTTTATTAATTATTTATGTTAAATTTTTATTAATGGAAATTTTATGGTTATTATTATATAAAACCAAATTATTTTTTCTATTGTTTTTTCATATAATAGTTATTTATTGTTATAATTTTACACCCTTTGGTTTTTGAGATGATCTAGTCATTTATTAATGAAAATTGTATATTATTTTATTTTTTATAGACAACTTTGGACTTCCATGTCCATGATCTTATAAATTATTTTAAGGATGTTCATATCAAAACATTAAAACATTAAATAGGAAAGTTTCATTAACTAAATTTTTTTCTAAAATTATTAAAATAAATCAATTTTAATTAATAACATTTTGAACAAGTAAATTCCTATTTTTTTCAAAAGTGTGAATAGAATTTTCTATTTCAACATATATTTTATGAATGGATTGTTCCACTATAAATAATAATATATAATTTCAATATTCATATAAAAATTTCTATATTTTATTTCACTGAAAATAAGTATCTCAATATTATGATAATTTTTAGTACAAATGATATACAAATTATATTTTTCCCATGTTTTCAATGGAACAATTGAATATTATTTTAGTGGTATATTTAATTTATTTAAAAACACTTTATTGATTGTCTTGATTAACTATGGATAGGATAGTGTGAATCCATCCCATATATATATATCCATAAATGGATTAGCATTTAAAGATTATTTAATGAAACATGTTTCTTTCCAAAAAGTTACTTAGGTTATGATGAATCTTTTATAACGGCCATTTGTTCCACATTTTTTGTTTTGATACAATGAAAATTATTTTATAAAACATGTTTCCTTTATAAAATATATGATTTAATTATATGATTATTTGAAAAATTAATTATGATCTCATATAACAAAAACATATGTTTTTCCTTATATAATGTATGGGATCGTAATTATATTTACCTATAATGTATTGGATAAAAATAATTGATTTTGAGATAACTATGTTTCGAGTGAACATGATTTGACATTCATAAGATTTTGCATGGATTAGTTGCATGTCCCCATATAAAGAAATAGACTAGGTTTCACATTTATTTATTCATATAATGACCTGATTTCATGTCCTTAACTAAATTAGAACCAATTTATATATATCCATGATAAAAAAATTATAATTTTATTCTTATTTAACATTCTTATTTTTTATTTTCCATTATGGAAAATTATTGATCATTGATGATTCAACATTCTTATGATTTTTTGTCATTTTTATATCTTATCCTTTTCTATGACTCTTTATTAATGATATTTAAGTGATTATGTATAAATACATTATGTTATAATATTTTCATAATATTTTTATCCCCCTATATGATAATTGATTGATATCCACTATGTTTACCATTAATATGAATATATAATTTACCATTCTTTTGTTTTTGATCAATGTTTTTTGATGGAAATTTCAAAATTATGATATGTCTAGAATGGTGATACAAAAATTTCTAGGAGGTGTTCAATATTTTTCGATGAAAGATTATCTTTCTTAATCTAGACTCAAAAGAAAGAAATTCATTATGGTTTAGGGGTGTATATAATTATTAAATGTATTGAATATTCATATAAATTTATTAAATATTTATGTATGGAATGCTCAGGTCATACTAGTTATATCAAAGTAGGATTTAGTTATTTGGGGTGATTTTTATTAAATATCATTAGTGACAACCTTTAGGATACGAATATGTATAGGGTAATATCAAATGTTTTAGTAATAAGGGAGTATGGTTTTCCTATAAGACACTTCAATATGTTGATACTAAAAATTGGATGTTGGTGTGGAATAAATGCACCTAGGGTTACTAACATATGAAGGGGAGAATTTGTATTAAATAGGCCATCAGTTGTGTAGTATTAATGGGACTAATACTACACATCTAGATAAGAACTCCCAAGGATTAAACTTAGTTTATTTCATTTTTTGTATATAATTTTTATAAATGGAGGAAATAACCTACGAAAACCTATTATATGTTATAGTGTTATAAGATTATTTGAATGATTCATGTTTTTAAATATATTTTAATCATTTAGGGCATCATAAGAATTATTTTCTAAATCATGCTACTTAATTATTTAATAATTGATGTCTGATATTGACACTGATTTTTTTCTTTTATTTAATTGTTGAAACTTGAAGAAATCATTTGAACACCAATTGTGATGTCAGATGTAATGAAAATATTCTTGGGAATCAAAAATATATTCGAGATAGAATATGAAACTTTTTTTATTCCTAACGATCTATCATGAAATATTATTAACAATATCAACATTGGAGAGTTTTTAAATACATTTATCAATAGAAAAATATATTTTCATGAAATTAATGGAAGAAAAAACGTAACATTCAAAACATTAAAAATGTTGAAGGAATCATATTCGGAAATGACTCAAACAAATTTTATGATATTTTATGTGCGTAAAATAAAGGAATAAATCAACTAAGAGATGAGGAAAAATGAAGAGTTCATTGAAGAGAAATGATGCTTAACATTGGGAACTACTAATAACGAATAAATTATATGATATAAATATTGAAATAAATGGTAATGATTATCTAATATAATGAAAAAATCATTGACTAAGTAAGGGAATATACCATGTCAATCACCAAAGTAAAACATTATAGTTAAGGTATACTTTTCCTATACTCAAATGTTATGGAAGTCTTCTTATTGTTTGAAATAAATTTCCCCATAAAATGTTTATTATTCTTACATTATTTCAATTTCATGTGAATTTATAAATTTATTAACTCTCTTTCAATATATATTTTTTATATAAATATAAAAATTAAAAGGAATTTTATATTTGGAATCAATATATGGACACTGTTTTTTGTAAGGATTAATATGAACTTGAAATTGAAGTTACATCGTTTATATGGGTCTTACAGCCTATTTATGATGGATATATATCCCAAATGGTCAAATATATTCTTTTTATTAGACATATTTAGATTGTTCAAGATTATATAGATTTATTTTCTAATGACAATCCTAATATTCAATTGAATTTTCAGTTGAGTTTTCTACATACCTCAAAATTGTTGCTAAAAATACTTTAATGAATCTATAAATAATGTCATCGATTTATTTTCCATAAATAAAGAATAAATTTAGGAGAATCCAAATAATGGATTCATACATCCTTGTATATCATAGCGGGGTTCACCCATTCTTTTTGTTAAAATTACTGATTATTCATCACATATTTTCATTGATTATTATGAAAATAAAAATATATTTATCAAGAAAAAATATCCACTACAACAAAATAGTGAACTATTTGATCAAATAAAAAAAGTTAAATAATTTTCAAAGATTTTCCATTATTATTTAAATCATCAAAAAAAATTGCATGAAGAAGGATAAACTAGATAAATACCTTCATGTGATTTATTGTAATTTGGAATTTATAGTAATTCTATTAGGAAATATCAATTCTGTTAAATCTTCAAGGATCTAATGAATTGATTCATTAAAGATTACCTTAATTAGTTTTCGGTGATATTTATAGTTTGTATTATTATACATTCAAAGAGAAAAAAAGGAGCATAAATATCTGTTATGGATGATATAGATCTAACATTTAGTATTTTATAAAATATAGAACTTGAAATCATGAGTATTTTTGGATGATCCTATCTTTCTCATATGAATGTTCAATCGTCCATTAATGTGATGATTAAAGATTTCCAAAAGGATGATATGGAACTGTAGAAGATGGTGAGAAATATTTATAATATTAATCATTAATGTGGATGAATGATTTGGTTTAGAAACTGAATATGTGTCCCATGAATATAGGATTTGAATGAGTTGTTGAATATTTCTCATAGTTCATCATTCATTATTCATCCAGGATGTACAGTGAAATATAAAAATATGTAAATGTATATCTGGTGGGATTGAAAAAAAATGAATATTATACTGTATACATCTCAATGTATGGTATGCCAATATGTTAAATATTAGACATGGAAGTATAAAGGGTTCTTATAACCATTACCCAAACCATAGTGTAAAAGAGAAACCATTGCATTCTAATTTATTAAATAACTCCCAATAACAATTAAAGGAAATAATTCTTTTTAGGTTTAGTCAAACACATTATATTTTCATTACATTTAATTTATACTAGATAATATATCTATATTGATAATAATTTTAGGATAATCATCATTGAATTTTTAGGACATCATTGATTACCACATTTTATTGGATCAGATATGGATTTAAGGTTTACCTCGATGTTAAAGTGAATTCATCAATTATCATTGAATAGAGTCAAAAAAGTAGTGAAAATCATCATCGAGAAGATTGATATTATAAGAGGACCATTATAACCCTAGAAGATATTCAAAGATCCTGTTATTTGTACTTTAATGGATGTTATGATGAACACTATCCTTTGGTAGAATTTCTAACCACAATATATTTCTCATGAAAATTTATACAGCTTCATATAAATCACCCTATGATTGGACGTGTAGTACTCAAGTGTACTTTGATGATTATAGGGAACCAATTATATTTATATGAAATCTTTCTGATTAAATTTTACAAATTTTTATAGAATTTCAATATCACATCAGGGGAGACAATAGTTGGTAGAAATTGAATGCAAGAAAATGTCATTAAGAACTTGAGTTTGATGTTGGTGATGACTTACCCAAAAAATATATCCTTGATGAAGGTTATGAAATTTGGAAAGTCGGTAAATATATTTCCATGATATTTCATTGTATTTGAAATTATTTATCATATCAGGATAGTTTATTTTCACTTGGTGCTTCAATAAAATATATCTCCAATTCACTATGGGTTCCATGTATCTTCCCTAAAGAAGTACATACTTGATCCTTCACATTTTCTAAACTCAGAGGTAATACAAATGAAAAATATATATCTTACGATGAACAATAATAAAATATTTTATATTAATGAGATAATGTTTATTGGAATATTACCAATCACCTAGTAAACATTTTTTTAGAGAAACAATAATTTTGGGGAAGCTACGTAGAAACTCGAAGATACGCTGAGCTATAATAATCCGCTATTTCATGTATCTGAGTGATATAATACCATTTCAAATGTTATTATAAATGTTTATAATGTAAAAACATGATATATTATGATATATTTATCTTTAAATGCAATTTATTTCTTTGATATCATTTATTACATGCATCTATGAGATTGAATGAACCACGATTACTATTGAATTATACTTTTTTTATGTGATTCGTAGTTAATTAACACAACTCCAATAACCCAAATATAATGTATAGTTTATTATATTGTCATAACATATTAGAATTCATATTTTAAAGGA
The DNA here is from genome assembly GCA_963277665.1 of Viscum album. Taxonomy (NCBI): domain Eukaryota; kingdom Viridiplantae; phylum Streptophyta; class Magnoliopsida; order Santalales; family Viscaceae; genus Viscum; species Viscum album. Next base: position 1,023,461,965 of record OY728137.1, read on the forward strand.
TAGAATATTTTATTATCCTTGGTAATCTCGATACATATATGATTCCCATAATACATTTGAATAGTCAAATTACAACATAATTTTTTTCTTACGAATAAAATTATTACCTCTATAATAACAATGAATACTTTTCATAGAGTAATTTGAAGAATAATGGGAATGGAAGACAAAATATGGTGGGATCAAATGCTCAGTAAGAGTTAAATAAATAGGAAGATATCATTTTTAAATGAAGAATAATAAATAAGTCATAATAAATATGGAAAGGTAAATATATGAACACATATACCATTTATAAAATAATAGGTCTGTCATTATTAGATACGATATAGTTAATATGAAAAGGTTAATAAATGAACACATATTCCATTAAAATAAGTAGACATTCAGGAATAGATAATACAACATCAATATGTAATGGTAGATAAGTAAAAACACATTCCAGTTAGTTAATTAACTAAGAATGAATTCTATCCAACAATAATATCATTAATAAAATATCATGGATGATCATAAATAAATCTTAATGAAGGAAATTTTTAAATATTTGATATAATGATCTAATGCATCATGATACCTCTACAATCATGACCTTTTATAATAATGTTCAAAACTAATGGTTAGGTGTACTCTAGAAACACATTTAAATAAGGATATGCAATTGATTTATCTCATAATACCACTAATTCATCAAGGGGTACCTATAACTGGTCTTCATCCATATATCCTCTCCAAATAATTCCTCTTATATTGAATTATCTATTTAATTCATGGAAAATATAACTTATGTACGAATTTCCATATTGAGTATGGAATACGAATCATAAATAATATCCCAAGTGTATAAAATAACATTCAAAGTAAAACACCATATCTAAAAAAGGTATTTGGTTAAGTAAATAATAACATTCATCATTATAAAATATAAATATTTAAAGAAATATAAATTGTTCTATGAAAAATGATCAAAATAAAATGATCAATTTAATAGAAAGATAATGATCATAAGAATTAATCAAGAAAGGGAATATAAATATTATAAACCATCTTTAGATATAATATAGATGGAATCAATAAAATATATCCATATAAATATTATTTACAATAATGGGTTGATAACATTGATGAATATAAATATTATAAAAATTTATGAAAATAATTTTTTTCAGAAAACAACCTTTTCAATTTCAAAATATTTACATTAACTAAAAGTTCAAAAAATATTTTGCAAATAAATTTCATTTAAAATAACCTATGAAAATTATAATATAATATTTAATAATTGATTCATCCTGATGGTAGGAAATTTTGTACATGGATTACCTATAAAAATGATTCATTTCAAATTTATACAAATTAAAAAATAGAACATGTATAGAAACCACACAAAATATTACGTTGAAAAAATATTTCAAGTCAAATATTAGTTCAAATAAATTTAATAAATCGTTTGGAAGATGTTAAAAAATTGCATTATTTTTTTTAAATATATTTTTAGATGGAAAATTAGTTTTGATCGATGATAAAAATGATTTCATATTTTATTAAAAAATTCTAATAAATTTTGAATACCAAAGGGTGGAATATTGTAAAATTAATCCAAAAAATTAATAACCACATGGGAAGAAAATTAATGGAGTTTATTAGATAATGATCGAATAATTTATTTCAATGTATATTCATGTATAAACAATTCAGATGAAAATGAGATTTTGGAATACTCCATTACATATGTTATAACATTAAAATGAGAATCAATCAATAAATGGATTCTATGTATAAAATTTAAATTCCCACAAAAAATTATAAATTCAACTTAATATAATCAAAATTCATTACATAGATAATCTAAGAACGTCACGGACAAAAAATATGTAATACAAACCAAGGAATGAAAATTGAGTTATGAAATTATTTACACCGTAGAAATTTTAATTTCACTTTTAAAATATTATGTAATTCAAATTACAACATAAAATAGAACTAATTGTGAATTTTTTATTATATTACATGAAAAATGGACTTTATATACACCATATAAAATAAACTATGTGTATAAAATTTCAACAAGACTACATAAAGGGAAATTCAAATGAATTGCTTACCTCACGCTTCCATTTTGTTAAATGTGAATTAATTCCACGAATAATAGTTTTATGAATTTTTTTAATTTATTAAAAATCAAATATTATTATTTTAAATATCATATATTAACTTCTTATAATATTTTATCATTTTTTAGTTTATAATATTTCATTATTTTCTTTATTTTATTTAATAATTATCTTGTTTTCTAATAAATTAATGGTAATGAAATTTCTGTTTAATGGGTATAGGATATATATAAATCATATATATAATGATAAAAATTTCATAAATATCATATTGAATCATTGTATGAATTTTTAGAATCATTTTGAATGTTTGACATAAGAAATGAATCAAATCGCTTTATGGATACAGAAGGTCATATGTACACATTAGTAGCAATATCATTCCATTAATGATTAAAAGGGTAATGAAGTGGGTTATATATTGATATTATAGAATAAATATCATGTCAAATATATAACATATATTCCTTAAATTTATCTTTACAAATTTCTATGCAAATCATAAGTGAAAAATAAATCTCGTCACTTTATATGGAGGTAGTCCAACATACATAGGAGAAACATTATCATATTTTAGACTAAAGAAAATTTGAGAAGATTTATATGATATTATAATTATATAATTATAATAATATCATAATTATTATATAGTTTTCGTAAAATTCAACATTATATTATTCCTTTAAATGAAAATGAATTAAATCTGTTCGGGTGGTGTTAGTCTGCCAAACACGTGATCGATATATTCATTTCTAATTTAACTAAAGAAAAGATGGATATAGATCACAAAGATAACATAATATCATATTATTATAAATAATTTTTTTTATTATGTAATCATTTTTAATAATATTTTAATGGGTGGAATACGAAACAACATATAAATTCTCGTTTAAGAATGTTACCTCTTCTTCAAACAACTTTTTTGGGTTTCTACCAAAATCCATTCTAGGTTATATTTATGATTAGAAAAAAAGGAATATTTGATTTTAAAATAAGATTAAGGATATTATTTTTTATTTTATTTTTCAATCAAAATTACTTTGTATGTGTGATGAGGAGAGTAGAGGGGTGGCCTTTTATAATTGGTAGAGAGGAAAGGCCGGAAGGTTTTGAAATGAATAAATTAAACACATGTTTTTATCATGCCACATGCCTCTAAAATGATTTATTATCATACATTATGTGTTAGAAGTTTAAAATAGATCCTTGAAATAGGTATTGGACATGTTTTAGGTCATTTTTTTACCTTATCTTCATTGTTTAACACCCAAATAATGGCTTTTTGACATTAAAATTGGTAATTATTTTTTACAGTTTCAAATTGTCATTATGTTCAAAAATTAATTTTTCCATGTTAGATAATATTAATTATGATTATTAAAAATTTAGGAACACATTTTTCGAATATATATTCACAAATGAGGTAGAATCAAATTTAAAATTATACATTAAGATGGATTGAATGATAGGGTTTATAAAGGGAAAAAATTATTAACTATAAATTATTTTAAAATGAAAATTCAATATAAAATAAATTAAAATAAAAAATAGGTTATATTTAAATATTATTAAAATAATTAACTTTAAAACCAAATTAGAGTATAATTTAACATTGAAATGTTTCAATCAAATCCACAATTTTCATGGATATTCATAATTTTTCACTTGTCATTGATGAATATAATTTTTTGAAAGATCCCATTAATTCACACTAAGATAATATTGATGCGATGATTTAAAAATGTAGTTTCATGTTTTTAAACAATATTTTCTAAAACTGGTACAATGAAATTATAAATTATTTCAAAATTTAAAGACAAAACATTTTTTAAAAAAAATACAGTTTTTATAATAAATTTTTTTGAATGATTTATATATTATGTAAAATCAATAGGAAACTATAATTATAGTTATATATTTATTATTATTCATACCCAAAAAATTAACACATAGATTATAATTTTATAATATATTAAAATTAATTTATACTTGGGGTTAAGTGTTCTCTAGGATATCGATGAGATTAAATTTAAAGAAATATATTCCATTTGTTGTGTAAAATAAGCTATCATGACCCATATGATATTAAATAAAATGTTATTATTTTATAATTATTATTTGTCGCATCCCCCGCAAAATAAATAATTTTATTCCTCAATATTTTTTCTTACACTCAAAAGTTAGTGGATTACTATTTGAAAATTCATTTTTGAAAAACCAACATTATAAAAAAGGTTAAAAAATTATATTTAAAATATGGGATGAGAAAGATGATATTTTATATTGAATAATAAATTACTAGGTTTTCATGTATTTTAAAAGAGGTGGGATTTTAATTTATGTACATGGATGAAAATCGATAAAACATATTGAGAGTGATAGAGTTCTATAAACATAATAATGTGAATGACCAATGGAATGGTTAGTACCTCAAAAATATAACTCTTTGATGATTTAAATAAACATTTAGATCATTATATATGAAGGTAATGAGAAAAAATTAACAATGTAGGATCCATTTACTAATTTTGGGTATTTTTTTTATTATTTTTGAATATAAATAAATATTAATATATGATATCATTCTATTTCCTAAGAACAATTTCATCCTTTTGTTGTAACTAAAATAATATACAATTCATCTCTTACTAAATGAAATTAATATCAAAATATGAATTTTTAATTATTGAAACCATAAATTTACTTTTAATGGATTGCTTGATCCATAAAATATCCAGAAGTATTTTCTTAAATCATTAACTATTTTATAAAACCAATATGGTCAACAAATGTTATCTAATATAACATAATAATATCTAAAACACATTAATAACACAACTGGTTCAACATTTAAATTTATCAATAAATTATTCTATCGAAAAAAATTACATACTACCTAGAACATTACATAGTCCAGGGATAGTAACAATACCATTGTCACCCCTCAGTTATAGGTTCAAGACCCTTAGACTTTCCGGATGTGATGCGTTTTCAAATGACATATGGTTTTTACTTTTTATAAAAATATATTAATATAATTATTATAACATTACCAAAGTTTAATAACCCATAATTTACTCAACCTCGTGATAAGAAAAACAATAAAGGATGTAAATACCATTATACTTATATATAAAAAATGAATAGAAATTGTTTTTTATATAAATTTTTTCAATAAAACATATATTAAAATTATGGGTTGTATTTCCACAAAGGTCACCTAAAAACCCAAAAATATTGGTAGAGCCCCAAAAAATAAATCCTAAATTTGGGGAATTCAGTAAATTGGGATAATGATAAGCCTTAAACTCAAAAATCAATATAGTATCCATAAATCTTATGTTAATAAAGGCATATATACATAGGAAATTTTACATAATCTATAGGTATTTCATTATTCTTATAACCAAAACACCATTGGGGAAATAATATATCTAAAATTTAATTCTCCAATCTTAATACACAATTCAACCATTTAATATCAGCATAGGTATATCCTTGACCTATTGTTTGACTTAAAAAAGAGGGAATTGACTAAAATAATGTCACCATTCCCACAAATTTTAGACAATGAACAATAAATGGATCCCTATGAGGAAATTTATTTCCATACGTTTTAATTTTCATTTTTCATCTAAAATTCATTATATCATTCCATTAATTTACACACATAAAAAGATCCCTTTTTCTCTTGAGATGCTTTCATGAATGCATCCTTACCCATTTTTGATATGAAATAAATCAATCATTCCATTCTTCATGGTCTTCAACACATTCAATAGGTACATAATCTATTCATATTCTGATTTTTTATTTTGATATTTGGTTAGAAAATAGATTGTTAATCATATTTTGTGATAAAATCTTAGTCAAATTCATGATACTCTTCACATCAGTCACCAATCCATTTGGTTTCTATAGTCACAACATTGTACTTCATGTCCAATGTCAACATGATTCCTTTTGGTTATAGCTATTGCCTATTACAAAAAAAACATAGTGTTAGAAAAAACTAATCACAGTGGGAAAACCATATAATAATTTACATTATTTATAAGTAACTATAGAATATTTTCAATCTGATACAAAAATGGATTAAACTGGTTCATTCATTGTCATAATCTATTCATTTCATTCATAAGGGTTTGTATCGAATGATTTAATTATCCAAATCGTTTCACCTATTAGTGACATATTAGGTGGAAAGTAAAGAAAATTTTTTGTACTAGCTAATGATTACATCTTGGGGAACCTTCTTCAGTGTTATTACCCCTTGGTAAATCTATTGCATAAATACATCTTTTTGTAGTATCCAGACAGGGATGCATTTTTATGAAAACATTATAACAAATACCTTAAGAAAACATTTGGACATTTACCTGTATTTATTTATTAAGTATATTATAGATCTATGTTCCCTAATCAAGGTTTTTCTAAATCTACTTTCCAATGATTATACTAAAATTCATATAAAACAAAATACAATAACCTTTACTCTAGTAACATGGTGCTAGGGTCTACTCTATTACATTTGAATAAGATATAGGAATAAATATCCCAAAGTAAAAATAGTTTTTTTTGGTTTTGGCAAACTATATACATACATGATTAACATATTACATTATTAAAAAAACTAAATAAATATTTTCACCAAGAAAATCATTATTTACCATAGTATATCCTTGTATATTATTCATTATACACATCTAGGATTCCATATAATGAAATCAAGATAAGGGTGAGGTTAAATCCATAGAAAGGGTTACATAAATCAGAGGTTATCATGAGTAAATAAAGAATAATCAATTATTTAAAGGTAAAGATATGAAAACATATTTTACTTAATCAATAACAAGAATATTAAGATTAGGTGGGACTAAATCAACATGGAAAGGTAAATAACTAAACACACATGTAATTTAAATAACATTACTATAGTGGATATATATCGCACTATCAAAATGGAATGGTAAAAAAATTGAAAAAACGTTACATTTAATCAATAAAGTAAGAATTAATTTCATCCCTAGATAATAAAATTGATAAAAAATCATGGATAATTATAATTTAATTCTTAATGAAGTAAATTCGCAATTATTGGGCATCTTTATAATAGGAATCATGATACTTGGGCTCTTAAGACCTTTCATAATAATGTTTAAAATTTAGTGGTAGATGTACCCTAGAAACCCATTTAAATTTCTATATACAACTAATTCATTTAATTAAATTACCGATGAATCAAGGGAATTTCTATAACTAAGGTCACCCATATTCACATGTCCAAGGAATTATTTATATATCAAATAATCGATTAAATTTAGGAACAATAATCGTTATCAATAAATTTTTTGTATGGAGTATGGAATACATATTAACAATAAACATCCCTATTAAATAATATTAAGTTCAAGGTAAAATAAATTATTTAAAAATAGTATATGTTTTTGGAATTACTAATATCCACCATATATTAGTTTTTATTTTTTAGAGAAATGTCATGTCTAATGAAAAATGATCACAAGAAAGTAATTATTTCCATAAAAATTATATGATTACAAAAAATAATCAATAAAGGGAATAAAAAAATTATAAATCGTCCCAATAAAAAATATGTAATAAATATTACGTATCGCTAGGGAATCATAATTAAAATAATGATTTTATGTCATTAATTAATAGAAATACTATATGAATATCATTAATTATTTTAAGGAATATAACCTTTTTACATTGAATTATTTCTTCTAATAATAGATGATAATGACATATTTTGAATATAATTTCATTTTAAATTAATCATTTGAATTTTCAAATCAATTTTTTTCTACATTGAGTTGTTATGAAAGCATGAAATTTAATACATGTCATACATATTAAAACATATATTTATTTCAATTTTTTGGTGAAATAAAAACATTCCTTGATTTGAAAGTGACACGAGTATTCCTTTGAATTTTTTTAAATTTTAATAATTTCTAAAAAAAAATTTAATATATCGTTTAGAGTATATTAAAAACATTTTCGAAAGCATGTTAATAAAATATGTTATTGGATATTTTTTTTACCAATGTGGGAAATGATTTAATATTTTATTAAATAAATGTTGTCGTTAATTTTAAGTGAAAAAGAGAATAATATGGTTACTTTACAATACAACATCATGAATAACCTGAATATATAAAAGATAAATGGTTTTATTAGCAATGATAAAATAATTTCATTTAATGTAAATTCAAGTATATTCAATATTGATTAAAGTGACATTTACATTGGCTATACCATTGAGGATAGAATTAATCAGTGATTAATTATTTGTATCAAATTTAAATACAAAAAAAAACAATTGGAAATAAAAAAATGATTATAATGTTTCTTTTGAATCATTATCTGAGAAAATAAAAGACAATTGAAAAGAAATATATCCCAAAGAATAGATATTATGTTATTAAATTCATTACCATGATGAAATTTTCATGTCAAAATCACATAGATAAAATGAATCAAATTAAAACATAAATTAACATGAATTATGATGTTTTGGTGATATTTAATTAAATATGTATATTATATACACCGTACAAAATAAATTACATGTATAATATTACAATATGTCTCAATAATGGGAAATTGAGACAAAGCCACTTGCCTAATGCTTCCTTTCAGTTGAACATGATTTAATGTCTTGTATAATAAAATTAATCAAGTTATTAATATTTGATATATCCGTATTCATAATTACAATATCATATAGCATTATATTATAACATTTTACTACCAATTTTCTAATAGTATGTTTTTATTTTAACTCTTTCGGTTGTTAATTACCTTATTTTATCATACATGTTATGTCACGAATGTTCTGCTTCATGAATAATGGATTTAGATAAATCCTTTAAAAATTTCTAAATATTTTATAAATATATTATGGACCCATTATATACATTTTTAGAGTCATTATTTTTGTTTTTTCAATTGTAAATCAATCACATCACTTTGTGGAGATGGTATGGCATATGTTGCACAACTAGAAATATAATTCAATTAACAAGTGGCAGGGTAAGAACATAAGAGATATATTAATATTTAAGGTTAAATATAATTTCATATATTATATATATATAAATAAAATTCACCCTTATTACATTCCTTGTAAATCTTATGTGAAAAAAATGGCATCACTCTACGAGGTGGTAGTCCGTCAGACACATGAGAGACGTTATTATTTTTTTAATGACATAAAAAGTATGAAGTAATAAATTATATTATAATTCTATAAAAATAATAATATTAAAAATATTATATATATGTGTTAAATAAATCATTATATAGATTCTTGAAATGTTGTGATGGAAAATGAATTAAATCACTTCGTGAGGCCATCATCCGCCATACATAAGATCTAAAGATTAATTTCCCATTTGTTTGAAGATGATATGGATGTTGGTAATTATCATAAAATAATTAAATATATGTTTATGAATGACAATTAGATTGTTATATAATAATTATATAACATTATTTTAATTACATGTACGAAGAAACAATATAAAAATGTTATTTTATAACCATTACATATTCATTATACAACTTACTTATGTTTAAGAAAAAATATTATAATGGTTGAATTTTGATTAAAAATGGATCAATTATGTAATAAGGGGAGTAAATAATTTATTAGGCTAGGTATTGGATGATCCAAAGAGATTTTTATGTGTGACAATGGGAGGAAAGGGGGGGAGGACTTTCATAAATGGGGGAAGGGACACACATGGAATTTTTGAAAAGAATCAATTACACCAACGTTTTTATCATTACACAAGCCTCCATATTGGGTCATTTTGGAACATTATTGTTTATAAGGTCCAAATATAACAATTAAATTGGATTTTTAAACATTTTATCAAAATTTGAATCCAAGTATTATTAGTTTGACCCATGGTAATCCTTTTTTACCATAACTACGGTAATTAATTTTAACTATTTTCACTATTAATTTTGGTCAAAAAATAAGTGCAACATATTGGATAATATAAATAATTTTTTAATATTATGGAATCAATTTTCTTAAATTAAATTCAAAAATCTGGTAGAATCCTCTTTAAAATAATACACGTTGACATAATGAAAATTCTAGTTTCCAAAGACAAAACTCTCATTAGTATAGTTGGTTTTAATATCTAAATTCAATATTAAATTTAATTAAATGACCTAATATAATTAAATTAAAATATAGTTGCAGTAAATATGAATAAAAAATATATAATTTATCATTTATCATTTAAATTAACTAATTTAAAATGGTTTAAATAAAATATAATATTTTTCACTATTTATAAAAAAATAACTTTTTAGAAAAATAACAAAAATTCCCCATAAAAATATTTATATGATGAATTAGAAAATTAAATTGTTTTTATTAAAAAAAATTTAAGTGATAGAAACTAATTCTAACTTAGGAATAAAATTCATGAGTAACCATTTTTTTGAATAATAATATTTTTCAAGAAATATTTCTTTCTCTTTTAAATGATTCGTATATTATTTATAATGAATTGGTAACCCTAATTTTAATAATCTAATTATTAATATTGGTAATATATAATTTATCTACAAGGATATAATTCTATTTAATATAATTTTACCATTAGCCTCTAGGTATCATCTTCTATAATCCATCAAAATGATTAAATTTACTGAAATATATTTAAGGGGTTTATGATTGATGTTCCATGTCACATATGTAATCATATACAATGTAAATATTTTTAACTTTTCGGGGGTTAAGAGTAATTGTATGTTTATTTTATTGATAAGTATTAATAAGAATAAATAAAATATGAGATATAATCTTTAAACGATTTATAAAATCATTTCATTGGGCATTAATTGTTTATAAATGAAAAAAAATTAAAATTAAAAAGGCAAATTATTAAAAAAAATATTTTTCTATTTTCTATGTTTTTAATTTTCATAAATTAAATTTATAAATATTGCTGAATTATTTTTAATAAATGTATAATTTATATATTCAATAAAATATTTTAATATGAATTTGAATTTTTTGTTGGGAATCGAATAAATCTAAACTGAGTTTTATGTTTAAAAATGCATCTAGATATGGACGATTTTTGTTCTGTTTTTCACAACTATTTTATATTAAATTTATATCACTAATAAAAATTGAATCATGTAAAATGCATCCCATATTTGTAATAATAATTATTTATAATTTTAAATGATCTCAACCAAATTATTCTTTATTATGAATAATAATATTGGTAAAAAATGCCAGTTATCTCGATAAGATTTAAAATGGGTAAGAAGTGTTAAATCTAAAATAAATTGTTTTAAAATTGGTAAAAAATATCTAAATAATATTGTTTGGTTGTATTTAAAATCTTTATCATCACGGATTTTTATATGAGTTACTTATAATCTTTTTGGATTTAGTATGTCCTTAGTATATTTTAATCTTTTCAAAAAATTCCATGTGCGCCATCATCCTCAATTATAAAAGAACACATCATCTACAATATTATTCAAAACTCAAGATCCTCTTATTTAATCTAATATATACCCAAATTATTTCCTAACAACTATCCCCATTTTATATATATTCTTGTTTTATCTGAATATCATTTGATGAAGACCTTATGTGTACACCAAAGGTGGTTATCTAAATATGGGGTATAGTTCTTAACTAAGATATGTCAAATAAATTTTTACGTACATATTCTCTAAAACCATTTTTCATATCAAAACCTTATTAATATAGTAAAATAAATATAATTATATTTAATTATTATGATAAATTACCATTTCCACCTACTTTACATCCAATGAGAAATGAAATTATTTCTTGTGTGTATTTGTGGACTACCTCTTTCACATTATGCAATGATTAATCATCCATAAAAATATTTAATGGTTGGTTATTAGAATGAATTTAAGGTTAATATGAGATATTTATGAAAAATTAATTCTTCCTGAAATATATGACCTTATCTACCATCCCAAACTTCCCATCCATTGGAAAGTGATGATGTGACTCATGTATATGTGTGGACAATGATCTCTACAAAGCGAAGTGGTTCGTTCTTCATGTCCACACTAAATAGATGGTTGTAAGGATGCATTTAATGAATTTATTTTATATATTTTATGGAATACATAATTTATATATCAGAATTATAAATTATCATTTCATTTTTCCTTCTATGTACAAGTTAAAACATCACCCATGCATATGTATAGACTACCATCTCTATGAAGTGATGTAATTCATTTTTCATCACAAATTTATACAAATTGTTATAAAAGAGTATATATTAAATTATTAGGATAATTAATTAATTATTTTGATTTTAAATACATTTAATCCATGAGAACTGTCAAGGACCATAACCATCTATTTGAAATATACCTGGAAAAAAGACAACTTTTCCCCAAAATAGTTATTTAATGATGAAAATTTAAATAAAATTATAATTGGAAATTGTAAAATTATTGATTCATTAAAATAGATAATATTAATATTTATTAATTTTATTAAACCCACTGTGAAATAAATATTAAAACTTCTTAATTCATTCAAATTTATTTATTAATTCATAATAAATAATTACTCAATTTCTATTTAGTTTATTTTATGTTTCAAAAAAAACATATTTATTAAAAAAGATTGTTATTGAAATTTTTTATTATATATAATAAGCAATTTTGATATTTTTTTTAAAAAAAATTGATCAATATAATTTTATTTTTAAAATAAATATGTCAATAATTTCTTAGGGTGGATTTCATGGATTTGTTTTGAAAATATTTATTTTTATGTGAATTGTGAAAAAATATATTTTTGTAAAAGTTTTATTTCATTAAATTGAATAAAATAATTCATATTTCCATAATGTTTTCAATTTTACCAAAAATTAGAATATTTTAATTTAAATTATAAACAATCTAATAAATTTTCAAGTAATCAATATTTTTACTTTATTTTTTGTAAGAAATTTTTAGAAATAAAATGAATTTTTCTAATAAGAACTCTTTTTCATTGTGTTGGAATAATTTATATTAAAATTTATTTCGAATAATTTTATATATTTAATATTAATTCATATAATTTATAGTTTTAATTTTAATTTCCAAATATATTAATGATGCCACCATCAATTTTAATCATAAATAATTTTAAAAATAGTTATAATTTTATTAGTTGTTTAAGGTAAAAACATAATTGAAGTGGGGGGGAGATTAGAGTACTAAGGAAACATGAAATTGAACAAATATTATTATTTAAAAACTTAATATCATATATTTTCTTTTATTCAATGGCCATTTCATTTTATGGAATTAAAATTTATAATGAAATTATTTATCGTTAAACAATGTATTATATTTTTTGTGTTTCCTCCACTGACTTATATAATAAAACATCATCTCATTCCTGAATCATGAATTTTATGAATTGTATATTGGTCAAAAACATCCCAAAACATTCATATATAACCTTAATTATTCTTATATCCAATGTTCTCCCCTTAATACCAATATTTTAAGTGTTATATTATAAGTTGATGGAGGGGTTTAAAATTATAGGTAAAACTTTTACCTGCGATTTTTTCAATTTTATTTATTCTTACACCCACTATATAAATATTTTATCCAAAAAAATCAATTAATATAGTGTTATAAATATACTAAGATGTTATTATGATAAAATAAGTACCCTCTTACACCTCTTTTATATTACATGGGAAATGAAATAATAGCTCATGCGTATATATTGAACAATACCTCTAATTACTATTATGAATTATTTTACATCATTACATAACATTTATGAATATAATGTTACATTTAGTAAAAATATATTATATTTATGAAATAATTGTGATTATACAATGATAAAATAATATTTTTATTTCCTTCCGTCTTTTCATTATAAAATAAAACTAACGTAAATGCTTATGTACATACTACAGTCTCTCTGAACGGTGTAATTCATTTTTCTATTGATAGATTTTATAGATGGTTTTAAATATTTATATAATGATTATATATGATAGAAATATTTTCATTAATGATGTTACATTCATATTCATATATATTTTAACATCATTTTTTAATTAATTGTATTTTTTTGTCAAAACTATATTTTCAGTTCAGTAATTTATAATTGAATTTTGTTTTGTCAAAGTGATAAATCAAATATTCTGTTGATTGAATATTTTGATAATTAGTTATTCTAATTTTTTCTAACTTATAGAAGAATATTTAAATTAATTTTAACTGTGATTTTTTATTATTGGGTTTTTTTTGAATTATCAATGTCCATCCATTTAGTATTTTATATATTTTTTATTTTAAAAATTAAAATAATAAAAACTAATATTTTTTCTATGCATTTAAATAATTTATTCATATTTTTTTATTTTCTTTAATAATTAATTTATCATGGATTTATGTAGTATATGATTTATTTTTTTATGTATTGGTATTTTTTATGTTAATTTCATATTATTTTTAAAATTTTTTATTTTTTAGGTGAAATTTTCATGTTATCACAAGTAACTCTTGTATACAATTTACCTTCTAAAAGATATTATTTTAAAGTGGTCTTGATCCTTTCCAATTTCATTTTTCTGACCACATGGGAGAATATAAGTTATTACATGACACATTTTTAATCATCGTTGATCAATTAATTGATCATGCATGAGGAATAAAATTTAATTTTCTTAAGAAATATCAAGATTCCTTAGTATTATAAGTGACCATATGTTGAGGAATTTAACAAGTCCTACCATTATACATATATAATATAATTTTTTTTCAACTTATAATGTCCCGAAAGAACTTTTAGAAATTTTAAATTTCGATTTAGCATGATAAAGAGGTTCGTGTTACTGTATACATGTCTCAAGCCACTATAGAAACACTAGAAGACAATTAAGTTTATAGATGAAAACCCACTCGATCAAAGTTATATAAAATTATGAATCTATATCTATTATAATAAATTGAGAACTACAGTGAAACTCTAGACCCACCATTTGAATAATATATTGAGGCTTATGCATGATAGATTTGAGTATATGGTGATACTTGGTCAGTCATATCTAGTGCAGTACCGATGATTAAAAGTCTATGATCAAAATGCACATTACTAATCGGAATCTATATATGAAATTATTGTGCACATGGGAAGATACTTTGATTCTAGTAGTCTAAATAAATCATAAATAACGTTCATGAATAGTGAAGCTAGGTATATCAATTCTCTAGGAATCATAGAAGATGACAAATAGGAAGATGACTATTGTTTAACACCAGGAATAAGTAATAATATATGGGAATTAATTTATATTTTCAGTTTCACACTTTTTTTCATCACTGAGGTCATATGGGGATGAAGACTCAGAGGGTTCTTCTTTTTGAGGTAATTATAAATGGAAATTTATTAATATTCTTACTTCTTTGATCAATCAAAATCAAAAAATGGTTGAAATGGGATCAATGAATGGAATTTGTGAATCAGAGGAGTTTTTATATTTATTGATTGGGTTTATTGAGCATTAGAATGTTTTGATTCCTAGTTGCATAATTTTTTTCCATTATTTATTTAAGAATAAGGTGGCCTCTATCATCCTTAATACCATAATTTTATGAATTCATATAAGTTCACAAATGGTTCATAATTATTTTCATTAGCTAACCCACCAGGAAACAGAATTAAAAAAGAATGGGCTAAGAATGAATTTTTTGTTCATCCCAATAAAAAGAAGTATATTTGAAGAGTAAATATGAAACTAAATGAGTAATTCATGATTTTTGTGGATATGGTTAACTCATGTTGATTTTGAGCTCTATTTCACTGGGATTAGTCACTGTTGAAATAGGGATATTAGAGGATTTTCTGACTGTAGTAATGTGAGATATTGAAATATGGTGATTGAGGGAATCAAGTTAAGAAGATAACTCATTATGGTCTTCTAGATCATGTAATCACAAAGATTTATTAAGGCCTCATTTAATGGATATTGATTCTAATGTGAGGTATAATTATTGAAATGAGGTATCAAGCTCTATTTGGGTTTTTCTCACTGATCGAATTTGAAATAATATTGCTGATAAAATGTTATAATTTAACAAAGGGTGGAGGATTGAAAAGGATAAAATATTCTAAAAAATAGATGAATTTATTGTGGTATTTGAAATTTAGTTCATCAATTTTTGTTCTTATTAAATGAACCCTTCATCGTGTCATGAATATTAAAGGATTAAATGTTCTATCATGTGTCTATTATAAGAAAATTAATATAAGGACCATCTAATGATTATCACCTAGAAAATCATGCTATGAATTGATGAGTTTAATAGATTTAATGACAACATTTAAATTTAAAATTGATTATTCATAAAATAACAAATTATTGGGTGAAAATATTAGGTGAGGTTACTATATATAAGTAGAACCGAGACCTAAACATAGAGTTTGAGATATGAGATTTTCATTTAAGAGAAATTTCATTTTTCTATTTATTCTCACATTTTGATCACATTTTTCTGTAAACATGTCTAACTAAATTTCTTTTGGGGAATTCAAAATGACATTGAATGAAATATTTAAATCAATACGGAATTTTTATACAAATTCTTAGAGCAATTTATATTCAATGTGTATTTTTTATTTATAATCACCAATACACCAAAAATAAATTACTGATATAAGATTGTTGTGAATCAATTGATCCTTGATCATTGACCAAAGTACTAATTTTTTTTGAATGGAATAAGAATCTACTTTCTAAAATTAATATATTAATTCTTATGTTTTGATGGATATGTCAAGAATAGTGAATTATTATCAATATGGGAAAATTAACTAAAAAGAGATATTAGTGAATCATAAATTATTCTATAATAATTTAACAATTAAAATAAAATTTATGAATATTATATATCATTATTAATAAGTTCAAAATCATAAAAACCCAAAAAAAATATCAAAATTATTATTTCAATCCCTCTCAATTTATTCTCCTTGAACATCATCCACATTTACACTTTGATTTGTGGTTTATACACATAAAACTATCTCATTATTTAAGTATAATTATAATGATTTAATTCCTGTGACTTTTGTATCATTTTTTAGTTTTTAATGTTTGGTCATAAGCATACATAACATCCCTCCATTTGGATATGAAACCCCACTCATCATTTTACATGAATTAACTATGGTTAAAAATAAAAAAAATTAATTAAAACATCAACAATATTATCTTTTCACCATTTATGAGAATGTAACATGAGATGAAATAATTAAGATTTAACAAAATTAAATATAATACATTTTGATAATAAATAACATATCTAAAAATCATTTTAAAAATATATAGAAACTACTTTGTGTTTCACGGAATTTAGTATATTTGAATTTCAATTCACTATCAGTCATCAATGTAAGAACATGAAACACTAAGTAATGAAATATGTAAATATTTTTTGTTACATTGAAAAAATATAAATTGAAAATTTTAAAAATAAATAATCTTGTATATTTTAAAATATTAATGTAAACCATAATTGTAATTTTAAGTAGCCCATTATTCTAGCAAATGAGTGACCAAGAGATTGGGATTATAAATTTATATAAGTGATTATAATTTCATTTTCAATATGGTTTTCTCCTTAGTCATGGATATATAAGATCATGTAGACCAATCATTCAATACAACCCTCAATAAATTGTCTACCTATAAAGTATACATGAGAGTCTATTTGAAACTTGTATAGCCTATTTCAATAGTTTAATCCTTTTGGTTTGAGTGAGGAATAGTTATAGTCATGGTTTCTTGAATTTCACCTTGATGGTTGGGCAAGGGAGAGTATTTATAATCTAAATGATCAAATAATTGATACATGTGATCATATTTTAAATTTTTTTCTCTCTAAAATTTATAATAGAAACACTATAATTAGGGTTATTCAAAATATAACATCTTTTATATTGGATGAGAGATAAAGTATTTTTTAGAAATAATGGTATTAGTTTAGAGACTCTATTTGAATGTTTTCCTACCACCAGTTGGATCCCTATCTTCATACAAATACTTGTTATAATTTCATTACACTATCTAACAAAATACATGTTAAATTTTTTTGGGGGTTGAATTATTTGATATGGTTGTTGATTACTAGAATAGAATTGATTATAATTTAGGCTATAATTCACCAAATAAGTGAACCAGGAGGTTAAAAATAACTAGGGATGAAATACACACCTATGATGCTATAGTTAATGGAAGAATACATTGAGAAATTATTTTTCATTATGGGATGTTTGGTCATTCTCAAAAATGTTACCCCATTATTAACCTCCCCATCTATCCTGGGAAGGGATCCCAATTTGTATATTTTAGAGATATAAATCATGTATATAATGAACCATTATGAAATAAATAAATATCTTATTACATAGACTACAGAAATGACATAGATAATAAATAAACGGTATTAAAATATATTGTTTCCATTAAATTATCATTATAACTTAGAAAAGTTTCAATATATATTATTTGGTAAATCATCAAATTCAAAATCATTCTATAATCACCATGACATGTAGAGAATATTTTCTATGATGATGAATTCTCAATAGTCAAGGCTGAAAGCTATAATTGATTCCAAAGGGGATGGGAACAACGATGAAATGGAATCTCAAAAATCAATCATAAATAATAAACAAGTCTAAATGGATCATATTTCTAGTAAAATGGGAGGGATAGATATAGGGAAAATTCTTAATAAAATAGAACCAATCAAATTGGAGAATTTATTGTAGAAAAATTGGTATATCTAAGAACATATAAACCAAATATTAAACAATCTATGATAGGTATTGCTGCTGAAAAAGATGAAAATGGATTTGAAAAATATATAATGGTTTGATCAGTAACTGAATAATTATAAAACAGTGAATGAAAATATATTTAATAGAAAAATATGATTTGTGAAATCATTAAACAGGTTATTAATAAGATGAGGATTTATGATAATGATAGAGATTAGCCTCTTTTACACACAATATTGCTCCAATTTCTTTTTAACAAAATAAAAAAAAGATAAATGTACTATACTCTCAAATAGGATCAATAGTGTAAGGAAATTTATGATAAAATTATGTTTTTGGAAGATTTATAAAAGATCCATTCATATATAAAATTAAAAAAATGAATCATATCTAATAATATATGTTGATGAGAGAATTTAACTATTAATGTTAATGTGGATTGTAGTGTAGTTACTAAAAAAATACTCCTCTAAAAATGAAAGACAATAAACGTTTTGTTGTTTATTATATAATTTTTGTATGTGGGGATATTAAGTTATTTTATGACTTAGGTTCAATAATTATTCATATTAACAAAACCTTTCTCAAAATTATAGATCTTATTGACATGAAGAAAACTATAATTTCTTTGAAATTAGTGGGTAAATCATGTTATTATCACTATTATAGTGTTTATGACACATTAATTGATATTTGGAAACAATATGTTCTCATATACATCATTAATTTCAATATATTGTGTGATAATTATGTCCCAATAATTTTAATAAATCCATTTTTTATCCATGAATGGGGATTTCATAGTTTTTTCAATGAGAAGGAAAACCTATTGAGTTGTCCAAGACTAGGAGGTATTTCTTATTTTTTAATATTTTTCTTTTGTTTTTGAATTATTGTTGGTAGATGTTTCTAATGAGGTGTTTCAATATAAATATTGTATTGAAAAATATAATCCATTTCATGATTTGATCAATGAAACAATCATTGTGAACACTAATTCATTCTTTGTTTTAACTTGTTCTATAAAGTAACTTGAATGGATATGGTATTTTGAGAGAAATATTAAGAGAAATATATCTTAAGACTATTATGTTTTTCATCCTAAACTATTTTATCTTAATGATAGTGTTTGTCAAAATATTTATAGAATTATACTTCCCTAAAATTTACCCAACCCAGATTATATTTGTTGTTCCCAAAAAAAATCGAGGGGAGTGAGTCTGGCCATTATGTGATTTCTACTAAACATGTTTGTTATATGTCTTGGGTTCAATATCTATTTAGTTCTATTAAACATTGAGTAGATTATGAACATTATAAATATTCTAATAGTGAATTAGAGGAGTTTTTAGACATTTTACCATATGTCCACACCAAGTCATTGAAAAAATTATTAATTTTATTATAGGATGAAATATTAATATCTTATTTATAGATGTTTTTATACGTTCTAGTTCAATCCTACAATTATTAAACGATGTATGTTTTCAGAGTCACTTTTATATTGTTATCAAGAAATTTGTAACAACAATTTCCCGAAATTATAAATTTTTTAATGTCTCACGTGTGGGGGAGATTGTGAGGTGAAATGAGTTAATAGAGGTTTTTCATCATGGGAATAATTGTGAGTTTTAGTATCCTTTTCATTATTACATGAATGAAAATATTTCCGATGAATCTACAAGGGGAAGGATTCTTAGTCTAGTAAATTTGGAGTTTTTGTGATGAATTATTTTGGTTTTTCATTTTCTTTATATCTTGAGTAAACATTCTAATGTTTCCAAACCAAATACCATGGAAACAATGACATATAATTATTATTAACTTAATGATCATGGAAAAAGACATTATATCAATAATTATTATAAGGAACACAAAATTCTATACTATATGAGTCTTAAAAAATTATTTTCAAGTTTATTTCCACTTCTTTTCCGTCTTAATAAATAATTTTCACTCGGTTTTGTGTCGTCCAAAATTAGAGAAAACAGTTGATGGAGATTAATTTTAAAACTCTAACTCATTATTGGATTCTATTAATTTAATTTTATTTGTTCAACCTACAATAAGGTGATGTAATTTTTTCATAGGTAGAGTTATTATGAGAAGTTTCTATACAATAGTTAATGAACCACATGCTGAAGAGATGTTACCATGAAACATGAAATTGATAATGTGTTGGACTAACCATGATCTAGATGATTTATGGTTGCTCATCTTAATCAATTATAATGTCATAATTAATTGATAGATATTATTACAAATGGTATGTTTATTTTTACTTTAAAGACTTGAAGAAGTTATTAGTTGAAGCTAACTTGATAAAACATCTATCAATGATAACTTTGGTTTTAATCATTATTGAATTTCAGATTATATAATATCAATGTGATCTATTTTTTGGTTAAGAACATGAAATTGAAACTAGATAATTTATATCAATAACATAAAATGTCGATTTTTTGTTTTATATCAAGAAAAATATATTTTATATATATGGGGGTAATTATTCTAATTGATTAATTTGTAATGGTTCCAAATATTTTCTGAATCCGTGATGGTTTCATGGATTTCACTATATAAATGTAAATGATGATGTTTTGTAATACATGATGAAATATGTATCATACTAATATTGGACACTATATATTTTTATTTTTCCAGTTTTAATTATTTAATAACAAGATTAATTTTTTTTTATATTTTGAAAATCATTATTTTATATCATTAGATGTATGGT
Organism: Viscum album; assembly: GCA_963277665.1. Classification (NCBI taxonomy): domain Eukaryota; kingdom Viridiplantae; phylum Streptophyta; class Magnoliopsida; order Santalales; family Viscaceae; genus Viscum; species Viscum album. Next base: position 1,023,483,683 of record OY728137.1, read on the forward strand.
AACATTGGGAATATATTTTTCAATGACGAGATATTAGCTAGTTACTTACAGAAACTTATACATGACCTGAATAATTTTATTTTTCTTCATCTGGATTATAGAAAAGTGAATTTATAACTTTATCGTCACCCCTCAATTTGACCTTTCTCTATGAAGTATTTTTAAATATTTTTGAACATAACTTCCTTCAATTTCCCCCCAATATAATATTAAAAATTGAGAAGTTTTTGATTTTAAGTGTTGGGGAGGGGGTAAATTGAGATTAACTATAATTAAATGATAACATATAAAAAACCATATTTTTTTCAAAATTTATTTTTTTTTTACATCAATTAATCAAATTTAGCGGGTTATAATTTTTCATAAAATTGACATTTTGGATTCCATTTTATAAGGGTTAGTATTTATTTACTCATGCTGTTAATTGGGAGAATAATTTTTTTTTTCATTTTTAAAATGGATTTCTAGTAAATTATTTGGAGAATTTTATATAATTGTAATAGAAATTGAACATTATAATTTGAAATTAAATTATAAGATACTTTTGAAAATTGACTACGAAATTAAAATCCTAATTCAGGTTGGACCCCTAATTTTTGGTTAATTAAATTTTTGATGAGTTATTTATTACACCAATAAATTTCTACTCCACCCCATTCCATATTGTGTCTATTTATTATGACTTATTAAATTTTTTGTTTAGAACCACTTATCCCAATAGCCTGAGGGAGGTTTTAATTTATTGAATTTATATATGATACATGTAATCTCACCTAGAAGGACTGAATAGTTTAGAAGTCTTCAAAATTAGGATACATACTTTGAATTGACATTATATTTTAAAACATTAAATACACAACTAATTTTATTTTATAATTACATAATTCACCTTAGATTATCCCAATATATCAATCAAATAATACTTCCTTATATCCTCAAGAGAATAAAATATAGGAGAGATGTGATATGATATGATCAGTAAGGGTAATCATGTAGTGTAAGTAAATAATAAAATTGGAATATTTAATATTAAATGATAAAGAATTGAACACATTCCATTTTTTAAATATTATCAAAAGAATATTTCATGAATAAATGATGATTAAATAATTTCATATAAATAATCACAAAAGCTTTAAACATAACCCGATTCATTCTGAATAATGAAATAATCACCTATAATGTCAATAACCAAAATCACAATGATTGAATGCATAATTTTTAACATCTAAAATATATGATTGATGCAATTTTCCCTGAAATATAATATGATAAAGGAAATTTTTCAATATAACAATATAAATAGGTAAGGTGTCTGGAAAAAGCCAATCCATTTTCCCTCATGAGACCATATAATGCATTACAAGGCTATATCGGGTCCCTCCCATCACTTAATAAGTCTAATGCATTCATCATATGATATGGGAGAAATATAATGCACATAGACACACTATTTTAAAATGTAATATAAAATTTAAATAACTTACTCAATTGATATTCATAATCATAAACCACACATATTAAAAGGAATGGTATCAATATAGTATATCCAACGTTAAACTGATCATAAAACATCTATATAAATAATAAGGATAGTATCATTTGATTATATTCACATTAAATAATACATAACATCAAATAATTTATTCTTAGATGGAAGATTATTTTGAAAAATAAATTAGAACATATCCAAGGGAAAATAAAATTTCTTTTGAAATCACCCTTTTAATTTCAAAACAAGAAAACTGATAAAATAATACCAAACTCCTCTATTCGAAAAAATTGTAAATACAATGAAATTAAAATATATTAGAAAAAAATTACAGGAAAATTAAAATTTGAAACATTGAAATTAGGATTCAAATATATGATTTTCATATTGATTTTTAATTCCTCAAATATTGTATAAGATAAAAAAGAATATTATTTTTCCACTGTAAAATGCGTAGAAAGAATATTTGTTCATAAAGATGAAATTATTGTTACTTTTGAACCATTTTTATAAAATTTTTCCCTGGATATAAATAAAATTGATAACAAAACATGGATAATTCTAGAAAAATTATTTTTTTAGAAAACCTATATTTTAAATAACATTGATTTTCAATGGAATAGATAAATAAAGTCAAAATTTCCTCAAAAACATTTTCCCAAAATATTTATGTACGAAATAGAGGATAAATGGTATTCTTACTTGAAATTTTTTATTATTAACCATAGTAGAATGAAAAATATTTATTATTGGGTATAAAAATCAATTAATTACCCTGATGGTTTCTTAAAAAAAACAATCTCGAATGATGATGAGACTGTGAAATAAACCTTTCCAACTTTGGTAAAATTAGAATCCCAAGTCATGTGAATGTATTATAATTAAATGATTAAGTATAATGAGGATAAATTAATTAATGAAATAAAATAATTAAATATCATTATATATACTTTCAAAATAAATAAATGTTTGAATATGGCATATCTTACACTGAAGTAAATGTGAGACAACGAACCCTTACCTTAAGTATGAAACATCTCGTATGGTCATTATATTTTAAAATAATAATCTTAAGTTATTGATTTTCTAAATTATTAAAAAAAATTAACGTTTAATATTGAATTTTTCCACTTATATTTATGTTATAATAAATTACATATTCAATAAATTTTAAGACGAGTGTTTTGACTATATTTGATGTATGTATCAAAAATGACATTAGTACATTGATGATTAGTCTATGAGGTCATTATTTCATCATATAATGAATAATAACCATGATATAATTGTAATAATTATACATAAATTAATATTTTATAGACAATCATGAAATATTGTTTTGATAAAGGAATTAGTTTATGATCGTGGAGATGGTAGGTCATATGAAATCTCGGGTAATGTTCCCACTTTTTAGTGATCATTAAGAATATGAGGAAAGTAAAAATTTATCAATCCACTAAAATAATTATATCATAAATAAAATATTATATATTTATATATAAATATATATTAATATCATCCATGTGATTTTTTAATGATGGAATGGCATATCGCTTTGTAAAGGAGGTAGTCAACATGTATACGAATGATGTTATCATCATTCAATGAGTGAATGAGTAAGAAATAAAATGATATATTATCTATTTAGAATGGATAAAATATAATTAATATAATAAATATATCATGTATGTCCCATGAACTCATTAATTTTATCCTTATTTCATTCTATATAGATCATTTCTGAAAAAAATAATCACATCGCTTCTTGTGGTAATATTTTGTCACATACATGCGTAACATTATTGATTCACTAACGGAATGCAATGTAATAAAATTATATATAAAATAATTAATCCATTTAAATAATTATTTTATTTATATACCTAATATTCATTATCATACCCAACATTTTTAATTGGTAATTGAAAAATTAATGATAATTATTTGTAGGATGGTGGTCCACCATACAAATGAGTGATAATTTTATAACCCATTTTACGAAAGTGAAGATGGTTTTAGGTCATTAACTAAATATAAAACATTGATTTATATTTAATATATTTATTTTATTATATTATCATGGTTTTATAAAAATTTATGGAGGTTTAGGAAGGAATTACATTTAAATTCCCCTTGATGAAAGCTACATCTTCCTCGAGTAACCTCCATAGGATTACACCAAAAGTCATCCAAGGATATATTTATTCCCAAACTACTGTTTATATGTAGAGATTATATTTTTTTGGATGTTTTCAGGTCAATTATTTTCTGGTACAATAAGATTTTATGTTGTGAAGAAAGAGTAGAGGGGTTCTCTTTTATAGGTGATGTAAGTGGAACCGTTGTACTATTTTAAAATAAAAATGATTACCCATGTTTTTCATAAGATAGAATTATCAAAAATGGATAATTATAAATTATAATACATTAATGTTTCTAAATTTTTCTATAATATATGCTCTTCGTTTTGTTCATTTCTACCATAATATTTTCAGTTTAACCCCCGGTAGACCCATTCTCATATTTACCGTAATAATTATTTTTTAATTTTTTCCAAATCATTTTGTAAAATAAATTTTACCTTAATAGACAATAAAAATTATATTTATTACAATTATGGAATCCATTATTTCAAATTCCATTCATAGAAGATATAAATTATAATTTTAAAATAATCCCATTGATGCAATGAGAAAAAAGGATTTCAAAGAAACAATGTTCAACAATTTAAAATGTTTTTATACAAATTTTCAATATGATAATGATTTAAATGATATAAATTGAAATATTAGATATATTAGTGAACTAATGTTACATTTAACCAAATTAAAAATATTTTTTAAATTTATAATCTTTTAAATGAAAATGACTATTTCTATTATAATTCGGTATTTCACACTATTGATGAAAAAATTAAACATGTCAAAAACAAATACAAAAAATCACTCTATGACATTAATTAAATTCGTATCTTAGAAATGAATTTTATTTTTTCAAATAAAATTTATAAAATTGGTAAAAAAATATTTATTAAATATATCTGTAATTCCATAATAAACTACATTTTTGAAAAATATATTTATTTAGAAGAAATTTCTTTTATTTTAATGGATTGTTATTTTATTTCAAAGAAATGTATATCAATTTAATTTATTTAATAAATATTTAAACCATATATTTTTTATAATTTATTAATTATAATCCATACCAATAAAAATAGCGTCTAGGTTATAATGTCCTTGTTTAAACAATAACAGAGTAAAAAACTTTCGTTCAAACCCTGTTTTGGGTGAATTAAAAATTATCAAAGAGATTGAATTCATATAAAATATATCATCAAATATCTGGGTTTTATATTCTCTTATAATAATTGTGATCCATGTGATACATTTTATCAAACATGATGTTACTCTTTTATAATCATATGCTACTACATTCTACCCATTAAATAAATTGTGTGCTCTTAATTTAATCATGTTCTCAATAATGAAGTGTTTCAAATTTGAAAATACAACTATTGGAATAAAAAAATGTGATAAGGGTTAATTAATATTATTTTTTATAAGATAAAAAATATAAGTATAAAGTACATCTATAATAACACATAACTAGGATTCAATGTATAAGAACATATGTTAGATGTGAAGATACGAAAATGGAATAAAGATGATAAATAATTTTAGAGACTAATAGAGAACATTAATCCGGTGAAATTTAATCATGAATTAAAATTTAAGGACATAAACAATTATATATTTTATGTGTTAAATAACAATGAATTGATACTATGTGAATGTAATTGGGAAATTTTTTCGTTCAACTTCCTTTAGCTAATGTTGATGAATTCTATTACTATTTATTAATATTAGTAAATAAACATACTTTATATCCATCTTTTTAACGGCAATCATTTGATATTTTGGTTATTCTTGGATAAATTTTCAATTAATCTCTTATTCTATTAAATTAATATCCAAATAATGACTTTTATTATACATGAAACAATAAAATTCACTTTTAATATATTATAATATTCTTAATGGAATGAGAAATAATTCCTCTAGAATTTATTAATTCTTTGTAAAAAAATTTTATTACACGATATACAATATTGAAAATAATTGTAAGGTGAAATAATAAACTAATCCCTAAAACCTCATCAAAAAATTCACTTAATAAATTTCCTAAATGGTTAACCATATGACCCTCAAAAAATATTAAATTTTAAAACTTTATAAATAAGGTCACTAAATTTACAAAATTAATGTATTATTATCCCCCAACACAACATGAAGTATCTTTTAATTATCACTTACCAATCATGAGACTAACTTCATTTTTTATTCCCTTGAAACAAAGTAATAAACTGTTCACAGAATTACTTTTTTTAATCATCAATTCCATTTTATAAATGCTCTCAAATCCTAAATGGTATAACACTATAGTATAAAACGTAAACATTTCATAATTTTAATAACCACAATATCACTGACGAAATACTCAAATGACATAACTCGTGAATCCAAACAAAAGAACATTAATAATTCCACTTCATCATTGGTAATAGCATAACTTTGACCTTGTTCCCTTCTCTAATTTTTCGGTATACTTCTTTGAAAGTTGTGGAATTCAATTTTTTAGTTCCCCATATCCTTACAGTTAAAGCATTGAACTTTGGAAAATTCATTCTTATAATTCCCATCAAGAGAATGGTTTAATTTCTTCCATAGTTGTTGAAGTATCCCATTCCTTTAGAAAAGAACAATGGTGTTTCATTTAAAAATTATCACATGTGGTAAAATACCCCTTTCCTTTCTTCCCTTTATCAGCCTTTTCCAACGTTGTCCTTTTAGAAATCAGAACTTTTATAAACATTATTAGTTTTCTTGATTTAATCAAATTTCATATGGTTATATCAAAAAAATGAACTTATTTGGTTTTAGTATATAATATTGGGTTTAAAAGATCATTAATACACATTTTTTTATACTATATCCTTTTAAAAGTGCTTAAATGGTTAATATAAATATACGGTTTTGATTAATCAAATTGGAAAAATCGAAGGAAGTGATGGCCTCGACCAGTAAGATCATACCCAAAAATTATCATTTATTAAATCGTCTAATAGAGATGGAATCACTAGGTTTTGACCTCGACCAAGCCTAGTATGAATCCCAACAACACAATAATGTGTAAAACCTTTTATGGGATATGTTCAAGCTCATAGAGATCATGGAACAAACTATGCAATCTGAACAACCCAATGAAAAAATGATCATTGGACAGATTAACAATAGGGGTTTTTCATGTTTATTAATTGGATATGTATCAACAACATAATAACAGAAATACTTATATTGTATTTTCAATTAATTAATCTTTATAATTTCTTCTTTTAATTACATTGTAAATTATTATTCTTTTTATACAATGAAATAATTATTTTTAATTGTTATTCAATTTCAATTAATGCATTAATTTTGGTGAATTAATAGGTCTTTGAAGTAAATAATATTTTAACTAAATATTGCTATGAATAAATTTTTATTAAATATAAATGAACCTATTATTTTTATGAAGTCAAATTATTTTTTTAGAAGGGTTTGAAAAATGTTATTGTCAAAAAAACCAAGAATTTTTCAATAAATATTGATTTTAATTTTAAAAGTGAAAATTCATATATTTAGGAAATTATTTTTATAAAATTTATATTATTCTTGAAATCATAATTTCAATATTATCCAATACTTAATTTTTTATAATTTTCCATGGTAATCAAATTCAAAAGTAACCATTAAAGAGGGTATCATTATACAACATGTATTATGGCATCATAATGATAGAAAGATGATATACTAAATACTATAACGTGTATTGATGACCAAATATAGGTTATTCCTATTAAAATAAAGTAATTTAATATTTATTTGAATAATTTTATAAATCCATTATGAATCGGAAAAACCCCCTTTTACATTTTTATAGTTTTATAATAATTTCTTTTAAAGGTATGACTCAATTTCACATTAGAAAGGGTATTATTTTATTCTTTTAGGATATAATAATTATTAAATTATGAAAATAAATCCCTTTTTTGAATAGATAAATGGAAAAAACACTGGAAGGATTGAGTTTTTTGTTCTTTTATTATATAGAGTCCAAAACATAGGATTACGAAATGATACAAAATTCCCCACTCATTTCCTATATAAAGACACCCCATCTGCATTTTTCCTTCACTAAAAATCCATTCAGAATGTATTTACTCTACCATCCCCTCTCTATAGCCCTCAAATTTTTCCCCTATGATCAAAATTACAACCTCCCAAGAATTTGGAGTCATACTCTCAAGGTATGGGGCATCTCTCTCCTATTTTCAATTGAAGAATCTTCTCCATTTTATAATTTTTTTCATTTAGAAATGTTCGGATATATTCTTTAATATACACCTTACTGTTAATTTGGTTAATAAATGATGAGATATCCCTTACGCTATCAATAATACCTCCTATTAAACTTTATGTACGTTTGTTACCATTTAAAAATTTAATAATTTGGCTTCTACTTCACCCATTTCATTTAGTTTCATCATTATATTATTAATTCTATTTACAATTACTATTTGTAGAATATATTTTTACATATACCTATTATTATCAATTTTAATTCCAGATAATGAGAGAACTCATTATCTCTCATCAACTAATTTAATTAATTTTTATGTGACTTTATTATGCCACTAAAATTCGACCATTATTTCCCCTAAAAACAATTATTTATTGAATAACTAAACCGATTTAATATCATGGATGTACATATTTATGTTGTTATACATATTTATTGGGGACATAATTCTATGTACACCATGATTTTTTATCAGGTAATAAAATATTATTATGAATGAATCCTTGTTTTCTGTTCTATGTGGCACACTTATTCATGAGAATGAAATGAATGTTGTAGGTGCCCCTAGAATTATATAACACTCCAATGCTTTGCGTAATGTTTATTCTCATGAGACATCTTGTTGGGATAAGTAGTAAACATGATTACATTGTGGGAATTTTCTAAAATTATTTGTCGTCATTTATCATATACCTATGTTTATGATGATTTGTATTTTATTGATTCTAAATTTCCCATGTTTTCTTTATGTTGTCATGATATAACATGTATTATTTTTCATGTATAAGATTATCACCCCTTGTATGCCCCATCAATCTTTTTTATTTTCTAACATGTATTTTTTATTCATGTTATTACATGTTTATTTTCTTACAGTGATTTATTTCTCACCTAATTCTTATGTATGTACCCTTGTTATCCCATGAAGTTTTAAGTGAGATCATGTTATGTTTTCAATAAAGAAGATGTTTTCATGTTTTCAGTTCTCATTTATTGTACCTAATTACCAAATACACTATAATTATTTATCTTAAATAGTTTATTATGTGTAATCATATTTAATAAATCAAGTATTAATGGAAAATAAACGAAAGGGTTTTCATTGTTGGTTTAAGAGGAAATGTTTTGTTATTATTGGGATTAATATATGAAAACACTAGACAAAGCCTTGGGTATTAAAATATGTACAAAAAAATTCCCTAAATTTTTGTAACTATAAAGTAAATTTTATGTCATGAAGGTACATCCCTATTTGGAAACTACAATTGGATCTATCTATGGCACATATTTATATAGGGTTAAAACCCGAAAACACCACATTGAGCTAGACTCAACGGAAAAATGGTGCCTAAAAAAAGGCCTTGCTGCACACATGGTTTGACATAGCTAATGGATATGCCTGTTTAAAAAAATAATCTAATTATAAATAATTAATAACAGAGAAAATACCCATTAGTATATAATTTAAGAATTGGGTCATGGATATCCAAGATTATAGCCATAAAATTCCCATGATAAAAAAATTCATGTAATTTGTAATTTATATCATTAATTAAATTAGATTTTATTTTATTTGTTTAGTAGTTTGAAGCTACTCATACCTATTTGTCCCGTTATTATATATAATGGTAAATAATAACAGTAATTAGGTTAAAAATAATTAATATGAGAAGTTTCATTACTGCCCCAATGAGATTCACAACCCAGTGTGAGCAAGAATCACAAACTTTGTGATCGTAATCTCTATGATGATTGAGGTTATGAGTCTAAAACTAGATATAGAGGAGTGAACAAATCCCCCTATTACTAAAAAAGTTTTGATTGAAAGAATAATATGAGAAAGACCCTAGACATTCAATGTATCATTTGAGCCCTTAATCATAGAAAAATTGATCAACTACACTGAGATGATCTTCTCTATCCTTCAATGATCTGAGAATGAGAAGGTTCGTCTGGATTCATTTCATATGTAATAATAATCTGAATAATGGAGAAAATTGATCAAAAATTAAATTCCTAAGGAATATTTTTATGTGATGTGGTGGAAGGAATTCCAAGAAATGTTTTTTGAACGTTATTTTCCTCTCACTCTCTTACATAAAATATAAATGGATTTTATTTCCCATAATCAAGATGATGAGGAATCTATCAGTGTGTATATGGAAAACATCACAATACATGCACGATACACCTCAGCCTTTTTTATTTCCATTGAAATCAAGGATGAATACATATTTTTGGTATATAACATATTATACAAATAGATATGGATATCTGAATGATTGATAGTGATGAGGAAATTTTATAATCTAACATCATCGTTGAGATGGAGATGGTAGAATCATAACAGTATCTTGGCGGAATGATATGGAGATTCTAGTTTAATTCCGGTATTCTAATGAAGAAATCTAGTGTTTCAACAAAATATCGACATCCCACTTTTCAATGGAATGGGAGAAAAGTAACCCATATATTTCCTAAGGGGGGATACCGAAATGATTTAGGTTTGGGAAGGAAGGGAACCGAAATAGAAATTTGCAATCGGAGAAACCCCCCAATTAAATAGAGAAAATTAATGTTCCATTAAACCCTCATCACATTGATCATTTCATCAACTATAGAGAACCGAGGAAATTTGCAACCCAGTTCCCTAGGAAAATGGTTTTCAATGACAAATAAAAACCTCGAAGGTAACAGTAGTGAGATTTTTTCATTACAACCACTGAGGTGGATCCTTAAAACAATGAGGTGGCAGAAAAGCAATTTATTCATTCATGAGAAGTGAAAATACCTTTTGATTGTACTTTTATTAATTTTTTCATATCATACATGTTTATTATAACTATTAAAACACCACCGTAAAACATGGGAGTATAGTAATATGTGAAATTGTAAAATGGGAAAAATTATTACATCCCATATTTATAAATCATGCCCTATAAAATTTTTTGGGTTGAAAATTCAAGAAAAACTTCTCATACTCCATTTAGAAAAACTTAATTCAAATATATTTATCTATTTTCTTTCCCTATTTAGATACAATATAAATTTTCATGAGAATGAAATCACTCACTGTATCATGAATCGACCCCGATTTATAAAATGGAAAGGATGAGGATGACATTTATTTAGTGAAAAAATTTCATGTATAGATATTATTTAACTAAAAAAAGTTTTATTATATCTACTTTTTGGTTCTAGAGAAAGAATCATCCTTTATGACATGCCCATTCTATGGTAAGAGGCTGATCTATTCCCCCAAATAATTCCCATGCCATCCTCCTAGATGAGATGCTGGTTTTTCCCATCGAGCTTACACTTAGGGATTTAATATTATCCAATACTCTATATAGAATGGATATTGTGGAACACAACTATTTGAATAAATAACTATAATATAACTTGGATAAAGGGTTTATACACCCATGTGCTTCACCTTGGGGTGTACCTGTCCTCTAAATCTAGAAGAAGGATGGATCAATTTTACTTTTTCATTTATTTTCATGAGCTCCACAAGAACACTATATGGAAAAAGTATCATCTTCCATAGATGTGTGATTATATAAGCAGAGCACAATACTTTTCAATGGTGGATCCTTTTTTAGGATATTAACAAGTTACGGTGAAGAAGAAGGATATCCCCATACTGTTTTCCATACAATATATGGTAACTATGAGTTCGTAGTAACACCAGTATGATTCAATAACGATCTAGTAATCTTCATGAAATTGATGAATATAGTATTTAGAGATTAAATTTACAATTTTTCAGTATTATTTATAATTTATACTCTAATATAGTCCAATAGTAAGGAGGAGCATGAAGGGTATCCTTATATTTTTCTAATGGCATTATAAAAGGAGAAGCATTATGAAAAGTTAATATACTATGAGTTTTGGTTTAAGGGTGTCACATTCCAAGGGAATATCATCATATGAAATGACATATTTTTTGACCCTTAAAAGCAAAAATAAATTAGAGTATTACCTAGTGGAATATCTATGATATTAATCCATATTTTCCTAGGATTAGGTGGGTACTATCATTGATTTTGGATAAATTTCTCATGATTTTCCAGAGCTATATCCAATCTAACAGGTATGAGAGTCATGTTTTCTTAGATTCATTTATATGAAGAGAGATTTAATGAATCATAAAGAGGTTCATCTCTGAAAAAGTACTCCAACTACCCACAAGAGGATAATATCTCATTGTATTCCATGATACTATGAAGAATGGATTAGTATATTCATTTATGAAAAATGAAAAAGTGGTATCCAATGATTTAATTTTGTTGAATGTTCACAAATAAAACTACCCATCACATGATTTAGAGTTTGAGTTATTGATGTTAACATTGAAAATATGGAAGAATTAACTATATGGGGTGAAGTGAGAAATATATATAGATCACAAAATACTCATGTATATATACACACGGAAAGAGATGAATACATGCCAATGATGATGGTTATATCTGATCAGGGGCCTTAACTACTCAATTCAATACCATCTTATGAATAAAAATAATAAATTAGATAATCTTAGTTGTAATGATCTATAAATTATTTAATTTATGAGAATTGAGAGGGATCTGATATTCATATAATTTAAATGAATAAACATGAGAATTATAATGAAGAAACAACATCATTTCTTTTACAAATTATTGCTCAACTGTACCTTTTGTAGAGGATAAATAATTCTCAAAGAGATGATACGAGGAATTAGAAGATATTGGAAGCTATAAGAAAATGAAAACCATGGAGTTAAATGTTAATGAATATGGTGTTATAGGATTTTGATCATGAATATGTGTACCAAAAAATATAGATATATAGAAAGAGTTATTGGATGAATCACATACAATGTCCATCTCCATGCATTGGGAAAAGACAAATATGTAACATGATCTCTACGAGAACTATTTGTGGGAGAATATGAATAAATATATCCTAGAATAGATCTTAATATGTCCTTTCTGTCAACAGGTGAAGGTAGAATGTCAAAAATTGAAGGGGATGATTCAACCATTAACCATACTGACATGGAAATCGGTAAACATCACCATGGAATTCTCTAATGGTCTTCTAAATACATTAAGATGAAATATCGGTATCTAGGTTTTGGTGGATCATCTTAAAAAGAATTCACACTTAATTAACATTATATAGGACTTATCACATGATCAATTTTCAAGGATATACATTAGAAAAGTGGCATAGATATTTGGAATACCACTCTCGATTGTAAATGATCGATACCTAATATTACCCTCTATGTTATGAAAGAGTCCCTAACATGATCTACATAATATGTTAAACTTCAACACATATTATCACCCCCAAATTGACAGTGAATCACAGTGAACTATTAAAACACTAAAAGACATGATGAGATAAAACATAATTGACTTCAAAGGAGGATGGAACCAACATCTTACTATTGACAAATTTTTATATAATTAAACTTTCCAATCTGGAATCCAATTGGCTCCCAATGAATCCTATTATGGGAATAGGTAGAGAAAACATGAATTATAGGATTATTTTGAGGAATTGAATATCATAGGTTATATAACGGTTGAGGAAATGGTGGAAAATTTTATGACCATCCAATAGCACATCATGACTTCTCTGATTAAACAGAAGTTATATTATAAAAGTTGATGATGAGACTTAGTGTTTTATGTTAGAGATATGGTATAAATCTACATATCTCCAAGGAAAAAATCATGATATTTGGGAAGAATGTAATTTTTAATCCAAGATACATCATCCCATTTATGATCCGTGATCGCATCAGAGAGGTGGCTAGTTGACTAGCACTCTCACATAACATATCTCAAGTAAATTATGTATCCCATGTATCACTATTGAGGATAAATATAACAGATCCCTAAAATATACTAAATCTTTAGGTTGTAAAATTAGTGAATGATATATCATATGTGGTGAATATGGTGAAGATATTAGATCATATAGAAATATTTCTAGGAAATAATATGATTCACATGGTTAAATGTTTGCGGAGAAAAAAAAATTTGATGAAAATATAATTATTTATTGTGGAATTACATATACATATTTCAGACTACATTTTAGTTGAATAAAATATTATGATTTATGAATACATTTTGTTTCATCTATACTGAACTTCTATGAATGAAAAACAAATGAATGGGATAGGTGTGTTGTGCCCATAATTATATAGTGCTCCAATGAACTGGGTAATGATTATTCTCATGAGACTTTATGTTGGGGAATTGAGTAAATATTATGCATTTATTTAAATTTTCATATCATGGTGTCTTTTAATTAATCCTTGAATAATGTTTATGATGCAATTTTTTATATATTTTCTATATTTCCCATGTTTTTTTATGTTGACTTGATATATCATATCTTGTTATTCATGTTAATGATTCTCAACACTTTTAATACCCATTAACATTTATACTATATAAAATGTATTACTATATTCTTGGTATTACATATTTATTACCATAAGAGGATTTATAGATCACCCCTATTCTGTATGTCCCCAGGTTATCCCATAAAATTTTAACTGAGTGCATGCTAATGAAGTTTTTAATTAAGAATATGTTTTTCTGGTATTAAGTTGTTTTTTAATGTACATAATTCACAAAAAATAGAAATATCGAACTTTTGGGATGTATGAGGTGTAAAATTATATAATAAATCATGTAATAATGTGTAATAAAGAGAAGGGTTGGCATAGGATTCTTTTTATTTTTCTTTCCAATAAATCAATAATTTATAGAGAATTCATTCTCGTTCTTATTTTCACATGATATTTTATCATCATATGATGATAATGTTTTGGGGAGTTTTTCCTGTATAAATATATGATAAATTCTATAATTGAAATTATCATTTTATCACTTTTGATTAAATGCATTGATCTGCTTCCCATTTATTCAACTATGTCTTATTTATAGATGATTTTATATATTATATTAGGTCATATCATTATAAAAAAGAATGTAAATAAATGAAAAACTACTTGAAAATATTATCCAAAACTAATCTAATAACAAAAGAAATGGTTACATTTGAAATATATTTATTTTAAAATCCTTAATTATTTTTTCTAAAGAATATGAAAATAATATTAATCATTTTCCTTGGGATTGTTAAACAAGGTGCACTTTATGGCATGTAGTTGTGGAGTAGGTGATTATATGGTCAATTACAATGCCCCTTTTTATAGTTATTATCCATTGGTACCTATATTAAATAACCACATCCACATTTAGTATATAAGAGGGGATCTATGATTAAAAAAATAACTTAATATACTTCTTAGAAAAAAATTGTGGGTTCTCTTCAGTACTTTTCCTCAATGTGTATTTATAAGGCCCCAGCCTTAAACCTTACTGAATCTTGAGTTTTTACAAGATTACACATTGAGGATCTTTTCAGGTTTAGAGTTTTAGAGAATTAGATCATGAAACTTGCATTACATTCCACATTTAAAAAAAGTGGTTACATAAAAGACAATATTCATTCTTCCCATCAAGAGAAACATATTTAAAATAAAACACGGATTCTTTCTTGACACATCCTTGACACTATCATCACATCATGTACCTTTCCCTTGACCTGTGAAAATCATTTCAAAAACATGGGATGAGCATAAAAAGCTCAGTAAGGGTTATAAAAATATGGAAAGGAAACATGAGTTCATATATACATAAGAATGTAATCATACATTACCCATAAAACATAGGCACTTTAACATACCTTATCAAACCATGAATAAATCAAATAAATCATAAGACATAAAGGTAACTTGAGGCATTCATAACATTCTTACATAGGGAGTAACCCTCTTGGTTACGTTTTGGAATACCCATCACAGTATATTCCCTAAATCTCTTCGGGGAAACCAAAACGTTTCACTCCTTCGCATTACCCAATGCATTGGAGAGCTATATCGGGCTCACCCGCCCTTAGTTTATCACGGAACCACCCGTCTTCATAACAATGCCCAAGAACCATAACATAATCTTATCACATAAAACATGCATAAAGGAAACATAACATTTCCACCTTTCAATAACAAGATATCAATACAACACATTGATATAAATACATTATGAAAACCATTTTCAATACCAAAATAAAAAAAAGTAAAACATGGTATTTATTTTTCTTTTAAAAAGATGGTAAAGCTTGTAGAGGAAGCCGAAACTCAAATAATGGTCACAGCGGCGGAGAAGTCGTTGTGGCCGCTTACGTACGACAAAAACATCCCTTTTTGTCATTTAATAAACACTTTGTAAAAAATATTCCTTTTGAATAAACGTAAAAGTCAAAGGGTTTTATACACCGTATAAAATAAGGTTGTGTATAAAATAGAATATGCCTCAATGAAAGGAGATTGAGACGAAGTCCATTACAAAGACTGTATCCTTGGTTTAAGGATAAATCAATTACATAATTACGTGTGACAAATGAGTACAACAAATATAAGTGGATATTAAGTGTAAAATAAACAAAGTTAATTCACACATATTCATAGGATGACATATTCAATAACTACATGTTGAACCCAAAGAAATCGAAATTGGGTTAAGAAGTTCCCTTGACAGCCTAACGGCGTCACATCAAAATGAGTTGATGAGAGATAAAAAAAAGATATCTCATCACTTGGACATAAAATTTACATCAATATGGATATATAAGAACATATCCCAACATAACAATATGTAATATAAAAGACCAAACAAAAGAAGTCATTTAAAAAGGGGAGGGTGAAAGGTTCCCTTACCAACATGGGTATCTTTCGAAACATACGCCTCGTGAAAGAAGGACAATACAACATTGATGTAAATACTCATAAATGAATTAATATTACACAATGAGTAAAATAATGGTCATTAAATACACCACTCAAAAGAAATTGTGGAAAATGTACCATAAATCTCACAGGAATAAAAGTGAGATGAAAAATCCCTTACGAAAACTCGGCAGCCTAACGGCACCACTTAAAACTTCCAAAAAAGGATTGATGAGATCAAATAGGGTCTCTCATCGTATTAACATAAAGTTTACAGAAATAGGAATATAAAAGAACATCCCCCAACATAACAAAGGGGAGATTAAAAGAAGTGACATAAAGGAGAGGACTTAAAAAGAAAGAGAGAGGTTAGATCTCTTATGAAAATTCGGCAGCCTAACGGTGCCACTCAAAACTTCCAAAATGGATTAATGAGAGGAAATACGGTATCTCATCATATGAACATAATAAGTACAGTAGGACTAATATAAAATAACATCCCAATCATAAGAAATATGATATTAAAAGGAATGAAATAAAAGAGTGTACTTAGAAAGAAAGAGAGGTGTAGGATCCCTTACCTCGGGTCCGACTTGACTCGATCATTCTTTAACATCCTTTAAAAGTGTAACTCCTTTTTATTTGAGCCTAAAGGCTTCTTTTGAAAGGATTATGCCCAAAGGGAATCCTCTAGGATGAGGAGAGGGATGTGGAGAGAGTAAATGGGAAGGGGATGGCCGAGCCAAAGGCTTGAGGAGTGTGTGAAATGAGGTAGAGGTGGGGGCCTTTTATAAGAGGAGAGGAGGGGCACTTTTGGAAATCATGAAACTATTATTTTATTTTCAAAAGTGTTTAGAATTTCTAAGGTCCCACATTGAAATATATCTAATATAATATGATAAGGCTTAGAAATATTCCCATCCAATAGTTTTTGGACAAGTTTAGGTCTTAGATTTTATATTATCGTTTCGTTTTATTTAAACTGTTCATTAATGAGGTCATCGTTGCATAGTCATGATGTCATAATTAAATTAATTTATTTAATGTCTAAAAATTATAACAAAAACATCCTGATGTAGGAAATCTTTTTATCTTTCCAAATAGTATTTATAGACAAAAATATGATTAGTATAACCCCTTCTAAAAATTGTTTTAGTAAAACAATTTATGGTAGTGTCATTTTCACCTTTATTTAAAAAAACGCATTAAAGTCATTATCTCACCCAAGAGGCTCCATAGGGTGCCCTAAATCGACCCATGGGTTGTCTTGGTCGGCCATGACTCATCCAATAGGGGTAGGACAAGTTTCAGGGTGTTTTCATATTTTTATAATATCATTTTTACCTTAAATTACACTAATTACCTCTAATCGCGATTAATGAAAAAAAGTTACTATTCACCAAAAAATTATTTTCATCCCATTGAACCACATTTTACATAATAATGACAACCATGTATGTCGGATTTTCAAAATTCAATACACATTAGTGGTAAACTTTCATTTAACTGGAAAATCAGTTTTCTTGATTAGCACTTAGTGGTTTCACTATTCATCAAAAATTGGAGTTTTTCAGATAATTACCAAAAATTCACTCTAAGCTATATTCGATATTCCGAATTCAAAAATGATTTTTATATTACCTAATTCAAAGAATATAAGTAGAATTAAATATTTTAATAATTAACTCCCGCTGTCAAAACAAATAGCGTGTTTTTATGAAACAATATATATCAAAAGATTGATATTTGTTTATGTCGAATTTCAAAGTGAAATTAATTCCATAGTCCACCATTGAATCAAATGGTAAAAATATTTTATGGTTTAACTTTAAAACCAATTCAAAAGATAATATAATCATATAAATAAATTATATTAAAAGAGGTTTTGAATTAAAATACAACATTTTTCACTTATTTATAAAAAATGAACTTTATCGGAGGAATAAAAAATCATACACAAAGTAAATTTTGATGTCCCAATTATAAAGAAGGATTTTATTTGGTTCAAAAGAATGTATAAGAGTGACCAAAACTATATTTAATGAGGGTTCACCATCAAAAGGTGATAAGTGAACCTTTAGTGAAAACTAGGGCATATACGCCTAAAATTGAATTCTTTCCGTATTTTAAGCCTTTTTCTTTTATTGGATAAATGTAAAAACATTTAAAAACATATATAATCATATTTTAGTTATTTCTATCTATTATCGCCAATACAACGGCTACATGTTAACTTCCATTTAAAATAATATTATTTTATTATTATAGTGCAACATAAGATTCCCAAGAAACTCGTTGTTGCGTGTTGGGTACGCCATCGAGCATAGCATCCCCTTTAAAGTCATATTAATATTTTATTCACAAATATGGATAAATATGAAAATTTCATATTCTTTATTTACCTGGGGTGTTACAACCTTCCCCCCTTTTGGGAATTGGGTCCTCACTATTTTAAAATTGGGTTTGGAAACATCTTTTAAAGTCCCACACCGGAAGAAGAGTCGATAAAACAATCACTTTAAAATAAAGAAAGATAAGTACAAAGGTCACCCGAGTTAACCCATACTAGGATTCCATGTATGAAAACATGGACATGGAGGAGAAAACATAGGTTCATGTTCTGATGAAGAGGGATAGAAAACATGTTTAGGAGAAAGTTAACCATGAGAAAATCACAAACTTGTGATGGGTTAAACGGTATTCGATTCCCCAGTAGGAAAAGTTAATAGACAACATTTTTGTTTTAAGATACTTTTTATTGGGGAATTTATTCATAAGGAAACATAATCACTTATCATGTTGACTTTCAACTTTTATTAGATTCCTTACACAAACTCATATTTTCTCCCAAAGGCGAGTATTTAGGAAGACTTGTTCACATTAAGAGTACTATAATCAACTTTTAGAGAATCACCTAATCCACAAAAGAGAACTATATACTTCCCATGTCTTTAGACTTTAACCAAAACCAAAACCAAAAAGGCTAGTACAAGACCAGATAATCCAGAAAAGGATAACCCTTTATAAAAATAAAATTTATTCTTAACCTCCAAAATTTGTCCAACAAAACCCAAAGTTCAACGAGGACCATTAGATAAACAATTTGTCCATAAAATTCTTCAAAGTAAACAAATCTAAGATTGAAACCCAAATATTTAAAGGATTTAGTCACATAGTCTTCCAAGTAAAATCGTAACATTTATCTCTAAACAACATCAGTTGCTCCTAAAGTCTCATATTGAAAAGTAATTAACCTAATCACATATCATCCATGATAGGTTAATCATTTTCATAAATAAACCTAAATCAACTTACTCTTAATTCATAAAATCATATAACTAGAAAGAATCAGTCAAACTAACCAGGGAATTCACGTAGTCCAGTGGTAGGCAATAAATACCAGTCGTACTTTGGTTGTGGGTTTAATTCCCGCAGCATTGTCCGACGTGACGGGTTGTCACACGGTCTGCGTGTTGTCCTTTTTCCAAAACTATATAATTCTCAAAACATTTCCCAAAACAAGATAAAATCTTCAAAATAAACATAACATATTTTAACCTCAAGTTTATCTCATGCCTTTCATTTTCCATCATAACATATAATAACCCATAATTACCTCAAAAGTAAGGATCATATAAACCCTAGTGGTTACCTTTTTAATTATTACCTGAACTTCCACATTGATTGGTCATCTCGTACATGATGAATTATAGAACATACCAAGGTTCATGTGATTGATCATGACTCCTTGATAGTTGGTTTAGAACAACGACGAGTTTCCTCATTGAATACCCCATTTCATCGAGTCTCTTAATCAGAGAACCACCACAGTTTCCTTCAAACCAATTGTCACTTTGTTGCCTGCGAGATCCATCCATTCACTAAAAACAGAAATGTCAGTGTGAGTATATCAACAAAACCATCATTTACTAATGAGGAAGGTAAACAATAAGATATACTTACTCATTCACTTTATCTAAAACTAGGACTCTTTCTGAAATCCTAACCATTATGGTAATGTCACTTATGCTTAGAGAATACCCTAACCTCTAAAGTTATCTAAACCGACCTTTCATACCAACCATAAGGCCCCAGCCTTAAACCTTAATTAATCTTGAGTTATTACAAGATTACACATTGAGGATCATTTCAGGTTTAGAGTTTTAGATAATTAGGTCATGAAACATTCATTATATTCCACATTTAAACAAAGTGGTTACATAAAAGACAATATTCATTCTTCCCATCAACGGAAACATATTTAAAATAAAACACGGATTCTTTCTTGACACATCCTTGACACTATAATCACATCATGTACCTTTCCCTTGACCTGTGAAAAACATTTCAAAAACTTGGGATGAGCATAAAAAGCTCAGTAAGGGTTATAAAAATATGGAAAGGAAACATGAGTTCATATATACATAAGAATGAAATAATACTTTACCCATAAAACATAGGCACTTTAACATACCTCATCAAACCGTGAATAAATCAGAGAAATCATAAGACATAAAGGTAACTTGAGGCATTCATAACATTCTTACGTAGCTAGTAACCCTCTTGGTTATATTTTGGAATACCCATCACAGTATATTCCCTAAATCTCTTCGGAGAAACCTTAACGTTTCACTCCTTCGCATTATCCAATGCATTGGAGAGCTATATCGGGCTCACCTGCCCTTAGTTTATCACGGAACCACCCGTCTTCATAACAATGCCCAAGAACCATAACATAATATTATCACATAAAACATGCATAAAGGAAACATAACATTTCCACCTTTCAATAACAAGATATCAATACAACACATTGATATAAATACATTATGAAATCCATTTTCAATACCAAAATAAAAGAATAATAAATCATGGTATTTATTTTTCTTTTAAAAAGATGGTATGGCTTGTAGAGGAAGCCGAAACTCAAATAATGGTCATGGCGGTGGAGAAGTCGTTGTCGCCGCATATGTACGACAAAAACATCCCCTTTTGTCGTTTAATAAACACTTTGTAAAAAATATTCCTTTTGAATAAACGTAAAATTCAAAGGGGTTTATACACCTTATTAAATAAGGTTGTGTATAAAACAGAATATGCCTCAATGAAAGGAGATTGAGACGAAATCCCTTACAAAGACGGTATCCTTGGTTTAAGGATAAATCAATTACATAATTATGTGTGAAAAAAAATACACCAAATATAAGTGGATATTAAGTGTAAAATAAAAAAAGGTCATTCACACATATTCAAAGGATGACATATTCAATAACTACATGTTGAACCCAAAGAAATCGAAATTGGGTTAAGAAGTTCCCTTGACAGTCTAACGACGTCACATCAAAATGAGTTGATGAGAGATAAAAAAAGGATATCTCATCACTTGGACATAAAATTTACATCAATAAGGATATATGATAACATATACCAACATAACAATATGTAAAATAAAATACCCAACAAAATAAGTCTTTTAAAAAGAGGAGGGTGAAAGGTTCCCTTACCGACATGGGTATCTTTCGAAACATACGCCCCGTGAAAGAAGGACAATACAACATTGAAGTAAATACTCATAAATGAAAGAATATTACACAATGAGTAAAATAATGGTCATTACATACACCACTCAAAGGAAATTGTGGAAAATGTAGCATAAATATCACAGGAATAAAATTGACATGAAAAATCCATTACGAAAACTCGGCAGCCTAACGACGCCACTTAAAACTTCCGAAAATGGATTGAAGAGATCAAATAGGGTCTCTCATCGTATTAACATAAAGTTTACAAAAAGAGGAATATAAACGAACATCCCCCAACATAACAAATAGGAGATTAAAAGAAGTGACATAAAGGAGAGGACTTAAAAAGAAAGAGAGAGGTTAGATCTCTGACGAAAATTCGGCAGCCTAACGGCGCCACTCAAAACTTCCAAAATGGATTGATGAGAGGAAATAGGGTATCTCATCATATGAACATAATAAGTACAGTAGGAGTAATATAAAAGAACATCCCAATCATAAGAAATATGAGCTTAAAAGGAATGACATAAAAGAGTGTACTTAAAAAGAAAGAGAGGTGTAGGATCCCTTACCTCGGTTCCGACTTGACTCGATCATTCTTTAACATCCTTTAAAAGTGAAATGCCTTTTGATTTGAGCCTAAAGATTTCCTTTGAAAGGATTCTGCCCAAAGGGAATCCTCTAGGATGAGGAGAGGTATGTGGAGAGAGTAAATGGGCAGGGGATGGCCGAGCCAAAGGCTTGAGGAGTGTGTGAAATGAGGTAGAGGTGGAGAGCCTTTTATACGAGGAGAGGAGGGGCACTTTTGGAAATCATTAAACTATTATTTTATTTTCAAAAGTGTTTCGAATTTATAAGGTCCCACATTGAAATATTTCTAATATAAGATGATAAGGCTTCAAAATATTCCCATACAATAGTTTTTGGACAAGTTTAGGTCTTAGATTTTATATTATCGTTTCATTTTATTTAAACTGTTCATTAATGAGGTCATCATTGCATCATCATGATGTCATAATTAACTTAATTTATATAATGTCTAAAAATTATAACAAAAATATCCTGATGTAGGAAATCTTTTTACCTTTCCAAAGAGTATTTATAAGCAAAACTATGATTAGTATAACCCCTTCTAAAATTTTTTTTAGTAAAACAATTTATGTTAGTGTCATTTTCACCTTTATTTAAAAAAAGGCATTAAAGTCATTATCTCACCCAAGAGGCTCCATAGGGTCCCCTAAATCGACCCATGGGTTGTCTTGGTCGGCCATGACTCATCCAATAGGGGTAGGACAAGTGTCATGGTGTTTTCATATTTTTATAATATCATTTTTACCTTAAATTACACTAATTACGTCTAATCACGATTAATGAAAAAAAGTTACTATTCACCAAAAAATTATTTTCATCCCATTGAACCAGATTTTACATACTAATGACAACCATGTATGTCGGATTTTCAAAATTCAATACACATTAGTGGAAAACTTTCATTTAACTGAAAAATCAGTTTTCTTGATTACCACTTAGTGGTTTGACTATTCATTAAAAATTGGAGTTTTTCAGAAAATTACCAAAAATTCACTCTAAGCTATATTCGATATTCCGAATTCAAAAATGATGTTTATATTAACTAATTCAAGGAATATAAGTAGAATTAATAAATTTAATAATTAACTCCCGCTGTCAAAACAAATAGCGTGTTTTTAAGAAACAATATATATCAAAAGATTGATATTTATTTATGTCGAATTTCAAAGTGAAATTAATTCCAAAATCCACCATTGAATCAAATGGTAAAAATATTTTATGGTTTCACTTTAAATCCAATTCAAAATATAATATAATCGTATAAATAAATTAGTTTAAAAGAGGTTTTTAATTAAAATACAACATTTTTCACTTATTCATAAAAAATGAACTTTATCGAAAGAATAACAAAAACACACACAAAGTAAATTTTGATGTCCCAATTATAAAGAAGGATTTTATTTGGTCCAAAATAATGTATAATAGTGACCAAAACTATATTTAAAGAGGGTTCGCCATCAAAAGGTGATAAGTGAACCTTTAGTGAAAACTAGGGCATATATGCCTAAAATTGAATTCTTTCCGTATTTTAAGCCTTTATCTTTTATTGGATAAATGTAAAAACATTTAAAAACATATATATTAATATTTTAGTTATTTCTATCCATTCTCTTCAATACAACGGCTACATGTTAACTGCCATTTAAAATAATATTATTTTATTATTAGAGTGCAACGTAAGATTCCCAAGAAACTCATTGTTGCGTGTTGGGTACGCCATCGAGCATAGCGTCCCATTTAAAGTAATGTTAATATTTTATTCACAAATATGTATAAATATGAAAATGTCATATTCTTTATTTACCTGGGGTGTTACAGTATTATAGTGCAATATTCCCTGATAGTTGTCTTCCAAAATGTTATTAATATTGTTTCTTCTAAAAATAATATGATACCAAATATATAATTGTTATCCCTAGTATCTTAAATACAATGTATACATTATTACATTGTCATATGATATAATGAATTACATATCAAAGGACCCAATAGATTTTTGGTCATTTAAAACTCGATACATAAATGAAATTCACATTAAATTTTAAAACTTGATAAACCCAAATAATTTTTCTTTTATAATTCCATTATTTACTTTTAGGGAATTACTTTTTATAAATAAAAAAACATGTCCTCATATGTTTTGGAAAACAAAACAAAAAAATTGGTTATCTTATATGATTAGTAAGAAAATAGTAAAGGGAAAGTTATTAATAAATTAGGAATAATAAAAAAGGAAATGTATATAAATGAAACACATTCCATTTAATAAATAGATTATTAAACATATTGTATGAATAAATTATGATCAAATCCTTCCACATAAATAATCATAATAGAATGAATTGTATCAATTGATATTCCAACTAATTGAATAATCACATGGAAATTGAATTATAGAAAACTTAATGGTAGAATTCATAAATACGGGCATCTAAATCATACCATAGGGCCTGTGAACAAATACATCTAATAAAATTGAGGCCTTGTGTTAGTATATTTTATAAAAATGTGTAAGGCCTTATCCAAAACACTCTCTGGTTTTTCTTATTAGACCTACTGATCTAGCAAGGGGATATAGTGGTCCCGCACATCACTTATTAAGTCCAATGTATCTCATGAATAATACATGAATAATAATGCAAATAAAATTTAAAAATTAAAGTAGAAAAAAATTTAAAAACATTTCCCAATTAATAAACATAATCATAAAACATCCACAGTAAAATGAATCAAATCAAAATAGTACATTCCTAGTAAAAATGATTATGAACTATCAATAGAAATAATATGGATGGAATTATAGTATATCCTAATTAAATAAGAAGTAATGGAAAATAATTCTTTATATATGGAAAATCATTTATAAAGATCACATGGAGCATTCCTTTAAGAAAATACCATTTCATTAAAAATATTTTTTTTAAAAAACTAAAAAATCCTAAAATATTTCCTAAATATATTCATAAATGAAAATCTGAAACTCCAAATTTCTAAAAAATTAGGAAAATATTTTTATTCAAAAATAAAATTATAAACATTAAAAAGAAGATTAAATGAAATGATATTCATGATTTTAACTAATTTTATATTTATCGTATATTTAAAAACAACAGTCATTTTTTACAATAAAAAGGTTGTAAAAGACACTAATTTAGACAAATTAAATTAATATTTCCTTAGAAACATTTATAAAAATCTAAAATTTGCTAAAAATCTTTTTAAAATCATTTATAAAATTATAAATCATTTTCCAAAATAATTTTTGAAAAAAAGTATTCTGAAATTAAAATGATTGTTAACCAAAATGATAAATATTGTCATAATTTCATAAAAAAATATTTATAATTTAATAACCCATGATAATAAATATGTTAATATTAATTTAAAAATATCACGAATAATTATTGGGGAGGAATTATTAACATAGAAATATCAAATAAATCCAACCTATGGGACTTGAAAAAAAGTATTTTTTAATGATGTTGAGATTGTAAAAAACAATTTCCATATTGTTAACATTTTATTCCTAATCCCCATGAAATAAATATATTAAAATGAATCATTAAATAACAACAATATAATTTAATCCATTATATAACATATATAAATGGTGGAATATACACCACATAAAGAATAAAGTGGCGAATAAAGTGTATATATTGTAGAAGTAAAAGTGAGGCGAGAAACCCTTACCTTGTATCAGAATCATCACCTATGGTACCTTTTTAAATGTTACTATACTATTTATTTCACCTGTTACCATTTTATATTTAATTACATAATCAATTAATTTTAGGTTGGGTGTTTTGATGACATTTTAATTGTGTATAAAAAATGGCTTTGGTAGGTTAAATATTGGTTAGGGGCAATTTTTTGGAACATATATTGAGTAATAATCAACAGATAATTATCATATTTATACATCAGTTATACTTTTAATACTAAACATGAAATAGATTTTTGAAAAATGATGTACATTATGATCATGGACATGGTAGGTCATGCGATGCATTGAAAGGTTTCCACTATTTAAATCAGCATTATTGAAATGATAGAAGTAATATATTTTATATATATAATAATTATAATATTATAAATAAAATATTATTTCAATAAAGTAATTATAAATAAAATCAATGTTTTCTGGTGATGAAAAGAGAGTCACATCACTACATGAAGGAAATAGTCCAAATGTACATGAACGACATTATCGTCATTCAGTGAGTTATAAGGTAAGAAATAAAATGATATATTTTAATTTAATAATGAAAAATATTTTAATAATATAATAATTATGTCATTATATCAAATATATTAATTTAATTTTTCCTTTTTTCCTTCTATGTGAATATTTAGTGAAAAATGAATCACATCGCTTCGTGAAAGTGTAGTTCTCCATAGACAGAAGTGATGTAATATTTTCCCTATAGAAGTGGAATGAAAAAATTTATTTATGATTTAATGACCCCATATGTACAATAATTTTATATATATACATTATATCTATCGTCATATCCAACTATGATATGTGTTAATGGTAAAACCAGTGGAATTTGATTGTGTGGCGGTAGTCTTCCACACACACAAATGATGATTTCTTAACACATAAGATTGTTGTGGATATGGATGGAGGAAATGGCCTTAAAATAATAATATATCAGGGCATGGAACATAATTATGTTTTTATATAATTAGGTTTTTATAATAGTTTAATGAGGTGTAGAATACAACATAATAAAAATGCTCACTGAACAATGTTACCTCTTCTTTATGTAATCTCCATATGTTTCCACCAAAATCCATCAATGGTTTTATTTCTGTAAAAAATAGTTATCATAGGATGATATTAGGTATGTTTTACTGTGATTTGGGTAGTTAATGGTTTATATAAAATTGTGTATGATTTAACAATGAAAATAAAGTGTGTTTCTTTATATAGGTGTGGTGAGTGGCACACTTTTTGAAATGAAAAATTGTACCCATGTTTTGAATATTCCAAAGGGGTATAAAATAGAGTGTTATTGAATATTAAACACTTTATGGTCCTAATATTTCCATAAATTATCATTTAAAAAAAAATAAGTTATTTGAACCCTTATCATCTTAACATAACCCCTAGAAAACCTATTTTTACATTAACCACGATAATTAATTTTTACTTTTCCCTTTTCTCATTTTGGAATAAAATAATGTTTAAAATATTAGATAATATAAATTATTTTGATTCAAATTATTGAATCCATTTTTCCAAATTCAATTCACATAAGCAGAAATATTAATTTTAAAATAAATCCCCTAGATGTGATGAGAAAGTGGGTTTCATAATGGAAAATGTTCAATATTTTACAATTCTTTTATATAATAATTCAAAATAATAATGATTAAAACTGTATAAATTAAATTAATGGATATATAATTGAATGGCTATTTATATAAAACTAACTAAATATATAATTCAACATTATAAATAATTTAATAAAAAGTATTTTTGAAATTAAAATTCATCATTTCTAACTATTCATCTTCAAATAAAACATTTCATTAAAATCTCAATTATTAACCTTAATATAATTTTTATATGATTATTACAAAAATGAATTATATTTTTTCAAATATTTTTTTTTAAATTTTGTAAATAATAATTTTTAATTATGTGGGGAAAGAGTGACTAAACGCCTTTTTAGAAATATATTGTTTATAAAAAACAATTTTTTACTATAAAATGATATCGTTATTTTACATAAAACATATATAAACTCATTTATTTTACTTTATACATATATAAACCGCTTAATTTCTATAATTTTGTTACTATTATTCATACCCACCCACTTAATGTCTATTTTGTAATGGCCATGTTTAATTAAAGATATAGTATCACATTTTGTTTAATCCAATTCTTACAATGATTGAATGATATCAAAGACATTTAATTAAAAGAAAATATATCTTAAAGTATCATGGTGTTATATTCTTTTATAATCATGTATTTTTAGGTCATACATTCTATTTAACATGATGGTTCTCTTTTAAAATATTGGGGTGATACAATGTGAGTATCTCCTCAATGAGGTAAAGAGGTGTTTGTACATTCCATATGATGCAATTTTAAATTATCTAAACAATCATCAAACCTTTAAATTTTAATCATTTTTATTAAACATTAAATAATTTCAAACTGATATGAATTAATTAGATGGGGTTTTACACTTTCAACTTTTGTGATTCATGTAGGTAAAATCATTATGAAGATAACTTCATTATGGAATTTCAGTTATTACATTTTGAGATTTATTATCCCTCATTTAATCAAAATTAATGAATTATTGATTGAAATAATGTTATATGTGTGGAGGAATATGATTTAACATTCACATTGGTATATTTGTCACACTATTTCATTTAATTAAGTGTACGTTTTTGAAATTCTTTTTATTAGATAAATGATTTAAATTTGTGTTTTATTTGTTTACAAATTAATAAATATATTAATTTTATGATTAATTATATATTTAATTTCTTATTTTTGTTTATTTGTACAATAATTTTTAACTTGTTAAATTATTTTAAAACATTTTTTATGATTATATTAATGGCTATCATTATTAAGATAATGTTTCTATTTTTTTAATTATTAATTTTTTTAATTTAATTTTATTCATTATAAGAATTATTTAATAATTTTCATATAATTAATATATCAATTTTTTTAAATCTATTTTAATTTATTATTTTTATAATATATGTTATAATTACTTTTTAGGCGATATTTCCAACTGACCACATTTCAGAATTGATGTTAGTATATCTTCCATAATAGATTAATTTAATGTTAAAATGATCCATTTTATATCCATTTTTGTGATCACATAGTATAATATAAGTTGTTTCATAACACATTTTGAAAAACCCACGACAACATAAATGATTATGCATGAGGAATATAAATGATGTGGCCACTTGAAACTCTATGATTGCACAATCCCAAATATGACCTTCTGTTGAGGAACTGAACATATCACACCATTATATAAATAATTCTTAAGATTCTTCCAGCTGCCATGTCTCTAAAGAACATATCACAACTATATATCCTAATCTACAATTTTTTGAATTTTTATGTTTTGGCATGCTTTTATGACGATAATGTGGAAACAACAACTTAATAATAATTTTAATGTTAAAAACCCACTAAAAACTTGTATAGAAATTGAAAAATATCCTATTATCAGAATTGAATGAGATTGACCATTAGAATTGTGGTTAACCATTTCAAGAGAACACTGAAGTATTTTATAATCTATGATTAGTATTTTCTGAGCCTATGTTGAGAATCACTATAGCAGTATTGATGAGTAAAGGACAATGAATAAGTTTTTCTTAAACCGAACTACACATTTATTTAAAATGGTGTGAACTTCGGAAGAAACATTAAGGATTTCGGGTAGAATAAAAATCAAATAAGGTTCAAGAATGGTAGAATATTATTCAACAAATCACTAGGGAAAAAATTAGGTTATGTAAGAAGATTATCAACATCGAATAACTAGTTTTGAGATAAAGGAAAGAGTTCAGATTTAGGTTTTCAAGATCACTTGAATTTTTATGATAGAGTTCTTCTTGGGAATATGACAGAATGGTTTCATCTACGTCGAGGTAAATATCAAAGGGAATTTTTTAATAGTGCTTATTTTGTAACGATTATCAATTTCATGACATGGAAGAATGGATAATTATGAATGTAGTTATTGAATCATATGAGTTACAATGTGTATATGAATAATTGTATTTAGAATTTAATTATATTGATCAATTGTTATGTTGATAATCTGTGGGTTTTAATTAAGATTAATCAGTACATGATCATCCCCAACACCCTATTTATATGAATTCAACACATTTCATGCCTAGTTTCTGATGATTTGAATCATTTAAGAAATTATGTAACTAATGTGGAGAAGAACATACTAGGCATGGCTATTTTTGTGGACCCCAATAACCAGGACACTATTTTAAGAGTAACTATGGTAAAAGAAAAAAACATGTGACACTAATGTGGATACAAACAAAGCCTATATTTTTTGATATTGATTTGAAATACATCGGTCATGCTTGAAATATAGGGATGTAAGGATTCACTTACCATTTTAACTTGATGTGTCGTAATTGGGTGAAAAATTAAATCATGTAAATAAGAAAAATAATTTTTATCTTCTGATTTACTTGATCTAAAAGATTTATTTATGATTTTTATGGATATTAATGCCAATGTGATGTTTGGTTATGAAAAAGAGGAGTCAATCATGAGATAACATGTTTTTAGGATCTAAGTTGAGATGATTCTAACTTGATGAAAGATATAATTTGAGGAAGGGGTTTAGAGGTTGTCCAATGTTTGAACATAATGGAAAATTATTAAATATACCAAGGTATTTTGAATTCAATTCACCATATTTGGTTCCAATTCAAATAAACAGTGTGATTTAAGAAATAGTAAGATGAATAAATTTTTCAGCATTTTTCCATTACTGGAAACATAGTATAAATTCTCACTATAGGTTTCCACCCACAAAATCATGAAAGGAGATGTTGATTGATAGAGATTTAATTCAGAATTTATGAGATTTTGGAAAATCCATATTATCACATTTAATTACGATCATAAAACATATTAAAATATAGAGATAAAAGAAAAACCTAGACCAAAACATTGATCTTCTGAAATGATATGATCTGTATACATAATTTCCATATTCTATTTTCACTATTTCTCATCTTTTCCTATGATCATGGGTCACTGAATTTCGTATGGGAATTTAAACTGTAGTAAATTAAAATTCAATGAAATATTTTAGTTTTTTTAGTTCAATTAGTCAATTGAATTTACATTAATTGTTATTTTTCATTTAATAAAGAGTATGAATACACACAACTAAATAGTCGATGGGTGGTAGTTGTGAATAAATTGATCCTTGATCTTGGGATGAAGTACCAAGTATTTGAAAAAAAATATTAATAACTCATCAATATTGAATATATTTATTAAAATTTATTTATTGAGAGACCATGGGTAAATAAATATCATTTACCTGTGAAAATTCACTAATTTAAGGGTCCATTGAATCTATAATTATTCTTTAATAAATAAATAATTATAAAAAAAATTGAGTAGAATTAGATAAAATTATTAATCAGATCAATAAACACCAAAACCATAATATAAGAAAAATAAATTAAATCACTCTATATATTTTCTATCCACGTAATTCCTACACACAAACATTATCATTGGTCATGAACACACACACAATTACATCTTCTTAATTACATAATTTATTCATTCCTTTCTGTGACATATTTTGTTTTCATATTTTCAAGAATTCATAGATTAATTATCATTATAGATATTTTAGAACCATTTTTGAGATGTATTGGTTATAATATTTTAAATGAATCAAACATAAAATTTGAAATAGATATCACCCATAATAATTATTTAACACAAAAAAATTATGGAAAGGGTAATAATATGTTATAAGTAAAAAATATCTACTATTATAAGTATAAATAAGTTTTTTGGTATAGATTTATTATAAAAATAAATTTATTATAAAGTATTCTAATGTTTTTATAGTCCAAGTTGAAGTTGAGGTATGATTTTTATATTAGAATCGCCTTTCTGTAGGTTTGTTAATACTTAAATTTATGATAATGAAATTATTTGATCAATATATTAGAAATAAAATGCATTTGTTCTCCCCTAGTTGTTTACAAAATTATTTTTTTTCCTTTTTTCCTATCTATAACCACACAAAATATCAAAATAATATTTTCATGAAAAACCGAATTTGTATTTTATTTGGTCGACATTAATTTCATACAATACCAACTTTTCATTAAATGTTTTAATATTCTAATATGATATTTTATTGTTATTTCTATAAATTTTTTAACTTATATAAAAAATTAGAAATAAAATCATGTTTTCATTTATTAAATAAGGTTCATTTTACCAAAGGAGAGAATTGAATCCCTATTTTGACATACAATTCATGAAATAATATTTTTTCGCTACCATGGATAATTTTTTTGGAATAATACAAAACATTTCCTTGTATATTTTAGAGGAAAATTATTTTCTTGACATTGTTCAAATTTTTACATTTCAAATATGTTACATTAAATTTCAAATATTATTATCATTAAGAAATATCTCATTGATAATTTAAAGGAGGTATTTATCTATAATAATATAATTTGATTTTATATAGTCTTAATTGGGGACATGATCTTATAATAAAATCCTTATTCATTAT
This sequence comes from Viscum album, assembly GCA_963277665.1. Classification (NCBI taxonomy): domain Eukaryota; kingdom Viridiplantae; phylum Streptophyta; class Magnoliopsida; order Santalales; family Viscaceae; genus Viscum; species Viscum album. Next base: position 1,023,516,815 of record OY728137.1, read on the forward strand.
ATAGAAATATTATGATTAGGATTATGAAATATTTTTGAAACCCATTTTCTTTTCCATGATGGAAATAATGATGAAATTCTAAAAAATTTATGATAGTATAAAATATATATGAATGGATTAGAATTATGTGATGGGTGGGTCTATAATATCCATACAATTAATTGGTTGATGATCAATGTTTTATAACTTCAAAGAGTACATGATTGGATATCCCAAGCACAATAAGGGTCTATGGGAGAATATACCAAGCCCAAACAAGGTACACAGATGGTTATCCCTATCCTAACATGAGATGAATATCTTGGTTAGTTTCCTTGACATATTATTTCTATGATTATAATTGTTACACACTTTATTCCAAAATATTATGATAGGATACATTGAAAATGTTATTATCTCATGGCCTATTCTCATTGACTCCATTTTGATTCTTGTCTTATAAGCAACCAATAATTATTCCATTACTTATGGTTAAGATATATGACATGTTTCGTATGATTATAAAATTTTTCGATCATGTTATCATACCCTTATACTTATATTATGTTTAAAAAAATTATTTATTGATATACCCCTTCTTTAACATTACCGATCATCGAAGGTCACCTTTTACTTTTTTCCTCTACCCTGGGATATGAAAAAAATGACTGATTTTTAAAAGAAAAAAAATATATATATATATATATATATATATATATATATATATATATGTAAAGAATAATGTGGGATATGATGTTAATCATTTATGCAATAGTTTATTAAGTATCTAGGCTTTAAAAGACACTAAAAAATTAGTTTTATAACATGGACTGTAATGTCATGTAAGGAATATTCATCTAATAAGAAGTAATATTATTATATGAAATGATAGGGTCAAATAAATATTGAAAATGATAGATGATTAATTTAAATTTGACCCTTTTAAAACCCCAATTAATTATGTATTTTAGTTTATGGATACAAATAATAATTGGTTTCATGATCCTTTAAGAATTAATTTTATAACTACATGATATTTCATATGTACTAATTAATTTTTTTACCATGTTTTTTTGTAGACCATGTCGATTTTTTTGTCCAGATAGAAATGTTATATCAATACTGAGATTTCTTAAATCTTGTATTAATCAAATAATTAGAATAAATCCATGAAAAACCAAAAATTAGATGCCATTATAATATAAATGTTTTCCATATATGTATGTGATCCATTTTGTTAATTTACATTATAAGGATCCCTCATAGATTATGTTAGAATGACAATGCATTATCAAGTATTATCATAAGAGTGTATTGGTACTAATAAATTATAGTTATATTGATTCAAAATTCATTGATTAAAAGATTACTATTATGAAGTTACATGTGTAAATAATACTGAAAAAATAATACATCAAGAGTATTAAAGAGATTTAATTTTCTATATTGTTCCATTTAATTATCTCTAGAATGTCATTCATTAGAGAACTAATACAAAATAATATATTACAATGTGTATATCACAACATTATATTGTATTACTTTGAATCCAACAAATTATAATTTTCCAAGTCAACTTATATTAAAAAATTAACACATCATTGTATTTTTACTATCATATTTTAAAAAAAATCCCATGGAATATATTGAATATTTTTTTGAATAAATTATATATGAACCTACCACCCCAATAGATACATAAAATTTTAGAAACCACTTTCAAATTTATAATTAGTTCAAGAATATAAAAACCATCATTTGAAGGTATTATAGTAGAAATTTCTTTTATAAAAATACATATAATAGAATATATAGGACTATGTTTAACTTAATAGACTTTTAAAATCGTGATCATTAATGAAATTCAACTAAAATATCACTAATTCATCAATAACATCAGACAATATTTCCAAATTTGAACCTCATGCTATATTAATTTGAGTTTAATAAGTTCTAATATAGTTCTTCTTACTATTTTGTAAAATATTAATTTCTTACCACTAGGGTTAATCTTTGGTTAGATTGTTATTTTAACTAAATATTTACAATTTGTATAAGTAATACCTTAATAAAACATAGGGGTTTTAATCATAAAAATAGCATAACCAAAAGGAATGAAGAGTTCTATTTTTTCTTCAACGTGGAATAGTGGGTCATGATTAGGTTTTTAATCCATTTATAATGTAGGTATATAATGTGATCCACTACTTTAAAAGTGTATAGGTTATCTAAAGAGTAAACATTTTATCATTTTATCTAAAATACTATAAAAATAATTCATTCTAATTTTATAATAATCAACTTTTTACATTTTAATTCTCTCATTTCACCCCCTCTAGATTACCAAGAATCATTATATGAGGTCAAAAAACAATAACCATTCAATATAAATTTCATTATAGTATTTCATTTGAAACACTAAAGATTAATAACCATATATGTAATATATCATGCTATTGTTTTGTGCTTTTATTTAAAAAAAATTGATTAATTTTAACATTATAAATGTTTTACAATTGTTCTTGAAGTTTGAGATATTTAGTTTCTGTTGTGTGGTTAGTAAGAACTATGTAGTGTCCAAAAGATAGTGATGAAATTGTTGACAGTGATATTTTTTAATGTTTAGTAATATTTCTCCAAGACATATAGATTCTCCCATGGAACTATGCATATTAATTTATGTTTAGTGATTAACATATTGTTTGGAACCTTGTCAGAGGTACCATGTAGCCCAAACCCAATAAAGTTTGGTGCTTAAGGTATTAGATCTCATATGTTTATCCTATTTCATAAAACATATTGAGACTAAACTATGAGATCTACCAATATTTCTTTTAAAAAATAACTTATTATCCCCTAAATTTGAACAAAATTTATCCTCTATCCATACAAATGTTTTTGGACGATTCCTAATGTATTCATATAGAGAGATCCTCTAACATCATCTTCAATTTTTAATTCCATACCTATCAATTTATCATAGGTTCCTTCATTATATGAGAACAATAATCCTCACATTGGTCTAAAGAAAGTGTTCGAGATAGTTGTAACCAATGTTATTGTTCTCTTATGTCCTATTGGGGAACATTCATTTCACATTCTGGTTTTAACAATGTAATGTAACACATTTTGACATATTTACACATTTATTACGGTATTTTTTTCATATTATATATTTATTATTTAATTCATGATGTGGAAATAAAATTGAAATGAATTTTTGACAATATATATTATCCATAACAGAATCAAAAATAACTTTGAAGAGTAATTTTACCTCTCATAAATGAGATTCATTGGATTTTTACATTATTATTTTAAAATAACTTTTTTTGTTACAAAAGGATGGTTAAATGGATATGGTTCTTTGAAAAAAATTTTCATGAACAACATTGGTCTTCTCCCATTTTATATATTTATTGAAAATGAATATATTATTATTGATTTTTTTGAAATGTGAAAGGGCATGTCTCTCTTTGACCCCCAAATGTGTCTCAAAAAAGTTTTATTTTACATAATATCAAAACATAATTGGAATTACAATTTGATACATTAAGGTATCCCATTTAGAACATTATAATATATGGTTTATTCATAAGGTACACTAATTTATTTCGTAATTCTATTTAATTTCCCAATATTGGATTATTTATTTTTTGATAGATGTAAAATTTTATAGGGGTTCATTAATGTGATGATAGAAGTTGTGAGGTTAATTTAATAGTTTATTATTATATTTCAAATTATTATAAATGATTTATTATATATCACCTACATTTTTAATTAGCCATTGGAGCATAACATCTGCGTGGGAGGTATTTATACATTCTACCATAATGTTTAAATATGGTTCTAGTGTCACCTAGTTTTTCCTAGAAAACCTCTATGGGAGGTTCAATTCAGATTAGGTTTGTAAAAAAATTAGATACAACTTCTATAGAACGTTGGTTTGAGTTATCATACCAATATTTGGGTCATCTGAAATTATTCCCTAGGGTGTATCCCATGACACAAATCCCATGATTTGTGGTTTATATTGGGTATTATATCCTAGAATTAATTCCTATGATATTTATTACTCATTATGACACAAATTATTTGGTGAACTTTATATATCATAATGGACCTATTCATATTATTCATTTTTAGCGTTCAATTGCCTATTTTTAAAAAATATTTAATGGTTACCATTAGAAAGTTGTTTTGAAATGATTTTATAATTATTCCACTTAAAGAAAAAGATGTAAATTAATATAAATGGTTTTATCTTGTTTTTTAAATTAAATGAAATCATCATAGTTTTAACAATTTCACTACTCTGTGGGTATCCCACATGATTATATAATAAAAGGGGATTTTTTTTATCTACTAATAATGAGGGAAGTCTTGTCCAGTTTATTTTTTAGGGAAATACACTTTCTCTTCCTATTTAATTTAAAATTTGAATTTATGAATTGCTTCATATGTGAAATTTAACCAACTCATTAGTGATATCAATGTGGGACTATTATTATAGACCTGGTATACACCATATTGAGTTTATAGGTAGTTATTTCATTCTATGATGTTTTAATTTTCCCTTTTTAGTTAATTATAATTTTTCCTTGGGTCGATGAGTATGTTTTGTTATTTAAGGAAACATCGAGTTTCATGGAGGTACTCCGGTTGTTTGGTTTATATATTTCTTAATTTTTTTTAATTTATAAACCATGAAAACCATTATATATCTATATTAGGTATTGTTATTTTGGTTCAGTTTTTATATGTTAATTTTTTATTACACATGTATATCTTTAAAACTTTTTTGAATAATTAATTTTTTGATTAGAAATAATTTTTTATTCTTGTTTATCTATTTTCAATTTTTCTATTTCATGGAAATATAATATATAGATGATCCATGTCATGTTCATGAAATATTAATGGGTGTTTACAGAAATTTTAGATTGAAATTATTCTTAAAATTTGTGATTTCATGTCCATTATATAGTGTATATCCATTAAGAATACTGATTTGCCTTCGAGCAATGTGGAGAACTAGTTTGGGTGATGTGTGAGGTCACCCCAGGTCATTTCATTACATATGGTATCACAACCTAGGATCTTTGAATGGTACATGGTTCAAATATTTACCTATTTTTATTTGGGGTGTGTCTTAGTAGTTTAGATATGGAAATGAATGAATGGGATATTTATGTGAGAAGAGATACTTGTTGTCAATTTCTCATTTCAATCGTATTGTTACGAAGGGAACTTGTGACTTTATTCTTAGATTTTATTTTTTTCCATGAGCTATATTATTTTATTATTATGTGTATGTCTTATAGTTAGATCTTCTATGAGTTAGAAAGGTTATTTTGAGGGTCCATATATATTTTTAAGTTAATGTTGGTGTGTTAATGGGTTAACATGGATAGCCCACATGGCCTAGCAATCCAAGTAGATAATGTAAATATTGTTTAATAAAAAAATCTCAGTATACCACATGGTTGGTTCATGGGTTGAAAAAAAAATTTTACAAGACATACATAGCTATAAACCCCTATTGAAACAATTATTTTCACCATTATTGGTTTCAAATCACATCTAAAATAATTTCTACTTGTTCGACACGAATTGGGGTGGGTATTAATGTTGTTTTTATATGATTGAAATTAATTTTATCTCTATTTTTCATTAATTTTTTATACAGTCACTTTTAAATATTTAGTTTTTTTATGTGGAATAGAGTAATAATTTTATAACCATATGGCATTAAACAATTTTAATGAATGTGTTTTTTAATTCCCATATTTTATAAGATTGGTTTTGTAATTTCACTGATTTTATGGCGTTTGGGAATAATTTTTAAATAGAAATGATCCATTATAAAAAATAATAAAATGATTTTATGGGATATAGAGATAATTTAAAATATATAATTATTGGAGAAATTATTTGATTTTATTTTTATGCGATTAAACATATTAATTTTTTGAAAATGGTAATAATACTATAGAAATATTTTGTGGTAGTCTATTGAGTTTAGGTTTTACCAGGGTTGTTTTAATGTGAATGGTTTTATTTTCATTCCAACTTAATTCCCTGATGAAATTGTTTTTCAGATTTTTTGTTCTAAATTTTTTATTTTAAATAAATCATATTTAATGTGGTTTGATTATTCTGTTTTATTTTGCGGAAATTATAGTTTCTAGTTTTTCTTTATGATTATCTTTGGGACTATTTGGTTAAAATGGGATGGCATGACCCTAATGTGTTAATAACTTGTGTTATTTAGAAAATGACACTAGGGATGATGAAGAAGGAAATTATATGGCTTGTTTTAGAAGATTATCCTTTTTATGGATCATCCTATATCCTAGATGTGATTTATTCCCATTTTATAGTCCAATGAGATTCCAAATAGGGATATAGAATAAGATCCATCTATGATTATGGACTCTATACTACGTGTTCCGGAATGATATGTTCAAGTAGTTATTTTTGCATGAGGGAATAAAGGTTGGGAATTAATTTTTCATGTTTTTATGACATCATTATGGTAAATGAATAATGATGGGGTTTTTGATAATTTCATAGTGTTGGTGTTCCATAAAATAGAGTATGTCAAAGTTGATTCTTTGAATTCCTCTTACATAGAGGGTGGTTTTTATTTGGACATAAGTTTGATGTAAGGAGTTGTTTTTCTTTGGATTTTTTCTTTAGTTGTCTCATATCAAGGATTTCATATCATCATTGGGGTTTTAGTGTGTTGAGTTGTAATGATAAGTTATTATATTTGTAATTTTTGGGATGTTTATTTATTTTTGGGATTTAGATATGAGGTGGTTTTGAGGTTTGATTCATTTTTCGACTGAAATTGGTTTGCTTGTATTGGTGCTTGAGTAATTCTGACCTATGTTATTTATCGGTAAGCACATATATCTTCTAGTTTCATATATGAGATTATTGTGAGATGATGTTCCATTATTGAGTTTTTAGTTTTATGATATTAGTAGTTTTGACCTATGTATAGAAATTGAGATTTGTTTAGTCATATTTGATGTTTGTTTTTCATTGCCACCCATAATTTCGGAATGTATTTTCTATTAAATAAGAATTGAATCGAAGGATTATTTCACATGAAACACCAAGCTAAAATAAACCATGACACAATAGATTAAATTTCTTTAGAAAATGTATATTTAATTACAAAAATAGTAAATAAAAATATTTTAATCAACTAAAAATGCATACATAAAATAATTTATCCCACTAAATGTTTTAAAAGGGATTTTTTTAATAAAATCAATTTTTATTATTTTGTTTTATTTTCTGTTAAAACAAAAAATTATATATTTTGGAATTTATTTTTTTAAATGAACTTTATATATGAATTTAGTGTGTTGAAATTATATAAGAATAAAGTTATGATATTTTTATAAAATAATTTTTTAGTATAATAGTGATAAAATAATTATTTTTTTAATACCGAAACATTTATAATATTATCGTAAAATAATAATGACTTTATTTTTTTTATAACAATTTTTAAATAAAAATAATAATATTTCTAAGAAAAACATGTCATTAAAATATAGCATTCTGAATTTATAAGTCCCATGTGTAACATTTTTTTACCACATATAACATTTTACTCTAAAAACATTACTTATTATTTTATTAAAGAATGAATTTTCATTAATTTTAGAAATAAAATATAAAAAAATGGATCTCTTAGTTTAGATAAATTTTTTAAATTATTTAATAAGACTAATTTCTTTTTCCAACATAATTGTTTGATTATTATGATTTATGGTAATAAACCTGATAATGATTAAAGAGTAAATGTTTCCAAGAAATTTTTATGAATATTGTGTATTTATTAAAAAATGAAAATTTATTTATTTTATATAATGAAATTTATATTATTTTTACACATATATACATGTATTTTTTCACCTATTTAATTGATGAATAATGATATATATTATTATGAACAGTTAGTTATGATGCCAACCATTTTTGATAAAATTATTTTTCTATATATTTATTTTTTTCATTTAAAAAATAAATTTATATAATTTATAAATTTAAATATATTATGTGTAAATAAAATTATGGTTCATAAAATCCAAATTTTGAATAAATTTCTACATTATAATTTTTTAAAAATATAAGTATATGGGTAAAAACTCTTTATAAAGGAAAATTAAACATGAAAAAATATAAGAAAATCAAGTTGTAAAAGAAATGAATTTTTTGAAAACAATGTATGAAAACATGTATGGTATTTTTGTTTGAATAATTAATAGGTACATTTAATCATTAAAAATGTATTTGGTATTTCCCAAAATTCTATTTTATTCACTTATAAATGGAGATAACATACACAATATTTTTTCACCCATTCCAAAGACATACCATGAGAAAAAAATCAGATGTTTTCTAAAATAAGGATGCTCCCAACTTCTTGTAAGATATTTCACTTCCAATATAAAAATATAATGATATTTAATGTGTTTCCCTAGGATGAATAACAAAATGGAGAGGTAATGTTCTTAACTGTTATGTCTCAATTCATTTCTTATTCATCCCCAAAAAAAATTATTTCATCATTGAATATATAATAAAATATGTATTTTTAGAATATTAAAATGATATTTTAATAATTAAATATTACATTTCAACATTTATATGATCCATTAAGGAATAATTTTTTTACATGTGTTACATGTGGGGAACCCCCCATAAGTGATGTGGTTAATTTTTCATAAATCTATAAAATTAATGGTTCAATAAAAAAATATACTGAATAAATATGATGTTTAAAAAATTATAAATATAATAGATATATAAAAAATCATATAATATTTACATTATATGTAAATGAACATGTAACCCATGTTTACATGTAGACTACCACCTCTACAAAAGTGACGTATTTCATTTTCCAATAATGCGTTTTCTTCTTTTTAGTACTCACTTATAATGCAATTAAATATATTAAAATAATACATATGATATTCATATTCATATTTAAAAATGATATTATTCAAAATGAATCACTTTTATAAGCATAATCACACAAAGATTTTAGCTTATTCTCGATTGGGTGAGTTTGACCACCTATTTTAAAATTGGCATAAATTTATATCACAGATGACTATAGAAAATTAATTACTATTGTTATAATGAATTAATTAAAAATTAATTTTATTTAAGGTTTAGAAAAGTAAATAAAAATTTTAGAATTGTTATTATTATAGTATCATTTTAGATGTTGTAAATTATTGAGGAATGCTCATCACCAGCTTCATTATCATAAATCATAACAAAAATAATTATAAAATAAAATTGTTACATTATAAATCATTATAAAGAATATATTCCATTAAATAAAATGAACTCAAAATGTTGATATTTTATTCTTTAAAAAATAAACACCTCCATTATAAAAATAGAACCAAATGAAAAATTGAATGTAATATCATTAGATGTTTAAATGAATATCTGTATAAATATTAAATTTTTAATGAAAAATATAAATAATGTTTATTAAATATTGTTGCTAAGAATAATTTTCTTTAAAAGGTGATTAATGTAGTTCTTTTGATATATAGGAGGTTATAGTATGATCAGATAAGAAGGACTAATAGTTAAGGGTTTTTTATTCTCAAATTTCCTTCACTAAGATATGATGTATATTCCATGATTTTTTTCTTTTTTTGTAGTGTATATTATCCAAGAATTAAATATATAAAAAATATATATATAATATGATGTATTTATAAATTAATATATTGTTATACATTAAATATTTTTTAATGCAAAATATAATGATGATTTGAGGTATTTTATTAACTAAAACCCAATTTAATTATGTTATAATGTTTTATCATGAACTTGTTACTTCAATGATTGGATTAATCCACTGAAAGATATAATATTGAACATTCTATTAATCTTAGTGGAAAATAAATATTCTAATTTAAAGCATCCTCATTAATTAATTTCATTCACATTAAATTATTATATTGTTATCCATAATTACAATTATTCCTAAGTAAGAACATTGTCTTCCATTTCTATGTTTTAAATTTCTTCTAATAACATTATTTATAATTGATAACCAATTTAATTATGATTTATTTTAATCTTCACAATACAATTTTTTGAGTTTAAAAATTATTTTTTATGAAAAAAAATTTATGATGTCAGAGTTCAATAAATGTATTTTAAAATATTCATTGGTTTTTTATTCATGGTAAATTGTGTTAAATTCCACAAAAATATTTTTTTAGATATACATTCATTATTTTAAAAGGCTAAATTGTTGAAGGCTATTTTTTAAAGTGATTGTTTTAAAAAATAATCACACTACCTTTTTGAATATTTTTTTACTTTTCAATTTTCAATTATTTAATATTATTTTTAAGTGATTACTTTTGTTTAAATGTTTTAAATTTACATCTGAAAAATCATTATCATTTTCATAATAATTCATTATTGATGATTGTCATTAAAATTGAAATGTTTCAAAATATTTTCAATTTTTCTTTTGGAAAACCTTATGCCTTTTTCATTTTTTATTTTTCTATATTTTATTCCAAGTATTTATTTTACAAATATATAATTTCAATTTATCAAAATATATCATTTTGATACTGCTAGATAACTACTTATTTTTATGAAAATGTTAAAAAATATTTTATTGATACTATTTTATTTTTACCTTAAATTCTACCCTTTCCCTATAAATTATTTTGTTCCTATAGAGTTAGTATTTATAAATCTATTTATAAATTCCCTTATGAGATTATCCTTTTTAGTGATTGAATATTAGTATCAAGAAATTTAATTCTTTAAGTCATTTTTTGAGATACCACATGAAAATGTGAAAAAGCCTGTTTCTCTTTCTATGGGTTATTTATAATGTGATTAATTATTTTTTCAGGTGACACATATATATATGGATAATTGGAGGGTGGGATCTAATATTACTCTCCAATGCATTGGTTCATGTTTTAGATATCATAAGATGATAAATCATGTAAATACTTTTATTCTATAACAACATAAAGATTTATCCTTCTAGGATTATTCTCCCAACAAAATCGGTGTCCCTTCATAAATAATGATCACAACATGAGGGTTGAGACTTATTGGAATACAATGACAATTTAACGTGAGGGTCTTCTTGTATTACACTCCTAATATAAAGGAAGATCCTTCTTGGATTATACTTCAAACATAAAGTGAGATACTATATAGTTTACACACACAATATCAAGGGTAAGAATTTATGAATAAATTTACAATATAATGATTTAATTTTCTAGTGATTTGGTCAGGATTCCCATGTAATGTTATCATTCCATGAAATTCCATATTTTTATATACCTTGTATAATTTTCTCTGTATATTGTTACCATCAATTGATCATATAATATAGAGTATGTTTTTTAATTAGAAAATATATATGATTCAATTAGGACTTATGGATAACACTTATTTTTCAATGTTATTTTTCATATGATATTTCTCTCATAAAAATGTTTTCACATAATAAAATTATCTAACCCCTGATCACATATTGATATGTTTTCCCTCATTGAGTGTTTGAGAACACACATTTCTTATATTTCCATATTCCATGTTATAAATTTTATTACTTCCTATTAGGAGTGAAAAATGGTTCCTAGTGTGGTTTACTTATGGAGAAATGTAAACAGCTAATGAAAAATATGTTATTCATATAGACGATCGTCAGACATATTAAACCTTTTCTTCTTGGGATTATGTGATTATTGTGTGGTGTAAAATTAAAATTATGGTAATTTGTTAAAATAAATATACATTTATCTCACTTTGTAACAATTTCAATGTGTAAAGAACGTTTTTATGCCTAAATTCAGGAATGTGGGTCGAGGGCATCTCATTTGGTATTAGATAGAGATTTTGTTATTTTTTTGATTAAAATATATAATTATAGTGATTATTTTAGTTTTCTAAGGTATTATTATTTGATATCATTAATGAAAACATTTGGGATATGTCTAAGTATGGGTAACATCCCAAAATTATTGTAGTATCTTGATTATGTGGTTTTTCTTGCAATTAACTCACAATCTAGACACTAGAAGGTGGATGAATCTATGGTACCTATTCTGATAGGGGTAATCACAAAAAAAGTCTTTTTGATTGTAGATATGATATTTACTCAGTGCATGACAATTGGATCTATGTCTGTACAACTAGATAAAACTACTAGGGGAATGGTTTGGTTAATTATATGATTTTTACAATCCATTATTTTGTATTTAAATCATGTTATATGACATAAAATTTAACTACATTGAATTTAGTACCTTATGTGAATATAACAATGGAAAACATAGGTTCAAACATAAGGAGTGTCAATTTATACCATCATATCATAGTTATATCCAAAATATTGTAGGTTGAAATAAAGGTTTCATTAAAGAAAGCATTTTATGATTTAGCATTCATATTCAAATGATTATGTGATATTATTTTATTGTATATTATCATAACCATTTTGGTTATAATATTTTCTTATAATAGGATCAAGATAATCAATTTTTGAATGTCATATCCATCCCAAGAATGGCCTGATGGGATTTTTTATTGATTTTGATAACCACACTTTAAATGAATGAGGTAAAACCCTTAGAAGGACTGTAGGATCAGAGATTACATGACACATAGGTCTTAAAAAATATTCAAACTATAATTGGAACTCCTCCTCCTCGCTTCTTCATCATAATATCATATCTCCACCTTCTCATGGCTTTTCGGCTATGCTTCCCGTGAAATCACAGACTGGTCCCTATCGAAATGCCATGCCCTATTTGTCTGCGAAATTTGTTATCTTCAGCTTAGGTAAATGCACCTGATCTGAATCTCCATCTTATGTCTTCTTTTTTTAGTGTATGTCTGATCATTTGAGCACAATTTCTGGGGTCCTAAGGGCCTAGGGTGGCCCGATGGCCTTAACATACAGGAGTCCCAAACTGGTGGCCCGAAAGCCCAAACAGTGGAATAGTACTGGATTATATATTTCAAGACATTTCCTTTTACAGTACAGAACAATGTCTGCTATAGTGGCTGCTACAGTAATACTACAGTGCATAGAAAATATGACTCTGCCCGGTTCTGAACTCGGGTCACTTGGATGCACTTGTCGAGTCTTCACTAACTAGGATGAGGCTCTTGTGAATATTGTTATATCCCTAGAAACATCTATATCTTACTATGGAGTTATATTTAGTATAAATTGTTAATAAAAAGGAAAAAATATTAAAGCTTTTCAATTATATAGGAAATGATTAGTCCCTTAATATCTAAGACAGTGAGGTTGATATCTACGAAATAAATATATATTTAGTATCTTATCGATCCATTAACTTCTTTTAGTGGTAGGTGATAATTAATTTTTTAGGGACATAGTTTAATTATTATGGAAGATAATATAACTCCATAAGATTCTATAATATATTTTCATCTAAATTAACATTGTATTGATAGATTGTTTCAAATAAAATAGAAAATTTTAATGATCCAACACATATTTAGGAACTATTATTAAAAAAATATAATAATAATAATACATCCAATAGTCATTAGAAATTATTTAATCAATTAGAAATTTATATTGAATAAAATTAGGAACAAATAATTTGTTAAAGTACATCTTTCAATATAATAAAGTTTTCATTCTACAATGTATTTTCATTTAAAACATAAATAATATATTTTAGAATTTTAATCTTTTAAAATAAATACCATTTTTTAATTCATAATTTTTAGATTAGATGAGAGTGATTTTTTTAGATTTTTCTACTATAATTCCTAATTTGGTGAACATTAAAAAAAATGAATATTTGTCTAATATCGTCACTTTTATGTAACAATCATAATATAAGAATGAGATAATTTGTTTTGAAACTATATATATATATATAAGGAAAAATAAATAATTAAAAAGTACTACATTGAACTTATAAATCCCATATTTAACATTTATGAAACGTTAGTTACATTTTACAATAAAAATATTTATATATTCCGATATTAAAAAATTTATTTTTCATCTTTTAGAGAAAATAAATCTTTCCAATTTTATTTCAAATAGCATATGAGCATGTTCGATTATATAAAAAATTCATTTTCATTTCAGTCATAACGGTATTATTATTAACGTTATAGTTAATAGAAACGATAATAAAGAAGGAATAATTTTAAAATTATTTATTAATTTATATTAAAAAAATTTCATATATTAAATTAAACTGAAAATATTTATATATATAATTTTATAAATTAATATAAATACATAAAAATATATTATCACTCAATTTATAAGTAATTAATTTTAATTAATATTTAGAACAATTAATGGTGAAAAAAAGTCTATAAAATGATTTTAGTATATATTTAATATTTTAATTAAAAAGTAAATTTAATATTATATATCAATTATATTATATTATTTGGAGATTAAACATTAATTCATAAAATAAAATTTATGTAAAAGGGGTTATATTATTTTTTAAATAAAATATAATATGTGTGGGTAACAATTATTTTCCAAGGTAAAAAATGAAAATTACAGAGTGTCCAGAAGCTAATAGTAAAAGACATAAAACATTTTTAATGTATGATATAAATTTAATGATAGAGGATATATGCACCTTATGTCACAACACACATCAACATTTACCACTTTCGGTCCATTAACTAATTAATAGTGGCATTCTATCTCTGAAGAAATAAACCGTATTTACAAAAATTCCATTTACATCACATTTAAAAGGACATCATTTCCAACACATTTCATTACCAATAACAATAAATAATCTCTATTAAATCCCTGCAATAGTATCTCATAAACTATCTATGAAATTCATAAAATCATCTCCCTTAATAAAATGACATAATAATGATCTTTATGGTTATACCCAATGGAAAAACATCTAGGGGTAATGTTCTCAACTAATGTCTCTCAAATTCATTCATCACATATTTCCGCAAAAAATATTCTATCTAGAAAATAAATACATCATAAATATGTGTAATATTTTAAAATTATATAATACTAATTTAATATCAGTTTTCTAACTTCTTTCCAACTTTTTGGTAATTTAAACCATCGCATTTGTTACATGAAAATTATATTCTCCATAATTGACATGAATTGTTATTACAAACTACCGTACAAGGGTGGTTTAAAGTAAGAATATTGTGAATAATTCCCATATTGAAAAAATTATTATTATTACAAAAATATAATGTATTTTCTACCTCATTCAAATTCAATAGAAAATAACATGTCATCAATGTGTACGTGTGGAGGACCACCTCCCCAAAAGTGACATATTTGGTTCCCGCTCTATTATTTTCTTATTAGTATATATATATTATAAAAATATTCAAGAACTCAAAAACACCTACATAAAATCATTATAATTATATAATAATGAAATTATTAAAAATTTGAAACACCCCAATGTTGTTATATTATAACCTTTTATTTGATAGATTATATTACAAACAACACTGATATTATATTGTGTTACATGTGACAAAGAGTTTTTTTGAAATATTGGTTAACACGCAACACTTATTTTTAGAGAACAACAATATACTATTAATATTATTATTTAATATGACACAAATCGCTTAAGTGATTATAAATGAGGGTATGAATTGGAAAATCAAATTTACGAAAATACATAGTTTTAACATATTAATTATACATCTATTTATTAGTAAAAGTAGATGAATTATTTAAATGAAAAATGAATTGTTTCCTAAAGAAATGTATTTTTTTATAGAAAGTTGTTTATCACACATTCCATGCATAATTTAAAATTAATGTTTAAGAATTTTAGAAACATTTATTCGAAAAAATAAACTTCATTTCTTAAATTATAAAATCTAAAATATCTTATGTAACATTGGGGGGGGGGGGGGTTTGAAAATTTTCATTTTCGGATTAATAGAGGAAAATACATAAATTTTAATAAAACATAATTTCTGTTTAAATTATATATAATATTAAATTAAATTGTAATTTTTTAAAAGGAAAAATTGTTCAATTATACATAAATTAATACAATTTTGTTAATTATAATCATTTTTATATTGAATTTAAATATAAAGGCTTTGTAATCCATTGAAAATTTTATCTTTAAAAACTCATTTTCTCGAAGTTTTGGGGGATTAATTTTAAATTATATTATTCCAATTATGTGACTTGAATTTTTAAAAATAGTTTAAATATTATTAATAATAACAATTTTTATTTTATAATAAGTTCAACTTAATTTTTCACGATAAGGATGATTGTAAATTATTAAAATTGATTATCATGATTAATAGTAAAATAGGTTTTCTCACATTTCATGTGTTTGTATTAAAATTAATTTTACTCACAAATTGGGTTTCAATTTAAAAAATTGGATGGATAATTTATAATCAGAATGAATGAATTATTTAATAAAAATAATTATAATTGTATTGTTAATGGATTAATGACTTTGAAAAATAAAAATGTTCAAGTTAATGTTGTAAAAACTAAAAGAGAAAAACTGAGTAAACATTAAGGATAATGAATAATGTGATAAAAATGTGTTTCATTGTTTTGAGTTTTTATTGGGAAAATCATCCCTAAAATCTATTATTGACCTATTTTATGGTTATATGAGGTAAGGGAGACCTCCAAATATTGAATACTTTTTAATATTTACATAAATTAAACTCTTCATAAATTATTAAAGGGAACACACACCTCTCACTTATTAACAAACTGAAACCACGTTTTTAGACCCATACCAGAAAAAATAACAACAAAAAATATCTCCTATGATACTAAAATAATTATTATGGGAAAAAATCTATCCTATTAAGGTTTTAGTGTAGACCTAAGGAGGATACCTAAATATGAGGAAATGTTCTTCAATGAGACTATTTGTTTTTTTCTTTATCTCCTTAAATTATAAGTAAACCATTGGGATATAATATTATTACTATATTACATAAAATAATATGTTTTTGTAAAACTTTTATGATCTAAAACCACATCAACTTCAACCAAATGGGTTATTAAATCATCATTCTTGTGTGAGACGGACTACCACCTCATGAACCACTGTAATTCATGTTCCCATTACTACCACTCACTGTTAGATATGGTGATGGATATAAAATATAAATATGATATTTAACACATAATTAAACTTATGGAGTCACCATATCATAATAAAATTTTTACATTACATTCTATTTGAGATTCAATAACATCAGTCATGTGTATGGTAGAAAACATCATTGATAAGTGTTGAAATTCTTCTTTCACAAAGAAATTATATTGATGGAGATAGTTGCAAATTTAATGATTATAAAGGTTATAATTTTTTTGTGATATTAATGAAATAACTATAATTTTTTAAAGATTATCTTTATCATTTTCTTTCCTAAAATTTCACTAAGTGAATAATGATAATGTCAGTCATGTATATGTGGAATACCACCTTCACGAAATGGTGTGAATCTATATCCATCACCACACCAAATGGATAATATATATTTGTCCATTTAAAGAATAAATATATTATATATTATATTATTATCATTCAAACAAAAAAAATAATACTTACCTTATCTCTGTAATGTTCGTTGAAAAATAAAAATGTTACTAATGCATACATATGACCCATCTTCTCCATTATCATAATATTTATTATTTTTCATGATAATTAATGATTGGTTTTAAAAGTAAAATTGATATAAAAACATAATAATTATTTCATGATTATTATTATTAACTACGGAACTATATTATATACACAGGAATCAGAACAATCCTAATAAGTCATAAGTGAGAGAAAAAGTAAATTTACAACCCAAACTATGAAAAGAAGAAAATATTAGTATCTGATAGGTGTTAATATGTTATAAAAACAACATATGATATTATATATAACTAAATATGGTTAGGGTGGAATTTAATAATATTTTAAAGAACTATACATAATTTCAAATCATTTTGAACCCAAAGAAAGCATAATGTAAGGGATTTCATCTCAATTTCATTACATTGAGGCATATTGTAAGGTTATGCACATAATTTCCCTTAAATTGTGTACTTAATTTACTTTTTTACATTTAATATCATGAATTTTTCATTATTCATGGAATTATTATTTTAAATTTTAATTATTTCATCTTGGGGGTTTTAATTAAATGTTACAAAGTGGTAATGGATTTCATAACAAAATATCCATTCATCTTGTTATATTAATTCTTCATTGTCATTGATATTATATGATTATATGTATAATTTTGTTTGACATTATATTGTATTATTTTAAATTTTTTTTTTGTATTTATAGTTAATAAACACAAAAAAATCATTTATTTACGTTCACATCAACATTATGATCATTTTAAGTATTCATTTCACAATCTCATTGTAATTGAGATTTATTATTATTTAGTTTCCATTTAAGGAAATTATATGACCATTTTTTAATAAACCATTTATTTTTATTCGTATATGGTTATTAATGAATTTTTAAAATAATTATACCAGTTTACTTCACATTGTTACTTAGATTTTTTAGAAAATCTTTCTAAAAAAAATATTAAATCATTTTTCTCTTTATTTGGATATGAATTTTCTTCAGAAACTATTTTTTATAAAAATGACTTCAAAACATTATTTATATCATTAAAAATTATTAATTAAATATAGTTCATCGCATATTCCTTATTATGAATTTTTTGACTGTAATATTATTTACTCTTTCCAAAGAAGGCACATTATAACCTTTTTACCATGCAAAAAGAATGTTCTTTTTACATTGTACGACTTTATAGAACTACTCAACATCATTTAACTGAAGCTTATATAGGATGTCTACAACAATAAATTTTTGGAAAGTGTTTTCTAAATATTCGATAAGTTATAAGTTTTTAAAAAATATTTTCAATTTAATGGATTTTAAAAAAAATTTAATTTTTAAAAAGTTATTTTCACAAACAAAATTATATTTTCTCTAAAAATGTTTCAAAATATGTTTTATGGTATTTCAATTCAACAATGACAAAAACCATGTATTATTACCCCAATGGGTATATGTTGACTTTATAAAAGGATTATTTTTATTTTGGATGGTTTATAATTATTTTGATTGATGAAAGTGTTGATATTCACATCCTTGATTCATTTTTGGATATCAATAACCCTCCCTTGACATGTTAACTTTTCCATAGTCATGGGAAATTACATTTCCCCTAAATACCATTATTATTTATCATGGATATGTCTATTACTTAAATTTTATTTTTCATTTCTATATATGTTGTACTACATTGAAATTTATTTGAAATCTAGGTAAATATTGATAAATCTGTATTCATTACTCAATATGAATACTTTATGATATGAAACACAGATTAAAAATTAAATCATTAATTCAATATATGCCGAATTTTTTTATCATAAAATACATTTGTTGGGGACTATCTAATTAAATCCCATAAATCCATCGGTTGGTCTAATGAGACAAACTATATATGGTTTTGGCCAAGGACTTACTAAATGTTTTGTTTTTCAGAATGTAGCCTCAATGGTATTAGATGTTAATACAAGGACATGAATATATTATATGTCTATATGAATTATTTATGTCATTATAGGACATGGATTTAAGAATTAGGGATATATTCTAGATTTCCATCCATTATATATTTGGTCATTATGAATTTATATGTTTATATTCAATGTGATTATTTGATTATTTACAAAATCAATTTTCATGTTTCATGATCTTGTGATTATTTATGTGGAATTATTTGATAATAATTTGTTCCTTCCATATTATTATCATGTTATTAAATAAATGGAATATGTTTCAATTATTTTCCTTTCCTTATTTATTATTCCTTATTGATTAATGATAGATATTTTTATACTTAACCCATACAAACCATTTGGGATCACTCTTATTTTTCTTCCTCTTTTAGAAATCTATGATATTGATTAATTTTTATATACATGTTCATTCTAAAAGTAATTATTATTTTCTCATAAAATATGTTGTAATATGTATTGTCAAATGTAAATTGGATCATGTATGCATCTATTTATCTAATAAAAATCTATTCAATCAATCAAGATTCTACAGATTTTATCTATGCTATTATTATAAATTTAAATATTATCAATAGTATTATAGGTTTTGGGTTTCTATGAATGGAATAAATTTCCTAACCATACTCACCAAAAAATTATATATTTTTTTGTTTTGGTCAGTTTAATTACCTACAAGAACAATGATATAAATTTAAAAAATATATAATTGAAAAAATTCAATTTATAGGGTTGTTGGATATTATTTAACTAAAAGATTTTGGTTTATGGTTATGAAAAAATTATAATAAAATAAATCTTATTATTTTTAAATGGACATTTTCTCATTATAAATTACGTAGAAAATATCATCACTAGGATTGTCATCATGAATCATTTCCAAAATTCATAATAATTTTATTTGGAACATTATAAATCATAATGAAAAATAAATTAAAATACCAATAATGATGTATAAATAAAAAAAATGAATCTATAGATAATAATTGACACCACCAATAGAAAATTAAAACTAAAAAAATAATCAAATATAATAACATCCATTGGTTTAATGAAAATATTACAAACTAAAATATTTTTTATAAATTAATATAAATGAAATTAATAAATGTTATTTGGAATGAACTAATATTTTAATGATTATATTAAGATATTTATTTTAATTATAAAATATGTTATAGAATATTGTGTTGATAAATAATAAAAGTTATTGGGGTTTTAACTCAATTTTTATTCATTAATACATGATGCATATTCCCCGTGTATTTCTAATTTTTGTGTCAAATTTTGATATGGAAATCATGAGTCATATTTTTTCATTAAATATAATGTAATTAAAAATCCATATTATGTTATACCTCCCATGGGTTTTAAAATTCAATATAATGGTGTTTTATGGGTTTTTTTAACCCAAAACCCCTTTCTTTGGGTTATAATGTTTCATTTTGAACACATTACTTGGATGATTGGTTTATTCGACCATAATATTTTATATTGCACTACCTTATTATATCTATGTTAAATGACACTTTAAATTTTAATCATCCACATCAATGAAGTTATTCCTCGTAAATGAATGAAATTGTAATGAATAATTCCATTGCTTCCCCTGGGAGCCATTTTACTTCCACATCTACATTTTTCATTCCATTTAATATTCTCCATTACATATAAAAACTAAATTATTTAACACATATTTTCTTATATAAATTTCCATTTTACACTTTTTAACAGATTTTTAGTTAATCCCTTCTATACTTTGGGTTTTGAATAAAGATATTTTAAAATATTTAAATGGTTTTTTATCATGATTGTTTTTTTATATTCCATTCCATATTTCCATGGCATAGACTTTATGACATCTTCATGGATGCAATAATATTGATTATTTTTATAATTAAATGATTTTAAAATATTATTATTTCACCAATTTTAATCATTAAATAAAAATTTTTGGTAATGTTTTCAATTCGTATTATTGAATGAATTATGCATTTGTTAATTATTTATTATTGAAGTCTATTTTTAAATATTGATTTTAATAATTTTTCTCACTTGATTATTTAAAACCATTATATTATTTCAATTTTTTATTATTGATATTTAATTCTAAATATTTATTTTAAAAATTCCAAACTTTGAATTTATAGAAATTTGTCTTTTAAAAAGTGAAACATAAATTATTATTTTGTTGATAATGTTAGTAATTGTTTTATGAAGACAATTTTAAGTATATCTTCCACATTCATAATTAAAAATTATATATTTACCATCTATGGAATTATATTTTTTGAACCCAATTCTTAATACCATTATTGAATTATCATTTTGTGGGATTAAATTTTTTAATCATCTAAACTAATTTTTGAATTCATTTTATGGAATTCCACGTAAAAATATTATAACCCGTTTTTATTTCGTTTTGTTTATTATTATGTGGTGAATGATTAGTTTCATGTGACATACATATATATATGTGATTTATGAGTGGGGGTATTAAATGTAGTTCTAATGAATTGGTTCAAGTTCATTTTCTCATGATATAACAATTTGTGCATATACATAGATCTGATCACAACATAAAGCGTGATCCTAATTGGATTACAATCACAACATGTTGGGTGTAAATTCATTGATTATAAAAAGGGTTTTCCATCATGGATTACACTAAAAAACCTAAAGGATGATCCCACTTGAATTATGCATTAAAAAAATTGGTTATCCTTCTTTGATTATGATAACAACATAAATATTGAGCCTTCTCATATTATAATCAAAAGATAAAGTATGGTCATTCATGGATATTATCACAATATGATGATTTAATGTTCTTATGGTTTTTGAAATATTCCATTATTATATTTTTTCTATGAAATGTCATATTTTGATATATATATATATATATATATATGATTATTCTCCAAAGATTATTTTATAATATCACACTATTATGCCATGGTGTATGTTACTTTATTTGTGATTATATACCATTTTCCATTACCTGTGGTGAAATTGTATTATTTTCAGTTATTTTTAAAAGAAAATATATCCCATGGTCATGTTTTCTCATAATACAATGATCTGACCCTTGATTAAATATTCATAATATATCCCTTATTGAGAATTTTATCACACCCATTTCTTATGTTTCCATTCCTCATGTTCTAACATTAATTTCACACTACATAAAATATTGAAGGGAGTATAATGTTGTTCAATTATGGAGAATTTTTTATGCTTACTGAAGAATAAGATTCTTATGTAGCTTGTTAGAAAAAACACTAAACCATTCATTATAACGATTGTGTGAATGTTGTAAGATGAAATATTTGACGTATGATTTTTTAGTAAAATAATTATACATTAATATAACTTTATATAGAATCTAATATTCAGTAAATGTATATTTAGCATCAGATATATGAATGTGCAGTGGTGGTTCCATATATTTTGCATCACATTTTTATGTGGATTCTTATATTGTAGTTTGGTTTTGTGAATTGCTTATGGATTTTTTTTGGGTTACACCCTTTTTGGAGTTTTTACCGGTGATTCATGAAACAACCGGTTGTACTTAGAAGATGAGGACCATCTTAAGAGATTGTTTTTTATGTGATCCCTTTCATGCAACAATTTAAGAATAATTCTATATAGAGTTAAACCTATAAATAGGCCTCCTTTCCAATATAAATTAATGTTATATGGTGTTCATTAATTAGTGTTTCGGTTCATCAGTGTTATTTAAAGAAATTTTTTTTGTATCAAGGATATTAAATTGTATGTTTCAATGATGGTATGTTTTGAGTAGTTTTCTCCAAGAATTACCCTCACTACTTTATTATATAACCACCCACCTCATGATTTCTGGTTGTGTGGTTCTATATTTACATTTCCCTCTACTTTTATCAAATATATTCTTGAAGAAAAGGTGATATATTAGGGAGACTACAACGCCCCATGTCACTGTTGTATGATTTTACTTATTTGATTTTTTTATTTTTAATTATGGAAACTTTTTTAATTTATTTTCATACTTTGGTGTATTTATTTGTATTTCATGGTCTATGAATTGTTAGTAGAAACCACGTGCTTATCCTGTGATAGTTATAATATACACAGTTTTCACAACGTTCATTATGATGTATTGTATCTCCTAAGGAACAATGAGTCGTGGTTGTTGATCTGAATTGTTGGTGAACAATTTAAGAAAACCACACCAACCAAAACATAATGAGGTTGGTTCTTAACTCAGTGACTCATAAATTATTGTGGAACAATTTAGAAATTTGTTTTTCTAAACCATGATTTCTATGAATGATTATTTTAAAAAAAATTACCTAATTTAAATCCACATTCGAATCCATATTTCTCATTCCACCCACTGTAAGTTTACACAGGTGATTCCACTTAGAACCTTAAAAAGGTCTCTCACTTCATCCCTTTCTATTTTTACTATCTTTCCTCTCTATTTCTACAAGGTTTCTTCTCACTTAATTAATTGTAATAATTTTATACATAATTTTTATAAGATCATGTAAGTTCTAAACTATGATTTTTTAAATATAAGACAGATATGGAATCATTAAATTTCCCAATAGGTTATCTTCATAGAAGACAACATGTTTTAACCTCATTCTAATTGCTTTAACATAGTTATTTATTTCATGTCTTTTTATATTCAAATTCATGATGTTTATGAGTTTATAAATATAATTTAAAATAATGTATAGATATAAATGATGACCATGAAGAATTTTTAGTTTTTTTGAGAAACACAGAATCTCATTATAAAATTTTTTCTATACATTTCAGCATGATTCTTTTAAAAAAATTATTATTTATTATTTATTTGTGATTATCATAAAAAACATAGGTATTACTCTATGTTATGGATTCTAAGTAAATAAACCATGTTATTAATGAAATTGTACAAATGTGAGGAGTATTGTATCTTTTTTATTACAATTATTTACCTAAAATGTTGTATTTTAAAATAATTTCTAATGAGACTTTCCATTTTGAGTCATGACATTAATAAAACCCTTTTGGAACATAATATAAAAATTGTTAATTCATGTGATACTTACAC
The DNA here is from genome assembly GCA_963277665.1 of Viscum album. Lineage (NCBI taxonomy): Eukaryota > Viridiplantae > Streptophyta > Magnoliopsida > Santalales > Viscaceae > Viscum > Viscum album. The sequence continues at coordinate 1,023,541,543 of OY728137.1, forward strand.
CGGTTTCCTTATTGGGTTTAATTCACTTTTTAATGGATTTTTATTAAATAAATGATGTATTTTATAAAAGGGGATATATCATTCATGGGTATAGATAGTGATGGATATTAAATTACTTATTCATATGGAATATGTTATTATTTTTGTTTCATATCTTCGCATGTCATCTTTTTATTTCTCATTAGAACCCATAAATGTGGTGCAACAACTTGATTCATACCACCATAGATTGTATAAATGCTATTAGTGTCCCCCTAGTTGAACATAGGCCATTTCTAGTGGGGGGTTCTTTTATATAGAGATTTATTAGGGTTAATTAGATATCTTTTATATTTATTTGACTCAAGTTATGACAATTGTTGTATGGGATTTAATAATCTTATTTGGATCCTCTCACATTAGTACATTGGTTTATACCTATGACACGTATCCCTTTTTTGTTTATTTATGGGATTAACTCCCTATATACATTCCTTTGATTTGTTACTTGTAGAACTACCCATAATTTTTTCTATTCTATGACATCATATTTCCTTCTCTTATTTTACTTTTGTTCATTATAGTCAGGTTTTTCGTCTTAAATTGGGTTGAATGATGATTCAAGGAATGATCATTTGAAATGAAATGATAAGATGATTATTTTAAATAAATTTTTAAAAATGAGGTAAAAATGGATTTCAATTTTTAAAATAAAAGGATGTCATTACTATTTGAAAGAGTTTTAATACTATGTAGATATCCTATGAGATTACATATTAAAAGGGGGATTTCTAGATTGTAGGAAAAATTATCATGTTCGATTTACTTTACATTACCAAAATATAAATCCATACAATTATATATATTTAAATTAATAATTGAATTGATTAATTCCACACTATGGGAAATTTCATTGATAGAATAGTGAGATTATATTGTGCATGTTACCTTTTACCCTTCATAATTACTCAGGTGTTTGTATAATGTTATTATTCTATATATAGGATCCATGTTTTCTTTCATGTTTTTGGTCATTTTACCATGTGCTAATGGATGAGTTGGTATGAGGAAGGAAATTATTTTTTTAGAGGTAGATTGGTTTTTTGGCTTGAGATCTATTATATTTTGGTGTCGATATATTTATCCAGATATACATTATTTATCATTATTCATTATAGATCATTTATTTTAACTTTTTATAAATTCATTCTATAAGTGTCATGTATGTCTCTAAAAAAGAATTTAATCATTAATTTTTTTATTATTACTCATTTTTTATATTGTTTATCTTAAATTATTTGGTATTTTATGGGCACAAAAGGTATAGAAATTCACGGTTGTATTCTTCATAAATGATCTAGTCTTTATTTTTTGTGATTTGAGGGAGAAATAATTTCAAATAGGGTTTTTTTCAATTACCCAGTACTACTTTCTATACCATGCGGACTAGGAATTTTCATTGGGAATAGTAGTGTGCAAGATAAGGTGATGAATTGGGGTAAAATAGTCATGTTCATTAAAAAACAAAGAAGACACTATTTATCAAATAAATATGAATTTTCTATTTTTTCTAGATTAATGAGATTAAAAAACATCAATTAGAAAACCAATATAATATATTTTTCACAAAATCATTGGTGGTAATATCCTAATAACCTTTTACTAAATGTTACAGGTTCACATGATTCTATGTAAATTTAGAATTAGATAAACCATGAACCAAAAACACTAAAACATAAACCTAAATAGATATTAAATTAATTCAATTCTCATTACAAAACCAACTCAATCTATAAAAATTTATATATAAAAATCACAATAAAATCCATATTACAACACAACCTTAAAAATAATTTCTAAAATGCCTCGACATCCCATACAGAGACTCGTCAACACCTATAAAACAAATTTTATAAATCAATCTATATGTATGGTGTCTAATTCATTTACCTACCCATAAGGGGTTCCATATATCCAAAATATCAAAATTATAATATCATAATATAATGTACTAATCTCGTAAAAAATTATTTTTGTTTGTTTTAGTATATTAATGCAAAAAAGGTGTTTTCTATGAATTCAATAATAACATACTATCAATGTTTTAATTAACTAATACACATTTTGAAAAAATTATTTCTCAAAAATGTAATTACCTAAAACAAATTAATATAATATTTCTTAATATAAGTATTTATAAAATAAATAATCTCCTCACATTTCAAGAGGACCAATATTTTTATAAGATTAACAATATGATATTAAGGATTAAAAATAATCTAAAACCACTTATTTAAATATTTATAATATTTTATAAGTTATAATCATACTCTTATCACTATTTGAGATCCCCATGGAAGAGGGAGATCTAATGGTACAATAAAGGTGATAATAAAAATAAATATAATGATGAGGTGAATCATATAATTAAATGTATATAAAATTGAACCATAAAAGAAGAGGATCATACATCCTGATATAAAATAAAAAATAACAGAAATGATATCATTAGAATATAATAATATTTACAGTCAAATGAATATGTAATATTTATAAGATATATTATCATAAACATAAATTGATTCTTGTTATGAACACATTGTATCACAATGTGTTATGCTCCCTTTCCACACCCAATACATTGTATCTTATGAAATATAATCATTACACTATTAATTAAATGGATATATAATTATAGAATCATCTGTCACATCATAGTATGTTATGAATATGTGTTCCATAAAAAAATAAATCACAAATTGTGTGTACACATTAAAAATACATGTGAAGGAAATCATTTACATAATAAAATCATTAATTATAAAATAATGAGGAATTATAATGGTTCTCAGGATTATAATTGATTAAGGTCAATTTTTGTTCATAAGTGAATAATAAATCAAAATTTGGGGATATGTATATCAAATCCAATGTTTGAGAATAATAAACAATCAAAAAGATAATTTCAGGGAAACCCATTATGTGTTTTATAAACTTCATAAAATATCATATATGAAGAAAATATTTTATTTTTTCATAAAATCTAAAATCAAAAATACATTATTTCATTTTAAATATTAATGTTTATTGAATTCCCAGAATAAAATAGATATCACAAGATTTTTACAAGAAAATGATGAAGGGGTAAAAATAATAATATTATATTGTTAACCTAAGAAATAATTCTAAATGAGATAGAAATACATTCATAACCCAATAAAAAAATGAAAAATGAAATATAAAATTTCAATTGATCAAATGTACATAACATAAAAATATTATATGTGAATAAGAGAATGTTGTGAGGACAGATAGATGGATAATAAACTAAATATTATAAACAACAATTCCATTATAAAGAGTTAAAATTTGTAATATATATATAATGGGGGTTAAAAACCCATTGGGTGCATACATTGTAGCAGTATTGTAGCATACTGCAGCCGTAGCAGTAATATAGCAAATGCATGTCACTATAGCGGAGGCAGGGTACTGTGTGGTACTATAGTAGGTGGCTACTGTAGCAGTACTATTCCCAGAATGGGATTCGGGCCAAAAAATTTGGCCTACAGGCCATGTAATGGGATAAATGCCCACTGGGCCTTCAGCCTATGTAATGGGTCTCCCTATATCCAGTTAAAAGAGGTATTTTCTTTGGTTTAATAATAAATGAGGTTTTAGACCCAACCTTTTAAAAATATATAACCAAAAAGGAAAAATATGAACGAATAATTTCATTACATTTACGATAAAACTTATAATATTATATAATTAAAAGTGAAATTGTAAATTAAAATTATGTGTATTTGGTGGAGAACTTCTTATAAAATCTGTTGAATAACATTGAATGATCTTATAATATATTGAATAGTTAAATTTCATTGATTAATTGAAAATTATAGAACCTTTCCAATTTTTAATAGATTATTATCATCCATTTATTATCTAATATTATTATTTTATTCGATTGTTTTTTATGTTGACCATTTAGGGTTATGTAGTCGATAGATCAATATCTGATTTAGTATAATATTAATGATTAACAGTGTTTTACAATTGGTTCTATAATATCTAAAATCTTGAAGAAAATCATTATTCTATCATATCAATGGACCCTTATATATAACCAATCCAATTTATGGTTACTAATTATGGATTTAGAAGAACATGACCCTCTATTAGAGAGGTTATCTTGTTCCAAATATTATGATACTTTTACTGTTTAATCTTACCATCAAGGATTACTCAAATTAAAATGTGAAATTGGGAGTTAATGTAATATGATTTTTCATTTTTGGGATTATATAGAAATAATATTTCTTAAAACATTTCAATAACTTCAATTAAGGTCTAAATATGTTTATAATTTCCCTAAATCTCCTAAGAGTGAATAAGAAATTCCCTTTGGAATTCATGACTATTATCTTCACTTTCCATCCTTCTAATGTCATATTCTTTTTCATAAGGGACATAAACATCTATGACCTCTCCCAATTACATTAATCCCCCATTCTGATTTAGGTCTCCCAATTAAACAAATGTTAAAGATTATTATATTTGTGAATAGACTCCTTACATCCAACAAGTTTACAAAGAGTCATTGTAATCATTGGTATATGAATATTGAAAAATATTTATAGTAAGCTCACTCTATGATATTAAAATGGCCATGATTATTTATTTTTAATGATATTAATATCATTCTCATTTACCATTATAATATAATAAACCCAACATATATATAATAATTATGTTTATAATATTTTTATGTGTACTTGAATAGTGTCGATACTTCATTTATAACCACATCATTATAATTTGATTAAATTAATCACATTCTCACATTTTTATTTAATGAAGTATAAAATTGAATCCATTATATATTTTTTATTTGAAAAAATATGATAATATTAATTTGTGATTTATTTCATAAATAAATACTATTAAATTAAATTAAAATTGTGTAGGTATAATAAATTAGATGACCAAAATTTGAATGTGTTTTAATATAACTATTTTATTAATATACAAGATTACAATTTTCGAATGAAAAATTTGGAAATTTAAAGATCTTCATTTGTTTATATGAATTCTTCTAGAATATATATATTATATAGAATATATTTAATTTTATTAGTAATTATTTTGTGATGTAGTTTTAGAAGTGTAATGAAATGGGTAACAGAGGATGAATTAATAGGTAAATTTGGGGGGTTTCCCTCAAACATTATTCATTAAATTTCAATTATTTATTAAAACTATGAAAAATATTATGTTAATGTTTAGGAAAATAAATTTATGCATTCCATGATAATGTATGGAATTCATAAATAATTTTTTATCCAATTTAAAATGTATTTAAAAAATAATATAGAAATAATATTTTACCATATTTTACTATCAACCTCTATATTAACTAATTTAAAAGAAACAAAAAAATGTGAAACAGACATGATTTAAATGTTATTATTAAGAAAATTATATTAATTTCACAAAAAAATATCTAAATTACTTAATTAATATATTTACATTTAAAATAATATATTCAATTTTTTATTAAATAATGAAAAACATATATTACTATAAATATAAAAAACTGATATTATCTTACATTGATTGAGTAATTATTTTAGTGTAATATTTTATTTATATTTAATAAAATATTTTAGGGATAATATTACATATAATATTACTTTATCAAATAATGTAATAGTTATCTTACATTTCCAATCATTTGGTTACATTTCTAATGATTAATTTTACTATTCTAAAAATTATATTCCAAATAAATACATATACCATATAATAATGGTCATACAAGTATTATAAATATTAAATTTACAACTTAATTACTTCATTAGTTATTCCATTATACTAATCTAATGGTTCTTGAAGTTCCATTCATATTCTTACAGTTAGTTTGCCTTCTTATAGTGTTGTTCACAATAGTTTAATTTCTAGGAGACCATGACACATTATATTTCAATCATTTAGTTGTGTTATTTTATTGTGTTTATTATATAATTATAATTTTATTAATCTTATGAATTATATTCATATTTTATTTTTAATTTAATGTTATGGAATGGAATTATTTGTCGTTAGATTGATCACATAATCCATTTATAGTGCACTCTCACTCAACTTAAATAATATAATTATAAATAATAAAATATATAGGATGTATGATTCATTAAAAATAAATGAATTTTAAAAAAAATTGTTTTTCATAATTATTTTAATTATTATAAACTAATTCTAATCATAGATAGTCATGGACATGAGAAATTGAAATATATTTGGAATATAATTCATGAAACTAAGTCTATTTCATCCCCATGATAGGTTTAAAATAATTAATCAATAATCATAACATCATAATTTATCAAAATATGATATAAAATAATGAAAATAAATCAACAATATTACACCACCATGGAAACATGAAATTTTAATATATATTTTTACATTAATAATAAGTCTTCTATATATCCAAATATTTCTCAATTATTATCTCTATAAAATATGAGAAGAAAATCATAACAAAAATATCTTTTAAAATGATCGGTAATATAATAAATTTGTTTTGCCGACCCAATCTCAATCACTACATGTCTTAGGTGTGGCTCCTCTTGTACTAATGGTTGTTGACCAATGATTAGAATTTGATCCATACTATGGGTTGAAAGTAATCGTTTTATTATATACTTTAATAATTATAATATAATTGTAACGTCATAAAAATATTTAAATTACACATATGTAATTATATAAATAAGATAACAATCAACTAAAATCAATAACAGACTATAATAAATGATAATATTTAATCTAAAACATGAAATATATTATTATAGATCACTCAAAATTCTGTTCATTTCTGGAATATAAAAAAGTAAAAAAACAGAAGGAGGTCTAACTATAAAAAAACAAAATATTATCCTCGTTATTTTATTCACACCCCTTTTGTACTACCTTATTCAACTGACCAATAAACCTCTTACATAAATATCATATATATTAATAATGTGTTCCGAAAAGGGTATTTAAAGGGTCTATAAAAAATCTCAATAGGGCATTTTCAATATTTTCTAAAATGTATTCCAACATATTTGATTATATTCACCAGAATTTAAATAATTTAGTGACATTAGGAATGATATAAATCATGTTGGATTATCATGTGATATCTATAATTCAAAAAAATTTGTAATGATACATGTCTTATAAAATGCTAGTGAATTCTATTAGTCGAGATATAAATTAAATCATGATGGAGTCATAGCTCCCAGAAGTATACTTATCAGATGCAACAACAAAATAATATGAATGGTACAACACATTTAATCCCATAAAAGAGTTAAGGTGATTTGGTAATATTACTATCTTCTTAGAAACATCACTAGACCTTAAGAATAATGTAACATTGTAAATACTTAACAAAATTAAAGGATTTCAAGTAACATGCAGAAATGTTGAGAGAGATCACCAAATCATGAAAAGGGTAAAACATAGAAAACCCCTTAGGAGACTCATGGGTGAAATATAACACATTTTCCTTATAAAATAATCCAACACATCATGTAGAGGGTGTAATGTACCGCATAATGTGGGGATAAATGTATAGTTAGTAGATATAGGAACAAAATTGTGTCCATAATCTGACCTCTAACATTAATGTAAAATGGTCAAACATGAATACTACAAAAACACTTGTATGATAAAATCCATAAAAAATATAGAAAAAATATCCCAATACCTATATCTCTTATAACATTAGAATATTTAGTGAACCTAATATCTTGATCCATAATATGTTGTCTATTTTCCTTCAAAAATCACTCTTTCCACAGGACGTAAACCAACATCCACTATGCCATATAATTTTTCCACTCAATACTACACACAATTTAATAGTAATTTTAAGATAAATTGGTATTTTATTCCATTTATTTTATAATAACCATATCCCTATGTTTTATAGGATGAAATCAAGACCATTTCTTGTAATAAAATCATTCCCATAACCTTTATGTTAACAACTATGATTGTATCCATTACCCATTGAAAATTCAAGGATAAATAAAAAAGAAAACGCCTAATCAAACTAATATACAATAGAACCCTATGCTATTACATTTAATATACATTTTAAGGAATACTAATACTTTTCCAATGATCTATACCATATGTCTCTTGAATTTTTACTAAAAATAAGGTTTAATTATTTAAATTTCTTTTAGTTCACTAATAATTGTAATTTCAACAAAAAGTATGGTATTATCACCCACAAATTATTAAACTAATCTAAAAAATATTCATAAAAAAGATACACCTACCCTAGAAAATATTATCCTATTAAAATAATAATGAACATTTCTAATCTCCCCTTAATAGGTGGTTCGTAAATATCATAGGAAAACTCAGGGACAATAATAACCAACAAAGGTGACTAAAACTAGATAAAACCATCTTATTAAATGATGAAATTACATCCTAGGACAGTTTTACATTATCCCAGTCACAAACAACTAGTTGGGGGTTTATAACACATAATTTGTCTATATTCCCCTAGGTTACATAGTAACTGAGTAATACTAATATCTCCCAACAAAGGAATAGATGAATATTAGAAACCTAAAAGAATCCAAATGTAGTCCCCCCCATTTGAGGTGTGTGGTCTTTTATTATGAATTTTTATGTGTTTAATGTGCATGAGATGAGTTGGGAAGTGGTTGGGAGAGTTTGGAATGGTTTTGGATGTGTTTGGAGGATTTTAAATGGGTACACTGTTTGAGCGCTGTTCGTGGAAACCGTGCGGATTCTCTTGGAAACCGTGAAGGGGAGAAAGTAGTCTTTGCACGACCTACACACGGTTTACCAAACCATGCGAGGAAACCGTGTGGACCCTTTCTCCCGAGGTAGTAGCGTGCACGAAATTAGCGCATAGTTTTCCAAACCATGCGGACTAACCGTGCGGCCACTTAAAAATAGGGTAATAAGTTCCGAGATCCCTTGGGCTTAACCTATTTCACTCTCAACATCATCCCACTCATGGATCACTTTGGTTTTTTGGTTCACAAGGGATGGGTGGGCTCCCCCACTTGATTTGGAAGCGTTTGAAATGGTTTCTTGGCGGATTGAAGGTGGTTTCTCCCAGGTAAGTCTCTCCTCTTGGTTTCCTTGTGTTTTCCTCTAGATCTGCATCCCTATAATTCTTGGATTACTAGATATACACTTTTTGTGTGTTGATATAGCATTGTGGTTACCATGGATGGTGATTTTAAGGCTTATGGATTCAAGGGAAAGGGATCTAGATAGGTTTCGGTGGCGTGTTCGCCGAATTTGAGGTGTGATTGTTCGTGGGTCGATTTCTCGGGAACCCAAAAGATAGGTGGCTTCTCTCTCGACTCCACATGGTTGGAGCTAATGGTTTTTGTTATAATTAATTTTTTATTCTTGAAATTAATTGTTTTTGATGTGAGAAATTGGTTAGAAATCACTTGGGTGATATTTTGGGGATTTTTGGGAAAAAGTTGGTTTTACAATGAAATGCTATTCTTGTGGATTTTAAAATGTAGATTTTAAAATGGGATTCTAGGGTTGATTTTTGAAAATTATTGATAGAAATAGTTTTCAATAAAAGTGTTTTTTATGGAATTTTTTTTTGGCATGGAAAATGGTATTCAATAATGGGTGATTTATTGAAGTGTATTGATATGCAATGGAATTGGTTGTTTTCATGTGGTTGTGAACTTCGTGGGTTATATACAAGGCATTGTCTTTTTATGAATTTTGTGTAGAAGTGGCGAGAAGTACCATTATAAAAAGGGGAGGGATAGTGGATGAAAGGAACACCATCAAGGATAAGTGGATGGGAAGTGCTGCTTTGTGTGAATGGGTGAACGGGTTGAATGGAAGTTCCACTGTTTGGTTTTTATGGTTGTTTTTTTGTGCATTGCTTTGCAAGATAGAATTGTTGTGCTAATATGTAACTGTTGTAATGGTTTGTGGCTTGTTTTTTGTCTTTCCCTTGGTGGTTTGGTTTCGGTGTCATGGCTTAGTAAGGGAATGTTTCTCTTATGAAGATGGTTGCACTTGTGATTTTATTTATATAAACTGTTTTATATAAATGTGCTAATGGTTTAATCCTAGAGGTGTGTGTAGGGAAGTAATTTGGGGAAAATATAATGAGTTTTATTACTCACACCATGATTTGGAATGTTGGTGTCTTTGCAAATAATGTGTACCGTGACATGGGAAAAGGTAAGGCATCTCTCTTTTTAGTAGTGCATTGTGATGTCTTGGTGGAGCTTGGAGCATGGAGCTTGGTGTGTAGCTGTGGTGGTGTCATGGCTAGTGGTGTTTGGTTGTTTAGTTCCCGCAATGTACTTTGATGATTTGTGAACATGTCGAGTTGTATTGATTTTGAGTTGTGTTGTGGAACAACTTAGTTGTCTTTTGGGAATGCATGGCTTGGCATGTTATTTGATATGCATCATATAATGGTTGTACGTGGATGGTTTGGTTTTGTTTGTCTTAAGGGAAAATCGTTCCCTAACTTGATCTTGAAGCCCTCATCATTTATTTCCATCATTTGGCATATTAGGAACGTCGCTTAAGGCCTGGTATCCCTCACTACCTCTTCAAGCCAATGAGGATGGGGCAGGGTGTTACACTAAATAATATATATCTTAATTCAGATACATAGAAGTCTCAATTTTTTTCTCCCTATTCCAATCATCTACGATCCGAAAACAATATCTCTTGTGTAATATGTGACATATAGATTTATATATAAGGTAACACTTGTAACACTATAATCGTAGTTATCCCATCATGTATCCTACCTTGATTTAAACACTTTCTACTAAATTTGTAAAACCAGGTAGAAAGTACATGCTTATATATTTATAATTGAAAACAAATGAAATATGAGAAATGGTGTTAAACCTAATGATTATTTCATTCATTCCACCCATAAAATTCCACTACCATATATAGATTATTGTCTTAGAATGAGAAGAATCAAATGGATGGGTATAAATATTGACAAAATAATAAAATAATGATGTATACACCCAAATCATTGATAGTAAAGGAATGAATGGGACATGGATGAGATTTAATTTTTTCAATAAAATATTAATTTAATAAAAAATAAAAAAATTATCTAAATTCCAATGGTACTCATTAAGATATTGAACTCTGATTTTTATTAAAATGACCCTTGAATGAACCACTTAGTCTTTACCCCATACTCACATAACTGGGTACAATACGATTCCACATTTGTTACCTTTTATAAACTAAATCATTTTGAAGTAGTTAAACACACCGTATATCCTCTACGCAATCACCTAAAGCATTATAACATTATAGACCCTAGTTTGAAATAAATGGATATTAAATTTTTTAGAATATGTAATACATGACACAAATATTCACCCAGTGGTAGTAATATTTTAGTCCCATTGGGAACTCGGAACAAAATATTCTAATCATGGTGACAAATCGTCAACATCACATCGAAAGATCTTCAATTTTTTGTTTTCCCAGATAAAACCTTTCTTTATATCCTTGGTAATAGAAAACATAAAAAGGGTGAGCTCAAATTCTCAGTAAGGGTAAACATGGAGAACATAAAACAAACCATAAACATTTGAACGTAAAAACAGAAACCTAAATTTTAAAGCTCAAAATATTGAGCAATGACATAAATCATGGAAGTGCATAAGGAATGGATCAAAAAGGATAATTAATCATGAAAAAATATCATGAGAATAAAATATGGAATTTTGGAAAACCATTTAGCACATAAAATTATTTTCATAATATCCCAGGAAATTTTTCCAAGGCCATCATAGTGGACAAAGTCCATTACGGAACCGTGTTTACTTGTCGTTCCAGCCATGTATTTCTGAGACCTATTTACCTGTCATTCTAGTCTTGTCTATATCATGAGATTAAAATCTGTACACAATCAATTAGAGGGAGATATAGGTCCCACCCATCTCATAATGAAATATTTCTATGATGGTCCATAAAAAACATAAATCAGTCATCATAGCATAACCCATGAAATAAAATGGGATTCTTAAAAAACATTTAATCACAATATAATCCATATAAGATAAATAAACATCATAAATATAATTACATCATAACATCAATCAAAATAAAGATATAATAGGGATAGAAACATAACCATATGTCGTCTTAGATGAATAAAATAATTTTGATAAAACACTGGAACTCAGTTCTTGAGGATAATAACCTTTCTTCTTCAAAAACATTTTCTTTTCTCAAAATTCCACACAATTTTAAAATAAAATATTATAGTTGAAAATAAACATGAAATGTTTTAGAGTAATATTCATGGAAATAAGGTGTTAAGAATACATAAAAATCTGTTTATTCCATATAAGTTAAAATACATTCTCCTCGTACTTTTACCGAAAAAGTCAAAAAGTACCTCTTATGGTAAATAAAAGGAATATTCCATCTATACCACATAATAAAATTCAAAAAGGGGTAAAAATGAATTTAAATATATATTTATGAATATTAAAAATTTTATGAACACATTTTTAGAAAATATGCACATGGATGATAAATATATACCCAACATATAATTACGTATAAAAAATCTTCGATAAAAATGAGATTGCAAAATTATCGCTTACCATAAGTCTGATTTCTTCTGTATGGGTTTAAAACTTCAATATAGTTAGTTTAATTATATTATTAACTCGTAATATCACCATAATAATATTTATGATATCATATATAATTCCCTTTCGACTTTATATTACCCGTTCATTTGTCAATTCCATGTTAAAGCAACGTTTAGTGTATAATCGTTGCATTTATCGTAGGTGTTTGGACTTGTTATTATTTATATTGTAACCTATATCATGATTTATTACATCCAGAATGTAAAACATGGTTCATATATCTTATATATTCAGTATATAAATATATATAATATATTGATAAATGGAATGGAATACGCTATTCATGGAGATGGTAGGTCGTACGTACACATGAACGTTTTTTCATTTTCTTATTAAATTGAATGGAAGTAAATAAATGAAATATATATACACATAAATATAGTAGAATTATTTTTTAATATATTTATTGTTTATTTATTATATATACTTTATAATTATTTTTTAATAGTAAGCATGGAAAATGAATCTCATCGCATCGTGGGGACTGTAAGTCGTATGTACGCACAAGCGACGATTTCATTCTCATAGTTGTTGAATGGTATTGAATGGTACAATGTATAACATCTCAGAAATAGTATCATGTTATAATAATCATATATATTTGAAATTTACACCATTATACCCATATATGTATGGTGGTGGGGAAAACATATTACACCACAGTTTGGAGATGGTAATCCGTAAGTACGCACGCAAGATGATTTCAATTTTTTGTAGGATGGATAGATAGTGAAATAGGGATGTTTAATATTTATAATAACATATCTGTATATCATTGATTCTTATGTTATTAATTTATAATGAAACAACTAATTAAGGGGGGTGTTTAGGAAGATATAAATTTGAATGAATCTGTAGTTGAGATTAACTCTTCCTTGATGTGCCTCCTTTAAATGTCCTCTTAGGGCAGTAGAGTTTTTATTTTAAGAAACCTAAACTTCTAGACTATATCTAGGGATGTTTATAATATAAATGGGTAGGGTTTGGCCTAGAATGAAGGCTCAAAATGGAGTAAAGTGGAGAGATATTAGTAACCCTTTTATAAGAGAGGAGAGGGGCACTTTAGGAAACTTCTAAAATATTTATTTATTATAAATAAAATATAGGTTCAAAATGGTTCAAAACATATTTAATTATTAGATAAAATTATTTTTGTTTGAATAATGATTATCCAATAATTTTTTCATCATGTATGAAATATTTTTTTTGGGTTTTACCCTTATTTTACCCTTTTTAATCATATCCAGATATCATGTTATTTACACATTCTTTGTTAATGTAATTACCATATCATGTCAAACGACCAAAAAAGTTATTTATGAAATATTTGGACCTATATTAACCATTCAGATGAATAATAGTTTTTTAGGAATTTAGTATCATTTAATAAACTATTTTATGTTGTAAGTTATTAATTCTGTCAATTTTGGACACAATTCATAATTGAATTTTTTAAAAAATTCATTGCACCCTTATTAATTTTAATAAAACCATTAAATCAAATTTAATATTTCAATATCATCTGTAAAATAATTTTATGACATCAAAATATCCAATATAATTTTTTTATTATTTATACTTTTATTTATTTTAATCATTCATTATTTAGGTAATAACTACATTATAATTGTGTCAATAATAAGTATATTTATCTTATTTATAAATATTTTTAATAAGATAGGATTATGTGGGAAATACATTTATCTTTCAAATTAATATTTTTAGACACTGAGAACTATTATATTAACCCATATTAAAATCGATTTGGTAAAATATATATGTTTAGGTTATAATTATATTTAAATTAAATTAATTATTTTAAAGTGTCCTTTTCAAATCCATGTAAATTCATGGGGTCCCAAAATCAACCCAAGTATGACCATTGTCATAAATATCTCATCCAATAGTATTAGGTTATGTTAGGGTAGTTTAATATTGTTATAATATTATTTGGTTACTATTATTTCACAGATTTACCCATTAACCATTGTAAATAAAATAATTACAGAAGTTATATTCATAATGTCCAATAACTAAAAGTACCTATTCACAAAATTTGATACTTTTGATTCCAAATATGAATTATATTTTTCCAATTTCGAAACACATAAGCTTCAGTATTTAATTTTAAATTAATCTCATTGTCGGAAAAAATGGGTTTTTGTTTAAAACATTGAAAAATATTGATATATTTTTTCGTACGAATTCAATGTAAAATTAATTAAAATGAAATTTAATTTCTTAAAATATAAAAATTTATTTCATTTTAACTTTAAAACCATTCAATAATATATTTTATCCATACAAATTATTTTGATTAAAAAATATGTTTTTAATTAAAATTTAGCACAATTTTCACTATTCATCAAAATATGAAAGTTATTAGAAAAATGTGAAAAGTTTATCAAATGTAAAGTTTTATGAACCATTTACGAATAATAAGTTTAAATTCTAATTTATAACGTATAAAAGTGTCAAAAACTATATTAAAATGCGTTCTCCATCAAAATGTAGTAAAACTACAGTTTTTTAAAAATACTTCTTGTATCAGAAAAAATTGATTTTTCTACTCATATCATGTGTATGATGAATTATATTATTATATAAAATTATTAATGTGGTATATAATATTCATAATTTTTAGTTTTTATCACTTTAAATAATAATATATTAATCATATATCATTTCTTAGTTATCCTCTGTATCGCGTAAAATAAAAACTATCAAGGAAGGTCACTCTTGTGTGTAACGCAAGCCAAGTAGGTATTGCGTGTAGTTAATGATTCCTTGTTAATTCATATAACATAATGAAATCTTAATTCATTTATAAATTGAAAAAAATCTATAGTCATTGTTTTGTGTAGTGCAATCATCATTTGGTGTTTTGTTTAACATAATAAAAATAGAATTCGATTACAAATTCAACAAAATCTATACTCTGTGCTACGTGATATGATTTCTATTAAAATAACTAGAAATTGTGTGCAAAAAAGGACAATAATGGTGTCGCGTATATGAGAGAAAATACAATGTAGCGTATAGCGCAACCTAATCTTGGTGTAGTGTACAACACAATACATCAATGAAATTAAAAGAATCTATCTCATAAAATCTTTGGGTGTTACATTCTACCCCACTAAAAATGGATTTCTCCCTCAAAATTTGTCTGTGTTATAAATGATGTTCTACTAGAAATCTTGATTCATGGAAACCCACATCATAAAAAGCAATATAAAAACATCATTTTAAAAAGGAATGTTAGAAACATAATAGTTACCCAATATAACATTTCATTGGATCCAATATATAAAAACATATATGGGATGTGAAATCATGGATATGGAAGAGAAAGATAACCATAATTTTTAGATGGATAATGATAGAGAATAAGGTTATAAGAAAGTTTACTACCAGAAATCCATAAATCTGTGATGATTTAAGGGGCCATATGATTTATTGGATAATAATGTACTAGGATAACATTTTTGGTTTTCAATATCCTTTCCCTAACGTTATGGAATTTGGAATAAGAAAAAATACTTAATTGATTTTGGTACAATTTAACCATTGTTCATGCCTTGAAAAATTTCCACTCCATATCTTATCTAAAGAAATGAAGTTGAATTTTTCATTCTTGTAGTGTTAGTAGATAATACGGTAGAATGATAGGTTATTCCGTTTGTCTCTATCACAAATAGGACACCACACGTTATTAAATATAGATATGTCCATCTATGGTGAGATTAATCTTATATGGTTCCAAAAATGGACTTATACTTCATCTATCATACTACTGAAGAAAATAAAATGTGTTTTGAATAAACAGGGTCTTCATGTAGTCCAGTGGTAGCTGATAATATTCTGTCACACTTCGGTTGTGGGATCGATTCCCACAGCCTTGTCCGACGTGACAGATTTTTACCCATTATACAGGTTATAATTTTCCTAAAACAATACTATTATAACATTGTAGAGATAATTAAAAAATTCTATCCTTAAACAATACTATTTGATGTTCAACTTATTCCATTCAAACATTTAGGCTTATCCAAAATACTTCTGTCCAATATCACAATACAAAGAAAACAACTACCAAAAATTTTGTAAAACCGTCATGTGAATACCTTCATTTATCCACCATATATCACAATATATATATTTTTGGTCACAATAATAACATTTAAAGGACTTTATCATGCATTATCTTGAAATATGAAAATAACATAAATTACCATAGAACCTTAGTGACAACATGCATTCTATCAAAATTAATTCTTTCTATATAACAAATATACCAAATATTATATATACTAAAACAATAATAACCCATATTCGTTTTATCAGTCATGATCTCATTAATACTATCAAACATATTATCTCCTTAAGAATTCATTTTGCGCGTATCTTGTGCTTTCCCAAATTGTCTGAATAACCTTTCATGGTTACCAGTACCATTCATCATATGCTTTCAAATTCATAAGGAAATACAATTGTGTAAAAATACCTAGATGTTTCTTTATTCCATAGTACCATTAAATTTATTATACAACATTACTCTTGATAAAAATTCTGTCATTCCACTACCTTCTTAAACCATTGATCAAGATTCATCATTTTATTCCTAAGCACTTATTTCATATAATATATCATTGGTAGTATCTTAATCATCAACAACGTAAATACCACCCATACGCCCATGCTTATTCTCTTAATGTGATTTTACAATAGCAAATCTATTTTCATAATGCTGATGAAATTCACATTTAAAACATTTAACCATTGTTTATGTCTTAGTCATTCCATTATCCTTGTCCACTGTGTTAACAAAACCTTTTCCTTTGAAATTACTAGAATCGTGTCATTATCTTCCACACCAAAAAATATTCTAATTTCTATGAATGATTATCCTTGATGTATCTTCCCATAAGATTTACATGAGGAAAATTACATATTCTTTCCTCTATGATCACCACAAAAAATTCATCTTTCTCTTATTATTTATTCAGGAAACTCACCAATGTTGAGATTATTGATCAAATTATGAGATTTCTGATTAGGGATAATAATTATGTTTCACCTTAAAAATCCCCTTTCACTTGGTTGATGATGGATAATTACATTACATTTTCCATCATATTCTCTATTAACATGAATCCTCTTGTTTCCATCCATTTTCTAAGTCCCAAAAATAATATTTTTAGAAGAAAAAATTGTATTAAAAATAAATATAATCATGGGGGAGTAAATTCAATCTATAAAATCTTAGGATTAAACATAGGTTATTCATGATCGTTACAATAATTCTTAGATTTTACCCTGTAGTTATGCTTAACCTTTGTTATATCTCTATACATACCATAGAAATATATCTAGGGATCCCACTATAGTTTTCACATCCATGTTTCCAAAGGATGACTTACCATTCTCTCTAATACCAACTATATTGAACCAAACATTACATACGTGGATATTACATTTCATTGGTGGAATAATTAATACATGACACAAATAGACGCCCAATGGTTGTACTAGTTTATGGCCATTGGAAACTGAGAAACAAATATTCTAATCATGGTGAATGTTCTGCAACATCTCCCATAAAGATCTTCCCCTTTTAATTTCCCTACCTAAAAATTATATTTATATCCTATGGAAAATAAAACATAAAAAGTTTGATCTGAAATGCTCAGTAAGGTTTAACATGGAGAAGATAAAACAAAACATAAAAATTTGAACATAAAAACATCAACACAAATTTCAAACATCAAAATCATGAGGAATAACATAAATCATCGTAGTACATAAGGAATGGGTCATAAAGAAACATTAATAATGATAAAATATCATGGGAAGAAAAAAAAAATTGTAAAACCATTAAGAGCATAATATTTTTTCCATATTAGCGAACGCAATTTTTTTAAGACCATGATATTGGACAAAGTCCATTACAGAACATGGATTGCATGTCATTTTAGCCATGTATTTATGACCTAAATTTACCTTCTATTCCAATCATGTCTATCTAATGTTATATAAATAAATAACCATTTAATTTGAGGGATATATTGAACACAAGCATCACATAATTAAACCATTCTTACATCTTCCAAAAAAACATAAATCATTCATCATAACATAACACATGAAATAAAATGGGATTCGTAAACATCATTTCATAATAACATAATGCATATAAGATAAATGGAATTTATAAAAATAATTACAATATAAACTTAATAAAAACAATGAAGTAATAGGGATTAAAACATTACCCTATTTAAAATTAGATGAAAAATAATAATTTTGAAAGAACATTGAACTCTGTTCTTGAGAAAAATATCAATTCTTCTTAAAAAAAATTTATTTTCTGAAAATGCCGCACAATTTAAATATAATATAATTTAGTTGAAAATAAACATGAAATATTTTAGACTAATATTCATGTAAATAAGGCATTAATAAAAAATAATAATCTCTTCATGCTGTATAATTAAAAAAACATTATCCTCATTCTTTTACAGGAAAAGTCAAAAAGTACCTCGTATCGTAAAAAAGAAAGATTTCGTCCATACACCATAGTAAAAGAAAAAAGGGGTAAAATGAAAATAAAAATACATAGAATAATATTAAACCTTTTAGGAATTTTTTTTAGAAAATATGGAAATGGATGACAAATATATTCCCATCATATAGTTATGTGTAAACAATCTCACATAAAAATGAGATCGCAAAATTATCCCTTACCTTTGGTCCGATTTAGTTTGTATGTATCAAAAAATCATGTATAGTGGGTTTAAATATATTATTAAATTGTAAAAACCCCATAATAATATCTATTATATCATATATGATTCACTTACGACTTTATATTACCCGTTCATTTGTCAATTCCTTGTTAAATCATCATTTTGGGTAATAATTGATTCATTTATCATACTTGTTTGGACATGTTATTATTCATATGATTACTTATATCATTATTTATTTACTTCCAAAATATAAAAAGAAATTTATATATCATATATATTCTATATATATATATATAATAGATCAATAAATGGAACGGAATCCACCATTCATGGAGTTATTAGTTCGTACATATGCTTCAAATCAGTTTTCTATTCCTTATTAAATTAAATGGAAGTAAGTAAATGATATATAGATATATATATACATAAATCCGTTAGCATTAGTATGTAATTTATTTCATTATTATTTATTATATATACTTTATAATCATTCTTTAATGGTAAACATAGAAAATGAATCTCATCTCGTTGTGGAGACGGTAAGTCGTACATACGCACGAGCGACGATATCGTTCCCATAATTATTGAATGGTATTAAAGAGGATGGTGTATAACAACTCAAAATTAGTATCATGTTATAATAATCATATATAGTTATTAATTCAACCATTATACCCATCTATGTAAGGTGGTGGGGAAAACAGATTACTCCATGGTGTGGATACGGTAATCTGTACGTATGCACATGCGATAATTTCATTTTTCGAAGGATGGATAGAAGATGAAATAGGGATGTTCATATTAATAACAACATATCATTATATGAGTGAAAATGATGTTTTAACTTTATAAGGAAACAACTTATGAATAGGATGTTGACGAAAAAATGAATTTGAAAGAATAAGTAGAAGAGATTTTTTCTTCTCTAACGTGATTCCTTTAAATTTCTTCTTAGGACACTAGATTTGGTATTTTAAGAAAGAACAGAACCTCTAGAGTTTAACTAGTGATGTGGAGAAGAGAAATTGGCATGTTTGGATGAACTTGACGGTTTAAAATGGAGTTAATAATAGAGGGAGGAGGTTCTATTTTATAAGAGATGAGAGGGGAACTTTATGAAAGTCCCAAAATATTAGTTTATTATCAATTAAATTTCGAAATAAAATGGTACAAAACTTTTTTAATTCTAATATAAGATTATTTTTTATCTAATACACATCATGCAATAATTTTTTTGTCAACTTGGGAATAATTTTTTATCCTTATTTTTTTGGTTTTACCCTTATTATACCCTTTTTAATCTTACCATTATATCATGTTATTTAAACATTGTGGTTTAATGTAATTACCATATCATTTCAAACAACCAAAAAAATATTATTTATGAAATATTTGTACTTATGTTAACCAATTTTTCGAAATCTTATATTTATTTTAATTTAATATCATTTAATTAATTATTTTATGTTTATAGTTATGAATTTTGTCAATTTTGGACAATATTCATACTTGATTTTTTTGTAAAAATTCATAACAACATTATTACATTAATCCAAAGATATTAAATCAAATTTTATTTTTCAATATCATCTTGAAAATTTGTTGATGACAACAAAATAACCAAATTACTTTTTTTAATGTTTATAAATTCATTAATTTGAATTATTCATTAATGAGGTAATCACAACATCATAATTGTGTAAAAAATTAATATATTTCTCTAATTTATAAAAATTATAAATAAAAAACCATGAGGTAGGAAATATTTTTAAAATTATGATGAATATTTAAAGACATAGATATCTGCTATATAACTTCATATTGAAATCAATTTAGTAAAAGATATATGTTTAGGTTATAATTATCTTTACATTAAATTAATTCTTATAATGTGTCATTTTCACATAAAAGTAAATATATGGGGTCCAAAAATCGACCCAAGTATTACCATGGTCATAATTATCTCATCCAATGGGATTAGGGTATGTTTTAGGGTAGTTTAATATTATAGTTATAATAATTTTTTACCGTTATTTACATGATTTACCCTTTAACCATGGTAAATAAAATAATTACTAAGGTTAATATTCATAATGTTAAAAAAAAGTAACTATATACAAAATATTTACCTTATGATTCCAAAAATGGAATCAATTTTTCCAAATTCAAAACACATATTTTTAAGTAATTAATTTAAAATTAATCATATTGTCAAAAAATGGGTTTTTGTTTAAAACATTACAAAAGATTGAAATGATTTTACATAAGAATTCAGTGTAAAATTAATGAAAATGGCATAAATTGTCCTAAATTATAAAAATATATTATATGTATACAGTAAACCCATTATATAATATATTTTTTCCATATATATTATTTCAATTAAAAAATTTGTTTTCAATTAAAATTTAGCATATTATCACTATTAATCAAAATATGAATGTTATCAGAAAAATATCAAAAATTTATCCAAAGTAAAATTTTATCTCATTCTTCTAAAGAAGTAGTTTATATTGTAATATATAACTTTTAAAATTGTTAAAAATAGATTTAAAATGGGTGCGCTATCAAAAGGCAGTAGAACTTATTTTTTTTTTAAAAATACTTCATTTTTCTGAAAAAATTGATTTTGTTCTCATATCATGTGTAAGATGAATTATAATGTTATATAATATTCATAATGAGGTTAATAATATTTCTAAAGGCTTGTTTATATCCCATTAAAAAATACTTTTATAATAATATAACGTTGTTTAGTAAAACTCGGTATCGCGCATAACAGAAACTATCGAGGAAGGTCACTCTTTTGTGTAACGCAAGCCCAATCAATGTTGCGTGTAGTGAAAGATTCCTTTGGTGTTATCTATAATATAATAAAAACATAATTCATTTATAAATTGATCCAAAATGTATACTCAAGGTTGCGTGATATTAATTCTATCAAAAGAACTGGAAATTGTTTGCAATACATGCCAAGAATAGTGTTGCATATACTCCAAGATAATATGGTGTTGCGAATAGAGCAAGATAATCTTAGTGTATTGTAAAACACAAGAAATTAATGAAATTGAAAAAAATATATCACATAAAATCTTGGGGGTGTCACAATAACATACCACAAACATCAATAAAAATAATCGTTGGATATTTCACATGCAAGAAGATTTTATTCAATTGTGTCATGTCTTAATATATCCCATGCTCTAGATTATTGAATGTATAGATTCCTCCAACTTCACAGATTCATAAAAATACATGTTGCTACACAAAAACCCCACCATTATAATTTTTGACCTCAAAAAGTATCATTATGATATTTGTGTAAATAGTATACTTTAATTAAGTATAATAAAACCCCATAACCAATTATTTTTAAAATGAATTATTTAATGAAACCAACATACCAATACTAGAGGAAACATATTCCTTTATATGACCCTCTCACTCAAATCAATGATGTAAATTTGTTGTCCTATATAAGAACTATTGACCTCATAAGATATATGACCAAAACAAATAACACGATTATGATTGAATTCATATCTTCAATGTTGAGACACATGAATGGAATTATGCATGATGCTACTTTGAGTAGGTAAGGATAATTTGTAGGTTATTTCTAAAACATGAAATAAAACAAAAAAAGGGCATGAAAACCCAAATCTTCTTTCTTTTATACATCCTTATTTTTCAACTAACCCACTCATGGATAAACTCACTAAAGAACATGATATATAATCAAGAATTAAAATTTCATTTCACATGACCAATAAATGATTTTTGTAATCTTTTATTATTTTTATAAAATTTATAGTTCAATTTCACCTTCATAGTTTTCTCTTGTTATATATTAGATCCAATCAATGATGAGTCACCAATCTATATGAAACAGATTACTGAATGATAGATTATACCACAGAGAATTTGAAAATATCTATAAAAATTGATGAAAAACATATTTTATTATTGAAAAATCCAATAGTAACTTATCATATTTACAAGATGAACCAAAATAAATGATATATGGTTATATTAATTGTTATATTATTTTAATGGTCTATGATAATTTCTCATTTTCCAAAATAGGATAATTGCAAACTCAAATTATATATGTTACATGTTCTAGTTGTATCATAGACAAAAACAAATTGGTGCACTTTGTGTTAATATTAGAGATAATTCTCTCTTTTCCCTCATGAAATTTCATTATCCCCAAAATAAATAAATTTTAAATGTCATCTACTAATGTATATTCTTTAATATTAAATAAGTGCTCTAATCTAGTCAAATGTTTTTTGATATGAAAAATAATATTATATCAACATTGAAATATCTATAAATGGGTCATAAAGTCCATCATCATTTATTTCAATTTTAATAATATTAGAGGGGTGTCTAAATTTCATTATCCGGTCACTAGTGTTCCTATTTCACCAGTTAGTGAGAGATTTAGAAGAAATAATGACGGCCTTCCATTTCAACAAGATAAACAAAACTACCTGTGAATATAAAAATTCATCATTAATACAATAGCTTATACAAAACACTAGGAATATTGAAAATAATACTTAAATTCTTATCTTATGATAAGAATCATGAAAATTTCATGAGAAGAGTGGAGTGAGTTATCATCTTAAACCATCATTTAAGAATCTCCTCACAATTATGTTTTTGTTAAATAATAAAATAATCAAGATCAAATATTTGATAATATCTGACTTTCCCCATAATTGACAATTTAACACAAATATGGTGTAATATTTCCCCATTATGACACTTATATCCCTCATAATGATGCTTATACATTAGAGACATCAAAAATTTACAATCCATTAACTGTAATTCTTTCAATGGTTTTGATTTCCAAAAGAGATCATAAAGATACAAAAAAACCATTCCCCGTGTAATTGATGCGTTTAAAATCAAATGATCATAGAAATTATACTAGTGAAGTTTTAAAATGAATTATATATTTTCGATAATGTGTATACCTATAGACATTATTCTTGTTTCATAAAAACTCATTCACTAATATGATGATACATATATAATATTTGATAATAAACTATAGTGGAAAATTTTATTTTTTTAGTTAATTTATTCATTTTCATGTGAATGATGTTTTCAAGAACTATTGGTCACCAAAGGATGACCCATCATAAGTACACTACTAAGGCCCAAAATAGGGAATTATAATTTAACTCAAATAACTAACCTTATTAACGCATAATAAAGATAAGAAATTAGTTGTGACTATTTTTTAACTCCTTTAAACCTTATACACATCGATAGAACTTGACATACCATACACCCTTATTTATATGTGTGGTTAGAGGAGTATTTATATAAGAAAAGTATTAGATGATTTAATTATAATATCCATATATTTCTGATTAAATATTTAACTAAAATTTTTATTTGGATAATTTATATAATAATATATCCTTTAGGATCTATATTGGTTTCAACCTAAATTACTATATTCCCGTGTAATATAACCCAACATTTGTACCGTGTGTATTTTAAAATCATGGAAAATACGAAGTTCTCCTAGAATTTCTCTAATAAAACAATATTATGATTATAATGATCAATTTTAAATCTGAAATATAAATGATGGATTCCAATAAATACAAAAACAAATGATTCAAAGAATGGATATATGATTTTATTAATTTTGTACATATTGAGAAAAATTGTATTGATCATTCCAAATGAAAAAATAATTTATTAAAAGTTACTATAATTGAATCAAAAATCCATTTAGAATATCCTATAGTTTCATGTTTTGTAGATTGAGGCAATAAAATATTGATTTATTTATATATTATCATTTTCCTAATAAAATATTATATATCACATTTAAAAAAAAATTTAACGGTTAATTTTTTTGGAGATTGTCTACATAATAATCATATTATATAATAATGATTCCATATCTCAGAAAAAGTTTCATACATGATTTATTCTGATATGTATACCTATATATAATTTTATATAGAATTAATAAAAATTTTAAAAGGTTGAATTAAAACATTCATTATATTATAAATATTTTTAATGAGCCTTGGGGAACATGTAATTAAATAACAGACATAAAATGAATATGAACATGAAAGGATAAAAGGAAATGGATCATTGAACAATAAATATGAATTTTTGGGAATTATACAATAAATATGGATCATGGAAGGTAGAGTCAAAATAAAAAAGAGTCATCAAGAATAATAACATATACCATGAAAAAAATATTGTGATGTTATAAGAATGTAATCATGATATAAGGAGATATAACATAGGGTTTAGTTCCAAACATCTATTTAAGAAATCATAAAATTTTTAACTTGTATGACCACATCAGGTACACAAATAAAATTATTTATATAACTAACCAAATAATTTCTAGGTATGAATTTGGGAACATTAATAACCAGGTCGGGCCATTGATTTTGTTAACATAGCTAAATGCAGTATGTACACTTATAACATTATTATATTATGAGATATAAATCATCACAAAATGAATGGGAGAGTTATATTATTCTAATATATCCTATTATATAATGTTTAAAAATACATGTGTTTTCTATATGAAATAAATAATAAATAATATCTTTTTTTACCCATGAAAATGAAACATTTTCAAAACTATTTTCATAGTGTTTCATATAAATTGGAACCAACAATTTGATCAGATAAATGAAAAATTCAATCAATGAAAATAAACATATAAAAGTAATTTATAGCATCATACCTAAAATGTAAAAATATCATAACACACAACATATCAAAAATATTAAAATTTTATTCAAAATCATATGTGAAACAAGCAAAAAAGTTAATCTTACATTACACGCAACAAGGTGTTTCTTTGGTAGCTTATGTCACACTAATGACCATGTTTTAGAAAACAATTATACACTATTATAAGAAAAATTAAATTTGACATTTATTTCCTAGAAATTTGAAGGGTGGGTATGGATACTATTACCTAAATTATAAATATATATATATATTACACGCGTTTTCTATTTATCTATTTATTGTAAATAAATTAAAGATCAATAAAAATAGAAATTAATAATATCTGAAAAAAATAATTTTTTTTCTAAAAGATGGCTCTGTTTTTCTTTGTAGAAAGAATTTAAAATTAAAATTTTATACATCTAGGAATTTTTTTAAATAATCATCATTTTTTAAATCATAATATCACAATCACTTTATATTAAATTTTATGGATTTTTCAGAAAGGATTCATTTTTTGATGAGTAGTGAAAAATATTGTATTTTAATTTAAAACTAGAATTTCACTTAAATAATTTTAAATCTAAAATTATATTTCAAATTTATTTGAAGGTAAAATTATTTAAATTATATATTAATTAATCAAATTTAGTTCATTAGAATCAATATAATTTTAAATTTTAATGTAGAAACTTTCTAAAATATTGAACATTTTCTCTTTAAAGACCTTATTACTATTTAATTCTATAAGAATTGAATTTAAATTAAATTTTTAAACATATATGAATTTAATATTGAAAAATAGATTTCATATCTATAAACTTATGGTATATACCTGAAGAATATCTAATATTGTCAAAGATCATTTTTATTTTATTTGTTTCTCCACCTTTATCAATTATAATTAAAATATAATGATATAATAACATAAATATCATCATTATAAAACTATGTTCTTTTTTATGGGAATTACCAAAACCACCTACACTTCCGTAAAATGTGTTATGGAATCATTGCTCCTGTGTACAATGATATTCCAACTCATGAATTGATGTCATTAAATTTTCCATTACCACCATTCACGATTGGGTATGATAATGGATATAAAGTCTATATATATGACATTTATAACATAATTTTAAATATTAATTCATTACATAATATATATATATATATATATATTAATTTCCATTATCAAGGTGATAAGATAATTTTCGTTGTGTGCATGGAAGACTACTGCCCAACGAAGGGTTGTGACTCGTTTTTTTCACTAATTCATTAAATTAAATGTAATAAGGATATAGTTAATAATTATATGTGATATACATAAAAATTGACTATTAAATAAATATTTATCATTATTGAAATTTAATATATATATATATATATCATTTTCATTCTAATCTTGTAACTAAATGAATGATGATAACATCGATCATCTACGTGTCAACTTCTGCCACCAAGAAACGATGTGACGCTCTTTTCATCACCACACCACATGGATGATAAATATAAATATATTAAATTAAGTATATATTATATTACTATAATTGTATAAAGTAAAAATATTACTTTCCTTCTTTCTATAATGAACATTAAATAACTGAAACATTACTCATGCGTATGTGGGGCACACTATCACCATGAATGAAAGCTAGTTGATTTTTCATTACCAAAATCCAGATTAGTTTTAAAATTATAATTGATATAAAAATATAAAAATATTATTATTATTATTATTATGGATATTATGAAAATATATGATATATTCAAGAAACAGACCTTCCATGAAAAAGCACACAATAGTAAACAAGCCAATTAACACCTGAATCAATAAAAATAATGACTCTTTATTAACAACCTAGTGATTAGATCTTATAAAATTATCATATATGAGATTATAAATATTAATATTGTTCTTTTTTATGTTTATAACATGTTTAAAAATACTATATAAGAAGTTAATGCACTTTCAACAAAATGTAATCATGAAGTAAGGGATTTTATCTCAATTTCATTTCATTAAGGTATAAAATAATGTTTTTATTATAGTATAGTTTATATTGTAAACATATACATATCATCTAAAATGTAATATCATGGATACATTATAATTAATATTATTTTATGTTATTAATTTTATAATTTCTTCTACATGGATCTGACCTAAATGTTTCAATGTGTTGGATAATTTCTTAAGAAAATTTAATTTCATAGTATTATTTTAATTATTTGTCATTGTTGATTATGAGTATTATAAATTATGATTATATTATATTGTATTTATAAATAATAAATATTTGATGTAAATTTGATTCAAATCATTAATTCATTGATTAATATTACACGAATGTTAGGTTCATTGTATGGGTTTATTTCACAAATTTATTCACATAGAGATTACTTATACAAGAATTTAAATTAAAGGAAATTATTTTTTTCATTTTCTAATAAACACATTATATTTTATGATCAAATGGTTATTAATTATATTTTTATATAATAGAAGAATTTTTTAACTATCTCTTAATTATTATTATAGAGAATATGTTTTAATAATATATGAATTTACTTCTCTAGTTGGTCATAATACCTTTCTCCTCAAAAACATAGTTTTCAAAATAAAATTATTTCAAAATATTTTTTCCCAGTAGGAAATGATTTATTATATAAATTTTTACACATGATTTAATTTTTTAAAAATGATTTCAATGAAATAGTCTTGTCATTCTCTGAATAAGTATCTGTTTTATCCTTTTTATAGTGAAAAATTATTTTTTTATGATGTAACTCATGTAAAAAAATTACCCTCTATCAAGAATTATATTTATTTTAATTCTGCGTTAAAAAATTTCAAGGTTCTTATAATTTATTTTTTAAATAATATTCAAAAGATTCCGAGGTTTTTAAAATAAATTTCAAATATAAGTATTTTAATAATATTTTATGATTTAAAAAGTGATGTTCAAAATGAAACCAAGTTTTCCAAAAGAATATATTTAAATATATTTTTATGTTCTTTATATTAATCAAAGAAATAAACCCTTTAATGTTCTTATGATCCACTGGGGATATGATGTATTGATATCATCTATATTTTTTTTGGTTCATTAATGATCAATTTAATTGAGTATGATCAATTTTATTTCCATTCACTATTTTATTCTGAATGGTTTATGATTATGTTTATATAATAGTAAAATAATTAACAATTTTTTGTTAGTTTTTCAATAAGATTGTATATATTTATTAGAATTCATCCCTTTCATATGAGGAATGCATTGGACATTGTATGTGATGTATAGTACCATATATAGAATATTGATGTATTGATGGGTCTCATAAGACAATGTAGATAATGATTTGGATGAGGTCTAAACAATTTATAAGACGTCTTGGAACATGGACTCAATTGTATTAGATTTCTAGTAAAGTGTCCTTAATGGTTTGTTTCATATGTGCACCATTTTTTCTATCATTTTTAATTAAATTATTGATTTTACATGTGATTATTTTTTTTGAATATCCATTATCATGTTTAAAGATCATACCATTATTTATATGCAATTATTTTGTCATATTTTATTTCTTACATATTATGATATTATTATAGATTAAATGAGATAGGTTTTCATTATTTACCTTACCAATTAATTATACCTTATTTATTCATAGATTCCATTATATGACTATAATTACTATGAATCTAATATCACCCCTATCTTATGTTCTATTTACCCTAGGATAACAGAATATATTTTGTGATTGATTTAGTGTGATACACTATGGGGAATAATGGATTTATCACATAAATTTTAATGTTAATATTATGATTTCAAATTAAATATAAATCTCAATTACGTATCTAGTTTACTAAGACCATTAAACTATTCGATCCATGAGGATGTAATTCCATGTATCTTCTACCAATTTATTAATTCATATATTGGATTTTTGTTTCTATAGTGAGGGTTGGTTTAGTTATTATCATAGTAAGTTTAGTAAAAACATTGGGAACAAGATTTAGGGAAACCTACACTAGGGGCTGTAACCGTATAATATAATTTTAAGATAATTATAGAATTGAATCTTAATATTTGGTAAGGAATAGATTTTTTGTTTTTTAATAGAAAAAACACTTTTCTAGATACTAATAGAGGATGTGGTTCTATAATAAATGTAGCTAGAGCTAATAAATTTAAAAAGGGCTCATTGGGAATAATCTAATCATCACCTGGTGAAAATAACGAGCCTTACTACTCCCAGGTGATGTTCTTATGATAAATAAAATTTTATTTAGAAACAATTATGATGGATTTCAACATCATGATATAACCAAAAAAACATGTTTATGATTATGGGATTTCTTATGCATGATTTTTTCAATTTATCTTATGTTTTTCACTACTTTTTTAATGATAAATTTAATTTCATTACAATTTGACCTAATATAGTATTTAATTTTTTTTAAATAGATCAAAAGAAATATGAACTATATCAATGCACAAAATCTTCTGAGGGGTTTCCCTACTATGAATCATAATTAAGTTAGAGATGGATCTACAAATTGAACTATTAAAATAATAACCATAATGTGGTTGTTGAATCATGTTTTGGAGAAGCCTTCTAATCTAGCACATGATGTAATAATGTTAGGATACTTCATTAATAAGAAACCTCAATCATTTTATTGGACTAAAAACCATTTTTAGCCCAAAAATGGATAATTTTATTATAGAATATATTTATCACGCATTGAATTAATGGATGGTATAATTTTGTCTTGATAGTTATCATATATAAAAATATGTGGATCAATGGTGGACATTAATTCAAAACACTTCGGCAATAGAAGAAATAGATACCATGGAATGGAATGATTTGAAGGTAATATTATCGGACAATTATTTTCCTCACATGTAATGAGATTGTATATAATGAATGTTTTAATGTTTAATACTAAAATATCTGGAAAACACTTATACACAAGAAGCCGTCATTAAATGGATTGATAGGAATTTTTTGGACTACGTTTGTAATTTAAGGTGTTATATTAATAAATTCATCAAAGAGATTAAGACAATAATTAATATGGAAGTAGTATCTAAAAAATAATCATCATATGAGAACATAATATCATATAATATCATGAAATAAGGATAATTATCCATGTATTATGGCTTTAAAGGGACGCAAGGAAATAATATGGAGGAAAAATAAAATGGATAATTGGAAGAATGAAATGTTTGATTTTCCAACTTGTGATACTTATTGATAGAGAAAATTGGGTACCTGATTAAAAGTAAAATTATTTTTCATCATGTGTGGATAAATAAGAAAAAATTCTCTTGATTTTATGGGAAATATGGAATATTACAATGTAAAATTTATCCACCGTATGGAGATGGGGCACTATGAAGAGTAATTCACCACCATCAAGGGAAAATAAATTCCTAGGTGCTAAGGTTTCACGGTTGATGGTCGGAGTAGAGTACTCAAGAGGGGGGTGAATTGAGTATATATAAAAATTTCTGTTTAAAAAGTATTCATAAAATGGTTCTCCAAGAAATTTAAATACATCCCATTTAGTCAAAGTAATATGGTTATGAATGTTTTACTATTTATATAACTTCTTAAGATATTGATTAATTCTCAGTAATCTTATTATTAGTTATCAATAAAAAATTTGAAGCTATTGCAATAAGGAAAATCAATCATAACGTCTTTCCAAGATTAACTATCAATGATAGTTTAGTGATATCTGAATTATACTGTAAAATAGAGAAAACTAAATCAAACAACACAATGTATATAAAACAAGTGGTGCTATCTCAAGCCAAGACCTTATCCACTCCAACTAGTGATCACCTACCACCAAGCAGTTTGTATAAATAAACTTGATCCATACACTGGATCGGGGTTAACAATAGTACATAGAATTGTCCAAGTCGCACCACCCCTTCCACAGTTCTTCATGGGTATAAACCTTGTTAGGTCACACATGGACCTCTTCCACACTTATCCATTGGAATAAAAAAGTGATAAAAGATGTATGAGAAATGATATATCGAATATTTCAGTTTAATGCAGAAGATAGTGTGTGTTTTTATATAGACACAGACACACTACATGAAAGATAAATATAATACAAAATAGAGAAAAAATGAAGATATAAAGTTATAAGTGCTCTATGTGTTGGTATTTGCTAAAATGGACATCATGGATGAAGGAAAAGCAGAAATTGAGTCCTCTTGCGAAAAAATAGAGTATCGCAAGTCAGGTTCTCTGGTTTTGATCTAACTCGTGTTCTTCGTGGATTATTTTTTATGAATATATTCTCGTCTCTGATCAATGGTATCACCGTGAATGCATAGTGTGTTCATTAGGATGTTGTATGTGTCGGTTTTTCTCATGAATTATTCTAATTAGTCGTTATCATGAAAACTTTTTTCTTTATCGTATCCTTTTGTTTCGGGCCATGATATCCTTTTAATTCTTGGAGTGCATGTGTTGGAGCTGACAGGATGGAGTTATTCTAAACCTCATACCTCATATTATCATGTGACGTGTCTAAAAATATACAGTAACAATGTCAGTGCATTTAAATTCTTCAAATATGACCATTATAGATTAAATTGAAAAACAACAAAATAGATTAATAAATGGTGTTACAACCTGTCTAGAAATAGTGTCTCCTTGAAAGAGTGTCTCCTTAAAATAGTGTCTCCAAATTTATCTTTGATCAGTGAGATAATTATGATGGAATAGATGTATATAAATCAAGAACCGGTAGCACAGATGCGGTACTCGGATCACGGTGTCTGGTCACGATATCTGATTCACAGTGTCAGGTCACAGTGTCTGGTCGCAGTGTCCGGTCACAGTGTCTGGGTCACAGTGTCTGGTCACGGTGCATGATCTTAGTGTCTGGGTCACAGTGTCGGTGTCACGGTGTCTGGGTCATGGTGTCTGGTCCCTGTGTTTGGTTCATGGTGTTTGCGTCCTTTTCCAGAAAAACCTAACTGGTGGTAGACTCATAGTTTCTCAAACTTTTCCAAATATTTCTATATAGATATAAACAGTGATATTCATAGAATGTATTAGAATCAATAATTTATCATGTACATTCATTATAACACGAATTAAATATAAATTACAATAATTAGTCATAGCACATAATATCATGGATAGGTTTATTTAAATCATAGAGTAACCAATAATCTATAAACATTATTTAAGACATATTACATAGGATTAACAAGTGTTACAAAATGTACAAGATTTGTGATCCTTATAACATGATTAATACATGAGGAGTCCAACAAATCTCCCCCTTTTGATGATCACTAATCATTTATGTGAGAGATCTATTCTTAGGTAATTTGTCCCTTCCATAGTGTGCATTTGGAGAACATGTCCCCCCCCTTTGGGATTATCAAAAAAAGTACAAAAGTAAATAAAAGAATATATAAGAAGATCGCACAATGAATAAGATGGATAAAAAGTGTGATTAAAAATAGTATGAAAATAATTATAGATATAATCCCTATCAAAAGAGAGTTGTCACTTTTCATTAGCACTGGCTTGTCATTTTATTTCCCTTAGCAGAAATATCAAAAGAATACATAGGGGCATATGTAGAAGTCAAAGAAGGGAGTGAACATGATGACATAGAAGGTATTGGGAGGCTTTGAAAGACATAAGGGGCCATGTTTGGTACATTAGAGGACTGAGGAAACTTTTGATCAAGGATAATAGTCCTCATCTGATATAAATTCTGAGAGGCAGACCAATATGTTGAGGTCAAGGTAGAGGAGGAGAAGGTAGGTAAACCAGACCTCAGGGGTGAATCTTAAGGATCCACAATAGTAGTACTCCATACAGGACAATAAGGCTTCATGTTCTTGAAAAATGTCACCAATGATCTCACCGCCATACTGCATGTCTTTCTCAAAGTCATCCTTGTCCTCCTTAATCTTATCTAACAAAGAAGTGAAATATTTGTGATTTTGGACTAGAGTGTTGAATGCATCAGTGACATGAGGTATTCTCATATTCCATACAAGGTACTTGAAGTGGTTGGTCATGTCTTTCTTCGAGAAGATCCGTTTGATGTAGAAGTCCACCATCATAGTAATCTCTTCTTGAGAAACATTTTCTATATTGTAATGAATTCTCACCAAATCAAGAACTATGTCACTGTTCTTGACAAATTCAGATAGAGAATATTTGTCAAAGCCACTGAGCATATCCTACATTTATTCTTTGACAAATATTCTGAGTAGATCACTATACAATAAGGTTGAGAAGATTTTTAAGATGTACGAGAAGAAGTAACCGCCGAAGAAATGGACATCAGTTGATTTAGAACATTTTGGAGACAACCCCTATACTCATAAGTCAACTTGTAAAGTCCAATAAAAGCTCAAACTTATCTTGAACAATTTTATTATTTCTTTCAGCTACCTTGTCAGCCAAGGTGGTAAGATAAGGTTGAATTAGGGAGGAAAATTCATATGGAATCTGACTATCAATATCCTTGATCAGATGAGAAACAGGTAATGGTCTTGAGTTCATCACTCTCTACATTTTTTCAACCATACATCATAGAGACTTTACGTCATCACCTAATTGTTTGTTCTCAACTCTGAATTCATTAATATCCAATAGAATATATGGATGCATCTTTCATATGATCTTTTCCAATAAATGGGTAGTATCTATTTCACTTAAATTGGTAACAAGATCCGGTTGGGTATTCGTGATCTTTTTAACCCAAGCCAATAGGGTAGCTTCAAATGATTTCAAATCATCCTTACATGACATGTTTGAAGGTTCTTATGAAGGCTTAGAAATAAGAGCTAAGATAGGCTTAGGTTCCTTTGTAGCTACAACATCAAGAGAAGATACTGGTTTCAATTGAAACACAATCGAGAGGTATATACCTTTCACCGAGTCTTCCTGGGAGTCATTTACATCAAAATAACTATGGAATTTATACCATGTATGTACTGAACTTGGACCAAATGGATTGGGTACATCAACACTTTCCAGACTCGGCTATGTTACCCCTCAACAGTTGCATTATTATCTAGACTGAGATATTTAGATATTTAATCTATTTCTATAATTTCATTCCTGATATCCTCTCCCATTTCATTTTTAGAAAGTAGAAAATCGTGCTCTATTATCTCTTCATAACATGAGATAATCTCAGGAACATCTTGTTCTTCTACATGTTCTTCATAAACATCTTCTTAAAAAATATAATGATCTTATTCCATATTATCTTCTACAACATCATTTTCAATTACCTTAGCAACAGATTCTTCTCCAGTAGCATGTTGTTCTTCCAAATAAGCAACATCTTCAAGAACATGCATTTCCTTCTTAGTAAAGTCTTGAAGAATTGGTTTGATGTATTTCTCATCCAGAATTGTTTCCACTATAGGTACAATAACCACTTCTTCTTTTTCGTCATTTGAATACTCAACAATTTCATCTGGTTCCAAACCCGGATCAGAAATATAATTAGGTCTTGAAGAGTGTTCCACCAGACTAAACTTTTCATAAACCCTGTCATTATCTTCTACCCATGATTTTCTCCATGTATTCCAACTGATTTTAATTCTCTTTAGTGTATATTTTGAAATAAAAAACACATAATACTTATTATCTTCTACATTTGGTCCAACCAACCCTTTTACATAATGTAAAGCTGAGATTATTTTTTTTATTAAAATAGAGAGGTTGACATGGGGGTTATCTTGATCAACTAACACATATTGAGTATAATATATTTTCATAGGTTGATCTTATGAACATACTTCTTGAGGTGTATAAAAATACAACAGGATACATGAGTATAGAAATTCACCTTTTATGGGGCTAATCATATTCTGAAAAAAGTTTAAACATAAGTCTGGTTTCACCATCTAGCTCAGCAGCTATGGTTCTTCACATTGTTTCATTTCTAGTTAAGTTTCCCAATGATTCTTCCAAAAAAATAACTCACTAGGAAGTGGGGGACCTCTCTGGTAGTCCTTAAAAATAGGATCATGAGGTATCTTAAGCCATAAAATCCATAACCTCGATGAAAATGTACATCTCTGGCCGTTTATTTACATTCTCACAACACAAACATTTTCTGTATCAAAAGATAATTGAATATACTAATAAAACTGTGAAACTAGATTCAGGTAAATAGGAATATCCTCCTTTGTGAACCAATCCATACATCCTTTCTCTTTTATCACATTCAATACCAAAGACCTACTTGAAATAAGCCACTTAGGGCATATATCATTTTCAGGTACCACTATTCTGTTTACTGTATTCAAATTTAGAGGACCTTCAGGAGAAAACTTCGGTGCTATTTTGATCTTCTTTTTTATCTTCGATTCAGTGGAGATTATGATGATGAGAATTTAATCTGGTGAATTAAACGGAGGTTCGAGAGAGAGAAGGGTTTAAAGTGGGGTTTCAGTTTTAGAGAAGAGAACTCATATGAAGAAAGAGAAAAACTTATTTTGTTTTTTTCATTTAGGGATACCATGCATCGCAAAAAAAATCTCGGGAAATTAAAAGAACAAAATAATTAATTACCACGCTATTTTTTATAATATATAAATAAAACAATAATGAGTCTTTATGGTGAGACCATAATCAATTTTCACAGTGAGACCGGAACTGGATTTCATGGTGAGACCGTAAATAGCTTTCATGGTGAGATAGTAATAGTGTGATTTTTAAATGTTCCACTATATTATTTGAGACAGTAAGTGCCAGATAGTAATAGAGGGGGGGGGGGGGTAAATGTGAGACCATAAATATGAAACATTATACATACTACCTAAGATTTATCATTCCTAACTCGTGAATGGGGGAATTTATTCTTTTAGAATTTCATGGTTTGGTGAATATATCATCAAGCAGATATTCAGTTGCAATGAATTCCAAATTGATATCACCTTTTTGATAATGATATCTCAAAAATTGATGTATTACATGAATATGATTTGTCCTAGAGTGTGAAATAGGATTTTTGAGATGTTAATAGCACTTGTATGGTCACTATTTATAGGTACATTCCTGAATTGATATCCATAATCTAGTAATGTGTGTTTCATCCATAAATTTTTTACACAATAACTACCAAAAACTATGTATTCAGATTCTATAGTAGAAAATGCAAAAAACTTTTTTTCATACTACACCTTGATACTAGTGACTTTCCTAAAAAGTGACATGTTTTAGAGGATCTTTTTCTATCTAACTTACAACCTCTAAAGTCAGCATCAGAATAACTATCTAACACAAAAGATTTTCCTCTAGGATAGAAAAGTCATAGATTGAGTGTATTCTTGAGATATTTGAAAATTATATTAACATCCTTCAAATGAGATTCCATAGGGTTTACATGAAAACGAGCACACATACACACACTAAACATAATGTCAGGTCGACTAGCATTTAAGTAGAGTAAGCTTCCAATCATTCCTCTGTATGTGGTTTGATCAAAAAATTTCCCAACATCGTTATGATCCTACATAGAATTTGTACTCATTATAGTGTCACTACATTTAGTGCAATCCAAACCAAAAAAAAAATGAAAGACCACTAGTATATTTTCTTTGATTTAAAATAATACCATTATTATTTTGAATGATTTGAAATCCAAGAAATAATTTTAGTTCACCCATTAAATTCATTTTAATTTCTTTTTGCATCATTTTAGAAAATTAAGTCCGTAATAAATTTTTGGATGATCCAAATATAATTTCATCTATATAAATTTGAACTATTAAAACAACATTGGAAATTTGTTTCATAAAGAAGATGGGATTAGATATTATTTTAGTAAAACCTTTGGAAGTAACAAAAAGCACTTAATCTATCATACCAAGCTCTTGGATCTTGTTTAAAACCATATAAAATTTTGATAATTTAAAATTATGATTTGGAAAATGAGGATTTGTATAATAAGGGGTTTTCTCAACAAAGACATCCTCATCAATTTACCCATTTAGGAATGCACTATTAATATTCATTTGATATAGTTTAAAATTCAGATGTGCAGTATAAGAAAGAAGAATTCTGATGGCTTCGATTCTAGCTACTGGTGAAAGGGTATAATCATTTTCAATTCCTTATTCTTGACTATAGCATTGTACAACCAATATAGCCTTGTTTCTAACTATATTACCAGCTTTATCTACGTTATTCTTAAAAATCCATTTAGTGCCTATGGTGATTGTGTCTTTGGTTATGTCAACAAGTTTCCAAAAATTATTTCATTCAAACTAACTAAGCTCTTCTTCCATAGCCATCACCCAAAATTTATCATTGATAGAAATGTTTATGTTTTTAGGTTCAATTTGTGACAATAAGACTTGATGTTCAACTTGATTTCTAATAGAAGATCTTGTTTGTGTTCATTTATCTAAATCTCTTACAACAGCATCTAAAGGATAGTTCTTAAGAGTTCAAAAATCTCTAGAAAAATAAAGAATTTTGGTATAAGGTTCTTCAATAGGTTTGGGTTCATTGTGATAGGAATATAAAGAGTATCCAGAACTAGATTCTTTTATAGATTCTTTTACATGATGGATAAATGATTTTGAATTACTGTCTATATTTGATACCTCATCACCATGGTTCTCTAGAGTGGTTTTAGACTCATATGGATCTATTTAATCAAATTTGACATGGATAGATTTTTCCACACATTTGGTACTTTTATTAAACACTCTATAGGATTCACTAGAGATGTAATATCCTAAAAATATTCCTTCATCACACTTGGATGCAAATTTTTCATTATTTCTCGTATTATTTAGGATATAGAAAATTTAACCAAATACATTGATGTAGATAACTTGGGGTTTTTTATTGATCTATAACTCATATGGAGTTCTTGTACGAATTTTTCTTATCAATACTCTACTGATAGTATAGCATGTTGTATTTACAACTTCATCCCAAAAATAAATAGGTAAGTCATATTCACTGAGCATGGTTCTAGAAATTTCTCTCAATGTTCTATTTCTTCTTTCTAATACTCTATTATGTTAAGGTGTTCTAAGGTTATTAAAATTATGAATATAACCATTTTGTGAAATAATGGATTAAAACTCTTGATTTTCAAACTCACAAAATGATCAATTCTTAAGGATTTAATTATAAGTCGGCTAAGAACATCTATAGTTTTGCAATATTTGGTAAATTGAGGGAATGAATCACTTTTGTGAGCCAAAAATAAATTCCAATTATATCTATAAAAGTCATCTACAAGAACATAAACATAGTGCTTTCCATTAAAGATATAAAATCTATATGGTCCAAACAAATCCATGTCAACCAATTCAAGATGTTGAGAAGTTCACACTTCATTCCTGGGTTTGAAGGAAATTTATTGTTTCTATCTTTTTGACAATGATTACATACTTCGACATTTGGAAACTCAAGTATGGGTATGTCTTTGACTAACCTTTTTATAGTTAAAATTCTATGAGAGTAAATATTACAATGTCCTAGTTTCATATTCTAAATCCACAAATCTTTGTGAAATACACATAAACATGAAACATTTTGAGAGTCTAATGAATCTAAGATAACAGAATATACATTTTCATTTCTTAAAGTAGAAAATACTAATTTATTTTTATAATTGAAAACATTTCAAGAATCTTTTTCAAATTTAACATGAAATCAATCATCACATTTTTGTGAAATACTAAGAATATTATATTTCAATCCATCGACAAGAAGTACATTGGAAATTAAAACTGAGTTAGAGTTACTGATTTTTCCCAGGCCAATGATCTTTCCTTTAGCATTGTCACCAAAGGTGACATGTCCACTATTAATATTTATTATATTCTTAAAGCATGAATAGCCCATATCACGTGTCTTGAACACCCATTGTCCAAGTATCATAAGCTTTTACAATAGCTCTTTATGAATCATTCTATCCAAATAGTCTAATAAAAATAGATTAGGGTACCCAGAGGTGTTTATGTCTAGTAATATTAGTGACTAGTGCATTAGGAACCTGTATCTACCTCATAGGATTCATATAAGCATTATGTAAATTACTCGAAAAATAAACTCTATTTGGTCCCAAATATC
This sequence comes from Viscum album, assembly GCA_963277665.1. Classification (NCBI taxonomy): domain Eukaryota; kingdom Viridiplantae; phylum Streptophyta; class Magnoliopsida; order Santalales; family Viscaceae; genus Viscum; species Viscum album. Next base: position 1,023,581,882 of record OY728137.1, read on the forward strand.
TTGAAACAGTATAGAGTGTATCATAATATGAATTAGCTGACTGTTTTTCAGATATAGGATTAAAGCAGTATGTCCATGATTTCGAAACCAAATTATTTCATAAAAAATTTCATTTACTTGATTGATATCCAATACCACTAGTTTACATAAGATCAATCAGTATACCTAGAATTTGTACCAAGGTATCATTACCATTAATTATCCTTTCAAGATCCTTTTTCATTTTCTCTTTTTATAGTTTTAGTTCATTAGTTTCTATGAGTAATTGAGCATTTTATACCTTTCTACATAAAGTTCAATTTCAGTAGTTGAGGTAAGAGCATATTGTTTCTTTATAGATTTTTACTTATCTTTTAGTTTATTACATGTCTCCTCAAGAATATTACAGTATTCAAAAATTTATTTATTAGACATATTTTCAATGTCACTCTAATCCCCAGAATAATAGGAATTGTGTATAGAAGATTCAAGTGTTAAATTTGATGTTTTTTTTCAAAAAACACATATTAGCTTTGTTAGCCTGTTCATCATGTGAATATTCTGTGTTACTTTAACTAACCTTAGAATAAATCAATGTTTCTTTCATTTCCATTTTATACATTCTATATTTTTCCACATATATAAATTTTTACTTGATCATGGGACTGTCAGACTTTATATTTTCCTTTCACTAACATTCATAACATACTATCACATCAGACTTGTCACTTCTTTTCCAATATTTCTTCCAATTTTATTTTTTATCATATATTCCATTAAAGATAGGCATTCTTAAAAAGTTCATCTTTTTGTAAAATATCTTAAACATTCTTGCTAATTAATCCATCTCCTCATCACTATCAAGTAATGATTGATCACTATTAGAAATTTCTACAGAGGCTTCCGACTTCTCTTTCTCTTTGTGTTTAGATTTTGTGGTCTTAAATACAACAAATTTTCTTTTGGGTTCATCCTATTCTTCCTTGTTGACATTCATCTACTCTTCATACATCTTTGGATTCCCAATGAGTTATTTTACAGGTAACTTGCTGATGTCACTTGATTTTCTAATAGAGACAATGGTTCCTCTCCATTTGTCTGGTAGGAATATGAGAATCCTCATGAACTATTCTTTGGTTGTAACTTCTCTTTAAAGAGAAATCATTGTGTTCAAAATTTTATTGAACCAGAGATACATGACCGAAATAGTGTAATTTTGGATTCATTTTTATGTTATCATATTTAATATTATAAGTATTATGTCTCATTTCTTTCAGACTAGAATTTTTTTCATTTGAAATAGACAAGGTTCCCAAAATTTATTGGGCAGTTTTACATGGTGAAATTCTATTAAATTCATCATCTCATAAGGAGAAATATAAAGAATTCATTTTTGAGAATTTTTATTGTAGGTAGTCTTTGTAAGGTCATATAAAGTAATTCTATCAGTATCAAGAATCTTATAGTCATCTATAATTGAAGACCAGATTTCAAAACTCATACTTTCCAAATGCATTTTCATTTTAATTTTCAACTGATCACAATTAGTTCCATTAAAGAATGGTGTCTTGTTTTATTCATCACATTCAAGTCTATTATACATAATAAATATATAATTTTAAAGAGCTATAAATTTATAATGAACATAAATTTAATGATATTTAAAGTACAACTAAAATCACAGTTGAATAGGGTCAAAACGGAGTCATAAAAACAATCATCTGATACCAAATAATTGTTGGAGTAGAGTACTCAAGTGGGGGTGAATTGAGTATCAATATAACATTCTTTTTAAAATGTATTCTTAAAATGGTTCCCCAAAAAATTAAAATACAGCCTGATTAATCAATGTAAAATGGTTATGAATGTTTGACTATTTAAATATGTTCATAGAAGATTGATTAATTCTCAGTAATCTTAATATCAGTGATCAATATTAAATTTGAAGATATTCTAATAAGGAAAAGAAATTATAACTTCTTTCCAAGATTAACTATCAAACCCAATTTAGTGATATCAGAAATATACGGTAAAACAGAGAAAACACCAATCAAACAACATAGAGGATATAAATCAAGTGTTTCAGTGTCAATCCATGACCTAATCCACTCCACTTGGTGATCACCTTCCACCAAGAAGTTTATATAAATAAACATGATCTACACCCTACATTGGGGTTTACAATAGTACACAACACATTCCTAGTCAGACGACCTCTTCCACAGTTCTAAATGGGAATGAACCTTGTCAGGTAAAACATGGACCTCTTCCCCACATATCTGTGGGAACAAACAATTGAAACAATGTTTTATGAGAAACAATATCTTGTATCCATCAGTTTAATGCAGGAATAAATGTGTTTTTTTATATAGAAAAACACACACTACTTCAATGATAAATATAATACACAACAGAGAAAAAATTATGAGATACTGTTTGAAGTGCTCTGAGTGTTATTCTATGCAGCTCTAGACTTTTAGAAGAAACAACTGCAGAAATCGAGTCCTCTTGCAAAAAACAGATTATTGCATGTCTCGTGCTTGGGTTTAGATATGAATCATGTCCTTCATCGAGTCTATATTGCGAAGATGTTATCGAATCTTATCTATGGAATCACAGTGAATTCTTCATGTGTTCTTCATGATGTTTCATGTGTCGGTTTATCTCAATAATTATTATGATTCTTTGTTATTACACACACTTATTAATTTATCGTCTCCTTTTGTTTCTGGCCACACTATCCTTTTTATTCTTAGAGTGCATGTGTTGGAGCTGGCATTATTCATGTATTCTTCACCTCATAAGTCATATTTTTAGGTGAAATGTATAAAAAGAAACATTAATTATGTTAGTGCATTTAAAAGCATCAAATATGACCGTTAGAGATTAAATTGAATAATGAAAAAATAGATTAAGAAACAATGTTACAATCTATTTGAAAATGAGGTGACCAAGAAACGGTGTCTCATTGTTTGTCTTTGAGTGGTGAGATAGTTATGATATAACCATTTTATTTATATGAGGAACTGGTAACACCAATGATGTGCTAGGATCATAGTGTCTAGTCACATTATCTGATTCACGGTGTCTAGTCACGGTGTCTGGTCATGTTGTCTGGTCACGGTGTCTTAGTCATGGTGTCTGGTCAGGGTGTCTAGTCATGGTTTCTGGGTCACGGTGTCTTGGTCACAGTGTCTGCATCACGGTGTTTGGTCATGGTGTATGGTTCATGGTGTCTGGGTCCTTTTCCAGAAAAACATAATCAGTGGAAGACTCACGGTTTCTCAGACTTCGACAAATATGTGTATACCGACATAAATAGTGATAATCATAGAATGGATTAGACTCAATCTCTTTTCCAGGAAATTAATTATAACACGAATTAAAAGTATTTTACAATCATTAAACATATCACTTATGATCTTGGTTAGGTTTATTTAAAGCATAAAGATACCAATCATCTGTACACATGATTTGAGATAGATTACACAAGATTAACAAGTGTTACAGAATTTGTATGATTTGTGATCATTAAAACATGATTAATTCATTAGGAGTCCAAGAATAGTCAATCATATGAATTAACTATAGAATAATTGGAATGATTTCAGTGATTTTGTATTTGGATCCATGAAATATATAGTAATAGTATTTTATGAATTTAATTTTCATAACATATAATGAATTTATTATATATCTATTTCTTAATATACTTGAGAGAATATGTCGAGCTGTATAGTTGACCAAGAAAAGTTATTCAATGAAAATTTTAACCACTTAGAAAAAAATATATTGAGGGAGTAAAACAATTAATATGTGTGCAAGATGAACACGTAAGTGTGATCCATCTTGAATTATGCACAAAAATGAACGGGTTATTATTCTTAAATTATGATCATAACATAAATAGCGATCCTTATCAAAATAAAATCACAAAATTAAGTGTATTCATTCATGGATATTCTCATAATATAACGATTTTATGTTTTTTGGTTTTTGAAATATTTAATTATTATATTTTTATCCATGAAATTTAATATTTTAGTATATATATGATTATTTTATAGTTATTATTTTATTGTATCACTTTATTATACCTTGGTATATGTTACATTATTTGAGATTACATATCTTTTTTCCACAACTTATTGAAAAAAATTATAATTTTTAATTATTTTTAATAAGATTTATCTCCCATCCTCATGTTTTATCATAATTAAATTATCTTTCCATTGATTAAAGATTGATAAGTTGTCCCTTACGAAGAATTTGATCACACCCATTTCATGGGTTTCTATTACTCAATCATAAATTTAATTTCATCCTAAATAAACTCTTTAATGGAGTATAATGTGGTTCTATTATGAAAAATTATTTATGGTAGTTGAAAAATAAGTTTCATATGTATTGGATCACAAAATACAACAAAAAATTCATTATTTTTATTATGTAACTATTGCGAGATGAAATTTTGACTAATGGTTGTATTGTAAAATAAATATTTATTCCTCCCACATTGTATCCAATCTTGAATTTAAGGAAACTATATTTATTATCAAATATTTTAGTGTGGGTTAGGGGAGCCTTATATTTTAAATCACACAATGATATTGATTCTTATATTGTATTTTCATTATGATAATTGTTTGTGGTTTTTTTGGGTACACCCTTTTGGGTGTTTCTATTAGTGATTCATAAAATAGTTGGTTGTTCTTGGAATACGAGGATTACCTAAGGAGATAGTTCATTTTAGATGTGATCACCTTATTTTACCATTTTATAATTATTATATAATGTGGAAAACCGATATATTAGCCTCCATTAAAATATAAATTCATGTTATAGGGTGTTTATTAATTGGTGTTGTGAGTTATTGGTCTTATTTAACAAACTAGGATTTTTTGAATCAAGGATCTTAAAAAGGAATGTTTTAGTGATGTTATGTTTCTAATAGTTTTCTCTTATAAGTAACATTACTATTTATTTGTAGACTCACCATTTACATGATGTGTGGGTGGTACTGTTTTAGCTTTATATTTCCTTTTACTTTAAATATAGAAATTATAAGGGAAAAATGACATATTAGTGAGACAGTAACGCCCCACATCACAATTGTGTCATTTTAGTTGTTTAATTTTTCCGGATTTATAATTTAGGAATCTTTTTTCATTTATTTTTGAAATATGGTAGATTTTTGTGTGTTGTATGGTCTTTAAATAGTTAGTAGAAACAATTTTCTTACCCTATGATAGTACTAATAAGTATAATTGGAAAAATGTTCACCATGATGTAATGTGTCTCCTAAGAAACCCTGAGTCCTAGTTGTTGTGTGGTGGTGACTTGAATTGTTGGTAAAAAATTTAGGGAAACCATATCGACCATACCATAATGAGTTTGGTGCTCAAATGAGTGACTCACACATTATAGGGGAACAATTTAGAAAAGTTTATTTCTAAACCATATGATATAAGGAATTTTATTTTAAAATTTAAATTACCTCTTTTACACCCTCATTATGAACCATATTCTTCATTCCACCAACCATAATATTGAAGAGGTCATTTCCCTTAGGTCCTTAAGGAGGGATCCCATTTCATCGACTTCTGTTTTGACTTTATTTTCTCTATGTTACTTCTAGGTTTCTTCTCATTTAATTAAATATTATATTTTTTTAATCATGTATATATGATCATGTAGGTTATAAATTATGATTTCTTAAATATATGACACACCAGTGATAGTTTAATTCCCTTTTAGTCTCTCATTATAAAAGAAAACATGTTTTAACCTCATTCTAATTACATTAACATAGGTCTTTATATGATATTTATTTGTATAAAAATTCATGATGTTCATGAGTTTATAAAACCAATTTGAAATAATATATGGCTATATATCAGAACCGTGATGAATTTTTAAATGTTTTGAGAACCCTATTAGCTCATCATAAGTTTGTTTCTATAGATTTCAACATGATTTTTTTGAAAAAGTGTTTTTGGATATTTTATTATTGATTATCATGAAAAACAATATTATTAGGACATGTTATGGATTTTAATGAATGAAACTAATTTATTAAATAAATGGTTTAAATGGGAGGTGTATTGTCTCTCATTGAATACAAATGTTGTTCTTAAATGTGGGATTTTAAATATTTTCAAATGATAATAGGAATTCAATGTCATAACATTAATGAATCCCCTTTGGAACATTATATCTAAATTTTTTATTCAAGAGAGACTCACATTGGTTTCCCCATTAGTTTTAACTAACTTGTTAATGGTTTTTTATTATATGAATGATTTATTATATGGAAGGGAATATTTCATGAAAGGGTTTAGATAGTGAGGTATATGTTATTACATATTCTTATGGAATATGTGATATTTCTTGTTTGATATATTCTCAAATTATCTCTTAATTTATCATTAGAACCCATGAATGTGGTGAAACATCTTGATTCATTCCACCCTAGATGGTATTAATGATATTAGTTCCCCCTAGTTGTTCTTAGAACATTGTCAGTGGGGAGGATCCATTTTTTTATAGGATCTAAATAGAAATATTACATCCCATTAAAATATTATCAATACTTGAATCAAATAAATGTTCATGAGAGATCTCTTGTAAATTTATTTTATTCGAGGTAGGTTAATATTTTTATGGGATGTAATAGTGTTATTTGTATATTCTCAAATTAGTACATAGGATGATAACTATGGCACTTATCCATTATTTTTTATATAGGTGATTACCTCCCTATATTCATTCTGTTAATATTTTTTAGTAGTTAAACTACTCTTCATTTTTTTTCATCCTACGACATCATAGTTCCTTCGCATATTGTAATTTTGTTCTTTATAGTTTGTCTTTTTGTTTTAAAATGGTTTTTAATGATGATTCACGGAATGTTGTTATAAAATGAAATAATATCTTTATTGATTTAATGATAAGGTTATAAGTTTTGTAAAACTATTCCTTTTTTTAATTAAAGGAAATCATTTCTATTTTAATTATTTTGACAACAATTTGGATATCCCACGTGATTATATTTTAAAATGGGGATGTATATTTCATGGGAGAATTATGATGTTTTGTTTATTTTTCATTGTTGAACTATAAAACCTTACTTTCATTATATTTTAATTCATAATGGAATTTATTAATTCATTCTTATTTAAAATTCCATTAACACTATAGTGATATTATACATAGCATATTATCTTACACTCTTCATAAGTACTCATGTGTGTGTATGAAGTAATTATGCTTTATATAGGTTCAATGATTCCTTTTATATTTGTTATCATTTTCCCATGTTCTAATGGTTGAGTTGGGATGATTAAGGAAATAATGTGTTGTTTATAGGTACTTAATTGGTTTGGTTTGAGTTCTATTATATTTTGGTTACCGATATATTTACCAAGATATCCTTTATTGGTTTATATTCATTATAGATCGTTTATTTTATCTTCTAATATATTTATTCTATAAGTTTCATTTATGTCTTTAAAATTGTGTTTAACCATAATTTTTTTATTATTACATAGTTTTTACTTGTTTATAATTTTTAAATTATTTGGTATTTCATGGACCCACAATGTAGTAAAATTCCATGTGGGAGTCTTGATAAATGATCCATGGATTATTTACTATGATTAAAGGGATAATTGATTAAGAATATAGAGTTTTTTAATTTTCTATAAACATTTTCTATTACATGGGGACTAGGAATGTGCTTTGGGAATAGTGGTGTTCCAGATCAGGTGATGCATAGGGATAACATGGCCTCGTTCATTAAAAACAAAGAAGACAATATGTATAAAATAAACAAGATATTGCATTTTCTCTTGATTAATTAGATTAAAAAATCAATTGGACAACCATTATAATAGTTTTTCACAATATCATTGGTTTTACTATCTTATGAACCATTCACCTAATGATCCATACTCAAATGATTCCATCGTATGCGAGAATTAGAAAACCCATAAACCGAAACCACGAAACTATAATCCTAAACAATGATTAAATTAATCCATTTATCATTAAAAAACCAACTCTATACATAAAATTTAATATATATAAATCCCAATAAAATCCATATTCCAACACAACCCACAAAATAATTTCCAACATGCCTCGACAACCCATACAGAGAGTAGACAACAACTATAAAACAATTTTCATGTATCAATCCATATTTAAGGTTTCTAATTCAGTTACTCACCCATAAGTGGTTCCATATTTCCCAAATATCATAATTATAATGTCCAAATATAATTTACTAATATATAAAATTATAATTTTCATATGTTTTTGTAAGGACAAGACCCCAATTGCCCAGAGTCGGTGCCTTGTTTCATTACGTTAGCATACATACAAGGAATATGAATCCTAAAGGACCGAGTAGTTTACTATTATTGGAAATAGGATACATACATAAGTTCAATATTAAATCTTGAAGATAAATACAACATGGAAACTCCTTATACAACACCCATAAATCCAAGGTTATTTCATTATGTCATTCATAATAAACTTCTTCATGGACCGAAAAGAAATGATACATAACAACGGGGTGAGCGCAATCACTCAGTAATATTAAGTAATTCAGCAGAAGATAATATAAACATAAGACATGGTGCATAATTGGAAACACATGCCTTTAATAATTAACTTGAACACATTATGGCAGAAAAATGAGCTGAGTAAAAAGTGCCATAATAAAACATAATCATGGGTATCCTACTTATCGAATAACCAGATAAAATATCAATAGCTAAACTCATAATGATGGAATGCACATTTCCGGACATTCTGAAACATTTTTTCAAGTCCTCGACCAAGACATCTAATGATTAAGGGCTCAGCCAAAATTCATATCACATTGAGAATGGCCTCAGCCAATTCTTCGTCTAGTTGTCTAATTAGACATACCGATGCATAGAGGGGATATAGTGGGCCCCACCCATCACATAATAAGTCCAATGAATTACTCATATGAGTGGGGATAAACATAAACAACATATACATTCATATTGAAACTACAATATGAAATGTAACTAACTTTCCTCAGTTATTGAACATAAACACTAACCATTCGGAATAATATGGTGAATGGTTTTAGGAAATATCATCCACAATAAATTTATTCATATACTATTCAATAAAATATGTTATATGACATCATAAATGATTAAACTCAACAATACATAAGAATCTACAAGAGTGTTGAATCAAACGAGAATAATCTTCTAAAATCATTAAGCAATTCTTGTGATAAATATTGTTTTATTTTGAAAAGAAGAGTTCTTTAGGATGAATATATGTATAAAACCAGAAGTAAAGTAAGATAGTATTTTATGAAAAAATTAGTATTTTTATAAGGATAATGATTTCCAAAAAAAGATTATAGTTTTCCCTTGAATATAAATATCAATTTGAGAAATTCCCTTGTATCGGGATCATATTTTTGGAAACATTTTTCAGAGATTATTTTAAAACATGTAACTAAAAAGAAAATAGGGAAGGATTATGTTTGGTTTAAATATATAGAATAATCATAATGAATTTATGTGTATTACATAATAACACATGAGAATTTCATCGAGGAAATTTGTCAATAAAAGTAACCCGAATGAAAATGGATGTTCCTGTGGAAAACCCCTACCTTAACTCCGAACATGTTCCATTATTGTACTTAAGCTCCTGGAATATGAAATTATACTTATTAATAACTTATTTAAGAAACTATTATACATTTATTTAGTTTATCATAATTCTGGTTGGTTCGTTTATGTTTTTATTGATTAGTTATTGTATTGAATTTCGTCGTTGTAGAGTGTTCGTTTCTTTTATGTTCATAATCAGTTCACTTGTTTTTAAGTCTGTGGAATGAATGTAAAACTCCATAATTGAAATTATATATTATTTATGAACATAAATAGGTGTTATTGGTCATTTATATAACATGGTTACATGGAATGAGGATGAATTATGATATAGAACTTTATTGATTATTGTTTCTGTTAATTTGTGGGTTTTGATTTCAACAAACTGATTTTACTTTATATCCTAAAACCATATGAAAAATGAGATTACAGAATCTTAAATAGGTTATATTACATATAATAATCTGGTTCAAACATAACAAGAATGGTTTTATGACCAGAATTTAGAATGAAAATAGAAATCGAAAGTCCATCGTCCTTGAATGTGTAAAATTGACACATCTCGAATGTTGTTCGTGCTACTAGTATAAAAGAAGGTAAAAAGGGAGAGAAGATGATAAAATATTCCACTATCATGACAAAATTAAAGTACATATAAGGTAATGGAGTCATAACAAAATTTAGATAAAGATAGGGAATAGAAAAAGAAATCAAATGAACTTGAAAAGAAAGATAAAGAAATGAAAAGAGGAATTTACCTCTTGAGCCAAACATCCTTGAGAACCTCCTTAAGGGAGAGGTTTGGTCTTTTAATGAGACCAAAGCTTGATGGACGTGGGAGAAGAGGTTTGGGGGGAATTTTTCCAAAAATGGTATAAGGAACAAGGCTTGAGTGGAGTGAATGGAAGAGGGGGTGAGAGGGGTTTTTTATAGTGGAGGATAGAGAGGATTTCTTAATATGAAACTCATTAATTTATTATTTCTCCTCAAGACAAGGAATAGTGAGTATTACATGACCAAGAATAGTAATTAAATCATGAGATCCCGAACCAAGTGGGCTTACATCAGCAGAACATCACACATGACTCTATTATTAGTGTATTTATCTAAATTTTTCAATTTAGGGCATGTCACTATTCATAAAAAATTCAAGTATTTCAGAAAAATCCCAAAAAATTACCCCAACCATTTCTCGACGTGTAGAATCCAAAAATGAAGTCCATTTTTCAAAAATAATTTTCTAAATATTAATAATATAATATTTAATTAAAATCATAAATTATTATCAAAAACCAGTTTTAAAACATTCATTAACTTATTCAAAAATATAGGTATATTATACTTTCAACTTGAATATTATTAATATATTATCATAGGTGAGGCTACTATTAATTAGGGTATATCACTATTCATAATGGTATGTTGCTATTCATAAGGGTAGGTTACTATTCACCAAAAATTATGTTTTTTCTTATTTGACTCTAAATAACTTACTGATCGCGCCTGTGTATGTCGAATTTTTGAAATTCACATCACAGAAGTGACAAACATATGTTTTAAGGGTCCCATAGCACTTTGTAGTTAATGTGATTATGACATAGTAATTTCCGTTAAATATTGGGTCATTACATTCTTCCATCCTTACAAAAATTTCGCCCTCGAAATTTCATTTACAATCTAGGCCAAGAACATGTGGGGGTACGTCTCCTTCATTAAATCCTCCTGTTCCCATGTTGCCTCTTCGTACTTATGGTTTCTCCATAGTACCTTGACCAGATGAGTAGTCTTGTTGCATAGAACTTTGTCTCTATGATCCAAAATTTTCACCAGCTTCCCCTCATAGGAAAGATCATCCTCTAACTGTACCACCTCTAAAGAGAGTACGTGTGAAGGGTCTGGTATATACTTCCTTGAGAGGGATACACGAAGGACATCATGTACCTTCGACAAGGTTGGTGGAAGTGCCAGTTGATATGTCACAGCTCTGACTTGATCAAGGATCTCAATGGGGCCGATATACCCGGGAAATAGCTTTCCTTTCTTCCCAAACCATATGACCTTCTTCCATGGAGATATTCATATAAAAACCAGGTCTCATATTTTGATTTCAAGTTCTTGTCGACGATTATCCACATAACTCTTCTGCCGACTTTGGGCTGCCTTGATATGCATTTGAATGATTTTCACCTTCTCCACCATTTCCTCAACCAATTCAGGATCTAGAAGCTTTTCCTCACTAACTTCATCCCAACACGCAGGCGTTCTATACCTTTTCCCATAAGGGGCTTCATATGGTTCCATATGGATGCTCGTGTGGAAACTATTGTTGTAGAACATTTAAACTAGTGGATGATGTTGGTCCCATCCTCCTTTGATTTCCATAGAACATTCCCTCAACATGTCTTCCAGTGTCTAAATCGTCCGCTTGGATTGGCCATCATTTTGAGGATAATAGACCGTACTAAAGTACAGTTCACTTCTTACACCATGTTGGAGTCTTTTCCAGAATTTCGAGGTGAATCTAGGATCACGATCGGATACAATAGAGAGTGGTACTCCATATAGCCTTACCCTTTCATTGATGTAAATCCGTTCAAATTGATCCAATGAGAAGTCCTCTTGAATTTATATGAAGTGAGCAGTCTTTGTACGACAATCCACAATGACCCATATTGAATTTTTTCCTCTAGATGAACTTGGGAATCTAATGACAAAGTCCGTGGTAATGTTCTCCCACTTACATGATGGTATGGGTAGTGATTGCACCACCCCCATAGACCTTTTCCTCTCAGCCTTCACTTGTTGACATACCAGGAACTTTTTCATATATTAAAAAATCATCCTTTTCATTTTGTTCCACCAAAAGTTTTCTCGGAGATCTTGAGCCATCATTGTCATACCAGGATGTATAGAGAAATTAGAGCTATGAGCATCATCCAACTGTTCACTCTTTAGCTCAGGAAAAGCAGTAACACAATTCCTCTTCCTGAATTTCAAAATTCCATCTTCATATAAGAAGTCATTCACCTTCCCATCATTTATAGATTTTTTTAGAAATTCATCATCATAAGCCTGAGAACTTTTTTCCACTCTATTATAGAATGTTGGGCAACCATTTGAAAAAGTAGTGATGTGATACCTTCTTTAATAATTCCCATATCCATCTTTACTAGATCCATTAATATAGGATCCCTTTAAAATATCATCTTGTTCTAAATTCCATGGTCCTTTCTAAACAATGCATCTACTACCTTATTTGCTTTCCCCGGGTGGTAGTGTGTTTTTAAATCGTAATCTTTGAGTAGCTCAATCCACCTCCTTTGTCTCATGTTGAGTTTTTTCTATGAGAATATATACTTCAAACTCTTATGATCTGTATATATATCACGTTTTTCTCCATATAGGTAATGTCTCCAAGTCATCAGATCAAATATTACTGCTACTAACTCATGGTCATGGGTTGGATAGTTTTTTCATGAATTTTTAGTTTTCTAGATGCATAGGAAATCACTCGATCATTCTGCATAAGGACACAACCAAGTCCTTTCATTGATGCATCACCATAGACAACAAACCCATCATTCCCCAATGGTAGGGTTAGGATATGATCATTCACTAACCTCATCTTAAATTCTTCGAAACACACTTCACATTCCTTGGTCCATACTATCTTAACCCCTTTTTCAAGTGAGCATGGTCATTGGGTTGGCTAAATAGGTGATGTTCTGAATGAAACCCCAATAATAACCTGCTGAACCAATAAAACAATGTACCTCAGTTATGTTCGTTGGAGTACGACATTCTTGCACAACCTTTGTCTTTGGAGGATCTAAAGATATTCCATCCTTAGAGACAATGTGGCCCAGAAAGGAAAGTTATTGGAGCTAGAATTCTCACTTCCTGAACATTCCATATAATTCATTTCTTCTCAGAGTCTTCAAAATAGTGCACATGTGATTTTTATGTTCATTATTTCTTCTAGAGTACACCGGGATATCATCAATAAACACCACCACAAATTCATCAAGATATTCCTTTAAGAATCTATTCATCAGATCCATAAAAATAGATGGTGTATTAGTTAGTCCAAAAGGAATTACTGTAAACTCATAAGGCTCATACTTAGTTCGGAATGTTGTTTTTGGAATGTCTTCCTTCCTCACAATTAACTGATGATATCCAGATTGAAGATAAATCTTTGAAAAATATTGGGTTCCATGAAGTATATCGAATAGATCATCAATTCTTGGTAGAGGATACTTATTATTTATTGTAATAGCATTGATATCCCTGTAATCAATGCACAGCCTTATGGATCCATCTTTCTTCTTAACAAAGAGGACATGGGCTCCCCCTGGAGAAACACTTCGTCGAATAAATCCCATTTCACTCAATTATTCTAGTTGCTTCTTTAGTTACACTAACTCCACAGTTTCCATTAAATAAGGGTTATTTTATATGGGTCTTGACCCATGAATTAAGTCAATGGAAAACTCAATTTCCCACTCTAGAGGATGTCCAGGAAAGTCTACTAGAAAGACATCAATATACTCTTGCACAACATGTACATATTCTATTTGAACATTATTTACCTCACCCATATCTATTTCATTCTTTTCCTCCCCGATTATTTAATTTTGTTGAGCTATTGTGAGAGAAACTAGATAAGAATCGGGTGGTGATGTTTTTACTCAAAAGATAAGGTACTCTTTATCATCATCAATGATTTTAACTTTCTTTTTCTTACAATAAATTTTCCCATCATGCTCCGAAAGCCAATCCATACTGAGGATTATATCAAACTCAATTGTTTGTATGATGATTAGATCATAAGATAAAGAACAATTATATGCCTAAATGGGAATGGATTGACATAACATTGTAGTAATGATACTTCTCTTAGGAGTTGTCAAAGAAAACTCCCTTGTTAAATCAAATTGGAAATATCATATTTTCTTAGAAAACTGGGAATATATGAAATAATGTGAGGATCCAGAATCAAATAAAGCATTGTCTAAGCATGATGAAATGATCAATGTACATGCAACCACATAACGCGGAACTTCAACCTCGGCAGTTGTGATCGCATATGCTTGTCCTTGCTCCCTTGGCCTCTTCTGTTGCATTTTTGTTTGACTTTTTGGAAAATAATTAGCATAGTGCCCCATCTCCGGACAATTATAGCATCGAACATCATTGGATTTCTTATTTTCTTTGTTATCACCAGCAAGATGGCCTTTCTGACCACATTTGTAGCATAATATTTTTCATTTTAATTACACACTAGGGTGTTTCCTTCCACAATTGTCACATGGTGGAAATTTAACTCTTCCCTTCATCCCTATTTCCTTACTTCTTTTCCCATGGTTTTCAGAAGCCCTCATCTTTTCTTGCTTTCCCTTAAAGTCATAAGACTTAGAGAATTAATTTTTTTTCTTGATATAAAATGAAAGTATGTCCTCATATGATGAAAAATTTTGGGAGAATAGTGCCTGCCAGAGGAATGGCTTTAGGCCATCAAAGAATCTAACAATTTTTCTCCATGGATTTTGTATGTAGTCTAGAGCATGTCTTTCCAGCCATGTAAAGTTGGATTCATACTTGGCAACATTTTCATCCACCTTTTTCCTCAGATTTAAGAATTGGCTCTCCATATCTGATCTTTGTTCATGAAGGAAATATTTTTCTATGAAGATTTCCTTAAATTACATCCAATACAACTTTTCTATTTGTTCCTCCTCCTTTGTGTTTTGGATTAATGACCACCATTGATCTGCATCTCCAGATAGACGACATAATTCCATGAACACCTTCTCTCTTTCATTACATCCCAAAGAGCGAAATATCATATAGAGGGAACATATCTACTGCTCTGCTACAAAAGGGTTTGTAGTCCCATTGAACGATGGAGGCTGTTGTCGCATAAAGCAATCTAGAATAGCTCTTCCACGTGATGGATCCAGATGCTCCATATAGGTAAGGTTGTTATTCATAACCTGAGTATGTTGTCCCAGTATAGTTATGAGTTTCTCAGCACCAGTCACATCACCTGAGCCAACATCATTATCTTACATTGGAGTAAAATCCCTAAAAGGGACACGTGTGTTCGTGTGGTTTCCATTCCATCCACATGGCACCATCTCTGGATAATGGCATACCCTAGATTAGGTTAGGAATCATAATTTATAATCTTAACTTAACAAAATACGTAGAAAAAAATTAAGATCCTACGAATGGCTAATCCTATATTCACAAATATGGTTTCTTTGAGGAATATTTTACATTTAAATCTTTCATAATGGCTTCTAAAGAGAATTTGACTTATCCTAAGCATATCCCCTGGGAGTGTAATAACCAAGAGTGCATCAAGGCCCATTGTCATGAACTAGTTCCCTTTCAAGTCTATCTCAAAGCGGTGTTTTCAGGGTTTACCCCTAGACACATCTATGCTAGAGCCACCTCTACCTGCTCGTATCCAGAAAAGGGATGTATTTCTTGAAAAATTCCACTTAATCTATTCCTTACAAAAATACTACGATGTTATTGTATGTATATCCTGAATGAATAACTTAGGGAATCTTCCCTAATTCTATGTTTTCTAAATCTAATTTCCAAGTATTCTACTAAACTTCCTCCGATACCAACTGTAAAGACCCGAACCCAATTGCCCGGGGTCGGTGCCTTGTTTAATTACTTTGGCATACATACGACGAAAACGAATCCCGAAGGAACAAGTAGTTTAGTATTATTGGAAACAAGATACATACATAAGTTCCATGTAACATCTTGAAGATAAATACAACATGGAAACTCCATATACATCACCCATAAATCCTAGGTTACTGCAACATGTAATTCATAATAAACTTCTTCATGTCCTGAAAAAAATGATACAAAAGAAAGGGGTGAGCTCAAACGCTCAGTAAGAGTAATAAATACAGCGGAAGATAATATAAACACAAGACATGATTCATAATTCAAAAACACATGCCTTTAAAAATAAACTTCAACACATTATGGAAGGAAAACGAGTTGAGTAAATAGTGCCATAAAAGAACATAATAATGGGTATTCTACTAATCGAATAACAACATGAAATATCAATACCTAAACTCATAATGATGGAATGCATAATTCCAGACATTCTGAAACATTTTTCAAGTTCTCGGCCAAGACGTCTAATGATTAAGGCCTCGTCCAAAATCCACATCACAATGGGAAAGGCCTCGGCCAATTCCTAGTGTAGTTGTCTAATAAGACCTACTGATGAATCGAGGGGCTATAACGGGCCCCACTAATCACCTAATAATTCCAATTCATTCCTCAAATGAGCGGGGATAAACATAAACAACATATACATTAATATTGAAACTATAGTATGAAATGTGACTAACTTTCCCGAATTATTGAACATAAACACTATCCATTCGGAATAATATGGTGAATGGTTTTAGGATTGATAATCTACAATTAAGTTAGTCATAAACTATTCAATAAAATATGGTATATGACATCATAAATGATTAACCCCAACAATAAATAAGAATCAACAAGAGTGTTGAACCAAACGAGAATAATCTTTTAAAATCATTAAGCAATTCTTGTGATAAATACTCTTTTATTTTTAAAAGAAGAGTTATTTATGAATTTTTTTTATAAAACCAGAAGTAAAGTAAGATAGAATTTTATGATAAAATGAGTGTTTTTATAAGGATAATGTTTTCCAATAATATATCATAGCTTTCCCTTGAAAATAAATATAAATTTTAGAAATTCACTTATATCAGGCTCCTATTTTTTGGAAACATTTTTGATAGATTATTTTAAAACATGTAACTATCCAGAAAATAGAGAAAGATTTAGGTTGGTGTACATATATAGAAATATCACACAGAATTTATGAGGAGTAAATAACAATACATGAGAATTTCATCGAGGAAATTAGTCAATAAAAGTAACCCGAATGAAAATGGATGTTCCGGTGGAATACCCTTACCTTAACTCTGAACTTGTTCTGCTCTTGTAATTATGCTCCTAGAATATGAAATTATACTTATTAATAACTTATTTAAAAACCTATTATACATGTATTTAGTTTATCATAATTATGGTTAGTTCATTTATGTATTTATTGATTAGTTATTGTATTCAATTTCGTCGTTCCGGAGTGTTCGTTTCTTTTATGTTCTTAATCGTTTCACTAGTTTTTAAGCATATGGAATGAATGTATAACTCCATAATTGAAATAATATATTATTTATGGACATAAATAGTTGTTATTGTTCATTTATATAACTTGTTTACATGGAACGAGGATGAATTAGCATATATAAATTTAATGATAATTGTTTCAGTTAATTTGTGTGTTTTGATTACAACGAACTCATTTTTCTTTATAACCAGAAACCATTTGAAAAAAGGGATTAAAGAATATTAAATATGTTATATTATATATATTAATATGGTTCAACCATACCAATAATGGTTTCATGACCACAATTTAGAATGATAATAGAAATCGAATGTTCATCGTCCTTGAATGTGTAAAATTGACACCCAAGATGGTGTTCTTTCTACTAGTATAAAAGAAGGTAAAAGGGGGAGATGATGACAACTTGTTCCACTATCATAAAAAAATTACAGTTCATATAAGGTACTGGAGTCATCACAAAATTTGGATAAGGAGAGGTAATAGAAAAAGAAAACAAATGAACATGAAACGAAAGACAAAGAATTGAAAAGAGGAATTTACCTCTTGAACCAAGCTTCCTTGAGAACCTCCTTAAGGGATAAGTTTTTTTCTTTTAATGAGACCAAAGCATGATGGATGTGGTAGAGGAGGTTGGGAGGGTATTTGGACAAAATTTGGGGAAGGCACAAGGCTTGAGAAGAGTGAATGGACGAAGGGGTGAGAGGGGGTTTTTATAGTGGAGGAGAGAGGGGGTTTCTGAATATAAAACTCATTAATTTATTATTTCTCCTCAAGAAAAGGAATAGTGAGCATTCCATGACCATGAATAGTAATTTTATCATGTGATCCCAAACCATGTGGGATTACATCAGCATAACATCACTCATGACTCTGTAATTAGTGTATTTATCTTAATTTTGCAATTTATGGCATTTCACTATTCATCAAAAATTAAAGTATTTCAGAAAAATCCCAAAACATTATTCCAACCATTTTTTGATTTTTAGAATCCGAAAATAAAGTCCATTTTTCAAAAACAATTTTTAAAATATTATTAATTTAATATTTAATTAAAATCAGAATTTATTATCAAAAACTAGTTTTAAAACATTCATTAACTAATTCTTAAATATGGGTATATCGTACTTTCAACTTGAATATTATTTATATATTATCATTGGAAGGGCTACTATTCATTAGGGTATATCACTATTCATAAGGGTATGTTAATATTCATAAGTGTAGGTTACTGTTCAACAAAAATTATGTTTTTCTTATTGGACTCTAAATAACTTACTGATCGCAACTGTATATGTCGAATTTTTGAAATTCACAACCCAGAAGTGACAAACTTTTGTTTTAAGAGACACATAGAACATAGTAGTTAATGTTATTATGAAATAGTAATTTCCTTTAAATATTGGGTCGTTACAGTTTTAGTATATTAATGTAATAAAAATGGGTTGTCTTTGAATTCAATAATAACTTACTATTTATATTTTAACTAAACAAAAAAAATTAAAAAATTTATTTCTAAAAAATGTAATAACCTAAAACTCATTCATATAGTATTTTCTAACATATGTATTTATAAAATAATTAATCTTTCAACAATACCAGAGGACCAATATTTTTATATGATTATGGGTTTGATAATAAAGATTAAAATTAAACTAAAACCATTTATTTCATTATTTATAATATGAAATAGGTTCTCATCATACTATTATCACTATATGGGACCCCTAGGGTAAAGGGAGATCTAAAAATAAAAAAATTGTGAGAATAAAAATAAATATAATGAAATAGTGAATCATATGATTCCATGAATATAAAATGGAACCACAAAATAGGAGGATCATACGAAATGATATAAAAGAGGTAATAATAAAAATGATATCATTGGAATGTGATAATTATGATAATCATAATAATAAATAATATTTATAAGATATGTTATCATAAAAATAAATTGATTCTTGCTATGAACACATTGTATCACAATGTTTTATGATCCCTTCCAATACCCCATACATAGTATATTATAAATGTACGAATTAGCTGATTAATTGACGGGATATATAATTATACCATTTCTGGTCACATAATAATATGTTATGAATATGTGTTCCATAAAAAAAATAAATCATAAATTGTGTGTAAGCATTAAAAACACGTTCAAAGGAAATGATTTACCTAATTAAATCATTAATTATAAACTAATGAGGTATTATAATGGTTCTCAAGATTATAATTAATTAAGGTACAGTTGGTGTATATAAGAAAATAAGGGATCAAAATCCATGAATATATATATATCAAGGAAAATATTAGAGAATAATAAATAATCAAGAATATGATTTGAGGTAAACCTCATTCAGTGGTTTAGAGAATTCGTAAAACTTCATTCAAATATAATAATAGAATATAGTTTATTTAAAGCAAAAAAGAAAACACAATTTTCTCTTTTTACATATTATGGTTTATATATTACAAAAATAAAATATAATTTAGATAATTATTACAAGAAAATGATGAAGTGTTAAAAAAGATTCATATTATATGGTTATCATAAGAGAATTATTATAAATAAGCTAGAAAGACACACATAACCCAAAAAAATGATATATGAATTACCAACTAAGATAGTATATTTTTTCTAAAAAAAATTATTTTATGAATGATAAGTGGAAACGGGGAAGTACAACTCTCATGGTGGTTTGAAGAAGTGGAGACCTAGAGCATCCCAAATATCTACTTCCATTCCACCTGAAGGGAGGAAGGTAGGGGAATTAAAAACTGTAATAAGACAGGAATGGGAAGCACTAGAGGCCAGAAATTCCACCAACAGGTTTCCCTCATGCATTGTATGAAGAATATCAATGCTATTGGGAAGAAAACCCTGCACTTGCGGATGAGGTACGTGATGTGTCAAGGAGGAGCAACTTATCCCTTAAGAATATACCAAATAATTTTATAATTAGTCTTCACCATATTGAAGGGAATGTTCCTAGAGCTGTAGATATATAAGTCATCAAGCATGGTCCTTGCCTCAGCCAATAATGAATCGTCATTCCCATAAAGTGCACTGAAATCCATTCACACTGAGCAAGACCCATTGTGAACTGCTCCACCCCCTAATGATTCAATGTCCATAAGCACTATCAGTATTATGTTTAAAGACATTATATGGGGTTCATAGAACCTAGGAGCCAGTCTGCACGGTGCCAGGGACACCATTCAAATTCATTCCAACAAAATATCGACGTAGGGATGGGGCCAACTCCCAGTTGTCATGTCTACTTTCCAGCTCCGACACAAGAAACCTAGCTTTAATAAACATGTCTTATGAAGAAGGCCAAGAGTTTAGATGTTATTAATAATTGTGATCCTGTTAAATTAACCAGGATACCTCAACAAGAAGTATGGAGCAGGTGGCTTCCTTGAGCTTGTTTGAAACCCGTTTGAAATAGTACTCAAAGAACTCATTATAATAATTAGCTCCTGCAGATAGATCTGTGAACTCGCCATGCTCTTTCCAGACATGGATTTCCTATTCACTGCGAACGAATAGGTGAAACAGGTACTCCTCTGAAGAATCAAGGCAGCATGAGCATCTTGAGGCCAGCGGAATACAACTCTCCTTGATATCCATATATGTAGGAATAGCCTTGGAGTAAGATCTCCGGGGCAGAAAGTTATACTTGCTAAGTATATGCTAACAAGAGAACCAATCCCCAGCTATTCGGAGCCATCTGGCGAAGCTATTCCCTAATTTGGATGCAATATTTCTCAGTGCAGTAGAGGATATCCGTTATGAAGGAAGATGAGAGCTGGCTTTTAGAAATAAAGGTCAGGAGTAGGGAATCCTAGGAAACTGAGTAGCCCAATATTGCAATTTCACTCCCAAAAGTTGATGTCACCCTAGCCAAAAAGCCACTGATAATGGTCCTAGAGTAACTTAATGTTCCTTAAATGATAACTACACAACGAGGAAGGTTTTTTACCATTCCTTCTTAAACCATATCCATATTTATTTATAATGAAGTGGATCCATAAAAAGTTACCCTAAATCACATCTGAATCCAGATTACCCTCTATGAAATACATAGAATCACCCAAGTTCCTCACATTGGAAACTCCCAGCTCAACTAGCATTTCCAACCTACTACAAGAGGCCCATCGGCACCTGCCATCTCTATGGTCACCCCGCATAAAGGAGTTCAGGATGTTCTCCATTTGGATGATTGATGATTTGGGGACATTAAGAACATAAAAAATATGAATAGGGATTGAGGAAAACACCCAATTTATGAGGGTGATTCTTCCTCCAAATGTAAGGAATAAGTTCTTATAATTTTTAATGATGTTGATGATCCTATAAGGCATTTCCTAAAAGTGGTGGCTCATAATTCTTCTAGGAGAAATTAGAGCGCCCAGGTATGTCATGAGGAAACTTTTCCAATGGATTACAAGAAAAAACTGAACAGATCCCCTACGACTTCCTAGGAAGTGAGAATAGAGATAAGCCCAACACTTATCCATATTGATAACATGACCACTCCATTTTGAATATTCCTCTATCAACTTAAAAAATTGTATTACCAGTGAGCACTTCCATTGACGAAAAACATGGACTCATCTTCAAATAAAATATGAGAAATACCATTTAAATGAGAGCCACAATGAAAAGGCCGAACCATGCAGACCCACATTGCCATGGAGATATATTTTCTAAGATGATACTGGGCCATAATTAAAATAGTCCGAGATAGGGTTCACCCTTTCTAAGACCTCTTACGGGCTTGATAAACCCACACTATCTTCCTTAGAAAATGATGTTGAACCACGGAAAGCTGAAGCAACAAATTAAAATATTCATAATGGTCTTGGATATTCCCATACTCTTCATGATGTGAATAACGATTCCCCACTCCAGCTGATCATAGGATTTTTCCATGTCGTATTTGTTAATAAAATTTGAGCCAATCACCTTACATCAAGTCTTGAAAACCATTGGATGGCCTTGTATTATAAGGAATAGTTAAATTTCATAGATTAATTGAAAAATCTAGAACCATGTCACTTTCTAAATAATTTATTATCATCCATTTATTTTCATATATTATTATTTTATTATTATTATTTCTACCAGTTTGGGTTTATCAGTCGACAGATCAATATATTAACTTGTACAATAGTATAAATTAATGGTGTTTTACAATTGGTTCTATAATCTCTAAATGTGTTATTATAAATCCTTATTCTATGGGATCTGTGGACCCTTTTAAATAACCAATCCATTTTAAGGTTACTCCCTATGGATTTATAAGAATTGTATCCTCAATTAGAGAGGATATTTTGTTCCATATATAATGATACTCTTCTTTATTAATCATACCTTCATTGATTAATCAAATTAAAATATTAAATTGTGAGTTAAAGTAATATGGTTGGTCATTTTTTAGATTATGTAGAATTAATATTGCATAAAGAATTTCAATGAATTCCATTGAGGACTAAATATGTGTATCATTTTCCACAATCTTCTAAAAGTACATAAGAAAATTCATTGAGAATTATGGATTATTTTCATTTCTTTCCATCCTTCCAATGACATATTTATTTTCATAGAGGTAGTGAACTTATATGACCTCTCCCAACTACATTAATCCCTCATTCTGATTTAGGTATCCCTAATTAAATTGATGTTAATGTTTATTATATTTGTGAACCAACTCCTTATATCCAATAGGTTTACTTGGGCTCCTAGTCATCATTGGTTAAAGAAGATAGTAAAATATTTGAAGTAAGATCACTCCAGGATGGTAAAATATCCATGATTTTTTATTTTTAGTATTATTAATTTAATGTAAATTTACCATTACATTATCATAAAAAATGGAATAAATATTATAATTATGTTTTTATTTTTTAACCTTCAAGGAATGGCATTGATACTTCATTTATCACATCATGAATATAATTGGATTAAATTGACCATAATATCACACTTTTATTTGATCAGGTATGAGTTTGATTTCATTTAGTACTTTTTTGTTCAAAACATATTATAATCAAATTATATTATTTATTTAAAAATTAAATTCTATTAAATGAGATTTAAATAGTGTAAGTACAATAAATTAGTTGAACACAATTTGAATGTGTTTTAATATTACTATTTCACTCATCTTTAAGATGATTCCTTTAGAATAAAATATTAGTATTTGAAGTATATTAATTTGTTTATATTAATGCATCCAAAATATATATAGGCTAGTTTATTAATTAATTTTATTTTTAATTAGTAAGGGTTGTTGTTTTAGAAGTGTAATGAAATGGGTAATGGAGGTTGAATTTATTGGTGAAGTGGAGGGTTTTTTCTATACACATTAATCATTAAATTAATATTTTGTTCTTAAAACTATGAATAATACTATTTTAATGACTCGGTAAATAAATTAACCTATTCCAAGATAAATTAGGGACTTCATAAATAATTTTTTCTCTAATTTATCATGCATTACAATTATGGTAGAGAGATCATATTTTACTGTTTATCAATATATGTCTCTATATTTCCTAATTTATATAAAAATAATTGAAACATACATAATTTATATATTTTTAATAAAATTCATATGAATTTAAAAAAAATATGTAATTAAAATATTTAAATTTAAATTTAAATTTTTTTATTAAGTAATGAAAAATATTTATTACTATAAATATACTCAATTTGTTATATCATTTTACTTAGATTGAGTAATTATTTTCGTGTAACATTTTATTTATATTTAATGAACTATTTTAGGTTAAATATTACATATAATCATACATTATTAAATACAATAATAGTAATATTATATTTATAATGACTTGGTTACTATTCTAATGATTTATTTACTATTATAAAAATTATATTTTTACATAAATAATTGTACAATTTAAAATGGTCATATTGGTCTTATAAATATTAAATATACCACTTCATTCCTTTATTAATTATTCCATTAGTCTTATCTAATGGTTCTCAATGTTCCATTCATTTTCTTATAGTTCTTTTTTCATTTTATAGTATTGTTCATGAATGTTTTATTTATAGGATACCATGACACTTTAGATTTCAATCATTCGGTTATGTTATTGTCTTGTGTTTATTATACTATTATACTTTTATTTATCTTATGTAATAAAGTAATATTTTAATTTTAATTTAATTTTATATAATGGAATTATTTTTTGATAAATTTATCTCATTATCCATTTACATTACACTCTTGTAATCTACTTAAAAAATATAACTATAAATCACAAATTTTAAAAGAAGTAAGCTTAATTAAAAATCACGGAATTTAAAAAAATGTTTCTCAATATTATTTTACTTATTATAAACTAATTATAAAAAAATAATTAATAAATTAAAGAATTCAAACCTATATTTTGAATATAATGCATGTACACATGTCTATTTTAACACCCTGATAGGTTTAAAATAACCAATCAATAATCATAAAATCATAATTTATCAAAATATGATATAAAACAATGAAAACCATTCACCAACATTCCACCACATTGGAAAATTGAAATTATTATAGATGTGTATTCATTAATAATAAGTATGACATATATCCAAAGATTTCTCAATTGTTATATCTATAAACTATTCCAAAAAATCATATAACAAATAAAATATTTTAATATTTCCATTGACATCTAGAATTTGGTTGTATATCCTAATTGTGATCACTACTGCTCTTAGTTGTGGCTCGTCATATGACAAAATATGTTGACCAGTGATGACAATATGATCCACACTATGGGTTCACAATAGTCATTTTATTATAGAAATCTATAATTTTGATTTAATAGTAACATCACATAAAATTTTAGAGTTCACATTTGTAATTATTTTAATTAGATAAATATCAAGTAAAATCAATACCATAATATAATAAATTAAACACTTTAATGTCAAACATGAAATATAATAAAAGAGATCACCCACAATGCTATTCGTTTCTACAATATAAAAAATGTAAAAAACACAATGTGTTCTAACTATAAAAATCGAAATCATATCCTCATTATTATTTTGACACCCCAATTGAGAAACCTATTAATGAATAATAATGTTAAATACATAATACACATATGAATATAATCTATATAAAATGGTATTTATGTGGTGTGAAAATAAATCTCAATATGGAATTTTCAGTAATGTCTATAATGTTTTCCATAATATTCTAGTCTATTAACTTGAATTTAAATAATTTAGTGACACTGGGCATGAAAGAAACCATTTTGGAATATCATGTGATATCCATTATTCGAAAAAATGTAATGATTCATGATTCATAAAAATTCTAGTGAATTCTATTGGTCACGAATTAAATATCATTTGGATGGTGTCAGAGCTCTAGGTTGTCTACTTATCTGATGAAACAACAAAATAATATGGATGATGTATTTAATTTAATCCCATAAAACAGTTAAGGTCATAATTTAATATTACTGTCCTCTTAGAAACATCATTAATCCTTGGTAATCAAGTAACATAGTAAGTACTTCATGAAATTGAAGGATACGAAGTACCATGCACAACTTTTCTGAGAAATCACCAAATCATTAAAAGGGTAAAACATAGACAATAAATTAGGAGACTCATGGATGAAATATAACATATTATTCCTCTAATATAAAAACCCACATCATGGAAAAGGTGTAATGTTTCTAATAATTTAGGGTAGAATGTGTACATATTAGATATAGTAACACCACTATATCCACATTCAAAAGTCTAACATGAATGTAAAATGGACATACATGAATACCGCATCAACACTTTTATGATAAGATCCATACAAATATGGAAAACAATACCCAATTCCAATATCTCTTCTAGTATTATATTGTTAGGTGAATCTCGTATCTTGATCCACAATACAGGATCTAGTTTTCAGTCAAAAATCCATGTTTCCCCAATTCATATACCACTATCTACTAAGCTATATAATTTACCTACTCAATACTAGACACTATTTAATAGTTATTTAAAGTTAAATTGTTCTTTTATTCACATTAATATATAAGAATAATATCACCAAGTTCTATAGAATGTAACCAACTCCATTTCTTATAATAAATTTATTTCTATTACCACAACCTTAATAACTGTTATTGTATCCATTAACCATTTCCAATGCATGGAAATATATAAATGAAAACACCTAAACAAATTGTCACGCCAAATAACCCTATGTTATTACCTTTACAATAACTTCTAAGGAATACAAATACTTTTTTCCTAATATTTTTACCATAGGACCTATGAATTCACTAAAAAAATATGGCTTGATACCTAAAATTTCATTTATTCCACTCATAGTTTGATGTGTAACATAAATCAGTGCAATTATCATCCTTAAATTATTAATATAATATAAAAAATATTCATAAAAAAGAAACACCAAACCATGAAAATATTATTCTTCTAAATTAAAAATCTACACTTATAATCACCCCTAAAAAGGTGCTTTCTAAAAGTCATAGGAAAACATAGTGACCACAATAACCGACAAAGATGACTAAACTAGTTAAAACCAGCGTACTAGACTATGATATTACTTCCTTGGAAACTTTAACAACATCAAAATATCAGACAACCATTTGGGGTTTATAACACATAATTTGTCTTTATTCCCCATAGTGTCATAGTCACTGAGTTATCCTAATATAACCCAAAATTGGGAGGAAAGACTATTGGGAGAATAAGAGAATCTAAATAATATATATCCAATGTTAGATACCTAGATGTCTCAATTTATGTCTCCATATTCCAATCATCTGTGTTACCAAACAATATCTTTGGTATAATACGTGGATGCAGATTTATAAATAAGGGATCCTCTAGGACACTATAATCATAGTTAGCACATCATGTATCCTACCTCGATTTATCAACATTCTTATAATTTTTTAAAACCATATAGAAATTAAATTCTTAACGATTTACACATGAATTAAAATAAAGTTTGAGAAGTGTTGTGAACCCTGTGATTATTTCATTCATTAAACTCATCGAATTCCACTACCATATGTAGCTCAATGACCTGAAATTAGAGGAATCATATAGATAGGTAAGAAAATTGAGAAAATTATACCAAAATGGTGTATAGACCAAAATTATTGATGGTAAAGGAATGAATTGGACAATGTTGGGCTCTAATGTTTTCAATAAAATATTAAATTATTAAAAAAATAAAAAATTAATCCACAACCCTGTAGGTACTCATTATGATATTGAACTCATTGGTGTATTGCAATGACCATTGAATAAACCTCTTAGTCTATATCCATGACCACCAAACCAAGTACACTACAAGTCCATGTGATTTTAAAGTGTTAATAAACATATAAATATGGTCTAATAATGGACCAATTTATTTTTTATAATTAACATATTGGCCCATATTTTGTAAAAACATTGATAACATTGTTCGTGTTTAAGAAGTGTTTTAGCAAGCCACTTGCTCTTGTTTTAAAATTAATATCCAAAAAGCTTTGAATTTTTATTTTATAAATTTTATATCATAATAATAATTATGATTATCTATATATTATAATAAATTTCACTTAATTTTATTCTTAATGATACAATTAATTATATTTGAAAACTAGAAGAATTAATAAAATCCAAAATTATAAAATTGGGGAGTTGTAGAAGTTATCGAACCAAATTATTAATGTGCACATATTTGTTTCTGTTTTAGGTTTCGATAAACCGCTAATAACCTTTATTCCATCATTTTATCAATTTTTAGTCACTTTTTGTTAGGTGGACCTCCCATTAATGAATAAATATTTCCATTTATAAGAGTGAAACTCCCCCTCCACTATAAAAATACAAGAAAGCTACACATCTCAATCCACTTTTTATCATCCAATCACTTAAAAAATTAGTCACCCAAAATCCCTAGAATCTTAATATATACCTCCATTTTGGCATAATTATATCCAATAGTTCCTTTTGGAACAAACCAATAGGACTTACCAGAATTAATAGCTAAAAAACAACCTTATGAGTTTTTGTTCAATTTCCATTATCCAATTCCTCAAATACTATTATTTTTATACGTGTATTAAAAAACATTTCAAAATATATACTAGGATGTTTTTATGATATGGTTAGACATAAATTTACAAACAAAACAATGAAATGTCTAAGAAACATGCTATTTCTGTGTATGAAGAACTACTACCTCAGAATATGATGGTTATCCATTCATCCTTTACCACATCTCATTTTAGGAATTATGGGGGAAACTCTATTTATATATGATATAAATTATATTTTTATTTCCTATTTATACTTTTTTAAATTATATTAAAACACATACCTTTAATGCATCCCATTTTGTGATAGTACGATAACCTCGTTTGAGGAAATGTGGACCATCGCCCCCTCAAAGCAATGTGGTTCATTAATGCTATACATGGAACGTATTGAGGATTATTTTAATAAACCAATGTAAAATATTTTACAAATTTATGATACTAAAACTAAAAAATATATATAATTCATTTATTTTCTATTTATTTAATACAATAAAAAGAAACAAAGTTAGTGCTCGTGCGTACATACGGACTACCGTCTCCATGAATAGTGTATTTTATTTTTTATCTCCCAAAATTTTACACTATTATAAATACATATACACCAATTATATAAAATAATAAATTCATGGAATAATTCTATATATGATTATTCCATGATTTAATTAAATGGAATAAAAAGTAACATGTTCAAACTTATTCAATAAAACAAATCAATTAACACATGAAATAGTAAAATTATGGAATGTTTTAAAAAAATACCTATAATGAGATACTTTAAGAAGATAATATATGATATTATAAACATTATTATTGGTTTTTATATGTTAGTTACATATTATTAACCATTATATATGAGGATAAAGTCCACACAACAAAACGAAGGTTAAGGTAAGGGATTTTGTCTCAATTTACCTTCCATTGAGACTTGTTTTTTAATGCCCCAATCACTTTTATTTGGTCTATACACTAAACATTGAAATTTTATATCATGAATATAAATATTATAATGAAATTATAATATTCATTTAATTCTTGTGGAAATTTTATATATATGTTTCAATGTGGTATTGGACACATTGAAATGTTTAAATATTATTTTTTCTCATGAATGATGTAATGTCAACAACCCTTATTGTTACATGTCCTCATCTGAGGTATTATTTATAAGTCTATATTGTTTAATAATTATTTTTATTTTATAAGGAATATTATTTATTTTATATATCAACATTTCTTTTTTACATACAATAGATGGGTTGGGAAGTGTTTAAGGTATGCCCTATGGGCTGGGGACCTATTAATGATATCCCCTTGATGCATTGATAGTCTCATGAGACGAAATAGTTGGCCAAAGTTGATGGATTTTTACAAAATAGCCAAACCATATTATAAAATGTGGTGAATTTACTGTGTCTATATACCTATGAAAAATGGATCCCAATAATTATTAATTTCCTCGATTTAGTTTTAGATATTATTTATAGATGAGATTTTGTGTCGTCATATTTATTGATACATATAATTTTTAGGCCATTATTTCAATAGAGGGTGTTATCAGTTATTTACCTTTCCATGTTAATTTATTATCATTGATTCATTATTTAATCTACTTTATTTAACCTTTTTAATCATATTAAATCACCCTTATTATGATTCTTTGCCCAAGAAATGAAGAAGAAATATTCAAATTAGCTTTCATGGATATAGTTTATTCCATTTTATTATGTATAATGTTTTTATTTCCTAATACCCAATTTATTATTGGTATCATATATATACATTACCTTTCTAGGACACTAAACTACACATTCCTTGGAGGTTTTTTCTTTTAAACAAGCCAATGTAATAAAATAATGCATCGTATTCGGTCATCTATGGTTGGGGAGTAATAGTTTGTATTAGAAGAAGTTTAGAAAAACCATGGAAAGAATGTTTTAAATAATATAGATTAGGGAGAACAATCCTAAGATAGGTATAGGGAATACTTTTAGAAGAACATCCTATAATTTTTATCAGGTTGTGATTTTATGGGTATTGGTGGAAATATATCCATGTCTAGATACTACACGTGGGAAGGATTCATTCCGAGATGTACCT
Source organism: Viscum album (assembly GCA_963277665.1). NCBI lineage: Eukaryota > Viridiplantae > Streptophyta > Magnoliopsida > Santalales > Viscaceae > Viscum > Viscum album. Next base: position 1,023,612,950 of record OY728137.1, read on the forward strand.
CAAAATAATAAATTTGACATGGTGTTCTAGTCAAGACTCTGGATAACCTGGTACATGAAAACTGGCCTTACTATGCACCTGGTTTCACACTCCTATGGGATATGCTTAAGATAATTCTTATTTTATGTACCTTTCACTATGAATGATTTCAAAGAAAATATGTCCCCAAATTAACCAAAGATTATGAATCAATGATTTATGATGCAATTATGTTGAGTTATATACATTATTTTAAGTAATAAATCATGTTATTAGTTAATCGAGTATATTCCATTATTTATAAATGGAGTCTAGAAGAAGGAATCTTAACTCCACCTATGCATCTGATAAAAGGAGAAAGAAGGATCATTTCATTCATGTTATTTAGCCAACACATCAAAGGGAAATATGATCCCATGTATTCTCATCATATGAGGATAGAATACCATGTTTTAATAACATATGTAATTAATTATCCATGTCTTATTTCTTCAAAGGAAACAATGATAAGAAGAGGCCATCTGAGAACCATGAGAAAGGGAATGAGTTGATGAAGACAAAGGGAAAAAAGGATTTTATGATATGTTATAATTTTTTAAAGAAAAACTGTTATACATGTTTTATGGGAATGTAATTTTTTTATATGAGTGTAGAAAAAGGAAACCATGTTCATGATTTCAAGGATAAAAAAAAGATTTCCAATATCCAATGCTTTAACAACAAGGAGATGGGACACTATTTGAATCAATGTTCAGTGCTTCAAATAAAAATCCCTAGATGATGCTATTGGACAATAATCAATTTATGCTACTACCATATATAAAGTGGAATGAATAATATTACTATTCAAGAATTATTTCATTTGAAAATTTTATAAGAAATTTTATGGTTATATGAATTATATAATATATAAGGATTGTACTACCGTACTTTTTCATTAAGTATTTGAGATCATATGATAAATGGTACCAAAAAAAATTATTCAATATAAATATAAACATTATGGAAAACACATTATTGAGGGAAATACAACCATTAATATGCTCTTGATGTTGAGATAATGATGAATAAATTATTGATTTCGAAAATAGATTACTATCGTGGAACAGATTAATGACATATTGACAAGTAGTCTATGATATCAGAGATGTTGTCCACAACACTATTTAATTCAAGGATTATATCCCATAACATGTTTATTATTTAAGAAATAAGGAATAATGAATGACCCAAATATGGTTTTATAGTGATTCAAGTTATTACCCTATTTCATGAGGATACATGATGAAGTTATTCACTTGTTTGGAATGGGAATATTTAGAGATTCAATATATTGATTAAAGGCTAATAATATATTTATTTTTAAAATCCAGTGACAATCTTTAGAAATTGTTGGTTCATGATATTTTTGAAAGGATAACCATTTATGAAATTTTTTATGCTGCACATCGATATTGGTTTGAGATATAATTATATTACATCATTATACGATGAATATTACTCTAACTTATGAAGTAGAAATTGTTCTAGGAATGACTAAAGGATAAGACTGTGCATATAGAAACACAGTAATTATATTTAACCATACACTTTGAGAGTGAAATAATAAATCAGTTCAAGGAAAAATGATCTTGAAATATAATTTTTTTCATAGTATCTTCGTTTATAGTCATTAAAATGGACCTTTGATAATCAAAAATTTAGGGCATTCTTATTGTTACCTTTCTCATAACCATGTTCTCTATCACTATTTATCTGACATGATTGTTATATTTTTCCTCTATATACATGATTCCATTTCTCAGCTATGTTATCCTACTATATAACATAGTTACATGATCAGTGTACATTCATTTCTCATTTATTATGAATATGTTATATTATCCCATTTATGGTGTAGGTTTTTCAACAATAGTTTATTTTCAAATATCAATCCCTTAATTACTAAGAACAAGTTTATATAGAGTGGAGTAACATTAAATAATATCTGGTGAATGTAACACCTCAATACATTATAATATTTTTATTTTATAGTAGTATTATTTTTTTCTATCTATCTTTATACGCAACGCCATTTTAAGGTTATCATATCTAAAACACGTCATTAGATTTTATGAAATACTAAGTGTAACTATATTTTAATGGTGAACCTATTTTAAAAATAAATTTTGACAATATAATGAATTTATTTTTTAAAAATAAACATCAATTTTGAATTTAGAATTTATAAATTATCTTTGGGTGAATTTTTTATATTTTTCCGAGAAACTTCATTTTTTGATGAATGGTGAGAATTACCGTAATTAACTTAAAAACACGCTTTTTGGTTAAAATATTTTCAGTGTTAAATTGTACATTAAATTGGTTTTAATCATCAAAATATATCAATTATTAATATATTATCTAATTTAGGTCATTTTAGTCATTTTATGATTTTAATTAGATATAAATACTTATTGTACTTTTAAACGTTTCTATTTCAAAAACTCTCTTTCTCATTGCATGTGCAAGATTAAAATAAATTTTAATTTTCCCACATCGTTTATTTGAATGTCGAAAAATAGAAATACCCAAATTTTAATCAATACAATATTTTTGGTCTAATAAGATCACACTAATTTTTAACCATAAAGATAAGATAAAATTGTTAAAATTAATTACGATGAATATGTGAAGATTAAGCATACAAAGGGACTAGACTTTAATCATAAGGACCAGAATGACTTGGAATCATGTCAAATATCCATTGGAATCAAATAATTAGAACATATCCCCATTTTCTTATTTTGGTGGGATATTGGGATATTATTAAATTGGATTTCCTTTTAAAAATGGTATGTAAGGAAAGAGAGAAAAAGGGAAATTTCCTTACCATTAAAATTTATAAAACATTGAGATTTGTAAAAAATATCATATTTTTGGTTTTACATTTAATTTTGAAAGATAAATTGGTTATTGTTAACATAATAATTTATAAATAATTATTTGATATGGTTTAGTTTATTAAAATTCTTTTGTAACGCCAATGTAGTGACTATTTTGTTAATAACCTACTAAAAAAATGATTCTATAAATTTTAAAACTGAAGTTAATTGATTGAATTATTTTATTTATTTATAGATTTAGATAAATATATGATTTTCAAAATCTATAAAATTAATATATTTTTATTTAAATATTGGTTATAAATTTTAAATTTCAAATAATATAAATAATGTGAAAATTAACATTATTGTTATTTAATAAAATGTTATTTTCTTAAATGGATTAAAATTAATAAGAATCCCAATTTATTAAAAATTATTTGTAAGTGTTAATTAATACTAAATTTTGTCTAATAATGGATCAATTTATCTTTTATAATTAACATTTTGAATGATATACAATAAAAACATTGTAAATGTGGAATGATTTTAAGAAGTTTTTTAGCGCCTCAAATGTGATTGTTATAAAATTAATATCCAAAAATTTGGGTATTTCTATTCAATAAGTTATACATCATATTAATAATTAATTGTCTCTATATTTTCAATAAATGTTAATTTATTTAATCATTAATTATCAATCTAATTACAATTGAAAACTAGATGCTTTAATAAAACCCAATATGATTAAATTGGGGAATACTAGAAGTTATAGAACAAAATTATTAAATTGAAAATATTTTTGTGTGGTGGAAGATTTAATAGTCCATTATTCCCCTTTAAAAATTTATTTTTCTATTTTTTGGATCATTTATAATGTTAGACCTACCATTATTGAATACCTTTTGGTATTAAAATGAGTGTCACTACCGCTCCACTACAAAAAAGAGAGCACTGTAACCCTTCATCACATATCTAATGAAACTTTTTCTCATTCGGGTAGTGTGGACTACTTCCCCCTCAAAGAGATGTCATTTGTACACACTATACGTGAAATATATTAATGATGATTTTAATTAACCTATGTAAATTATATAAATTTATAAGATAATGGAAGTTTATTATGAATATTTTTTATTTATTTTTCATCCTTTTAATATGATAAATAAATGAAGGTAGCATTCATGTGTACATACAGAATAACTTCTCTATGAATGGTGTGCATCATATCATAACTCCAAAAATTATATATTATAAAAAATAAAAATATTACCATTATATATGATAATAAATTCATGTTTTAATTAATTTATATGGCGAAACCATGATATATTTATTCAGAAAAACAATTAAGATGTAAAAACTTACTCAAGAAAACTCGACAGTTAACACTCGAAATAGTGAAATCAATGAATTTTTTTTATCAAATGGATAATCCAGTATTATAAGAAGATAATTTATGATATTATTAAAATAATTATTATTATGGTATAATTTAGTTATCTATTTTAAATAACTATAAATTAAGTATAAAGACTACATATCAAAATAAAGGTTATGTTAAGGGATTTCATCTCGAATTACTTTCCATCAATACTTAATTTTGTTATTCACCAATTCAATTTTATTTTGAATATATACAGATTTTTTAAATGTTATTTAATGAATATATTTATTCTCATGATATTATAAGTTTCATTTCATTCACGGGGATTTATGATTTAAATGTTTCGTTGTGGTATGTGACACATTGGAATGTTTTAATATTATTTTCCCTCAAGACTTCTTTAATGTCAACAACCCTTGTTATTACTTATCCTCCTCTAAGGTATTATTGATAAATCAATCTTCTCTATTATATATGTATATTTGATAAGAAAAATTATTTAGTTGATATATTAGGAGTGATTTTGGACATGTAATACACATGATAGGGGTCATTTTAGGAAATCCCTATGGATTTGGGATCGATTAATTTAATCCCTTCGATGAATCGCTAGTCCCATGAGGTGAACTGGTTGGAAAAAACAAAAGGATTTTAATCTGATAGAAAATTATTATTGTGAAAGTTCTTGAGGGTAATGATTCCATGTACCTATGAAACATGGAGTGCACTAATTATGTATTTCCCTAATTTATTTTTATCTATTATTCATCCCTATGATTTTTCATCAACATATCTACGGATAAATATAAATATAAGATCATTAATTAAATGGAATGTTTTGGAGTTTCTTATCTTTCCATGATTAATTTTACTTCTCTATATTTTTAATGGAATGATTTATTAGTTATTTACAATTACAAGTTAATTTATTCTTAATGATTAATTATTTATCATATCTATTCAACCTTAATGAGAATTTTAGCTCATGAATGTTATGTTTCTCTCCTCAGGTTATGAAGAATAAATCGTTGAATAGGTGTTCAAGGATGCAATTTATTAAATTTTATTATACTTAATGATGGTATTTCCTAATAGCCAATGTATTATGGATATCATATATGTAATATGGATTTCCAATACTACTAAACTGAATAGTCCTTCAGTATTTTTTCCTTGTTAGAAAACCAATGTAATACAATAATACCCCAACTCTATTCTTATGGGGTATAAGAGTTAGAATTTCCCATATCACTATAACAATAAATTTATGGGTTTTTTTCACAATCTCATTCTCATCAATATTGTATATTCTTGTATTTATATTCTAGAAAGTTATCTGATCTTTGTGTAATAAAATAATTAAATTATTTTCTCTTATAGTTATTAATTAAATTTTAATATAATATTATTATTTTCTAACTCATTATCACATAAAATAATTGAGATTTTTTTTAAATATAACATTATTTCACTTTTTAGTCAGAATACATTTTTCATCAAAACCTATATTTTCTATAAATGTATTAAAAAATGTTTCAACATTATCAAAATAATTTATTAATGTAATTTTTACCTAGGGTTTACATTTTAATAATAATTTGAAATGGAATCATTAAGACATTTTTTTTATTGAGGCGCCTTTCAAAACTTTTTACATTGTAAAAGGAATGAGCTTTCTAACTTGTACGACATGTACCAAAATACCCACTATTTTGATTGAATTTTCATTAAATAATCCTCTGAAATATTAGAAGGTTATTTTATGAAAAATATATTTCCTAATATTCTGAAAATTAACTATTTTTTTAAATAAAATTTAATTATTTTCAAAAAAAATTATTATTTTAAAAGTGATTTTCAAAATAAATAAGACATTTCCCCCAAGAATGTTTTTAATTATATTTTTATGGTATTCATATTCATAAATGAAATCAAAAAAATTAATTTACTTTTCATCTATTGGGTATATGATATAATAATATCATCTTTATTCTTTCTTTATATGACTTATGATTCGTTTAATTGATGATGTACAATTTTATTACTATTAACCATTTTACTCTAACTGGATTATGATTATGATTATCAGTTTTGGAAAGTATTATAATTTTTATGATAGTTTTAAAATTAATATTTATGTATGTTGATTATGTTTCACCCCATTCAAATAAAGAATGCATTGGATTTTTTATTTGATGGATGGGTCCCTCTATAGCCCCGTGATGAATCAATAGGTCTCATGAGACAAAGTAGATATGGTTTTTCTAAAGGACATACCCATTTATTGATTGTCATTGAAATTACAAGATAGTATTATATTCCAAGGAAAATGTTCTTAATGGAATGTTATAGATTCCTAGAATTATTTATTCCATCGTTAGGAATTCAGGAATTGATCTTCCATGTGATTATTCAATTTTTTGGAATATAAATGGTCAAAATTCCATCTCATATGATTTTTATTTGGATTATTTGATCATATTTTATTCATGTCATATTATGATCTTGTTACATATTAAATGACATGTGTTTTAGTTATTTATCATCCCATATTGATTGTGTTGTACTTCTTCATAAGATGAAATGTGCACGTACACATAATGAGAATCTGAGATCACCCATTTATTATATTTTATTTCCCCCAGAATACTGGTAATTATTTTTTAATTGATATATAAACTTTATAATGAAGAGATTAATATAATTATCAAAAAAAATTATTTGTCTATTTTTTTTAAATGTAATGTAAATTTTATTTATGTATTATGTTTACAAATATTTCAAAACTATTCAGTTCTTTTGGAGGTGATTATTTATATATTAAGAAAATTGGAGAAAATAAGTCACCATATCATGGTTATTTGAGATAGGTTTTTCAAAAATATTATAATTATTCAATATTTATATAGAAGAAAATAAAAGAGATGTCATAAAAATCTTATTCGTTATTTTTTGGTAATGTTTTCTTAAAAACAAGTATATATTCAACTTTCAAAATAATTATCAAACGGTAATAAAAATTTTCATATATATTTATTTAAAAGATATAAATCTTAATAATATAACATAAAAATGAAACAAAATTAATATAAAATAAATTTGTGGTGAATTACAGAAGCTATCCTTGATGTTAAATGGAGAACATTTTATGAATATTATTGATTTTAAATTAATACCATTTTAAGGAATAAGATAAATATCATTTTTAAAATAAATAAAGAAAAATAGATTAATTATAAAAAATAATATCTTTATAACATTCTTTATAAGAATAAATATAATTTTTCAATGAATGAATATGTATATAATATTGCAATATAGTGTCTGAGATTTGTTTTGTCCAAAATCAGAAGTTTATGATGAATAAAATAAATAAATAAAGAACAATATTATATAAAAATAATAATTTAAAAATAATTTATGAGAAAGTGATATATGTTAATGTGAAAGGGTTATAATATATCACACATATTGTAATATATCCAAATATGAAAGAGTTTGACCAAATGAAAAAGGAATTGAGTCTAAAAAAATCCATACCTTGAATAACTTCTTTCTCGGTCATTCACTAACGTTATATATAATTATTTTAAGTGGATTATTTTTATATATTCGGAAACTATTTATATTAATTTTAAAAAAAATCATTTGTTTTATATTTTCTTATTGATCAATTATTTATTATTTATAGCCAAAATTAATCATCATGTATCGACTGTTCCATTTCATCCTCACTTTTGATGGTAGAGTATTTTTGGGTCCTACTCATTGATAAAATTTCATAATGTATATAATGTTAATGGGTATGATATATAAAATTTTCTGAAATATTTTTCTAGTTACCTGAGTATTTCATTGTTGATATGGTATTGGATCTTAAGTAATGGTTTCATAAAATTTTTTTTTCATATGAATATTTTTTTAAATAAATGATTTTTTATTAATATATTTATTTCAGTTACTATAATATAATTTAAAATAAATTATAAATTAATCATTAATAATATGTGTTATTAGTATTTATGTTTTATTAATTAGTATTAATAGAGATTCTATCACATTAGTCGTGTAGGTTCTAAAAGAGAACCAAACAATAATGCGTTATAATGAATGAATGAATATGAATACAATATTGAAAAATAATAATATAATTTAATAATAAATTAATTAAATAAATTATATATATTTTACATTTTAATAATAATCATGATGTGGAGGAAGGAGAAGCAAAAAATTAAATAGGAAAATTTTGTTGTTACATACACGTTATTAATATGACCACTATTATAAATGTAATTTTTTTGATGTTTTTAAGGGTCCATCTTGAGACTAAGGCCTTCTAAATAAGTAATATGATTGGTTAGAATAAAATTTTGATTTATATTTGAGAAGAATTAATTTTAATATTTTTTTTGGTTTTTATATGAGGGGTTCTTTAATTGCTATGTTTGAGTGGAATTTCCACATTTACCAATTTCATAAGGGCTAATAGATACAGTTTTTTTAAAAAGTGGTTCAAAACTAAAAAATAGAGGCATATTGGTCTTTTATTAAATCATCTAATATTTTTAATATATTTTTTGGAGATATTATATCACTTTATTTCTAATTTAAGTTCATTTACCTCATTTTATACATTATCATGGGAACACGCTTTTTAACATAGAAACTATTTTTTCAAAAAAATAAATATCAACATAGTACATAATTGTTACATTATGATTCAAAATATGAAACCAATTTTTTATAATTTAAATTATAAAATTATTTAGAATTATCTTTAAAATTAAAATGCACAATGTAAGAAATATTTTTTTAGAAAAAACATATTGTTAACAAATATATGGATTTATTCTAATTTCATGACAAGTAATTATCATTATTGGAATATTGAGTTATTTCTCTCTAAATAAAAATAATACATTTCATTAAAAAAATGTTTAATAGTTATCAAATGCATTCATTAATAACGAGACATTATACATTAAAAATGATTTTTTTAGAAATATTTATTTAACTCATTAAACTATTTTACGTATATTTCATTAAAATAATTTTTCTTATAAAATAAATAATTGAATATTATAAATGTCATTATATTAATATAAATCTTATAAATTTTTAAATATATCTAATTATAGTAATTATTAAAAGATATTTTTTAAAAAAATAATATATTTAAAATAAATTATATTTTCAAAAATTTAATTCATATAATTTTTTATGTAATAATTATATTACAAATATACTATTTATATGAAACTTTTGACTCCTAAATTCCAATTAAAAAAATTTTCAATAATCTAATTATATATTTTTAGATCCAATTTTGATATATATGATCAACATATAATGAAACAGAATATAATATATGACTATATATTAGTAATACAACATTACTATAAATAATTTTACATACTTCCCTAAAACAAGTCATCTCATTCCCTCAATTCTTTAATAATATGTTCATCACATTTAAAATGTTTATCATTTTTTATAGAATTCATCAGTGATATTATTTTCCTAGGATATCATGAGGAAGAATACAATAGTATTACAATTAGTATTAATGACATGGATGTTTAAATATTGGTTATTTAATAAAAAATACAAACAATATTTTTAACATTATATATTTACTAAGTAACATAAGATCTCTGGCATAGGTATTTTTAATGATGATTGTTGACATAACATACATTAAATATATATTGTAAAAATAATTTTAACATCATTAATTTAAAAAACATCATGAATAAAATATTCTAGTATATTCATAATATCATTATTTTTAAAAAGTTGATGTTGAAAATATTTTCTGAATATTTTAGATGTCAGTTTTTTAATTCTTCGATGTAAAAAAAGTATCTTAAATAATATTTTATAATTATTTTTAATTCCAGTTATTTAAATATCAATGTTGAAATTGTTTTTAACATCGACTATCTAAAATCAATCCTAAAAATTAATTTTTATGACTTCTTTTAAATAATTAATTCTAAAGGCTATTTTTAGCCTTAGTTTTTAAAAAAAGTGATATTAAAACTCAAAAAAAATATTATAATATTTTTAAAATGTTTATTAACATTGGTTTTTTTAAAAAATATGTGTTAAAAAGAATTTGGATTATTTTTAATATTCATTTATTAAATAACAGTTTGTATAAAAACAATAACTCTAAAAATAGATTTTTCCCCTCTTCAAAACTGTGGGGCTCTGAAAAATCATCATGGAAGGTGAAAATACATTAATTAATTTTTAAGAGTATAAACAATAAACTTAATAATGTGTGAATAAAAAAAATAAAGTATTCCAAGACATAAAAGATGAGTAGGGTTCACATATAAAAAAATTCTATGTGGAACAAAAAACTGCATGACTTCATGTGAATGAAATATTTTGTTAGACGCCGCTACATTTGTGGTTATGGATGGAGATTTCCATACCCTACAAATGATCTCCACTCGTAAATGGTAATTCATTTGTGGATTAGGATCTTCTTTTTCATTCCCCTGGAATGAAATTTTTATCATTCCTTAAAATACTTCCTATTATCCCATAAAAGAAAATCCTCATGACCCACTAGAAACGAATTTACAACCTGTTAGTCAATTTCTATTATCCTCTATAAAAACTCCAAGATGGGGCTAAAAAGTCAGTGACTATAAGATATTTATAGGATGAAATGTGGAAGAAATTTTGTTACCCATTCATTATAAGCAGTTAAAACCAACAATGTAACATTAGGGGATAAAATTAATTTACCTTACCATCCAAAAAAAACCTTTGTGAATTCCATTCTAAGAAACATAAATGGGATGGAATCATCTTGTCTTGTTACCCTTCAGACTAATGGCTAAATTGATGGATCCCTTCCCAATAATGGAATAAGAAAATTCAAACCCACATAAAAAGAATTATGGGGATGGATCTCATACTCAAATAGAAAAACACTATGCAGGGGAACCCAGACTTATGTAGTAAAGTCTTATGTTTTTCACACCCACACCCAAATAATGATGTGCTACGTGAAGGAAACCCCACCTATCATATGTACATTCTACATTAACTGGGTCCTCCTAGGTTATTTCTACATTATACACCCATGGAAATTCTTCCCCACTAACACTCTAGAAAACATTTCAATGGGATCAATGAAAGGCCTCTCTCAAAAACACTAGGTTTATATTTCAAATCACAAGGGAAATCATTGTGTCAAATCGAGCATACATACTAATGGTAAATGTGGTCATAGTGATGAAATAATTCACTAGGGGGTTTATTTAATTCTTTCGTGTGTACAATCCCATTTTAACAAGGGTCTAATACATATAGGTAATCTCACGGACCTCCCTGTTCTAGATGGTGATATACGGGATCCTGATTTACATTCCCTTTGATTTGAAGTGAATTATACACCTATCCTCCCAACGAACCAATCCAGGGAATCCTTCATGTAGTAAGTCACTAGTCTTTCCTACTAGATGTTTCACTCATTATCCTCTTTGGATCATATGGATACAAAAATAAGAGGGGATATTGGAACCTCAATGTTGTTTCCCTATCCCTTTTGGCCCATGCCTCATTAACTAATAGAAACAATTGTATTGTTTGGATCTAAAATTTATTCTCATCCTCTTTTTTCTCACACCCAGCATGAAACATGCAAGCTTAGACGTTGGTGGTCATCATAACACCTAAACCACTCCCTAATTAATATGGCCCCCCTCCATTAGTGTAATCCCTGACCAGTCACGAGAATCATCCTAGGTGAAAGACCCAACCAACTATACCAAAACTCACATGGGCCTCTTATATGGTTTAATCCACAACCATATTCATTAAAATGGTCCTCTTAGATAGGTGTAACACCCAATTAGTCATGGTAATCCTCTTATGTTTAAGCCCCACCCAACCATACCCAAACTCACTTGGGCCTCCTCTAAGGTATAATCCTTGAAACCATGTTACTATCTTCTCAAAGGTACATATTCCATGTTATTAAAAAATTCATAGGGACATATACTCAATGAACAATCCATGGACCTACTCCATTGGAATATTCCTTAAACAAATAAACAAACTACAAGTGATTTGATTCATATCCAACTGACATATGTAAGAATCCTCTGTAAGGTCTAAAAAACCCGAAATTCCCCACAATCATCTCTGGTATATATTCCAAATAGGGTCACATCCTTATCAAGGAATAATAGTCCTCATAAGATCCATTCATTAAAAATATTTATTTGTTCATAATCTCGATATGATCATGTTCCCACCTGGTAGACCGCATTTCTTCAAGGAACTCTAAGCCACCTCATCATAAGTCCCATACCAAACATTGACTATGCATATTCTACCATTGATTCCATACAACATTATGTTAAACTCTAGAATTTTTTCCATATTACATGACCTTAAAATGTATGACATGTTCAATTAAGTGGTACCAAACTATTTGGGTTCTTATTATACTCATATGAATTTGTAAGATGCATATTTTATGAGTTCGGTCTTGATAAAAAAATATCTCTCATATATCTGGATGAAGATATGTTCTAGAGTGACCCACTATGTGGCTTAATACTAGTATCATTATCATATATTTTCCAAGAATATCTAATTCATCCATAAATGGAATAAAATTTTGGATAATATCATATACACACAAATATTTCTAATGATGAATAAACTCAGATAAATACATATGATTCTAAATTTTGTGCATACCAATGATTGATTGTTATCCCTAGGTTAGAACATGTTATACTTGGTAAGGAACAATAGATTAATGAATACTTCTTAAAACTATATAAGAGTCCTGAAGTAGGTAATAATTCCCTCCCAAAGGGTATATTAATCCTAAACTACAATCCTGTCAACCAATTTGTGTTCTTATTCATAATCTACCAAGTTTACCGGTGATAACTTTCTTTTGGAATGTGGGTACCTTTGTTTTCATAGATGTATGATCCACTGTGTATTTCAAACTCCACAGGAAGTACCCATTGAAGACTATTTTTAAATGGTTCATCCGATGAGACAGATTTTGAAACATTTAAACCCCTATAATTAGGTTTTGGAGGATAATAAAAATATCACACAACTCTATCAGAAACACAAAACGGTGAACCAGACGTTTATCCCTCACCAAGGTAATATAGTTCCCGTCAAGCCTGGACCATATCACATAAAAAATGATATAAGGATAAACAAGAAAATTGAATATGAATATGCTAGTTTATAAGAGATACTACTGGTTGAGGTTTTCTTGTAAATGTTTGTCATATTTAATTTAAAATCTCTACACCATAACTCTCTACAATTCAAATTTCCTCTTAGTAGTTCACAGAGACATGTGCATCACCTACTTCCCAAGATGGGTCATCATCAAGCATAGGACACCATCACCAAAAGAGTTTCTTCAACACCCAGTATCAGATGCCCCAGTATGGGAGTGCCACCAAATTGGTGCTCTACCATCATAGGAGGTATCCCTACAAGCCCTCCAATTTAGGAAGCCTAGCCATCCATATGCTCAATGACAGTTTTAAATCTAGAACCACACTAGACTGATATCCATGTAAAATATTTTCAGTAGAATATCCCCAAATGTGATAATGAGTTCATCCATTCATTGGGGAGGATAATGATGTTCTCCCAATTGAATTCACCAGAGAAACACATTGGTCGTGCCTAAGGGAACCTTACAACAACTTTTCGCACCAATTCCACATGGCTCAATATCTTAACCATGAAGAGGATATTTGCCCCATATCTCCATCCTAAGTCATTCAATACTATGCCCCCTAGAAAGAATATGGAGGTATATATTTGGGAAAACTAGGATATTTCATAATCTTTATCACCACTAAATAATACCACTAACAAAATATTATTGAAAATGAGTATTTCAAAATCCCTTATGAAAGATATCATGTTCGCTATAAAATACAATAGAAAAAAAAGAAGATTAATACCTCATATCATGTATATCAATACAGTTAGGAAAACACATCAAAATGCTCCAACTAGATCAAAATCCATTCTAACTCATTCCAAGAATGGATGGAAAATAATATGGATAACATCGAGTGGATTAAGAAACATTCTCACTCATATCAATTCCATCATAAAAACATAGTGAAAATCACTGAGATAATGAAAATTCATGCTCACTAAAATAAATAACATTATAAAATTATATCAAAATCACCATGATGTTAAATATCCCTAATCAGAAATATGAATCCTATTAAAAACATATCATGGACAACTCCAATAATATTCAAATCATCGTTCACTCATATCATGATTATAGAAAAATATGGTAGAAAAATATAATAATATTCAAGTCCAAACATACACATATCATGGACTTTAAGAAAATTCAGTGTAATACTCTCAGTAGATGTGAAATCAATAACATCTATCAAATATGGTAGAAATATTTATGTAGATTCCTTCTATTCTCACGCATATCAATCACACCTATCAAACATGGTGGAAAAGGGAGGACCTAGCCAGAGATCCTCATTTATAAACCAGGGGAAGAATCATATTCATTATCCACCATAAAAATGCTTATAAATTCCTATTTCCGTCTTGGATATATATTAGCATGTCTTGGAATTGATGGAATGAATATATCAATTCTTTACCACAACCTACAAACATTCCATGGTGTAATCACATCGATGGAAATATCTAAGATTCGGTACCATTACCATGCATCCTTAAGTGGATTGACCCATCCATATAATGGGAGGGTCATGCATGACCAGACATTTTTTACTTATCCAATTTAAGTTGTCCATTAGTAATATTTCTTGATAAATAAACAATCATATTGGTCAGAAATACCAATTCCAACTATGGATTATCATCCAAATTTAGGGGAAAATCCAAGGATGAAATATATCCCTACTAAAATTACAAATCCATATTGTCATGATCTAACAGTTACATTGGATTTACATGAACCCACTACCATTTTTGGGAATCACAATTTGAAGCATGGAATTCTAACAACACCTGAGCGGGCATCGAAAAACATGTCTCACATATAGAAGTTCAAAATTACAAATCATTCTCATGGCTCTTCTCTATTACAATATAATGTTTTTGGGTCCCTTAAAAATCATTCAATGTTACCCCTCATCCCACTGAACAATTAACCAATTAAAAAATTCGTTCTATCAGGGGTGACGTTCCTTCGCACGACACCACTACCAACTGCACTAGTAGTCCTATCCAAAATGTTTTCCATGAAAAATTCTTCATGGAAATAATTTGATCAATCATGATAGAAAATATCAATCTGTGCTCCATGGAATCCTTACTCATGGATGGATGAATAATCCAAAAATTTCCTCCAGACCAAACCAAATATAAAAAGGAAATTATATTCTCAGGCACTTATAAATATGGGGAAAGTCATGTATTATAATCTGTCTATGAAATGTGATATCCAATCTCATTGAGAAGGTCATCCATTGAAATTTTCCTCCTTCGAACCACCTATGGACAATTTATCTCCAATGAGATCCCAACAAGACCTACTACTTGTGAAAAAAATAGTCCAGAATTCCTAATGTTGTGATGAATAAGTAGAGGAATATCTAGAATAATAATTGAAAAGTACGATAACACCACTGGATGGGGATACTATACCCATTATATTTTAACCCTCAAGAACTTCTTTGTTCGACATATTAGAGGAATTGTTAAAATACTTCATACACAACATCCATTGAAATCAATGGAATATTCTTCAACATCTCAAGGTAATTTTCTTTCCTTAGGATGGGTATGTATATAATGTTAATGTATTGGGAGATATTCTCCAAAAACTAAAATTGGAAGCCAATCCATATGAACAATGACCATGTCTAAAGGAGGCTAAAAAAGATCTTCAGTTGGCATGCCCCAATTTATTTCAGATGTTATTTCATATGATCATTGACTCTCCACCTGTTTTTTATATTTGAGGATATGGGAAACATTAATCATTGAATATAACCCCACACAATGGTCAAAAAAATATACTACAGGAGGAAACCTATAATTTCATTCCTCTATGGTGACAACCATACAACCCCCCCAATGATATATAGATAACTCATTAAGAATATTCCATAAATAATTCTCAAAATCATTAGGACCAATGATAAAAGACCATAAAAAATCTATTCTATAAATATAATGAAAACATCAAAGAAGCATTTCACATAAGGGAGGTCGATCACCAGGCATTACTGATTTCCATGGAAGTGGGATATTCTTGTGTAATACCTACATTATACCTAGCTCATATAGGATACAAGAAATTAATAGAGTAGTGGAAGTAGTAGTATCCTCTAAAATGTTGGATAAGCCACAACCTGTAGGAATGGAAGAATTTTTTTCACAAAATGCCCATACGAAGAAAATAATCATTATATGGATTGATAATTGAAGAAAAAGAGAATCCTCATCTCCCAGGTTTGAATGCATTTTTTCCAAAACCCAATTCTTGAAAAAAATTGATGTATTCCCATTTGAAGGGGGTAAATGAAATAAGGTCTCCCAGTTCATCCTATCTTTTGACCCGTGTCTCTCTGGAGGGACACATACAAAATGGTTTTTTGGAAGTTCCCCCTAAGTCAGTCTTTACTGTGAATCTCATAGAGGATCCAAGAAATGGTGTAAAAGGAACTGGACCAGGTCTAAATTTTCCTCATATTCTTCAACATTCAATATGATTCCTATAAGTAATTTTTCATTGGTGATTTTTTTTCGGTGTCAATATGATAGATAATGATGATGATAAGTCAAATTCCAAGGAGATAAGAAGAAGACCGTTTTTTTCAGAACATGATCAACATTGAGGAAAATGAGAGAGTTGTGCCCACCTATAACAAGATAATTTCTATGAATTTGGATATTCTATCAAGTAATCTGGTAATGACTCCTCAAATTATTTCCACCAATTAAATGTGTAAAAGTGTAGTTGCAAATGATCCACCTATTAAGGATGTCAAAACACTTACACTCGAAGAAAGGATAACTCAACATTAGGAATAAATGAAATATTTTAATATACTCAATAATTATTTACTTAGAGGAATCAATCATATTTATTATATACCATGATCAAAGTCTCAACTAGTGATACCATTTGATGTGCCATAGAAAAGATAGTTAATATATGTGTCTAAAAAATGATAGAACATCCACTCAACCCTACACTGGGACCATCCATCTTTCTAGACCAGATTATGGAATAATTTCAAGATTTCATACCATTGGGGAATCAACCAAAATAAATTTAGTTGAACCATAAAAAAAGACCCCAGTCACGTGTTGTCACGACCCGCCCTCGGGGTCCGTGCCGTGACTACCCCAAGCCCGCCTTCCATAGGCCAGGGGCTGGCGACTAGCACCAAGGCGTAAATCCCGGTAAAAAGGGAAGGCATTGCCTTTGAAAAGTAAACACACACCACAGAGTAAACAAGCGGAAAGTAAACACTAAACAAAAGCAGAGTACTACTGAAAGTGCGGAAAGGTAAATGGGCCAGAATACAAACCCAAACTGAAAGTAAAGTACAACTCGAAAGGGAAAACAGCAACTGAAAAGTAAAAGCCGCTACACCGAGCTGTCCACTGGAAATCCCACCTGAAGGGTGGGTACAGATAGCTCCTCTGCTCCACGGGTCCCGCCGTCCGCTCCATGCACGTCCCGCCCAGTGGTCCTCCTCCGGGTACCGTCCTGCTCTGTAGGCCTCTGCTAAGGTCAACGCTGTCCGTCGTCTACAACCAACACAACGTAGTGCGGGCGAAGCCCGTGCAGGGGTGAGTATAAGCTACTCAGTAGGGACCCCGAGACCCCTAAAGGTCTCTCAAATCCAAAAAGGATAAACCACGAAGAAAAGTACAATGACGAAGTAACAACCGACACTGCTTAGGTATATGCCCATACATATACCTAAGTCATCAATTAAAATACGCTCCAACCTCCGAGCCCAAGTACAACTCAGTCCACGCAGGAAAGTATACGTATTCCACATAGGAAAGAAAAACATAATCCACACAGGATTGCACAACACAATCCACACAGGAAAGCAACAGTATTCAGCTCACACAGGTATACTTCTTCAAGGACGATAAAGATGATCACTGATCCATCTAAGTCGTCGGACCCACGAAGGATCGATAGGTAACTAACCCCCGCAAAGACCCACACAGGATCGGGCCCACACAGGACCTGTAGCACTGATCCACGTAGGATCGCTGAGTGCTGTAGTCGTCGTCGTCGAATCCACACAGGATCTCTGTACTGTCGTCGTCGAATCCACACAGGATCTCTGTACTGTCGTCGTCGCAGTCACAGTAGCAGTCGTAGTCGTACCACAGTCGCAGCCAGTACTAGGGTTCCCGCACATAGCAAGCCCGTTCGGAGGGTCCGCTCCACGAGCCGAGAGGCTGATACATCAACTGTCACGAAGACCAGAGTTGATGTATCCAAAAGTTCTGTATCGTCAACAGGAACTCAACGCAACAGACGGCGCGTCGATCGGACGCCCGGTCTGAGAGTTATTGGCATTTTCGTCTCCGGGGCCCGGTTGGTTTTTAAGGCTAAACCAACACGACCGTACTCCACCTGCGTCCAAACCTCGGGCGGAGTATGCCAAAAGATCCGTCTCACTAAGAGGAACACAACGCGACTGACGACGCGTTAATCGGACGTTCGTAGCTCAAGATATGAGCGTTTCCGCTC
The DNA here is from genome assembly GCA_963277665.1 of Viscum album. Taxonomy (NCBI): domain Eukaryota; kingdom Viridiplantae; phylum Streptophyta; class Magnoliopsida; order Santalales; family Viscaceae; genus Viscum; species Viscum album. The sequence continues at coordinate 1,023,631,941 of OY728137.1, forward strand.
CGAAGGCCCGGTTGGTTTCGTGAACGAACCAACCCGGCCGAACTCAAAGTAAACCGAAACCTTGAGTGCGATATACCGAAACGCCCGTCTCGATCCAAGGATTGCGTTGCCGCTGACGGTTCGTCATTCGGAGGTCCGAGGCTCAAGTTATGGGCCAAAAACCAATTCTGGTTCGAAACGGGGGGGTCCGGGTCCGGGCCGACCCGGCCCGACCCCCCCCCCCCCCCCCCCCCGGGGCGGCGCAGGGGCGCGGCGGCGCGGGGGCGCGGCGGGCCGCGGCGGCCTGGCGCCGCGAGGTGCCGCGGCGGCTCGGGGTGCCGCGAGGGGCCGCACACGGTCGGCACGCGGGGGGCAAGCCCCGCGGTTTTTCAACAGGCGGCGCGGCATAGTCGCGCCGTTATTTTCAAAACGCCCCACCCCCCACGTGGGGGGGCCTGCTGGCGCGGAACCGGGGGGGCCGGCTGCCCCCTCCGTTTAATTAAAACCGCCCCCCTCTTAAAGAGGGGGGTTTTACATGCTGGCCGGGGAATTAATTCCCCGGTTTAACGGCATCCGGCCTGCCAGCTGGCCGGCTGGTGTTCTCCAACGGGACCGGAATTTCCGGTCCCCTCTTCGGCTTCCGACGCCGGCGGCCCGGCCGCCGGTCTTCTCTTCCGCCGCGGCCCGGAACCGGCCACGGTCTTCTCGTCCCGCCACGGCCCGGAACCGGCCGCGGTGTTCGTCGTCCAGCGCGGTGCGACGGCACCGCGCCCCTTTCGCCATGCCTTGATTCCATTCAACGCGGCGCGACGGCGTCGCGTTCTTGAAGATTTTTCCTCGGCGTGGCGCGACGGCGCCGCGTAAAATATTTGCACGATCATCCGCGTGGTGCGACGGCACCACGCCACTTGCTTCCACCCGCAAGAATAAACAAGAACGATGGAGGGGGGTTCGGCCGTGTTCGTGCGGTCCGGCCCCCCTCACGTTAAAATAATAACGCAACTTAGAACATTCAAAAGTCTCATGTTTGACATGCGAAATCCATGATCAAGAAATGGAATAAATAAATATTGAATCAACAACCCCTACCTCGGGTATAAGGTTCGAAGATTGTGAACGTTCCGCGGAAGACGACGTCGCGGAGGTCGGGCGTCGCGGTAGCCGTTCGTCAAACCCGATGACGAAGGGATGCGTTCGAAGAGTCACGTCGTTGGCAAAACTTGTACTCCGACGAAGGTTGTCCGAGGAAGAAGTGGCGTCCCCTTTCGTTGACACGGTAAACGAAGAAAGGAGGTGCGGCGTTCTTCGTCGGAGCTTGAGCGTTCTTCGTCAAGATGAACGTTCTTCGAGTTCTTCGTCAGAGTTGAAGAAGAAGAAGAGCTCCCCACCTCTCAAGTAGACAAACAAAGAACCCAAAATAAAATAAGACAACATCTTATTTTATTATCACATAACACAAAAGAATTTCAAAAGTTTGAAATTCAAAAGGTTTAACTCCCATAATTAAAAAAGTAACTCAAGCCATTAAATGAGGCGTTAAGGGAGTTGGGAGAATTGAAAGGATTAGGGGTTCGTGTGGGCCCCACCACACTTAATCCTCCCAAGGGAGGTTAAGTGGATGTGGGTCCCACTTCCAGCCTCCTTTGATAGGTTTTAACAAGTTAAAAATAAAATTGTTCTACACAATTTTATTTAACTCAAACTAAAAACCCCTAAAACTAACTTTCAACCCGCAACAAACGCAACACCCGAAAAGGTCTCTTTAAGCGAATATCGGCGCTGCGAGTTCATCGGTGCCCTCAGATTTCAATTCCGAGCACCGGATCAAAAGTTAGGAATTCCCGCTCGTTCGTTCACTGAACGTACCCGAGCCAAACTTCGGAAATTAATTCCGGGCACTCCGGGCCTCGGAATCAGGTGCCGTCTGAAACCGCGCTCTTGTAAAATTCTAAAGAAAATTAAGAAAAAAATTCCCTTGAATGTTAAGGGTCTTTACATTACTCCCACCTCAGGGCTTTACGTCCCCGTAAAGATACATCAAAAACTAGGGAAACAAATGAGGGTACTGAGCACGCATCTGAGCCTCCCGCTCCCATGTGCTCTCCTGGAGATTCCTGTGCTGCCATCTGATGCGCACAAGAGGAATCGATCGCCCACGCAGGACCCGCTTTTGTCGATCCTCTATCTCCACCGGGACCTCCGTAAAAGTCGCCCCATCGTCAACGTCAAGCTCCCCATGGTCAATGATGTGCGTCGGGTCGTGCACGTATCTCATCAGCTGAGATACGTGGAAGACGTCGTGCACCCGGTGCAACTGAGGTGGTAGAGCTAGGCGATAAGCCACCTCACCAATCCTGCTGAGAATTTAGAAGGGTCCGATGAAGCGCAGAGATAACTTGCCGCCTCGGCCAAATCTCCGAATACCACATCGAGGTGAGACCCGCAAGAAGACGTGGTCGCCATCCTCGAACTCCAGTGGCCTCCGCCTCCTATCAGCATATGACTTCTGCCGGCTCTGAGCTGTCCTCATCCGCTCCTGGATGACCTGGACCTTCTCTGTCGTGGCCTGGACCATCTCCGGTCCCACCAGTGCTGACTCCCCAGGGTCTGTCCAGCACAAAGGAGATCTACATGGTCGGCCGTACAACGCCTCGTACGGTGCCATCCCGATGGTGGAGTGGTAGCTGTTATTGTATGCGAACTCCACCAAGGGTAGGTGGTCCTCCCAGCTACGACCAAAGTCGAGGACACATGCGCGAAGCATGTCCTCGAGTGTCTGAATGGTCCTCTCCGTCTGACCATCCGTCTGAGGGTGAAAAGCTGTGCTAAGACGTAGCTGCGTCCCGAACGCCTCCTGCAACCCCTTCCAAAGCCGGGAAGTAAAGCGGGCATCTCGATCGGAAACGATAGATGATGGCACGCCGTGGAGCCGCACAATCTCCTGAACGTAGAGACGTCCCAAGCTCTCCACTGAGCCCTGCTCTCTGATGGGTAAGAAGTGTGCCGACTTGGTGAGTCGGTCAACAATCACCCAGATGGAGTCGTGACCTCTGGAAGTGCGTGGACGTCCAGTCACGAAGTCCATAGATATGTCGTCCCACTTCCACTCCGGAACCTCCAAGGGTGGTACCAAGCATGCTGGTACCTGATGCTCTGCCTTTACCTGCTGACAGGTGAGGCATCGAGATACGAACTCTGCTACTGCCTTCTTCATGCCCGGCCACCAGTGTTTTCGTCTGAGGTCCTGGTACATCTTCGCCACTCCAGGATGTACCGCTAAAGGAGAAGTGTGAAACTCTCTCATTACTTCCTCTCGCAGAGCGACTGGTACCATGGTACGTCCTCTGAAAAGGATGTCGTGCTCTGCTCCAAGGGAGAAACCATCAGGTGCCTGTCCCGAGGATATCTGTGCACGCCGTGTCTCACAGTCAGCGTCCCCACGTTGTGCCTCCCTGACCCGCTGCAGTAGTGGAGGAGTGACTGTGAGAGACTGAAGAAAGGCTGCTCCATCTCTATCCACGAAGGATATCTGCAAAGAGGCTAGCTACTCCGTCGCCTCCTCGAGTAGCTGAATGCCCGTCCTCCTGCTGAGGGCATCGGCTACTACGTTCCCCTTCCCAGGAGTATAGACTATCTCAAAGTCATAGTCCTGGAGGAACTCGAGCCATCGCCGCTATCTCAGGTTCAGGTCCTTCTGCGAGAAGATATACCTGAGACTCTGATGATCAGAAAAGACTGTAAAGTGCTCGCCCATCAGATAGTGTCGCCATGTCTTCAGAGCGAAGACCACTGCTGCTAACTCCAGGTCATGGGTAGCGTAGTTCTGCTCATGCGGCCTCAACTGACGCGATCCATAGGCGAGCACGGCCCGCTCCTGCATCAGAACACATCCGAGTCCGGTCCCTGATGCATCGCAGTAGACTACGTACCCTACTCCCTCCTCAGGCAACCTCAAGATAGGTGCGCTAGTCAATCTCTGTCTCAGCTCCTGGAAGCTCTGCTGACAACTTTCTGACCACATGAAGGGTTTCCCCTTCTTCGTCAAAGCTGTGAGTGATGCCGCAACTCTGGAGAAGTTCGGCACAAATCTCCGATAGTATCCAGCTAGTCCCAAGAAACTCCGAACCTCAGTCACGCTCCTGGGTGGCTCCCATGCTAACACAGCCTCAATCTTCGCGGGATCCACTGCAACTCCCGCCTTAGAGATAACGTGTCCCAAAAAGTGGACCTCACGTATCCAGAACTGGCACTTCGAGAGCTTACCATAAAGCTGGTGCTCTCGGAGTGTGTCAAGAACAACTCGCAAGTGATAGGCGTGCTCCTCCTCTGTTGTAGAGTAAATCAGAATGTCGTCGATGAAGACTACGACAAACCGATCGAGGTATGGCTGAAAGATCCTGTTCATGAGAGCCATGAACACTGCTGGAGCATTGGTTACACCAAAAGGCATAACCAAGAACTCATAGTGGCCATACCGACATCTGAAGGCTGTCTTCTGCACATCCTCGTCTCTGACTCTGAGCTGATGATAGCCTGACCTGAGGTCTATCTTCAAGAACCACCGTGCTCCCTTGAGCTGATCAAAGAGGCCATCAATCCTCGGCAGCGGATACTTGTTCCTCACTGTCACCTGGTTCAGGCGACGATAGTCAACACAAAGTCGCAATCTCCTGTCCGCCTTCTTGGCGAACAATATCGGGGAAGCCCAGGGTGAAACACTGGGTCGGATGAACCCCTTGCCCTGCAAGTCCTCCAACTGTACCCATAGCTCTCGAAGCTCGGCGGGGGCCATCCGATATGCTGGAGTGGATATCGGGGCTGTCCTGGGGTACAAGTCAATATAAAAGTCTACCTCTCTGCGAGGAGGTAGCCCTGGAACTTCGTCGGGAAAAACGTCCGCAAACTGATCCACCACTGCAGGAAAACCAGGACTCCGCACGTCAACTGCTCCAAGGATAAGGCTAGCCAACTGATGAGTGATGGGCTGTCCTCTCCTCCGCGGAAGTCCATCCTGTGCTGCCAAGGCTCCCTTCTCACCGGTGAAGGTGAACCTGCTCCCGTCGGTGCGTACACATCGCACCTTGCGCCTAAAACAGTCAATCTGTGCATGGACCGTAGATAGCCAATCCATGCCCAAGATGACGTCGTAAGGCCTCGACGCTGCTACAAGAAGATCCCAGCCGAAGCTCTCGCCTCCTAGAGTAAGCTCACACTGCCGGCACCAGTGGGTAATCGTCGAGTCTGCTCCCGTAGGAGTCTCTAGCCGTAAGGATCGAGCCAACGGCTCTGTTGGAATCTCCGAGCTCCGAACAAGGGCAGCGGCTATGAAATAATGACTCGCTCCTGTGTCTATAAGAACTGCAGCAAGGGTGGAATAGACACAGATAGTACCTCGAATCATCTCAGGTGCGCCGTGGTCGTAGGCCTCTGCTGCCTGGAGCTGTGCCTGTCGCTGCCCGCCAGCTCCCTGTGGTTGGGGTGGACCTCCTGGTGGTGGTGGTGGTAGAGCCTCAAAGCGTCGGCCACCACCAACTGCTCGTCCAGCTCCTCTACCTCGTTCGCCTCCTCCCTGCGGACCGCCACGGTCGATCCTCTGCCTCTGCCTCGGTGGTCCATCAACTGACTGCTGCTCCTCGGCACGACGGGTCGGGCAGTCACGAGCCATGTGGCCCTGCCCACCGCACGAGTAGCACAGTCTGCCTCTCGGAAGACTGGCTCCGCGCTGTGTGCCCCGCACTGCTGAGCCAGTGCCCTGAGATCGTCTGCCCGAAGGTCTGGTCTGTCTGGACCCCTGAGTCATCCGTCGACTGCCTGCTGCGGATGACTCTGCCACGTGCCGCCCTACGGTGGGTCGCTGTGCTGGTGTAGACTCAGCAAGGAAGCTCTCGATCAGAAGGGCCCACTCCAGTACTCCTGTCTGAGTCGGTATGCTGAGGGAGATCAGCGATGCCCTGATCTCGTGTCTCAAACCCTGCTCGAAGGTCCGGGCCCGGAAGAATGGGTCCCGTACCATGTCGGTCGAGTATCGCGAGAGATCGGTAAATCTCGCCGAGTACTGAGCGACCGTCATGCTTCCCTGCCGCAGCTGTAGAAGCTCCTGGATACGCACCGCACGAAGGGTGGCTGGGACGAACTCCGAGCGGAAGAGGCTCTCAAAGTCCGTCCAAAGTAGAGATGCCTCATCGTGCACCTGGAGCATCAAGCTCCACCATCGTCCTGCTGCTGCGTGTAGTAGGCTCGCAGCGAGGATCACCATGAGGTCTGCTGGTGTCCTCACTAGCCTAAACACTCGAACCACTGCCTCCAGCCAGTCCTCTGCTGCCTGGGGATCCGTCTCCCTGCGAAACCTGGGCGGTCGCTGGCGCTGAAACTCATGCAGTGCGCTGAGGCGACGTGCATCGTCAGCGGCTCCTGGTGGAAGCATCGGGGAATCGGCGGGTAAAGCTACCGCCGGTGCCACTACTGGAAAAGGGCCCTGCACCGAGGCCTCGTCGCTCGGTGGGCTGTCGTCTCGCTCGACTCTCGGAACCCTAGCTGGCTGCCGTCGTGGGGCCATCCTGAAAAGGAAACAGGTGCGCCACGGTCAGAACAGTATACCTGGTGAGCTGATATAAGTAATCACAAAGAAAACATTGAAACACACACGCAATCAATGTTTTCGTGCATTAAGTCGGAAATCAGAAGTCAGGGTCCTGGTGTACGGATACGTCGGCCGCCGCACCAACACTGGACTCCCTGGACTGATATCCACGCTCAATACGCTAAACATTATTGCTTCACACATAGAAAAGATCAGAGTTCGCGGTAGAACCGAACTCCTTTGATACCAATTTGTCACGACCCGCCCTCGGGGTCCGTGCCGTGACTACCCCAAGCCCGCCTTCCATAGGCCAGGGGCTGGCGACTAGCACTAAGGCGTAAATCCCGGTAAAAAGGGAAGGCATTGCCTTTGAAAAGTAAACACACACCATAGAGTAAACAAGCAGAAAGTAAACACTAAACAAAAGCAGAGTACTACTGAAAGTGCGGAAAGGTAAATGGGCCAGAATACAAACCCAAACTGAAAGTAAAGTACAACTCGAAAGGGAAAACAGCAACTGAAAAGTAAAAGCCGCTACACCGAGCTATCCACTGGAAATCCCACCTGAAGGGTGGGTACAGATAGCTCCTCTGCTCCACGGGTCCCGCCGTCCGCTCCATGCACGTCCCACCCAGTGGTCCTCCTCCGGGTACCGTCCCGCTCTGTAGGCCTCTGCTAAGGTCAACGCTGTCCGTCGTCTGCAACCAACACAACGTAGTGCGGGCGAAGCCCGTGCAGGGGTGAGTATAAGCTACTCAGTAGGGACCCCGAGACCCCTGAAGGTCTCTCAAATCCACAAAGGATAAACCACGAAGAAAAGTACAATCACGAAGTAACAACCGACACTGCTTAGGTATATGCCCATACATATACATAAGTCATCAATTAAAATATGCTCCAACCTCCGAGCCCAAGTACAACTCAGTCCACGCAGGAAAGTATACGTATTCCACATAGAAAAGAAAAACATAATCCACACAGGATTGCACAACACAATCCACACAGGAAAGCAACAGGATTCAGCTCACACAGGTATACTTCTTCAAGGACGATAAAGACGATCACTGATCCATCTAAGTCGTCGGACCCATGAAGGATCGATAGGTAACTAACCCCCGCAAAGACCCACACAGGATCGGGCCCACACAGGACCTGTAGGCGCTGGCTCACACAGAACCGCTGAGCGCAAGGACCCACACAGGATCGGGCCCACACAGGACCTGTAGCACTGATCCACGTAGGATCGCTAAGTGCTGTAGTCGTCGTCGTCGAATCCACACAGGATCTCCGTACTGTCGTCGTCGAATCCACACAGGATCTCTGTACTGTCGTCGTCGCAGTCACAGTAGCAGTCGTAGTCGTAGCACAGTCGCAGCCAGTACTAGGGTTCCCGCACATAGCAAGCTCGTTCGGAGGGTCCGCTCCACGAGCCGAGAGGCTGATACATCAACTGTCACGAAGACCAAAGTTGATGTATCCAAAAGTTCTGTATCGTCAACAGGAACTCAACGCAACAGACGGCGCGTCGATCGGACGCCCGGTCTGAGAGTTATTGGCATTTTCGTCTCCGGGGCCCGGTTGGTTTTTAAGGCTAAACCAACCCGACCGTACTCCACCTACGTCCAAACCTTGGGAGGAGTATGCCAAAAGATCCGTCTCACTAAGAGGAACACAACGCGACTGACGGCGCGTTAATCGGACCTTCGTAGCTCAAGATATGAGCGTTTCCGCTCCGAAGGCCCGGTTGGTTTCGTGAACGAACCAACCCGACCGAACTCAAAGTAAACCGAAACCTTGAGTGCGATATACCGAAACGACCGTCTCGATCCAAGGATTGCGTTTCCGCAGACGGTTCGTCATTCGGATGTTCGAGGCTCAAGTTATGGGCCAAAAACCAATTCTGGTTCGAAACGGGGGGGTCCGGGTCCGGGCCGACCCGGCCCGACCCCCCCCCCCCCCCCCCCCCGGGGCGGCGCGGCGGCGCGGTGGCGCGGCGGGCCACGGCGGCCTGGCGCCGCGAGGTGCCGCGGCGGCTCGGGGTGCCGCGAGGGTCCGCACACGGTTGGCACGCGGGGGGCAAGCCCCGCGGTTTTTCAACAGGCGGCGCGGCAAAGCCGCGCCGTTATTTTCAAAACGCCCCCCCCACCCCCCCCCCCCCCCCACATGGGGGGGCCTGCTGGCGCGGAACCGGGGGGGCCGGCTGCCCCCCTCCCTTTAATTAAACCCCCCCCCCTCTTAAAGAGGGGGGTTTTACATGCTGGCCGGGGAATTAATTCCCCGGTTTAACGGCATCCGGCCGGCCAGCTGGCCGGCCGGTTTTCTCCAACGGGACCGGAATTTCCGGTCCCCTCTTCGGCTTCCGACGCCGGCGGCCCGGCCGCCGGTCTTCTCTTCCGCCGCGGCCCGAAACCGGCCGCGGTCTTCTCGTCCCGCCGCGGCCCGGAACCGGCCGCGGTGTTCGTCGTCCGGCGCGGTGCGACGACACCGCGCCCCTTTCGCCATGCCTTGATTCCATTCAACGCGGCGCGACGGCGTCACGTTCTTGAAGATTTTTCCTCGGCGTGGCGCGACGGCGCCGCGTAAAATATTTGCACGATCATCCGCGTGGTGCGACGGCACCACGCCACTTGCTTCTACCCGCAAGAATAAACAAGAACGATGGAGGGGGGTTCGGCCGTGTTCGTGCGGTCCGGCCCCCCTCACGTTAAAATAATAACGCAACTTAAAACATTCAAAAGTCTCATGTTTGACATGCGAAATCCATGATCAAGAAATGGAATAAATAAATACTGAATCAACAACCCCTACCTCGGGTATAAGGTTCGAAGATTGTGAACGTTCCGCGGAAGACGACGTCACGGAGGTCGGGCGTCGCGGTAGCCGTTCGTCAAACCCGATGACGAAGGGATGCGTTCGAAGAGTCACGTCGTTGGCGAAACTTGTACGCCGACGAAGGTTGTCCGAGGAAGAAGTGGCGTCCCCTTTCGTTGACACGGTAAACGAAGAAAGGAGGTGCGGCGTTCTTCGTCGGAGCTTGAGCGTTCTTCGTCAAGATAAACGTTCTTCGAGTTCTTCGTCAGAGTTGAAGAAGAAGAAGAGCTCTCCACCTCTAAAGTAGACAAACAAAGAACACAAAATAAAATAAGACAACATCTTATTTTATTATCACATAACACAAAAGAATTTCAAAAGTTTGAAATTGAAAAGGTTTAACTCCCATAATTAAAAAAGTAACTCAAGCCATTAAATGAGGCGTTAAGGGAGTTGGGAGAATTGAAAGGATTAGGGGTTCGTGTGGGCCCCACCACACTTAATCCTCCCAAGGGAGGTTAAGTGGGTGTGGGTCCCACTTCCAACCTCCTTTGATAGGTTTTAACAAGTTAAAAATAAAATTGTTCTACACAATTTTATTTAACTCAAACTAAAAACCCCTAAAACTAACTTTCAACCCGCAACAAACGCAACTCCCGAAAAGGTCTCTTTAAGCGAATATCGGCGCTGCGAGTTCATCGGTGCCCTCGGATTTCAATTCCAAGCACCGGATCAAAAGTTAGGAATTCCCGCTCGTTCGTTCACTGAACGTACCCGAGCCAAACTTCGGAAATTAATTCCGGGCACTCCGGGCCTCGGAATCAGGTGCCGTCTAAAACCGCGCTCTTGTAAAATTCTAAAGAAAATTAAGAAAAAAATTCCCTTGAATTTTACGGGTCTTTACACGTGTCAGTGAAAAATGATGGGGGATATAACACGTTATTCTCTACTTATTGTTAATAATATTGAATATTTTATTAAAATAAACATTCCTCATGGGAATATTGACACCATTGAATCATTTGATGTTTGATAAGAAGATGTGGAGGAACGTATCAAACCAATACATCTGAAATTGAAACCTTACCCCTAATGAGTGAATAAAATCCCACCCTTGTCAAGTTTCGTGCGTCCTAAATTTTCGATATTCATGGGATCAAGATATATAGAGAAACATTTGAATCAATTTTTGTCTTGTGGTCCTTTAATGTGTATCCCAATGTAACACGAATTACTGAAACTCAATTGATTACTAAAAACCCCAAATGGTGAGACCTTCATAAGGTACATCATTTTTCCATCTCAATCATTAATGTTATAATATGACCTCTATCGAATGATTATCTTTCAATTCAACTCATCCCTTCAAAAGATGATAAGATTTGACACATCGAATAGAAAACAATGTGATATCTATATGGTATCATATTTCTTTACCAGATGGATGGGAATAACTTAATCCTTGAACCTATATCATCCTCAAGAATATTTTAATTCTCTATGCATAAGGATCCATCGTAATGAGTTGTGAAAAATATTCATCCCAACCACATATAAACATGGGTTCTGGGATCTTAACAAAATAGCTTAATGAATGGAATACTCTATCTAAGAGATTAATCTCATGTCTAGGATGATTCCATATGCCCTAGGGAAGAGAAAGGGGAAGGAAGAGGCTTCATCCATCACACCTAAGAAAGTCCTCTAAATTACTCCAGCTCTAAAGCCCGCATAATACTATATATCACCCCATGGGAATCAATAGAATCCTCCACCTCATTAGTATAGAGGAGGGTACTGAGGAAAAAATTTACGAGAAAGAAGAATATTTTTTATTCATATTGAGATGATAAAGTCTGTGGCTACTTTATAGCAGTTATGGACAATGATTTACTCCACCTAACTGATCCCAAGAGGCCTGAAAAGGTGGGGTCGATGATCAGAAAAATTATTTCACATTATTAGATTTTGTGGATCACTATTAGGAGCTATTTTTTTCAAATACATCATGAAAAAATTGTATATTATGGGGAGTTAATGTTTTGAAAACCATTATAAAATGTATTGTATGTCTTGGCTACTACTCCTGAGGAATGAGGTGAATGGAAAGAGGTTGCTGGAAAATACCCTCAGAAATATTTTAATTGGATGTCCCAAAATACCGTCAACGAAAATAGGTCCAACCTAAGAGAATAGTTGATGCAATATACTATGTCATGGATTAATTCAACTATGGAACTCTATATTCCATCATGGTTTTAGTACTCCAAAAGTTGGTCTTTTATGAAATGATTTACCTAAAATATTAGGAAGACAACATAAGAACATGAAACTATACCAAGGAAAAATATTACCTAGACTCTCTTAAAGTTTATGCCTATGGTTTAAAAAACAAAACTCATTTCATACCAAAAGGTATCACCAATAGTGGTCAACTAAGCAGAATCCTCATCTAGTAAGGAATTGATATTTGGTTCCATTAATTTCATTAATATAATGAAACCTTTCCCTAATGATGAGTTGTGAAATGAATCTGATTTTCCCTAATATATTTGGGTAACCAAGGGAAGAGGTCATAGGAGAGAAGTGTAGAGGAGAAGACATAAAAATAAAAGAATCCAAAAATCTAGTTCTGTCTCTAATCAGGTTGTCAGTGTTTTGGAAACTCCGGGAATAATCCTTCAATAAGTCCAATAAGAACATGGAAATTCATGAACACATCGAAAAATCAACCCCAAATTGATCATTCTAGTGTATTAGTAATAATTAGAACACATGTCCAATCACCCTCAAAAGGTAGGATGTCATGTTCAGTCCAAACCTCCAAAAAATTACCTAAATATTATTTCAATGAAAGATATATAGACAACATGAAGTCAAGACCATAAAACATATATGAATGAGAATCCCCCCGACAGGAAGCACATGCCATTATGCGAAAATTATGACATGTTTAAATACTTATTTTGACTGCTACCCAGGTTATCGTTCTTATATTTCCTCATATTAACATAATATAACATGGAAACACTCATAGAGGATTTTCTATGACCTCATGATTTTGAAGATGAGGTCATTATTACTCAGTTCTATAGGACAAAGACTGATCGTGTAGAATTCCATGTAGTGATCTCTATGTAAGATCAAGGTAAAGGCGTCGTTATACCTGGACACATCATACCATTATACATATCTAGCTGGATAAATGGTGTCAATTTATGATTATATTTTTGTAACAAATTTTTAAGACTTAATATCCCTCTAGTATTGTAAATACACTATCTAAATATATTTAGGATAATATATTTCCTTCCTTGTCAACATTATAGGGCTATACCAAATAGATAAAAATTCACTTGGCCAAATCCGGCTCTTGTATCATTTTAGAGACCATGTATCTGACTCGTCATTTTGAGTTATACAAAATGATGCAGCCTGCAATGATTTTCTAATAAGGCCTTGGTTACATATTCATGTGGCGATCCACTTAGCATACCATTAATTCATAAAGTACGACATTAATGAAAAAATATAGGATTTAATGCCGGTAAGTTCTTGTTCATATCCTCTAGGTATCATTTTATTGATGCTTGATTGTATCAAAGGGTAGATAAATATCCAATGATTTATGGGTTTTTTATTCACAACCTCAAACAGCCTAGAAATGAAAAATTTTTAACACCCCAATCTTCCACGGTACGTTTCTCTTTTAATAATGTTCTAGCTTGTGTTGTACGCAACTTGGAGATTTAACACACTGAGACCAATCAAACTAACCATTATGAATATTAATACCCACTTTTTGACATTTTAAAAATTTTATTCATCATATTGTACATAATTTTGGGATTCGGAATATCAAAAATGGCTTAGGTTGAATTTTTGGTACTTTTTTTTAAAACCTTCAATTTTTATGAATAGTGAAAAATACTAAATTCTAATTAAAAACAACATTTTTGATAGAAATAATTTTTTGTGTTAAATTATAAATTTTAATGGTTTTTAAGTGTAATTAAATTATATTTTTATCATTTAATATAATTTATGTCATTTGATGTAATTTCACATTTAAACTGGACATAAGCAGGTGTCAATATTTTTATAATTATTATTTCATAAAAACACGCATTTTAGTTTGACAGTGGGAATTAATTTTAAATTAATTTCTACTAATTTTGTGTTTTGAATTTGAAAAAATGGATTCCATATTTGGAATCAGGAGGTACAAATTGTTTAAATAGGTAAATTTTATTTTTAGACATTTTGAATATTTACTTCAGTAAATATTTTATTTACCGTGGTTTAAGGTGTAGATCTGGTAAATAAGGGTAAAACAATAATATTATTATAATAATAAATTACCGTAACATTTGTCTAATTTCTATTGGTTTATACATGTACTACCATGGGCATCCTTGTGTAGATTTTGGGTCACCATGGAGCTACTTGAGAGTGATAATAACGCTTTATATGAAGTAATTTGAAGTAAAGACAAAAATGAAAAAAAACATATATCTTTTATTAAAACAGTTTTTACAAGTGGTTATATAAGTTATGTCTTAGACTATAAATATTAATTAGAAGTATATAATTATTTCATACATGATTCTATTTTATTAATAATTTTTAGACATTAAATAATTAAATTTAGTTATGGCACAATGATGATGCAGTAATTACATTATTAATGAATGATTAAAATAATTGATATTGTAAATATCCAAATAAATGTAATTTGAGTTTTTTGATGAATTAAACTAATTTTATTGGTAAATTTTAAATTTTAGGGATGATTTAATGATTTATTTATATTTAATCATTCTGTTATGATTTTCACGAAAACCAAATACTAAATAGTGTAAAGATTGAAATAATTGAGTTTTTAAAACAAATTCTACATTATTAATTGATATAATATTCTTAAAAATATAAGGATCAGAAAAAGGAAATATATAAGGTTATATATATTAATAATTAACCACATGTTGTTCATTTGGCTTGTTATAGTATGTTAATTAACCATAAAATATAAAAATACAAAGAGACATGGGAAATGTCAAACAATTTAACTAAGAGATAATCTAAAATATAAGGTTAATATGGTGACCTAAACAAGACTAAAACCTATTCTTAGAGAGTTTTTACACCCATACCAACCTTAGACTTGAAATAAAATATTTTGGATCCTTTATAAACTGATAATTATTTTATTTTAAAATAATATTTTATGATTTTTCTAAAGTGACCCTCTCCTCTCTTATAAAAGGGTACTTCCCCTTCTCTTAATTTCACAACTCCAAAGACATTTTCATCAGAAAAAACCTACCCAAATATCCTCCCAAATTCCCTCAAATCAACCTAGAGTCTTTACTTTTATTAGAAATCCATCCTATAAAGCCCTTTTGATCAACTCAAAATGAAACACCCAAATAAGAGGTAACAATTTCACCACCCTCTTTGAAATTCTTCTCTTCTTCCTCTTCCTCATTATTTTTTGTTTCCATAACAAAATAATAAACCCAGTACCTCATACATACTTTTAGGTTATTATAAATATGATACAACCATATTCATTATTCTATCTATTTTATAAATGAAAAAGTCACCATATGTGTGTACGTACGGCTTACCGTCTCCACGTCTGGGTGTAGTTTGTTATTCAAACACTTCATTATTTGGATGGACCTAATAATCAGTGTAACTGATTTAAATAATAAATATAACATGTAAATTATTCTTTAAATATGATATAACATCCAATTACATATGATTTCACCATCAATATAATGATATTGTTGCTCGCACGTACGTACGGATTACAGTCTCCATGAATACGATGAGATTCATTCCCCATCATAATAATTCAAGAATAATTTTTATTTAATTATTAAAAATAATGTTTAAGAACGTAATATAAATATGTAAATGAATAAAATACATTCTATCCATAGAAAAAATGGCTTATATAACCAATCATATAAATGAAAATGAATCAGTTAAAATCCAAAATGACCGTAATACTAAAATATTTTTAACAAAGAAATATTAAAAGATCATATATGATATCATATTTATGTATATGGTTCTTTTATAATATAATGAAAATTATTTAACTATTATTCAAGAGGTTAATGAACCCTCGAGTAAGTAAAAGTACAATATAAGGGTTAATTCTAAAATCTCTTCATTATCTGAGGTTGTTTTTACCTAAGTATCTACTGGGACCTATTTATCATCAACATCCGTGTTTCATAAAAAAAAATTCAAAATGATTATTTTAAGTTTATATTGAAGGGACTCATTCACTATATCATAATCATAAATGGATTAAATATTTATTCTTCTAAATCATTCTCATTAACGTCCATGTTTTCCAAATGGTTTTTACGGATTTATTTATATGGACATGAATGTTATTAAAATGTTAATTCCATTGAAAATATTCAAAGTGATATGGGACACATTAATTCAAAAATTTATTTAAATGTATTCCTTTTTATATTGTTTGACTTTAAAATGTCTTCCTAGAAAAGGGATATTTCTATCAAAGTGTTTTACTAATCATTTTAAATATATGTCAACATCCTTTGATGGATTTTAAACTTTCTTGTAGTTAATTTATTATGATACAAATATTCCATTTTATATTGAATGTTTTTTGATATGTTTGACTATGGGTTTGTAATTTTTATACCATTGAAGGTTTATGGATAAATCATTAACATTTCATATTCTAGTTTTAATATGAATGTTTATTTTATGTTTAAACATTTTAATATGTGGAATAAATTGGACTTAGTAAGTGATAGGTGGAGCCCACTATAGCTCCTTGATGCATCTTTAGGTCTCAAGAGACAAACTAGTTTCTTTCCATAAGGCCTTGACAAAATCTTATTTGTAGTCTTCGCACAGTCCTTGACTATGTGGTTATGAAGTCTGGAATTATGAATTCCACCTTTATAAAAATGGATTTTGATATTACATGTGATTATTCGACTTGTAGAATATCCATGTGAATAAGTAAATAGAGTTCTTTGATTTTATATTTCCCATATTATGCTGATTTTTCTGTTTAAAATGATTTTGTTTTAGTCTAATACATTTCCATAAATGTTTATGCTTATTTATGAATGTTTCCGCTATATTTTTATCCTTACTGAGCATCTGAGCTCACCCATTTCTAATTTTCATTTATTCTTAGGATGTGAAAGTGAATTTTATGGTTTACCAACATATATAGGCTAAGGATATAAGTGTTTTCAAATGGGAAAAAATGTTGTTGATGTTTTTATTTCACGATGTAATGTAAAACTTATGATTGTATCTAGTACATCCAAGGCTACTAAACTAATCAGTACATAGGGACATGATTTTTTGTATCATACCAATGTTATGTAATAATTCACTGACTCGGGGTAACAGAGGTCGGGGCATTACAGTTGGTATTAGAGAACATTTAGTACAATCCTTGGAAACTATATATAGATAAACTCTGTTTAGAGCACATTACCATAAGATAGACTTTGGGGATTGGTATAGAAGAAATTTATAGAATTTTTTTAATGTAGATATTTTGTGAGTTTTCCTAGAAATGCATCCATATCTAGATATGTGTTGGTGGAGGCGGCTCTGGCACAGATTTACCGAGGGGTAAATCCCGAAAACACCTCTTTGAGCTAGACTCAAATTGGAACTTGTGCACGATAATGGGAATTGCTACACTCTTGTCTACGACACTCCCAGGAGATATGATTAGGATAATTCTCACTTTCTTTAAAAAGATTTATAAATGGTTTATGAGTAAATAAATCCTCAAAGAAAAAATTTTAGGATTATGGATTATATCCATAAACTGTTAAATTTCTACTAACTATTTTAAAATTTTGAATTATGTATTGGGATTAATAATTTAATCTATGGTATTAAATTGTTTAGAAATGGAACCTAATGGGAGGAATGGAAACCATTTCAGCCCACATAATCCACGTATATATTTCCCTCCTATGGAAGATAATTGTAGTGGAACTGGTGATGAAACTGGTTCTGATAAGCTTATCACCATACTGGGACTACTCACTCAGGTTATGAATCATAACCTTACCCGTATGGAGCACCCTAATCCAAAATGCGGAGGATCAATGTTTAACCACATCATGAGGCAAAAACCACCAAAATTCAATGGGAGTACAGATCCATTAGTAGCTGAGTAATGAATAAGTTCCTTAAGGGAAAATATTACATGCTTTCGGGAGTAGCAAAAAGGAAAAAGTTGTCATCGCAGTTTATCACCTCACGGAAGATGCAAGATAAATGGTGTTAATTAATAAAAACACAATAGAAAATGAATAAGTATATATGATGGAATGGAGGGAGTTTTAAAATATTTTTATAGAAAAATACTTTCCTCGTGACCATCAAAAGGATATGTAATGGCAATTTATGAGTCTGAGGAAAAATAATGATGTGAATGCCGAAAAGTATGAGGATAACATTACAAGGTTATAAAGTCATGAAACATATTATATACATAAACCAAGGAGTAATATTGATAGATTATTTGATGGGATAAAACCATTTCTCCATCGATCATTAGTATCTCAATCCTTCTCATCGTACGAAGATATTGTATCATGTTCTATCAAGAAATAAAAAGAATTCTCTAAGTCTTACGACTTCAATGAAATAAAATAGAATAAGAGATCTAATAAACACTCTAGAAAATGAAATAAGGGGAAGAAGGGAAATGTCGAATATCCATCTGGTGGTAAATGTGGGAAGAAACTACACGATATTTTCCAGAAGGGAATGGGAGCCTGTTACATGTGTGGTGAAAAAGGCCACCATGCTCATTATTGTAAGGGGAAGAAAGAGTATGTCAATGATGAATGCTACGATTCTTGAGAAAATAGGAATTATGAAAATTAATGTCCTAAGTTCGATGGAATCATACCCCAGAAAATCCCAATGTAGCAAGGCTAATCTTATGTGATCCGTACTGCTGATATTGAAGCTCTAAAACATTGGGTGGCAGGTAATTTAATGGCTTCCTCAAATTTATCCAATCATTTATTTGATTCTGAATCATCACATTTTTTTATATCTTCCTAGTTTGCTAAGTAAATTTGATATTTTCAATTTGACTTAACAAGGGAGTTTTCAGTCAATCCTCCTAAGGGAAGTATCATCGCCACAATGTCTTGTGAATCAGTTCCTATTAGGGAATATAAATGTTCTTTATCTACTGATCTTATCATCATACCTGTGATTGAATTTGATATAATCCTTGGTATGTATTGGATTTTGGACAATGATGAATCAATTTATTATAATAATAAGGAAGTTACAATTTTCGATGGTGGTAAGGATTACCTTATCTTTAGAGAATAAATTTCACCACCTGATTCTTATCTAGATTCACCCCCAATAGCTCTAATAAATTCAATTATTGGGGAGGAAGATAATGAAAAAACAATTGGTGAGTAAAATAATGTTTTAATAGAGGTTATACCTATTGTGCAAGAATATGTTGATGTGTTTTTAGAGGATTTACCTGGATATCCTCCGAATATTTTTTGTTTTTCATAGATTTAAATACTTGTTCAAGGCCCATATTGAATAATACTTATAGAATGGCCATTGTGGAATTAGTGGAACTAAATAAACAACTATAGGAATTGAGTAATAAAGGATTTATTCACCCTTATGTTTCTCCATGAGGATCCCCTATCCTTTTTTTATGAAGAAAGATGGATCTATGAGGTTGTGCATTGACTACAGGGAGATTGATGCAATAACAATAAATAACAAGTATCATTTACCTCACATTGATGATTTATTCAACCAACTTCATGGAGCTCAATATTTTTCAAAAATTTATTTTCGATCTGGATATCATCATTTGTGTTTGGCGAAGGAAGACTTTATGAAAACAATATTTCGAACTAGGTACGAGCATTACGAGTTTACAGTAATGGCTTTTGGATTTCCTAATGCACCCTCTGACATCATGGATCTATTGAATAGTCTTTTTAGGTAATAAATTGATTAATTTTTAGTGGTATTTATAGATGATATCATGGTATACTAAAAAAGCTTTGATGATTATAAAAATAACTTGCACACTATTCTGAAAACCCTTAGAAAAAATAAATTATATGGGACATTTGGTATGTTTGAAATTATAGGTTCAAGAGATTTCCTTTCATGGACATATTATCTTTAAGGATGGAATCTATGTTGATCTTTCAAAGACCAAGGAAATACATGAATGGCCAGCACTGGAAAGTATAACTGAGGTAATTAGTTTTATTGGTTTAGTGAGTTATTATCGACGTTTCATCAAGAATTTTTCCTGGTTGGCTAACCCATTAATCAAGCTCACACTTACAAGGGTTAAATTTGTTTGGAAAAAATAATATGAAGAATGTTTTTGATGAACTGAAGAGAATATTTTTCAATGCTTCTATCTTGACTCTACCAGTGGGGAATGATCGGTCTGTTATTTATAGTGATGCTTCAATGAATTGACTGAGTTGTGTCCTTATGCAGGATGATAGAGTTATTGCCTATGCATCACGACAGATAAAAATTCATGAAAAAATATACTACTCATTATATTGAATTATAAACTATAATAATTTCTTTGAAGATATGGAGACATTGTCTCTATGGTGAAAAATGTTTGATATATACCAATCACAAGAGTTTGTAGTATATTTTCTCACAGTGGTAACTCAAATTGAGGCAAAGGTGATGGCTTGAACTACTACAGGATTACGATTTCACTATACACTCCCACTCAGGGATGGAAAATAATGTGGAAACTTCTTTGAGTAAAAAAATCATGGAGTTTTGAACAAGATGAGAGTTGAAATAGATTATATTTTAATGGATCTATTAAAGATGGATATGGGAATAACCATGGATGGTGAAACATCAATACTTTTCAAAAGGTTCCCAATCCATATTTACTAGAAAGGATAAAGGGTTCTCAGACAAATGATGGGGAGTTTCAAAAGAGGATTAAAGCTATGAATGATGGGATATTTAGTGACTTCGTATATGAAGATGTAATTTTGAAATTTGGGAAGAGGCTTGAGTTCCTGATATACCTGATTTGAAAAGGGATTTTTTGGATGATACTCATAGCTCTCATTTCATTATACACCTTGGTGGCACTAAGATGTATAAATATTTGAAGGAACATTTTTGGTGGGAAATCGAAAGAGATAGATTGCTGATTATGTGTCATGATTTATGATTTTTCAACAAGTGAAAGCTATAAGGAAACATCCAAGAAAAGTAATGCAACCTCTTCCCATACCTAAGTTTAAATGGGATGATATTATAGTGTACATTGTCATGTGTCTACCAAAGACTCCTAGAAGGAATGATGCAATATGGGTCATTGTTGATCATCTTACCAATTCAGCCTATTTTCCTGCTATAAGAGAAGATTTACCACTTGAACGTTTGGCATGATTATATATTAATGAAGATGTAATACTTCATGTTGTACCACCTATCGATTGTTTCAGATCATGATCCCCATTTTTCATTAACATTCTGAAAAAGTATTCATAAATCCCTGGATACTGAACTTCATTTTACCACTCCCTACCACCGTCAAACTGTTGGACAATCAGAACAGACTATTCAAAACATAGAAGGCATGTTGAGATCTTGCTCACATGACATTCAAGGTTTGTGGGATAAATATTAACCTCTGGTAGAATTTTTTTATAACAATATAGCTTCCATTAGAGTATTCAGATTGAACCATATGAAGCATTATATAGAAAAAGATGTTGCACGCCAACTTGTTGGGATGATTTTGGTTAATGAAAACTCTTAGGTCCAGAACTTGTTGAGGGAACAATGGAAAAAGTGAAGATTATCCAAACCCACATCAATGAATCTCAAAGTAGGCAAAAGAGTTCTATTGATAACCAATGGAAGGATTTGGAATTTCAAGTAGGAGACCATGTTTTTTTGAAGGTATCCCCTTGGAAGGGTGCGGTAAATTTCATTTTAAAGGGTACGTTGAGTCCCAAGTACGTCAGACCTTTTGAAATTCTAGAATGAATTGGAGTTGTAGCTTGTCGTTTGGAAATGCCTCCAAGTCTCTCAAAAGTTCATGATGTGTTCCACGTATCACTGTTGAGAAAATACATTCCTGACCATAGCATGTAATCACTTATGTTGAAATAGAACTGGAACCTGATCTATCATATTTCATAGAGCCTATCATAATTCCTTATTCTAGAGAACAAGTGTTGAGAAACCGTATGACTCGTCTCGTGAATGTTCTATGGAAAAACCATAATATGGAAGAGGCAACGTGGAAACCTGAGGAACTTATGATGAAGAACCACCAAAATATTTTAATGAAGTAATATTCTTGAAATTTTGAAGCAGATATTATTTTAATGAGGGGAGAATGTAACACCCCAATCCTCCATGGTACGCTTTCCTTGTAATAATGCAGTAGCATGTGTCTTACGCAACTTGGAGATTTAACACACCGCGACCAATCAAACTAGTTGTAATTTATTGTAATACCCAATTTTGAACATTTATAATTTTATTCTTAAAATTGGACTTTATTTTTGGATTCAGAATATCAAAATTGGATTACGGTAAATTTTATGTACTTTTCTGAAAACATTCAATTTTTGATTAATATTGAAAAATATTAAATTTTAATTAAAAACAACTTTTTTGATCAAAATATTTTGTAGTGTTAAATTATACATTTGAAGGGTTTTTATGTATTATTAGATTATATTTTTATCATTTAATATATTTTAGGTCATTGGATGTAATTTCACGTTTAAACTGGACATAAACAAGTGTCAAACATTGGATAGTTACTCTTTCTTAAAACACCATTTTTTTTGACAACAGGAAATTATTTTAAATTAATTTATTCCACTTATGAGTTTTAAATTTGGAAAAATATATTCCATATTTGTAATCAAGAAGTCCAAATTTTTTAAATAGGTAAATTTTATTTTTTTCAATTATGAATATTTACTTCAGTAAATATTTTATTTACCATGGTGAAAGGGGTAGATCAGATAAATATAGGTAAACAAATAATATTATAATAACATTAAATTTCCCTAACAAGTGTCCTATTTCTGTTAGATTATACATGATCGTCCATGGGTATCCTTGGGAAGATTTTGGGACCCCATGGAGTAATTTTAGAGTGATATTGACACTTTATATTAATTAATTTAAAGTAAGGACAAAAATGGCGAAAACATATATATTTTAGTAAAACATTTTTTACAGGGGGTTATATAAGTTTTATCTTTGAATAAAAAGAATAATTAGAAAGATAAAAATATTTTCAACATAATGGTATTTTATTTATAATTTTTAGACGTTAAACCCTTAAATTTATTTATGACACGATGATGATAGAGTAATTACCTTATTAATGAAAGATTAAAATAATTGATATTATAAATATCCAAATAAATGTCATTTTAGAAGTATGATGAATTACACTATTTTAATATTTTAATATGACATTTTAGTGTTGATTAAATTATTTTGTTGAAGTAATCATGATGTTATGATTTTCACAAAAACCAAATACTAAATAGTGTCAAAATATTCAAAATTGAGTTTTTAAAACTAATACTATATTATTAATTGATATAATATTCCTAAAAATCAATGTTTCAGCCAAAGGATATAGATAAGGTTATATATATTAATACTTAACCATGTGAGGTCCTTTTTTCTTGTTATAGTAAGTATATAAACCATATAATATAAAAATACAATGAGACATTGTAAATGCCAAACTATTTAACTAAGAGTTAAATTTAAAGGATAAAGTTAACATGGTGACCATATCCTATCTAAAACATATTAATTGAGAGGTTTTCCACCAATCCCCACCTTATTATCCAAATAAATCATTTTTGAGCTATTAGAAACTGAATGTGATTTTATTATAAAATAATATTTCGAGCATTTCCTAAAGTGACCATCACCTCTCTTATAAAAGGGTATTTCCCCTTCTCTTAATTTCACACCTCCAAATCCATATTTCATAGCCAAAACCTGCCCAAATATCCCCCCAACTTCACAGTAATCAACCTAGAGTTGTTAATTTGATCATAAATCTATCCTAAGGACCCCTTTTGATCAACTCAAATCGAAACACCTGAAGAAGAAAGAATAATTTCACCACCATCTTTCTAGTTCTTTTCTTCTTACACTTCCTCTTTATTTTTTGTTTCCAGACCAAAATAATTACTCGATTACATCCTATATACTATGAATTTATTTTAAATATTCTACAACCATATTCATCATTCTGACCCTCTTATAAATGAAAAAGTCACCATAAGTGCGTACGTATGGATTACCATCTCCATGTCATGGATTAGTTTGTTATTCAAACACGTAATTATTTGGATGGTTATAATAATGAGTATAACTAATTTAAATAATAAATATAACATGTTAATGATTCTGTATATATGATATACCATCCAATTACATACGTTTTCACAATCAATATAATGATATTGTCACTTGTGCGTACGTACGGATTACCTTCTCCATGAACGTGATAAGATTCATTCCCCATAATTATCATTCAAGAATTATTTTCATTTTATGATTAAAAATAATGTTTAAGAACTTAATATCATTCTAGATATGAATAAAATACATACTATCCATAAAAAAATTGTCTTACAAAACTAAGCATATAAAGGTAAATGAACCGGTTAATACCCGAAATGACAATAATATTAAAATATTATTTACAATGAAATATTAGAAGATCATATATGATATCATATTTATGTATGTGGTTCTTGTTTAACTTAATAAATTTTTTTTAACTATTATACATGAGGTTAATTTACCTTCTACAAGGTAAAATTTCATGGTAAGGGTAAATTCAACAATATCTTCATTATCTGAGGTTGTTTCTATGTGAGTATCTACTAGGACCTCTTTATCATCCACATCCGTGTTTCATAAAAATATTTTCAAAAGGAATATTTCTGGGTTTTATGGAAGGTAATCTTTAACTAGATCATCATTTTAAATAGTGTAAATATTTATTCTTCTAAATCATTCTCATTAATGTCCATGTTTTCAAAATAGTTTTAAGTATTTATTTATATGGACATGAATGTTTTTTAAAATGTTAATTACTTTCATAAGTTTCAATGTGGTATGGGGAACTATGATTCAAAAATTTCTTTAAATGTATTCCTTTGTAAATTGTGTGAATTTTAAATGTTTTCATAGAAATGGGATATTTCCATCAATTTGTTTTAAAAATCATTTTCATTTATGTTAACATCCTTCGATAGATTTTTAACATTTTTGCAGTGGATTTATTATGATACAAATCTTCCATATTGTATTGAAGGTTTTGGGATATGTTTGAATGTGGATTTTTTATTTTTATACTATTCATGATTTATGGATAAAGTATTGACATTTCATATACTAGTTTTAATAGGAATTTTAATGTTTAGTTTAAACCTTTTCAAATGAGGAATGCATTGGACTTAGTAAGTGACAGGTGGAACTCACTATAGCTCCTAGATGAATCGGTAGGTCTCATGAGATAAACTAGTGTCTTAGCACAAGGCCATGAAAAAATCTTATTTGTAGTCTTGTCACAAGGCCTTGACTATGTGGTTATAAAGTCTGGAATTATGCATTCCATCATTATGAATGTGGCTATTGATATTGAATGTGATTATTTGACTGGTAGAATATTCATGTGAATAATTAAATGGAATTATTTTATTTTATATTTCACATATTATTCTATAGATTAAGTTTAAAAGAATTTTGTTTTAGTCTTATACATTTCCTTAAATGTTTATGCTTATTTATGAATGTTTCTTCTATATTTTTATCCTTACTGAGCATCTATGATCACCAATTTCTATGTTTTATTTTTCCCAGGATGTGAATAATTATTTTATGGTTGACCTACAGGTAATGGATAAGGATATAAGTGTTTTCAAATGGAAAATATTTTTTGATGTTTTTATTTAATGATGTAATGTAAAACTTATGAATATATCTAGTACTTCCAAGGATTCTAAGATGATCGGTCCATCAGGACATGATTCCTTGTATCGTTCCAATTTTATGTATTAATGTACTGACTTTGGGTAACAGGGTTTGGGGCATTAAAATTTTCATCTATTTAAACAATTCGGGGAAGAGTATTTATTTCCATTAAATAAGGCCAAGCACATGGGATTAATTTTAGGTGCATAATCAACAATGTTCATGATATAAGTCATGGAGACTGATCCCATCATTTAGGAAAACACCACTGAATCTACACAAAATGGTAATATATCATAAGATAATTCCTTCATTCTGTACCCTAATCCCCAAAACATACACTCCTCATTATATCAGTTTGAAGTGGTTTACATATCACCCAGGAATAGTAAAGACACTCACTCTCTTCCCCTTTCCTTTCCTCAAAAACATTATAGATACTATTCATTATCCACTAGGTCAAATGATGTTTCTTCATTTTATATATCTCAAAAAATTGGCCCCTATACTATATTTAATGAACTCCATTTATAATGTCCCCCTTACGGGAAAAGAGATGAGAAGAATGAAAAGAAAGGGATAAAAAAGAAGAAAAAATGTAAGGACTTTGAGACTATCCTCCAATATTTGTTGAGGGTGTCTATACCACCATGGATGAACTCAAAGAGGTAAATGTGGTTATAGAAGTGGATCTATGGCCCACTTTTATCAGTTAGTCCATTTATTCTAAAGAATAAGAGGCATTTACCTCCTTTCTAGAGAAGCATCATGATGTTTTCAACTAGAACTATGCATAAATTCTTGGCCCCAAATTGGTTGTAGACAACCATCATCTAGGCCTATCATGATACAAGAAGAGAAATAATAATTCACACAGATGGACACATCCAACTCATGTCTTCTAAATTGAGGCTAGTTTTGATAAGATCAATAAGTCCATCTTCATTCGAGAGGTCCAAAATCCATAATGGGTGTCCAAAATTTTCCCTATCTATAAAAAAATTTGAAAATAAGAGACTTCATAAATTTCAGAGACTGAACATGATCTTTCTAAATGATGATATCCAAAACATGATCATAGAGTAACAAATAGTGGCAACTTATAGATTTCAAGCCCCCACATTCTTGGAATTCTATTCTGGGAAAAATCAAATATTAATGAACTAATAAGATGAATATTACACTTATTTTATGACCCCTTAGGGAGTATTCTACTATCAGATAATTCCATTTGTCTTGATGAATGATGGTGGAACAAACTATCCTTCCACGCATCACACCTTAAAACTGTTTGTGGGATGTTTTTTGAATGATATATTGAGGATATGGTGGTAAAATTATGACAATGATCAGACAACCTTGATTATATTGAAACTGTATTCAGAGAAATATGATATTATATCATAAAAAAGAATCCACTGATATGTGAATTGGGGTTAACTCTATAAAATTTCTCAATTTCATCATATTTCATAATGGAATCATTGTTTACCCTGAAAAAAACAAAGGATATCATTGGAATTTCACCACCGCAAAACCAAAAAGTGTTTATTGGACTTCAAGGACAGTTAACATACATTTGGTGTTGTATAGTAAACCTTGTAAGTAAAATATTCCCTTCACCATGTTCATGAAAAATGTTGATACATATCAATGGGCTAATTATTTTCAATAATTTTTTTTATTCTCAATAATATCTCTTGATTACACCAATTATGATGCCTCTTGTTGAAGGAAGACCACTAAATTTGTATCTTATAGCTCTAGAGTGATAATGAGGCTCCTTAATAGCCTAGAATAGTGAATCCATGAGAGAAAGTTTCTTTTATTAACTCCTCATAACCATGTTCAATGTTATGTCTAAATATTTAGATAGAAATAAGTTATTTATAGTGTTAATCTTTTTAGTCCAGAAACTAATGTATTACCTATAGCATAATGAGGTCTTTTTTTGTCTCTCAAATCCTCCCTCTATAATATATTATCATCATTTTGATGTTACCATACATCTTCTATGGTGGGAAGTCATCCCATAGTAGTTTTTTGTCAATTAAATTCCACAAAAAATGGAGAAAGGCTAGAGGGTGGTATAATTCTTTATAGAACATCGCTCAGCAGAAATGAAGTGACTGGATACCAAACTATTCGATAAATATATCTTATCTATTGATAAAACTAACCAAATATGATAGATTTATTTTGATGATGCATATACAATCCATAAATGGAAGATTTTGGAAGACCATAATCCCAAAAAAGTCAGGTTGGGAGTTTTATTTATTTCCCCAGCAAAATAATTCATTACTTACACCTTCCTGCTATCAGAGGGGTGTAAAAACAAATAAGAATGATATCATTCTTTCATCATGGTGATAGAATTGGAACATCAAGTATAAGTAAATCATTTGAAGATAAAGGTTGATTAATAATTGGCCCACAAGATGGTCAAATATTATTTTGAAATAAAAAAGGATGATCTAATCCCCCTAAAACACCTCATGGGAGGACTAGAGGATGAATTACCTTAGGAGATAACATAGACTCATGTCTCGTGCTCACAGAATGCCCAGGAATATACCATGGAAAATGTATCCAATGATCAAGTAGATCTATACTAGGATTACATATTCATTATCATTTCACATCGTCAGATTGTCTCACTTTTGGTTAGAGCCTGGGTAGAAGATATTGATGAAGTTATCATATCGCCAAACCATATGGTTCCAAAACAGAATGGATGATACTAATTATCGATGACCTTAAAAATGATGTACTCTCTTTAGACATAGTTGGGAAACATATAATAAAAATATGTAGAATTTACATTTTTCTATATGATGGTACAATTAGTAAAAAGGTCCACTTTAAGCAGGGACTTAAGGGGGGTCCTTCTTAGGTAAATTGATGGTGAAGATACATTTTTTATGAATGATGTGCACAACGGAGCCTGTATGACCAACCAATGAGCATTCATGCATTCCCAAAAAAATTAAATTCTTGGATACTACTGAACTAATATGATGTAGGATTGCACAAACTTCACAAAAAATTACCATACATGAAATGTGCATGACAATATCATTCATCACCCCCATAGTTGTTTAATAGTTCCGAACACTCTGGGCCATTTTTTATATAGGGAATGCATGTCATTGGACTATAACATCCTACCACTAATGAATAGTTAAAGTGCATTATCACTAAAACCAAATTATTCTCCAAGTTTTCCAAATCTATAACTCTTAAAGGTGACATGTAAAGAAATATTTTCATCATTGTGAAAGCGAACATCATTATTAGATTTGGTGTCCCTCATACAATACTGATGGATAAAATCACCGATTTATGTTCTACAATGTTTTTTCAAGCTATAACTGGATTATAATATATAATCCAATAATTCTCTCTAATATCATGACAAATACAATGGTTATATATAGGCCATTTACAAGAACATATAAAATATACTCAGTAAGTTGGTAGATAAGGATCAGATGTATAGGAAGGATATGTTTTGTTATTCATTGTGGGCTTACTAGACCATAGCCTACACTGTTACATAGGTGAACCCATACTCATTAGTATATGGGATAGAGATGGTCCTTCCAATATTGGAGTGACTTTCCAAACTCCAAATGGACATCTACGAGCAGATATCCATAGTTGAGAAATCCAAAAAAATGTCTAGATAAATTAGAATAACTAGATGATAAGAGATTGTATACCATTAAGAATTTATAAGATCACTAATATCAGATTTCATGATCCATTATAAAATCCCCTATGGTCATTCCATTAGGGGGATATGGTGTTAGACCTATGGAACCATATGATACATGAAAAAAAACCACCACTGTTGTAATCAAATTGGGAGGGACCTTATTCTATACATGAAGTCTATTCTAATTGATCTTATTATTTGTTTTCAATGGGTGGATATATTACCACAGTTCAGATAATTTCTTTCTTTATCAAGAAATACATCATGTGATGGAAAATCATGTTTCTTATTAGTGTATCATGCTAATAACATAGTTAGTATTTGTTGCATGACCATATGAGCTTTGACACATCGTCAGTGTTGCAAAGAGGATAAATTTCATGACATATCAATCCAAAAATACTATATTATAATATAAATCATATCATCCATGTCAGAAGATAAAAAATACATTACATCACAGTCCATGTTGAATGACTTTAAACTAATTAGGTTATTGTCTATGTAGAAACATAATAAAAAAAATTACATCCTAGTCTATGATTCTAGACCATAAACAACGTATCATATCATCCATGTCACAAGAAGATAAATTTTTTGACAAGAACATCCTCACTGTATGATGTTTAAATATATTACACCATGATTTATTTATAAAAAACATTAATTAGCAAATTTGATTTGACAAACATGACATAAAACTGTACATTATTTTGGACCTCACCCAAGGGGGCGACTACCCATGATGATAGTCTTCCACCACACCTCCATTCGATAAAAACATATGGATTTATTCTTATACAGATGAGATACATATGGATGGATTAATCCCTAACTCCATGTACATCCCCAAAAAAATAAAAAATCCCCCCTCCCAACATATGGGAAAACCTATGAATGGATATTTTTTCCAGAACTACATGTGGCTTGATTCCTATCATCGTGGGTTACATACTGACTCTTAGGTCTATTTTATTAGTTCCATCTATAAATTTCCCCTGATTCATGAACAATGTTTCCAATATTTCCTTTTCCACATATTGAGTTCATGTACAGTGTTTCGAGAACGATGAGGTTCATCTATAACCTCTATTTCCTTTGGAAAATTTTGAGTTTGTGATCAATGTTTCCATAATGGTGAGGTCCATCAGTAACCTCTATTTCCTTTCCCATATTTTGAGTTCGTAAACAGTGTTTCCAGAATGGTGAGGTCCATCGGTAACCTCTATTTTCTTTGCCAAATTTTGAGTTCGTGAACATTGTTTCCATAATGGCG
The DNA here is from genome assembly GCA_963277665.1 of Viscum album. NCBI lineage: Eukaryota > Viridiplantae > Streptophyta > Magnoliopsida > Santalales > Viscaceae > Viscum > Viscum album. The sequence goes on from OY728137.1 coordinate 1,023,662,379, forward strand.
AGGTCCATCAGTAACCTATATTTCCTTTGCCAAATTTTGAGTATGTGAAAAGTTTTTCCAAATTCATACATTTTCAACCCATTTGAAGTTTCCGTTGATGTAAAAAGCATTTATAAACTCATTTTAAGAACTCAAAGGCCGATTCAAAGACCATAACACTTATAATTATTTCTCCTAAGGCTAGATATGTTTTTACTTGGTCAAACCACGTGGTTTAATGCGGGCTTATTTTAATGGGGAATCCAGCGTTTCTTAGACCGCTACTCTGTTAAATATTCTTAAGGGAAAAGACATCCTCTTCCCTAATTATTCCTCCTTGTTCTTAGCTATGAGATCCTTGAACCTTTTATTCCATAATGTAGGAGTTTCAAAATCAAACACTCCTCATGGGATTGGTTCTACTCTGTTTTTTATGCAACCAAACAGTATCGATCAATCTTCGATATAAGGTATGATCTATCATCATTCTTATGGTTTCATCTCCATCCATTCCTCCTTTCCCTTTTATGGAATTGTGTCTCCATGTTCCCAATTGGATTTTCCTACATGATGACTAGTGTGGCTGTGTCTCTGCATCCTCGGTTGGATACAATCGCCATGGGGGGAGGAGATCATAACCCGTTGTGTGGCTCGTTCTCGTATAAAGAACATCAAGAACCATTTGAGGTAGGGGATTCATTGATTGACATTTCTATTACATGAAACTATATAGTTATCATGTTTTATCCCACTGGATAACAATGGAATTGACAAAATAAAAAATTTAAAAAGACAAATAAACTGATATCGATCAAATTTTATTGCCTCTTGTTTTGCTAGATAGTGTGATATCTATGTTGTTTTTTTTATCATTTCATTTTGGATTGAAATTGGTAAATAATGTAAAACCAAAATCAATAGAAAATTATTTAGCTAAAGATAATGAGGCGTGTAAATGAATCTTTTTATTCTTCTTGCAATTTTATGTTAATCAAATTCGTGTCGTAAGCATGTTTAATTATTTGTGATAGATTACTGGTTTGGGTTCCCGAATTTGGAACCTATGAATAATAAATCGGTCAAACCAAGGTTGATTAAAGAACTAGTTTTTTGATAAATGATAATTCCTTTTAGGGTTCTGAGTTTCCCACTTTTTGATTAAGGGACAAGATCCCTCTTGATATGATATTTTTTTCCTGTTACTTTTGTTGTGATGTGAGCCTGGATGGCTATTGTGATATGGGGGGCATGGAGGCCTGCTGTTTGTGGTAGCAGTTGATGCCAAGAGTGATGAGATGCATCAATTTATTAATTTTGGTGTCGGGGAGGACACTAGGGATGATGAAATGGGTTGGATGTGAATGTTTGGATGTTTTTTGATTCTTATTGGTTGTTTATCCGATTTACATTTCCCACTGCTCAAGGAAGCTGGTCTTGCATACCATTCTACCGAAAGGGGTGATGAAGTGCGAGGTAAGCCACAAGATTTCCGTGTTTAGCTTCTCAAGGGAGGATGGGTCTACAATCATGATATTTTAGCAAAAGACTTTATGGGGAGTTCATCTACTCACCGCATTGAGCACCCTTGTGTTTAGTCGCATAGAATGTTTATCTAGAATGACTGTGATTATTGCAAAGTAATGATGTAAATAAATAATTGAATAATTTATGTTAACCCATTGGGTTGGAGCTTACTGGGGTGCAATGATGAGGTTGAAATTTAAAAGAACAGTGAATATTCAGTGTGATGATAATGAAATATCATTTGGAAATTGATAATGGTTAATTAGTGTTTAAATAATTAATTAACATAAACTGAAACTAATAAAAATGGAATGAAGTAATGTTATAAAGATCATTAAATGGTTGTGTTCTTATACGATACCTTGTCTTAGATGTGGATTCCAGGAGTCCGAGAGACATTAGTTGTAGTTGAGTCTAAGAATAGGTTATTCCCATAGTGTGGTTGTGAGAAATAGTATATTCTACATTTTTTGTGTTTCTATATTCTACTCCACCCCATCAGTTAGGGTAACTGAAACCCAGGGGATTCTAATCCCTGAGGGGGTGTTTTCCCCAACATTCCAGTGGGAGGATGGATGGATGACTATGCCAATTGGCCTCACTCTCTTCTCTTGGTAGTTACTTGTTCTTGTAGGAACAATGCATAGTTTTCTCCGTATATGTGTGTAAAGGGCCGTAATGTCTTGTGGTTATTCACACATGTATATTCTAACTATAGTATCCTATGGACTAATATTGGCGTAACATGTAAAGGATGTGATGGCTTAAGGATTCTTACATGGTGTGTGGGATGTAATGGCTTGAGGTATAATATTCGATTTGTGATACACGTTATGCGAGCTGTGGGGCCTCCCCGAAACTACCTGGATACATTGCTTACATGGACATGGTGTTTATGTTGCACAAGGAGCACATTGTGGTTGTTCGCCCAGGTGTTTGTAGACAAACGCTTTTAGAGAGAGTTTCTTAGGATGTGTGACATTGGGGAAAAGTGGAAAACCAGTGGGTAAGTAGTGTTCAGGTACCATTGATATTATTTATTATATTATATTCTCTTGTATGCATTATATGGTGATAGTATTCACATTGAGGATGGGAACATAGTATACTTATTTAGGTGACGAGTTAGTTTCACTTGTTTTTCACTGTCCATTATCATGATTTATTTACTTTTTCATGAGAGGCTATGGGGAGGATCCTAATAAGTATACTGTTATACTCACCCTATTTAAATATAAACTAGTTTCAGCTCACTTTGAGTAGGTTGGAGATCATGCTAGTTTCTACTAGCTTGGGGTTGATGGATATTTTCGGGCTTGTGGTTGCTGATGTTTCACTTTTTTTTGGTATTTGTATTTTTCCCCTTTCGGTTGTAGTTCTTTTGCATGAAATTACATATGTTTACTTGGGATTCCATTTATATTGTTGTCTATGTTGGAGTTGGTTGGTGTCTATCTTATCTATCTTTTTCGCATGTGTTCTCTTAGAGGGTGATGCCTCCCATCTGTGTGTTTACAATACCATTGGTGCTAGTCACCATCCCCAGGCCTATTGGAGGCAGGACTCTGGGGGTCATTATCTCCCTTCTTACATTGCCGACCTAGGAGGGGTACACTTTGTGGGGAGGGGGTTGTGACAGAGTGGTATTAGAGATCTGGATGAGAGATAAGATGGTTTTTGGAGTTAGGCACATGTGATTTTTCATGGGTTTGTAGTGAAATGGTGTCATTCATGTTTATAAAGTAATGTAAAAACTTGATACTGGCTAAGAACCACGCATTTAGGGAACCCTATGATCTGATGTGTGGACAATTAATTTTACAAAGGCTGTTAAACAAGGAGAAGCTTGTTGTAGGATAGAGACATAGGAATGGATCTTGAATCATTATTCTTTGTGACTGTGTTTGAAAGTGTAGACCATGGTATAGGTTAACTAAAAATGAATGAAAGAAAATAATTAATTAATTTAGGATAAGTGTTCCATATTCTAGGTTTTGGATCTCTAACTATTTTTTGATTTATAGGTATGGCTCCAGGTCGACATCCTCATCAGGATCACATAGAAGATGTGTAGTAGGCTATGCTAGTAGATCACCACATGGTAGAGGTTGACGACAATGAAACTTGGAGGAGCACACTCTAAGAGTTTTAATGCCAGATTATGCAGAAGAATGAGGGAACCATTTCAGATACAGTCATAGAATACTAGTTGATGGAGGTTGAGACATGATTCCGTTCGATCCATGCTCAGAAGGAGCAATGGGTTTCCTTGATTGTGATGAAGCTGTGTGGAGCATTGAAGTAGTGGTGGTTCTTGTTCGTCAGGGATCATGAGGAGCCAGAAATCTCATGGGAGGAGTTCTGAGACACGTTTAGAGTTGAGTTTCATTCCTCGACCATGAAGGCATCAAATCACCAAAAGCATCTTACCCTTATATAGGGGAGTTCCATAGTGTGAGAGTTTAGAATCCATTTCCAAAACATTTTTCAATATTCTGAAAACATGTTTCAAGATGTCGAGGCCATGAAAAGGCATTTCAAGGAGGCTTTACAACCAGAGATCCATCTCCATGTCACCTCATCTGTGTTGATGATATATATTGGGGTGTTGGAAAGGGAAGAGGTCATCGAGTGGACATTGTCCAGAACCATATCATCATGAGAGGGGAGTCATCATGATTCCTCACGGAGGAGAGTTGTCATCCGTGGTTCCTGGATTTCAGGGCAGAAGAGTTTATGTTTGGCCGAGGGTAGGTCCTGTCCCTCAGGAATCCATTTCTATGGGAGTAGCAGCTCTCATGCCTATACCAAGGGATCAATCACTTGTTTTTCTTGTGGTGTTTGAGGTCATCAGTAGCGAGAGTGACCAACCTTTCAGAGCAGTCATCGTTCACAAGGTGCTCCGTTCCAGGTTCCTCTATAGAGGCAGTTCCGGCCGAGGGAGCAGTAGTAGTTTACACCAACTTTGGATCATCATATGGTAGATGTGGAAAGCATAGCATAGCCCCGTGATGCTACATATCCTTATAGAGAAGAGCACGACCGTGGTGGTGGTCATCATCCAGGTTATAGACGTCATGGAGGTGGTCAGGGTTAGCTTCATGCATTAGCGTTGCCAGCTCCCAGTGAGCCAGACGTCATTCGAGGTTCCATTTTCTTGTTTTATACCTTGGTTTATGATTTTTTTGATTCAAGAGCTACACACTCCTTCATATCACCTACCCATGTCAATGCTTTGGGACTTTTGGTAGAGGAGCTTCTAGTGCCCTTGTGGTTTACTATGCCCGTGGGAGGTCGAGCTGTCTTGTTTGACGTATGTAGAGACTGTGAGCTAGTGCAGGGGCTGCACCACTCTTGCTGGGATTTACTATGTTTACAGATAAAACTTCATGATTTCATCCTCAACATGAATAGGTTTCATTCGGTGTAGGCTATCATGTATTTCATTAGGAGGTAGGTCGTATTCTTCAATGGGTATAGAGATCCAGTGGTGGTCTTTTGCGAGCAAGACGCTCAGAGGGGTCAGAGGCGGGTTTCGTCCTTATAATCCATGATGGATGAGCTGATACTGAGTACATTATATGTTCAATAATTGGTGTTTCCTAGGGTCGTAGAAAAGTACCCTGATGTCTTTCCAGAAACGGATGTAACATTACCCCCTCGACGAGTGATCGAGTTTGGGATCTCGCTCCAACCAAAATCATCTCTTATCTCTCTGCATCCATAATGGATGTCCCCTTTTGAGTTATGAGAGAAACATATACAACATGATGGTCTATTAAAGTGTGCTTTTGTTCGGCCGAGTGTATCACCGTGGGGTGCACCAGTTTTGTTTGTGAAGAAGGATGATGGAAATTTCTAGTTTTGTGTTGATTATCATTGCTTAAAGGCAGTGACAGTGAAGAATCGCTATCCTCTTCTGTGTATTGATGATTTATTCAATCAAATGAAGGGTGCAAGTTGGTTATTAAAGATTTTCTTGTGGCCAAGATATCATCATATTCATGTGAATGATTAGAATATCCCAAAGACTTCTTTTCATTGTTGTCATGGGAATTATGACTTCATTGTAATATCGTTCGGCGTGAAAAATGCTCCAGCTGTGTTCTTGGGATTAATGAAAACTATGTTCCAGGTGTTACTAGACAATTTCATGGTGGTTTTCATCGACAACATCTGTGTGTACTCTACGTCGGAGGAGGATCATGTGGAGCATCTACCCACCGTTTTGGGAGTTCTTTGTCAACATCAGCTGTTTGGGAAGATTTAGAAGTGTGAGTTTTGGGCTCAAGAAGTTTGTTTCTCAGGGAATGTTGTGTCCCAACATAGGGTTCATATTGATCCATCGAAGATAGAAGCATTTTGGTCTTGGGAATCCCCCAAGAAAATGTCAGAGGTGCGATGTTTCCATGGTCTCGTAGGCTTCTATAGGAGGTTCGTAGCCGATTTCTCTTGAGTTGCAACTCCTCTAACAGATTTGACAAGGATGGATCAGGAATTCATATGGATTGATCAGTGTCAGGTAGCTTTAAATTATCTAAAGGAGAAGTTAGTACATGCTCTAGATCATTTTCTGCCAACAAAGAGAGTTCAATTTTATTTTCTCTATGATACTTCGCATCTGGGGTTAGGTTATGTTGTGAGGAAGAAAATATCAGTTGTTTATTATGGATCTCGTTAGTTGCATCCTCAAGAATTTAACTATGCCACACATGATCTTGAGTTGGAATATGTGGTTTTTCTCTGTAATTGTGGAGACAATACCTCATTGGTGAGTGTTTTGTGGCTTTCAATGATAATAAGATCATGTGGTATGATTTTTCCCAGCATGACATGAACTTATGACAGTGTCTATGGATAGATTTATTACAAAAATATGACTTTGAAATATCATATAACCCTGGAAAGGGGAATGTTGTAGCTAATACAATGAGTCAGAAATCACGTAGTGATGCGGTGCGTGAATATGGTGACTCTTGGACATTAATGGAATAACTATCTGCAGTACATCTTGATATACGAGAAGTTTAAGGGAAGGGGTTGTCATTCCCCAATGACGGTATAGTATTATCTAATGTAGTATGTGGAAGTGTCCATGTTGGGGGATCTAGATGTGGAGGTCTGGAGAGACTGAGTTGTTTGTGGAGAGACCCCGATTTGTTGGTCTGAGGATGAACAACACCTAGTGTTATATCATGGAAGGGTATTTGTTCCTTTTATGATACGTAAGACAGTTATCCGGGAGTTTCATAGTTCTCCTTTAGCAGTGTATCTTGGTGTGATGAAGATGTAATGAGCCTTGAGGAGTCACTTTTGGTGGCCTGGGCTAAAGCATGCCGTGGTGGAGTTTGTGTCTCGATGTTTGGTCTTCTAGAAGGTGAAGGATGAACACCATGTTCCTGGTGTTCTACTCCAACAATTAGATGTTCCTCAGTGGATGTGGGAGGACATCTCAGTGGACGTTGTTACTAGTTTACCTTGAGCTCCTGGAGGACATGATGCTATTTGGGTGGTAGTGGATCATCTAAAAAAATCGGCCCACTTCATAGCGATCTAGGAGTCGAGATTAGTGGATGTTTTGTCGATGCAGTATCTGGAGTAGGTGGTGAAACATCATGGAGTCCCAAGGATGATTATTGCTGATTTAGATCCTCGTTTTACCTCCAGGATGTGGATAGGTCCCCATAATTCTTTCGGTTCTCAACTATGCCTTAGCAATGCTTTTCATCCTCAGACGGTCGATCTAACAGAGCGAACTATCTACACACCTGAAGACATTTTACGCTCTTGTGTCCTTGATTTTGGAGGTTCAAGCATTAGGAACATAACCTTGGTGGAGTTCTCTTACAACAATAGTTTTCACTCCCCCATCGGTATGGCGCCGTTTGAAGCATTGTATGGCTGGCTTTTCCATTATCCGTTGTGGTAGACTGGGGTTGGAGAGTTAGTAATTCTCAGACTGGAACTAGTGTAGAATACAACAGAGAAAGTTCAGGTGATTCCTGAGAGGATAAAGACAACATAGGATTGTTAGAAATCATATTCTGATCAAAGAAGGAGACCATTGGAGTTTGTTTATATGGATCACTTGTTTCAAAAGATGACTCCCCGTTGTGGGTACCGAAGGTTTGGTCGTGGGAGTAAGCTTTATCCCCGATTTAATGGCCTTTCGAGGTGATATCCCATGTTAGGGTTGTGGCATATCGTACAGTACATCCCCCGCTGATGAACGGGATACACTATGTTTTTCATGTATCATAGATCTGTCATTACCTTCAAGAGGAGTCTCACGTCAACAATTTGGGAGATATCGATGTAGATGACAGTGCGACCATTGAGGAGCGACCTGTGGAGATCCATGACCACAAAGAGAAGGTGTTGTGCGGGTGTTATATCGCTTTGGATTGTGTCTTATGGAGAAACGGTGGCATGAATGAGAGTACATAGGAACATGAGTCATAGATACATGCTCACTACCTAGAGTTGTTAGATGTATAACTATTTTCATTTAAAAATGTCCCATTTATGGTTATAGACCATTCGTATTTATGAGATTGAATTCTTTGGTTACTTTTTATGGATTTCATCATTTGAGAGGTATCTTGATGGGTGGTTGTTGGGACATATTTTCTATTCCCTTTTAAGTTTGTTTTGAATTTCCCAGAATGAGAATGTTTTGAGAGGTATTAATTTAATCACCTGGTCCTCACTAGTCTATTCCATTGCCAAAATCTGGTGTCTTGGGTGTTTTGGGAGGTCAAGGTGACTTATTCCCAACACTTTTCCAAATTTACAGTTCACTAAAATTATCATCGGTATCCTTAGGTGAACAGTGTCATCAGTAGCCTTAGGTGAACATTTTAATTAGTAGCCTTTGGTGAATAGTGCATTGGTAACCTTTGGTTAACAGTTTCATCGGTAGCCTTAGGTGAACAGTGCATAGGTGGCCTTAGGTGAACAGTGTCATCGGTAGCCTTAGTTGAACAGTATCATCGATAGCCTTAGGTGAAAGGTGCATTGGTCACCTTAGGTGAATAGTGTATTGATATCCTTATGTGAACAGTGTCATCAGTAGCCTTAGGTGAATAGTGTCATATGTAGCCTTAGGTGAATAGTTTCATCAAGAGCCATAGGTGAACAGTGCATCAGTAGCCTTAGGTGAACAGTATCATCGGTAGCCTGAGGTGAACGGTATAACAGTAGCCTCTATTTCCTTTTCCAAATCTTGAGTTAATTAATAGTGTTTTCATGAACGGTGAGTTTCCAACAGTAGCCTATATTTTCTTTCCCAAATTTTGAGTTCATGAATAGGGTTTCTAGAATATTGAGGTTCCAACCGTAGCCTATATTTCCTTTTCCAAATATCTAGTTCATGAATAGTGTTTCCGGAACGGTGAGGTTCCAACTATGGCCTCTATTTCCGTTGCCAAATTTTGAGTTCATGAACAATGTTTCCAGAACGGTGAGGTTCCAACAGTAGCCTATATTTCCTTTGCCAAATTTGAGTTCATGAACAGTGTTTCCAGAACGTTGAGGTCCCACTGGTAGCCTATATTTATTTTGCTAAATTTTGAGTCCATGAACAGTGTTTCCAAAATGGCGAGGTCTATCAGTAAACACTATATCCTTTGCCAATTTTTGAGTTCGTGAACAGAGTTTCAAGAATGGTGTGGTCCATTAGTAACCTCTATTTCCTTTTCCAAATTTTGAGTTCATGAATTGTGTTTCCAAAACGATGAGGTCCATCAGTTACCTCTACTTCATTTCCCAATTATTTAGTTTTTGAATAGAGTTTCTTGAATGATGAGGTCAATCGGTAATGTCTATTTCCTTTTCCAAATTTCAAGTTCATGAATAGTGTTTCTAGCTTCATATAGTTTATCCCCCTTGACATTTCCTTGGATGTAAAATGCATTTAAAACATTATTTTAAGGACTATAAGGCTGATTCAAAGGCCATTACTCGTATATTAATTTATCCCTAGGCTCAGGATGATTTTAATTGGTCAGACAACATGGTTTAATGCGATACGCTTTTAATGGAGAATCTAATATACCTTGAACCACTGCTCCATTAAACCTTCTAAGGGGATGATGTATATTCCTCCCTAATTCTTCCCCCTTTTTCTATTTTGTGAGACGCTCAAAACTTTCATTCCATCCTGTAGGATTTTCACTTTCAATATTTTCTCTTAGGATTAGTTCCTCTATGTTTTTTATGCAACCAAGCGGTATCGATCAATCTTCTATTTAAGGTCTGATCTATCATCATTATTTTGGATTCATCTCCTTTTGTTTCTCCTTTCCCTTTTATGGAATCTTATCTCCATGTTCCTAATGGTTTTCATCTTGTGTGTTGACTGGTGTGGTGGTGTATCTGCATGTTGAAGTGGATACAGTTGTCAGAGGGGGAGGAGATCGTAACATGTTGGGTGTATTATTCTCGTATAAGAATGGAAAGAATTATTTGAGGTAGGGGATTCATTGTTTCTCTTTTATTTTACATGAAACTGTATTGTTATCATGTTGTATCCCACTAGATCATAATACAATTGACTTAATAAATATTTGAACCGTATAAATAGATTGATATTGATCATATGTTATTGCTTATTGTTTTAATAGGTTGTATGATATCTATGTTTTTTTTATTTACGTTCTTGATGGAAATTTGTAAATAAAATATTGCTAAAATCCATTGATAATTTCTGTTGGCTATGGATAAAGAGGAATGTAAATGAATATGGTTCTTCTTGTTTCAATTTTATGTTAATCAAATTCGTTCCATAAGAATGTTAAATTATTTGTGACTGGTTACTAGTTAGGGTTCCCAAATTTGGAACCTATAAATTATAAATCTGAAATCCATGGTGTATTAAAGAACTGGTTCTTTGATAAAAGATAATTCCTTGTTGGGTTTTGAGTTACCCTCTTGCTTGTTTAAGGGCCAAGAGCCCAGTTGATATGATGTTTTTTTCCTACTGCTTGTATTGTGATGTGAGCCTAGATAGATTTTGTGATATGTGGGGGAATTTAGGCCTACTGGTTGTGGTAGAAGTTGATGCCTAGAGTGGAGAGATGCATCAGTTTATGCATTTGGGTGTCAGGGAGGACACCAGGGATGATAAAATGGGTTTGATGTGAATGTTTGTATGCTTACTCATTCTTATTGGTTGATTATCTGCATTACATTTTCCACTACTCAAGGCAGCTGGCCTTGCATACCCTTCTTCCGAAAGGGGTGATGATGCACAGGGCATGCCACATGATTTATAATGTTTAGATTCTCAATTGAGGATGGGTCTACGCTCTTTATATGTGGGGAAAATACTCAATTGGTAGTTCATCTATTGACATTATTGAGCCCCCTTATGATTAGTAGCATATAATTTTATTCTAGAATGCATGGGATTATGGTAAAGTAATAATATAAATTAATAATTGAATAAATGATGTTAACCCATGGGGTTGGAGCTTGCTGGGGTGCAATGATGAGGATGCAATTTAAATGAACAGTGAACTTTGGGTGTGATGCTAATGAAATATCATGTGGAAATTTATAATGGTTTATTAGGGTTTAGATAATTAATTAACGTAAAGTGAAACTGATAAAAATGGAAGAATGTAATGTAATAAAGCTCTTTAAATGGTTGGGTTCTTATAGGATACCTTGTCTTAGAAGTGTCAGCTCGGAGTCTGAGAGACGTTAGCTGTAGTTAAGTTTAAGAATTGGTTATTTCCATAGTGTGGTTGTGAGCTATGGTAAATTATTTACTTTTTGTTCTTCTATAAGCTACTCTACCTCATATGTTAGGAAAAATAACACCCTGGGGATTCTGAGCCCTGGGGTTGTTTTCCCCAATATTCTGGTTGGAGGATGGATGGTTGACTAACCCCATTTGGCCCCAATCTCTTCTCTTGGTAGTTACTTGTGCTGGTAGTCACAGCGGTTAGTTTTCCCCACAGATGTGGGTAGAGGGATGTAATGGATTTTGGTAATTCACACACATATATTCTGGATGTAGTTTCCTATGGACTACTATAGGCATAACGTGTATAGGTTGTGACCACTTGGGGATTCTTACTTGGTGAGTGGGTTGTAATGGTTGAGGTATAATTCCCAATGTAGGGTACAAATTATTCGAGATGTGGTGGCTCCCAGAAACTTCCTAGTTACTATTCTTACATGGACATGGTGGTTAGGTTGTAAGAGGAGAATTTTAGGGATCTTCACCCAGGTGTCTTCGGGCAAGCCTTTTGGAGAGAGATGCTTAGGATGTGCGACGTTGGGGAAAAGTGGCAAACAAGTGGGTAAGTAGTAGCGGGGTACCTTTGATATTCTTTATTATATTCTATAATCCTGTATGAATTATTTTGTGAGAGTATCCATGGTGAGGATGGGAACTTATTATACCAGTTTAGGTGACGAGTTAGTTTCACATGTTTTTCACTATGCTTTAGCATGCCTTATTTACTTTTTCACAACATTATTCGGGGAGGATCATACACAATATACAATTATACTCACCCTATGTATATATAAACTGTTTTCAGGTCACTAGGAGATGGTTGGAGGTAAATCTGGTTTCTAATCTCCTGGGGTGGCAGGAGTTGTTTTCACTTGTGGTTGCTGTTGTTTTACTTTCCTTTGGTATTTGAAATTTTCCTCTTTCAGTTGTAGTAGTTTTTCCAGACATTACATTTGTCTTCTTGCGATACCATCTATATTACTATCTGAGTTGAATTTGGTTGCTGTCTATCTTATATATCTCTTTCTCATGTGTTCTCATAGAGGGTAATGCTTCCCATATATGTACTTACTATACCCTCAGTGCTTGTCGCCAACCTGAGGCCAACTAGATGTGAGACTCGGGGGGTCATTATCTCCCTTCAAACATTTTCGGCCTAGTAGGGTTCCACTTTGTGAGAAGGGGGCCATGAAAGTTGGTGTGAAACCCATTTTCACATATCTTGATGTTCACTGACATCAAGGGGATCCAAAATATGTTTTCTCACTTCCAGAGGTAAATAATATGTAATCTCAATCATTATGGATTAATTCATACCAAAATGTCATGCCAGTTTGGGGAAGTTCTCTATCTCTTCCTCTTATTCAATCTTGGGAACTAGGATTAGAGGAATGGAATCAATTGGAGGAGTTTCCAATGTTGTTGCACTATGACTGAAATAAGTATGGATGTTAGTATCCCTAACTAAAAATTTAAATCTATACCACTTTTAAGTAAATGGTATCTTGAGGATAAAGCAATAATTATAAACATATAAGGTTGGAACACAAGTTCATCACCATTATAAATTTATAAGGGATGTATTTTAGGAATGGAAATAGGAGAATCCAATAGTTTATACACTCATTGGATTAAATTCCTTGATATCTTGTCGGGATAGATATTTAAACATTTTATTTCAAAACCCAATGATATTCTTGTGGGGATTTTCTTCATGAGGTAAGGAAATTTACTTGAATGAATCCTCATAATTCATTATCATTCACAACTGACGTGGGATAAATGGGTGTTATTCCATTATAAATTTACATAAAGAGTCAACTTGTTGTAGACATCTAAATTGTTGTGAAAATATATTGGGAGCATAGGGTTCATAGATGGTCACTCCATCCACCCAAGCAGATGGAATTCCACCTCACAAATAGATGATGTAACAGAATCTCATTGAAGTCCTTATTCTATTATTTACCACCTCTCTTCAAATTAATGGACTAGGAATGAATACAAAATAGGATAGATCATTTAACAACTCAATAACACTATGGATTCCTAGAGGTGTTGGGTGATTATAGTAATTTTGAGAAGTGTAGGAAGAATGGTGGAATTGGGGATTTTTGCGGTATACTTATATTAATAGCATAGAAAGGGTTCCACCACCCAACCATATAATAACTAGAATGGTTATAAATTGTAAAGTGGAGATCCACCCTCCATAATGTGGCCCAATAACTCTTAAAATGAGTAAGAGTGGGATCATCTATCGGTTTTCCCTTCACCATCATGGCCACCATCATTATGGTGAAAACCCCAAAATTAATATAAGTATAATTATATGATAATATCCTTCCACTCAAAAACCTGGAAAAAAAATCATTCCAATCCAAAATTTGGAGACATTTTTGTCTAAATCTAGTATAAAATTGTTGTATGATGGACCTCCTTGGGAGTATCCTTTTATAAAATGGGAAATCCTCAAAATTATTGATTTAGTGGAGTTATTGTATTTTGAAATTTCATCCCTACACCACTAGATTATAAAAAAACATTTCCAATCAGTAAATGGACTAGGTTAAAGACAATGATTTGGATGTCCTAGTGATTTCCCAGACACATCCAATAGGTCTAACTCCAATATAGGATGCTATTTAATATAAAAAAGGAGTTTATTTCATGGATAAATTCACCATGTATGTTTCCATGAATGGGAAGTTTTCATAATTTTTAAATATACCATATTTGACCTCAAATTTTCCATGCTATAAATATAATGTATTATTTCTCGAACAATAATGGCTGATCAATTCAGGTAACATGTCTATTGGTGAGTATATCACAATATAGGAAATCTATACTAAATGCAATTAAATGAAATACTCTAACTACTATGTAAATTCCTTGAAATTCAATTATACCAAAAATTCCCAATCCCATTCTAATGAGAAACTCCTTCCAAACTACACATCCCACTTAGAGATCCACCCTTCATTTGTATCACCTCAGAAGCGGTTTCAAACTGATGGGTAATATTGAATGGAAGGATTTATGTATATATCATAATCATGCTGGTTCATTTTTTTCCATAGCTAACCATTCACAATAGAGACCTTCTATTGACTTAGTCTGAAAATAATTTATCTCACAACTGATATATTCACTTGACCATGATATTGAGACACCATAAAACAAGTAGATGAGATATTTTGGAGTGTTGAGGTGTTGGGAGAATCATACTGAAGTCCAAAGTTTTATAGTGGCAATCTATTGAAAAAATGGTAATTCAAAAGCATTGTAAAAAATGTAGATTCTTCATATTACCATCTCGATGGAAGATGTATAGATGAATGTCCTATACAATGTTCTCAATAATAGAAGTAATTATCTTAATTTTAGTAAGGGAAGTAGAATATAATGTTTTTTTAATGAGATCCATTTTATCTGAAGGTAAATATCATAAAAAATTAATGACTCATTAAAACGTTATAAAATAATGCGACAAGCACAGTCTACATGGCTCTCAGCCTATGAGGCACTCAATCTGCAAGGCTCTTGTCCATCCTTTAAAGCATGAAAACAACCCATGATGTAGATGATATCATTGTGGGATGTGTTGTAGAAAAATACCTATTTTGGGTGATGACATTGAGTTTTGGAAAAATTCATCTACAAAATAGAATGATATGTGGTAGTAGTTGATGAATTAGAGTTCATAGAGCACTCAGTTTATAGAGAGATTACATAAATGAAAAATGAGTGGTTTCCCAAATTTTTACAGTAATTATCTACTCCACGGTTCCACATGAATATCAAAAAACTAGTTCAAAATAAGAGTATCTTTCTAATCTGAATCACCTTATGTTGGTCTCTATTAGTGAAAATTCTTATGGGGGAATTTGTTGTGTCTAGAAAATTCCCCCGAGAAGGTGAAAATAATTTCATGAATTTTTATGTGTAAAACTAATAAACCCAAAAAATATTTGATGAAAAATAGATCAACAAATCCAATTAGTAAACGATGAGTATGGTCTGCATATAAAAAAACTCTATGTGGACTACCTCTCAACATGGTATCCCACAAAAAAAATAGTTTGTGAGATTCGGATTCATTTGCAACTACTAAAATGGATTTACATCACCCATAAATGAATATCCTTAAATATTTTTTTGGGTGAGGAAGGTCATTTCATTCCCCCATGCATGAAATATTTGTGGTCCTTGGAATCCTTCATAGGATCCCACAAAAGTAAATCCCCAGGGCCACTACAGATGACTGAACATTACGGTAGTTAGTTTCTATACACTAATATAAAAAAATCAAGAGGATAGAAAAAAAGAGAGACTCAAAAATATTTGTAGGATGTAATATAGAATAAAGTAAAATAGCCATCAATTATGACCAGGTAAAACATAACAAATAACCTCTAGGGAGAAAAATAGTTCACCTAGATATCTGAAAAAGAAAAACCCATTCTTGATTCCATTCCACAAAGAATATTGAATATGTCATCACTATATCCCATAACTCTATGTAGTAAAAGTATATGTAGAGCGATCAATTCCCCACATATTATAATTAAACAGAGGAGGAACTTGATCCCACATAGAAAAGAGTTATTCTGATAGATCTTGGACCTGTGTAGAAAAAATGTTGTAGAGGAGGAACCGGGTCCCTCATACAAAAGCACTATGTGTACAAAAACCAGACCCACCTTGCGAAGATCTATTTAGAGGGAACCACACCCAACATAGGAAGACACTATGCATAAGGGGGCCTCTTGAGTTTTTTTCCTTTATCATCACATGTCCATTATACCCCATTTACCCTCTACAAACCATTATAATTAGGTCTAGACAAGGCCTCCCCCCATTCCACCAGATGTATTTGAACAAATAATAGGGCACATCATTGTGTCTTCTTTAGGAATACATACCCACTGTAAACTAGGTCCTCGTGAAATCCCCCTTCACAAGGGGTATCCAAAGATTGTTATAGTGCATACATTCCCTTGGAAATAAGGTTCTCGACCATGGAGGTACTCACATTAAACTCCCCATTCATGATGGGGAAGGAGGGGATCATGATTTCTTTCCCCAGTCATGTGTAGTTCATTATACTCCTATCTTCCCCAATAACCATTCTAGGGAATCCCTCTGGGATTAATTCACTTATCATTATTTCGGGAGGTTTCACATTTTCTCTTCTCCACCCCAAAGGATACCAAAATAGGAGCGGAGATGGGAAAATCAACTCATTTTCATTCTCTCTTTAGGCATATGCCTTTTCTACTGGGTAAAATTAGTGTATTGTGTAGTTATCTCAATCTATCACATACCCTTATTTTTAACAATGATTATGAATCACACTGAGTTAGTGTTTTGAGGTTGTCTTAACACCTACACCAATACCAAATTTTAATTGCCCTCCTCTATATGTGTAAACCCCAACCAACCATACCCATACTCACATGGGCCTCCTATATACTATTTTACCAACATTACTCATCACATATTCATCCTCAATTGGTGAAATTCCCACTCAATCATGGGAATCTTCCTAGGTGTTAGCCACAACTAAAAATAATGAAACTCACATGGGCCCCCTCCTAAGTGTAATCCCCAAAACCATGCCAATATCCTCTCAAAGTATGATATTCCATGTGAGACGAACCATCAAAGGGTCATATTATGGATGAAAAATACAAGGGCCTCCCCAATATAAGAAATCCTATATAAACTATATAAACTATATGGGCTTCGATTATCAACCAAGTGGGATACTAATTAGCCACTAAATGAGGATAATATTCATTAGTAATATATATAATATTCATGTTTTTTATTATTCATAAACACCATTTTAGTGCATTTTAACCTTTGAACATCATTTCACATTATGATTGTAATACGTTCTTAAAATGCACTATTATGTGGTACATTTTTTAACGTCATTTAAAGTACCCAATGAATAAAATGATTGTGACGAATCTAATTTTACATATTTTAATTTTAAATTTTTGGAAATTTATCTACACTTAAATATGAACATGTTTTATTCAGGGATCAATGGAGAATTCATGGAGGATGATGTAGATATTTGGATATGAAAGGAAGCAATTGTGGAGAAGGCAGATTGGACACCAGCCCACTAATGAGACGGTGGGGCCCAACATACAGGCCCAATGAATCCCAACTGTTGTGGATGATAGAATAAATGTATAGTAACTAATAAAACATCGTGATCCAATGCTAATTCGGACTCAATGGTGTCCATTATGTGGCCCAAGTTAGAGATAAAATTATGGGCCTGATTCTGCGGCCCAGAAAAATAGCCCACTAATTTGATCATATCTCGGAATCTACAACTCAAAATGGGCCCACACTTTACAGGCGGTTATAAACCGTCAGGAGCTCCATTTTATGCTTCTATTTCTCACTCTGATTCGGTCATATAGAAGGTCTTACAAGGGGATATTTTCAGTGAAGGAAAGCTGGCTGCCACCTCGGGTCAAGGGTGGAAAAATCAACTCACCCTTACTTTCCACCCACCTATGGACTACCACAATTAATTGAGGAGACTTGGACTGTTGGAGGCTCTGCCCAAGGGCTCAAAAATTCCTATTTAAGGAAGTGGTGTTGGAGCATTGAAGAATCTTGAATGATTTTTTCAATTGTAATGTTATGCTGCAATTTTGTTGTCTCAAATTTATCTTTCACATGTAAGTTGATCAATTCAATTTATTTTCTTAATAAAAGTACTTCTTCTACTCTTATTCTATTTTTATTCGTATCACTTTGATACTGTTGGATCAAGGTGTGAATATATTCACACCAAACCTTGTGAAATTATTCTCACAACGGTGGAGTGATCATTTTATTTTTGTTGTTTTCTTTACGTCTCCATTTCCTCCCTCATGAGTCTACTTTCCGCTTCCATTGAAACCATGGGATAAATGGAGGGATAACCCACTTATGGGTTGATCCAAGGGAGTATAAAGGGGATGGATTGGATGTTATTTATCACCTCATTAATGTTTAATCACTTCTTTAATTGAGATTTTAATTTGATTATTTATAAACTCCATCGTCCTTGTTTAATTTAAGGCCACACACTTCAAGTGCTGATACGAATCTTTACCTTGAAGTGCTCACAACTTTTATCCTTTAAGTGTATATGTGAATAGTATTAAAGGGTGTAGGAATTAAACTAGAAAGTGATGATGTTGTTTTATCTCCATAAATGAACCCATCTCAAATATAAGAAATTGAGATCATTAAAAAGGAAATACGTCCAATCCACCCCAAGCGATAACCTAGGATAAACTCATTATTTTAAATTGAATTCACCTAAGTCTCTGAGTTTTACTTTAAACCCATCTAAAATAAACCCATGTTGGCCACTTCATAGCCAAAAACAGTCCATAGAATGTACGTGTCTATAAGTTACTTCTTATGTCTCTGAGGATTCGACAACCCATACTAAACTACAAGGGTCATCTTACCTTCTTCTCTTGGGTAAATTTGAGCGAGAAACAAATTTTGGCGCCATTTCCAGGGACCTAAGTAAGTTATCTTAGACACTATCATTCTTTTTCCCATCCCTCTTCTCTTATCTCATCCCCAATTTCACTCCTATGGAAATCAATTTTGAACAAGCCCAAACATGGGGAACCTATCTCTACGTTGATCACCCAACCCCATGTGTGATGTATAATTACCATCCTAATTTCTACATGTGGGATCATCAAAAACATAATGAACCACAATTTTTTTTCTCCAATTCTCCACAAAACATTCCAAAATATAATGAGTCTCAATCCCCATAGAGCCAATATGAACACCCTCCTGTGCAATTCCAACAACTTAATTATCCACCTGAAATAGACCATATTTATCAACCCCTTACCCATAAAGATCCTCAAACATTACATGAAAAATTGTGTCAACAAATGGAGATAATGAATTTTGAGGTTTCATCATTGATGTTAGAACTACAAAGCATTAAATATTGTGAGGAACCCATCCCTACACAAACTGTCCCTTCCATAACCTTATGTGAAGTGTCTAGTTTCCCACAAACCTCTCATGAATTTACTAAAGAGAAAACCTTTGGTTTTGGGGAAGATTACGAGGATCAAGGAATTGTTGATGGGTTTTTAAATCAAGAGGAAAATGATTTTTTTATTCACAAGAAGGAAATTTGACATAATGGACTGAGTCTCATGAATATAACTCCATTGATGATTTTTCAAAAATACAAATCACTAAACCATTAAGAGAAATCACAAACATTGAGTCCATACACATTCTTGAAATGATCTTTCTAATTTTTTGGTTGAATCTTCTTTTCAAAAGGAACCAATTTTGTTGAGAAATTTGGAAAATGAAACTGTGTTGGATTCAAAATAACAACTTGTGTCTAAATGTCATATCCAACATGAGCTCCAAATTATGGTCCTTCCCTCCCCTCTAAATAATACCTTCATATGTTATAATCATGACCTTTCAATTAGAATTCATTCTTCTCTTGAAACCAAAAAAATTGGAGTGTTCATTGATGTCTTAGGAAAGACTACAAAGGAAACTGGATCAACCATTTCTGATATTCCTTTGATTTTACCATTAATTTTAGAACATAGGTTTTTTGCATGAAACGAATTATAAACATAGAATCAATCTCAACCTAGTATAATTGTTGAAACATGTGGTCTTTAAAATGTTGAAAGTTGGTATTTGGTAAGTTGTGGGGTTCAAGTCGAGCTAGCGGCATTAAACCAAAGCACTGCACGTGAGGCAAACTGTGGTTTTCATCTTTGCGAATCATTTTTTTCTTCATAAAATAGGATTAATTAATCATTTTGATATTTAAAAATTAAAAAAAAGATTGTTGATCTGTTCTTCTATTATGAGTATGGAAGGGTATGAAAGGGGAGCACCATATTCATCTGTTTCACATGGTGTGATCCTGAGTAATACCTTACCCAGAAATTTAAAAAGAAGAAAATGTATCATCAGTTTATTTTATTTTATATATATACTTATATTTTACTTTTATATATATATACTCTTTTGTTTTGTTTGTTTTTTTCCATTTTCCACAAGGGAACTCTGCAAGCGACATGGATATCAAAGGACAAAATTGGAGTAGTAAGAACTTCAAACATCAACCACCAAGTGACTTCATTCCATGACCCTTGTTTTCAATTTCCTTTTTTAACTTTCATTCTCTACCTCTAACCCCTTATAAATTTTTGTTTCGTTAAACACTAGGGATAGTGTTATTTTAAGTTGGGGGGGAGATAAAATAAAAAATGCTTTTGTGTCAAAAAAATGAATGATTTGAAAAAAAATTGTGTAAAAGGAATGAAAAATTCCTTTAACATTGAACATGGTAATATACATTGCACACTTTGAAACTGAATATCAAATAATTTAGTATGCCCTGATTCTGATTTTAATCCTTGTATAATTTCATGACCATAGATTTTGGAAAGTGTGGCTGTCCAATGTGATATTTCATTGTTTATATTTTCATCCAAATAAAAAAAGATCACAATGCACGTCCTTTGGATAGTGGGGCATTAGTTTGAGTTCATGGGGTCCCCTAAATAAATATCATAGGTTTGGTGATAATTTTAGTTTAATATGAGTATTAAAAAAATTAAAAAAAATTGCACGTAGAGCAATGAAATGACCTAATGCGTGGCTTTCGACACTTGGGGATCATGACTCCATAGTTGTCTGGCCCAGAGTTAGTAATTTTATCACTATTTTGGGTAATTTGAATGTTTTTTTGAATGAGTTAACTCGAGATGATGCCCGAGTATATGGGCTTCATGTGGTGCCCAAAGGTCTTTGAGCCTGGGAGTCATCGGCAAAGTCTCTCTACAGGGGTTGACTCTTTTGAGTGCTACATCAATTACCATGGAAAAATTGCAAACAAAAAAACAAAAAAAAAAACAAAAAAACAAAAAAACGAAAAAAATAATACAATTTTTTTGAATACTCATATTAATATTGAAATGTGATTCCACCTAGCACTTCCGTAATTTCCCCCTTGAATAAAGATGAACCACCATGTCTATTGTGATGCACAACACATCCTCAAACTTCATTGATATTGGATGAAATATGGCAATGAATTTGAACAAAGGAATGGGATTGGGATTGAGATCTGCTTATGAAACTATCTTGTATTAAAATATTTTTATGGGTTTCATGATTTTTTGGTATAAGGGTTTTGGTGATCATTGTGTATTAAAATGTTTTTGGAAAAAGGAATTCGAATTTCATATTGTAGAGATTTATTTTTCTTGGGAGTAGCAAAACTCAAGTTGGGGGTGTGATTATCCACTAAATGAGGCTAATATTAATTGGTAATATATATAATATTCATGTTCTTTATTATTCATAAACACCATTTTAGTGCATTTTACACTTTGAACATCATTTCACATTATGATTGTAATACCATCTTAAAATGCACTATTATGTGGTACATTTTTGAACATCATTTAAAGTACCCAATGATTCATCTGATTATGAGGAATCTAATTTTACATATCTTAATTTGATATTTTTGAAAATTTATCTACACTTAAATATGAACATGTTTGATTCAGGGATCAATGGAGAATTCATGGAGGATGACGGAGATATTTGGCAATGAAAGGAAGCAATTCTGGAGAAGGCAGATTGGACGCCAACCCACAGATGAGACTGTGGGGCCCAAAATTCTGGCCCAATGAATCCCAAATGTTGTGGGATTCTATCAGAAATGTATAGGAACAAATCACCCCTCATGATCAAATTCTAATTCGGCCTCCATGGTGTCTATTTAGGCGGCCCAAGTTAGAGATAAAATTTTGGGCCAGATTCTACGGCATAGAAAAACAGCCCACTAATTTGATACTATCTCGGAATCCACAACTCCAAATGGGCCCAAATTTTATAGGAGGTTAGAAGACATCTGGTGCCCCATTGTCTTATTCTATGTCCCACTCTGATTTGGCCATCTAGAAGGTATTACAAGCGCGTCTATTCTGTGAAGGAAAGATGGATGCCACCTCAGGTCAAGGGTGGAAAAATCAACTCACCCTTACCTTCCACCCACATATGGCCTACCATAATTAATTGAGGAGACTTGGACTATTGGAGGCTCTACCCAAGGCCTCAAAAATTCCTATTTAAGGAAGTGGTGTTGGTGGATTGGAGAATCTTGGATGCTTTTTTCAATTGTAATGTTATGCAGCAATTTTGTTGTCTCAAATTTTTCTTTCACATTTCAGTTGTTCAATTCACTTTAGTTTCTTAATAAAAGTTCTTCTTATACTCTTATTATGTTGTTTTTATATCATTTTGATACTTTTGGATCAAGTTGTGAATTTATTCACACAAAACCTTGTGAAATTATTCACACAATGGTGGAGTGATCATTTTATTTTTTTTGTTTTCTTTACATCTCCATTTCCTCCCTCATGGGTCTACTTTCCGCTTCCATTGAAACCATGGGATCAATGGAGGGATAAACCACTTATGGGTTGATCCAAAGGAGTATCAAGGGGCTGGATTGGAAGTTATTTATCACCTCATTAATGTATAATAACTTCTTTAATTGAGATTTATATTTGATGATTTATAAACTCCATCGTCCTTGTTGAATTTAAGGACACACACTTCAAGTGCTAATACGAATCTTTACCTTGAAGTGATCAAAACTTTGATCCTTAAAGTGTATATGTGATTAGTATTAAAGGGTGTAGGTATTCAACCAGTAAGTGATGATGTTGTCTTATCTACTTAAGTGAACCCATCTCAAATATAAGAAATTGAAATCATTAAAACGGAAATACGTCCAATCCACCCTGAGCGATAACCTACGATCAACTCATTCTTTTAAATTGAATTCGCTTAAGTCTCTTAGATTTACATTAAACCCATATAAAATCAACCCATGTGGGCCACTTCATAGACAAAATCAGTCCATAGAATGTACGTGTCTATAGGTTACTTCTTAGGTCTCTGAGGATACGACAACCCAAGCAAAACTACAAGGACCGTCTTACCTTCTTCTCTTGGGTAACATTGAGTGAGAATTAGATACATAGGAAGCCTCACTGTGTTCCAAAACCAACACCTCAAATTCACCCAAATATTATATGGGCCATTTTCCCAGTAGAGTCAGATCCAAATTGGAAGTCCATATTCCTCATGTGCTATTTTTATCCCCATCATTATTAGCCCATATTCCTAGTAAGATCATATTTACACATAGAAGACCACATTTATTCTAGGAAGTCTTAACCACCTCAAAATAAGTCCCATACCAAACATTAATTTTGAACTTTTCACCTATGCGTACATTCCAAAAGACGTTAATCTATATGGTGTAGTCCTAATAACATGATCATAAAAGTTATGATATGTATCATTAATTGGAATATAATAGTATGGTTTTTTATTCATTTCATGATGATACATATGAATCCAATTATATGGGTTCAATACCAACCTCAAAACAACACCCATATCCCTGGATTGTGATATGTTCTAGATCGCAGCGCTTTCAGGATTAAAACTAGAATTTTAATCAATAATGACCATAAAATTTATAATTTATAAAAAAATGGACACCTTTGGTGGATAATTTAAGATACACATGGATATTTCTATGGATTCATATCATCGTATTAAAATAGGTGATAAAATTTCCATGCATTCCTATCATTTATTATTACCCCATGGTAACCCATGTTTCACTTTAGAATGAAATAGAATTCATGAATACCTCTTAAATATAAAATTGGGTCATATAGTATATAATAATTTCCCCCAAAAGGATGTGATCATCCCGAATACCCATCCTCTCAACCAATGTTTGTTCTTAAGTATTGCGTGTTATGACCACAAAAAACTATTTGTATTTTGAAGGTATGTCCACAAGATATCATTCATATATTCTATATGTTTATTTAATTTAATTTTAAATGATTATGTGGGTGGAAGTAGTGATATAAATTATTTCCACACTTTCTAAAATGAAGAATAATTTTATTTTGAACATTATGATTTAACCAATGATCCTTTCATGGACTTAAATCCATGGTATTATTTATTGTATTATCAACTGAATTTTTTCCAAAAAAATCACAAATAAGGGTTAATTTTTATTATTATATCATTGTATTGACAATAATTTTTTCATCTTACATGTTTATAATAAATATTTTCGTCATAACAAATAGTTATTTATGCTTTGGATTCTGAATAAAACCATATAGGGTAATTAATTATAAGGCCCCAGCCTTAAACATTACTTAATCTTGGGTTATTACAAGATTACACATTGAGGATCTTTTCAGGTTTAGAGTTTTAGAGAATTAGATCATGAAACATGCATTACATTCCACATTTAAACAAAGTGGTTACATAAAAGACATTATTCATTATTCCCATCAACGGAAACATATTTAAAATAAAACATGGATTATTTCTTGACTCATCCTTGACACTAACATCACATCATGTACCTTTCCCTTGACCTGTGAAAAAACATTTCAAAAACCTGGGATGAGCATAAAAAGCTCAGTAAGGGTTATAAAAATATGTAAAGGAAACATGATTTCATATATACATAAGAATGAAATCATATTTTACCCATAAAACATATGAACTTTAAAATACCTCATCAATCATGAATAAAACATAGAAATAATAAGACATAAATGGTAACTTGAGGCATTAATAACATTCTTATGTAGGGAGTAACCCTCTTGGTTACGTTTTGGAATACCCATCATAGTATATTCCCTAAATAACTTCAGAGAAACTTTAACGTTTCACTCCTTCATGTTACCCAAGCATTGGAGAGGTATATCGGGATCACCCTCCCATAGTCTATCACAGAACCACCCGTCATCAAAATAATTCCCAAGAACCATAACATAATCGTATCACATAAAACATGCATAAAGGAAACATAAAATTTACACATTTCAATCACAAGATATCAATACAACACATTGATATAATAAAAAAATTATGAAAACCATTTTCAATACAAAAATAAATGAAAAGTAAAACATGGTATTTATTTTTCTTTTAAAAAGAAGGTATGGCTTGTAGTGGAATCCGAAACTCAAATAATGGTCACGGCGGTGGAGAATTCGTTGTCGCCGCATACGTACGACAAAAACATTCCCTTTTGTTGTTTAGTAAACACTTCGTATAAAACATATTCCTTCTAAATAAACATAAAATTCATAGGGGTTTATAAACCGTATAAAAGAAGGTTGTGTGTGAAACAAAATATGCCTCAATGAAAGGAAATTGAGACGAAGTCCCTTACAAAGACGGTATCCTTGGTTTAAGGATAAATCAATTACATAATTATGTGCAACAAATTAATTCACCAAATATAAGTTGATATTAAGTGTAAAATAATCAAAGTTTATCCACACATATTCAAAGGATGACATCTTCAATAACTACATGTTGAACCCAAAGAAATCGAAATTGGGTTAAGAAGTTTCCTTGACAGCCTAACGACATCACATCAAAAAAAGGGTATCTCATCACTTGGACATAAAATTTACATCAATAAGGATATATGAGAACATATACCAACATAACAATATGTAAATTAAAATACCCAACAAAAGAAGTCTTTTAAAAAGAGGAGGGTGAAAGGTTCCTTTACCGACATGGGTATCTTTCGAAACATACGCCCCGTGAAAGAAGTACAATACAACATTGATGTAAATACTCATAAATGAAAGAATATTATATAATGAATAAAATAATGGTCAGTACATACACCAATCAAAGGAAATTGTGGAAAATGTAGCATAAATCTCACAGGAATAAAAGTGAGATGAAAAATCCCTTACGAAAACTCGGCAGTCTAACGGCGCTACTTAGAACTTCCAAAAATTGATTGATGAGATAAAATAGGATATCTAATCACATTATAATAAAATTCACAGTAAGAGAAATATAAAATACCATCCCCCATCATAAAAAAAGACGAGCTTAAAATAAGTGACATAAAGAAGAGTAGTTAAAAATAAAGAGAGGGGTTAGATCTCTTACGAAAATTCGGCAGCCTAACGACGCCACTGAAAACATCCAAAATAGATTGATGAGAGAGAATAGGGTCTCTAATAATATGAACATAAAAATTACAGTAAGAGTAATATAAAATAACATGCCAATAACAAGAAAGATTATCTTTAAAAGGAATGACATAAAAGAGCATACTTAAAAAGAAAGAGAGGAGTAGGATCCCTTACCTCAAGTCCAACTTGTCTTGTTCATTTCTTTATATTCCTGAATAATAAACTTTGGTTAATTAATAATTCCCTAAGTACCTCCTTTAGAGATTATTATTCAGTTCATATCACATATTATAATGTTATTATAATTTTTAATATTGTTAGTTCATATCAAACGTTTTTGCCGATGTTTGGTACATGAGTCATAAATGAACTTGTTTGAAAAAAGATTGCCCATGTAGTTATAAGTAAATAATTTACAAAATAGTATTAATGATTAAAATATCATATATATATAGTAAATATTCATTTTATACTATTCTATATCATTTGGAGATAAAAAAATGAAAAGCACCGTTCATGGAGACGGTAGGTCGTACGTACGCATGAACGCTACTTTCATTTTTTGTCATATTAATGGAATTAAAACAAAATGAGATATGTATATATATGTTATAATTCCAGAATTATATCCATAATTTAATGTAATATATTACATATATATCCATTATATATATTTACTTATAATATTACATAAGATTTTGAGATAAGAAATGAAATGTACCGTTCATGGAGACGGTAAGCCGTACGTACGCATGAACACTACTTCCATTTCTATTTCATATTTAATGGAATTAAAACATAATGATACATAATAGTATTTTAATTATAGTATGGTATCATATATAATATCATTAAATATATCCTTTATACGTACCACATATGATATTAACGAATCAAATCACTTTGAGGGGGCGGTAGTCCGCACTTCCTTAAATGAAGATATCACGTTTACCCATAATGGAAACCATAAAGGTACACCATAAATGAAAAATACAGAATATAAAGTAAAACATAAACATATTATATATCATATATAAATATAGTTTCATCTTAATGGCCACCTTTGAAGGTGTGAGAAGAATGTTAAACAATCATCGTTTCGGGAGGCAGAAATTCGCCATCCACAGAAACAATATGTTTTTTAACCATTAGATGTAGGTGTGTGTAAGTGTAGCTCAAATAATTCTTATAAAAACATAATATTATATTGAATATACTGTATTTGTTACAAAATAAATTAATAAAAAGAGTTTAGTGGGTTGGAGAAGCAAAATAAAACAAAAGGACACAAATGAAGGCATTACCTTAAAATCGGTTAACTCCCTTTGGTTTGAGCTCAAAGGCTTCCTTGGGAAGACTTCTGCCCAAAGTGAGGCTTCAAGGAGTAAGAGAGGGAATTGGAGAGACAAAATGGGCAGGGGTTGGCCGAGCCAAAGGCTTTGGGAGTGTGGGTAAGGAGGTAGAGGTGGGGGCCTTTTATAAGAGGAGAGGAGGGGCACTCTTGTAAAGTTACAAAATTTTACTTTATTTTCAAAAGAGTTTCGGATTTTAAAGGTCCAAAATTGATGTATTTCGAGGATAAGGTGATACGGCTTCTACATCCACTCATAAAAAAGGTTTTGGACATGTGTAGGTCTTAGATATTACATTATCATTCCATTTTGTTTAAATCGTTAAATAATGAGGTCATCGCTGCATCATGATAATGTCATAAATAATTTAATTTATTTAATTTATAAAAATTATAAAATAAATACTATGATGTAGGAATTATTTTTATCTTTCCAATTACTATTTATAGTCAAAAATATTACTTGTATAACCACATGTAAAAATTGTTTTAGTAAAACATCCCATGTTTGTGTCATTTTTACTTTAACATTAAATAAAAAGATATTTATGTCATTTTCCAACCAAAGTGGCTCCATGGGGTCCCCAAGTTGACCCATGTATTGTCTTTGTCGGCCATGACACATCCCATGAGGGTAAGTCATGTTTCTAGGTCATTTCATTTTATTAAAACATTATTCTTACCATAAACTACACTAATTACCTCTAATCGCGATTAAAAACTTAATAAGTTACTATTCACCAAAAAATTATTTTTATCCCATTGAACCACATTTTAATTATTAATGACAACCATTTATGTTGGATTTTTGAAATTCAAAACACAAAGATGGAAAATTTTATTTAAATGGAAAAATCAGTTTTTATAAGTACCACTTAGTGGTTTCACTATTCATCAAAAATTGAAGTTTTTCACAAAAATCCCAAAAATTCACCCTAAGCTATATTTGATATTCCAAATTCAAAAATTAAGTCTATTTTACAAAATTCAGAACATATAATCCACATTAATTAATTTAATAATTAATTCCCGCTGTCAGAGCAAATAGCGTGTTTTTATGAAACAATAAGTATCAAAAGATTAACACTAGTTTAAGTCTGATTTCAATGTGAAATTAATTCCAACGACCACTATTGGATTTAATGGTAAAAATATATTCTAATTTTACTTTAAAACCAATTAAAAAGATAATCTAATCATATAAATAAATTAGATTAAAAAGAGGTTTTGAATTAAAATACAATATTTTACACTATTCATTAAAAAATGAACTTTATCAGAAAGATACCAAAAATTTACACAAAGTAAATTTTGATGTCCCAATTCATAAGAAAAGTTTTATTTGGTCCAATAGAATTTATAAGAGTTAACAAAACTATATTTAATGACGGTTTTCCATCAAAAGGCGATAAGTGAACCTTTAGTGAAAACTAGGGCATATACGCCTAAAATTGAATTCTTTCCGTATTTTAAGCCTTTATCATTTATTGGATAAATGTAAAAACATTGTAAAACATATATAATCATATTTTAGTTATTTATATCCATTCCCGCCAATACAACAGCTACATGTTAACTACCATTTAAAATAATATTATTCTATTATTAGTGTGCAACGTAAGATTCCCAAGAAACTCGTTGTTGAGTGTTGGGTACGCCATCGATCATAGCGTCCCCTTTAAAGTCATATTAATATTTTTTATTAACAAATATGGATAAATATGAAAATTTCATTTCTTTATTTACCTGGGGAGTTACATCCTTTTCCCCTTTTGGGAATTTCGTCCTCGCAATTTTTAAAATTGAGCTTGGAAACAACCTTGAAAGTCCCACATCAGAACAAGAGTCGGTAAAAAAATCACTTTAATATAAAGAAAGATAAGTACAGAGGTCACTCAAGTTAACCCATACTAGGATTCCATGTAGAAAAACCTGGACATGGAAGAAAAAGAAAAGGGTCATGTTCTTGAGGGAGAGTGATAGAAAACATGTCTAGGAGAAAGTTAACCATAAGAAAATCACAAACTTGTGATGGGTTAAACGGTATTCAATTCCCCAGTAGGAAAATTTAATAGACAACATTTTTGTTTTAAGTTAATTTTTATTGAGGAATTTATTCATAAGGAAACATAATCACTTATCATATTGACTTTCAACTTTTACTATATTCCTTAATCAAACTCATATTTTTTTTCCAAAAGACGAGTATTTAGGGAGACTTGTTCGCATTAAGAGTACTATAATCAAATTCTAGAGAATCACATAATCCACCAAAGAGAACTATATAATTACCATGTTTTTAAGCTTTAACCAAAAACAAAACCAAAAAGGTTAGTACAAGGTCAGATAATCAAGGAAAGGATAACCCTTTAAAAAGAAAATCTATGCTTAATCTCCAAAATTTGTCCAACAAAACCCAAAGTTCAACGAGGACCATCCGATAAACAATTTTTCCATAAAATTATTCAAATTAAACCAATCTAAGATTGAAACCTAAATATTTGAAGGATTTAGTCACATAGTATTCCAAGTTAAATCTTAACATTTATCTCCAAACAACATCAGTTTCTCTTAATGTCTCGTATTGAAATGTAATTAACCTAATCACATATCCTCCATGATAGGTTAATAAATTTACATAGATAACCCAAAATCAACATAATCTTAATTCATAAAATCATCTAACTAAAAATAATCAGTCAAACTAACCAGGGACTTCACGTAGTCCAGTGGTAGGCGATAAATACCTGTTGCGCTTTGGTTGTGGGTTCGATTCCCGCAGCTTTGTCCGACGCGACAGGTTGTCACACGGTCTGCATGTCGTCCTTTTTCCAAAACTATATAATTCTTAAAACATTCCCCAAAACGAGATAAAATCTTCAAAAATAAACATAACATATTTTAACCTCAAGTTTATCTCATGCCTTTCATTTTCCAGCATATCATATAATAACCCATAATTACCTCAAAAGTAGGGATCATATAAACTATAATGGTTACCTTTATATTTATTACCCAAACATCCACATCGATTGGTAATCTCGTACAAGATGCATTAAGTATCAAACCAAGGTTCAAGTGGTTGATCATGACTCCTTGATAGTTGTTTTAGAACAACCACAAGTTTCCTCATTGAATCCCCCATTTCATCCAGTCTCTTAATTAGAGAACCACCACAATTTCCTTCAAACCTATTGTCACTTTGGTTCCTACTAGATCCATCCATTTACTAAAACCAAAAAGGTCAGTGTGAGTATATCAACAAAACAATCATGTACTAATGAGAAAGATAAACACTAAGATATACTTACTCATTCACTTTATCTAAAACTAGGACTCTTTCTGAAATCCTAACCATCATGTTAATGTCACATATGCTTAAAGAATACCCTAACGTATAAAGTTATCTAAATCGACCTTTGATACCAACTATAAGGCCCCAGCCTTAAACCTTACTTAATCTTGAGTTATTACAAGATTACACATTGAGGATCTTTTCTGGTTTATAGTTTTAGAGAATTAGATCATGAAACTTGCATTACCTTCCACATTTAAACAAAGTGGTTACATAAAAGACATTATTTATTCTTCCCATAAACGGAAACATATTTAAAATAAAACATGGATTCTTTCTCGAATCATCCTTGACACTATCATCACATCATGTACCTTTCCCTTGACCTGTGAAAAACATTTCAAAAACTTAGGATGAGCATAAAAAGCTCAGTAAGAGTTATAAAAATATGTAAAGTAAACATGAGTTCATACATACATAAGAATGAAATCATAATTTGCCAATAAAACATAGTCACTTTAACATACCTCATCAATCATGAATAAAACATAGAAATAATAAGACATAAAAGTTAACTTGAGGCATTCATAACACTCTTACGTAGGGAGTGACCCTCTTGGTTACATTTTGGAATACCCATCACAGTATATTCCCTAAATCTATTCAGAGAAACTTTAACGTTTCACTCCTTCGCGTTACCCAATGCATTGGAGAGCTATATCGGGCTCACCCTCCCTTAGTGTATCACGGAACCACCCGTCTTCATAATAATGCCCAAGAACCATAACATAATCGTATCACATAAAACATGCATAAAGGAAACATAACATTTCCACATTTCAATCACAAGATATCAATAAAACACATTGATATAATAAAAACATTATGAAAACCATTTTCAATACCAAAATAAAAGAAAATTAAAACATGGTATTTATTTTTCTTTTAAAAAGAAGGTATGGCTTGTAGAGGAAGCTGAAACTCAAAAAATGGTCACGGCGGAGGAGAAGTCGTTGTCGCCGCATACGTACGACAAAAACATTCCCTTTTGTCATTTAGTAAACACTTTGTATAAAAAATATTCATTTTGAATAAACGTAAAAGTCAAAGGGGTGTATACACCGTATAAAAGAAGGTTGTGTGTAAAACAAAATTTGCCTCAATGAAAGGAGATTGACATGAAGTCCCTTACAAAGATGGTATCCTTGGTTTAAGGATAAATCAATTACATAATTATGTCTGAAAAAATAATACACCAAATATAAGTGTATATTAAGTGTAAAATAATCAAAGTTCATCCACACATATTCAAAGGATGACATATTCAATAACTACATGTTGAACCCAAAGAAATCGAAATTGGGTTAAGAAGTTCCCTTGACAGCCTAACGGTGTCACATCAAAAAAAGGGTATCTCATCACTTGGACATAAAATTCACATCAATAAGGATATATGGGAACATATCCAAACATAACA
The DNA here is from genome assembly GCA_963277665.1 of Viscum album. Taxonomy (NCBI): domain Eukaryota; kingdom Viridiplantae; phylum Streptophyta; class Magnoliopsida; order Santalales; family Viscaceae; genus Viscum; species Viscum album. The sequence goes on from OY728137.1 coordinate 1,023,694,863, forward strand.
ATATGTAAATTAAAAGACCCAACAAAAGAAGTCTTTTAAAAAGAGGAGGGTGAAAGGTTCCCTTACCGACATGGGTATCATTCGAAACACGCACCCCATGAAAGAAGGACAATACAACATTGTTGAAAATACTCATAAATGAATGAATATTACAAAATTGTTAAAATAATGGTCATTACATACACCACTCAAAGGAAATTGTGTCATATGTAGCATAAATCTCACAGGAATAAAAGTGAGATGAAAAATCCCTTACGAAAACTCGGCAGCCTAACAGCGCTACTTAGAACTTCCAAAAATGGATTGATGAGATTAAATAGGGTATCTCATCACATTACAATAAAATGTACAACAAGAGGAATATAAAATAACATCCCCCATCATAAAAAAAAGAAAAGCTTAAAAGAAGTGACATAAAGAAGAGTACTTAAAAAGAAAGAGAGGGGTTAGATCTCTTACGAAAATTCGGCAGCCTAACGGCGCCACTCAAAACATCCAAAATAGATTCATGAGAGGGAATATGGTCTCTCATAATATGAACATAAAAATTACAGTAAGATTAATATAAAATAACATCCCAATAACAAGAATGATGATATTTAAAAGGAATGACATAAAAGAGCGTACTTAAAAAGAAAGAGAGGAGTAGGATCCCTTACCTCAAGTCCAACTTGTCTTGTTTGTTTCTTTATATTCCTGAATAATAAACTTTGGTCAATTAATAATTCCCTAAGTGCCGCCTTTAGATATTATTATTCAGTTCATATCACATATTATAATGTTATAATAATTGTTTAATAATGTCAGTTCATATCAGACGTTTTTGCCGATGTTTGGTACATGGGTCATAAATGAACTTGTTTAAAAAAAGATTGCCCATGTATTTATAAGTAAATAATTTCCATAATAGTATTAATGATTAAAATATCATATATATCCAGTAAATATTCATTTTATACTATTTAATATCATTTGGAGATAAAAAAAATCACCGTTCATGGAGACGGTAGGCCGTACGTACGCATGAACGCTACTTTCATTTTTTGTCATATTAATGGAATTAAAACAAAATGAGAGGTATATATATATATGTTATAATTCCAGAATGATATCCATAATTTAGATGTAATATATTACGTATATATCCATTATATATATGTACTTATAATATTACATAAGATTTTGAGATAAGAAATGAAATGTACCGTTCATGGAGACGGTAAGCCGTACGTACACATGAACGCTACTTCCATTTCTATTTCATCTTTAATTGAGTTAAAATATAATGATACATAATATTATTTTATTTCCAGTATGGAATCATATATAATATCATTATATATATCCTTTATACGTACCACATATGGTATTAACGAATCAAATCACTTTGAGCGGGCGGTAGTCCGCACTTCCTTAAATGAAGATATCATGTTTACCCATAATGGAAACCATAAAGGTATGACATAAATGAAAAATACAGAAACTTAAGTAAAACATAAACATATTATATATCATATATAAATATAGTGTCATCTTAATGGCCACCATTGAAGGTGTTAGAAGAATGTTGAACAATCATCGTTTTGGGAGGCAGAAATTCACCATCCACGGAAACAATATGTTCTTTAATCATTAGATGTAGGTTTGTGAAAGTGTAGCTCAAATAATTCTTATAACAACATCCTAGTACATTGAAGATACTGGATTTGTTACAAAATAAATTAATAAAAAGAGTTTAGGGGGTTGGAGAAGCAAAATAAAACAAAAGGACACAAGTGAAGACATTACCTTAAAATCGGGCAACTCCCTTTGGTTTGAGCTCAAAGGCTTCCATGGGAAGCCTTCTAACCAAATTGAGGCTTCAAGGAGTAAGAGAGGGAAGTGTAGAGACAAAATGGGCAGGGGTTGGCCGAGCCAAAGACTTTGGGAGTGTGGGTAAGGAGGTAGAGGTGGGGGCCTTTTATAAGTGGAGAGGAGGGGCACTCTTGTAAAGTTACAAAATGTTACTTTATTTTCAAAAGATTTTCTGATTTTAAAGTTCCCACATTGATCTATTTGGAGGATAAGGTGATAATGGTTCTAAATACACTCATCCAATAGGTTTTGGACATGTTTATGTCTTATATATTACATTATATTTCCATTTTATTTAAATCGTTAAATAATGATGACATCGCTGCATCATCATGATGTCATAAATAATTTAATTTATTTAATTTCTAAAAATTATAAAAAAACTACTATGATGTATTAAATCTTTTTATCTTTCCAATGACTATTTATAGTCAAAAATATGACTCTTATAACCCCATGTAAATTTTTTTTTAGTAAAACATCTCATGTTTGTGTCATTTTTACTTTAACATTAAATAAAAAGATATTTATGTCATTTTCCAACCAAAGTGGCTCCATGGGGTCCCCAAGTTGACCAATGGATTGTCTTGGTCGGCCATGATACATTAAATTAGGGTAGGACATGTGTCTAGGTCATTTCATTTTATTAAAACATTATTCTTACCATAAACTACACTAATTACCTCTAATCGCGATTAAAAACGTAATAAGTTAATATTCAACAAAAAATTATTTTTATCCCATTGAACCACATTTTACATATAAATGACAACCATGTATGTTGGATTTTTGAAATTCAAAAGACAAATATGGAAAAATTTCATTTAAATGGAAAAATCAGTTTTTATAAGTACCACTTAGTTGTTTCACTATTAATCAAAAATTGAAGTTTTTTCACTAAAATCCCAAAAATTCACCCTAAGCTATATTTGATATTCCAAATTCAAAAATGAAGTCTATTTTACAAAATCAAAAACATATAAGCCACATTAATTAATTTAATAATTAATTCCCGCTGTTAGAGCAAATAGCATGTTTTTATGAAACAATAAGTATCAAAAGATTGACACTAGTTTAAGTCTGATTTCAATGTGAAATTAATTCCAACGACCACTATTGAATTTAATGGTAAAAATATATTCTAATTTTACTTCAAAACCAATTCACAAGATAATATAATCATATCAATAAATTAGATTAAAAAGAGGTTTTGAATTAAAATACAACATTTTACACTATTCATTAAAAAATGAACTTTATCGGAAAGATACCAAAAATTTACACAAAGTAAATTTTGATGTCCCAATTCTTAAGAAAAGTTTTATTTGGTCCAATATAATGTATAAGAGTGAACAAAACTATATTTAATGACGGTTCTCCATCAAAAGGCGATAAGTGAACCTTTAGTGAAAACTAGGGCATATACACCTAAAATTGAATTCTTTCTATATTTTAAGCCTTTATCTTTTATTGGATAAATGTAAAAACATTTTAAAACATATATAATCATATTTTAGTTATTTCTATCCATTCCCTCCAATACAATGGCTACATGTTAACTACCATTTAAAATAATATTATTTTATTATTAGAGTGCAACGTAAGATTCCCAAAAAAACTCGTTGTTGCGTGTTGGGTACGCCATCGATCATAGCTTCTCCTTTAAAGTCATATTAATATTTTTTATTCAAAAATATGGATAAATATGAAAATGTCATATTCTTTATTTACCTAGGGTGTTACATCCTTCCCCCCTTTTGGGAATTGCTTCCTCGCAATTTTAAAAATTGAGCTTGGAAACAGCCTTGAAAGTCCCACATCGGAACAAGAGTCGGTAAAACAATCACTTTAAAATAAAGGAAGATAAGTACAGAGGTCACCCAAGTTAACCCATACTATAATTCCATGTAGAAAAACATGGACATGGAAGAAAAATCAAAGGGTCATGTTCTTGAAGGAGAGTGATAGTAAAAATGTATAGGAGAAAGTTAACCATAAGAAAATCACAAACTTGTGATGGGTTAAACGGTATTCAATTCCCCAGTAGGAAACGTTAATAGACAAAATTTTTGTTTTAAGTTACTTTTTGTTGAGGAATTTATTCATAAGGAAACATAATCACTTATCATGTTGACTTTCAACTTTTACTACATTCCTTAATCAAACTCATATTTTTTTCCAAAAGATGAGTATATAGGGAGACTTGTTCGCATTAAGAGTACATTAATCAACTTCTAGAGAATCACCTAATCCACCAAAGATAACTATATAATTCCCATGTCTTTAGGCTTTAACCAAAACCAAAACCAAAAAGGTTAGTACAAAGTCAGATAATCCAGGAATGGATAACCCTTTAAAAAGAAAATCTATGCTTAATCTCTAAAATTTCTCCAACAAACCCCAAAGTTCAACGAGGACCATCCGATAAACAATTTTTCCATAAAATTCTTCAATGTAAACCAATATAAGATTGAAAACTAAATATTTGAAGGATTTAGTCACATAGTCTTCCAAGTTAAATCTTAACATTTATCTCCAAACAACATCAGTTGCTCTTAATGTCTCGTATTGAAATGTACTTAACCTAATCATATATCCTCCATGATAGGTTAATAAATTTCCATAGATAACCCAAAATCAACTTACTATTAATTCATAAAATCATATAACTGAAAAGAATCAGTCAAACTAACCAGGGACTTCACGTAGTCCAGTGGTAGGCGATAAATACCAGTTGCACTTTGGTTGTGGGTTCGATTCCCGCAGCTTTGTCCGACGCGACGGGATGTCACACGGTCTGTGTGCTGTCCTTTTTCCAAAACTATATAATTCTTAAAACATTCCCCAAAACGAGATAAAATCTTCAAAAATAAACATAACATATTTTAACCTCAAGTTTATCTCATGCATTTCATTTTCCAGCATATCATATAATAACCCATAATTACCTCAAAAGTAGGAATCATATAAACTCTAATGGTTACCTTTATATTTATTACCTGAACTTCCACATCGATTGGTCATCTCGTACATGATGCATTAAGGATCATACCAAGGTTCAAGTGGTTGATCATGACTCCTTGATATTTGGTTTAGAACAACCACGTGTTTCGTCATTGAATCCCCCATTTCATCCAGTCTCTTAATCAGAGAACCACCATAGTTTCCTTCAAACCTATTTCCACTTTGGTGCCTTCTAGATCCATCCATTTACTAAAACGAAAAAGGTCAGTGTGAGTATATCAACAAAACCATCATGTACTAATGAGAAAGATAAACACTAAGATATACTAACTCATTCAATTTATCTAAAACTAGGAATCTTTCTGAAATCCTAACCATTATGGTAATGTCACTTATGCTTAAAGAATACCCTAACCTCTAAAGTTATCTAAACCGGCCTTTGATACCAACTATAAGGCCCCAGCCTTAAACCTTACTTAATCTTGAGTCATTACAAGATTACACATTGAGGATCTTTTCAGGTTTAGAGTTTTAGAGAATTAGATCATGAAACTTGCATTACATTCCACATTTAAACAAAGTGGTTACATAAAAGACCTTATTCATTATTCCCATCGACGGAAACATATTTAAAGTAAAACATGGATTCTTTCGTGACTCATCCTTGACACTATCATAACATCATGTACCTTTCCTTTGACCTGTGAAAATCATTTCAAAAACTTGGGATGATCATAAAAAGCTCAGTAAGGGTTATAAAAATATGTAAAGGAAACATGAGTCCATATATACATAAGAATGAAATCATACTTTACCCATAAAACATAGGCACTTTAACATACGTCATCAATCATGAATAAAACATAGAAATCATAAGACATAAAAGGTAACTTGAGGCATTCATAACATTCTTACGTAGGGAGTAACCCTCTTGGTTACGTTTTGGAATACCCATCACAGTATATTCACTAAATATATTCGGAGAAACTTTAACGTTTCACTCCTTCGTGTTACCCAATGCATTGGAGAGCTATATCGGGCTCACCCTCCCTTAGCCTTTCACGGAACCACCCATCTTCATAATAATGCCCAAGAACCATAACATAATTGTATCACATAAAACATGCATAAAGGAAACATAACATTTCCACATTTCAATCACAAGATATCAATAAAACACATTGATATAATAAAAACAATATGAAAACCATTTTCAATACCAAAATAAAAGAAAAGTAAAACATGGTATTTATTTTTCTTTAAAAAAGAAGGTATGGCTTGTAGAGGAAGCCGAAACTCAAATAATGGTCACGGCGGCGGAGAATTAGTTGTCACCGCATACGTACGACAAAAACATTCCCTTTTGTCATTTAGTAAACACTTCGAATAAAAAAGATTCCTTTTGAATAAACTTAAAATTCAAAGGGGTTTATACACCATATAAAAGAAGGTTGTGTGTAAAACAAAATATGCCTCAATGAAATTAGATTGAGACGAAGTCCCTTACAAAGACGATATCCGTGGTTTAAGGATAAATCAATTACATAATAATGTGTGAAAAAAATACACCAAATATAAGTGGATATTAAGTGCAAAATAATCAAAGTTCAACCACACATTTTAAAAGGATGAAATATTCAATAACTACATGTTGAACCCAAAGAAATCGAAATTGGGTTAAGAAGTTCCCTTGACAGCCTAACGACATCACATCAAAAAAATGGTATCTCATCACTTGGACATAAAATTTACATCAATAAGGATATATGAGAACATATCCCAACATAACAATATGTAAATTAAAAGACCCAACAAAATAAGACTTTTAAAAAGAGGAGGGTGAAAGGTTCCCTTACCGACATGGGTATCTTTCAAAACATACGACCCGTGAAAGAAGGAAAATAAAACATTGATGTAAATACTCATAAATGAATGAATATTACACAATGAGTAAAATAATGGTCAGTAAATACACCACTAAAAGGAAATTGTGGCAAATGTTGCATAAATCTCAAAAGAATAAAAGTGAGATGAAAAATCCCTTACGAAAACTCGGCAGCCTAACGGCGCTACTTAGAACATCCAAAAATGGATTGATGAGATCAAATAGGGTATCTCATCACATTACACTAAAATTTACAGAAAGAGGAATATAAAATAACATCCCCCATCATAAAAAAAATAGGGGCTTAAAATAAGTGACATAAAGAAGAGTACTTAAAAAGAAAGAGAGGGGTTAGATCTCTTACGAAAATTCAGCAGCTTAACGGCGCCACTCAAAACTTCCAAAATAGATTAATGAGAGAGAATAGGGTCTCTCATCATATGAACCTAAAAATTAAAGTAAGTGTAATATAAAATAACATCCCAATAACAACAAAGATGATATTTAAAAGGAATGACATAAAAGAGCATACTTAAAATGAAAGAGAGGAGTATGATCCCTTACCTCAAGTCCAACTTGTCTTGTTCGTTTCATTATATTCCTAAATAATAAAATTTGTTCAATTAATAATTCTATAAGTACCTCCTTTAGAGATTATTATTCAGTTCATATCACATATTATAATGTTATAATAATTGTTTAATAATGTTAGTTCATATCAGACGTTTTTGATGATGTTTGGTACATGAGTCATAAATGAACTTGTTTGAAAAAAGATTGCCCATGTAGTTATAAGTAAATAATTTCCAGAATAGTATTAATGATTAAAATATCATATATATCCAGTAAATATTCATTTTATACTATTCCATATCATTTGGAGATAAAAAAATGAAAAGCATCGTTCATGGAGACGGTAGGTCGTACGTACGCATGAACGCTACTTTCATTTTCTGTCATATTAATGGAATTAAAACAAAATGAGATATATATATATATATATGTTATAATTCCAGAATTATATCCATAATTTATATGTAATATATTACATATATATCCATTATATATATATGTACTTATAATATTACATAAGATTTTGAGATAAGAAATGAAATGTACCGTTCATGGAGACGGTATGCCGTATGTACGCATGAACGCTACTTCCATTTCTATTTCATATTTAATGGAATTAAAACATAATGATACATAATAGTATTTTAATTCCAGTATGGTATCATATATAATATCATTAAATATATCCTCTATACGTACCACATATGGTATTAACGAATCAAATCACTTTGAGGGGGCGGTAGTCCGCACTTCCTTAAATGAAGATATCGCATTTACCCATAATGGAAACCATAAAGGTAAGCCATAAATGAAAAATACAGAAGCTTAAGTAAAACATAAACACATTAGATATCATATATAAATATAGTTTCATCTTAATGTCCACCTTTGAAGGTGTTAGAAGAATGTTGAACAATCATCGTTTCGGGAGGCAGAAATTCTCCATCCACAGAAACAATATGTTCATTAAACATTAGATGTAGGTGTGTGTAAGTGTAGCTCAAATACTTATTACAAAATCATCCTAGTATAAATAAGATACTGTAATTGTTACAAAATAAATGAATAAAAATAGTTTAGGGTGTTGGAGAAGAAAAATAAAACAAAAGGACAAAAGTGAAGACATTACCTTAAAATCGGGTAACTCCCTTTTGTTTGAGCTCAAAGGCTTCCTTGGGAAGACTTCTGCCCAATGTGAGGCTTCAAGGAGTAATAGAGGGAAGTGGAGAGACAAAATGGGTAGGGGTTGGCCGGGCCAAAGGCTTTGGGAGTGTGGGTAAGGAGGTAGAGGTGGGGGCCTTTTATAAGAGGAGAGGAGGGGCACTCTTGTAAAGTTACAAAATGTTACTTTATTTTCAAAAGAGTTTCGGATTTTAAAGGTCCCACATTGAGGTATTTCGGGGATCAGGTGATAAGGGTTCTAAATACACTCATAAAATAGGTTTTGGACATGTTTAGGTCTTAGATATTACATTATCTATCCATTTTATTTAAATCGTTAAATAATGAAGTCATCGCTGCATCATCATGATGTCATAAATAATTTAATTTATTTAATTTCTAAAAATTATAAAAAAAATACTATGATGTAGGAAATCTTTTTATATTTCCAATGACTATTTATAGTCAAAAATATGAATTGTATAACCCTATGTAAATTTTTTTTAGTAAAACATCTCATGTTTTTGTCATTTTTACTTTAACATTAAATAAAAGATATTTATGTCATTTTCCAACCAAAGTGGCTCCATGGGGTCCCCAAGTTGACCCATGGATTGTCTTGGTCGGCCATGACACATCCAATGAGGGTATGACATGTGTCTAGGTCATTTCATTTTATTAAAACATTATTCCTACCATAAACTACACTAATTACCTCTAATCGCGATTAAAAACTTAATAAGTTACTATTCACCAAAAAATTATTTTTATCCCATTGAACCAGATTTTACTTCTTAATGACAACCATGTATGTTGGATTTTTGAAATTCAAAACACAAAGATGGAAAAATTTCATTTAAACGGAAAAATCAGTTTTTAAAAGTACCACTTAGTGGTTTCACTATTCATCAAAAATTGAAGTTTTTCACAAAAATCCCAAAAATTCAACCTAAGCTATATTTGATATTAAAAATTAAAAAATGAAGTCTATTTTAAAAAATTCAAAACATATAAGCCAAATTAATTAATTTAATAATTAATTTCCGTTGTCAGAGCAAATAGCGTGTTTTTATGAAACAATAAGTATCAAAAGATTGACATAGTTTAAGTCTGGTTTAAAAGTGAAATTATTTCCAAGGACCACAATTGGATTTAATGGTGAAAATATATTCTATTTTTACTTTAAAACCAATTCAAAAGATAATCTAATCATATAAATAAATTAGATTAAAAATAGGTTTTGAATTAAAATACAACATTTTACATTATTCATTAAAAAATGAACTTTATCGGAAAGATACCAAAAATTTACACAAAGTAAATTTTGATGTCACAATTCTTAAGAAAAGTTTTATTTGGTCTAATAGAATGTATAAGAGTTAAAAAAACTATATTTCATGACATTTCTCCATCAAAAGGTGATAAGTGAACCTTTAGTGAAAACTAGGGCATATACGCCTAAAATTGAATTCTTTCCACATTTTAAGCCTTTATCTTTTATTGAAAAAATGTAAAAAAAATTTAAAACATATATAATCATATTTTAGTTATTTCTATCCCTTCCCGCCAACACAACGGCTACATGTTAACTACCATTTAAAATAATATTATTTTATTATTAGAGTGCAACGTAAGATTCCCAAGAAACTCGTTGTTGCGTGTTGGGTACGCCATCGATCATAGCGTCCCCTTTAAAGTCATATTAATATTTTTTATTCACAAATATTGATAAATATAAAAATGTCATATTCTTTATTTACCTGGGGTGTTACATTAATTATCATAATTTTTTTCATAAATTTTAATTTTCATGTCAATTATTTAAAAATATATGTGAGAAATTATATTTAATGTTATTTAATTAAAAAAGATATCTAAAATATTAAAATCAATTATTAAATTGCTTATGTCTAAAATAATGTTTCATAATTTTTTTAATAAAAAACATGGAATATAAATTTACCACATTATTTGAAATAAAATTCCCTAAAAACAATCATTTAAAACATAAAACAACAATATAACAATTCTATTTTTGTTATACCATGTAAATCATATTGGAATTTTTATTTTATTTTGGTTTTTAGAAAAAAAATTATTTCATAATTATATTTTATTTGGTTTATTTTTTATTATGTTATTCTATATTTCATTGTAGTGTTTTACATTAATGGAAAAAATAATTGTTCATTTTTCTTAGTGTTGTGTTTAATATAAGATATCAGACACACTGGAAATTTTTTATGGAATTTAACATAAGATATTTTGGTTGTCTCACACCCACTCATTAATCCTCCATGAAATTCCGTTACTTAGATGAAAATAGGGGAGGGTAATTTTTTATCATTGTATCACCAATTTAATTTTTTCTTAATCAAATATATGATTTAATCACAAAATAATGACCATGAGCGTGGTCATCTTTCATAGAACATTATCTATATGATCCATGATCTTCGCCAGCTATTCATCATTTTATATATTATGATACCTATTCCAATATTCTGATTTTAGTGCATGTGATGAATCTGGTACGCACTTCCTAAAAATTTATAAATGGAACACATCATACACTTTATAAAGAATTGTTGGACATGATATATCATAAGAAAAAATCCCCGTGCAGTAAATAATCTTAAAGTGGTCATTGAATCCAGGGGTCAGATTTTATTTCCTCATGAGTCCCATAATCCATTTCTGTGGTGATATTTGAAACCATAATTCTTCACTAACCTCTAACTTCATATATCATCAATGATTATCAATAAAGATCTTCTATCTACTTTTTCATGGTTTTACTATGTTCTTGGGATTCTTGATCATTCACTATCACAACCTGGTAAAGTTCTATTCTATTTGGATTTCAGTCTATAACATCATTCGAACACGTCATAGTTATAAATATATTCCTATAAAAATCCTCAAATAGTTTCATTTGATTGATTAAGTAGAAAATATAATTATATAATAAATAAATTAGAATAATATGTTTGTAACATCCCACTTCTAAAAAGTTTCAGGGTAGGTAGTTGGAATTTAATAGGCCTTAGGTGACATCCCCAAGACACTAAAGGGTATCAATTAATTATAATGACCTTATAAAGAGTTGGTGGATGATTTTACCAATTTCAAATAAATCCCACAAGCTAATTTATCAAAATACGAAAAACACTAGTTGATGCATGTGTACAATGAAATGAAACTCAATGTAATACCAACTTAGAAAAAATCCAAAGGTTAACCTGGAAACATATCTGAGTACACTATAGAATCCAAAACCAAAAACTATAACACAACTTAGGAAATCAAAAAAAAAATAGCTCCCAACATGATCCAAGATTAACCTCTATATTTAATGTCCAAGGTATCATGAATTATCCATAAAAAAATAAGATACCTTACCTTTACCCATGATTTGATAAACAACATCCGCAAATGCACCAATGTTCCTAATTTTAGGGTGAATATAAATCTATGTATGATTTTACAAATGCATCACAACTCAAGCTACATAGATATAAAATGATAGAAAATTTACCTAGAAATATTTATATAAAACAATTTAATATAGTTGATATCAAAACCAAAACCAATTATATGAAGAGATATTTTCCGTGTAAATGAAACCAAAAAATCTTTTAAACCCATTTTTTAGAGTATTCAACTACAATACATTAACCCATTTCCCCATTTAGGATTTGTAATTTCCCTTACACACAAAACTACAGTGAGACACGCCCATTATTGGTTTAACCTTTGATGGTGGTTATTCATGTCTATACTTTAACCCTTTGATGGTAGAACTTTACGACAATTATTCATCCAATTCAACACATTGCCTTCCATTATTCCCAAATCATTCCATATAAAATGAGAAAACCATTTTAATAAAACAAAAAAATTTATTCAAAACATTTCCCAACCATTTTTAAATAAATCCAAACACAATAAAAATTTTAGAATCATCATTTATAATTATTTAACAATTTATCATTCTACAAAACAACCAAATTCCACAATTTCACTGAACATCGCTAAAGTAGATTTCCATAAATGTTCATACTAAAATTTCAGAATTCATTTCAAGGAATTCAGTCAATTTGAGATCAATTAATCTTGTTTTTAATCATGATATGTAAAGAGTGAATCCACATACCCTGCAAAAATAGGTGAAAATGAAGAATAACACAAATTATTTAATAAAGAAGACCTAGATCTTCCATAACCCACCTTAGATATAAATCCATTTGACCCAAAATATCATATGTTATCATTATTGGAATCAGACAACATGTATATATCTTTTACAGATTAGATAAATGATTCTATTAGAGGTAAGAAGAGGAGAACTAAGAAAAACCACTAGGAACAATCAATTATGAATTAATTTAGCCTCCAACGCACCATGATTCACTAACAGTTGGTGTTAGAAAAAATGGGAATGGTTTCTTTTGACATGGGAGGGAAATGAATTTTTTTCCCAACTAGTGTAAAATGAAGGATTAAAGAGGTTATTTGGATTATATTCATATTACATAGATCTTATTTTTAATATTTCATAGTCAGGGCGCACATTTAGGAAAAAAAGTTCTAACTGTGAGTTAGCCACTACCTAAAAACAATAATCACATGGTTGGATAACACGATTATAAAAACCATTCATCAACCATGTTAAACTCATATGATAAAAATTAAAGGATTTCTCTTATATGGAAGCATGATTTTTTCAAAACATGTACTAAATTTGTGCCTACCAAGAGACCACTATTTCTGTTTCTTGGTTTCTTTGGAGTTGATTCGCTATTTTAATAACAATTATCATGTTGTAAACCACCATATAATCCCAATAATCCTTCCAAAAAATCCATCAAACCATACCAAACATTAACCAATATAATTATATATATTTATATATTATAGAAATAAGGAGTTAATTTGCATGATGTCGGGGGTTGAAACATTCTTCCCACCATTGGTCCATCCATCCCTAAAATGTAAAAAACAATAAAATTCATGAAAGAGGTCAGCCCATTTCTTGAACATTTCCTTTTCCATCTCCCATGATTATTTTAGAATGCAACCTTTCTTCCATAAAACTTTGACTAGACCCGTGTTTTTTTATGAGGAAGAATTTATATTTCCTATCTTTTGGATGTAACATCGCATGAACCAAAGTAGCATTCGTGTCAGGTTCATTGTGACCCCCATAGACATATATAGAATGAATTGAGTTGATACTTTTTCAGTTGACAAATGTGAAATAAATTATTCACTCAAATGAACACTGGTGGAAATTCCACCAATATTCCACCTCACCAACCCCTTATGTTATCTCTAATGGGACTATGTATCAAGGATATAACATGATATTTTTACCAAAATATTAATTCCCAAGACTTGATGAGATTCTTAAGAACAAAAGATAACTCAACTTGAATGAAAAGGTTCATTGATGATGATAAATATTTGATTTCTGTTGACCTTGAGCCACTTAATGAACTTCTTGATCAACTGAATGTTCATTACTATCTCATTTACAAGGAGTGGTCCAACTACTGTAGTCTAACATATTTTCACCAAAATATGTGGATAAAAAGAAGTAATCCCGTAAAATTTTAAAAATTATCCATATTTAATGAGGGTAGATATCTATTTTTATATGAGAAATCCACTAAGGTTTGTTCTGCTCCCATGATCTACTAGAATCCATTACAAAATCCCAAAGTGTGATCTCCATATTTTTAAAATCCTCTAGATTTTCCATCCATCTGATAATGATAGTCTTTGATCATAGTGAACTGAGTCCTACGGGATACCTTTAATTATTAAGTAAAATGAGATGTAAACCTATAGTCTCTTTCTGATATTATCAAAACCGGTATAAAATTCCATTTTACCACTTCTCATATATAGATTTTATATAGGTCCTCCACCATATGAGATTCATGAATAGGGATGATATGGGGCGAAGTTATTAGATGAGCCACTATCACCAATATGGAATCCTTATTTCAGACCATCATTTGAATTATTTTTTAAAAATTCAGTAGTAATGTGGTCCCATTTACACATAGAAATCATTAACAATTAGCATAACTTCTGGTTGTTGGTGCTCTACCTTAACCTGTTAATAGCTAATTTATGTCATGACAAACTTAAAAAAATTCCTTCAATTCCAACCCAATAAAATTTTTCATCCCATTACATATAAGTTTTTTTGTATTCTAGGATGAACATCCCATTTCAAATGGTGTTATGTATGAAGTATCCATTCTTGAAAAGCCCTTGTTATGACCAACCGATCTTGAAACAAAAAAACTAAACTCCTATCTAGAATCCATCCCTCAATGGTCTCACGAAAATTATGTTTTGACCACATATAAATACAATCAGAATATAATTAATGTGACTTGTTATCTATCTCACCATATTAGGAACAAAAATCCATAAATAAAACCACAAAACTCAATCAATATTTACAATCCCAATTCATGTAAGTTATCACCAACATCAACTATTGTTTATCTGAATCATAGTTTTCCAAAATACAGTATGATTTTATAATTATTTCATCCTCCAAAACATTTCTATTACCCAATGTATACATAATGTTAATTTAAAACATTTGGGTATACTCCATAATCCATCTTTGACTCAAATTCAGATCCTGTTGCGAGAAAATGTGTTCCAATAACTGTTGATCTATAAACATAATGAATTTATCACCAAAGACATGATGATATCATGTATTCAACACATGTATTATAAAATCTAATTCCATTGGAAGTTTTTGGTAGTCAATTTCATTAAACCATAATGACCATGATCCATAAGTAACAAAATGATATCCATTAATGAGAACACACCCTAAATGGATATTGAAAAATCACAATACACTAGACACCCTTTTTTGGATTTTAGAAATAAAAACTTTTTTGTATATTTAAGGTGAAATTTATACTATTGAGATGACTTATGATATTCATTATTACATTGTAATGGAAAATATGGACTTTTCAATGATTTAATTGGTGAATATTGTAATGATAATTCAATAAAAACGTTGGTAATAACCATCATGTTAAAGGATAATTTAAATCCAAAATAAATTCATTGGTGGTTTCTAAGAGATTAAAAACAATCTCATTTTTGGATTCGTGAAAAAACTTTTTCAGATATAATATAACCAATGAAACATTCATGATTTATTCAAACATCATACATTGATGATTTTTCATAAAAACAATCTAGTAATACACCGAACACTATCTCTATGTGTTCATCATGCTCAATCAATTTACTAAAATACACTAGTATGTCCAATAGCAACACCACCACAAAATAATCCAAATAAATATGATATAACTGACTCTTAAATTCAATAAAGACGTATTTTTCATTTTTATATCCAAAATTCATAACCACTTACACTTAATGGCCATATATACACTTGAATATTGTATTTGGAATATCCTCCTTCAAAACCTGCAATTTTTGAAATCCTGGACATAAGACAATTATAGGGACCCACTAGGCTCTCCTCATCTGGTCCAATATTCCATCAATGAGTGGAAGTAGATACCAATTATTAATTTTAACTTTGTTAACTGATGATATTTAAAAAAAGAATATTTTTCATTCTACTTTTCACAAATTTACCAATGCTTCCCATGGAGACATGCTTGGCTGCATGAACCATTTTATTTCTAACTCTTCTAACTAGAAATTCAATTCCATAAATTATTTTAATATCATTCGATGAGATAGGACTAAGATTGGATGATTACCTAGTAGATGATTAATCATATACTCCAATGTTGTTATGGGTGGAAAACATAAGGAAAATTATGAGAAAAACTATCAGGAAAATGGTCCATTATTATAGAAAAATATCTACTACATATATCATCCATAGATTATAAATTTTATTTCACCTACATGTATGAGATAGTTCCATATGTTGATGAAAAAAGACTTCAACACCTTACATTACATTCTTATCTCCTCTAAATAGATTCTCAACTCCACCATTTGTTGTAAAACTAACCCTTTTTGTATAACAGTCGATGTGAGATTTGTAAATATTCCACCAATCCATACACAAAAATATTTCATAGCCACCAATCTCCTGAAAAATGAAATCTCATATTAATTCATCCACATCGATGGATATACAACATGATTTACACATAATGTCTTAAAAATTTCATTGTCAAAGAGGAGTTTCATGTTTCAAAATAAAAGGCATTCTATCAATATTAAAACCTTGAATATAAATAAATGATAAGAAATAAATGATTGGGATGAACAAATATCCAAAAAAATATTTAATAAGGGTATAATTCCAAATAATTATACATCCTGGTAACAACCCAAATTATAATGAATAAAATTACACTTTTTGATTTAATTAAATTTCATATAGTTATAGAAAACACATGTAGTCCTTTGGTTTAATTTTATCCAATTTCATTTAAATAACCATTATGTATCTTTAACATTGATAATATTTATTCTAATCAATGATCACTTAACTAGTACAGATATGGGGTTTTAGAAAATCCTTTTGACATAGAAAAAGGAAGTGATTTCCTTAAATAGAATGATTGTTCCCTCTGAAGTCCATTTATTAGAAATACCAAGGGAGATAAGATTTTATATTCTTGTCTATAGACCAATCTGATACTGATATCTAAGAACATTAATATTAGCATAACTGTTTATAGGAGGAGATTAAGCTCATTGAGATCATAGCTCAAGCCATGTTCACTGAACGGACCCATGAAATGCCCACCATCGTACACCATACTCTTAGGAAGTATGCCATCATAACAAATAGATATGTACAAAGACCCTATATTTAGGAATATTTTCATTATTTTGGTATTGAATAATAAATATATTTTCTCATAATTATTGTTACTTTTCAAATGATTCTTAACGAAAAATTAGTATGTTCGTTAATATTCAAAATCAATTAAAAACAATATTTTTGTGAGTTAATGTATTATTGAAATAAATTATTTTTTAATAAAATATTATTATTAAATTATTTTATTAAATTTAAATTATTTTAATAATTTTTATGCTGTTGAAAATAATTTTTATTAAGGCTTGAAAACTGTTTTTGTAAAAAACTGTCAATTTTTAATAGAAGTTGTTTTTTATTATAAATGTAAAAATTCAAAAATTTAGAAAATAATTTAGATATTATGATTATTTCTTTTGAATAATGACATCAAAATCATCCAAGGGTGAAAATTTCTTAATTTTATGAGACAGCCAATTTTTGGGGTAAAAATTAAATACTGTATAAATATACGATGTGTTTTATGACATCATAATGGCCCAATAATGATATAACATAGACCATAAAACATATATTTAGAAATGCATATTTTTTTCCTTTAATATAACGTGATTATATATTAATTTTATTTATTTTACAATTTCATTAGGGAATCCTCCAAGACTTATAATATATATTACGATTTTAGAATCATTTCTTTGAATGTGTGAGTTACATACACTTAATCAAGGTAATATATTAATATCTTTTCCCCTTAGACTTATAAAATAATATGTTCCACTTCCCTTTTCTAGACACCATGGTCCAAAACCATGAGTTTTTTGGTGGTTTTAAATATTTTATTATGTAGTACCCAAAACTATAATAATAATGAACTCCACCACCTTTCCTGTATAAACCAACAAAATCTCCCATTTATATTAAATAAAACTCATTAAAGGACATAAAAATTAAATAGCCTTCACTCTAATGTCCTCCCAAGGTTTTCCAATCTCCCAATAAGTCTCTTCAAATCCTTTGGGTTCACACAGCCTAGTAATGGACCTCAACTTCCTCTCATCCATTCAATTCAGGAACCTTGATCGTAATTAGTCTTTTTAATTAAAATTCATTATATTTTAATCCTTTTATAATCAATTAACTACTATCAATTTTATTTTTTTTCATTTAGAGATCATTTAACCACCCTCTTTTGAACTCTTACCAATGTCATTACTATGCTGAAATTCCGTAAAGTATTTCTCACTCTCCTCTTTTTATCAAGCACCTCATTCCTGAAATGCCATTTAATTTACAATTTCATAATTTGGGTTATATTATATCCTATCCCCCCTTACTATAAATTTAATTTTTTAATTAATTAGAGACAACATTCACTCTCTTTAACCCATTTTATGAATTTTTTTTCCCATTTTGCTGCCAAAATTGAACTACAATTTTCTATCGTGTAGTAAATACGCTACCCATTTCAATTTCATGGGAATTCCCCTTTATGATCATATACATATTTATTGGGGAATTACATGTACTTTTTCCATATTCCATGATAATGGATTAACTTTTTATGTTGAATGAATCCATGTTATATGGTCTAGGTGTCACACTTAAACAGGATATTGAAATGTTTAAGAAGGGTGTGCCCGGATAATAGTCCAATGAAGTGGGTAATGATTAGAATCATGATACATAATTTTAAATGGGTTTTTAATCATACTAATTAATTTTTAGTGTGTTTTGACTCATTATACTTCATGTGCAATGGTTTTTGTCTCATGCTACTTCATTTTCAATAGGAGTTGACTAATGCTACCACATGTGCAGGGAGCTTTGACTCATAGTCCTCAATGTGAAATGATCCTTGGATGATGCTAATATCAAGTTGTATTATTTTTCTTTGTTCCATATTATGATTATCATTTATTATATTTCAATTATATTCATATTATTTTTTGGCTCCATTGATATTCATATTATATAACATGTATTGTCTAATTCATGTTATGCATTGTTTACTCCCTTAATGGTCTTTATATATCACCCCTTTTTTTGTATAGCCCCAAGTAATCCAATGAAATTTTAATTATAAAGGAATGTTGTGGTCTTGTAAAATAATTTTCTAATAAATATGTTTTATAACATGTTTTATGTTGTTATGTAATAATCTTAATTTTTCAACACATTGGACCTCTATATATTCAGAGTTAAAGTAAATGAAAACTATGAAATAAATCATGATTAAATAAGAAATAAATAGAAGGGTTGTTATAGTTGGTATCAACTGATATGTCTAGTTATTTTTGGGATTAGTATTAGAAAACACTAGGGAATCCCTTAGGTATAATACTATGTTTAGGAAAACATCCCTAAATTTTAGTTATTATAGAGTAAGTGGTTATTTCCAATGCTTTCACCAGGGTGTTTATCTACCCATGAAGTTGCGATGTGCTATCGCCATACTTTCCCTCTATCCAATGGTGTGTGACATTCATCTCTTATTCAGGGATGTTTGTTCCATGATCTAAATTGGATGATGGCATATCATCTCCTCCCTTCATGGATTCCTCTTAGTAATTTGTTGCCTAGTCTGGGTATCCCTCATATATTTAGACATTGTTCGTGAAACTCTTCCCGAGTACCATATCTTCATAGATTCAGGTTAATTACACTTCTTCTGTTAGGATATTCCAAGGGGTCATGTTAGGGTAGCAACTTTTGATCAGGGGAGTAGTCACATTGGACATCACTAGATTTTATAGATGTTGAAAAACTGATCCGTATGGGTTTCTTCTATTTATGATAGGTCTTGTCACAAGTGAAGAAACATGAGGCATCTCGCATAAAATGAATGGAATTATATGCCATAGGCATGTCCCTAAAGTGGTCAGGGCCGATGAACGATAGGCTTGAACCTATGAGAGGATTCATACGTACCTTGCTTCAGAAGGGAAAGGATCAATATTCATGTCGTTCGGGATGGTGGGATGTGACTTACATACCAATTGGGACCATAGAGTATTCCATGGTTGATTCTTACTCAAAGACAACGAGAGTTGTTCTCAGTGTGAGAAACTAGGAGTACCAAAATACCTGACAATCGCATCGTAAAAGGTGCAACTGTGATGAATGGAACATGGTTTACGTGTGGGTAGTAGCCCTAGGAGATGGATATTGGGACATACTCCATGATGTACACCCGATAGCGATAAGTACCAAAGGGAGAGGGGTGGGGTATCAAACTTCTATATCCCCATATCTCCTCTAGTCATTGCACACAGAAGATGAAATGAGGAGAGAGGTCACTTCCTCATACAATTAAGGATGGGGCTTACAACAAGATGGTTTCCCTCCCCTGTGGATATATTTCATTCCCTGAAAGGGGGATCTCATTCCATTTGAGAATGCTCTCACTCCCATTTAGTCGAGCGGGTGTGAATAATGTCCGAGGTGTGGCACCCCATGTATATCTCATGGGGTATGGCTACATTTTAACATCATGTTATGGGGATGGTGATTCATGGTAGTTATATTTCCTACCTCTCAGATGATGAGGTTTCACTCTCCACCCTTAGGAATCGCATACCCGACATGTTTTATCCCTTGGTGAAGATATGTAACTAGAAATGCCATGTGGATACGGGGTTGTGGAGTGATCCATTAGTGGGATCATGTTAGAATGGCTATGAAAATATGTGATAGTTGTTAGCATGTCAAAGAAAATAATCATGAGGAAAAGCAAATCACAATGAAGCGCCACCCTAGGGTCCTCGATATTACATCGTACAAACCTGGAGGGTTGTTCAAGAAAGTGATTTGTGAAGCCAAAGGGTTTGGAGGAATGGAACTTTCGAAGCTCTAGTGATCTAAAAAGTGGATAGACTCTGTGAAGGGGAATTCCTTGTGAAGTGGAGTGGACTATCCTAGTCAGGGAGTATACATTCATATAAATAGAACTTCGGGAAAATAATGTGATTTCATGAAGTAGGACTTTGAGGAGCATGAGTTCCTTAAAAAAATGAAACATTGTGAAGTAATGTACATCATGAAGAACAATGATCATGCCTTAGCATGGGGTCCACATGTGCATGGAAGGTAATTTGTGAAGCCTTAGTGCTTTACGAGGACCTGATTTCCCTCAGGGATATCCTTACCTCATGATGACCATTGGGCATAGAAAGGGGAATCCCTACTTGAAGTGGTGTTTCATATGATCCATGGGAAATGTATTTTCAACGCTCAAATACCATGAAGAGATAATTTTCCCAATGTTTCCTATATCACAAGGATCATCATGAAATGAGAGTTGAGAAGGAGAAATGTATGGGTATCAATCAATTAGGTCTTAGAGAATCCCAATATTTAGGGGCGAAATGGCAGTGTGATGCTCTGACAGAGTGTCGCTCGCGCTTTTCAATTGGTGGCGGATTGCGTCAAGTTTCTTGTAACCGTAGATTCGACTGGCATCCCCTATGTGGCATACATGCCACATTTATTCCATATGTGGCACTTACGGAGGCTTCCATAAATTTTCAATGGATCAGAGAGGTTATTGTGTTCCATATGTGGTGTGAATCCTTCCATCAACTTCTTAATAACCACAGAGTCTTCCACCTCTTTACTCTGTGGTGATCGCAGAGGTGGCCAAAGATTTGGGCCAACTACGAAGCTAAAGGTCCTCATAAAGGTGCTTCATGAAGTAGCCCCTTTTGGAATTGTTCTTTACTTTGCGTATCTTTCCCATGCAAAAATTTTGGCACCAATAAATCCCCCCCTCCCATAGACATGGAGATGAGGAGAAAATAAGGGTAAAATTATGAGGGTAGATCACAAAATTTTTAGGCAAATCACAAATCAAGATTGTGAAGAATGGTTATAATGCAGACTGGCAAGGCACGGGTTGAAAAGACTGTGATGCTCACCGGGGCCAAGTGCGCTGCAAATATCGGAGGTTGTTTCCTATAAATAGTAGAGTATGACCCCTATTTTACCTTACTTATCACTTCATTTTTTGCTGATGGTATCTTAATTAGAGAACCTATACACACTCTATGACCTCTCATTGCAATTAATACCCCCTTTTGCTCTGTAGCGCAATGTGAGTCCCTAGACTATGGGATTGGGTGCTTCACGACTTGTGTCTGTGAAGTTTGTGGCAGAGCTATGCGACTGGTCCTTGTGATCCAGCTTTGTGGTCGATATCTACAATATTGGAAAAAAATCTAATGTTTGTGATGGAATGAATTTCCAACAAGCTATCAGGGGGATTCTTTGTGGATGCTGCCTGATGGAACAGATTGCGGATAAACTAGACATCGGGGAATGTGTACGGAGACATTCAGACCACAAATCCCAAGTGGAGATATTTTTAGACATCCAGAAGAACTACCCTATTTGAGAGTGACTTCCTATATACGTCTTTGGTTTGAGGGATGATGTTCTTATTCCCAAATCAAGTAGGGATGAGCCAGTATATTTGTTCAGGAGTACATCATGCCAATGATTGTGGTTTAGGATTTTTGATGGTCATGCATGGGAGGATCATACACCCGTTAAAGTTGACTGGTTGTATAACCATGATAACAACAGTTATGGTAAGGCAATTCACACCTAGGTATCTACCCCCTAGTACCATACCATTCTCAAGGAATCATTGGGGAACCCAAATAAGGGGGCATTGATTATTGGGGCATGCTCTAGGGTGGCAATTTTACGGAAGATTGGGGTGTGGGCATACTATGTCCGGACCTTCTATGAGAATTTTGAGGTGAAGCAAAGCTGGGTGGGCCTATACGAGGCACCATGTGCCTCTCAATTTCATATCTACCAGCTGAAGCACATGATGCCAGATTTGTTGAGCAGGTTGTTTTCATGGAGAAACACTTTTCATCTTCACTATGGAGAGGTCATTGTCAGCCTCTAGGACCATCAAAAGTTATTGGGTAACCGGATATTGGGTGTTATGTATGATGAGTTACTCCCCACCGAAAATACATGGGAGGACCCGGAGTAGATGAAGTCGCTGGAAAAGGTAATGATGGATCTTTTGTCAGTAGAGGAAACAATTTATATGAGGTACATCCACATTAATATGTGTTTCAGTTGGTTCTGTAATTACACTTTAGATGAGATGTTTCCTGAGAGGCCTCCCACTTGGCTGAAGGGGGTCCAGTGCACAATGAGCACTCGTACTAGTGACTCTTAGATGACAGATAGTGGAAGACATGATGGTTCAGTGTCATCACCAGGTATCAACTAGTGGATAGGTTGGATACGTTCATATATACATTCATTTATAGATTGATGTTTATTGTAAGGGATACAAACAAGGGTCTATGGTTGTGTACATTCATCAAGGCATCCGTGTTGGCGATGGGGGGATAAATCATTTTGGGGATGATAGTGTTGGATAGGATATACAATGTTTGGTGGCATATCAGTGAGGGTAAGAATCATCATAGGGTGTTCGGGACTCTCTATATTCATTATGGCTATATAGAAACACATATGGGTGGCTATGAATACCTAAACATCATTTACCCTCGAAGGTTAGACTTCTGACAGACTATTCTAAATGTGGTGGAGAGTTTCCCGATCAAGAGGAGCCCGCCGCTAGTGTTGAACCTAGCCTAGAAGGAAGATGACTTCAACTTCTATCTATTTCCAATTCCAATAGGTTCATTCATCGATGATATCCAAGGAATATAGGAGCATTGATCCTATCTCCTAGATGTTCAGGATGAAGTCCCGGTGGGACTCGGTGACCAAAGGCCTCGCTATGACCCATACACGCTCCACCTCATTGCATGGTAGTTCTGGTGCATACATAGGCTGGCCATGCAGGTATAAATGGTAGTAAGACATGAGGACCACCCATATGTGATGAATTAGATGTGGCTCATGTTCACACTGGAGGATGGGAAGATATTGAATGGGTTTTCTCCAACAACAACTTTTTGTGGTCAAGAGAAGGAGTATGCCAAGAGTAGGGAGGAATCCTACCCAGGGAGGAGATTTTTGAGCAGTGGACCATCCATGCTAGTGACTAGATTCCTCATCAACCTCCATCATAGGGCCAGAATATGGAAAGAGAATCCAGTGGTGGAGGGCCTACAGTAGCGATGAGACCTGTACTGATCGAGAGGTAGATGGAAGTGGCTGACCTGGAGGTCCCAGAGGAGGAAAGTCAACAATGGATACCACACATGGGGTTCTGTTGGATACCCACTCTAGCTCAGGGGACGGGGCTATTCCATATAGATATTATTTAAAAATATTATTCCCCAAATGCTGGGGACATTTTTGTTGTTAATAGACAATTTCTCAATCCCTCTCAGATATGGAACCATCTAAACCATTTTAGGATGGATCCGTTGGGGATTGGTAGTGCCCGGGAAAGCATTATGGTATCTAAGGAGGAAAGAGAGAAATAGATAACCAAGCTGGGGGAAATCATGAACTCTCATGGCACTCCACGCCCAATAACAAATCAATTGAATGTACTTCTCAATCAAGCATTCCCTCTAAATTTATCTTCCTATGAATTGAGGGAGCGCTTCCCCAAACTGAAATGATCAGAAGAGTCCTCCTGGTGGGAAGAGGCTTGTAGCGGGATCCCTTTGGAGGAAGGTCTGTTCACAAACTCAAAGCTGTAAGAGTTTGAATAGGATCTTGAGGTGAAACATAAACCATTTTTATGTGGTCCTTATTCAAGTCACTTAGGCCTTCTCAACTAATATTTGACCCATGAAGGAAGGCCTCATATGCTAAACCCACTCCCACACAACAGTAGAAGCATCTTTGGGATATGGACCTATGACAATGGGGATTACAACATCTAGTAGGGCTACAACACCCATTGTGGTTCTCCCAGGGACTTTGGATTTTCCATCCATATATGGGGGAACACCTAGGGATTCATGCAGAAATATCTTAGGGGCGACACCGTCTATTTGATCTATATAAATATAATTCACAGAATTCATTATTGTCATCCATTGAATCAGGCCAACTGATGTATGTGTATTTTTATTATACATAGTTATTCAAATGGAATGGGTCACATTGGTGAGGGTAGCGGGGGCCCTTTGTGCTTCCTTTAATAGGAGAAACCTGATGGCCATGGAAGTGAAATCCCTTACTAACCATGCCACAATGCTCCCAAGTATAGGTGGGACCATCAGAAGTATGAAAATTGAAATCATCAAGGTGGAATCTAAATATAGGGATCAATCAGATGACATAATTCTGGACCTACTCAACCACACACTGGATGATGATCTAGTTGATGAGTTTCTGGAAGTGTTCCACACATATGAACCCGCCGACAACGAGGATTGGAATAAGAATACTTCCGATGAAGAGGATAGAAATTTCTTTCATCACCGGTCATGGAAGATGATCTAGAACATCATTGGGGAGACTCCACAAGAACAATAGATTGACCATATGTGAAGTTTTAATTCGAAAAATTGAGAACTATGTGCTAGAGGAGTGGATTCCCAACATCCTCATATGATCATCTATGAATTCATGGTAGAGAAAATATGGGAGCATGGCCATGGCCTCAGTGTGGGATAGAAGTGGATGAATTTTGTGAACATCAATAGACTCCAGGAGGTTGAGAATGAGATCTAATTGTTGGGGGTATAGGTGAATGAGTATTCTTCTTTCCTTGATGCATAATCAGGGCTCATATCGCAACTGAAGACCCAACTAGTAGAGTCTGATGAACAGATGAGGAAAGCCTCCGACAAGATTTCTATTATCAGAGCAGAAGAAGATCATGCCTAGATTGAGGCTGATGAACTATACCCCCTTTCCATCAAGGAATAGCATGTGTTTAATAGTTGACATCAGTTCCTTGACAATACAAGGCAAAGAGTGGTAGATATGGGACACTCCATTGGATAGGTCAGCCCGTCTATGAGAGGGTTCAATCATTGGGCGTTGTAATTCGTGTTAATTCATAAACTTACTCTCATGATTTTATTGTTTATGTTGGTTTCATGCATGAGTTTTGTTGTATTTTTGGATTTTATACATTTCTATCACATCCATGAAATATCCAGTGATCAATCCCAAATCTCTTGTGGTTCGTGCAAGATGTGTAAAATAAGGGATGGCTGCATTGTTATTCTAGTTGAACATGATGGTACCAACCCATCACCTTGAATCTAGGGTCTGAATGACAACTCTGGATTTCTAGGTACAAATAGGGAGTCATGTAAAGAGAATGAAGTTATTATGACAATCAAATAGTAGCTTTTCCAACGTGCTCTTGTGCACAAGTGGGGTAACTCTAGTGGTCTAGGAATCCATCCTAATAGAGGGGAGTGTAAAGTGTGAATCAGGATACCCAAAAATCAAAACACTATAGGGATGCCATGATAAGGAAGGATAACTGATACCATGTTCAAATCACAGAATCCCTATTCTGTTAGACTAAATTGGTGAAAACAAATGAGGTTTGATCATCGAACTTGTTCGAAACATGGGGCATGACTCCAAATGTCATCCATAGTCCTCAAGAATGTTGGACCTAGATAGTAGGCGAGCCATAGTCTGAGCATCCATACTATTAGAGGATTCCTTTAGATGATAATGAGGATTACGATCCAAATAAAGGGAACACAATGCATGGAGGGTGGAGTGATGGGTTGTTCGAATGGAGTCCCACACTCTATAAATTACGCCACCATCATCAAAACTCCTTAGGTAGGTGCATCAATGTAATCATGGATCATCCTTATTTATCGAAAGGATCTATTTGGCGAGAACCTAGAGTGGCCCATAGTTTTACATCATGATAAAGAGAATGATAGACATGTAGTTTATCATCTTACAGTGAGGATGATGCATGGATTAGTTTAATGCCATGTGACTAGAAAGTTTCACATAGTTTTAAGGTCATTCCTCTTAGGATGATGCTAGTAGTTTAAATCCATACTGCATGGACTATAGGATACCATTTAACAGTATAATATTTTAGACCTTGATTAAGGGAAATGAAATAGAAATGTTCACTTTCCTGGGGCTGGGCCCAAGACTAAATGTGTAGGCGTATCTATATATCCCATAAGGATGAGAATCAAGACAAAAATAGTTCTTATGCATAGCGTGGTTAGAGACCAACGTTGGTGGTGGAAATCATCTCTGGCGAGGAAGCTAATGCATGAAATAATTATCATGGGGCATCCGAAACTTGTTCATGGTAGGTCTATTGTATAAATTCATTTTTTGATGACATGGGTACCCCAAATTAATTGTGTGGTGAAGTACATATTCTGACATTAATGAGGACCATAAGAGTCTACACCACACTAACCATTTTAATGGGTTTTTAGACAATAGAACAAGGGTGGCCTTACATGGGGATAGACCCAAGGGAATGTACTCGAAAGTTCATACATATCCCATAATGATTGTAGTCAATCCATATATTTTTTTACTGGCCCATGTAGTTTAACATCATTCAATATGATGATGAGTGAAATAGGAGATCCCAAAAGTGGGAGTACGCAGTTTGGCTATTATAGGCCTGACGTGAATGGGACATAAACAGTTCATACCACACTAGAAAATCACTTGGGAAATCGTAGGTTAAGAGATTGAAGATGACAAAATTTAGACTGGGCTAGAGAAAAAATGTTTGGGACTTCCTATGTACCACATTAAAATGGGAATCAATCCATACATAGTTCTGGAAGCACAATATAATGTCATTCGAGATGAGGGGAATATGTGGTTTGGTTTCACCAGTACACATCCTACCGAAAACACTAAGACCACATGAGTTGTGTTAGATGTGGGAAACAAAGAGTAGTGATGAGATTTTCCTTATACGGGTTTTCACATATTAGGGGCTGTGGAATGCGATGAGAATGATGTCCCAATAATACTAGTCTCTCTAATTAATGCACAAAGATACATGGAAGGGTAAAAATGAGTGTGCTGGAATTCCACTTGAACAAAAATAAGTGGTAATATGTGAATCATGGTGGAAAATATCTATATTTCAATGATGGTGTCATGAAGATTGTGGATAACTATTGACCAAGTTCGAAATAGAGCACATGTTTCACATTACCCTGGGTTGGGGACCGACAAATGAGGGTTGACCATTGATCAAGTTTGAAACACAAGACCTTTCACAAAATGTCATCTATGGACTTCTGGAGTGTGGCAAAATGATGGTAGGTTAGCCAATGTGGCATGAGATTAGGGCTTAAAGGGGGTCCCTTCATACATGGAAGAGGATGTTAATCCAATTAAAGTGCTCATGAATCATGAACATGAAACAAGGGAATGTTCTTATGGAATCCAACACATTGAGATCTTCTCACCATCATATTTTAGTACGCCAATGAGACATGTTAGATTGAGGGATTAAAATCCCTTTCTAAGGAAAAGGGTCTTGAGGATGAAAACTCCTAGATAAAGTCATAGAGTGGACAATTAAAAGTAGACTCGGTTTAATGGAATGTGCGTAAGGTGTCCAGGAAGAAAAACATGACATGGATGAGGACCGAAGAGGCCTTACATCCCATGTCACATTCATGGAGGACACCTGCACATATTTTAATTTCATAATGCGTAGACTAGGGTATGCAGTTTAACGTCATTCTTGTGGATGAATGGAGGATTCATATTAAATGGTACTAGACCCGATGAAAAAAGGTATAAGTGTTCGTACGTATCCCACGACGATGGGAATCAAGTCATACGTTGTTCTTGTAGTGTGATCTTAGATTTTGGTTTCAAATCTCAGACCAGGCTAGGAAGAAACTTGGTAGACACATGGTGTAGTTCTGTTAAACCCTAATGTGAATGAGGATCCAAGTGGTCCTCACCATACCACATGTTTCTAACAGAGTTTGAGCTAAGGGAGCCCAGAAAGAGAGCATAATTTGAGATACATTAGGCTAGACCCAGAGAAGAAATGTCTGGGAATTCATATGTATCCAATAAATATGGGAATAAATCCACACATAGTTTTGAATATTCACACAATATGGTACCAATGGTAGGGGAAATATTTTTATGCAGTTCTGGCCAATGAACCAAAATATGTGGAATTTAATGGATGTTGTTTGTTCTTTCGGGATATTCTGTTTGTTTTTTTTTTTGAGGAAAAAAACGAAGGATAAAGATTTCAGGAATCACTGTTGGAATCAAGCCACATGTAAGCCTTGAAAAATGTCATGGTGGATGAAAGATACCAAATATTATTTCCCCTCAAGCAATGGAACCACAATGTGATGCCATTTTTCATTATGGAGCCTAGACAATCGTGTCATTGTGTAGAGTAGTATGATAGGACCAACCCATGTATTTTAACATCATGCGGAAAACATGCAACATTTTAATGTCATGTGGGACCAGGTAGTATAGTTTAATGTCCCATGGCTTAGATTCCCACTGAAGAATGAGGTTCTAAAGGAAATATGCAAGGGGAGATAAGGAATACCCAAAAAATGAGGACCTCCATCCACATCATGTACCGCACAACCCTAGTGGGGGCAACAGGCCAAGGGGCCAGAAAAGATCAGAGGATATAGGGATGGATATGAAGATGAAATGTATGGGCATTATTATGTATCCCCTGAGGATTTTAATCATGCCATACATAGTTCAAGAAGGTGTTGTGTAATTTAAGGTCATGTGACAAGGATAGGGGTAGGAGAGATTGGCTTTTAAAGGGGGAGTACATGGTGTAACTATTGAAAACCTGACGTGAAAATGACATAATCCCACAAACACCACACCACACATTCTTATAAGATTCATGGCCAAAATTCTGAACCAAAGTGATAATTAGTAGAGCCTGATCTAGACCCTGAAATGAAATGTCCATGAATTCCTACATACCCCACAAGGATTGGAATCAGGTTATAAATTGTTATGGAAGGATTCATTCAGTCTAACGTCATGCGATATGGATGAGGGAATATCTTAGTTTATTTTTATAGAGCTCAGACTGAAAGGAGAGAGACTCCTCCAAGAAGGCGTAATCCTGGACCAAATCCCTAATCCCACATGATCCGTACTCGATGTAGAATATAAGGGTGGAGTATATCTTAGAAGCAAGTGGAATACAGAGAAAGGGGAAGTAGTGCAGAGCCTTGATTGGAACCACAATGTGGATTCATCCTTCTAATGCGCAAACACACACTGAGGGATATCACTAATAGTATAGAAATTACATTTCACATGTCAGAGGGTTAGGGGATGTGAATCACACAAACAACAATTAAGTATTAATGTTGTTGGTGTAATGAAGGAGGATAAATGTTTAATGCATTCAAAACCCAGCATCTGTATCTTGTGACCTAAAATGAGAATAAAAAATGACCATTAACTACTGACCATATTTGCAATGCGGGACATCTGTCACTTTATAATTCAAAATCCCCAGGTACATTGGCCCAATATGGAAGGAGAGCACATAGGCATAACATTCATTCCATTCGGGGGTCCTTTCAAATGTGAAATGTTATGAAAACCAAAATAATGGGAAACATGAAGCATGGAAGTGGATGAAATCATCTCCATGTATAACCCCACTTTGTAGGTCCCAAACCACAGTGCATATGGGCATGTTTGTGAACTGAAAAAGAGGTTTTAGGGGCCCAACATGAGAGTAGATGACTCAAGAAGATGAGTAGAGGAAACATGGATGGAGACCTCTCAAGAGAGGGGTGAATAGCGTGACTATTACAAACCTGACATGAATGAGGACATAAGCTCATACCACACCATGCAAATCCTCCAGAAGAATGTAGTTCAAGGGGATCAAAGGAAGGGAAGGTTTCTAAGAAACAAGGATGGATAGAAAAAAAATATGTGTGTGTTCCTATGTTTTCCATGAGGATGAGAATCAAGCCACACATAGTTCTGAAGTGTTGTGCAATTTAACATGATGCAGTAAGGATGATGATAGGAGGGAATCTCTTGAAGTGGATTGTGTGTGGAAGGGATAATAACTAGACATGAATGTGGAAATTATCCCACAAACCCCACACCCCTCATAATTACCAGAGATAACTCAGGCCAAGTGGCTGAGGGAAATAATAGATGAACATGGTATGGACCCGAAGAAAAAATGTATGTGTTTTCCTATGTATCCTGTAAGGATGGGAATCAATCCCTGAATAGTTCTAGATATTCCATGTATTTTAACTTCATTCAATAATAACATGGTAGATATCAGTTTATGGTCATAGAGCTCAGACTGTAGATGCCCAATTTAATGTCATGTGTGTGGGATGGATTTTTAGAAAGGGTGAATCACTATGGAAGTCATTTAGGAGACCACATAACACCAATAACGATTGAGGATAATTTCTAACCATGTTCTCCACAAAGTATCCCTCTCGTGTGACCTATAAAAGGAACAAAAAATTGAGCATCGACCACTGGCCATATTCGCAACAAAGGTCTTGTGTCAAATTTTCATTCGGGATCCTCCGGGATGTTGGCCCCTAATAGTAGGTGATCAATTTTGGAATGAGACCAGTCGATTAGAGGTCGTCCTTTGGGGTAATGTAAACACAAATGGAAGGATGAATGGAACATGGTAGTGTCTGTGCAGCCTAACATCTTGTGGTAAGGATGCTGTATAAAAAAGGGATGTACCAAGGCGATATGTGTGGCATGAAAGAAATTGTGTGGCATGAACTAGGACAAGGAGACCATATCAAACAACAGATTCCAAAATGAAAACATAGTTGATTAGGATAAAAATATTGAGGGACCTGAGACAAGTCCACTAAGAAGAAATACTGGTGTTCTTATGTACCCCATGAGGATGGAAATCAAGACAATCATGTTTCTCAAAGTGCCACGCATTTTAACGCCATTCGACAAGGGCGTGGGGAGATTGTGGTTTAATTTCATAGAGCTCGAACCATTTTTTTTTGTTTATTGTCATGAGGTACAAGTGGTATTTATTTTTACATCATTCATCCTGGATGGACTACATAGTTTAACACCATGAGGTAAAGACAGAACATTTTAATTCCATGTGGGACTGTTCAAGAAAAATACTTCTTGAGGAATCTAGCATTGGTGGGAGAAGTAATATGATCACCATCAATGGTGACTAGGGAGTACGCACCATTTTGGTAGACCATATGAATGATATAAGGTCCCTTCCATTTGGGTTCTAACTTTAGTGGCTTTCTTCCTTGTATCATTGGCATTCTCCTGGCCAATTCCAAGTTACCTTGTAAGAAAGAGTAGTGGTGAACCTCCTTGTGGAATTCTTTGTCTATCTTGTTCTGATGCCTCTCTATACATTGCAGGGAACCAATTCTATTCTACTCAATTGCTACCAATTAAACCATACATATTCCGAATACTTTATATGGTGTCTATTTTTTGTAGATTGTTGTACACAATATTGGAAACATGATCTCAATGGGAAGGACTACCTCAGTTATGTACACTAGGGAAAATGGGTCACCTGAGTGGAATTACGGGTCATTGTTTGATAAGACCAAAGAGAATTGGGTAGTTTTTTAGGTCAAATATTCTTGTTCTGACAAACCTCCTTCTTCAAAATGTTAGAGATGTTTTTTTAATTCCTTAATCTTCCTATTCAAATGGACATGACGGCAGGGGGTATGATTAGAACAGATATTGTACTTGGCGTACAAATTTTTTAACTCAGCATCTCAAAAGATAGTGTAATTATTAGTGAGGATGGTGTGAGGAATTCCAAATCGGTATATGATATTGGATCTCACAAAATCAATGATAGAATGGGCCTTGAATTCCTTGAGCGGAATTGCCTCTGCCCACAAGTAGAAGAAATCTGTTGCATTCTGGATGAACCTACACTGACGAGCTATCACCGGTGGATATAGTCCCATGATATCGAGTACCAAAACTGAAATGGATCAATAGTACTTGTTAGTGTTGGGAGGATCTGGTATGCAATTCACAAAATTAGAATCAAATTTTCATCCATGGAACATCTTGGAAAACACGATACAGTCATAGATCATGGTGGACCAAAAATACCCTATCCCCGTATTTAGTGAGATTGTTTTAGCCCTGACTGATGAGCCCTATAGGAACTAACATGAACCTTTTAATGGCCTTAGAAATCTCACCTTCTTGAAAGCAATAGAGGATAATCCTGTAAAACCCACGTATGTAGAGGATCCCTTCAAGACTAGGACCACTCTGGAGGGTAAACTACAATGTGTGTCATCATATTCTCTTAGGATTGGCTCGATCTTCTGGGATATTATTGTGATGGACCTAATCAATAAAGGGGGTCCTCCAGTTAGGTTTCATTTCTAACACTGCGGTAGGGGGACCTGGGTGTCCTCACCTTGAGGAAATAGTGGTATGGTGGCTTACTTGCGGTCTATCATCATATTCCAGAGTAACATGAGAGAAGACTCTCCAATTCTGCACATGGATAAAGAAATCATCTTAATCCAGCTCAACAAGTGATGCGACTGGGCTGCCCAAGGTGTCAGCTCATCTTTTTTGTGAATGAGGGACATGAGTAACTTCTAGCCAAGATTGGAACTAGGACTTCAACTGGTGAGTATATTCTAATAGTTGTACGAGCTCTGGATTTCTGAGGATTTAGTCATTGTTGATCATCTTGATCCCTAGTTTGGAGTCCCCTTTCAATTTCATGTGGGTAACGTCGATCTAAAGGTCTAGTTTGACATAGTGATGATAGTGCGGTGCTCTCCCTTATTATTGGTAAAACCTTCTGACAACATGAATGAATATGGTAGAACATCTTGCACTGGTGGGATGTAAATGATACCCATTCCCACTCGGTTGAGTCTGGGATCCCTGAGTCTTATGATAGTTGGGCTTTAGAATGAGACATAAAAATTCACTTTCCAACATGGAATGGAATGATCTACCGAGAGTATTTCCTCATATAGAAAATAAAGATCTTGAGACTGGTCTGTGGGAGTTTGATGGGTGGAAATGATGTCTTCCAATGCATTTCACTTAATAGCAATCTAAGAGAAAAAAATTAAGTCAAATTGTTGGAGGATCACTGCCCCCAATCTATAAAGCTCCTCATCTTGGGGTGGTTAATAATTTACTTCAGTGAATCCACACAAAACACTAGATGTATCTCTTGGTGGTACAAGTAATGTTTCAATTTTTTAAATGTGAATACTAGGGTAAGGCAAGTCTTCTCAATAGTGGAATATCTGGTATCTTTATCAAAGAGAAAGAAAATGAGATAATATAAACTATTATCCATTCCCTCATTTTTCTTTTGGGGAGGAGGGTGCGAAGAGATTGTGAGAGAGTGGTTGCATAAAGGACCATAGTATTTCTGGGAATGAGTGTCATCTGAATATAAGGCTATAATAGGCACTACATTATCTCCTGAAAATTATTCTAACACTTCTCATCCCACTAATACTCGTCACCTTTATTCATGAGTTGGGAAGATGGATTACACTTTCCAGAATGATTTTTGATGAATTGGTGTATGTAGGCTAAGTAGACTTGAAAGACCTAAATCTCTCATATGTTACATGAAGGAAACATCTAAATGATGGCCTTGAACTTATCTAGATGAATCTCTATGCCTTTGTATTTGATGAAACAACTACGAAACATTCAGAACATGACCCTCAAGACACATTTCAAGGGTTTCATCATCGTATCGCTGAAATGAAGGATGGTGAAAACATTCTCAAGATCATTGAGATGGTCCGAACACTGGAATGACTTGAATAGCAGATCATCCATGAAAAATTCTACTAATTTATCCAAGATCTTCTTGAATATGTGGTGTATGGAATGCTAATAGGTGGTGCTCACATTCTTCAGACAAAAAGTTTTTACCTAGTAGAAAAAAGTACAACGTGGTGACCTGATGGGATTTGAATCTTCGTCATTAGGTCCATTCTAATCTGATTATATCTTGAATACCCATCGATTATGGAGAGATCTTGGAACCTAGTTGTGGAATCAATCAATAGTTTCATCACTGGAAGGGGAATGTCATCCTTTATGAAATGATGGTTGAGATCCTGGAAGTTGATGTAGACTATAACCTATATGTTCTTCTTCCTGGTGTAAAAATGGTATCTAACCATCTGTGGTACTGGACCTCTTTTTCAAAGATAGATTTGTTGAGATTATCAATCTCGTTCTTGACCATGGCACTGTAGGAAGGGTGCATATTTCTAGGTGGTTGTTTGAACATACAACGATTTGGAGGAAGACCGAGGCGGATGATGGAAACTTGACGATATATCCATGGAATCTCATTATAACTCCAATAGAATACATCATGATTATTCTTTAGGAAATGAACGTATCATTTTTTCTCTTCAACAAGCATACCAGTGCTGATCAATGTTGGTTTTAGATCTATCTCGTTACTAAGGTTTTCATGTACCAATTCATTGACTGTGGTGGTGACACCCTCTTCAAATGAGGGAGAGGAATCCTCCAAATACTATTATTCATTCACGGAGGTGGGATCCATAGTAGGTGGTGATTCTTCCAAGTCAACAGATCTTGACGGGACACTAGCACCAGCATGAGTGGCGGTGGACACTTCATCGGGGAGCTCCTGTACTACCGAACCCATAACGATGAATGCTGTCGACCTAATTCCATCTATGATTCACCCAAAGGGGCCATGTTTTATTATATAAAATCAATGGGGGTGCATCAATTTGAGTCATTTCCTTCCAGCAAGTAAAAAAAGAAAGTTTGATCTATTTCCATTACAATGGGGCGGGAATCCCCATACTTTATATGAGTAGGGGGTTCTCGGATTACCAGAGCCAAATTTGAGTACGAATCAAAGGTGATCTTATAGATTAACATAGATGTTTGACTGTGATTCCTCCTCATTTTAGAGGCAAAAAAGAATTTACAAAAGTCCGGTGTCGTGGCCTCAATTCAGTGGATCTTTAAAATTAGGGCAGCATCCACAATTGTCCCTGTGTCGGTCGTAGTTATAGCATGTTCAACCGTGTTATACTAAATATGCATTTACTTTCTCTTGTAGTTGTTGGAATCTAGGTAGCAGGAATCACTAGAGGTAATGGTATATGCATCGCATTAGAGGACACCCACTCGACCATTACAAGAGTACTTAAGGTATATGTTAATGAATCAGGGACCACTGCAAGTAGGTGGAGACATGGCCTACCCATTACCAAATTGTAAGCATTGTCTTGGGAGAAAAAAATAAACTCGGTCCTGGAAACTAGGCCACTGAACTCGGTCATCAATCAGATCATTCAAACTAATTTCTATTCTGTCCTGTCATAACCTTGAATTTTTAGGTCAGAGGGACTCATATCATCCTCGGACAACCCATCTTTTGAAGTGTCTTTCTATAGATAAGGATAATCCCATATCCTGTGTCTACGAAGACAACATAAAACCTCCACACCGTTGTAATGGCCAGTGATTTGTAGTGGGAAGATGTTCCCCTGTATTGTAGAACCTTCATCTTCACTAGAAAAAGATATAATGGCATGAAATTATACATGTTCGACTACCTTAGCATAGAAATCTTTTGCGGTAGCTACCTCCATCTCAAACTGGAGGGGGCATCCTAAAGTGTTGGGGAGGGCTCCATGCATATCTATTAAAAGGATAAGTGCCTCAAGGATATAGAGATTCACCGGAATTCTGGAAAAATTATTATTATTATCATATATCCATTGTAAGCATGATCTTATGTTGATTGGTGGTCATTCTATGATAATTGGTATGTCGGGACCTTCTGGAAAAACTGGTGGCTGGATTGTGTTGGGAATGTCCCACTTCTCACTAAAAAAAATTCTTGGAGAGACTACTGTATGGGGTCTAAATGACTAAGTCCATTACTCCATAGAACGTGTCTGATCATTACACGACCATGGTGACTACACCTAATCAAGTAGCATAAACGGTGGTAGAGGCAGATCTAGTGAAACAAGATGAGAAGGCTATGTATGAAGAGATCTAAGATGGGCATATTTTCTGGTTTCAGTGGCATGATATTCTTGGCTGGATTCATAGACCAATGAATCCATGTGAATCATATAACCTTAGATCAATTGACGTTGGTAATGTCTGGGGACTTTGGGAGGATTCGTCCAACACTCTTCATCACCGGGAGCCATGCATGTGTTTACTAGTTCCACTCTATTAACCAAAGAGTACCCTTGGTCATCACTTGATTAATCCTCCATCTATGTATGGATTCTGGGGGAATTCTCCAACTCCAGGGGCATAAAATCTCTGAGATTGAAGGATGAATATGGAAATAGTGGGGGACTTTTCATTCCCTTGTGTCGCCATCGCATGCCCATTCGGGGAGAGGAATATTGAGATGTTGATTAAGAAGTAGTGGTTTCAGGTAACATGGTGTCTTCTGAAGGCTTAGGTTGGTTCAAAAGTGCATTGATAATACCATGGGTATATGAGACTACCTTATAGGCCATCCATCCATCATATTTTTTGGACCTGGAGTTAGGAACATGCTTCCACTCACATTCATTATCATTGAAACTATCACGATGTATGAATATGCATGCCAAATGTGATGGGGTTGGACCTAACCTAACTATGTTGTTATTGTCCTGGTTATAGAGAAATTCATTAGACACATATCACTTCCTGAGGGTGTTCCCCAGGATCCGATGATAGGGCCAGTAATTAGGAAGATTAGGGAGCACCATCTCTTCGGGCCTCCGGCATTTCATAAACCATAGAATTCCGTAGTCGAAGACAATTCAGAACTACCCATGGACCGGAACCTCATTAAATGAGTATGTGTTTTTCCTTCATTAAGGGAATGGGGATCTAGGAGCCTTTCCCTAAATAGGGGTTGTAAGATCCTATCAAGGAGGTAGAACATGATTATCTTTCATAGGTGGTGGTGGCATGTTACATGGGGCACCTATCATTTCTGACGTGGGTGCTGATGGAACAGATGTTGCACCTATGGTTTTAGGCATCTACAAGGCTGTAGAGGTGCCTCCACTGGTTATAACAGTAGCTACATGGCCCCATCTATTTTCGCTGCCATAGCGGGATCGACATTAACGGCTCATCGTGCGGCAACTACCTGAGGTAATGGACGTACCTCATAACCTTGCTTCAAGGCTTCCTCTAGATTTTGGTATTTGTCATAGAATTCCTTAAATCCACATATTTAGTTAAGGGTGATGATGGAGGGGATCAGTTTTGTTCTTAAAATTCCCTACACACATTGTCGATAGCTTTTCCAGAGTCAACGACATATCAATGAAGTAGTTGTGGCCTTTCCACCTTGCAACAAAGTCTATAATGCCCTCATCAAGCCTCTTTTTCCAATTAAAGAGGTCTATAATACTCATGTTGTAGGTGGTGGAACTAAACTAATAGAGAATATTCCTACAAATAT
This sequence comes from Viscum album, assembly GCA_963277665.1. Lineage (NCBI taxonomy): Eukaryota > Viridiplantae > Streptophyta > Magnoliopsida > Santalales > Viscaceae > Viscum > Viscum album. The sequence continues at coordinate 1,023,733,500 of OY728137.1, forward strand.
CCTCCCAACCTGCTACTGACCCAATTGGAAGCTGGTTGCACAAGAGAAATGTGGGAGCTTCTAATGATTGTACGAAACCCCAATGTTTGGTATCCTCCTGCTGCTCTGTAGTTCCCAGCACGTGTCCACACCTTGATATGAAGTGGTCAAGATGTTTCAGCGGATCGATCATCCAATTAATATTGGGAAAGGAATGATTTCTGAAACTGGGGGATGCTGGCATATCAGCCACCCATGTTGGATATGATTTCTCATCTAGTGGAATTGTCACCTGTCATGTTTCCAAAGCCTTGAGGCCAGCAATGAGTGATGCCATTATATCATCTGGGCATAGATTCTTTTCTTAACGATAATAACTAACAACCATTGCATTGACATGTTCTTAAACATGATAAGAGGGACTAGAAGCTCATGGAGTGGACAATGGGATAAATTATGGGGCCATTGGGGGAACGACCTATGGAGAGGTTGGGGTAACCTATGTTTGGTCCCATGGTGGGATATCTTGCAACTCATCTAGATATGGTGACACATATTGCACCCTATTTCCATAAAATTCAGCCTTTATCCCATCTACATGGGAAGGATGGTCACGATCACCCAGAGGAAATTCATCGGGGGGAGTTGTACTTTCCCCTGATACCCCAGTCAAGGATTAAAATATCCTAGTCATAATTCGGTAGTAAGTTCAATGAGAAGGTAATACACCATATTTTTATGATCCATGAGTTTCTAACACAACACATCCTTTTTAAGATTATCCTCCTTCTTTTATACTCATCCATATGCGTCAAAGGGTTTGACAAATCCAGTGTGCTCTTTATCATTATTGGGGTTCTGACCAAGGGATAATGACTCAGAATGCACTGGAAGACCTGGTAAATTTCATTTATTGTGAATAAACCTGCCTAAAGGATCCAGCAGGTGTGGCACCACTCTAGGTGGTATGTTCTCCTCAAGGACTCTATCTTGGTCTCTTCTTCTGACAGGTCATCCATGTTTTCCCTGACTGTACCAAAGGGAATATCCTCAATATCACATGGCATATTGGGCTGTCAATGGATAGAAGGAAATGAAGGGCCACATACTGCCCCCAACCATAGAACTATAGATGGGGGGAAGCCTCCTTAATAATTTTGCAGACCACATTAATGCTCTGTATGCATTTTTGCTGGAGGGTCTAATGGTGACCAAGAAACTCAGGGTGCTGAGCCATGGGGAGGGTATCCAAGTCGAAAATGCGGCATTGTATGGAAATATCACCAGTGTGATTCCAAAACATGGGGTAAGGCACAAAATGATGATGGATACAAATGTACGTCGCCCAGAAATTTTGGCCAATGCTCGCAACCAACTCCTGGGTAAGATATTTCGGCATACTGTAGTCCATGGTTTCAACTAGGTATATCATCTCGGGGAAATGATCTTTTGCAATGATGTATCACAAGCACCTCAAATTAGACTCAGGATCCGGAACTTGGATTACCCATTCATCGATTGGGGTAGCTGAGGGACTGGTTACGACACTAAAGTGGACCATAGAGATGGTAGACTGGATGGTGGATAATATGGTGAGCGAGCTGACATGCTGCCGGATCTCGACTTGTCTTCCGAAGAATGAAATTTGTGAGCCACCACATCCCATTAAGATGGACTATCATTCAATGATTCTGGCACCTGGGATGTAGTTACTAACGATGGTTTATGTAGATTCTCATCCTATATTGGTTCCCAAAAAAATCATTTTGATTTTTGGTTGAGGTAGAGAATGATACGGTGGATGATAATAAGGATTGCATGGCTAGGCCTTGAAAAGAGGCCAAATAATCCTCCTCCTAGATTTATCTTTGGAGGGATGCATGGATCTAACAGACCTAACATTCTATAAGGATGAGGCTTATATTCCTTTTTCCTTCCCCATCCATCGACATAGAAGTTCGGGGTGAGGGTTCAATTATCGAATCGTTTTCCACCTTGGAGTCTGAAAAAAGGTAGGTTTAATAATGGTCTGAAACTTCTTAGTATTCATCCTTTTGTGGTGGTGGTCCACCCTCCTACCTCGAGATGGTTCTTTAGGGTAGGATTTATATACAAGGAAGAACTTTGGGAAAACAGATATAGGTGTGGAGAGGACTTCTTCCAGGTTGAGTTGGAGTGCGAGGAGCACCCAGACAAATGCCAAAATGAACACGTGGAGGGAATCTGTGTCGAATAGTGGGCATGGGGGGGGGGGGGTTCACTGTAGGAAGTGTTGGAGTGGGTAGGACCTCCATTGGAGATAGTGACAACAAGGGAAGTACTTCCATTTTTTCCCCTTTGTAGTGACGGTACAATGGGGCCTTCATACTGAAAAAGTGAACATGGGGAAGACCTCCTCATTGTATGCCAATGAAGTGACTTAGACCTCCGCTTCTCTAATTTCTAGGATGATGAGGACCTTCATCATTTGCGGTAAGAACATGAGGAAGTCCCACATGCTGATGGTTCACCAGGAGAGGAGGATCTTCTCATTGGAAACTTGCAATAGGAGGAAGGGATCCATACATGGGATAATAGGTGCGAAAGAATCTTCGGGGATGGATGTCAGTGCGGTGGGGAGGGATTTCGCTCAGACTGATAGTGGCATGGGGAGGACATTCTTGCTGAAATTGGGAGAGGGTAAGGAATGTTATATCTTTGGTGGGGCATGGTGAGGACCTCAGTTATATATTTCATCACCTCAGGTCTTCCCACGACGTGCACTACCTAAGTTGGTGACCAAGTGTGCCGTCCCAACCAGCCTATAGGGCGGACAAGGCCTCAATCCCATTAGAGCACAAGGGTGCCCTTGTTCAGTATAAACATGTCATTGATATTATACGTCTGCAGTGGCATGGTCTTCTGTAGTAGTGGATTATGATTCCCCTTCGCAGGAACCCTTCTCAGCTTTCAGCCGACATTGGCATCAGGTTAATCGGGCTAGGGCCGGTGGTGTAGGTGTGTCAGTCACCTACTCCTCAGCCTATGGGACATGGTGGTGGAACTGATGTTTCCAGGTTAGAGCCATCCTTAACATCCCCTTGGATGAGATCATAGATAGGCGGGACAAGACTTCTCTTACCTTATTGGCGTAAGGTACTTATTCTTCAAATGATTCTAGGTAGAGGCTCCCGAAATGGTTATAGGCTGGAGTGGTGACTAGAGGCTCCCTGCACGGTCCTTGGGGTCAGTTGTGGAAGCATGGTGCAAAATCTTCTAGGTCCAATCGCATCATATCCCATGTTGGGATAATCAATTTTTCCTCATATCGTTTGATGAGGTTGTTGGTTTCCCTCCTCTAAATGTGTTTAGATGGTGAAATAGGGCATGGGTACCCATCATCTGTGGATGTGGAGGTTTTCATAGCAGATATAGAGCTGCACATGATTATTGCGTTGTTTTTTCCCCAACCCCTACATTGGTGGGTGGGTGGTGATCGGTTTCCGGTCATAGAAACTTGAGTCCTTCAGAGTAAGAAGATTCAACAATTATTGATGAAAGGAGGAAAGCGATATCTAGTTCCCCAGTGTCATTCCGTCTTCCATAATGGGTAAGAAGGATCCATGTTGACAACATCGCAGATCAAGATGTCCAATGATCAACTTCTCCAATCTCTGGTGAGTTTCATGCCAGGACCATTATTTATTTAGGCGGGACATAGCACCAGAAAGCTAGATCTGGTGACACACATATCCACTAATTTCTCGAATTCTAATAATCTCTACATTAAGAAAAACAATTTCACTTCGGGTTCATCATTTTTGCTTTTGAGGCTATCTCTGGGGCACACATTCGTCCCTGTAGACACACTGTGTTGTTTCCCCGTACTTCCACCATCGAAAGGACAGTAGAATCCGTCGCTTATTTAGAGATGTATTCTCCTTGATTAATATAGGGTGATTGGATGTCGGCTCCTCCTTCCATAGATTCCACCTTATAATTCATCTCATATTCCTTGTCTCCCTCATATATTTCGACGTGGTTCATGAAAATCTTCACTAGTTCCATATCTTGATGGATGTATATTAATTATACTTCTTCTATCAGGATATTCCAAGGGTTCATGTTAGGAAAACACACTTCGATCAGAGGAGTAGTCACATAGGACATCGCAGGTGCGTTTGGATGTTGAAACACTAATACGTCTGGGTTTCTTTCCCATATGTTATGTCTTCTAGAGGGCGCCGAAACCCGAGGAATCCCATGTCAAATGTAGGGAATTATATTCCATAGGAATGAACATGAGGGTTTCCTCAACTTAAAATGTTTAAAACAGGGTATGCTTTGAATTTAATATCTAGCATAGAAGGATTAGACTAATTAAAGCACTGGTTTGAGTGAATCGGATAGGTACGTCCCTAAGATAGAGCACCTGGGAAGCTTACTATTTTGGTGGATCAATAAACCCAATGATGACAGATCTGAGGATGATTGGGTCCTGAGAAAAGGGGACACCATGGACTACCACTGGTTGGGATTTAACCACAGGGAAGTTTCCTACATACCCTGTGAAGACAAGAGTGAGAAAGACCCACATATTTCTAAGGGGTGATGAATATAGGTGTACAAAAAAGTTGAGGACCCAGAAACAAGTCAGGTATTATGCATGTATAGCGAAAAATTGCAAAAGGGACACTCTTGGTTTGATGGTTATAGATTGTGTGGGTCTTATTCATATTTTTCTGCCTGAATGGAAATAATGTGATCCCACCGGTATGTGGTGGCCCGGGTAGGAATCGGGATGGATGATGTGTGGTTGGAGAAATGGGTGAGAGGAATGGGATGAAGCCGACATAAAGGCGGTGTTAATATAGGAATTTAACATCAAAGAGGCTCCCTACATATCCCTGTGGTAGGAAATCAATGTCCATGTAGTTCGGTGGGCTGATGGGACAGCTGGGGAGTCGGCCCGTGGGAATGGAAACAAGGATGGGACCCGAAGGAAGTAGAACCCTCGGTTCGGGGAATGACCTTCCTAAAACTCAAAGGATCAAGGGAGAGACTATGATAATACATGAGTGATGGGATTAAACCTTATGAAGGATACCTATGTACCTTTACTGGATAGGGACATGATCAAAGTCTATGTAGTTTACAATGGGGTAAAGAATCATGGTGTACATAAAGAAGAGTGACCCAATGACATGCTAGGGGTTTCACGTGGTTAGTATCTTGAGAGTTGGTATAATTTCACTAAGGTATGTTCTAAGGATGTGGATCCTAGAAAAAGTGACACTGAAGATTACAAGTGTTTGAGATTGAAGCTCAAGGAGGATGCCTACATACCATGCCTAAGAGACAAGGATAAAAACCCATGTAGTTCTAATGGGTTCACTAGTGTTTTGTGCTGAAACATAGGGATACATCTTAGATACCCTTCATAGGAGAGAGATGAAAAACCAGGTATTTTTAATGGGTTTACCCGTTTTGGGGTTGATCCTTTGGGATACTTCTTACGTACCCTAGCTATGAGACTGGGATCAAAACCAATATAGTTCTAAAGCATACAGTGTAATGTCATGTGGGAACTAGGGGGCATATAGTTTAAGGTCATGCTGGATGAGGTTGATCTATTGTGAAGTTGTCAGGACCGATGGATGAAGTCCTTGTACCTCATAGAGGCTTCATACATACCTTTCATGGGAAGGTAAAGGTTAAAATTCCATGTATATTGGGATGGGGAGATGGTACTTACATACTATGGTGGACCATAGATTATTCCATGGTCAATACTTACTCTAAGACCATGTGAGTCATTCTTGGTTTGATAATCAATAGGTAACAATGACCAGATGATCACATCATGAAAGGTGAATTTATGAAGAAATTAATGGGGCTTATGTGTGTGGAGCAGCCCAGGGAGATAGGGAACGGGACCTACTCCAAGATAGAGGCCCAATGGTGAAAAATCATAATAAGAGATGGATGGGGAATCAAAGGTCCATGTGCCCATCTCTCCTCTAGTATTTGTGCATAGAAGAGGAGAGAAGGAGCAACGATGTTACCTCCTACAAGAAAAGGATGGGTCATACACAAAGATGGTTTCCCTCCCCTACCAATAGGTGTTGTTCTATGCAAGGAGGATTTGATTCCATGGAAGGAAGATCTCACTCCCTTGTAGATGAGTTTTCATGGAAAATGTTCGAGGCTAGGAACCCAATGTATATCACATGTGGTGAGGCTATTCTTTAACGTCATGTGCTAGGGATGATGAATGTTGGAAATTTAACATCCTACATCTCAGATGACGAGGATTATCTCCCCACTCTTTTGACATACATAATCAGTGTTCTTTAACCCTTGGTTAAGGGAAGGCACCGACAATATCGTTTGGTGACAAGGTAGTTGAGTCATCCACTGAGGGGCCCACCTTAGTGTGGCTATACGAAGAAGAAATACCTATCAACGTGCCTATGAGAAGAAGTTTGAGGAAAAAACCCAATATTATGTGCGACCCAAGGGACCTTGAAATTACATTGTACAAACCTAGAGGGTCATACAAGAAATATATTTCTGAAGAAAAGGAGTTTACATGGAATGTCTTTACGAGGATCTGGTGGTCCACAATGTGGAGAGATTCCGAAAAAGGGTATTATTGACAAAGTGGAGTGTCCTAGCCTAGGTATGGATCATACATGCATATAAAGTGTGCTCCACGAATTGAATGTACATTCGCAGAGTAGGACTTCGTGGATCAAGGGTTCCATGTATAGTGAAAAATTGTGATGAAATGTACATCGCGAAGCAAATCGATCTTTCCTTAGCATGGAGTCCACATGTGACAAGAAGGTACATCGCGAAGCCTATGTGATTTGGGAAGACCAGAGTTCCCTTAGTGATCTCCTTCCCCTATGATGGCCCATGGGATTTGCGAGGGGAATCCCTGCTTGAAGAAGGGTTTCATATGTCCCAAGGGAAAGGTATTTCGTAATGCTCAAATACACTGAAGAGTTCATTTTCTCAATGTCTCATATATTATAATGTGTATCATGATTTGAGAGCAGATTATGAGAATGGCCAGGGTATATATCCTTTGGGTCTTGGGGAAGCCCAATATTTATATGAAAAAGGGAGACACAAAGTTCTAACAACGCGTTGTGAAGATACTTGCGCTATTCCATCTGAGGTGGATTGCATCAAGTTTTTCATAACAGTGGAGTCAACCATCATCCCCTACACTATGCAGAGGTCTCCATCATTACCTTGGTGGCATTCATAGATGATTTATTCAATTTAATTGGAATTGTATATGTGGTTGTGTTCCCACATCAACACAAATCTTTTCATCAATTTCGTTATAATAGTAGAGTCTCTTGCTTATTTACTCTATAACGATTGCAGAGATGGCCATGGATTTCCGTCGAATGCGATGCTGAGTGGCTTCATGAAGGTGCTTCATGAAGCACCAAATTTTTTCATTGTGTGCTCTTTGTGTTTCATTATTATGCACAAATTTTGGTGGAAATAGTGGATTGTCAAGATAATAAATCCCTCTATAGATAAATTCAGTGGACAATATTCTAAAACAATTGTACCTAGGAGTAACTACTCAGACAAGTTGTTCCGGGCATGACTCAGGGAGACCTGGTATATGACAACTGGCCTTTCTGTGCACCTATTTTCAATATCATGGGGCATGTTCATTTGTAAATTAATAAACACATTTTTAAACATAATTAATTGAAAAAAAACCCAATAAGTATATAAATTTGGAGATAGATCATGGATAACAATGCATAAATCATAGAAACTCATAATTTTTGGAGATAAAGGTAATTTAAATGTTATATATTTAATTTCATTGGATTATATTTTATGTGTCTAATATCTTAAGATACTCATCCCTAATTTTCTCTTTATTATATCCAATAGACAGTAATATGAGGAATCCCATTAAGAACTGATGCGAAGGGAAATGCAATTACTACCCGAAAAAAGATTCCCAACTGGATGGGAGCAGGAATCACAAACTTTTTTATGATACTCTCTTAGTTAAGTCAATTTTATATTTGAATCCAGGATCAAGTAGATCTCCAAAACCCCCATTATAGAGAATAACATGAAATCAAATGCTTCATGTGAAAGAGGGATACTATTTCAATGGATCATTTGATCCATTAATTTTGGAGAAATGGATAAATTACATTGAGAATATTGTATCCATTATTCATTGTTATGAACAAGATATGATTCTTATTTCTATTTATCATACATATGGTAGAGATAATCGGTGGGGGAAATTGATCAAGAATACGAATCCTAAGGAAGATATCGATGAAATTGAGTGTATAGAATTCTAGAAAATGTTTTTCGATAAATATTTTTGTCAAACCTTCAATATTTTAATGGAATGATATTTCTATGAACTCAATAGAAATGTGGATGAATCTATGGGGGAGTATGAAGAAAACATAACAATACATTCATGATAAAACTCCTTTTTTTCTTTACCCTCCAAGGCAATGTTTAAAATTTTTTTGGTGGGATAAAATATATTCTATTGAATGATTGTAAATTCGTGCATATGATAGATATGAAAAAATTATCTGATGTAACCTCAAGGTAGATATGGATATTGTTGAATCTTAGGGGTGTCATGTGGATAAGAAGTGGAAAGTGGACTCAAATTCTAGTATTCTGATGGATATATCCAATCATGCTATGAAATTCCATCACATTGTCCAAGGTAAAAAAAGAAAAAACATGAGAATTTACTAAGAGGATTAAGGAAATTATTTTGGTGTGGAAGAGAAGAGAACATGGCCAATAATTTCTGATTCAAGAAACCAATCAATGTGACAAAGTACGAGAACACTCATTTCAACCCTCAATTTGTTTTTAATTTCTACAACTGTAAGGAACATACGAACATTTCTAAATAGTTCCCTAAGCCAGGGTTTTTTGGAGGAAACCAACAACCTCCAAGGTATCCAGGGAGAGATTTTTACATCACTACTACCGAAGAGAATCTCTAAAATAAAGTGGTGATAGGTACACTGGTTATTCATTCGCGAAAAAAGAAAATAATTTTTTATACTAGTTCTATACATTTCCTTATATCATGTCTGTTTAGTATAAAAGAACAAACACCACAATAAATCATGGAAGTAGAGATCTCAGTGAAAACAACAAATAAGTAATTATTTCATCCAACATATATAACTCCCCCTAGTCACAATTTGTGTATTGAACTTCATGGTGAACCTTTTCATACGTACCTTGGTAGAATTTGATGAAATTATGGGCATGAATTTTCTTTCTCTATATATATCCAACATAAATATCCCAGATAGGGAAATCACTCTCCATATGGTGAATCGATCCTAGATTTTATACAAGTGCAAGGAGGAGGATGAATATTTTTCAGAACCACCATCCCAAGAATGGATATTACATATATATGAGAACATGTATCTTTCTAATATGATTGATTCTAAGGAATAAACTATCCTCAAAGACATGAAACTTGTGAGGGAATTCACGAATGTGTTTCATGAAGAATTTCCAGGTCATCCTCTATGAAGATATATTGAAATCTCAATCTGTCATATACCATGGAAATTTACGATATTCAAAACTCCAAATATAATGGATATTTTTGAACTTGGGGAGAAAAAGAAACAATTATATTTTTATCAACATAAAGGGTTTATATTCCCATGTGCTTCACCATGGGGTGCTTCATTCCTTTTCAGCAAGAATAAGGATGGGTCAGTCCGCCTTTTCATTGATTATCATGATATCAATAAAATTACGAAAAAGAACAAGTAACCTTTTATATGAATTGATATCATTTTTGATCAACTATGTGGAGCACAATACTTCTCCCTGGAAGATCTAAGTTTGGGATTTTACCAAATAAGGGTGTAGAAGGATCATATCCCAAAGGTTGATTTTCATACAAGGTACGATAATTATGATTTCATAGTGATTTCATATAAAATCACTAATTCTCTAGTAATCGTCAAGGAATTAATGAAGAGAGAATTTAGAAATTACCTCAAAATATTTGTGGTACACTTTATAGGAAATATTCTAATATACATCAAAACCCACGAAGAGCATGAGGATCATCTGAGCACTATTATAAAGACCTTTTGAATGGATAAGCTCAATGAAAATTAAAGAAAGTGTGAGTTATTATAAAAGGAATTATAATTCATAGGTCATATCATCTCAAGAAATGGATTCTCTATGAATCCTTACAAGATAAAATAAATTGAGGGGTAGAAAACGAAAACATCTATGGAAGATATCCATTCCATCCTTATAATAACTGGAAATTATCACTATTTCATTTGAAATATATCAGGATTTTCAAACCCTCTTACCAAGCTCTATTGGAAGGAATTCATGTTTTTTTGTAATTATGAATGTGGAGAATTCTTCATAGAGTTGAAATGGAGGCTTATAACTTTCCATGTGGTCACACGACCTAGAAGTGGGGATCATTTCATAATTTCAAACAATGCATCAAAGAAGTTATTGTGAATTGTGTTTATGAAAAATGGAAAATTCATTGCCTATACCACATGGAAGATGAAAAATCATGAGAAAAACTATCACATGCATGATCTGGAGTATATAGCTGTTATCTTTTCAATGAAAATCTAGAGACATTATCTCTTTAGAGAGAAGTATGAAATCCATGTGGATAATAAAAGTATCAAATATATATACACATAGAATGTGTTGAATATGAACCAATAATGATGGTTAGATCACATAATGTATTGAGAATACTCCATCCACTATAGTCCTAGGAAAGCGAAAAAAGTGGTGGATTCTCTATGTAGGAAGGACCCATAAATTATATCATTAATGAGAACTAAGAAGGATCCTATATTTTTCAAATTGAATAAAGTGGACATGTGAATCATAAAGAACGGAACACGATTAATAAGTTCACACATTATTACTCAACAGTATATTTTATAATGGTTAAAGGATGCTTAAAATGATGATGTGGGAGTTTAGAAGTAAGTGGAAACTAACAAAAAAGGGAAATGTATAAAGTTTATTATTAGTAATGAAGGAATTGTGAGATTTGAATCAGGATTTTATAGTCTACAAAATCTTAAGATAAATAAAAAATGTATTCTTGATGAACATAGTTAGAAAATTTCAACTCCCCAAGTAATCACAAGGATGTATCACGTTCTCCTAGAGCACTATTGGTGGGATAACATGGTGAATGATTTAGTAGAATATAAATCATAGTGTATGGTATTTCTGCATGTAAAGGCTAAAAGGTAGATGTATAAGGGGATGATTAAACCATTATGCATACTAACATGTAAATGGGAAGACATAACCATGGTATTTCTCACCAGACATTCAAAGACATCTAAGGTAAATAATGATATATGTCTTGTTGTGGATCATCTTACATGGACTGCTCAATTCTCTGTGATTTAGTAGGATTTCTCAATAGATAAACTGAAACAGATATAAATTATATAATTGGTAAGTCTGGTTGAAGCTCCACTATTGACTGTGTCTGATCGAGATCCAAGATTCAACTCTAAATTATTCAAAAAAATTATTCATAATCCTCTAAAAAAATATAAACTTTAGTACAACATATCACCCTCAAACTGATTCACAATTTGAGTGGACTATCCAAGAACTTGAGGACATATTGAAAGCTTTCCCAATGGACTTTAAAGGTGGATGGGACCAAAATATTCCTTTGGTGGAGTTATCTTACAACAAACATTTTTCACTAAAGCATCAAAATGGACCCATTCGAATCCATTAATGGGAATAGGTGTATAAAATTGGATGTTTATGGATGAATTTGGGGAAATAACCCTTCTAGGTCTGAAAATAGTCAAAGAAAAGGTTGAGAATGTTAAGACCATCCCACAAAACATCAAGGCTACTCTGAGTCAGATAATGATCTATGCTAAAAATTATCAACGTGACCTCATTTTTAATGTTTGAGACATGTTATTCCTCCACATATCATCATGTAAGTGAGATATGAGATTTTGGATGAATGTAATGCATCATCCAAGGTACATCAACCCTTTTGAAATCTTTGTTTGCTTCAGTGTAGTGACCTATCGAATAAAACTCCATCCAAAGGTATTTTGGAGAAACCAATGATTGGGGATGTAATATTGGAACCATAAAAAGTTTAGAATCAATGACACACTCTTCTCCTTTAGTGTGAAAAAAAATGAAATTTCGAGGATGAAATTTATTAAGGTGGGATGTTATTAATGACCCAAACTGTTAGAAAAAAAATCCCCTTTTTGATTTGGATAGATGTTTTATGGATATATAAAACACATGTACTCCTATTTTTATCCTATATAATAGAATTTAAATGAATTTTATGTATCTTTACTATTCATAATATAGTTTTTTTACAATGATCACATGAATATTATAAATATAAGGTTTAACAAAACCTTTTGACAAGGGCAGATGATGTAATGACCTCAACCAGAAGGATCATTCCCTATGAAGCCCATTTATCAGAGATATTGAGGGAGATACCATTTTTGGGAATTTACCTAGACCAAGAAAAATATATTATCCAAAAAAATAATCATTATAGAAACCGTTTAGAGGATACGTTCAATCATATCGAGATGACGTCCCAAACCATGTTCACCGAACTACCCCATGAAAGCCCCTCCATCGCACACATTACACATATAGAATAAGTTGGAGTAATAAAGGGATAGATATCAAGACTCTAGAATTAGGTACATGTACATTATTTTTTTTATGGAATAATGATTATGTTTTATTCTTATTTTTATTACATTGCAAATGAATTTTAAAGCACAATCAGTATTTTTATTATTATTAAAATTTAATTGAGGAATCTATTTGATGTGTAAATGTTTTTTTGAAATAAATTATATTTTAAAAAAATAAAATTATTAAAATACTTTTTTTAAATATAAATGATCATATAATTTCTATGAAGTAAAACATAATTTTTATTCTTGTTTCAAAACATTTTTTTTCAAAACCCCTTTAATTTTCAATATAAGTCTGATTTTATTGTAAAATTGAAAATTCAAATTTTTAGAAATTTAATTAGATTAAATTAATATTATTTTTAAAATTAGGATTTCATAATTATCCAATGGTTTTTTTCATAATTTTATAAGATAGTCAAATTTTTGGGTAATAATTAAATTATGTATAATTATACTATGTGTTTATGACATAATAATGGAAAAATTAAGATGTATCGAATACTATAAACTGTATATTCAGAGAGATATATGTTTTAAATTTAAAATAATGTGATTTTATATTTTTTTTATTTATCATACACATCCCATAGTGATTCCTCATAGAATTATAATATATTTTATGATTTTATAATCATATCTTTGGAAGTGTGAATCACCTCCACATATGAAATGGAAATATTTTAACATATTCGGCACTTGGAATTATAAAATAACTTATTTCACTCTCATTTTCTAGAAACCATAGGAAAATACCAAGATACAATTTTAGTTTATAGTACATTATTGTGGAGATTCTAAAACAAAAATAATAAAGAATTAGACCTCCTTTCCTATATAAACTCACCCAGGCTCCCATTAATTTCCACTGAAACTCTTTCAATATTGTCCAAAATCATACCTATACTCCCTAAACTCTTCACAAGGCACCCCAAGGTCCCAAGAATATTCTCCCAAGCCTTTGTTGTCACACATCCAAGTACATGATCCCCACGTTCCCCTCTTCATTTCAATTTAGGAACATGGATTAAAATTAATTATTTTTATTTCAATTAGTTATATTGTGATCCTATTATAATCAATTCTCTACTTTCCATTTTTATGCTATTTAAATGAGGTCTCATTTGTCCTCCCCCATTTGGACACTTACATAATCCATTATAAAGCTGAAATTCCCAAAGGGATTTCTCTCTCTAATCTTTTTATCAAGAATCTCATTTACGATATGCCCTTTAATTTCCATTTTATTAAAATGGGATACATTATTATCTACCTACATAATATACATTTCATTTTAATATGTTTATTTGTCCATCTCTCTCTCCACAACCCATCTTATGAATTTATATTTGACGCTGGTAAGCTGGAGAAATTTCACTATGATATTCTATCATGTAGTGAATACCAAAACCATATCTCTATAAGGTGTATTCAACACTATGCTAATATACTAATTTATTTTGGACTTACCTGCATTTATTTCACATAACTTTATCATGGAATAACTTATTATGATGAATGAACCTATTTCATCTGATCTATATGGAACACTTAAACATGATATTGAAGTGATTATGAAGTGTGTAGCCTAATAGTGCTCCATTGCATTGTGTACTTTTTAATATCATGATACATCATGTGTAATGGGTTCTTAATCATGATATTTCATGTGAAATGGGTGTTGAATCATGTTACTTAATATAAAATGTGTGTTAACTCTTGATACTTCCTGTTCAATGGGTGTTCACTCATGATACTTCATGTGAAATGGGTGTCTACTCATACTACATCATGTGCAGTGAGCTTTGGATCATGAACCTCCACGCACAATGATCCTTATCTCATGATAATATCATGTTGTAAGTTGTTAACATGGTTCCATATTATGACTATCATGATTTATCATGTCTTTATATTCTTGTTACTTTTATGATATATTGATATTCCTGTTGTATAAAATTTATTGTCTTCATCATGTTATTCCTTATTTACTCCCTTACATGGTACTATATCTCACCCACTTTATATGTATGTTCCAAGGTTATCCAATGCAGTTCTAAGTATGAAGTTGTTTTCTGGTCATGTAAATGAAGTTTCCAATAAAGATACTGTATTTCATGTTTTAAGTCATTATGTAATGTTCTTAATTTCTCGAGAACTAGACCTCTCAATCAAATCAATTATATAATGTAAAATATTTTTAATAAATCATGATCAAATATGAAATAAAGTTAGGGGTTATTATACACCCACTTTTGAAGGTTTATATTGATCATTAACGATCAGTTTCTCCGCACCATCAAATTTCGTACTCACTACACTTTGGGTTTGGTTTCACTATTAAGATTAAATTGGTTTAAGAGTCATGGTATTCCTAGAATCATAATGACTACCATGAAACTAGTTATGACAATTATTTTTCTACAATTATTTGGTCAAAAAACACGACATCTACAAAACTTGGTATGTGTCTCGATCACCAGACAACAAAGCACTATGATAGTAGCACTAAAGATTCCCTATATGACTGAAATTGTTTTATCATATAGGTGGTAGCATAAAATCTCACCTGATATGCCCTAGAAAACCAAACAAAAATCATCTCAGCATACTCTATAGTTTTGGAGGATGATTCACTAGTCCATACATTCCATTCTATGTCATAATGCCAACTTGAAAATAGTTATCCCTCTTCTGCTTATTCCCATCATTAGAGTTCCCACCATTTCTCATGGGAATCAACATGCGTCCTCCACTCACATTTTCTGAGATATCTTTTTCTTCCAATATCACTCTATTTACCGTATTTATAAAATCTATAATACAAAGCATGAAAATCATTGAGTGGATTTATAGCCTCTTTCCCATTTCAAAAATGTGTTCCTTCAAGGAAAAACAAGCCTCTACTTCTAGTTTATATTAGAAATTAATAAATTTATTTACATAATCGATCACTATGAGGTTATTTTGTTTCAATCTAAAAAATTCCACCTCCCTAGAAAATCAGAACTTAAGGGGATATAATTGAGTTTGGAAAAAAAATCATCAAGGTAACATTGAATTATATTTTTGGTGGATTGGGGTTGTTGACATAGTGGGCTTCCATGGTTAGTTGTGGAGTAATAAAGGTATTATTAAAAAATGTTGACCAGGATCCATGAACATGGAATGGATGATCTGGAGGAGGCATAAAAAGATCCTATTCGGGGTGGTATCATTTCACAATGTTTTCAAAAATTTGGGTCCAAATAATTGGAGAATGTATAAATGAGTTTCTGGTAAAGGAAGTTGTGTTCATGTTTAATGGTGGTTTGGAAACAAGAACTGCAACCACTTTTCAAGATCAATAAATCAAAATATAGAAAAAAGAGTGAAGGGAGAACAATTAATAGATTGGTGCGAAAGTTGAGATTGTGAAAATGTGAGACTTGTGCATTCGGGGAGATGTTGTACAACATGCATGTAGGGTCGACTAAATCATTATAAATAGGTGTATACCCCCTTCATTCAAGAAGAATCTGAAAACATAGTAAAAATCGGAGCTCTAGTACTGAAAGTGGTACAAAGAGGCCCACATGTAGATAGGTTTACAGAAGTTGCATTCAAGAATATAGTTTGTTCCAATAGAGAGTTTGGCATTAAAAGAATGTTTCATACAAGGATTGATTAGTTCAGAAGTTGATTTTCCCAAAAACAATGTTACCCTTGCATGCCATGCATTAATGTTTCACCCAATTCAAACCTAGGACACACAAAAGTTGATTGTTTCCTAGTACATCTATTGTATAGGGGTATCCACTGGGGAATGCAATTGGAACATCAACACAGATTCTATATAAAATTGAGGATGCATGATGTCATTAAAATTAAGGGACATATAAGTCAATAAACTCTGATTGTATCCCTTCCAAGAGCGGTGAGAAAAGGAAAATGAAGATGGCGATCATTTCCACCATTAGTGAGCTAGATAAAGAGACATAGATAGTGACACTTGGGAATGCAGTGAGAAGACCCTAATTCTGGTAAAGGAAGTGAGGCTTGAAATAGAAGTGATCTAGCCAAAAAATCATCATTGGAAGTGAGCCTTATTAAATTTGGTACAATCGAAATAGTGTTGTTCTATGCTCCTTGCATATAGCCCAATGAGGGTGAAACAATTAAAAATCACTGTGTTATTCTTCTTTATTTATTTCTATACCTTCAATGCATTATCATTAGATAAAATTAGAAAGGACATTATCAACATTAACATTATTGTGAATAATAAGCGAACCATGTAATAAAGAGGTCAGGATCCATTGGGATAAAATGTATTTCAAAACAAATATCATACCCTGAATCACCACGCCACCCCCTCAGGGATTCTAGGACCCTTTGGGACATATAAAATTCTTTGTTGAACAACACCTAAAAATCATCCCACGAAATTACTAGGACTAATTCATTCTGAACAACTTAATCCAACCATTAGCATTCTAGATAGTTTGGATTGTATTTTTCCCACATGGATATTAAATCTGTAGGTGTTCCTTGGAAATCTATGAATCAATTCATCCTATTCATCTACCCAAATATGTTCCCCAAATATAATAGAAATATTGGAGTTATATACTTCCAGAACAAAAATGGATGATTCTATTTCCCTTGTTTATCCATCAAATTACCTCTATCCACAATATGAAAAGTCTTAAAAATACTATGAACTAACTATAGGTTCACCTGTGGCTTAGGTGAAACCACATTCTCATCATCTTTTTATGATTGGTTTCTATAATGCCTAACCATTTCAATTTTATATAATAGAAAAAAATCACTATTATTCTCACTCTCTTGCAACTGAAGGCTTATCAATTTCCTATTTACAACATCACACATATAAAAGAAATTGATTCTAAAAGTACACACTTCGCATTTTCAATGCATTTTAAGAATTCAAATATTCTCATTGAAAATCATACCATTATTAATATAAAACTACAATAACTTTTGAAAACATCACATTAGAAAATATTTTTAACACCTTTCATAAATAAAAACTTATACACCAAATCATAAATTATTACTCAAAATAAAACATGCACACCTAGTGGGATCCCATTTATATTAATATATGACCTGTTCATCTCATCATCTAATCTCATTATAATGAGGTTAAAAATACTAGAAGTGTCTTAAAACACTTTTCTATCCTACTAACTAGTCACTTGATGTTCCAAATAAGTAGGTTTGAGAATCCTTTTTGGGCTATACATTTCATGTTTTTACAATCCTTCTCCTTTCAATTATCACAAATCAATGATTAAATAAGAATGATTTATAAACTCCAGGAATTTACAACATTATACAATTTTTTCCCAAAACAATTATAGGTTTTCCATTACTGATACCATTTTTAACATCCTTCTCCTCTCTACTAGATTAGAACGGTGGTTGGAAATTACTATAAATTAGGTGAAATCACCATGAGATGAAAATGATTGCAATAAATTCCAAGAGAAACATATATATTTTAGGGATGATTTTACATTTTTAATAAACACCCAAAACAATATATCTATATACAAACAACAGGTTCATGATGTTTGGGTACAATGGAATTCGACTAAATGTAATTCCAAATGTCAAAAATACAAAGAAATAACAATAAACCATGGAAAAGTACAATCCTAAAACCAAAACTAAAATATAAAAGACAACTAAGGAAATGAACTCATCATCCCCCAACATGATACCTCATTCGACACCACTATAAAAACACACGGTATAAGGAATCATCACTAAAGAAATGTGATACCTTTATTTTACCAGTGTCTCAATAAACAACATCAGCTAATTCACCAATGTGCCCAATCTAGGAGAGAGTATAACACTCAGTAGGATTTCCCTAATGAATTCTCAAATCATTCTACTAGGATAAAAAAATGTTATAACATTTATATAAAAAAAATTATATAAAAAAATATAAAATTGTTTATATTGAAAAAATAATTTCTAAGAAAAAAACCTTCCATGAAAATGTAACTAGGAAAGCCTATAAAATCAATTTTTATATAATACATCCAAACGATTTTAACCAAATTCTTCATTTATGAATTTTCAAATAAATTTCCATGTCCATACAGAACCACACTAAGCCACAAAATATTGGTGTTCCCATTGATGGTGGAACATCACATTCATAATCCGTCCCTTTTATTTTAATATTTAAAGACTATTATCCATCTCATTCAACTAATCCCTAACCATTATTACCAAATCATTCAATACTAATTGATCAAAACCTACTTAATAAAACAATCCATTTTTTTGAAAAGAATTTATATCATATTTTAAAAGAATAAAATCCAAATCAAAATGTTAATACCATAAATTAAAATTATGGTATAAATTTTATATTCAATAAAAAAAATTTAAAAACATTCACTAACCATAAATTAAGAAGGTTTCTCTTAAAATTTTCACATAAATGTTTTATTTAATTTAATGAAATTAATTTATTTTTAAATGAAGCCTTATATTTCCGATTAATAGGTGTCGACAGTTAAGAATAATACCTCGCAAGCTAAGAAAAAAATAATCAATTTCCCAAATTCTCAAAGAATGTTGGTTTAGATATTCTAAAACCCTTCTAATATATCATTCCCTATCACCTAAAAAATCGTATCACATCATTATTAATAGTAAAAAATGTGGATATATCCCAAACATATTATATCCATGATTCTAAGAGGGGGAATACCATGTGATCAAAGGAATAACCACCACGAACAATAACTTACCAAGGAACCTAGACTCTAATACAACATGATTTTACATGGGATCACTCTAGTATCAAGTGGAAGGGTATCCACATCGTTGTGGGGGGGGGGTAAAAATTCATATAACACCATAACAGGGAGTAGAAAAGAGGGATAAAGGATGTGAATTATATTATATCCAAAAAATCTAGATCAAGTTTTTAATTCCCCTAGGTTAGAAAACATAGTAAGCCAAACTAAGTGATAACCATGTGTTAGCGACAACCTCCAACCACTACTCACATAGATGAATGAAATGGTTAGAAAAATCATTTTCCAACCCTAATAAAACATCATATGAACATCACATGGTATATCCTAGGTGACAACATGGTTTGGGAAAAATTTGTTCCACTATGCACCTGTGTAGAGGCCACAATTTGAGTTTCATGGATTCCTAGGATATGTTGCATGTTTTCTACTAATAGTGGTCAAACCATGAACCTCCAAAAGAATGTTTTTTTTCCAATTATTCTCCACGACATTCAAAATATAAACCAATAACTTCACATATATAAAATAAATAAATAAATGGTTAGTTCCCTTAAACTGGGGGTGCTAAAAATATTATCCCAGTCCCCATTTAATTACATCATGAAATATATTTATAAATAATTAAATTTATGAATGTTCATATAATTTTAAAAATAATTTCAGGTAATGTAATCCATTATAATGATCATTTTATTATTAATTTATTATTCAATACCCCTCAAGATAGTGGATGTGAACCATGGATCGCAATAATGTAAAATTAATATTAGTCCTGAATATAGACTTACCACTTCCTTTTTTTAATATCATAGAATCTTCATCGAGTGAGAAATATTATTTAAAATAAATGAAGTGTTGTAACATTATAATTCTATCCACCAGTACCCTGATGTAATTATTTCCTTTAATGTTCTTATGAATAACTATAACAATATCCAGGCTGTTGTTATCCTCTTTCCACCTAATTATAGGTAATGGTTAAATCAAATCTATAGATTTTTTTATATTTTGGAATATGAGTTAATTTTAGACTATACACCATGATATATACACAATAGTCTCCATCATCAGGTTATCACACCAGAAGGGCTACCTGAGATCTCAATATGTCAATTTTTTCTCATCAGGTAATAGAGAATGCATAAATATGTGCATCAACCAAATTCTTTTTATTTAGTTCTATGATTGATGGTACATATATCTGGTCCCAGATTTTATTAATATATATTTCTGATGGTTAATATCCTGAATATTTTCCATCATAATTTGTATCTTTATATCATCCTTCTATGCCTATTTGATCTACACATATATATATGGTTGAGTATTCAGTTTGAAAAGGTTGTATTTCATCATTTCCCTTGTTATTTCTTATTACATTCATTCTGTATTGATAAATATTGGGTCTATTTAAGTACCCTTTAGGGATGATATTGCTTGATCCATTATTCTCAAAGAATCAACCACATTGTATCCCTTCTCAGGATAATAATTTTATTTGAAATCATAATCCTTCACCATCTCAAACAACCAAATTAGGTGAATTATTCAATCTACATATGTGAATGTATAATCTATGCTATTATGGATAAATGATATATAACACCTATCTCTAGAAAATTGATGAATTTATTATTTTAAGGAAAATTGTATTGATTCAAAATTTAGATCATGTGCCATGTAAATTTAATTGTTGGAAATTAATTAACATAAAGATTAAGTAATCACATATTCATTTTCCCTAGCACGCCACATAATCCATCCATTGGTTAATTAATATATGTAACAAAACCTAATAAATTATAGGGTATTTTGAGTATAGGTTAAATTTCTAGAAACTATTTAATCTTCTTCAAAATCCCATCATGTTATTTTGTACTAGAGAAATTTACTCCCTTCCATAATAATTTGATTACTAGATATGTTAACCATGAGAAAAATATTGTAAAAATTTATTATATATCTAAAATATAAGAAAAATATGGTTTTAGTTTATTGGATTCTTTTGTGGAATTCATTCACCTATTTCTTCGTAGGATCCAATAATACCCTGTTTCTTATGATTACATGACTAAATCCAGATACTGTTTTCATCCAAACACCAAATATTTTAAACATGTTATACAATATTACATTTAGTAAAGTAGACAAAAAAATACTGATGTTATAATCATGTTTTTCCTTATTCTTGGAATATATAATAACATC
Organism: Viscum album; assembly: GCA_963277665.1. Taxonomy (NCBI): domain Eukaryota; kingdom Viridiplantae; phylum Streptophyta; class Magnoliopsida; order Santalales; family Viscaceae; genus Viscum; species Viscum album. Next base: position 1,023,755,236 of record OY728137.1, read on the forward strand.
ATTAATAAATAATTCCTCAAATTCATTGAGGTAAACAATAATTACTATTCACCAAATCAATGCTAATATGAGGGTTATTGGTATATACAAATGGAATCACTGAAAATTCATTGAGTCATTATTGAATGATTTTTTATATATCTTTCATCTTAAACATTATTTTATGATATTTATAATTAACCCAAAATTTGTGTATAATTGAGTATGTTGAATGTACTTTACTGACATGATTATTGAATCATTTTAATGATAAAAAACAAAAAGTCACTACAAAACATGGATCCATAGGATTAGTGTATTTTTAAAATAGGGATCAAAAATAAAATTTACATATTAAAACATAGAAATTATTTAATTCCTTATTCAATAAATTCTTAAGGACTTTCATGTAATCTTTATTATAATTAATCAGCTGAGCATGTATATGAAAATTGGGGTGAGCCAAAAGCCAAGAAAGAGGATAGATAAGAACATGAATCAATATAAAATGGTTGAGAGTAATAGTGTTCATCATAACATACTCATCGTATCATTCTCATAATCATGAGGTGAAGTATTAGATAATGTAGTGTAATTCAGAAATGCATAAAAGTTGATCATCATGTATTAGTGGTCAAATACCACAAGAAGTTGTGAAAAAAGATATCGTCATGTTCACACATAAAATATATAAATAATCATAAAATAATCATTTTGATAAAATAGAGCATCATATTCACTCGTATTTCACGTTATCTCATGAGATACAACACACTAACCAATGATTTGGATGCCTATATACTTATACAATCACACATCAAATCATAACCTTTATAATTATGCATCCCACATTGAAAATATATAAATGTAAAAGAAAAATAACCAAGGGAAAGAATATTGTTTTTATGATAATTTCATTAATAATATATTCATGAATAAATGTTGGGGTCCCCAAAATATAAATATATTTACATACTTGATATAAGAATCATTAATCTTTAGTTAGTAAGAAAAATCTCAAGAGAAGTAAAAGTTGTGTTTTAAGAAATAAGAGTTATTTTGGAAAAACAATTATGAATCTATCATAAAACTAGAATGGAAAATTTTGTATCCCAAAAAAAGGGATTAATATAAATTATATTTAAGGAATAATATATGAATAAACATACGGAAAAAGGATTTAAAGTGGGAAAACCAAAAGGAAAAGTGTTTGGTTCGAGAATCCCCTTACCTTATGTCTTAAATTTGTTTCCAAATTTATATTCCAAATAAATTAATTAGAATCTGTAGTTAAAAAACTCAAATCCTCGAAAAAATGTATTTGATTCATTATAATTTAGGTTTATTTATTTATTTTTTATGAGTTATAGTGTTCAATTTCATCGTTCGGGTGTGTTGTTTTCTCGGTTTTCCTTATCAGTTCACATGTATACATGTATTAATATCAAGTAAAATTAGAATAATTATACATAAAGGAAAATATATGTTACTAACTAACATACATAAAACTAAATGGTCTTATATATATATTTTAATATATGAATAAGATTCAAGAGATAAACACTTTTAATAATCCATAAGATTTATATTGGCGCCTTTCGATCACAATAAACTCATTTGGGTTTATTTTTTAATATTATGTATCTATGTCATGTACAAAGAATAAAAAATATATAAAATACATTATAATTTTTTTCAACCATTATAATCATTTCTAGACCAGCCACGAAGGTGGTAAAAAATATGAAAACTTTTCATCCTTATTGGCTATAAATCAGCACCTCACATATAATGTTTCCTATTTTATTATAAAAGCTAAAATAAAAGCGGTTTAGTGATATATTAATAAATTAACAAGATAATATTAATTTATATATAAATTTTCGAAGTTATCATTACCCATTGATATGGTAAAATGATGAAATAATAAGAAATGAAAAGAAAATGAAAAGAAATTAAAAGAAAAGGATGAGGATTTTACCTCTGGAATTTTTCTCCATGATATCCTAATTAGTATAGTGACCCATGATTAAAATATATGGATATGAAATAATTCTAAATTTTATATTCAATATAATACAAAAATTCAAGCTTGAGGACCCTAATAGTTTAGTGTCTTTGGAACCTGGAAATAATATATTGTTTCCTCATGAAATATATTCAACATCTACCATAAAGTTATATACATTTATTAAATCTAAATAAAACCTCTCTTCATAATTTGGAGAAAGGAAACATATGAAAAGGGTGAAAAAAGATGCTCATTAAGGGTAAATAATGAAAAAAATAAGCATTACACGAACTAAAGGGTATGGAACTTGAGCATAACATTTAAATATCATACCTAACATATCAGAGATCAGATAAATATTGGTAGAAAATAATAATTGAATAATAAGGAAATATTTATCATAATCCATAAAATCATAACATAGGAAGAAAATATTTAATTTTTTAAGATACAGATGCATATAATAATGTGAATATATATAAGTATAATTAGTTTCACTCATTATGTTAAGTACGTGATATTATGGCATCAAATAAACATATATACATAAAACTAGTTCAATGCATATAATTGTGAATATGTAATCGTTTGCATGAATAGTATTCAATGCATCTCTTCCAAGGCCATCTTAGTAGTATGGGTTCACTATCCATACAATCTTGGTAGTAATGGTTCCCACTGATGACCATATTACCACCATGAGTTCAATCCTCACACCAGCTTGGCAGTCATGGTTCACTTTCATGGCCCTCTTAGTGGAATGAGTTCATTCCTCATATCATCCTTCTAGTTAGGGTTCACTCCCATTTCCATCTTAGTAGTGTTAGTTCACTCCTCATACTATCTTGGAAGTAATGGTTCACTTTAATGGCCATATTAATAGTATTTTTTCACTCCTAATACCATCTTGGTAGTCATGGTTCACTCCCATGGCCATCTTAGTATCATGAGTTCACTCCTTATAACATCTTGTAATTCATGGTTCACTGCCACGACCATCATAGTAGTCAATGTTATCTCCCATGATCATCATAGTCTATCTCATGAGAAATAAATATTTACACAATGTATTAGAGAGATACATAATTCCCACCCATCTCATAATGAAATCATACACACATGTTCAATAATATTGTAAATAATCAGTTCAGAACCCATTAAATTAAATGGGTATTATAAACATGTAATCATTTCATAACATGTTTAAAAAGACATGTTTCATAATATTTTCCTTACAAACAGAACCCATGAATATATATGGGTATCCAAATAATATAACATGTGTTAGACAAAAGAGTTTCATGAAGACAACAAAATTATATGAAACCAATTCATGGAATGAATTTAAATGGAACCATTAGATAATTTCAAAAACGGTATTATTAATATCAATGAATGCCATCATTTTGAGAAAATTGTTTTGAAATATCATTCAAAAAATTTCTTGAGGAAAAAATACTATATTCTTTGAATATAGATTTTTAATACATAAAACCATTTTCAAAATATTGTCCTAAAAATTAACAATAAAACATGAAATCATTTGAAATTCATTCTCCTTGAAATATTATAAAATATTATGAAAATCAACTTAAAAAATCGTTGAAAATAATTTTAAAACTTATAATGAATGATAAAAAATATTTAGAGAACCAATTCATGGAAAATACCATGAAATATTATAAATAAAGAATGAAAACCTTTTGAAACCCATTTAACATGAAAACTTATAAAATAAAAAAAAACATTTTGAAAATAATTTTTTCTTAAGAATTATAAATTAATCTTTAAAACATTTTTGAAACAATTTTCCAAGGATACTTGTATAGAAAACATGAAAACGTTTAGAATAAATTTTAAAAAAATTAACCTTTTTTCAAACCTTTTTGATTGAAAATAAATTTAAAATAATAACTAATATCGATAATATTAGGATAACATTTTATTTGAAAAATAATAATTCTTTAATCTTGCAAATGGAGCTTAAGGGAATAACGGTAGGTAAATTAGTACATGTCATATTAGGTGAAATGGAGAATCCCTTTTCAAGGTAAAAATAATATATAGAATCCTCGTTTGAAAAAAACATGTACAATCCTTTGTAATAATTGATAAAATTAAAAAGGGTAAAATTTAATTTTCTTTATTAATGGATAATGGTATAATTTCATGGGAAACCCTTTTTATAAAAAAATGGTTTTGAAGGAACATATATTTCTGACCGAAGAGAGGGTAAATTAATGAATTCTTAAAATCACTATCGTAACTATATTTTAAACAAAATAGTTGAATAAATGGTACCAATATATGAATAAATCCTTTATTTATATATTAGAATAAAACTAATGATTTTTCATGAGATATGGGTAATAATATTTCATCACAATATGAAAAAATATAATTAATCTCGAAAAGCGATGAGATTGTTTCAATAAACTCTTATAACATGGTAACATGGGATCATAATCTCTATGTAAAAAAATAAAATTATTTGAAACATGAAATAACATTAATTTTAGTATATTCATGATATTACTTGTAAAATGTAATTATATACACCTCAAAAAAATTATGTGCATAACAAAACATGAGTCTCAATGAATGAAAATTGAGACATAACTATTTTACCGATTTGGTAACATTTGAAACTTATACCCCTTGAATGAAAGTTAATTAAATATATATGTGAATACCCAAAAATTAATGTATATGATACATAGAATAATATCATGTGTAGTACATACACCACACAAAAGGGAAGAGTGGAAAGCATAACATGTATATCACTGCAATAAAGAGTGAGATGAAATCTTTTTACCTTGTGTCTTGACTCTTGTCCTACAATTTAAAAAAACCTACATAATAAATATAAATTTATTATAAATATTATAAATAAGAATTTTACTATATTTAATATGATATATTTATTGACTATAACCTTTTATTACCAACTTGTTAACCATTCAATATTATTGTTTCACTTTGGGAAATATTTTCTTTGTTTTTCATATATGTCTTAATTTTTTATATTGTTATTCCTTCAAATTATATCATGATTACATAATATAAACCATGATATAAATATAATTAATTTGACTTATATACATATTATAATAATCTAGTTAATATATATGTGTGAAATAGAATACAACGTTCTTGGAGATGGTAGGTCGTATGTACACATGAATGTTTTTTCCGTTTAATTGTCGTATTGAGAGAAAGAAAGTGAAAGATGCATATGTATATATATATACATATCTCTACCACACAAAAATTGTTTACATATCTTTATGATACTATATATGTCTTATATGTTGACAAAATCTATCCATAATACAATCTATATAGTGTATGAATGAGTAATGTCGCTATGAGGGGGTCGTAGTCTACACATCCTCAAACGAAACTACCATATTAAAATGAGATAAAAATCATAAAATAATTATACAAAGAAAAATTATATAATTAAAAATAAATTAAAAATATACTATATATATCATATATAAATAGATTCTCCATCATAATTTCTACCATGATTGGTGGTAATGAAAAAGTGAACATTATTTGTTTTGGGTGGAAGTAGTTCTTTGTAGACAAATATATTATGTTTGTTACCCATTAGATAGAGGTTTTGGTAAGTGTAATTAAATCCATTAGATGAAAAATATACTATTATATTAAGGAAACTGGTTCATACAAAAATAATTAAAAAAAGAATGTAGAGGGGTGGAAAATGATGGTAAAAAAAGATGTTTTCAGAAAGGATTAGCTTTTAATCGGGAAAATCATTTTTTTATTCTAGAATGATACATTGGATTTCATATTTCACGATTTGGTATTAAAACAGGAATATATGTATTTTGGGGAGTTCATTGGTTAGTTCTTTGAAGAACAAGAGTGGGTTTAACAGTGTGAGGAAGTGGGAGTGGTGGTAGCCTTTTATATAGAAGGAAAAGGACTCACTGGGTATTTTATGAAACAAGTTAGGTATACACGTGTTCTTAAATAACAAAATACATACCAAACCAAGGCAAACTCAAGAATTTATGGTTTATGGATAAAATCTGGACATAAAATGTTTTTTACATGTTTTTAGGCCATTAGTTATCTTAATTTTAAGGTTTAGTCCTTAATTAATCTTAATTTGTACTTAATCACTGCCATTAATTATAATCAGTTTTAGTAATCAATTAGGTCAAAAAATGGCTTGGAATTATTAGACTCTAAATATTATATTTAATACAATGGTTTATTTATATTTTATAAATTCAAATTAGAGAAGTGGTATAATTAAAATTAATTATAATCCAACATACAGAACCAAATAATGGGTTTTAAGGTATAAATAAGTTCAAACATTTAGTAATTTTTAGTATTATATTTTTAAGTGAAATTGATTATTATAAAATAAATTGTATTAATATATTTAATAATAAAATAATGTGACCATATAAAAAATTTAAAACATCAATTTTCTTTAATAAATAATTAATCAAAAGCCACTTATTCATTAAAAAGTTGTATTTTTTCAAAACTCATAAAAAATGTGGTTTCTCATAAAAATCCCAAAACATCACCTGAGGATAATTTTGATGTTAGGAATAAAAAAATGAAATTTATTTTATCATATTAAATTTTTAAATGTGTCAAAAATTAATTTTATTATTCTTCACACAAGGACATCAAAATCCATTCACTTGAGAAAATAGTACTTTTAAACATATAAGAAAATTATAAAAAATTATATATTTTGTTATAATTATTTTTTATTTATATGAAAAAATTATAATAATTATTTAAATATTACTTATCACAATTCATTTTACTCAGTTTTTGGCTAGGTTATAATTATCTCAATTAAAATTTTATAATAGCAAAATTATGTTTTATAGAAACGTCGTTGTGTCATGTAATGAAATCCAAGTAATAATTTCATATAGCGCAATATATGTTAATAATGTGTGTAGAAAAAGACATGTAATTATTGCATATAGATTAATCAATGTTTTTAATGCGTGTAGAGAATACTAAGTCAGAGTTGTGTGAAGGAATATTTGACATACTATTTTAATATATATATAAATATATCAATTTCTAGTGTCACATGAAATAAAAAATATTGAGATGATAAATTAATTCAAATTTTTCTTCACAAAATCTAGGGGGTGTATCATTCTACCCCCCTTAAAATGAATTTCTCCCTCCAAATTTGTTTGGGTAATCAATATTTCAAGACATTAATGTGACATTCATTGAAACCCACATCATAAAAATTAATACTAAAATAGCCCTTAAAATGGAATGTTGGAACTATAAAAGTTACAATAAGAAACATATAACTAGGTTTCCATATAATACAATATAGGTTGGGAGTGAATATTGGACATAGTGAAACTAACATAAATACTTACAGGGATTGATTTTGTTCATTAATAAAAAAAAGTGAATGATCAAAGAAAAGTTGAGGGCCTCAAAGTCACAAATATGTGATGATTTGTAAGTCCATCAGTTCAGTAAAAATTAAAGTATTTGGAAAACACAGTTTCTTTTGTACATTATCCTAACATTGAAAAATTCTATTATTTGGCCATGAATATAAAGAAATAATATTTCTTGATATATTAAAATAAAAAATATTCCATCCTTTAATTTTTATTTTATCAATTTATAATTCAATCATTACATGATGTAATGGATGTCTAGAAATTACTTTTGATGCCTAAAGTGATAAAATACAATTTGTGGAGATCGTAACGACCATAAAGGAACAAAATCCTAACTATTTATCTATAAATTTTCTTATAAATTATCATGGCTACTACATTAATCTCTAACATAAGATGTAAAAATATTTTTTAATCAAAAATAATTATTCATTAAAAATAATTATACATTAGCCATGAAATTGCATTGGCTAGTTGTTGGCATGAATCCCTAATCATTCTTTAGTCATAGGTTCAAGAACCACAACCTTTTCAGACATTATTGTTTGTCACCCAACATAAATTATTTCATTTTCTAAAACCACACTAATATAATTTACAAAAATAAATAAGATGGGAATCCTTGAAATAAGGTTATTCCCAAAATAGCCTTTTAACATAGGGTTTCAATACAAACTCGTTGCATAAATACTTCCTCAAATGTCTAAATTAAACTTTTCATGAATAGTTAACCATATAACCCTTAAAAAAGATGAAAATAAAAACCATTAGAAATATATTCATGAAATCTTCTTAACATTTACTAAACCATAAATTTCAAAGCATCTCTTGGTTTTCATATTCAAATCATGTGAATACCCTCCTGGTAAATTTCTTTATATCCTTTTGTAAAACATGCAGGATTCTTTATTACAATGATTGATACTTATATTATTTTAATAAAAGTAATTGTAAACATAATCCTTGATTACATTTAATAGATTGTCAATAATCAGCTCTAGGGTAATTTCTACCATCCAATTTACATATTCATATCCAACATATCATTATCCAAAGAACATTATCTCAATATCATGTTTAATTAAGGTTTTCCTTCACTTAATCAAAATATCACATTTCCATTATTCAAATTTTGTATGTCTTCATTACCATTCAACCTTTACTTATCAATCTTTAATGAAAATTTATACTGAAAACACTTATACATTTCATTATTAATATAACATAATCATTGAATTCCATAACATAAATACATCATGAATATAACATTGTTATTAAACCATTAATCATGATTCATCAAATTATTCATCAATACCTATTCCATTGAATATGAAATATGAATCATGTTTTAAGGTTCCTTAATATCAATCTAATTTTGATTCTTGTGATTAATATAAACAATACTCAAAGAAAATCGCATACCTTTAACATGTTGTTTGGGTCCACAATATCTTCATATGTATAAACAATACTCATACAAATTCTTAATTCTATTTATATGATTTACTCGTGGGAAATAGATTCACATAATGCCTATGCTTTCCAAATATGAAACATTAAAAATTAAATTTGTTCCTTGTAGTTCTCTCTATTAAAGAAAACCACAAATCACGGTATGAGAACCATATATCATATAATAAAGCCACATAATCATGAAAATTTAGTTATATGACATATAAATCATGGATAATACTTCTTTAATCTTGAAAAAATTAGTTTTATAAAATTTTATTCATATCCAACATATATCTAAATCTTTAGTGATGGTTCATGAAGAGTTTTTGAATTTTCAAAGCTTATATACCGAGTGTGTCAAACCAGGTAAGCAGAAAGGCCCATTTCCATGTACAAAATTACACAGAGTCAGGCCTAGAACATCATGTCAGAGTAATTTCCCCAAGTTACAACTATTCCAAATCCAAATACACTTGTAGTATCTCGTTAATGATTTATTTCTAGGAAGCCAGTCACTCTATCATTTACCAAAATCCCAAGACATTTTCTTAAAAATTAACTCATCCTTATACTAATTTTTTGAGAAATCCATAGACATATCCGTAGAAATATACCTATTGATTTCATTAAAATTTTCCCATTCTAGTTTCATAAGATTTAATAAACCATTCCTTTGATAACAACTATAGCAACCCATGCCTAACATACTTGTGTATTGCATCGTTTTAGATATATATTCAGTACATTACTAAAATACATACTCAAGGAAAATAATATTTTAGTTTCATTGGAAAAATGGAATAAAAAATATTATATGATAGTGAAATTTATATGACATCTCCCATTAATATTTAAAAATTTAGTAATTATACCTAAAACCATTTTTTGTAACATAGAGAAAGGAAACATAAGAAAGGGTTGAGCTTAAATGCTCAGTGAGGGTAAATAAAGAAAATTCATAGGTACAACATAAAAAATTCTATGGAACTTGAGCATAACATTTGAATATTATACCCTCAATATGAGATATTATAATAATTATTGACAATTAATAAGACAAGAATCATAAGTAAATATTAAACATAATCCATGATAGTATAATATAGGAATAAAATATGGAATTTTGGATGACATGTAGACATATAATATTTTGAACATGTATAATTAGATATATGTTCACCCATTAGGTTAATGACATGGGAACATGACATCACATAAACATATGGACACAAAACCAGGTCCAGGCATGACACTATGAACATGTAATCAGGTTCAAACATAGTAGTCAAGGCATCACTACCAAGTCCTTGTAGGTTTTATGGGTCTACTCCTCATTCCATCTTTGTAGTCATGGTTCAATCACATGGTCATATTAGTAGCACGAGTTCAATCCTCATACCATCTTTTAGTCATGGTTCACTCCCATGGCCATATTAGTAGAATGTGTTCACTCCTTAAACCATCTTGGTAGTCATGGTTCACTCTTGTGGCCATATTAGTAGCATTAATTCACTCCTCATACAATACTTGCTATCATAGTTCAATCACATGGTCATATTATTGTCATGAGTTTACTCCTCATACAATCTTTATAGTCATGGTTCACTCCCATGGTCATCTTAGTAGCTTAAGGTCACTCCTCACACCATATTGGTAGTCAATTTTCACTCCCATGGCCATCTAATAAGTCAAGGTTAACTCCCAATGCCATCAATGTACATCTCATAAGATATAAATATTTACCCAATGCATTTTAGAGAGATATAGGTCCCAATTGTATAATAATAAAATAATACTCATGTGTTTTAAAAGATCATAAATAATCATATCACAACCCTTGAAAATAAATTAGTATTATAAACATGTAGTAATATCATAAAATGAAAAAATATAGGTTTCATAATCATTTCATTATATACATAACATGTGAATAGAAGTCGATTTTAAAATCATATAACTTGTGGTAGAGAAAGAAATTTCAAAAATACCATGACATTATGAACAACCCAGTCATATAAATAATATAAATGGGACCTTTAAATCATTTCCATAAAGGTCATGAGTAACATCAACTGGTTTCATCTTAAATGGAAAATAGTTTTGAAATATATTCCCAAGATATTTAGAGTAGAAAATATCCTTTATTCTTTGAAAATGGGGTTTAATACCTTAAAAAAATTTGAAATAATTTTCATTGAAAATAAATTTTAATCATTAAATAATTTTAAAACATTTTTCCTTAAAAACATATAAAATAACAAAAAAACATTTTTCAAACCTTTTTCTGTGAAAAAACATTGAAAAATTATAATGAATGATTGAAAATGTTTTGAAAACCATTTCATTGAAAATACAATAAAAACATATAAATAAGTCTTGAAAAAATAATGAAATTTTTTTTCCATGAAAACATATATATGAATCCTGAAAACAAGTTGAAAATCATTTTTCCTTGATATCCTATAAAATAAGCTTGAAAATATTTGTAAATGAACTTCCCTTGAAAATATATTAATAAATCTTAAAGAAATTTAAAATAATTTTTAAAACAAAATTAATTTTTAAATACATTTGTCTTTAAAAAAATTACAAAATAATAATGAATATCCAGAATAATAAGTGAAAATTTTCACTTAAAAGAATAAATTTTTAAAATTATAAACGATGCTTCAAGGGAATGGAAGAAGTTAAATCCATAAAATCCTAACTGGGAGAAAATAACATTCCTTTTCTCATGCTATAATGGTTAGAAAGATACCTCATTTAGAAAGTGAAATGTAGTTTGTTTTAAAAAAATTGGTAAAATAAAAAAATGGTGAATATTTTTTAGTGATTAATGTATAATAAAACAATATTATTAAAAAACCTTTTTAGAAAACATGGTTTTTAAGGAAAATATATTTCTGACCAAATATAGGGAAAAGTTAAGCTCTCTCTAAAACACTTTCTTAACTATCATATGAAAAAATTAGTAGCGGCAATGGTTCCAATATATGAATAAATAATTTATATATATTGGAGAATAAAATTCATGATTTCTCTTGAGATATGGGTCATAGTATTTACTAATATAATGCATAAACATAAATTATATCCATAAGTCATGAGATTGTTTTGAATAAACTCTTATAACATGGAAACATTTTATTGTACTCTCTGTATAAGAAACGGAAATTTTTTAATATTGAAATATAATTTAAATTATTATATTATAGATATAAAATTTAAAATTGAAGTATATACACATCAAAAAAGAATTTAAAGGGTGTATAAAACATATGTCTCAAATAAGGTAAATAGAGACAAAACTATTTTTCTGATTTTGTATCTTCTAAAACATACAACCCATGAAATAAAGTTAATAAAATGGTCATTTTAATACGCATAAATTTAAGTCTAATATAAATTTAATACTATAATGGGTATTCAATACAACACACAAAAGTAAATAGTAGATAGTTTTTAATGTATCTCACCTAAATAAAGATGAGATGAAATCCCCTTATCCTTTATCTTGACTCTTGTTGTACTCATTAAAACCACCTTTATAATAAATTTAAATTTATTATACAAATTTTACAGAATGGTATTCTTCTCTAATATACAATATATGGTTTGATTATGATATTATATTACACTCTTGCTAACCATCCTATGTTAAGGTTTCACTTCTGGTAATATTCTCTTTGTTTTTCGTATGTGCCAAAATAGGTTATATTGTTTGTTCTCATTCTTATATAATTATTCCATAATGTAAACAATGATATAAGTATCAATTAAATATAATATATATATATATATATATTTTAACAGTCTATATAATATATATGTATGAAATGTAGTACATTTTTCATGCAGAAGGTAGGCCATACGTACGAATGAAATTTATTTCCATATAATTTTCGTGTTGGTAGAAAGAAATTAGAATAAAAAATTGTATAGATATGTATCATTATTGAATATTATTGATGAAATCATATATATTAACCAAAAAAATCCTTATTAAAAGCCATTTTTTAATGAATGAATCGTATCACATTGAGGGGCGGCAGTCCAAATTTTCCTCAAACGAAATTATCTTATTTACATAAGATGAAAAGAATAATGAATGTTCCAAAGAAAAAGTATAGAAGTATAAAAAATTATAAATAAAATATATATCATATATAAACATATTTTCCATCATAATATCAACAATGATAGGTGGTAATGCAGAAATGAAAATTTGTTATTTCGTGAAGCAGTAGTTCACCATACATAAGAACATTATGTTCGTTACCCATTAGATAATGGTGTGTATAATTGTAATTTGAGAAATTTTCATAAACAATCCTAGTATATTAGGGTTAATTATTTTTGATAAATTCCTAGAAAAAAATAATTTTTATGGGTATTGGTAATGAATATAAAATAATGAAGCTTCAGAGAAGGTGTTACCTCTTAATCTGGATAATACATGTGTTTTCCGCCAAATTCCTTCCTTCAATTTCCATCTTCCCAATAGGGTATTAATGGAGCAAGAGAGGGATTTGGGATTTTTTTGGGCAAGTATTGTCTGAAAATATGATGTTTAAAAGGTTTTAGGTAGTGGGAGTGCTGGTGGCATTTTATTGGGATGGAAAAGTACTCACATGGAATATTTAGAAACATGTTTTCATTTACACAGGTTCTTATCTAAAAAATGTCATAACAAACTAGAGAAACTAAAAAATGGAAGATTTATTTCATAAATATGGGTAGAAATTGGGTTTTGGACCTGTGGATAGTTAATTTCCACCATTAATTTTAAGGTTTAGTCTCTTATAATGCTTAATATGGCCTTAATCTCTATAGTTAATTTTAATCACCTTTACTAATAATTTTGGTCAAAAATTAACATGATATTATTATAATATACATATTATACCGAATAAATTTTTTTATTAAATATTTTAAAAACTAAAATCAAAAAAGTTGAAAAATTAAGATTAATACTAATCCTGCTGACATGAAAGGATAACTAGTTTTTAATGTAGAAATATGTTCAAATGTTTAGAAAGTCTTAATATTCAAATTTAATGTGAAATTGATTCTAATGACATATATTTTATTAATAAATTTTGTATTTCTATAATTTGTAAATAGAATAAATTTATAATGTCATTCAAAACTAATAAGTAATCTATCAAAATAGCAGTTTTTAGCTTAAAACCTGTATTTTTCACTATTCAGAAAAAATTGATGTTTCTCAGAAAAATCCCAAAATGTCACCCTAGTTAAATTTCAATGTTTTCAATTTATAAATTATGTTTATTTTATGAAATTAAATTTCTAAATGTGTATGACATTAATTTTATTATTCTTAATATAATGATATTAAAATATATTCAATTTAAAAAGTAGTATTTTTAAACCTATACAGACATTATCAAAAAAATTATCTTTCATTAAAAAAATGTTTAATTTATATAAAAATATTAAAAAAATTATTTGAAAAGTATTTGTCACTTAATTTTACCTTTTTTTATGGCAAGGATATAATTATCTCCATTAAATAATTATAATAATAAAATGTTTTTTCATAAAAACATAGGTGCGGTGTTCAAACAAATCCATGTTGGTATTATATGTAGTGAACGAAAAGTGGGTAATTCCTGTAGCAAAGTCCAAGTCGGTATTTCTTATACTGCAAACCAAGTTGGTAATGCATGTACCGCAAGCTATGTCGGTGTTTTTTGAATTGAATATTTAACTTATTGTTTTCATATATATATATGTATATATAAATAACTTTTCTAGAGACACATGAAATGAAAAATATAAAAAAGAATAATTAATTTGAAACCAATATTTCAAAAAATGTCTGGGTGTTACAAATAGAGAAATTGTTTCTGCACATTTTTTGAGACCAAAGCCTCTTGGAAATGGGGGATGGGATTGGTAATAGAATTGGATAGAATTTGGAGAACCCTCAAGGATTTGAATTTGTGAGGAGAATCGGTTGTGATGTGTTGAATTTATAATGGAAGATGGGTATTTTTTTATTATATTCATTGGTTTATTAGTTTGGCTCCGGTCTATGAATAGTTTGAGCCTTTTCACTCAATATATTAATTAATTAAGTTTTGTTTGAGATTGTGGGCCTATATCATCCCTAGGGGATCTGTGAATCAATAATTCATGTATTTGTTAAATACCATAAATTACTGTATTTCACTATACACAAAAATTCAACTATTTTATAAAAATCTAAAAAATTCCCCGAAATAATATTTTTCATGTGTAATGTAGAAAAAAAGAATCCATTTTATGAAAATATATTTCTAAATAAGAGTATTTTAGGTTTTTAATAAAACCAATATTAAATAAAAAAACTATTTTTATGTTTATAAACAACTTAAAATATTTTTTGAAAAAGTACATACGCCCTCATAAAAAGACAATAAGAAAAAAAAATAATAATTTATGGATATATTTTATCAAAATAAATTTTATTATAGATCATTATAATATTAAAAAAATTGTAATTAAATATTTATAACTTAATAAATAACAACACTTAATTTATCATTTATTAAAAATTTAATGAATTATACCTTGATATAAATATATCATATTTTAATTCATAATATTCATATATTTTATTTATACATTCATATGTGATTTTTTTATTCTATTGTTCATATTACTCTTCTTAATGGTCACATTACTATTCCAAAGTTCATGTTACTATTATATTGCTATGGGTTCCTTAAATTCAAGAAAGAAATATTATTTCGTCCATTATTCAAATATATATTTTTTATAGTGTTTTCTATGTGATTTTATGTGATTCATTCAATATTTCATAATTATAGGAAGTTATTTTCCAATGAAAAAATTCATGGTTGTTGCATTCTATAACCCCCTATCTAATTTCTCCCTAAAAATATCGTTGTCCATTATATGGTAAAAATAAGTGAGTGTACTTACCCTTCATCACATCCTATGGTTCCCATGCGTCTTATTCATACTTATGGTTCCTTTATAGTACATTGAACATATGAGTAGTCTTGTTATGTAGAAATTTATCTCTAAATTCTAATATCTTCACCGTTTGTTCATCATAAGAGGGATCATTTTCCAACTACACCACCTTTCAATTTAGTACATGTGAGGGACCAAGTTTGTACATGATCAGGTGGGACAAAAGTAATACACTGTGTACTTTTGACATGGTTGGTGGAAGTTCTATTCGATATTCCACAACTCCAAGAAGATCAAGAACCTCAAATGGGTCGATGTGCTGGGTTCTCATCTTTCCAGTCTTCCCAAATCTCCTGATCCTCTTCAATAGAGATATGTAGTGGAATAAAATGCTTCCATCATCAAACTCTATATACATTCAATGAATTTCTACATAGATCTTTTTCCAAATTTGGTTTTCCATGATTTGATACTGAATGCTTTTCACCTTTTCCACTATTTCATCAACCATTTTAGATCCTATCAGCTTACTCCCACTAACATAAACATGAAATGCATGTATTGTTCATCTTTTCCCATAACGGTATTCGCAGGGATCCATTTTGATTCTCAAGTGCTATTGTTGTAAGAGAAATCATCTAGTGGTAGATATTGGTTCCATCCTCTATTGAAATCCACTGATATTTCACTCAAAACATCTTCTAGTGGATGAATAGTCTATTTAGATTGGCCATCAATTTAAGGATGATATGGCATACTAAAAATTTACTCTAAGTTTATATCATGTTTGAGACTTTTACATAACATTTTGGTGAATCTTAGACCTCGATCAGATAAAATCAGTATTGGTACACCATTTATCCTAACCACTTATCAGATGTATATCCATGAATGACAATCCAATGATATTTCCTCTTGAATTGTAATAAAGTATGATTTTTTTTTTGCGATAATCCACACAAACCCATATATCATTGTTTCTTCTAGATGTCTTCAGAATTTTGGTGAGATAGTCCTTGGGGATTTTTCCAATTTCCATGTTAGTAGGGGTACTAGTTTCATCATACCATAAGTCTTTTAACTTTTATCCTTCAATTGATGAAATTATAGGCGCCATGATATATATTCAGTGATATCCTTCTTCATATTGACACACAAATAGTGCTCTTAGATGTCTCGATATATCTTGGTGATCCTTGGGTGAATAGAAACGTTTGAGCTATGTGCGTCACTGTGAGGATATTTATATATCTTGGGATTAGATGGTACCCATAATATTGACCCAAATATTTCAAATCCTTCCTCCTAAATTTTCTACATTGTTGATTTCAATTTTTTGAGTGTTTCCACATTGATCTAAATTTCCAAATTATTTCATTGAGAATCGATTAATTTCTCCATGAGGTATGGTTTATTAATAATTTGTGAAAGGTTTTATTATGTTTCTTACATAAGAATATTCATTTCCATATTTTTCAAATCTAAGAATATTGGATCTTTCTCAATTATCATTATTGATAATATTGCAGGGCACTTTATACTTGGAGCATCTTCCACTTTATTTGACTTATATGGACGGTAGTGGATTGAGAAGTAATAATCATTGAGGATCTCTAACCATATTCTATGGTGAATATTAATTTACAACTATGATAATATATATTTTAGTCTCTTATAATAATTATATATCTCACACTTCTCCTTATTGAGATAATGCCGCAAGATTTTCAATGTGAAGATCATATGAACCAACTCCATATCATGACTGTGATGGGTTTTCTAATTAATTTTCAAATTCCTTGGGGAATAAGCTAAAAATTTATCATTTTTCCTCAATAGATGTCCTGATACCTTCTTTGAAGAATCACTACATACCAAAATGAGTTCCCCACCTGACAGTTTTGGGAGTACTGGTGCTTTGAGAAGACTCTTTTTTTAACTCTTTGATGTAGTATTGACATTCACTAGTACATAAAAACATTCCTAACATTCAATTCATCATGGATAGTAGGTTTTCCAATCATGTTAATTTCATCAAAAATCACTTTTAATACCCATATAGAGCATTGAAACAATGAATCGCTGTTATAGATATTGACATAGGCCCCTTGTCGATTACCTTTATCTTGGAAGGGTCCACAAATATTCATTATCTAGTTATAAAATACCATATTAATGATATATCTTACATATATAACTCACATTTACTATTCATGGAATACATATTCTCCCTTTCCAATGGCATAAGCACTGTATTAAAATATTCTTAATTCTCTTCCTTACTCGTGGAGTATATCGTAATATCATCATTAATGACTATCAGATATTTGTCTAGGTAATCTTTAAAGACTATATTAATTATCTACACAAATATTATGATATAATTAATGAGACCAAAAGAATCACTATGAACTCATTGTGTTCATACCCCGATCAAAAGGCAATATTTTGAATATATTCTTTTCTCACCTTTAATAGGTGATATCCTGACCAAATGTCCCACATAGAGATATACTTTCCCCCACAAATTATATCAAAGAAATAATATATCCATGGAAGGGGTCTTGGTTCTTTATGATGATTTTGTATAGCTCACGATAGACAATGGAGGGGAGAATTGACCCATCCCTATTTTTACAATGTATATTGGAACAGACCATGGGTAAGAAATAAAGAATATATTACCCTTTCCTAGAATATCTTGTAAACGCTCCATTAGTTACCCTAACTCAATCGTGGCCATTATATAAGATGTCTTTGATATCGATAGAGATCCAAAAACATGATCTATTGATAACTCAACATCTCATTAAATAGGAATACAAGACAATTATTCAAGGAACGCATTATTGTAATCACTTCAAATGGGCATGTCCTAGAGCTTAATTATATCTTTTTTGTAAATCATTTCAGATAGATATGTCAGCTCATAATGAAATAATATCCAAAATTGAGATGATGATTAAGAATACGATTCAACTTCTTCCATATAGTTAAACATTATTGAAGTGTTCATTGGGACATGAAGAGTGATATCCCATTCATAAAAATTAATGATGTCTTTGTATACAGATATCTAATCGATTCTCTGTATAGAATAAAACTCCACAAAATAATGTAAGACTATATTTTCTAGGAGCTGCTGTCTAGAAAAATTAATTGTGGAGAAGTTATATACAAATAATGTAATAATTTTCCCATTTTATGTTTTCATATATTACTCAACCTCCATTTATTAAAATTGTTTTACTATAGTTTTAGTAAAATTTAAATATATGAAGGAATGCATTGACCCATAATAAAATAGTACATTCACTATTCATGAATGAATAAATTTTATACCTGTCACAACATAATTGTCATGATCTACATAAGCAGTAGTTTTGGCATAATATTTCCCTTAATCCTTATCCTTAAGTGGATACTGCTAATAATTACCACTGAGGGCTCAAGGTTTACTACACCTGATTGAATAGAAACCTTGCTGACTATAATTGAATCATTGTACTATGGGTGGTTCTCTCCTTTACTCTATGATATTTCTATCTTCCTCTTATCTCTTAGATATTCATGAGCTTTACAGAAATTCTCTCTCATAGGTGAATCATTTACCCATCCCTTAGAGGAAATTCAAGAGATGTTTTTCCCACAAATTTGACATGTAAGTGGTTTTCTTTTGTTTCCATATTTTTTATCAGATCCTCCATATTGAAAGACAATATTTTGTTTCTTATCTATATATTCTTGGTAACATTCTCCAAACTCAATAACCACTTTGAGATGACATAATATAATTTCTTCATAACTCCCAATGTCTCAAATGGATAAAGTCTTTAAAATTTTTGGTTTAAACCACTAAAGAATCTACCTATTTCTTAATAACTATAAATAACAAAACCAGTGGCAAACCTTGAAAGCCTTATTCGATTTTATACATAAGACATGATAGATTCAAATTTCTTTTTCTTCATCTATAATATTTTTCTCTTCATGTTTTTATGAATATTTCAGTGTAAATACATGATAATATATATTTTATTAAATCCTTTCCCAGTAAATCTATTTAATTATATCATTTATTTGGGTATTCTTAATCAATTATAACCATGTATTTGCCTCCCCATCTAAATGGTAAATGGACATATTTACCTTATCCATCACAGAATAATAAATAATAGAAAATATCATCACCATTGAGTCTTCCCACTATTCTATGATTAGGGTATCAAAAGATCCACTAAATGTCGGTCATCATTACAGTATAAATGACTCTATAGAATGTTGTTACCCCTTAGTGTAAGGAAGATATTCTACATTATTTATGTTATTATTCATATACTGAGAGAGATGTATAATCATTTCAATGAATGTTTGAACTCCACCTCCCAAGGCATTGTACAGATCATTCAAGCTGTCACTGCATTGTCCCTCACACATATTTTTTTCCCTATTTACCATTATTGAAACTATTTTACGAAATATAATTTTTTTTAAACAAAACATATTTCAAAAATTTATTAATAAATAAATTATTGATTTATCCAATCAAATTTAAAGTCATAATTCTTGGGATCTCTATGTTTTTCATTTTTTTTAAAATAAATCTTCTTTGTTTCCTTCGTATACATAGTCTCATTCCAAGGGTTGTCACTAATGTTCTTTAATATTAATTACAAAATTAACGAAACAATGATATAAATCAAAATATAGTCACCCTACTTTTCTCTAATTATTATTACATCATTTTAAAGTTAATAAATATAATTCTGTTTCAAAACCAAGAAATAATATTTTAGTGTCGTGTAACAATAAAGACAAAACATAATATTTACATAATAAAACATAAATAATATTTTACTTATTCTTATCTAGGTTATTTTTGGCCCTCATGTACTCCTTATTATATGTATTCACCTAAGGATATACATGAAATATTGGAGTGATCTAAAAGCTGAGTAAGAGGATAGATAAGAACATGAATCAATATATCATGGGTGAGAATAATAATCATCATCAAAACATAAACATGGTATAATGATCATAATACTTAGATTAAGAGTTAGAAAAAGGAATGGAATGTTTCAATGCATAAAAATTATACGTCAAGTCTTATATTTAAAATACCACACATAGTTGTGAACAAATCTACTTTCATGTTCAGACATAACATATGTAAATAAACATAACATCATAATTGTGAAAAATGATAGAATCATTTACACTCATTTTTAAACTTATATCATGAGATACATTACAATAAATAATTTATTAGAGCTCTAACAAATTATTCGTGCTTCTATCACATCATAACATTTACATAATAATGCATACCACATAGAATGTGTATCAATCATATACAAAAAATAACAAATGGAACGAAAATTGGATTCTTGAGAATTTCAAACATCATACATTAAGGAAGAATATTTGGCCTTCCCAAAATAAAAAAGGTAATAAAATACTAGGTATAATAATCATCAATCATGAGTGAGGGAAAAAAATATCATGAGAAGTGAAATATTTCTTTTTTTAGAAAGAAGAATTATCTTGGGAAATAAGTGAATTTTTCATAAATAAAAGGGAAATATGTATATCCTTGAAAATAAAATTGATGGAAATGTAACAATGGTTAAGGTACATTAAAATAAAATCCATACTAAAAATGGTTTGAGAGTGTAAAAACACCAAAAAAGAGAGTTTTATTCTATAATATCATAACATTATGTCTAAATTCTTTCTTAACATTAATTTCATGGATAATAAATTAAGAATCATTAATTAATAAATATATAAACCATTATAGATGTATTCGATTCATTATAATTTAATTAAGTACATTTATTTCATTTTGATGAGTTATATTGTTCAATATCTTTTTTTGGGATTGTTTTTTTGGTTTTCATGATCAGTTCACTTGTATACATGTATAGTAGATGAAAACAAATGTGAAAAATTATCCAAAATTAAAATTTTATGTTTTTAAGGAAATAAAATGAGTTTAATAGATATTTTATATTATTATGTTCCATATATAAGGCTGATATATTATGTAAAACATTAATGATAATCATTTAGATTAATTTTGGTGTCTTTCGATCACAACATACACATTTTGTTTAATTATTTAATATTTTTTATATGTGTTAGTTATATAACATTAATAATTTTATAACATTCATTTATGAATTTTTTTTCCACCGTAATAATAGTTTTATAACCTACCATAAATGCGATAAAAGGAAAATGAAAACATTTCATCCTTGAAGGCGATAAATCAACACCTCATGGATGATGTTATCATTTTTAGAATAAAAGGGAGGGGATAAAGTGTTTGAAGATAAATTATTCCATTATAATGTTTAAATTATAGTATGTATATGTTACTATAATGATCATGGAAGTTGGATAATGGGATATAATGAGTTAATAATAAAAAGGTATGAAATAAAAAAGAAATTAAATGAAAATGAATGGGATTTTACCTATTGATTTTTTCTCCACAAGAACCTCCTAATAGAGATTGTTTTTTGTCTACTATTGATACAAAAGTATACTCAATGTGGGTAAGGGGATGGAGAAGAGTAATATTCAGAAATTTTACAAGCTTCATGGATTTGGTTATGTGAGGGGAGGGGGTGTTGAGTAGTGGTATTTATAGTGGTGGTGGTGGGGGGGGGGGGGTCTTTATTTATTATTATATTAATTATTTTATGATTTTGGATCATGACTATGAATTTTATGAACCGTAATAATAAATGTATATAATAAATTATGGTATGTTTATTATTATATTATATAATCAACCATACATTGTCTATGACCCAATACTTCATGTATTTGGTAAATCTTGTAAATTTCTGTACTTCACTATTGTCTAAAAAATCAACTAATTTTTAAAAATCAAAAAAAAAATCACCATAACTACATTTTCAAAAACATAATTCAAAAATGGTCTTCAATTTATGAAAATAATGATCAAAATATGGGAATTTGAGCTTTAATTAATATCCTCATTTGTTTGAAAATACATATTTTATAATTATAAGAGAATTTACGACGCTTTGAAAATTACTTAAGATCTCATAAAATAATCATATAAAAAAATTTGAATAAATTTTATTAAAATAAATTTTATTTTATATAATTATACAAATTATGATATTTTAATTAAATATTGATAACTTATAAAATTACCACCACTTATTTTATCATTACAAAAAAACTGTATTTACTTTTCCCATGGAATAAATATATCATATTTTCATTCATAATATACCTAAATTTAATATGAACTTTCTTTGGTGAGGTGAATATTATATTGGATGGATTAATAATACTAATGGTCACAATAATATCCCAATGATCATTTTAATATTCCATCGGTATAGTTTCCTCAAATTCTAGAAATACCACTAATTTTATTTATTCTTCTTTTATAATGTTTTCATTTTGTTCCATATATTAATTTATGTGATTTATACTATATTTTATAATTATAACAAGGGAGTATGATTTGATGAAATTATGGTTTTTTATATTGAGGCCCTCTATGTTGTTAAAACAAGTGATTAACTTGAGTTATAGGATACATGTTTTTATCATGATAAGGTTTAGCTTTCAAAAATAAATTCATAGACTCATTGAAACATTTTCCTTCATTATTAAGAGGATAAGAGAACCCCATTGTGATGAAATTGGGTATATAATACAAATATCATAATTTTATTGAATACGCTTCAATTTATGTAATTCACTAGTGGTAAATTGTATATGTAATATATGATATTATCATGAAAACATGTATATTTTTTTTGAAACTCAAGCTCATGATCTAGGGATACCTATGATACTCTTCCAGAATTATACTCACTCATTTGCATAAATTTGTAATTTCATCAATGTATAGATTTTCCCCAACTATTTGACCCACTTATAATTCATTATTAGTAATTAGGAACCACATTAAATAATTATTTTCTAATTAAACTTCCTAATAATACTTACTATGATATTTGATCATTTAATTATTTTTAATATGATGTGATATTTTAATATCCTTTTAATTGATGTGAGATAAATGATGAGAAATCTAATAAATATAAAATAATACTTATAAATCTACTAGGTGAGTAAATAATTTTTTTAAGGAAATAATCTTACCACCAACTTCAATTGAATAATAGTTATATACATGTGATGCTATAATAAAATCAAATTATGTTTTTACAGATTACTCAATATCCAATATTAAAGGTGGTGATACAATAATTTGTAAATCATTTATAGTATGATGTATTGTGATGAAAAATAATCAAATAAGTTATTAATAGATTGAATATTAATTTTATCTTACACTAATTCATCGTCATTATTCACATTAGTGGTAGTAATTTCATAATATCAACCATGATTCCTTAGATTTCGAGTTCGAAGACATCCATTTTCCTTATTACCCAATTGATTAGTGAATTTTATTTTAATAATTAATGAACTCCATAAATTTGAATCATTTAATTATAGGTGGTGTTTCAGATTTTCCATTATTCTCCTCTATTATATTAACTAACCACCTCATATCTCTTTGATAAACAAGAGCTTCATATCCTATTCGTTTACACTTAATTTTTTTGTTCATTTAAAATTACTTGATATTTCCCAGGTAGCCATGAATCTATTTCCATAGTTTAAAATAAAAATGGATAGAGGTGGCTTATAAGCATGATTAGTAGTCAACAATTGATATACCAATATTTTTCCCCTATATATCCACAATATCATAGGGATATATTAATTTATAATGTCACAATATTCCAACCATAATATTCTAACACAGTTATATGAAATATTAGTGAGATGATTTTCAAATTGTTGTGTGAAAGGTTCTTATCGCTATAGGAATTATTAGTCACAAAATATTTCAATGTTTTAATTTTTTCATTGTCTTAGTTTTATAATATCACATCTATTAAAGACCATCGTAATAGGGTCACATGATTGTTCATTGGTTTCATTATTCTACCTCCCCTAAAAATCCATTATATCCAAAATTTTATAATCCCATCATTTATTTTTCTTATTTGATATGCCCTCCATAAATTGGATTTTATTAGCCACTGCATCATTATATATGTACTCAATAAAATGTGATGGTTCATGATTTTTCCCTACCATTTGTTGATCCTTTATTATTGTTCTACCATGATGGGATATGATTATTCCCTATCTATGATCTGTTATATATGATTTTTTTGTGATAAAAATAACATGATTTCTCATATATTTCTCATTATTATTTTTAGTATTCAATGTTATATTCACGATTTTTGTTTTATTATTAGTTTATTTCATTTTTATTTCATATAAATCATTTAATATTGGCAGTGTGTATAGTCAATATATATATAAAACAATTATTTAGTATTTTATGATTGGATGTTTTTGAGTATAAATAATAGTAATCGGTGATATATGTTAATAAAAATTTATATTTATAATTTTTTCCCATAATTAATATTGAAGACGAAAACTACTTAATATTTTTTTCATGGTTTCTCGAGACCAGTTATTATATGATAGTTCATATTGGAGATATAAATTTTTACTAATTTCAAAAAGATGATTATTTATGGTTATTATTCTTTAATATTACCAATAATAATCATTAATCATAAAACTAATTAATGTTATTTCAATCCACCAATATAATGTTTTTAATTACTATATCATGGAATTTATTTTAGTAGAAATTTTGGTTGATTAATTGAAAAATTAAGACCATACTAATGATGAATAAATTGAATATATATATATATATATAAATGAATAATAGTGTAAAAGACATAATGAAAATACAAGGGGTTTTACACTATGCATATATACTCAACGAATGATTAAAAAATTATGTTATTGTTTCTTTATTTATTTTTTAAAATAATACAAAATTATTTTCAAGTCTATTATAATGATTTTTTAGTGGTCCAAATAATTTTTAAAAAAATATATAATTACTTAAAAGGATTATCAATTTATAAAATGATTTCAATTTTAAAATCATATTTTTCATTAAATTATTTTTTTAGTGGACAAACTATAACATTAAAATTTTATAACATTTAAATTGTTTATTATTTTAGCCAGAGATTTATCTATCAATGTTTTAATGTACAATTATCACATATAACTATTTTTGTATTTAGTCACTATGTTCACCCAAAAGGAACACATATGAAAACATTTCATAGAAAAAAGTATCACATTAGTGATTAATTGATAACCCCATTAGTTTCCACTATGAGTATTGATATTATTATTCAACGACCAATTCTATGACTATGAATAAGGAACCATGTATAATTATAACTACGTAAATTGATAATATTTTTTTATATTAATGTCAAAAAATTAACATCACTTTAACATTCATGTCATGTTATGCAGCTCCATCAAAGAGATAACCAAATTTCACCAAGGACTAGGAGGGTATTCTATATTATAGGATGACACATCAAACTCATTATTGTAGGATCGAAATAATGATGTAGATGCTCAATATACAAGAGGGGGTGAATTGTACACATTTAAAATTCCTTTGGAACATTTAAAGATGGTTACGGATAACTATGTTTTCCTTAGATAAGAAATGTTCTAAGTTTAACAAAGTTAACCTAAGAAAATTCACAACACCTCAAACACCAATTGAAAACTTGGAATAAGGAATGAAGTTATAAACATCAAGTCCTATGTACTTTCATAAAACTGGAAAGACATTCCGAAAGTAGGTTCAGAAAATATGGATCCGAAAATTGAAAATTAACTAAAGATTACAATATGAGATTCTAACTTAAAGCGTATAGAATCTAAATGAACCAGAGTATAAGTACAGAAGTATAAGAAAGTTATACTTTCATTATAATACAATATACAGTGGAAACAAACAAGTAGTAGAACTACATGTAACAAGATATAAGTCTTTTAACCCAAAGAGAAGGGTAACCAACAACCTTGGATAAAGGTCCCTTGATTTATACTTTCAAGCAAGTCTGTCTTACCCACACCAGGGTAAGCCCTCGATACGAAGATTGGAATCACTATCTTGCTATCCCCTCAAGCCCTCAACTTTAAGGTAGTTTGCAACCTCTGTCTTCCTCAGCAAGGAAGCCCTCGAACTTCAAGGTAGTCGACACCTCTGTCTTCTTATCCCCAGAATTCCTCAAATGTAATCACCAACATTCAGAGTCGCACGATGCTTTGTGAGTTAATAAGAGCATGTCTCTCTAGAAATCACTTCAAAAGCATTGTAAACAATGTCGAAGAAGTTCTTATGAGCTATTTCAAATGAAATCATATTTATAGGCTCGGTCGACCTCCTTTCCAATGGTCATATTTTCCCAAAAAAATCGGAGGGACCTGTACACGTTTCACTTAACCAACAGTTAGTTTATAACGGAATAGATGACATCGTTTTGTAACAAAACAAGTGTAATAGAAGGTACGGCATCGTTTTAAGTCTAACTCAAATGTTCGGAGTGAAGATTCAGAGTGTAAGAAAAATATTAAAGATTAGACATAATATAAAAGTGTAAGAAAAATGAAAGTTCAGAGTCTAAGAAAAAATAATATTTGGAGTCTAAGTAAATTCAAAGTGTATAAAGAAAATATGATCAGATTTTGTTTAATAGGTGAATTCAGAATGACAATTCATCATCCGAATTCGTAAGGAGAATTTGTAATCAGGATTCATCATTAGACTTCGGTGTCGAACTTCATGAGAGTTCGTATCCAGAATTCGGAGTGGAACATTATTAAAGTTCGTATCCAGAATTTTGAGTGGAACTTCATTACAGTTCTCATCCAAAATTGGGAACCTAAAACAGAATGCTTCATATCAATGTTTTAAACAATTCCGAGAATATAGAAGTGAAACTGATTCTTATACGTAAGAAATATATGGATATAGATAATGAAAATATGATAAGAATAATTTTCCTTATAAAGTCGATTTTCATTATAAAAGCAATTTTCCTTATAAAATCAATTTTATTTATAAAATCAATTTTCCTTATAAAAGAAATTTTCCTTATAAAAGCAATTTTCCTTAAAGATAAGGTGTTTTTGATTTTCAAAACATGGAGGAATGGAAAAGTCAAAAAGAAAACCTTATTGACTCAACAATTATATGACTATAAGAAATCTTGTTATTATAGTTTATTCTACCACTATATGACTTTAGTCACTATAATATCATCCTGTAATGATTCCATCCCATTATTTTCATTACCTGGTAATGAAATGTCATTTTCTATTTTTTTCACCCATTACCACACATGATAATTGTAAAAAAATTTCTAACCCTTCTTATTACCCATACCTACCATTTTCTATATAAGGTACTCCTCCACTATATATCCAAACACATTATCCATATCCATAATCCATTATAAATATATTTCCTCAAAATTTTATCACTCCATAATTTTAGAATACTTTATTTACATTATATACTATACTAGATTATGATATCCCACCACCAATGGTATAAGATACATTAACTTCTCCCTCTCTAGATGATAAAATATTTGGTATAATAGATCCCACAACATATGATATAGTTAATACATTACTAAAAGTAATCATTGTTTATTATATATATATATTGTCTATTTCTCATTACAATCTGGATCCTCTAAAAAATTATATGGTCATACAAAATTTTAGTGGTAAGGGATAGGCATAAAAAATTTATGGTTGAATACAATGAATATGGGGATACTATTGGTAAAAATGTTAATTAATGATAGAGTTTTATGGGTAAAATAACCAAACATATTAAAATTATTCATATAACTATAATAAATTAGATATAGGTTAGAAGGGAACTGATATTTGTGTAAATATTATTAATCCTCATATATATATATATATATATATATATATATTTGAATGATTATTTTAACAAATGGTTTTTCAAATAAATAATTGATTAAATTTTCATTTTTAAATTGGTTTCAATTAATATGTGGTTTATAGAGTTAGGAAAAATATAGATAGCATAAAATTATGACTTGTATTTTTTTAAAGTAGAATTTGTACCGAGATTGACAGAATGACAATTTTATCAAATTTTTTGTTATTATAGTATATAGAGAATATTTTGTATTTTAATAGTCTATATTTTTGGGTAATAGTTAATTTATATATAATAATTTATTTTTTGGAAATATTTTTTAATGAATAAATTAATAATTTTTCTAATATAAATGAAATTATATAAATTTTTATTTATATGAGATATTAGCTAGAAATAAATAAATGATATTTATATATTTTTATACTATCAAGCACATCTTTATCCAAAATCATGATCTTGAAATTATAAATTATAAAATTTTCATATATAATAATTGAAATATCTTATTTTCATTAACTAATAATGAATATTTTTAAAAAGATTAAATCATTTCAGCTATATTTATGCACTGGTTGGAAATCATTTATACATTGAAACCAATAAAATTAATTAAAATTTATTTCAACTACGCCTGACCAATAACATTCAAACAATCTAATTGTAGTTCTAGAATAAACACATTCGTAAAAATCATATGAAGTTATGTAAACATTATTAGTAACAATATTGAAATTTTATTGATTGGAATTTGAAACATCATTAAAAACAATTCGGGAAAAAAACCCATGGATGTACTCTTATTATTATGAAAAAAGGTACCCCAATACAAAAAGTACCGAACTAATCAAATATGTTTTGATGATGATAATTAAAAAGATTATATTTTTAATTTTAAATTTATATTTATAATTTAAAAGAAATAGTTGTTTATAAATGTTTCTAAAATAAATTTAGTTCTTTTCAAGTTAGTATCACATATGAACTCTCTGTGTGTTGTCTTCTTCTATAAAATTATGCCAAAAACTGTTAAATCATAACCCACACACACTATCATGATGGATGGTTTTAAATTTTTTGTTACAAATATTTAACAATAATATCTGCAAATCTATATAATTTATATAATTCACATATTTTTCTGTCATTGAGGATAATTTTTTATAAAATGAGAACTATATTGAAAACAATATTTGTCATCGTTCAGTATGAGTATTTTGAATAAGTCCTGTAGTTGTGTTTTAGAGATCATTATGATAAATTTTGTTTGAGTTTTAGTGGGAAATATAATGGGATCAACAACACATATGTTATGGTGATTTTAATGTTTTATATTTAAATAAGTAAAAAGTTGTGGAACTTATGGTTGAAAATTATGTAATGATAAAAGAGATATTGTGAATTTTTTAAAGCTACATGGCGAAAACATAAGGAAACATTTTATTCACAATGATGATATGGTTCGAACTAAAGAAACAATTAAATTAAATAAAGATATAAAAGGAAGTATATAACATAAATCAATGAAATTTTATTTCATATAATGAATCAGATAGTAGAAAATATCATTCATAGAATACCCATTGAATTAAAATCTAAATTTGGTGATTAACTGTTTTTGGACATCGTATGTGTGCCTAAGACAATATTGTAAAGGGAAACACAGAATATAATAAAACTAATTTTATTGTATTATAAATAAAAATAAATAAATCATTTATATTAATAAAATTAGAGGATATCATTGTTTGAAGGATTTTTTTCTTAAAGATATGGATGAAATATGAATAGGTAAATTTTTCAATTAGATGCCATGATTTTGGATGTCTGTACCAAAGTGATTTTCTTATAAACGCAACAAGTTATAACTTATATTTAGGTTTTATTATATATTTTCTTAATTCATTAAATATTTTAGAAAATTATTATTATTTATATATTAATTTCGTTATGTTTTTTCTATACAAAATAATTTTGTTTAATACCATACTCATACTTTAAAATATGTTTTTATGTTGTTATTCTAATTAATATAACATTAATATTATGGTTGTTCCACACTAAGAAATGTTAGTATTTAAAGTCTGATGACATACATTAAAATTAATTGATCTGTATAGTGAAAACCAAGAATAAAATGGTATTAATATGTTGCAAATAGTGGAGTATTATCCCAATAAAATAAAATAATTTAAAATATTTATCATAATAATTTTTTTAATTGAATAATGTTTATAATTTTCAATTAACTGCTACCCCTTATGGAAATTGTTCTCATTATATCATGGTAATAAATTTGAATCTAAGAAATATAAACATTATAATAAAATTTATCCTAAACACTAACTTGTCTAATGTAATGATTATATTTATATTTTCCAAGGAAAATAGATATAATGATACCAAAATTACTACTATTTTTTACAAGGGTGACTAAAAATACTAGATGACCTAAATAGAGTCTTACCTAAAGTTATTATGTATCAATCAGTATAAATATGTAGTAAAATAATATAAAAATCAAAATTATTTTATAGATACTCTTTCATGTAATAATGATTTGATGTATGTTTTGAATAATAATTTTATAAATATATCATAAAAGTCAATTAATAATAAAATTACACATATTTAAGTATGTAATATAGTGCATGATATTTTGATATTATTATAACATTCAAAATATAGAACTAAAAAATCAGATTTTTTTAATAATGAGATAAAAGACAGTACATTACAATGAATTACAACAATACTTTAGATAAAATGATTTATACGATTTCAAAAATAGATAATGGTAAAAATTTTCCAATGAGTAATATTATAATATTAAATAATTATTGAATATATTCTCAGATACCCTTATTGAAAATGGATTTCATATAATATATTCATTGATAAAAGAATGAATTTAAAAGAAAAATTAATGGCTAGAAACATTTTTCCTCTACTATAATATGATTATGATATAAATAACCACGATAAATAGGTGGACTCCTTGGAAAATTGAGTTCATTTTAAATCATATATAGTATTGTCTATTGAATCTTCTAATATTGGGGATGTATATATGAATTATAAATAATTTTCTAAAATAATGAAACAAATTAGAATATTTTAATGTTATTGAATGGTTTTTAAAAAATACCAAGGAGAGATTAAATTGATCATGAAATGATGAATTTATGGAAAGGTAACAAATACAAATGTATTACGAATTCATAAGATGTAGCACATTATAGGTGTATAAGGAAAGTCCAAATAAATAATAGATATCCTGATCTCAAGAATTTAAAAAACAGAATAACTAAAAATAATAATTCCAATGAGTAATTTCAATAAATTATAGAGTTATATTGATGATATCCATAGATATAAAGATTTATATAATGACAAATAATTACAAAAATAGGTCTAATAAAAGGAATTTTCATAGTATCATTTTATGAATCTTATTATCTATATAAACATCCTTCTATATAAGGGGTTTATAATATTTTTAATTCAATTTATGAAGTAGATAATTTCATTAGATTGGATAAATCCATATAAGGAATACATACAAATGCATCAGATTAAAATAAAAATATTACACAAATGATTGAAAATAATATATAATGCTACTTCCATAATAATATATTCTTAACCAATTGTTGTTGAGAAACATAAATATGAGATTAATAGGGAGAATGGTGGTTTCATTAAATTATAAAGGGAAAGTGAAAAAATAATATTTTATTTATATTTTAATGGAGTAATTATAAGTTTGAGGGGATTGGTTGTTTATATAAATATTAAAATATCATGATTGATTTTATTAGTAAAGGTCTTCATTGGTAAATTGATATAAATTTTGTCTGTGGGAAAATTATTCTAGTAAATTTTATATTGAACCATTACTAAAATTTTGAATGTACCCAAGCAATGATTTTTTAAATATTCATTATGTATGATCCAAATATATTATTCATTTAAATATATATGAGTATAAAAAATTGTTCAACTAATATAGTTTAACATTATTTATCATAAGAATAAAAATATTTATTAATTTTACAAGTGTTTAGTAAATGAATTTGATGTATAATGATTTAATAAGGTATATGATATGTGGGTGATCTATAAAAATAGTTATTCATGAATAATAATTAAAAAAATTCATCAAATTTATGGAGTTCATTTAATGATTTTAGAAAATTTGAATGGCGGTGTCAATGAATTTTCTAAATTATGTGTAACAAAAAAACCTAGGTTTACATATCAGTCCCCCTAAGATGATTGATCGTAAGATATATATTTAAAAAAACATAAACATCTACACTAAATAACTTTAAGGATATATATAATTCAACAAATATGTTGATGAAATATTAATATATCCATGATACACTTAATAAAATCAAATAAATACTAAACTGAGTAAACAATATGAAATGAACATTGTCTTCATGTGACAATCCACCACCACCGACCAATCTCACAATAAAGATGAAAACATTGAATTAAATATAATAAAATACATAGCACTCGTATGTTTACATTATTCATACAATAAATTTTCTGAAACCTCTCAAAAGATAAAGTAGGGTGTGAGTATAAATCCTAATAGGATACTCCCAATGATTTTTAACAATGTCTATCATAATTTAACTATTAAAAAAATATATAAAACGAATCCAATTTATAATTTTATTTAAATTGAAAAAAAATTACATAAAATAATCCATATTCCAAGACATAATAATATATGTTTTAATGTTTGTGAAAATATTAATGAATTAATAAAATTAATCCTTACACTAATTATTATAGATTACTCATGTAAAAAATTATATATATATGGAAAAAAATGCTTGAATAATTTTTAGGATCGTTCAAATAGGAATACATTAATAGAATAAACAAGGACCACTACGAAGGAAAGAGAATCAATAAAATATTGAGTCCTTCCACGGGTTATTGGTATTCAACTAGGTATCTACTAACATAGCCTCAGGGTAATCTTTTAAAAATCCCTTATGGGGTCACAAACACTATGGTTTTCATATTTTTAAGCCCAGGGTTCTAAAACGTTATCATGTTCTCAATTTCAAGAAATTAAAACATAAACCATAATCCCAATTTTACTTAACGTATTCAAAAGAGATGTATCACCCTCCCATGAAGTAAAAATCCACATTAAAAATATTACATTGAGTGTATTAATTTTTTATTGAAACATTACATTAATGAAAATTTTCAAACAACCCCTGATTTAATTTTACAAAATAGACATCACATATTCCAAATAAAAAAATTAATAAATCAATAAAATAGAAAATTCAAAAAACATAGGGTAAACAAGTAATGGATTCAATATACAGAAACACCAACATTATTGTTTTGAAAATCTATTTCTGAAAAAAAATACATTATTGAGGTATTTAATATGAAACATGAAACAAAATATTTTATTTAAAACCACTATAAATCACCATTTTATATAAATTTTAAATCAATATATTAAATTATTAGAAAAGATAATGAAATTATCAACAAGATCTAGTATTTCAAGGGTATTTACCAATGTACATAAACATCACCCATACAAAATATTGATGGTTTCATAAAATGGATACTTTATCTGGCGAGTCAAGGTATAAAAAATCAATGAATACAACATTTACTCCTTTCGATTGATTAACCTACCGAGAATAATGGAAAATGACACAAAAAATATCACCTTTTTCTATAGTATCCGAATTCCAAAAAATTCTTATTTTGTGACAGAAAATTTAGGGTTACGAAGGTTTAGTTTTTTTAAAATCAGTACAACGCCCATAGAAATCTTAAAATTTGAAAATTATGATTGAAAGATAATTTTATGATTCACTAAAATCATGATTTCATACATTTATAATCCTTTTTTAATTAGAGTTTCCATATTAAATGTGTAAAAAAGATTTAATTCCTATTGGTTTCAACATTTATATTGACTAAAAGGTATTACAATGTCATTATAGATAAGAAGAAATGGGACAAAAAATTTATTTTTCTTTCTACCAAAAAGAGTTTTGTACAAGGGTAATTTTTTTACCCTTATAATTATCATAGGTTTCATTTAAGGATAATGTGCTACAATTTTGAAATTTTTGAATCCATGAGAATATAATTAGATAACTCATCATACCCTTACGCAACAAATAGTTTACCCTTATGTGAGGTTTGGAAATGTAAGTCTACCATTACATAAACTATGAGTAATCAAGACTACCATAACCCTATAAGGTAATCCCATTACACAACTCTTTTAGAAACATGTTTTCAATACATATCTACCATATTACACATATAGTTCCTATAAATGTATGATATTACCGTTATGTATTGTATAAAAGAATTACACTCATCGTTATATGCCCTATAGAATATTCATCATAACCCTAGAAAATTCTTTAAAATAATGTGTTACACTTAATTAAATCTAAAAATCCACCCTATGTATCGGTAGGAGTCACATAACCTTACATATACCCTATAACATGTATCACGAAAAAATTCTAGTTAATTTTTTTATAATTTCTATTAAAAGGGTGTTGTAAAACCCAAAAAAATGGGTACTAATGATAATTTTAAGAATAATCATAATAATCATATCTAACACATATAAAAATATAAAACATCCAGAAAAAAATAATATCCATGAAATCAATGGTTGGGGTGTCAAAATTATCCCTACCATAATAGTTTCTACCACGGAAATTAGTCATGATTCTGCTCTATAAATGAGAATATTCCACATCATCCTTGCCAATTATTTTCTTTCTCATGCCTCATAGATATCCCTTCATCAAATCTGTAGTACACATACTGCAGAAATGGGTTTTCCATGAAATACCTTATCTTAGAGATATATAAACTAAAGATTGTATTAAACCACAATAGTATCATGATCAAGATCAACATCATCCCATTTAATCACATGGGAATGGTCTCACTGATTAATCGTTATATGGGAAAAATGGATGATGATTTGAATCTATGTAGAGGATGATGGTTATTTCAACTAATAATGATACTTTTAAAGATATTAAATTATATCAAAATGGCCAAAAAAACATGTGTTCAAACATACCATGTATTCTAAACTAATGATTTCCTTATGTTGAAAAATATCTTGAAATATATAATCAGCAATATCATAATCTATCAGGTGAGGAAAATAGTACATATAGTATTATTGGTGACACTATATTGTATCATACCAATTATGGATCAATAATACTCTTTTTTCCTCTCTTCGACAAGGCACCTTCCATCCAAGGACCTCTCTACCAAGACCACCTATAACAAGGGTAATCTAAAAGGATTCTCATTTCCTCCTATAAACCTATACCAAATGAGGATTTTTTATAAAGGTATATATCATTGAAAATTATAGAAGGGAAATCATATAGCATTATGGGCTCTTGGTTGTAATGTCACCTATAGTCTCCCACCATTTTCATCTCTCTTATTGCAATCTAATGATCTGACTTCATAATTAAACAATTGGTTACCCATATAAAATTATTCCTGCTATGTGTCCATGGAAAACCAAAGATGAAATCCATATATATCTCTTCCATTTTAAACATGGAAATTGGAATGTAATTTAAAAACCAATTGTACTTCAGTGCTCCACCATAATAATTTTTCAATTGAGGAATTATGATGCAAAATCTATAATCGATGTCCTTATCCTATACCACAAATATCTTTATCTCGTATTATGATACATCATGGTATTCTTAATGTGAATAGATCAAAATATTTGAGGTCCAATATCTATAAAATATTTCTATAGAAATAATAGAATGTCTAACCTACCTCTATAATAGAGGGAACCAATGAGAGAACGAGACTAACCTTATGATGTCTCTCAATAATTTTGGAATTTATTAAGGACTAGAAATTCTTTTCTTATGATTCTTCATTCTAAATTTTATCATTATATGATTATTTATTCTTAACAGAATATAAATAAACCTTCCAATTAGATTTTTCCTCTTCCAAACTCATCTCAATGAACTAAATCATAATAGGAAACTCTTTAACTAATTATATCATGGATTTGGATCAATAATTTCATACTCAACGTTCCATCAATGAATTACATTTTTGAACGGTATAATTATAACGAACTTTATGTTTATTAAACATAAATACATGAGTTAATTACATAAAATTACACCTAATAAAACAAAAAATTTCAATAAGTCTATTGTCATTGAGAATTTGGTACATTGCATTACAACATTATACATGAATTATGACATCATTATTGAAAACATCTTTAACATGCTTGAGCTTAAAACTGCATTGGAAAACCTAGGTAAATATATAAGAAAGCGGTGATTCATAAATACAAAAAAGGGAATAATCATGGAATAACATGAATATAATAATACATGTTAGGCAATGAATATCAATGAGTCATAAAAGAACATAAATAATCAATAAATAGGTAGCATGATAATCATAACATGAAAAATTTGGCAACATCTTAAAGCACGACATCATAGATCTTGGATAAAACACCAAGAATTAATGGGGAATAAATTACCATAAATGATGAAGTAAACTCATATCCCAACATGATGTTTCATGATACTAATCATTACCCAATTCATTAGAGTGCTATATAATTCTATGCACACCCATCATATTCATTTTATTCTCATTCTTACGTGTGCCTCAAAGATCATAAACAATGGATTCAATCATCAATTTAATTTATACCATGATCAAGGAGTTTGTAATAAAAACATGTAGGTCCAACATATAAAGGTATTTGTTGATTAATGTTAATAAATCTGATAGAAAATTAGTATGTCATTCCCTACACAATTGGTTTGGCATATAAAATTGCGGTGAAAATTTCGGAAGCATAATGGTGTCACATAAAAATCTATAAAACTGGATGATTATAGAGAGATTATTATATTATAATATCCAAAAAATTTAAATAAATAGGGTCATGGTAGTATATTCACACATATATATAATTAGGATAACAATTAATATAATAATAAATAAACTTGAATATAAAGAGAAAGTAAAGGATGATTTTGAATTTTCGGCATGGGAATGTGTGTACATGGGATGGATTAATTAGAGATAAAGTGGAATTCCATAATTTTGAAATAATAATTGAAGTATGGGGTAGATTATACATCATACACCTTCATTACTAATTGAAAATAAAAGGGAATAACAAGATAAAGAATATTTTATAATGATGAGAATTGATAGAACCCTTACATCAATGTATGGTTCCAAAAGAATAAAAAATGGATTATTGATAACTTTGGGCACCTTGGGAGGATTATAAAGAGGGTAAATAATATTTAATATATTTTCCAAGGATTTTTAGTGAATCAAATTGGGATCTTGCATGGGTTTATATAGGAAATGAGATGGGAATTTTTCAAAATTCACAAACATAGGGTCTGGACTCTATATAATATAATATTCATAATCGCAAACCTTCCAATGGTTTTTTCAAAAGTGATGAATATTTAATTAATTTATTTGGAAAATGTTATATCATATTAAAATAATTCTTTTTCATATGTGAGGTGATTCACACTTTTAAATAAATAAATTAAAAACCCTATTATATATTATATTTTTTGGAGGATTCAAAATTTCATTTTAAAATTAATCATGTAAATTTGAAATCACATTATTTTTATGGGAAAACGTATAGTTGTTTAATAATACATATTATAGTATTCATTAAATAATATTTTAGTATTCACAAAATATTATTTTTTGGAGGATTCAAAATTTACCATTAAATAATGTAAACATTACGATTCTAAAAAATAATATTCACTTTATATAAGTAATTTTTCAAATATGTTCATTTTTACTTTTAAAATAAGATTTGCCCTTTTTAGAAAAATGAGGGTTTTGACCATAACAGTTTTTGATCCATTATAAAAAGTACATTGGACATCACGAAAATTATTTGACCATTATTAAGTAAAAAAACTTATTTAATGATAATGGTTTATTTAAATAATAATTATTTTAAAAATATCTAAATTCGTCAAAATAAATCCCTCAATTTAATTTGAATATTAACTAAAAATACAATTTTTGTTTAATTAAATAAAACTCAAAATCATTTTTAAAGAAATAATAAAAATGATAATAAATCCATTATTCCTTACAATATATATTCATATTATTATGTTCCTGAAATATATCCATTTATTACACTGTTTTACTCCAAAAGAGTATGGTGTGATATGGTGAAACATTCACGGGGTTGTTTGACGAACATGGTTTGTGTCATGATCTCGATGAGTATGAACTTTTCTAGTAAACGGTTTCACTTATGTTTATGTTTATTGATATAATCTGAGGAATTTTCATGGGAAAAGAGCAGAGATGTTATAACATACATAACTTAGATAAATTGGCATTATAGGGTACAATCCTAGAAGATGAGACTATCTCTCCCTTTATTGTCTTCAATTGGATTTGTTAAAGACCATTATTTATTTTAATTATGTGAAACTATTTAACTATAATATTAATCATGTAATATTCATAATATTCTTTTAAATCCAATTATATAACTAAGGATGTTCTTTTTTTTCTATAACCATATTACATAACAATACATTTCGTTAAATCACAAAGGGAAACATCATTTTTTATAGTATAGGTAAATATAATATTTCCACCTTGAAAAACATCACCCTAGAAATTTTCATTTGAACGCCACCCCCCTTAAAATATGTAAGGGTAATTTTTTGGATCACTTTATCCAGATCCCACATTTCTTCTTCAATAATTGTTTCTCCAAAAGACATTAATAATGTGCATTTTTTATTTCATAGAACATTGTCACTATGATCCATGATATTCACCGAAATCTACATATAAGAAAGATCATTATAAAATTCCACCACCAATTGATTGAGTACATGTGAGGCTTTAGGTTTGTAATTACTCAAAATTTATACAATTAATACCTCATGAACTCGATATAGGTTAGATGACAGTGAAATTCAATAGGACACTTCTCCAATGTGATGAAGGAACTCAAAGGGGACGATGTATAATGGACTAATATTTCCATTATTCCCTAATATAATTACTTTATTACATTGAGATATATAGAGGAATACCATATCTTCACCATAAAACTGTAGGTCTCATATACAATTGACTACATAACTATTTTGTCAAATCTCTGTATCCTTGATGTGTCACTGAGTTCTCTTAACCTTTTCCACCATTTACTCAACCATTTAAGGACCTATCCAATTTTTTTCCCTAACCTCATCCCTACATGGAGGTGTCTTTAAACTCTTCCCATAAAGGGATTCCTAGGTATCCATTTGGATGCTCACAATGAAAGTGTTTTTGTAAGAGATCTTGACCAGAGGAAGATGTTTATATCATCCACCTTTTAATTCCATAGGGAATGCTCTCCACATGTCCTCAAGTTTTTTGATTGTCCATTTAGATTGAAAATCATTTTGAGGGTGATAAGAGGATCTGACATTCAAGTCGGAATTCAAATTGTGCTATAGACTCTTCCAAAACAAAGAGGTGTACCTAGATCTTGATCGGATGTAATCGATAGTGGTACTACATGTAGCCTCACCACATCCCTAATGTATATCCATAAAAGTAGATCCAAAGAGAAATAATCTCATGTATCAATGAAGTGTGCAGTCTTTATAAGACGATCCCCCACAACTCATATAACATTATTCAATCATGATGTAATTGTGAGATCAGTGACAAAGTCAATGGTGATTTTTTCCCATTTCCCTATAGGTATTCATAATGGTTTCATTATCCCCTTGGATTTTTTTTATGCTTTCACTTGATGACATAAAAGACATATTGATTTATATTATACAATATATTTATTTATATTATCCCATTAATAGTTATCTCGGATATCAAGATACATCTTTGTGCTTCTTGGGTGGTGGATAAGGTTGAGCTATGTGCATCATACAACAACTCCTTCTGTAAAGTAGGATTTTATGGAACACATAGTCTTCACCCAAATCCCAGAACCCCTTCATCATTAATATTGAACTCTGAGGATTTATATTTCCTTATAGCTTCAACATTATTTTGAATTCCCACATCAACTATTTAAGGATCCTTTTACATCTGAAGAAGAGATAGTTGAGAAATCATTTTTCAAAGGATTGATGGTGTTATTTCAATTATTATTCCCATGTCCATCCTTTTAAAATATCTGAAGATTGGATCTATCTCAATTCGTATCAATGATAAAATAGTCAGATCCTTTTTCATAGAGTGTCTTCAACTTTATTTTCTTTCCCAATATGTTAGTGAATGAAGCTGTCATTGTATTTGATCATTTATAACCTTCTTCATTGGAGCATATTCATCTATTCTAATGTGAATTTATAATTGATACATTTTTTATCTATATATATATCAAAATTCTCCCAAAAGAGATAATACTACTATATTTTTAAAGCCCAAATATCCACATCCAACTCTAGATCAGGTGTTTGGTTGTTATTTTCATTAACATTCAACTTATAAAAAGCATATAAAATGAATTTTTCATTTTTCATCAACACATATCCCATTAACTTTATTTAAGGATCATTAAATACCCAAAAAATATCTCTACTTGTGGATAGTGTGAGAATATACCTTATGATAAGCCTTTTTTTAAACTCCATAAAGAATTATTATCAGTAATAATTCCTTGAAAACATGTATCCCTTCAATATTAGTTTTGTGAGAAGGTTTGAAATCAATAGAAATATCTCACAAATCACTGATATTATCGATCTAACCCAAGGGAACTACAAATATAAGTCACATTTTTTGGCCTCATCTATCCTTCAGTTGCTAAAAATATATAAGTGTATATAGATATCAATTTATTATAATGACATTCAATAACGAAGATACCTGATTCGACTAGAACTCATATTTCTTATTCCGGGCATAAATATTTTACTTTTTAATGGTCTTTAGAACGTAATTCAAATGCTCTTCATTCTACTCCATACTTTTATAGTATATTAGAATATCATCTATAAATTCTACCAAAACAATTTCAAGGTAATATCTAAAGACTATATTCATTATTACCATGATGATTAAAGGAGACTTAATATGTCTGAAAGGAATTACTATGAATTTATAATGCTCTAACCTTTAACGAAAATATTTTTTGTGGATATCCTTCTTCATTAAACTAATAATGGAGTATACCGACCATAAATCCACCTTTGAAAATTATTTGTCTCCACATATCTGATCTGAAAATTCATCAATCCAAGGTTGAGGATAGTTATTCTTTATCGTGATCCTCTTAATCTCATGATCATTTATGAAAAGGAATAATGTCCCAACCTTCTTCTTGATAAAGAGGATTGGTACACCCCATGGTGAAGCACTTGGGTGCATGAAATTTTTTTCAAAATTTATTTATTGATCATTATTTAGATCCTCATGTTTAATAACAAAAATTCTATATGGATTATTGGTTAATGGTAACTCTCCATGTATAAGATCGATCAAAAATTAAACATCTCATCTAGGAAGAAGACCATGAAATTCCTCAGGATACACATAAGCTTATTCCATCATTATAGGAATGTCCTCAAAGATGATTCATTCCATATAATAAATCATTTGAGCAACATACACTAGTACATAATGCAATTATATCCATTCATGATATGATGGTGCTAAAGAAGATTCAACTTTCTCCTAGAATTTGTACATAATCTAAGGATGGTTCAAAATACATAGAGTGATTTCCTTATCATGGGAATTTTTGTTGGCTCTATATATGGAAATAAAATTCATGCCCACAGTTGCATCAAATTCTTCCAAAGGAAGTAGGAAATGTTTTATTGGTAAATTCATCCCACAAAATTTTATTGCGGAAGAGTTATATACATAGGATGCAATAATTTCCCTATTTTTCATTTTAACCAACATCTCAACTTCCATTATTGTTTGTTGTGTTTGAAAAGTTCTACTGAATATTTATGATATGAATTATTTCATAAAACCATAATAAAAAAATATGATCTCTATTATTGAATGGATAACTGGAGTACCTATCCCCACAACATTGTCAGTATTCACATTGGTGGTAGTGATAGATTAATATCATCCTTATTGC
Organism: Viscum album; assembly: GCA_963277665.1. Lineage (NCBI taxonomy): Eukaryota > Viridiplantae > Streptophyta > Magnoliopsida > Santalales > Viscaceae > Viscum > Viscum album. Next base: position 1,023,798,156 of record OY728137.1, read on the forward strand.
CTTAAAGGATGTTGGTTGTCTATGAAAAATCATGGAATACTGAATTGGTTTACAAAGATCCCATGTTGCTTTAATTTGTAGAAATGAGCAATACACTGTGACTGGATGGGACCATTCATTTTCTCCATCGTAGTAGATGGTTTCTCATTTCTCCAAACACTGACTATGATCCCTTCCACCCCGTACCTATATCATTTCATCATCCCCTTCATGTTATTTCTAGGGTGATTCTTTCCGAATATTGGGAAAGTTGGATGTTGAAATTTCATAGCACTACTAGGACTCTTTATCTAACCACCTGAATTGATCAAAAAAATTCACTTCATATCACTTTGATACCCTTGAGATTGACTGATCTCTATTTCGACTTTCATGGAACATCGGAAAATTTAGGCCTAGCTATCAAAGTCATGGATCACTAGGACATTCCATAGGATTGGTTTTATCCCACCAAAGAATTGGTCAACCATGAATTTATGTATAACGAAAAATTTGGAGGCATACTGTGCAAGTATTGTGATGATTTCCAAATATGACCAGGAATATTCATCTTCTTTTTTCTGTAGGGAAAGGAAATAAATTTCCATTTTATAATGGAGAGGGTGGGGAAAATATATATCAGAAAAAAGTTTTTGGAAATTCTCCGACCCAATTGATTTCATCTCTTCATTAGAGTTCATATTTTTCATCAATGTCCACCATTGATCAGCTTCACCCTCCATAAGAAATATAACCAAAATAACCATATCTTTGTTTGGAGCATTGATGAATGGGGAAGATCTTCTCAAATGATTTGATCCATTGTCTGCTGATTATGGTTTTAGATGTACCATTGATGGTATGAGGCCTTTATCGAAAGAAGCTATCGTTTTCATATTTTTTAGTTTTATGGTGGGGGTTGGACACTCTTAGGGACATGGGACTATATTCAAAACTTATGCCATCTAGGAGAGTATTTCCATGAAGTGTCTGATTGATTCTCTCATCGGTTTGGACATCTCATTGGGGCATACATCACATTTTTTTTCCCATGGATTGTCTACTTAGTTACTCCAATTTATAGACTATATCTGGAATCTAATGAAAATTATGTATGAGTATATTTAACTTTTAAACAAATAATTGTAAATTTAACTAAATAAAATGGATAACTTATAACGTACAAGTATTTTCTAAACTTATGGATTTTCATTCTTAAGTCTTTATTATCCATGATATATTTACTAACATTTACTCTCATAGGAACTATTTTACTCAATTAAAAATTGGTTTTAATGAGCTTATTGATTATCAATACATATACCCTAGGAGTGTCAAACCAGGTGCACAATAAGGTCCATTTTTGTGTACTATGTTACCCCAAGTCAGGCCCAAAACACCTTGTTGGTGTTATTACTAGTTGGTAATTGTATGCTAGAACCACATCCACATTAATTATAAAAACATAGATGTAGTTTATTGATAATACACATCCTTTATAATGAAAAAAATTGTAGTGATGTATTCTAATACTTAGTCTTATCTCTATGTATTTTTCTTGAGTTTTCTAATCCTAATACAAAAAACAACTCAAATTTTCCTCCCATACCAACTATAAAAACCCTTTATCATTATTACAATTTAATACATGAACTAATTAAATAAAATTAAAATTAAAATAACCTGGAGGATCAATATTTCTAGCATCTTTGGGAATTATTATCATTTCATTACAACTTTTAAAATGAATTACAACATTTTTTTTGACAATTTCATTAACATTTTTTAGCATAAAACTATATTGGATAACATGGGGAAATACAAAAGAAAGGTGTGATCCATAAATCCATTGAAGGGAATAAAAATTCCAAATAATAATGATAGCAATACATGTTAGACATGTTATATCAACTAGTTAGAATTTAAAATTAATAATATATAATGATGTAGCATGGTAATTATAGCATGGGTAATGTGGCAAGAACATAAAACACAAAATCATTGGCCAAGGATGAACATCCTAGACGTCATGGTGAAGAATTTCCCATAAATAAGTGAGTTAAATTGCTATACCAACATGAAATATCATGATACTAATCATTTTCAATGCATTGGAGTGCTATATAATTTTGGGCACACCTGTCGCTTTTATTTCATTTTCATGATTAAGTGTTCCACATTGATCATAAAAAAAGGATACATTCATCATCATAATTTGTTCTAAGATAAAGGATTATGGGATAAATACATTTAATTCTCAGAAAAAAGGTATAAAGTCATAAAATTTAAGACACTTGAAAAGAAATCACTACAGTATTCACTAACAAATTGGTTTGGCATGGAATTCCGTGGTGAAAATTCGACAACATAACAACGTCACATTAAATTTCATAACATAGGTTTATGAGAGAGAAATTTATATACCATCATCTATAAATAATGTGAATATAAAGTGTAACATGGAAGGATATTCCCAAAAATAATTAATTATAAAAAGAAGTCACACAATACTAAATAATATTGAATAAAACAAGAATGGAAATGATGCTTACGAAATTTCGGTGTGGTGACTAGTGTACATGGGAGGGATTAATGAGAGGGAAAATGGTGTCACCACATTTATAAAAAATAATAATATTATGGAGAGATATTAAATCATATTGCATCATTATTATTTGAAAATAAAATGAAATAACAAGATAAAGAAACTTTTATTATGTTAAGAATGGAAAGAACCTTCACTTGAATGTGTGGTTCCAAAAACATTAAAATGGAATTCTTAAGATCTTGGAGCACCATGGAATGATTATATTGAATGGAGGGAAGTGTAATAACGTGATAAAATTATTTTTATTGAAGATAAGTGGGATCTTGGGTGGGATAGTTTAGGAAATGAGAGGGCGATTCATTAATATTTCACAATCATAGGTTTTGGACTCTATATAATAAAATATTCAAATCCAAAAAGAATCTTATGGTTTTTTACAATGGTTTTATCCATATAGGGGAGGTTTTGATTATTTTATTATGAAAAGGGACAAAAAATATTAAAATAATTCCCTTCGTTATGTGGATGTGAGTTACAATTTTAAATGAAATTAATTTAAAACTCTAAAATATATTAAATGATTGGGGGATTTATAAAGGATTTAAAAAATTAATAATGTAAAATTAATATCACATTAATTTAAGGAGAAACATATACTTGGACGATTATACCCAATATATTATTTATTAAATCATTTTTTGGCCATTATGATCTTATAAAACACAAAACAAATCTATATGGTATTTAATTTTTACTCGAAAATTTGACTATCTCATAAAACATTTAAGAATTCACCATTAGATAATTTCGATGTTATTATTCCAAAATTAATGTTCAATATTTATTTAATATGTGAATTTTATGCTTTAAAATTGGATTTGACATTCATTGAATAATACTGGGTTTTTGACAATAAATTTTTTTGAACCCATATAAAATGTATATTTCGGTTCATAAAAATTATATATCCATTTATAATTAATAATTATTATTTAATAAATAAATTTTAACAAAATATTATTTATTTCAAAAATCCATTATGTCATCTAAATAAATCCCTTATTTGAATATGAATATTACCCGAATATATAATTTCTGTTTAATTGAATCAAAAAATATATCATTTATATTGTAATAAAAAGATGAATTCAAATTCATTATCATATAAAATATACATATTAATATTATTAATTTCTTCCTACATATACATTTATTACATAGTCGTACTCCCTATAATTAAGGTGAATGATAGTTATATTTCCTTGGGGTTGTTTAGAGAACATGTTTTGGGTATTGATCACGATGAGATTGAAATTCCCTCATAAAAGTGTTCAGTCATTCTTATGTTTTTTGATCTAATATTGGGAATGGTCAAGGGAAAATCCCAGTTATTCTACCTCCCTCAGAGTCTCTAATAAATGGGCATGATAGGGTAAAACCCTTCTGGAATAGGACATATGTTCCTTGGTCTATGTCCATTGGATTTGTTAAATCCCAATATATTTTTATTAATAATGTGATCATTGTATAATGGATTTATTAAAAAACATAATATTATTAATGGAATTTAAATCAAATGATATAACCAATGAAGTGCATGTGTTTTCTAAAAAATTATTACATAATAAGAAATTTCATTAAATCACAACAGGAAACATCATTTATAATAGTTTTGGTTGTTATAATAAAGAATATCAAGGTCAAAAGTCTGAACATATTCAACGCATAATCTATATCACATTTTTTGATCCCTCTATGTAAACAAATATAGCGGGATCTTATGATAATCATATATCGTAAAGTGTTCCATAATAATATATTAGAACAATTTTTTAGTCGTTATACCACATTTGTATGCTCAAGGACATGGATACGATATTTCTTGACACACCGGAATCACATACCTTAGTAATCATAGAAATTATCAAAGATAGAAAACGTTTACATAATATTAAAAAAATAATCTGATTCCATCCACACATTTGGTTTAATAAAATGTATCCAAAATTCATAATTCAATTCCTAGTTTACAAACATATGTGTTAATTCTATCATTATAGATACTATATTTGAGAAGTTATGAGAAAATAACTTATAGTAAATAGATTGGCCTAAGAATCATCCAGACGTTGAATTGCTTCTTGGATTTCTCTCATGATATCACTACCCAAATATTTTATGGATCTATTGAGATTATCATATTATATAAAACATATCCAAAAACTAACTTTTTCGATCCAAAAGAATAATTTGAAAATATTTACATACAAATGAAGTTCCTTCATTATTCTTTGGATGATATTATAGCAATTCATATGTTCCTCCTCTAACATGGATTAATCTAAAATATCATCCAAAAAACAAATATTTGATTTTATGATATGATGACAGATTCATTTTTTCAAATTAATAAATCCTATAAGAGGGTTACAAAAACAGAATGGCATAATAAGAAAAAAGAAATAAAAATACTAGCACCAAATCACTGTCTAAGGTTTCTAATATCCACAAACTCCAAATTGTTTGTACCATGTTCCTATATATATATTTTATAAATCCACCAAGATCCCTTAATGCTATCAAGATTATAATCCATCCAAGGAAAGGGTTACATATTTTTAAAATTCTCTAGGTTATACATTCAGTAATCATCACAAAGCCTAAGTCCTCATTCATCCATCCTTACATTGGTAACTTGGGAATCCTATAGAAAAACATTACAACAAATAAATCCATTCCCATCAACATCTACTAAATAAAAATTAATCACATTTAACTCAGTTAGTTAAAATAGGTATGATTACATTGAAATGGGTGTTGTACCATGATGATACTCAATAGTGAACATGGCCTCTCTATAGGGTGGCATCTAATAAAATCATCATGAAATGCATCAGGTTATGAACTCACCACTTTAGGAAGTGGACTTCTTAAAAATGACCAAAGGTTTCAATTATGATATATACAACTAAAATTATATCACTCAAATATAATTAACAATGATAATTTCCCTCTCAGATCAAGAATCACTCTCCATGAAAGTCATGAGTGAAGGAAAAACAAAACTCATTATCAAGAAAATTCAATACAGGCCTTAAAAAGTATATCCTAATCCATTCCAATTAAAAGTTAAATGGGATCAAGGTGGAAAAATAATAAATCCCACACCATTTCATGATCTTAAATCATTATCCGATATAAATTAAAATTAAAACTATATTCCAACAACTTTCCAAGGGTAGTTCAATTTTCCCACATAAAAAACATAATTACTTCCAAACATAATCCCAACATATCAATAAATATATATTATATAAAATTGTCAGTTTCACCTATAAAAAATCAATTTAGATCCATAGAGTATAAAATGAAATAAGTACCTCATATAATAGAAAATACTACCTCGAATTCCTCCGTTTAAAAATATTATGTGTAAAGAAATTTGGACTCATCTCTATTATGCAATTTCATCACTCTATCAGTGTTTCATATATTATGATATTTATATCTATGACCCATAAACAGATCATAATGGACTTATGATCCTTCAGTAAGGGTTGATCTAACCTTACTATCATAGAATATTTTTCTTCACAAATTTCATAATATTTATAGAACATCTATAATTATGAGAATCCCTAGGTTATTCATATCTCATAAAAATGGTGTTACCAAGCATTTAAAACTGATTGAAAAGAACATATTTTTTTACCTAAAGACGCACTAGAAATAGGTCTTGATGAAAATTGTAAAGTCATCTGATATCATTTCTTGGTAGAATCTGTGCCATGCGTACATCCAACAGCAACCAAAGAACTAGTTATTCTCATTTTCTAAGATACGTCTACCTAATCCATAACTATGATAACTAGATACTCAAAAATGTATTTTAGACATAATATAATGATCATTATTTTATTATTTTTCCTAATAAGAATCTTGAACCAGTTCTCTTTAGTGTATTCATTCGTAATAAGAACTTGTTCTCGGTGAACAATCTCATGTAAATGGGTTGCATAGTCCATAACTAAATACTCCCATTTGAATAAGATAAAAACTAATTAGTCTTCTCCAAATTAAATGTTTAAGGATTTAATTATCATTTCAATATCCTCTTGAAATAGGTCTAGGTAACATCCTCATGTTACATATCTGACATGATGGATCCGACGGTTTCCTTCATACTCCATATATCATATAACTAAAAACCCCCAATATATAATCCCATAGTTTTTTTGAAAATATTAATACCCTTTCAATCCCCTTATTCCACTTTTAAGATTCATGGGGTAATTTATTAATATGGAACGTATGTGGATTATTCATTTTAAAAACCAATGTAGAATTCTCTGTCTTTATATAATAACAATACATGTTGCGCCTAGTGTTTGAATAGTGCAGATGATAGCATCAACAATAGCTTGATCCATTCTAGGACTCTCAAATATAAATTTTCTCAATGATTACCCTTATTGAGTACGAGGATATATTCTATGATTAAAAATGCAATTGAACACAAAATAAAATATCCAATTAGCTTAAGAGAAATTCCAATATAAATTAATAAATCTTAAAGAATCAATATTAAAAAACAATATGAATTTAAAGTTAACAATTACTTAATGATATAAATAGAAGGTGTATTTTGAAAAGATGAAATTTTAGTAAATTTCAGGTGTTGTTCATTTAATAACCCAAAAATTCAAGCTAATGATTTATAAAAATCATTACAACCCAAGGTAATTTGAGTTTATAAAGAGATTTCAATGGTCTAGGAACCCTTTTGGACTTACGTCTTAAATTCTAGTGGTCCAATATCCTTTTTTATTGACCATTATCCAAATCCAAGATTCTTTATAATAGATCCCTTTGGGTAATTCCTATAATAATATTTTGTAATGATCAAAATCAGGTTAACATCATATTTCACCCCAGATAATCCTCCAAAATATATATATTACATAAGAAATAGAACAATATCTCATAAATAGATGAAAATAGATAGAAAAATAAATATATTAGTGGAATAAATGAAAATACATCCAAGAGAATAAAAAAATCCAAAACAAACTAAACATATATGAACCCAAAACAAGAAGTCAATAATTTCTATACATGGCAAACTACAATCCCCAATAAATGTCACAAATATGGAGACAAAAATAAGATAATACAATGAAAACCATGACAGACTTCCCTTTACCTGATTCCGTAAAAAAATGTCTCCAACAAACAAATGTAAAATGTAGTGTGTGATAATAAGGACTAAAAATATAACAACAAATAATATATAAAATGTAAAACATCATGAAACCACTAGTTCAATATTTAATGTGTAACCCATTTATTAATCCATTTTGTTTTAAAACACTTCTCATAAAACAATCCATATTCAAAGTCATATGAATATATGTATCTAAATGAGTGATAATAGGTATCACATTAATACATGTAATAATTATATACAAGATAACCGAGTGAGAGTATAAAACATGATACATATATGAAAACAGGTTGCACAAATCAGTATCCGGCTCTAGCATATGGGAGCACAAAATTAATATAAATAAAGAATACTATTATGATAATTGAATTCTAATGAAATCGAGTCTTGTTACCAGTTTCCAATATCATTCTATCTATTTATTTCTATTGCCTCATGAGCCCCAAATAAAAATACCTGTTGGTTTCCCACAAACAATGGTTTTCATATATCCATGAAAACGGTCCCCAAAATTTATTTTGAGTCATGTTTTCACAAAAGAAAACATAAACCCTAAAAAAATTACTAAATGATTTTACAGGTGATGTATCACCACTCAAATTCATTGAAAATTGACATTAATATAAAATATAATTTTTCAAAACAAGAAGTTACTAAATATTTTTTTATATAAAAATGTCATGATTCCTTGAAACAAAAAGAAAAATCTCATGAAATAAATTGTTAAAAACACCAATGACCAAATTTTGGAATAAATTCCTTAAATACATTTAAATAATGAATTTAATAAATGAACCATAAGGATTAATTTAGATCACATGTTATACAAGTAATGGATCAATTATATAGATATAACCACTCCAATGATTTGGAAATTCTTTTTATAATAAAATCTATCATTGTGTCATTTCATAGAACATAAGAAATTCACAATTTTGTCTTATTGAAAAAACAATTTAAAAACTGTTTTTCATACCATGGTGAAATCAATATGTTAATTTCATATATCAAAAAAAAACCATAAAAAAATTTGGTATTATATAGGTTCTAAGAAGTTTACATAGAAACCTACCTCTGAAAATATTGATAGTTGACTAACATGATAATTATTGATGGAGAGTTAAGGCTTGAACAATTATTGAAAAATTTCCTCTATTCCATCAAACTGAATCTCTTGTGGAAGATTATATAAAAATTAGTTGAAGGAAATATTTATAATTAAGTTCTAGTGAACACAAAAAAAATTCTAATGAGAAAACTATAAAATCAAGGGCATCAATGGTTTGGTTATTTCTAAATATGAACAATATGAAAAGATATAATGAAACACCAAATTTAACAATACTAATAAATTTTTTATTTCACTCTAATCAAGAATTTATAATGTTCAAATTCTATTATAATAATAGTTGGCACGATAAAGCAGCTAAATTGATTAAATTATTATGGTTTCCATTATTTAAAATTGCTAAATGTTGTTACATAGTATTTATAGAGATAAATAAACAAAAAAAATATTTATTTCTCTCTGACAATGAGTGTTGTGTCATGATAACATGGTTTTACCCTTATTCACCTATTAGTTTACACATAAGGTTTATATGTTACCCTTAGAAATCCTTTGAGTTATAGGAACAACCCTTGTGTTTCTTATTTTAACCTTACATATCTTACATTCTACAGTTACATACCAATTATAAATGAAAGGTTACCTTTACGCATAATATGAAAAATCTAGGCTACCCTTAAATTATGAATTTTTACCCTTATGAAACCTATTGAAAAAGTAGTTAACCATCACATAATTCCATGTAAACAAATATAAAACATATTAAAATAATCTGTTACCCACATTTATTGTATAGAAAACTCCCCTTACCATTACAAAACACATAGAATCACGGTCACACCCTAATGAAACATAGGAAATTAATGGGATACCCTCAGGGAACTCATAAAGACCGCCCTTAATGAGTTAGGAGTAACTTACCCATACCTCGATCGAATACCATGTATGAAGTTATAAATTAAGGTAAAAATTATTTTATTTCCATTCAAATGGGTGTTTAAAATTGAAAAAAATGGGTTTCTAATGATCATTTAAAAAAAATGGAAAATAAACATAATATCCATCAATTCCAAAACCCAAATACAAAAATAATGAACTAAAGAACATACCTGATAAAATAATAGGTGTTATAGTTTGTGTTAAATAATATATATTCATAATAATTTTACAATAAAATTGTCAGTTCAAATATAAAGTTATTTTTTATTTCCTGAATATGTGATGATGTCCTTTTTCTTAAATTTTATAATGATAAAATCACATTTTTTAAACATGATACTCCTCTATTAACTAGTCACAAAAATGATTATTTTTATACTATTAATATAATGGATCATTAAACTTATAATTTTAAAATTCAATATATTTTATAATTAGAGTTTGCTATAATAATAATTGATTATTTCCCACAAAAAATTAATTTTTTTCTTAGTTTTAAAATTATTTTAATTATTTTGTAAATACTTAATCTTAATGTCGATTGATAAATATTTTTTCATTATATGTATTGAATATATCCTAATAAATATATCACTTTGGTTATTGAAATTAATATTATATTAATAATATATATTATTCTCTATTATGGTATTGTATCACCACTAGAAACTAGTTTTGGTTTGAATATGATATACTTTTTTATTATGGATGATTAATCTGTATTCAATTATTTTGAATTTTTATATCATTATAATGTGGAAACATATTTTTTATTCAATATGTAATATGTTTCAAATTTATAAGTCCTTAATGATTTCCTATATTTGAAGTTATCATGGTAAAAAGTTCGAAAATAAATAGTTTGAGAGAGCCAAATGGATTGTCAGAATGAGAGGGTATGGCAATGCCATCAGTACCTACCTGTGTTTGCATGGGAATCCTATCAAGACGACCATGCAAAGGTGGAGAGCTACTATCATGACGCAGATGCTGGGGAGGGGCAGTTCCTTATAGATAGTCTAGTTGAATTCCGTAATACATTCAGGTCATGTAATCTTCTAAGCCTATAGGCCTTGTAATCTCTAAGCCTACAGGCCTTGTAAGGGTTCCCCCTCATACCTCGAAATGGGGGTTACCAAAAATCAATAAAAATGAAGGCATTAGGGCCATTCAGGCATTATTTTGAGAGATTGTTAAATGATATTGTATATTATCATAACATTTTTAACTAAGTATAGGATTAAATAATAGAGTGCTAGAAAGTTAGAATATGTCCATTTATGATACAGATAATCAAACAGTTTATGTGTATATTAAAATTTAATATTTGTAGTCTAAATCATTTAACCTAGTATATTATATGAATATTATTATTTTTTCATGGTTCTAATTAATAAATCACTTTATAAATTATAAAAATTGAGAATTCGTAATATTATAAAATTGAAATTGTTTTTATAGGGATTTCATCTTATAATATAATGTTAGTTTTGATTAATTGAATAATAATTATAGGTATAGAGAATTCATGATTTATTCAAATGGTAATAATAATTACTATATTTTATATAAATAATCAATTGTTATTTAAAAATAAATACATTTTACTACATAACAATGAATAAATGATAATTGAAACATACTAAAATTACCCACAACCTGAATTTATGAACATTAAAAATATGTATTTTATTAAACACATAATACAAAACCTTTAAAATGTAGATTCATTGTAATTTAGGACAATATTTTCCTCTTTAAAATCCTTAGTTAAATTTTAATATTATCATAATACAGTAGTAAAAATTTTAGAATACAAGTTTACATTAAAAAATTTCCATTCCCATATTAATTTAAAACAAGATAAAGAAAAATAAAAAAATTGGAACAAAAACAACGATTCCATAACTATTTAAAACATACCTATAGTAATAGAATATTATCCAACCTAATTATCCAAAATAAAATTAAAAAAATATAACTAAAAAAATTTATACCAAATAAAGTATATAAAATTAGTCTGAAAAAAGCATATAGGTCTATACTAAACAAAATTGACTTGATCTTACCCCAACACAATGGAACCAATCCAATATTTCAATAATCAATCCAAAAGACCCAAAAAATAATCATATCATATCATATTAAAATAATGTTACATAATTAAAAATTTCTAGTAAGACCGCCAATATTGTTTATGGATACAAATTAATGTTACTATAACTACACATTTCTCTATTATTTCATTAATAAAGCGTTTTCCTTACATTCTTTTTGTAGGTTGATGTTTTATTTTTCATGTGGACCGTTCATAAATGATATTATAGTTATTTTCAATTTTATTAATTTTTTGGAATTTTTATCTTTTAGGATATTATATTTTGAGTTTGGTACATAATTATAATATTTTTTGATATCTAAATGAAATATATATTTGGTATAATTTGGATAATTGAGATATAAAACATATATATTGGTTTATTAATAAAAATTATATGATGTTTTTTAATTTATCTATCTTCTGATAAAAGGAATTGAATATCGATGGTCATGTTCCCCTCTCCCCCTTGATATGTAAAGTAAATAAATTTAAGAATAATATGGGCTAAATAATTAAACCAAAATAAAATTTTAATTTATATTTTTTTCCCTTCTTTAGATAAAAATTTAATTATTTAAATTCTTATTGATTTAATTAATTTAATATATTATTCAAATGAATTACACTGAATCCCTAGTCATAAAATAATAATAATATAGTTTAGGACTAATGGATACTCTTCATTACATATTAGGAATTACTATTGAGGTCTGTACTTCTATTGATCATGGAGAAAAATTAAGCTACCTAAATATAGTGTTTTTGATAGTTATTTAGTGACAGATGTTCTCAAAAAACTAATGTGAAAAAATTTAATATTTTCATTAAATAGGAAACCTGATAATTGGATACATATTTTAATCATGAAAATTTAATAAATTAATAGATCATTAAAGTCATTCATTATCATTACTCTTCACTTCAACCAGATATTATTAGAGTGATTTATGAATATTTGATGATCATGAACAATGTTTATAAGATTTCATCTTATTTATAAAAAATTTTATGTTTATAAGATGGTGTTGGTTATTATAAGGAGGATGATAGGGTTATATTGAGATCATTTGTGGGTTATGGTGATAATGATATGTCAATTTTTCTACGATTTGATAAGGTGGAAGGTGGAGTAGTTATAGGGAGGGTTCTGGTCATATTGTTAAAGATTATGAGAATCATTTTTGAAATAGAAAACACTATTTTATGATCAATATATTATACTTTATTATGTATTTTTTGATTTTTTTGGTATTTATGGTTATGTTTGGTTGAGTTTTATACTTTTTCATTAACAAAAAACATTCTTGAATTTGTGCATACAAGAGAAAGAGGTGTTCCTTATTTTAGTAAATATATATATTTGTCAATTTTTAATGACTATATACAGATATCCATCAGAATTTATACGGAATTAGATGAATATCCATGGAAGATGTAGAGTCCCTAGATTAACATACATAGACTATAAATTCTTTTTGAAAAATACATAATACATGACACAAATAGATGCCCAAAGTCTGTATTAGTTTATTGTCTTTAGAAACTCGTAACATAATCTTGTAATCATGGTGAATGTTCTTCAACATATCTCATAAAGATCATTCAGGTTTTTTTTACATACAACCATTATTTAATTCATAAAGAATATAAAACATAAAAATGGTGACCTTAAATTCTATGTAAGTGTAAACATGGAGTAAAATATAAACCATATACATTTGAATGTAAAAACATGACCACAATGATTAAACATCAAAATATGAAGTCATGACATAAATCAAAGTAGTACCTAAGGAATAGATCATAAATGAAAACTAATCATGATATAATATAATTGGAATAAAAAATATAATTTTGGAGAACCATTAATCACATAATATTAGTTCCACAGTAGCCAAAGAATTGCCGTTAAGACTATCATAGTGGACGAAGTCCATTAATGAACTGAGTTTAATTTCCATTCAAGCCTTGTATTACTGAAAAATATTTACTTTCCATTATAGCCATGTCTATCTCTTGAGATATAAACATTTACCCAATTCATTTTAGGGAGATATAGGTCTCACCAATCTCATAATGAAATCATTCTGACATGAGCAACAAAACATAAGCCATTCATGATAAGATAACCTAAGAAATAAAATGGGTTTCTTAAATATCATTCCACCATAAAATAATCCATATAAAATATAGTTATATATTTAAAACAACCAAATTAAATTAATAATATTTATAAAAACATAACAATATTTTAAAAATTCATCATATATGGGAAGTTGTTTTGATAATACACTTGAACATAGTTCTTGAGAAAAATATCCATTCTTCTTCAAAACATTTTTTTTCTCAAAATTCAGTGCAATTTCAAAAGAAAATAATTTAGGTGAAAATATAATTGAAATACTATAGATGGAGCTTCTAAGAAATTAGGCATAAAAAACCGTTAAAAATTCATTCATTTTGTATAAGTTAAAAAACATTCTCCTCATACTTTTTCGAGAAAAATCGAAAAAAGGGTCCTCGTATGGTAAAAAAGAATGATTCCTTCCATACCATGGAATAAAGTAAAAAATTGGTAAAAATAAATTTTAATATACATGGAATAATTTGAAACTTTTTATAAATTTGTTTTATAAAACATGGACAAGGATGATAAATATAACCATAGTAAATACTTACGTATAATAAATCTTGGATAAAAATGACATTTCAAAATTATCCCTTAAATATTTATAATATGTCGAAACATATGAATCATAAAAAAATGAAATTATATATATATAATAACATTAATATTATTAATAATAAAATCATTAATGGTAATCATAAACATGACACAAAAGAATTAGATGGTGTATAAGGAATATGTCCCACAAAAATAAGATTGAGAAAAAATAATTCATTACCTTAGGTATGATTTCTTCAATATGAGTATAAAACTTCTATGTATTGGGTTTAAACATATTATTAACTTGTAACTAAACTATAATAAAATTTATGATATCATATATTATTCACTAACAACTTTATATTACCCGTTTATTTGTCAATTCAATGATAAAGTAGTGTTTTGGGTAATAATCGTTTTATTTGACGTTCATGTTTTGAATTGTCATTATTGATATTATTAAGTATATAATGATTTACTTACATAAAAAATTTAAAACATGATTTATATGATATATATATTTATTATATATATATATATAATATATTGATAAATTAAATGGAATACACCGTTTATGGAGACGGTATGCCGCATCTACGGATGAACAATGTTTTTTTTTACATATTAAATTGAGTGGAAGTAAGAAACCGAATCACACACACAAATAGACAAACATATATATATATATATATATAATACAGTATCATTATTAGGTCATATAAGCCATTATTTTTTATTATATACACTTTATCATCATTCTTGAACAGTTAATGTGGAGAATGAATCTCATCGCGTCGTGGAGACGGTAAGTCGTACGTACGCACGAGCAACGATATCATTCCAAGAATTAATCAATTATATTTAATTGGATAGTGTATAATATATCAGAATTAGTATATTGTTATAATAATTATATATATTTATTATTTCCAAAATTATACCTATCCATGTAAGGTGGTGGTGAAAAATAGATTACACGACATCGTGGAGACGGTAAGCCTTACGAATGCTTGCGTGATGATTTCATTTTTCATAGGATGGATATAAGTCGAAATAGGGTTGTTCAATATTTATAATAAAATATAAGTATATGAGTTATATAAATGTTATTAATATATAATAAAATAACTAAATAAGTATAAGTAGAACAAGAAAGAAAATTTGAAAGAATCGGTAGGAGAGATTACCTCTTTCTCGACGTGCCTCCTTTAAATTACCTCATAGGGAACTATTGATGGTCTTTTGAGAAGCGAATAACCTCTAGATTGAAATTAGGGAATATTAAAAGATAAATGGTTAGGTTTTGGTTGATCATGAAAGCTCAAAATGAATTTAATATGAATGGGAGGAGATGCACTTTTATAAGAGATGAGTGGGGAACTTTAGAAAACTCTCGAAATATTCATTTATTTTAAAATTGATTTCGATTTAAATTGGTCTAAAACATATTAAATTATAATATAAAATGATTTTGGTTAGAATACACATCATCCAATAATTTTTTCACATGTTTGTAAAATTTATCATCCTTACCTTTTTGGTTTAACCCATATTTTTCATTTTTTTTAATCTTAGTGTGATGTAATGTTATTTACACATTGTGGGATAATGTAATTACCATATCATGTAAAACCAAAAAAGGTATTCATGCCATATTTGGAATTATATTAACCATTTAGATGAATCTTAGTTTTTGAGGAATTTAATATCATTTAATAAACTATTTTTTGTTTTATGTTTTGAATTATGTCAATTTTGGATAGTATTCATACATGACTTTTTAAAAAAATTATAACAACCATATTATATCAATCCCAAAAATTAAATCTACCACAATATTTCAATTTCAACCATAAAATTCGTGTGTGACATCAAAATGATCATATTAAATTTATTTTAATATTTATAAATTCAGATTTTTCATTATTTCAATAATGGGGTAATCACTACATCATAATTATGTCATAAATAAATATATTTATTTAATGTTTAAAAGATATAAATAAAATACCATGATGTAAGAACTATTTTTATATTTATAATTAATACTTATATACATAGAGTTCGGTTTTATAACCCTTTATTAAAACTTATTTATTAATTGAAATATGTTTAGATTATAATTATCTTTACATTAAATTATTTCTTGTGAAATTTCATTTTCACATCCAAGTAAATCCATGGGGTCCCCAAATATGACCATGGATTCCCATGGTCGGAAATATCTCATCCAGTAGGATTAGAACATGGTTTAGAGTACTGTAATATTATTAAAATTTAATTTTTACCCTAATTAACAAGATTTATCCTTTAACCATGGTAAATAAAATAATTACTGAAGTTACTATTCTTGACGTCCAAAAAATAAAAGGTACCTTTTTACAAAATTTTAACCGTATTATTAAAAATAGGTAATAAAATTTTCCAAATTCAAAACACATATGTTTCATTAATTAATTTTAAATTTATTCACGTTGTCAAAACCAAAAAGTCGGTTTTTAAGAAGTAATAACTTTCAAAAGATTGACATGTGTTTCTGTTCAATATAATAGTGAACTTATTTTTAATGACCAAATTTGAGTTAATTTCTAAAAACATAATCTAAATGAAATTTAAAACAAATTAAAAAGATAATCTAACTATATAAATAAATTAAATGAAAATACGGTTTTGAATTAAAATGTTGTATTTTTCATTATTCCTTAAAATTTGTATTTTATCGGAAAAATACCAAAAAACAGACAAAAGGGAATTTGTATGTCCCTATTCCAATGAATAATTTTATATTTTCAAATTTAGATTTTAAATGTTTCAAAAACTAGATTTCAAATGGGTGCGCCATCAAAAGGTGGTATGGCTGCATTTTTTAAAAAATTCTTTTTTATCTGAGAAATTGTTTCTGTTCTCATTACATTTTCTCAAAAATGTGTTAGATGAATGATAATTTAATATAAAATTAAAAATTTTGTTAATAATACTCATAAATTCTAGTTTATATCTCTTTATGTAATAATATTTTAATAATATACTATTATTTAGTGAAACTTGGAATTGCGTACTACGCAAGCTATTGTGGAAGGACCCTCTTGCGTGTAACGCAAGACAAGTAATTGTTGTGCATAGAGAAAGCTTCCTTTGGTTATTAGTATAACATAATCCAAGCTTAGTTCATTAAAAATTCAATAAAATGTATACTCAGCATTGCATTAAGTGAATTCTATGAAAAGAACATGAAATTGTGTGCAACACAATCCAAGAACATGGTTACGTATACAACAAGCTAATATGTTGTTGCCTATAGAGAAAGATAATATTGGTGTATAATTAAAAACAATAAATCAAATAAACTAAAATAATATATCTAATAACATATTCTGTGATATAGATGAGGGCCATGTATATATGTATACCCCAACGAGAAGACCATTTTTTATTACTCCCCAATCCAATAACCTATATGTCCACATCAATAGGGGCCAATGATGGACTGAATACAAAAATATGAAATAAAAATTGTTTTTCAATGATATAACCATTTTTTTACCATGGTTATACCCACCATTATTTTAATATGTAGAAATTATTTGGTTTCATTATTGAAACATTTTACTCCTTAAATAGTAGAATATTCGTTCCCCATAAATTTATTATTTGAGTTCCTTTATTAAAATATAATATTTATATGTTATATCTAAATATAAAATAATTGAAGTAAACTAAAATTTCTATTTCCATGTTAATATAATATGAAACAACTTCATAATTTATACCAAATTTTATTATAGACATTTCTTTTCAGAAACATGGTTTTATGTTGAGAAAGAAATTAGTTTTGTTTTGAATTATATGTAATATAAGGGCCATAATATTAATGTATCATGATTTTTTCATTATATAGACCCATATATTCCTCCTCTAGAATTTTAATATTTATGAATTTCATATCTATCTTATTGATAATAGTTTTATTAATTTATTTTTTGATTTTTATATTATTAAACTCCACCCATTTCAGGGAATGAATTTCTTTATTTCGCCTCATTTTTTCAAAAACATTCCATAATTTGTTATCGCACTTTTACTAATAATAATAGAAAATATAACTTTTAATTATCAAGTATTTAAAATACAAAATATATTTTCTATCATGTTTATCAATTGGATTATAATTAGTGGATTTAGAGATTCATTAAGGGATGGTGATCATTATCGTATGATGATCATTATTGCAAGTCTAATTTTTTAGCTAATTTTGGACTAAATATTATTTTGGTTATTAATCATAACATGTTTTAGGAAAACAATTAAGTTTATAACACCATATCATCTCTTATATTGTTATTCACTGGGAAAATAAATGCATTGTCAGTCACAATCAATGTTCAATCAGTTCCTCCTGGATCAAAGAATCAACAAATACCAAAAAATTTATCATGAGTTATATAAAATAATATATTGTGAAAATAAATGTAACAAATTATATGAATATGAAAAAGAAATCATAATATGTCATACTATATTATTCCTTTTTTACCTATGACACATTTAGAAAAAAAACATGGTAGATTTATGTTTTTTAACTATATCCGTAATAATAATTAATCCACACTATAATATGAAAAAACAAAATTGAAACATATTTTACATATATTTTGTATCATTTAATATTATTATAAATTACATGACACTATAAAAAATTTATCAAAGAGACTAAAGGTTTAGTATTTTAGTTGATTATCTACATGATCATCTTCATATAAATTAATTTTCCAACATATCCCGCAAAATTATAGAGTTGAATACATTTCAGATATACTTATATATATATATATATATATTCACTTGAATTAATGAAAAAAATAAACAGGTGATCGTAATTACTTAGTAAGGGAAAAATATATCAATCACTAAGGATGAACATGTCCTTTGATCCTATTCATGAAATGAATATTCACATTGAATGAATAATGCAATAAGCTCATTTAACTATAAATCTAATAATATTTCTTGATTGAATTACCATATATAATTGGACATGAAAATATAACCCATAAAACATAGTTTTCAAACAATAGAATATACCATAGAAGAAGAATTTAAATTCATTAAATAATAATCATGAAACCTTGAGACATAATCTTGTAATGTGGTAGAAACATAAGAATAGAAAATCATATAAATATTTACTTATCTTACCACAATATTTTGAGATATTAAATTTTGAGTATATAAAACTATATCATTTATTTTATAAATATTTGATAATTGATAAGTACATTACATCAATATATTAAATTAAGAACATATATAAACACATAATTTTAACATATAATATAATTATCTCATGGGTTATATATATTTTCCCATTTCATTGGTAAAATATAAAATTTTATAATACCTATAATATAATGATAATTGATATAAATTTGCTCCTAATGAAATCTATCGAACAAGATTTCATTAAAATCCCTTCAAAATAAAATGGTTTATAAATAATTTTAACATTGTAACACATAATAATCAATCCTTAATTAGGTCAAATTATTCATAAAACACATCCTCCAAATGAAAAATATTACCATAGGAATTCAAGGGTCTTACATGGAACATAATTCTAAAGATTAATGATCTTTTAGAGATAATTTATAAAATAAACAATATGTAATTGGAAATGTTTCATTATGATATTTTGAAATTATCATTAAATAATGTATATATTCCACTTCCAAATTCAGTTTCTAAATTATAAAACATACATTCAAATGTGTTTTTAATAATAATTATCCAAATAAGGGATCCTTGAATTGATGTAAATATAAATTAGAAAAAATATGTATTCAAATATAAAAATTAGAATTGAATTATAAATATGTAAGTTTTAGGTAATTATAATAATTTTAAAATAATCCCACATCAATAAATTAAATAAAACATTATATTTAAATATAATTAGATAATAATATAACAAGTACAAAATAGAATGCATATGTTACAATTTAAAATAAAAATGAATATATTTTTTTGAAAAATAAATATTGATATGGAAAAGAAGAAGACATTACTAAGGATTAGAATTATTATTAGAAAAATTATAATTTTATGAATAATAAAATCAATCAAAGAGGTATATTTTGATATGAAAATGATATTTATTTACTCATTAATATAATATAAAAATAAGATATAGGTAAGGGGTAATATCTAAAACATATATGAATATTGTCAATGTTGATTGAGTACGGACTATCAAAATGATGGATGAGTAATATAAACCATTACCATTGATTAATTATTTCTTAGGAAAACTCAAAATTCAGATATAGTAAATCTTGGTTATTTATTTTTCTATATAATAATATATTTATAGTTACATTTAATAATACAATTTATTTATATTTTCTTAGTACCCATTTATTATTCATTTAGAATGATGATTAATCGTAATATGTTAATCACTATATTAGTTCTGTACATACTTCCATATGATTGATTTGTTCCTTACACCATGATAATGTACTTCACACCTCCATAATATTCATGAAGATGATATATATATATATATATATCTGTGTGTGTGTTTCTGAGTGCCTATTTGTGTGTGCGTGTTTGTGTGTGTGTTTTATGTTGTTATGAAGTGCCATTATTTTTTCATGGATGTTATGGTAATGGTTTATAAACAAGTGTTAAATAAATTTCATTTCATTTGATTGTTGATTCAATTTATGAAATTATTTTTAAATAATAATTATATTAGTTACATTTTAAAATTAAAAAAAATTATCAAAAACTCACCATTAATACCATATATTAATATTATATATATTTTCTTAATTATTAAGTATTTATATTTTATTAAATCATTTATATAGGTGATAAAACTAAAACATGAAATATGGTGGTATTCATGTATTTAACAACCCCAATAATCCATCATGAATCCCCATAATAAATATTGATGTAGTAGTATATTTTGGGATTTATATATTAGAACTACAGAAGTATTATAATATAATAACTATTCATCTAATTTGTGACATCGATCCACTAGTTTGGGCTGACTATCCATGAGGACTTAGACCACCAATAGTCTCCGGGTGACAGGGGCTCTAGGCCATGAAGTATTCGGGACAGAATGTACCAGTTTAGACCCCATAAGAGGAATCTATGTACGTTACATACCCTAAAGTAGAAGCTAACAAGATTCATAAGGAAGGTAGATATGGAAATCACAATTGGTTCTATGGACCATGCATCTATTTTTGGGACTATTCTAGCTAATAATCCATTAATGTTTGGGAGTTTGGTCCAATCAATGATTCATATGATGAGGAGTGGTCATTCTATTGTAGTGTGTTCAAAGGGCCCTCAATTCATTCACACAGAATAGTTCCTATGGCCCTATGGGTAATTTAGTGATCCCTCTAAACCCATTTAAAAAAGGGGTTATCTTAAATGAAATTAAGATACTATGGTATGACTGCATTCATACAGATAATAGTGACCTAAAAAAGAACATGTTATAAGGGATGAGTGAGTAATAAAAAAGTTATTTTTATTTTTTAGAAAAAGTATTAGATAAATTACATGTAATATTATTCTAATATAATATTCAATGTGATGTGGATGAGGAATAAAAAATAAAAATAGAAAAATGATGTTGTAAACATTATGTACGAACATAATCTCATTGTTGTGTATTAATGAAATTTTGGATCCTTCCAGAAATAAGGGGCTTCACAACAAGGGAGAATATTTATATGGAGTTAATTTGGCCCAAATTTGAGAGGAATGAAAGGTAATGTGTAGTTAGAGGTGGGTGGAGTATGGGTCCTGTCATAAGAGAATTTTAGTAGAATTTCCTCAAATATTCATTAATAAATGTTTACAGAAGTTAAATTTAAAATAAAAGAGGATAAAAACAAAAATTAATGATGATAGGTTCTAAAATACCACATACATACATTTATAGATAACTCTTGAAAATATTATACAACTGTACCTCTAATTTAAAAACATCAAACTCGTTTTACCCCTTATCATGGTAACACACTTTTTAACCAAGTAACATTTTTTCTTTAAAAATGAAATGACCAGAAATTTTATATATATATATATTGGTTCTAATAATTTATATAATATTTTTTTTAAAAATCTGAATGAGATTAACATTAATTTTTAATTGAAAATATATAATATATGAAAAACACTTTATTAGGAACAATAATATATGAAATAATTCATATTTTATAGTATTTAATAATAAAAATATGATTGTTGAATTTATTTTTTATATATTTTATATATTCAATTAACGTCGACATAAAAGTGGTTAGTTTAATTTATTATTATAAGATACACTAGACATAGAAAAAATTAAATTAAAATATAGTTTTTCATATGAATTGTTTTTATTTATTATTTACCTAAAAAATTATTAATCATGTAGACATTCAATTAATTTTTTTAATATAATTTATTTGATGGAATTATATTATTTTTTAAAATATATTTAATTAATTAATATTATAAAAATATTTTTTTAATAATAAAATAAATTTTAATATATATATATATATTAAAATTAGTTACTTTACAAATATAATATTTATATAAACATATATACTCATATTATTAAATCATTAGTATACCTATAAAATAATGTACTATGAAACCCCATATATCTAATCACCATATATCCAATAACCACATGACCAATGTCCATTTAACCATATCCATATAATGGGCATATTAAATTGCAAAATATTTTATTTCATACTTTTACTATATAATTATCGCATTCAATTAATTATTTTATAATATGTTTATCAAGTTTATAATGTTTTCTATTTTTTTCAATAGTTATCATTAGTGACATGATCTTTATTGGTTATCCAGAACATGGATAATTCTATAGAAACCCAGACCAGATTCACTCAAATATAACTAAACCATGTTTCCCACATGGCCTTTAATGAACCTCACCATACACTAGAGGCTGTAAACTAGAAATGAGGGTCTATAGAGATACAGTGCAGAGACAATACCCTCATGGTTAGAGTGGAGAAAAATGGTGAAATATACGAATAAAAAATCCTAAGAAGTGTTAGTGGAAATTGTTAAAGTAAACATCCAAAAACATTAAGCTTATGTATATACCATACAATAGTTTATTCAATATAATGGTATCAGGAATGTATATAAAAAATTGCAGGATAAAAAGTGTAAATGTTATCAGGAATATAAATTACATGATTTTGAAGAAAACTAAAATCCCAATAAAAATCTCCTAAAGCATAATAATGAATACATCAACACTTATCTCCCATAATCTATCATAGTAAATAAAATAAATCATCAATATTAGGGTGATTTTTGTTGTCTCTACCTTTATCCATAGACTTTCATGGTAGAAATCCGTGTCCTAAAATGTGTGTGAGTGAATCTCATTATGCGCCACCAATGGTGTCTATCACTCTGCATTATTTATATATAAAATGATAAGTATTCATGTAAAAATCATTATAAATTAGTAAATAAATAAACCATGTTATTATGAGTATTCATGGGACACTCGTTTAACACTACAGACTTTGACCTACGCTAGAAAATCTAAGAGAACAAAAAACATTATATTTCTATTTCTATTGTTAGTACTCAGGTTATACAAATAAAAAGACTATGAATAATGATATTCATATGAAGTTCCACAATTTACATGGATGTTAGGTTTCATAAACTAGTTGAATTCTATATGGGTGTATTCTAGTCATTTTACCCTAAGTGGAAAGATCTACTAGATCTTTAGGCTCATGTAATTGGTAACCCTGAAGCAATACTTGAATAGAGACCAGTGTAGTAACTAAGGTGGTCCATAATATCAATTATAACATAAGGGAAATAATTAAAGGTATTCAATTATTTTAATTCCCTTAAATATATGTCAATAATCAATGCCAATCAAGTGAATTAAGAATCATAGTACAATGACCAAATCTGTGTCTATCCATTCATTTGGTAAACACATCAATGAATCAGTTGGAATATTGTAATCCCTTATAAGGAAAACCACAATGGGCGTCCATGTATATCTCTATACTTTTCAAAAATTTAAATTAATTAAATTAATGGGAAAATATTCAATCATTACATAGTAATCAATCATGTTTCATGGTCATAATTGAAACATTGTTCACATTTCATATTAAATGAATCCATATGAGACATGTTCATACATTTCAAAATTAATTTTAATTAATTTATTAATTCTATTTATAAAATGATGTCAACTCACCTTTGAAGGTGGTTCATCTACCTACACTTGGTTTAGTGGGACTCCAATGGTATCTCACCATTAAATGTAATTCAGTTTATCAATTTATTTTTTATTGGGAATCCAATACTCTTATAAAATTGATTAATTCCATTTGAGGAATAATTTTTTACGGGACATTTATTTAACACACTGTAAAGGGTTCATAATGTATAGGTATTCATCCTTTGATGATATTAATTATGGTTCAGGGAATACCCTTCTAGGGTGATCAAAAATAAATTAAATTAATTTGATATTTAAATGATGTTGTGTTGATAATTTGCAATATGACATGATAATTATATAATATAATAATCAATTTCTCTAGAAAAAAATTCTTGACCAGAAACTTTATATTGGTAGTAGACTCATCATCTAGTATTGGCCTCTATTATGGGCTATAATGGGAGAAATCAGGGAAATAGATAGATCACATTGAAATAGGGATCATTAGCTCTCACATATTTATCCATCAATACATATATATAACATGATGAATGAAGGAATATCAATGGAGGACTTATCAATGGTGATCTAAAGAGATAGATGGAACTTGATTAACAATCTTATTGAGGGAGGGGGTTCAAAATATAAGTGGATAGTATAATATCCCAATAAGAGGGGAGCAGTGTTGTGAGAATGATAAAGATAAAATTGGGATTAATATTTCAATTACCTGACAGAAAAAATACATTTTAAAATTTTTAGGGGTTCAAATAGTTTTGGCCACATGGTTTTACAAATTGTTCACTAATCATACACCATCACTATCCCATAGAACACATCCATTGCACAATTTTCACAGAGTTTGAAAAAATATGCTCACACAACGAGGATCACCATTACAATATTCGTCCGCCATCTCACATGTTCATGTGGCCTCCCTCACATGCTTAGTTAAACAATGATTATCATATTTGGGGTATCATAGTGGTCTCTAATTGAATTTAATTTTTGTGACTCATCATTTCACTTTGAAAACATGAGCTTTGAGAATCGAAAAGTCCCTAGGTTCTCCCAAACACTCCTATATTCTCATAGTGACTTTTATTTGAGTAAAAAAAAATTTTAAATTGAAATTTAATACATATGTACCTCTATGAAAATACCAGACGGTACAAACTACCATTATTAAAATAACTCATCCCTTAGATTCCCTTATGAGTGCGATAGAAAAAAACATGAGAATAGTTTCAGCAACAGATCATGTATATAAGCTTCTATCTCCTAGTAATTTTCTGGTATATAGTCAGGCATCCGTAATACATGAACAAGGGAATCTGACCTTCCTCAGATTTCATTCTTGTAGAGATCAATGATACACACATGATAATCCCTAAAAACGAATCAGCATCTCAATTCACCACATCAGTCTAGAAAAAAAGATACGGGTATAAATAGTAATAGTGATGGTATAAAACATGGAATACATCCTGCATAGATTAGTACCAATAAGATAAATACAGCTAATTTGCTACTTGTCTGACTCTCTCTAAATTCTAATAGAATATAATTTACCCATGAGCTATCTTTCCATGCTTATGAATCCATTAATGGTCTAATTTGGTTGAAAATATCATGAACACCCATTACCCTACCCCATAAATCAAATGGTTAGTGGAGAAATTTGATATAATATTTTACATTGAATTAATTGCATTAATTTAACACAGATAAGTGGTACTTACTTCGATGTCTACCAAATGATATGTGGTCATAGTTGTGCAAACTCTATGATAGTTAACCATCAAAAGTGTGAATATTTGGTCCTACCATATAGGTTCTCATATAGAGCTATTTGAATAGTATCTAAGAAGCAATTAGTATAATAAAACTTGATAAGAGGTAGGTGTGACTCATAAAAACCTAAAAAATCAGGGACCCATGCTTGGAGTATGTACTCTAACACCCATATTATACCGTAATATTTTCCATTAGTTTTTGGGTGGTAAGATGTACTTAGAATTATGTATAAACCAAGTGATTTCTGAAAACCAATGTGAGAACTGTAATGTAAACTTGTTATCCCTATCTGATATAATAGTAATTGGAAATCCATGAATGAATGAAATCTCCAAGAAATATTGCATTACTCTAATTTCCAGTAAAATGGACACCTGAATAGGAATAAAGTGGGTCCCCTTTATTGGTATATCCAAGATAAGCCATACCATTTCAATTCTTTGAGGTGAACTATGTAAACCTGCCACAAAATACATATTGCTTTCATCCTATTTTCATTCAGGGATGGAAAATTTCTATAAAATCCGCACATTTCATTACGGTTATTCCTTCACCTACTGACATTTGTAGCACCGAGTTACAAAACCAACTATTTTCTATCTCATCCCCATACACCAATACTGATGGTGTGAGTCACTTTACAACTTAATAAGATTGGGATGTTCTTCCTAAATAGAGCCAGGATAATATTGAATAAAATCCACTCATATTTATCCATGAACATAGAGATAACCACTAATTCATAATATCTCATCTTATTTAACAACCCAACCAAGCATTGGGTCCTATCATCATGAATTCTTTTGTATGAAAAATCCCTTAGGATCCAAGAGTTGTCTCATCTTCCTGATATCTAAAAATAAATAAATCAATTCAAAATATGTAATAAAATGTCGTCTAAGTTGATTTTAAATCTCTATATTCATCTTATAAATGATATCAATCAAATTTTACTTACTCATAAACTCTTGATCTTATTATTTCATACTCTTCTCTCTCAATGTATTAGCCAGTATATTTCATTTATCATCCATATATTCTAGATCAATGTCAAAAGATAATAGGTATTCAACCCTCCTTCATTGTCTAATATTATTTTCATGATGTGAATATACCTATTTGAGACATTAATTTTCCATGTAAACTACAAATAACTCAAAAATAGACAATTCCTCCAATAATTTAATGCATGAAAAACCATTGTTATCTTGTGGTCATACATCATTTAATTCCACACATGATATATGGACTCATATTTTTTATATATAGATATTAAATATTTTAATATCAATATTAATTGGTAAAACAATTGATCCATAATGGAATCATTTATGTATATTGTATTTAAAAACAAGGAAACATAAATATATAGTTCATAAAATATCCACAAAATCCCCCAATTAGTTATTATCTAGATCTCTTAAAAGAAATATCATACTTAATAAAATTCATAACAACACGGGGAATGGAAATTCCAGAAAATTGTGAGCTTTTATTATCAATAAGGGTAAACTTGTGAGATATCAATCTATGATCAAATTATTGATTAATATATTAATAATTGTATAATATCATGCACATAACTTATGAATTTCATAAAAAAGTACTTATTATAAAAATTATTCATGAATTAATAAATTTTCATTTCAAAATTCTTGGATCATGGGAGTGAAAAATCATCATATTTCCTTCGTGAATCAAAAAATATTATTTTTATAGTGTTGAATTAACATAAGTATAAAACCTATTTCATAATTTCAAGCTTTACTACTAATACCATTAATCCATATCAGATCAGAAATCTCCTCCTTCATCTCATAGTAGATAAAGAACATCAACTTGTATCCGTTAATGGATCAATAAAATTAACATGCATTCAATATTTATCTTAGATGATATAAACATTACCCCATTAATTTGAGGGATAGATAGGCCCACCTGTATCATAATGAAAATCATACATTTTTGTTCCACAAGATCCTAAACCACTCACCATATCACATACCATGAAAAGATATGGGTTTTATAACTACCATTCCATCATAATACTACACCATATAGTTAATATATAAGGATGGTGTTTAACCTATTCCTTTTGTTACATTTTTGAGACTAGATAATATTCCTCATTTTCCTCAGATTATTATAATCCTGAAAATCCAAGTATGTTTCGAAGGTATCCCTCTTCTACCGCTTTCAACTCTAAAGTTTACTTAGGAAACTTCCTAACTATTTATGACTCTGGTTTCAAATTTCTAGTGGAGTCAACTGTTGGTGAAATCTTTCTAAAAATTGATTTTTAACTCATGGGGTTTGTAAGAGAGATCCACAATTAGTATTCTTGACTCTAGGAACATCATGATATGATTTTCCTCTAAAGACGACTTGATTCTTGGGTGCTTGAGTGCACCTCACTACTATGATGGTGATCAATTACTTCTTTTCAAGTGGTTACATGATATTCATATGAAGTGTGATCCTATAATAGAAGAATTATGGGTATGATTCTTGGAACAACCTCTCCTATTCCGAAATACATCTATTCTTAGATTACTAGGAAATAGGGTAGGGTGTTTCCTCTATACTGATTGTTGAACCCATGGGATATATAACCCAATATCTTTGAGTATAAATGTCAAAGTTGAGGTACCAAAGGTTCCTATTAAGTATTTCTGGTTATCCATGGTAGAAGAATTTAGATATAAGCTGATTATTTTTTTATCATGTATTGAATACTATACTATGTGAAAGTTGTTAGGGATTTTCTTGGATATCTTTAGGCATAGGGTGAGGCATCTGGATGATTTTCTGGAGGTCTGAGTAGACTGGGTATGGGGTGGTGCTTCAGGTGATGTTGGAAAGCTTCTGGATTTATTTGGTGAAGGGCTTTTGGGATGTTGTGGTATTTCTGGACAAGGGAATGACAAGGTAGAGGACACTCTGTGCTTAGGTGAAAAAAGGATGGATAAACTAGTAAGAATCATCCTTCCAATCCCAATGTAGTTGAGAATTTCAAAAGACTGTGGAGTGATTTGGAAATTCCACTTTGACACAGAGCAGGTGGTCTCTAGGCTAATGCAGTGGTGGAGGAAAATAAGGATATTCTCAATGATACATCTCAGGCTCTGGGGGTCCATATTGGAGCTGCTTTTTTAACTTCAAATAGTGAGGTTAGCCAAAAACCCTGGTCATATACTATGTATGAGCGTGATGGAGGAAGTAAAAAATTTGAAGGGGTGACCCAATCCTCTGTTAAGAGTAAGGATTAGAAGTGACTGGAGTGGGAGAAGGCTTCATTTTGTGTAGGCAAGTTGGAAATCACCAACAATGGAACCAACCCGGGGAGGTATTTGTCCAATCTAAATTTAAACAATTAGTTTGAATGATTAAGTAATAATGGAGGGTTTTAAAGTTATTTCATGATTCATTATGAGGCTGATTTTGATGGAGATGAACTATCCTCAGATAATAATGGACCGGTTGGGGATTGAAAAAACCTCTACATACAAAGAAGAAATAAAAGTAATAAAAAAACAAGGACTCAGGGTGCTGAATTTTATCCAGGAAGCCAAAACCTAAGGGACGTAAAGACTACTCCTACCTCCCTAGACTGATGGACACCCAATTGGACAAAAAAGAGGGGAAACTCAAGGAAAACAAGATCCATCTAGTGGTAAGAAAGTATAGTCAGAAAGATGAGGTAACCTAGTCTCAAAAGTAAGAGAATAAAACCTCAAAGGCAGAAGATTAGTATGAGGACATGTACATGCAATCAAAGGAGGTGATGGTGGTGGTGGATGATGATTCTCCCATATGAAAGAGGTGTGAGGTAGGGTCTCTTGAAGTAGTGAATTTCTGGACAAATTTGGATTTTACAGAAAATGTGGAACTAATCATTCATTCTACTGATGAAATGAAGGAGGTAGTCTTGGTGGTCAAGGATAAAAGAGAAGAGGCCATGAAAATTATGGGATGACTAGTACAAATATATGTTATCTGAGATTAAGCAAAATGGCTTGAAAAGAAAAATCAGATATTGGTTTAAGGCTTTAACATGGAGAAGATTAGAAAATAGGTGTACATGAATACTAGAGATTATCTTGCAATCCACTATAAAGAAATTCAGGAGACTAATCCAGACATCCAGGTTAGTTCCTTTCCATGGAAACAATTTAGGGAAAAGATTACAATCACCTAAAAATTATTTTTAGTAATTCAGTTTTATCCTTTGATTATTTAGATATTTTAACTGTGAGGCTTCTAACTTCTCCTTAAATGTTTTGAAAAATCTAAAAGATAATTTAAAAAAAACAATATTACATAAATAATATTATTTAAAATGTAATACATGTGTAAATATTACATTACAAAATAATAAGAGAGTATTGAAAATAATTTTTGATTACTTTTTTAAAAAATAATAAGGATTTAGATGAACAATATTCCCCAATGGAGAATAGTACGTAAAAAAATATAGAATATTGATGAGATTGTGATATAAAAATATTACCACTATGGTATCTTATATGACCCATGAAAAAATAAAATAAAATGAAACATTAAATACCATTAATCCATATTCATTAATGATATAATATATTAAATGGGTTGTATATATATCCCATTAAAATTAACTGGTTAACAGGTGATATGTCTCGTTGAAGTAAATGCGATATGAGAAACCATTACTTCGAGTTTTTAATTATTTTAAATAACTATAATCTAATGTATAATAAAATTATATTTACTATTAATGTGAAAAAAAATTATACTTATAATATCATATATGATCCCTTTATTACATTTCAACCCCACCTTTTATCAATAAATCATTATTAAAATTATCATTACTAAGTGTTAAGTATTTCATTTATCCAGAGTATTTAAATTCTCTAGTTTCAGTCCATGTTCATTTATCTTAGTTACATCCCCCCCAAAATATAAATATTGACAAAAATTATATATATTTTTATATAATTTTTCATATTTATCAAAAAACATAATTATATAAAAATGAATAACACCATTCATGGAGAATGCAGGTCATACGTATGAATGAACAATGTTTTCTTTTCTTGACAGAAATAATGAAAGAAGGCAAATATTAATTCACCTTTATAGAATCATGAAATTATTATAAATATCATATATATTAACTAAATTTATTATTATTACCATCCATGTAAAATGGAAATGAAAAAATAATCACATCCTTTTATTGAGGTGGTAGTTTACACATTCCCACAAATCACGTTATCATTTTCAATCAATTTAAAATGTAAGAATGATGATATTATATTATAAAAATAGGAATTTTATTATATCATATTTATAATATATCGAAATAAGGCCCATCCAAATATCTGACCATATAATATAGTAATGACAAATGAATTGTACCTCAATATGGTGAAGGAATGCCATACGTACGAAGGAGCGATACTTTCTCTTCTCATTTGGTGAAAAAAGGGTTTATAATTATGTTTTTATAATCATAAATAATTTCATCATATTTATTATAATTAATTACTTATTTCAGGGTAAATAACATATATTTATAGGATATAAATTTGAATAGAATATATAGGTTAAGGCGATTTCCTCTTCTTTAAAATAATTCATTTTGATACCATATATGGTGATTTAGGGTTGGTATTTTTTGTAAAAGTAAGGAATTTTATATGATATATTGGTAGATATTGGTGGATCTAGAATTCTCAAGGTTGTGTAAATTAGTGAAGGAGGAGGTTCCATTTTGTAATTTAAAATATGGTTAGTTTTTTAATTTATTAAAATTTGAATTTATAATAAATTAATTCTCCTGAAAAATGCCAAAAAATGGGAATATATATAAAATATAAGTTAGGATAAGGTTTTATTCCCATAACTAGTAATTTAGACATGTTTTGGTGTCATTTTAAATCTTACCATTTTGATTATCCATTATGTAGTAAATTTGAATTTTAATTACTATAACACGTTTTTCAATGTCATATGGTTGTAATTTTTAATTGTAAGTATAAAATTGTCTAAAAAATGGACATTTTTTTATATTTTAGACCATATCATATCCATCTTTTTTTATTTCATGGTTTTTTCGTTTTTTAAATATTTTGATAGAATATTATATTTAAAAAATATAACTATTGTAAATTTTGATACTATACATCTAGACAAAGGGGGAATTAAAATTTAATTCTTTCAAGCATCTCTAATATGTCATCCACATGTATAAAATGTGTAGGGAACATTAAAATATTAAAATTATATCTCTTTTAATATTATTATGAACATTTACTATAGTTTTTATTAAATGGAGAAATACTGCATTGGTGTTAATTAGGAAAATAAGGTCATTATATAATCACTAAAAATTATAAATATATTTATTTCATTAAAATTATTTTATTAATATCAATATAGAAACTTATATTCATTCATAACTACCCTTTTCCCTATGTGGAAACATATGATAAATTAAATACAAAGAGTGTTATATTTTGTAAATTACATTGATTTAAATATTCTATATGAAATTTCCATGTATATGATTCCATTAAAAATTAAATTTAGAGCCTAAGTTGTTAAGGTAAAAATTACCTTTATCTAATATGAATTTGGATAAATTAATTTTCCATTAAAAAATATTTTTAATGATGATGAACCATATTTATCCTTCACCGAGGTGATAAATTGTACCATTGTTACTATTAATATTGAATAAAAATTAAAATGTCGTGTTTATCAAATATGAACCTATAAATTATGAATTTTTAATTAAATAAATATAAGTATTTGAAATTAATCTTCATGTATGTGTGATAAAAACAGTTTTTTTAGAAAAAAATAATTTTTAACCAAAAAATTTTATTTAATCTAATTCTATGCCTAGAATAACATTTGTTGAATTTCCATAAAATAATTTCCTAATAGTGATTAATTTAATTTTTCATGAAAAATATACATTGTGCTCAAATAATCATTTATTTAAAAAAGAACCATTACTTTAAAATTATTTTTATTATTCAATTCTAATATTATGGTAAATAATGAAGTTTAAATGTATTTCCCATATAGTTTTTATAATTTAGTTATTATTATTCATACTCTCTGATATAATTTCTAGGTGATAACATAATCATAATATTTTATTATAGTAACTTTGTTATTCTAAAATCACTATTCTTTGTAGTTCAATCTTACAAAGAAATAAAAATTTTTAAATAGAAATATTTTATAAAAATCATAAGGGGTTACAATCTACCCCCTTTAATATTAAATTTCCCCTTCAAATTAATCACTCTGATAAATATATATGAGGATAATTCTACCTAATCGCATCATTAGGTTCCCATGTATCATCTTCAATTTTGTTGTTAAACCATAATACATTGACCATGCGAGTGGCCATGTTTCATAACACTTTTATCTACAATAAAAATAATCACTACTACTTGTTAGTTATATGAGGTATATAACTCCAGTATTAGAACATAGGATTGTAGTACAAAATAAGTATATGATATTTACCTTTTTAGGATACATTTATTGAAAAAATCATGAATTAGAGAGAGATTCATTGGAAGCACCAATTGATAAGCTACAACCCTGATACAATCAAGAATTTCAAATAGAATGATATTCAAAGGGAATAGATTTTCTTTCAATCAAAATAATATTAGTGTCTTCTAAGGAAATAATTATTGTATTTCATTTTCTTCAACATCAAACACTAGATATTGTATAAAAATAATTATAATTCATTTATTGACTCTTAGATTCACTTATGTGACATTGAATGGATATGACATTCTCTATCATTTAAACTACTATATTTGGACCAAATTTGTTTGTTTCTACAACATCATTCGAGTGAACTGGAGTTATACACTTCCAACCATAGAGGGGTTAATAATTATCCAACTAAATACTAGAGGTAAACTTATTTTAGTAAAAAAATTTCACCATATGATGGTGTTTATCCAAACAACCTATGAAATATATAGATAATGATCTAAACATCCCTTCTAGTGTATGAATGGTCCTCTCAAACTAACCATCTGTCTGAGGATGATAAAAAATTATGAAACATGACACTATATCTAGATATTTCTAAATAAATCTCAATATCATTGATTTAAACCTTTTATATCAATTACATATAATTGATATTTCTACACAATGAAATATTAAAACTTCTAAAATGAACAATCAATTAATTATTTCAAGAGGAAAATCTTATATAAGTGAAAAAAATGTGGTGAAATTATAATGTGATCATATACAAGACCGATAGTATTTTCCCTTTATATTATTTGTGTAGGCTGATGAAAAATATATGGTGATGTTTTCCCATTTAAATTTTTTCATGTTAATGGATGTTTCATTCCCTTATTCCATTATCTCTTGGAATTATATTTTTTAAATACCATGAACTGAGAAACACACTCTATAATATATGAACTCCTTCCATCACACTATAATAACTCATTAAAATTTCTATAAATAGTCACACATTTAGGATTAATATATAATGAATAACTACGCGATTCATCCAATATATCCTTTAATTATGGTACTGATGAGACACATACATGGTTTAGGAACCTTATTAATATGTCACAATCATGGCTGAACATAGTAAACTTTCGCACCTTATATTCTAACAGTTCATCTTTATTTTTTTCCACTGTAATCTCATTTAGACATATGGATGAACACTCATTTGAGAAGAATAATATTTCTCCCCTTAATTTATGATTTAAAGATCTTTATTTTCACAGGGAAAAAATATTGGATCCCTTTTGATCCTCATCCTTGATAAGATAATATGATCACTTTGACATATAGTATCAACATCCTTATTCCCATTCCTATGGTGGAAATGTATTAAACAGTCATAATCGTTATTCATCACCAACTCTCTTCTATGGCGCATTTTTATCTTTTTTTGAGTGATACAATATATTAAATTTTTTCTATTAGTATATATTTTACCCCATTATCCATATAATTAATATCTATATATTTTTAAAGAAAAAAATAAAATAACTGACTCCAAATCTTGATTTGGGAAATCTATCTTATGGATCATCAATTATTGGGAGTCACAAGACAAAATCGTATCATTTTTATGAGGAAACATTCTTATCTATTCTTTGATGCATCACTATAAATTAAAATCCCATCTATATTGAAGTGTTTTTTATGAATTGGTGCATTAACCATCCTTCTATTAATTTTTATAATGTAGCCCTCACATTTATTCATCCAAATAAACCTAGATCCTTTCTGAGTTAACTTATATAGTGGATTTTGTAGACAATGAAAATTCTTAGAAATGACCAATAAAATCCTACCAATAAAAAATAAACTATGGATCTCATTCATTGTGGTTAGAATGGGATAATATTCAAGGAGTTATTTTTTATATAGTCTACTGATAAACCCTAAAATGAGATTATATTACCCAAAAATGAACCATTTTGAAGCCAAAATGCACACATGGTAAATTTCTTATAAATATACTCCCTCCTCAATGTATTTATCTAAATTCACAAATGAACATCATGATCATACATTATACTTACATAAAAAATATCATTTATAAAGACTACCAAAAACTGCTCAAGCTAATTTCTAAATTATATATTCATTAAATCAATAAATAAAGAGGGTCACATAGTATGACCAAATTGAATCACTATACATTTATAATGTACATAACTTGAATGGAATTACATCATGTTTATATCCTAATTATTAACCCTCAAGTGATTACATCTAAAATAAAGATGCATCGTTGAAATTTATTGAGACATATGATGTTTATCAAAAAATTCATCCATACAGGTTAGAGGGTACTCATTCCTAAAAGTGATATTTTTATATTTTCAATAATCAAGGATAGGTAAAAATTATCCATATTTCATGTTATCAAAAACAATAGATGGATCCTACGGTGACACAACAGGAATTATAAATATGTTATCATGAATCTCTGAGTGTTTCATATCCTATTCCTTTAACTCAGTTGGTATATTACGAAATAATTCATTGAAATAGTTTCATCCCCAGTTTTGAGTTATACATAAAAGAGAACTTCACGATTTGGTGGATGACCTGGTAAATCATTTGGAAAAACAAAAAAACCCAAAAAAGGAATCTATATTATGTAGTGTTTTTTCACTAACCATATATGATATGGACGCAAAATAAATAGGAATTAAGATAGAAAATATAAATGAAATTCCCATTATAAATTTTTACTCATCTTCACACCTATAAATGATCCAAGGTTCTTTTATATTTTAAAATGTGGAATCCCACTATCATATATTTATACAATCTCCATTTAATAAAATACAATAAATTCATATAATCACATAAAATTGAACTAGTGGGATAATCATAGGATTTTAATGATTTTCTTTCAAACATAAATTAGATAGTAACTATAGACATTAGATGTGACTGTCGTACCATTATGAGTTCTCACCACTGACCTAATATCTAATACATGAGTTGGAAATTCAATAAATATCACAAACTAAATTGATATAAAGTAGTGTTTAAAACTATAATAAAATAGTTCATTATCTATTCATGATAGGATGTTAAGTATACAATTCAACAGATCATTATAATAACCCTTTTCATAATTTTCTATCATAATACAGTTCCCTTTGCCTATATTTTTAGGATATTGTAGAAACTGATTATCAATGAGCTT
This sequence comes from Viscum album, assembly GCA_963277665.1. Classification (NCBI taxonomy): domain Eukaryota; kingdom Viridiplantae; phylum Streptophyta; class Magnoliopsida; order Santalales; family Viscaceae; genus Viscum; species Viscum album. The sequence goes on from OY728137.1 coordinate 1,023,835,471, forward strand.
TGGTTTCAATCAATAATTTAAAAATTACGCACTCTCAATGCATTTGATGAATTGGATAGTAGGTGGTGATTTTGTCGGTTCCTTGTTTTACACCATTTCATTTACATTATTATTCATTTACATTCAACAATAAATGACAATATAACCACCTTTTACACAAATAATCAACCTCAAAAATCGATAAAAGAAATTATCCTAATGTTTCTTACCACATTTATAGCATATATATGGCTAGAATTTATTACCACCATTTGATTTATATTAGATTTATTGAGACTCAATATAAAATTTTTTCAAAACTATATGAATAGTAGGAATCCCTAATTTAAAATTCTACCTTGAGTTCATATCAAAGTATTTATTAATAGATACTAAATTATATTATTGATAACCATTTTTAATGATTTTTTTTGAGAAAAAATTCAATCAATTAATCTTTCTTTATGGAATACTGATTAATCCAGAATCATTCATCGAATGTATTGTAAAATTTTCTCCATAAGTCGTAATGGTTTAATCATCCTTTCCCTTAAGCTCAAAGAATTCCTTCTCTATATCTGAACAAAGAATGGTAGGGCAGCACTTTTGTAGAAATATCCTCCTAAACATATCCCATTCAATAGAGTAAATTTTTTCCTCTTACATAATATTCATTGTCACGACCCGTCCTCGGGGCCCGTGTCGTGACTACCCCAGGCTCGCCTTCTATAGGCCAGGGGCTGGCAACTACCACTGAAGGCATAATTCCCGATAACTGGGAAGGCATTGCCTTTATAAAAGGAAACAAGCACCACAGAGTAAGCAAGTGGAAAATGTAAACACTAAGTACAAGAGAAGTGCTGAAAAGTAAATGGGCCAGAATAAAAACCCAAAAGAAAGTACAACTACAACTGAACAAGTATAACAGAAAAGATAACAGCTGGAAGGATGGAAGCGGCTCCTGGGTCTTCCTCCTCGGATCCTACCTGAAGGGTAGATACAGTTGGCGCAGATCCTGGTCGTCCACCACGGATCCTACCTGAAGGGTAGGTACAGATATCCTCCTCCATGTTCTCGTCCGCCAACCTCCTCCGTGTGTCGTCTCGTCTTGTAGTCCACCTCCGGGTACTGACTCGTCGTGTAGTCCACCTCCGGGTACCATCCAGTCCTCGAACACTCGACCTTCGTCAGAACTGTCTGTCGTCTGCAACCAACACAACGAGGTGTGGGCATAGCCCGTGCATGGGTGAGTATAACGATAATCAGTAGGGACCCCGAGACCCTCAAGGTATCTCTAAACCAACAAAGATAACCACAAAGAAGATCTCAACAGATAACCTCTACTTAAGTATATGCCCATACATATACCTAAGTTATCAAATAACCCATCTCAATCCTGAGGAAACAGAAGGATTGTGAAAATAATGGATAACCACTACCTAGGTATATTCCCATACATATACCTATGTTATCAAGTATCCCATCTCAAACATGAGGTCAACACAAGGTCAAAAGTCTCAGCTTAAACCAGGATTTTCATTATCGAAATCATAACTGCTGAAGAGCTCCATCTCTGGAGTGTACAGTGGACCTGTCACGACTCCGAGGTACTGCTCACTAACCTAAGACTGATGAGGTACTCATCCTGTCGAGTACCGCGGGTCTGCAGCCAACTACCGGGCGCTCCGTCCGCTGAGGGTCTGTCTCCAAATACCAGGCGCTCTCCCTAATAGCCTACAGAGGTACTCCTCCGGTCGAGTACCACGGGTCTGCTGCCAACTACCAGGCGCTCCGTCCGCCGTGGGTCTACCGCCAAATATCGGGCGCTCCATCCACTAGGCTAGTCGACTCACTCCAAGTCGGGTCGGTCAAGCAGTCTTCAGGTCTCAGTCGTCTACACGGTCTCCGTACTCCGCATGCTCGTCTCCGGGAGGGTCCGCTCCACGTGCTACTGGTCAATACTCCAAGTATCACAAAGTACCATGAAAAAGAATCTCAAAGTACCGTCTCGTCAAAGGGGTCTCAACGTAACAGTCAGCGCGTCAAACAGATATCAGGTCTGTGAGTTATTAACCTTTTCATCCCCGAGGCCCGGTTGGTTTCGTGTGCGAACCAGACCTTCCATAACTCAAATATACCCCGAACACTCCTAGGGTGTACTCATAGGGACCGTTTCTCAACATGATCACCAACGCCGCTGACGGTTCGTCAAACGGACGTCTGGTCTGAAAGATATCATCTTTCTCCGTTCTAGGGGCCCGGTTGGATTTCAGGAAAAATCCAACCTGGCTATAACCCAAATGCATCCAAAACTTGGGCGGAGGATGCGAAAAGTTCCGTATCGTCAACAAGAATGCAACGCAACAGACGGCGCGTCAATCGGACGCCCGGTCTGGAAGTTATTGGCTTTTTCATATCGGGGGCTCGGTTGGGTTTTAAGTTAAAACCAACCCGACCGTACCCCAATTGCGTCCAAAACTCGAGCAGAGTAAGCCAAAAGATCCGTCTCCCTTATAGGAATCCATCAAAATCAACGGCACGTCCATCGGACGTCCGGAGCTCAAGATATGAGTGTTTCCGCTCCGAGGACCCGGTTGGTTTCGTGGATGAACCAACACGGCCGAACCCAAAGTATTCCGAAACCTTGAGTGCGATATACCGAAATGACCGTCACGATCCAAGGATCGCATTGCCGTTGACGGAGCATCGTTCGGAGGACCATAACTCAAGTTACGGGCAAAAGACTGAAAATTGTCCGAAGACGGGGGGTCTGGGCCCGGGACGAGCCGGCCCGACCCCTCCTGGGTCGGTCGAACCGGGTCGACCCGACCCGGTCCTACCCGGCCGGACCTGGTCCGGCCAGGCCAGGGCGTGGCCCGGCTCAACTGGCCGGTCCGGCTCGGCTCGGCCGAGCGGCCGAGCAGGGTGGAAGCCGCGGGGCGCTGCCCCCGCGGGTTGGAGGTGTCGCGGCCCCGCGCGGGGCCGTGATGGATCAACGGACGCGGAATGTCGCCGCGTCCCATGCGTGCGAGCCGGACCCGCGCGGCCACGGGTCTCTTGGCCGTCGCCGCCGCCGCTTCAGCCGCGGCGGCCCTGTCCGGCGGCACACCGGGGCGCCGCCGCCTCCTGCCGCCAGCGCCGCCGCGCTGGCGCATCACGCCGCTGGTAGCTTCCGCGGGCCACCAGAGTTTCTCTGGTGGTCCGTTTTCCTTCTCGACTGCGCCGATGTTTCTCCCGGGTTCCATTCTTCACTGCGGAATCATCAAATCGCCCTTGCGTCACGTTTTGTAGTCGCCCTCCAAATCCTTACAACCACAAAGAACGGCGGAGGGTCTTCAGGCCGTATTCGTTTGGCGCCCACACTCCGCGTTAGATAATAACAGTCGGGAGAATTTATTCAACACATGAAACAACAATTTTTAGTAATTTAAAAATTGTTCTTATGAAACCGGGTTCTTCATTTAAAAAGAAATGATCACGGGAATATTAATTGTTTCACAACAAACCCCTACCTCGTCAAGTCGTCGCACGGGGGTTCTTCGTGGATTTGATCAACGTGGAAGGAGTCGATCATCGCGTCGCGAAAGGAGTCGCATCATCGTGGAAGGGCGTCTCATTGTCGTGGAATATGGTGCGCGTCGACGAACTCTGAGGTTGAAGAACAACATATTTAATTTTAATAATTAAATCAGTGCGTTGATAAAAACCACAAAAGAGTTTTAAAAGAAACCCGAAATCTCTTATCTCAAACAGAAGATCGAAGATTTCGTTTCGGACGAATGAACATCGCAGAAGAATGTCGCGGAAGATGAAACATCGGCGTCGCGGCACACAGCGTCGTGTCGTCGATTTCTGTGGTTTCGGCGTTCTTCGTCGGAGGCCGGCGTTCTTCGCATTCTTCGCGTTCTTCACGTTCTTCGTGAAGAAGGGTGAAGGCACAAGAATTCTGTCAAAAGCCTCCCAACGTGTAATCCTCAAGATGTGGCGTTGGTCTTATTTTATTACTACGCCAACGGATTTCAAACCGGTTATGAAACGAAAAAGAGATAAGCAACGACCAATTAATTCGTAGAATTAATTCAACGAAATAAACCTTCCAATTAATTCAACGAGGAAAACCGTCCAATTAATTGGTGCGTTAAAAAATTAAGAAAATGTGTCAATTGACTTTCATAATGACAGGTTTTCGCGGGTGCGTTACTTAGCGGAAAAGAAACGGTGGGGCTCGTGCGGGACCCACCTCACAAATATCCTACCAAGAGGGTAGGATATTTCTGGATAGCACCCTATCCGCATCGACTCAGCTTAAGCTGATTTAAGTGGCTTCAAGTGGCTTCCAAGCAGCCTAAGTGAAATAAAATAAACTTTTTCGTACAATTTATTTTATTTCATAACTTTAAGCCCAAAAACTAAGAACCACACCCGAGAAAATGCAACTCCGTAAGAGGCGTTTCTAAGAATTTACTGGCGCTGCGATTCCATCGGTGCCCTCAGAATTCGATTCCGAGCACCGGTTCAAAAGTTAGAAAAACCCGCTCATCCTTTCACTGAATGTACCCGAGCCAGACTTCGGAAAATGATTTCGGGCACATCGGGCCTCGTAATCAGGTGTCGTCAGAAACTGTGTTCTTGTAAAATTCCAAAAAAAATTAAGAAAAAAAATTCTTTGGAATTTACGGGTCTTTACATTACTCCCACCACAGGGATTTACGTCCCCGTAAAGCTTCACCACAAACATAGGGATACAAAGGCGGTACTGAGCACTCATCTGAGCCTTCCGCTCCCATGTGATCACCTAGAGCTTCCCGTGCTGCCAAAGAAAGTGCACAAGTGGAATCAACCGTCCTCCTAGGATCCACTACTGTCAATCCTCAATCCCCACAGGAACCTCCGTAGAAGTCACCTCATCACCACCGTCCAGCTCCTCATGGTCGATGATATGCGGTGCGTCGAGCACGTATCTCCTCAGTTGGGATACGTGGAAAACGTCGTGCACCTAGTGCAACAGAAGTGGATGGGTCAAGCGGTAAACCACCTCGCCTACCCAGCTGAGGACCTAGAAAGGTCCGTTGAACCTCAGAGATAACTTACCTCCCTGGCCACATCTCCGTAAACCTCGTCGAGGTGAGACTCGTATAAGGACGTGATGGTCATCCTCAAACTCTAGAGGCCTCCATGTCCTGTCAGCATAAGGCTTCTGTTGGCCCTGTGCCGTCCTCATCCACTCATGGATGACCTGGACCTTCTCTAGTCTCACAAGAGATGCTATGATTTTTTCTTTGCCAATAAGAGAAATCCAGTCTCATCCCCTGGATGAACCACATTCGTTGCCTAATACAGTCAATCCTGACATGAATGATGCATTCATGCCATGGATGACGTCGTAAGGCCTCGACGTAACTACCAAGAGATCCAACTGTCACTCACGCCTCCAAGGGTCGAGTCACACTGTCGGCATCAGTGTGTGGTCACTAAGTCTCCTTCAGTAGAAAACTCGAAAGTGAGGGTCAAGTCAACAGTCTTAACAGGGACCACTCAGTATCAACCAAACAAAAAGGACAAGAATGCAAACTTTACAACGATAAGTGTCTTTTACTTATTGTAGCTCATAGTAAAAAGACACAAAGCAACTACAGACAAACATCAACAAAACTAGAAGCAACAGGATTTATAGCCTCCAGGTTGGAAGCTAGTCCCACTCCTGTCCATCTGCTTCCGGAGCTCCATGACCATAGGCCTCAGCTGCCTGATGCTGAGCTCTCCCATGTCCTCCAGTCCCCTGCGGTCGGGGAGGGCCTCCTGGTGGTGGTGGTGGAAACATCCCGAAGCGTCGTCCACCTCCAGCTGCACGCCAGCACCTCTGCCATGGCCGCCTGCTCCTTGCGGTCCGCCCTGATCGAACCTCTGCCTCTGCCTCAGAGGTTATTCATTTAACTGCTGGTCATCTGCATGGCGGGTCGGACAGTCACGTGCCATGTGACCAATTCCGCCGCAGGATTAACACTGTCCACTCTCGACACGTCTGGCTCTGACTCCACCACGGTTTCCCCACACAACTGAACCTGAGTCGTGCAGTTGGCCATCGGTAGGTCTGGTCCTTTTGGACCTCTACGTCATCTGTCTACTGCCTGCTGCAGAAGACTCTGCTGCAAGCCGGCTAGTGGTGGGTCCGGCTGCTGGAGACTGCTCAGCAAGGAAACTCTCCACTAAGAGGGCTCTCTCCAACACCCCTGTCTGCGTCGGAATGTTGTGAGAAACAACAGAAGCTCTAATCTCTCGCCTAAGCCCCTGCACGAAGGTTTGGGCCCTGAAGAACGGGTCCTGTACCATATCTGTGGAGTAGCGCGAGAGTTATGTGAATCTCGCTGAGTATTGCGCCACAGACATGCTACCCTGCCGCAGCTGAAGTAGCTCTTGTATACGCACCGCTCGAAGGGTGGCTGGTACAAACTCTGCCCGGAACAGGCTCTCGAAGTCTGACCATAGAAGTGTCACCTCGTCATGCATATGAAGCATCATGCTCCACCATCTGCCTGCTGCTGCCTGAAGAAGGCTGGCAGCAAGGATCACCATGAAATCTATCGGCATCCCCACTATCCTAAAGACTCTCACCACAGCCTCCATCCAATCCTCAGCGGCATGCGGGTCCGTCCCTCCCTGGAACCTAGGTGGCCTCTGGCGCTGGAACTCATGCAGTGTGTTTAAGCGACGTGTACCCTCTGCTGCTTGGCCTGGTGGCATCGGTGGCCCAACGGGTAGTAGTACCACTGGTGCCTCCGCTGGTGCCTCAACTAGGATATGGCCTTGTACTGAGGCCTCGTCGCTCGGCGGGCTGTTAGTACGTACCAATCTCGGGGCTCTAGCTGGTCGTCCACGGGGAGGCATCCTGAAAGAAACAACGTGACACGGTCAAAGATTGTCCCTGGTGAGCTGACCGGGTTTGAGCTGACATTTAAATAAAACTTCTGGAAAACACACATGCAATCAGTGTTTTCGTGCACAATGTCGGAAATCAGTTGTCAGGGTCCTAGTGTATGGATACGTCGGCCGCCCGCACCAACACTGGACTCCCTGAATTGAAAACCACACTCAGTACTCTTAACACTATTGCTTCAAAGAAAGAAACATCAGAGTTATAAGTTCTGCGGTAGAACCGAACTCTTTTAATACCAATTTGTCACGACCTGTCCTCCGGGCCCGTGCCGTGACTACCCCAAACCCGCCTTCCCTAGGCCAGGGGCCGGTGACTAGCACCGAAGGCGTAAATCCCGATAACTGGAGAGGCATTGCCTTTATAAATGGAAACAAGCACCACAGAGTAAGAAAGCAGAAAAAGTAAACACTAAGTACAAGAGAAGTGATGAAAAGTAAATGGGCCAGAATAAAAACCCAAAAGAAAGTACAACTCCAACTGAATAAGTACAATAGAAAAGATAACAGCTGGAAGGACGGAAACGGCTCCAAGGTCATCCTCCTTGGATCCTACCTGAAGGGTAGATACAGATGGCGCAGCTCCTGGTCGTCCACCACAGATCCTACCTGAAGGGTAGGTACAGATAGCCTCCTCCACGCTCTCGTCCGTCACCCTCCTCCGTGTGTCGTCTCATCGTGTAGTCCACCTCCGGGTACTGTCTCGTCGTGTAGTCGACCTCTGAGTACCGTCCAGTCCTCGAACACTCTGCCTCCGTCAGCACTGCCTGTCGTCTGCAACCAACACAACGTGGTGCGGGCATAGCCCGTGCAGGGGTGAGTATAACGATACTTAGTAGGGACCCCGAGACCCTCAAGGTCTCTCTAAACCAACAAGGATAACCACAAAAGAGATCTCAACAGATAACCTCTACTTAGGTATATTCCCATACATATACCTAAGTTATCAAATAACTCATCTCAATCCTGAGGAAACACAAGGATTGTGAAAACAACGGATAACCACTACCCAGGTATATGCCCATACATATACCTATGTTATCAAGTATCCCATATCAAACATGAGGTAAACACAAGGTCAAAAGTCTCAGCTCAAACCAGGATTTTCATTATCAAAATCGTAACTGCTGAAGAGCTCCGTCTCTGGAGTGTACAGTGGACCTGTCATGACTCTGAGGTACTGCTCACTAACCTAAGACTGCTGAGGTACTCCTCCTGTCGAGTACCGCGGGTCTGCAGCCAACAATCGGGCGCTCCGTCCGTTTAGGGTTTGTCGCCAAATACTGGGCGCTCTCCCTAATAGCCTACAGAGGTACTCCTCCGGTCAACTACCGCAGGTCTGCTGCCAACTACCAGGCGCTGCGTTCGCCGTGGGTCTGCCACCAAATACCGGGCGCTCCGTCCATTGGGCTAGTCGACTCACTCCAAGTCGAGTCGGTCAACCAGTCGTCAGGTCTCAGTCGTCTACACGGTCTCCGTACTCCGCACGCTCGTCTCCGGGAGGGTCCTCTCCACGAGCTACTGGTCAATACTCCAAGTATCACAAAGTCCCACGAAAAAGTATCTCAAAGGACCGCCTCGTCATAGGGGTCTCAACGTAACAGTCGGCGCGTCAAACGGATGCCCGGTCTGTGAGTTATTAGCCCTTTCGTCCCCGAGGCCCGGTTGGTTTCATGTGCGATCCAGTCCGTCCGTAACTCAACTATACCCCAAACACTCATAGGGTATACTCATAGGGACCGTTTCTCAACGTGATCACCAACGCCACTGACGGTTCGTCAAACAGACGTCTGGTCTGAAAGATATCATCTTTCTCCGTTCTAGGGGCCTCGTTGGATTTCAGGCACAATCCAACCCGACTATAACCCAACTGCATCCAAAACTCAGGCGGAGGATGCCAAAAGTTCCGTATCGTCAATAGGAACGCAATGCAACAGACGGCGCGTCAATCGGACGCCCGGTCTGGAATTTATTGGCTTTTTCGTCCCGGGGGCCCGGTTGGTTTTTAAGTTAAAACCAACCCGACCGTACTTCAACTGCATCCAAACCTCGAGAGGAGTAAGCCAAAAGATCCGTCTCCCTTAGAGGAATCCATCAAAGTCGATGGCACGTCAATCGGACGTCCGGAGCTCAAGATATGAGCGTTTCCACTCCGAGGGCCCGATTGGTTTCGTGGATGAACCAACCCGGCCGAACTCAAAGTATTCTAAAACCTTGAGTGTGATATACTGAAACGACTTTCTCGATCCAAGGATCGCGTTGCCACTGACGGCGCGTCGTTCGGAGGCCCGTAGCTCAAGTTACGGGCAAAAGACCGAAAATGGTCTGAAGACGGGGGGTCTGGGCCCGGGCCGAGCCGGCCCGACCCCCCCTGGGTCGGCCGAACCGGGTCGACCCGACCAGTCCAACCCGGCCGGACCGGGTCCGGCCGGGCCAGGGCGCGGCCCGGCTCGGCCGGCCGGTCCGGCTCGGCTCGTCCGAGCGGCCGAGCAGGGCGGAAGCCGCGGGGCGCTGCCCCCCGCGGATTGGAGGTGTCGCGGCCCCGCGCGGGGCCGTGATGGATCAACGGACACGGCATGTCACCGCGTCCCGTGCGTGCGAGCTGGACCCGCACGGCCACGGGTCCTTTGGCCGCCGCCACCACGGCTGAGGCCGCGACGGCCCTGTCCGGCGGCGCGCCGGGGCGCTGCCGCCTCCTGCCACCGGCACTGCCGGTAGCTTCCGTGGGCCACCAGAGTTGCTCCGGTGGTCCATTTTCCTTCCCGTCTGCGCCGTTGTTCCTCTGGGGTTCCATTCTTCACTGCGGGATCATCAAATCGCCCTTGCGTCACGTTTTGCCATCGCCCGCCAAATCCGTACAACCATGAAGAACAGTGGAGGGTTGTCAGGCCGTGTTCGTTTGGACCGCACCCTCCGCGTTAGATAATAACAGTCTGGAGAATTTATTGAACACATGAAACAACAATTTTTAATAAATTAAAAATTTTTCTTATGAAACCGGGTACTTCATTTAAAAAGAAGCAATCACAGGAATATAAATTGTTTCACAACAATCCCCTACCTCGTCAAGTCGTCGCACGCGGGTTCTTCGCGGATTTGATCGCCGCGGAAGGAGGCGATCGTTGCGTCGCGGAAGGCATCGCATCGTCGTGGAAGGGCGTCGCGTCGTCGCGGAATACGGTGCACGTAGACGAACTCTGAGGTTCAAGAACAACAGATTTAATTTTAATAATTAAATCTATGCATTGATAAAAACCACAAAGGAGTTTTAAAAGAAACTTGAAATCTCTTACCTCAAACAGAAGATCGAAGATTTCTTTTCGGATGAAGGAACATCATAGAAGAACGTCGCGGAAGTGGAAACGTTGGCATTGCGGCACACGGAGTCGCGTCGTCGATTTCCGCGGTTTCGACGTTCTTCATCGGAGGCCGGCGTTCTTCACGATCTTCGTGTTCTTCGCGTTCTTCGTGAAGAAGGGTGAAGGCACAAGAATTCTGTCAAAATCCTCCCAACGTGTAATCCTCAAGATGTGGCGTAGGTCTTATTTTATTACTACGCCAATGGATTTCAAACCGGTTAAGAAACGAAAAAGAGATAAGCAACGACCCATTAATTCGTAGAATTAATTCAACGAAATAAACCGGCCAATTAATTCAATGAAGAAAACCGCCCAATTAATTGGTGCGTTAAGAAATTAAGAAAACGCGTCAATTGACTTTCATAATGACGGGTTTTCGCGGGTGCGTTACTTAGCGGAAAAGAAACTGTGGGGCTCGTGCGGGCCCCACCTCACAAATATCCTACCAAGAGGGTAGAATATTTCTGGATAGCACCCTATCGGCATCGACTCAGCTTAAGCTGCTTTAAGTGGCTTCAAGTGGCTTCCAAGCAGCTTAAGTGAAATAAAATAAACTTTGTCGTACAATTTATTTTATTTCTTAACTTTAAGCCCAAAAACTAAAAACCCCACCCGAGCATACGTAACTCCGGAAGAGCAGTTTCTAAGAAATTACCAACACTGCGATTCTATCGGTGCCCTCAGAATTCGATTCCGAGCACCGATTCAAATGTTAGAAAAACCCGCTCGTCCGTTCATTGAACGTACCCGAGCCAAACTTTGGAAGATGATTCCGGGCACACCGGGCCTCAGAATCAGGTGCCGTCAGAAACTGCGTTCTTGTAAAATTCCAAAGAAAATTAAGAAAAAAAATTTCCTTGGAATTTACGGGTCTTTACATTCATAATAAGGATCCACAATTTATCCGCCTCACCTATAAATTGATAATTGACTAAGATAAGAGTTTAATGTTTTAATCAGTAATGAACCGAAAATATTTCTCAATTGTATGGATCCATCACACAACCACTAGTAGATCATATGATCTAAAATTGTATGGTGGACAATTTCTCATTAATTAATCATATTTATGATTCTCATTTCATTGATTGTTTGTAATGTAAACCAGATTCATGGAAAGAGAATGTTTTGTGTGAATAGAAGTGATATTTTTCATTATATGTCAAAAAAATATGGATTTTTAGGTGGAAAATTGATGAATTTTCCTTGAAATTTATTATTAACATGATTCCTTTGGGTTCCATCAATTAAATAAAAATAAAAATGTCAATTTTATAAATAATTTTCATATTACAATCCCACATAATTATGAAAATATCATTTATATATTGTATAAATAAAATAATTTTTTTTGAAATACATGAGACCTATGTTTTAACCATGCTCATCCATGGTTATTACTATTACTTTAGGATGTTATCAAATAATTATACATATCCCTATCGTTCTCACTAATGTTTTATCATCCTAGATTCAAAATATTATATAATATTCACACTAGTAACAACTATTGTTACCCGAAAATGAAAAACACATAGACAAGTATATATATTTATATAGATATTAAATCCTAGTATATGAATATTCATTACATAAAAGTTTGAAACATTCTGTAATGTTTTAGGCCTATTAATTGTTGAAATATAGAAACATAAAAAACTAGATAGTAAAATATCTATATCATCTCCCACTCATTATAACAATAACCACCTTTTGAGTTATCAAACATAATAACATTGTTCATAACATGGGAAATGGAGACATAGGAAAAAATGAGATCATATTTTCAATAATGGTATAAATGGGATATATAGATATATGAAAATAAATAAAATCAGATAAGAATAAGAGTATGATGTCATGAATATAACATCTATAGTTGAAATCTAATCAATCATAAAACATAAACATGATTAATGGAAAAAAACCTTATCATTTTAGAATAGACTAAACTAGATAGAGTAATATCATCATAAATCAATCATCAACCATAAGATACATTCAAAAAATTTCATCACCAAAATTTGTGGAAAAACCATTTCACAATTTCAAGGTTACTACAAACACCATCAACCCATCTCATATCATGAATATCTACCTACACCTCAAAATAGATCATTCACATCGACATACATCCTCTAATAGATAATGCACCTTAACATAAATCCCATAGCTATCTCATAAGATATAAAACATTTTCCAATACTTTGGAGGGCGATATAGGTCCCACCTATCACATAATAAAAACCATATATATTTATTCCCAAGGATCATAATCCAATCCTCATATCAAAAACCAAGAAAATAAATTAGTTTATTGAACATATTTTCATCAAAAAGAAAACCCATTCAGAGAATGAATAATGATGGAATCCTTGGCACAAAAACCATATAAATATTATAAAATATCAATTTATTTCATCAAATATGGGAAATTAATTTTAATGAACTGTTAATTTTTTTTTGATATGACCATTCCATTTTGAAATCATCTATTTTTAAATTAACTTTTCAATAATAAAGGGAATTTTTTTATTTCAAGATAGGATTATAAAATTTTAAAGGAATCCTCAATGAAAATATGAATCATGGTGGTGTGAAAAGTCATTTATTATATATTACTTTAAAAAAATAATTCCGTATTTTCTCTAGAAAATTCACAAAGTACCTTATTTTGAAAATGACAAAAATATTCATTAAAAAAAATTTGTAACATGAAACAAATTTTAAAAACTTAATTTAAAAAATTATTTTATAATAATAAAATTTTATTTATTTATTTTTGAAAAAATGGATATGGAATAAATATATTCCCTATAACATACTTAAATTTTGAAAATCTTGAATATAGATGACATTGGGAAATATAAATATGTCCACATGGAAGTGCTTTATATCACATGACCCATGAAATAAATAACCAAAATGAATCTTTAAATTTGATGATGAAATATTTATTAATGATATAACTTGTAAAAATGGTAGTGTATACATCCCATATAAGAAATTAGTGGTGAATATAGAAAACATCACACAAAAACAAAATTACGATGAGAAACCCTCACATTAGTTAATATTTCTTAGAAATCACCCAAAACACCTATATAGTAAATATAAATTCATAATTATACTATAAGAGAGTAATTTTCAAAATCCTAATATAATATTTGATACCTTTATAACATTTTCACACCCCTATTTGTCACTAATTCCCTATTAAAATTTTTATTTCTAAGTGTTAAATGTCTCATTTATAATGAGTATTTCAGGTGAGTAGTTCTTATCCTTAAATTTATCTTCCTTAAATCACATTAATAATATAAATAATGATAAATATATTATATATATTCATTTTATTCATATATATAGTTGTATATAAAGTCATATGCAGCTAAATGAATTATATATTTCATTGAAAAGGTTGGATGCACGTACTCATGAACATAGTTTTCACTTTTCAATTAACAAATGTAAATAAAGGTAAATAATAATTAAAAATTACATAGTCATTATATAGTTATATATATATATTATATGTTAATTAAATAAATCATTGTTTCTATCCATGTAATATGGAAGTTATATAATATCTACTTCACCCCGTGGAGGAGGTAGTCCACATGTACATATGAACAACATTATATTTTTTCCACACTTTGGAAGGTAAGAATAAATTTCCAGTAACAATTTGATAAGTATTATTATTTCATAATTATTATATTTTTTATTAAACCATTAATATAATGAAATTATATAATATAGTGATGAGAAACTAATTGTTCCTTTATATAGAGACAATATATGTTGTATGCACACGCGGGCGACAATATAACTTCCCATTTGATGGGAAAGTTGATTTTTAATGGTGTTTCTAGAATAATAATAATATTTTATCATATTTTATGTAATTAAGATACTATTTTATATTGTATACCATATATTTATATGAGTAAAATAAGAGTATAATATAATGATATCGGTTAATGCCATTTCCATTTCTTTTAAACGATTCCTTTTTTCTCTTCTAATATGACCTAGGGTAGTTATTATGAGAACAAAAGAACCTATATAATGTTTCAAGGTAATTTTATAAAATAATTTTCCATATTTTTCACAATATATAGGCCAAAAGTTTTATAAAAATGTTATGGAGGATGTTTCCATTTATATTTGATATGTGAGGGAATATTTAAATTTTTCTCCAAAAGATAATTTATAATAAATTCATTCTCAAGGATAACCCCTATAAATGGATATAGAATCACTAATGAGGTAGGATAGGGTTGTAATCACATGATATAAAATTATTTAAATTTTATTTGTGTCATTCTAAAACATATTGTTTTTATTATCCATAATTTAATCAATTTTAATTTTAACCAGAGTTAAAAAATATCAATGTGAAAGGATTATATTTTTTCTTATAAGGTGAAAACGGGACCATAGGTGGAGAATTAATGATATTTTAAATCATATAATATCAACATTATCTTATTTCAATGTTTTTATGATTTTGAAATAATTTAATAAAATACTAATTTCATAAAATATAATTATTATCATTTTTGTTATTATTCATTTTATTTAAAACTAAATGCATACATGTAAATGGGTAATTAAAAACTAAGAGAGTGAGATTCTGTAATATTATTTTATTTATATGAAATATAAGTAATTTTCATATAAAAATATTTGTTAAACAAATCTATTTCATGCATATGTTTTAAAAGGTGTAATAACTCTATTACAATAAGAATTTGGGGGAATAATTATGATAATAATGCTTATTTTTAATATATATTAACAATATTTACCCATTATCGATGTGATATATTTTACCATTATTACTATTAATATTTATATAAATTAAAATTTTCATATTTAGGAAATTTAAAACTTATAATTCTAAATATTTTCTTGATTTTTTCTAATTAAATACATGTAAATAAGATAAATTTATTTCAATGTATGTGAGATAAAAATTTAATTTTAGAAAAAAAAAAATTAGTATCAAATATAATTTATTCTTTTACTAGGTCTATAAAAATATTTTTTGACATTAATTAAAATTATTTTACAATATTTATTAATTAAATTTGTTAATATAAAAATACATCACACACATAAATATATTTTTAGAAAAGTTTAATTTATGTACAAATTTTTTTCATTCTTAATTATAGTCATTTGATAAAAAATTAATTATAAATTTTTAGACCATATATTTTTTAATATATTCAATATTATTAACAATCCCCAGTCCAATTAATATGAGGTAATTTTAAAACCAATCCATCTCAAAAATAGATATTACATATTTATTTATTGAAAATTCATTACAGTATACAAATATAATCTTGAGGATAAAAAAGGTATAATGCCATTGGAAACAAGGAAACATAAACAATAGGTTCATATGTCAACTACTCTATCTCCCACTTTGTTATTAATAACTAGAAAATCATATAAACATAATACAAAATACATTTCTTTATAAAAAAGGTAAATTAAACATAAAAAAGGGTGACAAAAAATGTTTAGTATGGGAAAACAAGGGAGATATGTATGAATTACATGAGTGTATTTGTATGGTAAAATTAATATAACATTTCAATACAATACCCATCAAATCGAAGATCATAATTTTGGGTCATGGACTAAATATTGGAACTTAAAAAGTCTATAATCAAAATGAAATCAATGAATATGATCCATGATATTGTTACATTGTTATAAGTTATAGAATTGTCTTATAACCATACAAGCATAAATTAATTTCCACAATATTCAAGGATAACATCCATGGCTATAATAATGGAATGGGTTCACTCTCCAAACCATTAAAATAGTCAAGGTTAACTCTCAAGACCATTATAATATCCAGTGTTCTATACTAAAAAAGTTTCAATCCCCATTACAAACCTATCAATCTCATGATATATTAATCATTACCCAATCCATTCGATAGAGATATAGGTATCACCTATTACAAGATGAAAATCATACATAAATGTTACATAATATCATAAATATTTCATACTATCAGAACCCATGAATATTAATTGTTTATATGAAAATATCATCATAACATAACCTGTGAAAAAAATTTGGTTTTTATAATATTTAAATAATTTCATAAATTCATAACCCATGAAAAAGAAGCGGGTTTCATAATAATTTTATCTTGGTATAACCCATGGAATAAATATGGGGTTCATAAACAAATTTTCATTAGAAAAATAAGTCATCCAAAATAATAAAAATAAAATAATATTGGGATCATATACCCATTAAATAATATATTACATCAATCAAAGTCATCTCAAATGGAAAATGATTTGAAATAATCATTTATACATTTCATGAGGAAAATATCGATTCCCCTATGATTTTGTTTAAATCCAAAAACATTTCAAAATTAATTTTATATTAATATAACCACAGAAAATCATATGATAATACTTATATAATGGATTGGACATGATAAAATTTAATTCATTTAAATTCATACATGATAAAATGAATATTATTATCACATTTTATGTAATATAAAAATGGTAATTGTTTGAAAAATGAAATGAAGAATCATTAAAATAAATTGTAAAAATTGAAACTTTTGTAAAATTTTATTTAATAAATAATTTGGATAATGTTATGTGATATTTTAAAACACTTATAGAGATCATGGTTTTGGAATAAAAAATTGTTTTCAACCAACGGAAAAAATGGGGTTTCAAAATTATTCTTAAATAATGAGTTCCTAAATAGATGAAAACTGTAACATCCCAAGTAAGTAATGAATAATAGATATTTTTATCTATGTCTATTAATGATTAAGATAGTGTCTTAGAGGATTAAAATGAAAATAAATCCAATCTTAAGCATGAAATACACTAATATTTTTAAAAAAGAATGTTTTACTGCCTTTTGATGGAAAACCATTTTGAAATCTATCTTTTGACAATTTTATAAGCTATGTTTGTCAAAATAAACTTATTCCTTATGTTTGGGACATCAAAATTTAATTTTTGTGAATTTTTGTTATTTTTCTGACAATGTTCATTTTTTTAATGAATAGTGAAAAATACTGCATTTTACATCAAAACTGCTTTTTAATCTAATTTGTTTATATGATTAGATTATCTTTTGAATTGGTTTGAAGTGGAATTATAATATATTTATACCATTTAATCCAATGGTGGTCATTGGAATCAATTTCACTTTGAAATTGGACTTAAAGTGGTGTCAATCTTTTGATACTTATTATTTCATAAAAACACGCTATTTGTCATGACAGCGGGAATTAATTATTAAATTAATTAATGTGACTTATATGTTTTGAATTTTGTAAAATAGACTTCATTTTTGAATTCTGAATATCAAATATAGCTTAGGGTGAATTTTTGGTAATTTTCTGAAAAACATCAATTTTTGATGAATAGTGAAACCACTAAGTGGTACTTATAAAAACTAATTTTCCATTTAAATGAAATTTTTCTATCATTGTGTTTTGAATTTAAAAAATCCGACATACATGGTTGTCATTAAGAAGTAAAATGTAGTTCAATGGGATTAAAATAATTTTTTTGTGAATAGTAACTTATTAAGTTTTTTATCGCGATTAGTGGTAATTAGGGTAGTTTAAGGTATAAATAATGCCTTAATAATATGAAATGACCTAGACACATGTCCCAACCTTATTGGTTGTGTCATGGCCGACCAAGAAAAGCCATGAGTCAACTTGGGGACCCCATGGAGACACATTGGTTGGGAAATGACATAAATAACTTTTTATTAAATGTTAAAGTAAAAATGACACAAACAAGATATGTTTTACTAAAAAAAACTTTACATGGGGTTATACAAGTCAGATTTTTTATTATAAATATTCATTGGAAAGCTAACAAGATTTAATACATCATAGTATTTTTTTTATAATGAAAAATATAAAACATACACTTGGCCAAAACCAATTGGATGAGTGTATTTCGAAGACTTATCACCTTATCCTCGAATTATAGTAATGTGGGACATTTTTTATCCTAAACTCTTTTTAATATAAAGTAACTTATCTTTACTTTCCAAAAGTGCCCCTCCTCTCCTCTTATAAAAGGCCCCCACCTCTACCTCATTTCACACACTCCTCAAGCCTTTGGCTCGTCCAAACCCTTCCCATTTACTCTCTCTACATCCCTCTCCTCATCTTAGAGGATTCCCTTTGGTCAGAATCTTTCCAAAGGAAGCATTTAGGATCAAATCAAAAGGAGTTACACTTTTAAAGATAATTCATTCTCTCATGTTCATTGTTTTATTTTGCTTCTCCAACCCCCTAAACTCTTTTTATTTACTTCTTTTGTAACAACACCAGTATATTCAACATACTAGGATGTTGTTATAAGATTTATTTGAGCTACACTCACACACAACTACATCAAATGGTTAAAGAACATACGGTTTCTGTGGATGGAAAAATTCTGCCTCCCGAAACGATGATTGTTCAATACTCATTTAACACCTTCAAAGGTGGCCATTATGATGTCACTATTTTTATATATGATATATAATATGTTTATGTTTTCCTTAAGCTTCTGTGTTTTTTCATTTTGGGCATACCTTTATGGTTTCCATTATGGGTAAACACGATATCTTCATTTTAGGAAGTGCGGACTACCGCCCCCTGAAAGTGATTTGATTCGTTAATACCATATGTGGGATGTGTAAAGGATAACGTTAATGATATTATATATGTTATTATACTGGAATTATAATATACTCTTATATCATTATAATTCCATACCAGAAAATACAAAATAGAAATGGAAATAGCATTCATGCGTACGTACGGCTTACCGTCTCCATGAACGGTGCATTTCATTTCTTACCTCTAAATGTGATGTAATATTATAAATATATGTATATGATGAATATATATGATATATATGTTATCCAAATCATTAATATCATTCTGGATATAACGAACCTTTGACCGAATTAACAACATGTAAGTGTAAGAAGTCTATTTTTGACTTAAGAACCAAATACCGACAAAATTAACATTATTAAATTAAATGATTACATGATGTTCATAACATGGTATAAAAGAAATAATAAACATGAAAATGGTTCATAAGAAAGTATAGATTAACTCATGTTTATTATTTCTGAGATTAAAGAACGGTCGAGTCAAGTCGGATACGAGGTATGGGACTTTGTCTCAATCTCCTTTCATTGAAGCATATTTTATTTTATACACAACTTTCTTTTATACTGTGTATAAACCCCTTTGACTTTTACGTTTATTCAAAAGGAATCTTTTTTATATGAAGCATTTTATAAATGACAAAAGGGAATATTTTTGTCGTACGTATGCGGCAACAACGACTTCTCCGCTGTCGTGACCGTTATTTGAGTTTCGGCTTCCTCTACAAGCCATACCTTCTTTTTTTAAAAGAAAAATAAATATCTTGTTTTACTATTCTTTTATTTTGATATTGAAAATGGTTTTCATGATATTTTTATATCAATGTGTTGTATTGATATCTTGTGATTGAAAGGTGGAAGTGTTATGTTTCATTTATGCATGTTTTATGTGATACAGTTATGTTGAGGTTCATGGGCATTATTAAGAAGACGAGTGGTTCCGTGATAAACTAAGGGCGGGTGAGCCCGATATAGCTCTCCAATGCATTGGGTAATGCGAAGGAGTGAAACTTTAAGGTATCTCCAAAGAGATTTAGGGAATATACTGTGATGGGTATTCCAAACGTAACCAAGAGGGTTACTCTCTACGTAAGAATGTTATGAATGCCTCAAGTTACCTTTATGTCTTATGATTTATATGATTTATTCATGATTTGATGAGGTATGTTTAAGTTCTTACGTTTTATGGGTAAAGTATGATCTCATCCTTATGTATATAGGTACCCATGTTTCCTTTCCATATTTTTATATCCCTTACTGAGCTTTTTATGCTCATCCCAAGTTTTTTTGAAATGTTTTTCACAGGTCAAGGGAAAGGTACATGATATGATGATAGTGTCAAGGAAGTGTCAAGAAAGAATCCATGTTTATTTTAAATATGTTTCCATTGATGGGAATGAAGAATAGTATCTTTATGTAACCACTTTGTTTATATGTGGAATGTAATGCATGTTTTATGATCTAATTATCTAAAACTCTAAACTCGAAAAGATCCTCAATGTGTAATCTTGTCATAACTCAAGATTTATGTAAGGTTTAAGGCCGGGGCCTTATAGTTGGTATCAAAGGGAGGTTTAGATAACTTTAGGAGTTATAAATCTGTTAAATGATTATCCAAAAATATTTTTTTATGGTCAAATTGAAGTGATATAGCATTTGAAGATTAACATGTTGCTTCATCTAAGACATGTTTGTTCGGAATGGTTTTCCGCAGAGGAAATAGGGAAGCAGTGCTAGGAAGGCATACAGAAGGAAATAACCTTCCGAATCAGCATCCTGAGATGGTCGGAATTGGAACTGAACAGTTTGTTGCAGTAATGGAGCAGTTGACTCAAGCTATAAATGGTGGTGGTATCCATGCACGAGATCAGCCATATCAACCACAGAGGAACATGTCAGTGGTGGAACATTTCATGAGGAAACATCCCCCATCATTCAGAGGATCATCTGACCATGTGCTTGATGAAGGGCGGATTAAAGCACTGGAGAAGATTTTTGATGTCATGGGGTGTTCAGACAATCAAAAGGATAGTCTTTCTATTTACCGTTTGGAGGGTGAAGCATATCAGTGGTGGTCTAAGGTTAAAAATATCAGGGACGCTGATGAGATTGATGCTCTTGACTGGGATGAATTCAAAGGTATGTTTCTTGAGAAGTATTTTCTTAAGTCTCTTCGACTTAGGATGGAAAAGTAATTCTTGGAATTTAGGCAAGAGGAAGGCTCAGTGGATTCCTATTAAGAAAGGTTCACTCGATTGGCAAGGTATGCTCCAAATTTTATCCGAGACCTTGATAGTAAAATCAATCGTTTTTACTCAGGATTAAAGTCAAAATATCAAAGGGAATTAGCTTCTCGTGAGTTTAAAAGTTATGAAAAGCTTGTTCGATGTGCGGAGAAGGTGGAAATGGAGTTTCCCGATGATCAAGTGTTCTATAACAACTAACAGAAGAAGTGACCGAGGTGGCAGGAGAAAGGTAAGAATTCTTCAAAAAAGTCTTATGGTAAGAGAAATAAGATTCCAGGTTGTGATAAATGTGGCAAAAGGCATGCTGGGGAATGTCTTCTGAATTCTGGAAAGTGATACCGATGTGGTAATATGGGACATAAGGCTCGTGATTGCACTGAAAAGGATCAAGGTGAAGGTAAGACCAAATTTTATTTACAGTTAGTGAAATGTTTTAAGTACAATGAGATGGGTCACTATACAAATGAGTGTCCGACAAAGAGCATGAGTGATGGGAAGCAGTTAGACTACAAGTAGAAAGGGGTGGTGAAATCCATTGCAACTACTTCAGCAGATGTCGGGCCATCAAATGAAGTTGTATCAGGTAGTTTGTTTGTTTTCAGGAATTGAAAAGAAGATTGGTGAATGCTCCAGTTTTGGCACTACCTTCTAGGAATGGTGAGATTGTTATATACAGTGATTCTTCATTGAAAGGACATGGTTGCGTCCTAATGTAGAATGATCAGGTAATTGCTTATGGTTCACGACAGTTGAAAACTCATGAGGTAAATTACCCTACACATGATATGGAATTAGCAGCTGTTGTTTTTTGCTTGAAAAATTTGGAGGCATAATTTGTATGGAGTAAAGTGTGAAATATATACCGATAACAAAAGTTTAAAGTATATATTCACTTAGAAAGAGTTAAACATGAGACAAATGAGATGTCTATAATTAATCAAGGATTATGATTGTACAATTCATTACCATCCGGGAAAAGCAAATAAAGTGGCTGATGCTTTTAGTCGAAAAAGCAATGCTTCATTAACGATGTTGTGTTTGGAACGTGATCCTTTGGTTAAGGATTTGATGAACTTTGGCACAGAAGTTGTTGGTGCTGGAAGTCCTTCTATTTTGTTTCAGGTATTAGTGAGATCTTCTCTATCAGATAGAATCAAGCAAGCACAGAAGCAAGACAATGAGATGCAGAAAAAGGTAGATCTGGCTCAGAAAGGTATGCTGCCTGAATTCAACAATGATAATGATTGTGTTTTGAGATTTGGGAAGAGATTGTGTGTGCCTTGTGATTCACAGTTGAAGAGAGAGTTGTTATGTGAAGCTCATAGTTCTCCGTTTTCAGTTCATCCGGGAAGTACTAAGATGTATAGAGATCTGCGGGAGTACTACTGGTGGGATGGAATGAAAAGAGATATTGCTTATTTTACTGTGAAGTGTTTGACTTGTCAGCAGGTTAAAGCAGAGCGGCAATTACCGAAAGGGATGCTTCAGCCTTTACCAGTGCCAGAGTGGAAATGGGAGAATATATCCATGGTCTTTGTTGTGGGATTACCAAAGACATCTCGAGGTAATAATGCAATCTAGGTTACTGTTGATCGCTTGACCAAATCTGCTCATTTCCTTGCTATACGAGATACTTTTTCCCTAGATCAACTTTCCCGTTTGTATCTCAAATAGATAGTCAGGTTACATGGAGCTCCTCTCTCCATTGTATCGGATCGTGATCCCAGGTTCACTTCTAACTTTTGGAAAGGCCTTCAGAAGTCGTTGGGTACTGAATTAAATTTTAGTACATATTTTCATCCTCAATCAGATGGGCAGTCAGAACGAACAATTCAGACATTGGAGGATATGATACGAGCTTGTTCTATGGATTATCAGGGAAGTTGGGACCAACATATTTCATTGGTTTAATTTTCATATAATAACAGTTTTCATTCCAGTATACAAATGGCACCATTTCAGGCATTATGTGGGAAGCGGTATCGAACTCCAGCTTTCTGGGATAAAGTGGGTGAAAGGAAGTTGATGGGACCAGAATTGGTAGATGAGATGGCAGAAAAAGTTCAGCTGATTCAGAAACACATGAGAACAGCTCAGAGTAGGCAGAAGAGTTATGCGGATAACCGGAGGAAGGATCTATCTTTCGAGGTAAGTGATCATGTTTTTCTCAAGGTTTCTCCTTGGAAAAGTGTGATGAGATTTGGTAAGAAAGGAAAGTTGAGTCCAAGGTTCATTGGACCATACGAAATTATGGAGAGAGTTGGATCAGTTGCATACCGAGTGGCTTTACCTCCGAGTTTATCTCAGGTACACAATGTTTTTCACGTTTCGATGTTGAGAAAGTATATGCCAGATCCATCTCATGTTTTGAGTCCAGAGGTAGTTCAGTTGGAAGAGAACCTATCTTATGAGGAACAACCGGTCCAGATTCTTGACCACAGGGAGAAAGTGTTACGAAATAAGGTGATTAATCAGGTAAAGGTTTTGTGGAAAAACCACATGATTGAAGAGGCAACATGGGAATCTAAAAATGCAATGAGGGATAAGTACCCCCATTTATTCGATAAGTAAATAAATTGCGGGGACACAATTTTCTAAAGGGGGGAAGGATGTAACATCCCAAGTAAGTAATGGATAACAGATAATTTTATCTATGTCAATCAATGATTACGATAGTGTCTTAGAGGCTTAAAATGAAAATAAATCCAATCTTAAGCATGGAATACACTAATATTTTTAAAAAAGAATGTTTTACTGCCTTTTGATGGAAAACCATTTTTAAATCTATCTTTTGACAATTTTATAAGCTATGTTTGTCAAAATAAACTTATTCTTTATGTTTGGGACATCAAAATTTACTTTGTGTGAATTTTTGGTATTTTTCTGACAATGTTCATTTTTTTAATGAATAGTGAAAAATACTGCATTTTACATCTAAACTGCTTTTTAATATAATTTATTTATATGATTAGATTATCTTTTGAATTGGTTTGAAGTTTAATTATAATATATTTTCACCATTTATTCCAATTGTGGTCATAGGAATCAATTTCACTTTGAAATTGGACTTGAACTGGTGTCAATCTTTTTATACTTATTGTTTCATAAAAACACGCTATTTGTCATGACAGCGGGAATTAATTATTAAATTAACTAATTTGACTTATATGTTTTGAATTTTGTAAAATAGACTTCATTTTTGAATTCGTAATATCAAATATAGCTTAGGGTGATTTTTTTTGTAATTTTCTGAAAAACTTCAATTTTTGATGAATAGTGAAACCACTATGTGAACTTATAAAAACTGATTTTCCGTTTAAATGAAATGTTTCCATCATTGTGTTTTGAATTTCAAAAATCTGACATACATGGTTTTCATTAAGAAGTAAAATGTGGTTCAATGGGATTAAAATAATTTTTTGGTGAATAGTAACTTATTATGTTTTTAATCGCGATTAGTGGTAATTAGGGTAGTTTAAGGTATAATTAATTCTTTAATAATATGAAATGACCTAGACACATGTCCCAACCTTATTGGTTGTGTCATGGCCGACCAAGAAAATCCATGGGTCAACTTGGGCACCCCATGGAGACACTTTGGTTGGGAAATGACCTAAATAACTTTTTATTAAATGTTAAAGTAAAAATGACACAGACAAGAGATGTTTTACTAAAACAATTTTTACATGGGGTTATACAAGTCATATTTTTTATTATAAATATTCATTGGAAAGATAACACGATTTCCTACATCATAGTATTTTTTTTATAATTTTTATACTTTAAATAAATTTAATTATTTATGACATCATGATGATGTAGCGATGAGCTCATTATTTAATGATTTAAATAAAATGGAAAGATAATGAAAAATATAAAACCTAAACTTGGCCAAAACCAATTGGATGAGTGTATTTCGAAGAAATATCACCTTATACTCGAATTATAGCAATGTGGGACCTTTTGAATCCGAAACTCTTTTTAAAATAAAGTAACTTATCTTTACTTTCCAAAAGTGCCCCTCCTCTCCTCTTATAAAAGGCCCCCACCTCTACCTCATTTCACACACACCTCAAGCCTTTGGATCGGACAACCCCTGCCCATTTAGTCTCTCTACATCCCTATACTCATCCTAGAGGATTCCCTTTGGTCAGAATCCTTTCAATGGAAGCCTTTAGGCTCAAATCAAAAGGAGTTACACTTTCAAAGGTAATTCATTCTCTCATGTTCATTGTTTTATTTTGCTTCTCCAACCCCCTAAACTCTTTTTATTTACTTCTTTTGTAACAACAACAGTATATTCAACATACTAGGATGTTGTTATAATATTTATTTGAGATACACTCTCACACAACTACATCAAATGGTTAAAGAACATACGGTTTCCGTGGATGGCGAAATTCTGCCTCCAGAAACGATGATTGTTCAATACTCATTTAACACCTTCAAAGGTGGCCATTATGATGTCACTATTTTTATATATGATATATAATATGTTTATGTTTTCCTTAAGCTTCTGTTTTTTTCATTTTGGGCATACCTTTATGGTTTCCAATATGGGTAAACACAATATCTTCATTTTAGGAAGTGCGGACTACCGCCCCCTGAAAGTGATTTGATTCGTTAATAACATATGTGGGATGTGTAAAGGATAAAGTTAATGATATTATATATGTTATTATACTGGAATTATAATATACTCTTATATAATTATGATTCCATTCCAGAAAATATGAAATAGAAATGGAAGTAGCGTTCATGCGTACGTACGGCTTACCGTCTCCATGAACAGTGCATTTCATTTCTTACCTCTAAATGTGATGTAATATTATAAATTCATGTATATGATGAATATATATGATATATATGTTATCCAAATCATTAATATCATTCTGGATATAACGAACCTTTGACCGAATTAACAAAATGTAAGTGTAAGAAGTCTATTTTTGACTTAAGAACCAAATACCGACAAAATGAACATTATTAACTTAAATGATTACATGATGTTCATAACATGGTATAAAAGGAATAATGAACTTGAAAAAGGTTCATAAGCAAGTAGAGATTATCTCAAGTTTATTATTCATGAGATTAAAGAACGGTCAGGTCAAGTCGGATACGAGGTATGGGACTTCGTCTCAATCTCCTTTCATTGAGGCATATTTTATTTTATACACAACTTTCTTTTATACGGTGTATAAACCCAATTGACTTTTACGTTTACTCAAAAGGAATATTTTTTATATGAAGCGTTTACTAAAAGACAAAAGGGAATGTTTTTGTCGTACGTATGCGGCTACAACGACTTCTCCGCCGTCGTGACTGTTATTTGAGTTTCGGCTTCCTCTACAAGCCATACCTTCGTTTTTTAAAAGAAAAATAAATATCTTGTTTTACTTTTATTTTATTTTGGTATTGAAAATGGTTTTCATGATGTTTTTATATCAATGTGTTGTATTGATATCTTGTGATTGAAAGGTGGAAATGTTATGTTTCCTTTATGCATGTTTTGTGTGATACGATTATGTTGAGGTTCTTGGGCATTATTATGAAGACGGGTGGTTCCGTGATAAACTAAGGGCGGGTGAGACCGATATAGCTCTCCAAAGCATTGGGTAACGTGAAGGAGTGAAACGTTAAGGTTTCTCCGAAGAGATTTAGGGAATATACTGTGATGGTTATTTCAAACATAACCAAGAGGGTTACTCTCTACGTAAGAATGTTATGAATGCCTCAAGTTACCTTTATGTCTTATGATTTCTATGATTTATTCATAATTTGATGAGGTATGTTTAAGTGCTTATGTTTTATGGGTAAAGTATGATCTCATCCTTATGTATATATGTACCCATGTTTCCTTTCCATATTTTTATATCCCTTACTGAACTTTTTATGCTCATCCCAAGATTTTTTGAAATGTTTTTCACATGTCAAGGGAAAGGTACATGATATGATGATAGTGTCAAGGAAGTGTCAAGAAAGAATCCATGCCTATTTTAAATATGTTTCCATTGATGGGAACGAAGAATAATATCTTTATGTAACCACTTTGTTTATATGTGGAATGTAATGCAAGTTTTATGATCTAATTCTCTAAAACTCTAAACCTGAAATGATCCTCAACGTGTAATCTTGTGATAACTCAAGATTATGTAAGGTTTAATGCTGGGGCCTTATAAAAACGAATGAAAAAATTTATAATATCCTGAAATAACTATACAACTAGGTAATTAGTTATTTTCTTGACATAATTATCAAAATATTTTTTCATTAGAATCACAATTAAGTGAAACCACGATACAAAATGTGATTTTAACATAAATCTCTAACCACATTGGAAACATTGTATCCTCATCCCCATGAAATAATTAAATTAAATTAATCATATAATATATTGAGAATAAAAGAATTCATTATTTTACAATTCAATAGGGCATTATATACACATCATTAACGAATAGATGCACATAATATAACATATGTCCCAAAGAAAGAAAATTGAGGCAAAAATAATGATCACTTTGGTAAATATTGAACCATAAACCCCATGAAGGAGGGAACCTCAAATGGATATTTTAATCCCCTTAATTTTTAGGATAATAATAATAAATTTTATTCAGATTAATTATATAATCTAGATAAAATAAATGGTTGGGGAATATAAAAAGTGTATCACAGAAAAAAAAAATTGAGAAAAAATTGTGTTACATTAAGTCTCAAATTCCTATATAAAATATAAAACCTCATATATAATAAATATGATTTTATTATAAATAAATTATATGTATATATATATATATCTTACTATATATTGTTTTATTATGATCTTTTATTACCCATTTATTAATAATATCATATTGAATTAATGTTTCTGGAAATAACTGATTTTTTTATTTTATGTTTTTATTTTTTATTTTTTCCATCATAATTTGTTCATGGTTAAATAATATAATAAACATTTAAATGATATAAATATATAATATATTAATTCTATATTTTTTAGAGTAATGCATACTATTTAGAGACACAAAATGAAATACACCGTTCACACACATGCTAAGACATACGTACAGAAAAACGTTTATTCTATTTTATCAATGAATTGAAAACAAGAAATGTAAATAATATATTGACCATTTAGGATAATTGTTTTCAAATATATCAAATATTTCCATTAAATCATTCCATATTACCTTCCGTTTAAATTTTAATGAATCACATTGCATCGTGAGTTGATAATCCACCAGACGCATGAGCGATGATATCATACTTCAAAAGAATGGAAATTATGAAGTTATTTGCGATATAACAATTGTAAAATTATAATATTTTCATAATTATAATATATTAAAGTTTAATCAATATTTATATCCATTCATGATCAGTGGTGATGGAAAATGAATAATATCAATTTGCAAGGTAATAGTCTACCACAGACATGAATGATGATTTCGCATCCCATTTTATGGATGAGGAGATTATTTATAGGAAATAAATTAGCATAAAAACGTATAATTATATGTAATATAATAAGGATATTATATCATAACGTATTAAAAATAATTTATTAATGTATAGAGAGAATTAAAATAAAACATTGGGTCTGGGGTGTTACCCATCCTTTAAATAACTTTTATTTGTTTTTATCAAAAGGATTACTAGGTTTAATTTATGACCAAAACAATGATTATATATTTTAATTAGGGAACTAAAGAAGTTTATTTTTTGTTTAATGTCTAAAAAATATTTTATTAAACATAAATAGGATATGAAAATGTATAGACTTTTGTAAGTGAGCTGAGTCGCACATTTATAATTTTCTAAAATGAAAAATTTATTACCATGGTTTGGTCATTCCCCCATGACCCAAAATGGATAATTATCAAAAATTTAGATAATAAATAAGATATATGACATCAAAATCTATTTTTTATATTTTGTGGTTCATTTTGAATGCTTATCTTTTTTGTTTAACCCACAGATAACACCATTTTTATCTAAATCATGGAAAATAATAATCTAAATTTTTTGTATTTAATATAGAAAATTTTATTTTAAATTTATTATAGATATAAATTAATATAATTCAAAATATTAAAGTATATTTTTCATATTTCATCCACATGTGATTAAAATTTTAATTGAAAAATAACGTGATAAAAGCAACGAGAGGACGGTATTTGAAAGAGAAAATGCTCAGGAAGCTTAAAAAGTTTTTATTTAAAATTATAATAGGAAAATGTTTCAAAATATATGAATTATACTAATTGTTACATATTTTAATTTATTATACTTTTAACCCCATTTTAAAACTAAAGGTAACCTTATATATTCTTTAAATGAACATGATTCTTTCAATAAAATTCATAATTTGTCATTATTAAAAAATATAAATATTGTAAAGTAATAATAAAAATAATTCACCCAAAATTAATTTTTATATTATGAAATTAAAAAGAAATATTATTTTTTTTATAATTAATAAATAAAAACCAAAAAAATAATTTAATGTTTTTCACAAAAATAAATAGAAAATATTTTTTGAGAAAAAAGAATTTTTAAAACATATAAAGAAATGAAAAAAATTAGTACATTTTTATCAATATTTTTTCTATTTAAAAATATTATAAATAATATAAAAAAATTATTTATTAGTATACATTTATATAATTCTAATAGCTATGTTATAAAGGTCACGTTTAAATAATAGTATTGATAATATATCAGTGTTTCTTTAAAATCAGTTTTGTGTGTAATGGATTCTATTAGGGTGATTATACTTACAAGAAAAAATAAAAATCAATAAAGATTCAATGTTTTATATTATACACCCATTAAAATTAATTTATCCCTAAAAATTCATCAAATGGATTAAATCAAATTAGGATACTTATCCCTCATCATTTCTTCAAGATTCATTATAACTTGTTCAAACTTGAGTTCTTGTTAGAAAACTTTGACTGGGGTAGATCTCTGGTTTCACAACACATTATCATTACAATATAAAATCTCCATTAGATGTTTCTCATATGAAATATCCTACTCTGTTGATATAACCACTGATTTCAATATATGTTAGGGATCAAGTATGGAATTCCATAGGATATATACATTAAACACATCATGAACCTGAGAGAGGATTGGTGGATGCACCGACAAATATTATACTATCTAGATACAATATATAATTTATTAGTGAATAATACTTCTAGGGATTTGTTTTAAATTATTTGAAAATAAAACATCCTTCTTCCATGGAAAAAATTATAGAAAAACCTTATCACTACCATCAAATTCTACATCACGACACTGATTCTTAGAACAACTTTTCATTCGACTATGATCTTCCATTATGTGTTGTTGAATGGATCTAAACATATCTACCATTTCATCAGCTATCTCAGGTCCCAAATTGGTTTCTTTCACAAATTTATTCCCAATGCATTATAGGTTTACAAGTTTTTCCATGGATGGATTCATAAGGGGTCTCTTGAATTCTTGAGTCAATGCTATAGTTGAATGAAAAATCAACTAGAGGAAGGGGTTAATCCCAACCACCCTTCAAATCCATATAAAAAGATATCAACAAATACAATAAGGTTTTAATTTTTCTCTCAGAATGACCATCTGTCAGAGGATTATATGCATTGATGAATCTTATCTCCATAACCAAAAATTGTTGCAATTTTTTCAAGAACGTGAATTTATATATCAGAGCCTGATCAGAAACAGTTGACGTACTTTATCCACAAATCATTACTAATTACATAATGTATATTATGGAAATATTTCCAAGGTATTAACTAATAGTTATGAAGTGTGATGTCTTTTTTAGGTGATAAACTATAACCCATATCACATTATTCGTATTATATGTTTTGGGTTGTCCGACGAAAAAATCAGTGTTTCCATTTTCCCTTTTTCATTTATGTATAAGTAATATATGTAACATCCCCATATAATTTTTTCTCTCAACATTAACATGCTGACATACTAAGAACTTTGATAAAAAACATGTGATATATTTCATCAATTCATCCACCTAGAAATAATCTCTAAAATATAGATCTGTATATTTTCATACTTTGATGATTAATAAAAAATGATGAATAATATACTTACACTAACAACCCCTTCAAATATAGATAGATACTTAAAAATTAAATTGGCCTAGATTATATTTATCCACTTCAATCATGATTTATATATCCATCATTTTGAAATTTATATATACTTTATCTTTTCGGATCCTCTACATGGATAAGAAAACACGATCCATTTGAATCAAAGCGTCAACAACCATGTTTAATTTCCCTATGTGGAAAGATAATGTTCATTCCTAACATTTAATCAGCTCTAGCTATATTATATAGTGCATACTCAAATTATTTTTTGGTGAATATAAACATTATTAATTTTTTAACAGTATATATATCACAGTTTTACATATATATATATAATCCCTCCATGTTATTAATGAAAAGAAAAAATCACAGCTAACTCCAAATAATGTGTTGGGTAATTTTTCCTATAACCATCAATTTTCCAATGTAATAAACAATTACAATGTAATGTTTCCTGAGAACACATCAATATACCATCTTTGATGAAAAAAATGGATTAAAAACAATTCTCTATTCTATGATAATGTTATCACATGTTGGATGACTAATATTTTTTTAAGTTCATTAAAATTTTACTCACACAAATTTGTATAGAGAAACTTTTCTCCCTTCCATGTTAACATGGTTTGTGGGCTATATATTATTTATAATTTCACTTAAAACCATCAATAATATCAAGATAAACCTGTAAAACTATGTATATAATTAACTATAGTTGGTCTGGGTCAACACTCAATAGCCTTTATCTTTGATGGATATCAAAATAATCCATCCATTCAGACTATTTAATTCCAAAATGAAACCATTTGCAGACAAAACAAATAATTTATAAATTTTTCATAGATTTTATCTTTCTATAGGGTCTTTTGAATAGTTATAATGTTTTCTTACTTTCGTCATGTCCCATAGAATATATAATAATATCACCCATGCATATTATCGAAAACTAATTTATGAAATCTCTAAAATATCTATTCATTAAATCAATGATGATAGTGGGGGAATTAGTTTGAGTGAATGGAATAAATAAATATTCATTGTGTTTATATCTTGAGTAAAATGCAGTATCAGATATATCCTCCTTATTGAAAATCATTTGATGATATTTAGAATAAAGTTAAGTGTTGAAAAAAGTATTGAGTTCTGTGACATTGATCAAATATGTTATCAACACTTGGTATATGATACTTTTTCAAGATTTTGATATTGTTCATATCACAATAATAAATTAATAGTCACATCAATACAGATTTTTTAACAAAATTAACTGGGGAACCCTATGGTGATACACTTTTCTGAATAAATAACCTTTCAAGGTTCTCCTAGATTTAAATTTTCAATTCCAAAAACTCACCCATGACCATTCAGTAATGAGTGTTTGAAATTTTTTTGTCACCAAGTTTGATATATATTATGAACTCAATATAATGTTTTTTTGGAATTATAGGAAACTCTAATGGAAATAAATCAAAAAATTCCCTCAAAATAGGCATATAAACGATGTTGAATTCCTCTCCAACCATGTGAGATAAATTACCATCTTGAAAAGAAATCAAAACCCAGAGAATGGTTGTGATTTTCATTGTTAGTTCATATTTATCATTACAATGTTATATGATTGTGTCATGGTTTATAATATCAATCGAGACTTCCATTTCCCAAAAATTGATGTTGGATTTATATAGAGGGAGAAAATCAATGTTGATGATAACCTCAAAATCCACCAAAAGAAGAATGACTGAATTTATAGGTAGTAAAATCTCACAAAAATCAATCGAGGATGAATCATAGACATGGGATCTAATCCTCTTACAATTTTTGGTTTTCATGGATAATATTATATCTAATCATTTTGGTGTAATATTGGTACCCTTATAAAATTCATGAGATATGAAGGAATGGGAAGACACATAGTCAAATAGTACATTAGCAGTTCTAGAGTGGATGGTAAGTATATCTTTCACCTTATTGTAATTGTACCCCATAACAAAAACTCTGATCATGTGATATTCACCCTTCCATCTCAACATAAGTGGTTTCCAACATTAATCATTATAATATTCATTTATATTTAGTAATTAGTTATGAAATATTTTTCATACTCCTTTCATTTTATACAATTTATAGTGGGTGGTTCATTTTGATGAAATTTTTCAATATTTTCATCACTAGATATCATCTTCCCATAACATCAAAATTTATTTTCCCAATTACTATATGTTCCCCAAATTAAACATTTTCTAGTACCATTAACATAATTTTAACTTTTTTTATTCCCACACATTGAGCATAAGGGAACTATATTCCTCTTCTCTCGATAGTTTTTATATTTTACATTGTAATCATTTTTTTCTTCTTATCAAAAGAATGTGATTTATACATTATTCCAAATTCTATTTCCACCATGATAGAACTTAATCCAATAAATTAATAGCTATTAAAGTATAATTTGTATATCAAACTTTAAATAATTGTTTTTAATCCAACGAATAACTAATAAACCTTATATTCATGATAGATTATAGTACTAGAATAATTCCTCACATATCCAAAACATTTGCCTCATAGGTACCTACAGATTCATCATCCCTCTGATTTAACATATTGATCCTATTATACATATTTATAGCAAGAATAAAAGGAATTAAATTGTTTAGGAATAGGTTATCAAACTCATTCCAATCCATGGATTCAATTTCATCTTGATATTTTTTATTCTCAATGAGATTACACCATTGATCCACATCACAATCCAAATTATAGATAGAAAAAATAAATTTATCATGTTCCATAGATCATAAAATTGAAAATATATTTTTTATTGTAATAATTCATTTTTTAAGAACTAGCTGATCAGAAAATACACTGATAGAATATGGAATTTTCTTCATGATCGAATCAACCGAATATTGGTCCATCGTTTTCTCATTTTGATGTTCAACATGATTAAGGGTTATATAATGTTTATTGATCATAGAAATTAGAATTTTAATTACAACTCCAATAACATTTTCCCACTCACGAAATTAAATCATTACATTATCTATCACAATTTTCAATAATATGGTTCTTTTACATTCAAATCATTGACTAAAAAAACATTATATGAAACCATGACAATTTTTTGGAGAAAATTAATCTTCAAAAATCACTAACTCTTTTTCTAGATAATGAAACGTTTTTTAATCAATAACACCTTATGTATGTATTAAATTCTTCATATTTATCAAATAATTAAGTCCATAATTATGGTTTACAAATATTTTATGAATTTCCAATGAGTTTCCACTAGGACTATCAAACGTGGTGTGCAGAAGGCCCATTGTGGTGCACCAGGATACGATGGAGTATAGATAAATACACCCATTTCATATTTATTTTCCCTAGGTACCATTGTACTAGAGACACATCTACATGTAGTATCCAGAGAGGGATGTAATTTCCTATAAACAACTCACTATATCCTTTGAAAAAATTTATTTATATTTTCCTACACATTAACTCATCCTTAGACATATCCTTATACATTTCCCAATGTATCTCACACATGTTTTTCATCCAAGATTCATAGGTTAACAAAACCACCTTCTTATACCATCTATAATGATAAAAAAAGTATCATATATAGATATTGCTTCATTTTTTAGTCATATTCATCCATATAATCAGTAAAAATCTAAAGATTGAAAATTTATAGTGCCATTGGAAACATAGAAACACAGAAAACTGGTTTATATATGATATACACAAACATTCTCTATCTTCATTATTTCATTCAACCTTTATATACATATCATAAAAAAAATTATCCAAAACCCTATTAAAAGAAATATAACAAAAGGTGAGATCTAACTCACAGTAATGGTAAACAAGGGAGATACATAATAATAACATCACTATAAGGGTCTGATAACATGATCATAAGATTTGAAAACTATACCCTATATATCAAAGATCCTAATAATTAGTCTTGGAATAAATATTGGCCATTCATAATACATGAATCAAAGGTAACATAATGTACATGATATATGAGAGAATAACATTTTCATAAGAAATGGAATTTTGGAATACATAGAATAGTAGAAAAATATATATATAGTTATCAAGGGTCACTTCAAAGACTATCATAATGAAATGGGTTGACTCCCCAAACCATCATAGTTGTCATGGTTCACTCTTAAGGCCATCATAGAAGACAAGGTCTCGTACAGAATCAAGATCACTCACCATTTGATTCATTTCTACCGCATGAGATATAAATATATAACCAATGCTTTGGAGATAGATAATGGTCCCATCAATCAAATAATGAAAATAACTCATCCTTGTTCCATAATATCATAAAGCATTCCTCATGTTAGAACCCAAGAGATGAAATTGGTTTCGTAAAAATATCATCACATCCTAACTTCTGTAAGAGTAATAGGTTTCATTATGATTTCATAATATCATCAAAGCATAACCCATGGACAAAATGGGGTTTGATAATAATTTTATCATTGTATAACCCATATGAGAAAAATAAGTTTCATAAACATTTTGTCATCATAACCATAGATCATCCAAGAAATAATAATAATGGTATCCTTGGATTATGTACATATTAAATCATAAGTAACATAAAAATATTTTTTATATATGGAATTTTGTGTTAATGATCATTTAAATCATTTCATGTAGAAAATATAATTTAAAATATTAAAAAAATATTTAAAAATAACAAAACATTAAATTAATTTTCCTATAAAAACATTAGGATAAAATAATGGAACCTTCTATAAAATAACTAGTGCATGGAAATAGATAATCTAATTACATGTATACAGGTCAAATTAATTTTTCAATTTAGATTTCAAAAAATTTCCAAAAAAATCATTGTTTATAAAATGATAAGGTGATTCCTTTCCAAAAGAATACAATGTAAAAGATGTATAAGAATGTCTTTAATAAATCACAATGATAATGATAAAAAATGTATATAAAGTTTTTTCCAAGGAAAAATATTTTTTTTCCAGAGAGTGAAATCTTTATTCTTTTTATTAATAAAATATTTTGTACACTTGAGTATATAAGAAGAGGAAAAATAAATAAAAACATGGTTTATAATTAAATAATAGTTGTATGAGATTGTATCATAAAACCCTTACCACATTGGTAATATTGAATCAAAATACCCATGAAATAATATAAATAAATTAATAATATAACATCATGACAATATATAAAATCAGGATATTAAATTTAAAATGGGATATATATACACATCATAAAATAATAAAGGTGTAAACCATATCATATGTCTCAACTAATGAAAATTGAGGCAAAAATCGTTGACTTCCCTTGTACATATTGAATGTTAAATACAATGAATGAAATCTACTCAAATGGATATTTAAGTCACAATAATATTCATTCGAATTATTTTATTATACAATCATTTGAAGTTTATACACCGTATAAAATAAATAGTTGGTGAATATAGAATGTTTCTCAAAGGAGTAAAAAGTCAAACGAATATCTCTTACATTAAGTCTAGACTTCCTTCATACATGTTGAAAAAAACTTTATAGTAATTATAGAACAATAATTATATATATAATACCATATATGAATTTATAATTACATTTTTTACCCCTTTATTAACAATTCCTTGTTAAATTCATGTTTTAGGTCTTAACTGAATTATTTTTCATATATGTTTGATTTTTTATTTTTGGTCTGAATGATTTTATAATGGAAAAATAATATTAAAAATTATTAAAAAGTTATAAATATAATATATATTTATTATATATTTTTTTCAGTAACCCATATGATTTAGATATAGAGAATGAAATACATTTTTCATGGAGATGGTAATCCATATATGGGTATGCTTGTTGTTTCCATTTTCTCGATAGATTTAAAAATGTTAAATAATATATTACAATTGATGAATAATTATAATTCATAATATATCACATATTAGCATTAAACTCATTGTTATTACATTCCATGTAATGATTGAATTAATCACATTGTTTCGTGATGCGTTAGTCTGTCATTCACATACATGAAATTATCGTATTCCCACATAATGGAATGTATTCATGTGTATGAGAAAAAATAATTACAAAAAAATAAAAATATCTAAATATAAAATATTTATAATTAATTTATCATGTTATCCTGTCATTATATTGGGTGATATGAAATGAATAACATCAGTTCGTGAGGTGATAGTCTACGATAAACATGAATGATTATTTTATATCCAATTTGATAGAATATGAGATGGTTGTAAGTAATTAAAAAAACATAAAACTTATATGTATATTTATGACACTATATTTTGATATCATCATGTTTTAATAATAAATTACGTATGTAGAGTAAGAAATAATATAAAATGGTTTTTTTGGGCTGTTAACTCTTCATCGGAAAAATTTGTGTGGTTTTATCCAAAATGAATCATTATTGGATTTATTGAAAACAAGAATCTAGGATGGGTGTAGAAAAGTATGTAAACGAATTAAGAAAGTAATGGATGAAAAAAAGTCTTTTTATATTTGAATTTTAGAGGATAATGGGTTGAATTTTGTAAGTGAGGTGAGTAGAACACTTGTATTTTTCAAAAAAGTGAAAGGTGTAGCCACATCGTTATCATTCCAAAAGGCCCCAAAAAGGAAAATTTTAGTTATGTAATTTATAAAGTGGATATGGGGCCATAAAATTGGTTATTTTAAATTTATGTATCATTTTTATCTATTATCATTTTAGTTTAACCCACCATAATCCTAGTTTTACATTAACCGTAGTAAATAATATTCTATTTTTTACTGTACATTATGGGAAAAATGGTAGAAAATAGAAGATAATATAAATTATGATTATAATAGATATGTAATCTATTTTTCCTAATTCCATTTAAAAACTATAAAATTTAAATTTAATAATAAACTTGGAGATATGACATGAAAGCAGTTTTACAAAGAGAAAATAATCAAATGATTTAAAAGAATTTATGGAAACATTTAATATAATAATTACTAAAACTCCATAAAATTTTTCATTTGATATATAATTTAAATAATTTTACTTTTAAAACTATTTTAAATCAACATGGACCCATATAATATATTTAAATAAAAATAAAATTTTCCATAAAAACTAGTATTTTTAACTATTCACCAAAAAATTAAACTTCCCAAAAAAATATAAAAGATAAACCTAAAGATAATTTTGATATTATAACATCATACATGATTTTAAATTATCCAATTTAACATTAATAATTTTAGTAAAATAATTTCCTATTTTTCATAAAAATATATAAAAAACATTTTTATAGAAAATAGTTTTTCTGAAACATATAACAAATTCTGCAAAAATTATGTACTTTTTAATTAATTTATTTTGTTTATATAATTTTTTTTAATAAATATTAAAAAATTATTTATTATTATTCATATCATTAATTTAATGTCTTGGTTATAGTGGTCTTTTTTGATAAATTACATTAATAATATATCATTGTTTGTCTAAAAACTGTGTTGTGTGTAACAAAAGGTATCAAGTTGATATAATTTGTTGGAAAAAAATCATAAAATAAATTGTATATTAGATAATAGAAATTTAAAATTTTAATAGTATTACATATTTTACTCAATCTCACTATTTCTCATAACTAACGATATTGAAGATTTTTAATTATTCAATGAGAATTATTTAACAAAAAATTTAGTTGCTTTAAGCATCCTCCCTCAATTAGCAAGACACTTCCACCATGACTCAATATTCTTACATTAGAACTATTCCAATAACAATAACTAATGAATCAAAAAATATAATATATCCTCTTCCTGGATTAAGTAAGATCATGATTAGTGCAAATTAAGGTTTTCATTTCAGTTATTTAATGGCCTTTTCAAAACCATCACACCACAATAATTTAACAACCATTATTTTTAGACCTATAAGAATTGAAACTATGAATGAATTTATCCAATAAAGAACCAATAATAGTCTATTATCCCCCATAATGTCATATGTTAATGAAATTATTGGGATAATTTTAAGATACTAAGGATCTCACATTAGATGTATCCACAAATAACCAAAATTACGATATGATGTTACTGTTGAATTGAAGATTTTGAATCGAGATGTTGAGTTTTATGAGATTTTCATAAAATCTATAATATATGAGTTTTCTAAATATGGTATAAATTAGGTTAGCGTGATCATATCATTTCTATTGTTACACCATGAATTCACCCATAAAAATGACCAAAAAATAATCTTGATATGGTTAGAAAACATGATTCATTAGAGACAAAAAACATCTAGGGAATTAATGAGAAAAAAATTATCATTATCAAATACTCTTAAGAGTGATATCCAAATGTTTAAATCAATATATGATATATCTAAGGGTCTAACCCTTATCTGATAATATCTTAATTTCATGTTAATCAATGAGTAATATTTTCACCACAGAGATTGTGAGACAGTTCATCTATTTGAGGTTGCAGATACCTATTTTAAATATTTATATGATTTCATATCCTATCATCCATGAAAATAATAAGCATCCCATCAAAATTATTGAAAAAAATAATGGGTGATCCCTAAAGTGAATTATTGGTTCATATAGACCCCTTATCTTCTAGGTCCTCAACATGTCTGTTAAGATATTGAATCTTTGAATGAGAATTATTGTACGGATAAAATGATATTAGTGTCTCTCCTTGATCTATATAAATATAAAAATCCACCTCTCTCTCTGGGTAAATAAGAAAATTTACTACAAAAAATTTCCAAAAAACATTCCACTATAGGATTAAAATCTATATGATAGCTTCCTAGATCATCTAAATAATAACATCCATTTTGGGATGTCAATTTTACTAGACAATGATGCTAGGATCCATATTGTCAACCTTGGACATCCCATTCACTCTTTTGAATAAAATTACTATCATCGGGATAAGTGAAAGACATCAACTAGTGATTTTAGTCTACTTGAGTGTGAAAAAGAAACCAAATATTCCATCCCAAGAATGAAATCTAAACCATTCATCTTGAGGATGAATAGGTTCCATATAAAATGATTGATTCCTATCATAATGCGGAATTCCTCAAATTGGCATACACTTTTTGATCACACTCAAAACCTAGTATCAAGATTCATCACTGAATTTAAATAATCGATATCAAGGATAAATATTTACAAAATAATAATATTTATTATTGAATGTGGAGATCCTATATCAAATAAAGTAGATACTAAAGTTCATTCTACTAAAATTGTACCTTGAACTATATAAGGCCTGGCACATTGCACCTTATGAGTTTTCTACACTACATAATTCTAGCCGAGTCTGAATACCTAAGATATAGACGAACTTCCCAGAGTGTGTCTTCACTACTATAGCTACATATATAATTTATGAATTACTTTTACCCATCCACATCCTCATATATTATAATATGTAAATCTCTAAATCCGTACATAACATATAGTTTCTGATCCCACCACATAAATTGGAGTTAGTATGGATCCCCAATCACTATCTAGTGGAGGAAAGGTTCTAAGAAACCACTCAATATGGCTCACCTATATTCAACCCATTCACATAACAGGGTCTTTAACATAATGGGTAATAATGTTTCCATACCTACAACACTAGAGATAGATCACATGGATACATAGGTAAACACTATGAATATTATCACCTCTATGATAGGTCTTAAAACATCCTTTTACTATCATTGGTCTGTGTAATACCTTATCTAGATTCAAAAATGATTTATCACACACCATCATATTCGACTATATTTTTTTCATTTTAAAATTCCATTTTAGTGACCATATATTTCGACTAAGTCTTTGAAAAATTTTAGTGAATATTTTCAAACCCAAACACAAGGATGATGATATATTATAAGTCCTGGTGATCCTATAATTAACATTTTAATTTTATTAAATATATTAGTATCACATACATTTTTTTAAAAAAATAAATGACTATCTAAGAAATATATCATAGGATAAGAAATATTAGAAGAAAAATGAATTCAGAATAAAGGGTTTACCTTAAGCATGACCTATGTTTGAATAGAAAAATATGTCTTGTTGAGGTAGTTATTGAAGGATAATTTAATTAAAAATAATAGTTAAATTATGTTATTCTATTTTAAATGACATAATCTAAATCCTCGATAAATAAAATCTTATTAACATTTTATAGGGTTATCTATATAATCCTAGGATGATTTAACATGGTTTTTACTTTATTTTTCTTTGGTGATTCATGATCGTAGTAAGATAATTGATTAGATCACGGGGGGTCAAGAGGAATAAAATAAAATAGGTCTTTACCATCATTGGATTACATGTTCCACAAAAAAGATATATCTATAATATAGGTATAGATTGTACATTTTTTCTATCTTTTTTTATTAAAATATTTTTCATTTATTTTATCTACTTTTGATCTTTGATAATTATTATTTACATAATCCCCATAATTATTGATTATATTGATCTAGTTTGATTCTCCATTTGATGTATTTGTTATCACATTTTATAATCACTTATTTATGATAATTGGAATATAACTATTGGGCTATGATAGACTTACTTTTTTTGTTCTTTATCAATCTCTTTTCTTCATATTTATCACTATTGTCCTATAGTGTCACAATTTGACATTGCTGGGTTGGGTTTCAGCATGATTAAAACCCCATATTCACTACAGTTTCATGTTAAATGAATTCATTATCCAGTCGTGTATATATTAGAATGGATAATTGGTTATATTTAATTTTTAATTGTATTCACATCCAAATAAGAAATGGAATTGGATGGTGGATGTTGGGAGGAGCATCCAGTGATATGATGTACTCATACAGATGACTAGTTTTCTATTTCTAGCCTTTAGGCGATGGGAATAGGCATCTATAGTAAAATCCCATGTTTTTTGGGTGGGAAAATAAATGGATTCGTTTTGGTAGGTTAAAATCTATAGAAACGCATGATGAAATATGTTTTATTTGAGAAACTCAATTACATGGAGTGTGGTCTAATAGACACACACTGTTTAATACCCCATGGGTTTGGTTCAAGGTTTTTTTGGAATATAGGAGTCATGCATCCTGTTTCCAAAGCCATATTCTGTGTGACCCACCCATGGTAGAAGATTCATGTTCCAACTGCACATGGTTAATGTCATCTGTGTGGGCACACATCATGTACTCTAGGAGTATACAATCAGAGAATGATACTAGAGTAAAGGCCGATATATGTCCAAGTACATGGGCCCATCCTGACAAACAATGGTATCACCAGTATTACGTGAGTATGTCCCGTGTGGATGAAACATATTACGTGTTTCCCCTTAAACACTGAATATAGTAACATGGAATATAATCCATGTCTATAGAAGAACATCGCCACGTAACAGAGATTGAAAATTTTGTGTGTGGACCCCGCACACACTATTTAACTCATATATGTCATCTAACCTTATGAAAAACAAACACCTTATCTGTATCCTTCATTAGGACATAGATTTTTTAATTTTTGTTTCCTACCTTGAGTAGTTTTCCACATATAACCTGACTGTGGTCCTGAGTGTTTATTTCAAGATATGACATGTATTTTAGAGAGAATTATGATTTTTTAGGTTACACTCTACAGTGGTAGTGATTGGTCATGATAATCTGTTGGAAAAAAATGGTCAAAAACCCTATATTGTATCACGGTGTGGGTCCCCAAACTTCTTACTCTAGCCAAGTGGCTCCAAAATGACATACTATAGAGTGAATCCTCTACCTACTAAGTGGAACAACCGAATGTACTAGGTTGTGGGTCATCTAAATACTATGTGGTACTGTCACGACCCGTCTTCGGGGCCCGTGCCATGACTACCCCAAGCCCGCCTTCCATAGGCCAGGGGCTGGAGACTAGCACTAAAGGCGTAAATCCCGATAAATGGCAAGGGATTGCCTTTATAAAAGTAAATAGAACATTACAGAGTACAAGCGGAAGTAATACACTAAGTACAAAAGAAAGTGTTGAAAATTAAGTGGGTCAGAATACAATCGCAACTGAAAGTAAAGCTATGACTAAACAAATGTACAGTAGAAAAGTCAAACAGCTGGAAGAATGGAAGTAGCTCTTGGGTCATCCTCCTCGGATCCTACCTAAAGCGTAGGTATAGATAGAGCATCTCCTGGATCGTCCAAAATGGATCCTACCTGAAGGGTAGGTACATATATCCTCCACAACGCTCTCGCCCGTCAACCACCTCCGAGTTTCGGCTCATTATGAAGTCCACCTCCAGATACTGGCTCGTCATGAGGTCCACCTCCAGGTACCATCCAGTCCTCAAACACTCGGCCTCTGTCAGCACTGCCCGTCGTCGACTACCAACAAAATGAGGTGCGGGCATAGCCCGTGCAGGGGTGAGTATAACAATACTCAGTAGGGACCCCGATACCCTCAAGGTCTAACTAAATACAAAAAGGATAACCACATAGAAAGATCCCAACAGATAACTTCTACTTAGGTATATGCCCATATATATACCTAAGTTATCAAGTATCTCATCTCAATCATTAGGAAACAAAAAGATTATGAAATCAACGGATAACCACTACCCAAGTATATGGCCATACATATTCCCAAGTTATCAAGTGACCCATCTCAATCAAGAGGTAAATAGAAAGATCATAGACTCAGCACAAACAAGGATTTTCATTATCGAAATTGTAACTACTGAAGAGACCCGTCTCTGGAGAGTACAATGATCCTATCACGACTCTGAGGTACTGCTCACTAACCTAAGACTGCTGAGGTACTCCTCCTGTCAAGTACCGTGGGTCAACCGCCCAAACACAGTAGTGCTACCCACCGGGGACTGCCACCCAAACACAGTAGTGCATCCCCCCTAATAGCCTGCAGAGGTA
The DNA here is from genome assembly GCA_963277665.1 of Viscum album. Taxonomy (NCBI): domain Eukaryota; kingdom Viridiplantae; phylum Streptophyta; class Magnoliopsida; order Santalales; family Viscaceae; genus Viscum; species Viscum album. The sequence continues at coordinate 1,023,879,769 of OY728137.1, forward strand.
CTCTCCAGATGAGTACCGCGGGTCTGCACCCAAACAATGTAGTGCTCCATCCACCATGAGTCTACACCCAAACAAAGTATTGCTCCTTCCATTGGGCTAGTCGACTCTCTCCACGTCGAGTCGGTCAAGAAATCGTCAGGTCTCATCCGGCTACACGGTCTCCATACTCCGTACGCTCGTCTCCAGGAGGGTCCGCTCCACTAGCTAATGGTCGATACTCCAAGTATCACAACGTCCCACGAAGAAGTATCTCAAAGGACCGCCTCATCATAGGGGTCTCAACACAACAGACGGCACGTCAATCGGACGCCCGGTCTGTGAGTTATTATCCTTTTCGTCTTAGGGGCCTTGTTGGTTTCTTGTACGAACCAACCCAACCATATCTAAATTGTACCACAAACTCTTATAGGGTATAATCTTAGGGACCGTTTCTCAACGTGATCACCAACGCCGCTGACGGTTCCTCAAAATGATGTCCATTCTGAAGGTTATCATCTTTTCTGTTCCAGGGGCCGGGTTAGATTTCAGGTACAATCCAACGCGTCCTTACACCAACTGCATCCAAACCTTAGGTGAAGTATTCCAAAAGAACCGTCCCATCAAGATGAATCCAACAAAGTCGACGGTACGTCAATCGGATGTCTGGAGCTCATGTTATAGCAGGTCGAAGATTTAATAATAATATTAAATCTGTAATTTTCTGAGCGCTTCGGGTACCCGATCCAAAAACCCAAAAAATATATCCAATATTGGACTCATAAATTTCGTCTCAATGTTAGGGTCGCACAGCCACTGACGGTTCGTGAAACCGAGGTCGCATGAAGAAGATATCGTCAAAATACGGTTTTCCCAATGAAAATAATAATAACATTATTATATTATTATTATTTTGAATTTAACTAAATTCTTAACTTAACACACACAAAAGCCACGCACCACCCAAACTAGCACCTCCTCATTCATTCATGTCAACCACTTCCCAAAATCCTTTCCTTTATTTTATAACATCATTAATTTATATTTCATCTTTCTTTCTCCATTCTAAGTTCCTCTCACGATTTGTTCTCCCAAAATTAGTGCCCCCAACTTCATGATTCTTCTCCACCAAAATTCAAGTGGCCCTCACGAACTGGGAACCACTGCGCCTCCTCCTTGCAAATGGCTTGCTTCGGTCGCACCGCCTTCTCGCGCTGCAGCAGCCGCCACGGTCGCCTGCTCGCCCAACCGAACCGTCGCCTTGGACCGCAGGAACCCTCGTCGCACCCGCACCACGAGATCCTTCCGCGCGCCTTACCGGGTTCAATTTAAATTGTAAATAAGTGAATAAAGTTTTTTTGTGATCCTTGGGTCAAGATCTCTGTGTCTGTATGCCGCGCTCAACGAAACATCGAGATTCCAGCGTGTTTATTTATTTGGTGTGCCAAAGAACGCGCGTAGAATGGAATAGAAAAGGCATGGTATATGAGCGGATCGATGGCCGTGTTAGTTTGACCATCATTTTTGAGAATCAATAACATGGGGAATTGAAAAAAAGATACTCATCATACATCGATATTTTCAATAAAAAAAATAAGAGATTGATTCAACCCATGGTTTTTCGATCCGTGAATTAATATATTTAATTCGCGTTCGTCATGAAAATTAAATTGGGGTAAGGAATACACAATGATAAATCCTAAAAATAAATGCTCAAGCTAGAGGGTATAAACCATATAAATAAAAAATATGCAATATTCCTCTACCTCGCAAAGATGTCGCACGTCGTCAAACTGTGGAAGATGACCGTCACTGTGGTCGGACTTCGCGGAAGAATGGTGTCGATTCCGTTGTCGTTGGAGGAAGAGTCATCGTTGGGACTTCATGTTCTTCGTCGTAGGAAGAACACCTCTCTTTCTAATCCTCCAGAGGTTTCCCATCAAAATATTTTCTATCGTAAATATTACAAAAGAATTCTCCCATTTAAATAAGTGTCATGCAACACAAAATAATTCAAATTGTGATGTACCAATTTAATTAATGAAACCATTAATTTAATTATGTTGAAAAACATAATTATAGGAATATGGAGAGATCTCATTAATAGTGGAGTTGAGGAGTTAACAAATTAATTAAAAAAGGGGTTTAAGGGGGGGTTTAAGAGTGGTTATGGGGAGATGAAAGGTTGGGGATTGTGTGGGCCCCACCTTCTAAATATCCACACAAGGGTAGTTAGGTGGTTGTGGTCCCACCCTTAACACCCCTTTGTAGAATTTAACCACCCCAGATATAAATAAAATTGTACACACCAATTTTATTTATTTTAAACTAATTCCCCAAAAATTAATTCTCGACACGCATAAAACACAACTGCGGTAAAGGTACCCTTAAGCAATTACCGGTGCTGCGAGCTCATCGATGCCCTCAGATTTCAATTCCGAGTACCGGTTCAAAAGATAAGAAAATTGACACGTATGTTTACTGAAAGTACCAGAAAAAAAGTTCGGAAAATTATTATCAGTCACCCTCGACCCACGCCAGTCAAGGTCAGGCTCTGCCTAAGTGAAACATGCCCCAAAGAATCCAACGGTACTCTAGGATTTTTAATCTAAGTTACCGTTTAAAATATAGAAATTTTAGAATAAAATAATTTTCATTTAATTATTTTATTTTCGGCCAAAAACTGGCTTTTTATGGTGGCCCATGCCGGCCAAAGACAATATCTTCTTAAATAAACCATTCCCTCACAAGTTCAGTGGTTGTCTCGAATTTTTAATCTGAGCTACTATTTGTGAGTTATAAGCTTTTGAAAAATAAAATAATTTATTTAATTATTTTATTTATGGTTATTCCATTTTTGGAATTTCTCACAGGAGGCCCGCACTGACAAAACTTAAGTTGCGCATAGGGTAAACCCGCCATCTTGAGCGCAACGGTGCCCTCATATTTCTGATTCGAGTAACCATTTAAGAGTTATTACACTTTTTTAGTAAAACTGCTTATGCGTGTTAATTTAAGCTTAACAAGACTTCAAAAAATTAATCCGGGCACACTGGGCCTCAGAATCAGGTGCTGTCAGAAACTGCGTACTCGTGAAATTTCAAAGAAATTAAGAAAAATATTTCCTTGAAATTTCCGGGTCTTTAAATTACTCCCACCTCAAGGCTTTACGCCCTCGTAAAGCTATAACACAAACTAGGGAAACAAAAGTGGTACTGAGCACGCATCTGAGCCTTCTGCTCCCATGTGCTCTCATGGAGGTTCCCATGCTTCTAGTGAAAGCGCACCTGAGAAATCGACCATTCACGTAGGACCCGCTCCTATCGATTCTAGAACTCCACTGGAACCTCTGTGCATGTCGCCCTGTCATCAACGTCCAACTTCCTGAGGTTGATGATATGTGAAGGATCATGCATGTATCTCCCCAGCTGAGGTACGTGGAAGATTTCATGCACCCGGTGAAACTAAGGTGTAAAGGTGAAGCGGTAAACCACATCGCCTACCCTTCTGGGGACCTAGAAAGATCCGATGAACCTCGAAGATATCTCGCTGCCTCAGCTACATATCCGTAAACCTCGTCTAGGTGAGACCCATATAAGAACATGGTCGCCACCTCGAACTCTAGAGGTCTCCCTTTCCTGATTAGAACTGAATCTCAAACTCCTGATGCCACGAGGGTAAGGCCTGCCGACCCAAGAATGATCGGCTACACCCTCCCATGCACGAGTTTATCCTGTGCTTCCTGGGGTTTCCTTTTCGCCGAACAAGGAAAACCCATCCTGATGTTTTCCTAATACTGTCAATTTGAGTATGAGCAGTTATTGCCCAATCCATACACAAAATAACGTCGTAAGGCCTCGATGCTGCCACCAAGAGGTCCCAATGGAGAATCTCTCCTCAATAGTCAAATCACACCCTCGGCGTAAGTGTGACTATCAAGTATCTTCCCAAAGGTATCTCCAAACGTGAGGGTCAAGTCAACGTCTTAACCAGAAACTCTAGGTCTGGGACTAGATTCATAGAATGAAGGGATGATTAGTATTGATTTCGGTCGCTATGGCAGCTAGTAGAAGACAAAGTCCACACATTGAATCATACATATAGCTCTTTCGGCCGCACTCCTTGACCGCATGCAGCTACTCTTCTCCCCTACCCTCCAGCTCCCTGATCCTGGAGGGGAAAACAAAGGAGGTTGGTTCTAACATGTTTTAATGTACACCACCTCATGATGCTCTCCTAGCTCTACCGCCATGTCTGACGCTCTGCAGATTTATCTGCCCTTAACATTTCCTCTTCTTGAGACATTCACACGCTGATGTCTCTGAGACTAGCACCATCTTGCTGTATCCCAACTTCTAACATTCTCTAGTAGTATTCATTCAGCCAAAAATCATTCAACCTCAAGGTTCTCTCTAGCACACTAATGTGAGTAGGAATTCATAGTGGAAAAAGTGATGGCTCGAATTCTATTCATAGAGTACCTGGAATGTTCAGTACGCCATGATGAATTCTCAGCTACTGACACATCGTCCTCCTGAAGCTGTATAAGCTCTAGAAAACTCTCAGCCACCTCCTCAAGCCAGTCCTCAGCCGCCTGTGAGTTAGGTTCACCTCGGAACATTAGGGAATCTGATGTTATAACACATTTAAGGTAGTAAGCTTACATGTGTCACCTACCGGTATAGCCGGTTGTAACTGCTGACCAACAGGTAGTGGTGTATAGCTGACACACTACCCGAGGGCACTATCTCAGGCATCGGTCCACGTACCAAAGCCTCATCACTATGCGGACCATCCTCATGGTCATTCACTAAAATACACTAATGGCCAAGTCCACCATCCACTCTATTGATGTCTCAGCTAGGAGAAAAACTATAGCAATCGCCACCAGCCAGTGCTATGCTGTCTGGGAATCTGCCTCGCCTCGTATCCTCGGAGGCCGCTCCTGCTGAAACTTGTTCAACGCGCTCTGCCAGCGTGCACAGTTCGCTAGTTTAGTTGGTGGAATCTACTTCCCAACAGGTGGTGGTGCTGGTGGTACACCACCTGAGGGTGCCAACATAGTATAATGGGTCCCGCACTGGAGCCTCGTCACTCGGTGGGCCTTCATCGTGTACTATCTCATAACTCCAACTGATTGTCTGCATGGAGACATCCTGAACAGATACGACACGGTCAAACGATTTATTCCTGGCGAGCTTACCTAGTTTGAGCTGACATTAAAACTCTTGGAAACACACACACAATCAGTGTTTTCATGCACAAAGTCAGAAATCAGTAGTCAGGGACCTGGTGTACGGATAAGTTGGCCGCCGCACCAACACAAGACTCCCTGAACTGAAAACCACACTCGGTACCCTAAACACTATTGCTTCACAAAAAGGGAATATCAGAGTTATAAGTTCTACGGTAGAACCGAATCCTCTGATACCAATTTGTAACGACCCGTCCTCAGGGCCCGTGCCATGACTACCCCAAGCCCGCCTTCCATATTCCAAGGGATGGTGCCTAGCACCAATGGCATAAATCCCGATAACTGGGAAGGCATTGCCTTTATAAAAGTAAACAAAACATTACAGAGTACAAGCGGAAGTAATAGACTAAGTTCAATAGAAAGTGATGAAAAGTAAGTGGGCCAGAATACAAACCCAACTGAAAGTACAGCTATAACTGAATTAAAGTATAGTAGAAAAGACAAACAGTTGGAAGAATGGATGCAGCTCCTGGGTCGTCCTCCTCGGATACTACCTGAAGGGTAGGCACAGATAGCGCAGCTCCTGGATCGTCCACCATGGATCCTACCTGAAGGGTAGGTACATATAGCCTCCACAATGCTCTCTCCTGTCAACCTCCTCTGAGTTTAATCTCATCGTGAAGTCCACCTCCGGATACTGACTCGTCATGAGGTCCACCTCCGGGTACCGTCCAGTCCTCGAACACTCGGCCTCTGTCAGTGCCGCATGTCTTCTGCAACCAACACAACGAGGTGCGGGCATAGCCTGTGCAGGGGTGAGTATAACAATACTCAGTAGGGACCCCGAGACCCTCAAGGTCTCACTAAATCCACCAAGGATTACCACAAATAAAGATCTCAATAGATAACTTCTACTTAGGTATATTCCCATACATATACCTAAGATATCAAGTAACCCATCTCAATCATGAGAAACACAAAGATTATAAAATAAATGGATAACCAATACCCAGGTATATGCCCATACATATTCCTGAGTTATCAAGTGACCCATCTCAATCAAGAGGTAAACACAAATGTCATAGACTCAACTAAAACCTGGATTTTCATTATCGAAACTGTAACTGATGAAGAGCCCCGTCTCTGGAGAGTACAGTGATCCTGTCATGACTTCGAGGTACTGCTCACTAACCTAAGACTGCTGAGGTACTCCTCCTGTCGAGTACTGCAGGTCAGCCACCCAAACATAGTAGTGCTACCCGCCGGGGTCTGCCACCCAAACACAGTAGTGCATCCCTCCTAATAGCCTGCAGAGGTACTCTCCCGACGATTACCACAAGTCAGCACCCAAACACTGTAGTGATCCATCCCCCATTGGTCTGCACCCAAACAAAGTTGTGGTCCATCAACTGCGATAGTCGACTCACTCCAAGTCGAGTCGGTCAAGCAGTCGCCAGGTCTCAGACGGCTACACGGTCTCTGTACTCTGTACGCTCGCCTCCTGGAGGGTCTGCTCCACGATCTACTAGTTGATACTCCAAGTATCAAAAAGTCCCATGAAGAAGTATCTCAAAGGACCTCCTCGTCATAGGGGTCGCAACACAACAGATGACTTGTCAAATCGGACGGCCGGTCTGTGAGTTACTAGCCTTTTCATCCAAGGGGCCCGGTTGGTTTCATGTACGAACCAACCCGACCGTATCTCAAATATACCCCAAACTCTCATAGGGTATACTCTTAGGGACCTTTTCTCAACGTGATCACCAATGCCACTGACGGTTCGTCAAACGGACGTCAGGTCTGAAAGTTATCATCTTTTCCGTTCTAGGGGCCCGGATGTATTTCAGGTACAATCCAACCCTACCATACTCCAACTGCGTCCAAACCTTAGGTGAAGTATTCCAAAAAAATCCTCTCATCAAGAGGAATCCATCAAAGTTGACGGTACGTCAATCGGATTTCCCGAGCTCATGTTATAGCAGGTTGAAGATTTAATAATAATATTAAATCTATTATTTTCTGAGCGCTTCGGATACCTGGTCAAAAAACCCGAAAAAGATATCTAATATTGGACTCATAAATTCCGTCTCGAATTCAGGGTCACACTGCCACTAACGGTTTTTGAAACCGAGGTTGCACGAAGAAGATACCATCAAAATACGGTTTTCTCAATGAAAATAAAAATAACATTATTATATTATTATTATTTTGAATTTAATTTAATTCTTAACGTAACACACCCAAAAGCCACGCACCTCCAAAACTAGCGCCTCCTCTTTCCTTCATGTCAATCATGCCCCAAAATCCTTTACTTTATTTTTTAACATCATTAATTTATTTTTCATCATTATCTCTCCAATCTAAATTCCTCTCACGATTTGTTCTCCCAAAATTAGCGCCCCCCAACTTCATGTTTATTCTCATCCAAAATTCACGTAGCCCTCACGAACCGGGAACCACTGTGCCTCCACATTGCACACGGCTTGCTTCGGTCGCACCGCCTTCTTGCACTACAACAGCCGCCACGGTCGCCTGCTCGCCCAACCGAACCATCGCCTTGGACCACAGGAACCCTCGTCGCACCCGCACCACGTGATCCTTCCGCCCTCCATACCGGGTTTGATTTAAATCAGAAATAAGAGAATAATGTGGTTCTGTGATCCTTGGGTCATGATCTCCACGTCCTTATGCCGCGCTCAATGAATCATCGAGTTTCCAGCGTGCTTAATTATTTGGCGTGCCAAAGAACGTGCATATAATGGAATAGAAAAGGCATGGTATATGAGCGGATCGATGGCCGTGTTGGATTGACCATCATTTTTGAGAATCAAGAACATGGGGAATTGACAAAAAGATATTCATCATACTTAGATATTTTCAAAAAAAACAATAAGAGATTGATTCAACCCATGGTTTTTCGATCCGCGAATTAATTCATTTAATTCACGTTTTTCATGAAAATTCAATTGGGGTAAGGAATCCACAAAGATAAATCCTAAAAATAAATGCTCAAGCTAGAGGGTATAAACCATATAAATGAGAAATATCAAATATTACCCTACCTCACAAAGGCGTCGCTAGTTGTCAAACTCCGGAAGATGAACGTCACTGTGGTCGGACGTCGTGGAAGAATGGTGTTGATTCCATTGTCGTCGGAGGAAGAGTCGTCGTCGGGACTTCACGTTCTTTGTCGGAGGAAGAACACCTCTCTTTCTAAACCTCCAGAGGTTTCCCATCGAAATATTTTTTATCGCAAATATTACAAAAGACTTTTCCAATTTAAGGAAGTGTCATTCAACAAAAAAATTATTCAAATTGTGATGTACCAATTTAATTAATGAAACCATTGATTTAATTATGTTGACAAACATAATTAGAGGAATATGAAGAGATCTCATTAATAGGGGAGTTGAAGAGTTAACAAATTAATTAAAAAGGGGGTTTAGGGGGGGTTTAAGAGTGGTTATGGGGAGATGAAAGGTTGGGACTCGTGTGGGCCCCACCTTCTAAATATCCACACAAGGGTAGTTAGGTGGTTGTGGTCCCACCCTTAACTCCCCTTTTTAGAATTTAACCACCCTAGATATAAATAAAACTGTACACACCAATTTTATTTATTTTAAACTAATTCCTCAAAAATTAATTCTCAACCCGCTTAAAACGCAACTGTGGTAAAGGTCCCCTTAAGCAATTACCAGTGCTATGAGTTCATCGATGTCATCGTATTTCAATTCCGAGTACCGGTTCAAATTATAGGAAAACCCACATGTACGTTTACTAAACGTACCTGAAAAAAAGTTTGGAAAATTATTATCAATCACCATCGACCTATGCTGGTTAAGGTCAGGCTCTGCCTAAGTGAAACACGCCCCAAAAAATCCAAAGGCACTCTGGGATTTTCAATCCGAGATACCGTTTAAAAGATACAAATTTTACAATAAAATAATTGTCATTTAATTATTTTATTTGCAGACAAAAACTAACATTTTCTGGTGGCCCGTTCCGGCCAATGTTAGTATCTGCTTAAATAAACTATGCCCTCAGGAGTTCATCGGTTGTCTCTGATTTTTAATCTGAGCTACCATTTTTGAGTTATAATCATTTTAAAAATAAAATAAAATATTTAATTATTTTATTTACGGTTATGCTATTTTTGGAATTTCTCATAGGAGGCATGCGCCGACTAAACTTATGTCGCGCCTAGGGTAAACCCGCCATTTTGAGCGCAACGGTGCCCTCAGATTTCTGATTCGAGTAACCATTTAAGAGTTATTGCACTTTTTCAGTAAAACTACTTACTCGCATTAATTTGAGCTTAACAAAACTTCATAAAATTATTACAGGCACACTGGGCCTCGGAATCAGGTGCCGTCAGAAACTGCGTATTTGTAAAATTCCAAAGAAATTAAGTAAAAAATTTCCTTGAAATATCCAGGTCTTTACAGGTACCCACCTTATGGGATAGGCTGAGGGTCCTTTACCTATTAACTACCCCTAACATTATATTATTTGGGTCTTCCACCTAATGAGTGTAACAACATGGAATACTAGGACATGGGTCATTTACACACTTAATTCACCACATGATAAACTAGTTGTAGGTTCTGTGCCGACTAAATTTCATCCCCTAATGCAATAGGGTGTCAGTCTTCTACGTACTGATTGGAAACCCATGATGGAATAAGGAATCTTCCTCTACCTAGATAGTGGAACCTCCAAATATACAAGAGAGTGGGTCCTCTACCAACTCATATTCATCCCCAAACAAACTAGGGAATGGGATCTCTTCATACTTAGTATCACCCAATGATGTACTAGGGAATGCATCCTCTACCAACAATGTATAACCCCCCTTAAAACAGTAGAGTGTGATTCTTATATGACTTATTTTACCACTCAACTAAGTGGTGGAGTGAAAAGGTGTTAGTTCTCTACATAGTCCCCTCAACAGATACTAGAGTTGTTGGGCATCAATGGTGGGTCCTTTGGAGTTGTTGGTAGTTTCATTGACCTGGGAAGGTATTTTTGATGCATATACCACTTATATTTCACATGGGTTTACTTTTTTAGCATATATGTGTATTTCTTGGTTTTTTCCTCTTATTTTGGGTTGAGATGACTATTTCTATAATATCTTTAATTTCTCCCCCTTCAGTTTTTTGTGATATCTTAATGGGTATGTACATACTCACCCATGAATCAGATTTTTCCTCATGTTTTGTGTCTTATGAAGATGATTAATAGGTCAATGATGATTTTATGGATTAGTGGGATACATGGGTTTATAGAACACATACCATGGTTGGGCATGGAGATTAGGATCTAGACTCTCAACATTACAGGATTCTAGTTATTGTCATGTTGAGATTAATTTCTTGTTGGGAATGTATTTTTTATTTTAATCATTGGTTTTCTTAATTTTTACTACAATTTTATTTCATAGAGTATTTTACCTTAATGGGTTTCTTATATATTTTCAAAAAATTGTTATTCCAAATTACTATTTCATATTTACAGTTGGGTGAATGCATAGATATTCACTTGGAAATGTACATCCATTTATCTTATGCATTCATGGCACTTTACACAAAACCATATCATGTTGAAGGTGGTCGTTTGGGTTTGGTGGACTAGAAATCCACCATCCATGTGTTCTCTAATGCATCGGGTCGTTACAGAGTTATATCAAAGGCGGTTCTTCCTCGGGTTAGTAAAGAGACAGATCCATGGAAATGATTGGATTGGTAATTAAGAACTCATTATTACTATTCCGTGATTTTGTCTTCGATACTAGGTAAATCAATGATGGTGACGAGTTTTACGTGTCAATATACCATGAACCTAACTACCTTCTAGTCGACTAGATGTACAATGACATCAGTTTCATGTAACATTTGTACACTCATTATATATCATTGAGTCCCTTAACTATCCTTCTTGAGTCATCTCACCTTATATATATGATCTTCGTATTATGGTTTGTCTTGATCAGATTTAGTATACCATTTTGATTATATACATCCCTAATATCGATTGAGAATCATTATTGAAATACAATGAGAAACGAGGCCTTTGTTTGGGGGCCATCTTCCGATAACATTCTTCTAAAAGGTCAGGTAGCATCACCACCACCTGTTAAGTAGAAGATTGTACCAGCATGACATATTGAGAATTTCTTAAATCATATAACACTAGGTTATTTACTATTCTATAGGCAACTGAGGTACTATTGTGAGTAATACCCCAGGTAGTGAAGGATTGGCTCACTTTGGCGATCCAAGTCTTCAAGATCGTGCAGATCTCGAATGATCAGATGGTTATTCCGCCAACTAGACTTTTCCATTGAGTTCTAGATATTGCGTTATTGTTGTAAATAATCATATCTGAGGGACCCCATGTGTCGATAGAAAGAATATTGTGTCATGGGATTATGTATTCTGTAGTAGTTAGTGGGTTCCACTTATCAGGTTCTCAATGTAGGAGACCTCCTCATGGGGATCTCATTCACTTGGAAATATAGTGTAGAGTTCACATAAGGGCCTAAGTCATCCTGGAGATGGAATATGAAACATATGTGATTATTGAGGTCATATAGTATGTGATTTCCCAACACGTCCTATCAAGGAGTGTTGGATAGAAGTTAATGGACCACCAACATAGAGGCAGTGTAATGATCAGGGTTATACTACTCATGACCAGGGCATCCCATAGGGAGGTGGAGCTAGAAATGGAGAAAGAATGTCTCCATGAAGAGTATCTACTTGTATAGAGATATACTATGACCTACATCCATCACCACCACCATGCATCTCATGCTATGACAATGGAGATGTGGGATGTGGCTACGAGAAGCTACTTTCCAAAGAGTATTATGACCCAACAACTCATAATACGACACATGGAATGATTTTTTTGGTATATTAAACAAGATCCAGTACATTAAAAAATTGTTGATATTTAATACATAGTTTTAATATTCCGTGTGAGAGAGAAAGATATCCCCATTGAGACCATATCACAACAACTTTTTTAAGATGTTCCTACTGGGTTTGATTCATTGATATCACATATCATCTGGTAGTGTGAGATATCTTTTGGCGGAGAGATTATCTCATGGGACCTCTTGGTTATAATGATGTGACATTATGAAATTATATTGGTTATGAAATATTTTCCACGGTTTGATCACCAGTCAGATTTCATCACAAGCAGGTCAAATGCCTTAGAATAGATAGGATGTGATTATACATTATGGGTGAGGGAAATATCATGCCTGAGCAAGTACGTTTTGAGAGAAAGAGTTTTCCACCAATAACCTTTTAGTTTTTTAGTTTATCCCATGGTGTATATGTCACTTCAAGATTGTCAATTCCTATAGTAGTGGTGGAATTTAAGTATGTCTTCCCTGATCACATTATGGGACTACCTCTATGGAGGGAGATAGATTTCAACATGGACATGATCCACAGGACTATTCCAACATCTTTTTAATCATAATGGATCTCCCTAATAGATCCCTGAAAGCTGAGGGTATAATTTGGGGACCATCATGAAATGGGTTTTTATTACACCCAGTGTATTCACTAAGGATGCATTGGTTTTGTTAATGAGAAATGTATAAATGTTATTTACCCATTATATCTGTTATCATTATCTGACGAAGGTAATGAAAAAGAATAATTACCCCATTATATGGATTGATGACCTCTATAACTAATCACAAGGAGTGATTTTTCTCTCAATGATAAATATTAGCTTTGGATACAGTCATTTGTGTTTTTTAGGATGTTATTATCAGCCTCGAATTGTGATATCCCCATAGAAAATCTGTGAACAATGGTATTCCATTCAGTGTGATGAATGCCCCTTCTATATTTATATTTCTAATGAAATAGACATTCTAGACATACATGGAATGATTTGTGGTTTTCATCATTGATGAAAAAATAATCTACATTTTTTCATAATAGGAATCTTCACATCTCACAAGGATACTACTAAAACTACACTTGGGGGAACCATCATTATAATAATATTTCAATGACATATTTTTTGATCGATGAGGTTCATGTTCTAGAGAATGAAATTTCTAAATGTGTTTCATCTATGGAAGTTTTTATGATTGATGCGTTAATTTTTTTCAAACCAACCAATTACATGTCATAGGTAAAATGTTTTTCATGGATATATATAGAAATATAATAGTTTTTTGGTGTTAATGACCATAATTTTATCCACATTGACCAATCATTCATGGAAAGGGAAAAAATTTTAATGGACTAACTAATTCAAGATAGACATAAAAAAATTGAGGATGTGGTTGACCATTCCTCATGTGATGATATTAATGGAGTATATTGTGGATTATATAGATTATTATGATGCCTATAGAAGATGGACCATCTATATGTTCATAAATAGGAAGGAATTTATAACTTATGGATTAAGAAATTTATGACCTGATGAGTATAAGTACATATCTCAAGACCAAGAGTATGTAGTGGTAGTCTTATATATAATGATGTGGTGGAACTATCTCCTTATAGTTTCCATTTTTTATCTAAAATGAGTATATCTTTAAGTATATATTATTATAATGATATCTGAACCTATGATTGAAGAACATGTTGGCATTCCCACCATAAAATGATTTTGGGATATTCTATACACCTCAGAATGGAAATTTGGTAGAAGATACCCTTAGTAGGAGGTATTGAAATCATTTGGTGGATGAGGTGTCTAAGAATTTTACTTCCTTATAGCTCACCTTGATAGAAGAGAGGGGTGCACCTTATCCTCAGATAGTGGTCGTGACACCCATTCATATCCAGCATGTGAGGGAGGATCAGTTAGGAGACATCAACTGCGAGGATCTACATGACAAGATATCCTTAGGATATTCACTATATGGATTTTATAAAGTAGGGGATCATGTCATCATATTTCATGGATGGATGGTTTTCCCAGTATTTATGTGAGTTGAGTTGATGAATGAGTATAACACTTATCCTTTTTCTCTATATCCATGTGTATGGATGAAGTATAAGGAACTTAAATGGCTGTTTTGGTGAGATTAAAATAGGTATACTTTCACCAAGATTGTCTCTCAATGTCTCAAATGAATGTGGGTGAAGGCTGACCACCCTGTTCTGGTAGTTTTTCCATTAACTCTTTAAATCTCTACAAGAAAATGGGATTCCATATCCATACACATTTTGATATAGTTTCTTCAATGGGAGGGAGTGGGGACATGACTCAATATGAGTTCTTGTGGAGTGACACATGAAGTCTGCACACATCCTTCCCATCAAGGTGAAAATTTCAGTGGAAAGTCTTGCAATGTTGTTTGTGTTGGAGATCAACTAACCCCACGGGGTTCCCTCAATGATCATCTCTGACCATGACACACTATTCCTGTCATGGTTGTGGAGATTCTTTATAGAGAACTCTAGGGAACAGGAGATCTAAATGCAGGATCATTATCATTACTTTTTGTAGTTTTTAATTTTTATGTATCAAAATAATAGAATGTTGGAATAATATAGTGAGGTTTTATCCACTTAAAACAATAAAATAAAATAATTATTTTTAGCTAGGTACAGATATGGAATGAGATTAGGATTTCATGAGATATGAGAATTCATATTATAAACATATTAAATATATTTTAAAATATCACAAGTAATGTTTTTCAAATATAATGGATTATCTCTAATGAAGAGCCTCAGATCTGAAATCTAATTCAATTATTGAATCCAGAATATGAATATTACCATAGATGGGACCTGAGGTTGGTTAATTTTGGATGTCCGTTTGAGGTAGTTTTTGGTAGTTCCATTAATTAAAATATATATATATTTTTATTTATTTATTTTATTTGAAATTAATTAATCTATGTCCTCTAAAAATACTATCTTAAAAAATTAGCATTCTTCTCTTAAACCATGGATGAATTTAGAGGAATTTTAGACTATTCTTTATTGGTTGATCATGATTTGATAATAATAATTTTTTATATTGAGGTGCATCAAGAGTTATTGAACATATTGGGTCTTCTCCATCACTGTCAAATGAGTTCTTCACCAATGATTTATTCATAATTATGTTATGTCACATCAATTAATATTTCTGAATATTTTTATTAAATGATTTAATACGTATTTTATCTTCTTTTGACGGGGAAGAGCTATTGTTTTGATTTTTCCAACAATTTATTTATTATATTTATCTAGTATATTCATCTCATGTTCTATATGTTATCACCAATGGTAATCCATGATTTATTATCATTTACCATGAAGTCTTGGAAATGTTAGATTAATATATTCTATGTAATTTATCCGTAACCATACTTGGTGTTCTTCATGGTTGGACTACTAGGTCACAGTTTGAATATTCAGAGGTGGGTTCGAGCACGATCGAATCCCTATATTGTTGGTTCTAATAGGGGGAATAGACTTTTGGATAGTTATTATTTTTATGTTTTTTTAGAATTTAGGTCCATGTTGTTCCTAGTGACCTTTGGTTTTCTTTTTTTTCTAATTTGGTTATTGAAATGGGTTCATCCATTTCCGAATCTTCAGAATTATACTATCATTGTTCAATAAAATGGGGTTTCCCTATAATTTCTTAAAAAATCATGGATGAATCAGTAGGGATCGTAGGTTTTAGGTGATAATCAATGGATCAGTGATCAAGAGAGATGAAAAGATTGAGAATAAAATAATGTGATGTGGTTGATGATGGGATGAATTTCATGTGTCTAGAAGTCTTCCTGTCAATATTTAGTCTCCAATTTATATACAATGGAGGGATCAGTGGAAAGAGGAATATCCCACCAGTTTTTGGTTGTCAAATTGAAGGATTTATCGTGGTTGGTGTGGATCCTGGGAATTACATGATGTATATAGCATCATGATAAAAATTAAACTACACAATGTGTTCATTGATGAAAACATTCCATGTAGATCACCCATGGTTACAACACTGTAGTTCCTAGGATGATAATGATAACACGACCTGTGGTCAGTCCCATATGTCATGTGACCTTGAAAAGGTGGATGATCGGTGTTCCATCATTACATGGTTAGGACACCATATAGGAGTACATTCCATAAACTCTTTGAGTACATGATCAATTACCATTATCTACTAATGGCATGGTATAAAGCCAAGTACAGGGGAATGGTCCAACAAACAAAACCTTACCAATAACAAACAGGTAGGCCCATGAGGATATGACATTCCATGTGGCCTGTTTTCACACTTTGTATGGTTAAGGTTCATTCAATCTATCAATAGATGATAACACAAAATTGATATGGGGAGAGACCACATGTTATTTGGAGATCATGCACACTATATACAGCTATGAGAAACACTCACCTTATATAACTTGTTTATTTAGACCCAATGATAGTTTAATGAATAGACTATCTTGAGAAGTTTTCAATGAATAATTTTATTGTACATTTTATAGAAGATTTTGATATATTATTTTTAATGATTCAAGAAATATTCTTCTTTATGTCACACATAGTGATGGAATTGATCTTGGTGGATCATTAGGGATGACCCCCTCCCATGTTGTATCAGGGTGTGGGTTACCTGTACACATTACACTATATGAGTGGAACCCCCTGATAGGCTATGGTATGTATCCTCAACCTACTGAGTGGGAAACCCAAAAAATAATAAATGGGTCCTATAACTAATCAGTGGTATATAAATGATAGATTAGGGTGTGATTCCTCTACCTACTAATTATTACCCATGGATATACTAGGGCATGAGTCAAGTACCAATAAAGTTGATGCCCTTGAAATATATAGATGTGGGTCTATACCTAGTGACTGAAACCCACCTAATGGTCAAGCGTATGAGTCTTCTACCTTTTGAGTGGAACCAAATAACAAACTAGGGTGTGGGTCCTCTACTTATTAGATTGGAACCCCCTCATTATAGTATGGGTACTTAAACAACTGAGTTTCACACCCAAATATTCTACACTGTGGGTCCTCTACCATTTGAGTGGAATCAACCTATTGAACTATCGCATGGGTCCTCCACCTAATAGGTGGATCCCTTGACTTAATATTGATTGGGTACTCAACCTAATGTGTAAAACCCCTAACTTACTAGGTTCTAGGTCCCTGGTTGGATATTGTACCCCCTTGTATTTGCGGAAATAATTTTAGGTGTGGTTCTTCCACATGGTTAATGTGATAGATATGAATGTTGTTGGGAATTTATGATGGGCACTTTGGAGATGTTGGTGGCCATATGCACCAGGTTAGATTTGTGATATGAAGATCCCATTTCCCTATATTATATGTTTCATTTATTAGTATATATATGTGTGGTTTGGTTTTATTCCCCTCTTGTTTGGTGTTGAGATTCCAACTTCCATCATATTTATTTATTCTCCACCTTCAGTATTTTGGGATTTTCTTCTGGGTCTATATATACTCACCCATGCATGGGAATGTCTTACCCATGTCGTGTCTTATGAAGATGATGGAAGGATAAACAATGATTTTTGGATAGTATAGGGATACTCAGTTGCAGATACTACATATAGTGGTTGATCTTGGAGAGCAATATCGAGGATCTATTAGCTTTAATTGATTCAAATTTTTATCAGTATGGCACTTCATATCATGATGGGAATTTAGATTCTTTTTTACACATTGGTTGTATCCAATTATACTCAGATTCTATTCTCTAGATGTTTTACATGAATTATTTTACTCTAAATGATACATCTGATTATTTATTCATCAAAAAATCACAAATATGTGTAGGAGTGTGCATACCTGTACATCATGAGAAGGCCTCCTAGTTATGTTATTAATTCTCAGTTCTTTATGTTATCCCCAGACCGATTAAAGGTGAGATTAGGGTTGTGGCATCCTAGAATTTCTTCCGCCATGAGTGCCATTGTTGGTAAGGTTTTTTTGTGTGATTCCCTATTTTAGATACAATATTGAAATAGAATAATTTGACCTACTAATTAATGGAATATAAGATACAATCCTCAAATAACATATATTAGGAATATAAATAAAAAAATAGAGTAAGAATAAAGAACCTATACTTCAAGAAATGTGAATATAGTCTATAACAAATAATGTGTTCGTAAACTCTCTTGCTTGATAACCAACCAATTTCATAGGAAAAAATTATTCATATAATGTAGTCTATAAATCCCTCCAGATAATATCCTAATGTTGATCAAAATTGATCAAAAAAACCCACCATATCCTTTATATCCCTTTAAAAATGCAATATATAAGCTTTATTATCCTTCATTGATGTTTCTATACATGATCAAATATAGTTATCATGACCTCTAGACATGAATCAGTTGTTGGGGGGACACCATCCCCAAAAAATATACGAGGGTTCTAGAACTATAACTCCTTATTAAATTACGGCATAGAAGAGGTAGGTTATGGGTCCCCCCTATATATACATTACCATCCATAAGGAACCCTATAAAAACTAAGCAATGGTTCTTAGATACAGATTTTAAAAGAGATGTTTTAGGTGAAAAAATATGAGGTAATATTGATTTTTCAGGTCCCACCACATCTGAAGCATAGTCATCACCACCATCTAAGTGAATAGGCTGTTATGGTGGTATTTCTTTAGGATTCTTATTACAGACCATTGAACAATATTTGATAAATGAAGTGATCACATATAAAATAATAGGATGGGGAAACATGATTCCTATATAAGAATCAATATTCATAACTAAGTGCTCCTCATACAAATTCTAGGAGACATAGAAGATCATAAAGTATCACAAGTGATTCCCCCACCACCCACCACTAAGTCAACATATATTTCTATGTCACATATCTTATATTAACGGTCCTAGTGTATAGAGTTTTAATTGCATGTAATTTTAAAAAACCTCGTTAAATTGAAATTATAATTCCAAAATAATTTTGACCATTTCATTTTAGAATAATGAGAATGAATATATATATATATATATATATATATATATATATAATTCATGGTGTAGTTTTGTGAATCCATAATTCATATGTTATGAATTCCAAGTCTTTATATATTATAATTTGTAATTTATATGATGAAAACATTATTTTTTTATTATTTTTTAATTATAAGGGTAAACAATCCTAATTTATAATGCTCCATACACCTTAAAAATATAAATTATCATTCGATTAATTTCACCCACTAAAATTACAACCCATGTAAGAAATATTCAATGGATTAAATATGCCATAATTGGCCAGTTAGAGTGACACCACCAATATATGTTGGAAAACCATTTATGATGATCTATGAACATTAATTAACCATTTACTTATCATATTAATCCTATAAAATGTTTTTCAAACATAGATATAACATTCAAGACACTACAACATGCTCCTGGCAATACATGAAATAAGTTAACATTCCGTGGTATGTGCATGACATATAAATCCACTACTACCTATAATTTTGAATGCTAAATATCTATTTACCATACTAGAAAAGGATTAAAAATTGAATCTTGGGTAATAATAAATTCCACAAATCATTTTCATCACACAGTGGTGAAGTGAATAAAATTGTAATGAGTGAAAACCCAAACAACAAGACCCATCCAATGGAACAATAATTTTTACAAGTAAATGGTTTCACTAATCCCCACAATGGACTCATTATTGTATTTTGACATGTTCCTAGTTTCCTATGTAAATCAAAAAATAGTAAAAAAAATGTAAAAATGCTCTAATACGACAAGTAGTGTCATTGACCCATTTCACTCATAAGTAACCAAACACGTTTGGGCATATGGTCTCAAGCATCCCCTCATTTGTACACTATATGCTACAAACTATATGAAAGGGTCTAAGGTGATATAGTGGGGAATCTATACCATCATGAACAAAGTGAATCACGTTTTTTAAATTTATGAATAAAATTGGAAATGTAATAATAATGGAAATATAAAAAGTGAATATTAATACAGAAGTAAGCTGTCTTAAATTATTTCCGGTGTCATATAAAAAATAATGATGTGATGATGCTATAAAAAAAAGGGGAGATGAAAAGTGGAAAAGTGTATCAGGTATACATAGTATATGATATAAAAAATAAAAAATAGAAAAAATATCTCTAAAAGCATCATGAGCCAAATATCAGTCCTCTACTCCCATAATTCATCTTAGTATATGGAATCATGTGACTATAGTAGGGATATTCACTTTTCACAAACCACATCCATAAAGTGTATTCTAGTACTAATCGGTGCATGAACAAGGTATGACTTAAAAAAAGTTATCCACTAACAATGTTGTCTGGAACTATCTAGTTTGTGAATATATAATTAGAAGTGTGCTGGTAACAATCACTATAAAAAAATAAATAGGTAAACCAAAATGGTTATGGTTCATTGTGGGATAACTATCTGGAACTACCTTTTATGGCCTTTGATAAAAAATCTATAATTGTGAAGCATTATCGATTTATGTTTATTTTTTCGAAACATTTAGTATATAACCATTTCTTCAATGAATAATGATAGTCATATAAATATCCA
This sequence comes from Viscum album, assembly GCA_963277665.1. Taxonomy (NCBI): domain Eukaryota; kingdom Viridiplantae; phylum Streptophyta; class Magnoliopsida; order Santalales; family Viscaceae; genus Viscum; species Viscum album. The sequence goes on from OY728137.1 coordinate 1,023,900,507, forward strand.
ATATTTCCATGTAATTTAATTTTCATAAATATGACCAAATCTGTAGGGGTATACCCTTGGTGGTTCACCAAAGGTAAACAGATCTACCTTAGTCCTTGATTCGTTTTATTTGTATCCTTGGTGCTAGACATGAATTGAGGCCAAGGTATAAACCTTCGAATTATATAATATCAAGATAAATTCTAGGAGAATCATACTTGGTTTGAAATTTTTTTAATTTCTATAAATATATGTGACAAATTCATTCCTTATTGGTTCATTCACATTCTTATGAAAAATTCCAAGTCCATATATGGTATTTCACATGGTAGACATATCAATGAATCGTTTAACATCCCATTAGTCAATACAAGAAAAAGAACTAAAGGATTCAATGTATATCTTAGTTAATGTCGCACAATTAATGTAATTCAATGTCTATGACCATATTCAACTATGATATAGTAATCAATCAAGTGTAATATTTATAATGATAGCCATGATCACACTTCATATTTAAAAAAGGGATAGGTGAAATTATCATTCCAATCCCTTTTAATTTAAAATAATATTGTTGTTCCATTTATAAATGAAGTAGAACTCACAATAGATGGCGGTTCATTAACAAACTTATCGATAAAGTTAAGCCATGATAAATCAACATGTGGTACAATTCCAATCAAGGAACAACATTCAATGGGGTTTTAATGTTACACATCATATGGGGTATCTCATGTCTAGGTCAAAAACCTATTATGATGTATGATATGGTGAAATAAATATCCTTTTAATAAGATAAAAACTTTATTAATTAAATATGAAATTTAAAAACAACCACCATTAATGTATGGTGCATGGAATGGAAGAATTTTAATTAAATATCAATACTACTTGGGAAAAGGTCAAGACCGCATTATTAATACTATTAGTAGTATCCTCATCCATTTTTAGCACCTAATATAAACTATAATGGGAGAAATATGGAAAAAAACAAATACTATTGGAATATAACATATTATCTTTTATGTATTGATCATTAAAAATATTGAGAAAATGCAATGAAAATGAAAGAGAAATGAAAAAATTAATTAATGGCAATCCAACGTGATAGACACCAATTGAATCAGAGTCTAATCAAGGGAGAAGGGTCAATTAGTAGTTGGAAAGGGGAAGCTTTAAACAAGTGGGTTTAGTTTCTATTAAAATATAAAAAGAAAAATGGGATGTTATTTTAATTTACTTTGTGTAAAATAAAAATTTCACCCTTTTTAAAGGATTTTCATGGTTTTCTTGTGTTAGAGGACCACCCATACCCCAACCATGCTCTAGAAAACTCCCAGGGAACACACCCCATGCATAGTTTGGAAAAATATGACCACATCTTGTGGATAAATTATATAGTAGGACTGAACCATTTCACGTGGCTGTGGGGCCACCCTTTAATGGTTTGTGAAATCATTCTTCTCCAATTTGGGGACACACAGTTGAGATGCATGGTTATCGGTAACTATATTTTAACTTTAGGCCTCATCCTGCTTCTCCAAAAGATAGATATCTTGGCTCTGAATGAGCCTTGGGTACTACCTAACCATTAATTAATCCCTTAGGGTATTTTACTAAAATAAAATAGTGTCTTAAAAAAAATTAAATGAATGAACCTATCTTGAAATTAAGGATAACATAGTTAATTTTTTTTTGTTTTTTTTTCTTTTTCATTATGGTTTTTTATAGTTGTAATTTTAGTACTAATATTTCATTTCATTTTCTTTTAATTTATTACTATATATTTAATTTTAATATTATTCCTTAATTAAAAAATTTGTTGTGTATTTTATTTTAGGGTTTCATATTTGGAATGTTATCCAACACATAATAATTATTTTAAGGTAATTTGATATTGAAAATAATGGGTGATACATTGATGATAAAAAATTCATTGATAGATAAAAAAACCATTTTAAAACATTTCATTAAAAAATATATAATCAATTAAAGGAAGTGGATAAATATTTTTTATGGTCAACTTGCTTAATTTTATTTTTCCTTATATAATCAAAGTCATCGGTGACCTCTTTTTGTAGGATTAATAATATAACCCCATAGAAAAGTATTAGTTATAGTGAAACCCTTAGATTTGAGAACCAGAAGTGGAATTTTAAATTTTCATATTTCTATTGAGACCATATGGTAATGTGTAATCAATATCAATTTATTCAAGAAATAAACTAACTGAGAATTTCAATCCTTATTCCGAAGGCAATACAAAACAATTATTTTGGTTATGTCATCAAGGAAGTGCTTCATTTGAAGAGGAAATACCTTTAATTCTAATTCATTATCTACTCCAAGAAATAAATCTTTTTAAATAATGATAGTTTCAAATTTCGTTAGCCCTATACTAGATTAACGTATATATAATTTTATTTCTATGGTAAAAGAATACAATATAATACTTATAGTTGTGGTTGAGTAAAAACATTGATAATGGTTAATGTAAAAAAAAATGGACTGGCTATTTTATACCAATGGTAATGTAAATTATCATTATAACAAAAACTTAAGAAATATTAGAGATACAACATGTTCCAAATATAATATCAACATTTGGAAATTTCATATTATATTCTATATGATTTCACAAAGTTTTAACAATACTCAGAAGATTCAAATAAAATTATGCTTTTATTACTATATGATATACTAGTTACTAAAAAATAAATTAATTAGATTGTCATGTATCATATAAAACACATGAAATAGTGATAAGACTAAAAACTAACTTATCATAGTTTAAGGACCTTCATTAACATAAATTGTAGTCTAATAAATTGTGTTGATCTTGTCATTTCCATTGGAATGACCGAAAAAAATGTTTTTTATAAAAAAGGTGATGCAGATATCTAATGAAAAAAATATATATCTATTACATCCCCCGCAATATATTTCTTTGTTTTGATAAATTCATTTGATCAATTGTTTTCCTCATTATGTGGGAGTTGAATATGTCCACTAATATCACTATATAATTATCATTGATAAATTTTCATTAAAATAGAACTACATATGACTATACAATACACATTAATGGAAATAATTTTCCAATTACAAGATGAATATAACTAGTACATAATAGATATCTACAATGATATTAAATAACTAATGAACTCAAAGAGCTAGGGGAATGGATATTCTTTGACCATGATTCTTATGAAATGGTCTACCATGAATTTTTTAATATTGGTTCTTGTTCTTCGAATTTGAGGACCCCCAATTTTTTTCATTCAGGTACACAACATACCTTATTATTCATATTTAAATATTTCATTGTTAACATATCCTTATTCTCTATATCTATGAATGTAAAATGTTTTCATTTCGTCATGTGATCCAATATAGGTATGCTTGAACCAATGTAAAAACATTTTTATTTACATTCATCCTACCCACTCATTTAAGGATATAAATAAATAAAATTAGTTGAATTGGTAGAATATTCAATCAATATTATCTCCCCATTATTCGTATGAAAAAATTATCATGGATTTGTCTAAAAAAGTGTAACATTGTATAAATTATCATAGAAAATATATCGGATTACTTTCCATTTCATCCACATATATATTTTTCTTCAACCATGATATTTTGTAATTAATATTAAGACAATTAAAATATAAATGTATCTAAACATATATTTTTATGACCAAGTGTTTGAATTTATTTACAAATATCCCAAGTATATTTTAAATCCATTATTTTTTTCTTATAGCATAAAAATCCTTGAAATACTATGGGTTGATTAATCTAGAAGTCTATCTAAACACTGGTGAAAAAATAATTTTATAGAGGTACTCAATTCTATATACCCATTATAAACTAATCTAACCTCTCATTGATATTATGGTAAAAAAACAAGATCTTTGATCATGCTCACTAGATTTACATGGTTTTAGGAGTCGTCTGAAGAATCATACTCTATATTTATATACCAACTCATAATAAATTCCATATACAAGTATGGATAACTTTATCATGTTTAGAGACATATAAATACTAAATCTAAAATTAAAATCTCACTCTCTTTTTAACATTAATGATAATATTTTTCACATTATATCATGAATATTTTATTAATTAAATAGCATTTTATGCATCAATAGGGACTTCTGGAAAACAATTATAAAAAAATAAATTTCTTACTCAATGGAATCATATTGATATTTATATTAATATAAAATCACTAATAAATAGGTAAGAAAATATTATTAATTTATTATTTATTATTAAATTAAAATAAATATCCAAATGATTTTAATAGTAACTAGGAAAATAAAAATAATCACTCAATGTTTAGCTTCATTTATATTTCGGAGTTATAGGTGAATACAAATAATTAATGATACTCTTAATAAAAAATATTAAATCAAAAAAATCCTAGCATACATGATGAAACTCATGATTAATCCATATTTATACTGGAAAAAATTATTTATATAAAATATATTTAGACTCAATGATCGTATATTATGGTTATCCCAAACCCAAATACCATATATAAAAAACTCGATACCTACTACCTCGTTTTGGAGCTCAATGTTTTCATTAGATATGCTAAAAATCAATTGATTATTAGTCATAAAAATCTAGATAAATAATTCATTATTACATTAAATTGAACCAAAAATTACTTCATTACAACACATAAATATTTTTTATTACTCAATTTCATATATTTAATTCATATGTAGAAATATTAATAGAATCATATAGAAATTGGGAAACAATAGAAATGGATAAACACCAATTCATAGTTTTGGGTATCATACAATGAAATATATCATTGAATAAGAATATAAAAAAATATATAATTGAAATTAATAATCAAATAAATTCTATATATTTGAATATATATGGATAACATACCCACAAAAGGTGAAATAGGTAATCAAATTTGTAATAATTATAATAGATATCATAATTATATAATGAAAAATTATGGATATCAAAACCATATCATTGAAACCTTATTATAAAATACCATAACCATACCATCAAGGCCTTGGGTGGAAAAATCATATACATTAGAGGATGAATACACAATATAATTGTGATTTTTTGAATTATGAGACTTTATGATGTATAAAGTGGTCATATAATCCTTGACCACACTCATCACATACTATGTACAATAAATTCATCATATGAATGAAATAAAATGGTATGTAAAATAAAAAACATTATTCCATTAGAAAAACCATACATAAGCTTGGAAGCACAATAAATAATATTATATATTAATATTTTGAATACATACTATCAATATTTCTATAGTCAAAAATATGGTATAACATAGAAAGTAAAAATCGATTAAATGTTTTACAAAATGTTGTGTAATTAAATGTTATATATTGAAGGGTCTAATGAAATTTAAATTTAATAAAATAATAAAAATAGTGGATATGATATAATGTATATAGATATATAAATACCATATATATGGAAGAAAAGGTGAAATTTTTCAGAATATGAAATTAAAAAAAGAATTGATATAGAAAGTCATTTATAAATATTAGACGGAAAGTGTTAAGATTAAATATTTTGAATTATCAATTTAAACTCTAAAAAATAGTAAATAAAAAATAATTAATATATTTTCTCTCATAAATAAACGAAAATATTTTTAGTATGTTTTAGACTTTCTATGAAAATTTAAAAATTAATATTTAAAGAGGTCCACTTAAGAAAATTAAAATACATAGATGAAATTTCTTTTAAAGGGAATGAAGGAATGTTGTTTTAAATATAAAAAAAATAAAATTTCATATTATTTTTCTATAATATGGATTTTTTAAAATTATAGAAAGTTATTATTTTTAAAAGAGTAAAACATGAAATGTATCATGAAGTAGAAATGTTCACTTTTTCAGGTATTCATTAAAGAAATGATTTGGAATGGAACTAAATGGGGAATAATTAAATCAAGGATTCAATTAAAAATAAAATTTTAAACATAAAAAAATTATGTATTGTCAATATAAAAATACAGTAAATTTTATGTATAAATATGAAAATATCTACAATTAAAGAATAACTAAAATTATAATGTAAATTAGTTGAGTCCACTTACCATGGGTCATGTATCACTTGAAAACTCTTCAAAACTCCCAGAGTTTTTTCTTATATATGATAAATAAATAATTCATAAACATCATAATGTTCATTAAATAAATTATAATCAATTTATTATCTTGTTTCATTCATTTATTAAATTGTTTTTCCTATTTCGATAATTTTGAGTTCTTCACTCTGTAGTTGCATTATCATTTCAATATAATTGTAACAGTTAGTGGAATTTTCCAAATAATTTAAAAATATAAAAGTCATCGATATTTATATTATTTATAATTTCAAAAAAATAAATCTTTCAATGTTTAATAGATAGTTCAAAATTGTTTCAAATTCCAAAACACAACATAGTGCATAAAATTTAGGAGATTATTTTCACATGGATTGCTTACTTTTAATATTATCAATAAAATTATAATTTTATATTTATGAAAAATTATTCATTTATTAATATTATATTTATTTATGAAATCCATTTTAAAAAATTCCATGTATGGTGTTACAAATCAGTTGATAAAATTATTTGTAAAGGAATTTTAAACCATCCATGTCAGAATGATTGATATATAAAACTATGAAATTGATTCCAATGAAAATTTGAATAATATAATTAATATTATAGTATGATCATATTATTAATTTCATGATGTAATAATATTTTATAGTATTTATAATGATTAGGTATATAAAACAAAAAAGAAATTATTTAGAAGGGATAAAAATGGAAGTGTTCCTTATATACTTCTGACACCTCTATTAGATTACCCCTTGTGGATTCTACGAATGAAAATTAAATTATAATGGAGATTTAAAAAATCTATTAAAGGGTTCTTAGATGATTCTTTAGTATTTTTAGTATTTGGTGTTTTGTAAATTAATAGAAATGGATGGAAGAGGGGTCTATTTATAGGTGAAGTGGAAGGTGTTTCAAAAATAAAATACTAATTTATTTATTATTATATATCAAAACTATAGACACTATTTATTCTTGGGAAAATAAATAGTAATTTTTTCTTGTTATTATATGATATTTGTTGCCTAAACCATCTTGTATATAATTAGTCATATATTTATCCTGTAATGGGAAATATTGTATTTTACGACATTTCACAACTCATCATCATATTTATCTCTTTATGAAATATATTATAAGATCATACCTAACTAATTCAAATCTTTTAATTCAAAAAAATATCATATTTTACAATATATATATATATATATTTTATAATTTCATTATTTATATATGGTATTAAAATTATTGTTTTGATAAATAACGTAAAACACAATATAGTAAATATATACTCTTATGTTACATTTGATGATTAATTATTATGTCACCAATGATTTATCCAAACTCTATGTAAGACATTGGTTTTATGATTTTTCATTCTGTTATAAATATTGTAAAAAGTGGATCAATTCATGGAAAATGAATTGATACATGCATCCTCAGTTGGATAAAATTTGATGGAATTATTTTCACATCGTTCATCATTCTATTGAGAATGAATTAAGGCCAAAACGAACAATGGCTGAGGTTCATTCCATGGGAATTAATTTTGATTTTTCTATCCCCCATTATTTGCGCTTTTACCATTGGATCCCCATGGACATGGTTCGACTTTAAGGTTGTTCAGCATGCGATCAGACCCCCAGATTGGAGGAAACCCAAGATTGTATTCCTATCTTTGTAGATATGTCTAAATGAACCAATATCTACAAATATTTTGGATTTAGGACACCAATGGTATCTTGGTTATCCATAGAAGAGAAAACAATAACATGCCTAGTGGGTCAGTCCAACGAGGTAAGGTGGAAGCAGTGCAGAGGCCGGGTGAGGCGAGCGGCTGATACGATTAGTAACGATAGGAGGTGGCTGAAGGTGATAGCCATAGGCGGCTGGAGGCGATGACCAAAGGTGGGTGAAGCTTTGGGGACAGAGTTGAAGAGTCTTGTGGGATCCCCGAGGGCACGGAGGCTAGAGTGGATGTGTTGTTTGGAGTTTCATGTTGAGGTGGTTGTGGGGAATAACGAGGTTCAAGATGTGTCCAGGAGACCACATGAGACATAGACCATTGGAACGGGCTAGACGCGAAGGGCCAGAGTGGGAAATCAATGTGTGACAAGGAAGCCAACATTCTAGGAGGGCCAGTGGTCTAGAGTAGGCTAGAGCGGGCTAGAATTCTAGGTGGTTTAGAGAAGGCTAAAGCGGGCTGGGCTGGGCAGACTAGGCCAGGCTGAACAGGTTAGACCCATGTTGGTCCATGGTATAGTCAACCCCCTTATGAACCATCAAACCCCCATAAAATTTGAACCACACATCCATTCGATGAACCATATATGGAATTGGGACAATAATTATGAGAGGTCACTTTTAAAACCTATGGTAGGTTTTATATTGGACATAATTCTAGTAATACAATCCATTTACATAGGCAGTACTAGGGTATAAGGGATATGGTTCATGTGACTACTGCTCACTATGAACCCTATCATTCTACATGATATGATTCTCTCGTCTATTGAATCATGGATGAGTTTCATGAGGTTTCGTTCACTTTACCTATCCCCGAAAGGTTTGTTGGTATGATCACATACTATGATGAGTATGATCCCATCAGCAGGAATTCCTAGATAGAGTGTATTGAATCCCGTGAGAGTCCTGGTGCAAGATCCTTTATTCATCTTCATCACCTAGGAAGAGTTCCTTGTATCGATGTTCCCAAAACTATGGTGATTGTGATCCCCTACATAGAAGATTAATCTAGATGGAGTTGTTGGTATCACCCCATGACCATGTCTACGATCCTCATATAATGTATCGTATCTCTCTTCAAATCATTTTACAAATATCTCCCTCATTATGGTTCCAGATGAATGGTACTTCTTATATGGAATCATCAGATCCACCAGACTTAGTAGTGTGTTCTGTCAGATGAGTGAGTCAGGGAAATATTCGAACAGAATCCCTAGTGTTGGTATATACTGGTTAGGACATACCCTAGACTTTGTGGTTTGATTTGTGTATATCTTGACATTCTTTTTATATGTTTTCAACATATAATTGAGTAGCTTTTACTATACCACTTATTTATGTATTTATTTGTTGTTTTTTGGGCGTCTTACTGAGTATTTTCATACCCCCCTACACGGGCTTCTCTCGCACAAGTCATATCTTTTTCAGGAGAGGGTCCTTCTGACAGAATCCAGGGCAGACCTAAACTGGATTGAGCCTTGTGAGATCAAGAAGGATGAGGTTATCATAAGGAATCTTATAGGATATCCAACACATGGAATTTATGTTGGATTAGGTAGAGTTTTATGTGTGTGATTTTCAGAAACATGGTTACATAACTTCTTATTGACATGATTCTATTCTGGCGCTGTTTATTTTCTAGCACTTTCACCTTCACACTATAGTTGTAGGTTATATTGGTTTTCATGCATTGTTTATTAGTGTCTTTACATTTCCACATGGGTGTCTTGGAGATTCACACATGCCTAAAATTAATTAAGGATAATCTCTCCCATTTGGTTGATATGCCTACTCAGTGCCAGGAACCATCCTCAAGCCTATAGGAGGTAGGTTATGGAAGTCACAACATGGATCCCTCTAGGATGATTTGTGACATTTGAGGTGTAAATCCATCCCCTTGAAAATATAATATAATGAATTAATTAATTTCAGTGATATTTTATGTTTGATTTGTTATTATACCTCAATAGGGATTATAATTAAATTTTACCAATGTGGAAAGGTTTATATGACACAATTTATCTATTTTTAAAGATTATTTATATTTATGATTCATATGATGAAATATTATGATATATATCTCAAAAAACATGTTAATTATATTATCATATAATTACTTATATAGAAAAAATTTCCCCACCATTTCGCTCTCTTTATATACTCATGATTAAAGAATATTTTTTCCAGATACCTTTCTATATATCTCTCTTCAATTTTTTTTTGGTCTTTTACAAACATGTTTTATAAAAATTATTTCAAAAATGTCTTAATATCACTACGGGTATGATTAAATTAATTTGTAAGATTTTTTACTATAAATAAAAAATAATTTAAAAGGAAGGCCCATGTAATTTTAAAAATAATTCATTTTTGTATTTGATCAAAAAGGATATCGGAATCAATTTCATAACATGTGCGTCATTTATGGGCATCATGAACAATATATGTTTTAAATATTATATTATAAGGTTCATGTTTTATATTCCAACAAATGTATTTAAAAAAATTGAATTTTAATATTTAATATTAGATTTTTAAATTCATATTATTTTCCTCAAGAAATGTTCCTAGTGTCTTTTAAAAATCATTTACCATATATTATGGAATCTATTTTTTTAATAATACATTACAAGGGATGTCGTCTAATGATACCATTCTTACTGTTTCTTGGGATGTTTTTTATGATATTTTTTTATGAAACCCATTTCATTACCATAATATAAGATATGATTGGATTATTATGAAACCCATTTCATTTCATGGGTTCTACAATGATGAATATTTTTTGATATTTTTGTATAAAAATTTATGGATTATGTGATTGGTGTTACCTATATCTCCCTCAAATTAATTGGGTATTTATTAGTTTTGTATGAGCTCAAATGGAACATGGGAATTTATCACATTCTCAAAATTGGGTTCACTAGTTGTTATCCCATGCCTGAAAGAGGATACATAAGAGTTTATTCTAAGATCAATGGATGTAAACGTGTGATTAGTCTATTCCTAACACATTACAAATGACTTGTTGGATAGCCTTGATAGAAGATTTTATATTCATATGTATATTCTATAAATACATGTCCTATTACAATAGTATGTTATCATGGATCATGATATTTTATTCCATTGTAACTCATGTAATTTGAATTTGAAATATTTATTCCATGTAACATTTACATGATTTATGATATTTGAGTATGGTTTTTATTTTTTATTCTCATGATCTCATGCCCATATGCTTATGTTATATTAATATCTCTATTTTTTACGCTTACTAATCATATAAGGTAAACCATTCTAATGATTCATTTCCATAGTATATGAAGAAATGTATTATATATGATATGTATAAGAAGGTTTTTAGTCATGAAGAAAATAGGAGGATATGGTGTAGCTCTCTTACACACCGTTTGTTTATATTTCCACGATTCCAATGGAACTATACCATTGACATCGTTTGGTGTTGGTATTTATAATTAAATTAGTAATCATCCAAAAATATATCATATCAATGTAGTAAATGTTTGGGTCCCTAGAGTTGGTATCATAGAATGGGTGTAGTTGTCCTTTGGAAACTAGGATGAGAAATTATTACTAAGAACCCTATGTATATGTTTATATATAATTATAAGGATAATAATACATGTAGAAAAATATCCTAGAATATTTCTGAAGGATATAACAAGTGGTTACCTAGAAATAAATCACTATCTAGAAACTATAAGTGGGCATGGTTATAAAATATATGTACCTATGGTTAATAACTCAAAAAATCATGTTAGGTTTGAAAAGAGAATTACATAGTATAGTAAAATTTGCATTATTGTGTGCCTAGTTTGACATTTTATTGGGTTATTATTCATAAATTCACAATTTTTTTATAAAGTATTATAATGTATTTAAATAATGACCATTAATTAGTTAGGTTAGGACTATGGTTATAAATATTTTAACGAAGTTGTGATGATTTAGACATCTTATATGCTATTCTTCAGGATTATGGGGTTTTCCATTATGAGTATTGTTACTAACATAATGAGTTTTGTTTTTGATAGTGGATGGAGCCTAAAGGAACCCTCTTAATCATGTGTATGACAGAACATGAAATTTTTTTACTCACGAGAAACCAAATTTAATGGTCGAAGGAATACAAAATATCATTATTATTCTCAAAAAAACGTTTTCATGCTATGAATCATGCCAAATATCCAAATGATAAAAAGAGGGATCATCATTCTTTTGAATCTTCATGACGTAACACCTACCATATTTATTAGTAGTTCTTGTCCTATAGTTGTTGAAAAATTAATCATTACCACTGAGAAGATATATATCATTTTCAAGAATTTAGAGCATAAAAATTTCATTTCTTTCATCTGTGACATGAATGGATAAGCATATGAATAGTGTAATTACATTAAGAATACATGGTAATAAGATAAAATTGACAGGATAGAGTTAGGTGCATTTATGAGATATTTTTTTAATAAATAATTCCCTAATAATATTTTTACAAAAATTGAGAAGTATCTACTTGTGAAAGAAGTAGAAGGATGGTGAACATTTTTGTACTATTGAGGAAAATTTAATATGACACTTGATATTAATTTTAGGTATTATCATCCGACCTAAAAGTAAGGTTGATTGATTATTATGTGGCTTAAAATGATTTTTCTGAATGGTTTTATCCATAATGGAATTTTGTAGCTAAAAAATATAATTTTGTTTTTACGAAAGTTGAAATGGAGGTTGGTGTAACCCATTAATCACATGGTTTTGATAAGAAAAGAATTATGGAAATACAGAAATCTATCAAATTCCTGGGGAATGGAAGTTGAGATTTTCTTTTTGGACAAATTTTTGAAAGGAAACTATGGAAATTATCCTAAGGGGGATGGTAAATATTTTAATTCTCGAAAGAAATTTTAACGAGCATATCAATGCCCACTGATTGGAATAAGTTGGATAATGATACAAATAGAGGGAAAACATCACATAATGAACCACCTAAACTCTAGTGATTTAAGTAGGTATATTTTGTTAATTAGGTTAATTAATACCCCAATCTAATGTAAAATGTGTTTCATAAGCACTAAATCCCTCTAATGGGAAATAATATGTGTAAATTTAATCATATAACAATGGATGATGTGAATTAATATAATTATGGAACAATTATCCTCAACTCCTTTGTTGGGAATTTCATTTTAATTTTTTATGAAGGAGACCTATAAATATTTTATTTTTCATCACTTAGTGGATCTTGATGAGATTTTACGTATTTATTATATCCCTTGACATGTATTTTGGAGTGATGAAATAACATTTGATATTATATTGATGCAAGGATGAACCTACAGTTCCAGTAGAAATTTTTTGCCAAAGAAAATACATTATTTAGGAATATAAAGGGCGAATTATCATTTATAAGGGAATATACCTCCATGTATGATTATCTTAAGTGTTATGGATACCATCATGAGTTTATAAGTTTATGTTTTATCATAACTTCAATGCCTTAGACACCAATTTTCGGGGTTCTAGTGATTGTATTTTGTCACGATTAAGGATATTTTGGGAAATATTTATGGAACACAACCCTTTACCTATGTTTTAGTGAACAATTAATTTGAGGTGGAAGTCTATTAAATTTTTTGGAGATTAGAATAATGGTATTAGAATCCTTTAGGGTTTATCTTGTCATTTATGTTTTGGTAGTTATTCATTATGAAAATTTGTTAATTTTATAGGAATTATATTAGTATAGTTTTGAAAAATAAAAGATAACATGCGTGATGGGTGACAACTTATTGCATCTGGAAAGTCTATAGGGTGTGAACCCACAAACAATGGGAAAAACATATATGACACCTATCACTAGCCTATGTGAAATAGTATTTATGTTGCGACAACATTAAATGAAATACACATGAGTATGCATCTTGGTGTTTTTTATGTCACCATATTAATAATAAGAGCTATATTTTTATGGATGTGCTCTTACCATTATCCATGATAAAATATAAATGGTAAAACATCCCAATGTATTTTTTTTATAGAACTCAACAAAAAAAATAATCTGAATAATTATATACGGGTTATATTATATCTCCATACAATGTTATCACACATAATCACTGCTAGAGAATATTTCTATCTAGATCATATTTATAGGAAATACAATATATAACTATATTGATAAGATGGGTACCAAATTCATTTTCATCTAATAAGAATTTGACATTTAGTTCAATGTTCTAGAGGTGAATTTAGCACAATCATGATAATATGTTATGTTTTAGTAATTCATATCATCCACAAATATATTATTAGTAAGAGATAACAATTAAAACAATAGTGGATATACTGAGATCTTAATCTATGTATATAAATGGAGATTGGGATCAATACCTTCCTCTAGTAGAGTTTTTACACAAATATAGCTTCTAATAATGAATTCTCATAGATCCTTATGAATCCATTTATATAAAATGGTTTTAAACACCAATGTAATGGGATTATGTTAGAGAAAGAAATTTATTAGGACAGTAGTTCATATAATAAATGACTGAGATTTTTAGAGAAATTATGAAACAAATGAGGATAGTAATAATTCAATAGAAATGTTATGCATTTAATAACTGATAAAATAAGGAATTTTATGTTAGTGAGAAGTTATTTCAATAAATTTCTCAATAGGAGATGGAAGGAAAACCATTTTCTAGGTATGTCAGTCCCTTTCATATTCATGATATTATCTAGATGGTAGCTTCTCATTTTTTTTTCGTCCACTGAACCTATCACATTTACATGATATCATCCATGTATTTATCCTGAAGAAATATATACTTGATCTATCTCTTATACTGATATGAAAGGTCATACCGATGGAGCATGATCTTTATTATAAAGAAAAACATATGGATATTTTTTTTATCAAATGTAGAATATTATAAAATATAATATTACTCACTATTTTAGTGTTTTGAGGTGAATTAAATATCTGGAAAAATATATATATAGGAAACTCTTAGTAAAAATGTAATAATTAATTCATTGGATATCTGATCCTGGTTTTTATTACAGTATATTTATTCTTAAAAAAACATTTCTTCAAAAATGAGTTTTCATGGTTTTTATGAAATAATTAATATTAATTTTGAGAATTTTTTTGAAAATTATTTCAAAAAATTAATTTAATGTTTTTATTCATTATTTCAAAATAAACATAAAATGATTTTTTATAATTTTCAGGAAATTTTTAATTTTAAATTAATAGTCAAAATTGTTATATTCTTTGATGAATCTATTTTCTTTTAAATAATATACAATGTAAATTCTATTTTTATTAGTTTTTAAATATCATTAGTTCCTTTTAATATTATTTTTTCCTTTTAACATAATTTTATATGTGATACTATATAGAAACAATTTATTCTTAAATGGGCGATTTTCTGAAAAATAAGTTTTGATTGGGTTTTGTCATTTTAATTTTTAGTTTAAATATATAAATTTTATATATTGATTTTTGAACAATTTATCCCTTATTTTTAATCATGATTTAAAAATTTAGTAAATACTCATATTTTATTTTTAGTCAATATGTATGGAAACCTATGTAATATTTTATCACCATGGTAAAGTGTAAATGAGGTAATTAAGGGTAAAAGTAATATGACAAGTTCAATAAAGCAGCTTAACACTTATTCTAAATTTTTTTTATGATTAATACTCATTCATAATTAATCTTGGTTCTAAAATAGTTCTTTTTGTTTCTATTTGGAAGTCATTATAACATTTATACTATTTATTTAAGAAAAAGTCAAAGATTTCATACCCATTATTTTGAAACCAATAAATATATTAATATAGAGTTATCGAGATGATATTTTCAATAATAAATATTATTCTAAAATATAAAATATTTATCTTTAAAATATTTATATATTTTATATTTATAGTGGATAAATAACCACCTTCAATGCATACACATAATCGATGTATTAATTATTAAATTATTGGAATTAAAAAATAATTTATATTTAAAAAATTATAATATTTATAATTTGATATACATAAAAAGATCCATGAATTTAATAGATTAATTTCACATGGTAAGGATATAATAAAATATTTTGTTCTAATTCTATTTGATAGCTAGATATTGTTAATGTCAAATTAATAAATAGTTCTAAAAACAATCATTAGGAAAATTTTACAGTAAATAATATTTTAATTAAATGTTTAAAAGTACTAAAAACATAAATTTATTCAAATGCATGGTATATGTTTAATAACATCTATGATAGTCCATTTATGTATATTTTTTAATTTTATAGTAAATTTTTTGATCGTTTTTAGTAGAAACATTTAACAGTACAATAATTATCAAATAAAGTTAAGAGGAGGTAAAAAAAATTTTAATGGTACGACGATTAAATAAACATGAAAAATAATTAGTATATTAATGTGATTCTTCCTTTATCAAATTATTTTATAATTTCAACTATTTAATGGACACTTTTCCATGGAAATTACATTTATATTGTATAAATCAAAGATACTAACAAAATGTCACTCTCCTTGAATTTAATGGTATTATGTGTCCACATGGGTATAAATGTAATCTAAGAAGTAATGTAAATGTTTATTTTTATTTGAAAGAAATTATATTAATTATATAAATTTATTTTGAATTATATAAGCACCATAAAATCTTATACAATACTAATAAATTATTTATTAAATTAATAGAAAAATAAAATAAATTTTTTAAATTTTTTAAATTTTCGATAATATGAATAAGTTATTGGGTGAAACAAATTTTTATGACCTATAAGAAATATTTAATAATATTTAGATTATTATATTATCATTCATGAATTGAATTAATTAATATGTAATAAAATTAAAAGAACAGTGAGAAAATTTACCTTAATGATAGTTTATCAAAATAATATTTTATTAAATTAATTTTAATTTTTAAAAACATTGTCATTGCAAGTGGGAATTTAATATATTCTAACACATCATAAATGTCATATTTATGATTCATTTTTTATTTTTAAGAACATTATTGTCCCATTATGATTAAAATAGTGGTTATTATAGTTAAGGTTAAAAATATATAACCATGGTGTCAATCAAAATGATAACCTTTAAAATGAAACCCAAAAAGATTTAAATTATATATTATTTTGGTATTAATACAATATAATATATTATTTTCTAATTAATTTCTATATTGACTCATTTTTATGATAAATTAATTTATTATAATTTAATCTCATCAGAAATTCCAAAGGTACCCAATACCTCAATTATAAAAGGGCACCAAATAAATAAATTATTCACACATAATTGACCCATATATCCTAAAACACACCTAATGATTTCACTTCAAAACATCCTTATCTATGTTATAGAGGTCATGATTTAACAAAAAGTCTAACCCAATTGTATCTTTTAATAGATCTTAAGGGGGATTCTTTAAGAGAAGGTAACCATCTTAAAGAACTCTTTAAATATTATTTACTCTTTTACATAATATTATTATTTTCTAATAATTATAAATTAACAACACTAGTATCATCAGTATACTAAAATTTTATTATGTTTTTGGAAAACTAATTTTTATCACATCTTGATCCTATGAAAACTGATATCATTTCATGTTTATATATATGCCTTACCATCTCCACCTAGTGGGGTAATTGTTTTTCTTTACCACTATACTAAGATCATAATAACGATATAAATAATTATTATATATGACATTTATGACAAAAATATTATTCTGTAATGATAAATTATTATTCACCTTTCTTTAATTCAATCAGATGAAATGTTAAATAGTGTTCATGCATACACACGATGTACTGTCTCTGTGAACCCTGTTTTCCATTTTAATTTATATACCTTTTATATAAATATATATATGCATTTATAATGAATATATATGATATGTCTATCAATATTAACATTATGGATATGATGGAACAACGATAAAATTAGAAGGAATGAGACTCGTAAATAAAAACACACAATAATACATAATGTAGTAATCTCTATGAGTAGTAATTTAATAATTGGGTGATGAAAGGGTATATGTAAATCATGTATTTTATGAAATATTTGATAATGGTTATTGAATATATTTATAATAAAACTATATTGTTAATACATGATATTCAGACACGTATGAATGAACTCAAACCAAATGTAAGGGTTTATTTCAAAATCTCATCAGTATTCGGGACTGATTATGCTTAATTATTTATAGAGGAATATTTATTTTCCATGACCATATTTCATAACAAAATTCATAAAGGTTTCTAATAATATCCCAAAATAATTTAAAATATTTTTAACCATCTTTTAATTTTTATAGAATGGAATTTAATAGAATATTTTTCCATTTTCCAAATGAGGGGCTTTGTTACTTTGTTGTCAAAAATATTGAAGAAATGTTTTTCTAAATTATATGGAATGAATGGTTTTCCCACTTTAATGACTACATAACGC
The DNA here is from genome assembly GCA_963277665.1 of Viscum album. NCBI lineage: Eukaryota > Viridiplantae > Streptophyta > Magnoliopsida > Santalales > Viscaceae > Viscum > Viscum album. The sequence goes on from OY728137.1 coordinate 1,023,918,895, forward strand.
ATTGATGATTAATAAAAATGATTAAAATGATATTTTTAATAAAAAAAATTCTCTTATATGTTCATAATTTATTACAAATAAGTGTTTTCAATATAAAATTGTAATTTTTTAAAAGGTTTTCCAATGATGTTTTTAATGTATCTTTATCAATGATATCATCAGTTATTATGTTTTATGATTTACTATGGTTATTATATTTGGATACATCTATAATTTTTTTTATTGGATGGTCTCAGATTATTTTGATTAAATATATCCTATTTTGATACCAATGTTCATATTGTTTTCGATGGTTTATGAATATATTGATTGATTGGGGAATGTTTTTAAAATTTCACATTATTGTTTCAATATGATTAAGTAATTTTTTAATTTTTCAATCTTTTCATATACAAAATTAATTGGTCTTATTATTTTAAGGGAGGGGGCCACTATATCCCATTGATTGATTGGTAGGTCTTATTAGACACAATAGTTTTCTTTTGGGATGAGGTCTCATCAATTTATATATGGTGTCCAAGGAAAAGCATTGATAGTATGTTTATGATATAATTTTCATTTCCAGACTGAAGATACAACTCATGTTGCAACTACCCCAATCCCACCACTATAGGCCAGGGGCTAGTGACCAACTTTGAAGATATAAATAACATGAGAATGCATTTTATTATGCACTGATATGCACACAAACAGACATCTCGATGTAGTATTTTAGAGTAAGTAACAATAAAAGAAGAAACAATAACAAGAAAACATTCATGAATCTAAGACCAATAGGCGGTATAAGAGCACAGTAGTTTAAATAAACAATTAAAGGGGAAATACTTTCATAGCTAGAAATAGGTCTCATCTTGAGAAAACTGGAAATGTAAACTGTAGAGAGTTCTAGATTCAGATATCCTTGCCTCAACCACCATATGAAGTCCAAAGAACTATGTATGTATAAGATCCTATAACGTCACTTATGACCTGTATATTATCTTCATAAGATAAGAAATGTTTGAGAAAACACCATACAATGGTGATTATATAAATACCAGGTAGGACACCATAAAAAATAAAGGGCGAATAGTAATATAAACACCATGAATAGAAAGGTTATAGATAGAATGAGATTCTAAGTGAAGTGAAGGTGAATAGCTCAAGCCAAACGTAGAGAGGGAGTAAACTCATACAAAAAAGCTTCTCACTATATTGAGTAGATGAACTAAAAATTGATTATTTTCCACAAATAGTTGGAGAGTTAACTAAACCAACCATAAAAAGGTAAACACAAAAAATTATGTGGAATACCCCATCCCGTACATCTTCAAATCTCATGGAATGAGAGTATCCAAATCCAAAGGTTAGGATAGATAAGTATATATATATATTCTCATTCAAAATAAACTCAAATGATATATAATGGGGATCTCTATGTCACATCATATCCTATGAAGAACATTCACCAATACTTTCATAAGTCCATAAACAATTCTCGTAATCTCATTCGCCTTCTGAGATGTATTTGTTAAAGGGAATACAAAAATCATCACTATGACATATTATTGAGGGGATCTAGGTAGAGGGTAAATTTTCTAGTATAATAGGAGGGTTACATTCATATAGTGGATGGAAGACCCATTCCCAACCCAATAGTTGGGTTCCACTTTGGTGGTAAAGGTCCCATTCCCATCACATTTGGAGAGATCCACTAAAGAAGTCATAGAGGACCCATTCTCAGCTCGAATGGTGGGTTCACTAAGGGTTTCATCGAGGACCCAAAACCAAATCGGCAAGAGGGATATACTAAAGAATGATTATATGACCCATTATCATCCCAACTGTAGGGTTTCACACTAGAAGTCTATAGAGGACCCATTTCCCATGCTGAAAGGAGGGTTCCACAAAAGATATCAAGGTACCATGCCCATGACAACTGTAGGGTTCCACTTGAATGTCTTTAGAGAACCGATGCGCAACCCTCTTAGAGTTTTCTACTCTAAAAGTCATCTAGGACCCAGGACGAGCCCAGCTTGAGGGTTCCATTCGAGATGCCTTTGGTGATCTTGCGTGATCACTACCACCGTCAAGAAACACTTAACAACAGGTATTACCCAGAACATTCCACATTATATCTGAAAATCTAAGAACATGGGTACCATGGAATTATACATGGAAAAAAACTCACTATAGAATAAACAAAGGACAATATCCATTTTGAAACCATGGAGATGTGGATCCTTCATGTTTCCTCAAAAGGAGAGACAATGTTCCGTGCATATGAGGGGACCCACATTGTGTGTGGTCCTGTTCCACCACTTCTTCATGTCCTTGGATAGAACCCAAATCCCAATCCAAATAGATTTACACACAATCAAGGTGGACTATACAGTGTTTTCATGCAATCCAAGACCAAGCCTTTTCCTTCTATCCATGTTCGTGTACTCAAACAGTTTATTTGTACTTTGGGACATGGAGTGTTGCTTCAAATGGGGTTTTACATATGTTCCCTAACCATATCTATGTACTGAAAAACATTTCATGAGTATATATGTGTGATTCTTCACACTTATCACTTATATAGGAAAGTTGAACACAGTTAGTAGGAGGGATAAAGATCATGATATCTTTATAATTATCTAAACCCCATACTACCACATCTGAGGGGATACACACCATATATATTTCATGGTATGTAGTGTAGTCAAGATTGCAATATATTTTGTGATCCACAATCCAAACATAAAACATGTCCATTCCACCACATATCCCCCCCCTCATTTCTATTCAAAATAAATGGATTGCACTATGGATTGACATTTTAGACCATCGTTCTTTGGAAATTTGATTTTATAATTAATTTTTGGACCATCACTTGTTTCACTTGCCACATGTTCATTCGACCTTGAATATTTTCCACTGATCATTGAAACAAATATCTAAAATCCACAAACATCATAGATCTACCCATGATTCATCAATTATTCCCTCATACTCCAATATGATGTGATTTTGGGGGGTCTAATTTGGCTCGGTACTGCCCAATAATGTTGAACAATGATGATAGGGTCTTACCAGTGATGAACGCAAATAAATTGAGGGTGACAAGGAAGAAAAACATTTTTAACCATCGTTGGACATGATTTCATAGATAAAGATCAGGAACATGAATATGTTCTTAGGAAACCATAGAAATAACCAATTTAATCATTACATAGGTGCATACAATGGTTTAAAAGATGGTGAAATCTATAAATATGATTATTCATCTCAATCAATTTTTTCAAAGAGGGAGTAATCAAAAAATTGATTACTCTAACTATGATATTGGATCGTTCTTCATCGAAGACCCACTCTCTATGGATTGAAAGAATTATCTGCATTTTCTATGTCCTAATCTGCTCTGATCCATAGTTTCGTTGTATTTAGATGTGATCCACCAATAGAAGAAGGAAGGATAAGCTCTTAATAGTTCTAGGGATATGATCATAATGCTAAAAAAGATTCATTAATTTTTTATTTATATGATAAATGTATGAATGGATGAATAAATTAATTAATCCACTAATCTTACTAACAATACATGAGGTATCTAAATACCCCTCACCGATGTATTTTATGTTGATCGTAGGGAGAGCATCATGTTTTGGACTGAACCATTGTCTCATATATCTGATCTAATATTCTGTTTAAATGTTTTCCCATTTTTATTAATAAACTATGTATGCATAATATAAAATATTTTTAATGTTTTTATAAAATTATTTTCGGGCACCCCTGGTATCAGAATCAAACATTGTCTTACATCCTATCTTCAGAAATATATATAGAAATATTTCAAATTCACAAAAGAAAAAAATGGGACTCTACATCCTTACCAATTTAAATACTTTCATCCCCAAAAGTAATAATTAAATAAAAACATAGTATACTAAGTTCACATCTGGATCTCCTACTCCCTAGAGATCTCTTGAACATTCTTGGGTTGTCACAACATGAAATCCAAGGGGATGGACTATCCACATAGTTTACTCTCAAATTGATCCTCGATCACTAATGTGTGCTTCAAAAAGGAGGATAAATCATTTATGTTCATATTTAACTTGTCGATGATTTACATGGGGTAGTGAAAAAATACCCTTGGCTATTTCAAGTGGACGATTCCTCAAATTCACATCATTTCTGGGGGTAGGGAGTGGTGTTACGAAACCTTACCAATCCTCTGCATGATCTCAAATGGCCTGATGATTCTCAGGGATAGTGTTCCTCCCCTGATGAAGCAATGAAATCCTTGCCATGGGTATACTAATAGTCAAACACGGTCTCAATTATCGAACTCCAAGGGAAAACGACTATGATTGTCATAATATTTAGGCTACACTAAGCAATCTACCCTTATTCACGGATGACTTGGAGCTTCTTCATCATCTCCTACACCATCTCTAGGCCCCCAAGATATGTCTTGTCAATATATATCAAGAATAATGGTGACTTGCAGGGTCACATGTTCCTAACCACCTATGGTGCGTTGTTGGTGGTAGAGTAGAATCTATTTTTGTACGCAATCTCTACCAAGGGAATGTGATCCTCCCGGCTCCAGCCAAATATAACACATAATCACTCATCAAATCTATTATCTCCCAGATGGTGCACTCATTCTTCCAATATATCGGGCCTTGAAATGTAGTAATTATCCTCATATGGGTCACGAATTACCCATGCAGGCCTCTCCACAATCATGATGTAAACCACTCTTCACCATCAAAGATAATTTCCTAAGGAACCCAATGAAGGACAATGATCTCTCATCCATTAAACAGGACCAAAAAATGCACTAAACAACGATCCCTGAGAGATATAAAGTCCATAACCTTCTTGAGTTTGTCAAATATCACCCATATGGAGCTACGACCCATCAGTATCCATGGATGACCTATTAAAAAGACCATGGGCATTTCATCCCACTTCCACTCCATGATCACAAGGGGCTTCATCGAGCCTACCAGAATATGGTTCTCTGACATCACCTACTGAAATTTAGGGAACTAATATAAAAACTCATCTATGATATTCTCATTATGGACCACAAAAAAATCTAATGAAGGTCTCTATACATATTCTCCACATTGGGATGTATTTCTAGGAGTTAGGTTTGTAACTCTTGCATCACCTACTCTTGTATCATCACAGAAACCATCGTCCATCCCTTGAAAATATATTAAGTGATTCCCACGATCGTAATATCTATATAGTGATTCCCCAATGTATATATAGTTGTAAATGACCATATAGTCTATGTTTCCTTGATGGGACTCTTTCACATGATCGATAAATAGCAGAGTCAACAACATCAACTATAGAACAATTTAACCCTCTTCCTCTACTAGGATAAATAGTATAGAGGAAAAATGATTTGAATCATCATATTCCAAGTGATCCTAGAAAATCCTATTAACGGAATATGAAACTACATTTCCCTTTTACAATGTATATACATTGTTGAAGTCATAGTCTGGTAGGAACACCCACCAGTGTTGCTATCCAGGATCATGTATCTCTTTGTGAAGATGGAAATTTTACTCCAATGGTCTATAGAACCTATAAAGTGATCCCTCTTGATGGTATTGCTTTCACATCCTTAGGGAAAAGAATATTCTACAAAATTTTGTTTGTGAGTTTCATATTTTTACTCATGGGATTCAACAACCTTGACCTATATGTGATAACTGTATCCCACTACATAAAATCACAATTGAGCCAAGCTCCCGAGGAATCGAAATACACTACATAATCCATGCACAACTCTGGTAGCCTTAACATAAGAGCAATTTTTATCCCCAACCTCAACTTCTCGTATCCACTCTAAAACAACTCAAACTAGGTTAATAGTTTTCCTTTCTATGATAATGTGGTAAAAGGGGATTCAATTTTGGGGAATTATTACACAAACCTCATGTAGTAATTTTCCAATCCTAGAACTCAGTACACCTCTAAGACGCTCTTGGGTGGATCCCAAAAATAACTTTTGTGATCATTACTGGGTCTAATGAAAAAACATCCTAGAAATGACATTCCCCAAAAAGTGACCCTCATAAATCCAAAACTCGAACATCAAGATCTTTTAATATATATGGTTATCTTGAAGGAAGTCTAGTATTATACTAAAGTTCGTTGTATGCTTCTCCACTTCTGTAGTGTAGATAATTATCTTATTGATAAAAAAATTTGTCCATGTATGGTTGGAAGACATAGTTCATCAAATCCATAAACTTTTCAAAGGAATTATTAAATCAAAAGGTAATCACTAGGAATTAATAGTGTCTTTAGAGACATCATAATTCTAATAGTGTTATATCTTCTTTTAGAACGATCAAATACTGGTATCCAAGCCTCATGTATTTTATTTAGAACCCTATCATGCCTCAAAACACGTCAATGTGTTTTTCAAAAATCATAAAAGTATAATTTTTTGTCATTGTCTATTTCCAAAAATCAAAATCCACAATAACCTGTATAGTCCCATCCACCGTTTTCAAGAAGATATAAAAATATACCCATGGGGACACACTAGTTCTGATGAAACCCTTTGAAAATGGTCATCAAACTACTACAATATCTCCCAGAGTTTAGAAGGATCCATATGATTAGCTATAAAAGATATCAAAAATCCCTGGGAAGAAAGTTGATGAAATAATAGATCTACCACATTAGATGTAATATAGGAACGTAATCAATGAATAAATCTATATAATCCAAAAAAATTAAAATAATCCAGAATCTTGATGATCCAATTGGACTAAGGGATACACATGCCAACTGATGGGTGATGTGATGTAACCTCTTTCTTGAAAAACCCATTCACCCTTCCATGAGATCCTTCTCACCCATAATGTTGAATCTCATCCCATCAATTCATAAAACTATGAATCATATACAATGATATTAAATATGGGATTAGACCATAGACATCATATCCATAACCAAGATGAAATAAAAGTATTTCTATTGTGATGTCCAAAAAGTCCCACATGAACCACTCTCCACAATGAGACAAATTTCATATCCAATATATAAAAGATACAAAAGAAGAATTCCCATAAGATCCTTACGATGAAGTTGATGGGAAAGTTCCTCAACTAGGAGCATCCGTGATCACAACAGATGTATAAAGATGACGCAATGAATAACTCATATATATAATAATACTGAATCAAGAATAGAATAAATATACATTATGACTCTAATAATCCCTTATTTTGTATAGTTATATGCCTCCAGATCCTACAATAGTATTCAATACTTACTGTCATCTACCTGAGCCTGATATTGGCCACCGAGAGGGGGTGTTAGAAAAAATTATTGAGTAGTACACAAACTATATATCCAACTTTTTCTCTACCAGATATGTTTCCCTGGGGACCATCCTACGCTTTCCCTAGAGATACATGAGCACGACACTGTCTCTGTAGTGTTGGTATGTAAGATTTATATATTTGTTCCATAACATGTCTATTCATGTATTCATGAGATATGTGACCTCACATGTCACAATTACAGCACCGATCATCTCTATGATTCCATAGTTTTATGTGGTTTTCATTTACGATACAATCATGAACCCACGTTTGGTCGCAAAAAAGATCTCTTGCTTCGAGATCCAGATGAAAGGTGCTTCCTAGTGCCTATATATCACTTATCACTGTGACACACAATTATATCCCTAACAATATAGAATCCCAATGAAGGAAATCTCTCCATCAATAGTGCCTACTCTAGAACCCTGGAACAGTTGAGAGTGCCCAAGGGAACTAAACTTTCATGGATATTTCTATAGATTCCCTATTCAAACATCCATTCCCAGAAGTAGCCATCACATATCTTGTCAAGAGAGTACTGGGAATGTTCTATGAACCATTTTTTATTCTCAAATAGAATCATACCTCCTAGTTACAGATTTATAAGCACTCACATCTGAACTGAGCAATAACATCATGTGTAGTATTTATCCTGAAAAAATTGCAAGATGTTGATCTATGAGAGTGTCAGTTGTATGTGAATATATATATCATGGATCAACTAGTTACCAATAGATTCATGGAATATAATAGATACTAGTGAAACCACATAATCTGTCAGTGTCCAAATCAACCAAGAAAATACAGACCACCTACTCTAGTCAATTATATGTTTCCTAAGAATATAACTCACCATAGAACTTCAACTGCCTCTAGATATTGTACTCACAGAGTGTGTTATACCTACATGCAACCTCATCATGCTCTATTGATATGATCAGATGCTCGATAGGTGGAGGTGTTTCTACATTCTCACCTAGAGGAAGAATATCAGGGATGGACACTGAACTAATGCATCCACACTCATCTGATCTTCATCGGGATCCATAACTAGTAACCTCGATAGAAGTCATCACATTGTAATCCTAAAATTTATCGAGATGTATGACACTCAGATGAGCATATATAAAACAACACTTGGGAGAAAAATGATTAAGGAAATTCAAAGGCTAAATGTTATAAGATGCATGCTCCATTGATCCCCACAACCAATGTCTCTGTATTATGAGTTGGAAAGTGGGTTGTCAAGGTCCTAGGAAATAGATTCATTATCCAACCATTACATAAATGGATTCCATTTCTAATATACACACATGATATTCTACATAACTATTTCTGAAAATCAAAACCAAATCCTAATAAGGGGGTACTCTGAACACTGCCCCAAGGATTGAACCACCTTTGATACCAATCAAACACAAGCCAATTAAAGGCACCAATCATGCCACAACTACCCCAATCTCGCCTCCATAGTTCATGGTCTAGAAACCACCACCTAAGTAATAACTAAAAAAGGGTGTAATTTTCCTTCTTATCAGTATGCACAAAGATGGAGAAATCTAATTATAAGTGTTAAGGGAGTAAAAATAATATATAAAAAATTATATAAAACTAAGAATGCATGTAAACCCTCAAGAAATTACAAGACAATATTAGTGTAAACTTAAAAGAAAAGGTGAATGTAGACACCAGACTAGAAATATATCCCTATCGGAAATGATGGAAATTTAAACTTGCGAGAGAGATAAGATACAGATCTCTAGTCTACGACCTTCGAACGTGGTTCAATGTATCAGGTATCCTAATGCTCCTCTGAAGTCACTATAGACCTTTCGGTCATCCATATAAGATATAAAATGTGTTATAAAATCCTATGTAGAGTGATTATGTACATACCTAGTTTGATTCCCCAAAATATAAAGAGAGAAAATAGGATATTTAGTAGGAATAGAAATACTAGAGATAACACAAGATACAGTAAGAAGTGAAAGAGAACATATCATCACAAAATAAGAGAGAGTAAACTCATCCATACACAACGGGATCAACATAGTGATTATATAAACTACACATTGAGTCTTTTCTGTCTATAATAGGAGAGTGAACTCATCCAACAACATGAATCTAAATAAAAAAACAATGTGGAAAACCTTTCATGTCTACTCATGTTATGGAAATAGCCTGACAAAGTGAGAATATATGGATACAAAAGAATGTATATTTTTATGTGTGTGTTTACTCAGTCTAAATAACCCAAATGAGAATGATTGGGGATCTCTATCTCATATATCATCCCTCGAAGAAGAATTTCCAAATGTTTAAAATGTCCATCAATGATGTGCATCATCTCATTCATCATTCCAAGAGTAAATTTCATTGCCAAGGTAGGCATAGTCAAGATGTCTCATAGTTTATTTGATAGAATATCTATATAGAGAAGCCAAGACATGGTAAAATAGGAGGGTTCCACATAGATAGTCGATGGAGGACACATACCTTGCACATAAGGAGGTATCCACTAATTTGGTAGAGGTCCCATTCCTAGACCAGTTGGAGGGTTCCACTATAGAAATTGTCAAGGACCCAAGCCATCCTAGAATAGAGGGTTCTAATTGGGTAGTTTTCGATAACCCATTCTTAGATCAACAAAAAATTTCCATTGAGTCATTGTTATCAGACCAATTCCTAGCCTAGATATTGGGTTCCACTCTAAAAGTATATAGAGGGCCCATTCCATGTGCTAACAAGAGGGATCTTGTCAAGTCATCAAGGACCCATGGTTATCCCAACTAGATTGTTCAACTCAAAATTATGTAGTGGAACCATTCTAATCCCAGCTGAAGGTTTACACTCTAAATTTATTAATGTACCAATGTCTATCCCAATTGGATCATTTCACTCAGGGTGACTCTGGTGATTCTATGAGATCACTAATAACGTTGACAATCACCTAAGCATTAATATTTCATGGAAAATTCAACATCATATCCCAAAACCCACAACAACATGGAATATTTTGTTATAAATGTAAAGAAACATAACATAGGCTACTCACATGCTAAAAATGAGTCTAAATAATGGATATATGGAACCTTGATGTTAATCTAAAAGGAACCATGTAGTAAACAACATGTGAGGGTGCCTAAATTCCATGTTCTCATACTCCACCAATTGGACGTGTCCGTAGACAACTCATTGTTCTCAATACATATAGATGTATATGTAGTACTGGTGGAATATTCTATGTTTCCAAGCTATTCAGTTATGGGTCGTATACTGAATTCATGTCTGTGTACTTTGGTAGATGGTGTGTTTTTTTACACAGGGTGACGACCATTGGTTATAGCAATGACTGCGTACTTGGGAACAAGAAATGGTCCTAGAAATGTGATTATTCACATAGTTTTCACACATATGGAATGTGGTACAAGACATATATCAGGGTTAGGTGGCATGTCATCATTCTAATTATTCAAAACCCTATCCGCCAAGGCTAATGGGATTCATGTCGTGTTCTCTTCATGGTACATGACATGTAGTGCAATTTTTTTATATTTCTAGATCTTCAATCCAAACATCAAATAATGCTATTATTCTAAAGATATTCTCTCATTTATGTCTAAATTATATGGTTATTTTAGTGGTTTGATATTTCGGTCCTTCATTCATTAGAAACTAGTTTTTTTCATTCATCAAGGTTCCGTAAAGTGTTTTTCACATAATAGTTTCTTCCATACATGATTATTCGGCCTCCAATCATTGAAACAAATGTCCAAAATCTATTACCATCATAAAACTAACCTTTTTTCATCAATTCCTCCATCATACATGAATATATTTTGATTTTGGTGCCCTGTTCGGGATGATACCACCCATAAATATCAAACCGGGACAGTATGGTCCTACCAATGTTGAACATGAATTAATTTATTGGGAAAAGGCACAAGAACAATTATTTAATCATAACTATCAATGATTTCTTGGCTAAAAACTAGAATGAAAATATGGGGTTTGAAGAAAATTGATATAATCAATTTTATCATTACATGGTTGGTTGTAATCACCCACCAATTAGCATAGATCATAAAAATGATGATTTATCTCATTTAATTTAATGAATGGTGGTTTAAACCACTACGTTAAGAGTTATCCCTAGATATTGGATCATTATTATATGGGTAACAAGCTCACTAATGATCGAAGGGTGTTTTTGTGTTTGCTAAATCCCAATATGCTCTAATCCATAGCTTCATCATTATCTGAGGCCGTCCATTAGTGGATGGAGTAAGGAGAATCTATCAACTGTCTTAAGGTTATGTGGCTAACCCTGATTAATTCTCCATAATTAAATATCTATAGGAAAAATCATTATTTTCAATGAATGGTTGAATTAATTATTTTATTAATCAATTCAACGTACAACCAATGGGTGATGTATTCAAACATACATTGGTGGACTCTTTTAGGTCACACATATGGAATACACTGCATTCATAACTCAAATGTGGTATTTTATTTTTGATCTAGGAATTTGTTTTTGAGATATCCAATTTTCATTATGAAACAATGTGTGTGTGTGTATTATATAATATATCTAATATTTTTCTAAAATAAATATGTTCACACAAGACCTAGCAATTACATAATGTATCAGCACCTAACTCTCGAAATATATATAAAAGTATTTCAATGTCATATAAAAAAATATTTCTATAGTCTTGAATTATAAATTCTCCAAATATGAGATTAGTTATTCATCTACATATAAATATCTGATTTATTATAATGTCCATGGACTATAGACCCCTATATTTATTATATGATTATTTTATCCTTTTTAATGTAAAAAACATTAAATAGTTTCACAATAAGTATACAAATGTTTATTGTATTGGAAAAATTAAGATCAGAAAAATATTTTACACAATAAAACATCATCCTTTATTTAATTCTATATTTTATAGCTTCTTAGTGGTCCTCATGCTCTCCTTACAAACATGTAATCGCCTGAAAATTAACATCAATGAAAGAGGTGAGATAAAAGACCATTAAAACGATAGATAAGAACATGATTCAATATAACATGGGGTGACAATGATGATCATCATCATCATAACATAATATTTGGATCATAATAATTAGAAGAATAATTAGATAAAGGAATGGAATATGGAAATTAATAATCATGAAATATCATATCTTAGTAGTTAACTACCACACAAAGTTTTGAAAAAAGCTAGCATCATGTTCATGAATATTTCACATTATATCTTTAGATACATCTGATTACCCATTTTATTAGGGAACTATATAATTCCGAGTACTCCTGTCACATCATAACATTTTCATATGCTATATAATTCTAGTTTCACCTATCATATCATAAAATTTACCTTATCTTACATTTCACATAGAATATAAATCATTTTTGGACATAAAATAATCAATGCAAAGAAATAGGCCACATTTCATAAATAAAACATTCATGAATAAATATTAGGGTCATAAAAATAAATAGGTAATTACACCCTTGGTATAATAATCATTAATCTTGAGTGAAGAAGAAACAAACTCAAGGGAAGTAAAAAGTGTGTTTTTAGAATGAATAGTTCTTTTGGTAAAATAAATTGATTGTCATCAACTCAAGTATAAAATAAGTTAATACCAGAAAATGAAACTGGAGAATAAAAAAATAAAGTTTAAGGATCACTAAATGAATATAAATTTTGAAATTGGTGTGAATGATTAAAAACACTCAGAAATGGAGTTGGGATTGAGAATTCCCCTTAGCTTAGTTCCCTCATAATTTCATTTTAATTTCACCTTCTATATAATAATATTTTGTTAATTAAAATAGTGATGCTGAAGTGAATTATTGTATTTTTGTAAAACTATTTATCATTTATAATCATTTTATTATATATCTTAGTTTATGTTGACGAAATTGAAGCCTTTTGATATCATCTTTTAATTAAAAATTTCCCATTTTTCATCTACTTTTCTGTTTTGTTAAATGTAAAATTATACATTAGTATAATTAATTATAGAACCTTATAATAAATTTAATTAAGTATTTATATTTATATATAATTCACACTATCCAACAATGATGGTGTTTATAATAATTGTCTTGGAAATAAATCTGTAGGCGGTTAGCCAATATTTAACGGGACATTGTCGACCAAGAAGGAAAATGGAGTGAGAAATTTATCAATATCATATATATGATACTTATAGTAGGTTGAAATAAATAATGTAACTATAAATTACCACATATATAATTTTTATATTATATTTTTTAATTGAATTAATAAAAGAAGAAGGTGGAGAATAAAAGAAGGAGGAATTAATAGAGACTCACACATTCCTCGGTGTAACCTCTCTTTCATGATACTATAACTCCCATAATGATTAGAGTTGATTTATCTAAAATTTCACTATGTCATCAAAGATTCCTGATAGTTAGCATTTTGGATGATATTAGGCTTCTAAATGAGTGGGAGGAGAGGTTTTCCAAGGGGAGGGAGAGGGGGTCATTCTTACTTGAAGAGGGGTTATTTTTATAATATCAATTTTAATAAAATAATATATAATATTTTACAATAGTAATAGTTGTTGGTATGAGAATATATATAAATCTTGTACTAATATAATATAATCACTTTTAGTATTTAAAACACCTTTATAATTCATATTCATTAATTTGATGAAAATTAAATTGGAAGTAATTCCAAATTGATATTTTAAGGAATCACTTTCGACTTTAGGTTTTTGGCATATTTTTTTTATTTGGAAATTGAGTTTTTTTAATTTTTAATGAATAATTTATGGAAATAAATATATATTTTTCTAAAATTAAGTTCTACTAATCTTTATGTCACTAATACAGCATGCTTGTGAAATTTATGTTACCCTGGTTATATGCAAAACATTATATTTAATATTCACTCTACAATCGATGTATTCTAGAAAACTACCAAAAAATAACCCTAATATATTTTATTTGTGATTATTTCATAAATGGAATCGATTTTATGAATTAAATTTTCTAAATATTATAAACATAATTTTTAAATAAAATCTTCATTTATTTGAAAAATACTGATTTTAATATTATAACTAATCTTATGTCACATTAAAAAATTAATTAAGGTCAAATAAAATTATATTATAATAATAAGAAAAATAAATAATAAATTATGATTTTTTAGTGAATGTAAATTTATGGGATAATTAAATTAATTATAAAATTAGGAATAAACATTTTTCTATTACATAAATACTTACACGTGATTAATAATTTCTAAAATATTTTTTTTACAAATACTATGAAATAATTATATCATTTTATAATTTATAAGGTTTATAGATTTAATTTATGCTTTCATACGTGAGTATACTATTATATAAGTGATATAACTATTCCTAATGGTTACAATACTATTATACTGGTCATGTCAATATTCCATCGGTATTGGTACATTAATTTCTATAAATTTCAATTTTTAATTATTTATATATCAGAATAATGTTTTTATTAATATGTATATAATTTTTATATGTTTTATAAAAAATTAAATATTTATATTAATGGAAATTATTCCATTGTTAAACTTTTATGATGTTACATTCTTCCGCCTTTTGATTTTTTTTACAAAAACAGGTGAGGTTACTTCTCCTTCATTGCCTCCTATGGTTCCCAAGTCACATATTCATACTTATTCTTCCTCTATAAAACATTGACAATATTTTTTGTCTTGTTATATAAAACATTATCTCTCATATCTGGAATAATTTCTTGATTCTCCTAATAAGATTAATCATCTTCATGTTGTACTACCTCTGAGTTCAGTACATGTGAGGGATCTGGTATGTATTTCCTCATAAGAGATTCGTGGAACAAGTCACAGACTTTATTTATATGAGGTGTCAGTGAAATTAAATTATCAACTTCTAAAATCAAATCAAGGATCACAAATTGTCCCATGTACCTTGGGCTAAGATTCCCATTCTTTAAAAAATAGCATAACCCTCTTCTTTGGTCATATTCTAAGGAAGAAATTATCTCCAATATCGAACTACAACTCTTTTTGATGGTTGTAATCATAACTCTTTTAATGACTCTGATCATCTTGGATATGTTTTCGTATGGATTGAACCTTATCTTTATTTTCATTAACAATATCTGGTCTATGTAGCATTCATTGGCTATCTTTATCCTAACAAGTTGGAGTTCCACATTTTTCTATAAAAATATTTATATGGAGCCATCTGAATACTAGAGTGGAATATATTGTTTTGTGTGAACTCAATCAATGGGAGATTATGATACCAAAAACCATTGATTTATATTGGGAAGGATCTTATCATGTCTTTTAGAATTTGAATATTACTTTCATACTAGCCATCAGTTTGGGGGTGATAGGACATAATTAAATTCAATTATGTACTCAATGAATGTTAAAGACAGATCCCAAATTTATATGTGAACCATGGATCATGATAAGAGATGATCAAAAGTGGAACCCCATGATTCCTCTCCCCTTCCATCACATATATATGGTCATGTTTCTTGACCAATAAATATTCCTGAATACAAAAAATGATGCAATTCTTTGTGAGTTGGTCCACCACAACCCAAATTGCACAGTTTTCTTTGTATGTCTTCGAGAGGATACTGAGAAACACAATGGTGACATTTTACCATTTCCACATGGGTATAGGAAATAGTTTCCTCATTACATTGAAAATTAGTTGACCTTATTTAACCTAATGACATATAAAGACCCTTCAGATATACACCCAAATCTAATTCTTCATGTTTTTCAGTTAGAAAGTTTCTTGAAGATCATGAAACATCATGGCAATCATATGATGGATGGAGAATGTTGATATATGTGAATTATCCAATAGAAACTTATTTATATCAGGCGATGAAGGAAAAAAAAGCCTAGTTCCAAGACAAATTACACAATCATCATCAACAAAGAACTCTTACAGCTTCCATTCCATTACTATATTCTCCATCATTTCTTACTACAGATCATCCCCTTTTGTCACATTAATATTATAAAAGATATATGGTTGTTCAATCTTACGGTAATGGTTAGATGTATTCCTGACCATTATTATTTCCAAATCAATTTTTTTCATATCCATGAAGAATATAACTTCCACAATCCAAATCAGGGATAAAATAGAAGGTTTTTTTCTGAAAAGAGCATCAACTACCATGATCACCATTCGAGGATGATAGTGAATATAAAAATAATATTACTAAATTTAATATGAACATCTCCATTAACATATGTTGATACAATTTTATGTGAATAAATAATTTATGCACTCATGATCTGAATATATTTCACATTTTTCACTGTAGAGATAGTGCCTCTAGATTTTCCCGGAAAAAATCACAACCACTAGCTTAAGATCATGAATCAAGTACATATGATAATGGATCTTCAACTCATGTGAGGTGTTGGATATCACATTATCATTCTTCTTGAGTAAAAAACCCAATCCTTTATTTAAATCATCACTATATAACAAAAAATATTATCCACTTTTCTGTAGTGTGAGTACAAGTGTAATCATCAACCTTTTCACTAGATCTCTGAAGCATTGATCACATTCTTCCATCTAGAAATACATTACCCATTTTCTTACTAACATAGTTAGAGGGATATAAAATCATGATAATTTTCACAAAATATTTATTGTACCTAACTAATCTATGAAATATATGGATTTCTATGAATCTAGAGGGTTATGTCCATTCCTCAACCACCTTTTCCATTGAAGGGTCCATAGAAATTCAATCACTTGGGATCACATATCCTAAGAACGTGACATTTTCATCCAAAATTCACACTTTCCCAACATGGTATACCATTTATCTATCTCTATTGTCTCAGAAAAATCCATAGATGTTCTTCATGTCCCTCCTTTATCTTGGAGTATATGGTAATATTTTTGATATACACTACCGCAATGTTTTCATAGTAATGCATAAATACTATATCCATCAAATCCGTGAATATTGGAGGGGTGTTAGTAAATCTGAAGGGTATTAATAGAAACTCATATTCCTCATACCTAGTGGGGAAAGTAGTCTTCTAGATATATACTTATTTACCATAGTCTGATGATATCTAGAATTACTGTAATTTATTTAGAAGTATTGTGATCCTCATAGTTGATCAAAGAATTCATCCATCATTGGAAGATGATATGTATTTTATTGTGATATTATTGAGTTCCTGAAAATCAATACATTGCTCAATTGATCCATAATTATTCTTTTAAAAGACCACTTGAACAATCCAAGGTGATGCACTAGTGTGTATGAACACAATGTCTAAATCCCATTGTAGCTGATTCTTTAAGTCCTTTGTTTTGATTAGGGCCATCGTTTAGGGGAATTTTGAGATACGGGTTTCTCTGGGTATGAGTTCTATTAAGAAATATACCTCACAATATAGGGGAATTATGGGTAAATCTACGTCAAATACATCATTTTATTCCCTCACAATGTTAATTTACCCTAGGTTGATACCTTCATTTGACTCAACCATTTGAAAAAGTTATGATTCTTTATAGGGAATCAAGACCCACACCATTGAAGGATTTTCCAATAGAGATTCATGATATTTTTTTATTTTTAATGGTTCATGGGATGGTTTGTAATGTGATTTTTTTTCCTTCTCCCAAAAGATGATGTATTCCTTAAACAACGAGAGCTAATATATCCACAATATAGAATCAAATTCTACCAAGGTAAAAATCACGAGTTTTTCTAGAATAATCCTCCCACATACGCCAAAAAGAGATGATTCTATCAATTTGGTGGGAATTATTTTACACTAGGTGTTTTTACAAATATATCTACTTTGAGGGTTCAAATAGTTTCTTCAATAGTTATAGAAAACATGTATTATATAAATGAATGGGTAGAAATTGAATCATAAAAGACTTTTCTATCCTTGAGTGAATATAAAGTGTACCTTATAAGACTTCATTTTCATACTCCACTTTAGCATTACTAATGGAATAATCCTTTACATTCTACGTTGGATTTTGTGTATGATGATGCTAATTACCCTCAATGACTTCAGGTTTAGTGTACTAACTTACATATTTCCCATGCTCCCTACAATTGATGTATTTAACCATGGGTGATGCTCTCATTTCCTCCATCATATATGTCATCAAATTTGTACCTCATTAACATTGATGAAATTTGTGTCCATATCTCCCAAACATATTAAAATCCACCTTCCATTTATGATAGATCCAATGATGCTTCTTACCACATTTTTAACATGAGGTTGGTTGAGATTTATTTCCACTTCATTCATTAGATCCTACATATTGAAACTCTAACTTTCGATTATTATCACCTTATCTATGGGACCATTCTCCAAACTCGGTCTCCACAATGATGAATCATTGAAAATACTCTTCATTTCACACAAATAATTTAATTCATAGATCATTTTTATTTTTTTATTAAAAATAATAAATAATCTATCATTTTCAAACATTTTTAATATCAAAATATGATGAAAACCTTTCACTCTTTGTGAAGTATTCTTGGTAGTCCATGATAAATTCACCTCCTTTTTCTTTAGCCCTATGAGTTTCATCTCCAAATTATAACTAAGTTTTCAGGGGAAATACTTGTTATGAAATAGTTTCTTAAATTCATACCACTCTATCCCATAAATTTTGTCCTTAGGATTAGTGTTCTTACTCAATTCACACCATTTATTGGCCTCTATACCTAAATGATAAATGTATATAGTCAACTTATTTTTCTCAGAAGAGTGAAGTACATAAAAGTTATTTTGTTTTATGTTGAACCATTATTCAAAGACTAGGGGATCATAAGATCCCCTAAATGTTGGTGGTCATTTCCACATAAAATAATTGATATATAGTTTCTCCCTATAGAGAAAAGGTGGGTGTTCAAAATTATTCAGGTTGTTGTTCATAACCTTATATAGAAGGGTAAGTATCACCATAAAATTTGTAACTCCACCTACCAAGGAATTGTGGATGTTGATTAATTAATCACTGTATTATCCCTCATATGAGTTGTATGCTTAGTTTATCCTAGTTCCCACCATTTTTTAAAATATCAATGGTTTAAAAAAAATATAATTATATTAGTCATGAATAAATAATTTATTTATTTTTATAATTAAATATGAAACCATATCTTGTGGGGTCCTTATGTTTATCATTTTTCTAAAAAAAGGGTTATCACATATACTTATCCTCATTATAATGGATTTGTATATTTTTCTCAAATAATAATTCTCAATTTTACAAAACTATTCTCTAATACCAACTATAGAAACCTTACTTTTATTAAATGATTATTAGATAATTTTAAAGTTAAATATCATTAAATAATTACTCAACCAGGATCCAGAGGATTACTATTATGAAAAAATTAGGACCATACATAAAATTAACATTCAAAATACATAAAAATTTATTTAATTATTTCTCTTATAGATTCTTAGTGGTCCTTATTTTCTCCTGAGAACAAGTAATCAAATCAAGATATACATCAATAAAAGGGGTGAGCTTAAATCCTAGCAAGTGGATCAATAATAACATGAATTAATATAACATGGGGCGATAATAAAAAAATAAAAACATAATAATATGATCATAATCATCAAAGGAAGCATTAGAAAAATTAATGGAATGTGGAATTACATATAAATTAATCATCGTTTCTTGGTAGTGATCTACCACACATAGTTGTGAACAGATCTAGAATCATGGTAACACATATTTCACTATATCTCATGAGATACATCACATTACCCATTTCATTGGTGTGATATATAAGTATGGTTCCACAAATAACATAATAACATTTTTATGTCTTATATAATTCTAGGTGAACCAATCACATCATAACATTAACATTATAATGCATTCCACATGGAATGTGTATCAATCATGGACATAAAATAACCTATGTAAATAAATGAGTTTCATTTCATAAGTCTTAAATTCATGTATAAACATTTGGGTTCCCAAAATAAATATGTAATAACATAATTTTTATAAGGATCATCACTCTGGAGTGGAGAATAAACTTTCTCAAGATAAGTCAAAGGTGAGTTTTTATAAAGATGAGTTCTTTTGGGAAACTATTGTGATTTCCAAAAACTCTTGTAGAAAACAAGTATATCTCAGAAATGGAATAACTAGAATAAATATAAAATATTTATGGATCATTAAATTAATATGCATACTGAAATTGGTTTGGAATAGGGAAGCCCCATGGAAATGGAGTTGGAATTGAGAATTCCCTTTTCTCTAATTCCCAGTTAATATCCTTTGTTTTGCACCTCCTAAATAAAAAAATGTTAATTAAATGAGTTATCAATAATTTAATTATTTTCATTTTAGAAAAATATTATCAATTATAATATTTTTATTATGTTTTACAATTTTTTTTTATCATTTTGACATTTTTAGATAACACGATTTACTTAAAGATTTCTCGCCTTACCTCAATTTTTCTATTTTGTTAAATGTAAAATTATAAATTAGTAGAATTAATTATAGAACCATATAATAAATTCAATTACATATTTGTGTATTATGTATAATCTAGAATATCTATCCATGAATTTATTTATAATAATTTTCATGGAAATGACTTCTTAAGCGATTTACCGACCTTTAACAGGATGTTATCGAAAAAGGTGGAAAAGGGAATAAAAAGTTAGTACATGTCATATATATGACACTTGAAATATGTTAGAATCATTAATTTAGTGTTAAATTAATATATAAATATTTATTAGATTACATGGTTTTGGAAGGAATTGGTAAAAGTTGAAGGAGAATAAGAAAATAGGGAAGAGTTAACAGAGATTTACTCATTCCTCAGTTTGACATCACTTGCATGATACAATAAATCCCTTACATATTTTACTGGAATTATTCATAATGTCATGTAGTATTATAAGACTCTTTAAATGGAGTATTTGGGTAGATAATTGGTATAGAAATTACTATGAGTAGTGATTTTCCAATAGGATGGAGAGGGGTTATTTATACTTGAGGAGGGGGGATTTTAAGATTAAAATATTAACTAAAATAATATATCAATGGTTAGACTGGTAAAAGTTTTTTTTAAATATAAATCATTTATTAATAAAATATATTAACTTTTATACTTTAAACCACATTTCTTATTTCCATTCATGAATTTATTAAAAATAATAGTGGAAGGAAATAAAAATTGATATTTTAGAGAATCACTTTTGACTTTTGGTTGGGTAAAATAAATAGGTTTGGAAGTTGAGTTTATTAATTATTAATAATACATTTAATACGTTATATATATAGTTCCCCAGAATCACATTCAAGAAATAATTTTTTCTCTAATACATCATGAATGATGAAATTTAAGTTATGATGGCTAAGTGCAAAACTGTATTTTTACTATTCACCAAAAAATTATAGTATATCTAGAAATTACCATCAAAATAACCCTTAGAATATTAATAAGTGTTGATTTAAGAAAATAACTCCATTTTATGAAAATAATTTTATAAAAATGATAAGATTAAATATTAATTAGAATCATCATTTATTGGAAAAATAATGATTTTAAATTTCAAACTGATTTGATGACACTATAAAAAAAGTTATTATAGCGACATGGAATTATTTTATAATAATAAGACTATAAAATATTAATTTATTAATATATTTTATTAATGTTATTTTTATTTTAAATAATTCTATTTATTATAAAATTACAAATAAACATGTCTGTTTTAGAAAAAAACAACTATTAATTAGTATTTTTTAAAAATATTTATTTGCGTATACTATAATATAATTGTTAGGTCCACAAAGGTGAATACCCTTAGAGGGGGGAGTGAATAAGGGTATGACATATTTAATATTAAATCCTGTTATGATCATGTTTCACTATTAAGAAAAACACTCTTCTCTCTCTTTCCCATTGCACAATATAAACATAATGTAAACCATGCACCAGACACAACATTTTTTACTTGGGTCACCCTCACTAGGCAACGATCAAGGAGCATACACCAGAAAAGTGCTGATGTACCAAATAAATTATATGTAAACTGTTGTTTACAATTTTTGGGCTAGATAACTTCTATGCCTAGGCTCACAACCTTTATAAGGTTTAGGGTCAGCTCACATGATTCCCAAGGGTCACTCCCTGTTTCTCTCTCTCTGGCTCACTGCCGGTGGAGAGGATCACCTTATTCCTCTTCATTTTATCAATACTTATGGAAAGGATCCACTCTTAGTTTATATACGTTTAGGTATCTTCATTATCACTAATTAATGCATCCTCCGTTGTATGTAGATGCTCTGTTGAAGTCCACCTTTCACCCGTAGATGAATCTCACATTACACCGAAGGTATCTGGAAATATTCCTACTTTCACGCAGCCCTGAATCACTACTGTGAATTAACCATACCTAGCACCCTTATTTATTCCGGTGCACAAGAATAGGCATGCATGTTATAACTGGCGCACAAGTCCACCTCAACCACTTGCGCGACACAAGCTTCTGCAACTCCAAGCATGAGCGACTCACACCCTTTTACACCCAAACCAATATTGGCGGGCAACCAGAAACTATAGTTCTTCTTAAAAACATTTCATGCAAGTGTCACCAAAACACTTGCACGACACCTCCTCCTTTTACTCAAAACATGGTTGATGCCCTGCTTTTCTTGCCCAAACCTCCTTGGGCGCGCAACAAACAACTAGCGCACAACTTCTACTTGTGCGACCACTGACCACTTGCACGACCACCACACCTGCGCGAAAGGAGCTCTGATTTTCTCTAAGTGTTGAAATCTACCAAAATGAGGTGGGTTCAACCTGTATTTATAGGAATTTGGACACCCTACGTGACGGCACCCCAGTCTCCCCTTAGCGTGAAAGATTCGGCACGCAAGTCTCTGTCATGCTAGTCACTTTTGTGACCAACACTAAAACAGGGGCTCCCATTATCCCTTTTCCATATTTTGATGTTCTGATCTTCAAAAAAATTAGGCACGCATGTTTTCTCTCATTCATGTACACGGCGTGCAAGCCCCTTTTCCAAAAACCAATTTTCTTCATTTTTTGATCTTTAAGCCCAAAAATTTGGCAACCATTGGAAAATGGCACCACCATGTATTTGCTCATTTTGTACCGCCTCCAGATCATCCACTCCTTTGAAGACATTCTAGAATCAAACATGGATCATTATCCAAATTCCTTGATCTCAACATGCCACCATGAAATCTACTTTGTCAACAAATTTGTACGTCATGGTTTTCTTTTTCAATAATCACAACACAGATGCCTACTTTGTCAAAAAAACACAATCACCTCATAAATGGTTCAATGATATCTAGATGGATTTTTCCCAATAATAATTATATCATATTATTATTTTTAATCTCTCTAAATTTTATTTATACTTTCATATGTGAGGTTACTATTCTATTGGCCCTATTACTATTCATAATGTTCACATTACTATTCCAAATTTCAAGTTACGATTCCATCGGTATGGGTTATTTAATTTAAATAAATATATATTTTTCATTGTTTATTTCTGAAAGTAATGATCTTATTGGGATAAAAATGCATTTTATGTTTTTTATACCATATAAAATAATTATAATATGGTAAATAATTCCATTTTAAAACGTTTTGGCCACTGTATGGGTACGTTTTTTCTCATGTTATTAAAAAATTATTTCATTTCAATTTATTGATGATATATTATGCACATTTTATTGTTAAAATTTCATGATTTATTATTATTTACCTTACCATATTGGTTGTGAAAATTTAGTTACGATATCGTCTATTTTAAGTAATCCCTTACTAAGAATTTGAGATCTCCTATTTTCTTATGTTTATTTTCGTGAGGATTCCAAGAATTATATTAAGACGAATATATAGTGATGATCTTGGAGTATAATGTTGTAAGAAAAAGAATCATTATGTTTAATTTTATATTTTTAATTGTAATATAATATTCGTGTTTGTATCTTTTTGTCAAAAAATACTAAACTATTTGTTACTCTAGGATGTAATTCCTGGTATATTATTCCAATGTAATAATGTTACATTGACACTATGTTACAAGGTTCAAGTAATTTATTATTTATATTTGAGGATGTTTAGTAAAAAACATGGGAAAAATATTTATGAAAGCACAGACTAGGGAATATAACCCTATGAGTGAATTTGATGATAAGTCTATCTGTAGAAAAACATCTTGGAGATTTTGTAATAACCATAGATAACACAGTTTAAAATAAAATACTCTTATATTGAGAATTTGGTGTCATGATTTATATATATTTATAATAATACTTCACAATTATTTGATATCTCACTCTAATTAATTTAGCGTGATTATTACATGTTTCTTTTTGGTTTTAGTCAATGGGGAGGAAACTTGAAGGAAATAGGTTATCATTGAATGTGTTAGAAAATAAGTGTATGAGGAACGAAATTGGATGATGAATCAATAAAATGATATTGTGATTATAAATAATAAGTTACAAAGATATGAGATTAACAATATGCACTTTAACCAACTCTCTGACCAGCCAAATAAGAGAAATATATAGTTTCTTGGGAGCAGAGGTAATGGATACTATAGTGGAAAGAGGATTAAATTTCCTATATATCGAGAACGTGAGAAGAAAATACCAAGAAAATGTGTTATAAGAATTATATGATGATGCATGTATTTAAAAGGACCCAAAGCAAGTAATTTCTAGAGAAAAATGATTTTTCGTTAACGAAATGGATGAGAGTAATGTTCTCCCTAAGTTAACATCAATGGTTGAATTTTAAAATGTGGGAGTTATGTAAATAATGAAAATTGATGTCTTATAGGAAATATCATAAAGAGATTCAGAATTGTTGAACGAGTAGTAGTTATATATTGTAGATAATGAAGAGTGTAAAAATGATATATGAAATCAAGGAGGTATTAAAGAATTATATGACAAATAGTTTTACATTATTTAAGAACAATGTGAAATGATTAAACTACTAGTGTATTTGGAATTAATAATTATGTTGTCAAACTATATTATCAATGGTAATACAATTATAAAAATCAGGAGATATATAACTATTATACTACAATATTTATTATTTAATGATATAGAATCAATAATTATGTTGTAAAAGTTTATTATTAATGAAAATGTAGTTATAAAAATCATGAGATATATAAATATTATACTACAATTATTATTCTTTATGGATTTGGAATCATGTGGTGAATGGAACTTATGAACAATAGAAGTAATTCAGTGGAATGTTGATCTTTTTTGAAACACATTATTTTATGAAGTTAACAATAAATATGTTCTTTATATTTATATTATAATGATAATGATATGTTTACAGGATATTATCGATTTCCTTTAAAATGGATAGTGATTAGATGAAAAAGTAATTCATGATAGATTTTACTCTATTTTGGGATTGATTAAATATATTCAACAATTTTAGATTTTATTTTCGGAATAAATGGATATTTGTTCATTGAATGAATGGATGTTTTCATTATGGAATAATGGTGATCAAGGTATTCCCATATTTGATATGAGACATTTAGATATACTTTTATGAATTTATGGTATGTTGATTTTTGAATCATAGTGACTTTCTCTCTTCATTTTTGGATCTTGAAAATTTGAAGACATATTTTCGTGGTGATTTATGATTAACTACTTTTGGACTGGATTAATCTAAGCCTTAGGGATTTTTATTTCTAACTTAGAAATTAATGTATTTAACTATATTTGATAAATTATGTGAATAATTTGTTTCATTGTTAATATCTAGTTATATGAGTAGTATCGAGTTATACTTTTTTATATTATTTGATCAATTAAAATTTGATCTTATTTCTTGTGTCGTGAAATATTCCTCATATTCATCATTAATAGTAATATATGTGGTAGTGATGGAAATTATTATATTGGGACATTATAATTTTAATGTAAATCTATTTTCTTATGAGACTAGTATATATATAAATTCAATTCCTCTACTATAGGAAAAATAATATTATCAAAAAATGTTTCCTTATAACCATCAATTTTGATGAAATGATGGCCTTTTCCACATATATGGTTGATGATTTTTTATTATTAAATTTATTCAGATTAGACAATTTCACATGACAATGTATTAATGAACATTACTATTATTTCTTGTCTACAACATTAATTCCAAATAATGTTCTCTTATACAGATTCATTTTTTGTGGAGACCATCACATTTCATTTTCCATCTTTTAAGAGATAATTTTATTTAACATTTTTATGATGTGGGATATCCATAGAGTTATTTTAAAAAATAAAACCGAAGATTACCAATCACAAGATCAAATTGTAATGATGAAATGTATTTAATGTGGGGATAATATTTTACAACTATATTTTAAAATAACACAGTATTCAATAGTCCATACAACCCGCAACACTGAGCATAAATAAACTATAAAAAATTATTATTTAAATGTGACCATTATAAATTAACTGTTATATTGGTGGGTACAAATAGTATTAAATAAATTATGAATATATATATACATAGTAACATCTATGTAATAATTTAGTAATTAATTCATTATTAATAAGTACGTGATTGTTTAGTAAAGTAATTTTATTCCTCCAAAATATAATTTCTTCGAAATGTATTTTCATGATTATTATTAGAATATTATAAATAATTAATATAATTTTTTTTAAAATTATTTTGAAACATGAATTAAAATTTCTTAATTCCTAATTTCATAATTATCATAGGGTTAAATTTATGTAATTTTATGAAGAGATTGAATTTTTAATCAATAATAAAAACTGTTGATATATATTAAAAATTATCTTATTTTGTGTAATGAGTTTGAAAAGTAAAATTCGATTATGGATTATTTTTAAAATTTAATTATTTCATTTTATATTAATTTTTTTTCATTGAAATTAAATTTATACATTAATTTCGTATAAAAACTTTTTACAGAAAAAAATATAATTTTTTAGAAAAATTGTTTTTTTCATATTTTTCCTTGTTTAATTTAAAATTAAATTACAAAAATTTAATTTATAATATTTTTAAAAATAGTTTCCATAAGTGGAATCAAGTGGTAAAAATTTATAAAATATTCCCCTTTTATTTGTTTTGAATTTGAATAATAACTTCTGTGCTTTTAGATATGATGGAATATGTTAAATCTAGTAAATAAGTGTAAAAGTAATATGACCAGGACTATAAAATGATAATAAAACCTATTCCAATTTTATTTAATGATTAATTTTCATCCATAATTACTAAAATTTCTAATATATGTCATTTTTTCAAATTCTATGTGGATATGGTATTTATAATATTTTATTTAAAGAAATGACAAAGATATCCAACTCTGGTTTTTATAAAATGAAACACTTTTAATATATAGATATCCAGAGGATATCTAAAAACATAAATATTACTCTGAATGATAAAAGTTTATATTTATCATGTAAATTATATTTAATTTCTAGTGAATATATAATTACCGTAAATTATTACACAATGTTGAAGCAGTAATTTTTCACATTTTAAAAAACACAATATAAATGAAAATAAAAATATTAAAATAACTATTATATTAGAGAATTTATGAGATTAACATATTTTATATATTCCATGACATATTAGGGAAATCATAAAATATGTTTTTTTTAATTCTATGTATGATCATGATATAGTTAATGTCAATGTAATGAATTGTTTTAAAATTTCACAATATAAATATTCTAGAGTAATTAATATTTTATTTAATGATTAAAAATAATATAATGTTAAATTCATCCAAATTAATTAGATGTGGTTAATCACGTCTTCCTTTTTTCAATATGGGTCTTTTTAAATTTTATAGTTACATTAATAAGCCTCATATTATAGAAAACCTTCACAGTATTATTATTGTCAACAAATTTAAGTAGTCGTTAAAAAAATATAATCATACAATGTTATCCAACATTTTCCAAAAAATTATTTTATAAATATAATTATACCATTATTACCTTCGGCTCTAATTTTAGTTTTTTAATGAAATTTTTTTCATGAAAATATATTATGTAATATTTAAATAAAAGATTCATATAAAAATATCACTATAATTATAATTAATATATTTTTTGAATTCACGTGGGGATATAATAATTAAAATAAAGAAAATAATTGTATAATTTGATCTTAATGAAATTATTTTCATTATAGATATTCATTTTAAATTATAGAAATACCTTAAAGGATTTTGTAGTACAAATATAATATTTACATTATTAACTGATAAATAAAAAAATTGATCTCTAAAATATAAATTTTGATATAATTTTAATTATTTAAGGATTAAAAATATTTTTATTGAACTATATGAAATATTCGATATGTTTTAAACAATTATATTAAATTTACCTCTTTATCTATATGTATTTTAAGTAAATTTAAATGAATGTTGTCCAAATTGATTTTAATGATAATTTATCAAAATAAATTTTTCTTAAATTAATTAAAATTATTAAAACTATTATTATCAACTATGTGAATAAAATATAGTTTAAAAAATTATAAAAGTTCAATTTATGAATCATTTTTCTATTTATAGAATGACTATTAACCCGTTAATATTAAAATTGTGGATACTACAGTTATGGTTAAAAATAACTAAGGGCTTAATCAAAATTAGAATGATTAAAATGACACAAAAACCTAACAAAATTATATCGCTAAATGTGATTACATTCATATTCTATCTTATCATTTAATATCATTTAATTTTGATTCATATTTGATGATAAATTAGTTTATTAAAGTTTAATCTCTTGATAAATTCCAAAAGTGTGTGTCGCATCATTTATAAAACAAAACATTCTTCCTCAATTATGAACAGAACATTGAGCCATATAGATCGACCAATACCAACCAATTCTTCTTCCCAAAATCCTTTTCATTTTATTGAGGGAATCATATTATAGGATGTCGAACCCTAGTGTCTCTATGATGAGATCTAAAGGTGTATTCATTATGAGAAGGTAATCATCTTCACTGGCTATTTAAATTTTATTTATCCTTTTATTAACTCTTAATGTGTTATACCAATTATAATGTAATAATCCTAGTGTAATAAATATATGAAGATGTTATGTCACGAACCAGCCCAGGTACCCTAGTAGCCCGGAAAATGGGATGACCATCATATGGCCCAAAGGGAACAACCGATCCCCACGGGTCGATGACAAGCACCTGACGTCAAATAAACAGAGATTGGGAACCATTTTCCCATAACAATGTAGAAATAAATGATACCTGATAGTATAAATATCAATAGAAACTATACTAGGATTAATGGAAAAAAATACAACCTGAAAAAAACAATCCCAATGTACTATAACCCAATTCCCAAATAAGAAAACGACCTAATCTCCCCAAGGAAAAAACTCACCAAGTCCATTGTTCAATATCTTGATCAACCTCTAAGAGATATTTTTCCCTTCATTGAACATGGATGGAGAAATTCTAAAAACCATAAAGGCCAAAGTAGGTTGTGAGCCAAAGCCTAGTAGGATTCCACCAAATATTACATAACATATTCAAATGATTGATTAACCAACAGAGTTCATTCAAATTTAAAAATAAAAAATGATTAACATTATAAATCATATTTAAATAAATCACCCAACATATTTAAAATGATGGAAAATAATTTTAGAATGTGATTTACATGAAAAGTGATGGAATAATTATAAAACAATGTCTTAAATAATGCACTTTATATAAAATAGTTTATATAATCCAGAAAAGGGAATGTTAAATTTTTTAGAAAAATTAGAATATATTTTATATCTCAAGCATAAACAATGGAGAAACTTGGTTATCTAACAAATTGAAACAAAAGTTCCAGGATATATGACTAAATACCCTCTAATTGATCGTTAGTATATTTGTAAAACTATGGCCTCTGGACACTGGTGAGGGATGAATAATCACCATAACTTAAGGGATGTGACCAAATGTATGTTTGTTTTATAACATTGTAGTAATCATAGAGTGTGTCCAAATAACTCAGAATCTACCTATGGCTTGCATGTTATCTTAAACAATAACTGATGGGAAATTTATTTTATTAATTATTATAAAAAAATTATATCCCATTCCCCAATTTAAAATTATAACTTTACATTTAAAACCAAAAAAAAGTTTTAATATAAAAAAATGTATCATTAACTCGATAAAACCTCTAGCATTCTTTCCAAACTTTTGAATCCATTTTCAGAAGATTGAAATCCTTTAAAAAAATATTATTATTTCATAATTAATTTACAAAATTTAATTTAAATATTTTAGTTGAAATTATTTCCATCAAATATATAATTTAAATTTAACAATTTAAATCAACCAATTTTCATGCCAAAACAATTTTAAATCACCCAATCCACTGTAATTGGGTTTTATCAATTCAACTAAAAGAAATGAAGATCAGTTGAATTTAAATTAACAATTGAAATAAATCATGAAATTAAAGATTAATAAATGTTTCAAATCAAGATGGAACCACTTACCTCAAGGTTTTCAATTTTAGCAAAAATGATAAACCGCCCTATGTGGTTCAATACACCTCTTCATTACCTTATTATCATAAGTGTCAACACACCAACTATAAATTTGATTACACACAATTAAATCCATGAACTATCCCAATTTTGATATTATTTATAATCATCTATCTCTTTGATAATCACAAAAATATATTTAAATCCAAAAAAAACTTCCCTTCTTCCAAAAAATATTAAGAATAAATTTCTACTCATTGAGGAAAACCAACATAGCTGATGACACCTCAATATAATCAATATAGAATAAGATATTTATGACATAAGTTTAGATTACTAATATAAAATAAAAGAGTGGGAGAGTGTTTAAGATTGGGGAGTGATGTTAAAAATTATGGGTCTCCTCCCAAGTGATGATAACCACCCCAAATCCAATTTATAGTAATTTTTCATCAATTAATTTTGTTATATTTTTTAATTGTATAATTTTTTTATTAATCTCTCATATTAATTTCATGTGTCAACCCATTATCATATTTGGGATTTCATAGTCCTATAACATGATCCTGAATTAAATATTCATCATTGGTCTTGAAATGAATGCTTCAATTTTAGGGTTACGCTGCCACTGAAGTCATCTCAATCTGACAAAATATGGAAGAGGTATGACTAAATCAGTGTTTTGACAACAATTATTTTGTCAATTTATTTAAAATAATAACTACAATAATTATTAATATTAAAAACTATCTTTCAACAATAATGTTTTGAAAACAACATTCATTAATTAGATATAATAGTTTAGAGGTTAATATTAACACTAGATTTTCATATATTTAGTATTGATTAATAATTTCAATGATATTATATTGATCAACTGAAAATATTGTCATGTGGAAAAACATCAGTCATCATTTAAGTGGAAAAAATATTTAATCACAAATTTACTTTTCAAT
This sequence comes from Viscum album, assembly GCA_963277665.1. NCBI lineage: Eukaryota > Viridiplantae > Streptophyta > Magnoliopsida > Santalales > Viscaceae > Viscum > Viscum album. The sequence continues at coordinate 1,023,950,846 of OY728137.1, forward strand.
TCATTTTGTTTGAAAAATATTAATAATAGTAATACACCTATTACTAATAATATTATTTTTATCACCCCAATAATTATTAAAATGCATGTTGTCCTAATTTTAAAAATATTAATAATAACAACAATTATTATTATTTATTATTAAATATGTTTCAACATTTTCACTATTATCATTTCGATATAATATTATGTTTTATCTGAATTTTAATGGGAGAAATGTTTAATTTTTCCCCATTAATGTGATGTATATTTTAAATTGGACAAAATAATGTTAAATTGAAGGATTGAAAAAACATCAGTGGGATATAATGGAGCTTTTAGTGTGTGTTTAGGGGTGAAATTTCTTTTAAATTAATAAACAAAATATATTATTTAACATAGAAAATTAAATAATACGAAATCTCTGTTGCACGTAGAATTTATGTCCCAACTAGGGTAAACCCATCATTCAAGACCTAACAGTGCTCTAAAATTCAATAAATGACTCATTGTTTGACTGATATTAATTATTTTTTATTTATAAATCATAATAAACCATTAATTAAATATAAAGAGTGTTATTTTGTGAGGGGGACATCCAAATGTCTAACACATACAAATGTTATACCCTGTCGAGGGTAAACACCATATTTTCGACACAACGATGGTCTCTGATTTTGCATATGACACACTATAATGGATTGATTCAATTATTATTAATAATGAGTGTTATATTAATATATTATTTTTATTATCTTTATTTATACATCCCTGAGACATTTTTAGCCTCAAAATTTCACACTTACTCAGCGTCGAACTCCAAAAATATTCAATTGAATATTGCAAGATGATAACTTGCATTTATGGCCTTCAACAAACTATCAAATTTTTTTTCTGATAGATCATTTTTTTCCATTTATGATATTAATAATTTAAAACAACAGGGTTTATCCTAAAAAAATGGATCTTACAATTCTCCCCCTCTATGAACTTATTTTCCTCGAGAAATATCTCTAGTGATCTTGCTCAAATAACTCAGGCGACTATGCTGAAACATCATAATCATTATCTCACATATTAGGATTATCAGAACCATTATTTCATAGCACATGAACCAAAGGTATTTTCCTCCCCCGAGGTTTTTTAGTTTAAAAGTCAAGAATCTTGTTGTCCGCTCAATCAAGGATAATTTAGGATCAACTTCAAGATCACTCCAACTCAAGTTGTTAGATGGGTCAGGGAGATAGTTTCTCAGTTGGGATACATGTAACACATTATGTATCGACATCTACTACACTGGTAGATCCAAATGGAATAAATTTTTCCCACCTTATCAATTACCTTAAAAGCTATCACAAACAAGGAGAAATCTTCGCTTTCCTCCCAATCTGTCGATGTCTAAATATGAGTGAAATATTCAAAAATACCTCCTCATCAATTGGAAATGAAAAAGGTCTATAATGAAACCCAGTATAATAATTATACCATCTATATTATTTCAAAATTATCTGATGAATCAATTGAATCATAGATATCGTCTCTAGATCCAAACAGATTCCAACCAAGGAACATTCACAATTCACCAACCAACACGATGATGATTTATAGGGACGAAATTACAAGGACTCAAAAGGATCCATTCTTATCCCATAATGGAAAATGTTATTAAACTTGAACCCAAACATCCCCAAATGATCATCCCATTCCCTACTAAATCCGAGAAAACAAGCGTGATGTAAATCATCAAGGATCATCATAGATCTCTCTATCTGGCCATCTGACTATCGATAGTAGGTCATGATCAAATGAACATGAGATCCTAGTGCTTCATGAAGTCATTTCCAAAAGAAAAAACAAAACTGAGAATCCCTATTAGAGACTATAGAATAAAAAACTATTTGAAATGAATAATGTCTTTCACATTGATACCTCCCACCTCCTCAACTTTGGCTATATATCTAATCGGTATAAATTGATCTGTATTTCTCAAAATCTCGATCAAAACCCATAACATGTTATTCTTCCTCTAGGCACGTGGAAACCCAACCAAAAATTCCAATTCAACTGATAAAAAATATCATCAATACATGGTAATAGAAACGTGTTCTTTACTATCAGTCGATTTAGGATAAATAATGCACACATAAGAGAAGAAAACCATTATATTTATTAATGTAGAGAACTGGTGCCACCCCTGGTGACACACTCTGGTGTATATATCCTTTCTTTAAAAGATCATAGAACTGGGAATTCAGGTCTTTCAACTCTTTTGGTGCCATATGTTAAGAATGAATTGAAATTGGTTGGTTACCAGGAATCATGTCAATTGAGAACTCAACGTCCCTTACATATGGAAAACCAGACAAGCTTGAAGGAATGATGTCGGGAAAAGAAAAAAAGTGTTGGTGGATATAACCTCTCAATGAATCCTACATCATATCAAAAAAAACATAGATATTACATTCCCCAGCTCTGAATAATAAGTAATGGCTCTACTCAAACTTAGATTCAATTCTCCTTGAAAAACCGGTACACCCCACTGGGTGTATTAAATGCGCCCAGTCGAACATAAAATTAAATTAGTGATTTATTTGAAATGGACCAATCCATCTTGAAAATGAAGTTAATATGATTCATGAGGAGAAACATAAAACTCCATGAAATCCTTGAATTTTATTGAGAGAATAAAAAAGTGGTACTACGAAGACCGTGCTCTCTCTTGATACTAAGTGGTGTAGTAATATCCATATCACATGATAAAATATCCCAATAAATATTAATAATATTATATATATGGGTTGAAATAAATGAATGAGATAAACCATAATCAAATAGAATAGTTACTAAAAGAGAATCTATAGTAATGGTACCTGTCACGATTGCTGGACCCATATCAGCTTCCTCTAGAGACACTTCCACAATGCAAAGAAGCTTCATTCTGGATTATTGTGTCTAGAACCCTTTTGTACATGAATTATTTTTTTCCCATCATTTTCTCAAGGAGATGATTATCACATGACACTACTCGAATAGGAAATGTTTCAGTATACCATCTTGAAGTTCCATAAACATCCACATGAGCTACAGTTCTTAGGTCCCTCAGTGAAAATACACATTGAAATCTCTGTCTGAACACACTAGTCGCAAATTCAAAGGATTATACTAGGAAGTACAGGTGGTTGAAAATTACCCTAATTTTGAGAACCAATATGAGAGTAATCACACATTATCTTTCATTTAAAAAAACAAACAATATCACTGGGATAAAAACGAACTCCCTTCAACCATAAATTTATATCCAGGTGCATATCAACCACCATTTACCAATCTAGTACCTCAACATAATTTGGTTTATTTAGAAATAAAAAATGAGAATTTATATTTGATCATAGTCCCAAATAAAACCACCGAGCGTTAATCCTCCCATTATATATAGTCTCAGAATAAAACAATGCCAACTTCGCAAAGCGATTTGAATACACAATTATGGTACTTTCTGCCTACTCGAGCTTCAAAAACATCCCATAATTAGTCAACACCATTGAATCTAGATATAAATGGTCAGAAAAAAGATCCTTGAATTCCATACAATTTAATCTTTCATGTTTCTTCACTGTTACCGTATTGTCCGACCATCTTCTACTCAAACGCTCCTGTACAAAAGTATAACACTTCACCTTATTTTCTCAAGTGTCTATAAGAACTCACATATAATTTCTAACCTACCCTACAATTCTTCATCTTGATGGGGATCAACAAGGGCTTTTAAAATATTGGATTCTATAAAACGAACACTTGAGAGTGATTTTGAAGAATATCTCCCTAAGGATCTACAACATGAAAATGAATGGAAACTAGTGGTGGTGTCTTCCCCAAATCAGGGATATTACACAAGATCACCTCAACTAGATTCAAATCCACAATAACATTATCTCCCAACTGTTCAGTAGTTTCCTTATCCTGGATCTGATTCACATGTCTTCTTAGAGTCATGATGATACATAACATCATCACCCAACATTGATGAAAATATGTTGTGATCAAATAGAACAATAAGGGAATATAATCCCCATTGAAATAAAAAACAAGATTTAGATTCCACTATATCCAAATAAAAATATATAAAATACTAGAACTAATCTACATGATGTATTTCTTGAGCCACCCCTGGTGAAATAACGTTTATTGTAGTGAGAGAAGGATAGACACTCAATGAAAACTACCTTATAAGTCCTAACATGATTAAACGAATCCGTACTAATCAAGAAAAAATATCAACCCGACCTCTGATACAAATTTTTCATGAACAATCCTGAGTACCCTTCGAACTGGATAACTAATCTGGCCCTGACATATCCAAAAGGGAGTTCCCAATCCCCATGGGTTGGTGACTAGCACCTGGCATAATAAATGCTGTGATTGGGAATTATTTTTCCAAAAAAATGATGAAATAAAGGAAACCAGATAATATGAATCTAAAAAGAAACTACACTTGGAGTAATGAACCAAAATACAATAAGGCACAAACAGTCCCAAATTAATACAACTTATGTACCAAAAAAGGGATAACATTTCAAAGTAACCAAGGTCACAACTAATTATAATATAATTTTTTATGATGATAAACCCTCTTGCTTAAATTATTAACATCATACAAAGGGTAATTTTTTATCATAAAAATAATTTTATAAATGTGTTAAAGGACATAAATTCTAGTTAATATATTGGAATATTCAATTAAATGTTTATGGAGTTCGACACTGAGTAACTGTGAGATTTGGGGGCCCAAATATTCAGGGTTATAACTAAATAAAAATATGAAATATATTATATTAGGCACACACCTTTTATTCAAAATATTTTAATAAATCCAAATTTTTTTCATTTTATAGGAAATTGGAGACCTCCATTGTGTCCGGAAGAGGGTTTTTACTATAGGCATGGTATATCATGTGTAAGCATCAGATGTTTGGATGTCTCACGTATAAAAATAACACATTTTATATTTAATTAATTATATATTAAAATTTAAAAATAATACTTAATTAATAGCTCTGAAACAATGTGTCATTTTTGAAATCCGTGATCAACATTAGTTCTGAAATGGGGCTTTTACCCTTGCTGAGACATAAATTCTATGTGCAATGGGGATTAGGTATTATTTAATTTTTTATGATGAATAATTAATTTTATTTAATTATTTAAAAGGAATTTCAACCATAACCTCGCACTACAAACTCTATTATTACCGAACTATGAGTTTTTGAACCTTTAATTTAAAACAATTTTGTCCAATTTTAAATATTCAATGCATTAATAAAGAATTATTAAACATTTCCTCTATTAAGATCTGGATGAAATATTAGATTATTTTAAAATGATAATGGTGACAATTTAGAAACATATTTAGTAATAATAATAATTGTTGTTGTTACTATTATAATTTTTTTAAAAGAAAATGAGTATTTTAATAATCACTGGTAAGATAAAAATGTATTATTATTATTAATGTTATTATTATTAACAATAATATTATTATTATTTCAATGGAAATGAATGAAAACATATATGTATGATTAAATATTATTTTTCACAGAAATAATGAATGTGGTTTTTCAACTTGTGAATATATATTGGTGATCAATGTAATAGCTCTGAAATTATTATTCAATACTAAATAAATTTAAATGATGGGTTAATATTAATTTATTAAATATTATCGACATTCAATGAATGTTGCTGGATAATCGTTAATGGTAAAATATACATTATAATAATATTAGTAATTTTTGTTGTTTTTAAAATTATTAAATTGAAAAATTATTTGATTCAAAACACAATTCCAGTCATAGCACTTTCATATGGTGTTAGATTGACATGCTGATAGTGGCAGCATGACACAAAAATTGAAGAGGTCATTTCAATACTAATGTTGAATATTTAATTCAAGATCATGCTACATGTATTTAAAAGGAAAAATATGATGATGGGTTGACTCATGAAATTAATATAAGAGATTAATAAAAAAGAGATGCAATTAATAAATATATCTATATTAATTGATAAAAAGTATTATAAATTGGATTTTGGGTGGAGTGCGTGGCATGGCTAGAAACCCCATTTTTTTTACACCACTACCCTCCTTCCTCTCTCTCACTCTCTCTATTATATTATATTTTATTCTTTTCAACTTATATCCTAAAAGTATTATTCGATATTGATTATATTGATTCATCATCGGTTCAGTTTGATTCATCTCGATGAGTTTAAATTTATTCTTTAGATTGTTTTTGAAGAAGGTAATGTATTTTTTCATATTTAAATAAATATTTTTAATTATAAAAGATAATGATGATTCTAAATTATGTCGAAATTGGTATGCCTGCTGGATTTGGGGGAGTGTTATCATACATCTAGTTTGTGTGTCGATGCATACAATAATTATGCTTGGAAGAGATATATTTAACCACACATAGTGGTTTATCAATGATACTGACATTGAAAACCTTGAGGTAGGTGGTTCCATCATGATTATACATTTTGATTATGCTTGAATTACATGATTTATTTAAATTTCTATATTACATTAAATATATATATCTTGATTTCAATTGAATTGATAAACTATAATTCCATCTTATTGGGATATGTGAAATGGTTTAAGATATAAATTGGGAAAACTCTTCAATTCCAATGAATTGGGGTGTGTTTATAGAAATTGGTTGAAATAAATTACTTAATTTAAATTATAGATGTAATGGAAATAATTTCGATTAAATTGTTGAATTTAATTGTGTAAATGAATTATGAAATGATGGAAATGGTTTTTAATGGATTTCAAACTTTTGAAAATGGTAGTAAATGTTTTGATAGAAACCCAGTGGTTTTATATTGTTAAAGATGTATGTTTTTGATTAAATAATTTTGGGGTTTAAAGGTAAAATTGGAATTTAATGTGGAGGAATGATATTTTATTATATTTTAAGCGGTCTCAAAATAAATTTCCCAACAATGATTATATAGGATAATGTGAAATTAGTGGCTATATTCTTATTTATTTGGAAACACTCTAAAATTACTACAACACTATATAACATTATAGTATGAAGTTAGATCCCCTAGGAGATGGTGATGATTCCTCACTAACAAATCATTAATGGATGTTTGTGTAAACATATTGTTATGGTCACTTAAAGAGTGAGGATTCATATATCTCATAACGTTTGTATGTATATGGCATATATCCCTACTAATCACTAGTTTAAGTTTGAGATATAAAATGTATTCCAACGTTGCTAAACTATTTTACATTCTATTTTATTAATTTTTATAACTCTTCTATATAAAATGTATTATTTAAGCTATGGGTTTAGAAATATTCCATAAAATGTAATATAATGCGTGAGCATATTGTATTTTCCATCATTTGAACTATACATCAGGATTTGTTTAAATATTATTTATAATTCCAAATCTGTTTTCTATTAAAAATTGAAATCATTATTTTGGTGAGTCTATCATTTTTATCTATTATGTAATCGTTGGTTGAATAATAATGGTATTTCTCTCACACCTTTCCATTTTTCATTGGGTGTTTATAGAGATTCTATTTCCATGTTCGAGCAGGGTAATATGATATATCACAAGTGGATCAAGTTTATGATCTTTGGAATTGGTGATTTTTATCCTTGGGAACTTGGGTTTGTTATTCTATTTTGTTATTTGGGATATAGTAATTTTTTTATTGTTCGATGTTTTATTATGGTTCATTACTCCTAGTGGAATTTCTTTTGATATGAATACGATCTTTTTTTGGTTATCTCAGCATTTTTTCTGGTAAAATCATTCCCACTCTCAGTTTTTTATGCTAGGTACTAGTCGTCGAACCGTATTGATCGGGAATTACCTTAGGGCTATGTCATGTTCAGCTTGGTTATTCAAATTCTAGGCTACCCAACCCAGTTTTTGAAATGTTTTTATTTTAATCGAATAATTATTTTCCATATCTTCTCCATCCGATGAAAATTAGAAATATCGCTCGTATGTACGTGTGGCTTGTCATCTCCACAAAGCGGTGTAATTATTTTTTTCATCACCACATTACTTATAAGGTTATAAATATGTAAATAATGGGAATATATGTTATTTATTAAATAATATGAATCTATATATACTAATAACTAGGAAACATTCTTTTGTTCTGTCAGTCAGAAATTGGAAATAGTGTTCACGCATGTGTAGGGGAAACTGTCACCTTGAATAGTGTTATTCAATTTTAAATCCTTACATTTTAATAATATCTATAATTACATATATAATGAATATATATATATATATATATAAATATAATCATGAATATTCTTCAGAATATGACATAACAATGATCAAAGTACATGGACCGAGACATCTTAATCCATATATTTTTTAAAAAAGAAGCAGTTATCACTCAGAGTAGAAATTTAATAAATTGATGATAAAAGTGTGTAATAAAATCATATATTGTATGATATATATATGAAAATTGTTCTAGAATATATTTATAATTAAATTATTTATTATATATGAGTTTTGGATGGAGAAAAATTAAGTCATACCTAAGGTAAGGGTTTCTTTTCGAATCTCATCATTATTTAGGATTGTTTACACTTAAGTCTCTATTAGGGAAATTTCTATTATGAGTAAATGTTGTATAAAAATGTCTTAAAAATGGATTTTAATAATCCAGTATAAATATTTTAAATAATCATAACCCATGTTTTTAGTTTTTAAAAATGAATCTGAAAGGAATATTTTTCTCAATTTCCAAATGAGGTACTTTCATACATCTTCGAAAACAATATCAAAGTAATGATTTTTTAACATAAAAAATGAGCATAATTTCCAACCATAATGAATCCTTAATTAATTTAACGTTCCTTTTAAATTATAAATTTTTATTTTCAATTAAATTTTTTCCTTTTTATATGTGTTGATTTTTTTGCAAAAATAATTTATTTCAAATTAAAACTGTATTTTTATCAAAAGTTTACTAATGGTATTTCCAAAGATTCATTATATATGTTAACAATAATTATTAAATTATATGTATTATTTAGGATATTATTTTATAGTAAAATATATTATTATTATTTGGATGTTTTATAATTATTTTGACTCGATATGTAATATATTGAAACCATTTTGAATATTATTTTGAATTTTTTACGAATATGCTTATTTATTGTGAAATGTTATTAAAATTTAATATATAAATTCAATAATAATGTATATGTGGAATTTATTTTACTCATTTTGATTTGAGAAATTCATTGGACTTATTAAGTGATGTGTTACACCTACTACAACCCCTCAATGTAGCGATAGGTCTCATGGGACAAGCTATTATATGTATTCATTAAGGCTTTATCCAATTATATATATTGTCTTGACTAAAGCCATGATATTATTTTTGTGATTACCTGATTTTATCACTCCATTATTATGATATTTTTTATTTATATCCATGTGATTATATTAATAGTTATAATATCTATGGAAATTTTTTAGCTCATGATATTATGGAATCATTCAATTTCCATTTATTATAACCATATTAAGCTCAAAATGTTTATAAATTTTCAGTTGTTTTGGTTATTAACCTTTCCATACAATTTATGATTATTTATTTATCCTAGATTTCACTATAAACATACCCATACACAGTATATGAGATAACAATTTTTAGTATATTTTTTTTCCCATAAGATTCCATTAATTATTCTATGATTTCTAATTATTCACAAGCTAAGAGAATACTGGGGTTCTCAATATAATTTATTTTTATAATATTCTAAATTTTAGTGTAATATTAAAGTATTTTTCTAGTTTTCTAAAACTAATAATAAATTTCCTTATTCGAGATTTTATTCCTAGTATATTATGAAAACATAATAAAGTAACCACTTACATTGGGATACTATGGTTGAGGTCCTTATATAACACACTGATATTTTATGATTTTTTCGAATAAATTTAAATTTTTGGATAGCTTTTGCAACACACAAAAATGAGTTTCAATGGAAATAGACAATATATTAAAATATTATTATTTAATATGATATTTTTTCTCAGAAAATATAATGTTGGGTATGAATAATATTATATAAATTTTTATTATATATAGTTTTCTCCTATATATAAAATGGGTTCTTTTTTTTGATAATTAATTATAAATGAAAATAAGAACTTTTCGAAAATAAATTAAATCATATTTTGAAAAAACTATTTGTCATTGCCCAAAAACATATTACATCTATTAATTAAAGAAAGAGATTTTTAGGAATTATTTGAAATTATATATTATGTTAAATATTCAAGAAAATTTTATATATTTATGTAATGTATTTCTAGTGATGATATATGAATTAATCAAATTTTATGGTTAAAAAATGTAATTTTCTAAAACATAGTTTTTCCATATTTTTTATACTTATTTTAAAATTAATTTTTCTTGTTTATGATTATATATTTGAGAAAATGAACTAATTTTTTTAAATCCACATTTCAAAATAATTTTTATTTATTTCTTGGGTATTTCGATGATGACAGATATTTTAGTGAAACGTGAAAAATACATGATTTTATTCGAAAACAACATTTTCATTAAAATGATTTACTTGCTAAATACTATTTCAATTTGATATTAAATGTTAAATTAGTTCAATTATATATATATATATAATAATCTATTTTAGTCTATTTGAATCAATTTCATATCGATTTTCATAAAAAAAATTAAAACATTTGAACATTTTCTCTTTGGGAAATAACTTTCTCATTGCATCTATGGTTTTAATTTTAAATTTTGTTTTTCCAATTATCAAAATTTTATTCAAAAAAATGAAATATATATTTTTAATAAATATATTTTACATTATATAATATTTTGAAATTAATTTTATTGAAAATGAACATTAACAACATTGAAAATTAATTACCACACTGAACGTTTTAAAAAGTTTAGCAAGGGTTAAAACATAAGATAATGGTTAAAATATCATATGATATTTTTAAAAAAGAAATTGTTAAAATATTTAGATTTTATCACCTCTAAGACTTGATAATGTCAAATAGTGTAATATCATTTCATATAAAAATATTGTCAAAATTTATACTTTTCAAAAATTTGATTTGTGTCCTCTACCCCACTTATAAAAGGATAACCACTATTTTATCCTATTTACACACTCAATAACATTTTTATAGTACAATTAATACCCTAATATATTCTTCTTATATCTCTCAAAATCTTATATTACTTATATAGATCATAAATCCATTCTATGTTGGATTTAGATTAAACCAAAATAGTTTGTCCTAAGAAGAGGTAAATATTTATACTATGCGTTGTAGATTTACATTTTATTATAAATCCTTAAAATGTTTTTAAATTTATCGTATATAATTAAATACAAATATATTATAAACTGATATGTTATTTCTATAATTTCATAACCCAAATTTGTCTCCTCTTCTATCAAATAAGATACAAATTCAGCATTCGTGTTTACAGTGGACTACCACATAACCAACAAATGTTAATTGTTTTCTATCAACAACTATAATTGTTGGAAATAATGATGGATTTAATATTTGAATAATATATTTCTTATATTTTTATACATATGTATTCATAATCCCATATATACCTTATAACATCTCCTCCCATTTTGAAAAAATAAGATCTCTCGTTTGTACGGTGGACTGTAACCTTGAAAACCGATGTGATTTGTTTTTAAAATATAATTTAATTAAATGGTAATGAGGATATATTAAATGAATATATATGATATTTATAACATAATTATACATATATAATTATTATTTCATGGATATATTCTTACATTCCATTTTGTGGTTGATTTGATAACATCATTCATGTGTACTGCGGACTACATCCTCATGAACCGATGTGATTTAGTTTTCAATAACACCTTTAATAGAAAATAATTAAAACAAATTTAATGAATATAATTTATATATATGAAATAAATTTTACTAATGAATTTTATTATATTATTTATTTTTCCTTCTTTTCATCTATTGAAAAAATGGAAACAATGTTCTTGTGTACGTACAACCTACCGTCTCCATTAATGGTGTGTTTCATTTTCTATCTCATACATGTATGCATATCCTTATATAAAAATATTATGAATATGTATGATATCGATATCATGGGTTATATTTTTTACATTATAAAGCCATGATGAAAAGAAGTGGATCGAAAATGATAAATCAAAACATACAAGGAAATCAAAATAGTTATTTCCAAAAATGTTATTTCAATAGAGAATTCTTAATTAACATATAATAAACGGAAATAATTTTATAATATATGGTATGATATATATATATTCACAATTATGTATTATACTTAAAGAAATATTATATTTATTATACACACGGTTTGAACATGTGTGAAGGATGTTGAGAATTATTGTAAGTGATTTTTTTTCTAAATTTGACTTCTTTGGCACATACATTATGTTATATTATAATATTCAGTTATATAGTGTTTTTATTACAAATTTCAAATGTAATTTCATTAATTTATTTATTTGAATTAAATTTTAACTTCCATTTTATGTTATTACTTCATGGTGATTATGATTCAATTTTAACAAAGTAGCAAGGGTCGTAGGACAGAATGTCATCATTTATCGAGGTTGTTTATGTTTATTCTTCTAATGATAAAATAATATGATCTATCTCTAATGAAATTCGATAATTTTATTATCCTATGGTTACATATTTTTAATACATGGTTTCCTTTCATTTTTCTTTATTTATGTAACCCTGATTCCAATATAATGTTTTTAATAAAAATTGATTTTATTTCTCCTGTCAACTGAGAAACTTTTTTTCCCTGTCATTATTTTCTAAAAAATATTTCAATTTTTTTTAATTTTCTTATGGTATTATTTCAAGAATTGTTTACCCTTGTTTTAATTTTTTTTGAAAATTTTTTGAAATTAATTTTCATGTTCTTTTGAAAAAAGGCACATTTGTATTTTTTCCAATATGGGGAAATTGTATTTGTTTTAACGATTAGGGAATTTTCTGTATTCATGATGAATCAAAGTTTTAATGATTACATTATAAGTATGAATTATTATTTTCAAATATAATTATTTTTAATGTTTTTTATGAATTTTAAATATGGGAAATTTATTTTCAATGAAAGTTTATTTTCCTCAAGAGATGATACTATTGTCATTCATATATAATTTTCCATCTAATATTAAATAATTTAATATTAGTTATACTTTATTAGGGATATGATATAACTATACCATTATTAGTATTTATCTATATGTTTTATGTATATGAATTTTTTTAGAAACCCATTTCCTTACCATAGGATATGATATGATGAATTTCATATAAAACTAGTTTACTTTATTATGGTCTAAAATGATGAATGTTTTATGATCCAATGGAATAGAAATTTTTGGATTATTTGACTAGAATGACCTATTTTTTTCTTCCAAATAATTATGTAATGTTTAATATTATATGATCTCAAAGGTTACATGGGTGGTTATCATATTCTTGAAAGAGGGTAAACATGTGGTTTTCCCAAGCCGGAGAGAAAATTCATATGAGGTATCCCAAACCCGATGTAAGTACAGTTGTGGTTCTCCCAAGGGTAACATGTTATGAATGTATTGGGGATATCATTGACATAAGATTTTTAATTATTATGTATATGAAAAAATAACTTCCTTGTTATAGTGTTTTAATATCATGGCTCATGTTCATTGATTTTTATATGATTTTTCTCTTTTGAACTGCCAATATTTTTTTCTTGAATAATGTTTGTGATCTATGATATGAATTTTATGGATTTCAAATTTTATTCTCATTTTTTATGATCATATGCTAATGTTATATTTATATATACCCTTTTAAGAAAACTAAGAATATAATACCACTATTTCTTATGTTTCATATCCATAGGATTTGATGAAAGTTATTATGATTGATATGTATAATATAGGGGAAACATATGAAGAACATTGTGGGAGAAGATATAGATAAATTATGAACTAATTGATTATGTACCCATGTTTTGAAAGAAACTATACAGTTACAATCCTCAATCATGTATTTGTATAATATAATGAATATTCATTGAAAAATACATAATATCTATTGATGATAATTTTGAGTCTATACATTTATCCTTTAAAAGGTTAAAAACATATAAATTTATGACACCACCTATATAGTTTTTATCTTCATTTTTAATAATTATATTAAAACTAAAGAAAAAGTTAAATTTTCTTTTCTACCCATTTAGAAATAATATCCAATGAGAAGATGGTAGAGGAAAATGATCACCACACCTTATCCTTGAGATGGGTGATTTTGAACATTTAACATCTACCATAGAATAATAATTGTATGATTTAGAGATGTAGTGGTGAACATATATACAATTTTATCCTTTAAAGGAATGAAATCTAACTTTAGCCATTTCGCCCCAAAATATCCATTATGATTTGGTACGTATTATTAATTAACATATATATTTTATTCTGAATATGATTCGTTACCAAATTTATAACAACATTATTATCACAATCTAAAAGAGGTTAAAACATCATTTCAACATAAAGATCCTCGAATAATGATATTTTAATCATTAATTGAGTTATAAATTTATTGGAAACCACAACCTCAACATTAGTTATGCTTAGAGTTATAAAATATTTTTTCTTAGTGTTCCAATAAAGACTCCTCTCTCCAAGTTATAAAACACCACCATATGTATACCTCCAATAATCAATACAATCTATCCAGCCTATATATATATATATATATACATAATATAAGTAATCTATTTTCATTCATATTTCACATTGAATTTTGTTGGACCATTGATGTAATTAAGAATCATTTTTCTAAAATTAATAAGGGGACTCCTTTGGAGAAATTTGTTACCAAAAACAAATAACAACTATAAAAAATATATATAGACATTATGTTTCAAAATATAATAGACTTCCAATGAGTTTCTATAATTTTAATGGACCAACTTTCTTTCCTTGAAATTATTTTTACAGCTTGGTTCATATTATGTTTAATGAGAAAACAAGATTTTAATCACCCATTCTAAATCTTTTTAGATGTTATCCAAAATACTACTTTTGAGAAATAAAACATTGATCTCTATGTTGAGAAATTGTTAAGCTAAGAATTTACCTCATCTCTCCAAGCATGGGAATTTCAAGAAGAATATTTTTATCCATTGAAAAATATTCACATATTTGTTTGACATTTTCCTAAAAAATTATGTTAACTACCTATAAAATAATAATGATAGAGAATTTTATATCATCTAATATATAGATATTTTTTTATACCTTTCCTTTTCTAAAATGATAATTCATAAATTGGTGTCCAACATAAAATACTAGGATCATAGGGCTTCTTTTATCCCATATAAAACATTCTTTAACCTACAACATGATTATCATATTCTCCTAGATGGATCATAACAATTTTAATATAAAATAACTCCACTTCCAACTCAATATTAATGATGGAAGACATGATCTCAGTTTGTAATATATTGTATTAAAATTTCTGTAAAATATAAAAAAATATTAGAATGGTTTCCATAATTAAAATACATGAATTGGAATCATAAAATGATAATCCTTAAACAATTTAGTAGCCTTCACACTGTACCATTTCTTTATTTCTCACAACTTTGCCATTTTTATCAATTTGATTCAAAACACCCAATTTTTTAGATAAAATCATTATCCATAGGCTTGGGAAAAACTCTAATGTTTAATAATTTCTATTCTGGTCTAATTATTTATTCATTAGACTAATGCACTCTTGACACTATAATGCTTCCCTATAATCTGTTGGTTCAACATTAAAAAACAATAAAGTATGATCTATTTTTCTCAAAGATATCCTTGTATGTATATATTTTCATTGATCTCAAACAATATTTTGTACATAAACTTTCGTTCTTATACGTGGACAAGATGAATGGAATTATTACTCATTACATGAAATGGATTAATATTAATCTCCAACATATATATATTTATCACTTTTATCTCTCTCTAAAATAACTTGATGCTTCATAACAAATAAATCATCATTACTTTTAGATATTTCTTCCTCCTGAGAGGATTATGTGTTCGAATGTTCCATCATCCTTATATAAATATAATCCTTAAAATTTATAGCCATATTTTTGTATCCATGGTATCCAATTCCTTTTAAGGGTTATCCTTCGAAAATTCCATTAGCACATATCTTTTAAAATTTTCTATAATTTTCACAGTAAACCCTAATAACACAATGACTACCTAAAATATTATAATTATTAATGCATGGGGATTTTTTAACACATCATATAAAAAAACATAATTTTTCCCACATAAAAAATATTTTCATAATGTGTTATAACTCACAAATTTATTGCAATTAAAAATATAAATATGTATCATACTGAAACATCATTCTCGGAAAAATCTCCATATTTTTTTTTAACATTAATCCAAACCATTAGATAATGGTGGGAATCATGCAATGTATATATATAATGTTACTCTATTTTCTATATTTTCTTCAAACAATCCATTTTAAACATATAAAAATTTACAATTCATATTTTCTTGATGAAAAAAAGAAACTTTTTTCTCCACTTCATTGAATGATTTTAATCATTAGTATGGCCTTATAACTATTTTTCATAAACATAATTGAAAAATAAGGTTAGTTTCATTAATTAATAAAATACAATACATATATCCATTATCTTATTTCATCAATATAATCCCATACACATCTGAATGATTGATATCTAATTTTTGATTAGAATGAACCACCACATTCTTCTATGGAGATATACTAATTATACATATTTATAATGTTGGGTACATATGTTCCTATTCATTTTTTAGGAAAGGAAGACCAAAATATTGTTCTCCTCGTGAGATCATGTTAATGTTGTTTTTACAGGATGGTTATGTTTTCAATTCAATTATTAATTCTTTCTTTCCATTCGAATATAACATTGTTTCCTGTATCAACATTGTGAAATAAATTTTCTTTATTCCTTTATATTCATTTAACAACTATTTCATATTTAGGGTTTGAGAAAAATAACACATCCATCCAAATAACAACTAAATTTAATTTTTCTCATATTTTTTAAGCAATTAACATATTTGTTCCTATCTGTTAATAAATAAGTAGTTTTATGATTGTATATTTTTTTCAATCCCTAATGAACCAACACTATTAAAATAGTTTAACCTATGGTTCTCATGCGTGACTAAGCCTCCACTAAAATTTTCCACATCTCTTAGATGTTTTATAATTCTTGTAACGTTTTAGGAGAATCTAGTGTCTATTATCCATCGACTTTATTCTTTTGATATTTTATGTGCTACTTCCCCCAACTAATTATTTCTACTTACCTTAACCAATCTACATTTTTAAAAGATTAAGAGTATTTGAATGCATATTTTCTAATTCTAGTAGATGGATGAGAAATTTATTTTCATGATAACCTATATTTTCATACCTTACTAAAACATATTAAGGAACATGAATACTTTTCTTAGATTTTTATTCAAAATAAATAACCACATCCTCAAAAGTCTCTTTTATATAGTTTTTAATCCCTTTAAAAAAAGTCGTTCCAAAAACTTATAATAATGTTACGATGTTGTTAATTAACCAAACACGTCAATTAAATATTCCCAAATCCTATATAATACCATAAAAAACAATTAAAACAAAGATTCCTTTGTAAATAGGATGTGGTCTACAAAATATTATAAACCATTTTTTAAACATTAGACACTAATATTTGATCTGTTTAATAAGAATATTTATTATGAACCTATGGAATATTCTAAATTTTATTAGTATTCTTCTAAATGTTTTTAGAGTAACTTGTATATATAAATTTTTGACTACATGTTTTTATTCCTATATTTTATTTATTTCTAAGTGTCACTAGATTTTGGAATATCACCCTATTTTTATAAAAACATAGCCTTCATTATTATCATCATTATCTTTGAAACATAAAATAAAATTTAAATCATATTTTCACTCACTTTATGACATTTGTTTCTTAATATAATGATTAAAAAATCTCGAAGAATTTCCTAAAATATGAAACAGAATTTGAAGAACTGGATCTAGAATTTTTTATTTCCTTTTTTCATTGAGAAGTTACTATTTAATATGGTCAATCTCTTTATCTTTCTCCTTAAATATTTCTCCACCTTGATAAGAATATTATTATCATAATCTTGTATCTTCTTTAAATATTATATCACTTCTATCAGTATTCACTTCCATTCTGCACAAACAATTTTTGTGTATTGATTCATAATGCCCACCAAATGAGTATAAAAAATTTGGATTTGGAGAAATACATGAATCATAGTTATTATTTTTTACTCAAAGTAATGAATCTAAAATCATTGTTAAATGAGGATTAATCTCATATGTCCCATGAATCGTGTGACCTTCAATGAGACTCATGATCACATGACCATAAGAGAATCACATAGAGGGATTATTCAGTTTTCATGGTCTATTAATTTATCATGTGAATTTCCTTATACAAGTCCTCCAAATCAATTAAATCCTCATCCAACAACCATATTTATCATTTTATGTCCGAATGATGATTCTATTTTATAATACAAAATGACTACTAACAATTTTCCATGTCATTCAAAAACAAATATTGAAAAGGAGAAAGCTTTATTTTATGGGAGTTATATTGAACTCAATGTATAGTGGTTATGCATTTTGTGTGATCTGTTAATGATCACGTGAAATACCGTGGACAAATATTCCTTGGTCACAAGAAATATTATATGAATCGTGACTTTGGAATGATTCAATGTTATCATAAATTCACATTATGTATTTTAATATGATTATTCATTACATTACACAAACAAGAACACGAGGATCAAAAATTTACAGTGCCTTTTGGAATATGGAAGACAATATTATTAATTCATTAATGTTATTCAGATTATACAGTAAATATTATAAAATATTGTATTATTATTATACATAAATTATATAAAACATTATTCATAATCTTTTGAAAGGAAATAAAAGAAATGATGACCTCAGATTCTTAGTCAGGGTAAACAAGGGAGATATCAACATATAATGAGCATAAGTTTTCGAAATCATGGGTGTAACATTTGAATACCATAAGAGAATATAATAAATCATAAAATTGGGTAATATCATAAATATTGGTAGTTCATAAGACCAGAATCATAATGGAATCGATGAAAATGACCAAAGAGAATATAAAATTAGAATACCACATAAATTTGTGGCATACATATAAGCATAGAATATCATTTCAATTGTACTCAAGGATCATTACCAAAACTATGATAGATTAACAGGTTCACTCCCAAAACTTGTGTAGAAGAAAAGGATCATTCTAAAGGATACCAATGTTTAAAAATCTTATAACTAAACTTGTTACACTAACCATTCTATTAATTTTTATCCTAGGAGATATAACAAGACAATATTTTAAAATATGAATATCATATTTGATAGAATGTATAACACAAAACACTAAGTTTATAAGGGAATATAAAATCAGAGAACATTATAATATATTTAATATTTTATTTAAAATAAATATATCATATATATCAATGCATACAATAATATTTTTATCCTATGTTACACAAATCTATGATTTTCCTTGATAGCTTAAATTAGCACTATGATCGAGTTTTAACTAATATTATTAATATTAATAGAAATTTCCCAAGAAATTAATTTAGTGGTTATGAATTTGATTAAATAAATTATAAAAATATATTTTTTTCAAGAATATAAAATTAATTCAATGGTTACTAAATAAATATAAATGAAATTAAAAACCAATTAAATATAAAGGAAATGTTTTTCTAGAAACTATTTTTATATACATAAAGGGTTTTTATCATAGAAAAAGAAATTATTTAATATTTGTGAATGATACAACTAAAATTTATATATTATATATTCAACAAAAAACATTACATTTTTACAATATAATTGATAGACATATGATACAAAAAAAATTATTATTTTATGCATAAAAAATAGTTTTCAAATTGTCAGTTTGCTTTATTTTAATGGTGCACATGTTTAAAAAAATAATATTTTAATAAATTTTATTTCAAAATATCACCTCCACATTAGATGTGGATAGTTAAAATAATCATAGAGGAATTTTTTTATTTTTCTAAGAAAAGTTTATTTTCTGATGATTAGTATAAAATAATGAATTTTAATTAAAAAAGTTTTTTCCCTTCTTAATAATTTATAATGTAAAATTATATTTTAAACTGTTTTTAAAGTATAATACGTTCAATAATAAATATCTTAATCGCGTTTAAGTTATTTTAATCAATTTTATAGTATTTTATATATTAAATATTAGTATACTTTTGAACATTTTCAGTTTCAATGCCCGCTTTCTTGTCCCATTAGTGGGATTAATTTTAAATTACTTTTTCAGCTAATGTGAATTGATTTTAGAGAAATGGATTCCATATTTATTATAATAACACATGAGAGTTTATAATAGTGTAAAATTAAAATTTTATCATAATTATTATTAAAAAATCTAAAATTAATTGTCATGATGAAGAGGAAAATGAGTTTATTGACAGACTATACTTCAATCTCAAGGGGCCAAATGACTTAAAAACACATCCAACACTCATTTTATTCTTCTGTTTTTAACTTTTTACACATATTTTAGAAATTTATTCATTATTATATCCACTTAACATGAAAAAATATTGTTATAATTTACTCTTTCAAAATAATATAAGAGTGTCGCTCCTTCCATTTAAAAAACGTCGCCCACTCTCCTCGATACTTCAATATATAAATCCACATTGGATCAAAAGAAATACATAAATAAATCTCTTAAAACACTATATACTTATAATATGAGCCTTTTATTTTTCATAAATCCATCTAAGGAATATTTTTTTGAAAACTAATGGATGATAATCGAAGAAGAGGTAATATTATTGAACAAGAGTCTTTGTTTTACTTGTTTTTCCACATCCTTCGTTTATTTTTATAAGATGTTGTTATAATAAACATAATATATTATATATAATTGGATTTTATTATATTTTTTTAACCTATATCCCTACCCAATTCTATAAAATAGTTTATGAAATCATCATTTCTGTGTACGATGAACTACCGCCTAGGGTACCGATAACATTCGTACTTCTATTACCACCTCTCATAGAAGTTTGTGATGATGGATATAAAAATATATTTAATAATTATTTAATTATTATAAATTTTTAGTTATTATATCAACTTTTATTTATTATTTTCTATTCCATATGATATATTATAACATTACTCATGTGTACTACCAACTATCACCTCACGAAGCGGTGCGATTCATCATTCAATAATTATTTATATGGAAGGTGATAATAGAATATGTAATTATTATATGAGATATAAATTAAATAATTATGATATTCATGACATAATTATAATTTTTAATGGTAATATATATGTATATTAGTTTCATTTCTTTTATATGAAATGAAATATGATAACATTATTCGTGTACATAAGGACTATTTCCTTCATGAAATGATGTGACTCTACTTTCATCACCACGCCACATAGAATATATATATATTTAATATTTTATTTATGATTTTATAAATATTATATAATGGTAATATATTAATTACCTATTTTATATGATTATCACAATAAAATGGAAATGTTACCCATGCGTACGTACGTTCTACATCTCTCGGATCATAATGTACATCGTTTTCATAAGGATCATTATTGATTTGTTCAAAAAGAAAAAATGATGTTAAAATACTATACTTATATAATGATTAATATTATTGTATAGATTATATCACTATATAATAGGAGCAATAAATGGAACATTGAAGACAATGAATGAATGATAAAACAAGAGAATTTACCCCCAGAACAATGAAAATCATGAAATATTATTATCCAATTTGTAGAAAAATATTATAAAAGGATCATATATGATATTATAAATATTAATATGGTTATGTTATAAGTTAATAAAATATTTAGAACAACTATACACGAGTTTAAGGAATTTTTAAACAAAAGGAAGCATAAGGTTATAGATTTTATCTCCATTTCATTTCATTGAGGAATATTTTAATGTTATCCACATAATTTATTTTATAAGATGTATATAATTCATATTGTACATGTGATATCTTGGATAAATCATTATTCATGGAATTTTAATATTCAATTATAATTATTTCATATAATGGGATTTTAATTAAATGTCACCAAGAGTTTAATAATTTTATAACTCATTTTATTTTAATTGAGTTATATTACTTTTTTGTTGTCATTTGTATTCTATGAATATGGGTATAAGAAAATATGAATATATATTATACTATTTAAAATTTTTTATGATTATTTACACTATATATCTTTATAATATATTCATTTTTTTAATTATCACTTATACATTATGATAATATTAAAGGATTATTTAAAAATATCATTCGAATAATGTTTTTTTTGTGAATTTAAAATGAAGATAATTATTTCGTTTTTTTAATAAAAACGTAAATTTAAAAATAAAAATCTGTTATTTATGATATTTTTGAAGTTATAGTCTCATTTTCAAATCTTTGTTACTTATAATGTATTATAAAATGTTTTAAATTAAATATTACTTCATTTAATTCTTTAATCGAAATACTTTTTCTCCTAAAACCATGTTTTATAAATATATTTTTTAAAACGTGTTTAATATGTTCACAATTATTAATTAAATTTTTTTATCCATTAATTGTTTTACAAATGTTATCAAAATAATCTTCTTGTCCCTTTTCCTAAAGGATTGTTCTAACATTTTTACCATGAAAATGTGATATTCTATACCACATGTATGGGATAATATGTCGACGTGACCATTATTTGTTTGATGATTCCATCGCATTATTATAAGGACATTTTGAATAAATTTTAATTTAAAATGTATTCTCAATGAAATGGTTTTTTAAAATGATTTCAAAATTAAAAAATATATTTTTCTCATGATTTTTTTCATATCATTTTATTATATTTCTATTAATTAATGATACTTACCCTTTATTATTACTCAAATGGGTATATGTTGTATTGATACCATCCTTATTATTTCTCTGGGTGGTTTATTATTATTTTTAACTATGATAGTATTGAAATTCAAATTATTAATTAATTTTTTTTGTCATTATCATCCCCTTGAAATATTCGAGTTCCTATGATCGTTAGACATTTAATTTCCTTGAAATATCAATATCACTTAACATAGATACATGTATCTAATAAATCATATATCATTTCTACATATGGTTTTCTACATTGAAATTTGATTATTTGTCTTGGGAAATATTTATAGATCTATATTTCTTTTCAAATATGGATAATTTATGATAAGGCACACTGTTTATGAATTTAATTGATCATTCAATATACATATAAATATCTGGACTTGATGTGATGGGATGGGCATGGTATAATATATCATATTGATTAATCTGTAGGTTTCATGAGACAAATTAGTCAATCTATCATTAAATATTTTTGAACCAATAGATTAAACCAACTTTAAAATCATCTTGATGGTAGTGGTATCATGTGACAGATACATATTGTACAATAATTAATCTTTTTCTTCATTCAGAATTAATTTATTATTATCTATGAAATTTTTAATATAAATTTTTTTTTGATTCTTTATATTCTCACATCATTGATTAAATGGAATTTTTATTTAGTTTTTTACCTTTTTATATTAATTATTATTTTTATATAAATTTAAATGGAATGTTTGTGCTGTTAGTTACCATTCCATATTGATTATTCCTTATCCAATTATTGAAATTGAATTTGTGTTCAGTTATTTAGCTTTCCATATTTATTGTTCCTTATCTAGTTATATAATTGGAATGTGTGTTCCATTATTTACCATTTAATATTGATTATATAATATATATCGACTTAAATACATGGGTTTTTAGTAATTTACTTTGTTGTATTTATTATTCATAATTAATACATGCCAAATTTCCCTTCATATAACCCTCATATAGCATTTGAGCTCACCCAGATTTTCTAACGTTCCAAATGAATCAATTGTTTATACTATGATTGATATTCCGGGATACAATAGATGGAATATATTTTTTCTTAAAATCAATTATGTTATAATTTCTATATTCAAATATAATGTGGGACTCAGGTGTTTATCAATTTTACCCAGACTACTAAACTTATATTTTCTTCTGGATATGAATCCATGTATTTTATTTCATTCTAATTGTAGTAGGCACAAACTGTATGGAATATAGAGTTTGTGATTCTATGGTTGGTATCAAAGTATGATTAGTATAAACCTTGCAAACAGGATTTAGGGAAAATAGATATGTAATTAAAAACTAATGATATAATTTCAGAATAATTATATAAGAAAATCCAAATGTTTTGGTAAGGATGAGAATATGTGGTTTTTCCTAGTAATCCATCATATTATGTATACTATATATGAACATGGTTATGTCATAGAGGTACCTAGAGATAATAACTTAGAAAAAGTCATCTTGGATAGGACTCGAGCATTACCTAGTATAGGAAAATGGGCCTTCACGCAACTGGTTTGACACGCCTAGGGGATATTCTTGGGATAATTCACATTTTCTTTACAAGTTGTTAAAATGAATTAAACAATATAATGATAATTTTTGAAATTGGTTAAACATATTGTGTATGATATTTAATAAAGAATATCATGATTTAGATATTCTATAAAGGATTATGTTGTTAAACATTAGAAAATGGAATAATATATGTTGAAATAAATGGATGATGAATTTATTTATTGGGGTTGTATTGAAAACTATAACAAAAAGGTTATTTAATCATTAAATTTCAAGTATGTCTATTATATTTATTTTTGGTATTATTTTAATATAATATTAGGAAATTGATAAAATATATTTCAGGTGACAACCTGTTTTTTCTAGATATTCTATGTAGAATTAACCCATGAATGAAGGATGATGAAGGTTTGACTACTACCAATGGCCTAGGTAATGTTCTAGTTAATATGTCATGGTTTTTAGTTAGATAATTTGAAAAAATGTAATAATGGCAAACCATTGGTATTAATTTTTTAATTTAGATATTAATTTATTATGTTAGATAACTTTTTCTATTAATATTAGTTTTAAAGTAGTTAGAGACATGCATTAAGACTTTTTTTATAGATCTTTTAACCCATTAAAATTTAATTGTAATGCTTCAGGTATAAAACATTTTATTTTTTGCATATTCATTTCTAGGAATAAGGGATGAATTTAAAGTTAATAGAAGAAAAACCAATGTATTTTATTATAGAAACATGTCAATTAATAATGTTTCCTCATAATAATAGATATTAAAATAATTACTAAACATTATGAAAATGATCTTAAAACAAAACTGTTATCCCATAACACTCATATCTGATGAATTAGATATTCTTTTAAATCATCACATATTTATGGTTTTTAGCCCCATAACAATCCATTAATCCCATACAACCTTCTCATTAATGAACTCAACAACTCCCTTTAAGTATTTCTTATTTTCCTTTATTTCCATACATTCAAATTCCACAAATGTTATCTTAAGTAGAATCCTTGTTATTTGTTATTTAGTATGGCTATTGTACTTCATGTTTTCTCCTATTAAATTGATATTTTATTGAACCTCTTCGGATGTGGGTTTTTTTAAAAAAATTATTTTCTAATATCTAACCCAAGTTAACGAATATGATGATTAAATTTATAATAAACTATATATTTATGTTTTCGAGAATATAACACCTTGAAATTTTAAAATAGGTATATCATATTTGATAGTGTGAATGACATTGAACTGTAAGAAAAGTAGGGAATACAGAATCCAAATTATTTGTGATAAATTAACAATCTTAAATATATTAAATCATTCATATATATTATAATGAATGGAAAAACGGTTTTACATTTCATTACACATAATAATGACTTTCTTTCACGGATTGTGTTACAAAAAATAAAATATTTTACTGAATAAAATTAATATTGTAATTTAAAATGTAAATTTTCACATTGAAATTAAAGAGAAGGTATTGAATAAGATTAAATAAAAAATTATAATTTATGTTTAAAAAAAATATAATTTGAGTTCATCGGTTACAAATTAATTAAAATTAGAATTAAACTGAATTGAATATAAAGAAAATTTTTTCATAATAAAATATGTGTATACATTATTTAGAAAATAAATTATCTACTATTAGTGAATGATCATAATAAAATTTATATATTATATATTCTATCCAATTTTTTGACATTATTCTAAATATTATATAGGAATAATATGAGAACAAATCCAATTTTATGCATAAAAAAGATATATTTTTTTAAATGTTGTTTTCCTAAGTTTTAATGGACAACATTTATTAAAAATAATTTTTTAAAATTATATATTTTCTGTTGTTAAAAATAAACATAAAATTTAAAATCATAATTTGAAAATTATCTTAGAGTAAATATTCATTATTTTTATGAGAAGTTACTTTTTTTATGAATAATGAAAAATACTGAATTTTAATTGCAAGCTTCTTTTTTTTACAAATTTAAAATGATATAATAAATTTTAATTTTTTTAAAATTTTAATCATGAATTTATTCATCTATTAATAAAATTTATGTAATTTTAATCAATTTAATATTTAGTTTTTATATAAAAACAAAGTATTATTTGGTACATTGTAACTTTAAAAACCCACTTTCGCATCATGTCTTCGGGATTAAATTTTACTTAATATTTTCTACTTATGTGAATTTAATATAAACATATTAATTAAATATTAAAACAGATCATAATTTATAATTTATATCTTTTTGAAAAAAGTTTTCTTCCATATTTAATAGTGAAACCATTTAAAATTAATTGTTACAATTAGAAGAAAACGTGTTTACCCATCTACTAATATTGAATCATAATGGTCCAAATAATGTAGAGACACATCCAAACCTAATTTTATGGAAATATTTCAACCATATACCATATATTATAGAACGAAAAAATACTATTGGATACAATTGACATGAAAAAATGAGGTTAGAATTCACACTTCCAAGAAATTACAAGAGTGGCAGTCTCCACACTTATAAATGGCCACCCACTCTCCCCCCCACCTCACACCTTAAAAAACATTGATTCATCCATGATATATCCAAATAAATTCCCAAATTCTATATACTATTAATATGAGACATATCCTAGTAATATATTAATTATTGGAGGGATTTAGTGAAAACAAAAAGAAAACCCCTGAATAAAATGTGACATTATTCAACGAGAATCTTTGTTTTACTTCTTTCTCCACCTCCTTCATTTTTTTCCAAACATTAATACATAATAACCTCATTTTATTCCCAATAATTTTAATTTTTAATAATATTTTCATGAACTATACCCCTCAGCTCTTCCATAAAATTGTTTACAAAATCTACTTTCATCTGTACTAAGGTCTATCCCCTAGCGAATTGATGCTATTCATTATTCTATTACCACAACTCAAGGTTGGTTATGACTGTGGATATAAATAATATATAATATATATATATATAATTTTTATAACTATATATTTATTATTTCATATTTTTCTTATCACATTCTATTCTGTATGAGACATGATATCGTCGCTCATTTGTATGGTGGACTACCACCTCACGAAGCGATGTGAATCATCTTTCAATAAAACATTACATGAATGGTGACAAAAAAAATTATTTATTATATGTGATATAAATGACATAAATATAATATTGATGATATATTTTTCATTATTTTAAAATATTATATATATATTTTTCTTTATTTTTTGACAAAATAAAAGAAGATAATGTCATTGGTGTATATGTGGACCACCACCTTAACAAAATGATGTGAATATATTTTCATCACCACAGCACGTGGATAATATATCTCTGTATATAATATTTTATATAATAAATTTTTATCATTATGGAAAGGGGAAATTTTACTTACATTTTTTCCATCATGATCATAGGAAAATGGAAACATTACTCATGTGTACATAAGGCCTAGCATCTCTATATTAATAACACAATTCATTTTCATTACCACCATTAATGAATTTTTTAAAATAAAAATTAATGTAAAAATGTTATAATTATTTCATGATTATTATTATAGATTTTATATAAAAATAAAATTTGTGATTGAACCAGAACATTCATGATAAAGAAAGAATGAGAAAACAAGGCAATAAACACAATAAATAATTAAAATAATGAAGTATTATTATCAAAGTATATGAAAAATATTTTAAAAGGATCATATATAATATTATAAATATTAATATTTATTATTTAAGAAGATAAAAACATGGTTAAAACTACTATAAGGGAGATTAAATAATGATTAACCAAAGGAAATCATATGGTAGAGGACGTCATCTCAATTTCATTTCATTGAGGCATATTAGGATTAAATTAACATAATTTATTTAATATGGTGTATATAATACCCATTAGACATTTAATAACATATATAATTCATTATTAAAAATAATTTATGTTTAAATTGGAAATATTTCACCAAATAGAATTTAAATTAAAAGTTTCTAAGTGGTAAAGAATTCAATAAATCAATTTCATTTCATTGATTTATATTACTTCTTCATTGACCCTCATATTCTATGATTATCTATATATGGGTTTATTAATATAATTTTTATATTTCAACATTTTTATATGGAATTATAATTGATAATAATAATAAATAAATTTATTAATTCTCACTTCGACGTTATGATTATTTTAAGGTTTTACTAAACAATCTCATTCTAATTGAGAATGATTATTCTTGATTCTCTATTAAATGAAATTATTTGATTATTAAATAATTAAAACAATAATTTTATACTCTTCTTGTTATTCCTGATCATTATAATGTGAGAGTACTAGTTTTCAAATATTTGGTACATAAAATGTTTTAGAAATTTTTTTTAAGAATGTATGACTTGAAATATCTCTTTCCTCAGAAATATGTTTTCTTTCAAAACAATTTATTATAAAAAAAATTTAAAAATGATTTTTACATTTTCAAAAATATTATTAAATAAATATTTAACAATTTCTTATTTTAAAAATGTTTTTAATGGAATCTTCTTACCTCATTCGAAAAAATGAACATTTTAAACTTTTTACAATGCAAAAGGAATTTCCTTTCTATAATGTTTGAAATTACCCATCGAAATGACCATAATATATGTTATGATTAATTTCAAATTTTATGAGGATCAATTTAATTAATTTATTTTCTAAATTTGATTCTCAAATAAAATTATTTTCAAATTCTTTTTTAACATAAAAACTATATTTTCCTCAAGAATGTTTTTAATTACTTTTTTATGTTATTTAAATTCATAAATAAAAAACACTTTATTTTTACTCCAATGTGTATACATTTTAACGATACTATATTTATTATATCTTTATATGGTTTATGATTATTTTGACCAATATTTGTATTCACTTTCACTTTTTCATTATGGTACTCATTAACATCCACCTGAAATATCCTTGTTCTCTTAATAATTTGACATTATATTTCCCCTAAATATCCATATGAGTTTTCATGTATATTTTTATTTCTTAAACAGTATATCATTTCTATATATATTATTCTACATTGAATGATACTTCTTGTATAGGTAAATATAAATACATATATATATATATATATGTTAATCCTTATTCAATTTGTATATTTTATGATAAGACACATTGTTTAAGAATTAAATAAATTATTTGATACATGGGGAATGATTTGTACTTTACGTGACTAGTGGGGGATGATATAATATATCCTAAAGATTCATTAGTAGGCCTCATGGGAAATAATTGTTAATATTGGATTAAATAGGTTTTTACCCATAGATTATACCATCATATGAAAGGTCTTAATGATTGTGGTTTAATGTTCATGAAACAATGCGTCCAATAATTAAGAATTACCTTTATTAAGAATTCTATAATTCTTATACATGACATTTTAACTAGGAAAACATTTATGGATGCATTACATTTTCTGTTGATTTATCAAATATAATGTGCTTTTAGTTAATTGAATTTCCATGTTGATTATGTCTTACACAATTATGTAAATTGAATGTGTGTTTAGTTATTAAAATGTCAATATTGATTAGTAATTATCAAATTATTTAAATGGAATTGTATTTAGCTATTTACCTTTCCATATTTATTATTATTTATCATATAACATTAACAAATTATTTGTTGAGATATTTACATTTCCATATTTATTATTCCATATCCATTTATTTAAATCATTGGTGTGTTCTATTATTTACGGTGCCATAATGATTAGTAATTATTGATTCAATAAATCTTCCACTATACTAAACCCTTATTGCGCATTGAGCTCACTATTGTTTGGTTTCTTATCCATGTAATTGATGAAGTGAACTATGGTTGATATTAAATGATATACAAGAATGAATAATGTAACTCATTGAAAAAGATAGGTTTTTATTTGTGTATTCAAATGTAATATGTGACACATATAATACCCAATTTACAATGACTACTAAACGGATCAGTCGTATGAGATGTAAATCCATATATCCTATGCCAATATAATGTAGTAGGAATCAAATATAGGATTTATGGGGTCGGGGTCCCAACATGGGATATCAATCATTACCTACTACATTGGAGGGAGATATAGGACTCAACCATCACATAATAAACAGCATACATATGTATTATACAATATCATAAAACATTCATTATGTTAGAACCCATGTAATGTAATGGATTTCATAAAAATTTCATCATAACATAACCCGTGGAAAAGAAATATGTTTCATAATCATTTCATTATTTTACCCACACATAACCTATGGAAAAAGAATTAGGTTTTAGAATCATTTTATCATAATATAACCAATCAAAATGAAATTTATTTCATAAAATTATTATCATCATAAACATAATCCATTTGGAGTATGAATAAAAACGGTTTCCTTTGATCATATACCTATTAAAAAAATAGTTATATCCATGGATAACACCTTAGATGAAAAATGATTTTTATGGTTCACATGAAACATTTATTTGTTAAAATATCATTCTATTATTCAATAAATAAAAAATTTGACATTTGAAAAATGTTTATCTTTAAAATTATCATTGGAAAAAAATGTAATATCTATAATCATTTAAAAATTTTCATTAGGAAATTCACTCCTCATTGAAAATAATTAAAATCAAATATAGTTTTAAAATATTTTTATTTTAAAATAACCACAGAATCATATATAGGAATCTAAAAAAATAATATAAAACATTTCTTAAGGAAAATATGCATTAATAATTGAAAAACACTTTGTAAAACATAAACTAATTTCATAATCATATTCTATGAAAATATCCTTTGAAACATATAAAGTATTATTTAAAAATAAATTTAAAACATTCTTGAGGAAAATATTCTTTCAACACTGAAAAAAAACATAAAATACAATACTTTTTCAAAATAATTTTATTTTAAAATACGTTTTGAAACATATAAACGAATTATTTAAATAATTATTGTTTATGATGGATAGAAATTTTATAAAGTCTAAAAATAATGATCCCTTTTAAATTATCAGTAACAACAAAACATGTACTGTTTTGAAAATGATATTATGAATAATTTTAAAACAAATTTTTAAAAGACAATAATGTGTAAGAAAATATTTCATAAATAATTTTTTTAATGTTAAAGCATTTTTGAACACATTTTTATAAATCATTGTTGATGAAGAATAATGGTATTTTTACAAGATTGTAATAAAGTCAGTTTACTTTAAAAAATTAATATTGAGTATATAAAGAGTTGAAAAATATGATATGTAATCAATTTTCCAATCATTATCAATGGATAATAAAACTCATTAGTTTCTTGAGAAATTACATATATGATTTCATCATTGGAAATAGATAAATAAATAATGACAAAAAACGATTAGATGGTACCATAGATCCATTGCCATTTTGGTAAGATTGATTACTAAAAACCATGAGACAATAACATTAAATTAAAAATTCCATTTCACCAGAATATATAAAATCGTGATATTTAATGTAAAATGGGTATTATATACACCTCAAAAAAAGAAGACAGGTGCAAAACATGACATATGTCTCAATGGAAAAAAAATTGAAACAAAAATCCATTACCCATTTGAAACTTTTGAATTGTAAATGTAATGAAATATAGACACTCAAATAGATATATAAATACAAATAATTTTTATGATAACAATAATAAATTATATTCATTGGCCGTATATATATATTTATATAAAATTAAAAAATCATTGTCAATAAGACATGGTCCTCATAAGTAATAAAAGTAAGATGTAAATCCCATCCCATAAGTCTCAACATCTTTTATACACATTTAAACCAAAAATATAATAAAAATAATATTTTCATAAATATATTACATAACCATGCATATATATAAATATATCATACCATATATTATTTACTTATTACTTTTTATTTCATATTTTTGTTAACATTTCCATGTTATACTCAAATTTCATCCAATAAGTATAGTATTTTTCATCTTTATTTTGATTTTGTAAATTTATTTGCCCTATTAATTTAATCATGGTTCTAAAATATCCAAAATTTTAACCATGATATAAAAATAAGACATATTATTTATATATTAATTTATGTTAGTTAGTATAAGTTAGATATTGAAAATGAAATACATAGTTCACAGAAACTCTTGGTCGTGCATATGCATGAAAATTGTATCTATTTTCTCGATGGATATAATGAAATAAAGGAAAAAAGTTTATTAAAAACTGATAATACTTTTTATTATATATATATCACAAATTATCATTAATCCAAACCTTATTTCATTCAATATAAATCGTGAATGAATCACATCACTTCGAGAGGTTGTAGTCTTCTGTATGCATGAGTGACATTATTGTATTCCCACATAATATAAATTAAGATGATTCATGGGATATAATAATTATAATAGTATAATAATATAATATATAACTTTCATAATAATTTATTACATCATTATATCAATACACAAGAGGAGGGGGAGGGGGTGAATCAGTGATCCCTTTTTAAATTTTTTTACAGATCGATTCTCTTCAATTAAACCTCTATGGACGGTTAAATACTTGATCTACTCTTCTTATGTCTCTCTGCCTTTCCACGAATGATGCTGTAAATGTAAAGGCACTAAACACATGTATTTACAATGTTCCGTTCAAACACATACTCCTTGCTATGTTGGTTATTCTCCCCAACACAGATTCTCCACTATAATTCGATTAGTAATAACAATGGTCGATACAGACTCACACTGTATCTCTCCTGAGTCCCACAGGAGGTTCTTTATACTGCTTCACACATTGTTACAAGAGTCTCACTGGCCTGCTCTAGAGTCTCCCTAATGTCTTATTCTCCTTCCTGAATCTCACAGGGTTCTTCTATCTCTCGAGCCACATGAGAAGATTCCTTCATTAAGTTCCTTGATTCACTGTAGATGACCTTCTGATCTCTTCACACATGCTTGTTGAATCACACTTTCTAGTGAATCTCTTCAAGGATCTTCAGCAACTTTTGAAAAGATCTATTGGCCTTGCTCAATAACACTGATCACTTCAGTTTATTAGTTCTCAACTCAACAATGCTCAAGCAATTCTTTCTTCTTCTGATGAAGATCTGGGCTCACTATGATGTGTGCCAAAGGTACACACAACTTCTTCAAGAATATAATATCCAAGAATGATCTTGCACAATATTAGCACTATCACTCTTCTTGGATTCTCAATTACTGAACACTCAGGTAAAAGAGCTTCTTTAATTCAGTCTGGCATCAGTCTCAGTTCACATTCACTTAATGTATGGATTGAATAAGTATCTCAAATTCTTCTTCCTTAGTGAAATAGCTGAATGCACAACACCTTCTACTTGTTTTCTTGGAAACAAAGACATAAACTTATGTTATTATTCAACCACTGAAGATCAGATCACTTGGAATCATCTGAATTAATACACGTGTATGTTTTCATACATGACTGCATGCATAAGTCTCTTGCTTTTGAACATGAACTATCTTCTTTTATTGCACACACACACACTAAGGTGTTATGTATCTTCTCTTATTCACACACTTAGTTTTTTTTCATACACACACTTAAATGATTGTTCTTCTTTGGTGTGGGAGTCTTTTTCTTCTTCTTAATGTTTTCACCCCTTTTAATTCAACATGAATGCATGTACATACATGGAATTCTTCCTTCTACACTTGTGCACACACTAAGCCTTGGCCTTCTTATTTTAACACACCAACACAACCCAAATGATTGGGTGTGGCCTTTCTCATTTGCACACACACTAACAAGGTGTGATCTTTACACCACCCGAACCCACATCAAAGGATGGCACGCAAGTGTGCGACCTTCTCCTGTCTTCTACCGCGTAGGGTGCCTGGGTTCAACAGGCGTAGAGGGTATGGGAGCAGCGGGTCTTCTACGCAAAAATAGTGCGGATCACCTACCGAATTACTTCCACGAAGACATGGCGATGTTTAAATGAACCTGTCACGCACTTCTTGAAAGTTTCCTACAGAGGGTGCAGATCTCCTCATGTGCGAACCAAGGGGGTTACTTATTATTCTCTTCTCGCAAGAGATGCACGTCTTCTTTCACGTCCAAAAGGGTTCTCCCATCTCATTTGCGCAAGACCTGCGTGAGACTCCTTTGTGCAAGGGATTCATGGGACACCACTTCTTCGTGTCGCAAGGCTGTGTAGAAACCTCTGCCTTTTGCGAACTAGAGGGATTCACAGTTGTTCTGTTTCTTTGGAGAAACAAGAGCTCCTTCCTTCAAGAATGGCATCAATAATTCTTGTAGATGGGATCCTCTTTTTATAGGTGATGAACGCATGTAAGATCGCATTCAAAATTCATTCATGAATCATAGGAGATTCATTCCTTTGAAAAACTGAGATATTCGATTCTTTTAAAAACATTCAACCAACGTTTAAGATATGCCATGTATCTGAGGTGTTTCCTTTTTCCAAACATGGTATCCTTCTTTCTTGGTGTGTGCATCGCGTGCATGCATTTAAAAATGCACGCGATGCTTTTCCTGGTACATCGAACAGGAAGTGCACCCCTGGAAACATCTTTTTCCTTGGGCTCCTTTGAATTTCTTCATCTCATTGGATGCATGAAACATTTAATGCATGCTAGAGTTCAGTCCATCAAAACAATCTTCATGCACTTAATTTGAGCTTCTACAGTGGTCGGTAGCTCGATCAAGGTGGATCAGCTTCATCTGCGGTGAGCAGCGATGTCGGGTGAAGCTCGGGTGTCCGGAGGCTGAAGACAACCTCGGTGCCTCTCAACAGACATTACATCCATGTTTAATGATCGCGGACGGCTAGGATTATAACTTTGGTCGTGGGATGGATCGTGCAGTGGAGATTGGACGTGGGATCAGATGGATGGCCAAGATTAAATCCACGACAATAAAATGCAATCCCACATCGAAACGTGTTGCGATTTTTGCATGGTTTAGCAATCAGTTCCTCCCAGCATCGGTTTAGAAATATCATCCCCCCCCCCCTCCGGTGCCACACCGCAATGGTTATCCTATGGGCACGCTCTAGCGCCGAGTATGATTCTCCAGGTGCGCACCTAGGGCCCATGCTATGCGGGCTTCACCACCGCGTGGCTCGGGCTTATACATAGCCCGACCTCTTTGGGCTGGCCCAGGAGGTTTCCCCATGGGCGTGGTGACCTCGGTCCCACATGTTCCTTGGGTTGAGTCCTTAAGGTTGGCCCATTGGTTAGCCTTCTTTTTATTTTTTTCACACTTGGTTCTAAGAACAAGTAATATAACCAACCATTGTTCCTCTCCTCTTCAACATCATAGGAACTCCATTTCGTTTCATCAACAGTTCTTCTTGTTCTTCAAAAAGGAGATTGAATTCTCAAGGATATTCATCAACCATCAATCTGGAATCACTGAATCCTTAATGTAGGCTCATCATTCAATTCCTCATGCATACTAGGAAAGCATGGACGTCATAAAATGTTGTCACATCATATCCTATTGATACAAGGTCTTTGAATATATGATCTGTTCTCCAATCGTCTGATTTAATGATGCTTCAATCATCATTATACAATCATCATCAATCTTCAATCTCAATTCCATTCATTCACATATTGAATTGTCATTGACAAAAAAATGAAACTCTTATGCACTTCAACCTATATTGACAACAAATGCAACTCTTATTCACTTCAATCTCCCCCTTTTTATTTAGTTTTCAATATAACTTAAGCACACTTTGAATAGTTTAATATGTGTGCCAAACCATTCTCCCCCTTATTGGAAACCAAATGCAATGGAATTAGTGGATTTTCTTCAAAAACATGTCCTACTCCATTTGAATAATCTCTTTTGGAATGTTTCTGAGAGTGGGATGATGTCACATGGTTCACTTGGAAAAGAGCCTTTAGTTAATCAACTCTAAGTCTACTTGGGAAAAACCAGTGTATAAAACAAGAGAGATATGACCAAGGTTCTCAGTGCTGTCCCGAAACAATCATACATGTGAAATCATGCGTAGAATGGTTCAATTCTTAACTAGGGGATTGGATAGGATCAGATTTGTTAGTGAAATGCTAAATCTTGCACATACATCACCGAACATGTTAAAAAGTTCAAGTGGAAAGGTAAATTTCCCCCTTTTATTTCATCTATTCATCAATCAAGCACTCCCATCAATTGATATGATAAATAAAATATAGACCAAAGGATGAAAGTGTGATTGGAATACCTTAGTTGCAGCTTCTTGAGATGAAAATAAATTTCTAGATTTTTCATGCCATAATCCTTGATATCATCTCTTTCATATTTACTCTTCCTCAAGGGGTGCACTCCATTTGAATTTCCTTAGTGGAGAATATCATCAAATAATATTGAAGATATGAATTTTCATAATCTTACACTGTGAATTACTTCATGTAATTACCAAATCATGAATAATGAGTTCAACTTGTATTTCTCCACCCTTCTCATTCAACTGTCATTTTAAGAATGACATTCATCTTCAATTCCCTGCAATGTAAGGTAACATCTATAAAAAAAAGTATAAGGGAATAAGATGGAACACTTGTGATCTTCTTAATTGAAGCACATGGGCTGAGAAGTTTCTCCCAACCCAAGAACTCCATTACTTGTAGCTCTAAAGTGTCTGGTACTCTTCATGCTAATGTATCCGCTTTCTTTGGAATATGTATTTTGCATTTTCAACAAGGATTCTTTACTTCCATTCACCTTAAACTTGTGTGGATTGTTTTTATTCAAATCTATCAATAGTGAAGTATCTTTTGGTGCATGTTGTTCAATTTTCTCCATTTGGTCTAGAAAAATAGCTAAACATTTGTTTTCATGATGTCCAACCTTCTTGAACCTTCCACACAATACTTGTGAGACACTTGGGTTATCATGTGTTGACAACCTCTCATGAAATTCGGATTCTCTTTCATGTGGAGTGACTTTTTTTCCCTTTTCCATAGCTTTATCTCGTATTTCATATTCATCTCTTTGTAGTACTCTAGAATGTTGCAACTTATTAGGCCATATAACTAAACACTCCATACCATTTTCTGATTTGGATCTTCCACATGGCTTCCTCATTGTCTTCAGGTTACCTTTCTTAGGAAACTGTTTAAGATTATCTTTAGGAATGTCTTCAGTCAATCCCAATTTCTTATGGATTGAATCTCTTTTCATTTTCAGCTTGATTTCATTCATTTCCAGGACTTTGTTTGTAGTGATCCATGGTATGACCTTTCATTCCACAATAGAGAAATATTTTCATGGCTGAGATGACATTCTTGGAATCTAATTTGAACTTCGGGTTGAGAATAATTTCTTTCACTGTTCTCTTGACTTTATTGTTATGCATATTCCCAATGGAAAACATTTCAACTCCTTTTTCTTTCTCCTTCCTTTATTGTGGTCTATGATTCATATCAAAATTTTTCTAAGGCATGGTAGGACTAAACCTGCACTCATCATAACTATGACCACTTATTTTGCAATTATCACAAAATCCATTAAGATAATCAAATTTTTTCTCAATAGATAGATTCTTCTTCATATGTGATTTATGCTTTTGCTTTGCAGATTGCTTCATTTCTTCACATATACTTTCCCTGAATGTAGGCCTTTCATAATTTTCATATGCTGACATATTATTATAGTAATCATTGGCATGATGCCCAAACTTTCAACAACACCAACAATAGCCAACAAATCTTCTTCTTTTTCAAGTAGTATCAGTGTGGCTAGATTTAGTCCATTTTTTGTATTTGGAATTGTCTTTCTTTCTCTGGAGAATCCTTCTAGGAGTTTCTATTCTTAATCATTCTAGGATCCACCCTTGACATTTTAATGGGTGTATCTTCATTTTTAACAATCCACATCTTCACAGATTTTGGTTTTGAACCTGTTCTTATAGATGATACGGTATTATTAGAAACAGAAATAACTGGGTTATGGGATACCTTCTTCTTAGAATATGTTTTCTTTGGATTAGAAGGTGATCTGATGTTCCTTTTGGAATCATATTCCTCAATGAAAACTTGAGTGGAATCATATCTTCTTTCATCTGATTGGGAAGTTTCATCTTGGGGTGATTGATGATTTTTAATATTACCTCCAATTCTAAACATTTCATGTTGAGAGAATTTTTTTCATCCTCAACTAATCTCAGCTTAATTTCCCAATTCTCCATTAGCAATGTTATTTGTTGTTCATGCACATTTTCTACATGTTACAAAGTGATGTGAAGCTCCATTATCTTGTTGGTTTTGTCTTTTAATTTAACATCGTTGAAACCCATAGAAATTTTGTGCAACTTTTCAAATGCATGGAACGCTTCTACAAATACAATCTCAAATAATTCATTCTCACAAACACTTCCCTGTAATTATTCAGTAAGATGAGCATTTATTTCATTGAAAAGGGAAATTTCCTCTTCCTTTACCTTTACTAGTTTCGTGAGAGTGTTGGATATGCCAACCCTTTTTTCCAATGCTTATTCCATGGCATTAGATTCTTCTTCCATCTCTAATTTTTCATCTTGAAGAGAACTAATGCTGGTAGCAATGTGTCTTGCCACATCTCTAGGGAATTTATTCATATGATCTTTGAGTGTAGTATGAAGATCACTAATTGATCTATAATCATTAAAGCTTGAACATTCTTCATCAGAAGAATAATAAGCATTATCACATGTTGTACCTTTCATATTACCTTCAACAGAAGGTGTCTCCCCAATAGTAGAAAGCTTCTTATTCATCTTCCTGGCCTGTTTCTTCTTTCAGTTATTCTGAGTCTTGGTAGATATTTCCATTTTAGGTTGTTCACTCATCACCTCAAATATTCCCTTCATAAAGACTCCCTTGGACCTTTTAGAGGAAACCTCCCTCTGATACCAATTGTAGTGCCCAGATTAGTGTGAATCACAGAGAGGGGGAGGGGTGAATCAGTGATCCCTTTTTAAATCTTATTACAAATTGATTCTTTTCAATTAAACCTCTATGGCTAGTTAAATCCTCGCTACACTCTTCTTATGTCTCTTATCCGTTCCTCGAATGATGCTTTAAATGTAAAGGCACTGAACACAAGTATTTATAAGGTTCGGTTCAAAGGCTTACTCCTTTCTATGTAGGTTATTCCCCCCAACACAGATTCTCCGCTATAATTCGATTAGTAATTACAATGGTCGATACATAGTCACATTGAATTTCTCATTAGTCCCACATGAGGTTCTTTATACTGCTTCACACAGTGTTACTAGAGTCTCACTGGCCTACTCGAGAGTCTCCCTGAAGTCTTCTTCTCCGTCCTGAATCTCATAGGGTTCTTCTAGCTCTCGATTCACACGAGCAACTTACTTCTTTAAGTTCTTCTTTGATTCACTGTAGATGATCTTCTGATATCTTCACACAGGCTTGCTGAAACACACATTCATGTGAATCTCATCAAGAATCTTCAACAACCTTTGATAAGATCTGTTGTCCTTGATCAACAACACTGATCACTTCAGTTGATCAGAGCTCAGCTCAACAATGCTCAGGCAATTCTTTCTTCTTTTAATGAAGACCTGGACTCACTAAGATGTGTGCCAAAGGTGCACACAACTTCTTCAAGAATATAATATAAAAGAATGATCTTGCACAATATCAGCACTGTCTCCCTTCTTGGATACTCAATTGCTGAACACTCAGGTAAAAGATCTTCTTTAATTCATTCTGGCTTCAGTCTCAGTTCACATTCACTTAATGCATGGATTGCATGGGTATCTCAAATTCTTCTTCCTTAGTGAAATAGCTAAATGTACTACACCTTATACTTGTTTTCCGGGAAATAATCACATAAACATATGTGATTATTCAACCACTGAAGATCATCTCTCTTGGCATCATCTGAATTAATACACGTGCATGTTTTCATACATGGTTTCATGCATAAGTCTCTTGCTTTTGAACATGCACTATCTTCTTTTCTTGCACACACACACTAAGGGGTTATTTATATTCTCTTCTTCACACACTTAGGTATTTGGCATACACACACTTAAATGTATGTTCTTATTTGGTGTGGGTGTCTTTTCCTTCTTCATAAAGTTTTCACCCCTTTTAATTCAACATGCATGCATGTACATACATGCAATTCATCCTACTCCACTTGTGCACACACTAAGCCTTGGCCATCTTATTTTAACACACCA
Source organism: Viscum album (assembly GCA_963277665.1). Lineage (NCBI taxonomy): Eukaryota > Viridiplantae > Streptophyta > Magnoliopsida > Santalales > Viscaceae > Viscum > Viscum album. The sequence continues at coordinate 1,023,991,875 of OY728137.1, forward strand.
ACACAACCCGAACGATTGGGTGTGGCATTTATCATTTGCACATAGACTTACAGGGTGTTATCTTCACTCCACCTGAACCCACATCAAAGGAGGGCGTGCAATTGTGTGGCTGTAACAGCCCGAGATTTTATGGAAAATATTCTTTTTTTTTATTTCACTAATGTCTTGTGTTCTACGCTACAAAGGAGCTTTCACAACACACATCCTTGACTTGCCTTGCATTACACGCAATCGCGACCTTCCTCGATAGCGTGTGTAGTACGCAATACCGAGTTTCACTAAACAACGATATGCTATAAAAATATTATTAAAACTAGCCGTTATGAATAGTAATAACCACTTTTTGAAATCCAGTAAATCTTATTTTTCAAAATGAACTTTATTTTTGGATTCGGAGTATCGAATTTAGCCTAAGGTGAAATTTTGGTACTTTTCGGATAACTTTCATATTCTGATGAATAGTGAAAATTACTAAATTATAATTAAAAACAACTTTTTTTAATCGAAATAATTAATAGTGATAAATCATTAATTTGAATGGTTTTAAAGTATATTTAGAATATATTTTTACAATTTAATACAATGTTGGTCATTGGATGTAGTTTCACATTTAAACTAGACATAAACAAGTGTCAATCTTTTGATAGATATTGTTTCTTAAAAACACGCTATTTGTTTTAACAGCGGGATTTAATTATAAAATTAATTAATGCAACTTTTATGTTATGAATTTGGTAAAATAGACTTCATTTTTGAATTCGGAATATGAAATATAGCTTGGGATGAAATTTTGGCATTGTTCTGAAAAACATCAATTTTTGATGAATAGTGAAACTACTAAGTGGTAGGTTAAAAACTGAATTTTACATAAAACTTAATTTTACCGCTTCTGTGAATGGAATTTCGAAAATCCGAGAGACACGGTTAATATCAAGGACTAAAATGTGGTTCAATGAGATGAAAATAATTTTTGGTGAATAGTAACGTTTTACTTGTTTTTACCGCGGTTAATAGTAAATAGGGTAACTAAGGGTAAATATGATATTAATATTACCCTAACACATGTCCTAATTCGATTGTACAAGTGTAATTCGACCAAAAACAAACTTAGGAATAAAATATGACCATTTAGGCCCACTTGGATTAGATTAGGACATTTATTATTAATTTATTTAAAGAAGGGTTAAAATAGTTAAAATCAAAGTTTAATAAGTAAATCATTTTTAATATGGGGTTATACATAAGATAAATTCGATTGTAAATATTCATTAGAAAGCTAAAAAGATTTCCTACATGATGGTATTTTATTTGTAATTTTTAGACACAAATAATTTAATTTATTTATGGCACAAAGATGATACAGTAATTATCTTATTAATGAAATATTCACATAATTGATAATATAAATACCAACATAAATGTAATTTAAGACTTTTTATGAATTACACTAATTTTCTAGGTTACTATGATATATTAGTGTTGATTTAATCAACTTGGTTCGAACATATAATTCTTATATGACTTTCACAAAAATCATATATCAAATAGTGTCAAAATTGACACAAAATAGTTTTTAAATCAAATATTATATTATTAATTGTTATTTTATTCCTAAAAATCTAAGGTTCGGCCAAATGACTTAGATAAGGATATATGTATTAATAATATACAATTTGGGGTTCGTTTGGCATGTTATAGTAAGTTTATTAACCATATAGTGAAAGAAAACAAAAAGACACGGTAAAAGTTAAATTATTTAACTTAGAGTTAAATCTAATTGATAAGGTTAAAATAATACCCTAAACTTGTCTAAATCCTATTGGTTGATAGGATTTCGACCCATGGCCACTTTAGCTTCTAAATAAGACCCTTTGGAACCATTATAAACCGATTTTGACTTTAATATAAAATAATATTTTGAGATATTCCTAAGGTGCCCCTCTCCTCCCCTATAAAAGGACACCTCCTCCCCCTCCTCCTCACACCAATTTGAGCACTCAAGCTCGGCCAACCCCTGCCAAAATCTCTTCTCCACTTCCCTAACAACATCCTAGAGGTTCTGGTCTTCCTCAAAGACCAATTTTAGTTCCCTAAGAGGAGGTCTCCAAAAGGCGCTACAAAGAAGAGGTAATTACCGTTACCAATTCGTTCATCTTTATTTCTTCTTCCACTTCTTCTTATTAGGTTGTTTCATTATGAAGTAATAACATCAGTATCACTCATATACTGATATGTTATTATAAGTATGAAACAACCCTAATTCACCTTCTATCCATCCTACGGAAAAATGAAATCACCGCGCGTGCGTACGTACGGAATACCGTCTCCACGCCGTGGTGTAATCTATTTTCCACTACCACCTTACATGGATGGGTATAATGGTGTAAAGAATAACTATACATAGTTATTACAATATCATATTGATTCTGATATATTGTATAATCCAATTCAATTCAATAGAAATGATATCATCGCTCGTGCGTACGTACGGACTACCGTCTCCACGACGCGATGAGATTCATTCTCCATGTTAACCATTTAAGAATGATTATAAAGTATATATAAGAAATAATAATGAAATATATGACATTATAAAGCTACTGGATTTATGTATTTCATCTACTTACTTCCATTTCAAGACAATAAGGAAAGGAAAACAACGTTCATGCGTACGTACAGACTACCGTCTCCATGAACGGTGTTTTTCATTGTATTTATCTACCTATTATATATATATATATACTGAATATATATGATATATAAATCATATTTTATATTCTGGAAGTAAGTAAATCATGATATAAGTAATAATGATGTCAAGAACAACAAGTCAAAACACCTACGATAAATGAAACGATTTTACCCAAAACGCTTCTTTAACATGGAATTTACAAAAGAACGGGTAATATAATGTCAAAAGTGAATCATATATGATATCATAACAATGAATATGATTCTGTAATAAGTCAATAATATGATTTAAATCATTATACAGGAGGTTCGGACACTTACAAAGGAAGTCGGACCTAAGGTAAGGGATAAATTTTCAATCTCATTTTTTATCCGAGATTGCTTATACGTAAGTATTTACTGGGGTTACGTTTATCATCCATGACCATGTTTTCTAAAAATGTTTTTATAAAATGTTTACAATTCTTCCATGAATGTTTAAAGTCATTTTTACCCTTTATTTACTTTTTACCACATTGTATGAATGGAATCTTTCCTTTGGTTACCATATAAGGTACTTTTTGACTTTTCCGACAAAAGTACGAGTAAAATGTTATTTTTAACTTATACGGCTTGAAAGGATTTTTACGGTTTCATAACACCTCATTTTCAAGAAGTTCCTCTACAATATTCCATGATTATTTTCAACAAAACCCTTATCTTTTAAAATTGCATGGAATTTTTTGAAAAGAAAATGATTTTAAAGAAGAAAGGATATTTTCCTCAAGAATTCATTTCAAGTGTTTTTCTCAAAACTATTTTCCATCTAAGATGACATTATTTGATATGTATGTTTCAAGTAAAATTTCTCTATGATTTAAATGGTATCAATTTTCTTATGATATCAATTGTTTATGGATTATGATGCCATGATGTTTAAGAATCCCATTTTATTTCATGGGTTATGCTATGATGTATGGTTTATGATTTTGTGGCACACATAAGAATGGTATCATTATGAGATGGGTGGGACCTATATCTCCCTCCAATGCATTGGGTAAAGATTTTATATCTCATGAGATAGACATGGCTGGAATGGTAGGTTATACCGGTTCAGTGAAACAGGACTGAAACGAGGATTACTCGATTCAGAAAGGGACTTTGTCCACTAAGATAGTCTTGGCAATGAGTCTTGACTAACAAGAAATGATCCTCTATGATTATGTGTGTATGCCACAATGAGTAATGTTTTATGTTATGATTTCATTTCACTACTATGATTTATCCCATGTTATGAAATTACGCTCTCTTTTGCAGGTTAAGATTTTGAAAAATGTTATGTTCTTATGAAAATTATGTGATTGATATTTCTTTTGTTTACCCTTACTGAGCATTTGAGCTCACCCTTTTATGTTTTCTTTTCCCCAGGATATAAAGAAAGGTTTTAGGTAAAAAAAAGATCTTTATGGGAGATGTTGAAGATCTTTCACCAGGATTAGAAGATTATATTCCGAGTTTCCAAAGACACTAAACTATTACGATCCTTTAGTGTGTGTTTTTGTTATGTACTAAGTATTCCGCAAATGTAATGTAATGTCCATGTACGATAAGCTTCGGGTCTCTACAGTTGGTATCAGAGGAAAGGTTTAGTCAACCTTTGGAAACTAGGATGCGAAAACGTTAGTGAGATCCCTAGAGATATTTCTAAGGTATGTCTAGGGATGTCCCTAGGGATAAGTATACGTATAGGTTATAGTAATAGAATTACGCTAACGATCATAGAATTAAACCTAATATGTTGGATATTGAAGGTACTCCCCCTTTATTATGTTGTTTTCCCTAGCATGATTTTTGCCTCTCACACTATTCTGTTTGGGTTTTAGAAAATGGCTGGAAACAAGATGATTCACAATAATGGAGGATATGATGGACAATGGAATGATATTCTTCTTGAGCAACCAAATGAAATGGGATTTGGATGTCCAAACATCATTATTATGCCGAATCAGCAATCTCACAACATGATCAATAAAGTAAAATTTGGTAAGTTTCCTGACTCGACTAATAAGAGAAAGATGGAGTTCCATGATGATCATAGAGGAAAGAAAGTTCAATTTCCCCTATGTAAATCATGTGGGAAGAGGCATCAAGGAGAATGTTTCAAGGGAACTGGAAGATGCTTTGGGTGTGGAAAAGAAGGACACAAAGCAAGTAAGTGCAAAGGAAAAGGTTCAGTTAACACCATGGATGAGGATAATGGTATTGCAAAGACATCAAAAATGGTTAAGTGTTTTAAATGTGGAATGTATGGGCATTATGCAAACAGATGCCCTAAGGGAAAGACCCATGAAGAGAATCAGTATGGTCATATGGGTAGTATTTATGTGGATGATGATGAAGAGACTACAAATGATATGTGAGATGAAAGAATTTTTGAAGCTCGGTCAATGGTTTAAGAATGTAGTGGAATGATTACATGTTTATCATGTGTACTGTTGTATAAGAAATCTCATGGTACTATGGAATAAAGAGACATCTAAGGATTGTTACACTGTTGTTTTTCCTTGAATTATGAAAGTGTATGATTAATGGTACCACTATCCATGAAAGGTTATTCAGATATTTTTGGAATTTAGATGATATGCGCATAATGAAGGAATAATAAGATAATGAGGTGTTTGATTGTATTCATGAGCTCATGACTGATATAAGGAGAAGGTTATATCATGGTTTGAGTATAGAGAATTTTTGGATTTTGGAATGTGGAAAGAGTTAACTTTTAACTGCATTCATGTTTTCACTAAGGTTCAATGGGTATTCAAGAGAATACATGATTAAGGACTTTGAATGTTTGGAGTGTGACCAACAAAACATATCTTATGATATATGGGGATCGACGATGGTGTTAAATCTCTGGTAATTGTTTTCACTATATTATGAGAGTGGACTGTAGTATTATGGATAAGCCTAAAGATTAGAATGGATTATGTTGGACATAAGTTAGTATTGTTTAAGGATAGAAGATTTTCGATATTATTGATGAGATGTTATAGTAATGTAGTTTTAGAAAAAGGACAACCTGCAGGACGGGCGACAGCCCATCGCTTCGGACAAGGCTGTGGGAATCGAACCCACAACCGAAGTGCGACTGGCCTTTATCGCCTACCACTGGCCTACAGGAAGTCCCTGTTTAGTAGAAACTAGTTTTATTATATTAAGCAGTATGATATATGAAGTATAAGCCCATTTTAGGAACCATATGTGATTAATCTCACTATAGATCGACTTATGTATATAATTTTTGCTAACCTTTTGTTTAAGACAGATGGAATGACCCGTCATTCTATCACATGATCTGCTAACACTTCACGAATAACAAATTCAACATCATTTATTTAAGAGATGAAGTGGAAATTGTTAAAGGCACGAACAACAGTGAGATTGTACCAAAATAAAGTAAGTATTTATTCTAATTCAAATTCTTTAACTTTAGGGAAATGATCTTGAAAACCAAAAATGTTGTCCTAGTTCTCTTATACCTGATGAATCAGATGGTACCTTAGATCGTCACAAATTTATGGATTTGTGATTACTGGCTTTTCCATAGCCATGTTCTCTACCACTCTCCATCAGAACATGATGGTTAGATTTCTCTTCCATATCCATATTTTCACCTATGTGGAAACCCAGTGATTAGTTTATTTGGGTAATCGTTACATTTCATACTTTAGTTTTTAAAGCCAAGTTTTGGTATTCCCTTTTACGATGTGGGTTTCTATTAAAGAAACTTTCGAATAGTAAACCATTTATAACCCCGACGAATTTCGAGGGCGAAATTCATTTTAAGGGGGGTAGAATGTAACAGCCCAAGATTTTATGGAAAATATTCTTTTTTTTATTTCACTAATGTCTTGTGTTCTACGCTACAAAGGAGCTTTCACAACACACATCCTTGACTTGCCTTGCATTACACGCAATCGCGACCTTCCTCGATAGCGTGTGTAGTACGCAATACCGAGTTTCACTAAACAACGATATGCTATAAAAATATTATTAAAACTAGCCGTTATGAATAGTAATAACCACTTTTTGAAATCCAGTAAATCTTATTTTTCAAAATGAACTTTATTTTTGGATTCGGAGTATCGAATTTAGCCTAAGGTGAAATTTTGGTACTTTTCGGATAACTTTCATATTCTGATGAATAGTGAAAATTACTAAATTATAATTAAAAACAACTTTTTTTAATCGAAATAATTAATAGTGATAAATCATTAATTTGAATGGTTTTAAAGTATATTTAGAATATATTTTTACAATTTAATACAATGTTGGTCATTGGATGTAGTTTCACATTTAAACTAGACATAAACAAGTGTCAATCTTTTGATAGATATTGTTTCTTAAAAACACGCTATTTGTTTTAACAGCGGGATTTAATTATAAAATTAATTAATGCAACTTTTATGTTATGAATTTGGTAAAATATACTTCATTTTTGAATTCGGAATATGAAATATAGCTTGGGATGAAATTTTGGCATTGTTCTGAAAAACATCAATTTTTGATGAATAGTGAAACTACTAAGTGGTAGGTTAAAAACTGAATTTTACATAAAACTTAATTTTACCGCTTCTGTGAATGGAATTTCGAAAATCCGAGAGACACGGTTAATATCAAGGACTAAAATGTGGTTCAATGAGATGAAAATAATTTTTGGTGAATAGTAACTTTTTACTTTTTTTTACCGCGGTTAATAGTAAATAGGGTAACTAAGGGTAAATATGATATTAATATTACCCTAACACATGTCCTAATTCTATTGGACAAGTGTAATTCGACCAAAAACAAACTTAGGAATAAAATAAGACCATTTAGGCCCACTTGGATTAGATTAGGACATTTATTATTAATTTATTTAAAGAAGGGTTAAAATAGTTAAAATCAAAGTTTAATAAGTAAATCATTTTTAATATGGGGTTATACATAAGATAAATTCGATTGTAAATATTCATTAGAAATCTAAAAAGATTTCCTACATGATGGTATTTTATTTGTAATTTTTAGACATCAAATAATTTAATTTATTTATGACACAAAGATGATGCAGTAATTATCTTATTAATGAAATATTCACATAATTGATAATATAAATACCAAAATGAATGTAATTTAAGACTTTTTATGAATTACACTAATTTTCTAGGTTACTATGATATATTAGTGTTGATTTAATCAACTTGGTTCGAACATATACTTCTTATATGACTTTCACAAAAATCATATATCAAATAGTGTCAAAATTGACACAAAATAGTTTTTAAATCAAATATTATATTATTAATTGTTATTTTATTCCTAAAAATCTAAGGTTCGGCCAAATGACTTAGATAAGGATATATGTATTAATAATATACAATTTGGGGTTCGTTTGGCATGTTATAGTAAGTTTATTAACCATATAGTGAAAGAAAACAAAAAGACACGGTAAAAGTTAAATTATTTAACTTAGAGTTAAATCTAATTGATAAGGTTAAAATAATACCCTAAACTTGTCTAAATCCTATTGGTTGATAGGATTTCGACCCATGGCCACTTTAGCTTCGAAATAAGACCCTTGGGAACCATTATAAACCGATTTTGACTTTAATATAAAATATTATTTTGAGATATTCCTAAGGTGCCCCTCTCCTCCCCTATAAAAGGACACCTCCTCCCCCTCCTCCTCACACCAATTTGAGCACTCAAGCTCGGCCAACCCCTGCCAAAATCTCTTCTCCACTTCCCTAGCAACATCCTAGAGGTTCTGGTCTTCCTCAAAGACCAATTTTAGTTCCCTAAGAGGAGGTCTCCAAAAGGCGCTACAAAGAAGAGGTAATTACCGTTACCAATTCGTTCATCTTTATTTCTTCTTCCACTTCTTCTTATTAGGTTGTTTCATTATGAAGTAATAACATCAGTATCACTCATATACTGATATGTTATTATAAGTATGAAACAACCCTAATTCACCTTCTATCCATCCTACGGAAAAATGAAATCACCGCGCGTGCGTACGTACGGAATACCGTCTCCACGCCGTGGTGTAATCTATTTTCCACTACCACCTTACATGGATGGGTATAATGGTGTAAAGAATAACTATACATAGTTATTACAATATCATATTGATTCTGATATATTGTATAATCCAATTCAATTCAATAGAAATGATATCATCGCTCGTGCGTACGTACGGACTACCGTCTCCACGACGCGATGAGATTCATTCTCCATGTTAACCATTTAAGAATGATTATAAAGTATATATAAGAAATAATAATGAAATATATGACATTATAAAGCTACTGGATTTATGTATGTCATCTACTTACTTCCATTTCAAGACAATAAGGAAAGGAAAACAACGTTCATTCGTACGTACGGACTACCGTCTCCATGAACGGTGTTTTTCATTGTATTTATCTACCTATTATATATATATATATACTGAATATATATGATATATAAATCATATTTTATATTCTGGAAGTAAGTAAATCATGATATAAGTAATAATGATGTCAAGAACAACAAGTCAAAACACCTACGATAAATGAAACGATTTTACCCAAAACGCTTCTTTAACATGGAATTTACAAAAGAACGGGTAATATAATGTCAAAAGTGAATCATATATGATATCATAACAATGAATATGATTCTGTAATAAGTCAATAATATGATTTAAATCATTATACAGGAGGTTCGGACACTTACAAAGGAAGTCGGACCTAAGGTAAGGGATAAATTTTCAATCTCATTTTTTATCCGAGATTGCTTATACGTAAGTATTTACTGGGGTTACATTTATCATCCATGACCATGTTTTCCAAAAATGTTTTTATAAAATGTTTACAATTCTTCCATGAATGTTTAAAGTCATTTTTACCCTTTATTTACTTTTTACCACATTGTATGAATGGAATCTTTCCTTTGGTTACCATATAAGGTACTTTTTTACTTTTCCGACAAAAGTACGAGGAAAATGTTATTTTTAACTTATACGGCTTGAACGGATTTTTACGGTTTCATAACACCTCATTTTCAAGAAGTTCCTCTACAATATTCCATGATTATTTTCAACAAAACCCTTATCTTTTAAAATTGCGTGGAATTTTTTGAAAAGAAAATGATTTTAAAGAAGAAAGGATATTTTCCTCAAGAATTCATTTCAAGTGTTTTTCTCAAAACTATTTTCCATCTAAGATGACATTATTTGATATGTATGTTTCAAGTAAAATTTCTCTATGATTTAAATGGTATCAATTTTCTTATGATATCAATTGTTTATGGATTATGATGCCATGATGTTTAAGAATCCCATTTTATTTCATGGGTTATGCTATGATGTATGGTTTATGATTTTGTGGCACACATAAGAATGGTATCATTATGAGATGGGTGGGACCTATATCTCCCTCCAATGCATTGGGTAAAGATTTTATATCTCATGAGATAGACATGGCTGGAATGGTAGGTTATACCGGTTCAGTGAAACAGGACTGAAACGAGGATTACTCGATTCAGAAAGGGACTTTGTCCACTAAGATAGTCTTGGCAATGAGTCTTGACTAACAAGAAATGATTCTCTATGATTATGTGTGTATGCCACAATGAGTAATGTTTTATGTTATGATTTCATTTCACTACTATGATTTATCCCATGTTATGAAATTATGCTCTCTTTTGCAGGTTAAGATTTCCAAAAATGTTATGTTCTTATGAAAATTATGTGATTGATATTTCTTTTGTTTACCCTTACTGAGCATTTGAGCTCACCCTTTTATGTTTTCTTTTCCCCAGGATATAAAGAAAGGTTTTAGGTAAAAAAAAAGATCTTTATGGGAGATGTTGAAGATCTTTCACCAGGATTAGAAGATTATATTCCGAGTTTCCAAAGACACTAAACTATTACGATCCTTTAGTGTGTGTTTTTGTTATGTACTAAGTATTCCACAAATGTAATGTAATGTCCATGTTCGATAAGCTTCGGGTCTCTACAGTTGGTATCAGAGGAAAGGTTTAGTCAACCTTTGGAAACTAGGATGCGAAAACGTTAGTGAGATCCCTAGAGATATTTCTAAGGTATGTCTAGGGATGTCCCTAGGGATAAGTATACGTATAGGTTATAGTAATAGAATTACGCTAACGATCATAGAATTAAACCTAATATGTTGGATATTGAAGGTACTCCCCCTTTATTATGTTGTTTTCCCTAGCATGATTTTTGCCTCTCACACTATTCTGTTTGGGTTTTAGAAAATGGCTGGAAACAAGATGATTCACAATAATGGAGGATATGATGGACAATGGAATGATATTCTTCTTGAGCAACCAAATGAAATGGGATTTGGATTTCCAAACATCATTATTATGCCGAATCAGCAATCTCACAACATGATCAATAAAGTAAAATTTGGTAAGTTTCCTGACTCGACTAATAAGAGAAAGATGGAGTTCCATGATGATCATAGAGGAAAGAAAGTTCAATTTCCCCTATGTAAATCATGTGGGAAGAGGCATCAAGGAGAATGTTTCAAGGGAACTGGAAGATGCTTTGGGTGTGTAAAAGAAGGACACAAAGCAAGTAAGTTCAAAGGAAAAGGTTCAGTTAACACCATGGATGAGGATAATGGTATTGCTAAGACATCAAAAATGGTTAAGTGTTTTAAATGTGGAATGTATGGGCATTATGCAAACAGATGCCCTAAGGGAAAGACCCATGAAGAGAATCAGTATGGTCATATGGGTAGTATTTATATGGATGATGATGAAGAGACTACAAATGATATGTGAGATGAAAGAATTTTTGAAGCTCGGTCAATGGTTTAAGAATGTAGTGGAATGATTACATGTTTATCATGTGTAATGTTGTATAAGAAATCTCATGGTACTATGTAATAAAGAGACATCTAAGGATTGTTACACTGTTGTTTTTCCTTGAGTTATGAAAGTGTATGATTAATGGTACCACTATCCATGAAAGGTTATTCAGATATTTTTGGAATTTAGATGATATGCGCATAATGAAGGAATAATAAGATAATGAGGTGTTTGATTGTATTCATGAGCTCATGACTGATATAAGGAGAAGGTTATATCATGGTTTGAGTATAGAGAATTTTTGGATTTTGGTATGTGGAAAGAGTTAACTTTTAACTGCATTCATGTTTTCACTAAGGTTCAATGGGTATTCAAGAGAATACATGATTAATGACTTTGAATGTTTGGAGTGTGACCAACAAAACATATCTTATGATATATGGGGATCGACGATGGTGTTAAATCTCTGGTAATTGTTTTCACTATATTATGAGAGTGGACTGTAGTATTATGGATAAGCCTAAAGATTAGAATGGATTATGTTGGACATAAGTTAGTATTGTTTAAGGATAGAAGATTTTCGATATTATTGATGAGATGTTATAGTAATGTAGTTTTAGAAAAAGGACAACCTGCAGGACGGGCGACAACCCATCGCTTCGGACAAGGCTGTGGGAATCGAACCCACAACCGAAGTGCGACTGGCCTTTATCGCCTACCACTGGCCTACAGGAAGTCCCTGTTTAGTAGAAACTAGTTTTATTATATTAAGCAGTATGATATATGAAGTATAAGCCCATTTTAGGAACCATATGTGATTAATCTCACTATAGATCGACTTATGTATATAATTTTTGCTAACCTTTTGTTTAAGACAGATGGAATGACCCGTCATTCTATCACATGATCTGCTAACACTTCACGAATAACAAATTCAACATCATTTATTTAAGAGATGAAGTGGAAATTGTTAAAGGCACGAACAACAGTGAGATTGTACCAAATTAAAGTAAGTATTTATTCTAATTCAAATTCTTTAACTTTAGGGAAATGATCTTGAAAACCAAAAATGTTGTCCTAGTTCTCTTATACCTGATGAATCAGATGGTACCTTAGATCGTCACAAATTTATGGATTTGTGATTACTGGCTTTTCCATAGCCATGTTCTCTACCACTCTCCATCAGAACATGATGGTTAGATTTCTCTTCCATATCCATATTTTCACCTATGTGGAAACCCAGTGATTAGTTTATTTGGGTAATCATTACATTTCATACTTTAGTTTTTAAAGCCAAGATTTGGTATTCCCTTTTACGATGTGGGTTTCTATTAAAGAAACTTTCGAATAGTAAACCATTTATAACCCCGACGAATTTCGAGGGAGAAATTCATTTTAAGGGGGGTAGAATGTAACAGCCCGAGATTTTATGGAAAATATTCTTTTTTTTATTTCACTAATGTCTTGTGTTCTACGCTACAAATGAGCTTTCACAACACACATCCTTGACTTGCCTTGCATTACACGCAATCGCGACCTTCCTCGATAGCGTGTGTAGTACGCAATACCGAGTTTCACTAAACAACGATATGCTATAAAAATATTATTAAAACTAGCCGTTATGAATAGTAATAACCACTTTTTGAAATCCAGTAAATCTTATTTTTCAAAATGAACTTTATTTTTGGATTCGGAGTATCGAATTTAGCCTAAGGTGAAATTTTGGTACTTTTCGGATAACTTTCATATTCTGATGAATAGTGAAAATTACTAAATTATAATTAAAAACAACTTTTTTTAATCGAAATAATTAATAGTGATAAATCATTAATTTGAATGGTTTTAAAGTATATTTAGAATATATTTTTACAATTTAATACAATGTTGGTCATTGGATGTAGTTTCACATTTAAACTAGACATAAACAAGTGTCAATCTTTTGATAGATATTGTTTCTTAAAAACACGCTATTTGTTTTAATAGCGGGATTTAATAATAAAATTAATTAATGCAACATTTATGTTATGAATTTGGTAAAAATAGACTACATTTTTGAATTCGGAATATGAAATATAGCTTGGGATGAAATTTTGGCATTGTTCTGAAAAACATCAATTTTTGATGAATAGTGAAACTACTAAGTGGTAGGTTAAAAACTGAATTTTACATAAAACTTAATTTTACCGCTTTTGTGAATGGAATTTCAAAAATCCGAGAGACACGGTTAATATCAAGGACTAAAATGTGGTTCAATGAGATGAAAATAATTTTTGGTGAATAGTAACTTTTTACTTTTTTTTATCGCGGTTAATAGTAAATAGGGTAACTAAGGGTAAATATGATATTAATATTACCCTAACACATGTCCTAATTCTATTGGACAAGTGTAATTCGACCAAAAACAAACTTAGGAATAAAATATGACCATTTAGGCCCACTTGGATTAGATTAGGACATTTATTATTAATTTATTTAAAGAAGGGTTAAAATAGTTAAAATCAAAGTTTAATAAGTAAATCATTTTTAATATGGGGTTATACATAAGATAAATTCGATTTTAAATATTCATTAGAAAGATAAAAAGATTTCCTACATGATGGTATTTTATTTGTAATTTTTAGACATCAAATAATTTAATTTATTTATGACACAAAGATGATGCAGTAATTATCTTATTAATGAAATATTCACATAATTGATAATATAAATACCAAAATGAATGTAATTTAAGACTTTTTATGAATTACACTAATTTTCTAGGTTACTATGATATATTAGTGTTGATTTAATCAACTTGGTTTGAACATATAATTCTTATATGACTTTCACAAAAATCATATATCAAATAGTGTCAAAATTGACACAAAATAGTTTTTAAATCAAATATTATATTATTAATTGTTATTTTATTCCAAAAAATCTAAGGTTCGGCCAAATGACTTAGATAAGGATATATGTATTAATAATATACAATTTGGGGTTCTTTTGGCATGTTATAGTAAGTTTATTAACCATATAGTGAAAGAAAACAAAAAGACACGGTAAAAGTTAAATTATTTAACTTAGAGTTAAATCTAATTGATAAGGTTAAAATAATACCCTAAACTTGTCTAAATCCTATTGGTTGATAGGATTTAGACCCATGGCCACTTTAGCTTCGAAATAAGACCCTTTGGAACTATTATAAACCGATTTTGACTTTAATATAAAATAATATTTTGAGATATTCCTAAGGTGCCCCTCTCCTCCCCTATAAAAGGACACCTCCTCCCCCTCCTCCTCACACCAATTTGAGCACTCAAGCTCGGCCAACCCCTGCCAAAATCTCTTCTCCACTTCCCTAGCAACATCCTAGAGGTTCTGGTCTTCCTCAAAGACCAATTTTAGTTCCCTAAGAGGAGGTCTCCAAAAGGCGCTACAAAGAAGAGGTAATTACCGTTACCAATTCGTTCATCTTTATTTCTTCTTCCACTTCTTCTTATTAGGTTGTTTCATTATGAAGTAATAACATCAGTATCACTCATATACTGATATGTTATTATAAGTATGAAACAACCCTAATTCACCTTCTATCCATCCTACGGAAAAATGAAATCACCGCGCGTGCGTACGTACGGAATACCGTCTCCACGCCGTGGTGTAATCTATTTTCCACTACCACCTTACATGGATGGGTATAATGGTGTAAAGAATAACTATACATAGTTATTACAATATCATATTGATTCTGATATATTGTATAATCCAATTCAATTCAATAGAAATGATATCATCGCTCGTGCGTACGTACGGACTACCGTCTCCACGACGCGATGAGATTCATTCTCCATGTTAACCATTTAAGAATGATTATAAAGTATATATAAGAAATAATAATGAAATATATGACATTATAAAGCTACTGGATTTATTTATGTCATCTACTTACTTCCATTTCAAGACAATAAGGAAAGGAAAACAACGTTCATGCGTACGTACGGACTACCGTCTCCATGAACGGTGTTTTTCATTGTATTTATCTACCTATTATATATATATATATACTGAATATATATGATATATAAATCATATTTTATATTCTGGAAGTAAGTAAATCATGATATAAGTAATAATGATGTCAAGAACAACAAGTCAAAACACCTACGATAAATGAAACGATTTTACCCAAAACGCTTCTTTAACATGGAATTTACAAAAGAACGGGTAATATAATGTCAAAAGTGAATCATATATGATATCATAACAATGAATATGATTCTGTAATAAGTCAATAATATGATTTAAATCATTATACAGGAGGTTCGGACACTTACAAAGGAAGTCGGACCTAAGGTAAGGGATAAATTTTCAATCTCATTTTTTATCCGAGATTGCTTATACGTAAGTATTTACTGGGGTTACGTTTATCATCCATGACCATGTTTTCTAAAAATGTTTTTATAAAATGTTTACAATTCTTCCATGAATGTTTAAAGTCATTTTTACCCGTTATTTACTTTTTACCACATTGTATGAATGGAATCTTTCCTTTGGATACCATATAAGGTACTTTTTGACTTTTCCGACAAAAGTACGAGGAAAATGTTATTTTTAACTTATACGGCTTGAAAGGATTTTTACGGTTTCATAACTCCTCATTTTCAAGAAGTTCCTCTACAATATTCCATGATTATTTTCAACAAAACCCTTATCTTTTAAAATTGCATGGAATTTTTTGAAAAGAAAATGATTTTAAAGAAGAAAGGATATTTTCCTCAAGAATTCATTTCAAGTGTTTTTCTCAAAACTATTTTCCATCTAAGATGACATTATTTGATATGTATGTTTCAAGTAAAATTTCTCTATGATTTAAATGGTATCAATTTTCTTATGATATCAATTGTTTATGGATTATGATGCCATGATGTTTAAGAATCCCATTTTATTTCATGGGTTATGCTATGATGTATGGTTTATGATTTTGTGGCACACATAAGAATGGTATCATTATGAGATGGGTGGGACCTATATCTCCCTCCAATGCATTGGGTAAAGATTTTATATCTCATGAGATAGACATGGCTGGAATGGTAGGTTATACCGGTTCAGTGAAACAGGACTGAAACGAGGATTACTCGATTCAGAAAGGGACTTTGTCCACTAAGATAGTCTTGGCAATGAGTCTTGACTAACAAGAAATGATTCTCTATGATTATGTGTGTATGCCACAATGAGTAATGTTTTATGTTATGATTTCATTTCACTACTATGATTTATCCCATGTTATGAAATTATGCTCTCTTTTGCAGGTTAAGATTTCCAAAAATGTTATGTTCTTATGAAAATTATGTGATTGATATTTCTTTTGTTTACCCTTACTGAGCATTTGAGCTCACCCTTTTATGTTTTCTTTTCCCCAGGATATAAAGAAAGGTTTTAGGTAAAAAAAAGAAGATCTTTATGGGAGATGTTGAAGATCTTTCACCAGGATTAGAAGATTATATTCCGAGTTTCCAAAGACACTAAACTATTACGATCCTTTAGTGTGTGTTTTTGTTATGTACTAAGTATTCCGCAAATGTAATGTAATGTCCATGTACGATAAGCTTCGGGTCTCTACAGTGGCCATCTCCTGTCTTCTACCACGTAGGCTGCCTGGGTGCCACAGTTGCATAGGGAAGTTTCTCACAGAGGGTGTGGATCCCCTCTTGCGCAAACCAAGGGGTATCACCCTTCTTCTCTTCATGCAAGATATGTGCTTCTTCATTCATGAACCACAGGTTTCTCCCCTATCCTTCGTGAAAGACCTGCGCGAGACTCCTTCGCCCAAGGGATGCACAGGACACCTCTTCTTCGTGTAACAATGCTGCACGGATAGCTCTGCCTTTCAGGATCCAAAGGGATTCGCGGTTGCTCTGTTTCTTTGGAGAAACAAGAGCTTTTTCCTTCAAGAATGGAAACAAGCATTCTCATAAGCGGGATCCTCTTTTTATAGGTGAGGAACGAAAGCAGAAACACATTCAAAATTCATTCATGAATCCTCTAATATTCATTCCTTTGAATATCTGAGATATTTGGTTCTTTTAAAAACATTCAACCCACATTTAATATATGTCGCGTATCTCGGGTGTTTACTTTTTCCAAACATGGTATCCTTCATTCATGGTGTGTACATCATGTTCATGCATTTAAAAACCCACGCAAAGCTTTACCTTGTACATCGAATAGGCAGTGCACCATCAGAAACTTTTTTTGCCTCGGGCTCCTTCTAATTTCATCATATTGTTTCATGCATGCTTCTTTTAATGTATGCCTGTGTTCGGTTTGTAAAAATGATCATCATTAACTTAATTTGAGCTTCTACAGTGGTCGGGAGCTCGATCAAGGTGGATCGGCTTCATCTGTGGCGAGCTGCGATGTCGGGTGGAGCTCGGGTGTTCAGAGGTTGAAGACAACCTCGGTGCCTCTCAACAACCATTGGATCCGTGTTTAATGATCGCGGACGGCCAGTATTATAACGTGGTTCACGGGAAGGATCATGCGGTGGTGATCAGACGTGGGATCAGATGGATGGTCAAGATTAAATCCGCGACATTAAAATGTCGTCCTACATCGAATCTTGCCATGGTTTTTGCATGGTTTATTAATCAGTTCCTCCCAGCATTGGTTCAGAAATATCCTCTCCCCCCTCTGGTGTGCCCCACACCAGTTCTCCTACAGGTGCGCTCTAGCACGCACTATGATCCTCCGGGATTGCACCTAGTGCCCATGCTGTGCGGGCTTCACCACCACATGGCTCGGGCTTATACATGGCCCGACCTCTTTGGGCCGGCCCATGAGGTTTCCCCATGGGCATGGTGACCTCGGTCCCACATGTGCCTTGGGCTGAGTCCCAATGGCCGGACCAATGGTTGGTCTTCTTTTTATTTTTTGTATACTTGGTTCTAATAACATGTAATATAACCAACCAATCTTCCTCTCCCCTTCAACTTCTTAGGAACTCCATATCTCTTCTTCAAAATTTCTTCTTCTTCATCAAATAGGAGATTGAATCCCCAAGGATCTTCATCAACCAACAATTATGAATCACGGAATCTTCAATGTCGGCTCATCTTTCAATTCCTCATTCATACACTCAAAGCATGGACGTCATTAAATGTTGTGCCATCATATCATGTTGATACAATGACTTTGAATTTAAGATCAGTTCTCCAATCGTATGATTTAATGATGCTTTAATCATCATTCTTCAAGCTTCATCAATCTTCAAGATCAACTCCTTTCATTCACATATTGACTTCTCATTGACAATAAATGCAACTCTTATGCACTTCAACCTATATTGACAACAAATGCAACTCTTATGCACTTCCTATCCAAGCACCAATATTGGCCCCAAATCACCCATCACTACAAGTCAAGTGACCAAAAAAATAAAATATCCTTAAATCATAAGTAAATCGATATAAAGGTTTTTCAAAATTTGATTATTGAATTAACAGAGTATATTCCTTCCAAAATGATTATCTTCCAGTTATTTTCTTCCATCTATTGAATATAACCTCCTTAGGCTATCACAACCTAAGAACCAAAATTTTTTCAACATCAGTGACCTCCAAAACTACTTCCCTTTTTATAGGAGACTAGGTCACACCATCCAAGACTATTTTTTCTTTATATACATCCTCTAGATCATGGTAAATTCTGGACAAGGACTATTGGTAAAGGCCCCGAAATAGGTGACTTGTGCGCTTATTGCCTGACTTTATGAAGAGTCTGACTGGAAAAAAGTTTCTTCTAGGTATGAAGAGAAAACCAATAATTGTATTACTTGAAAAATAGTCAACTATGCTCATGACTACCTAAAAGATAGATTTATTAAAACTGTAATGATCCCATATCATAGGGGAACACTTTGGAATAATCCTCATAGATGTGAATATATTAATTTGATCGAATAATTTAAATAATGGAATGAGTCATATTCTATTTTCATAAATAATATGACTCTTACATATTTCTTTCCATCAATATTTGAAGAATGGGAACCACCACAAGAAAAAGAACCCTCATTAGATGAACAAATATTTTTTTGTTTTACCATAGTTAACTTAACATATCCCTTATTTGATGATTAATGCACCCAAAATATGAGTTCCATATACCAAACTAGGGAGGTGGAGGATGAGGGAGTATATTTTTAAGGTACATGGAATGTTGTAGGTGCAGTTGAACCTAATATTCTTTTCACATCTCTATGGAATCCCTATATGAAGTTGAACCCCATTGGAGGGTTCTACGGAATCCCTTATCGAATCATTTAGGTACCTCACATCCCTTCTTTGGTCGTCGCAATCCATAATTTTAAACATCTGAATAGTTTGTAATCCAAAAAAGGGGGTAGGCCATTAACACCTACACTATTTGAAAAATATTTTCCTAAACACTAAAACAAGATCCAAGATGATATAGGTCAATCACCTTAGCTTCTAATCACATGATTTGGAAGAAACCCTTTTTGGGAGTTTCATAACTATGGAAAGGAAATATGATATTCATAAATAGTAAGCAATTTTAACATCCAAACTCTCAATCTTGTATACTTCTATATTTTTGAAAAACTCAATTAGGCTCTCCAACACCTATAAGAGTTTAAGAGATGTTTCTCTAAAATTTATGTTTACTAAAAAAATGTCAAAAATAGAATAATATCATAAAACCATATCTTTCACAATGAATGACCATAATAATGTTAACTAAGATCCTATATGACATCTTTATGTGTTAGGAAAACTCAATAAAGTCAAAAAATCAAGAGATATTATTGAAAATAGATCTTGGATTGACCTCATCCTAGTCCAAACACTATAACATTTGGGTATAGTAAGAGTGAAATATCATCAACAAAAATTACCAATAACAGGTATCATAAGTGAAAGAATTAGTCTCTCTAAAAGTCAAATCAAAGGAATAATTTGGGGATCCTAAATCAATTGATGATTTCATTGTTATCAAAAAAAGAAACAGTATAGAATGTACTACTTCGAAGACATTAGCTTCATATTTATACGGTGGTAGCTTCATCATTTCATCAAAGGTTGAAATGCCACATCAATGGAACAATTTTCATACTACATGGTGATAATTACCCCTTATAATCATTAACATCTATATATGTTTCAGAAATGTTCAACAAGATGGAGGGAAAAAACAAATGGTGGATAGTGATATGTGGTTCTCCCCTCCCAAGGCTTGGGATGCACCCCTAAGAATCAATGTTTACTTCTAAATTTACTTTTTTACCCAAAAACCTGATTGAGGAACTTTAGTCATTCCTATTAAGATGTTGAAAACAAAAAAATAATAGGCCATTTCTATATTATATAAATAATTCTAGATAATGAAGATTTATCAAAGGGATGTAAGACTACTGATCTCCTAGAATACAGGGAAACCCTTGTGTTATTGGGAAAAATTTAAAATTCCTCCATGATCGTATATGTGACTCAGGATTTCCATACAACTTCTATAACATGAAACAACAAAAAAGATGGAAACCATCCCCAGAACCTCTCTTCGACGAATCTAGTAGTGTAGGGTACTAGTGTCACTTTCTATGGACTCTCTTATCTTGAAAAGTGAAGAGATACCAAAAAATTATCCAACATTACAAAAAATGACCATGTAGCCGCAAAAATGGAAGAATAAGAGAATTGCATCATGAATACATCCCTCAACAATAAAGTAGGTGTCTCTCCCACTATCGATGAGCCTAAGTATGGGAATCTAGGAATAGAAGAAAACCCACAACATACATTTATTACTATTTCCATTCCATTGGAGTCGAATGATATGTACATTTGATTTCTAAAAAATCATTAATACATGTTCTATTTAATTTATAAAAAGAATACCAGGTTGAACCTCAATGTGGAAACTCATCAAATACACATTCCTAATGACCATAAAGGTTTTATGATGTCATAAAGAAGGATACACCCCTCTTTTTCTACTATTATAAAATCCATAATTTTTGAAATTGAGGAAATTCATCTTTTTATGAGTGGTGTATTAACCAAAATGGATTCCCAATATTTTTCCACAATAAAAAATAATTGGTAGCTCATCGTATGAATTAGTTTTAGTGGCATTAACGGATATATCCCAAAGTATTATTTCCCATTTTAGATCAAATAACTTTTGATTGACACCACTAATTGTTTCCATGCTATTTTATTTAATGATTGATATTAAGGGTATAATCAGACAAATATGGCCCCAAAAGGTGAGGATGATACTACCTTCAGAGCACATACTGAGATTCTTTACTTCCAGGACTTACACATTGGATTATGGAATTTTTGTGTTACATATCCATGCACTATTCATCATATCATTAAACACTTCTTAGGATGAATGGTGGAATGTAATTTCAATGAACTAGTAGTTAAATCTCAACATCATTGTGGCCATCTCACCAATATTCAATACATATTTAGAAACATGAAACATTAGAGATTGAATATGAAATCTCTAATGTTTTAATTCATTTTTATATTATGTAAATTCATTATCATTGTGGCGTTCCATCTTGGAGTTGATATTTAACCAAAAAATACATGTAAAATTATCGCTATTACAGCCCCTTAGAGTCATCAAGAACCAAGGGGAATCCATGGCCACCTCACCTATATTAGTAATTTGATAGACCACCGGGCTGAAAAATCTATCCAATTCACTATGTTTATGAAAAACAAAGTCACATATTTATGGGATATTTTTTTCCTATAATCATTCAAGAATATAAAGTAGTATCTGATATATACACAAGTCTTGATGCCTCTGTTTGAATGAAATACACTTATCCTATATGTGGAACCCATGGAATAGCCACATGGTACTCTACTCAGATTTAAAAATGTTTCATGTAATTAAGACATCCTTAATTATCTCAAATTAATGATTCTAGATACTGAGAACCAATATTCCATTATTGAAAATAGGCGACTCACACTCATATTTTTAATGAAAAATATTATACATTAGATACATCATCATGAAGTAAACCTGATCTATCTTATCTACATACTCTAGAATATTCATGGACCCACTATGTAAAAAAAGGTGAATGGCCAAATTGGTGGTTATCTTGATACATTATGGAATCTGATTCCTATCTCATAGGGTAGTTAAATTGAAAACCTAGATTAATTTACAAACATCATGTCCCAAATCTCAAAACATGACAATTGACACTAAAAATACATTTGAATAATTATTTTATGCTTTTGACCCTCTCTAATAGTGGGTGATGTATTTTGATGGTTCATCTAGATGTATAATTATAAATTGAATGGAAAAACAGAATCTTAATTAGCTTTCTTTGGAAAGTATATTTACTTTCCCCAAAAATAGAATAAAATTTCAATTCTTTTTCACTATCCAAAGATTTCACTAATATTGATGAAAAATTTCAAGCCATTATCACTAGTTTCGTCCTAGTCATAGAGCTATAAATAGCCTATATGAATATCAATGGGGACTTAATACTAGTATTTAAACTGATAAATTGTGAGTATTCTATCATGAATTGAGATGTTACACCCCTTATCATATACATCAATGTATTGATGATGGAATTAAATTTTGAAACAACAGTTAATCCTTTACATTGATTAAAATATTCTCACACTAACACACAAGCCTCTACAACCAAATTCTAGGTTCATCTCACTGAAAAAGAATTCATTTTTTATAATCACTCACTAAAGGGTGATCTCACAAATCGTCATTTATCACATGGTGGAAATAAATCAAGTAAATGCTTCCCAAGAGCATGTAGTACCAATATTTACCCATGTGTATACAGAGCCCATAATTGATTACCTCCAATATGGGACTCTCATATTCTATTGATCTAATAGGGTAAAATTAAGTGACAAGAAACAAAGTAAACCCTTATGAACATATGAAAAAAGAAATAAGTCCTCTATAAGTTATGATTTGATGTTATTATTCTTTTCTACATTATAGAAGATCGGATTCCCACTATCATGGAAGAATTCCATGTAGGAGCCTTTGGTGATCACTAATATTGAACTAGAATATCCCACAAAATTATTTGGATGGGTTGCATCTATAAAACAATGATGCAAGACTCTGTGGAATTCACCATGAATTTTCACTCATGTCAAATCTAAGAAAACATCATCTATTGACCCACAAATATTCTATATATAACTAAGTATTCATGGTGGTTTTCCTAATGGGGAATGAACATTGTGGGGGAATATCCCAAAACTATATCTAACATGTTTAAGTATATAGTCACTAATACTAAATTATTTTCAAAATGTTATGAGTTCATTCCCTTCATTTATTCCATGATGAATAATATATTCAACATCATACAGTATAATATTATCTCCAAATTTAATGTCTCTCATGCGATACTGATGAAAAATGGAACCATGTTATTTTATTATATTTTCTTGAGACTATATCATAAATATATCCTTGATTCCAACCATTTATACCTCAATATTTAAGTGGAGAATAGATATATATATATATATAGGAATTCAATAATAAATCAAAAAATATACTCAATAAAATGGGGGACAATGACAATAAGTTTTAGCCAAATAATCTTCATCATGATTTATGGGTTTACAATACGACTACAAATGCTTCCACATAGTTCACCCTATATTTTTTGGATTATGGGACAAAGGAAATTTTTCCCAACAATCTCAAGATTCCCTTAGTCAAAATATATATCACTGTATAACATTTAGATGATAAAAAATCATAGAAGTGGCTATATGAGCTAGAATGACTCGATGAGAAAAGGTTGTGCACAATGAACAACCTCAATGTTAATCAGAATCAGATAATGTGATCCTTATGTAAAAAGAATCAAATCCACCCATTAATCCAATTTGAATAGGTATTGGTTCTATGATCCCTGGTGATATTTGGGATTAAACCACCAATGACGGGACCTAAGTGCGATGGGAATAAAAAAATACATAAGGATTATTCCAATGTACCTTAATCATTAGCCATGAAGGATAGTACCCCCTCTCCCACCAGTGTGATGTATCATTAGATTTACTTATCATTGCATTCATTATAAAAAGAATTTCTTGGAAGAAATATTTTAAACTACATATCAATTTAAATCATTACTCTATGAAAGTAAAATGCATGTAATATTTCTTCACTACATGACATTAAACTACATGGAACATGGTCTTGGTTGAAATAATTTAAAATGCATGTAAAATTTCCTCACTTCGTCCAAGGAAATTATATATGTAAAATTTGATCCTTATTATTTTTAAGAACTAAAAACTCTTCCCGGCGTGTTTCCCTTTTCAATATCAGGGAAAAATTTCCTGAATGACTCTCTAAATATTATATTGATCTATGCAAAGGATAGTGAATCAAGTACCCACTTCTTTATGTGCGAGTCAGATTTGTATAAGATTATATTCCATATATGGTGTATGTCTATACTAATTCATGTAATTATAGAATATATTGTGATACTTATATAAAAAATCCTTGGTACAACCACAATATAAATGGAAAACATTTCCCCTCAGCATTTAGAAGTAAGACCTATACAGCGAATTTTTTATATAAGAATTACATGGGGCTTGGCCCCTATAATAATATGATATGTATTGATTCCCAAATATCAAATATTGTGTCAGTAGTAATATTAATGGAAAAAATTTCCCCTCCCCACATATGATTAGGACCAACATTGGGATGTGTCAATAAGATTACTACCTATGGCTTTATTTATGTTTCCTCATGATATAAAGTGATGATCATACCACAAATCATATGTCATGTCATAGTATATGAAAATACAACCTTCATGCATTTAGGTCAAACCCCCATCTGTAATTTCCTAGGTAAAATCTATTTGTGGCATTATTTTTCATTCTAAATGATAAGTTGTCAATATAATATCTGAAATCATGGATGTAGTTTCAATATAAAAAGAAAGAGAGAGAAAGAAATGCATGCATCATTGTATATGGGCCCAACCTATGCAAATAGATTTCTCATGAACTATATTTTCCATGATTCTTATTACCATATGATAGATATTGAATCATAAATCTCATCTCATATGTCTATGCACAATATAATAAAAATATATCCCTTTCTTGACTTATGGGTCAGACATGCGCATGGGAGTCCATATAAGAACTACGTGTGGCATTATTCTTGTAATCTTGGATACATAGTGACACCAGGTACCTCTATTCATGACTTATCCATGAGTTTCAATCACTACTAAATATCTCCTTCCATGATATTTAGATCTATGCTGAGGATTTATTACATATTAAATTGTGAACACCCATATATATTATATTTAATTGACTCTCACAAAACACACTCAACTATTCTATTATCCCTTGTCTCTAACACTTAGCATGAATCTTGTTAGATTAGGGAACCAAGAATGATACTCTGACCTACATGATCCTGGAATGTAATTGATTTATAATTACATCATATTCGCCGGATGTTAACCTTCATAACCATTTCCTACTTACATGATATTAAACAGCATAAATATTTTAACGTCTCGGGATGTTAAACAACTCTATAAGAGTTATTCATGCCAAATATGTCATTAAATAATAACTATGTATCCGAGAATTTCATGTTCTATAGCAACTCCCCAAAAAGTGTTCAATACGCATTGAAGTGGCATCAATGGTGCACTAACCCTTCTTGAATCATAATTCTCTATGAACCGACTTCATATCTCTTATATCTGAGTTGATACCAACAAATTCTTCAATTTGATTTCCTTATATTAGAACCCTATAGTCCAAGAGGTCTCATGTTTTTATTCCTCATGTATATAAAACTAGCAATGGGATGGGTTAATCCAATGATACCCCACAAGGATTCACTAGTGAATAACACAACGCCAGAGTGCTTGTACATATTTGATTTCCTGGTCCAAGAGGAGACTCCCACATTATATCGAGGATACAATTTCTTCATTTCAAAGAATATAGGCTTCCTCCTTTATTTATTGTTGACATTTACCCAGCGTCCACCATATCCCCTTGACATAGATTTAATTGGGTTGTTATTAACTCTTATAATAACCCTACTATTCAAGTGGATTCAAAAACCATATATTCTACTCAGTTGTACATCATACTCATCGCCAATGTAATATTATGACATTACATTAATACCCCCTTTCATCTCAATTTATTTATCCCCTATTATTACCTAACATCCTTTAGCTTCAAAATTCATTTGGATAACCGATTTTCCCACCATACAAACATCATACAAGATTTTCATGTATAATTCACTAAATACAATCAGTGAAAATTATAATTTATGTTAATGGGACATGAACCCATAACCTTCTAGTTCACCCTTACATCATAATACTAATAGAACCTGACTAATCCAAAAGGGTCCCACTAGGATTTTGTGGTGAATAACACAACACCAAAGAAATTATTCCTAGGGGATGTGTTTAGTTCCTCAAGGGACCCACTTAGATTTGATTGTGAATAACACAACATCTATGAATATGTTCATTGGATATATTATTTCCCAAGAGGAGTGGTCCCCCATAATCTCATAATCTATTTCTATAATGGTGTTAGGTCTATCCCAACAATTAGAAAATTATCATTCTTGATATATAAATTTAATATCATTATTTATTTTAGATGTTTTCCCCCTGGAAAAGAGGGAATAAGAGGACCATGTGGTTTTATGAATTTATATTCCAAATCATTGCATATGTACTATTAACTAAATATAATTTATATATCAGAACTATGTATGGATTTATTCCAATTTCCATTGGATACATACAGATTCACATTTATCCTATCTTGGGTCTAGTCGCGATGTAATTCTAAAAATCCACTTATCTAAACATGAGGTGTATCAATGTGGTTAGAATTACTAAAAAATTAATAATTATTGATTATTGTAGTCATAGGATAAGTAGTGGTTCTAAAATCTCATATCTTGGACCCAACAGTAATATTAAAGAAAAAATTCCCTCCAATATAGGCATGCTTCCACTACAACAAAACAGGCCCCTAGTGGCGGTTTTTTTTCATTTGGCGGCGGTTTACAAAAACCACCGTGAAATTGGGCGTCGACAATCTAGTAGTGGCGGTTTTTACTATTTCGAGTCGGTTTATGAAAAGCGTCGTAGATGCCTCTTTTCACGACGGTTTTTGTCCATTTTGCGGCGGTTTTATGCATAGATGATACTTTTTTCTCACGGCGGTTTGAACCACCGCTATATTCTGGCGTTTGATGCGCCTATATCGCGGCGGTGAAAACCGCCGCAAAATTTAAACATAATACATTTAGCGGTGGTTATAACCGCCACTAAATACTGACCAATAAGGCATTAGCAGCGGTTATAACCGCCGCTAAATGCTGACCAGTAACGCATTAGCGGCGGTTAAAACCGCCGCGAAATGTTGACCTAGAAAAAAAATAATTCCGCTCCTACCACACCACTGCCCGGAAAAACAAATCAAACCAGAATATTGAACAGAAGACACCATACAAACAAATAACATGGTATTATTCATTGAAAAATAGGATATGAACAAATGTTGTATGTTATGGAGTCCAACCTAAGGAAAGGTATGTATCACAATTTGGTGAGTAACCAATCCATGTGACCCCCAAGATGTATATGTGTTTTTAGGTTCTTTAATTTCTTATGTGCTTTAAGAAGGGTTGATTTATATTATATGGATACTAACACTCTATATAATAAATGGTTATGAATTTTGATACAATTTATGTGATCATGCTAACTATGGTGATGTGTAATGATATGTAATTGGTTATGCTCTAAGTTGGCCGATATAACATCCATGGGTGGATTGTGATATGGGTTGGGTTTTTTTAACAATGGATTTTTGTTATGGGATAGAACAAATTATGTTTATATGGGTATAGAATTTGTTCCAAAGATGGATGTTTGAGTAGTTATAGAATGTATGTTATGGTATGGTTTGTTGTGTGTTTTGGGTTGGTTGTTAATCCCTACTATAGAAAATGGGTAACTTGTGAATTGGTGTGTGTTTTAGGTTGGACAACACGTTAACCGTGCATGGTGCTTGAGAGAGTATGGTTTATGATCTTGTAGGTTATACATGATTCCTATTGAGGATTTGAGTTATGTCATTGGATATGAGATAAGAGTTTCATGTATACATCCCAATATGGTCATCATGTTGCAGGATGGATGAGATGCATCATGATATAGTTTTATTGACTTCGTTAAAGAAAATAGGTTTGAGTTTTTTAAAATTTCAACAACTTATCTAATGTTTTCCTAAATACCTTATTGGTGGAATTATACTTAAGCAAACAAAATGATATTGATTTTTCACAATAGTTATTATCATAAGATAATGTCATTAATATATATGTTCATGTATGTGATCTTTATCCTTCAGGGGAAGTATGGTGTGTCGATTTCTAGTTAGGATTATTAACCTAGATTTCATAGTTGGATTGGGTATGGGATTTTTGATATGCATGAGAACCCTCGAGTGGGTATATTGGCCTATTATTTTCCTCGTGATATTTGAGATGGTTTCATAGATGCTTCTCCATGAGTTGTATCATATATAGGATGTGACATGTGAACTCGGGTTGAGAGAGACTAGTAATATTGATAGGTATCTTGGGATATTGGTGATTGGAGTTTTCTAATCAAGTGAAATAGCGATTCTCATTTCCACCTGATGAGGGTTTTCTTGTATGTATGTAATCCAAGAGAGGACTTATCCTAGGTCTATGAGTAGATTAAAAAAATGAATGTGAGTTTAGACACTTTGTTCTATAGTGATGGTATATAGGTGCATTGTGGTTTGGTATTCAGTTAGTAATATCATTGTATTTGGTGTTGTGAATGTAAAAGCATGGGTAGTGCTTGTGTTTTGTTAAGTCTAACATGAATAATTGACATGGTTATTTGGGGGCCTCATTATTGACCTTATAATGCATCCTTGGATTTGGTCAAATAAGAACAGGTGTAGATGTCAATATATTTTTTAGCTCATAAAATAAATCTTTTTATTTATCATCCCACTAAAAATTCACTCCATTCCAAGTCAATACTATATTTTTAATTAATATGTGAGAAAACTCCAAGATAATGCAAGAATAAGAAACCACATGACCAATGAAAATATGAATCTCAACAATATTAGTATGAATCTATTAAGAAATTATAGATTCTACTTTCTCAATATCCCCTAATATCCTAGATTTAGAGAACTCACGACCAAATAATGTCACCTATTGATTATAGATATAACATTTCAATATATTGGCATATAAATGATGATATCTCAATGTGTATAATAACATAACCAACTATTCTTCATGTTCCTCATAGGATCATGATCATACCGATATATCATTGATAAATACAGTCCCGAATGAAAAAAAATGATAAAAAATGGTTTATCAAAGTTATAAATACATATGGCTTCTCCATTACCCTAAATAGAATTACCAAAAACACAAAATTTCTATATAGTGTTTGAAATTCTATATTGGACACACCTTTAGCTCAAACCTTTAACCGCTGATAACCTAATCGATGAACAATCTTCAAAATCCATAAAGAACCTCTAAACTGATTGAATAAATCATAAATTCATAGAAAAGGATACCAATTATTAAGAGTGACATGATTTAATTTATAATAGATAATATAAAATCAATAACTCACCCTTGAAATATTGGTAAAAAGAAATGGATAACCCTATGTAGACACACTCAGATTAATAAATACATTGGATTAAAGATCTCCCAACTAAATATTTATCTATCTAATATTTCATAGAGATATATAGTAATGGGATATTGTGATAGTCTTGATACCTTGTACTAATTCAATAATAAACTCCACCTCCATCTCTAGAGGTAACCTTACAAAGTCCTCAAAAAAACATCCTGATACTTATTAATTGTAGGAGGAAAACAACACTTGAAACAACATTAGCAAACCTGAGATCCATCCATACCACTAAAGATATAGTAATCACTATTTTCCAATAATCATATCTTGATCAATTGGAATTATAATCTTATTCACCTAGAATAACATATGATTTATCATAAGATGGATAGAATTTCTCTCTTTTCTAATAACAATAAATATATGCTTTAAAATGTGATAACTAGTCTATACTAAAAATTAGAATGAAATATTTCATCACTATAATGACCAATTTCCTAAGATATACATATCCAAAAATATCAGCTACATAATTTAGGAACTTCTAATGGGCTCCTCTCTTTTTCCCAATGAATTATTTAGAGAGAAAACTTTAAATAAAAATTCAAAAATCAAACCTATGTTGGATACCAAGCAAGAAGAAATAAAATAATTAGAATAACTATAATCAAATAACACACTGAACAAGGTTGAGGTATCAATTACAATGCATAACTTTTATTAATAAATACATGAATAAATGTAGGAGAAATATATAAACCACAAAAATAAATAATCCTCAATTACTATGCATGACTTATCCGTCGTTTATGAGAAACAATCAAAGAATCAAGGAAGAACTAAAAATTACCAAATTCGAAAGGGGTCGCGGGGGGAACCGGGGGGTGCGGGGGTCGCCGGAGGCCACGGGGGGCGTGGGGGGTGTCGGGGTCGCCAGATAGCACATGGGGCGCGGGGGGCGCGGGGGTCGCCGGTGGTCAAGGGGGCGCTGGGGGGGTGCGGGTTTCGCTGGAGGGTGTGGGGAGTGCAGGGGGTGCGGGGGTCGCCGGAGGGTGCGGGAGGCGCAACGGTCACCGAGGCCGGGGGGGATCAGGGACGAGGGTTTGGGAACACGGTCGGGGTGGGGGAAAGGGTTGTGTTGTGTTAAAAAAATTTGGGTTTCGCGGTGGTTTATTAAAAACCGCCGCGAAACCTTCACCGAAAATGTTTAGCGGCGGTTTTGTGAACCGCCGCCACAAAACCGCCGCTAAACCCAGTTTTTTTTGTAGTGTTCAGACCTACACAAAGAATTTTCCTTATAAAAGCTCTGTCATACATGATTTCTATTATGATAGAATACATAGAAATGTTTGGATCGTCTAATCCTATGACCATATGAAATACTAATTATAAAATATATAAAATCCAAATCCCATTTGTTATGTATGAATCATATCTATATAGGGCCACTTCACTAAAACTATGTGGGGATTGATTCTTTTCCCCTTGAAATATGTAATTATGCATGGATGTCACTGTAATTATATGATATGTATTATTCTCTATATAAGAACTAGATCCATATAAAATCCTTTGTAAAATGAGTGGTTTGTACCTATTAGTAATAGTTCCCACCTTCCCAACACATTAGCCAGATCTATGTAGTGAACCTTCTTTTAATGTAATATGTGTGGGATTAGTCCCATATTGTCGAATATGTATTGATACCTAGATACTTCATTCTATTCCCACAATGAATTATCAATACTTGCAACTATCTTCCTTGATGTGAACCAAAATTTTCATGGTATCCCTATCTATATCGAAATGAGAATATTCTCAATATATTATTTATTATGCACTCTTACACAGAACAGTGAACTGTCTAATTGTCTCTTTTTCATTCTGATCATGACCCTTGTGAGTTTAGATAACATTGTAATCCACTTGAACCATAATGATCAAATTGTATTCTTTCCAAAATCAAGGAACTAAATCCATGTTTCATGATGTTCAAATACATGGAAACAACCTTATTGAATGACATTAAATTTCAGGACAAGAGGTATTCACGTTTAACAGATAATCCACTCCAATGGTTGCGTACACTAGAATATCATTTCTTCCCTTCACCCTAAAATGTGTTTAATACACATTGGTTTTACTTTTAGGGTTCTTGAATGCCTCTTTAATCTTATGTTATATAATAGTTGACATTGAAAATTTGATATCTGAGTTCATACAAACAAATTATTCAAGTTGATATCTTTCCCTTAAAACCACTAAGACCTTTTCAACCCCTTCAATTGGATCCACCTATAGTAAACTAGTAACTGGTATTGGTTAATCCAATGGGATCCCACTAGGATCCATTGTTGAATAACATAATACCATGGAGCTTGGTCCTAGAGGATATTATGGTCCCAGAGGAGTGGCTCCCCTTAAATATAGATGATATTGTCTCAAATGTGTGGGATACAATATCTTCTTTATTACTAACGTTTTAGAAAAACCAACTTGTCTCCACTACTCATAGACTCTGATATTATTATTTGTTCATGATTTAATGTTCTCATAAACATACTAATCACGTTGATTCAAATACCATTGATATTACACATTTGTGGACCACATCCATTTTTAATGAAATATTATAATTTTTTATTATTATACTCATATATCATGACATACACATCTTATATGAAAACTCAATTTACCTATGTTATTCTTTTCTCTTGGTGATACATCTTATTCACATGATTTTAAACATCAGAACAAATTCCTAGTCATGTGATGTTAACTACATAACATATGTTCTATCCAAATTGTCATTAATATTTCTAAATGTAGCCTTAAAACCACATATATATGTTAAATATGAATGATTTATCTCTATAATAGAATTAAATATAATAAATTAACTCTCTATACATATGAGCTAAATCTATATTTTTATATGTATTATTTCCTAACCTATCAATATACATGGTGACATCCATTTATATCTTTCTGGGCCCAACCATAGGGTTATTCTTATCAAAACCACCCCATTATCTGGATTGATATTTAAGGTTTTCAACCTCAGTTGGAGATGAGACTGCAGAAATACCCCCACTAGTGAGATACTATGCCAAAATCAGAGCCCTTCTCTTCAACAGTGTTGTCAAAAATAAGAGATCATGCACCATAACAACAGAGGGGGACAACCCTTTCTGGTAAATCATTCCACTCTTCCCTACATAAAATTTAATTATATGTATAAAAGGGCCCCCCAAAAACTCCATAACTACATGTGACCAATGCATATATCTATGGGATGCATAGTAATTCTTAAACCAATTACCACTATGTATAATTATAAATTTAAAATAAACATGTGTGTCCCATTAAAATATAGTGTCTGGAAATTTGTAGTGTCCCTTGACCTCCAAGATATCACTATACTCTGATAATTCATAATCCTCATATCCTACACATGGGATAAATCATTTATTTATAATCCTCACAAATTTTTTGTATGACCCTATGAAGATGACTCGTCCCCTCATATGATTTCAATCCCTATGGAGAGAAATTTAATTATGTAAACATTGGAATGATTCTTGTCCATAATAAATTTAGAAGGGGACCTAGGTACTCAAAAATATAAAAATTATACACACCATTAAGCTCTTGTCTACCTCTAAATACCTTAGGCTAACTGATTCATATAGACTCCCTTAAACTTTTTTGAATCAGATCTACAAATGAATTGATTTCATCTGTGATAGATCTGTGAAGGATGGGCTATAATTCATTTCTACCCACTAATAATCCTATTAATGGAAAATATATTCCTCCCACATCTAAATTTCCCCAACCACTAATAATTTTACTTAAGGATATATTTCATAATCTCACATTTGTTCGTTCATCCTTAACGCATGACGTTAAATTTCAACAAAGGAATCCTTGTCACATAATATTAAATGACATGATATATGTGTCCCTATTTCCTAACATTAAACTATACATACCATCTTCTATCATCACTCCTTATCATGTTACTATAAAATATTAATCGTTGTGATCCAATGTTTAAGTTTATTTTATCATCTTCTATGAGTAAATAAAACCTTAAATAAAACATCATGAATTGGGAAATCATATTGATAAAAATATGTTGCATGGTAATGAATACCAGATTTCAAGGAATGCATTATTTTACTATAAATTTCTACCCATTGATCATTTATTTGAGCTCCATACCTAAATAAAGATGTGTATTTCCCTTTAATTGGGGGACTTCTGATCCTTATGATCCCTCACATCATCTTAGTGGAACTCATCACTGTAGTGTTATTTAGAGTCATCCAAATCATAATTTCCCTACACCATTATTCATCATCAGAGAAACTTGCCAAATGATTTTAAAAATTATCATCTCCATCTTAAAAGGGCGTTGCATTACTCTTGAAATAGGAAATCCTTACTAGGATGTTTTGTAACACCCCTTTCAACCAGGACCTTGTGAATCATGACCATAAAACTCATCACTTTTCTCCAAGATGTAGAAACACATGTTTTTAACCTATTATGGTCCACATCGTAAGACCCAAATATAATAGTGAAAGAGATATAAAATATGTCATGTTGAAAACCTATAAAGTGCATTTTTAAAAACTTTCATGTCGCCTCTTACTAAGATATGTATCTTATGTGTTTAGGAAAAATTTAGAGTGTGTATAAAAATGGAAGAAAAGTCTTAAATTGTGGACCTAGTAAAATATGAGCTATTTTCAATTGATCCCCATTATCTAAGAAAAAGTTAATGTAATGGTTCATCATATATCCCCTCCATTAAAATTTATTCACTAGGTAGTGACAAATTTTTTATGGTTCACAGCCCCTTCTAGGATTTTTTTTTCAAAAAACCACTATCATGTGTTTTATGTCTAAGCTGACACAACCAATTCCTTGAAAGGATACACATCTCTAAGAACCCCATGTCCATGAGTTATTTCACATTAATATATTATTTAGTGTATTTCAAATACAGTTCGACTTATCAAAATGGACCACACTAGGATTCACAAGTGATTAATGAAATTGTTGGAGCTTGTGATTACATTATTTTTGTTGTCATATAGGTATGGTATCCCATACATCCATGAGATATTATCCATATGTGAGTGATTATAGTTTCCACTATTACTAATGGTTCACCTATACCCACTAGACCTCATTCTAGTTTACATAGATATTTACAGTTCCTGATTTACAATTTACATGGAAAAAATAATCACGTGGTTTTGATATACTCGATATGACATCATTATGCATTTTAACCCTTCTCAATGTAGAAAATGTTGGACTCGATTTTTTAACCTTCTAATTCCCCTTACCATGTGGACTATAACCATGTAATGTAAGGTCTGAGATTGAAATTTATAAAAAAAACTACACCTATGGTTTTAGAATTATCCTTTTATAGTATTTATTCAATAAATTTATCCAATATAAATGTTTTATAGTCATTATAAATCCCTTTCAATCATTGGAATGAAGAATGGACCCCTCAGTTTGACTATTTATGAGATGGATTTGTATAATGGACTTAGAACCATTTACTAGTGGAATGTCATACTTGTAGAAAAGAACCTTCTATACTCATGATCACTAGAAACTTCATAGTGGAATTCAGAACCTCAAAGTATTTTATGATCATCAACGATGTGTCTCCCTATTCATTCACCCATGGTTAAAATCCATAGATATTTTATTTACAGAAAACATTTTCTAATTATCAATGTGGATATGTAATCTCTAACATTATTCAACCATATTCCTAAAAATATTCAGTAAAAATGGGGGGTATATAAAACCTTAATGAATACCCATAATTCGTTATCTCATTTACAATATGAGGTTTCTATAAAATTCATGATGTCCCATACATAATCATTTCTTTAATGATGTGGCATTTACAATCAATTCATGAATATCCATCCTTCATTATCTTAGTAAGGATGTGAGGTTTCTGGATACTTCATAAATACCAACCCATTATAAAAAATAAAGGATGAAAGGTACTCAACCCCTTTATAAAAACCCATCCATCACTAATTCAATGTCCTAGTCATACATAGGAATATATGGTTTAATATAGAGGACCCTAAACTATAGAAACAATATATATTCCCAAGAATAACATAAACTATAATAATATTTGGTCCATTCTATAAGACCCCAAAGTACAGAAACATAACATTATATCTATCAGGATGTTAAACAAGAAATTAAAAGAGACAGAATTCAACCAATGTTGAATAACCTAAAAGGGGGACCTTGGGGAAAAAATATAATATCATTTAACATACAAATTGTGTGTTTCTAGATAAATATAATTGTTATAAAAAACACAAATATTCTGGAAGAAAAATCATGGAGGACATCTTGAGAAAAACCCAAGTAAACACCCAATCATATTTCCCTATATGAATCATATGGAAAAGATTGGGGAATATAAAAAAAATAAAAATATTTTATGGGTAATTATATTTCCACTAAAAATTTCACACTATTCTCATTAATTCTATTATCTTATGTAGAATTTAGAGAACTATATTTCTAGGGAATGTTTACAAAAATTATGTTTTGAACCAAAAGATCAATGAATGAATGTAACAGGTAAATCAATGAACATTCTTGGGCTATTAATCATTTATTTGATGTTGTATTGGAATGTAGGTTAATTTTTTATATTTGAGTTTTAAATTTTGGTTCACATGGTATTATAAAAATAATTTATTTTCATTACATTTTTTATGATATGCAGTTAATAAAATTCCCTAGAAATATTAAATGAAAAAAATCATGATTGAAATATGTAATGTTCAAAGTATTTTTTTCATCATTGATATAGAATAGTGGGAGGAATATCTAGATTATAGAGCCTCACTGATGATTTAACAAAATGAAAAAAAACATAAATGAACATATTTAGATAAGTATTTTCATAAAATATATGCACATCTCTCTCATTATCTGCCATTTTTTTGGTATAGTCTATACTATGATATCATATAACTACTAATAGTCAAAGAAAATTTCTACCAAATCTAGAAAAAGATGAAAAATGAATACTTCTTGGTCACAGATCTTCTCTAAGAAAGTATTATTAATTAGGAAATTGAATTTAAAAAAAAATTATCATTATTTATTCTAAAATCTCTATGGATTTTTGAGGGATTGTGTTGGAAGGAGGAATGGGTGATGTGATATATTCATATATCAATTCAATTGATTGAAGGATCATTCGAGCTAATGTGGAAGTAATAGAATATGTCTCATATGTTCACCCATAATCGGTTCTCTATATTCCATTAGCACCAAAGGCCCTAAATCCTTAATAAATTATTCCCTATTAATTGGATACTCATTGTTATGGTGATTGTGCTTTTTTGGGGGCTCTATTGAGGCCCAAATCAACTCCATTATAGCCACATGTATGTGTATTGGAAGAGAACATGGATTGTCTACATGATAAAATAATCAATTCCATAAAACCCGTGTAGGATTCCACCCAAGCATGGGAATATTCGTGAGAGAAGCATATAATTGCATTGGTAGGTATAATAATTAATTAATTATTTTCATATTCGCTTGCCAGTATAAGCCAGAATTTTTTAATGAGTCTAGGATGACTTTATATATACAAGCTAGGTAATGGATAAGAATAATACAATTAAGAAGAAAAAAATTATATATAAACCCAAGTGGGGGTGTATGGATCAGAGATGATGAACTCTTTTACATGATCAAAAATATCCCCACCTCTATGTGCAACATTATATGATCTCTCTATATGGGAACCACTATCATCAAGGATAATCATCCCAATATGTGTGGGGGTATGGAATGAAATTGATTTTTTTTCTAAATCCACATGTCAATGACCTTTCCAATCCCTAATAGAAATTTCTCAACCCTAGAAACATTTTAAATCCTATTACAAAACATTTAATGGGGAAATTTAGAATCATTTTGAAACATGTTACACTAAAAATGCTATCACGTCCAAAAATAATTTAAAGAGGATGCGGATCTGGGAAGGGATGATAGCTAATTGAACATATCCTATAATTTAATAAAGGTGTAAGGGGTTTTAAAACCATATTATGGTTAAACCTTCTTAAATTCATGTATCCATATTCAATGTGTTAACCTAGATTCCTAAACAAGCATCCATATCAGGAAAGATCTATCAATAAAAAATAGGGTCAAATATCACATTAATTTAAGGTTTGGGGATACCACCCTGCTCACGTGGTATCCCCATGAAGTATACTCTCCAACATAAATAGTCAAATATTAGGATCCCATACTATTATAATCCTATTAATAAGGTATGTGATGAGGGAATACGATATCTAATCGAGCCCCACCTCGATACAAAAAGATAATGATCCAATTTTTGAATGAAATAACCAAATATATATTCAACCCCTTTTTCATCCTATCCTTCAAAATTTTAATCATGAATCCTTCCAAATTTTGAATCTTTTTAGGTATATATAGGTTATCTATGGCACTGAATAATGCTTCATACATACCATCTAGTGAAAGTATTCCCCCATGTTGATAGATATACTATACTATGATTCCTAGCTTAACAAGGGCTAGATTACAAATTTTGGTTCTTCGGACATAGTGATTATTCATCTCTCTACGGATAATGGATGATGGTATATGATGAACTGGTAAATCCAGAAACCTCATAAATATTGATAATAAGAACATGGATAGAAAATATTGTGTACATCAGCCAACTCCATAATATTCTTCCAAATTAATCGTAAATGTTTCCACTAGGGTTCAAATCCAACATTGTACTCGAGCCACTTTTAGAATTATTCATAGTGGATATATGTATATATTACTAATATTGAGTTATTAATTGATGAGTGGGAACACAACCATATGTTTAAAGATGGTAATTATCCAACATATATGATAGCACTTGGAATAGTGCACAATTACCCAACTTTCATAAAAACTATCAATTGAATGAATTTATTAGTGGGTGGAAGGTAGAGAGGTTGAATATTATAATTTATTAAAGTAATGGAAATTTTATATAGAAGTTAGAGTCTATATAAAGGTAGTATGTGCGATAAGGGACAGTTTTCATGCTCAGTCTAATAAATCTCATTTAAAACCTCATTTTTTTAAAAGATTAAATATTAATGATCGACATTGTTCATTTATATAATCATATATATCCATTGGTTTCCTTATAAATTTTATGTGAAATAGAATCCATCTACACAATATTATGAAGAAAATATGAGATGAGTTGTATCCCTGAAAAAAGAATAAAAGAATTTTATGACTTGGTAAATATTACAAAAAATGAATGACACATTTTGAGTGTCCCAAAATGAGGGATCCATTCCTATTCTATAAAATTTTGTGTTTCTTTTTATGGATCAACATCATAAGTATTGTATCAAATATTTTTTTCATGTCCCCATCACATGATACCAGTTTCATGAAACATGAATCACATAAGACATACTTGTGAAAAATGGTATGCATCATAGCCTAATTAAATCATCATTGAATTGTTTTCAAATTGATTAAGTGATTTTTTGAGACAAGGTGATCGTGTGAAGAGGTCATTTGATGAAATCATGATCAGGTCTTATAATAGGTTCTCGTGAAATATTTACATGAAGAGTTATTGTGAAGAAATAATGTGTGAAAAAATAAATAGAGCTCTAGAGGTTTGGGTACATCTGAGATGAATGGCCTCTCACTTACTTATTTTTAAAGAACATATTTGAATACAAATTTTGTCTCTAAATAAAATAATAATATAATAATATCATCCCACTAAATCCCAAGAGACTCATTTAGGAATTTACATACAATGAAATGAGTTCTTGTGCCTTCAATATTTACTTCAATGTGTGGGATTCTTTTGACAACTGCTATATGAGCATTAAAAATTCTAGGATTTGTGAAACACTGAATGCATAGGTATTATTTTGTATACAAAATAAATAAAAGAGGGTAATGGTTACATGGGGATTAATCACTTAGGTTACAAGAACCACATCACAATTAATGTAACACAGGATTGAATGACCTTAGGAACAATATGTTGAGGGGTTATGTGATTTGAGAGATAAATTCCTCAATATGGTGGATCTCCTCAAATAAGTACTTGTACTCAAGAAAATATCCATCAAATATCCTTCTTAATCATGTGAATCCCCCTATATGAATAAAGGTACGTTGATTTCCATGTGTCATGGTCTTAAATTTTTTATGATCTTTTAATGATCACATGAATCCTATCAAACAAGGATTCATTGACCATTGAAAAATAAAATTTCAAAGTCAACTTCATCCCGTCAATACCTCATCGACACGTTTTTTATTCCGACCTTGTGGTGAAAAGTTATAGTGCCTTTAGACTACAACCCTTCCAGTGGTGTCTTCCCCTCATTTTCTACCGACATATTTCCTTCTATTTTTATTGATCCATTCATTTTTTGTTTTTATATCTCTATAATCATTGGATACCTGAATTCATCATTCCTCATATTCACTCTACATAGTGGGTTCATCATTTTCACTCCATCAATTTTTGATTTCCCCTTGTTGTTCCTGATTTGAAGGAATCTACTCATTGGAAGCCTCTATGATTCTAGGGATTCACCTCCATCTATTTTGATGGTTATACTCTTACATGGTATTCTTATGGTTTCATTATCTTCTCTCCACTTTTTATAGCAATGTTATTCCTTCCCCTTAGCATTGGACTCATATTGGGTTTTTCTTCATTTTATTTTCTCGTCAGTCTTCCATACATTTGATTATTCTTAATCTCACTCTTAGTTATTGGTTATATGACTACGAGGTCCTATATAATCTACCATATTATATTGTTGTAATCTCCCAACATTCCTATTCCCATCTTGTCCAAGAATGATGAACATGAATGTAGTTTATTATTGTCGTTAGTGTAGGATTCATGCCTCATTTTTTCCACATTGTGTTTCTTTCTGTGGTCATCTGACGTGTCAATGATTGGTTGTGGTTATTATTATACTATTTATTCCAAATATTTCATTCTATAGACCCTATATTTTCCTTTTTTGAAAATGATCATGGGAGTTTTGGGATGATATGTTGACCCATCGACGGTGTTCCAAGGGGTTTTTCATTGGTTTATTTTTTTTCATTAGTTTTATTATCTCTGGTTGTTTTGGTTCAAAATCATCGTGGATTCCATAATTGTTTCCATACTAATGGTTCCTTATTTTCATGTTGGATATTGACCATGTTTCTTACCTAATTTGGTTGTTTTTGGCATGTTTGTGAGGACTTTGGTGGTCTTATTTTGATGATTTAGCTTTTCATTATTTTATTTCTATGAAATATTATTATTTGACAGTGGAATACGTTGATCTATTTTTCATCTTATTCAATAAATATCAATGGAATGGTTGGATATTTGTTGTCACTTCCCCTCTAAATAACTTCTAGGTGATGTTGTAGGTGTTCGAGGGGACATTGATGAAGCAGTTCTGGAGCAATTATGTATGGTTTTAAGTGGATCATGGTTGACATTGTGGTTGATGACTGTGATCAGGTGCACTATATTTCAAGTATCAATGTATTAGTATCTATGGGGTTCTAGGAATAGGAAATTTTTGTTTTTTTATTATTTTAATTTCATTCAAGTTTGGAGCATCACATTCATTGTAATTTTACATTTTGATGAACCTGTGTTTTTTTATGTTTTTATTTTTGTATCTTGAAATGGTAACTGTGAGGTTCCATATAACCCTAATTTTTCTATTTTGAAATTGAATAAAATGGTTTTACATTTGATACTTGATCTTTTGAATTCCATCCGTCATTTATTTCTAATCATGCAATAACCTGATATAAAATTGACAGGAGGACAACATTGGATTTATAAAATAAATGTGGAAATTTATTGTATCCTTAACTAAAGTAGAGTTTCAGTATTTTTCAAAAAAAAGGGGGTTATGAGATTTATGTGATTAGTTTATTTATCATGATATGGTACTTATATATTCCCACAAGACCTCATGAATAGACACTAATGAGTTTTCTCACTCATGAGAATTATTATTTCATGTATAGCCTAATCTCGCAATGACCACAAGACATTTCAGTCAAATATTATGGTGTACCTATGTAATATCAACTATATTATGAAAAATATAACTGGAATATTAATCCAACTATGTAAAATATGTTTTGAAATCTTATATTGATCATTTGAGATCGCTATATAAATCCTTGCGATCAATGACCGTGATGGTGGAGTGATCATGAGATCAATGTTTATCATGTGACACAAAGGCAATGTCACTGATGACATGTTCCTAGATCATTTAAATATATATATCATTTGTTGTTATGATATGTGACTTAAAAACTATATAAAGAGGAAAAGATATAGGGTAGCGATTACAGTAAAATCCCCATGAAAAACATCAAAACACACACACATAGTGGTGATATTGAATGAATATATGATATTAAGAATATTCCGCATAAAATATTCCTATTAGTAACATATGTGATTACATGATATGTTTTTTTACTTTTCATGATGATTTCATAAATTAAGTCAAGGATCTATGATATATCACTTATATCATGTGAAGGGACTTTGGCATATCTATTTGATCATGATATTCCTTGGTAGGATGGTTCCAAACTAATATTAGGACATTTACATGAATATGACTAAAAATGATGGAATCTTTATGTAAATAAAGATACATTGTTCTTCATGGGAAGGGCATATGTGATTTATGGTACTAGTTCCATGATGACACGAGGACACCAAAGACGTGTCAATTGGATCATGTGAAAAATCTTAGTCATGTCATATTGATCATGTGATATACATCATACATGTTATCTCATTTCACATGTATAGATTGGGACATGCTAACATAAATCCTGAAAAGTATCTTGGGGATGACAAAAATTCAATTATATGGCCCTTAGGTTTCACTGTTTTAGTAGAGTTTAGACACTTGTCCTTATAGACCATGTAAATAAAGAACCTTAAACATGTCAGGAAGAATCCATGGAAAAGTCATCTAGGTTTTTTTTGAAAATGTCAGTCATGTAAGACTGATATCCTTACCACCGAAATATCCAGAAAACATCCAAAAAACCACAGACATGTCAGGAAGAAATTATTAAAATTTTAAGCTTTGTCTACTAAGAATACTCAAATTCATACCATCAAATCATTTGTTCCCCAGACCATCAGGCTTTTTTTGATAATTTACCCTTCATACGGGATGATATCATGAAGATATAATATTATGGGATTTATATTCCATCCACACATGATCAATGAACCATTATTGGCCCCTACTCTAAATATGATAGAGGATTGGGATTGGATATCTCTCAATGAAACCCACCTTG
This sequence comes from Viscum album, assembly GCA_963277665.1. Taxonomy (NCBI): domain Eukaryota; kingdom Viridiplantae; phylum Streptophyta; class Magnoliopsida; order Santalales; family Viscaceae; genus Viscum; species Viscum album. The sequence continues at coordinate 1,024,035,640 of OY728137.1, forward strand.
GATTAAGTACCTTTATATTCAAATTACTATAGTTCGTAGAACCCACCACTTGTGGGTATACTATTCATCATTATACATTACAAAATTAACAAAAGTTGTCTAGATGATGCATAATATGGTTCCTATTATAATAATGATATGTAGGAAACCTCCTTTAAGGCCTGATCCCTATATAAAATACCCCATCTGAGTTTCTTCAATGCCTATATCTCAAATGAATAGGTAGTGTGCTCAATAAATTTATTTCTCTTTTTTATACCACTGATAATGATGCAAGTTAACTTAGTGATTATCAAATTTCATGTTACTAGAATCATAAAATTACCCCACAAAAACCTAACCATATTGTGTCAAACCCCTATGACTCAAATTAGTCTTTATTTGGGAATCCAAATTGGCGTAGATCCCTAACTAATTCCCATATTGGTAAACTCTGGGAAAATGATCCTAATGTGAATTAATTTTCCCTCCACACAAACTTATGGGTTGTGAACAAACTGAAAAATAAATTCTCTAATACTTGTTAAAAATATGATACATATGACACCTTTCAATGGAACAAGATCATTCCCAAATGCATAAAATACCCTCTTATTTTTCATTTATGATTAATATTATGTTATAAGTATTTTCCGTAAATTATGTACATGGGATCTGATTCTTGTTTTCACATGACAAATAGGATTCACCATAGAGGTTCAATTAGATTATTGACACATCAATCACATTCATGTATGGAAGTAAACTCCAGACTGCCTAGATAAATATATTCAATACACGAGTAGTCTCCAATTTCAATGTAATGATAGAAAATATATGGCCATAATTCGATACATATAAATGGTTTCATTAATAAAATTCACTTTTTCATGAAAATGTATTCATCACCTGATCATCTTATTTGGGTAACCTTTTCTGTATCGAGATTTGGGAATGATTCATCAACATATACTAAATCTAAAAGAGTGACCCAGTGTAGGAAATAATTTTCCCACTAAAATGTGTGACGATACTGACCGACCATCATATCGATGAATGTGAGTCCCTAAGTATCACTGGATTAGAAATCCTAAGTGAATAATATCTTTTGGATGGTATGCCCATAATATGTTATTAATGTGGGTCTATTGGGAGTTTCAATGAGAGATAGATAATATTGAACCTACTGTGAGTAGATTTTGAAATTACATTAATCCCCCCCCACACACAATCAAAAATCTTTAGTTACACCCAAACTTCATCAATAATAAAAATTTCAACCCCAATGTGAAGTATGCAATAATAAACTAAAAATGGTGCACAAACATTAGTCCACAATTTCTCGACCTTTTAAAGATACATTGATGGATTGATTACCATTCATCTATTTTTTTATTCTTATCAAATTTCATGATATTTAACTGAAATAATTGGAATTATTTATTTGGAATTAATTCAATCCCTATTTTTCATCATGGGTTGATTTTTTGAAGTTTCCAACTTCCCCAAACATGAAATAAATTAAATAGAGATTTAACTTTTATGATTATTCCCCCAATACCATTCTATAGGTCATAAGGGACAAGAATATTTCAAACATCCCATTTAAATCCTCATATAAATAAAAACTACTAAATTTATCCTATATAGAACCCTTATTTAACATCATATGATTTTGTATGTTTGATGGAAATATCATTTTCATCCATTCAATTATTATTTATAATAAATATATATTACCGTATCATAATATATTAAAATACTATATAAGTAATCAATTGGAATATAATTTAGATATTTTGTTATTAAATTATACACTTTAGCATCAAATATGATTAGTTAGATGCAAGAGATACATTGAACAAGTGAAAAACATTCTAGTTTCCCACTAACATCTCTGAAAATGATCACTATTTCATTAACCCCTATATTGAATCCATACATGATTCTATTGTCATTGATCCTAAGTTATTCATATTCATTACCGTATCATTATTTTTTTCTTATTCACTTAGGTTCTTCCTTTACTGATATTTTTTATCATTCCTTAATTTTATTTTATTATTGTGGTCCATTGAAATGTTTAAATTTACTCTATTAAAGGGATGAAAATGTATCATTAACAAAATATCCTTAATTCTTCATATACTTCTAGTATTACATTGATATGGTAGAAAATTCACCAAATGGGGGGAATCAATTAGTTTCATCTTCTAATACATCATAACTAATATATATATGTGTAATAATAGCATCATGTCATTCTATATAAATTTTACTTTACCATCAAATGTGGGAACACCCTTGTTATTCAATATGTTTAAATTTTCAATTGAAAATATTTGGAATTAGTGTCTATGTCCTAAAATATGTATACCTCAAACAAAAAAAATCAAAATAACCTTTTTTAGTTGAAGGAATCATGGGGATCAAAAACATTTGTGGAAAAAAATTTATGATCTATCAAAAATCATTGCAATGATGGAAAATAAATTAAAGTTAATAAAATTATGTTTCCTTCCAAACAACATTCACCACTAGTTAATATGACAGATTATTCCGGTCGACACACACATTCAAATGAACACCAATAGAAGAGGAATAATTATTCTTATGCTTCACCTCCCTATGTAATATGGATAGTCCATGATATGATATATATTCCATAAAGATCTCACTACACACTAGAATCAAACATTAGGTACAAGAATATGATATATAACCTTGAAACATGTGTTTTCAAATCTCATGACAATGATAAAGTTAATCATAAAGTAATGCTCATATCTCACTTTATGGGGAGATTAATTTCTGCTAATAGCTAATATGTCTCCCCTCAATAGGCTATTATTGAGTTATAGAGTGTTCTGATCTCTCCTTCCATCTTTTTTTGGTGAACAGTAGAAAGACACAACTATAAAATTCATATAAATAACACAATGAATCAATTGTTTTCTATATATCCATCTTGAATGACATCAATAAAATATTTGTAATGAATTGATACTTATATCTACCTCACTCTTCAATTCAGTTTTTGACCAACAAAAATTATTTTCTTAAAAAAGTTATCAATATTATTATATAGGATCTGTTCCATGATCATCCACACTTTCATTCTTCTTATTTAAAAAACAATACACAAAACTATGTGAATATTCTTCCCTGATTTTTTATTTATTTTATATTATTACACTATTAATTATAAATTTAATGATATGGAAATTAAAATTTCATAAATTAATCTTCCAAATGATTTTATGACGTTAAAATTATTTTTTACTTTTTTATGTTTCTTAAAATTCCATGTACAAATTTTAGGTTACAATTGTATATGATAAACATGATTTGGAACATCATTTATAAATTCTTCTTCAGTCACGATGCATGATTTAATTTTATATTGTGATGTCTCCCCCTTTCATCAAAAAATAAAATCCTCTTTAATCGTGGATTAATAAATTAAAATGATATTTATTTCAATGAATAATGGTTCATAAATAATCTCTTGATTTATTTCATCAAAAAAATTTACTCCTTGCAATTCCCTAAAACTATTTCATTTGAAAACAAGAAAATTAAACCCACTATTGATGTGGTATGATTCATATAAATTATACTTCATATGTCTCCTAATTTTCGTAATAAATTATAAAACATAAGAAATCCAAATCAATACACTTCTAGAAGAAAAGCCATGTGAATTATGAATTTATATATTTTATTTATATATAATCTCTAAATACAAACACTGAATTTTTATTGGAAATCCCAAAATCAGTATTCATATTTATTTAGAATCATAAATCTCTATAAAATTCTTTGTATAGTAAAAAATATCAAATGGGATCATAATAAGTCCTATGAATTACCCAAATTCATAAAATAATTATTTCAATTTATTTTTTCATCCTTCAATCGAAAAACAAAAAATTACAGAAAATAGAACAGAACACCACATTATGCAGGATTTTTAAAATTATAAACAACCATGATCCTTCATCTCACATAAAAAATTTGAATAATTGGAGTATAAATATGTCTTATTCATCTGCATCAATGTCCAGCACAATAAACCATACCTTCTTTAACAATTTTTAACTTTTAATATCATAAATATAGGCTCATTAATCAATATTCTCTTATACCCATATGGATTTATTAAATTAATTTTTAAAATATAATTTATTTTAAAAGGATTTTCGGTTTGATGTCATTATTGATAGGTGATCTATTAGATAATGTTATTATTCTTGTAGGATTTTATAAAATTATTCCTTGAATTACTAATAATTGTGATTTTGAATTTGATTCCAAGAATGATAAGGAATTTATTGAAGAACATATTTTATATGATTTATTAAAAAAATATGGTCCTTGTTGGGGAAGAAATAATATATATATATATTAAATCAATAAGTCATCTTGATGGACTTTGGATTGGTTCGATGTAACAAATTTTAAGGAAGTGTTTTTTATGGAAATTTATGAGTTTATATTAGAATTTACATTCTTTAGATAAATTATAAAATGATTAAAAAACATGGAGAGAGATCATGGAGTGAGATCCTGGAGTGATGATATATAATTAATAATATATATAGATCCTTAAATGAAAAATTATTTGGAAGAGATACCTATGGATTGATAGTTGAAGGAGTATTCATGAATGGATATGTATTTTAGAAATCATGTGTAATACAAAAGTAGTTGATTCTCATAAGGTTAAAGAGAAAAATTAATGGTGAAATTATGGAAGGTTCAATGGATCAAATGATGAAGAACACATATGTTTTTCATAATGGATAGATAAACTCAGAAGGATCAATTTAGTTGGCCAGTTTTCTTTTCTATTATTAGTGGGTAATATTGATCCAACAGAAAATCAAACTTAAAGATATAAAAATGCAATATTTTATGTTCGAATTAAATTGAATATTGAGTTCTGAAAACAAAATTAATGAATATATTTAGTATTTTATTCTCTATTCCACGATATACAATTTCTTTCTATTTAAAGTAAATGTATGTTCCATATTTCTGGGATTTTAAATCAAATGACTGGTGTATAGTTCTTAGATGATTTAAATATCATGATTATATACAGTCAATGCGTGATTCTATACAATATTATTTGTAAATTTATTCTATAATATTTCATTTTTTTAATAGGAACATAGGTAGTTCTGAAATACAATTTAGTAAGATTATGGGGATTCCATTCAAATGAGTGTTTATCTTCCAATGGAAGTATTATTCACTCAAACAAAAATATCTATGTCCTAATTCATATGGATATTTCTATTCCATGAAGCCTATATATAAATATGAAATAATGGTTTACATGCGACACTAAACAGTATCAATTAGAATTATTTTTTTAATGATGTGAAACTTATAGATATATTGGAAGTTATGGAAGTCTAAATTGGATGTTTTCTCATTGTGTTGTCATATTTTATAGAATTTATTCTAATGATAAAATTTATTAATATAATAGACCGAGAAAAATAGATACATAAATGAATGAAATATATAGAACAATATTTTTAGAGGATTCAATATTAGAAATATGTAAATATATTGTTTCATGGGTTTTAATATCATTTATAAAAAGAACATAAGGAATAATATGATATAGTGAGAATAACTATTAATTTAAATTATTGAATATATTTATACTTAAAGGGAGATCTAATAAAATGAATTTTCATCAAACATATCAAATATTATTGTCTAATGAAGTATTTCAAGGAGAATAAGCTAAATACCACCTTTGGGTAGTTGAAGGATGATATGTATTGTTGTAGTGTAATAATGGACGAGATATTCTAGTCACAACATAAGAAGGATAAAGTTGTTCTAATCTAATATATGGAAAAAGGGATATTAATGTTTTTTTATAAATCTTAAAAATATTATTAAATCATGGAAGACCATTCAATGATTAGTTAAAGGTTTTAGTGGATATCCAAAATCCAATGCATTCATACTAGTATGGAGGCTGTTCATGTTTGGATTGCACACCATTACTATTTTCTGTTATAATATATTGAAACAGGGGGAAGTGTGGTATAGTTAGGCATGGGTGGTTGTTATACAACCCAAATAATTATAGGGTAGTGACCCTAGGAATTTGTAACATAGATTAATCCAGACAATTTATAATTATCGTTAGTAGTTAATTATTTCATCAACATGCGATTTATTTCATACTCCATAGAGTAGACCAGTTTGAGTGAACCATGTAAACACCAATATGTCCTAATTTTTTATTTTTTTCAATTTTCATGAATAAATACTAATAAGTAGGTAATTTTTTAATTAAAAGTAATTGAAAATGTGGAAATTCATGTAACACTATAAATGGGTCAACTCATAAAGAGAATAAAAAAACATTATACCCTTATAATTAAGAGGTCAATATAACACAGTTTTGTGCAATAATTATTGAAAATAATTAAATTTTTAAAATATTACTTATAATAATTTACATTATCCCCTCTAAGTGTATCCCTCACCAAAGTACCTCATGGTCTTAAAAATTAGTATCATAACATAGGGAAATTTTAAATCTATTTTTCATTCTTTATTTATCTAATTTTTATGTTACTAAATTGTCATATTCCGATTATTGAAATGAAATCATTAACTCATAAGAGTATTCTAGTATTTCACTGAAATAATTTTTCCTACTCACTAAAGAAGTCAGTAAAATATATGGATGATCATGTTTGAATTCCTTGAGAAGTGTTTTATGAATGAATTATTCTACTCAGTCGGTATAGTGGGTTGATTTAACTAATATGGATGTAATTTTTAGATTGATTTATCTGCAATGAAAGATTTAAAGGGGGATCTAACATAGGATTATTATAATTTTTTATAACAAAATATGTCCAAGGATATATGGATGTTGTGTAAATATTTTTATCACCAAATGGACTAATTTGGTCATGGTTAGTAGAGAATCAATTATTTAATGAGATAGAAGAAGAAAAATAATTAGAAGTCTCCCATGAGGACATCCTTTAAAGATAACGTGAAAATTAGGATCTATTTATTAAATATTTTTCTATATATAATTTTTTAATGATTGATATTTTTATGGTCATATTTACCATAATAAATTGAAATAATAATAGAGAAAAAATATAAAAATGTAACTACACCAGAATTTAAATATTAAGGATTATCTTTTACTAATCGAGAAAACATCCAATATATTCTATAAAATGTTGTTAAATGGAAAATTATTCAATAGAAAGATTTTGAAATCATTAAATATCTACACGAGGATAATAAGATATTGAATAATATTAATGTGGCCTTAAACATTGACATAAAAAATGGTTTATAGGATGATAGTTTAAATTAATTTTCTTAAACAATTATCAATCTAAATAAATAAGAATATATTAATAGTTGTGGTTCTGAATTTAAATTTAATTATACTTAATGAACATAATTAATAAAGAAGAAAAACTAGAATGGACGAAACCATATGATTGAATAGAATGGCTACACAACTAAGGAAGAAAAATGAAATGATGAAATTGATAAAGATAAAAACACGATTCATTAAGGGAAAAAAGTGATGTTGATGTTTCATTTTGTGGATGCCTTTGTAAATATTGAAAGTATAAATCAAAATTTTTAATCTAGGTATGAAACAGGGATTCTTGAAAAAACTACAATAAGAAACCCAAAAGGATTGATTGTTTAAATGTTCAAATATTATGAAAGGATGGGGAAATCAATGTGTTCTAGCTTATAATCCAATGGGTTATATGATAAAAAGGATTGTTTTATATTTTAAAAAAATAAACCTTTATTATTTTTTGGCACAAGTGTTGTATTTAATTACATAAGAAATATGTGATTTTTGTGATGAAAAATATTTTTGTCCTTATTGAAACACTAAATATTTTTTTGATCCCTAAAACATTATATCACATTTATTTAGACAAATTTTCACAGTTTACCCAATGGATTATAATAATGTATCTAATTAAAGGAGGCTTATCAATGTCATATTATGTCCATGAGGTTTTAATAAGATGGAGGATTTTGTTTGAAATTTTGTAAGTGAAATATATCCGGAAGATATAATTTATATCATAATACCAAAGGTAATATTATAGTATATGATTGATTTAAATAATCTTGCAATATGTCCAAATGTAAATTCTTTTAAATTATGAGTTATAATTTTTCTCATTGGTGTATAGAAATTATCAAAATTTTAAGTATATATTTCACTACAGAACATGAGTTAAAGTTCACTGATCATGTAGTAGGGAGGTTGGTATACCTATAATAGAGTTTAGATAATTGATAAAGAGGATAACCCAATGAAAGGGTCATCATAGTTTCTAACAAAATAGAGGTATCTTTCATTGATAAAATATGTCCCTATAAAATGGTGAAAATACTGGTGAGCACTAGCAAAGGGTGACACTGGTGACAATGAAGGCATTACTATTGAACATGGTATAACCATAGTGATGTGGTCATGGAATGGTTTCGTACCACTTCAGATATCTAGTTAATTAATTACATGGTATTATTGACTATGAATGTATAATTTATAAGAATGTATGATGTGGGATTTTGAATAAACCAACTATTTCAAAGATAATATCCTATAGATTGAATTATAGAAGTATGACTAAGCATTGTTGTGAAAAGGAAAACATTGTAGGAGGTAAAAAATAAAATTTCTATGTCACTAAATTTGAAATGTTTCCTACACATGGGAGGGAATCCTACGCTATAATGAATCACAAAATAGGATTTTTATGATGTCGTTACACTTTTGAATATGGAGTGTGTGAATAATGCATTATATAAAAAAGTAATGTCTCCAATACAATATAATCTAACACTATAGTGTGATGGTTATAATGAAGCCAGTTGTTTGATTTGTTAATGGTTAGGGAATCATGTTAGATATTTTGTTTAGGTCATGGATGAGTTATTCCATGAGTGTGGTAGATCTGGAAACACCAAGAGGGTATTCTTAATTATATAATCCCACACTATAATATTTTATTAATCCCTCATTCTACAATGTAGTGGATTGTACCATTCATTAATGATGAAATTAACTAGATTGAAAATGTTGTAGTTATTAGATCATGTAATTTTCAAAAATATTCATCCATCTAAGAAGACATGTCAAAAATCTAAATGAAAGAGTCAGGGATGAGATTTCAGGGTGATTATTTGGTTTTATTAGTGTATTATGATCCTGTAAAATTCATGGGAAACATAGAAAGTTTAAATTTATGGAATATTCAATCAATACCCAAGGATTGAAATAAAATTAGAGAAATATATAAAACTACATGTTGTATTTCTAAATAATTCACCAAAAATGATAGTATATCATAGTTATGATTTTTAAAGAACAAAACTTTATTAATGTATATTTTTAAAGACCAGAGAAAGAGAAATAATGTTCTTCAACTAATTATGATCATTCCCTAGGTTAATAATGGATATTTCAAGAAATATCATCGAAATATGTCGGTGTTGTACATTTTGGATTACATAGACTACATGTGTATAAAAACAAGTAGAGCTTCAATGGAACTCATCTATAAATAGTGAAATATAAAAAAATAATGAGATATTGTTTTTAGCCTATGATCCAATACTTTTCTGAATCATATTTAGTGCAAGAGTTTGGTTGTGATATATGTGATCCACTGTTGATAGTGAATAAACTCATATGAGTGACCAACCTGAAACCCTAATCCTAGTGCATTAAGAATTTCAATGTATCGACATATTTTTTATTGATGATTTATTTGAAATGACCATTATTGTTAAAAAAGCAATAACTACTGTGTTATTTATGATTTCATTAGTTTACATAGAATAACAAAATCAAATTTTTAATGAAATCGTATAGTATATTTTTTGAAATTTTGGTCAAGTTAAAAGGAATTCCAATCATCTAATCATCATGATAAAAAGTGTAGGTGATTATAAGTAAGTGGTTATGATAATTATGGAATTGATTGTTTTAAAAATAACAGTCTTTAAATTGAATAAAAGTTCCATGCTTTAATTCACCCACCCCATCAATGATTATCTCACCTAATATAATTGATGAATGGATAAATTAGTAGTAAGGAATTGTGTATTTACTATTGGATTTTTTCCCTTACATGATAAAATTGGTTTTTATTTAATGTTTATGATACCCTTATATTCAGTATTTCTATGAGAAATTGTAGAACATAAATTAAGACTTAGGTACACTTCAATATTTTTGAATTATTTGTCGAAAAAATGATATCTTTTTATTGGAATATAGTACTATACAAAAGGAAACTACAATTAATTCTGATTGTTATTTTTTTGTTCAGTTAGTGAGGTTATAGTAATGATGGAATATGACGATAGGGTTAGTGAAGCTATATCTATCGATAATGATTAAATATCAAAAACTTCTAAAATTGAATTTTTTCACTTATTAGGCGATAATGATTAATAAATAAAGAAATAAATTTAATAGCTATAAGAATATAAAAATCATCATGAGAACTGAACCAGATTATTACATTTTGAGATTGAAATGTTATGATGTTTAAAAAAGATACTTATTGAAAATTATTTGTATATATTTGGGAAAAAGATTGATTCACAAGTAATGAAATTAAAAATTATGTAATACAAAGTATAAAAAATCAAATATAATATCCAAGGAAATAATTTCAATATATAATATTATTAAAATTTAATGGAAAATAATGACGAACTCACGGATCGTCTAACATAATTTTTTAAAGAGAAACAGAGGATCCACCAATAGTATATTTACCTAAATGAATCCATTTTTCAAATTAATAAAAATATTATGTATATATGTGAAACAAAAGAAAAATCACTTATTGAATAAAATATAAGATGTCTAATGGGAAGGTACTTAAAGACGAATATAAATTCTGAACATGAATCAAGATGTAAAATTATTATCTTAATTGTATGATATGTTGAGTTTTTTCCAGAATAAGTTCGATGTTAAGGGTGATCCTAAAAAAATTATTTTCATTTACTACTTTGATATCCTTCAGTTACTAATATATAATTAAAATAAAATTATTCATCATCTGAGGAAGAGATGTAAATATTTTGATATCCCAAATATTATTCCATATGGGGAAATTTTTATTGGCTATGATGATACTTCTCTGATGTAGGTGAAGAGGGAAAAATGAGAATATTAATCCCATATTAATGTATTTAAATTCTACGATGAGGCCTTTGAATACATTAAATTATATTAATATAATGAAATGTGGGAAATATGTATTTCCTATGAATATTAGAAAAGGAATAGATATCATTATAATAAATTCAATCATATAAGACTTCCTACAAGTGACAATTTTAGATGAAACATAATAAGGATTTATGGAAGAACATAGAACATATAAAATTATAGATCAATATATATGATATTTATATTTCAATATATGTGTTGAAAAAATATTCACATCAAATGTAATCATAAAAATATTTCCAAAACATTTTATAAGAATTCGAATTCATGGATAGATATGAAAATAACATATAATTCTAAGAAGAGTAAAATTATGCTAAAATGTAAAGGAATATGATAAATGAATTTCTCATGATGAAGTATGTTTTGAAAAATATAAACGTTTTTTAGGGACTGATTGAGTTATATGAAAGTGAAAAAAATAAAAAGTAAAATTAAAGTGGATAAATAAATTTTTCTTGTTGATGTTATGTAAATATAAATGGTCATATATTGGGTTATGAAGAATATAACACCCCCAATGAGGTAGGTAATAAACCAGATACCATTAAATATCATTATAATAAGAAAATATTTTCCATGTTGAATGTAGAAGTGAAAATGGTAGTCTATAGTGACTCACCAACCTTCTCATATTGAGTATACGGGAAGGTTCCCCATTCCATAAATACTATAATTATTTCTAATTTTATTATGTGGTGAAAAAATTGTCCATGACCCAAGCCATCAGGTAGTTGAACTGAAATTTCAAAATTGTACTATCTGATGAATAAAAAATTTTATACTCATTAATGATGATATAATAATATTCGTTTTATTTTTTTGTGTTTTTGAATGGTATTGGAAAAAAAAATTATGCTATGGTGACGTTTGCATCCTAAAAACTAAATGAAAAAGGTCTTGGATGATGGAATTAACGGGTGTCATAACCTACCAGATACAATCACTAGTATCTTTCTAATTCAAGTATTTTATAGTTGTACTCAAATTGAAACTATTTTTTTATATGTGAAATTATGTTAAAGAGTTAGTAGAATTAAAAAGATAAATAATATGAAAAATAATGAAGATAAATAACATCCATTGTTTGAAATCATATCTATTTATTTTTGTTTTCCAATAATTGTAATAAATTTACCATTTTTATGATACTAAATGATACTAAGTTGGTGTGTTTTTCTAAACATGTGTTTTCCTTATACCAAAAATTATCTCAATAATTGTTGTAAAGAACTAATAAATTATGGGGGAGTTGATAAATAATATTAAATGTATATTAATCCCCATTTATATATGATAAATAAAGTGAAGAAATGGAAGTAATTTGGAATTAAGAAAATTGTATTTATTTTTTAAACCAATTAATTCTCATCTATGTATCTATCAACGACATGTCATCTATAGTTTACATGCCACCCAATTTTTATGACTATATAATCAGATCGTTGGTTTTGGTTTTCTTAGGAAAGTGGAATGTCCAATGACTTCTGTGGTTTTTATTGGAATGTGTGTGTGTCATGGAAAATTATTTTGCGATTGACATATAATCATGTTTTCAATATTTAGACCAAGATTATAATCCTTAATGGATTTAATGATAGACCAATATCAATTTTTAAAATCCTCTCAACATATGAGGTTAAGATTTATCAACCCTCGCGTAAGAGTTTTTTAAATATTATTCTTGTATTAGGAATTCTAACTATAATATTTTTATCTATATGATGAAATTTTTCAATTTCATTCCAGAAAAAGTTTTGGAGTAAAGGGGATCTGTTCCCCTATATAAAGGATGAATTTCTTCCCATGTCACTAAAACACTATGGGGTTATAAAATTTTCAAATTATTAGAGGATCAGCACCAAGAGAAACACAGTGAATTAAAATAAGGTATGGTATGAAGAAAAACCATCAATTTTTAGACAAATGGGGAGATAGAAGAAATGATTGTCCCATTTTTATTTTAATGACAATGTGGTAGAGGAAAAAAATAAATCTCATAAAAAAAATGAATGTTGGTTTATTGTTGTAAACCCTAATTGTTTTTTGGATTTTTTAATATACATGTTTTGGATATATTTACACACCTGTTGGATTTATTATCACATGAAATTTGGAATTTTTGAATCCCTAAAGCAGGATTTTGGTGGTTGGGACCCTACGTCTTTGTGTCATATGAACTATAAATTTTTTAATTAGGTTTATTGATCTTAAATTTATAATTTAACACAAAAATGTTCTATATATATTTAATTTGAATGAAACATAATTTAATTGACATATTTCTATGAAAAAACCATCAGGTCAATGAGAACCAGTAGCAAATAAATTAATATTAATTAGAAATTAAATTGGTAGGTTTGAATAGTTATTTCTTTCTATAAAAACAATCTTAGGTCCACATAAATCACCACAAAGTAAACTGATATAACCTAGTCTTTAAATTATTAAATTTATATAGTGATAGAAAAATAATAATAAAAATGTATATAAATATTTTGAATAGGGGAACTAAATGGATTAATGAATAATAAATAAGTACTCAATTTTAAATAATGTCAATTCATACTTTAAAAATATGTTTTCATGAAAAATGTTTTATATTTCACTTTATCACGTGAAAATAATGATTAATTTCATTATTTTATAAAAAATTAATTTTAGGAAATGAATATAAATTTTCAAATCACCATTTAATTATTATATTGGGGTTAATTTTTTTGATTAATTTAAATAGATTTATTTTTCAGGGAATAATAAAAAATAATGATTTTTGGTAAAAAAATATAATTTACATTGAAGTAAATTCACCAATTTGTTTTGAATTTGATCACAAATTAACATAAGTAAAATTTAATTATGAATAAAATATTTAATTACTTAAGAATCATCATTCTACAAGATTGTGGAATATTTATTTTTGGGTCCTAGAAATACATCTTTCTTAAAACAATTGTTATGCACCTCTTTTTTATCTTAATAGATTAAAATAATCTATATTGATTAATTTTTATAATTAAATTTAAATATTATATATAATATATAAAATATTATAAAATTTATTGGGTGGTTTCTAAAAGTGATGTAATGAAAATAAATTATTCTTTTAACTTACAAATGAAATTTTCTAAAATGAGTTTTCTCTCCAGTTTTTTTAATTATTAAAAATGAAATTATTACACTTATAGAAATATAATCTACTAAAATATATTCTATAATTGAAATAATAATAATTATTATAATATAATTCGAACATGTGTATTTGTTTAGTGAATAGTAAAATTAGTACAAAAAATTAATATAGTAATGGTTAAAATAGGTTTACCAGCGATTAAACCAAGAGATAATAGTATGATTACCACCCAAACCTATATATGTTTTATTATATGAAGATATTTCAACATTATCTAATACAAAAATTTAATCCATACCTATTTTTAGCCACATCCCCATGAAAATGACCTTATATCATTGCAACCTTTTAAGAAATTCCATATGTGTCTCTGCCCCCATGTATAATATGGAACCTATTCTCTTTATTTATTCAAACCATTCAATACTTTGAGATTGGAAAATACATAATCTAAAAAGTATTATACTCATTTAATTCATTCTTGATCTTATTTTATTCTCATAACACAAACCATTGAATGAATAATTCATAAACTAAAGGAGATCTCTCCAATTTGAGGTTGTGAGAGGGATAACATAGCAAGAATAACATGAGCCTATGGGTAAATTTTTAATGTATTTAATATCTAATAACGGTTCTAGTTTTTAGGAACATAATGTAAAATGATATTGATAATTTATATTCAATTTTATTATGTATCCATGTTTCCAATGACACTAATCTTTTAGTGTTCTCGAAAGTATTATATTGATATGTAATGATTATTTCCATTAATAAGTTGATGTTTTTATTAATGTTATTGATGGGTCACATTAGTTGGTATTGGTGGGTCATTTAGAGAATCATAAAAACTTTTATGAGAATAAATTAGTGAAAAATCATAGGAGAATCCTATATATAGGAGAACAACCTTTGTTCTTTTAAATAAAAGAGTGTTGTTTTCCTTAGAAAATACATCACTATTTGGATAATACATATAGATGTGGTTTCATCATTTATTTTTCTCATGGTAATAACCCAAAAAAGATATGATATTTTATATCTTGGTAATCATTCTGGTGCTCGGTGAATTATCCCTTAGAGTTTACCATGTTTGACACTCCTAAGGTATATAGTTATGTTAGTTAAAATTTTATTCGTGACCCATTATCATTGAATTGAATAGATAAATACCACATATTGACTCGGTTAAAAAAATTCTGTTAAAATTGAAAAGAATGTATCTTTATTTAAAAATAAATCATATTATTTTCATTAATATATAATTTTTCATTAATATTGTTATTTTTCATATAACAATATTTTGGTTTTAGTTAATGGGTGGAACCAAAAGGAACTATGTTAATGCTAAATGTGATGGAAAATAGAATTATTGTCCTCCTGGTCAACTGAATCTTAAGGGATCTAAAATAGAAAATCATGTTTTTATGATTACACCACATTATAAATATTTTAATAAAATTTAGATTATAATTAATTAATAGAGGTAACAACATGATATTGAGTCCTTCATGAGGTAACACACACCTTCCTTTAGTGGGCCCCTCCAATACAATAAATGTTGAGCAAAGGGTTTCTACCAATGAAAATAATTTTTCTATTATCCATTAATTAGAATGTTAAAATTTTGTCTTATATATTTATCATTCATATTGCGAAGAAAAATTATGGTGGTATCTTATCAAGAATATGATAAATCATAATGAAATTGTCTCTATAGAGTGTGATGACATTAAGATATTTTTTTTAAATAATTGACTTCCCAATATTATTTATATAATGATGGATAAGGAACTAAAAGAACATGAATAGAGGTATAATGAATATTTTTGTACCAATGGGGATAAAATTTATGACATTATAGTTATAATTATTATATTATTATGGAACTATAACGTAAGATTGATCAATTCATTAGTATCTTAAAACCAATTCTATGAATGGTGTTATACATAATATGCTTTACTAGCTATAAATATATCATTCAATGAGCTCTAAAGGTTTAAATGGTGGTTTTATTCAACGATAAATATCATGGTGAAGATAATAAATTAATGATGAAATTCAATGGAAATTAAAATAAAAAAATAATTGTGCGAAGAAGATTGGCTTTATTTATTCCATAAATGGGGATGGGATAATTGAGGAAATTTTCATAAGGGGATGGGTAAATGTTTTCAGTGTGAAAGAGTATTCCACCACATAGTTTAATAGAAATTTAATGGGAAGATGTTTTCTATTAAAAAAATAAAATTCAATTTACACAAAATCAATCACACACACTCAATTTCTATAAATGAAAATATATTGGAAATTATTCTATCTAGTGTATGAATCTATGTGTAAATAATGATGATCTATTTCATAAAAAAAAATTTCTACAACTATAGGGAAATATCATGTGATCTCTTTTATCAATATGGGGTGTGATAATGAATGGGTTGGAGGTACACATACCATCCACACAAAAACTACTAATGTATTATTTTATTCTAGTTCTTCCCACACTTTTAGATACGAATATTTTTTAATGGTTCCTAATCATCGACTAAAATATTATATGTCTAAACACTAATAAAAATAATAATGGTAAAATTATCTCATATCCAATCTAAGAAACAATCTCATTTAATGTTTGTAAGATTTTCCTCCTTATAAATATTTTTACTTTCTTACTGGTTTAATTTTATTTGATTTTTTATAGTCTTGATTTCATTAAATAAAGCCTGTATAAATTTTCATGCAATGGAATTTTATTTTATACTCCATAAAAAATTATGATTGTATATAAGTATAGGTATAGACCTGAAAATCCAATCGAAATTACACCTATTTGAGCTGTATTGGTTCCAACTCAAATGGGTTATTTATCTCCAATGCTTGGTCTGAAACTGAACATCAGAGATATTACTTTTTAATGACTGTTTTTTGATGTATTTTTGGATGAGTTGAGTAGTATTCCATATATTTTGGAATTTTACCTTTTAATATAACTCCTATAAGGAATTACACATATTTCAATGAATATATATTGAATGGTAGGATTCAATTATAAAAAATAAAGAAAAAACTATAGGAGAATCTTGATAAGGGACTGATTTGGAATTAATCACATTTGCGTGCACCTACTATAATTATTATAAAGAAAATTTGATCAATGTGAATCTTAATTTATTAATAGTTACTTGAAAATATCTTGTTCATTTATACGTATCCTCATCATAGTATTAATTATTTGTTTTATCTATCTTGAGGAAGAAAATATTTTTCCTTGATTGACCATTTATCTGAATACTATCAACTAGGGGTCAAAAGTGAATAAATACCCAAGAAAAACCTTCAATCGTGGTATAAAATATATGAATTAATATTTTTTCAATACGGTCATACAAATTCCCACGTCTACACCAGTTTTTCCCATCATTACAAATGATAGTATTATATATTATAAGTGAATGGAATAGAATGAAGATACCCTAAGGATTATACTAATGACCTTATGAAAGGTGAATTTGTTTGAAAAATATACAACATTTAAATTTTGGCTACTTAATGTTTTATTTTTTAGACATTTAATCTTGAGAAAGGATATATTCGTTGATCCATCAATGTTGAAAGTTACTAAACACTATCCCATACCAACCACTAGCGATATGATACATAGTTTTTCTAGATTATCTAGATATTATAAATAATAAATGATGAATTTATCATTTCTATATAATACAATAACCATGATAAATATGATCGGAGAGATGTTCCTTTGGACTAAGTAATGTGAAGAATATTTGAAGTAATTGAGTAGTTGATCATTGAGTACAACTATTCTCACCCTACCTTGTAAGGGATAAGGGTTTAGGATTTATAATGATGAATTAAAAAGTACTTGGGGTGTGTTAATATGTATAATGATATGGGGATTTCTAATTCCTTAGAAAAATTGAATTTTCATGAAAAAAGTTACCTAAATCATGATTTGGATTTAGTAGTTGTAATATTTGTATTAACAATATGGAGGAAATATCATTTTGGGAAAAAGTGTAACATATATATTGATCATAATTATTTAATGTCTATATTACATCATATAAAGTTGAATTTGTAACAGATAAAATAGTTGAATTTGATTAATTTCTACGATTTCTCAATAAATTACATCCGTTTATAATCCAAATGAGGTATCTTAATGAAGAGGTATAAATTAGAACCAAAGGACATTCAATTTTATTTCTTCTTCTATATCATCTAAAATTTTTTATTCATATAATGTTTATGAATATATTATCATATATATAGTAATATTTTAATAATATGAATTCTGAAAGATTTACAACCTATTTTAATTCAAATATGAAATGAATCTAACATTAATGCGTACTTGTGGAATACCACCTCCACGTATTAAAATAAATCATTTTACTAGGCCTTTATTCATGTTTGGTAATTATGATTTATATAAGGTTTATAAATTTTATTCGTGGAATAATAATAATCATGGAACGATGAATTAATGTTTACCTTACATTCATTCCATCCATCAAAAACTGAAAATGCCACATTTACATATATACAAACTACCATCTCTACATAGTGATGTAGTAAATTTTTCATCACTATATCACATGAATGGTTATAAATATATATAAATAATCAATATATAAGATATTTATTTAATTATTGACATAATTGAGATCATGAAACTATTATCAATGTGCATGGAACATAACTAATGCACACAAATATACCTAAAAATAGAAGTAGTTACATAAAATAAATATTTTAGTGATGGATTTTAATGGATTAGTGGGGCGATATTATAAATAAACTATTTTTAGTATTATAGATACTAATATGTTTCTTCTATATAATTTTAGTAAATTTAAATTTATTATATATTTGGTTAGACTGCTAGAGAATCAATACCAACTTGTGGTAAAGATTGTATTTTAAAAACTCATTTTTCACATAGATTTGTTATGATTGATTTATGAAGTGGAAATTAAATGTTATATCTCTAAAAAAATAATTTATTTTATTATTATATATTTATATATATATATATATATTACATGTATTCATTTCATTTTCATTTATTTAATTAGATGAGAGACAAAAAGAAGATTTATAATGGATATTAACTTTATTTCTCTCTTCAATAAGAAATGATTTCTTCAATGTCCATATTTTATTTAATATTTTTTAATGAATATATTTTTATTATAAAAATATGTATTAATTTTATTTTTATGCATGAATAAGTGATTATAAATTTTATTTAATGGAATATTATTTTCGTATTCTGAACACGATACTTCTTTTCTTTTTAACTAAAAATGTGAAACAAATTCCAATTTTAATGATCACCGTATCAATGAATTATCCAACCAAAAATAAAAACATTTTAATTGAAAATTAAATTATACTTTTCCTTAATTATTTTTTTTTTGAAAAAAATTTCTTTAAGATAATTGTATTTTTAAAATTTTAAAAAAAATTGTTACAAAATGAAAAGGGGATTTTCCTAAAAAAATCAACTGATTTTTCAATGGTATTTTAAACTATTAAAAAATAATTTCATATTTTTAATATTTAAAATGAATATGATAAAATATTTCAATATTTATTCTTTTATTTTGATGGGTTTTTATTATTTTGATGAAATTATCATGAAACCTGTATCCTTTCATTGAGTTTTGATTTGATGATATAATGAATGTTAAATGATCTTATATTACACATATTGGTATTTTTCATTATGTGATGGGTGGAAAACTAATTATATAACTCTCCATATAAATGGGTAAAGTTGGATATATGATTAGTTAATATGGGCTATTATTTGGATTGAACCCCATTTAGTAAGGGACTTCGTCAATTAATATTGTCTTGGGAGTGAACCTCAACTAAGGGAATGATAGAATGGAGAGTGAACCCAATCCACTATGATAGACTTGGAATTGATTTGTGACTACAAGAATGATTTTATTTTCTTATGTGTATGAACAAATCAAGGGTATTATGATTATAAGATTTTATCATGCATGATTATTTATTATTGATGATTGCACACTGTTTGGAATTACTTATTTTGATGGAAAAAAATTTTGTCATGATTAATAATAATTATATGAGAATTGATGGGTATGAATTTATAATGTTTAGACAAATTTGGTATACACTTATACGTATATAATTATCATTTGTGATAATTTATTAATATATCTTATATTTAACCTTACTATGAATTTGATCTCACCCTTTATTATGTTTCCCATCCCTATGATGTGAAGATGGTTATTTAATATTATTTTTATATAAGGGTAACAATTATTATGAAATTAATTGTAAATGATATATATAATTTATGTATATGTTTTTTGGTATCCATGTTTCCAAATGCAATACACCATTATTGTTCTATTTAATATTGTATTGATATAACATGGATCTTTTTCCGAATAATATGTTGAATTTATTTATGTAATGTTTGGGGCGCTATATTGATGTTGGCCTAATGTATTCCAAGCATGAATATGACGATTAAATTATTTATATGGACCCATTATGTTTATATTGTTTGTAAAACAAGATAAAAATTGTCTGTAAGATATTGTTGAGAAACCAGTCTTGGGGATAGAATCTATATCGTAGTACCTTATGCTATGTTGTGGTGTTTTATTAATATAACATACCATGTTATAAATCCCATGATTGTGTAATAGAAGAAATTTCACAGGATTTATCTCTATAAAATATTGTAATTAACTTGTTTAGAACTATATATTATGTTATTTTACATGATTCCATAGTTATTTATCATGAAAAACGATGTTGGTTAGGCTATAAGGAATTTGAAATAAATATAAATGAGGCCACACTAATTCTAGGGACATTATTGAATCAGGCCACCCATGGGATACCAATATGTCAAAATATAACCCTCCAAATTGTTTTTTGTACAAGTGAACACCAGTGCTTCTTGAAACTGGTTTATGTGATGGAAGGAAAATTGTGTAAGGAACTACTACAGTGATGTGGTATTGGAAGGATTCTGTTTTATGGGATAATTCTAGTGATTTGATGGCATTAGATTATTGGTAATTTTAAAAAAATAGAGGATATTCTGATGTAGGGAGATTCATAAATTAGATATTCCTTATAATAAGTCCCACTTCATAGAATACATATGTTTATGTTTTTAATTAAATACAACTTTCATAAATACAATAGGTCATGAATGAGGTCCTTATAAAAATATAAAAATATTTAAATAATTGATATTATAAAAATGTTATATTTAATTACAATTTAATCTCATGTAATGTAGTAAAAATATTTAGAAAAATGAGTAGGATATGTGATGTATAATATTTTTAGGTATAATGATATACTATTCCACTCCACCATTGATCTCACTTCAAGAGGGATCAATAATAATGTCCTTTTATCTGGCGACTTTGAATATTGAGCATGGGAAGTCAACACCTTACAAAAGGTTTTTTCTAGGCTATTAATGTTCTTTTTTTGGGAAACATAAATATCTTACATTGAGAAACTAACACACCGCCATGACTAAGTGATAGTCGTTTCCTATCTAGAAGAAAATTATTAGATGAATAAGTTGGTCAACATTATCTTAAAATTTCTTCTACAGCTGAAAGAGGATTTGATCCCCAATAATGAAAAAACATTTATAATAAATCATTAATGTGTGTAGTCTTCATTCTTTGAATAAAAAAAATAGAAGAACGATAAAAATATTTTATTTTGTTTCAGGATTGTCAATGTTTAATACAATTACCATATTTTTACCATCTTCATTATCTATTTGAAATAGATATTTTCAATCCATTTCATAATAATTTGAAAATAATAATGTAAAATGACTTCAATAAATTTCTCAACATTTTTGGAAAAGCTGTTTAAGATTTATGATAATAATTAATGAAAAATATAAATTACACTCATAATAATAGAATTTTAATACTCAAATAATTGATTAGAACATTGGGATTTTTTTCAATATAATCTCTATGATAATCTTCACATGGCCATTGAGAAATTAATATTTTTTTAATTTTTAATTTTCATAAATATCTCCATGACTAATTTACCTATAAGTCCTTAACTTATCCTCCATAAATCAATTATATATTAAAATTTAAAAAATTAATAGAACTTCAAAAAATATTATTACCCTTACTTGTATCTATAATCAATTTATCCATAAACATATGCAAAATGGATTTAGATGAAAACAATATCTTTAAAATTATCCTTCAAACCTGTTATTCAATTCATATTTTCAATTTTAAAATTTTTTCTCAAACTATCATATCTTAAATACATTTCATATTTGTATAAAAAGAAATTTTCAGAGAATTCATAATTGGAATATATTACAAGATTCAGACAAATTTTAAAATTGTAAAGGAAATTATCTGTAATTTTATCTATATTACTTTTATTTAGATAATTTTAATATATTTATAATAAATCAGATAACACAATAAATTTAATTTTTATCTTAATATATTGTTGAAATAAATTATTCACAATACTTTAGAATCTATATAATATTACGGTGACATGGGGCCAAAAAATAAACTATAAATCAACTGATTTACCATTTATTGTTGTTAAATGAATTGTAGATAATATTTTTATATTTATAATTAAATATTATATGTAAAATCTCATGTACTTTTGGTCAAAATATAATTTAAAATGGATTATACTTTTTCCAATGGGTGTTTTTGATGAGAGATTTAGGAATGTGAGGTTATCAGCACGCGGTTGATAAATAATGTATGGTTCTTGAACATTTGGTTCATCACTAATGTGTGGTTTCTGAATGTTTTTTAATAAAAAATTTGTGGTTTAAATGAAATTGATTTTTCAATAATATGAGGTTATGAATTTGAGGATTATTACCAATTCTTGGTTAATCACCTGTATGGCGTTCACAAATATTGGGATGGTTACCAATGTGAGGATAATTCTCCATTACCATAAAACTATAATTTATATCTGAACAAATGATTTAGATGATATATATACTTTTAAAACATTCCAAAATAAAAAGTGCGAATAAAAATATTCTAATATTAGAAAAATATAAAACATAAAATTATCAACGTAAATAAATAATAATAAAGATTAACCATGAATAATTAATTAGTTAACAATTAGAAATAATAATGAGATGTTTTAGTATCATTTAAAAAATAAAAAATTTGGGTTCAACTAATTATAAAAACAAAATAATATAATTTTTATTAATTATCAATATATATATATAATTTGGAAGGGTTAAAATCAACAATCATCCGGTTATGGTAAATATAAACCCTAATCATAATAAATACCCCCACCTATTTGTAATCAACAAAAATTTAAAAATAATAATTATTAGATCAAGTAAATAATAAAATGATGAAAAATTGAACATATTATAGAATTTTAGAGAAAACAATATTTATTTTAATAAATTTCAAAACAATATTATTATTACATAACCATGAATTAAGAATTATTCTTTACTATATAATCTTCCTATAGAAATATATAAAACAATAATCTAATATTTTATTTAAACATTTTAAAACATAAAAAATAGAAATATTTGAGTAAATTTAAAATTAGTAATACCCCCCCCCCCTCCACTCATATAATATTCTTTTGAATGAAATAAAAACAAGACAATTTCAAGGGAAAAAAATAATATATAAAAAATTTAATGAAGAATAATTGTTATATAATGATTAATAATTTAACAAATTTCATAAAATATAAATATCTAAGAATATGTAAAATATATAGAATAATTACCCATTAAAAATATATGTAAATAATAATGATATTATAGGAATTAATTTATTTTATTTTTATGATTTTAAAAAATAATTAATTTGCATTTTATATATTTATTTTCAAACAGAAGAATTTTTTTAAAAAACCCACTAATTTGAAAATGCGTCAAACGAAATTATAATTCACACTAATAAATATAATGATAAAAAAAATTAAATAAATATCAAATATCTCCACATTTATAAAATAGTTTTTGCATTAAAACTATGTATTAGAATTGAAATTTGAATAATGCACTTCCTATATTTTAAGTGTTCCGTCTATAAGGATATTTCCTTTTAAATAATAAAGATAATATGAAAATAAAATTGTTTATATTCCCAATAAAGAATTTAAAATTTTATTTTTGTATAATAAAACTAAAAAATATCAAATGAAAGTGTTTTTGTTACCCATATACTTTTGGGTTTTTTTGTGTCATTAGTCCAATATTTAGGTCCAAAAAATTATTTACATTGAGTAAAAATTCCATATTTAAAGATATATAATGATTTTGACTAATAAACATATTTCACACTATAAAATTGAGGATTTATAATATATTAATTATTGATAGAATATTCATTAAAACCATACTGAAAAAAATTAACAATATAAATTTTTTTATGTAAGAACCATGAATAAAATAATTCTTCAATAATTTAAAAATTCCTCCATTATTCCAATTTTAAACCTACATGTATTAATTTTATTTTTTCTAAGATTTTTAATTAAATGATTCAAATTCTTCATTAAAATTATAATAACTTCTTTAAAATAATCAACTTTGTAACGTAATTCTCTAATTATATTGTCATACAATGGATAAGTGATTTGTATAGAAATTAATCTTAAATCTACAATTTGTTCTTTCATACTCTCCTATTCAAAATGATTTTATTCATAAGAATTTTTGAGTGTGTATGTACCCTTTCTTTAATGACTAAAATTTTCCATCAAGTCTATAAAAATAATCTTTTATATTATGACATGAAATATTTTTAGAATTAGAATTATGAGATTTGGATTACTATACCACATTAGTGTGAATAATAAGAGATAAATTTACCTTTTCATTCAATTTATAAGGTTCATATTTATAATTTTCTCATCACTTAAATATTTATATGTAATCCAAGTAACCTTAATGTATTTATTTATTTTTATTTTTTAATTATATTTCATTTGAGAATTATGGTTTAGGTAGTTATGATTAACATTTATGTTCTACAAACGTTAACATCATCTTACATTCTTCCCTCTACGTTCCGTATTTTTTTCTCTTTTCTAGTATTTATAGTGTAATTATTTCTCTTGAAATATCATAAAACTTATCTCATAAATCATTAAAATGAATACAATAATATTCTTAAAATTAATCCATTAAATTTATAGTGTCACATTTCCTTTATTGGCTACTATATAATCTTCATAAACAACTTGAATATCGGCTCCATACATTATCAATGTTTAAATTAATTCTGTCATCTTTCAATTTTTAATAGGGTTTTATTTTCAAATTTCATCAACGTAACATTCCCCTTATAGGTTAAATATATATGTATATTTAATTACTAATTGGGTTATGTAATTTGTGTATAGAAGGTTGGAATATAATTAAAATTTTCATTCAATCTCCTCTTTATCAATGTAATGATTTCATCTTCCTACAACAGGATTATATATAATTTATTATTATATTTATTATGCCTCATTTTAAGATAATTATTTATTCTTTCAATGGAAAATTAAGTTGGTTTCCACATTTCATAAGTTATAGCACACTCAGAAAAAAAAATCAAATTCAATATCTTGTAATCCAAAAATAATAACACATAGAGCCTAAGAATTTAATTCATATTCAATAATTTATTAAACACTTTACTTTAATGGTTCACCTTCAGAAATATTATATGATTTTTTAGCTTTTATATATATAGTTAATTTGGGATTTTCCAAATATATAACCGAATATTTGTTCCATCAGCTATAATTATTACCATCAAAATATGTATCATAGATAATATATATACCTTCTATAGGTTCATCTATTTATATTTGTTTTTCTCTATTATACCTTTCTCTCTATCTTATTTAGGGGGGAAATATAATAATTTAAATAGAAGTCTCAGATATCAATTTGGGGTATTAGGTATGAAAAGTAGTGTATAATAAATTATTTTTAGAAATATTTTCTTCTCTTGGATTCCAATTATTGGTCTCAAATAATGACTGAAAATTCCCAAGGGTGGGGAGAGGGGGTAAATGATCTTTTTAAAAATTATTAAAAAAATTTACTTCATCCCTATTGAAATAATGTTATCATATCCTCATTTTAGTTTTGAGTAATGTAGTGGAACTAAATGAATAAAATGTCATGAAAAAGATGTCCTGTAATTTTTGGGGGAACAGAGATCCCCAAGTCAACTTCACTAATAATATAACCTTCAGCATTGTAATTTTCACTAATTAGGTACATTTATCTATGAACCATGATAATAGAGGCCAAGATTTTGAATCCATATGTGAAAATATTTATAGGGTATTTATTTGTTTTATAGGGAACCTCAACAACATATTTGGAGAAGTTAACAATCCACGATGACTGACTACAAGAAGTCAACACTACTTTAGAAAGATATGAGATGTCAAAGTTGAACATCATTATCTCAAGTTTCATCCTTATCTAAAAGATTATTTGATATTCAATAAATAATAGTATCAGATAATAGATATTAAATGAGTTTATGATTCCTTATTTTAAGGGAAAAACTCCAAAATAGTAAATCAAATAATTTTTTGGAATCAAGAGTGTTACTTATTATTTTATAATCCTGTGTGAAATGTCTTTTTCTTCTATTTATAATAAAAAAATTCAGTTAATTTTACACTTCATCATAATCTCCAATAATTTGAAAATATTTAATTCAAGGGGATTGCATATTTATTGTGATTACTTTGAACCATTTAAGGAATAATCATTTAAAAATATAAATTTAATCAATAATAATAATATTTGATAATTTATATATTTTGTTGGTGCAAAAAGGTATTCTAGAAAATAATCTCCATGATAATAATAATATAGACACTGAAACCATGAAATACATTTGTATTTGAATTTCATTAAAAATATAAATGACCGGTAATCAAAAAATTCCATAAATGATACCCTATAAGTCAACTAGATATGAAAAAATTAATTTTTAATATATTAGGAAAAAATATGTCTATTTTTAATTCCATCAACAGTCAATTTTTCCATACATATATTCCAATTATTTCTAGATAAAAACAATAATACTAAAATTCTCATGAAATTACATTAATGAATTATAATTTTTAATTTTAAATAAATCAACAATAATGATTGCATAAATATATTCTATAACTATCTCGCTAGATATTTTCATGAAATTAAATTCAGTATAATATCATAAGATTTAATCAATTTATGGTACCACAAAAAAACAATTTCATAATTCATTCTAATTGAATCATATTTATAAACATTCAATATATTTCCCTCAAATAAAATATCACATGAATCAAATTTTTTCTAACATGATATGTCCATAAAAAATATGCTAATATATTTTTGAAACTACAATAGGATGTTTTGACTTCCATCCAAAAAGTAGATATCAAATGAATAATTCGCCTTTCATTGTAGTTGAGTAAATATTATAAGATATTACACTTTTATAATGAAATATGAGTTCTAAAATTAAGATAAATTTAGGTCAATATATTATCAATTACATAGGAAATTATTTTCATCATAAGATTATCATGATTGATTTCCAAATGTGTGGTTCCGAACAGATTGTTCATCAAAAATATACATTTTCCAAAAATAATTTCATCCCTAATAGGTGACTTTAAAAATTTATTTCAACCCCAACATGGGGTTCCAAAAAAATAAGTTCCTCCCCAACATGGGGTTTTAATAATAAGGATAATGAAAAATAATCTGTCCCAAACTATTTTTTTATAACTAACATGGTCTTCATGAATATGGGGATGGTTAGGAACTGAAGGATTGATTTCCATTAGAATCAAAATCTAATTTTTATCCCAAGGAATGATTGAGAGGCTATATTTACTTCGGATACTTCTCAACATAAATATTGTGAAATAAAATTTAATAACACTGTAATAAAATGAAATCATCAATGATCAAGACCAATAAAATTAATAAACATTTACTATAAAAAAGTTAAATTAATAATTTAAATAAGAAAGGGATTATTTATTTTCTATAAATAATATAAACAATTTTTTTTCAATAATTATAAAAATATAAATAATTTAGGTTTTATTAATTATTTAAAATTTCATTGAATAAAAATGATCCACTCAATTAGAGTTTGTGTGATTTTATAAACTTCATCATAGTGAGATGGACCAGGTTATAGGAGGTGATTAGTTTAACAGCCAGTTCATTTGATTCCAAAGGTATTTGAATTATAGAGGGATTCATATTCAATATTTATTGTAAAAATAATAAGCCCACTACATAGTTAGTACTTACAATGTAAAGAATTTAAATTAGGTGGGGTGGAAAAATAATGTTTTTTCTGAGTTTAGAGTGTTTAGTTTATCGTGTGAGAGATTGTGGTTTGGTCAAGGAGGAGTTATTTTATGTGTTATAGATCTGTTCAACAATAGGAACTTATTCAAACTGGTAAATTCATGTCATAATATTTTATTTATCCCAACTTGAACACCATATTTGGTAGTACTATGTTGTAATAACAATAAATATGAGTTTGACTATGTTTTAGGATAATTACCATGCTCTAGTAAAGAAATTTTCTTCCAATCTAGGATGATTTGAAACAAAAATAATGAGTTAAAGCAAGAATTTAAAGGGGTTTATTCAGTTTTAATTGAATTTTTTGATAACAATAAATACATAAGACACATGGAATAATAATAGTGGAAGTATATTCCTCATAACCCTATGATGAGATGAAAATGAAATCGTTATATACAAAACTACCTATTATTGTTCTAAATTAGTCTAAAAATAGACCATATTGTAGATATAATTTTTAGTGAGAGATGTCTGATTACTACGGAGAAGGAAAGAAAAGATGAAGAGAAATAATGTAAGGAACATGTTGAAGATCACTCCAAATAACAATAAAGGTGATTCCGTAATATTTTTTTGATCAATGTGGATATTATACATAGAAGAGTTAATAGATTCTCAATGAAAAATAACAATTGGATATTCAAAGGCCCACATCTATATATAATGATGTATTTAAAAAACTATAGATAATATATATTCAATGTTTTACCTATGAAATTGATATCAAATCAAATAAACATCAATGGAAAAAATAGTTAATTATTCTTTATAAGCGGTTAATATCAATAGAAAAGTGAGTGTTTGATAGAAAAAGCGTTTTTTTGAAATAGAATTGCAAACCATTTTATCATTATATATTCTAAACCATTTAATATATTATATATTTATTCTTCATATAAATTTTTGAACTAATTATTTAACGTAGATATAGTTGATATATACCGTTATACATATTAGTTCATTAAATCATTCATGAATTAAAATGTTATATACAACAATGAAATTAATTATTATGAGTTGTTTGATTATAAAATCCAAGTTATAGTAAAAAATATGATTTATTAGATTCTATAATTATATTTATAATATTTTCAATTTTTTGAAAATAAGTTATATAAAATAAATTGAATGTTTTAAAATTAAATGACTATATTTACTCTTCCTTACAACTTGTTACAACTACAACCTCAGACATCTAGGAATGCCATTTTGATTGGACTAGGCATTCAGAAACAAGGAAAATAATTCATGGGGAGTTATTATTATAGATTTTTTATAATGGTAACGTTTTTTCAAGGTGAAAATAAATTTGTGGAATGGGGTGTATTAATAGGTGAAGAGTTGTGTGATTTAAAAATAAATTATTCAATAGTTGAATATTTTTTCTTGATAATATAGATTATTGATTCATATAGATATTTACAATAAATTATTATTTTAAGGATAGAATAATGAATTATTATGTAAAAATATAGTCTGAATACCCACCTATTATTCTTGAACCTACATGCCACATCAAAATGGAGTGTTCCTAATTTCTCTAGGCTAGCATAAGTTCTAATGGGTGGCACCAATATACATTGAGAATAAAATACCATTAATAATTTATGAAGAATAAATCTCAATAAAAAAATAAAAATATATTAAAATCTCATAATATTTATTTTTGAATGATAAAATATAAATTTGAATAAATAAAACAATGAGGACCTTATTAATAGATAATTGAAGCTCAAAATCAAACCATCCTTCGTACAACACCCAACATCTTTGAATGTTAACTCCTCTATAGACCAATCATAGAATCTATGGTAACTCATGGGAATAAATTTTAATAAGTGAAAATTATTTCATAATGAAGTTAGAATATAATTCAAATTATACAATTTCATGGAAAAAAATCTATTTTGAAAGATTGTATATTGGTTTTGAACATAATATGTCAAAATAAGCCATGAATGAATTTGTTAAATTTCCTGATAGAAATGTTCTTTTATGAATAATTTAAAATTTAGTATTTAGAAAATAGTTAATATATTTATAAGAATGATTTATAATATATATTATTAAGATTATATTAATTATAAATTTGATATAAATAAAGGCTTGAAATTTTGGATTTAAAAAATAGATTTTTCCTAGAAAACTATTTAAAAATTATTAATAATTTTTGAAATTAATTAGCTAAAATAATCCATATAAATTAATTATTTAATCTAAATTTTAAGATTATATATCCACATATATTAATTTAAACTTATATAAGGAATATTACTTGTCATAGACTGAATATTATATTATCTTATTCTTGAAAAATTCATTTCTAGAAAAACCGTTTTTCATCATATTATGTGAGTTAATTTTAAATTATTTTAGAAAACATCAGGGAATTTAATTACAAAAAATATTGTTTGTTTTTTGAATTATCATTTCGATATTTTTAAATTATTCCACATTCATTTTTTTCATTATGAATTGTAAGATCAGTAAATATTGGCTCCCATAGTTATTCTTAAAAGAACTTTTCAGAGGGTTAATTTAAAAAAAATAGGTTTTTATGACCTAAACACTTTTCAAAATAAAATTGGATGAGTTGATTTAAAAAATATCCATATGAATATAAAATATGAGTCATATTGGATATATTTTTCAAATAATGTTTCTTTATAATATTTTAGAACTTTGAAAAATTACATGTGTCCCACTAAGCTCACTTATAAAAGGGTACATACTCCCCACGCATTTTAACACATCGTAATACATTAATCAAAACCATAGCCATAAAAAAATATCGACACATCATCTGTATTAACATTCTATAGGTGGTCATATCTCCAAAATAATAACTGTATGGTCTTTGAATTGAGATCTAAAGGACCTCATTCAAAGTAGGGGTAATCATCTATACTGAACACTTTCATTTTTCTTCTTCATTAACCATATAAAATTATTTACAAAATATCTAAATATAAAATACACAGTATAACGAATATAAAAATATTATAATATATTGATTTAATATAATTTATCCTTTTTATTCTCTATAAAATGTTAATGGAAACCATCTCTTTACTGTACGATAGACTACTGACTTGAGAAGTCATGAAATATTTTCCCAATAACACCTCACCTAAACATTTATAATGACGGAACTAATTCATATATATGATATAAATGAAATAATAATTATACTACAATTTAAAATACATCATAAATCTCCTTACCCTTCCACCCATTATAAAAAGATAATATTACTCTGGCATAGTTGGGGACTACCACCTCCATGAAGAAATGAATTATTTTTCCCTATCCTCTTTTCAAAGAAGAATCTAAATATGTATATATTTAATATTCATAATAATTTTATTAATATTGAAATTACTGAGATTATTGAAACATGAATAAGACATAATTATCATAACATACAAATGAGAAAAATACATGAATAATTAGGCATATAACACATGAAATAATGATAATAAATAAATATTGTTAAAAAATTGAGTGATAATATTTTATAAGTTGTAAAGACCTCTATTTTTCTGGTCTGAAAATATTAATAAACCCTAAAATTTTTTCTTTCATATTCATATAATGGGTTTAATGTTAATTTTACCCTATTATATGATCTCATATAATTTTTCAACCATAATCTTGGTCCTAAAATAGAGTATTTACCCTAGGATAAATGTTTAGTGTTAATCTTATCCATTCTATTTTTCATGGAATAATTAAAACAATATTTAATAAATTAAATATTAAATTATTCCAACACGTTCAATTAATGATATATTTGGATCAGAGCATCAGATTGAGATTCCATGTCCATCATTTATTTTAGAATAGGGGTGGTCTAAAGGGAGGAAAAACTCCAATCAAGAGACAATGACGGGCTCGAATTACATTTTCTTCCTTTCTTTTCATGATTTAATTTTTCTTTTCTTCTTATCCTCATTGATTCCCATGTACTCCTTGTGGGATTAACCTTTGTGAGACAGAGATAGAAAATGGGGAAGGAGGGGATGGGTGGTGCCATCGTGGAGCTTGGGAGGAGTCAGATTATCATGTGGCAGTTGTCCTCCATGGATATGAGCAAAAATTTAACAGATTCAACCCAAATGTAAGATGTTTTAGTTTTTTTATATAGAACCCCATATATTTACCACTTCTAGTTTTAAATCCCAAATATGGTTTCTATATACCCTATGTGGCTTGATCTATAGATTTTGTAAAGCAAATGAGGGTTTTAGGGTATTCATAGTAGTTTCCCATTTAGAAATCCCTGTCACATGGTGTTTTTTTAGGATAACATGCTATTTATTCATTCCATTTGATGAATATGACTTTTCATAAGTACACACCATGTATTGGGAGTACACATTGTGTACCGATACATGAACATATAGATGAGCACCTGGCCATAAATCCTATATAAGGGAACTATACTATGTAGAGTAAACAAATACACCCTTTTATGGGATATAGTACTTGTATAAGTTCATGTTCAGGGAAAGATACATGGTCAGTCCATGTTTGGTACGAGATATAGTACTGCTTATATGAAGAATTCCATTTTCATGTAATATGTTTCATTTACATGGTTTTAATATTCCAATCCTGATTTCAGTACACTTCTATGTGGGGATTTGACTGTACTCATCTTGTAATGGGATATAAACACTTCATACTTCCCTTTTTCCACCCTTTTGAGGTGTATTTTATGTTTTTGAACCCTTAAAGTTATAATTGGAAAAATGAGTACTCCACTATGAGAATTTTTTCATATATATCAGGATGGTGGAATCCTTGGTGTCATTAAAGGACTCCAAATTGTTTTTTTATATTGAAATATTAGAGAGGTTCTTTATCCAAAAAATAGTCCATGTTTTCTCATAAGATTGATATCTTCATTTGATATGTTCCATGATCTATCCTTCCAAACTCATGGTTTACTAGATATTACCTTAAGGACATCGCCATTGTGATATGTTCTTGTCTTCTCTAGAGTTCATGAGATTAGTTATTTCTAAGGATCCCTAGTGAGATGAATCCACATATGTTTCAATGTAGATGATCCTATATATGATGCCTTCCCTTGAATAATCACTTAAGGAAACCATGTAGGATTTATATTCATACCTATTATTTCAATGGTTTTTTTAGGATGGCTCCTCTTTTCTCTTTTCATGGTTCCCATATTTGAGGCCTTCTCTTTCTCTTTTAATGCACCCCATGAAAGATTTAATTTCATGCATGTGGACATAGTTGATCCCAATATTGATTCCTTTAATTTATTATAGAACTTAATGATCCAATTATTATGAATCTGCATTTTTAGGACTGTAGGGACCCATTGGGTGCCCGGTTTTTTTACTATCCCTGAGCTAGTACGTTGGGTTCGGGTAATGGTGGGACTAGGTTCCCCCTTAAAACTGATACCTAACCAGTATGACCAAGATTCTATGATGGGAGTGTTGGGTATTTGTCATTAGAGAACCACACTCATTTATTTTTAAATTGACATTGTTATCCATTATACGATAGTGGTTTCTAATGGTTCTTCTATGTATTAGTATGATAGGCATAGTGTAATGTTGTATTTTGTTAATAAGCCTATACGTAATTCCTCATATTCAACTTCAAAGCCTTCTAATTGATTATGTTATTAGTATTCCTAGTTTTACATCATGGGATCTAGATTTTCAGCATTCTATTTGGTTTTATTGTTGGGATTCCATGACTTACTTCATGGTATATAGCTTATATAATGTCGTGAGTGATACTTTGATTCCCCTATAGGAATAAAATGTATAGATTCGTAGAGAGAGTGAATTATTTTTCACCAATAGTTATACTTGAAATCCATTGTAGGATCTCCTTAGATGGACTCATAGGTTATGTAAATTTTATTATGCCCAGGGTCAAACAAGGATTTCCATTTTGGCAATCCTTAAATGGGATCATATGGTTGCTGATTTATTTTATGCCATGAGAGACAATTGTATTCCTAGTATGAAAATAAATGGGTGTTATCATTGTCTATATGATATTATATTGTATCTTGAGTGAAACTAGTATTCATGATACAAAATTTATGTGATTTTCTCATAGGCTAGATTTGATTTTGTATTCCTTGAGAAAAACTATTATTATTGTTACATAATACCTTGGATAGGCTCATGGGATGGATATACTTATATTATGCCTCATGTGATACTTGGATTAACTTGTAATATTTCTTTGGAATGACTCTTAGTGATGATGAATTTGTATTATTCCTTTAGTGATTCTTGGATTTTAATCTTTAAATGACTTTGATGGCCTATGAGGGATAATTGTTTTATTTTATGCAATATGATAGACACAATTGTAATATTTTACTAGGATTCTTGAAATGCAATTCCACATTATTGATTGAGATAATAATACATAGAATTTTGTATCCAATTTTTGGATAGATTCATGGGTATATTCCCCTAATATAATTTTGATTCCGTTATGATATCTTACAGGGATTATTTGGTTATATTCCTTGGGTCCCTAGCCAAACTCGTGAATATATATATAGAGACACCCAAACATATATATATATGTGTGTGTGTGTGTGTGTGTGTGTGTGGTAACATGCTCAGATAGATTCTAGAACTTTACAAAGTAGTTGGTGTTGTTTGGATTATAGATGTAATGCCCCAACCCCAGTTACGCCGAGTCGGTGCTTTATTACATAACATTGGCATGATCACGAGAAAGATCAAATCTCGAAAGACTGATTGGTTTAGTAGTGTTGGAAACACTAGATATATTCATAAAGTTTTACATTACATCAATATGTGAAAAGCTACAACAATATATTGACTCTATATTCCACACTCATATCCCCACATACTATCCCTGCAGTTCATTCATAAATTACTTCTTCACATCCTGGAAAAAATAAAACATAGAAAATGGGTGAGCTCAAATGCCCAGTAAGGATAACAATAAAGCGGAAACTTTCATAAATAAGAATAAAAATTTAAGTCAATGTATAACTAAAAAAATTCCTTTTAAACTTGAACTTCAACATAGTATGGAAAAAGTAAAATGAAATAATTCCATTTACTTATTTACATGGATATTCTACTAATCGAATAATCACATGTAATATCAATAACCACTTTCATAATGATGGAATGCATAATGCCAGACTATCATAACCACATAGCCAAGGCCTCGTGCCATTACTACAAATAAGATTTTTCCAAGGCCTTGTGCCAAGACACTAGTTTGTCTCATGAGACCTACCGATGCATCAAGGAGCTGTAGTGGGCTCCACCCGTCACTAACTAAGTCCAATGCATTCCCATATGAAAAGGTTTAAACATAACATAAACATTCGTATTAAAACTATCATATGAAATGTCAATACTTTCTCCATAAACCATGAATGGTATAAAAATAACAAATCCACAGTCAAACATATCACAAAACCTTCAATACATTATGGAAGTTTTGTATCATAATAAATCATCTTCATATAATCATAAAATACATCAAAGGATGTTTACATAGATGAAATCAAACCTATTTGAGAGAAATATCTCCTTTTTTGAAATCATTTAAAAGTCACACATTTATAAAGGAAGTAATTAAAAAGAGATTTTTGAATCAAAGTGTCCCATACCACTTTGAAACTTTTGAAAGGAATTAACATTTTAAAAACATTCATGTCCATATAAATAAATCCTTAAAACCCATTTTGAAGACATGGACATTAATTAAATTGATTTAGAAAGATAAATCTTAAAAACATTTAAAATTCTGATTTTGATAAAGAGTACATTTCCAAAATTCTTAAAATATTCATTTTGAAATCATTTAAAAGTCACATAACTATAAAATAAAACATTTACCTTGAAAATATCCTTGTAAGATTGTAAGGGAAGCTTCGACAATTTTATAACGGCTGTAAATAGCCGCACCCGCCGTATAAGTTAAAAAAAATTCTTACCTTAATTTTGTTGAAAAGGTTAAAAAGCACCTTGTAGGGAAAACGACGGAAAGATTCCTTTATAAACCACTTATAAAAAGTCAAAAAATGGTATAAATGACTTTAACCCATATTCTTTGTAAATAGTAAAAATGTTTTGAAATTCATTTTGAAGAAACATGGATGTGGATGATAAAGAGATCCCAATAAATTATTATGTATAAACAACCTCGGATAATGAAGAGATTTTGAAATAACCCTTACCTTGTAATTTTCCTTGGTTGGGGTAGGTTAACCTCCTGTATAATGGTGAAATAATTGTTATTAAATTATACAAGAATCATATACATTAATATGATATCATATACGATCTTTTAACATTGATTTGTTGATAATATCTTAGTATTATCGTTGTTTCGGGTGTTAACTTACTCATTTTCTTTTATATGTTTTGTTACGTAAGCCATGATTGTAATGGATAGGTTTTATCTTAATCATATCCAGAATGATATCAAGTCCTTAGATACTATTATTAATCAGAAAATGAGAATTATACTTGAATGGATACGATGGAGATTGAATCTCATCACGTTCGTGGAGACGGTAGTCCGTACATACGCACGGGCGACAATATCATTCTTTTGATATTAAAATAATATATAAATGGATGGTATATCATATATACAGAATCATTAACTTGTTATATTTATTATTTACATGAGTTACAAATCATTATTATACCCATCCAAAAAATAATATAT
Source organism: Viscum album (assembly GCA_963277665.1). NCBI lineage: Eukaryota > Viridiplantae > Streptophyta > Magnoliopsida > Santalales > Viscaceae > Viscum > Viscum album. Next base: position 1,024,073,230 of record OY728137.1, read on the forward strand.
TGAATAACAATTACACCACGACGTGGAGACGGTAAGCCGTATGTACGCACGTATGGTGACATGTTATTCAAAGGGTGGATAGAATAATGAATATGGTTGTACCATATTTATAATAACATCACAGTATATATATGATACTGGAGTTATTATTTTATAATGGTGATAAAAAAGAAAGAAGAAGTGGAAGAAGAAAGGAATTTGGAAAAGGGTGGTGAAATCATTTCCTCTTTTTCGGGTTCATCATTTTGATTTGATCAAAATGGCTCCATAGGTTGGCTTTATGATCAAACTAAGGCCTCTAGGTTTTAGTGAGGGAAGTTGGGAACGTATTTTGGCAGAGTTTGGCCGAACCAAAATGCTTTGATGGTGTGAAGAAATGAGGAGGAGTGCCCTTTTATAAGATGGCTAAGGGGCACCTTTGGAAAATCTAGAAATATTAATTTATAATAAATTCATATTCGGTTTCTAATGGCTCAAAAGTTTATTATTCAAAGGCTAAGGTGGTGATTGGTCGAAAAACATTCAACCAATAGAATTTATACAGGGTTGGGTTTCCATATTAACCTTATCTTTAAGTATTAACTCTAAGTTAATTAGTTTCACTTTTACAATGTCTCTTTGTATTTTTATATTATATGGTTAATAAACTTACCATATACATCTAAGAGACCCCCAAGTGGACCATTAATTATACAAATATCTTGATATAAGTCTCTTGGTCGAACCTTATATTTTTATGAATTTAATATCAATTAATAATATAATATTTGTTTTAAAAACTCTTTTATGTCAATTTTGACACTATTCAATAGTTGATTTTTGTGAAACTTATAAAAGAATGATTACTTCGAATAAAGTTAATTAAATCAATCCTAATATGTCATATTATAATAGAAAATTAGTTTAATTAATTAAAAGTCTCAAATTATATTTATTTGGGTATTTATAATATCAATTATTTTAATTTTTCACTATTATGGTAATTACTGCATCATCATTGTGTCATAAATAAATTAAATTATTTAATGTCTAAAAATAATAAATAAAATATCATTATGTAGAAAATATGTTTATATTTCTAATGAATACTCATAATTGTATTTATCCTATATATAACCTTATATTAAAAATGTTTTAGTAAATAAACATTGATTTTAACTCTTTTAACTCTTCTTTGAATTAAATAATAATAAATGTCCTAATCTAATCCAAGTGGACCTAAATGATAATATTTTATTCCTAAGGTTGTTTTTGGTCTAGATACACTTGTCCAATAGAATTAGGACATGTGTTAGGGTAATATTAATATCATTTGTACCCTTAATTACCCTATTTACTTTTAACTGTGGTAAATAAAAGTAAAAAGTTACTATTCACCAAAAATTATTTTCATCTCATTGAACCACATTTTACTTCTTGATATTAACCGTGTCTCTCAGATTTTCGAAATTCCATTCACAGAAGCGGTAAAATTATGTTTTATGAAAAATTCAGTTTTTTAACTACCACTTAGTAGTTTCACTATTCATCAAAAATTGATGTTTTTCAAAACAATGCCAAAATTTCACCCTAAGCTATAATTGATATTCCGAATTAAAAAATGATGTCTATTTTAAAAAATTCCAAACATATAAGTTGAATTAATTAATTTTATAATTAATTCCCACTGTCACAACAAATAGCGTGTTTTTAAGAAACAATATATATCAAAAGATTGACAATTGTTTAGGTCAAATGTCAATGTGAAATTAATTCTAATGAACACCATTGAATTAAACGATAAAAATATATTCTAATTATACTTTAAAACCACTCAAATTCATAATTTATCACTATTAATTATTTTTATTAAAAAAAGTTGTTTGTAATTAAAATTTAGTAATTTTCACTATTCATCAAATTATTAAAGTTATCCGAAAAGTACCAAAATTTTACCCTAGGCTAATTTTGATATTCCGAATCCAAAAATGAAGTCCATTTTGAGAGATAGAATTTATAATATTTCAATAAGTAGGTATTACTATTCATAACGTCTAGTTTGGTAAGTCACGGTGCACTTTAACTCTGTGTTGCGTGTAGTGCAAGTTATTGAATTATTTTGATGAAATAACACACTATGAAATCTTAGGGTGTTACATTCTCCCCTCCTTCAATAAATTGCGTCCTCACAATATGAAATTGTTCTTCGAAAATAAAAGTTTGAAAAAAAATATCTTTGTGGGAAAACCCACATCGGAAATTGGGTTACTAAAATTTAGTCTTAATATGATGAAAAGAGGAATGAAAGGGTCACCACCAAATTATGATCTCGATTAGGAGAACATTGGTGGAAATTAAAGACATATAATTGGAGTAAAAACATAAAAATTTATAGGTAGTGATTGAGGTCATCAATTACAAACAAGATTAAAATTGAGGTCCTTAAATTCATCAATCTATGATGATTTGAAATACCATCAGTTCAACAAAACATAGGGTATCATGATAACACATTTTTGGTTTTAGGATTCCTTAAATAAAGTATAAGAATTAATTTCGTCATATAATAAGAGACGAAGAAAAAAAATATATTCTTGACAAGTGCAGTTCCATCCTTTATCTAATTTCTACCACAAACTCATCTTTCACTCTAAAAGATAATAGAACATAAAAATAATATTCTATTTATCCTATTCCTATAGGTTTAAAAAAATGAATTTATAATTCATCTATAAGAACCATTAAAAAACTACATTATTCAATCCAGGAAATCACGTGGGTCAGTGGTAGGTGATACACCCTTGTCACCCTTCGGTTGTGGGTTCAAGTCTCGCGGCCTTGTCGGACGTGACGGGTTGCCGCCCGACCTCTGGGTTGTCCTTTTATGGAAATCCAAAATAATCCAAACTAGAACTATCCAAAATACTTCAGTCCAAAATTTATAAGGAAGGTAAACACAATAAAGATCCTTTCTTCCACGTAATAACATGAGAACACCTTCATCATATATTCTTTTAAAACACTGCAACATCCTGAATTACCATAAAACCTTATTGATTACATTCATGATCCCTTATTCCTTAAATAATAATAGATATACTCCTTCAATCCAAATTTTTTTTAAACCCAAACATGATGGAATATACAAATCATTAATCAGTTTCAAGGTAGTCAAGAATATCCAATATAATTTATCCAAATCAATCATGTATTATTCATAAATCACTACCTCGGTATCAGAACTATATTATGGTTTATCATTCTCTCAACCATATATTTTCCGAAAATTTATCCTACTATTGAGTTACGTTCCTTTGTTCCACACAATCTCAAGTCCTTAATGAAATAGTACTGCAGTACAATCCTTAAATACTCCATAATTATTATAACAAGTACATTTTTGATACAACACTCAATTGAAATAATCATCATAAGAACTATAATCATTCCTCTTCATCTGTGGTAGTATAATAACTTGATTATTATCCAATAACATCATTTTCGGCATAGTCTGATGATTGGGACATAGGTTCGCGTAGTATCCAAACTCCTTGCAAATGAAGCATTGTACATTTGAAACCATTTTCTTACCCTTACAGTCACGTACGTTGTGCCCTTTTCCTCCACACTTATAACAAACTCCCATTCCTTTCAAGAAAGTTATAGGGTGTTTCTTCCTACAATTATCACATATAGGAAAATTCTTATTTTCCCTCTTCCCTTTATCCATCTTTCTCTCTTCCATCCATTTCTTCTCTTGGTTACCTTCAAAGCCATAGGACTCAGTAAACTCTTTACTTATCTTATCAACACATGATATTATTTATTCATATGATGATAATACAGGGGAGACTATTTCTTTTATAAATTCAAGCTTAAGACCATGAAATATATGGTCCTTCTTTCTCTTTGGATCATGTGCATTGCTGGAGTTATCATTCCTTCTACTGGGCGCCATTTCTAAACAATGGCATACACTAGATTAGTTTATGAATAACAAAACCTAATCCCAAACTTGTAAAACAGATAACATAAATTAAATAGTTTATGGATATAATCCATAAATATAAAAATATCTCATTTGAGGAAGTATATACTCATAAACCCTTAATAATGGTTTTTAGAGAAAATGAGAATTATCCTAAGCATATCCCCCAGGAGTGTCGTAACCAAGAGTGCAGCAAGGCCCGTTTTCATGCACCAGTTCCCGTTCGAGTCTATATCAAAGCGGTGTTTTCAGGTTTTACCCCTAGGTACATCTGTGCCAGAGCCGCCTCTACATGCTCGTATCTAGACAGGGATGTATTTCTCAAAAAACTCACAAAATCTCTACAATACCAAAATTCTAGGAAGTTCTTCTATACTAATTCTCAAGGTCCTTCTTATGTCTATGTTCTCTAATCATAGTTTATCTAAATCTAGCTTCCAAGGTTTGTACTAAACCTCCTCTGATACCAAATGTAACGCCCCGACCCCAGTTACCCAGAGTCGGTGCTTTATTACATAACATTGGAATGATCACGAGAAAGATCAAATCTCGAAAGACCGATTGGTTTAGTAGCCTTGGAAACACTAGATATATTCATAAAGTTTTACATTACATCAATAAGTGAAAATCTACAACAATATATTGTCTTCATATTCCACACTCATATCCCCACATACTATCCCTGCAGGTCATTCATAAATTACTTCTTCACATCCTGGAAAAAATAAAACATAGAAAAGGGGTGAGATCAAATTCCCAGTAAGGATAACAATAAAGAGGAAACTTTCATAAATAAGAGTAAAATTTAAGGCAATGTATAACTAAAACAAAATCCTTTTAAACATGAACTTAAAAATAGTATGGAAAAAGTAAAATGAAATAATGCCATTTACGTATTCACATAGATATTCTACTAATAGACTAATCACATGCACTATCAATAACCACTTTCATAATGATGGAATGCATAATGCCAGACTATCATAACCACATAGCCAAGGCCTCGTGCCAAGACTACAAATAAGATTTTTCCAAGGCCTTGTGTCAAGACACTAGTTTGTCTCTTGAGACCTACCGATGCATCGAGGAGCTATAGTGGGCTCCACCCGTCACTTACTAAGTCCAATTCCTTCTCATATGAAAAGGTTTAAACATAACATAAACATTCGTATTAAAACTAGCAAACGAAATGTCAATACTTTCTCCATAAACCATGAATGGTATAAAAATAACACATCCACAGTAAAACATATCACAAAACCATCAATACATTCTGGAAGTTTTGTATCATAAAAAATCATCTTCATATAATCATAAAATCCATCAAAGGATGTTGAAATAGATGAAATCAAAACTATTTGGGAGAAATATCTATTTTTTTTGAAATCATTTAAAAGTCACACATTTATAAAGGAAGTAATTAAAGAGAGATTTTTGAATCAAAGTGTCCCATACCACTTTGAAACTTTTGAAAGGAATTAACATTTTAAAAACATTCATTTCCATATAAATAAATCCTTAAAACCCATTTTGAAGACATGGACATTAATTAAAAATATTTAGAAAGATAAATCTTTAAACCATTTAAAATTATGATTTTGATAAAGAGTACCTTTCCGAAATTCTTAAAATGTACATTTTGAAATCATTTAAAAGTCACATAATTTTAAAATAAAACATTTACTTTGAAAATATACTTTTAATATTGTAAGGGAAGCTTTGACAATTTTATAACGGCGGTAAATAGCCGCACCCGCCGTATAAGTTAAAAAAACATTCTTACCTTAATTTTGTCTAAAAGGTTAAAAAGCACCTTGTTTGGAAAACAACAGAAAGATTCCTTTATAAACCACTTATAGAATGTCAAAAAAGGGTATAAATGACTTTTACCCATATTCTTTGTAAATAGTAAAAATGTTTTGAAATTCATTTTTAAGAAACATGGATGTGGATGATAAAGAGATCCCCGTAGATTGTTATGTATAAACAACCTCGGACAATGAAGAGATTTTGAAATAATCCTTACCTTGTACGTTTCCTTGGTTGGGGTAGGTTAACCTCCTGTATAATGGTGAAATAATTTTTATTAAATTATAAAAGAATCATATACATTAATATGATATCATATATGATATTTTAACATTGATTTGTTAATAATATCTTAGTATTATCGTTGTTTCGGGTGTTAACTTACTCGTTTTCTTTTATACGTTTTGTTACGTAAGCCATGTTTGTAATGGATAGGTTGTATCTTAATCATATCCAGAATTATATCAAGTCCTTAGATACTATTATTAATCATCAAATGAGAATTATACTTGAATGGATACGATGGAGAATGAATCTCATCGCGTTCGTGGAGACGGTAGTCCGTACGTACGCACGGGCGACAGTATCATTCTTTTGATATTAAAATAATATATAAATGGATGGTATATCATATATAAAGAATCATTAACATGTTATATTTATTATTTATATGAGTTACACATCATTATTATACCCATCCAAATAATAATATATTGAATAACAATTACACCATGACGTGGAGACGGTAAGCCGTACGTACACACGTATGGTGACATGTTATTCAAAGGGTGGATAGAATAATGAATATGGTTGTACCATATTTATAATAACATCATAGTATATATATGATACTGGAGTTATTATTTTAGAATGGTAATAACAAAGAAAGAAGAAGTGGAGGAAGAAAGGAATTTGGAAAGGGGTGGTGAAATCATTACCTCTTCTTCGGGATCATCCTTTTGATTTGATCAAAAGGGCTCCTTAGGTTGGCTTTATGATCAAACTAAGGCCTCTAGGTTGTAGGGAGGGAAGTAGTAAAAGTATTTTGGCAGAGTTTGGCCGAACCAAAAGGCTTTGAATGTGTGAATAAATGAGAAGGAGGAGTGCCCTTTTTTAAGAGGGGTGAGGGGCACCTTTGGAAAATCTAGAAATATTAATTTATAATAAATTCATATTCGGTTTCTAATGGCTCCAAAGATGATTATTAAAAGGTTAAGGTGGGGATAGGTCGAAAACCATTCAACTAATAGAATTTAGACAGGTTTTTGTTACTATATTAACCTTATCATTAAGTATTAAATCTTAGTTAATTAGTTTCACTTTTACAATATCTCTTTGTATTTTTATATTATATGGTTAATAAACATACCATATACATCCAACAGACCCCCAAGTGGTCCATTAATGATACAAATATCATGATATAAGTCTATTGGACTAACGTTATATTTTTAGGAATTTAATATCAATTAATAATATAATATTTGTTTTAAAAACTCTTTTATGTCAATTTTGACACTATTCAATAGTTTATTTTTGTGAAACTTATAACATAATGATTACTTCGAAACAAGTTAATTAAATAAATCCTAATATGTCATATTATCTTATAAAATTATTTTAATTCATTAAAAGTCTCAAATTATATTTATTTGGATATTTATAATATAAATTATTTTAATTTTTCACTATTATGGTAATTACTGCATCATCATTGTGTCATAAATAAATTTAATTATATAATGTCTAAAAATTATAAATAAAATATTATTATGTAGTAAATCTTTTTATCTTTCTAATGAATACTTACAATCGAATTTATCCTATGTATAACCTTATATTAAAAATATTTTAGTAAATAAACATTGGTTTTAACTCTTTTAACTCTTCTTTGAATTAAATAATAATAAATGTCCTAATCTAATCCAAGTGGACCTAAATGATAAAATTTTATTCCTAAGATTGTTTTTGGTCAAGATACAATTGTCCAATATAATTAGGACATGTGTTAGGGTAATATTAATATCATTTTTACCCTTAATTACCCTATTTACTTTTAACCGTGGTAAATAAAAGTAAAAAGTTACTATTCACCAAAAATTATTTTCATCTCATTGAACCACATTTTACTTTTTGATATTAACCGTGTCTCTCGGATTTTTGAAATTCCATTCACAGAAGCGGTAAAATTATGTTTTATCAAAAATTCAGTTTTTTAACTACCACTTAGTAGTTTCACTATTCATCAAAAATTGAAGTTTTTCAGAACAATGCCAAAATTTCACCCTAAGCTATAATTGATATTCCGAATTCAAAAATGATGTATTTTTTACAAAATTCCAAACATATAAGTTGAATTAATTAATTTTATAACTAATTCCCGCTGTCACAACAAATAGCGTGTTTTTAAGAAACAATATATATCAAAAGATTGACAATTGTTTAGGTCCAATTTCAAAGTGAAATTAATTCTAATGAACATCATTGGAATAAATGGTAAAAACATATTCTAATTATACTTTAAAACCACTCAAATTCATAATTTATCACTATTAATTATTTTGATTAAAAAAAGTTGTTTTTAATTAAAATTTAGTAATTTTCACTATTCATCAAAATATTAAAGTTATCCGAAAAGTACCAAAATTTCACCCTAGGCTAATTTTGATATTACGAATCCAAAAATGAAGTCCATTTTGAGAGATAGAATTTATAAAATTTCAAAAATTAGGTATTACTATTCATAACGGCTAGTTTGGTAAATCACAGTGCACTTTAACTCAGTGTTGCGTGTGGTGCAAGTTATTGAATTATTTTGATAAAATAACACACTATGAAATCTTGGGGTGTTACAATAGACCTAAGGATCGACTGCATGTTTCACGTTTCATTGTATTTTTTTCATTTCTTGGATGAGAATATTGCATGACAATGAATTTATGATAGTGTGTTACAAGATCAACATTAGGGGTGACCTACTAATTTTTTTTTGACCCTGTATATGTGAACCTTAGACTGTGTGTGTGTGTAGACCTTCTATATTCACTCAGTTTTAGCATGGATACATGACGGTCAGGCTAAGTCCAATGATTTCATGATATAGGGGAGCTTCTCATGCCAATTCATACAGTCAGGATGGATAAGATCAATTGTGTGTGGAGACTGATTATGTGGTCTAACTTAGAGGTAGTTGTAGAGGCTTTTAATTTCATTTTGGTTTCATTTATGTTCACCATTATGTGTGGGAATTCTGGTGGGTGACCAAAGTTTTATATAAGTAATGGTTATTCAAGATTTTATTTCATTTCATTAATTTTGAAATCATGTTTCTATTTTGAATTTAATTACTACTTCCCAGTACTTTATATTTAATTTTTTGGATAAAATATGGTTATTTCCACTATTTTTCACGTTAATATGTTTGGTAAAGTGTATCCACAAACACACCTTTGGTCATCCCGAGTAGTCGGTATCCTCTATCATATGAAGATTCAGGCTTGATGAATTGTGGTTAATGGGCTTGGGGAACTATTTTAATGGACTCCTAGTCGGTACATTAAAATTGGTATTAGAGTTGTTATTTTTTTAATGTATCACTATATGGGTAATTATAAATAAGATTATTATGAATGCTTGAGAACCAATAATGGATATCATACAATATCATTATGAAAATATTTTCTACTAAGAATTAATGGTTTCCTTTGATATGGTACTCTTATTCATGATATAAGATAATATAGTTTTATTTGACTTTCTCATTGATTGATAAACATGTTGGGTGGATTTTATGAATTTTTTATATAAATATATTTTGGGGGGGGAGTCTAATGATTGATTTTGACTCTATGCATAATAAGGGAAAAGTAATTTCATTAATATATTTGGAACATAAAGTAGATATGTTATGGGCGTATTGGTGTGATTATTAATAATGACATAGGTAAATGTTTTACAGTGTCACCAAAAATCGAAATTGGTTTATCAAAAATAGTTTTTCAGGGGAGTTATAATCAATAATTCCTATATGAATATATATATCCTTTTAACTAATGCAATTTGGATAGAAGGTGAGATGTTTAATGGTGTGGTTGATGACTTGGTACTCATTCATGAGAGGTTCAGTGACCTTAGTATGTCAATAGAAGAAATTATTCACATGTGTTCAACCCATTGTAGGGTGTTTATTATTATGATTGGTTATTTAAAGTCTTAGTAACAACATATATAGGTTTTTCCTACATATCTTGGATTGAAATTCATCTTAATAGAACCATTTACTTTTGATATGACACAATCCATTAATCCAATGTTGTGAAGGTATTGTTTACACCTATAGGTCGACATGGTTATTTTATTCCTTATTTTTGGGGATATAGTTGGATTTTTGTGCAAAATGTTCCTAGATACCTACACATTTGAACTGAACTGGACCTCAAGTAGGTATTAATATATATGTACTCATGGTAAGTGTTTGTTTATTAACTTTTCAATCTTCATATAATGAGAATACATGGGAAGTACATTATAAGGATTCGTGGTTAGGACCAAGGCCCTAGTGGGATGATTTTTTCGAAGTGATTCGACATCGATAGTTTTGACCCTTCTAGGATGATTTTTTCTTTCCATAACATAGAGTGGGATTATAGGTGTTTTGAATTCATTTATCTGAGATGGTTGTGTGGATTAAGATCAAGGTCTTATGAATATAGCAATTGGTTTGACCTTTATGATATGTGGTTAGAACATGTTACCCTCATATGAGACATGATATGTTGGACTATGTGGAACACCTATAACCCCATATTTGTGTCTCATACCACCATAGGTTCACATTCTATTTGATCATTGTAAACCTATAACAATGACTGGATTGTCATTTTAATTCATTCAAGGTAATGATTTTGGTTGTACATTTGTTTGAGAATAATTCACCAAAGGTGCTTTGGTTTTATGATATCGGCTGGGTGATGCCTTTTCTACTAATGAATAACCAAGGGTGTTTTTATATCATGACATCACAGTTAATCCACTCCCTTGTATCCTTCCATGGTAGGTAGTGTATTCATAAATCATAATCCTTGAGTATCTCAATCGGTAAGGTACTAGATGCATTTATTAGGATAGATCATTGAGTATGGGAAAAAATAAATATTGACCATGATACTATGATCCAAGATTTTTTAAAGATATATATATGATTTATTAAAGATGTAGAAACAATGCTAATATTTCAAATGATTTCAAAAAACAAATTTACTAGAAATTATAAAAAGATCTCAGATGGATAATGGTTATTTTCAAAATAAAATCAATGATGTGAAATATGAAAAATTGGAATATATTGTTTATGTGGAAGGTATTTTGAAAGATAGAATGGGGATATATATTCTATATATACTAGATCATAAAATAGAGATATTTGATGATGCTCATAGATTGAATTTCACTATATCCCTAGTAGAACTAATATATATTGGGTTCGGATGGAATGTTTTTTAGGATTATATTATGTGTGAAATTGAAGATTATATATAATCATTGTAATTTTTTATAAGGTGAGGGATAGGATAAAAAATCCTTGAGGAGTCATGAAATATATACATATACATATGTGGAAAAGGGGATGAAATTACAATGGACTGTGACATTGAATTACAAAATAATCAGAGAATGAATTATACCATATGGGTTGTTATTGATCACCTTATCAAATATGAACATTTATATTCTATAATGTAGACTTATCTCTTGAGAACCTCACAATAAAGAATATTTAGAATGTTTTAAGACATCACAGCGAACCTCATTCAATTATGCCTAATCAGGACCACAATTTACATCAAAATTCTGGAGAAGTATTCACAAAGTACTTGGTACCAATATTTATTTATTCACCATCTATCATACTCATTCTGATGGGTATCATAAAATGACTATTCAAACATTAGAAGACATATTGATGTTGTGCTCACTTGAATTTCATGTTATCTCTGTTTGGTATTTACCTTTGGTAGATGTTTCCAGTAAAAATATATTTCATTCATGTATTCAAATGAAATGTTATAATCAATTATATGGATATATATTTCATACTGAAATATGATGTGATGTAGTTGTCGAAATGAAGCTTGTAGTCCCAGAACATGTTACAGTGAAAATGGAGAAGTAAAAAAATATTCAGTCCCAAATTAAAGACACTCAAACTAAGAAAAATTTCTATACCAAAAACTATAATAATGTTTTGGAATTTCAAATGGGAAATAACATTTTTCTAAAATTATCTTCATTAAATGTTTTTACATGGTTATATAGAAATGAAAACTCATCCACATGTACATTTAACCTTTTGAAATCTGGAATATAATTTTAGTTCTGGATTACCATTTGGAAATTCCATTGAGAATATATAAAGTACATGAGGTGTTCCAAATAACATTGTTATATTAGTATATTCCAGAAAAAAACATGTAATCACTTATGAATAAATATAATTGGATGTTGGTATATATTACTATAGAATGTATATCTGGATTATTGACAATTGATAACATTTTTTACTAAATCCAATATCTCGATTAGTAAAGTCACTTTTTAAAAATCATAAAATAGAGGAATAAATGTGGGAAAATATGGATCTTGTGAATAAGAAAAAAAATCATTTTTACATATTTATATCCATTATGATTTAAAAGATAAATATTTTGAAAGAGGGATGAATTTATTTCAATAATGTTGAACCTAACAACCCAGAAATTGTTATATATATCATTACATTAGCATAAGTTGAATGAAATAACATATAAAAAACAAAGTAGTATAATAGTCTTGGTAAAATATAAATATTCATGATTCCTAATTTACATTTTAGAATATAAATAAAAACCTATTTTTTACGAATATAATTACTCCCTATAGAAAATCCTTATATGTCAAACATAGTAAACTTCATGGATTCATGAGAAAGGAATCAAAATAAGGGTAATCTAAAATGCTCCATAATGGAATAAAAATAACAGAAGATATCCTGAATGAATAAGAATAGTCAACATGGTATGTTAAATAATTGAATACTTGTCCCATTTAAATTACTTGACTATCATAATAAGATAAGAAATAATAAATATTTCAATGAAAATAACATAAAATTAAATCAATAACATAAAATTAAATTAATAAACTAAGAATGAAATGAATCCAGATATAATATTTAAAAACCCTGAATATTCAAGAAAAACGTTTTTTTTAATTCTTTGGAATTTTACAAGTCTGTGGCTTCTGACAACACTTGATTCCAAGGCCCGGTGTGCCCGGAATCAATTTCCGATGTTTTTTTCGGGTACGTTCATTAAACGTACGAGCGAGTTTTTCTATATTTTGAACTCGTGCTCGGAATTGAAATATGAGGGCACCGATGAACTCGCAGCACCGGTAACTGTCTAAGGGGGCCTTTACTACAGTTGCATTTTATGCGGGTTGAAAGTTAAATTTTGAGGTTTAATGAAAAAGTTAAATAAAATTTGTTCAGAACAATTTTATTTATCTTGGTAGTTTAATCCTACATGGGGAATTTATTGGTAGGGCCCACAACCACATAACATTCCATGTATGGATATTTTTGAGGTGGGGCCCACATGTGGCCCAACCTTTAATCTCCCCATAAACTCCCTTAAAACCCCCAATTAAATCCCCTTCTTTTATTATGACAACTCCCCCATATTGAATGAGAACTATTCCTCTCCCTCTCGTTCTCATTAATATTTTCCAACACATGTTAATTAATGAATTCAACCTCTTCAATTGATTAATTATGTTGTTTGAATTTTGAATTACTTGTGTGAATAAAATAATAGCTTAGCTGTTATATTATTTTGGCACTTGTTGTGTTGGAACATTGTGGGAGCTCGGGAGAAATAGAGTAGGGTGTTCTTCTCTCAAAGGATGAACACCATCCTTCCAACAAAGAATGCCTTCAACAAAGAATGACACCCTCTTTGATGAAGAATGCCAATTCCACAAATAATGACGATGCACCTTCTATTATTTTCTCTGTGACAAGGGAGGAGACACCACATCTTCTTCGGTTGAACTCCGATGTCGATGGGATCGACACCGTCTTCAGTGACGCTTGAAAACTGCGAACCTTATCTCAAGGTTGGGGTTTGTTCATTTTGAAGTGATTATCTCGTACCCCATTCTTTGTTGGAAATCATTGTTTATTTTCAGCCAACTTCTACCACCAAAGGTGGAGGACACGGGACAAACGCACACGGCCTGACGACCCTCCATAGTCTATTTTGATTGTGATGGAGACCGTGATAGTAAGGTGGCGACGAAAAGAAGCGGCAGTCGTCCACCAGCCGTGTGCCGAAGAACCGCGGCCCGCAACCGCATGCCACTCAACCAAGGAAGAACCGGATGTCCAAAGCCGGTCGGGCCGAAGGGAGGAATCGCAGCACCCCACGGAGCCGTGCTATGGAGAACCGCGTCCCGCATAGGGTGGGCCGCTTCCGTTGAAGAACCAGCCGGCTCGATGGCTGGCCGGGCAGAGGAAGATAGTGGCACCCGAAGGTGTTGTGCATTAGGTCCACGGCCCACCTAAGTGGGAATCTTGCGCCAAGAAGGCCGGCCGGTTAGGGAGGGAGGCGCCACCTGGCGCCGCTGGTTCGGGCAGCCGGGGGACCGCGCCCCCGACTCAGACCACTTGGACAGCCGGCTGAGCCGCGGCGATCAGGTCACGACCTTCCAGTCTAGGACGCACCGCACCAGGCCGGGCCGCACATTTCACTGTGCTGGTTCGACCCCCTACTAGGACGGGCCTGCCAAAACTGGGTTGACCCGACCCCCCAACCCACTGGGCTTAATAAGCCGGTCCTGTTTTCACTTAATTGATAATGACTTGAAGACCGCGCGTCCGATCGATGCGCCGTCTACAGCAATGGGACCCTCATGACATGGCGTTCCTTTTGAGATACTATAAGTGAGTTTTGGACAACTTTGGAAAATTTCCGGGATTGGAATGAGTGTATTTTCAACCAGGCCCCTGGAGTAAAAATGCTATTAACTCTCTGATCGGGCGTCTGTTTGACGCGCTGTCTATCGCGTTGGGTTTCTTTTGACGAGAAGGAACTTTGGGATACATCAACTCTGGTATTCATGACAGTTTATGTATCGACCCATTGCCTTGAGGATCGGACCCTTCCGGAATCGTGCGTGCTGTGTGCGGGAACCCTAGACTTGGGTGCGACTACAACGATTACCGTACTGGAATCTACTGTGGTTTTGGCGATGAAGGAAAATGTGCTGGAATCCTCCTTGGGTACAATGATGACAACAACTGTATTGGAATCCTCTGTGGGTTTGACAGTGATGAAAACCATTCTTGAATCCTCTATGGGTCTGACGGTTTGACTTCTGTTCTAGTATCCTACGTGGGTCTCACAGAGTAGCTGGTCTAGTATCCTACGTGGGTCTGACAGCTTACCTGGACTAGTATCCTACGTGGGTCAGCCAGATTAGATTAATCAGTGACTACATCTGATCATCATTAACACTTTATGAAATATGTATACCTGTGTGAGCTGAGTCTTGGCTTTCAATCATTACCATCGGTGTGATTGACTTCTTTCCTGTGTGGACTAGGTTGTGCTTGGGCTCGGGAGTTGGAGCCAAACTGAGATTGATAACTTTATGTATATGTATGGACATATACCTATGTAGAGTTAGTGGATACTTATTGATTGTATCTTTCATTTTTGGTTTATCCTTCATTGATTATGGGAGACCTTCGGGGGTCTCGGGGTCCCTACTGAGTATCGTTATACTCACCCTTGCACGGGAAATTCCTGCACTATGTTTTGTGGATTGCAGATGATAGACAGCACTGATCGTGGTTGAGGCTTGTGGCGCGGGATTGTACCCGGAGGTAGACCACATGGCGGGATGTGTACGGAGCGGACAGACGGACTAGAGGTACCGAGGAGACTATCTATACCCTCCCTTCAGGTGGAATTCCCAGAGGATGACTAGGTGGTTTCTGATTTACTTTACTGAAATTATACTATCATTTCATTTGTACTGTACTTTTCCGTTGCGTTTGTATTCTGGCCCATTTACCTTTCAGCACTTACTTTGTATTCATAATTACATTGTTCTTACTTCATCTTTCATACTCTGTTGTGTTTTTTTACTATCATAAAAGCAATGTCTTCCCTTTTTATTGGGATTTATTCTTTTGGTGCTAGTCGCCAGCCCCTGGCCTATGGATGGCGGGCTTAGGGTAGTCACGACACGGGACCCAAGGATGGGTCGTGAAAAATTGTTATCAGAGGAGTTGGTTATACTGTAGAAATAAAGACTCTTATCATTCCTTTATCTGAAGAATTAGTGTTAAGAGTATTGAGTGTGGTTTTCATTCCAGGGAGCCTAGTGTTGGTGTGGCGGCCGACGTATCCATACACCACGACCCTGACTCATGATTTCCAAATAAATGCACGAAAACACTGATTTCCTGTGGGTTTCAAAAGTTTTCTTTGTGATTAATTTGTGTCATCTCACAAGGTACATTGTTTTGACCATGGTGCACCTATTTCTTTTTAGGATGGCCCCATGAAGGTAGCAAGCTAGGGTTCCGAGTCACCTACGAGATGGTAGCCCGCCGAGCAATGAGGACTCGGTGCAGAGCCCCATCACCGCGGAGGCACAAGCAGTACCACTACCCGCTGAGCGACCGATACGACAATCCCCTACAATAGAGATTTCATTCCGCATGAGTGATTTACATGAGTTTTAGCGACTGTGGACGCCTAAGTTCTATGGAGAGACGGACCCTCAGGAAGTCGAGGATTGGCTGGAGGCTATCATCAGAGTCTTCAGATTAGTAGGGACCCTAGACAATCTTATGGTGATCCTTGTTGCGAGTCTCATGCATGGAGCAGCAGGTAGATGGTGGAGCCAGATGCTCCTGGGGCATGACGAGGCATCCCTACATTGGATAGCCTTCGAGAGTCTCTTCCGCTCGGAGATTGTTCCAGTCACCCTCTGTATGGTGCGCATCCTGTAGTTACTTCATATGTGGCAGGGCAGCATGACAGTAGCTCAATACTCAGTGAGGATTACTGACCTCTCGCGATACTCCTCGGACATGGTACGAGACCCATTCTTCATGGCATGAACCTTTTCGTAGGGACTGAAGCACAAGATCAGGGCTTCGATGATCTCTCTCAGTATTCTGACGCAGGAGGGAGTGCTGGAGCGAGCCCTTCTTGTGGAGAGCATTATCGCTGACCCGACACCAGCAGCGAGACCCACCGCAGGGTGACATGTAGAAGTGTCTTCTACAGCCGACAATAGACTGATGTCACAGAGGTCCAAGCAGACCAGGCTGCCAAGAGAGAAACCTTAGTATACCGGATCGGTTGTGCGGGGCAGCCGAAATAGAACCAACTATATGAGGAGCATGTAGTGCTATGCATGCGGTGGGCAGGGTCACATGGCTCGAGACTTCTCGACACGCTGAGCAGATTAGCAGCAGACAGTGGAGGGACCTCCCAGGAAGAGGCAGAGGTTCGACCGTGGCAGTCTGTAGGTAGCAGGTGGACGAGGCAGAGGAGCTGGCCGAGCAGCGGGTGGTGGACAATGTTTTGAGGCACTACCACCACCACCACATGGAGGTCCCCCACGACCACAGGGAGTTGGCGGGTAGAGTCAATGAAGTATTATGACCACGGTGCAACAGAGATGATTTGAGGTACTATCTATGTCTATTCCACCCTTGATCATGTACTAATAGACACAGGGGCGAGTCATTCTTTTATTGTTGATGCCCTTGTTCGGAGCTCAGAGATTTTGACAGAGCCATTGGCTCAATCTTTACGGCTAGATAATCCTACGAGAGCAGACTCGATGATTATGCACATGTGCCGGTAGTCTGAGCTTACTATAAGAGGCAAGAGATTCAGTTGAGATCATCTCATAGAAAGGTCAAGGCCTTATGACATCATCTGGGGTATAGACTGGTAGTCTACAGTCTATACTCAGATCTACTGCATTAGGAGAAAGGTGTGGTGTGTCCGCATGGATGGGAGCAGGTTCACCTTCACCGGCAAGAAGGGAGCCTTTGCAGCATAGGATAGAATTTCCTAGAGGATAGGGGAGCAGATCACATATCAGTTGGCTCATCTCATCCTTGGAGCAGTTGATGTGCGGAGTCTGAGTTTTCCTATTGTGGTGGATCAGTATGTAGACGTTTTTCCTGACGATGTTCCAGGACTACCTCCTCATAGAGAGGTAGACTTCTATATTGACATGTACCCCGGGACAGCACCGATACCTACTCCAACATATCGGGTGGCTCCCTCCGAGCATCGTGTGCTTTGGGAACAGCTGGTGGACTTGCTGGGGAAAGGATTTATCTGACCTAGTGTTTCACCCTGGGCTTCTCCATTTTTTTCTCCAAGAAGGCGGATGGGAGCTTACGACAGTTTGTCGACTACTGTCACCTGAATCAGGTGACTGTGAAGAACACGTACCCACTCTCGAGTATTCACGACCTCTTTGATAAGCTCAAGGGAGAACAATGGTTCTCGAAGACAGAACACAGGTAAGGTTATCACCATCTCAGAGTTCGAGACAAGGATGTGCAGAAGATGGCCTTCAGGAGTCGGTATGGACACTACGAGTTCTTGGTTATGCCTTTCGGAATAACCAACGCTCAAGCAG
Source organism: Viscum album (assembly GCA_963277665.1). Classification (NCBI taxonomy): domain Eukaryota; kingdom Viridiplantae; phylum Streptophyta; class Magnoliopsida; order Santalales; family Viscaceae; genus Viscum; species Viscum album. The sequence goes on from OY728137.1 coordinate 1,024,091,726, forward strand.
TGTTCATGAGTTTCATGAATAGTATCTTCTAACCTTACCTCAATCGTTTTGTCATAGTCTTCATAGACGCTTTGTGGATTTACTCGACTACTGAGGAGGAACAGTCCTACCACTTGTGGGTTGTACTGGATACACTCCAAGAGAACCAGCTTTATGTTATTCTCTCGAAGTTCCAGTTCTGGATACGAGAGGTACACTTCTTTGGACACATCATCTTGGAAGCAGGAGTTGCAGTGGATCATGTGAAGATCAAGTCAGTGCTTGCTTGGGAGCCAACCAAGAGCGTGACAGAGGTGCGGAGTTTCCTGGGTATGGCTGGATACTATAGAAGATTTGTTCCAGACTTCTCCAGAGTTGCATCACCACTTTCTGCATTGACAAAGATGGGGAACCCTTCATGTGTTCAGATAGATGTTATCAGCTCTTTCAAGAGGTGAGGCAGATATTGACTAGTGCACCCATCTTGTGGATACCAGAGGACGGTGTAGGGTACGTAGTTTACTACGATGCATCAGGGACCAGACTCGGGTGTGTCCTAAGGCAGGAGCGAGTAGTGATCATGTATGGTTCACAGTAGTTGAGACATAACGAGCAAAACTATGCTACCCATGACCTAGAGTTAGCAGCAGTGGTATTCACCTTGAAGATGTGGCAGCACTATCTGATGGGTGAGTGATTTATAGTCTACTCTGACCACCAGAGTTTAAGGTACATATTCTCGTAGAGGGACCTGAACCTGAGACAGTAGCGATGGATCATGTTCTTCTTGGACTATGGCTTTAAGATAGTCTATACTCCTGGTAAGGGGAACGTTGTAGCTGATTCTCTCAACAGGAGATCGGGCATTCAGCTACTAGGAGAGGCAACGAAGCAGCTAACTGTGTTGTAGATATCCTTTTTGGACAGAGATTTAGCAGCCTTTCTACAGTCACTCATAGTCACTCCTCCACTCATTCAACGAGTTAGAGAAGAACAACATGGGGACGTTGACTGTGAGACACAATGTGCTCAAATATCAAAAGGGAAGGAGCATGATGTATTTTCTGAAGGAGGAGAGCACGTCATCTTCTTTAGGGGGCGTACTCTTGTACAAGTTGCACTGTAGGAGGAAGAGCTGAGGGAGTTTCACACTTCCCCTCTCACGGTACATCCAAAAGTGGTGAAGATGTACCGAGACCTCAAACGACAGCACTGGTGGCTGAGTTTGAAAAAGTCTGTAGCAGAGTTCGTTTCACGATGCCTCACTTGTCAGCATGTGAAGGCGGAGCACCAGGTACGATCGGGCTTGGTACAACCGTTAGAGGTCCCGGAGTGGAAGTGGGACGAGATATCCATGTATTTTGTGACGGGGCTTCCACCTCCATCCAGAGGGCATGACTCTACCTGGGTGATCGTTGACCAACTCACCAAGTAGGCCCACTTCTTACCGATCACAGAGCAAGGTTATGTAGAGAGCTTGGGACGCCTTTACATTCAATATATCATACGACATCATGGTGTGTCATTGACTATCATTTCCGATCGAGATGCTTGTTTCCCTTCCTAGCTATGGAAGGGGTTACAGGAGGCTTTTAGGATGCAGCTACGTCTGAGCACTACCATCCATCCTCAAACGGATGGACAGAATGAGAGGACCATAAAGACACTCGAGGACATGCTTCTCGCATGTGTCCTTGACTTTGTTTGCAGTTGTGAGGATCATCTACCATAGGTGGAGTTTGCGTAAAACAATAGTTACCACTCCACCATCGGAATTACTCCATACGAGGCACTGTACAACCAACCATGCAGATCAAATCTGTGCTGGACTGAACCTGGAGAGTCAGCACTTGTAGGACCAGAGAAGGTTCAGGCTACGACGGAGAAGTTGCAGATCATCCAGGAGAGGATGAAGACTACACAGAGTAGACAGAAGTCCTATGCTGATAGAAGGCAGAGACCACTGGAGTTCGAGGATGGTGACCACATTTTCGTACGGGTCCCATCTCAACGAGGTATACGATGATTTGGTTGGGGCGACAAGTTATCTTCAAATTTTATTAGACCATTCTAGGTCCTCAGCTGAGTAGGAAAGGTGACCTAACTTCTGGCCCTTACACCTTAGTTGCACTGGGTGCATGACATCTTCCACGTATCACTGCTAAAGAGATACGTTCAAAACCCGACAGACATCCTCGATCACGGGAAGCCGGACATCGGTGACGGGGCGACGTTTGCGGAGGTCCCAGTAGAGATTGAGGATTGACAAGAGTGGGTTCAAGTTTGATGGTCGATTCCTATATTTTACATTCTCAGGCATCACATGATCCTCCAAGAGAGCACTTAGGAGTGGGAGGCACATATGTGAGCTCATTATCTCCATTTGTTTTCCTAGTGTGTGTTCTAGCATTACAGGGATGTAAATCCCTGAGGTGGGAGTAATTAAAAGACCTGTCATTTTCAAGGAAATTTTTTTTTTAAATCTTTGGAATTTTTCTACTCTGTGGTTTCTGACGACACTTGATTCCGAGGCCCGTTGTGCCCATAATCAATTTCTGAAGTTTTGTTTGGGTACGTTCAGTAAACGTACGAGCGGGTTTTTCTATCTTTTGAACTGGGGCTTGGAAATGAAATCTGAGGGCACCGATGAACTCGCAGCGCCGATATTTTCTTATGGTGGCCTTTACCGCATTTTTGTTTTATGCGGGTTGATAGTTAATTATTGGGGTTTAATGAAAAAAGTAAATAAAATTTATTGAGAAGAATTTTATTTTTCTAGGTAGTTTAATCCTACATGGGGAAGTTATTGGTGGGGCCCACACCCACATAACTTCCTATGTGTCGATATTTGTGAGGTGGGTCCCACATGAGCCCCATCCTTTCATCTCACCATAACCTCCCTCAAAACCCCCAATTAACTCCCCTTCTTTTATTATGACAAATCCTCCTTATTGAATGAGAACTCTTCCTCTCCCTCTCTCTCTATTTAATATTTTCCATCGCATGTTAATTAATGAATTCAACCTCTTCAATTAATTAATTAAGTTGTTTTAATTTTTAATTACTTGTGTGAATAAAATAATATCTTAGCTATTATATTATTTTGGAACTTGTTGTGTGAGAACTTTGTTGGAGCTCTGGAGAAATAGATAAGAGTTCTCTTCTCTCAATGAAAGAACACAATATTTCTAATGAAGAAAACCTTCGACGAATAACGACACCCTATTCAACGAAGAACACCAATTACACGAAGAATGATGACCCACCTTCTTTTTTTTCTCTACGACAAGGGAAGAGATGCCACTTCTTTTTCAGGTGCACTCTGACGTCGATGGGATCAGCATCGTCTTCAGCGACACTTGATTGCTGCGAACCTTATCTCATGGTTGTGGTTTTCTCATTTTGAAGTGATTTTCTCGTAACCCATTATTTTTTGGAAATCATTGTTTATATTCGACCAACTAATACCACCTAATGTGGAGGGCATGGACCGAACACACACGGCCCGATGACCCTCTGTAATATCTTTTGATTGCGATGAACATCGTGATAGGAAGGTGGCAACGAATGGAAGCAGCGGTCGTGCACCGGCCGTGTGCAGAAGAACCGTGGCCCTCAACCGCGGTCCGCTTGATTGAGGAAGAAATGGCCGCCATAGCCGGCCAGGCTGAAGGGAGGAACCACAGTGCCCCACGGCGCCACGCTGTGGAGAACCGCGGCCCGCATAGGGCGGGCCCCTTCGGCAGAAGAACCGGACGACTCGATGACTGTCCTGGTGGAGGAAGACCGTGGAACCCGAAGGTTACACATATTAGTTAGGTGGCCAGCCCGAGTAGGCCGCTTGCGCCAAGAATTTCGTCCTGTTAGGGAGATCGGTGCCGCTTGGCGCCACCGGTTCGGGCAGCCGGTGGACCGCGCCCCGCCTCGGATAGCTCGGCCTGCGCCCGGCTGGGCTAGGCCGTGTCCCTTTCGGCAGGGATGGTCCGCGCGTTTCATCGGGTCTGTCCGATCCCCTTCCGGGTCAGACCAGCAAAAACTAGGTTGACCTGACCCACCATCCCACTGGACATAACGGGTCGGGCCCGTTTTCACTTAACGGTCAATAACTTGAAGGCCACGTGTCCGATCGACGCGTTGTCTATGGCACTGGGACCCTCATGAAGTGGTGGTCCTTTTTCAATACTATAAGTGAGTTTTGGAAAACATGGAAAATGGCCAACATTGGAATGAGCGTATTTCGAACAGGGCCCCCGGAGCAAAAAATGCTAAGAACTCTCAGACTGGGCATCCAATTGGCGCGCCGTCTATCGCGTTGGGTTCTTTTTGACAAGACAGAACTATGGGATACATCAGCTCTATACTTAGTGATAGTTTATGTATTGACCCCTTGGCTCGAGGAGTGTAACCTCCCGAAATAGAGCGTGATGTGTGCGGGTACCCTAGAGCTAGCTGCGACTGCAACGACTACTGTACTGGAATCCTCCGTGGGTTCACGGATAACGGAAAATGTACTAAAATCCTTCGTGGGTTTGAAGACGATGACAACTGTACTGTAATCCTCTATGGGTTAAATGGTGACGACTATAGTACTTGAATCCTCTATGGGTCCAACGTTTTGACTTCTTTTCTAGAATCCTACGTGGGTCATACAGAGTATCTAGTCTAGTATCCTACGTGGGTCCTAAAGCTTAGCTGGACTAGTATACTACGTGGTTCCACCAGCTTAGATGAATTAGTGACTGCATCTGATCATCTTTATCACTTTTCAAAAGATGTATATCTGTGTGAGCAGAGTCTTGACTTTCAATCATTGCCATCGCTGTGATTGACTTCTTTCCCGTGTGTACTGGGTTGTGCTTGGGCTCGGGAGTTGGAGACAAACTGATATTGATAACTTAGGTATATGTATGGTCATATAACTTATTAGAGTTAGTTGATACTTCATTATTTGTATCTTTCCTTTTTGGATTATCCTTCGTGGATTTTGGGAGACCTTCGGGGGTGTCGGGGTCCCTACTGAGTATCGTTATAATTACCCCTGCACGGGAAATGCCCGCACTACATTGTGTTGGTTGAAGATTATGGACAACACTGATCGTGGTTGAGGCTTGTGGATCTGGATGGTACCCAGAGGTGGACCACTTAGTGGGACATGCACGGAGCGGATAGATGGACCGGAGGTACCGAGGAGACTATATGTACCCACCCTTCAGGTGGTATTCCCAGAGGACGAATCAGTGTTTGCTGATTTACATTACTACAGTTGTACTAGCCTTTCAGTTGTATTGTACTTATCAGTTGGGTTTGTATTCTTGCACATTTACTTTTCATCACATACTTTGTATTCAGTATTAATTTTTTCTTACTTCAGCTTGCGTACTTGGTTGTGTTTGTTTACTATCAAAAAGGAAATCTCTTCCCTTTTTATCGGTATTTTCGCCTTTGGTGCTAGTCGCCAGCCCCTGGCCTATAGAAGGCGGGCTTGGGTAGTCACGAAACAGGCCCCGAGGATAGGTCATTGCATTATATCATGGAAAAAATCTCATAGATAATAAAATAACTGATTTCTTGATTATAGAAATGATAAATAGTTAGATGTCATTCCTCAATAACATGATACTTCTTATTTCAATATCATTTATAAGACAGGTTAGAAATATTGAGTACTAGCCAAATTTAGTTGGGCCAACTATATATCCACTAAAAAGTCCATTCACAAGAAATTTTAAAACTACTTGTTACAAACCCATTCAGTTTGGAATACTAATTTGTCTCATGAGACTACCAATGAATTGAGGGGTTATACATAAATGTCCCCCACCCATATATTTCTTGTCCAATGTAGTCCCAGTATATATAATGGTCAATTTAATTCATAACCAATGTTAATAATCAACAAATTTAGATATTGTGTATAAAATACATAGTTTACAATATTTACCCAATAAAACAAATAACATTTAAACAAAAAATTATTTGTTAAAATGGTATACAATTTAGGAAATAGTCATATCTTTCAACAACGAATATAGATATTTAAATGAAATATAATGTTTACATGAATGATAATAATTAATGGGGTAGTTAATGACTATAAAAAGTAATAAAAAAGTGAATGAAATTACGTTCCATGGTAGAAATGATCATAAAAAGTTCAGGGGAAGAATAAGGATAATATTAATACAACATATACCCATTACACTAAAAATAAAAGGTTTATTGTCATTGATGAATATAAATTTCATTAATTTAAAATATAATAATTCGTAGTAATAATATAATTTCACTCTCTAACTTCAATTTTTATTAAAATTAAGGATAAGAATACAAATAAAGAGAACAAATAAAACAAAAATAGAAATAACAAAAACAAGGGGATCCAAGGGTACAATAGAGGTAAAGTCCATGAACATCCCCATAAATGATTCTCTTACATTAATGAGATATAGAATCAAAATAGTGGAAGATATTCACACTATTAACACTGATGGCGTGTCTTGCAAGGAAATAAGCATAAAAATAACCTTCTCAATGAGTGTTCATAATCTTTATTCCTTGTCCTAGAATCATCCTTGAGTCCCAGATAACATACATAATATCCAATGAAGTATATTTGTTTAAGAAAAGTAAAATCACTAGAGTTGAATATTTAGACACAACTATAGATATATTAATATAAAACATGTTAGAATGAAAAGTATACAATTCATGGGTCTCCCCTCCCCACAAAATGGTTATCCATGGTCCAAAGAAGACACGAAATATGAGTAACATAGAGCTACTGCAATACCGAACTAGACCCCCACCCCAAATTGTCCCTTTCTCACATGAAATATCCACATTTAACTTCAAAACCTACCTAGGAGGCTTCAATTTAATTCAATGACCATTGGTAGATCTGATACTATTCATATTAGGTATACAGGTTGCTAGATGCTAGCTTTTAAACAAGGCCAATCTCTATTCACTAGATAGAGAAGATCTATAGTCATCCACCAATTCTTTATATGAAACTATCAGTCTAATAGGGGATGTATTCTGGGAAATCATTGAAGCATTTATGGACTCTAGAAAAATCTAGCACATCACTAAAATTACCATTGATCTACCCTTCAAGACAGCACCTGAATAGCTCTAACCATTCAAATATGATAGAAATAAATCACTTATGGAATCCTAAAGTATGTTAATAACCATTATTTTCCCAAAAAAATTCACTAGATCCACTCCCAGTTTCTGTTGAATAAAAGGTTCCACAGAGACTCAACATACTTGTTTTCACAATACCAATAATGAGAACACAAGTGTACCCCTCAATTTTTTCTATTATCACCCATTAAGATATCATGAATACTTAAAAACCAATTACGAAATTTGAGATTCCATGGATGTCCATTGAACCAAATATTTGGGGCCAACTCGTTAGAAGCACTAATACCATGAAACCCTGTACACAACACCTTAAAGCTGAACTGCCTTGTCATGTAATCCATGAAGTATACCCTATCAGGATTTGACTACAAATAGATAATTTCATGAAACCCCTTCTAGTTAGAATCAATTATAGGATCTACAATATCTAAAAATATGCACTCCTCCCTAAAGGATATATCTTGGGATATACATGATTTTAATGATAGAGGAAATATGTCTTTCACATTTTTAGTAAAATATAAATGAAATTTATTAAAAAAATAGAAATATTCCTTTGAAAAAAAATTTTAAATTTAAAAAATGTTTAAAAATTTTATAAATAATTTGGAATATTTCAAAATCATTTAAAAAAAAATTATTTTGAAAACATGGTTTTGAAATAAAATGAATTTTTAACCACATGGTAAAATGAAGACATATTTTATTTAAAACAATTTCTAAATTAATTTAAATAACATTGATTGGGGAAATGGTGATGTTACCTGATAATATCATGAATAACCAGAGGGTAATAAAATTCATGATTTTCCTAAATAATGGATCAAAATATTTTATTATTGAAATCATAATCACAAGAAATCCAGATAAACTTTTAGATTGTAACATAAAAAACATCCCACATTCTTGACATTGAATCGTAAACCCCATGATAGGGATATCCTAAAATGGATTAGTAAATCCCCATCATTTAAGTATAATAATTATAAAATCATTGATTAGAATTTTTTACACATCATAAATGAAATATGTTGTAAATATGGAATGTTTCTTAAAGAGGTAAAAAAGATTTATTGAAATCCCTTACCCCATGAAATCTTTTGGTTGAGTATGATTTAAACTCTCGTATAGTGGTATTAAATAATTTATTAACATATAATATAACATTTTTAATATTTATAATATCATATTTGATATTTTGGAAAAATATTATCACCCATTCATTAACAATCATTGATTATTTTCATTGTTTGAGGTTTTAATTGCCTTGTTTTATCATATGTAATTCATCACAGAAGATTCAATTCATGAAAATATTATATAGATCAATCATCTGTAGAAAAAATATCATGAAAAAAAATTTAAATTTTGTTCAAAAATGATACAATAAAAACCAATATTGAACTATGGATATGAAAAATTAAGTATGTTACGATCAGAGATATGTTAGACTGTACATATGCATGTGTATTGTTTCCTTTTTTCAATGATCATTTTCAAAATGAGGTATTAATATTCTATATTTCAAGAATGATAATAATATAAAAATTTCTTTTTTAATTATTTTAAATATACTTATATAAACCATATACATGTTTTTTGGATGAAAATAGAGTCACAACATCTTTTGATGGTAGTAGTCCACTGATACTTGAATAATGTTATCATATTTCATTTAGTGGAAATATAACAAATAAAATGATATATATTATCATAACATAATGATAAATATATAATTTATCTAATAATAATTTCTTGTATATAACATATAATAATTAACAATTCCATTTCCATTTTCTAGGAAAAGAGTTAGTGAAAAATGAATAACATCGCTTCGCGAGGCCGTAGTCCACCTTACACACAAGAGACGTTATCATATCAACAATTGGAATAAAATTAAAATGGTATTAATGATATAAGGAATCCATTGATATTTTTTTAAAAGATGGAGGTAGTGACTCTTAAATTAAAAGCAACCAAAAGAGAGTACCCAAAAAGAAAACAGGAAACATGGGAATGACCATGGAATAAAAGCTATCGACATATCTTTTTCATTAATCCGGCTGTTAGCTTCCTTTCTTCTCCTTGAATTGGATTCCATTCTACAATTCCACGACCCCAACCCCAACCTCTTGATCTTCCTCTACAAGAAGGAAGCGATTTTATCCTTTCTAAAAGTGTCTCAGCATCGGCGCTATTAGAATCAGATCTATCTTCTTTCTCTTTGTGTTTTCGAGGAAAAGAAACGCCCTCAACTAAAGTATCCTGGACAAGGATCTCCTGAGCCTCATTGGGAGAGACCTGATTGGTATCCTACATTATAGAAGCATTACCAATATGATGACCAAAGGAAGGATTACCTGCAGTCAATACAGCTGAAGACTTTTCCTTCTTGTAAGGAACGAGATGAAAGCCTTCACTATCCACAATGAGTTTTGAAGAAGCATGACCAGGATTAGAAACAACGGGGGAGTCATTTTCTAATATTTTCTTACCCTATTGGATATATGAAGAAACCATCTCATCATTTGAAGGTGGATGGTGTGATTCTTTTTGAGTGACATCTTTAGTCTCTTTTCAAACTTTGGAGTTATCAATATGGCCTGAAAATTGAGGAGATGAAGAAATTTTAATTTGATATAAATCATCACATTTTCCTTGATATTGAGTATAAACATTTTTCATATTTGCTTCTTCAGAAAAGTTGGACGCCCAAGATTTTGGCTTTTTCTAAAAAATAGAGGCATAGATGTGACCTTTATTTTCATCTATACGAAGTACAACATCCTCAAGAACACCCCCTTTCACTTTTCTGCTTATCAACAGGAATGGAAGTCCCATCATTGGGATTCTAAACAAGTGGAAACTTAATCTTTTCTGGACAATTTCTCATTTCATGTCCACGCGAAGCACAATAGCTGCAAATAGTTGAGCGACCACATGTAGACAAGTCATGACCACTAATGCAACAATCATTGCAAATCTTTTTCATTTTTTCATATCTGATCATCAATTCAATAATGTCATCATTCATTGCAAGCATAACCTTATCAAATAGAGTTTATCTCAATTCAACTTCAACTAAGAACCAAGAGTAGTGACAAAATCGAGCCTCTTCTGTTTCCTTGTAAATTTTGATAGGAATCCCTATTGAAAAAGTAATATCATAAATAATTTTTGGGTTCCAAAGAATCCAATTCAACCCATACACTTTAACCAAAATTTGCATGGTGGTGTTACCAACCTCAAATGGTTTTAATTTTTTTTATCCCATTCTCTGAGGTGAATAATTCTTGGTTTGAGCGCAATGGAACCAGAGCCCCAAGATAGAATTTTCATTTCCTCCATGGGGAAGAGCATATGAATGTATCCACTTCATAGAGAGACACATTTCCATGATATAATTCCCCAAATTGATGAGATATGATTCTTAAGTTCGTCAATTTTGAAAGGTTGAGAGCCCTTAGGATGAAATAATCGAGCAATGATTGAGAACTCACCCATTTTATGACACTATGAAATAGAGTTGAGATCTTCATTGATGTGTGAAATGTTCACCTTTCTTCGGATAGAAGAGTTAGGTACACCTTTGAAGCAGTAAAAGGATCGATTCAAAGAAGCCCCTTCCACATAAGAATTTTCCTCCTGAGTCTCATTCTCTAGTTTTGATGTCAAATCAGAGGTCGACATGGTATTTCCCCTGACCTCTATAGAAAATGTGGGATGTTGGAGATTGATCGCAATTTCAGAATCCAAATTTTGGTCCAGTCTTGTAGCAGCACGTGCGTCCGGAAATCGATCTATTGCTACCCCTGACTCTGTCGTACCATGCTGACCCAAAGATCTTGGTCGTGCCAAAAAAAATCTATGTTCGCCACTAGGTCACCAAAATCGTAACCCAAATCTTTAGCAACCATCGTCGCATGCCCTACAACCATAGTTGTCGATGCCCCAACTCCATCAGACGCTATCATGGTCTTTCCATCAATAGCTCGAATAACATCAATTGATGTCATTCCTCCATTCGTTGCCTCGAGGTAACTAACATTGTGACCTGATGCCATCATTGCACGCTGCTCATCCATAGATGTCGGTGCTGCATCTCCACCGGATTCCGTCGTGAACTTTCCATCAGAATTACGAGGCTCAAATATAGGCGATGTCGTAGATCTGGGTGCCCTGATTATGAAGCACCGGTGGGTATTGAAGTGACCAGGGGGAAAAATATCTGCCACCATACCCTAATCCTCCCCCAGTTTAGTGAGAGAGAGAGAGACTTCTCTCATCCATGTAAGGACTCTATTAATATAATAATATTATATATATCATATATATTCTTTATATTAATCATCATTTCTAACCATTAATGGTGTTAATAGAAAACAAATAACATCATTTTATGAGGTGGTAGTCCGTTGTACACTAGAGTGATGATTTAGTAACCCATTTGATGGATGTAAATTTGGTTATATGTCATAAAATTAACATTAAAACTCATATTTATATTTACAATATTGACTTTATTATATAAAAAATGTTTTATAATATTTTTAGGAGGTGGATAATGATATAAAATAAAAAAGGTTATCGAAGAATGTTTCATCTTCTCCGGGTATCCTCGATAGTGTTCCACTAAAGTAATATTAGGTTATATTTAATCCCAATATAATTCTTATAGAATGATAGTAAGGGTATGAGAAAGTTATTTGAGTATTTATTTTCCAAACCAATGTTGTTATATGGTTTGAAGTAGAGATGAGAGGGGGTTTCCTTTTATATGTGTTGTTAGTGGAATACAAGTAATCTTATGTAAAGATTCAATCATTCCAAAATTTTTATGCCATAATATTAGATAATATGACACTATAGAACCTATAATATATGGGTTATAAATATGTCCTTAAATTGGGTTTTGGAAAATATTATAGGTCATTTAAACCCTTATATTCTTAGTTTAACCATTGGTAATTCTATTTTATTATTAATCACAACAAATAATTTTTATTGTTTTCATTACACATTTTGGTAAAAAATTATGTTGAAAATTTATAAAATTATAAAATTTTCTATTTCAAAATATGATAGCTTTTTAAAAAAATAATTTCATATTAGTATAAACTATTAATTTAAAATGAGTCTAGGGGACGTGATTAGAAATCATGATTTAATTGAGAAAAATATTCAAAGGTTTACAAAGTTTTTATATCCAAATTCAATATGAAATCATTTTCAATTACCTAAATAATGTTTTAGATATAAAATTTTATTAATATGGTTTTAAAAATAATTTAAAATATAAGTTTAAATTATAAATAAATTGAAAAAAATTGATGTATTTAACTAAAATTTTGTAGTTCCAACTATTCAACGGAAAAAATCATTTTAGAAAAATCCCAAAACAACACACAATGATATTTTAGAATTTTGATTTCAAAAATGAAATTTATTTTTTGAGCAAATTTTTATAAAAAATTTTAAAATTAATTTTAAATTATGTTTTCAATGGCCAACTAAACCATCTTTTAAAAAAATATTGTTTTTGATAAAAACATTTCTTCCAATTTTACATGATTTATATTTTATTTTTAAAAAAATATATAACCAATGGTAATATGTAAAATATAAATATTTTATGTTTTTTATTAAAATTATGACCCATCATTCTATTGGAAATGCGATAACAATAATATTAAATAGTACTGTAAATAATTTATTTATTTTAAGTAAAAATAAATATTTATTAGAACACAATATATCAAAGAATCTCATTGTTGAATGTAACTCAAGAAAAACTCAGGGTTTCTTGTAATGAGTGATATTAATGAGATTGAATTTATTTAAATATAAAAATATTATAATTTCTAAGTGTGATAATTTTTTTGATCCTTGGGTTCTGTGTCATATAATCTTTCCAATACAATTTTCATATTTTAGAAATTCATGGTGTGATATTCTCCCCATCATAAATAATTTATGTCATCTTAATTTAATCATTATCTCAGTACTGAAGGGGTTGACATTTGAAAATACATTTATTGAAAACCCCACATTGTAAGAGGTTTAATAAAATATCCTCTTAATAAGATAGATCACGAAGATAGAAGCTAATTTGGAGTAATCACTACAACAAAATAGGCCTTTAGTGGCAGTTTTTTTCATTTAGCAGCATTTAAATGACAACTGAAGCATTCTATAACATGTTTGAAAAAAATGCCACTAAATGATTTGTTGACATAGATTTAGCAGCGGATTTGTCAAAAATTTCAAACAACTAAGTAGCAGTAGGTTTTTAAAATTGAGAGAATAATTTATTGGTGTATTTCAAATTTTTTAAATTTTTATTATTTTTTAACTTTTCTCTCTATCTTTTTTAAAAAAAATTGTAGTTAATTTTTGTAATATTTTTATATTTTTCTATTTTATAAATCTCAAAATTAATATATTGTATATTTATTTATGTATTGTAGTTTTTTAATTAATTACTTATTTTTATTTATTTATTTTATTATAATTTTGTTATTATTTTAATTTTAATAATTATTATTAATTATTTGTTAGATTATAATAATTTATTTTTTATTTATTACTTATTACTATGTGCATGCACATGCCCATGCCCATGCGTACATTTTCTATATATAGAAATTATGTGTTTGGTGAGATTTGAACCCCTTATATCAAGCATATTCTTTTAACACATTACCACTATTCATGTGGTGGAAAAAATAGAATTTATTATAATTATATATATATTGTTGTATAAAAAACTATAAATAAATAAGAGAAAAATAAATAGGAATCATAATAATGAAAAATAATTACTAATAAATAACTAATAAATAATCGTTTAAAAATGAATTAATAATTAAATAGTTGTAAATTAATGATAAAATAAATAGTAAAAAATTAATAAAAAATGTATGCACAATAACTAAGTAACAAATAAATTACTAATAAATAAGATATAAATAAATAAATAACAAATAATTAATTAATAAATTTATAATGGGAAAATAGAAAATTAACATATAAATAATATATAATAATTAATAATTAATATATAATAAAAAATAAATTATAATTAATATTAAATAAATAAATGATAAATGAATAATATGTAAATAATTAATAAATATTAGATAAATATTAAATAGTTATTTAATTATATTTTATTGATAAAAATATATGAGAAAATAATTATTAAATATTTATTAATATTATAATAATAATTAATAAATAAATAACCAATAAATAATGACTTAATAAATAATAAATATTACATATTAAACATTAAAAATTTAGTTAATAACAATAACATAACTAATAATTAATAAATATATAACAAAGAATTCATATTTACTTTATAACTAAATATTAAAAATTAATAAAACATGAATAGTTAAATAAATAATAAATAAATAAATCATAAATAACTAATAAAATATTAAATAAATAATAAATAATAAATAACTCTTGAATAAATAATAAATAAAAATTTCCTATGTGGTTTTTTCCAAGTGGTATCCACTAGTTGTACCCCTTTCTCTCAGTGGGAAATGGCCAAGGCTCAAGTCCCACCAGACTCGGACATTGTGCATATTATGTATAAGAAGAATCAAAACCATTTTCCAAGTTAGGGATCGTGGAGTGTAAATTGTGATTGGTTCGGGCCCTATTCAGAGGTGAGTGTTACCCTTAGAAATGTTTTAAAACTATTTTATAATCTTCGGAAGAACCTATAACCTCCACGATTCAATTAGGACTCTCAGCTTTGGCCGTGATATCTTCCTGTAGGGTTTCACCCCATGGCCTCCTTCTCTGGCTTCCTTGGTGAAGACTCACAATGGCACGATGAGACCTTAGTGCGAAGGTCGTCATCAAGTTATTTAGTGTGATGGTCAGCTTCGGCTTCAGGCTTGTTGGTAATACTCAGCTTTGGGCAAGTGTGACGGTCTGAATCTTGCCTGGTGGTGTCTCAACCGGTGACGGTCTGCATCAACGAAGTCATTTATCTCGATCGGTGGTCGGTGTGCCACATCTGGTACAAATCTGTTATTTCAGACCAAATGTAGTCAGAATCAGTTAATGATGGTGGTCCTCATGGTTGATGGCGTCATTACAGATGTGCGCTATATCATGGAAGATGGTAGATCAGCGTGCGTCGGTCCATTAGTAACAGTTGGATACGGTGACCTTAGGTAAGCATTACGGGATGGATCTCATTGGGGTTCACATTGACATAGACGAACACCGGTACGGTCTTCGAATGTGTGTAGATCTAGCTGCGGCTGATGGTTAGAGTTGTTTCCTTAGAGTGTGATGACATTCTTTCAAATGGGAGGATTGATGTGGTAATTGTGGAGGATTGTTTCACTTGTAATGGGTTTGTTCCAATGGGCTCTTCAGCCCCTCAAATGTAAAGGGTTTTGTCCCACTCGACTCATGGACCATTGAATTTTGAGGCTATGTGCCTCTAGGCATTCAAGCTTGTAATGCATCTTCCCTTACCATGTTCAAAACGTGTTCCTATTTTCTTTTTCTCTTTTTAATAAATAGGATCGCCCCAAACCGTTCCGCTATAATAAATAAATATTTAATAAATATTTAATATTACTGAAATAGTTATAAAATCAATAAATAATAAATCAATAATAGATATATATTAAAATAATATAAAAAATATGATAAATGATAAATATTGAATAAATTATTTATCATTAATAAATTAATAATTAGTTAATTAATTAATTATAAGTTAACAAATAATCTATAAAAAATTAATCAATAAATAAATAATAAATAAATAATTTATATAGAGTAAATAAATATATAAATATTAAATTAATAATAAATTACTAATTAATGAATAATTAATTATTATTAATTAAATATTATATAATATTTAAATAAATAAAAAATAAAAAATAAAAAATTGTTTAATAATAAAAATAAATTAATAAATAATAATTAAATAAATAATAAATATTAAAATAATTATTAATATTAAAATAATTATGGAATGAATAAATAATTATATATTATATATGATATATATTAAATAATATATAAAAATTATTAAATAATTATTATTAAATATTAAAACAATATTCATAAATAAATAATAAAAATATAATATATAATAAATAAATAAATAGAAACGAACTAATAAGTAATGAATAACTATTTGATAAAAATTTAATGAATAATTAACAAAAAAATTATAAGAATTTAATTAATTAAGAATAATAAAATTTATTAATAATGAATAATCAAAAAATAAATAATAAATGTATAATAAATAAATAATAAATGAATAAAATGTAAAAAATAAAGAATAAATAAATATTAATTTTTTATTTACTAGTAATTTAATAATATAAGTAAATCAATAAATAAATAATTTAATAATAAATTATTAATAAATAAATATTAAAATAATAAATAATAAATAATTATAATTGAATAAATTATAAATAATAAATTAAAATTAATTAAATAATTAATAATAAATAAATTTCAAATAATAAATCAATAATTAGTAAATAATTAACAAATAATTACTAAATAATTACTAAATAATGAATAAATATTTAAAAAAAAATAATAAAAAATAAATAAAAAATAAAAAATAATTGAATAAAAAATAATAATAAATGAATAATAAATGAATAATAAATTGGTAATAAATGAATAATAAATTCATTATGAATAAATAATAAATATTCAACAATAATTAAAAAATATTAAATATTAAATAGTTTTTTAATAGTAATTTAATAATTAAAATCATCCCATTAGTAATAAATAAATAATAAACAAATATTAAAATAATAAATACTGAATAGTAAAAAATAAATAATATGTAATAAGTAATATATAATAAATAATAAGTATTAAATAATAAATAATAAATATAATTACAAGGTAATAAAAAAAATTAATGAAAAATATTAAATAATAAATACTAAAAAAATATTTAATAAATAGATATAAATACCTATAAATATGTATAAATATAACAAAATTTACACAAATATATATAAACACAAATTTATGTTACATAATTATATATAATCAAAGTCATATATAATTGTATATTAATTTAAATATATATATAAACACAAGTAAATATAAATATAAATATATTAGTATTTATATTTACACAGATATGATATAAAATGATATTGACATAAATATTTATGAATAATTACAAATGTATATAAATATACATAAATACTAATCAATTCATATAAATATATATAAATATATTTAAAATTGATAATAAATTAACATAAGAGGGGAAATCACAATAATAATGACACCATCAAATCAATATGAATGTAAATAAATGGAAAAAATCATTAGAGACCAAAAAAGTGCCTG
The DNA here is from genome assembly GCA_963277665.1 of Viscum album. Lineage (NCBI taxonomy): Eukaryota > Viridiplantae > Streptophyta > Magnoliopsida > Santalales > Viscaceae > Viscum > Viscum album. The sequence goes on from OY728137.1 coordinate 1,024,109,240, forward strand.
AAGACACACTGAAGTAATGATAAAATCTCATCGAATGTGTTTCATATATATATATATATACTTAATTAAATTTAAATATATTATAAATTAATATTTATTTACACATATTAGAATATAAAAAAAGCTGTTAATTTTATTTTTTATCAATACAAATGTATACGTATATACTAACATTATTTACATATGTGTATATATATATATTAAAATAGTCTTATTTGTAAATTCATTTATATACTATATTTAAGGATAATGATATATTTATATAAATTTTCATTTATCTATGATATATACAAGAAATATTATTCACACACAACTACATTTTTATATTTCTGAAATACACACAGAAATATGTATATATGTGTGTGTGTTTGTGTAATTATTTTCATATATTAGAATCTATACATAAATATAGATTTTTTTTATCGACACACACATGTATATATATAACATGTATTTGTATATATATATGCACATTATTTCATTTTTTAAGATAAATATATTTTATAATAATTTATTTTAAATGAAATGAATAAAAAATATTTACTTTCATATGGTTTGTATATTTAAAATTAAATTTTCTGTAAATAAGTATTTATACAAGTTATTTTTTATAGGTAAATATAATATATTATTCATATATATAATTATAAATTAAACCATATTATAAAAAATGATAAAATTTCTAAACCATAATATCAATATTAATTTAATCTCGCTGAATAAATTCATCCCCATCCAAAAAGACGATAAGACCCCCTTAAATGAGGCTGAAATTCTATCAAATATTAAAAAAAATTATACACTAACTAAAAACTCTATTTTAGAGGCCTTCAATTCCTTTTATGTCCTTGAAAAGCATGACCAAGGGATACTCAATTAATAGGGCATAGAGCACATCGTAGGATTCTATTTGATATGCGGTAGAGCCCAAATGGATATCCAAATAAAAATTTATGGAAGCTTGATGTTCATGATCTTTTTTACTCATTTTTTGAAACTATAATAAGAAAATTTATTTTAATTATTACAAAATTTAAATCTAATGTGATTTTAGTTCATTTCATTTCCATTTATTTGACTGGTTGTGGAGCTTAAAAGGACCCTCAGATCAAATTTTTTTCCAATTCATGCTAAAATATTATTTTCAAATTATTGAAGATTTTTTAACGTTTAAATTATTAGTAACTAATAATAATAATTATATATTAATTAACATATTATAATTATTTAAAATTATTAATATTAATCAATATATTATAGTAGATAATAAATCATAAATCATAATTAAATGTTTTATTACTTAAATTTTTTTCGTTAATTTAGAATAGTGTTTTCCCTTTGGTTCCAAATATAAATTTCCATGGCTAAGAGAATCTCCATAGTCTGTGAATCTTACTCTTTATGGAATTAGGGTATTGGAATTTAATTTGATTTAGTCTCATGATTTTCTTAGTATCCTCCCTCCCATATATTTTTGTATATTAGGGTTTTTTTGTGTTATGGTCATTAAAATTCATATGTGGGAACATATGAGAAGAATATTTTGTTAGAATATTATTGATTGATTGAAGATGTTGGATCATAAACCCTTTTAGCAAGGCATGAATTTTAGTATCCATTAAAAATAAATTTACATAATTATGATTCTTATCCCAATTATGAGATGAAAATAAAAGAATACAAATAATAAAAAAAAATGAAAAAATGTAATACAAAAAAGGGAAGAAAATATATAATAAGTTATAATGAAAAAACCAATGAAGTGGATGTCTTTTAAAATTGTTCCCAATGTGAAAATAGTTTTTAATGACCCACATTAACGAATTTTTTAATCCTAATTGGTACAGAATAGTGGTGACCTAAGTGACGTCTCTCAAAGAGACCCTCCTGGGTGGTTGTTCTTAAGCTATCTGCCACTTACATATTTTTTAGTATTTAAATTATTTAATGAAAATAAAATTAATTTGTTCTGATTAAAACATAAAAATATGAAACCAAATATAAATAAAAACACATGTTTTGAAATATAGACTCTGAACTTGAGTGGTCACCAATGAATACCATCACTGCCACATAAATATTTACCTCCCTCCTAGTAAATATGTACTTCCCACAGTACAAGAACATATATTCTTTTTTACATATATCTGAATGTATAATTTGCAAGTGACCTCCAATAACATCATACAATCACAACATATAAGGTTACACAATCTAATGATTCCTCGACCAAGAACACCCCACTGGATTCCCCTATAGTGGACACACACCCATTCAACACCAATATACATACTACACTATATTGTAACATGAAATATATTAATGTATTGAATGATTTTCAATTACATGGTTGAAAAAATAATGATGCGGGGAATAATAAATTTCAACTACACCTTATTCAGGATCCCCAATTGTAACAAACAATATACTAATTACCTTGATCAAGGTGTTATTATGGTTTTGAGTTCCCATTTTTCAAAATTCAATGCATGATCTTGTTAATATTTTGTATTCTGATTCAAGTTTATTATTTTGTTTTGGGATTTGGATTTAATTTTGTGTGAATGAGGATGTAAATTATGGTATTTGTGGGGATGGTTTCAGGCTTCGTATAAGGTTTAAAAACATGGAGTGGGGTTTTGGTGTGTTTGTCAGAATGAGCCCCATAAATTTGTGGTTACAAAAGGCCTACCATATTTCACATGGGTTCCTTCAAAACTCTGGTGGATCATCTAGTATCTTACAAGAATACCATTGGTGTTTTGGGGGATCCCTCCAGAGTTTTGGTGTGTTCCAGACAACACTTTTAAGGGACTAAAATGGTATTTGTACCTAACGTCACATAACACCCCTAAAACAGAAACCTCAACCTTCATTTCTCCCTATACACTCATATACCCAGCATAGACCATGGTGACCATGTCAATCTCCTTCCTTTTGTTTATGGATCATGATTGATTCAAGGGATGTTTCTTGACCAGTTTTAGGTAGAGTCACTCCATCTATTCTTTTATATTTTACACTTCCTCATATCACTATTACTTTACTATATATGTGTATGTCTTATGATTTCACTAAGTTAACAGGGAAATCCATTCAATTAGCTAATATTTTTTTATAAGAGTTAAGGGGGACCTTGGTTATCCACATTTATTTAGTGGTGGTTTTCAGAAAACTGTCATTATTTCCTAATTGTTTTTATAAAAATTTCTACTAAAATGAAAATAAATTTGATTTTAAAAATAATTTCAAAAATTCAAAATAAAATCAAAAAAATTTATATAAATGATTTTAAAACATATTTTAAATCCCATCATGGAAAACCAATGCTAAATCTGGTTTTTCCTATACTGAATAACCTATTTCTGTATCAATGTCAGAGGACATTGGTGGAATGTGAGGATATGGAAATGGTTTAAAATTTTATATAATTATAGATAATAATAGATATCATTGATCAAAATAATGTGATTGATCAATTTGAATTTAGGGATTTAAAATCCATAAATCTATTATTATTTGATAGTCCATTTGATTCATGAAATATAAATGTAATATGATAAAAATTTTATATTAAAGATCTCTTTACTATAATCAAGGAATTATTTTACAATCTAAGAATATAAGGAAATATACATACATGATATGTTTCTATTTTATAAACATAATTTTATCATTTGGTTGGGATTAAATCAATATATAATTAATCCCTTACTCCTTGAAATGAATATCAAAAAATCATTTTTTTTCAGAAGCACTAAAATTCATATTTATTGATTTGTAAGACTCATAAATGAGTGGAAAGTCAATCTGTATATCATTAACTATCTTAAAAAACCTATATGGTCAGAATTATCTATCAAATATAATACATTAATCTCTAAAACTACATTGAATGCTCAACATAAACTATTTTATAAATGTTTAACCATATAACCCTTCAAAAATATTAATATAAAAAACAATATAAATACGTTCACTGAATTTCAAAAATGAACAAACTATTATTCCCCTTAACAACAAAAAGATTATCTTAAGTGTCTCATACCGTGCTTATGGATACCATAATCCTATATTATTTGAAAACATGGTAATAACTAAAATTATCCTAGAACTATATTAACATCATGTATTCATCTATATTATTTGAATAAAACATAGATTATAGGTTATATTCGTTAAATTGACAAAATGTTTTAAACAACATCAATTATAGTGTAAATCAATTATTCATAAAATCGTTAATTAGTTATAAGATATTAAATAATATCATAATTACATTATCCATACCAATTATCTATTTATTCCAACAACATTATCTCAATATCAAAATCATATAATGGGTTATGTGCCCTTTAATCTAGTGTATTCTAAGAAGATAAACTTTCCAAAGAATCTTCTTTCTTGGTCATTGTTACCATTCAGTATACACATTCAAATCCTTAATGAAATAGTTATGGATTACATAATTATAAATTTTATAATTATTATAACTAAGATATTATTAAATAAATACTCAAATGAAATAATTATTGGATCCAAACACTATAAAATTGATAATTTATCTTTGTTTGTCTTTATAGAATAATATAGACTATGATCCATCAGATTCTTTTGAGAATTATTCTTTTGGAACTTGGGGAATTCATATTCATAGTACTCCTTCTCCATACAGATTAATCATTGAACATTTGAATCCATTTTTTCGATTGAAATAGCAAGAATAATGGAATTCTTCTCCACACTTGAAGAAACCGATTTTTTCTTTAATGCTTTTTCCAATGTATTTCCTTCCAAAATTATTATATGTTAGAAAATTGTTCTCTTCAATTCTTTCTGTTATACATAATTTTATTTTGTATCTTCTTCTACTCTTACTTACCTTCAAATCCACAATAAATTGATAATTAATTTTCTATCTTATTAACACATGATATTTTGTCCTCATATGATGGGAATGTTTGGGAGAATAGTTCTCTTTGAATGATGGGATTAAGAAAATAAATTATATAGTCATTGTTACTCTTAGGGTTTCATAAATTTGTGAGATTATCTTTACTTCGAGAATAATCCATTTTATAATAATATAATACACTATATTAGTTCTTATCATTATGAAAAATATTTTATAATCCAAAAACTAGAATAATATTTTACAAAAAACAAATAATTTATTCAAATATAATCTCATAGTCAATAACATGGTTGCATATGGGATATCGTTATTTCAAATCATTTATAATGTTTTTGAAGAAAAAATTAATTGATCTAACTATATCCTCTATGTGTGTCAAACCAAGCATGAAATAACCATTGTTGTCACACCCCATGTGATGATCAGGTCCCAAAACAATTCACCCTTTTATGAGTTATTACCCACAGGTTCATCTATGTTATATCCTTGTTCACTTTTAGTATCTCGATTGGGATGCATATCATGAAAAAACAAAATAATATATATCTTTCAAATATATTTGGATGTTAATCTATACATATCATTGTTGTATATCATAGGGTTATTTTCTGTAATTAATGTTTTTTTAAATCTAGGTCCTAATGTTTTTACTAAACTTCCTCTAATACCAACTATAATGACCCAAACCCTATAATCATGGAGTAGGTTCCTTACATTATAAAATTATAATAATATACAAATAACTGGATCATAGGGGTCTAAATTGTTTAGTAGTCTTGGTAAATCAGATATATATAAGATTCCCATATTGAATTTTAGAATACAAATTAGAACATTTGTTGGAGAATATCGTTATTTACCTCTAGAATATCCTTTTATATCAAACATAGTACACTTCTCGGATTGTTGGTGTAGGATAAAAATATGGTTGATCTCAAATGTTTAGAAAGTGTTTGTTATAACGAATGCTATCATTAATCAATAAGAATAATCAATATATAAATTTATATAACGGAACACAAAAGAATTCTAAAAAACATTACTATCATGGTAATATTTTCTCAAATAAATATAGGCTGTTAAATAACTAATAAATCCTTCCATTTAATCAATATACTAAATATGAAGTGCATCATGAGATAATATCATGGTGAAAATATCAGGGATAATAAGATAACTGAATTATCAAGGAGGGAAATACTTAATTATTGGGTGTCATTTCTTTGGTACCTGATGCATATACCATCAAGTCCATTTAAATGGATGTTTATAACTACTGGGTATAAATCAGTTTAGTTTTTCCAACTATATGTCTACTATCATGACTATTGAAAATATATTCTGAAGCATATTTTTACAAACCCATTCAGTTTCACCAAGTAATTTGACTCATTAAAATATTTATACACCTAATGTAACGCCCCGACCCCAGTTACCCCGAGTCGGTGCCTTATTACATAACATTGGCATGATCACAAGAAAGATAAAATCTCGAAAGACTGATTGGTTTAGTAGCCTTGGAAACACTAGATATATTCATAAAGTTTTACGTTAAATCATGAAGTGAAAAACTACTACAACAACATATTGTCTCCATAATCCACACTATTATCTCCTCATAATATCCCTACAGGTGATTCATAACTTACTTCTTCACATCCTGGGAAAAATAAAACATAGAAAAGGGGTGAGCTCAAATGCCCAGTAAGGATAACAATATAGCGGAAACTTTCATAAATAAGAATAAAAATTTAAGGAAATGTATAACTAAAACAAAAGTTTTTTAAACATGAACTTCAACATAGTATGGAAAAATTAAAATATAATAATGACATTTACTTATTCACATGGATATTTTACTAATCGAATAATCACATGCAATATCAATAACCACTTTCATAATGATGGAATGCATAATGCCATACTATTATAACCACATAGCCAAGGACTTGTGCCAAGACTACAAATAAGATTTTTCCAAGGCCTTGTTCCAAGACACTAGTTTGTCTCATGAGACCTACCGATGCATCGAGGAGCCATAGCCGGCTCCACCCGTCACATATTAAGTCAAATGCATTCCCATATGAAAAGGTTAAACATAACATAAACATTCGTATTAAAACTAGCATTCAAAATGTCAATACTTTCACCATAAACCATGAATGGTATAATAATAGCACATCCACAGTCAAACATATCACAAAACCTTAAATACAATATAGAAGTTTTGTATCATAATAAATCAACTTTAAATAAGCGTAAAATCCATCAAATGATGTTGACATAGATGAAATCGAAATTCATTTTAAAGAAATATCTCTTTCTATTTTTGAAATCATTTAAGAGTCATATATATGTAAAATAAAACATTTTCTTTGAAAATATTCTTATAAGATTGTAAGGGAAGCTTCGAAGATTTTATAATGGGGAAAAATAGCCGCACCCACCGTATAAGTTAAAAAAACATTCTTACCTTAATTATGTCGAAAAGATTAAAAGCACCTTGTTTGGAAAATGATGGAAAGATTCCTTTATAAAAATAATATAAAAAGTCAAACAAGGGTATGAATGACTTTAACCAATATTCTTTTAAATAGTAAAAATGTTTTGAAATACATTTTTAAGAAACATGGATGTGGATGATAAAGAGATCCCAGTGGATTATTACGTATAAACAACCTCAGATGATGAAGAGATTGTGAAATAACCCTTACCTTATACTTTTCCATGGTTGGGGTAGGTTAACTTCTAGTATAATGGTGAAATAATTGTTATTAAATTATACAGGAATCATATAAATTCATATGATATCATATATGATCTTTTAACATTTCTTTGTTAATAATATCTTAGTATTATCGTCATTTCGGGTGTTAACTTACTCATTTTCTTTTATATGTTTTGTTACATAAGCCATGTTTGTAATGGATAGGTTGTATATTATTCATATACAGAATGATATAAAGTCCATAAACATTATTTTTAAATTATCAAATGATAATTATACTTGAATGGATACGATGGAGAATGAATCTCATCGCGTTCGTGGAGACGGTAGTCCGTACATACGCACGAGCGACAATATCATTCTTTTGTTATTTAAATAATATATAAGTGGATATTATATCATATATATAGAATCATTATCATGTTACATTTATTATTTACATGAATTACACATCATTATTATACCCATCCAAATAATAATTTATTGAATAACAATTACACCACGTCGTGGAGATGGTAAGCTGTACGTACGCACGTATGGTGACATGTTATTCAAAGGTTGGATAGAATACTGAATATGGTTGTACCATATTTATAATAACATCAAATTATATATATGATACTGTAGTTGTTATTTTAGAATGGTAATAACAAAGGAAGAAGAAGTGGAAGAAGAAAGGAACTTGGAAAAGGGTGGTGAAATCATTACCTCTTCTTCGGGTTCTTCCTTTTGATTTGATCAAAATGGCTACTTAGGTTGTCATTCTGATCAAACTAAGGCCTCTAGGTTGTAGTGAGGGAAGTTGGGAGAGTATTTGGGCAGAGTTTGGCCGAACCAAAAGGCTTTGAAGGTGTGAATAAATGAGAAGGAGGAGTGCCTTTTTATAAGAGGGGTGAGGGGCACCTTTGGAAAAGCTAGAAATATTAATTTATAATAAATTCATATTCGGTTTATAATGGCTCCAAAGTTGATTATTTAAATTCTAATGTGGGGATAGGTCGAAAACCATTCAACCAATAGAATTTAGACAGGTTTGGGTTACTATATTATCCTTATCTTTAAGTATTAACTCTTAGTTAATTAGTTTGATATGTACCATGTCACTTTTTATTTTTATATTATATAGTTCATGAAATTACTATATACATCCAATAGACCCCCAAGTGGACCATTAATGATACAACTATCATGATATAAGTCTCTTTGCCTAACCTTAGATTTTTAGATATTTAATATCAATTAATAATATAATATTTTTTTAAAAACTCTTTTATGTCAATTTTGACACTATTCAATAGTTGATTTTTTTGAAACTCATAACATATTGATTACTTCAAAAAACGTTACTTAAATAAATCCTAATATGTCATGTTATCCTATAAAATTATTTTATTTCATTAAAAGTCTCAAATTTTATTTATTTGGGTATTTATAATATCCATTATTTTAAATTTTCACTATTATGGTAATTACTGCATCATCATTGTGTCATTAATAAATTATATTATGTAATCTCTAAAAATTATAAATAAAATATAATTATGAAATAAATCTTTTTATCTTTCTAATGAATATATATAGTATAAAATAAAACATATGTAACGTTATGTAAATTTTTTTTTTGATAAAAGATATATGCTTGTGTCATTTTTGTATTCATTTTAACTTAATTAAAATAAAGTGTCCCTATCACCTACAAGTGGCTCCATGGGGTCCCAAAATCTACCCAAAGATGCCTATGGTCTGAAATGTATCAACAAATAAGGCTAGGACATGTTTTAGGGTAATTTAGTATTATTATAATAGTATTTTTTAACCCTTATTTATCGGATTTACCTTTAACCATGGTAAATAAAATATTTACCGAAGTAATTATTCAAAATGTCTAAAAATAAAAGTTACCTATTTACACAATTTGAACATCCTGATTCCAAATATGGAATCCATTTTTCCAAATTCAGAACACAGAAGTGGCAGAAAATTAATTTAAAATTAGTTCTCATTGTTAAAACAAAAAGCATGTTTTTAAGAGATAATAACTATCAAAAGGCTGACACTTCTTTATGTCCAGTTTAATTGTAAAATTATTTCCAATGACGAACATTATATTAAATGGTAAAAATATATTCTAAATATACTTTAAAACCACTCAAATTCATAATTTATCACTATTAATTATTTTGATTAAAAAAGTTGTTTTTAATTAAAATTTAGTAATTTTCACTATTCATCAAAATATTAAAGTTATCCGAAAAGTACCAAAATTTCACCTTAGGCTAAATTTGATATTATGAATCCAAAAATGAAGTCAATTTTAAAATATAAAATATATATAATTTCAAAAAGTAGGTATTAATATTCATAACGGCTAGTTTGATTGGTTATGATATGTTAGAACTCGATGTTGCGTACAACACACGCTGTCACATTATTCAAAGAGAAGCGTACCGTAGAAGCTTGGGGTGTTACATTCTTCCCTACTTCAAATAATTTCATCCTCGAAATTTCCTGAATACTACCACATGAAAATACTCGGGTGTTTCTTCATCATAAGTTCCTCCGGTTCTCAGGTTGCCTCTTCCATCTTATGGTTTCTCCACAAAACTTTTACCAGAGGCGTTGTCCGGTTTCTTAGTACATGTTCTCTCATATCAAGAATCCTGACGGGCTCTTCGAAATAAGATAGATCGGGTTCCAGTTCTAATTCTTCATAAGTGAGTACATGCGTTGGGTCAGGCATGTATTTCCTTAACAGAGATACGTGGAACACATCGTGAACTTTGGAGAGACTTGGCGGCATTGCCAATCAGTAAGCTACAGCCCCAATTCTTTCTAGAATTTCGAAAGGTTCGATTTACCTGGGTCACAATTTACCTTTCTTACCAAAACGTATGACTCCCTTCCATGGAGATACCTTCAGGAAAACATTATCACCGACTTGAAATTCCAAATCCTTAATTCGATTATCGGCATAGCTCTTCTGCCGATTTTGAGCCGCTTTGATGTGATTTTGGATTACCTTCACCTTTTCCATCGTTTCCTCCACCAGTTCTAGACCTACAAGTTTTCTTTCACCAACGTCATCTCAACAGGTTGGTGTGTGACATCTCTTTCCATATAACGCTTCATATGGTGCCATCTGAATACTCTAATGGAAGCTATTGTTATAGGAAAATTCTACCAGAGGTAAATACTCATCCCACATACCCTGAAAGTCAAGTGAGCAGGATCTCAACATGTCTTCTAAGGTTTGAATAGTCCATTCTGATTGTCTATCTGTCTGAGGGTGGTATGCAGTGCTCAAATGAAGTTCAGTATCCAGGGATTTCTAAATACTTTTCCAGAATCATGTAGTAAAAGAGGGATCAAGATCAGAAACAATCAATAGGGGTACTCCATGAAGTCTCACAACTTCATTAATATATTGTCTTTCTAGACGTTCTAGGGGTAGATCTTCTCTTGTAGAAAGAAAACGTGCTGACTTGGTAAGACGATCAACAATAACCCATATTGCATCATTCCTTCTAGGAGTATTTGGTAGTCCCATGAAAAATACCATCGAAATATTGTCCCATTTCCACTCCAGTATGGGAAGAGGTTGCATGACTCCTCCAGGCTGTTTCCTTCCAGCTTTCACCTGTTGACAAACCATACATCTTGACACAAAATCAGAAATATCCCTCTTCATGTTGTCCCACCAAAAATGTTCCATCAAATCTCTATACATTTTTGTGCTCCCAAGATGTATAGAGAAATTGGAACTATGAGCATCAACCAGCAATTCCCTTTTTAGATCAGGTATATCGGGAACACAAAGTCTCTTCCCAAATTTCAAAATTCCATCTTCATACACAAAGTCTCTCAATCTCCCATCATTTACAGCTTTAATCTTCTTTTGAAATTCGTCATCATCGGTCTGAGAACTCTTAATCCTTTCTAGTAAAGATGGTTTGGAAACCATTTGAAAAATCATTGATGTTTCACCTTCCCTGGTTATTCCCATGTCCATCTTCACTAGATCCATGAAAATTGGATCCCTTTCAATTCTCATATTGTTCAAAACTCAATGATCTTTTCTGCTCAAAGCATCTTCCACCTTTTTTGCCTTCCCCGGGTGGTAGTGTATCGTACAATCATAATCCTTGAGTAATTCAAGCCATCTCCTTTGCCTCATGTTGATTTCTTTTTGTGAGAAAATATACTTCAAACTCTTGTGATCAGTATAAATCTCACATTTTTCACCATAGAGGTAGTGCCTCCATATCTTCACAGATAAGATCCCAGCTGCTAACTCGAGATCATGAGTAGGATAGTTTTGTTCATGAATTTTCAACGGTCGTGATGCATAGTCAATAACCCTATCATTATGCACAAGGACACAACCAAGTCCTTTCTTCGATGCATCACTATAAATAATGAACCCATCATTCCCCGATGGTAGAGTCAATATAGGAGCATTGACTAATCTTCTCTTTAGTTCTTCGAAACATTCTTCACACTCTTTTGTCCAAACAAATTTAACCCCTTTACGTGTGAGCTTCGTTAATGGGTTATCCAATCGGGCAAAATTCTGGACGAAACGTCGATCATAACCTGCTAAACCAATAAAACTATGTACCTCAGTTATACTCATCGGTGATGGCCATTCTTGGATTTCCATAGTCTTAGAAGGATTAACAAAGATTCCATCTTTTGAGACAATATGTCCTAGAAAAGAAATCTCTTGAAGCCAGAATTCACACTTGCTAAACATCCCATATAATTCATGACTTCTCAGAGTCTTCAGGATAATGCTCAAGTGATTTTCATGGTCTTCATAGATTTTTGAGTATACCACGATATCATCAATAAATACCACCACAAATTCATCAAGATACTCCTTGAAAACTCTATTCATCAGATCCATGAATACAGAGGGTGTATTAGTCAATCCAAAAGGCATTACAGTAAACTCGTAATACCCGTACCTGGTTCGAAATGTTGTCTTCGGAATGTCTTCCTTCTTCACACACAACTGATGCTATCCAGATCGAAGGTCAATCTTTGAAAAGTATTGAGATCCATGCAGTTGGTCAAATAAATCATCAATTCGAGGTAGGGGATACATGTTCATTATTGTTATAACATTGATCTCCCTGTAGTCGACACATAACCTCATAGATCCATCTTTATTTTTAACAAAAAGAACATGGTCTCCCCATGGAGAAACACTAGGGTGAATAAGTTCCTTATTACTCAATTCCTCTAGTTGTTTCTTTAGTTCAACTAATTCTATAGTGGCTATTCTATAAGGGGTCTTCGATATAGGCCTTGATCCAGGAATTAAATCAATGGAAAACTCAACTTCTCATTCTAGAGGATGTCTAGGTAAATCTTCCGGAAATACATCTACATATTATTTCAAAATAGATACATCCTCTATTTGAACATTCCTTTCCTCACCCACAGTTATTTCATTGTCTTCCTCCCCAATAATTGAATTTAGTTGAGCTACTGGGGGTGGATCTAGATAAGAATTAGGTGGTGACGATTCTGCTCTAAAGATAAGGTGTTCCTTATCATCATCATCAAGAATCGTAACCTCTATATTCTTACAATAAATCTTCGCATCATAGTTCGAAATCCAGTCCATACCGAGGATTATATCTAACGCAATCATAGGTATGACGATGAGATCAGCATATAAAGAACATTTATGTGCTCTAATGGGGACTGATTCACAAAACATTATTGCAATTATACTTCTCTTAAAAGTTTTAACTGATAACTCCCTTGTTAAATCAAATTGGGAATATCTAATTTTCTTAGCAAACTGGGATGATATTATAAGGCCCCAACCTTAAACCTTACTTTATCTTGAGTTATTACAAGATTACACATTGAGGATCTTTTCAGGTTTAGAGTTTTAGAGAATTAGATCATGAAACTGGCATTACATTCCACATTTAAACAAAGTGGTTACATAAAAGATAGTATTCATTCATCCCATCAACGGAAACATATTGAAAATAAAACATGTATTCTTTCTTGACAAATCCTTGACACTATCATCACATCATGTACCTTTCCCTTGACATGTGAAAAACATTTCAAAAACGTGGGATGAGCATAAAAAGCCCAGTAAGGGTTATTCAAATATGGAAAGGAAACATGAGTTCATATATACATAAGAATGAAATCATACTTTACCCATAAAACATAGGAAATTTAACATACCTCATCAAAACATGAATTGATCATAGAAAACATAAGACATAAAGGTAACTTGAGGCATTCATAACATTCTTACGTAGGGAGTAACCCTCTTGTTTACGTTTGGAATACCCATCACAGTATATTCCCTAAATCTCTTCGGAGAAACCTTAACGTTTCACTCCTTTGTGTAACCCAATGCACTGAAGAGCTATATCGGGCTCACCTGCCCTTAGTTTGTCATGGAACCACCCGTCTTCATAATAATGCCCAAGAACCCCAACATAATCGTATCACATAAAACATGCATAAAGGAAACATAACATTTCAAACTTTCAATCACAAGATATCAATAAAACACATTGATATAAAAACATTATGAAAACCATTTTCAATACCAAAATAAAAGAAAATTAAAATATGGTATTTATTTTTCTTTTAAAAAGAAGTTATGGCTTGTAGAGGAAGCCGAAACTCAAATAATAGTCACGGCGGCGGAGAAGTCATTGTCACCGCATACGTACGACAAAAACATTCCCTTTTGTCGTTTAGTAAAAAGCTTCATATAAAATATATTCCTTTTGGATAAACGTAAAAGTCAAAGGGTTTTATACACCTTATGAAAGAAGGTTGTGTATCAAACAAAATATGCCTCAATGAAAGTAGATTGAGACGAAGTCCCATACAAAGACGATATCCTTGGTTTAAGGATAAATCAATTACATAATTATGTGTGAGAAATGAATACACCAAATATAAGTGGATATTAAGTGTAAAATAATCAATGTTCATTCACACATATTCAAAAGATGACATATTCAATAACTACATGTTGAACCCAAAGAAATCGAAATTGGGTTAAGAAATTCCTTTGACAGCCTAACAACGTCACATAAAAATGAGTTGATGAGAGATAAAAAGTGTATCTCATCACTTGGACATAAAATTTACATCAATAAGGATATATGAGAACATATCCCAACATAACAATATGTAAATTAAAATACCCAACAAAAGAAGTCTTTTAAAAAAAGAGGAGGGTGAAAGGTTCCCTTACCGACATGGTTATCTTTCAAAACATACACCCCATGAAAGAAGGAAAATAAATCATTGATGTAAATACTCAAAAACGAAATTATATTACACAAAGAGTAGAATAATGGGAATTACATACATCACTCAATGTTAATTGTGGCAAATGTAGCATAAATCTCACGTGAATAAAAGTGAGATGAAAAATCCCTTACGAAAACTCGGCAGCCTAACGGCGCCACATAAAACTTACAAAAATGGATTGATGAGATCAAATAGGGTATCTCATCATATTAACATAAAGTTTATATAAAGAGGAATATAAAAGAACATCCCCCAACAAAACAAAGAGGAGCTTAAAAGAAGTGACATAAAGAAGAGTACTTAAAAAGAAAGAGAGAGGTTAGATCTCTTTCGAAAATTCGGCAGCCTAACGGCGCCACTCAAAACATCCAAAATGGATTGATGAGAGAGAATAGGGTCTCTCATCACATGAAAATAAAAATTACAGTAAGTGTAATATAAAATAACATCCCAAAAAAAATATGAGCTTTGAAGGGAATGACATAAAAGAGTGTACTTAAAAAAAGAGTGGAGTAAGATCCCTTACCTCAAGTCCAACTTGTATTGTTCGTTTCTTTATATTCCTGAATAATAAACTTTGGTCAATTTATAATTGCTTAAGTAACTCCATTAGAGATTATTATTCAGTTCATATCACATATTATAATGTTATAATAATTGTTTAATAATGTTAGTTCATAGTAGACGTTTTTGCCAATGTTTGGTACATGAGTCAAAAATGAACTTGTTTGAAAAAAGATTGCCCATGTAGTTATAAGTAAATAATTTACAGAAGAGTATTAATGATTAAAATATCATATATATCCAGTAAATATTTATTTCAAACTATTCCATATCATTTGGAGATAAAAAACGAAAAGCACCGTTCATGGAGACGGTAGGCCGTACGTACGCATGAACGCTACTTTCTTTTTTTGTCATATTAATGGAATTAAAACAAAATGAGAGATATATATATATATATGTTATAATTACAGAATGATATACATAATTTTTAAGTGATATATTACATGTATATCCATTATATATATGTACTTATAGTATTACATAACATTTTGAGATAAGAAATGAAATGTACCGTTCATGGAGACGGTAAGCCGTACGTACGCATGAACGCTACTTCCATTTATATTTCATATTTAATGGAATTAAAACATAATGATACATAATAGTATTTTAATTACAGTATGGTATCATATATAATATCATTAAATATATCCTTTATACGTACCACATATGGTATTAACGAATCAAATCACTTTGAGGGGGCGGTAGTCCGCACTTCCTTAAATGAAGATATCGCGTTTACCCATAATGGAAACCATAAAGGTATGCCCAAAATGAAAAATACAGGAGATTAAGGAAATCATAAACATATTATATATCATATATAAATATAGTGTCATCTTAATGGCCACCTTTGAAGGTGTTAAAAGAATGTTGAACAATCATCGTTTCGGGAGGCCGAAATTCGCCATCCACGGAAACAGTATGTTCTTTAACCATTATATGTAGGTGTGTGAAAGCGTAGATCGAATAATTCTTATAACAACATCCTATCATATTTATAATACTGGATTTGTTACAAAAGAAATGAATAAAAATAGTTTAGGGGGTTGGAGAAGCAAAATAAAACAAAAGTACTCAAGTGAAGACATTACCTTAAAATCTGGTAACTCCCTTTGGTTTGCGCTGAAATGCTTTTTTGGGAAGACTTATGCCCAATGTGAGGCTTCAAGGAGTAAGAGAGGGAAGTTTAGAGACAAAATGGTCAGTGTTTGGTCGAGACAAAGGCTTTGGGAGTGTGGGTAAAGAGGTAGGGGTGGTGGCCTTTTATAAAAGGAGAGGAGGGGCACTCTTGTAAAGTTACAAAATGTTACATTATTTTCAAAAGAGTTTCGGATTTTAAAGGTCCCACATTGATGTAGTTCGAGGATGAGGTGATAAGGCTTCTAATTCCAGTCATCCAATAGGTTTTGGACATGTGTAGGTCTTAGATATTACATTATCTTTCCATTTTATTTAAATCGTTAAATAATGAGGTCATCGCTGCATCATCATGATGTCATAAATAATTTAATTTATTTAATGTCTAAAAATTATAAAAAAATACTATGATGTAGGAAATCTTTTTATATTTCCAATTAATATTTATAGTCAAAAATATGATTTGTATAACCCCATGTAAAAATTGTTTTAGTAAAACATTTCATGTTTGTCTCATTTTTACTTTAACTTTAAATAAAATGATATTAATGTCATTTTCCAACCATAGTGGCTTCATGGGGTCCCCAAGTTGACCCATGGGTTGTCTTAGTCGGCCATGACACATCCAATGAGGTTAGAACATGTGTAAAGTTAATTTCATATTATTAAAACATTATTTTTACCTTAAACTACACTAATTACCTCTAATCGCGATTAAAAACTTAATAAGTTACTATTCACCAAAAAATTATTTTTATCCCATTGAACCACATTTTACGTCTTAATGACAACCATGTATGTTAGATTTTTGAAATTCAAAACAATAAGATGGAAAATTTTCATTTAAATGGAAAAATCAATTTTTATAAGTACCACTTAGTGAATTCACTATTCATCAAAAATTGAAGTTTTTCAGAAAAATCCCAAAAATCCGCCCTAAGATATATTTGACATTCCGAATTCAAAAATGAAGTCTATTTTACAAAATTCAAAACATATAAGTCACATTAATTAATTTAATAATTAATTCCCGTTGTCAGATCAAATAGCGTGTTTTTGTGAAACAATAAGTATCAAAATATTGACACTAGTTTAAGTCTGATTTCAAAGTGAAATTAATTACAACGACCACTATTGGATTTAATGGTAAAAATATATTCTAATTTCACTTTAAAACCAATTAAAAAGATAATCTAATCATATAAATAAATTAGATTAAAACAAGGTTTTGAATTAAAATACAACATTTTACACTATTCATTTAAAAATGAACTTTATCGGAAAGATACCAAAAATTAACACAAAGTAAATTTTGATGTCCCAATTCTTAAGAAGATTTTTATTTGGTCCAATTAAATGTATAAGAGTGAAGAAAACTATATTTAATGATGGTTCTCCATCAAAAGGGGATAAGTGACCCTTTAGTGAAACCAGGGCACATACGCCTAAAATTGAATTCTTTCCGTATTTTTAGCCTTTATCTATTATTGGATAAATGAAAAAACATTTATAAACATATATAATCATATTTTAGTTATTTCTATCCATTCCCGCAAATACAACAGCTACATGTTAAATACCATTTAAAATAATATTATTTTATTATTAGAGTGCAACGTAAGAATCCCAAGAAACTCGTTGTTGCGTGTTGGGTACGCCATCGAGCATAGTGTCCCCTTTAAAGTCATATTAATACATTATTCAAAAATATGGATAAATATGAAAATGTCATATTCTTTATTTACCTAGGGTGTTACATCC
Source organism: Viscum album (assembly GCA_963277665.1). NCBI lineage: Eukaryota > Viridiplantae > Streptophyta > Magnoliopsida > Santalales > Viscaceae > Viscum > Viscum album. The sequence goes on from OY728137.1 coordinate 1,024,127,659, forward strand.
TTCCCCCCTTTTGGAAATTGCGTCCTCGCAATTTTTAAAATTGAGCTTGGAACCATCCTTGAAAGTCCCACATCGGAACAAGAGTTGGTAAAACAATCATTTTAAAATAAAGAAAGATAAGTAAAATGGTCACCCAAGTTAACCCATACTAGGACTCCATGTAGGAAAACATGGACATGGAGGAGAAAACATAGGGTCATGTTCTGATGCAGAGTGATAGAAAACATGTTTTGGAGAAAGTTAACCACAAGAAAATCACAAACTTGTGATGGGTTAAACGGTATTCGATTCCCCAGTAGGAAAAGTTAATAGACAACATTTTTGTTTTAAGTTACTTTTTATTGAGTAATTTATTCATAAGGAAACATAATCACTTATCATGTTGACTTTCAACTTTTACTAGATTCCTTAATCAAACTCATATTTTTTCCAAAAGATGAGTATTTAGGGAGACTTGTTCGCATTAAGAGTACTATAATAAAATTATAGAGAATTACCTAATCCACAAAAGAGAACTATATACATCCCATGTCTTTAGGACTTAACCAAAACCAAAACTAGAAAGGTTAGTACAAGGTCAGATAATCCAAAAAAGGATAACCCTTTATAAAAAGAAAATCTATTCTTAATCTCAATATTTGTCCAACAAAACCCAAAGTTCAACGAGGACCATCCGATAAAAAATTTGTCCATAACATTCTTCAAAGTAAAACAATATAATATTGAAACACAAATATTTGAAGGATTTAGTAACATAGTCTTCCAAGTTAAATCGTAACATTTATCTCCAAACAATATCAATTGCTCCTAAAGTCTCGTATTGAAAAGTAATTAACCTAATCAAATATCCTCCATGATAGGTTAATCATTTTCATAAATAACACAAAATAAACTTACTCTTAATTCATAAAATCATCTAACTAAAAAGAATCGGTCAAACTAACAAGGGACTTCACGTAGTCTAGTGGTAGGCGATAAATACCAGTCGCACTTTGGATGTGGGTTCGATTCCCGCAGCTTTGTCTGACGCGACGGGTTGTCACACGGTCTGCGTGTTGTCATTTTTCCAAAACTATATAATTCGTAAATCATTCCCAAAAAGAGATCAAATCATCAAAAATGATCGTAACATATTTTAACCTCAAGTTTATCTCCTGCCTTTCATTTTCCAACATATCATATAATAACCCATAATTAACTCAAATGTAAAGATCTTATAAACTTTAATGGTTACCTTTATAATTATTACCGGAACTTCCACATGGATTGGTCATCTCGTACATGATGCATTAAAGATCATACCAAGGTTCAAGTGGTTGATCATGACTCCTTGATAGTTGGTTTAGAACAACCATGAGTTTCCTCATTGAATCCCCCATTTTATCTAGTATCATAATCATAGAACCACCACAGTTTTCTTCAAACCTGTTGTCTCTTTGGTGCCAGCTAGATCCATCCATTCACTAAAAACAGAAATGTCAGTGTGAGTATATCAACAAAACCATCATTTACTAATGAGGAAGGTAAACACTAAGATACACTTACTCATTCACTTTATCTAAAACTAGGACTCTTTCTGAAATCCTAACCATTATGGTAATGTCAGTTATGCTTAAAGAATACCCTAACCTCTAAAGTTATCTAAACCGACCTTTGATACCAACTATAAGGCCCCAGCCTTAAACCTTACTTAATCTTGAGTTATTACAAGATTACACATTGAGGATCTTTTCAAGTTTAGTGTTTTAGAGAATTAGATCATGAAACTTGCATTACATTCTACATTTAAACAAAGTGGTTACATAAAAGATAGTATTCATTATTCCCATCAACGGAAACATATTGAAAATAAAACATGGATTCTATCTTGACACATCCTTGACACTATCATCACATCATTTACCTTTCCCTTGACCTGTGAAAAACATTTCAAAAACTTTGGATGAGCATAAAAAGCTCAGCAAGGGTTATTAAAATATGGAAAGGAAACATGAGTTCATATATACATAAGAATGAAATCATACTTTACCCATAAAACATAAGCACTTTAACATACCTCATCAAACCATGAATAAATCATAGAAAACATAAGACATAAAGGTAATTTGAGGCATTCATAACATTCTTACGTAGGGAGTAACCCTCTTGGTTACATTTGGAATACCCATCACAGTATATTCCCTAAATCTCTTCGGAGAAACCTTAACGTTTCACTCCTTCGCGTTACCCAATGCATTGAAGAGCTATATCGGGCTCAACCGCCCTTAGTTTATCACGGAACCACCCGTCATCATAATAATTCCCAAGAACCTCAACATAATCGTATCACATAAAACATGTATAAAGGAAACATAACATTTCCACCATTCAATCACAAGATATCAATACAACACATTGATATAAAAACATTATGAAAACCATTTCCAATACCAAAATAAAAGAAAATTAAAACATGGTATTTATTTTTCTTTTAAAAAGAAGGTATGGCTTGTAGAGGAAGTTGAAACTCAAATAACGGTCATGGCGGCGGAGAAGTCATTGTCGCCGCATATGTATGAAAAAAACATTCCCTTTTGTCATTTAGTAAAAATCTTCGTATAAAAAAGATTTCTTTTGGATAAACGTAAAATTAAATGGGGTTTATATGCCGTATAAAAGAAGGTTGTGTATAAAACAAAATATTCCTCAATGAAAGGAGATTGAGACGAAGTCCCATACAAAGACTGTATCCTTGGTTTAAGGATAAATCAATTACATAATTATGTGTGACAAATGAATACACCAAATATAAGTGGATATTAAGTGTAAAATAATCAAAGGTCATTCACACATATTCAAAATATGACATATTCAATAACTACATGTTGAACCCAAAGAAATCGAAATTGGGTTAAGAAGTTCCCTTGACAGCCTAACGGCGTCACATCAAAATGGGTTGATGAGATATAAAAAGTGTATCTCATCACTTGGAAATAAAATTTACATCAATAAGTATATATGAGAACATATCCCAACATAACAATATGTAAATTAAAAGACCCAACAAAAGATGTATTTTAAAAAAAGAGGAGGGTGAAAGGTTCCCTTACCGACTTGGGTATCTTTCAAAACATACACCCCATGAAAGAAGGACAATAAAGCATTGATGTAAATACTCATAAACGAAATTATATTACACAAAGAGTAGAATAATGGTTAGTACATACACCACTCAAAGGAAATTGTGGCAAATGTAGCATAAATCTCACGGGAATAAAAGTGAGATGAAAAATCCCTTACGAAAACTCGGCAGCCTAACAGCGCCACATAAAACTTAAAAAAATGGATTGATGAGATCAAAAAGGGTATCTCATCATATCAACTTAAACATTATATAAAGGGGAATATAGAGGGACATCCCCCCCACATAACAATGAGGATCTTAAAAGAAGTGACATAAAGGAGAGTACTTAAAAAGAAAGAGAGAGGTTAAATCTCTTACAAAAATTCGGCATCCTAACGGTGCCACTCAAAACTTCCAAAATGGATTGATGAGAGAGAATAGGGTTTATCATCACATGAACATAAAAATTAAATTATGTGTAATATAAAATAACATCCCAATAAAAAGATGAGCTTTAGAGGGAATGACATAAAAGAGTGTACTTAAAAAGAAAGAGAGGAGTAAGATCCCTTACCTCAAGTCCAACATGTCTTGTTCGTTTCTTTATATTCCTGAATAATAAACTTTGGTCAATTTATAATTTCCTAAGTACCTCTTTTAGAGATTATTATTCAGTTCATATCACATATTATAATGTTATAATAATTGTTTAATAATGTTAGTTCATATCTGACGTTTTTGCCGATGTTTGGTACGTGAGTCAAAAATGAACTTGTTTGAAAAAAGATTTCCCATGTAGTTATAAGTAAATAATTTCCAGAATAGTATTAATGATTAAAATATCATATACATCCAGTAAATATTCATTTCATACTATTCCATATCATTTGGAGATAAAAAACGAAAAGCACCGTTCATGGAGACGGTAGGCCGTACGTACGCATGAACACTACTTTCTTTTGTTGTCATATTAATGGAATTAAAACAAAATGAGAGATATATATATATGTTATAATTACAGAATGATATCCATAATTTTTATGTGATATATTACATATATATCCATTATATATATGTACTTATAGTATTACATAACATTTTGAGATAAGAAATGAAATGTACCGTTCATGGAGACGGTAAGCTGTGTGTACGCATGAACGCTACTTCCATTTCTATTTCATATTTAATGGAATTATAACATAATGATACATAATAGTATTTTAATTCCAGTATGTTATCATATATAATATCATTAAATATATCCTTTATACGTACCACATATGGTATTAACGAATCAAATCACTTTGAGGGGGCAGTAGTCCGCAATTCCTTAAATGAAGATATCGCGTTTACCCATAATGGAAACCATAAAGGTATGCCCAAAATGGAAAATACAGAAGCTTAAGGAAATCATAAAAATATTATATATCATATATAAATATATTTTCATCTTAATGGCCACCTTTGAAGGTGTTAAAAGAATGTTGAACAATCATCGTTTCGGGAGACCGAAATTCGCCATCCACGGAAATAGTATGTTCTTTAACCATTAGATGTAGGTGTGTGAAAGTGTAGCTCAAATAATTCTTATAACAACATCATAGTATATTGATGATACTGGATTTATTACAAAAGAAATGAATAAAAAGTGTTTAGGGGGTTGGAGAAGCAAAATAAAACAAAAGTACTCAAGTGAAGACATTACCTTAAAATCGGGTAACTCCCTTTGGTTTGAGATCAAAGGCTTCCTTGGGAAGAATTATGCCCAAAGTGAGGCTTCAAAGAGTAAGAGAGGGAAGTGGAGAGACAAAATGGTAAGAGGTTGGCCGAGAAAAAGGCTTTGGGGTGTGGGTAAGGAGGTAGGTGTGGGGGCTTTTATAAGAGGAGAGGTGGGGCACTCTTGTAAAGTTACAAAATGTTACTTTATTTTCAAAAGAGTTTCGGATTTTAAAGGTCCCACATTGATTTATTTCGAGGCTAAGGTGATAAGGGTTATAAATCCACTCATCCAATAGGTTTTTTACATTTTTAGTTCTTAGATATTACATTATCTTTCTATTTTATTTAAATCGTTAAATAATGAGGTCATCGCTGCATTATCATGATGTCATAAATAATTTAATTTATATAATGTCTAAAAATTATAAAAAAAATACTATGATGTAGGAAGACTTTTTATCATTCCAATGAATATTTATAGTCAAAATTCTGATTTGTATAACCCCATGTAAAAATTGTTTTAGTAAAACATTTCATGTTTGTCTCATTTTTACTTTAACTTTAAATAAAAAGATATTAATGTCCTTTTCCAACCAAAGTGGCTTCATGAGGTCCCCAAGTTGACCCATGGGTTTTATTGGTCGGCCATGACACATCCAATGAGGTTAGGACATGTTTCATGTTAATTTCATATTATTAAAACATTATTTTTACCTTAAACTACACTAATTACCTCTAATCGTGATTAAAAACTTAATATGTTACTATTCACCAAAAAATTATTTTTATCCCATTGAACCACATTTTACATCTTAATGACAACCATGTATGTCGGATTTTTGAAATTCAAAACACAAATATTGAAAAATTTCATTTAAACGGAAAAATCAGTTTTTATAAGTACCACTTAGTGGTTTCACTATTCATCAAAAATTGAAGTTTTTCAGAAAAATCCCAAAAAAACACCCTAAGCTATATTTGATATTCCGAATTCAAAAATGAAGTCTTTTTTACAAAATTAAAAACATATAAGTCACATTAATTAATTTAATAATTAATTCTCGCTGTCAGTTCAAATAGCGTGTTTTTATGAAACAATAAGTATCAAAAGATTGACACTAGTTTAAGTCTGATTTCAAAGTGAAATTAATTCCAACGACCACAATTGGATTTAATGGTAAAAATATATTCTAATTTCACTTTAAAACCAATTAAATAGATATTATAATCATATAAATAAATTATATTAAAATGAGGTTTTGAATTAAAATACAACATTTTACACTATTCATTTAAAAAAATGAACTTTATCGGAAAGATACCAAAAATTAACACAAAGTAAATTTTGATGTCCCAATTCTTAAGAAGGGTTTTATTTGGTCCAATTTAATGTATAAGAGTGAACAAAACTTTATTTAATGACGGTTCACGATCAAAAGGTGATAAGTGACCCATTAGTGAAAACCAGGGCATATACGCCTAAAATTGAATTATTTCTATATTTTTAGCATTTATCTTTTATTGGATAAATGAAAAAACATTTAAAAACATATATAATCATATTTTAGTTATTTCTATCCATTCCCGCAAATACAACGGCTACATGTTAACTACCATTTAAAATAATATTATTTTATTATTAGAGTACAACGTAAGATTCCCAAGAAACTCGTTGTTGCATGTTGGGTACGCCATCAAGCATAGTGTCCCCATTAAAGTCATATTAATACATTATTCACAAATATGGATAAATATGAAAATTTCATATTCATTATTTACATGGGGTGTTACATCCTTCCCCACTTTTGGGGATTGCGTCCTCGCAATTTTTAAAATTGAGCTTGGAACCATCCTTGAATGTCCCACATCGGAACAAGAGTTCGTAAAACAATCACTTTAAAATAAAGAAAGATAAGTACAAAGGTCACCCGAGTTAACCCATACTAGGACTCCATGTAGGAAAACATGGACATGGAGGAGAAAAAATAGGGTCATGTTCTGATGGAGAGTGATAGAAAACATGTTTTGGAGAAAGTTAACCACAAGAAAATCACAAACTTGTGATGGGTTAAACGGTATTCGATTCCCCAGTAGGAAAAGTTAATAGACAACATTTTTGTTTTAAGTTACTTTTTATTGAGTAATTTATTCATAAGGAAACATAATCACTTATCATGTTGGCTTTCAACTTTTACTAGATTCCTTAATCAAACTCATATTTTTTCGAAAAGACGAGTATTTAGAGAGGCTTGTTAGCATTAAGAGTACTATAATAAAATTCTAGAGAATAACCTAATACACAAAAGAGAAATATATAAATCCCATGTCTTTAGGCCTTAACCAAAACCAAAACTAGAAAGGTTAGTACAAGGTCAGATAATCCAAAAAAGGATAACCCTTTATAGAAAGAAAATCTATTCCTAATCTCAAAATTTGTCCAACAAAACCCAAAGTTCAACGAGGACCATCCGATAAACAATTTTCCATAAAATTATTCAATGTAAACCAATATAAGATTGAAACAAAAATATTTGAAGGATTTAGTCACATATTCTTCCAAGTTAAATCGTAACATTTATCTCCAAACAATATCAGTTGCTCCTAAAGTCTCGTATTGAAAAGTAATTAACCCAATCACATATCCTCCATGATAGGTTAATAATTTTCATAAATAACCCAAAATCAACATACTCTTAATTAGTAAAATCATCTAACTAAAATGAATCGGTCAAACTAACCAGGTACTTCACGTAGTCTAGTGGTAGGCGATAAATACCAGTCACACTTTGGTTGTGGGTTCGATTCCCACAGCTTTGTCCGACGCGATGGGTTGTCACACGGTCTGCGTGTTTTCATTTTTCCAAAACTATTTAATTCTTAAATCATTCCCAAAAAGAGATAAAATCATCAAAAATGATCATAACATATTTTAACCTCAAGTTTATCTAATTCCTTTCATTTTCCAACATATCATATAATAACCCATAATTACCTCAAAAGTAAGGATCATATAAACTCTAATGGTTACCTTTATAATTTTTACCTGATCTTCCACATGGATTGGTTATCTCGTACATGATGCATTAAAGATCATACCAAGGTTCAAGTGGTTGATCATGACTCCTTGATAGTTGGTTTAGAACAACCACGAGTTTCCTCATTGAATCCCCCATTTTATCTAGTATCATAATCATAGAACCCCCACAGTTTTCTTCAAACCTGTTGCCTCTTTGGTGCCTGCTAGATCCATCCATTCACTAAAAACAGAAATGTCAATGCGAGTATATCAACAAAACCATCATGTACTAATGAGGAAGGTAAACACTAAGATACACTTACTCATTCACTTTATCTAAAACTAGGACTCTTTCTGAAATCCTAACCATTATGGTAATTTCACTTATGCTTAAAGAATACCCTAACCTATAAAGTTATCTAAACCGACCTTTGATACCAACTATAAGGCCCCAGCCCTAAACCATACTTAATCTTGAGTTATTACAAGATTACACATTGAGGATCTTTTCAGGTTTAGAGTTTTAGAGAATTAGATCATGAAACTTGCATTACATTCCACATTTAAACAAAGTGGTTACATAAAAGATAGTATTCATTCTTCCCATCAACGTAAACATATTGAAAATAAAACATGGATTCTTTCTTGACACATCCTTGACACTATCATCACATCATGTACCTTTCCCTTGACCTGTGAAAAACATTTCAAAAACTTGGGATGAGCATAAAAAGCTCAGTAAGGGTTATTAAAATATGGAAAGGAAACATGAGTTCATATATACATAAGAATGAAATCATACTTTACCCATAAAACATAGGCAATTTGACATACCTCATCAAACCATGAATAAATCATAGAAAACATAAGACATAAAGGCAACTTGAGGCATTCATAACATTCTTACGTAGGGAGTAACCCTCTTGGTTACGTTTGGAATACCCATCAAAGTATATTCCCTAAATCTCTTTAGAAAAACCTTAACGTTTCACTCCTTCGCATTACCCAATGCATTGGAGAGCTATATCGGGCTCACCCGCCCTTAGTTTATCACGGAACCACCCGTCTTCATAATAATTCTCAAGAACCTCAACATAATCGTATCACATAAAACATGCATAAAGGAAACATAACATTTCTACCTTTCAATCACAAGATATCAATACAACACATTGATATAAAGACATTATGAAAACCATTTTCAATACCAAAGTAAAATAAAATTAAAACATGGTATTTATTTTTCTTTTAAAAAGAAGGTATGTCTTGTAGAGGAAGCCGAAACTCAAATAACGGTCACGGCGGCAGAGAAGTCGTTGTCGCCGCATACGTACGACAAAAACATTCCCTTTTGTCGTTTAGTAAAAAGCTTCATATAAAAAATATTTATTTTGGATAAACGTAAAAGTCAAAGGGGTTTATACACCGTATAAAATATGGTTGTGTATAAAACAAAATATGCCTCAATGAAAGGAGATTGAGACGAAGTCCCATACAAAGATGGTATCCTTGGTTTAAGGATAAATCAATTACATAATTATGTGTGACAAACGAATACACCAAATATAAGTGGATATTAAGTGTAAAATAATCAAAGTTCATTCACACATATTCAAAAGATGACATATTCAATAACTACATGTTGAACCCAAAGAAATCGAAATTGGGTTAAGAAGTTACTTTGATAGCCTAACGACGTCACATAAAAATGAGTTGATGAGAGATAAAAAGTGTATCTCATCACTTGGACATAAAATTTACATCAATAAGGATATATGAGAACATATCCCAACATAACAATATGTAAATTAAAAGACCCAACAAAAGAAGTCTTTTAAAAAAAGAGGAGGGTGAAAGGTTCCCTTACCGACTTGGGTATCGTTCAAAACATACACCCCATGAAAGAAGGACAATAAAGCATTGATGTAAATACTCATAAACGAAATTATATTACACAAATAGTAGAATAATGGGATGTACATACAACACTCAAAGGAAATTGTGGAAAATGTAGCATAAATCTCACGGGAATAAAAGTGAGATGAAAAATCCCTTACGAAAACTCGGCAGCCTAACAGCGCCACATAAAACATACAAAACTGTATTGATGAGATCAAAAAGGGTATCTCATCATATTAAATTAAAGTTTATAGAAAGAGGAATATAAAAGAACATCCCCCAACATAACAAAGATGAACTTAAAAGAAGTGACATAAAGGAGAGTACTTAAAAAGAAAGAGAGAGGTTAGATCTCTTATGAAAATTCAGCATCCTAACGGTGCCACTCAAAACTTCCAAAATCGATTGATGAGAGAGAATAGGGTCTCTCATCACATGAACATAAAAATTACAGAATGTGTAATATAAAATAACATCCCAATAAAAAGATGAGCTTTAGAGGGAACGACATAAAAGAGTGTACTTAAAAAGAAAGACAAGAGTAAGATCCCTTACCTCAAGTCCAACTTGTCTTGTTCGTTTATTTATATTCATGAATAATAAACATTGGTCAATTTATAATTTCCTAAGTACCTCTTTTATAGATTATTATTCAGTTCATATCACATATTATAATGTTATAATAATTGTTTAATAATGTTAGTTCATATCAGACGTTTTTGTCGATGTTTGGTACATGAGTCAAAAATGAACTTGTTTGAAAAAAGATTGCCCATGTAGTTATAAGTAAATAATTTCCAGAATAGTATTAATGATTAAAATATCATATATATCCAGTAAATATTCATTTCATACTATTCCATATCATTTGGAGATAAAAAACGAAAAGAACCATTCATGGAGACGGTAGGCCGTACGTACGCATGAACGCTACTTTCTTTTTTTGTCATATTAATGGAATTAAATCAAAATGAGAGAGATATATATATGTTATAATTACAGAATGATATCCATATTTTTTATGTGATATATTATATATATATCCATTATATATATGTACTTATAGTATTACATAACATTTTGAGATAAGAAATGAAATGTACCGTTCCTGGAGACGGTAAGCCGTACGTACGCATGAACGCTACATTCATTTATATTTCATATTTAATGGAATTAAAACATAATGATACATAATATTATTTTAATTATAGTATGGTATCATATATAATATCATTAAATATATCCTTTATTCGTACCACATATGGTATTAACGAATCAAATCACTTTGAGGGGGCGGTTGTCCGCACTTCCTTAAATGAAGATATCGCGTTTACCCATAATGGAAACCATAAAGGTATGCCCAAAATGAAAAATACAGAAGCTTAAGGAAATCATAAAAATATTATATATCATATATAAATATAGTGTCATCTTAATGGACACCTTTGAAGGTGTTAAAAGAATGTTGAACAATCATCATTTCGGGAGGCCGAAATTCGCCATCCACGGAAACAGTATGTTCTTTAACCATTAGATGTAGGTGTGTTAAAGTGTAGCTCGAATCCTTCGTATAAAAACATCCTAGTATATTTATGATACTGTATTTGTTACAAAAGAAATTAATAAAAAGAATTTATGGGGTTGGAGACGCAAAATAAAACAAAAGTACTCAAGTGAAGACATTACCTTAAAATCGGGTAACTCCCTTTGGTTTGAGCTCAAAGGCTTCCTTGGGAAGAATTATGCCCAAAGTGAGGCTTCAAAGAGTAAGATAGGGAAGTGGAGAAAAAAAATTGTAAGAGTTTGTCCGAGACAAAGGCTTTGGGGGTGTGGGTAAGGAGGTAGGTGTGGGGGCCCTTTATAAGAGGAGAGGAGGGGCACTCTTGTAAAGTTACAAAATGTTACTTTATTTTCAAAAGGATTTCTGATTTTAAAGGTCCCACATTGATGTATTTAAAGTCTAAGGTGATAAGGGTTCTAAATCCACTAATACAATAGGTTTTGGACATGTGTAGTTCTTAGATATTACATTATCTTTCCATTTTATTTAAATCGTTAAATAATGAGGTCATCGCTGCATCATCATGATGTCATAAATAATTTAATTTATATACTGTCTAAAAATTATAAAAAAAATACTATGATGTAGGAAATCTTTTTATATTTCTAATGAATATTTATAGTCAAAATTCTGATTTTTATAACCCGATGTAAAAATTGTTTTAGTAAAACATTTCATGTTTGTCTCATTTTTACTTTAACTTTAAATAAAAAGATATTAATGTCATTTTCCAACCAAAGTGGCTTCATGGGGTCCCCAAGTTGACCCATGGGTTTTCTTGGTCGGCCATGACACATCCAATGAGGTTAGGACATGTTTCATGTTTATTTCATATTATTAAAACATTATTTTTACCTTAAACTATACTAATTACCTCTAATCGTGATTAAAAACTTAATAAGTTACTATTCACCAAAAAATTCTTTTTATCCCATTGAAACACATTTTACTTCTTAATGACAACCATGTATGTCAGATTTTTGAAATTCAAAGCACAAAGATGGAAAAATTTAATTTAAACGGAAAAATCAGTTTTTATAAGTACCACTTAGTGGTTTCACTATTCATCAAAAAATGAAGTTTTTCAGAAAAATCCCAAAAATTCACCCTAAGATATATTTGATATTCCAAATTAAAAAATGAAGTCTATTTTACAAAATTCAAAACATATAAGTCACATTAATTAATTTAATAATTAATTCCCGCTTTCAGTTCAAATAGCTTGTTTTTATGAAACAATAAGTATCGAAAGATTGACAGTAGTTTAAGTCTGATTTCAAAGTGAAATTAATTCCAACGACCACTATTGGATTTAATGGTAAAAATATATTCTAATTTCACTTTAAAACCAATTCAAAATATATTCTAATCATATAAATAATTTAGATTAAAACGAGGTTTTGAATTAAAATACAACATTTTACACTATTCATTTTAAAAAATTAAATTTATCGGAAAGATACCAAAAATTTACACAAAGTAAATTTTGATGTCCCAATTCTTAAGAAGAGTTTTATTTGGTCCAATTGAATGTATAAGAGTTAAAAAAACTATATTTAATGACGGTTCGCCATCAAAAGGCGATAAGTGACCCTTTAGTGAAAACTAGGGCATATACGCCTAAAATTGAATTCTTTCCGTATTTTTAGCCTTTATCTTTTATTGGATAAATGAAAAAACATTTAAAAAATATATAATAATATTTTAGTTATTTCTATCCATTCCCACCAATATAACAGCTACATGTTAACTACCATTTAAAATAATATTATTTTATTATTAGAGTGCAACGAAAGATTCCAAAGAAACTCGTTGTTGCATGTTTGGTACGCCATCGAGCATAGCGTCCCCTTTAAAGTAATATTAATACTTTATTCAAAAATATGGATAAATATGAAAATGTCATATTCTTTATTTACCTGGGGTGTTACATCGTTCCCCCCTTTTGGGAATTGCATCCTCGCAATTTTTAAATTGAGCTTGGAACCATCCTTGAAAGTCCCACATCGGAAAAAGAGTTGGTAAAACAATCAATTTAAAATAAAGAAAGATAAGTACAAAGGTCACCCGAGTTAACCCATACTAGGACTCCATGTAGGAAAACATGGAAATGGAGGAGAAAACCTAGGGTCATGTTCTGATGGTGAGTGATAGAAAACATGTTTAGGAGAAAGTTAACCACAAGAAAATCACAAAGATATGATGGGTTAAACGGTATTCAATTCCTCAGTAGGAAAAGTTAATAGACAACATTTTTGTTTTAAGTTACTTTTTATTGAGTAATTTATTCATAAGGAAACATAATCACTTATAATGTTGACTTTCAACTTTTACTAGATTCCTTAATCAAACTCATATTTTTTCCAAAAGACGAGTATTTAGGGAGACTTGTTCGCATTAAGAGTACTATAATCAAATTCTAGAGAATCACCTAATCCACAAAAGAGAACTATATACATCCCATGTCTTTAGGCCTTAACCAAAACCAAAACTAGAAATGTTAGTACAAGGTCAGATCATCCAAAAAAGGATAACCTTTTATAAAATGAAAATCTATTCCTAATCTCAAAATTTGTCCAACAAAACCCAAAGTTCAACGAGGACCATCCGATAAACAATTTGTCCATAAAATTCTTCAAAGTAAACCAATATAATATTGAAACACAAATATTTGAAGGATTTCGTCACATAGTCTTCCAAGTTAAATCGTAACATTTATCTCCAAACAATATCAGTTTCTCCTAAAGTCTCGTATTGAAAAGTAATTAACCTAATCACATATCCTCCATGATAGGTTAGTCATTTTCATAAATAACCCAAAATCAACTTACTCTTAATTCATAAAATCATCTAACTAAAAATAATCGGTCAAACTAACCATTGATGGTGGCCCTTCCATCCACTATCCATACCCTTTTTATAGTGGTACTTCTCACCATTCTCACACAACATTCAAATTCACCAATGCTAAGCATATAACCCACCAAAGACACAACCACATGAAATAATCCATTTCCATTGCATAACAATCCACTTTAATAAATCACACATTTATTGAAAACCATTTCCATCAATAATTTTCTCAAATCAACCATTACATCCCATTTGAAAATCTACATTTTCAAATCCACAACAATAGCATTTCACCACAAAACCTTCTTTTTCCCCAAAACCCCCCAAACATCACCCAAGTGATTTCTAACCAATTTTTCACATCAAACACAATTAATTTAAAGCACAAAAAATTAAGTATGACCAAAACCTTTAGCTCTAACCAAGTGGAGTCGAGAGAGAAGCCACTTACCATTAGGGTTCCTGAGAAATCGAACCATGAACAACCACACCTCTAATCCGTCGAACGCACCACCGACACCTCTCTAGATCCCTTCCACTAACATTCATAAGCCTTAAAATAATTATCCAAGTAAACCACAACCCTATATCTACACACAAAAAGTGTAGATATAGAAAATCAAGGAAGAGGGAAGAGCAGATCTAGAGGAAAACACAATGAAACCATGAGTGAAGACTTAACCGGGAGCAATCACCCTCAAAACACCAAGAACCCTCTTCAAAATCCTTCCAAACCCAGTGGGAGAGAACCCTTAACCCCTGAGAACCCAAAATCACGAGTGAGGCTCAAGTGAGAAAAATATTGGAGTGCAATTAGTCAAACCCGAGGGAGCCCGGAACTTATAACCATATTTTTAAGTGGCCGCACGGTTATCCCACACAGTTTGGGAAACTGTGCTCTAACCGTGCGCATGGTACTGCCTCAAGAGAAAGGGTCTGCATGGTTTCCACACATGGTTTGGCAACCTGTGCGCAGGCCATGCAAAGCCTACTATCTCCCTTGCATGGTTTCCTGGTGAATCCACCCAGTTTCCACTAACTGTTCTCAAACTGTGCACCCCTTTAAAGGCCTCCAAACTCATCCAAAACCATTCCAAAATCTCCAAACCTCTTCCCAACTCATCCATTTCACATTAAACACATAAAAAAGCATAAAATAGGCCACATACCTCAAATCAGGGGTGCTACATTCTCCTCACCATTGGACTTTTCGTCCTCACAATATAGTGAACCCGCCCTTTGCTGAAAGAGCTCTGGCCACTACTCGACCATCTCTTTCTACCACTCCTAAGTGTCCTCATGAATCTGAATATGATTCCACAAAACACGAACTAAACTGATGATTTTACCATGCAAGAGTTTCTCTTGCCTATCCACAACCCGCACTGGCATGTGCACCAACGAATCATCTGGTTCTATCTCAGCATGATCCTATCGAATCACACGGTCACGATCCGACTGATACTTTTCAAACAGTGACACATGAAACACATTGTGCACCTCACTAAACCTAGGTGGCAAATCCAAATGATAAAACACCTCACCAACCCACTCAATAATCTCAAGAGGCCCAATATACCTTGGAGATAGCTTTCCCTGCTTCCCAAACTGATGATGTCCCATCCTAGGAGAGATCCTCAAGAACACATTATCACTCACCTTGATCACAACGGTCATCGAAGATGATCTGCATATGATTTCTGATGACTTTGAGCCACCTCCAGTCTCTTCCAGATCAACTTGATCTTCTCCATAGTCTCTTGGACAAGGCTCGGTCGAAACATCGACGACTCACCCGTTTCCACCAAATATAGTGGAGAACGACACAACCGCCCAAACAACGATTTAAACGAAGCCATATGTATGGATGCCTGATAACTGTTATTGTATGAATACTCAACCAATGAAAAGTTCTCCTCCCATGAGCCACCAAAATCAATGACACAAGGCCGCAACATATCCTCCATAGTTTTTATCGTCCTCTCGGATTAACCATCCGTCTGAGGGTGATACGCCATGCTCATAGTCAACTGTGTCCCAAGGGCTTGCTGTAAGGATTTTCAGAAACGAGATGCAAACCTTGGATCCCTATCTGATACAATCAAAACAAAAACACCATGCCTCTCTACTACCTCCTGGATATAGATTTTGGACAGATTCTCCACCGTATGAGATTCACGAATCGGGATGAAATGGGCTGACTTCGTTAGCCAATCCACTATCACCCAAATGGCATCGTGCTTTCTAACCATTCTTGGGAGACATGTGACAAAATCCATCTCTATCTGCTCCCACTTCCAAACTGGGATTGGTAAAGACAGAATCATTTCCGCTAGCCTCTGATGCTCTTCCTTGACCCGCTGTCAAGTCAAGCATCTCAAAACAAACTCAGCCACACTTCTTTTCAAACCAGCCCACCAAAACTGTGCTTTCATTTCATTATACATTTTCTGAATTCCAGGAACAAAAACCCACCTATAAGGATGATACTCCCTAAGAAGATCCTCCCGACACACAATTGGTAAAACCATCTGATTCCGAAAACAAAAAACTAAATCTCTATTCAGTTTCCAACCCTCAATGGTCTCCCCATAGTTGAGTCTCAACCCCATGGTCACACACTCAGAATTGGATATTTTCACCTCTCTAACCAGGCCATCCAAGGTAGGAATCAACGAAACCGGAAAGAAGACCACTCTATCCCCTTGGTCCTCACATTCCAACCGCATATCGGCTATAACTGACATCATCTGCCACTGGTCCGATTCCTGTTTTACCACCTGAGCGTATGATTTTCTACTTAATGAATCTGCCACTGAATTTTCCTTACCCGGTGTATACATCAAGTCAAAATCAAACATTTGGAGATATTCCATCCATCTCATTTTCCTCATGTCCAAATCCCTTTGTGAGAAAATTCGGTTCAAGCTCTTATGATCTATATATACCATGAATTTCTCTCCGAAGAGATAATGACTCCAAACTTTCAAAGCATGGACCACCACTGCCAATTCCAAATCGTGATTTGGGTAGTTCTTCTAATGCGCTCTCAACTGTCGTGATCCATATGCAACAATGTTATTTCCTTGCATGAGAACGCACCCCAACACTGATCTCGATGCATTGCAGTACATCACGTACCCTTTTCCTCATTCTGGAAAAACCAAGATTATAGCTGATGTAAGATGACCCTTTAGCTCTTCGAAACACTCCTAACACTATTCATTCCACTAAAATGGAACATTCTTTCTTGTCAAGGTTATCATCGACGAATCCAAACATGAAAAATGATGAACAAAACGCCAATAATACCCAGCTTGACTGAGGAAACTCCGTATCTCAAACACATTCTTTGGAAGTTTTCACAAGACAACAACCTCTATCTTTTATGGATCCACTGAAACACCCCTTTCAGAAAATCACATGTCTAAGAAAACCAACTTAATATAACCAAAAGTCACACTTTAAAAATTTGGAATACAAATGATGATCCCTCAAGATCCCCATCACTGTTGCCTAGTGCTGCTCATGTTCCACCCTTATCTTTGAATACACCAGGATATCATCTACAAACACCACCACAAATGAATCCATATATCTCTGAAATATTCGATTCGTCAATGCCATGAACACTTCTGGCACATTCATTAGACCAAAGGGTATAACCACATATTCATAATGACCATATCTACTTCTCAAAGCTGTTTTCGGAATATCCTCCTTCCTCACCCACAATTGATGATATCCTGACCTCAGGTCAATCATGGAGAACCACTGGGTTCCCCTAAACTGGTCGAAAAAATCATCAATTTGTGGCACTGGATATCTATTCTTTATTATAACTTGGTTATGTCTATGACAATCAACACATAGCCTCAGTGTTCCCTCCGACTTTTTCACATACAACACCGGCGCAGCCCACAGAGACGTGCTAGGCTGGATAAAACCTCTGTTTTCTAACTCTTCCAACTGGAAGTTCAATTCCCACAATTTAGTAGGAGCCATCTGCTAATACAGAAGTAAGATATGATTGGTCCCCAGAAACAGATAAATTGTAAACTCCACTTCTCTTATGGGAGGTAACAAAATGAATTCTTCAGAAAAAGCATCTATGAACTGATCCACCACTGACGGAAGAACCTTCTGATCAATACCCTCTACCGATTCCAACGACAACACCGCCAAATGATATGATAACGTACCCACTGCTGGTGCCAACAAACCCTTTGCACCCTACCTTTCATGCCTCACCCCTCTAAAAAGATTTCTAACATCATCTTGTGTTGTTAAATCCAATGTACATTCATCGCAGTTAATGTGGTCCTTAAACGCCACCAACCAATCCATTTTCAGGATTACATCATACCCATCCATTTCAAGCATTGTGAAATTACACACTATCTCAACCTCTCCCAAAATGATACAAAATTATCTACACAAAAAGGCTCGACACTCTCTTCGACCCAGAGGAGTTTGAAGTTTAAAAACCGAGGGCATCATTTCTACCCTTAATCCCATCAAATCAACCACAAGTGCAACAATAAAAGATTGTGAAGCACTCGTATCAAATAGCACTTTCTTCAATGTAGAAGTCAAAATAATTGTACCTCATACCATGGATGGTTCCGATTGATCATCCACCACAACCTTCTCAGCTCTGAACAATGTCTTGGTTGCCACACTCTGCTATTTATTTCCCTGCTGAGGTGTCGTGGTATTCCGAGACACACCATGACCCACTTTACTCTACTACCGAGAGGTATAATGTCTCCCCCGTCCCGTTAAAGCATACGTTTTCTATGATACCTTAGGAGTGTCACGCACACCCGACCGTGGAGAATTCTAACAATAATTCCGCAGATTCCCCATCTGCTTACAATTATGACATGCTTGAGGTTGTTCCATACCATCCCGCTTGATGTGCCTCGTAGAACCACACTAAAAACATCCCTGCTTGCTCTGGGGATTTGGAGGAATATTTACTAATCTTGACGTCAGATTATATGCCATATTACCGCTCTAGGAATAAGTGTCCATCCTCCCCTTGAACCCAGTGTTAGAGTTCCAACTATTCCCCATGGGTACCACCATGATTCTTCCATCTGGAGCACCCAATAGATCCCACTCATCCACCGAGGATCAATTTACCATCTCTATGTAAACATCTATACACATCACCGCTATCTTTGATCGTATTTCTTGCCTTAATCACACTTCAATTATCATTTCCTTCAACGATGTGCTACCCACCACCTCGGGTGCAAAACGCACTAAGTTCATAAACTTAGCTGCATACTCCGTCACAGACATAAGATCTTGATGCATACTGAAGAATTCGGTCGTACGCTGAATCCTAAACGTATGTGGGTAGACTTGTGTATTACAAAATACCTCAAAGACTTCCAACATCATACCCTTGTCCGTCCTTGATTGGACTACCAACTCCCACCATTGAAGGTCAATATCTTCCAACATATACATGGCTAACTTCACTTTTAACTCTACCGGTGTCCCAAGAACTCGAAGATCTTGTTCATTCTGTTTAACCTTGATTCTGCCCTCTCCGACTCTGCATCACCCCTGAAGATGGGCGGATTATTCTTTTTAAACTGAACCCCATGATACACATGCCTTGGTTCATCCAATTTATTCCCACTTTCCATAGCTTAGAAATCTTGCACTATACATGGCACTAACTGTGGGTTCACATGAGGCTCAGGTGCTACCACATTCACAACAACCTCCTCCGGTTGGTCTCTACGATGGCCTACCTGGTTCCATTTATATAAACAGAAAACAAACAACCATGAGCCTCACTTTTGTAGAAATCATGAAATCCCATTTCAAATCGCATTACACAACACTATAACAACAAGTCTTTCCACAAGTTCACATTTCCCTTGTTTTGCCATGTTTGAAAATCATACCATTTTCAAAGTACCAAATTATTCACATTACAGTTTCACACAAAATACAATTTTAAATTCATCCCATAGATCCTTATACCCCAATGAAATATTCATCCTAGTGGGAAGTCATTTCTACCATGGATGCCATGCTCACCTCATTGGCTACACCCACGACAATGAGATATACAATGCCTACAAGTGTCTCCAAAACACTTACGTACCCAACTCCCTGGTAACTTGAATTTCAGCATAAAAGGGTTAGCTACATCCTTTTATGAAATACATTATAAGTTCCAACATTCCTATGCCTTGCTACCATCCCAACTCAATGAAAATACCACAACAAATGTCAAAGCCAAAGGACCAAACAAACTGATTCCTCTTGTAAAACCTCGCCCCTACTTCATTGGCTTGAGGAGGCGGTGAGGGCTACTTGCCCTTAAGCGATGTTCACAAGATTCCAAAGGCTGGAAATAAATGACGAGGGCATCATGATCAAGTTGGGGAACAATTTTCCCTTAAGACAAAATCAACCAAACGATCCACTAATAGCCAGTATATGATTTATGTAATTAAAATTCCAAACCATGAATTCCCAAAAGACAACTAAGATATTCCACAACACAAATCAAAATAAATACAACCCGACATGTCCACAAAACATTAGAGTACACTGCCAAAACTAAAAAACCAAACACCACCAGACATGACATCACCACAGCTCCACACCATGCTCCAAGCTTCAAGCTCCACCAAGGAATCACAATGCTCCACTAAAGGAGGGAGACACCTTAACTTTTCCCACGTCATGGTACACAACATCTGCAAAGACACCAATGTTCCAAAGCAAGGGGTGAGTAGTACAACTCAATAGTATTTCCCTAAATGACTTCCCTACACACGCATAGGATAAAACCGTTAGCACATTTATATAAAATAGTTTGTATAAAATAATCACAAGTTCAACCATTTCCATAAGCCAACCATGCTCTTACCAAGCCATCACACCCAACCCAATCAACCACGGGAAAGACAAAAAACATGCCACAAGACATATAATCATGTACACATTAGCGCAATAATTTCCACCTTGCAAAGAAATGCCCAACAAAACAACCAAAACAACCAAACAACCAAACGATGGAGCTTTCGTCCAACCTGTTCACCCATTCACATTTTAGTGGAACTTCCCATCCTCTTACCATTGATGGTGGCCCTTTCATGCACTATCCATCCCCTTTTTATAGTGTTACTTCTCACCACTCCTACACAATATTCATATACGCCAATGCTAAGCATATAACCCACCAAGGTCACAACCACATGCAATCAACCAATTCCATTGCATAACAATCCACTTCAATAAATCACCCATTTATTGAAAACCGATTCCATCAATCATTTTCACAAATCAACCATAGTATCCCATTTTATAATCTCCATTTTAAAATCCACAACAATAGCATTTTACCACAAAACCCTCTTTTCCCAAAAATCCCCCAAACATCACCCAAGCTATTTCTAACCAATTTCGCACACCAATCACAATAAATTTCAAGCAAAAAAAATTAATTGTAACAAAAAATATTAGCTCTAACCATGTGGACTCATGAGAGAAGCCACCAACTATTAGGGTTCCGGA
Organism: Viscum album; assembly: GCA_963277665.1. Lineage (NCBI taxonomy): Eukaryota > Viridiplantae > Streptophyta > Magnoliopsida > Santalales > Viscaceae > Viscum > Viscum album. Next base: position 1,024,149,361 of record OY728137.1, read on the forward strand.
GAAATCGACCAACGAACAACCACGCCTCTAAACCAGCTAACATACCACCAACACCTCTCTAGATATCTCCCCATAAAATTTATAAGCCTTAAAATCATCATACAAGGCATCCAAAACCCTAGATATACACACAACAAGTGTAGATCTAGAAATCCATGAAAAAGAGAAGAGCAGATCTAGAGGAAAACCCAAAGAAACCATGAGAGAATGCTTACCCGAGAGCAATCACCTTCAAAACACCAACAACACTCTTCAAAATCCTTCCAAACTGAGTGGGAGAGCACCCTCAAACCCTACGAAAGTGAAATCCCGAGTGAGGCTTGAGTGGGAGGAATATTAGAGTGAAATAGGTTATGCTCGAGGGAGCCCGCAACTTATAACCCTGTTTTTATGTGGCCGCACGTTTAGCCCACACGGTTTGGAAAACTGTGTGCTAACCATGCGCACACTACTGCCTTGGGAGAAAGGGTCCACACGGTTTCCTCGCACGGTTTGGAAAATCGTGGGCAGGTCGTGCGAATCCTACTGTCTCCCTTTCACGGTTTCCTGAGGAATCCGCACGGTTTCCACTATCCTTTCTCAAACCGTGCACCCCATTAAATGCCTCCAAACTCATCCAAAACCATTCCAAACTCTCCCTACCTCTTCCCACCTCATCCCATGCACTTTAAACAGATAAAAAAACATAAACAAAGTCTGCATACCTCATACCAAGGCTTCTACATAATGAATATCATAACTGATTTTTACACTATTGTAATTTTAAATGTTATAGAAATTATGGATTACAATGTTTCTTCATATATGTTATGTTTTTACAGAATGGTTTTTCACAGAAGAAATAGGGAAGCTGATGTAGGAAGGCACAAATAGGACGATGTCTGTTCGAATCTACAGCTAGAAATGAATGGAATCAGAACCGTGCAATTTGTGACAACAATGGCTTAGTTGAATCTGTCAATAATCATGGGTGGTACTCATTCTAGATAGGAACATGATCTACCATGAAGAAACATGTGTTTTGTAAATCATTTTATGAGGAAACATCCTCAAGCATTTAGTGGAACCGCATATCCAGTGATAGATGATGGATAGATCAATGCTCTACAGATGATATTTTATGACATGGGATGTTCAGAATGTCAAATGGAAATACTATACATTAATATATTGGAAGGTGAAGTAGATAAATTTTGGTTTCTGGTTAATAATTTGAAAGAAAGAGACGATCTTGAACGTCTATAATTGTAACGCCCCGACCCCAGTTACCTATAGTCAGTGCATTATCACATAACATTGGCATGATCATATGAAAGATCAAATCTCGAAAGACCGATTGGTTTAGTAGCCTTGGAAACACTAGATATATTCATATGTCTTACATTACATCATAAAGTGAAAAACTACTACAACAACATATTGTCTCCATATTCCACACTCATATCCCCACATAATATCCCTGCAGGTCATTCATAATTTATTTCTTCATACCCTGGGAAAAATAAAACATAGAAAAGGGGTGAGCACAAATTCCTAGTAAGGATAACAATATAGCGGAAACTTTCATAAATAAGAATAAACATTTAAGGCAATATATAACTAAAACAAAAGCCTTTTAAACTTGATCTTAAAAATAGTATGGCAAAAGTAAAATGAAATAATGTCATTTACTTATTCACATGGATATTCTACTAATCGAATAATCACATGCAATATCAATAACCACATTCATAATGATGGAATGCATACTGCCAGACTATCAGAACCACATAGCCAAGGCCTCGGGCCAAGACTACAAATAAGATTTTTCCAAGGCCTTGTTCCAAGACACTAGTTTGTCTCATTAGACCTACCGATGCATCAAGGGCCTATAGCGGGCTTAACCCATCACATATTAAGTCCAATGCATCCCCATATGAAAAGGATTAAACATAACATAAACAGTCGTATTAAAACTAGCATATTAAATGTCAATACTTTCACCATAAACTATGAACGGTATAAAAATAGCACATACACAGTCAAACATATAACAAAACATTCAATACAATATATAAGTTTTGTATCATAATAAATCAACATCAAATAAGTGTAAAATCCATCAAAGGATGTTGACATAAATGAAATCAAAACTCTTTTTAGAGAAATATCTCTTTTTATTTTGAAATCATTTAAGAGTCTTATATTTATGAAATAAAACATTTTCTTTGAAAATATTATTATAATCTTGTAAGGGAAGCTTTGACGATTTTATAACGGCGGAAAATAGCCGCACCCGCCGTATAAGTTAAAAAACATTCTTACCTTAATTTTGTCGAAAAGGTTAAAAAGCACCTTGTTTGGAAAACGACGGAAAGATTGCTTTATAAACCTCTTATAAAAATTTAAACAAGGGTATAAATGACATTAACCCATATTCTAGTAAATAGTAAAAATGTTTTGAAATTCATTTTTAAGAAACATGGATGTGGATGACAAAGAGATCCCAGTAGATTATTACGTATAAACAACCTCGGATAATGAGGAGATTGTGAAATAACCCTTACCTTATACTTTTCCTTGGTTGGGGTAGGTTAACCTACTGTATAATATTTAAATAATTGTTATTAAATTATACAAGAATCATATACATTCATATGATATCATAGATGATCTTTTAACATTGCTTTGTTAATAATATCTTAGTATTATCGTCGTTTCGGGTGTTAACTTACTCGTTTTCTTTTATATGTTTTGTTACATAAGCCATGTTTGTCATGGATAGGTTGTATATTATTCATATAAATAATTATATCATGTCTGTAAACATTATTTTTAAATCATCAAATGATAATTATACATGAATGGATACGATGGAGAATGAATCTCATCGCGTTCGTGGAGACGGTAGTCCGTACGTACGCATGAGCGACAATATCATTATTTTGATATTAAAATAATATATAAATGGATGGTAAATCATATATAAATAATAATTAACATGTTATATTTATTATTAAATGAGTTACACATCATTGTTATACCCATCTAAATAATAATATTTTGAATAACAATTACACCACGACGTGGAGACGGTAAGCCGTACGTATGCACGTATAGTGACAAGTTATTTAAAGGGTGGATATAATTCTGAATATGGTTTACCATATTTATAATAACATAAAAGTATATATATGATACTGGAGATATTATTTTATAATGGTAACAACAAAGGAATAAGAAGTGGAAGAAGAAAGGACCATGGAAAAGGGTGGTGAAATCATTACCTCTTCTTCGGGTTCTTCCTTTTGATTTGATAAAAAGTGCTCCATAGGTTGGCTTTATGATCAAAATAATGCCTCTAGGTTGTAGTTAGGGAAGTTGGGAGAGTATTTGGGAAGAGTTTGGCCAAACCAAAAGGCTTTGAATGTGTGAAGAAATGAGAAGGAGGAGTTCCCTTTTATGAGAGGGGTGAGGGGCACCTTTGGAAAAGCTAGAAATATTAATTTATAATAAATTAATATTCGGTTTCTAAGGGCTCCAAAGTTTATTATTTAAATTTTAAGGTGGGGATAGATATAAAACCATTCAACCAATAGAATTTAGACAGGTTTGGGTTACTATATTAACATTATCTTTATGTATTAACTCTTAGTTAATTAGTTTGACATTTACCATGTCACTTTCTCTTTTTATATTATATAGTTAATAAACATAATATATACATCCAAGAGACCCCCAAGTGGTCCATTAATTATACAACTATCATGATATAAGTCTCTTGGCCGGTCCTTAGATTTTTAGGAATTTAATATCAATTAATAATATAATATTTGTTTTAAAAACTCTTTTATGTCAATTTTGACACTATTCAATAGTTGATTTTTTTCAAACTCATAAAAGAATGATTACTTCGATAAAAGTAAATTAAATCAATCCTAATATGTCATATCATCCTATAAAATTATTGTAATTCATTAAAAGTCTCAAATTATATTTATTTGGGTATTTATAATATCAATTATTTTAAATTTTCACTATTATTGTAATTAGTGCATCATCATTGTGTCAAAAATAAATTAAATTATGTAATCTATAAAAATTATAAATAAAATATCATTATGTAGGAAATAATTTTATCTTTCTAATGAATATTTATAGTTGAAAATCCAACATATATAACCCTCTGTAAAAATTGTTTTTCTAAAAGATATATGCTTGTGTCATTTTTTTATTCATTTTAACTTAATTAAAATAAAGTGTCCCTATCACCTAAAAGTGGCACCATGGGGTCCCAAAATCTACCCAAAGATTCCTATGGTCGAACATGTATCAAAATATAAGTCTAGGACACGTTTTAGGGTAATTTAGTATTATTATAATATTATTTGTTAACCCTTATTTACTGGATTTACCCTTAACCATGGTAAATAAAATATTTACCGAAGTAATTATTCAAAATGTCTAAAAATAAAAGTTACCTATTTACAAAATTTGAACATCCTGATTCCAAATATGGAATCCATTTTTCCAAATTCAAAACACAGAAGTGGCAGAAATTAATTTAAAATTAATTCCCGTTGTTAAAAAAAAGCGTGTTTTTAAGAGATAATAATTATCAAAAGATTGACACTTACTTATGTCTGGTTTAATTGTAAAATTATGTCCAATGACCAAAATTGTATTAAATGGTAAAAATATATTTTAAATATAATTTAAAACCACTAAAATTCATTATTTATCACTATTAATTATTTTGATTAAAAAAGTTGTTTTTTATTAAAATTTAGTAATTTTCACTATTAATCAAAATATTAATGTTATCCGAAAAGTACCAAAATTTCACCTTATGATAAATTTGATATTCCAAATCCAAAAAAGAAGTCAATTTTGAAATATAAAATATATATAATTTCAAAAATTAGGTATTACTATTCATAACGGTTAGTTTGATTGGTTATGGTGTGTTAGAACTCAGTGTTGCGTACAACACACGCTATCACATTATTCAAAGAGAAGCGTACCCTGGAAGCTTGGGGTGTTACATTCTCCCCTCCTTCAAATAATTTCGTCCTCAAAATTTCTAGAATATTATCGCATGAAATGACTCAGGTGGTTCTCATCATAAGTTCCTCGGGATCCCACGTTGCCTCTTCCATCTTATGGTTTCTCCAAAAAACTTTTACCAGATGCGTCGTTCGGTTTCTCAGTACTTGTTCTCTCGTATCAAGAATCCTGATGGGCTCTTCACAATAAGACAGATCGGGTTCCAGTTCTATCTCCTCATAGGTGAGTACATGCGTTGGGTCAGGCATGTATTTTTTCAGCAAAGATATGTGGAACACATCGTGAACTTTGAAGAAACTTGGCGGCATTGCCAATCGATAAGCTACAGCCCCAATTCGTTCTAGAATTTTGAAAGGTCCGATGTACCTGGGACTCAATTTACCTTTCTTACCAATTCATATGACTCCCTTCCATGGAGATACGTTCAGAAAAACATGATCACCGACTTGAAATTCCAAATCCATCCTTCGATTATTGGCATAGCTCTTCTACCTACTTTGAGCTGCTTTGATGTGATTTTGGATTACCATTACCATTTCTATCATTTTGTCCATCAGTTCTAGACCTACACGTTTTCTTTCACCAACTTCATCCCAACAGGTTGGTGTGCGACATCTCTTTATGTATAACACTTCATATGGTGCCATCTGAATACTCGAATGGAAGCTATTGTTATAGGAAAATTCTACCAGAGGTAAATACTAATCCCACATACCATGAATGTCATGTGAGCAGGATCTCAACATGTCTTCTATGGTTTAAATAGTCCGTTCTGATTGTCCGTCAGTCTGAGGGTGGTTGCCAGTGCTCAAGTGATGTTCAGTATCCAGGGATTTATGAAGACTCATCCAGAATCTTGAAGTAAAATGGCGATCACGATCAGAAACAATCGATAGGGGTACTCCATGATGTCTCACAAAATCATTAATATATTGTCTTGCTACACGTTCCAGTGGTAGATCTTCTCTTATAGCATGAAAATGTGCTGACTTGGTAAGAAGATCAACAATAAACCATATTTCATCGTTCCTTCTAGGAGTCTTTGGTATCCCCATGACAAAGTCCATCATAATATTGTCCCATTCCCACTTCAGTATGGGAAGAGGATGCATGACTCCTCCAGGGTGTTGCCTTCCAGCATTCACATGTCGACAAACCATACATCTTGACACAAAATCAGCAATCTCCCTCTTTATATTATCCCACCAAAAATGTTCCTTCAAATCTCTATACATTTTGGTGCTCCCAGGGTGTATAGAGAAATTGGAACTATGAGAATCATCCAAAAATTCCCTTTTTATATCAGGTATATCGGGAACACAAAGCCTCTTCCCGAATTTAAAAATTCAATTTTCATACACAAAATCTCTCAATCTCCCATCATTCGCAGCTTTAATCTTCTTTTGAAATTCTCCATCATTAGTCTGAAAACTCTTAATCCTTTATAGTAAAGATGGTTTGGAAACCATTTGATAAAGCATTGATGTTTCTCCTTCCCTGGTTATTCCCATGTCCATCTTCACTAGATCCATGAAAATTGGATCCCTTTCAATTCTCATATTGTTCAAAACTCCATGATATTTTCTGCTCAAAGCATCTTCCACCTTGTTTGCCTTGACCGGGTGGTGGTGTATTGTGCAATAATAATCCTTGAGTAATTCAAGCCATCTCTTATGCCTCATGTTGAGTTCTTTTTGTGAGAAAATATACTTTAAACTCTTGTGATCAGTATAAATCTCACATTTTTCACCATAGAGGTATTGCCTCCATATCTTCATAGAAAAGATCACAGCTTCTAACTCTAGATCATGAGTAGGATAGTTATGTTCATGAATTTTCAACTGTTGTGATGCATAGGAAATAACCCTATCATTCTGTATAAGGAAACAACCATGTCCTTTCTTCGATGCATCACTATAAATAACGAACCCATCATTACCCGATGGTAGAGTCAATATAGGAGCATTGACTAATCTTATCTTCAGTTCTTCAAAACTTTCTTCACACTCTTTTTTCCAAACAAATTTAACCCCTTTACATGTGAGCTTCATTAATGGGTTAGCCAATTAGGAAAAATTCTGGACGAAATGTCGATAATAACCTGCTAAACCAATAAAACTACGTACCTCAGTTATACCCATCTGTGCTAGCCATTCTTGGATTGCCTTGGTCTTAGAAGGAACAACAAAGATTCCATCTTTAGATACAATATGGCCAAGAAAATAAATCTACTGAAGCCAGAATTCACACTTGCTAAACTTCACATATAATTCATGTCTTCTCAGAGTCTTCAAGATAATGCACAACTGATTTTCATGATCTTTGTATCTTTTTGAATATACCAAGATATAATCAATAAATACGACCACAAATTCATCAAGATATTCCTTGAAACCTCTTTTCATCAGATCCATGAATATAGAGGGTGCATTAGTCAATCCAAAAGGCATTACTATAAACTCATAATGCCCGTACCTGGTTCGAAATGCTATCTTCGGAATGTATTCCTTCTTCACACACAAATGATGGTATCCAGATCGAAGGTCAATCTTTGAAAAGTATTGATCTCCATGAATTTTGTCAAATAAATCATCAATGAGAGGTATGGGATACCTGTTCTTTATCGTTATAGCATTGATCTCCATGTAGTCAACACATAACCTCATAGATCCATCTTTCTTTTTAACAAAAAGAACAGGGGCTCCCCATGGAGAAACACTAGGGAGAAAAAATCCGTTATTACTCAATTCCTCTAGTTGTTTCTTTAGTTCGACTAATTCTAATGTGGCCATTCTATAAGGGGTCTTCGATATAGGCCTTGATCCAGGAATTAAATCAATGGAAAACTCAACTTCTCATTCTGGAGGATGTCCAGGTAAATCTTCCGAAAATACATCTACATATTCTTTCACAATAGGTACATCTTCTATTTGAACATTCCTTTCCTCACCCATAGTCATTTAATTCTCTTCCTCCCCAATAATTGAATTTAGTTGAGCTACTGGGGGTGGATCTTGATAAGAAATAGGTGGTGACGATTCTGCTCTAGAGAAAAGGTGTTCCTTATTATCATCATCAATAACCGTAACCTCTTTATTCTGACAATAAATCTTCACATCATAGTCCGAAAGCTAGTCCATACCGAGGATTATATCAAACTCAATCATAGGTATGACGATGAGTTCAGCAGATAAAGAACATTTATGTGCTCTAATGGGACTGATTCAAAATACTTTGTTGCAATGATACTTCCATTATGAGTTTTAAATGACAATTCCCTTGTTAAATCAAATTGGAAATATCTAATTTTATTAGGGAATAGGGAAGATACAAAACAATGCGATGATCCAGAATCAAATAATGCATTTGCTAAACTTGAGGAAACCATTAAATTACCCGCCACCACATCTTTCGGAGCTTTTACCTCAGCAGTAGTGATAGAATAAGCTTGGCCTTGATCCCTTGGCCTTTTCCGAGTTAAGTTATCCTGATGCTTAGGACATTCATTTGCATAATTCCCCATCTCCCTGCAATTGTAGCACTGAACATTGGTAGCTTCCTTCTTCCCCTTGAAATCATGAGCTTGTTGGCCTTTTTTCACCACACTTGTAACAGACTCAAGTTCCCTTCAAGCAAGGACAAGGGTGTTTCTTACCAACTTTAACACAGGATGGATATTCAACCTTTCCCTTCTTCCCCTTATTTCCATTCCCAGATTGATCCGCAGGTCTCTTCTTCTCTTTCTTTTCTTTAATGTCATAAGACTTAGAGAATTACTTTTCTGTCTTGATAGCACATGAGACAATGTCTTCGTATGATGAAAAGGATTGTGAGACTAATGCTCGATGGAGATATGGTTTTAACCCATCAAAGAAACGATCAATCTTAATTCTTGGGTAACGTATATAATCTCCAGCATACCTTGCTAACCTTGTAAAGTTAGCCTTATACTTTGCGACATTCTCATCCTCCTTCTGTCTCAGACTAAGAAATTGCCTTTCCATATCTGCTCGATGGTCGTGAGGAAATTATTTTTCTAAAAATAGATCTTTGAACTCCATCCCTTCCATATTTGATACTTCATCATCTTCCTTTGTGTTTTGAATCAATGACCACCATTGATCAGCTTCTCCAGTGAGGCGGTAAAGTGCCATGATAACTATTTCCCTTTCACTACTCCCCAATGCCTGAAATATTTTCTCTATGGAATTTATCCATTGCTCATCTACTAAGGGATTTGTACTCCCATTGAACGTTGGTGGTTGTTGCCTCATGAATCGATCTAACATTGATCCTCCACGCTGCGGATCGGGGTGCTCCATATGGGTAAGGTTATTATTCATAACCTGAGTGAGTTGTCCCAGTATGGTGATTAATTGATCGGCACCAGTTGCATCACCAGCTCCACTATAATTATCTTGGGCAGGAGGGAAATCCCAACATGGAGTGCATGCATTGATACATTTTCCATTTCTTCCACTAGGCGCCATTTCTACACTATGGAATAAACTAGATCAGTTTATGAATCAAAATACATAATCCCATACTTATAAAACACTTAAGATAAATTGAACTATTTATGGATATAATCCATAATCATAAGAATGTTTTCTTTGAGGAAGTATATACTCATAAATGATTCATAATTATTTGTAAATAAAATGAGATTTATCCTAAGCATATCCCCTAGGAGTGTTGTAACCAAGAGTGCAGCAAGACTCATTTTCGTGCACCAGTTCCCATTCGCATCTAGCTCAAAGTGGTGTTTTCGGGTTTTACCCCTAGGTACATCTGTGCCAGATCTGCCTCTACCTGCTCGTATCGAGACAGGGATGTATTGCTCGGAAAACTCACAAAATCTCTACAATACCAAAATTATAGGAAGTTCTTCTATACTAATCCTTAATTTTCATCTTAGGTCTACGTGCTCTAATCAGAGTTTATCTAAATATGGCATCCAAGGTTTGTACTAAACTTCCTAGGATACCAACTGTAATTCCCTAACCCCAGTTACCTAGTTTCGGTGCATTATTACATAACATTGGCATGATCACAAGAAAGATCAAATCTCGAAATACCGGTTGGTTTAGTATCCTTGGAGACACTAGATATATTCATAAGTCATACATTACATCATAAAGTGAAAAACTACTACAACTACATATTGTCTCCATATTCCACACTCATATACCCACATAATATCCCTGCAGGTCATTCATAATTTACTTCCTTATACCCTAGGAAAAATAAAACATAGAAAAGGGGTGAGCTCAAATTCCCAGTAAGGATAAAAATATAGCGGAAACTTTCATAAATAAGAATAAACATTTAAGGCAATGTATAACTAAAACAAAATCCTTTTAAACTTGAACATAAAAATAGTATGTAAAAAGTAAAATTAAATAATTCCATTTACTTATTCACATGAATATTCTACTAATCGAATAATCACATGCAATATTAATAACCACTTTCATAATGATGGAATGCATAATTCCAGACTATCCTAACCACATAGCCAAGGCCTCGTGCAAAGACTGCGTATAAGATTTATCCAAGGCCTTGTGCCAAGACACTAGTTTGTCTCAGGAGACCTACCGATGCATCGAGGAGCTATAGCGGGCTACACCCATCACATATTGAGTCCAATGCATTCCCATATGAAAAGGATTAAACATAACATTAACATTCATATTAAAACTAGCATACGAAATGTCAATACTTTCACCATAAAATATGAATGGTATAAAAATATCACATCCACAATCAAACATATCAAAAAACCTTCAATACAATATATAAGTTTTGTATCATAATAAATCAAGATCAAATAAGAGTAAAATCCATCAAAATATGTTGACATAGATGAAATCAAAACTCTTTTTAGAGAAATATCTCTTTCTATTTTGAAATAATTTAAGAGTCTTATATTTATGAAATAAAACATTTTCTTTGAAAATATTCTTATAATATTGTAAGGGAAGCTTCAAATATTTTGTTACGGCGGAAAATAGCATCACCCTCCATATAAGTTAAAAAAACATTCTTACCATAATTTTGTCGAAAAGGTTAAAAAGCACCTTGTTTGGAAAACGATGGAAATATTCCATTATAAACCTCTTATAAAAGGTCAACAAAAGGTATAAATGACTTTAACCCATATTCTAGTAAATAGTAAAAATGTTTTGAAATTCATTTTTAAGAAACATGGATGTGGATGATAAAAAGATCCCAGTAGATTATTATGTATAAACAAACTCTGATAATGAAGAGATTGTGAAATAACCCTTACCTTGTAATTTTCCTTGGTTAGGGTAGGTTAACCTCTTGTATAGTAGTAAAATAATTGTTATTAAATTATACAATAATCATATACATTCATATGATATCATATATGATCTTTTAACATTGCTTTGTTAATAATATCTTAGTATTATCGTCGTTTCAGGTGTTAACTTACTTGTTTTATTTTATATTTTTGGTTACATAAGCCTTGTTTTTCATGGATAGGTTGTATATTATTCATATACAGAATGATATCAAGTCCTTAAACATTATTTTTAAATCATCAAATGATAATTATACTTGAATGGATACGATGGAGAATGAATCTCATCGCGTTCGTGGAGACGGTAGTCCGTACGTACGCACGAGCGACAATATCATTCTTTTGATATTAAAATAATATATAAATGGATGTTATATCATATATACAGAATCATTAACATGGTATATTTATTATTTACTTGAGTTACACATCATTATTATACCCATCCAAATAATAATATATTGAATAACAATTACACCACGACGTGGAGACGGTAAGCCGTACGTACGCACGTATGGTGACATGTTATTCAAAGGGTGGATAGAATACTGAATATGGTTGTACCATATTTATAATAACATCACATTATATATATGATACTGGAGTTATTATTTTAGAATGGTAATAACAAAGGATGAAGAAGTGGAAGAAGAAAGAAACTTGGAAAAGGGTGGTGAAATCATTACCTTTTCTTTGGGTTCTTCCTTTTGATTTGATCAAAAGGGATTCTTAGGTTGGATTTATGATCAAACTAATGCCTCTAGGTTGTAGTGAGGGAAGTTGGGAGAGTATTTGGGCAGATTTTGGCCGAACCAAAAGGCTTTTAAGGTGTGAAGAAATGAGAAGTAGGAGTTCCCTTTTATAAGAGGGGTGAGGGGAACCTTTGTAAAAGCTAGAAATATTAATTTATAATAAATTCATATTCGGTTTTTAATGGCCCCAAAGATGATTATTTAAATGTCAAGGTAGGGATAGGTCGAAAAAAATTCAACCAATACAATTTATACAGGTTTGGGTTAATATATTAACCTTATATTTAAATATTAACTCTTAGTTAATTAGTTTGACATTTACCTTGTCACTTTGTATTTTTATATTATATAGTTAATAAACCTACTATATACATCCAAGAGACCCCCAAGTGGTCCATTAATGATAAAAAATAATAATATAAGTCTTTTTGCCAAACCTTAGATTTTTAAGAATTTAATATCTATTAATAATATAATATTTGTTTTAAAAACTCTTTTATGTCAATTTTGACACTATTCAATAGTTGATTTTTTTGAAACTCATAAAAGAATGATTACTTCGAAAAAAGTTAATTAAATCAATCCTAATATGTCATATTATCCTAGAAAATTATTTTAATTCATTAAGACTCTAAAATTATATTTATTTGGGTATTTATAATATCAATTATTTTAAATTTTCACTATTATGGTAATTACTGCATCATCATTGTGTCAAAAATAAATTAAATTATGTAATCTCCAAAAATTATAAATAAAATATAATTATGTAGGAAATCGTTTTAGATTTCTAATGAATATTTATAGTCGAAAATCCAACATATATAACCCTATGTAAAAATTGTTTTTCTAAAAGATATATGGTCATGTCATTTTTGTATTCATTTTAACTTAATTAAAATAAAGTGTCCCTATCACCTACAAGTGGGTCCATGGGGTCCCAAAATCTACCCAAAGATGCCTATGGTCGAACATGTATCAACCAATAAGGCTAGGACACGTTTTAGGGTAATTTAGAATTATTATAATACTATTTTTTAACCCTTATTTACCGGATTTACCCTTAACCATGGTAAATAAAATATTTACCGAAGTAATTATTCAAGATGTCTAAAAATAAAAGTTACCTATTTACACAATTTGAACATCCTGATTCCAAATATGGAATCCATTTTTCCAAATTCAAAACACGTATGTGGAAGAAATTAATTTAAAATTAATTCCCGTTGTTAAAACAAAAAGCGTGTTTTTAAGAGATAATAAATATCAAAAGATTGACACTTGTTTATGTCCGGTTTAATTGTAAAATTATGTCCAATGACCAACATTTTATTAAATGGTAAAAATATATTCTAAATATACTTCAAAACAACTCAAATTCCTAATTTATCACTGTTAATTATTTTGATTAAAAAAGTTGTATTTAATTAAAATTTAGAATTTTCACTATTCATCAAAATATTAAAGTTATCCGAAAAGTACCAAAATTTCACCTTAGTCTAAATTCAATATTCAAAATCCAAAAATTGAGTCCATTTTGAAATATAAAATATATATAATTTCAAAAATTAGGTATTACTATTCATAATGGTTAGTTTGATTGGTTATGGTATGTTAGAACTCGGTGTTGCGTACAACACACGCTATCAAATTATTCAAAGAGAAGCGTACCGTGGAAGCATGGGGTGTTACAAAAATGGGATGATTTTTAGAGTCTTTTTCTGGAGAAATATTTTCCCAAAACTGTTCAACTAAGAATGGAGAAATTTTTTTGGAACTGATGTAGAAAGAATTTGATTTTGTGGAAACATTTAAAGATAATTTTATAATACTGTCCAGGTATGTACATGATTTTACTCGGGATTTTTAACGTAAAATTAATATATTTTATTATGGTTTGAAATCTCATTTGCGAATATATTTGGCTTCAATAGAGTTTAAAAGCTATGAGAAGCTTGTTCGTTGTGATAAAAAATTTGATATGGAGTTTTTTGACATATATGTGCCTCTTGATGAATATAATAAGAAGTATTCAGGTAGGAATCCAATGGGGAAGAACTAATCACAGAATTCAGGAGGTAAGAAAATGAATTTATCCTATTGTGAAAAGTGTGGTAAAAGGCATCTTATGAATGTCTTGTAAATTCTGGGAAATGCTGTCGATGAGGAATGTTTGGACACAAGTCTCGTGAGTTCATGGAAAATGATATGAAAAATAATGATAATCCGATGGTTATATTATTTAACTGTAAGTAATTGGGTCAATTTGGTAATGTTTTTCCAAAGCTAGTTACTAAGGTAGGGAATCAAAAATAATTGAAGCAGAATGGTCTAGTAATTTCGTTTTGAACCACATTAGCATATGGTGATCCATCAAACAAGTTTTTATGACGTACACTTCTTGGTTTTAAAGATTTCATAAATGTGTATTTTGATTCAGGGTCTACACATTTGTTTATTTTTGAGAAATTTTGGAAAAAATTTGGAATTCAACCTCATGAAACGAAACTAGATCTCATGGTAAAAACACCTAGAGGAAATATCATGGGAAAAAATTATAAGAATATTCCTATCCTTGTATATGGAAAGATTTTACCTGAAAAACATTTTGTTTTTCCTTTAGAAGAGAATGATGACATTCTAGTAAGGGAATAGATTTCTTTTTATCATGCTATGATAGATTTCAGAAGAAAAAAAGTCATTTTTTCTGAATTAATTTTATATTGTGTACAAGAATGAACCCATACCATTAATAACATATCAGGAAGCTAAGAAAAAGAAAAATGATAGAAATTAATGTTATCATGCTCATATTTTTGAGATAAGGGAACTATCCAGATTAATGATGTACCGGTGGTAAATGAATACCTGAATGTTTTTTCTAATGATTTTCATGGTGTTATTCCTAATCGAGAGGTTTTTTTACAATTTACTTTGATTATGATGTTAATCTAGTTTCTAAATCCTCTTATCTAATGGCCCAAATGGAACTTCTGGATTTAAATAGGCAGTTGCAGGAATTATTAGATAAATACTTCATCCGACCTAGCAATTCCCCTCGTGGTTCTCCTGTCTTTTTCATTAAAAAAAGATGGTTCAATGAGACTTTTCATTGATTATAGATCCTTGAATAACATTACTGTTACAAAAAGTATCCCTTGACTCAAATAAATGATTTTTTATCAGTTCTATGGAGCAAAATATTTTTTGAAATTTGACATGAGGTCAGGGAACCGTTAGTTTAATTTAAAGGATGAAGACATCTCTAAGACTTAATTCTGTTCTAGATATGGTCATTATAAATTTGTAGTTATTCTTTTTGGGATAAATAATTAACCTGCTGTATTCATGGATCTTACTAAAAAATATTTCATGAATTCTTGGAAAAAAATTTGGTTCGGTTTATTAAGAACAATCTGGTATATTCTATAAGTAAAGTGGAGCATAAAAAACATCTAAGGGTTGTTTTTCAGACATTAAATGAAAATAAACTATAAGGAAAATTCATTATGTGTGATTTTTGGTCAAAATATATTTCATTTTTTTGGAACATTGTAAATATGGATAGAATAACAACTCATCCTGCCAAAAACAAGAGGTTTATGAATGGACAAGACCTAGAAATGTTACAGATATTTATAGTTTTCTTTGATTAGCAGGTTATTCCTAACTATTTGTTAAAAACATTGCATGTTTATCTATCCCTCTAACTGAGTTAACACAAAAGGGGTTAATTTTTTTTGTACAAAATAATTAGATATTTGTTTTCAGGAATTAAATATTAGATTAGTGAATAGTTCAATTTTGGCCTTTCCTTCCTGAAATGGTGAGATTTTCATCTACAATGATGATTCATTGAAGGGAAATAGTTTTGTTATGATATAGAATGATCATGAAATTTCATATACATCATGTCAACTAAAGCCTCATGAGTTAAATTATCGCACACATGATTTGGAATTGGAATTTTTGGTTTTTTCATTGAAAAATTGTAGGTGTCATTTATACAGAGCCAAATGTCATATATATAATTACTATAAAAGTCTGATTTATTTATTCACTCATAAATAATTAATCACGAGGTAGGGAATTTTGATTCAACTGATAAAAGATATTGATTTAATGATCAATTACAATATAGGAATATAAAAAAAATTGGCATATGCCTTGAGTCGAAAATTTCATGCATCTTTAACCATGTAACATTTGGAACATGATCCCTTGATTAATGATTTGATGAATTTTTTCTTACAAGTTCTTGGTGCAGGAAATTCCTCTGTTTTTGTTTCAAGTTATAGTGCAGTCATTATTTTCACCCATAATTAAGAAAGCGTAAAAGGAAGACCACGAGCTAAAGAAAAAAGGTAGAATTGGTTAAAACTATTAAGTATACAAAATTTATCAATGATAATGATTGTGTGATGATATTTGGAAACGTGTTTTTTGTGCCTTGGGATTCTCATTTGAAGAAATATTTGTTGTGTGAAGCTCATTGTTCACCCTTTTCCATTCATCCTTGTTGTACTAAGATGTACAGAGACCATTAAGAGTGTTATTGGTGGGATGGAATGAAAAGTGATATTTTTTATTTTACCATGAAATGTTTGACATGCCAACAAGTTAATGATGTGAATAGTTACCAAAGTGGTTGCTTCATCCTTTTCTAGTGCCAGAGTGGAAATGAGAGAATATATCCATGGACATGATAGTGGGAGTACCTATGAATTCTTGAGGTAATGATGAGATTTGTGTTATTATTGATCGAATGAAAAAATATACACATTTCCTTTCTATTTGAGGTATAATGTTGTTGGATTAGCTTTCTCGACTGTATCTCATATATATTTTCAAGTTATATGGAGTTATTCTTTCAATTGTATCCGATTGAGATCACATTTTCAATTATAACTTTTGGAAGGGGCTTCATAATTTATTGGACACAAAATTAAATTTTAGTACATCTTTTCATCCTTAATCAGATTGGAAGTCAAAATGAATAATTCCGAATTTCAAGGCTATGCATCAAATTTGTCTAATGGAATACCTTGGACGTTGGGATCATCACCTTTCCTTGGTAGTGTTTTTTATAATAACAGTTTTCATTTAAGTATACAGATGGCACATTTTCAGACATTTTATGGGATGCAGTGTTGAAATCCATCATTTTTCGATGATGATAGCGAAAAGATGTTGATAGGACCAGAATTAGTAGAGGAAGTGGCTGAGAAAGTGAAAATGATCTAGCATCACATAAGGATAGCTCAGAGCGTGCAGAAAAGTTATGTAGACCATAGAAGGAAAGACATGTCTTTCATGGTAGGTGACCATGTTTTCCTTAAAATATCTCATTGGATAAGTGTGATGAATTTTCATAAGAAAGGAAAGCTAATTCAATGATTCATCCATTCATTTCTAATCCTGGAGAAATTTAGACCAATACATACCGAGTAGATTTTCTGTTGATTTTATCACGTGTACAAAATGTTTTTCATGTTGTGATGTTGAGGAAGTATGTGCCGGATTTATGTCATGTCTTTATCCCAAAAGCAGTTCAACAGGACGAGAACCTTTCAAATGAAGAGAATCCAGATCAAGTACTTGATTGAAGAGAACATGTATTGTGGAATAATGTAATCCACAAGGTAATGGTTTTGTGGAGAAACCACATTGTTGATGAAGAAACAAGGGAATCTGAAAATGCTATAAGGGAAATTGACCCTCACTTGTTTAATGAGTAAATAAAATTCCTTGGACGCAATTTCTAGAAGGTGGGGATAATATAATAGCCCTAGGTTTTAAAAAATAATTTAAATACCTGAAACATTGTTTTAGGTAGATATTTATAACTATCCATTAAACATAATTTTTCTGCTTATATGTTTTTAATTTTGAAAAATGGTCATCTATAATTGTGTTTAGTAGGTTATTTTCGGTCTAATGCAACCAGCTTTCCTTTTAGTGAATAGTAACATACCCTTATGAATAGTAATATGAATAGTAATATGACCCTAATGAATTGTAAATTGAATTGTTATTTTATTTTCTTATGGATTTAAGATAATGACATCTTGGTTAATTTTTCTATGTGATATAAAAGCAGTTATATAATTAAAAATGATAAGTTTTGAATTAAGTATGATTTTAATAAAAATTAAATTAATAATATTTAGAAAATTATTTTCAAAAAAATGGAGTTGATTTTTGATCTCAACATGTTGATAAGTCGTTAGGTTGATTTTTTTGTATTTTTCTGAGATTCTTGAATTTTTTGATGAATAATGAAGTATGGTAAAATACCATATATTAAAATTTCCAGTTAAATATAATATTTATGACATAACATGTGTTGTAAGGCCACTTATTTAGAACTAATATTCCAATATTCCTATTTTTAGTCACATTAATTATGATTATTTATAGTCTTCAGAAAAAATATTATAATAATGATTTAAATAATGTAAAATACCTCCTCTCCTCCATTATAAATACAATCCTTATTCTCCTCTTCCTTGCACACCTCTAAAGCTATAATTCATACCTATGTTCTACCAAATACTCCTCCCAAGGCTATTAACTAAATCCTAGAGCTTCTAGTATCATCAAAAGGCCCAAACCAAAGTCCTTAAGGAAGATCTCAATTATAAGAGATCAAGGGGTATGAATCTCCATTAATTTTCATTTGATTTCCTTTCCTTTCATTTTATTTTCCTATACAATTATCCCATATTCTAATCGAAGTGGCATGAAAGCTACATAATCTTGTATATTATGGATGTTCTCATGTTCGTGAAATATTACACATCAATTTTCTTCTCACTTCTGACTCATTCCCGAATTTAAAACATCGTCTGTGATGTGTCGATTTACCAACATCGTGGATGATGTGATTTCAATTTTATTTTCCTTATTAAATTATTTTCATGAAAACGTTTATAAGGTTGAACCAGATTAGCATTTATGTATTATATCTTATATATGGTTATTAAATCATTTTATACCCATGTGATTTATTTATAAAACAATGAGATCTTTACGATGGAAGAATCACCAAAGTGACCTAAAAAATAACTATAATATTTTAACTTACAACTCATCATCATGCAATAATTGGGAATGATAGATGGTATAATTTATGGTCTGGAAATGTTTAAATATCATTACATTCAAATTTTATAGTTTCACTTCCAATCGACAAGAACATCCATCATGAACCAATCATGCAAAACATTTAAATAACGCTCACAAAACAATGCAAGGAACAAAATACTGACTATGAAATGGTGAAATTATTTAATGATATGACCATATAAGGTATTATAAAGATTGATATGTCTCTGTAAGATATTAACAACACTATTCTAACCATTATACACGAGGTTTAAGTGAGTTTAATGTAATACAAACCAAATGTAAAGAAATTCATACCCTAATTTCCAATCTCTGGGTTAACCTTATTCTTTATTCATTATGTGGTACTAATATTATTTGTGTGATGAATTTTTTATATTATGTTTAATTATATTTATTTATAGTTTATATACATCTATCAATATATTATATAAATTCTCACTCAAATTAAATTTTAAGGGACATTCCTTTTAAAATATTTTCAAAACTCTTGTTAATAAATTCCAAAAGGGTTGTTTTTTTATGGCATGAATGGTTTCTCCTGATTTCAAGATACTTTATTATCATGATATTTTTCTTGGAAATTATTTATGTTGGGTTTATCCCATTATAGATCATGATATGTTTGGTTGAGCCAATTATAGCTCATGATATGATGAGTGAGCCCCATTATAGCTCTCCATTGCATTGGGTACTCCTGAGATGGAAGTTAACCAAAAGGTAATTCCATGTGTAAGGGTAAATGTTAGAGGGATATGGTAAATATGTCCTAAGGAAACTACATAATGTTTCTAGGCATATGATTTTTTATGATTGTGGGTCTTTTTGGTTTTTATGTTATCACTTGACTAACGCTTTATTTCTTTATATCCCTTACTGAGTTTTATAGTCATCCCAAGTTTTTTTAAAAAAAATCACAGGATATATGGATGGGTAAGAGGAATAAAGGATTATTGAAGTTTGAAATGGAGTTTTGTTAATGAAATCAGGTTTCAAATTTTAATTTTTTTTATTTTTACAAAAAGGACAATGTTCTAGTAGTATCCTCTTGTATGAATGTGGTATGTCATTTATGTAAGATATAATAATTCTTTAAAACTCTAAACACGAATGGAACCTCAATGTGTAATAATGCATGGTCTTGTATAAAATTCAAGATTATATAATGTTTTAAGGCCGATTCCTTATACCAATGGAGACATAATGCTTGTTACCATGATATTTGGCCATGAACATGATCATAAATACCTCCTATGTCACATAAAAACAACGCAAACCACATACTAATAAAAAATAGAATATACTTACCCTCTCCCTAATACCACTTTTTCATAAACCCTCATAGATACCATAATACCCTAATATTAAAACCATCTCTGACATATTTGAAAGGAATTACTGATCTATATGGGCTAGCAAGTGCCTTCTAAAACCATGTAATATCTAAGAGGGAAATATTTCTCCAGCAGATAGTGGAAGATAAAAGTTACAAATCATCAGGTTCAAAACCCCTAAAGAGAAGTACCAAAATGTATTAGGTGAAATAGTATAGGGAAAGAGAGATTATCATATTAATGGAAAAAATCAACTATAAGGATGCCTCAAAATATTTTCCTATGTAAAAATTGGACAACATCTCCCGAAGTTACCATCACCACTCCCCAATCATAAGGATCAAGAACATCCACCTCCTCTAAGTAGAGTTTTCCCTTCACTCAGACCTTTCATAAGAAATTCAACAAAAGTTTGAAAGAAATTGAAGTGTGTGATATAAAAATTCTAGTAGGGTATTACCATGTCCCCCATATTAAAATCCATAACAATTATCCCAAATATGCTTTTTTAGAAAATAAACATGTCATAGTTCATCATTCAAATATTTGTAACCAAAACTGTATATCACATTAAAAAAGATGGTAGATTTATCAAAACTATCATGAGCATAATTTTATAAAAAAAATAAAATTTCAATGAATTTAGAATGAAGAAAATTGTTCAATAATTAATGGAATGTATAATCATGTAAACATATTATAGAAAAAACCATATACAGAAGCCTCATGGAATGATAGTTATTTAGGTAATAGGATCCCCACACATCCCATAAATTATCTCACCTATAGTCACATGCACACACAAAAATAATCCCTGGTATGGTACCCATAATCGGTTGTATATACACAAAGAGGGTAAACCATCATTGGAAGTCATGACTTAGTTTTTTAGTTATAGTTTCCATTATCAATACATTTATAGGGAGTCAGCTTCCTAGAGTGCTTATTCTATTTACAACTAAAAATTAATTAATAATCAACATATAAAATATTGTAAAAGCGAACATGTCAAATCAATTCATTTTACAATATTATTGTATTCACATTTCAACATTCCTTTCCCATTTACAAGCCAAAACTGAGGTTTTTCATCAATTCATGACATTTAAAATCAACTAAATATTTTTGTCCATTTTTCACAAGGTTTAACTTCCAAATCAACTCAGTAAATCAATTTCAAGATCAATTAGTTTTTTTCCAAAATCCATCCCACATTTTAATTCCATTAAAATTTGGGTTTTACAAATATTCCATTCCATCAAAAATCACACATAAAACAATCCCATGTTAGTGTTTTTAAATTAATAAAAAACTCATTTTAATACAATTAAGAAATGTTTGGATTCAATTACAGGGAAAAGAAATATGAAACCACCTATATTTAATCACATGGGTAAATACAACACATTCATTGATATCACTAATGAAAATTAATGTGGAAGAGTTCTAAAAAATCTACCAAGAATCATGATCCCAAAAAATGAGTTTATATCAGTCAATAACATGAGGATATATCAAAATACAAGGAAAAGAGAAATAGAGTTCAGAAGAGACCACAAGATAAGTGGTCCACTAACTAGGAGGAGATCAAACGAGATCAACGATGTATCGATACACCAAGAAAACGGGTTTGTAGAAACAAAATTATATATTGGAAGCCTTTACAATAAAGTAATTTTATATATTGTAGAATGGGGTGAGTAAAAATTTTAAAAAGGGGGATTAGGTTTTAAAAAAAATAGTGGAATTAAAACCCAAGTGAGTAGTTTTCTAGTTATTAAAACATGGCTATAAAAATCATGTTCCTTAACCATGTAATATTTCTAGTTGGGTTTATGGATTCTCTTAAGAGGGTGAAAAATTTGAAAATTGTGTTTTTTCTAGGAATTCCCTCAATGTGTAAGGATTCACTATTTGGAGGGGCTAGGAGCACAATTTAGAAAAAAATCATGTGCCCACTTCCAGTGTCTTCTAATTGGAAAAACAGTTTTCCATAATAACATTCTAACTAGGAATAGCCCCTTAGAATTCCAAAACATTCCAAATTCTCCCAGAATAGTCAAAAGAGAAACACAATGCAATATATTACAAAATAATGGTTATGGATCACCTGAAATAAGGTAATGTTATGTTACAATACAACTATATTGGTGAAATAGAAAATGATGTAATATATATTTTAATTTATTAATTTCATAATCTAAAAAATAGTAGTCTTACATAAAATTACATTCTACAACAATACATATCCAAATTGAATACCCATAATTCCTAACATTCAAAATTTACTATTATTAAAGCAAATCCATTCAAACATGTCATAACATTTTCAGAATATTTAAATAAAGTGTAAATCGACATCTAAAAATAATTTTCCATTCCAAAATTAATCAACATTTCCAATTGGAATTCATTATATTTTCACTTATAAAAATTCCTTAAAATGGTATTCTTTTAGAATTAAACATAGATCATTGGGTCCTTTATAAACCGTTTAAAAAAAGTAAAAATTAAAATATATAAAAAATATAATTCCAAAAACAAAATTTTGAAACATAATTACTTTCCCAATATTGATAATTATATTTCATAATCATAAAAATAATACTTCTAACTCTTATTAGAAAATATATCATAAAAAAAACTAAAATTCAAAATATTACCATAAAATCAGTCATTACACTACATATAATTATGGCCAAGATACCTCCCTCCAAAAATTCCCCTCATGTGATTGAAATAAATAAAGGGTGATAATGACCACCTCCCCCAGTCCCACCACAATTCGGCCTCAAGATGGAATCTTGCACCAAGGGTACTCAGATCTCATGATATGGGATGCATTCCCATTTTTTTAAACAATATCAGGTGATATGAAGTATCATCCACAAAACAACTCCAAGACATATATAAAGGAATAACAAAAACCATCCCCCATTCATTTTTTAAAATAAAATTATTATAGGTACAAAAGTAACCAATGTAAACAACAAAAGTAATGCTATGAAGTGTCACAACAACTGTCATGATCTGAGAAAGTAGGGTCTATCATGCTCCACATAATCCTCCAGGAAACCTCAAAATAATTTTTATATAATTTGGGTGAGAATACATCTGTACTCATTAGGAGAGCCATAATCTCTTTTAACATGTAAAATAAGAATAATAATTCCCCTATCAAAAAATAGTATAACCAAATAACTCCTAACAAGTATACTATCCATCCCAACCTCACTATGGTATGCTCACTAGATAACACATGTAATGTAATGTAATATAATGCACATCAATGATAGGGTAACCCTCACCAATTTACCATTGATTTGTAGTTATTTCCTTATGTAAAATGTACTCATGCTCCTACCTATTCTGAAATTTCCACATCACATACCACCCGCACACACCTAGACCTTACAACATGACCCACTACACACACCCATGTCAAAAACTAACTCACATCCCACCCATAAGAAATTATGTCAAAGTCAACAGGACATGTCACCCGTAAACATCTGGGCCACAATCCACTTAATGTCTCACCTGAAGACACCAGGGACAAAAACCACATCACATCCAAAAGACATGTTTTAAAGCATAAAAAAATCTCTTCCCGAAGAAACTTAGGAAATCCAAACACATCTCATCCCAAATACACTAAGGAAAGATCAAAACATCATAGATTGAAGACATAGGGGAAAACATAACTCGACCGCACACAAATGGGCCTTATTAACCAAAACCTTCCCAAATATTCTTGTCTAATCACAACCAAGAATATGAAACATGGAAGAGAGGGTGGCTAGCAATCCATCCCCCCACTAAGTTGTTTAAGAATGAATCCCTCCCATGTAATGATGGGGGAGTTTGAATCATAGTGCTCAACTAGGGTGGGGTCTATATAAAAATTGATAGGAAAATACAATTATATAAATATATGATACCAACCAATCATGCTCAAACTCTGCAATCTCAATGAAAAAACCAACTAAAAACACAACAAACTTCACTACTACCATAAATTCCCAACACCACACAATAGTCCACAATGCCCATTCACCTTCCCAACAAATTTAATTAACCATTTCTATCCTTTTAGCCTACACAATCCATTAAATTATTGGATTTATTAATAAATCATTCAGTTGTTCCATCACTACCTGGGAACCAGCTATGAACAATACACGATAGGAAAAAAATGTTCTCATAAGGTGAAGATGCATGATATATTAATGGGACTTCACATTCCCTCTATGATTGACACCCATTCATGGTATAACATTTATCAATCTCTAGGAACATGGTGATGTTTCATCATGTTACTCATGAAGAATCTCTTGTGGAATTACACTTACTAATCACTATGATAATTCTTAAAACTCATCCCGCTTAGGTCATAGACCAACTAAACTAACCCCCAACATCAAACCCCATGTGATAACACATTACTTCACAACCATCATTTTAGTCCTACTACAAAACACTTCTCTTTCATTCCAAAAGCAATCAATCTCTCAACCTAATATTCCATTACATATCCTGGTTGACGTATAACTAATAATTTCATCCATAACACCACCTATGCAATACCACAACACATAACTGTGCTCACCAACATACTAAAACACAAACAAGATCAAACCCACACATAACAACGTACCCACATTATAGTATATCGAACCCACACATGTATCGATAACCACTACAAAAATAACATCACATACCACGACGTAAAACATTTTTAAATTTTGGAAATGGGTCACTTATCAAATTAAACGTTTTTATTTAAGGGCGTCATCACACAATCAAAATCCCGGAGCACCCATTGATTAGTCAGATTTATGTGATTAACCAATTTCTATATGTATGTTTTCTATAAGAACCCAAGAACATGAAACCCATTTAGTCCGAAAACAAGGTCCCATAATGGCCATAATTTTTAGCAGGGACTCAAGACCGTATATTTAATAACATCACAATCATAATATCAAAACTACAAAAGAATAACAATTAAATTACCCTACCCCTTTAAATATTATTTAACTGATTATTATATTTTATTAGCATAGAACAACTAATAAATAAAGGTATATAAAAGAGAAACCCTCATTCATGATGGACAATTAATGAGAAATAAAGGGAATCATACCAAATATGGGTTTCAATGATCCTTTCACAAGAACATGTCATGCAACGGATCTCTGATCACCTACCCTAAAATATCTACATCCATATGAGAATTTCGTGACACTGGTCCACCTAAAGAAACTATATAGAATGCCATTTAGAACCATGGGAGATCATCTTACATCACATGTAAAGAAGAAATAGGAGGGGAATGAGACCAAAATGTATGAAACAATATGAATGGAGGATGAACACACCTTAGATCAAAAATATATCACTATGGATAGAATTAATGAATCTAAGAATCAATCCTCGATTAAGGAACCATCAAAAAACCAAAAAACGGTTTAATGGGTCGCATGTGGTTGATGTAGGGTTAATGAAACCATCAGATTGGACAAACTGAGTGGCTCAAAAAAATTAAAAATTATACCATTAGGGTATTACATGACAATCCCTTTCTTTCCTTGCAATTATCCATGGTTTAATTCCACTAAAAACACATCACCTATCGATTTATTTTATTTTTCAGACCCCAATACATATCAAGCTATTAACCAGCTTTGGAGAAGTCGTGAAACTAACATTCACATTTTGTAACATAGTTACACATTTTGTAACTTATATAGAAGCTTTGATACACTAAATATCCAATAAAAACTCTGGGAACCTCCTTCTAACATCTCCAAAAAAACAAAACCAAACAATTTAATGGACCAAGAGGACACTGACTATTACATTTGATACCTCTCAAATTATTTTCATCTTGGATAATCCAAAACCAATCTTATAAGAAAAAAAGTCCAAAAACCTCCTTGTGATATTCCCCTAATGAGTCTCTGCACTCCTCAAGAAATACAACAAACCATAAATGTCAACTTAAATGACTAAAACCACACTAAACATCCATATCAACCTCCACACAGTCCAACCAACAATAGTTATAACCAATGAAACACACTATCCTAAACACAATAATTAGGGAATTCTGTCTTCAATGTCATTATTCAATCTTCTCTAGGATGCACTAACTCACCCCCATGGGTTTAATCACATCACAGTTAATGCATCTCAATTAGGAATCTGGTCCTCCCTTCTCTGTATTTCGGGAATTTATCACATACTACACCACACACATCTCAATCTAATGAAAAAATACCCCATCATACAAAAAAAATTCAAACATTTCATTAAAAACAATACAAACCAAGTAATAAACCAAAACAAATCCTGGTACATGGCACACACCTTTGTTTCTCACTCCCAAGTACTCCTTTTCCATTCCCCTATGACTCAACAATACACAAGCCATGTGAATTTTCCATCCATGCCGCACCTTATCTTGATGATCCTAGATCTCTCTACGTTTCTCAATGATTTGTTGCATCATTCTTAATACCCAACTCTCCCCATTCAAGAACATGGGATTCATCATGTAGATACCAATGAAGCTGAGATGTGTGGAAGACATCATGGATTGTCTCCAACTGTGTTGGAATCTTCAACTGGTATTCCACCCCACTAAATAACCCCAACACCTCAAAAGGTCTAAAAAATATGACAATTATTACTCCCTTTGACATCTAGTAGATTAAAATATCATCAATCCACACGATGATGAAATGATCCAGGAACACATGAAACACAGAGTTCATATGAACCATAAACACAACTAGTTTTTATGTAACTCTGAAAGAAATGTACAAAAACTTGATATGCAGATTCTTGCACCCTAAGGTGGTATTCAATATATCATCCACTTTCACCCTTAACTGGTGATATCCAGACCATAGATAAATATTATAAAACCTATGTTTTCCTCTCATCTAGTCCAAAATATCTTATATCCTTATAAGAGGGTAGTTGTTCTTTATCATTATCTAATTGAACCTTGTGTACTATATAAAAAAATCTCATAATATTATACTACTTCTCATCGAAAAACATTGGAGAACCCCGTGATGACACACTAGGCTAGATAAAACTATTCTTCATTAGAACATCTATCTGAATCCTCATCTTCTACACCTCATAAGGTTCCACCAGATAAGGGTCCATAAAAATCAAATATGAATTGGGATATATGTCTATCATAAACTCAATGTCACACTTATGAGGTAGAATCACAACCTCCTTGAGTAAAAAATTCATGAAATCCCCCATGGCCATGATAACCTCAACCATCTGAACATCCATTAATTCAACTGATAGCTCATCCAACAAGGAGAGGAGGGGTTCCACATGCCGAATGTCCATCTAACAGATACCCTATCCAAGTAAAAACACATTCCATCCACATATGAAAACACGAGTCTCCATTGAGTTCAAACGATAATGGAATATATGGAATACAACTTGTGGAGAATGACTTCGTATGGTTTCATTTTTAGCAAGAAATGATCCCCATTGGTCTAATGTAGTATCATTATCAGTCTACATCCCCAGCACAGATAGAACAACCTGGTTTAGCATACGAATAGCATACTCAGTACCAAGGAAATGGAAATCCCTTATACATATAGTCCATTAGAATGGCCTAGAGCGGGTTCATAAAAGGATTAAAAATATCATGAATCAAACAATGTACAGGAAAGGCTAGTAAACAAATTGATCATATGAGTAATGATCTTTGGACCTACTAAAACTGCTACCTACACTATATGCAATTGACCATGCCCAGCTCATCTACCTCTCAGCTAACAACTACCTCCATGACCATGCCTAGGCCAAGGAACCATAATATAAGGAACATAAAGAGGTCTACATCTTCCAACTCCATCTCCCCTTAGTGGAGTAAATGCCTGGTATTTTTACTACTAAAATGGTCTCACCGAAAACTGTTGCTGAGGATGCAAATGAACTAGACCACCTCCACCATAATGAACTCAAACGACTATTGGATATTGATTCTAATTATGTAAACAAACTCCACATAATAAACACCCCATCCCCAATCCCCCAAGAAGACCACAAGAAATAGTGGCACCATAATGCCAGATGGAAAAGTGATGTGGTCGGATCCCTATTAGCCAAAACCTCGATGGTTCTTTCATATAAGAACTCACCCCAGTTACCCTATCTCTCAAAGAAATATACTATCTCCCCTCATTCATTATACCTCTTCATGAGTTCAACCATTCAATCTCTTCTACCTTCTTCAGAACCTCTATTCTTGTTAGAAATGTAAAAGGAGTAATGGTATATCGGATCGAAGGATGGAGGGCCTCCTCAAGATGCCTCACATGAAACTCCTCATTCAGAATGAGGTTTGGTGAAAATGGATAAATTCCTTGAGCTTGATCTGAATTTCCCACACTGACATACTCCCCTACTGAAGGGAGAGTATCTCCTACCTCTTCTTTTCCTTCATGGTCGATGAAAGGAACACTTTTGGAAATTACTTCCCAAAGTCAGACCTCAAAACATACCATTCTTTCATCTCCCACAAAAAAATATTCCACCACTTATGCAAAGTTCCTCATTTATGATTGGATGAAAAGGGAATCCAGTACACCATCGGGGCTTAGATAAAATTGAAGGTGATCTCAATATCCTCAAGCTATCTTTCTATCTCCATGTCTAAAACACTGCCCTCATTCTCTCCCAAATCCTACCAATGGAAGGCACGTAATATCTTCTTCCACAGGTCATCCTCCTCAACTAGATAAACCCTCCATCGATCAACTGAATCAACCTACAGATCCTCCACTTCTTGATCTACACACGAATTATGACCAACATCCATAGTTGGAATGTAAAAAAGAATTTCATAAGCCTTAGTAGTATGTATTTTTTACATAAGATTCATTTTAACACATTTAACTCATTTTTTTATTCATTTCATATTTCCCATGTCAACCATAATCAAACAAGTACACAAGAAATTATGATTCATGTACCTTTCATAGGGTCTCTACTGTACAAATGGTGTAGCATAACTTGGTTGTTCTGTTGGCTCAAAATCCTTTCATCAGATCATGGGATCCCTAAAATCCCATGTCCTAGCCAGTCCTCCCTGGCGTGTGTCTTGCACGAAGATCACCAAAAACTATTTCCCTACAAATCCATGGAATCATCACTGTTCCTGACCCCAAATTCCATCCAATCTCTCAACCATCACCTCTAATACCATTATTTCATTACCCCCAACTTCTAAATATTCCCCTCCTTATATGTAAATGAATAAATGGAGTTAATGACCCTTAATTGTTGTCTCTCATAGGCCTCAGGTTGGCTAATAACACCAAAGGTATTCAGTTATCAGAATATTGGAGGCATTACCTTTTCTTGAAACAATATTAGAGAATATGATGGATCATCCAAAAAACAACTACATGAAATATATAAAATAAAACAAAAAAAAATCCCACAGGCATGTTTTAAAAGAGCACTATTTCATTTTAAAAAGACTCTAATGTAAATACCAAAAGTAAAGCTAAGAAGTTACAAAACAAATATCACGATCTGAGAAATTAGGGTCTGTCACAGTCCACATAATCCTTATATAAATATGAAAATAGTTTTTATATACATAGACTGAGCATATATGTATACATAGTAGGAAAACCAATTTCTCTCATGAAAATGTGAAAGAAGAATACTAATTACCCTATGAGAAAACATAAAAACAAAAACAACCCAACTTGTATACTAATCATGCAAACCTCACCAAGGTACACTCACTAAATGAAAAAATTCATTTAATCTAATATAATTAACATTAATGATAGGGTACCCTGCAACACTTTACCACTGATTAGCTTCAATTTTCTAATAGAAGATGGTATTATGTTCCTACTTCTTCCAGAATAACCATGTCACATCCCAACCTAACACACCTAGGGCTCATAGCACATCCCTCCCTCACAGACATGGGCCACAAACCACATCACATCTCGCCCGGAGACACCTATTCCAAAAACAACATCACATATCTCTCATACACACCAAGGCCAAAAAACACATCATGTCCCAGCTGAAAACACATGGGCCAAAAACCACATCAAATCAATAATACATCAGGGGAATATCAACACATCTCATCCTGAAGACACCTGGGAAAGAACTACACATCTCAGCCTGAAGACACCTCGGAAAGCCTAACTTTTCCGCACAATCCTGGCCTTCAGAAACCACAAAATGAATGAAGAATCATGGGATATCACCGTCTGGAAGAGGAAGCAGGGATGAGCAGGTGTCAAACCATCCATCCTCCCATTGGTAAATTTGGTAAAGACACCACCCCCCATGAAGATGGGGGTGTTTGGATCATAGTGCTCAAATAGTGTGGGATGTGTAATAAATCACAAGGAAAATAAAAGTATATAATTATATTATACCGACCACTCATGCCCAAACTATGGGTTCTCAAATAGACAACCAAGTCACAATATTTCTAAATTTGCTGCTACCATTAATGCACAACACCATAAAACATGTCATAAAAACAATTCACATTCCCAACCAATTTAATTAACCATTTCCATCTAGTTAGACAAACAATCCGAAGCCATTACATGCTTTATTAATCAATCAATCATTTATTCCATCACAAACTGGGAAATTTATAATCACAAAATACAAAAAGAAACAACGTTCCTAGAAGGTGAAATGCACTGATAAATTAAAGGGACCTCACATACCCTCTACAATTTACACCCATTCATGGTATAATATATATCATTCATTGGATATGTGGTGAATATTTTTGTATGTTAATCATAGAGAATCTCCTGGTGAATTTCCCATACCAATAACTATAATCCATATTAAAACCCAACCTAATCAGGTCACATACCAACTAAACCAACCACTATCTCATAAACCAAAATGATAACACCTTACTGCAAAACTGTTCTCGCATCCCCACTCTAAAAAACATCTCATCCATTCCAAAATCAATTAATCTCTTAACCCGAGATTCCATTACACTACCAGGATAATGTATCATCTACAATTTTATCCATATCACCACCAAGACTAACCCAGAGCATTGAACCATTCTCCTAGACTTACCACATCAAAAACCAGAGAAAACCCACACATCACAATATAGTCACTTTATATTATATCATTACCACACAAGAAGGCACAATCGTTCCACACATCACATCATAGACCATAAGTTAACACATTTAGTGTTTTAGAAAATGGGACACTTATCCAATCCCACATCATTATTTAAGGTCTTTATCACACAATCCAAATCATGGAGAATCCATTCATTAGTCGGATTAACGTGACAAACCAATTTCCATATGTAATTGTTCAACATAACAAAAAAACATGAAAATCACTTAGTGTGCATATAAGGGCCTCAAACAGACATGTTTTTTCTAGGTAATCAAGCTTGTATAATTCACAACATCACAATCATAAAATCAATATTGAAATGGCATGAAAATTTAATTACCTTGCTTCTATCAATTCCATTTAACTGATTCATATCTTTGATTTTCCTCGTACAACCAAAATCCATGGGTGAACAAAACAAAACCCCTCTCGCATGATGCACAATTGAGTTTAAATGAAGAAAAAACTACCTCAAAAGAGTGTCAATGATCCTCTTACATGAATAATATATGAAAAGGGTCTCTGATCACCCATCTAATGATTCCAAGACACCCTCGCACCAAAAAAATCAAA
This sequence comes from Viscum album, assembly GCA_963277665.1. NCBI lineage: Eukaryota > Viridiplantae > Streptophyta > Magnoliopsida > Santalales > Viscaceae > Viscum > Viscum album. The sequence goes on from OY728137.1 coordinate 1,024,181,718, forward strand.
TATAATCTCATTTAGAACTATGAGAGATCATACTCCCAGACATGTTAAGAAGAAAAAGGAGTAGAAAGAGAACAAAACAGAATAAACCGCAAGAATATAGGAGGAACACACCTTATATCGAAGATGGATTGATACATATCGAATGAGGAAATATAGGAATCAATCCTTAATGAATAAATCCTCAAAACACATAAGAGGAGTCACTGAGTCTCTATGTGTCAAGGAACGGTTACTACATCAGTAGGGTTTGAGAAACTTAGTGGCGTGAAAAAACACTAAAATGTTATATTATTTGGGGTATTATTCCATGTGTAATACCCATTCATGACGTTTAATGCCCTATGGTCGACTAATGCCGAAAAGCCAATATCCTTTTGATTTATTTTATTTTTCAGTCCCAGAAACATCTCACACCACGAAACAATGTGGGAGAAGTCATGAAACTAAATTTCACATCATGTAATACAATTACACGATGTATTACCCCTATAGCTACTTTGTTAATCCCCCAACTCCTGTGAGAACTCCCGGAATCTCCTACAAAAATCTCCAACAAACAAAAATGAAATATGTAATAGGTTGGGGTGGACATAGAACATTATAATTATACACATTTTTTAGACAACATATACACTGATAAATCACCCAAACCATATTATTAAAAATATATCCCATAAATTGTTATAAAATGACATGCCAGTCATTTATTTCATCACTCCTAACCGTGATGATTGATCATTGAATACATATAATTATAATAGAATTAGACTAAACCATTTCAAGAACCGAAAAACATTAATTATTAATCAATTTTATTGAATAATAAATCCCAATACACATTAACATGATAAAATAATATAAAATAAAAATCATTGAATGGATTAAGATTACCACTTAGTGCTAGAAATCCCATGGTGACATGATTTTAAAACATGAATGTATTGATCAAGTCATTTCATTAACTACTCCTAGAACTCCAATGATACTATATCCATATAATCCCAACTACCCATAATCTCTAATACCATAGTATAAAATTCATTTTTGATCTTAGAGTGATTGATAATCCACAATTGGTTTAGCGAAGGCTGATTCAATTAAAAGAAACATAATATAAATATTTATTTGTTGTATAAAAATTTGAATTTTATTAAATAATATAAATCCTGATTTACTAAAAACATACAATTATGTAACATTGATTGAGTAATTATTTCAATGTATTATGATACTTATAATGACTTATTTAATTTATTATAAATATTCTTTAGAATAATAATTAATCATTTAAAATAATTGTCATTTTTTATTTCTAATGGCCGTGTTACGATTACAATGATCTAATTACTGGAATAATGGTCATATTTAAAATAGTTTTATTATTTCAGACATTTATAAATTCCTATAATTCCATATAGTCATAATTAATTTAGATTAATATCAAGGTTTAATATATCAGATTGAAAATGATAATTATTTTTGTAATGATTTATTTTCTTGTTTCAATGTTGTTCAGAGGTTTGATATTTCTAGGGAACCCAACTATTGGGATTTCAAAATTATACCCTTGATAATTTTTATTTCATTCTGTAATTTTTAATTTTATTCTATGTGTATGTAACTCTTATGTAATTTCTCATATTACTTTTTTTTACTCAATTGAATGTATCATTTTATTATTGATGTTCTACAATGTTGTTATAAAATAAATTTTGTTGTAATAAAATATTTATTAGAGTAGAATCTTGAATCATAGAACAAATATATAATATAATTATATTGAGATCCATTCTTTATCATAGAGTTTGACCCAAATCTCCACAAGACCATACGTATTATTCTTGATCACTAAATGCTAGCCTAAACATGGAGGCATAAAATATATAAAAATGGGGATCAATTTTACATCAACATATGATACTATCCCATTAAATAAAACTACATAATAATGTATCCATGTGAAAAATATGAACACTACATGTTATAGTCAATTTATTCATTCCTAGTGTGGTCATAAAAAATAAAAAAAACATACAAAATGATCAAATAAATATGACTATTACATGTGTAGTGTGATTTATATATATATAATTACCGAAATTAAAAACAAAAACCACCATATCCATCTCTAATCAAACATATTGCATCAACTCCAAATTTTTAATTCAATATTCTGACTCTATATCATTGGACACTATGTGGTTCATAGATCTTCCATTACCAATTTCATGAAAAAAATAAGTTTTACACACATCCCAATATATATATATGTGTGTGGTGAGAGTGTGTTTAAAACCCCAACATGAATTTCTTGAACATCACCTGAGGTGTGATTCTACAAGACCCCATGAACACCCCCCTATATAAGAGCTTACTAACTAAGATCGAGGGTCTAGTTTTTCTCTGCAGAGATTATAGCATCAATAATCATCTACATAAACATTATATATAATGAATATGAAAACCAAGTATATCAATATATATGATAATTAAAACATAGTACAATAACAAATGTCACCTATTTCATACATGAAAATAAAACTATACTCTCTATGAGGGAAAAAAATAAGAGTATGTAAAGTGAAAGTATATAAATAAAGTAAACACTACTATAATATTGAAATTTAAAACATGGCATAACCTCTAACACTATAGTCCCCATCTTAGTTATGTTATTATGGAAAATTTCCTTTAATTGGATATCTGATAATGAAGTCTATGCATACATAAAGTTACCATGAATGGAGTGAGTAGTGAAACCCAGTAGTACATCTCTAATATTTCCTTAAAATATGGTCAAAAGTGTTAAATGTATATTTTATGATAAATGTAAATAAAAAATAGATATAAAATACAATTTCCATGCATTAAAATGCTAAATGAAATACCATGATCCCCAATTGTACAATCTTAGTCTCTTTGTCAGAAGGATAGACAAGAAATATGATGACATTAAAATAAATCTATCCATGGTAATGGTTAATATATCTCTCAGAAAACACAAGGAATCAAGTAATATGATTGTTAGGAATAGTTATCTGGCCATTAGAATTTTAACATTACCTATTAAAGTAAAAAAAAGAAATTTAGGTGCCTTATAAGTGAAAATATGGTATAATTATATCATGGTTTAAGTAAATAATTTTTTTAAAATTGATATATTAAGTGTTGGTAATTTATTTTAAAACATAAATGTTTATTTACAATTTAATAATTAATATAATTTTAAATTGAAAATTTATTTTCATAAAATATATTAATAAATTAATATTATGTCGTATTATAAATATAAAATAATTTTATGATAACTTAATTAGTTTTTCCAAGGGTCTTAAAATTGATTATCATATTATAAATATTACTTTTATATAAAAAATTTATTTAAAAATAAAATTTACCATATTTAGATAATTATTTTAATATATTTGAATTCTTTTTTAAAATATGCACATCAAAAAATGGTCAGAGAGTTTTTTTAGTATTTTTATAAAATACTTAATATTTTGGGGAATGGTTAAATACAAATATATACATAATAAGGTAAATAGATGAATTTTTTATTACTAAATGATGTATGGATGATTTAAGAACTCATTGTTTTCAACTCATTAAATACATTTACTATTTTTTGTTATAGTAATCCTCATTATTGATATTATTGACCCATAATAATAAAAAATGAATTAAATAATAAAAAAACACCCTCTCCTCCCCGATAAATACCACTAATTTCAACATCTTCACCTAACAACATATAAGAATTATATATTGTTGAAATTACTGTCAATTACCTTACTAAGCCTCTTATCCATGACTAGGGGATATTGGTCTCAAAATAATTCCAATCCCATGTTCTGTAAGAAGATTCTCAATTAGACGACATTTAATATGATAAATCATGAATCCTTCTCTTTTAATTTCTTTTATTTCTTATGATATCCCCACCTCATCTATAAAAATAGGAATGATAACTAAAATATCATATATATACTATAATATTTTTTTAATATCAATCATAAAATCAAGTCTCATCTCCTTTTATTCAAAAAATTAAAACATCATTTTTTATATGTTGATTCATCGTATTTATGGTCAACATGTTTTTTATTATATTACTTCCTTAAAGGGTGGTCATGAACCCATTATTAGGATAAAATCTGATTTTAATACGTGAATTATAGATTTTATAATGTTATGGAAAAATATTTTATAGACAATATTAAAAAAATGGAACTTGTTCTTGATGGTTTTGAAAACTGAAAAAATAATCAAAATGTATATCATTAATGATTTATCAAATGAATCATCATCATAACAGAAAACCATATGATATAGGAGACCTATTAAAATTATATAATTTCATTACAATCATATTATATTAATTCTAAATAATGGTTCCCTTTTTAAAATTATTTCCATACTTATATACATGTAAACTGTCCATGAAACCATGAAAATGAACTCTCCTAGAATGAAGATATTAAAATCTATAACTCATCAAAATTGCCATAAAAGAACATAATAAAATTAAATTAAATAAAATATATGTATAAAATATTCCTTATTATGTCGTAAATGAATCAAATTTTATAATACAAGATATTACATGCATGTGCATAAGGTATTCAGACACATTGTTTTAGGATTCTCAAACACAATTCCATTTCATTGCATTATTCCTCTTTCATGCCAAATTCTAGTGTCGATATTCGATTAATGTTTAATAAATATAGTTTCATTTTATTCCCTTGTATTTTTGAGGAAACACATTATTCCAATTATATTTTTCAAAAATACTATTATTTCTTAAAATAAATCATATTTCCAAGGAACTTTTTCAATTCTCTTGAGTTGTTTCTTCGCCAATCAATAATGATTAGTCTTATACCAATTTTTTTTCACCTTATACATTTGGAAACCCTATGTTTTTTCATAATTGATGATATAATTATGAAACCAATTACATTAAATTTGTTACATGTTGAATTTGACTGATATGTGTTCTATGTGGAATGCATGATTACGTAAATGTTATGATGTGATGGGTGGTCAATGAATTATAAATCCATTTAATACATTCGTTAAGGTGATGTATCTCATTTGATGATGTATATTATGTATAAAAATGATGATATATTTGTTCACAATGATGATGTGATGATAATTTACATATGGTATGTGTAAACATGATGATATCTATGTTAACAACTATGGGTTGTATTTTACCACTATGATATGATGTTTCATTTTTATCCATTTCCACATTCCATGCATTTATCTAATGTATCACGTCAGCATCATGATGATGATAATATGCTTATTATATTGTGATGCTGATTATTCTCACCCATGTTATAATGTTTCATTTCCCTTATTCAACTTATTACTAGGCTATTTTATCACCCATTTCTTTGATGTACTTCCTAAAGTGATTACTTATAAAAATGAAAAATCTAAGGGCCACTGAAAAGATAGAGAAGAAAGAATTAAATTAATTTTATGTTTTATTATGTAAAATTTATGTATTAGCATAATTTATCTATTAAAGTAAACCCTTGGTTTTTAGTTTTTTAATTATATTATGTTAATTTTCATTAATAATGTGTAATATTCCTCTATGAAAATATTCTGTCACTATAGTTATTATCAGATATGGTTTAGTTAATTTAGGAATTAGTACAATAGAATTTTTGCATAAAGCATTATAATAAGATGAAGTTTATGTGAACATAAAAAAAATTTCCAATCAAAATGTAAACATAAGAATCCCATATGATATAATATTTATTAATAATTTTGAAAAAGGATAAATTATTATTTCTTTGTTGACTTAGTATTCTGTTTATCCATTTTATATTTTATAAAATTATTAGAATAAGGAGAAAATAGAAAACCATTCCATGTGAGGGACAAAAAAACTATTATATGAATGAAATCCCCAATTCCATGGGTGGAGGAGTTGAAATCAATATGGACATGCCTACCCAGCCATATCAGGAAATTAACAACAACTTGAACAAAATGGAACATCTTATTTCACCCAAGAAAGATCTATTATCAATTAATTCCATAATGTGAAAACAACCACTAATGTTGAGTGGGTCTTATGATCCACTTATAATGGAACAATGGGTTAACTAAATGGAGATTATATTTTATGTCCCCCCCCCCATTTTAATAAGAACAAGGTGAATCATGTCATCTATCATTTTTATGGACAATCTAATCAGTGGAGGGAATTGATAAATAACACATATATGAAAAAAGAAATAAAATATATGGAGTGGTAAAAATTTATGAAAATTTTTAATAACAAGTACTTCCCTAAATCACTTCAGACAAATATGAAGTGAGAATTCATATAGACGAATAAAAATTTAGGTGAATCATTTAGAACTTATAAAGAAAACACCATAATTCTTATAAGGTACGTCTCGTGTTGTTTTATAAAAAAATATATAAATTGATAAATTATTTCATAGTTTAAAGGACATATTCAAAAGGATCTTGATATCTGAGACTTTGGAAGTTATGAAGAAGTGTTATAATGTGATCTCAATGTAGATATGGAGTTTTTGGAGTAGTCCTATCTATATGGACATAATAATAGAAGATTGAATTCTCAAGTTGCTTGATCAAATGATAAAATATGAAAAAGGATCCATCCACCCACATGTCAAAAATTTGGTAAGAATAATTATTGGAATTTCCTAAAATTTATGGGGAAATTATTCATTTATGGTAGACAAAGAAATCAATCCAATGACTGTTGAAAAGATATAAATAAGTCGAAAAACGTGATAGAGGAAATGTGAGAACCTCATTATCCACCAACTATGGTTTAATGATTCAACTGTAGGGAGAAAGGCCACTATCAAAGAAATTTCACTAAACTGCATGTGCTTGAGTGTAATATACTCCAATAACTACAAATTCTAGAGGACCAATGGAAAGTGTATTCCACCACTATTTCTGTGGTGGATAATGAAAATAATGTCATAAAATGGTCACTACTTATTCACTCATGAATGGAAAAAGTATTATATGATTATATTTCTATGTATTCCTTTATATCCTAAACATTTTCAAGAACTATTGAATTGAAGCCCCGATACCATGATGTAGTGATATCCTTAAGAACACTTAGTGGTTCAATAATTGCAACACAATTGATATACTCTTCTCTTATAGGCATGGGTGTGATGATTATTATAGCGAATCTCATTATAGTTCTCTTTGTTGAATTTCATGCTATACTATGTGTGGGTTAACTCTCAATTTGTAGAGAAAAAATCAACTATTTTGAAAAGGAAAATATATATTCATAATTCGAACCATACCATGATTATTTCTAATTGAACGGAATATCATCAATCTCTTATGGAAAATCCTTAAATGGTATGGGTGTTGATTCCCTGTGATGAATTATACCTTTCCCAAATGGTTGATTCATTAGAATGTATCAACCTAGGGGAAATTCCTTTTATTAGGGACTGAACTAATTTATTTCATGTAGAGTTTCTTATACATCCAACATATCATTATGTAGTGCTCTCAATAGAGCTCATACCCAAAACTACTCCCATCTCAAAATTCCCCTACATGATGGCCCTGATCGAACTGGAGGAGTTAAAGATGTAGCTAGATGAGAATTTGGGAAAAGGGTTTGTACTCACTAGTGAATGACCTTGGGGTGCACCAGTTCTCTTCATAAAGAAAATGTATGGATCAATGCAAATGTGTATCAATTATTATGGGATAATCATGATCAACATAAGGAAATGTAGCATATTCCATAGATTTATGACTTGTTCGATCAACTATGAGGATCTCAATAGTTCTAAATGGTGGATCTTAATTATAAATATCATAAACTAAAGCTAAATATGGGAGATATTCAGATGGTTTATTTCCATAGAAGGTATGGGAACATTTCAAGAATTTTTACATATACCCAGGGTTCAAAACTATGGGTATAGACTATACCCACAGTTCTATGAATCGTCAGGAGACTAACCATCAGTATAGACCTATACCGATGGTTTGGTCAAAACATGGGTGTATGTGTCCTATACCCATAGGTTTAAAATGCATGGTATATAAATTTGTTGTGTGAATACCCATACCCATGTTTGAAATAATTATGGGTATAGGTCGTTTATTAAGAAAAACACCTCGTGAGATTTGATCCAAGTACCTTCCCCCATACAATCTAGCGACCATACCATTACTCTATCATGGATTTTATATTCATATATACAAATATATTTATATATATATTAATATATATATATTAAAATATTTTAATTTTTTTATTATTATTATAAAAAAATAATGGTCAACCTATACATATGTTTTTGGTCAAACCATGGGTATAGGGAGAAATTTTTTTCCCTCATGGAACTTATTTTTATGGTTTAAATAAAATAATGGGTATTACCCAACCTATATCATTAGTTTTTGAGAATCATGGGTTGAAGACTTCCATGCAAAAAAAAAATAAATTCTCGTGGAACCTATATCCATGGTTCTCAAAAAACTAGTGGTATAGGTACGTTTTCAAGTAGTGGAACTATGAGTTTCTTATGATTCCCTTCATACAGACTAATTCATATGCAATATTTATGGATTTGATGAATAGAGTCTATAGATATTAGCTTTACATATTTATATCAGTGTTTATTGAGGATGATCTAATTTACTAGAAGATTAAGTAGGAAAATGAAGATAATCTAAGGATCATTATGATGATATTGTTGAAGGTAAATGTATTCTATTTTAATAAATTGTGACTTTTGGATGAAACACATCTCAGTCTTGCTACATGTTATCGCAAGAGATGGAATTTATTTAAACCCTTCAAAAATAATATTAACTGAGGAATGGATTGGACCCACATGTGTCATGAAAATCTATAGTCTGCTTGTATTTGTTGTGTATTAAATATTTTTTTAATAATTTCCCTTGGTTTTATATCCTTTTATCTATGTTCACAAGGAAAGGGGTAATGAATGTCTTGGTATAAGAATGTTTGGAAATCTCCAAGGAGTCAAGAAGAGGAAAATTGTTGCACATGTACATACACAACTAACAACTAGACATGATTTTTGTTATATAAAGTTATTATTCAATTGAATTATTAGGTTACGAGCTCAGGTTGAATGATAAATAGATATCTTATGCCTCATGGCTATTGAAGATCCATGAGAAGAATTAAATGAATCATGACCTTGAGTAAGCATCAATGATTTGTACCTTAAAAATATGGAAGCACTACCTTTATAATGATAACTGTGACATATATACTAATCCAGAGATCCTAATGTATATATTCAAACAAAATGATATTAAGATGCACTGACCAATACAGTTACATCTAATCAAGGAATATGTTTTCTCCATTCAATTCATCCTGGTAAAGAAAACAATGTATCTGATTTTCTTAGAATAAAATAACCTAATAATTTATCTACTATGCGAATTTAGAAGGACCCTAGCTTCAACGATTTTCAATGTATGGATTTGAAAATCATAAAGGCATGGAATAAATTATAACATTTTCAAATTATTTTCAAACCATCTATCTAATAAATTATCAAGGAGGAACAAAGGGAAATATAGAGCTTTAAAATAAGGTGAATGTAGTAAAGGAAGGTAACCTATATAAGTTCCACATCGATGAGGATGAAGTCATCTGATTTTGAATAATTTTTTGTGTTCCTTCTTCACCTAAGATAAATAAGGATATATAGGATAATGCGCATAGCTCACATTTCTCTTTCTATTATAGATGAACATTGATGTACTGTGATCTTCAAGAACACTTATGGTGGGACAATACTAATAAGGATATTGTGGAGTACATCTCATGATGTATGGAATGTTAAAATGTTTAACAGTGTAATATAAGTCCAATAGGATGATGTAACCATTTCATATAAAAATGTGAAAATTTTATAATTTCCCTACAGAAATTCTTACCAGTCTCTTAAAAATATAAAGGAAAAAAAATTTATATGGGTGGTGGTGGATCGACTCACCATGGCTGCCCACTTAATTTCTATTCTGGAAGATTTCTCACTTCATCAACATTACATGTTATATTTGATGGAAGTGGGGGGGTTTCTTGGAGTACCACATTTGATCATATATGATAATTAAACAATCTTCACAACTAACTTTTGGATAAGTATTCAACATGATTTCATTACTAAATTTAATTTTGACATGTCTTTTCACCCCCAAAGTGATCACCAATATGAATGGACCATTCAAACCCTTAAGGATATAAAGAAAGCCTACTCAATGGAATTAAACGGTTGGTGGGATCATCATATTCTGTTAATTGAGTTATTATATAAAAACAACTACCACTCATGAATTGAAATGTCTTCATATGAAGCTCATTATGAGAAGCAATGTATAACTCCAACTTGTTGGGATGATTTTGTAAAATTAAAGGTAATTATCTCTGATATAATGCAAGATATTGTCGAGACAGTTAAATTCATCCCAAAATATATAAAATATTCTCAAATTAAAAAAAAGATCTATGATGAAAATTGTTGATGGGGTTTGGAGTTTTATCTTTGGACAAAGTCTTCCTTTGAATATCACATTGAAAGAGAGTAATGTTTTTTGAAAAGAAATATAATCCTAACCCATTGTACATTGGACCCTTTGAAATCCATTATTTCATAAGAGTAGTGGATTTTTGGCCTTTACTTCCACCATATATGGATCATGTTCATTTAGTGTTCTCTATATCTCTCCAGATAAAGTACATTCCTAACCCCTCACATGTACTGATTCTCAAGGTGGACAACTAATGAAAAACCTATCATGTGAATAAAATTAATTGAAGATCATGGAATATAGAGACAAATTCCTACATAACAAGATGACTCACACTATAAACATGTTGTGGATGAACTGTAAGTTTGAAGAGGTGACCTGAGAACTGTAGTAAGTGATGTAAGAGAAATACCCTCACTTATTTTTACTATAGTATGTAAAACAAAATTTCCAGGATGAAATTTTAAAAGGGGAAGAATGTAACGACAAAAAAAAATTCAATGGATTTTACCTCTTGTAATTAGTTAATAAAACACATACACACACAGATAACCCAATAAAAATATTATTTTAAAAAATGAATAATGAAAAGTTAGTATTTATAGAAATTAAGGAACCTACATATAAGGAATAGTAAAATTAACTATTGAATAATAATATGACCATTAGGAATTGTAACCTGGTCATTAGAATAGTAACACACCATCTGATATTATAAATAAAATTTTTAATTCTTATAAGGGATAATACGATATAATTTTATAATGGTATAAGTAAATAATTGTTTTAGAACCATTATATTAAGTGTCATCATTATTAAAATAACATTTCTTTTAAAAAAATATATTGATAAATTATTATTATTTTTTATCATAATTATCATATAATTTTATATGTTTTTAATTGTCTTTTCAAATAGTCATAAAATCCATTATAATATTAAAATAATTACTTTTAAATAAATGTTGATTTTATTTAATAATTTTTCTTCTTATATTTATATAACCATTTTCACAAAATGGATTTCAATTTTAAAATCTACACATACAAAATGGTTAGGATAAATTTAGGGGATTTTATAAAATTCAAGAATTTTGTGATTATTGAAATATAGAAATTTGTAGAATACGGTAAATACATGAATTTTTTAGGCATGGGGGATGTATGGATTATATAAGAAACCATTTTTTAGAAATATAATTTAATGTTTACTATAATTATTCATTTAAATCATCACTATTTATATAATTGATCCACCTAATAAAAAATGAATAAAATATTCGAAATACCCCCTCTTCACCTAGAAATACCACCCTCACCACCTCTTCCCCTCCAACCTTCTACGTCTTGTATGTTTTCTAAATTATTCCCAATTACCTTCCCCGTTATTTTCCCCATGTCCAAGGTATTCTTGTGTCAAGAAAATACCAAACCCAAGTGCCTTAAATAGATTCTCAAGGAGATGACATTCAAGAGGTAAAATCCTTAGTCCTTCTCTTTCAATTTCTTTTTCTTTTATATAATCTCATCCCTTCCTCTATAAAAAGAGGAATGATAACTAAAGATTAATATATATAATTTTATTTTAATATTTAATGTAATAAAAATTATCATATATCTTTTTTGTATTTATTAAAAAAAATTAAAACGTTGTCTTCGATGTGTAGATTCACTACCTTCATGGACAATGTGCTTTACTTCTCATTTACCACATTTAATACTAGTTATTAAACCATTGTATTGAATACAAAAGATTATAATATGTATATTTTTTATTTTTTAATATTCTACAACTAATTTTTCGACAATATATAAAATAAAACAAAACTAGTTCACGATGGTTGAAAAAATCAATAAAATAAACCAAACATGTATCATTAATGTTTTATCAAATAAATAATTCTCATACTAGAAAAAATATGAGAACAATTAAATAAATTTAATATAATTAATATCATATAATTTAACTTATGAATAATTATTCCGATTTGACATGAACTTCCATAATTATATATAACTAAAATGACCACGAAACCATGAAAATTAATAGTATCGGAATGAATAGAATAAACACTATCTTATCAAAAATGTATATAAATGAACTTAATAAGTTTATAATAAATATGATAAATGTATAATTGATTCTTAATTATGTAATTAATGAATAACATTTTATTATCAATGATATTAAGTTCAAGTGAAAAAGGCATTCAGACCAACTTTAAGGGGATTCTATAACCCAATTTCATTTTTTGGGTTATTCCTATTTCATGCCATATTTAAGTGTGGATATTACTTTAAGGTTTCTTCAATATAATTTTATTGTTTGTAACTTTAATTTTTTTTGGATATAAGTGTTTCCAACATGATTTTATGACAAATACAATGATTTTCCAAAATAAGACTTCTTTCCAAAATACATTTTGACTCATATTGTGTTTCTTCTTCTTCGCCTAAGAATTATGATTACTATACCAATTATGTTTTTAATTTTTCCATTTTGGAAAAGGTTTTTTATTTATGTATAAAGAAAAAACTATGAAACCCATTCCTTTACATGGGTTACTTCAAAAACATTATTGATATACATTCTATGTAGCATGAATGATTATGTAAATGTTATGATGTTATGAGTGGGATCAAAATTATAAAACTATCCAATGTGTTGGGGAATGTGTTGTATCCTTTGATATTATTTCTATTTTTTAGGAACATGAATATATTTTTTTAATTTGTTGTGTTATTATAATAGAGATATGTTATATGTAAACATGGTCCATTATTTGTTAACAATTATGTGGGGGTATTTGAAAACTATGAAATGATTTTTTTTATGCATTGCAACATTCTATTCGTTTATCTAATTATTACCCTCATGATAATGATGACGATTCTATGGAATTTATATTATGATGATGCGTATGATCACACATGTTATATTGTTTCATATCCCTTATTCATCCTCATGCTATGATTTCTATTCACTTCATTCTTTGACGTATATCCTTATAAAATTACTTGTACTAAGGATAATGAAAGGGCCACTATGAAGATAGAGAATAATTAATTAAATAATGTTTATATTTTATTATGTGAAATTTATATATGAGGCTATTTTTTCCAACAACATTAATCCCTTGGATCTTGGGTTTTTTAATGATATTATGTCATTTATCATTCAAATTATGTAATATTCATGTAATAAAAATTGGGTTGCTATATTGTATCACTGGAGACCATATATATGATCATCCTATTTCCTGAAAAATATTCAACATCTATGATAATGTTCTTTTAATTGTTCACATGTTATACATACCCTATATAAGACATTTCATTATAACCCTGTGAATGGGAACATATGAAAGAATGTGCCTATATTATAAATAAGTTTAAACATATGAGATATTAATAAATGATCATACGATAAAATAAATAAGTATCATGGTGTGTTTAAAAAACAATAACGTAATTATTTTTTTACCAAATTAGTAAATGGTATTTAGTAAATAATCATTGAAAATGATTTTTTATAACAAAATTCATTAGTTATGACTGTGTGTAATAATGAATAATCCATCACGAGATGTGATAGCATATAGTAATAATAATACATTGGTTTTTGGAATACACTTCATAATAGAAATCAATTCCATAGTCATGTATCACTACCAAGACAATCGGTATGGATTTGGTTTTCTTGGGATACCCTCTTTTCATTAGTTAAGGGTCACTTCCAAGATTATCAAAATGGATAGAGTCCCTTTTCAAATTGGGTGAACTCACAATTATTTTCAATATAATCTCATAATATAACAATCATTACCTAATCAATTGATGGGATATATTATTATCGAACAACTTATCAAATAAGAAAAATCATACATATCTATGCCACAAGTTCGTAAAAACATTCCTAATTTCATCTTATAATAGCCCGCAAAAACTAAATTTATTTTATAAATATCTCATAAATTTATCATATCATCCCTCATGGAAATAAAATAGGTTTTATAATGATTTCAACATAATGAAATTAACCCATGAGAAATAATTGAGTTTCCTAGAATCATCCTTAATTCATTATCATTATAATCCACATAGAGAAAAAAGAATATTGTCTCGTAATATCATATCACCAATGATTCATAATAATCCTTCAAAGATGTTTATATAGATTGAAAATAACTTTATCGACACGTTTGAATATTTCTTTAGAAATAAGGGAAAAAACTTTTATCATGGAGCCCTTAAAAGTTTAAAATTTATATAATATTTAGGAAAATATATTTTATGAAAATAATCATGTAAAAAAGTGAATCAATCTTCAATGAAATGAATGTTAATGACGGTGGAAAAATCCAGTTTTGTATAAAATGTTAAAATAAAGATTCATTTCATACTATTGGTAAAAAGTAATAAATAAATTAGTTGAAACAAATTGTATAAATTAATTTATAAAATTTTGAATGGAATTGAAAATATTGATGAAAATGAATTTAAATAAAAAATGATATAAAGTAAAATTAATGGAAACATTTTAATTAATTTAGATATAAATAAAAAAATTACCACAACAAAAACATAAATAAGGTTAGTTTTTCAGAAATAATATTCCCTCCTTATTTTCATATGTCATATAGAAGAAAATCATAAAAAATAAATTACCTTAATAAATATATTAGATTAAAACATATGGGGTTTATATATTAATTATAACATTATTTCCCTTAATGGAAATTTAGTATAAATCATCCTGAAACAAGAGAGATTGTAACATAAATCTCTTAAATCAAGTCAATTATTACTTAAAATGAATTCAAAACTAAATTATAAAATATATAGATTTATTATTCATATATCCAAGAAATATATTAATACATAACTATTTTTCATTACATTATAATGTCTAATTATCCTTTTATTATCAATTATCCATGAAAATGAACATTTGCGTTAAAACTAGTTTGACTTCCATTCAAGTATTAGTATGGTTGTTTTGATCCATACAACATGGTGATGGTTTTATTATCACTATAATATTAATCAGTTTATAAATCTCATAACTACTTTTTATATACACATCTATATCCATTCATATAAAGTGGTGTAGAAAAATAAATAGCTTCCCTTCATGGATATGGTAGTTCAAATAGATGTTCGAGTGACGTTTTCACCTTTAGATAGATAGAAATAAATAAACATAAATATTAATTCACATTTATATAATAATAATTATATAATATATATAATATTTATATGTATAATAAATATGCCAGTATTTCCATCCACTAAAAAAAATCACATGGCTTTGTGGAGGTGGTAGTCCACATGTACGCTCAAACAATTTTATCAATATCAATTGGATGCGAGGGAGATAGAAAATTCATATAACAATAAAAAATATTCTTTTAGTAAAAATGTAATTTACATCATGTTAATATGGTTATACAACATTTGGAATATGTTTATATCAAAATTACAATATAAATATTAATACGAACATATAACTCTTCTTCTAGTATCCCCTTTTGAAAAGCATATTAAGGATTCAGGGATGGGTGTTTTTAAAAGAAAAAAACATTATGGTAACAGATATAGATGTTGGAGGTTTATTTGTGAAGAACATGGTGATTATAAAGGGAAAATGTGTCACGAATAAAATAAAATAGGATATTCTTTTTTATATGTGTGGGTAGTGATATGGTTGTAATTATTAATAATATTAACTTATAAAAAAATGATTGATTGAAACATCGATATAAATAGGATAATGTTAGTATATGGATGATATAGGATTTCTATGCAATCATAATATATAATTTAGATCTGTTTTTTGTTATTCTAATCCATAAATATTTAGTTTATCTCATACTTAACCCTTGAGGCAGTTACCATAACAACAAATTTTTACTTCCATTACTCTTCATAATGAATAAAAATAAAATTTTTCTACAAAAAAAATTTAAAAGTGATTATAAAATATATTGAAACCATTTTATTAAATTTATATTCTATTATTGGATAAAATTGATTTTAAAATATGTTTACAACACACAATGAGACCTTTTCTAGAAAAATATAAAAATTTAAGCACAAAAAGAAATATATTATTTTTCCTTTCCTAGTAAAAAATATTAAATGAATTTTATATTTTTTATTGAATATAATATCATTAAATTTAATTATTAAAATTCGAAAATAGTGACACAAAAACATTATGCGCACAAAAATAGTTTTTTAGAAAAATATATCTTTTTAATATCCAAATGATTCTATTTTCATTTATAGTTAATTGATCACCAAAAACTTAATTTTATATATGTCTATTGACTAATTGTTCTTAATTTATATGGTACAATTAATAATTTCATATAAAATAGATCAAAAATAACTTTGGTAGCCCTGAACCCTCATTCTCAGATCTGGTCCAGAAAATCTAATCATTACAAAAATGTATTTGAAACTGATAAACATAAATAATATCAACCATCCATAAATTACATCATAAATTTGGAAATTTTGGATCAAATTCATACTTAATGACCTTTTTAGTTTAAAGTTTTAGATAAGTTAGTCAAACTCATTTATTGCAATACCCATGAATTTAAATTTGTATTTTTTCCAATTAACCTAAATTTTGTTATTTAATATTAAATATTAACATCTCCCACAAAATTTAGCACACATGAAATTATTATATAAATAATTCATTTGAATTCAATCTCTATAAGTTGGGGAAATATAAAATATAGTAAGGGAGATCTCATAAAATTTGTAAGGGAAAACCTAATATGTAACAATTGAATGTCATTAGTGGGAATAGGATAATCATAAGGGTATGAAAACATAATAAATGTTAATGATCATAAAATAAGATAATTCATACCAATAAAAATATAGATAATAAAACATTATATATGGACTAAAAAATTGTCAAAATAAATGTTTTTCATAATTCTGAAATCATGATCCATTTTATAATAGTGCTAAAAAGGATTTATAAATTTTTTAGGAAAGTATAAATAAGGAATCATGAAAAATTGAAACATCATGTCATATCACTCTAAAAATAACTATTAAAATTGAAATAACCTTCCTTGTAAATTCCATCATTCACTTTAGGGAAACATATAAAAAATTTACTCCATCCCTTTACCCAATTTATTGGAGATCTATATCAAGATCACACATCATAATGATCTAAATCATGCTCACACATAATCTAGAGATATATCAGGATCAATCGTTATTATAAACAATTTTTCAAAGCCTTGACATAATCATAAAATAAGAAATATTTTATTTTTCATCATATCAATAACCCTTGTTTTTTTATACCAAGATTTAATAAGAGAAGAGAAATGGTTTAGAATAAAATATCATTTAAATAGACATAATAAAACCTAATAATGAATAATGATGGTATCATTACAATTTATTCATAGTTTATCAGAAGTAAAATAAAGGGGTGTAATTGTTGATAAATAGAAATATGATAAAATTATCATAGAAAATATTCAGGAGGAAAATACCCTTTCCAATTAAAAAATAATTTATAAAAACTAATAATTTAAGATAATATTTAAAAAAATATTTCAAAATAAACATGCAAACATGAAATATAATAATCAATTAAATGAGTGGTCATGATGGTGATATGTTTTATTCATTTAGTAATTGATAAAAAGAAATTTTTCTACACCTTTAGAAAAAAGTACATTATTCATAAAATGATAAGATGATTGCAATTTAGAAAATTTTTAAATAAAACATTTTTAAAAATGAATTTTAAAAAATCATTGAAAAATTTTCCCCAATATTCTGGAAAATATTTTATAAAACATGAAAATGGAAGAAAATGGTTTTCGAACTAAAATAAGAGAAATAAGGTCATGTTTTCTTAAGAAAAAGATGAACTATTTTGAGTACCAAAGAGATAAATGTGGTATTATAAAATTAATATTCCATAAATATCCATATTATAATAAAAACATTTTTGTTTTATTTAATAATAATCATATAATTACCTCAATGTAAATTCAATCATAAATAATCATGATTAAGGAGGGATTGAAACCTAAACCATTTAGAAATTTGGTAACATTTGAATCATAAGTCCGACAAAAGAATAAAATGAAATAAAAAATTAAACACCATAAAAATAATAAAAATCATTATATAATATTCAAAAGGGTATTTATTTACACCTCATAAAATAATTTAGGTTATAAATAAAATTATCATAATGAAAGTAAATTTTAGATGAATATTTAATTCAAAGATAATATTATTGATTTTAAAAGTTATCATTGGGGATATTATGTGTAACAAATGAAAGTACTCATAATACCAGTATAAATAAAATATAAAAAAATTGATGTAATATGACACATAATCATGGAATAATATAATCAATAAATATTTTTTGTAACCCAATTAATGTAAATTGAGTTAAGAAGCCTTTTACCAATTGATAACATTCTCTTCAAAAACCCCATGGATGAAATAATTTTATTTATAAGTTAAAATACCATGATATAATAAGGTTTAAATATATATCATTTGTACTTAATGTATATACACCATATAAATTCAATTAGTTGTATAACATTTAAAAATTACTATATGAAGGGAAATTGAGATGAAATAATTTTCCCTATGTCCATAATTTCCTTGTATGTACTCAAAAAATTGTATAATTAATTTTTATAAATTCATTATTTTTTTATGAAAATTTTAATGTTTTATTAATTTATCATCTTTATTTATTTCAATAACACATTTAATTACATAGGTGGCCATGTGCACACAGGGTTTTTTGAGGACACTGAATTTATAATTTTAAAGAAGCTTTAGTATGTTGAGCATATTTAAAGGGTTCATTATTCAATAATATAATTATTAATAATAATTAAATAATAAAAATTTTAATATATTAATTAAAATTTTAATTCATACCATGAATTATGGCCATGAAAAATTAATTATTTTACAACCATAGAGATGGTAGGTCATACATACATTTGAGTAAAGATTGTATTTTTTTAAGAGAATGAATGAAAAATGGTAAGAAAAATTCCATATTTATATAACTATTATTTTATCATAAAAAACACATTAGCTATTTAATTTAATATTTATATACCATCCACATTATGTGGTGATGGAAAATGAATCACAATGCTTTGTGGAGGTGGATATCCTAATGTATGGACAAACGATGTTATAATTTTTAAATGGATGTAAAAGTGAGAAAATAAATTTTATATTTTATCTAAATAATGATAATAATTACATTGATATCATATATATATATACATTGAATGAATCATTATAATCATCTTTGATAAGTAGATATGGAAAATTAATCACATCGGTTCGTGAGGTGGTAGTACGCCGTACACATGATCAATGGTTTCATTTTCCATTTGATGGAAGAAAAAATTACTTTAGATTATGAAACTAGAATAATATAATAAAAATATATTTGTGATATTAGTTTTATTATTTTATAATAGTTGAATAATATTATATGTATCTATAATAATAAATAAAACTGAAATATTTAGTTAAAATTGTTACATCTTTTTAAGAAACCATCCATTCCATTACACCTTAGTCCACCTTTTGGAGGTATTATTACAAAAATAAAACCTTTATAAAATTTGTTTGGAAATTTGATATTTATTTTTTCTTGTATTTTATTACCCATAAAACTCTTTAATTGTGTGGAGTAAAAGAGATGGGGTTCCCTTTTTTATGTGACGAGAGATGAACTTTTGGAAAAACATGAAATATTATAATAATATGATTCTAAAAAAGTTAAAATGGTTACCAAATGATATGTATTAATATATATAATAATTATTCTTTAATATATTATTCAAATAAAATTTTTAAACATTTATTTGTTTTTTTAATTATTATACTTGATAATAACACATTCATTATTTGTTTTTGACTATAACTATTGTAAAAAAAATTCAATAGAAAAGGCTTATAAATTTTATTATAATTTAATAATTTCAACATAAATTAAAAATGGTTGATATTTTAGAATATTTAAAAAATTTATTTTTCTCTATTAATATTTGTATAATTTCATAATAGTTTAATAAATTATATTTTACATGATCTACTATTAATTTCATTTTATGAACTATTCGCATAATTGGACATTGAAAAAAACATAAATATAATCAAATTATAATATAATTCATTTAAAAATTATTAATAAATATAAAATTCATAAGAAAATATAATTCAAAAAAACAAATTTTTATATTCAATGTTTTAAAAAAAATTCTGAAATATTTCCCTACATTCAGAAGTAGTATGTTGGTGTTGTGTAAGAATTTAAGGGAATTATTCCATCCCTAAAAGCTAAAAATAAATTCATATCATAAAATTATTTTCATGATGATCAAAATAACATTTAATATTTTTTTAATTCTTATTTTTATTAACATTTTGACATATAATGGAAATTTAAAACAATATAGAAATATTTATTGTATTTTATATTTTTTATAAAAATATGTATAATTAATTTTCAAAATAAATTGTAAAAAATATCCATAACCAATAATCATATATTATTTTGTAATAGAAATCATAAAATAATTTAGTATAATTGATTTCATAATTTTTAACCCTTATCATATTATTTTTAAACATAATTACTAGATTTACTCATACTGAGGTGAAAAATATTTGATTTAGTTAATATTCATAATGACTAATCATAGAAGGTGATAATTTACAAAATTTTAACAACCTGACTAAAAATATTGGATTTATTTTATCAAATTAAATCTACAGAAGTTATATAATATAATTTAATACTGAACCTCCAAATAATGACGAATTGTTTTATAGAAAAATTACTTTTTATCCATAAAAATTTATTTATACCAAATTAATTCAAATAAAATTTGTTGGACTTTTTTTATTCATAAGATCTAATAAAAAATTTAAACTAATCCAAATAATATTGTTACTATTTAAATAATTGAAAATAAGAGATATATTTCTATAAAAAGCTGTATTTTACACTATTCATTGAAAAATAAAACTTTCCCAAAAATTCCGTAAATTTTATCATAGGATGATTATGAAATGATAATTTCAAAAATCAAGTTATGTTCTTCAATTTAAAATTCTATAATTTTTAAATAATAATTTCATATAAAAACATATAAATCATGAAATCCTAATTTGGGAAGAAATAAATCATTTTCATTTTGACTAAAACGTTCATAATATTCTTATAATGAAGATAACTATATAAAATCAAAATAATTAATATTAATAAGAATGAAAATGATATATATTATCATTAAATAGGTTTTTACAACAAATATATCTTTTAATAATTATATTTCTATAGTACAACATGGTTAATTAAGACTCTATGTTGCATGTAATGAATCATAGGAAATACATTAAACATACACACACATAAAATATTATAAAATATTTGGGTGTTTTATTCTAACCACTTTTAAGAACCATACCCTCAAAATTACATCACTCATATAAAAATAATTGATAATTGTTCATCATCATAACATCCTTATACTCCCTTATAGATTAATCAAATTTATAGTTTCACCATAAAACATTAACATGTTGAGTGGTCTAGTTCTGAGAAAGTTTCTATAATTCATCTATAATATTAATCATTTTTTCCTCATAAGAGTGATCATGGCCCATCAGTGCCACTAATGATTTAATTACAAGTAAAATATTAGTTATGTACTTTCTTAGTAGATATACATGGAAAACAATGAATATCATAGAGTTATTTGGTTGTAGAGTCAGGAAAGAAACATCCCAATTTGATCACGAATTTCAATGACATTGAAATATCAGTGTCTTAGCATTAACTTATATTAAAATTGAATAAAATTATTCCATGGAGATATTTATATAAATATTATTTCACTAACTTCAAATTATATATCGTGTCGATGATTTTTGTCAAATATTTTTTTAATACGAAATTCCTTGATGTGTTGTTGAATATATTTAATCATCTCTGCCATTTTATTATCTAGTAAATGATACAATATCTTCCTTTCTCCAAAATCTA
The DNA here is from genome assembly GCA_963277665.1 of Viscum album. Taxonomy (NCBI): domain Eukaryota; kingdom Viridiplantae; phylum Streptophyta; class Magnoliopsida; order Santalales; family Viscaceae; genus Viscum; species Viscum album. The sequence continues at coordinate 1,024,204,390 of OY728137.1, forward strand.
CTCATTACATTAGAGATGTACACAACATGTCATAGTGTTATTCTTACAAATACATATTATTTCTCAATTGAATGTAAATATTGTAATAATATTCAACCATGGAAGGTTTTTGATCCCACCCATCATTAAAATCCATATATCATGGTCTGTATTTCTTATAGATTTCGAATTGTCCTCTAAAATTAAACATCTTTTTGAGGATGATATATATTGAAAATTTGCAGGAACTTATTTAATTTTTGTTGAATACTTCTCCAATAAATTCAAAATACCTTAGAACCTGATCAAATTCAATAGAATTTGGTACTCAATGAACACATACCACTTATTTAATGTATATAATATTATACTAATCATGATGTAAATATTCATTGATTGTAATTAAATTTTCTAAAATTATAAGGCGACTACAACCAAAATAACATTTTGTATTTTTGTGCATGGAAAAAGAAGAAATCCATGGAGGTGTTTTCCAAATTTCATTCTAGTATATGTAAATATTATAACATCTATTTGGAATTATATCTCTTATCCTTAACATTATGGAATACCTGGAATCAATATACATACTATGTGATTGTCCTTTTCATGTTTTACAACAATTAATACTCATTCAGATCTCTGTCCAACTTTATTACATTTGGATTATTAGTGAATGGTAATTTAAGAGCTCTACCCAATAGATCCTTTAAATTTATGATTGATGAGATGCATACTCTGTTTATAAAAACAATTATTCTATCATAATCATGGACTCTAATCCTATTTAATCATCACATGGTTTTATGGTTGGAAAATCATATGAAAATGATATGATATTTCCCCATGACTCATTATTTAAAAACATATTTGATTAATACAAATTATTGAATTTCATTAAATCCTTTTAATTGAAATTATATCTTAGTCCACCAAATTAGAGCATTATACACCTTTTTCACCTTTCTAGGTGGTAATTTATTGATCAGTTAGAATTTTTAATCTACTCCATAAATACTCTTTAGTTCAAATTCAAATATTTCTCTATTAATATATACTTCATGAATTTATGGTCACTAAATATATCTAAAATTTCACCACTATGATATGTCTCCATATTTTCAATGAAAATATTTATGTTTCCGACACCAAATCATGATTCTATTAATTATTCTTATGAAATTTCAATTGTGCTAAATCATGATTTGTCACCATATAATTATTCATGAGGATTCGTCTCAAAGCATTCATCGATGAATCACTATAGATTTGAATCCATTATACACTATAGGGTGGTGTGATCATAGTTGTCGATACCAACCATCTTTTCAAATCCTTGAAATTTTAATGATATTAATCTATTCAAAGTAAATTGACTCCCTTGTATATATTTTTGGTTATTGGATAATAAAGTCATGAGAAATATTTCACCAATAATTTATAGTATCCACCCAACCAAAAAATAATATGAATATCGGTCACTGTGGTCTCTCTATTATATTTCTCATTAATTATCATCTTTGAAAGATCCATCGAAATACCATTTATTGAAATTATATTACCCACGAATGAATTTTATTATAGGCAAAATACACCATTGTGAAATTTGGAATCTAATGTCCCCTTCAATATGCTCTTTAACACAATGCTCAAATGATCATCACGATATTCATTATGTATGAGATATATTATAATGCCATATATAAATAATTACACAAAATGATCTTGGTAATCTGTGATGACTCTATTCATTAAAACAACAAAGGTAACATTGTAATTTATTCTTTCAAATATTATCATTATAAATTCATAATTAGTATACCTCAAATAGAATGTTTTTAGGGATATGTCCAAAATCTTGGCCCTATTTATTCAGGAAGTGAGTGTGGAATGGGTTTCATTTGTCACATTTCCATTGTAACTTTTCACAGAAAATCTAAATGGTTCCCCCATTCCTAGTTGGTTATAGACCTGGTTTCCAAAGGCAAATAGATGTCTAGGTTTTTAGGACATGCAACTCATAGGGACTCGCATTGGTTGAGAGGATGGGAGTTTAAGAACATCACACCCTTTTAGGGGGAACATTTTCCTACTATGGGAATATCTTATTGATTTAAAACAAGGTATTGAATCTCTTCCTAATCCTGGTATGGTACTAGTTACCTTAAAGAAATAGCTTTAGGACAAATATATTTTATATGAAAAAGATCAAGATCTCTTGGGTGAGTCAATTTTTATGTGTCTGTGGTTCTTCATCATTAAATGTTTACAGGAGGATGCTTATAAACTGAAACAATATAACCAATTTCTTTGAATCATAATCCCATATAAGGAGGAAATCAATATTCCACAGATTGGATTGAAAAATTATGAGTTTTCCTATGCATCCTAGTTTATTCAAGAATCAAACCCCACATATTTCATTTAACCAATATTGTTTTACATCATGTAGAATAATTTATAGGGGTTGTCTAGGACACCTTCAAGATTAGTACCCAGAGGGACGTCCTACGTATGATGAATATAGTTACAATTAGAGTTTTCATAGATCATTACTTCAGGACATATGTATTGGAGTTTCATGTGTCATTATAGAGACTTGTGGTGCAGATAATATGATTACGGTGACTCCCTAATCTGTTTTGATCCATGATCGGTGTGACATACATGGGATGATATGTAACCAATTATGGCTTTGATTAAGGGATTTAGATGTCTGGATTACCACAAATGATCTATATGGATCTCCAACCTTGATGAAATGTTCCCTATTTATTTGATTATAACAGGAATCAGAGTCATAATAGTTCCCTTGATGTTGGGGGATACAGACTAATGATTCCCTAGATGATGGAGATTTATGATTCCAGTGAGGTGTTCACTGTATTCCCTTAATCCCACATGATCCATGCTCGGGGTGAGAAACATGGGGGATCCGATGATCAACCCCATGGCGTATGAGTATGTGACTTGTTTATTTCAAAACACCTTATTGTTTTTCTTTTATATATCATGACTTAGGGAGACAACCTAAATATCTTGGTTCTGAAATGAATTAGAGTATTCATATTTCCCTTATTTGGGGGGATTACACATTGAGGTTTCCCTATTGATCAGGTCTTACACATCAAGAATATTAATTATTGTCTATTTTTAGGATTACCTAGGGATCTAGCCTTCCTATCTGGAAGACATCACAAGTCCTAGTTGGATCATCCTAGGTTATATCACATGACTAAACAGGGCACATGTTGATGGTCTCAAGAGAGATAATGTGGAATAATCCAAGAGGAATCACATGTCTTGGTGGACACCTCTGCGGGACACCGTGAGACCTGGCTGACATGTCTAGAGGGAATCAAAACTCTCAGCTGACGTGAATAGAGGTTGTCGGAAGAGTCTCATTTTCATACCCAGATGATTCTGTGAGACTTGGATGATGTGACCAAGCATTGTTATATGATTAAAGTGATGTGTCTGGTGGGTGTTTCATGTCCTTGGTGATAGACCCATAGTGTTCTCAAGATTGAAGTGGAACCCTTGTTGGAACTGTATGATGTTCCATGACATGTATGTAGGAAATCCCATGTCCTAGATTACATGTCCAAGGGGTGATACAAAATCTAGAGAACATGCCTTTATGTTATCGCATGTCTTCGAATAACACATGTGGAGAACATGAGGTCCAGTGAGAATATATTTCGATTAATCCATTTTCCTCTAATTTTTGTTCTAACTCTTATGTTGTGAATGCCTTAGTTTTGTTCACTGTAAGATTCTTTTTGTCTCGTGAGATTTTGAGGAGAGGTAGTATGATCATTACATGTCCTGTCAGAAGTCCTTCACAAGATCTCTGACTGATCACAAAAAGTAGTTTATATCTAGCACATGACTAAAATGGTGATAACTGGTATATTACCTAGTATAAAGAATAATGTTCACGTGATCAGTTACCCTAATAAGTCTTCATAATTTGAGATCTAAATCCTTTAGATCCTAGTGATCAGGTCTCTAACGTCCCGGTTCTAGGTGCCACCTAGTGGTGCTCCGTACCTGGTTGGTCACATGGCCTCACGCAGATTTCCCTGAACACCAGAGGCTATTGACTTGCAGCGAGGGCCTTGGGTGTGACATTGGGGAAACTATTCGCTCATTGGATGAGTAACAAAACAAAAATAAATAGATAACAGTTGGGGAAGAATTAATAATAACATGCAATAGTAAACAATGAATAACTATAATTAGATAAACAACAGAAGCACATATATAAATGATTCATGTCACATTTATCTAGGAAATCATCCATACAAGTCACAATTCTAGGATGAAGTACTAAACCAATGTACAATGGAAAACAAGAAAACCACTCCAGCAGCATCGCAAGCCTCAGCTTGGTTCGATTCTCTCCAACTTCACATCAATCAAGTAACTAAAGTAGAAGGTAAATTTCCCTTATCTATACCTGCAGCAATATAATATATTTAGGACCAATAGCAAGACCCAAATAGGGTGTGATACAAATCCCAGAAGGCAACCACCCAAATATTTGTGCCTAACTGTCAGTGAATATAAATATGAAAGGAAATTTGAAAAATGAAGTAATAAATAAGTAAGTACTCAAAATTAAACAATAATACAATTTGAACTACGTTCATTTGCATTTAATAAATAAACAACCAAAAAATATCATGAAACCCTATAAGATGTTCTCACAATATGACCCCACTGGTTCAGCATATCAATGACTCTATGAGGAATCACTCCCCATCAATTCCCCTTGTGGTCTCTAACAGGTAAACTACAGACACTATGGGGAAACACTCAACATCTAATTCTTCATGTGGTCTCACAACATGAATCTATTGACACTTTGAGGGAGTACTCACGTACATCCCCCATATGGTCTCACAACGTGAAAGTATAACAGACACTCTAGGAAATCCCATAGCATTCATTTTCCATATGGTGTAACTACACCTAGTTCCAACAACCTTATGTATGTCAATCATGAACATACGATATCCAGTAGCCAACGAAAATCCCAATGTACTACTTGGATAAATAGATAAAGAGCATGGAACAAGTATGTTAGATAATATCACTCCATCCTAACAGCACTAGGCATAGAAAAAAGATCAACCTAATAGTAACAACTTGACCCAAAGGCCAATATCAGTTCAAACATGGGAAAACAAATCCAAAGAAAGGTAATTACACCCTATTCTCAAACAAGGTCCCTAACTCAAAAAATCAAGTCACAACAAGCATTAGGGGTTAAATTCCCTAAACACGCAATACCCCAAACTAGGGTATTGGGAAATTTTCCATATATAATTCAATGAAAACTACGGAAAGGAAAAACCCACCTACCTTGACATTGTAAGAAGAACACTCTCAAACATCGGCCCTTGAATCATCCTAGAAAATAGTATATCTAAAAAAAGGTCAAAAAATTTCATCCTGGAATATCTCATACAATAGGAGAAATCAAGAGAAGAAACTCTTGAAGAAGAGAGAACTCATTTATAAGATTCCAATGCAACCGATTGAGCTTGATTTGGATAATGGAAGACGGGTCGGGGGATCAAAGAAGAATCGTCATATTCGAGTCGCTCATGGACGAGATGAAGGCAAAAGAAGATCTTTCTAAGAATGAGTCCTAACCCCGGTATGATATAACAAATAAAAATTAAAAACATGGTGTGTTCTTTAAAACTACACAGTGTGTATATGCCTTTACCAGGCCCCACTTTAGGCAGTCTCCAAGTCACCCCACACGGCCATGTGCTCGACCGTTACATAACCATTACATTTCATCCCCTAGTAACCAGGTAGACAATGTTTACTTCTATGTACATGGCTTATAGTCTTTTAATTTCCATAAACTCCACTTCTTTTCAAAGACACCACAAATCAAGAACCATACATGAAAAAAAGATCTGGTTTCGTACAAACATTACCCCTTAAAGAAATTCATTCTTGAATTTCCCTAAGAAGGTTGCAGCGAAGAATCCTTGAATATCTCTGGACAGTATGATCGCACAATAGTCTCCCTCTCCCATGTATCCTCCTATATAGTCCCATTCTGTTATAAAACTAATACCATAGGATGAGACCAACCACAAAGAACCTTCACACTATGATCAATGATCCAGATAGGATGCTCTTCGAATGAGGCATCCACCTCCAACTCAACCTCCTCTCGTTGAAAAACATGAGACAGGTCTGAGAAGTAACCTCAAAGCTGAGAAACACAGAAGACATTGTGCATAGACTACTACCTATGAGGTAACTAAACCTGATAGGAAACCGATTTGACTCTCTCAAAAACCTCAAATAGCCCGAAGTAACTCAGTGAAATATTTCCATGTCTCTTAATCCTCATATGTCACTTCCTTGATGTGACACATAAGAAAACCTAATCACCAAACTTGAACACCAGATGCCATCTCTGTCAATCAGAATAAGACTTGTCCATGACTGTGCACTATCCATCATCTTTTGAATCATCTCTATCTGCTATGTCATCTTCTGAACAATACGAGGTCCCAGCATAGCTGCATCTCCTGCCTCCATCCAACATAGGGGCGATCGGCACGACCTACCATACAAAGCCTCATAAGGTTCCATCTTAATAGTTTCTTGAAAACTGATATTGTTGGAATACTCCACGAGGGGTATTTTCTTCTCCCAATAACCTTCAAAATCTAGATACATTTCCGAAGCTTGTCCTCCAGTATCTAAATCATACACTCAGATTGGCCGTTAGTTTGGGGATGGTAAGCAGTACTCAAATGTACATGTGTACCCAAAGCCCTCTGTAGTCCTTTCCAGAACTGAGAATTAAAATGGGTATCCCTTTCTGAAACGATGGAGAGAGGAACCCCATATAAACATACAATCTCCCATATGTACAACCTTCCCACCTCATCAACACCTAAGGTATCATTAACTAGTATGAAGTGTGAAAGCTTTGTGAGTCTTTCAATGACATCCCAAACTACATAATTCCTTCCAGATGACCTAGGAAAACCTATCACGAAGTACATCGTGACAACATTACACTTCCACTTGGGAATGGGTAACTGATTCAAAAGCCGTGTGGGTTACTGATGCTCCACCTTCACCAGCTGATAGGTGGAACACCTCATCAGAAAACTAGAAACATATCTCTTCATTCCTAGCCACAAATACTAACATTTTAGATCTCTATAGATGTTGGTGACACAAGGATGAACTTCCCAAAATGAAGAATAAAAATCTTACATCAACTCCTCGTGTATGTTTGTTGACACCCATACGCTTCCATGGAAGCGCAAGATCACATCCTCACCCATGATCCATAACAGAAATGGGTTCTATATTGACACAAAATCCCACAGGACTAGGCCTCCAGCATCTGATAGTTTCCTCATTCGAACTCTCTGAAACTGAGTAGAGGTAACAACTACTGAATAATGAAATGTCTATCATGATCTTTCATGCACCTACAAATTCATTTTAGAGAACATAGCCAAAAGCTGCCACTCACTAATAGCCTCCTAAACTACCTGTATCTGAGTCCTCCTGCTCAACGCATCAGCCACTGCTTTGTATTTACCAGGCATATAGGCATGATAAAAATCAAAGGACTGAAGGTATTCAACCTACCTTCACTGTCTCAAATTCAGATCATGCTATGTGAAGATGTACTTGAGACTTCAGTTGTTGGGGAATACCACAAAATGATCCCCCGATAGATTATGTCTATAACATCATAAATCATGAAAAACATCAGCTAACTCGTGATCAAGTGATACATAATTACTCTCATGTGGCTTCAACATCCGAGACATGTACGCAATGACTCTTTCCCCTATATAAAAACTACTCCTAGCCTGATACATGATGCATCGTAGTAAAGAGTACATCTCTTTCCCAACTCTGAGGAACCAAGTATCAGTGCTAAATAAAACCTCCCATTCAGTTCCTGAAAGGATGACTCACAAGAATATGACCACATGTACTTTTTACACTTCTTAGTCAGTCCCATCAATGGCACTACTAAGCGTGAAATGTCCTATATAAAATGTTTGTAGTAACTATCCATCCTAATAAAACTCAGCACATCAAAGATCTTCTTTGGATTCTCCCAATAAACTACTGTTATCACATTATTTGGGTATACTGATACCCTTGTCTCTGATGTAACATTACCCAATAAGTGAATTTTTCCATCCAAAAGTGTCATTTTGAAAGCATATCATACAAATTATGATCTCTCAGGGAACTCAAAATGATATCAAGATTGGTAGTATGGCCATGTCAATTGTGAGAGTACACCAAGATATCATCCACGAAAACCACGGAAAACGAATCCAATTATGGATAGAACACTCGGGTCATTAGTGCCATAAAAACTATAAGTGTTTTCATCAAACCGAACAGCATAACCACATACTCGTATAGACCATACCCTCTTGGAAAGTATTTATGAGGTATATTAGACGGTCTAACGTGAAAATGATGATAAGCAGTCCTCATTGAAATCTTTTAGAATACCCTTGTTTCTAAAAGCCGATCAAAGTGATAATCAATCCTCAATAAGGGATTTTGGTTCTTGACTGCCAACAATTTTAGCTTCCAATAATCTACTCAATGTCTGAAGGTATCATCCACCATCTTTGAAAATAGGAAAGGAAACCCCCAAAGAGAAGTACTAGGTCAGATGAAACCCTATTTTATGTAACTCCTCTAACTACTTCTTGATCTCCTACAACTCTAGTGTAGCCATCCTATAAGTCTGAATGAACACTGGTTCCGATCCTGGCATAAGCTCAATAGAAAAGTCTACCTCTTGCTCCAATGTAAAACATGAAAAGTCCCTTGGAAAGACATCTCTAAAATGATCCACCTCTAAAGGAAAGTCCATTTGTGAAGTTCCCTGGTCATCCAGAAAAAAATTCTTTATCTAGTCTGTAACTCCTCCCAACCCATGATGCTCGAGTCCCACTCTACTTTCCTAGACATTCTATTCGCCCTTATGTAGAATCAAATGAGCCTCTGGTAATATGAAACTCACCCTACGACAATAGCTATCGGCAATATTCTGAAAGAGATCTAACCAATTCATTCCGAGATTGACATCATAGCATGTCATCTCTAAGACAAAGAGGTCAGATATGAAGTGGAACCCACCATCCTTAAGGGGGAACTCCATAAACTAACATTACATTAGATGTTCTAGACCCAATGGATTGTCTAGCATCAAGATATTTTCTGAAGTAAAGATATAGAGCCCAAGGATCTCCACAATAGATATAGATATGAAACTGTTGGAAGCCCCAGTATCAAAAAGTGTAGAAGATAAAACTGAGGTAACTAGAATCGTACCTCTAACTGTAGAGGGTCCGAGATCCTAATCTGGCTCAATCAGGTCTATCGCAAATGCATGACTTGCACAATGACCCTATAAAGCTGACTGAAAACCCTAAGCTGATCCAGCCTATGGCTGTCAAAATTCCTTTGTCTAACCACTGTGTCCATGACCTCCACCTCAGTCTGAATGGCCTGTTAAACTCTAGCCCCTAGTCTGATGTGGGACTGGTGGTCATACTCTGGTACGATGAGTCAAAACCGAACACCTATCACCAGTTACCGGTGAGAACATCTGATAGAAGTGCTAAAGATGACCCATCTTTTCACAATATTGTCTCTCCACTAGTTCTATCTAGCAATTTGGCCTCTCATTCCTGCTCTTCCCATAATTTTAGGACACCACCTGGCCACTAGAGGAAGTATCTCACCTCCTCAGATCTCTGTGCGAAGACTCCTGGATGCACTTTCTACTGTAAGTTGGTGGGGTACCAACTCCAGATGTCGCACCACCCTAGCTCACTAATCCAGAATCCCTCATGTTGTGCTTTGTGATCAACGCCTGGTTGACTATAGAGGTGATAGAAGTCAAACTGAAGATATTCACCTGAGATCAGATGTCATACCTGAGACCATCCTCAGACATCCTCAATAGAAATAACTCATCACCCCCTAAAATGGGTGTGAAGTTCAGGATCTTAGTGAAGAAAGAAGAATGCTCCATGATAGAGATATTACCGTGCTCCAAACTCATTAAATCTCAGGCTCGATAGGCCCTTAAATTCTCTAGGAATAAGTAATCGTAGAAGGCACACTAGAACTCATCCCAGGCCATAACCTGCTGGCTTCCTGCCTATGGGATCACATCCCACCATATCGTGGAAGAATATCAAAGCATATAAGTAGTGAGAATCATGCTCCTATCTGGAAGAATCTCTATATGCTCGATGACCGACAGCATGGATTCTAACCAAGACTCTACATCCTGAGGTCCTTCATCCCCTAAGTAAGAGGATGTTGCTGCTGAATGACCCACGATAGTTCTTTAATAGACCTGGTAGGATGAGGTGGTCACTGGATGGTCTTAAAAAACCCCATAATGCCTTCTCATAAATATGCATATGCCCCTATATATAAAATAATGTATAGTGCCAAGACAAGCACAAGTGGAGAATCTCATGGTAGTCCCAAATCTACCATGTTTAGTGTATGTTCACTGCCTTGTATCTGGCTTACAATTGGAGGACGTCGTAGTGGCATGACTCTGAAAGGTCAACCACACACCTTAGTTCAAGAATCTCAATGACTGAAACATATAATTGAAAGAAATTAATAATATATATATAACATTCATTTTCTTCAAAACATGGATACATGGCTAGCGTGACCCCTACATGGCATGTTCCCTTATGTCTTCAAATGGGAGTGTACTTCTACCAAAACTGGTCATGTAACATCCTAAACATTTGTCATGTTCTCTATTTTTATAGTGTCTACATGAATACTTTGCCCCTTCCTGAGTTCCTCTATGCTGCTAAACCACACTGTTATCTCCTAAAACAAAACTGCACTGCATTTTTGTGCCATATACAGCGTGTACCACTTATGTTTCCACCGCCCATGTCATTAGTCACAAGGTTTGAGACAAGGATGACTCCACATAGAGTGTTTATGCTAGAAATGATGTGTACTATAAAGATTTCACAGACTGTTGTCATTAGTCACATGACCTGATACATGGTCGACTCCACACGACTTGTTCAAGATGAACACGGTGTGTACTACCTGAGATTCATCCATCCGTTTCATTGGTCACATGGGTGGATACACAGATCTTACAACATGGTGTGTACTCCATGTACACGGCATGTGTCACCAAACATTTCCCAACCCTATGTCTATTCCCACACAGTCAGTCACACGGTCGAGGATAACACAGCGTGTACATATAGTACAGGGCGTATACTTATGAAAACATTTCCTTCCCAAACAGAAGGACAAATGGCATGTATTCATCATTATTCATTGTGGATTCTAGGTTTTTTCATATAGTAAGGATCCGATACTACTTTGGGACCCTTAATAATTCTAAAACAAACCTTAAAGTTCCAAATTCCGATCTGTGAGGGCCCATACTCCCCATGAATCAATGCATGGCATCATATTCATTTCACATAACAAGTATAACTGTGTAAGAAACACATGATCCACAAAATTCTGATCCATGAGGGATCACAAAACCTCAAAGACCTATGTATAGTGGTCATTCAAACGAAACCTTACAAAATAAGCAATACTCTATCAAATAGTAGGCATTCTATCAATGAATCTATCACAACAGCATGCATATCTAACACATCCTCTATCACACCAACATGAAATCGGTAAATCACACTAAATGGCATGATAAGAATGCATGACATGTGATATCGATCAAGTGCATAACTGATTAATGAGATGGAATACCCTCATCTCCTCGGGTTTCAACCAAAATACAACCTCAATAATATCAATGATAATAGAACCAAAACATGTGAATCACTCAACGGTGAAATCAAATCAACTGTAATAATTGAACTATTATAAAAATTTCAATATTCGAGATAAATTAACTTTTCCTTGTACACAGTTTAGCTACTCTCATGCACAACTTATTTCCAACTACCTTTTCCATCAAATCCCTGGCTATAGGCTCCAAAAAGTAATTCAAAGAAGAAAAGAATCCATCTGATACCAATTTGTATGGTCCAAGTTCCAGGTGCCACCCAGAGGTGCCCCGTACCTGGTTGGTCACATGGCTTCATGAACATTTACCTAAACGCCAGAGGTTGCTGACTAGAAACAGGGGCCTTAGGGGTGATAGTGGAGAATATATACACTCATTGGAAGAGAAACACAATGAAAATAAAAAAGATTACAGTTGTGGAAGTTGTAATAATAAAATTACACAGTAAACAGATGAAAACTGTATGTAAATGAATAATAGGAGAACATATATAAATGATTCATGTCACATATGTCTAGGAAAGAAACCAAACAAGTCACAATTCTAGGATACAGTATTAAACCAACGTGCAATGGAAAACATGTAAACAACTCCAGTATCATCACAAGCGTCACCATGGTCCCACGCTCTCTTGCTCCACCGCAATCAAGTACTTGAAGTAGAAGGGTGCTTTACCTTATCTATATGTTCAATAATATATTCTGTTTGGGCCAAAAAGAATGACTCAAAATATTATGTGTGACGAATCCCATCAGTCAACCACCCAAATATATGTGCCTAACTATCAGGTAATATATATATATATATGGTAGGCAATATGAAAAATGATGTAATAAACAATGAATTACTCAAAAATAAACAATCTTATAGTTTCAACTAGATTCATTTACATTTATTAAATAAATAACCAAAATCTATCAAGAAATCCTCTAGGAGGTTCTTACAGTGTAACCCCTCTGTTTCTGCTTAAAAAAGTCTCTCTAAGGAACCACTCACCATCAATTCCCCATTTGGTCTCATAACAGGTAAACTACAGACACTCTGGGGAAGCACTCAACGTCCAATTCCCCGTGTGGTCTCATAATGTTAAACTACAAACCCTCTAAGGGAGTACTCGCGTCCATACCCCCTTTGTTCTCACAATGTGAATGTATAACAGAAACGTTGGAAATGCCCTCAGCTTCCATTTCCCCTATGGTCAAACTATACCTCATTCCCACTACCCTGTGTATGTCAATCATGCACAAACGATATCCAACATGCAAAGTAAATCACAAAATAACACAAGGCTAAATTCCTATAGAGCATGGCATAAGAATGTCAGATAATATCACTCCATTATAACTTTACTAGGAATGGAAAATGTAGTATCCTAACAGAAAAAACAAGACCCAACAACCAATATCAGTTCAAAAATGGTAAAACACATCTATAGTAAGGTATTTAATCCTTATTCTCAAATAATATCCCTAACATAAGAAATTAATGAATAACAAGAATTAAAGTGTTAAATTCCTTAAACTCACAATACCTCGAACTAGGGTATTCAGAATATTGCACATATAATTCAAAGAAAAAATATAAATTGGAACATACCACCTACCTCGACATTTTACGAAGAACACTCTCGAGTGTTGGCCCTTGAATCATCCAAGAACATCGTAGATCTACAAAAATGTCAAAAATGTTCATCTGTGACTATCACACAAATTAGGATAAATCAAGAGAAGATGTTATTGAAGAAGGAAGAACTCAGTGATACGATTCCAATGAAACTTATGGAGTTTGATTCGAACAACGAATGGTGGGTCAGGGGCTGAGGGAAAAATCATCAGCTTCAGTCACTCCTGGAAAAGATGAAGCCAAAATAAGAGCTTTATATGAATGAGATGCGACCCCAGTCCAAAAAAAATAAAAAAATAGATGGAATGTTCTTTAAATGTACATGTTGTTTATATGCTTTTATAGGGCCCCACTTTAGGTGGTCTGAAGGTCACCCCATAGAGACATGTACGTGGCCATTACACGACCATTATATGTCTACCCACATTAACTAGGTACCCGACATGTATTCCTAAGTACATGGCATGTACTCCTTAAATTTCTAGAAACTCCTCTTTTTCTCAAAAACACTATAAATCAATATCCTTAACTGAAATGAAGATCTAGTTTCTTACACGGTTGATTGAAAATCCAACCTTTGTAGTCTTCCTAAAAAAACACCATCTTTTATTGTATTGGGGTGGGGAAATAATAGGTATCTCCACCCCTAATACTCTATGTATTTAATGGTGTATCTGGAACATGTCCAAGATAGATTAATCTAAGGGTCATGGATCTATGTGGATTAGTCAATATCTATTGTGGACTCCCTTAAGCATGCAACCTAATTTTAAGTTACATCAATTCTCCTTCCTCAACACATCCTTCATTAGATTATTTCTAATAATTGAACACTTGTTCGATCATGTTGTTTTGTATAAATACCTTCATTTTGTTATTATGGCATGTTTGAGATAATTCTAATGATTCAAATGATGATTCGAAGACACTCACGAGACCTTGGGTGACTTATCATGGGGTCTCATGGGAAAACAATGCGGGTGTGTTGGGTGTGTCACATTCCTTTCAGTGACCGTATGTACCTCTCGCCTCCTCCCTTTTGATCACCTCTATTTGATGTGACAAAGGATGGAAGACATGAGATTTTATATATGTGTTGCTGAGGTTATTTCTAATATTTTTTTGGAGATGCGTCAAGTGACCAAATTTGGTCACATGGGGAAACACGATCATTACATGCCCTAAATATGAGGATGAATATCCAAAGGGATTCTGCGAGACAATGTTGGAATGTTACTGAGGGATAAAAATTCCTTGCAAGTTATCGGGGGCACATCACATGCCTTTTAGTGACCATGAACCCCTCCTTCCAACTACATTTTTATCCCCTTGGTTTTATTTTACAATGTTCAAGGATCATGCGGTTTTTTCACGAGTAGTATAAATGATTTTTTCTCATTTTTTTGGATGAATTCCCATTTGACCAATTTGAGTTTTATGGAGAATGTGTAAGCATGTAGGGGACAGGTCTATATGCATGTCATTAGAGATATATGGGTTTCTCTGTTCACTCACATGGACTTCCATGCAGTGAGGAATACATGAGAGAATGGTGCCCAAGCACTGAAGCGGACAAGACGTGGAGGTCCAGTGGTTTTTTGTGGGTCACTAAGGTCATGTGTCTTAAGACTTTTAGTAACCCTGAACCCCTCTCACCACTATTTTATCACCATTGTTTTATGTGGGGAATTCCCAAAGTTCATGTGAGATTTCTTAGATATCACCAAGGTATTGTTTTCCTTCCAAATGATGATTTGGTGGATGAGATTCATCACCACTAGGAGAATCTCTATTTTGATATCATTCCTCTTATTTTCTGAGGATTTATGATGGTTTTTAGGCACATACCAATGAAATACCATGTGGAAAGGGGTGCACAATCAGTTATCTCGGGGGGGATTTGTAAAAGTAGGAAGTTGTGTTGAAGAGGACCCCACTACACTAGTTGCATATGATGTGTCATGAGTTGGGCCTTCGTGTGACCTTGAAATGGTCATGTGATCTTTAGTATCTCAGATTCATCATAATTATAATAATATCCCATTCTTCCTGACATTCACAAGGAAATAATACTCATATTCAAGTATGTCTTTCCTTGTGATTTTTCTGATGCTTATTTGGAAGTCGTCAATAAAATCACCCCCACATCAAGAACAATGTTTGAGGGGAAAACACTCGGTTCTGAGAAAAACTAATCTCCATCAAAACCATTGATGATGTCACAAACCACTATTTCTAGTGATGTTAGGTCTACCAAGAGACATTTGGTATTTCTCCAATTTCTTATATATAAGGGGGAGGGGTAGAGGAAAATTCATTCCACCGGTTACATATCTTCAGAGTGCTCCTGCTATTTCTCCAACCATGAGACTCTACGGTGAACCATGATCGAGAACCTTATCAACATGTCGACGCTGCATACCCATCTCGACAAATCTCTTGCACAATGTAGTTTTCTTCTAATGCACTCATCTACCATTGCTGTAAACATTTTTTTGGGTAATTTTGCAAGATTAGGATGTGAGTGTTTTGGTTTCCTCGAGTGGTCTGGTGAGATGTGTTTACTCAACTATTCGAGAATTTGTGAATCATGTAACCATGTTTAGGCCACATGATCACAAGTCTTTCAGTGAGTCATGAACTTTCTATTTTGACCTAAATGGGTTATATTCCCAACAATTCCATTAGAGTTAAAGCGGTTTGGGAAACATCAGTGCAGTGTGCAGGCCCCTTACTGAGTCTTGTGAGGTGTATGACTCCACCAAAATGTTAATCATTGTTTATTTTGTGAATAAATTCCATTTTATTTATCATTCATGAGCCAAATACTTATTTCTTGAAGGCTTATGTTTCTCAACAGGGTTCCTCTACTATGGCCAACCAGAGGTAAATGATTTCCTGGAATCAGAATGCATATCCCTTTCATCACATGCGTACTAATAATGAGGTCTTGTAGAGGTTATTTTCATTCAATATTCTGAAGTAACCATTTTCTGATCGACTTCGACAAAATTAATTTTTCTTGAGGGATGATTCTTCTATACTACCCCCAGATTGTAAAATTCCATTTCACTGTGTATCTAAATCATTGGACAATGATCATGAAATGATTATGGATGAATATCGACTATTAATATCTTAATCTCAAGTCTTGTCTAATATATTGGTCAAATTTCCACTGATTTTGGATAGTCAGGTCATTGTTTTTCAATCTATTTACCTAAATTACTCAATAATATTCACCTCTTATCTAGATGCCAATGGAAGTGGATGGTACTCAAAATGCTATATTTGTCCCAAAGTAAATTTCTATTAATAGTGGGAATAGCCATTCTAGGGGAGATAGATATGTTCATAATTTACTGATGATCTATGCAGGGTTCATCTCCATAAATCCATGTGGATATCTCAATTATTTTTTTACCACCAACCCGAACTCCTTGGGGAAATTTTTATCGACTAGTGTTCTCATACCAACAAGTTCGATCTTCCACATGGAGAGATGGGTATCAGTTTATGGGGTATCACTCAACTGGGTGGAATCCCTCCTCCCATAGAGATATATGATGTTTTTATTCATACTGTGGATGGATGGGATGATCTTATGTAGTCCTTGATTATAGAGAAGTAGAAGCTCACCATTTTGACAAAAAGGTTAATAATGGAGCTAATAGTGAACTCTCTTATTTCCTACACTGACTAGATCAATATTTTTCTATGTGGTAGTGGGGTGATACCCAATGTTATCATCCCCCTTTGATTGCATTATCAGCAACTTCGTGATAGTTTTGGATCATATTGGGCCATATTGGAAGCTAGGGAATACATCTTATGGGAATATTGGGTGAAACTGGAGTTTTCTTCAGACCTTAGCTTGACATGTATTCTTACTATGGTTCAAAATTGGTGGCTCTTCCGAGCAGGAGATACGTACTTGAGATTTCAAGATAGCACATTGGTAATGGAGGAGTGTCTTGTAGAAGGGTGGCGACATAAATTGGAGGTTCTAGTTCTTGCATGCCTCTACCATATGTTGGTTCATATCCAACAAGGAATCACTCCCTAAATGATTAACAGACCTCTCGAGTTCCTTTTCAAGTGGATATGGGAGTACATTCATTATTACATATACAAAAATATTTATAAGATCCTAGATATTGTATCCATCCGTAGACTTTTGAATATCTTTGGGGTATTAATATGTCTCCATCCAGAACAGAAGTCAAAGGTGAACTATGGAAATCTGACATATCTAACTTTTCTAACTTCTGTGCCCCAAATAGTCTGATTAGTGATGATAGTAGTGGATGTATTAATGAGAGGACTTATATTATCTCTCTTCAAGATGGTATTCCTGTAGTTGGGCTGGATGATCATGTAATTTATGAGCCAAAAATTCCATACATATTTTCTCAATAGTTTGTCTGTGTTCAGGGAGTTTCTGCTGTTCCTTTGTCCAGCCTCCAAGGGGTGTGACTTCGGGGTGTCATCTTCCAATTTTTTAGATACTATCCTTTTAATATATTGGAAAATTTATCATATTTCCACCTATCGATGATCCGACATTCCTTAACCATGATTATGCACAATATTTGGTGATGGATTATCCCAATTGGGAGTTAGGACAACTAGTCATCCATATAATGTCCCATACTTTACATAATTTGTTAATACTTCAAAATTGAAGCGTACTTATCACAACATATAACAAAACCATGAAAGGACCGTATAGGTATAGTGTCTTTTGAAACTGGGAAACATAAACAACTGGTTCATAAAGCATCAACTTTGCCTCCCACTTATTTCATCATATCTAGAGTCCCTTTTTGGCATATCCTACTTAATAACCTTCTTCCTGACCTGGGGAAATAAAACATACAAAAGTGTGAGCTCAAATTCTCAGTAAGGGTAAACAAAAGAAATATCAATCACATCATATTCATAAGAACATAACTTTTGGAAATATTAACCTGCAATAGAGAGCATAATTTCATAACATGGGATAAATCATAGTAGTGAAATGGAATCCCAATAATAATAACATAAAAAATGAAACATTGTTGCATACACACATAATCATAGAGAATCATTTCTTATTAGTCAAGACTCATTTCCAAGACTATCTTAGTGGATGAAGTCCATTTCTGAACCGAGTTCACTCCCCGTATTAGTCTTGTATCACTGAACCGGTATAACCTACCGTTCCAGCCATGTCTATCTCATGAGATATAAAATCTTTACACAATGCATTGGAAGGAGATATAGGTCCCACCCATCTAATAATGATTCCATTCTTATGTGTTCTACAAAATCATAAATCATACACCATTGCATAACCCATGTAATAAAAATGGGAATCTTAAACTTCGTGACATCATCAAAAAATTCATATAAGATAAAGGTATTCATAAAAATAATTCCATCACTACATAATCAAATCAATGTAATAATAGGGATATAAACATAACCCTGTATTATCTTAGATGGAAAATAATTTTGATAAAACCCTTGAACTCCATTCTTGAGGAAAATATCCTTTCAAATTCAAAAACATTTTCCTTTCTTAACATGTAATAAAATTTTTAATCTAAAAGAAGTTGGTTAAAAATAAACTTGAAAACTTGTAAAGGAAGCTTATTGGAAATAATGTTTTAAAAATCCATTCATGCCGTATAAGTTAAAAAAACATTCTTCTCGTACTTTTGTCGGAAAAGTCAAAAAGCACCTCGTATGAAAAACGTCTAAAGATTCCTTTCATATCTTTTACTAAAAACTCACCGAAGGGTAAAATTGGATTTAAACAATTGTAGGTGGATGGAAATAATATTACATATTGAGGAAACATGGATGTGGATGATAAAATACACCCTATTAAATACCAAAATATAAACAATCTCGGATAAAAATGAGATTGTGATATTTCCCTTACCTTAGGTCTGATATGCTTTGTACGTGTACGAACCTCATGTATAATGATTTAAATAATGTTATTGACTTATTCCAGAATCATACTTATTTTTATGATATCATATATAGTCATATTCTTAGCTTCTTAGTAGTAATATTTCATTGCTACTTATTATTCGGGTGTTTATAACTTTTTGTTCTTATGCATGTTTTGTCGAATAAATTCTTATTCTTCTATTTAGGTTATAGATACCTCATTTCCAGAATCATATTAATTCATTCAATTCATTTATATAATCATTATGAAATGAAGATCATGTAGAACGCGTCACATCACATCGTGGAGACGGTATTCCGTACGTACGCACGAGTGATGATATCGTTCCTATGATCTTGGAATTGTATTGGAGTGTATGTATACTATTTAAGAATCAGTATCACTTTATAATAGTAATATTTAGTCATTATTTACACCATTATACCCATCCAAGTAAGGTGGTTGTGGAAAATAGATTACACCATGGCATGGAGACGGTATTCCGTACGTACGCACGCGCGGTGATTTCTTTTTCCGTAGGATGGATAGATGGTGAAATAGGGTTGTTTCATACTTATAATTACATATCAGTATATGAGTGATACTAATGTTATTACTTCATAATGACAAAACTAATGAAGAAGAATTGGAAGAAGAAATAAAGATGAAAGAATTGGTAACAGACATTACCTCTTCTTTGAATTGCTTCTTTGAGACCTTCTTTTAGGGAACTAAAATTGGTCTTTGAATAAGACCAGGACCTCTAGGATATCTCTAGGGAAGTGGAGAGGAGGAATTGGTAGGGGTTAGCGGAGCATGAAGGCTCAAAGTGGTGTGAGGAAGAGGGGGAGGAGGTGCCCTTTTATAAGGGAGGAGAGGGGCTCCTTTGGGAAAACTAAAAATATTATTTTATTATAAAGTCAAGTTCGGTTTTAAATAGCTCCAAATTGATATATTTCGAAGCTATGGTGGGGATTGGTCGAAATGCTCTCATCAAATGGAATTTAGACAAGTTAAGGTTCCTTATCATTTAGATTTAACATTAAGTTAAATAATTTTACTTTTACCGTGCCTTCTTGTGTTCTTATATTATAAGGTAAATAAACTTACTATAAGCAGCCAAAAGAACCCCAAGTTTTTTATTATTAATATATATAACATTATCTAAGTAATTGGGCCGAACCTTATATTTTTAGGAATAATATAAAAATTACTAATATAATATTTGTTTTAAAAACTATTTTATGTCAATTTGGACACTATTTAGTAATTGATTTTTGTGAAAATCATAACAGAATGATTAGTTCGAACCAAGTTACTTAAATCAATAATAACATGTCATATTAACCTAAAAAATTAGTGTAATTCATAAAAAGCCTCAAATTACATTTATATGGGTATTTATAACATCAATTAAGTCAATATTTCATTAAAAAGATAATTACTACATCATCGTTGTGTCATAAATTAATTAATTTATTTAATGTCTAAAAATTATAAATAAAATACCATTATGTAAGAAATATTTTTATATTTATAATGAATATTTATAGTATAATTTATCTTATGTATAACCCCATATTAAAAATTATTTACTTATTAAACATTCATTTTAACTATTTTAACCCTTCTTTAAATAAATTAATAAAAAAAGTCCCAATCTTATCCATGTGGGCCTAAATGGTCATATTTTATTCCTAAGGTTGTTTTTGGTGGAATTACATTTGTCCAATAGAATTAGAACATGTGTTAGGGTAATACTAATATCATTTTTACCCTTAATTACCGTATTTACTTTTAACCGTGGTAAAAAAAGTATAAAGTTACTATTCATCAAAAATTATTTTCATCTCATTGAACCACATTTTAGTCCTTGATATTAATCGTGTCTCTCGGATTTTTGAAATTCCATTCACAGAAGCGGTAAAATTATGTTTTATGAATAATTCGGTTTTTTTAACTACCACTTAGTGGTTTCACTATTCATCAAAAATTTAAAGTTTTCAGAAAAATACCTAATTTTCACCCTACGATAATTTCGATATTCCGAATCCAAAAATGAATTCCATTTTGAAAAATAAAATTTATAAATTTTCAAAAAGTGGTTATTACTATTTATAATGGCTATTTTTAATAATATTTTTATAGCATATCATTGTTTTGTGAAACTCGGTATTGCGTACGATGCAAGCTATCGAGGAAGGTCGTGATTTCATGTAAAGCAAGCCAAGAAAGTGTTGTGTATAGAAAAAGATTCCTTTGATGATTTATATAACATAAAATTCTTGGGTGTTACATTCTACCCCCGTTAAAATAAATTTCTCCCTCGAAATTCGTCACTTTGTAACAAACAGATGAGGATACCTCTCCCTCATCATATCCTCAAGCTCCCATGTAGCTTCTTCTAATTGGTGGTTCCTCCATAAAACATTCACTAATTGAGTGGTCTTGTTTCGTAGGACTTTTTCGGTACGATCCAGAATCTCTATCGGCTGTTCTTCATAAGAAAGATCCTGCTCCAGCGGTACAACTTCTGAGCTGAGTACATTTTAAGGATCAGGTATGTACTTTCTCAGGAGAGATACATGGAACACATCGTGAACTTGAGAGAGATTCGGTGGAAGCGCCAATCAGTAAGCTACCTTCCCAACACGATCCAGTATTTCGAAAGGACCAATATATCTAGGGCTCAACTTCCCCTTCTTTCCAAATCTCATAACCCTCTTCCAGGGAGATATTTGTAAGAACACATTATCACCCACTTCAAACACTAGGTCTTTTCTTCGATTTTCGGCATAACTTTTCTGTCGACTCTGATCTGCTCTTATTTGTTGTTGAATAGATCTGACCTTTTCTGCCATTTCATCAACGAGATCGGGTCCTAATAGCTTTCTTTCCCCAACTTCATCCCAGCAAGTTGGAGTCCTTCATTTCTTTCCATAGAGAGCTACATAAGGAGCCATCTGAATACTAGAGTGAAATCTATTATTATAAGAAAATTCCACCAAAGGTAGATGTTGATCCCAACCACCTTTGAAATCCATAGAGCAAGCTCTCAACATATCTTCTAGAGTTTGAATTGTTCTCTCAGACTGACCGTCTGTCTGAGGATGATAAGCAGTGCTGAAACTCAACTCTGTATCTAGAGTATGCTGAAGATTTCGCCAGAACATCGAGGTAAATCTCGGATCCTGATCAGATATAATAGAAAGTGGTACTCCATGCAATCTTACCACTTCCTTTACATATATCCTGGCAAGATGATCCAGAGAGAAATCCTCTCTAATAGCAATGAAGTGTGCAGACTTTGTAAGACGATCAACAAGGACCCATATAACATTATTGCATTGGGATGTTTTAGGAAGTCCTGTGACAAAGTCCATAGTGATGTTTTTCCATTTCCATTCGGGTATGGGTAACGGTTGTAACATCCCCTTAGACTTCTGTCTCTCATCTTTAACTTGTTTACAAACCAAGCATCGCGAGACATATTCAGCAACATCTCATTTCATGCCATCCCACCAGTAGTACTCTTTTAGGTCTTTATACATCTTCGTGCTTCCAGGATGAATAGAGAATGAAGAACTATGAGCCTCATCCAGCAGCTCCTTCATTAATTCGGGGATAGGGGGAACACAAACCCGATTACTGAACTTTATTATCCCATCACAATCAAGGTTGAATTCAGGAACATTTCTCACCTTCTTTTGTAACTCAACATCTTCTTTATGTGCCTCTTTAATCTTCACATGTATAGATGGTTGAACATTCATTTGAGAAAGATAATATTTTTTCCCTTCCATTATAATTCCAAGATCCATCCTTTATAATTCCATAAATATTGGATCTTTTGTGATCCTCATCATGGATAAACTGGAATGGTCTTGTCGACTTAATGCATCTGCCACCTTGTTTGCTTTCCCAGGGTGTTAATGGATTGAGCAGTCATAATCCTTAATCAGCTCCAACCATCTTCTTTGACGCATATTCAGCTCCTTTTGTGTGAAAATATACTTTAAACGTTTATGATCAGTATAAATGTCACACCTTTCTCCATAAAAATAATGCCTCCAAATCTTTAATGAAAAGATTACCGCAGCTAACTCCAAATCATGTGTTGGGTAATTTTGCTCATGGATTTTCAACTGTCGTGAGGCATAAGCTATCACCATATCATTTTTCATAAGAACACACCCCAATACCTTTTTGGATGCATCACTATAGATCACAAACCTTTCTCCACTACAAGGCAGTGTGAGCACAGGTGCACTGGATAACCTTGTTTTCAACACTTTGATATTCTCTTCACATTCTTCCGTCCAAACAAACGTAAATCCTTTCCAAGTCAACTTGGTGAGTAGATTAGATAATCGTGAAAAATCATTTACAAAACATCGATAATATCCAGCCAAACCAAGAAAACTTCAGATCTCAGTTACTGTTGTTGGTCTCGAACATCTTTCGATAACCTCTGTTTTTGCTGGATCCACAGATATCCCCTCTTTTGAGATTATGTGACCCAAAAATGAAACTTTTTGATGCCAAAATTCACACTTGGAAAATTTTGTATAAAACTTCTCCTTTCTGAGGGTCTTCAATATAATTCTCTAGTGATCTTCATGTTCTTCCTTGCTCTTTGAATGGACAAGAATATCGTCTATAAAGACTACCACAAACTGATCAAGATAGTCTCTAAGGACTCTATTCATTAGATCCATGAAGATAATAGGGGCATTAGTAAGACCATATGGAATTACTATAAATTCATAGTGTCCATACCTTGTAGGGAAAGCTGTATTTGGTATATCCTCCCTTTTGACCCTTAATTGATGATACCCTGAACGAAGATCAATCTTGGAAAAGTATTGAGCTCCGCGTAGTTAGTCAAATAGGACATAAATGCGCGGGAGAGGATATTTGTTCTTGATAGTGATCTCGTTAAGTTCTCGATAATCAATGAAGAGTCTCATTGATGCATCTTTCTTCTTAACAAACAGAACATGTGATCCCCAAGGTGACGCACTGGGTTTTATGAACCCCTAATCAAGATTCTCTTGGAGTTGCTTCTTCAATTCCTGCAACTCAATTGGGGCCATTCTATAAGGTGTCTTTGGAATAGGCAAATCACCCTGTACGAGTTCTATTGAAAACTCAACTTCACGATTTGGTGGAAGACCCAGTAATTCCTTCGGAAAGACATCATCAAACTCCCGTACAATGGGCATATTCTTAATCATGAGTTTCTCACCAATCATTTGAGATAAATAACCTTCATTTAGTGGAATCAAGACCCATAAGGTAGAAAGATTTCCACTAGAAGGTTATGTTCATCCTTGCATGGATAGAAGATCATTGATTGTTCTGGAATATGAAATGTGACTTCCCTTCTTTGGAAATTGATATGAGCTCTATATAAAGAAAGCCAATCCATGCCAAGAATCACATCAAATACCACTATAGGAAGGATCACAAGATTTTCAGGAAGCACTTTCCCACAAACTTCAATCAGGGAAGAATTATAAACTTTTGATGTGACTTTTGTGCCATTTGGGGTTGTCACATCTAACTCAACATCTAATTTTTGAGGTAATACGGTGATATCCTTAGAAAATTCTTCAGAAATAAAAGAGTGGGTGTATCTAGAATCAAATAAAACATTTGCTACTTTAGAGTGGATTGTAAGTGTACCTTTCACCACATCGTTATCGTACTCCACATCGCTGATAGAAATTGTATGTGACTTTCCTTTGTCTTTAGCCTTAAGAGGTTGTTGACGTCGACCATCATCATCAACCCTTGGATTAGGGCATTTATTGGCATAATGTCCCATCTCCTTGCACTTGAATCATTGAAGTGTAGTAGGTTCATTCTGTGTATCCCTTCTTTGTTTGCATCATTAGACATATTCTTCCCATCATCGCGGCATTCAAATGCCCGATGACCTTCCTTTCCATATTGGAAACATTTACTTGTCCCTTTAAGACAACTCCCTCCATGTTTCTTGCCACACTTTGAGCATAAGGGAAAGCTCATCTTCTTTTCAGTGTGCTCTTTAGATTTTCTTTTGAACTCCATTTTCCTCTTCTTATCAAACACATATGACTGATGGGTTACTCTAATCTCCATCTCAACTTTTAGAGCACATCGAACGATTTCCTCATAGCTATTGAAGTCCTTTATGTCCAATGCCCTTTTAAGACTTGATTTTAATCCACTAAAGAATCGATCGATCTTAATCTTAGGTGGTATAATAATACCAGAAGCGTACTTTGCAAGTCTTGTAAAATTTTCTTCATAGGTACCAACAGATTCATCATCCTTTTGCTTCAGTTCAAGAAACACTTTCTCCATCTTTGTTCAGAGAATACGAGGGAAGTACTTCTTTAAAAATAAGTTCTTGAACTCGTCCCATTCCATGGACTCAATTTCATCCCTTTGCCTCGTATTCTAAATAAGATTCCACCATCGATCAGCATCACCTTCCAAACGATACACTGCTAAGATGACTTTATCATGCTCAGAACATTGAAGAACTGATATTATCTTTTCAGTAGTACTAATCCATTGTTCAACAACTAATGGATCAGTAGACCCGCTGAATGAAGGTCGGCGCTGTCTCATTAAGGATTCAACAGAATGTTCCTCCTTCCTTTGCTCGTTCGGAAGTCCTTCATGATTCATAGCTTGAGAAAGTTGTGTGATCATGGCTACAAGATTTTGCATTCCATCTCCCATAACGTTTGGTTGTTCAGGGGGACAATCATTGCATTTCCCGTCGCATTCCGCATTAACACGGTTCCTTCGGGTTCCAGCCATTGACTAAAACCAAGAAGAATATTGTGAGCAACACTAATTATAATAGGAAAACAAGATAATAAAGAATAAAATTTCACACTTAAGGTCTTATCCTAGGATATTCATGGCCATTTCTAAAACACAAAGATTGTGTTCTATGCTTAGACTTATCCTTAGGGTTCTTACTAAGGCTTTCACATCCTAGTTTCCAAAGGTTGACTATACCTTTCCTCTGATACCAACTATAACGACCCATACTTTACATGCATTGTTAATACTTCAAAATTGAAGCATACTTATTACAACATATAACAAAACCACTAAAGGACTGTATAGGTATAGTGTCTTTAGAAACTGGGAAACATAAACAACTGGTTCATAAAGCATCAACTTTGCCTCCCACTTATTTCATCAAATCTAGAGTCCCTTTTTGGCATATCCTACTTAATAACCCTCTTCCTGACCTTGGGAAATAAAACATACAAAAGGGTGAGCTAAAATTCTCAGTAAGGGTAATCAAAATAAATATCAATCACATCATTTTCATAAGAACAAAACTTTTGGAAATCTTAACCTGCAATAGAGAGCATAATTTCATAACATGGGATAAATCATATTAGTGAAATGGAATCCCAATAATAATAACATAAAACATGAAACTTTATGGAATACACACATAATCATAGAGAATCATTTCTTATTAGTCAAGACTCATTGCCAAGACTATCTTAGTGGATGAAGTCCATTTCTGAACTGAGTTCACTCCCCGTTTCGGTCTTGTTTCACTGAACCGGTATAACCTACCGTTCCAGCAATGTCTATATCATGAGATATAAAATAATTACCCAATTCATTATAGGGAGATATAGGTCCCACCCATCTCATAATGATACCATTCTTATGTGTGCCACAAAATCATAAATCATACATCATTTCATAACCCATGTAATAAAAATGGGAATCTTAAACATCGTGACATCATCAAACAATTCATATAAGATAAAGGAATTCATAAAAATAATTCCACCAGAACATAATCAAATCAATGTAATAATAGTGATATAAACAGAACCCTATATTATCTTAGATGGAAAATAATTTTTATAAAACACCTAAACTCCATTCTTGAGGAAAATATCCTTTCAAATTTAAAAACATTTTCCTTTCATAACATGTCATACAATTATTAATCTAAAAGAAGTTGGTTAAAAATAAACTTGAAAACATGTAAAGGATGCTTCTTGTAAATAATGTTTTAAAAATCCATTCATGCCGTATAAGTTAATAAAACAATCTTCTCGTACTTTTTTCAGAAAAGTCAAAAAGCACCTCGTACGAAAAACGACAAAAGATTCCTTTCATATCTTTTACTAAAAACTCACCGAAGGGTAAAATTGGATTTAAACAATTTTAGGTGGATGGAAATAATATTACATATTGAGGAAACATGGATGTGGATGATAAAATACACCCTAGTAAATACCAAAATATAAACAATCTCGGATAAAAATGAGATTGTGATATTTCCCTTACCTCAGGTCTGATATGCTTTGTACGTGTCCGAACCTCCTGTATAATTATTTAAATAATGTTATTGACTTATTCCAGAATCATACTTATTTTTATGATATCATATTTGGTCATATTCTTAGCTTCTTAGTAGTAATATTTCATTGCTACTTGTTATTCAGGTGTTTATAACTTTTTGTTCTTATGCGTGTTTTGACGAATAAATTCTTATTCTTCTCTTTAGGTTATAGATACCTCATTTCCAGAATCATATTCATTCATTCAATTCTTTTATATAATCATTATGAAATGAAGATCATGTAGAACGAGTCGCATCACATCGTGGAGACGGTATTCCGTACGTACACACGAGTGATGATATCGTTCCTATGATCGTGGAATTGTATTGGAGTGTATTTATACTATTTCAGAATCAGTATCACTTTATAATAGTCATATATAGTCATTATTTACACCATTATACCCATCCAAGTAAGGTGGTGGTGGAAAATAGATTACACCACGGCGTGGAGACGATATTCCATATGTACGCACGCACAATGATTTCTTTTTCCATAGGATCGATAGATGGTGAAATAGGGTTTTTTCATAATTATAATAACATATCAGTATATGAGTGATACTGATGTTATTACTTCATAATGAAATAACTAAAGAAGGAGATGTTGAAGATGAAATAAAGATGAAAGAATCGGTAACAGACATTACCTCTTCTTTGAAGTGCATCTTTGAGACCTTATTTTAGGGCACTAAAATTGGTCTTTGAAGAAGACCAGGACCACTAGGATGTCTATAAGGAAGTGGATAAGAGGAATTGGAAGGGTTTGGCTGAGCTTGAAGGCTCAAAGTGGTGTGAGGAAGAGGGGGAGGAGGTGCCCTTTTATAAGGGAGGAGAGGGACTCCTTTGGAAAAACTAAAAATATTATTTTATTATAATGTCAAGTTCGGTTTTAAATAGCTCCAAATTGATATATTTAGAAGCTAAGGTGGGTATGGGTCTAAATCATCTCATACAATATAATTTAGACAAGTTTAGGTTCCTTATTATTTAGATTTAACATTAAGATAAATAATTTTACTTTTACCGTGTCTTCTTGTGTTTTTATACTATAAGGTTAATAAACTTACTATAAGCGCCCAAACGAACCCCACATTGTTTATTATTAATATATATAACCTTATCTAAGTCATTTGGCCGAAACATAGATTATTAGGAATAAAATAACAATTACTAATATAATATTTCTTTTAAAAACTATTTTATGTCAATTTTGACACTATTTAGTAATTTATTTTTGTGAAAATCATAACAGAATGATTAGTTCGAACCATATTACTTAAATCAATACTAACATGTCATATTAACCTAGAAAATTAGTTTAATTCAAAAAATCCTCAAATTACATTTTTTTGGGTATTTATAACATCATTTATGTCAATATTTCATTAAAAAGATAATTACTGCATCATCGTTGTGTCATAAATTAATTAATTTATTTAAAGTCTAAAAATTATAAATAAAATACCATTATATATGAAATATTTTTACCTTTCTAATGCATAATTATAGTAGAATTTATCTTATCTATAACCCCATATTAAAAATGATTTACTTATTAAACATTGATTTTAACTATTTTAACCCTTCTTTAAATAAATTAATAATACAAGTCCTAATCTAATCCAAGTTGGCATAAATGGTCATATTTTATTCCTAAGGTTGTTTTTGGTCGAATTACACTTGTCCAATAGAATTAGGACATGTGTTAGGGTAATAATAATATCATTTTTACCCTTAATTACCCTATTTACTTTTAACTGTGGTAAAAAAAGTAAAAAGTTACTATTCACCAAATATTATTTTCATCTCATTGAACCACATTTTAGTCCTTGATATTAACCGTGTCTCTTGGATTTTCAAAATTCCATTCACAGAAGCGGTAAAATTGTGTTTTATGAATAATTCAGTTTTTTTTAACTACCACTTAGTGGTTTCACTATTCATCAAAAATTGAAAGTTTTCCGAACAATAACAAAATTTCACCCTAGGCTAATTTCAATATTCTGAATCCGAAAATGAAGTCCATTTTGAAAAATAAAATTTATAAATTTTCAAAAAGTGGTTATTACTATTCATAACTGCTAGTTTTAATAATATTTTAATAGCATATCATTGTTTAGTGAAACTCGGTATTGCGTACGACACAAGCTATCGAGGAAGGTCGCGATTTCGTGTAAAGAAAGTGAAGCACGTGTTGTGTGTAGAAAAAGATTCCTTTGATGATTTATATAACATAAAAGTCTCGGGTGTTACAATCCAAGTGTATAAGACCCTTGAGTCACCAATTCCCTTATCTATGGTAGTAATAGAATTTATTGAGTATTTAGGAGTGGCATCAACGAAGTGACCTCTCTTTGATGATAGATAGTCGAATGGAAAGTCAGGTTATTTTGAGGGAACTAGTCCTTCCAAGCATGCTACGAATGATGTGCATGTTGATTGATGGACATATGGGGCTTCTTCCTTGATTTAAACATTAATTCTGCTGGTTGGTCATCCTTCTACTACAACTTCTTCTTTGACAATCTTGGATCAATCATAACATGTTCTGATCTTGGAGTGTATCCATTTCTTGATTACAGAGACCCCATAGAGACATTCATCCATCAAGGGGAGCATCTTCGCTAGTTATTTCATTATTTTGGTCCCGATGGATATGATCAACATCCTCAGTATGAAATTATATAGCACATCATCCTCACCAAAAGGGACTTGTCCATGCAAGAAAGGGGCTTGCATGACTTCATGGATCAGACCTCACATTTGATATAGATGAGGGAGCTGGTAGAGGCACTAGAGTAGGTTCACTGGTTGTTTTCTAAGCTGCAAGCCCATATAGATGTTGGAAAATGTAGGTATGGAGGCATGAAGAGATGAACACTCTACTGAAGTCCAATCATTCGACAACATCGAAATCATTGGCCACTACCGGGAGGAGGGTCAAAGAATTGAATTTTTGGTCTAATATTGTCAACCATAAGGCAGAGGAAGAAGAAGCAGGGATGGTGACACTAAAATGATGAATTGATTCCTCCCTCCAAACTCTTAAAAACATGGCTATCACTAATGACTATCTTTTGTTGGGACTCTATTTTTATTGTATTTCATCCCATGATTTTTCACTACACTCCATTTTTTTGTTATAGAGAGACTTCAAAATTTAGAGATTCTTCACCCCCTTATTTTTCTCTAAATGGATTTGTTTTTTTAGATTACTATCCAATTTCTTGACTTGTATTATACCTCGATATCCTATCACTCTTCTTTCGAAACCCATCCCTTGATTTTCATTGCATGCTCATGAATGCATGATCTATAGAGTGATCACCAGGTCAGGAAGTGTGTCCGATAAAATAAGTGATTTTCATATCTACAGAATGTATCTTGACCATAATAAGGTCATGTGGTGGTACTCATGTTAATTACCTTACACTATTGTTTCTCGTAGTTTAGCTTGTACCATTGGTTGATTTAGTTTAATGTATGTTAGCTCAAGAGATTTTTTTCCTTCAGTTTCAGGTCTTTTATCTTAGACTATTTGTTAATTTAGTTTAAGGTCCTTTAGCTTGGACCATCTTTTTCTTTAGTTTTTTTATTTTAGAGAAGACTATTTGTTTCTTTAGTTTATGGTCCTTTAGCTCGGACCATTTGTTTCATTAGTGTATATTCTTATAGCTCTGACCATTTATTTTTTTAGTTTAAGTTATTTTATCATGGACCATTTATTTCTTTAGTTTATGGTCTTTTAGCTCGTACTGTTTGTTTCTTTAGATTATGGTATTTTACCTCAGACCAAATGTTTCTTTCAGCTAAGGTGTTTCGGATCAGAACCCAATTTTATTTAGTTTATGTTATTTTAGCTCAGTCCATCTATTTATTTAGTTTATGGTAGTCTAGATCAGACCATCTATTGATTAATTTTAATGGATTTTAGCTCGGATCATGTATTTCATTATCTTATGGTCTTTTAGATTAGACCATCTATTTATTTAGTTTATGGTCGTTTAGCACGAACTGTTTGTTTCTTTAGATTAAGGTATTTTAGCTATGATCATCTATTTCTTTAGCTTAAGGTCGTTTAGCTCGAACAATCAAATTTTTTTATTTTAAACTATTTTATCTTGTACCATCTACTACTCCTTTTTGATGTCTTTTATCCTAAACCATTTATTTATTTATTTTATGGTATTTTAACTCAGACCATCAGTTTCCTTATTTTAAGGTCTTTTAGCTCAAAAAATCAGTTTCTTTAGTTTATGGTCTTTTAACATGGAAATTTTTTTGCATTATTTTAAGTTAATTTTTCTCAGAATATTTATTTCATTATTATAAGGTATTTTAGCTCCAACCATACAATCATGTGATTTGTTGTAGACGTTCTAGGAATGACTCAAAACACACAAAGGTGTCAGATCGTTCCATGGTGTTCCTATGGTTTATGAGGATTGGAATTATGATTTTATAGACTGACATGTTTAGTTGACCACCATTTTGATGTATACAGGAGCCATATAAATGTATGAATAGTCAAGAAAATGGTCCTTGAAGTTGGGTATCATTTCCAAGGGATATGGAATATTTATAGAGGAAATATTGATGAGGATGGAATACATGGGATACAAAAACAGCCTGAGTTTTTATGGTATGAATTACATAAATCATAACACTATAGTTTTATTCCATGAATATTATATGGTGCAGACATGCTGACTATGTTCCTTGACATTCTGAAATACCCAGTTCCTCTATTGTGTGGAAATGGATAAATACATTCAATCTTATTTATGTAAAGGAGAAGATGCATTTAGACTGTGGGTCAAGGTCCTTATGTATTGGTAACATGCCAAGAGAAATTTGATCCGCCAATCCTTTTCAAGGTATATGGATGATTTGATAACACTGAAACATCTAGATGATGAAGTTGGATATCGGAAGAAAGCTATCTAGGAAGGGTTCTGGATCCCCAGTATACCTAACTCTTTAAATCAAAATCGAGCTCTATAGATGCAGTTGTGAATCAGGTGAAGTGGGACATAAACTTATATTAAATGATGTCTTACGGTCTATATTAGATAGATTGTATGAGACATGGTAATTTAACATTGAGTATATTTAATCTTATTGGATATTTTGGTATGGGGATTGTAAATCACGATTTGGAGTTCATGAATCTATATAATGGTAAGGGATAGTCATATAGGGAGTGGATCGAGTACACTGGGGTGTTCAGTGTTTCCATGATGATACCGAGGCTCATGAGGAATGAAATTTACTTTTTTAGAGTGATTCATTTGGTTGACAGTAGTAGGCTCATATGCATGAGCCATGGGAATGCATGTATAGCCATGAAAAGGGTCCTTGAAGCCACATATCCTTTCGAAGGGCCATAGAATGTTATTATGGTTTCAAGAACCCTATGTAATGTATTTTGGTTTTTATAGGATGTAAAATACAATGAGGGTTGAATTTTTTTAAAGTT
Organism: Viscum album; assembly: GCA_963277665.1. Lineage (NCBI taxonomy): Eukaryota > Viridiplantae > Streptophyta > Magnoliopsida > Santalales > Viscaceae > Viscum > Viscum album. The sequence goes on from OY728137.1 coordinate 1,024,237,661, forward strand.
GTGTCACCACATAGTGAACAAAATCTTGCGGTGAGGAGGTGTGACAATTATTTCCCTAACTTTTATCTGCACTAGTGGATCTAGAAAAAAATTCCAGGATTTTATTAGGGTTATGTTCCCTATGAGATTTTCCCCTTTTATTTTTTTCCCTAATATTTTCCTAAACCCTAATAATATAGGGTTTATCAGGTGGATTATAGACTTTTTATCAGGTCTCTATTTGTTGGTTTCTGTCCTAACAAGTTTTTTGTCTCTTCCATTGGAATTTTAAGGTCTTGTGATATTCACTATTATGTACTATAGTTTAAGGTTTTACATCTTTGACTAATGCACAAATAGTTTATGGTTCGTAATTGTATGTAACAGACATTGAGGATGTGGCACAAGTGATTAATTATGATGCCCAGGTTTAAGAGTGCTTCAACCCCTTCTCATGAACGGTATGTAAATGACATAAATCACATCTCGAGTTTCTCATATCATAAATAATGATTTAGGAGTGTCAAAAGAGGATTGGTTCGGACACACTAGGGTGTTGAGTTCTACCATGATGATGTCAGGGCTTATTAGAATTAGAATGTCATTTTTCAGAGTAATGCATTTGGTTGAAAGCTAGAAGCACATATACAGGAGCCATGGGTATTTATGAATAGTCAAGAAAAGGGTCCTTAAAGATGTTTATCCTTTTCAATGGTCATGGAAGGTTGATAGAGGTATGATATGATCAATATATGAAGTGTGTTATATTATTTTTTGGATCTATTAAAGGATGGTTTAAGCACCTTGTAATCAGGTTGACCAAGGTAAATCTCTTAGAGTCCTTTGAAACGGAGTAAAAAAATGGGGTATGGACTACACTATTTATTGTCATGTAGTGGACACATTTTTGTTTGTGTATTTTAATGTGATGTGGAAGGTAAATGCATCTTTAATGTTTTAAATAATGGGGTAAGGCTGTAGGAAATGCCTTGAAAAGTGGAAATGATGTGGCTAGGCTCAAAGAAGATAACTTGGGAGTCTCATCGCAAACCATGAAAATGAGATTGAATCCATAACTAGTTCTGGATGTCCATACAGTTTAATGTCTTGTAGTAAGTATAAACTCTGTATAGTTTAATGTCATGTGGTCAGGAAATAATTTTCCATGAAGTTTAACATCATGTGGCTAGGACGGAGCGATATAGTATAATGAATTGTGATATGGACATGTGCAAATTGTTTAAGGTCATGTGGACCAGACCATAATGTGAAGTACCTAATTTATGATGCACGAAATTGTTCCACAAAGAAATATGGCATGAATGAGGACCAAATAGGTCTCAAAAAATCAATTCACCTTTCTAGAAATGGTCAGGTCTATAGGGAAAAAAGGGTTACTGTTGTGGCTAGGCCTGACGATGAAGTGTATGGGCATCACTATGTATCTCATGAAGACCTTAATTAAGCTGAAAAATGTTCTGAATAAAGAAATACATTACAAAGGTTTGACCCATACATAGAGGTGGGAATTTTTCTATTTATACTACCAACTAGGCCTAGTATTGGAGAACCAGGTGTCACAATGTGTCCTATATGGACAGGAATCATGATATACATATTTCTTTATGTTACATGTATTTTAATGTCACAAAGAAAATATGAAGGTCTATGAATATGAATTGGTGGGGAAATCATGTTTGGGACTAAGGATATAATCTTGGGAGTCACTATTTATCTCATGGGTAGGAGAATCAAACCACATGTAGTTCATGGAGGTCCATGTAGTTTAATGTCTTGCGGCAAGCACATAGATCGTGCAGTTTAACGTCATGTAGTGAGGACTCATGGTATACCTTTAATGGTCTTAAACTCAACACTATAATGAACCTAGTTTGTTCCTCTATTCCTTTCTTGTGTGGGGTAGTCCCTACAACAATTCTTAAGTTCACGTGAGCTATGCTCGGGGTGGAAAACAAGGACCGGTACGGGTTCCCCTATAATGCACATACAAAATAGCGGCATGATAAGAGAATTTTGTACCATGCAGTTGTTGGAAACATGTGTATGATTGAGGAATCCATATTTATCTCAATGGGAATAAGAAACAATCTATATATAGTTATAGATGGAACCATGTAGTTTAATGTCATCCAGTAAGGACGATAGATTGCACGATGTGAATGGAATGGGGACTTGTTGATCTTTGCTGTTTTATTTCATATAGTAATAAAATTTTCCTTGAAATTTTTTATCTTGGGGTAAGGATGGATTCAATATGGTTTAACATCATATGTATAAGACGATACATTCCATACAGTTCTACATCATGTAGTAAAGACAAACTAAATATAGTTTAATTCCTTGTTACCACGATGAAATGTTCCATGTATTTTAACATCATGTGGCGAAAAAGAAATTATGGGGCTTACTCTTATGTGACCTCCATTTTTCATAACAACTTATAAAAAGTATTTGTTAATAAATCATTCACTGGTGGGTGGTGAGACACGCTCCTCATCCACGGTGGCTAATGAATAGGCTATATTATGATAGACCTTATGTATGATGTATGGTCCTTCCCACTTGGGCTCAAATTTTAGGGGATTTATCTCCAGTATAATTGGGAATATGAGGGAAATAAATAGATCTCTTTGAACGATTGAGTGGAGGTGAACATTTTTTTTTAAAATCTCATGAAATATGATATTAGTTGACTTCGAGGATTTGTAACATCTTCAACCTTTTCTCATCTAACTATTCCAACTCATCCAAAATTTCTTTGGACAGTTCATTATCTGAGAGATGTCTGAAAATAGCTATTCATAGGAGGGAATCTAAACTATTATGAGTAATAAAATCTCAATCTTGTACAAAAGTGATTATGACATTTATTTTGTATCAGTACACATGGTGGTATGATATACCCAAAAAGTATGTAGGATTTTATGTGGAAATTAATTATTAACCTTATTCACCATAATTTGGAGTATGTTTGATAAGGTCTTATTAAAAACCTATATCTATCCATTTGTCATTGCATGATAGCTGGACAAGGGATTGGACTCAATGTTGTACTCTGAGTAAAGCTTCTTTGACACCATGGAATGGAAGTTGGTGTCATTGAAAATCTATATTGTGTGAGGGACTTCGAACGTAGTGATAATATGGGCATTCACAAAGATGATGATATTATTCATCTCAACTTCCTTGAGCGGTATTTCCTCTACAAATTAGAAAAATAAGTTGGTAGCAGTAAGGATATTCTTGAACTACATAGCTATGGTTGGAGGATATGGCCCCAGGATATTAATCCCCCAAACGAAAATGGACATGAATATTTAGTGGTATTCAACAATTCTTGGGGATGATGGATAAATATTCCATATATCTAGAATGCATGACATTTCTTGGTTAATTTCCCATAGTTTTGTATCATGGATTCATGTAATATCCAATCCTATTAATTTGGTGGGAGAGCCAAATTCCATATTGATGGGCACCACAAGAGCTTGTGTGGATTTCCTCTATGATGGTGATAACTTCTTCTTATGATATGCACCTGTAGATAATTCCATAAAAGCCTCAATTACAGATTGTTTTCTTTCTCATTTGGGAAATCATTTATAGTGAGGTTTACTTCCCAGTGCTGAATATATTCCCTTCTGACATGATCTATAGGTAGAATCATATATTGAAGATAGGTGAATATGGTATCTTTCATTCCGTTGGTGGTTATTTGTTCATCACACTCTAGGGAGGTGCTGACCGAGTTGATCTATTCTATATCACATACATGTAACATCAAAAGTATTCTTTTGACCTTGATGTATTTTGTTTTGGAATTAAAAAATCTATTTATACTCATTTATCAAATTAATAACTTTCTTTTAATACAGTTTATATTTTTATCGTAAGGACTCTATCTATCGTACTAACTCAATCTATCGTATTGAATCTGTTTATCATAATGACTCTATCTATCATACTTTATCTGTATATCATAGAGACATTGTCTATCATAATGACTTCGTCAATTATACTGACTCTATCTATCATACTAACTCTATCTATCCTAATTACTCGGTCTATCGTACTGACTATGTCTATCATAGAGACTCTATATATTTTACTTTATTTATTTATTGTACTAAATAGGTTAATTGTAATCACATTGTGCATCTTACACACTTTACATAATATCAATACATTTCATTCTCATGTTTTACTTTTATATCATGCATGATTTTATTCATTCATCAAATCACATGTTCTATATCAATCGTACTCAGGTTATAGTTTTTATATACTTGTTGTTTTACCCAAACGATGTCGTGGAGTTAGTTATAAACTATTAAATACGATGTCATATTTTCAATTTCAATATGACCATTACAATGAATTATGTCCAAGTCCCTCTGTGTTTTTTAGAGAAATATGACCGTTGGAGTAAATATGGCTTTTGGAATGGAAGGCCTGTAAATATGCGGTCATTTGAAGTAGTGACATGAATTTTATTAACGTCATCTTCTTCCTAGATATAGAGAGAGACTATGTGACCTCTCTATGCTTCATAAGAAAGCCTTGAAATTAAACAACATGAACATCTCATTCTTAGTTTTTATATTTCAATAAGTTCTTTGCCTTTATTTCTATGTCTGATCCAGAGATTACAGTTGAGGGTTGCTGGGGACAGGCAGACGGTTCAACAGATCATCGTATCAAGGGATTTTCAAATATTTGAAAGACAAAGGTGCCGATTACCAGTATAATCGGGGGCTTGTGGGGAAATCCAGACAGACGTGCCAATCATCGTATCAAGGGCTTATCAATGTTGGCGAGACATACATATTATCCTACGTGAGGGGATACCATACTCATTGGGATAAAATAATTGTAATAACTTTTACTTTTCCACTGCTAATATACTATATCTACTAATCCTGGCTTTCCAACATACACGTGTCCATCTCCTATGATTCCACGTCTCAAAACTCTTACATGCCACGCATAGGGAGCTCCATGCCTTCTATCCCCGCCTTGTCTCCCACTACAATCCTGTGCCCATTGTGGGAGTAAACATTTTTCATCTCCCTCCTGCTACCTCGCCCGACTGAAGAATCCTCTCTCTCACCCTATCGATCCCTCTCGATCCCTCGAATGCCCCTTGTTACATCGCCACCCACATATCCACCAGCTATCCTCCGCCAACCTCCACATGATTTCTACTTCGTTCTCTCCGATTTAGGGTTCTCCAGGATTGGGTTGGGGTAAGTATATTTATGACCTAGGGTTCCGGTAGTCTACGCACGCGGACGGTACCAACCTCCCGAATATCCTACATACCATCGTTCTCAGACATCGTCTTCCTCCTTGCACTGTTTTTAGCGTACACCTTCATCGTTTTTGAAGTCGAACTCGAATTTCCATCCTTCCAGACTGACTCGCGGTACCCTTTGATGCAAACAGATCAACCTCGATGTAATCGTTCGAAAACCTACAATGCATCATTTCAGTTCGATTTACTTCCAAAATATTTGATTCTAACAGTTCGAAAACGTACAATGCATATTTAAATTTTATTATTCTATTCCAGGGATTTGTTGTATTCATATTTCACTGCTACTGTCTATCCAATCGCCATAGCCTTCAGGCCATTTGAATTCACAGTCCATCTTCACACTACATGTAATAAAGTATACTCATACTGGAAAAAGTAAATCCTTTCAACTGCATGTATGTATCTACTTATCCAATTAAACTGTTTTCATTCACATAGCATTAGTTATACATCGGTTACCTATACGAAGTTCCAAGCACAACTTTTTCAGTTTACATTTCAGTTTACCATGTTCATATCCACCTGAATGTTTATTTGTTTGATTTTACAAGGCCATTTATGAGAAAATAAAGTTATACTGTCGTCAGATGTTATAGTTTCTATTACAGTTTTTTCAACTACATTGTAGATATCCATGTGGACATCCATATACATATATTGTTTGCTAATATTACAATAACTGAATGAAACATAAATGTATACAATTGTATGTTACAGACTATTACGTCTTTTCATTTAGTATGTCAAATTGTTTAATGAAGTAGTGTACTCCTGCATTATACGGTCACATAGCACACCTTGACTATAACCTATAAAGAAAAAACAAACAAACATGAATTCTCCATCAAACTCTAGAGAGGCAAGGTTGCAATGGAGGCAAGTTATGAAGGAACGACAGGCAGTTTGTGAGTTATATACACTGTACCCTTGGAAATGTTTTATTTACTACCCTTTATCCATTAGTTTCAATAATTATACTTGATTTATGATCAGTGCTGAAAAAAAGTCGAAACGATTCAATGTCATCAACCAGTGACTCTGCTACTCCATCAAGTAAACCAATGTCAACAGCTGACATCACACGCGGGATCACACGAACGCCACTTTCATCTCTATGTATCAATAGTTAGTTCCGTTTACATTACACATTACAGACTTTGCGATGTATCAAACTACATATCAAATTAATGGGGTGCATCTTACTGAATTGCTTTTATTATAGTGCCCGAATCGTTGACTGCTCGGTCAAATACAAACATGAATTGCCTGTCAAACTGTACAGATGCACGGTTACAATGTAGACTTCTTATGAAGGAGCGACATAAAGATTGTGAGATTAGTAATACCGTCACTTCTAATTGTTCAATTAATTTACATTTAGTTATTATCAACTGACAATTAATTTACAACAACAATAGTGTCTACATATACTAGAAACTCAACTGTGGCAGCTGCTTGTCTGTTTCAAACTCCAAACAGTCAACCTCTACCAAAAAATATATTCACCAGTGATATGAAACAAATGCATTTATCACCTCTCTGTAACAATGGTTTGTTCTGTTTAAATTTACATGTATTACCCATTGAACTATACAGTTTATTTCACAGTAACACAGATTGTTACTAATAAACTGCTTCTCTGTCGTCAGTAGCTGAATCATCTATAGCTCGGTCAACGTTGTCTGCTGGATCTAACAAAAGAAAACAATGACCGGAAGTACTGAATATTTCCCTAGTGCCTTTTGGTAAAAATGATAAGATATTTATTTCATTCCCATATGTTATGTGGTACCGTATTTTCATTTCACTTACAATATGTTGGCCGTCATTTTGGCTAGCTTTAGCGGATACAGACAATATGCCCTCCAAATCAACATCTGTGACCTCGACGCAGTAAGAATGACTATTGTTTGTACAGATTAACATCAGCTGAACTTCCCCTTATATTTCTTCTGCTTCCCTGTACAAATATATGCAACTCAACTCCTATCGATGGAAACTATAATACGATATCCATTGCAGGAATGGTGTATGCTATATGTTGACACACACACACATATATACCACTACACATCTTGTATCGTATTGAGTTGTTTTCATTAGGTACTGGTCGACAATCATCTATCCGAGAAGAAATGATATCAAATATTATCGATGCTCGAGAAAACATAAATAATAATAGCAACGGTGAAGAAAAATACAGAGGTAATTTAATGTATACACTTATCCTCAAACATTATTGAGTTCTGTATTATTTAAGCAAGTCCAGTATTACATAGCACTTCCTGCTACAGGAGAGTCAGTGGAAGAATACACTACTGAGAATACGGGTTTGGGTTCTTTATAAACATGCATTAATGGTTCTTTAATACAATAACATTCTATCTTATAGTGACTTTATTTTTCTAATAAAACTTTCTAAATTGTTGTTATGTACATTCAAGTTATTATGATATTGGAGACCCTACTAATGTCTTCCAATATTGTCACTCTTTTTTTGATTTGATGAGAGCAACAAGAAATTCAGCAATAGAAACATCCAATGCTTCTCTCTATGTTGCTCAATGTGAAAGGTTGCATTGGACTTACTACCTGAATGTCCTGAATACCTTAGGATGTTGGTGTTCAATCAAACATCTGCTGAAGCCCGATTATTCCATGACCACATGCATATTTACTATGCAATGTTTGAATTCACGTCAATGGGTGGGAAGGTAGATAGGTCATTCAATAATGGTCGAGATCCATGTATATTAAGATTGCATGGATAAAACTACCATCACATTTGTAGTTTATGTCTGCCTGATGGCCAACCGCCAAGGTTCACACAACTTTATGTGTATGATACTACACATGAGTGTCAAAATAGAATTCGTGGTATGAGGTATCATTTTATTCAATGCTTTCTGATACGTTTATAAATACTTCACCTTTTTATGCTAACATTACTAATTTATCCAGCTTTGACGACAACAATCGTCAATCTGTTATTAAATTCAATACTGTTGAAAACCTACAACAATTGATTCATCAATCCAATGATCTGTCTCGAGAATTTATAAGTACCAAAGAGGTTCTTAGCCATTAGGAGGTTCCAACTGTAAAGCTACAGCTGCTAAAAATAAGAGAAACAAACCGTGCCACATATAATCTTCCAAATACACATGATATTGTGATGCTGATTGTCAGTGACATTGAAGATCTCAACCAAGAACATGATATCGCCATTCAAAACAAAAATGGAGATTTACAGCGAATCGATGAGCTTCACCCTTTGTATCTTCCATTGAAGTATCCTTTGATTTTCTTTGGTGGCCAGGATGGATATTGTGACAATGTGTTTCATCATGATACTCAATTCAAAAAAAGTACTACACTCAGAAAGGTAACAATGAGAGAGTACTTTGCATTCCACTTACAATTTCATGAAAATGAAGCATCGATCTTACTACATTCTAGAAGATTACTACAACAATTTAATATTGATTCTTATACGATGATTGAGTCTCAAAGACTTTCATTCATTCGCTTCAATCAGAAGAAATTGAGGGTTGAACTTTACAATGGGTTACAGTATGCACTGCTTCGAGGTGATCGTGAAGGGACATCCTACGGAAAGTGTATTGTGTTACCTTCTACATTTATGGAAGGTCCAAGGTATATGATTCATATATACCAAGATGCTATATCAATATGTAATTGTGCAGGATATCCAGATCTATTTTTAACATTTACATGTAATCCGATGTGGCCTGAAATAACTCGATTTCTTAGACGTCGCAATCTTCGTCCACCAGATTGCCCGCAAATATTATCTTGGGTTTTCAATATTAAGGTTGAAAATCTACTTAAAGATTTACGCCAAAATTGTTTATTTGGGAAGTCATGTGTAGGTTAGTTTTTATGAACTCAATATCATGTATTTTCAATTCCTTATTCTGTAATATGTCATATAATATTAACCGTCGAACTATTTTTATCTCTTTCAGTTGTTCGAACAGTGGAGTTTCAAAAACGTGGATTGCCTCATGTGAACATCCTACTATTTCTATGTCATGAAATCAAACATCACAGTCCAACATATGTCAACAAGATTGTATGTGCTGAAATTCCCAATAATTGTGCCTACCCAAGACTACACGAAGCTGTAAAGAATTTTATGATCCATGGCCCTTGCGGTGATGCCAACCGTACTTCTCCCTGTATGAGAAATGGTAAATGTTCCAAATTATTTCCAAAGAAATTTGTGGGACATACCACAGTTGATGATGATGGTTACGTGGCCTATCGCAAAAGGGATGATGGAAGAACAGTTCTAAAAAATGGAGTCCCTTTAGATAATAGGTTTGTTGTTCCATACAGTCTTGTGTTGTTGTTAAAGTATCAAGCACATATAAATATTGATGTTTTCAATCTGGAGGCTTCCATCAAATATCTTTTTAAGTATATTGACAATGAAAATGATCGGGTAATAGCCTCACTTTATGAGAGCAGTGATAAATATTTATCATAAAAAGACATAGATGAAATAAAAATGTACTATGACTGTCGGTATATATCTCCTTGTGAGGCCTCTTGGAGAATATTTTCTTATGATATCCATTATAGATATCCACCGGTTGAGAGGTTAGCTTTGCATTTACCCGGACAACATTCTGTGACCTTCAAAGATAATTATAATATTGGAGATGTATTAAATCACACAAACATATCTGAAACGTTGCTCACCTCCTGGTTTCAAGAAAATATTATGTACCCGGAGGGCAGATCTCTAACATTTGCAGAATTCCCTACGAGATTTGATTACCATGAAAATGAAAAGACATGGCATCTCAGAAAGCAGTGTTTTTCTATTGACAGACTATACTATGTTCCTCCAATAACTGGGGAACTATTTTACTTGCGGATACTTCTAACAAAAATCAAAGGTTCTACTTCATTTAATGATCTCAAAACAGTGAACAACATTACTCATAGAACATTTAGAGAGTCCTATTATGTGCTGGGACTGCTAGCAGATGACAAAGAACTTATTAAAGAAATAAAAGAGGTTTCAACATGGGGAATGGGACGTTATGTGCGTAGGCTATTTGCAAGCATGTTATTTTCGAATAAAATTTCTCGTCCAAACATTGTTTGGAAACAAACCTCTCACATCTTAGTTGAAGATATATTACACTCTCAAAGACAAAGGCTACATGTGTAAGTTGAAATTCTGTTTCTCATCTTATATTTTATAACATGTTGCTGCTAATTAATTGCATAATTCAAATTTCCATTATGTTCTTGACAATTGTATTTATATAATATTGACAATACTATTGAATTATAAACATTGGTTATATAGAAATTAAATGATGCTTATTGGATACCATGTAGTTAAGAGGATCTTAAAGAAATGTGTCATCTTTTCATGTTACTATAGATATTTAAACAACTATTCAGCCTAAAATGACAGGAAGCATAATTCGTTTAAATCCAATTGGCTTTTTAAAAAACATTTCAGCCTCACATGACATAAAACATGACAAAAACTGCATGCATGTGATGTTATTTAAATAATAGTAAAGCCTCATATGACATAAAACATTAAAATCCAAGGGGTAAAAAACTATCCATATGAACGCATAAAATGAACAGTTATTCATTGCTGCTGATATTTTAATATTTTTTTCAGTTTTATAATTACATTAACTGCTTTCTTCCCGAAATCATAATGAGAGTTCAAAAAATTAAATGCTACTTATCGGCTGCCATGTATTTAGGGAGGGTCTTAAATAAAGTTTTGATCCTTTCATGTTAGTATAGTTATTTAAACGACAGTTCAGCCGCAAAGGACATTAAACATAACTAATCTAAATCTAAAGGGGTTTTTTAAATAACAATTTCAGACTCACATGACATTAAATACAGAGTTGCACAAGTATACTATCAATCAACTATTAGCGGGCATGCATAATACATACTTTAGTCTATATAATAAATTCTCTCACACGCAACATGTTCTATTATTTCATTTAATATTATTTAACTGATTCAATGCATGCGGTTTTTGTTTTCACTACTCTGAAACAATGTACCTCATTCTTCTATATTTGACACTCACAGAAGATCAAATACCTATACATGCTCTGCATGAAATAGAACAGATTTTATGGTCCAACGGAAAATCTCTTCGATTTTATCCTCCCATGCCAGTTCTATATTTTTCAATTCATACTCATTCGAATAATTTAGTTGCAGAAGAACTAAATTACAATAGAGATATCCTACGAAGAGAGTACTGAACTTTACAGACTATGCTAATTGTTGAACAGAAATCCGTAATGGATGTCATTTTGTCTTAATTATCTACAAATATAGGAGGATTCTTCTTCTTGCATGGATATGGAGGCACATGTAAAGCATTCATTTGGAATATTTTAACATCATTTCTTCGATCTGAGGGATCTATTGTTCTTGCAGTTTCTTCGAGTGGAATAGCATCATTACTGCTGCCTGGTGGATACATGACACATTCTAAATTTTTTATTCAAATCACCATTACTGAGAAATTAGTTTGCAATATTCAGCAAGGGAGTGATGTGGCTGAACTTCTACACTCTACAAAACTGATCATTTGGGATGAAGCTTCTATGGTTCATAAATACTACTTTGAGGCCCTAGACCGTACTCTAAGGGATATTATGAGAGTAAAAAATTGTAATGCATTGAATTTTCCATTTGGTGGTCTAACATTAGTATTGGGTGGAAATTTCAGAAAAATATTGCATGTAATACTAGGTGGTGGCAGAAATTAAATTGTCTTTTAAAGTATTAAGTCATCGTATCTTTGGCAGTATTGTAAGGTCTTAACTCTAACAAAGAATATGAGATTTCTTTCTTCTACATCCGTCGATGATTCCAATCAGATCTGTGAATTCTCTAAATGGTCTTTCGATATTGGTGAAGGACGCGTCAGAGAACCTAATGACGGTGAAGTGCTCTTTGAAATTCCTTCATCATATCTTCATTACTACACAGGAAATCCAATGGTTGCAATTATGGAGCATACTTATCCTAATTTCATTGACAAATACAGTAAGCTATCCTATTTCAAAGAGCGTGCCATTCTAGCTCTAACCTATGATGTTGTTCAGGAAGTAAATTATTACATGTTGTCTCTTACTAATTATGAACATAAAGACTACTTCAGCTCTGATTCAGTCTGCAATGCGAGTTTTGATACAGATAGGGCAGAAAACATATATCCCTCTGAGATGTTAAATGGAATAAACGTCTCCAGATTGGCTGCCCATAAAATTTCTTTAAATATTGGTTTCCCCATTATGTAATTAAGAAATGTTGATCAATTTGTTGGTTTATGTAATGGTACTCGTATGATTGTTACACACTTAGGGGACCATGTCATTGGAGCAAAAATTTTGACTGGCTATCATTCTGGAAATTCGGCATTCATTCCAAGACTAACTATGAAACACTCTAATCTCAGATGGACTTTCAAATTACAAAGAAGGAAAATTCCTTTGACAGTTTCTTATGCAATGACAATTAATAAAAGTCAAGGAAAATCATTGTCTTCAGTTGGTTTATTTCTCCATAAACCTGTGTTTTATCATGGTTAGTTATATGTTGCGGTTTCTAGTGTCACATCATTTACTCGTTTGGAAATTGTTGTTGATGATAATAGTAACACATCATCTCATTACACACAAAATATTTTGTACAATGAAATATTTGAAAACCTCTGTCAGGTACTATTTTATACTAGCACATCAGTTTTTTACTAATGTTTCGGACAGCAATATGTAATTCCTAAAGTCTGTAACTACTTAGTATACTATCTTTTTCAGCACTAATCATATTTGTACACAGTCAAAACAGGATGTCCAGATCAGTTACCCCATTGAATGAGATTACACCTGAGGATGACGAAACACTATGGATTGAGGTTCGTGTTTGGAACATTTGGTGCAATTCGTCGCCAAAATACAATAATGATGTTGTGGCTATCGATCTAATACTTGCTGATAAAGAGGTCAGTTTATATTTCATGATTGTTGTTTGTTTATTTCTCCCTATAATCCAGTTTCGTTGAATACATTTTTCAATATGTCTAAAATATCTTTCTGTCCTTGCACATTTCTATTTTTATTGTATTCTCCTATGTTTTAACATTTTATGTCTAGGGAATAAAAATTCAGTGTACAATCAGTAGCCACCAACTTATCTCTAATTACAAAAATCTATTTCATGAGGGGGGATGCTATATGATACAAAACTTCCAGATATCTTCAAACTGTGGCAGTTACATGGGATCGAGACATGCCTGTAGACTACTATTCATGACGAAAACATATGTTCGTCCATGTGATGCAGAAATTCCTCTTCTCAGTTTTGATTTTACTTCATATGATGATATTATTCAATTGAAAGTTCCAGAAGAATAGTTGATAGGTACATTCCTCATTCTAGAAAGTAAAATACCATTAACATTATAGAATGAAGAGTTGATAGGTACATTCCTCATTCTAGAAAGATAAATACATTTAACATTATTAAATTTTATACTACCTCTGTATTATTTCCAATTAAAGCATCTTTTGTCATGTATCTTATAGAAATTATTGGACATCTTCGATACACAAAACCAGTGAAAGATTTAGATCCTTCCAACCATAGGATGCAAATTACTCTTGAGGATGACAGGTCATTAATTTTTTTAAATTCATATTATTTCACTGTTTAAAATTTATATGTACTTATATTGTTACTCCGTTTTCGCACAGCGGTTTTCAACTAACATATAGTTTCTGGGGGGACTACGTAAATGAATTGAATGATTACTTGGAAAATAACAAGGAGGGGTCTACCATTATGATATTACAACTCGTCTGGGTGAAGCGGTTGAGAAGTATGGTTTCTGTCGGTTTTGTATCAATTTTCTATTTTTAAATAATTCCTAAAATATGTTGCATGACCACCCGAATCTCTAATTATGTGTTATTTGACTTGAAACTCCTTTTATCCTCTGTTATTGTCACAAATTCTATGAATGCAACAAAAATACTTTAGAATCTTCAAATTCCTGAAGTAGAAAATTTTAGAAACAGGTAACACTCTACATACTCGGTGTTCTGTATATTTACAACTTTTTACATTGTGCATCCAAATTTTAATTCATAAATATTCTTATTTTTTATTTTAAAGTCTCAGTAAATATTTACTAGGTTTCGAGTGTTAATAACATCACAGTTTCCAAGCCCAACAACAACTAATGTCAACCCCACTATAGAGGTCTTGTATTGGAATAATAAGAAAACAATATCAGAGGTGAAAAGATATCTCGAGGTAACAATAAGATCGTTATCATCATAAATACAATAAAATTTTTTATGAACTGTTTACATCTGTCCTTTACTAATGAGTTTATTATTACGTACAACCACCTCTACAGCCTACACGGTGCTTAATAGCAGCTACAATAATAAAAATTCAAAGTAGTCATAGCTGGTTTTTTGATTCCTGTGACTTCTGAATGAAGAAAATACATGTTTTAAACGACAAAAAATGGTTCCGCAATTGTAAATTATCTCCCAACAGCACTACCAGGTATCAAATCTCATTTTAAATTACTTTTTTTTGTCATTTTTCCTTCTAACATATAATGCATAATACTCAATATCGCCGACTTTGTAGCCAAAAGATTTAATCCAACAGATTCAGAGTGAAACTAATGGTTGCTGATGCGACCGACTCGTGTTCAGTTGTTTTATTTGACAAACAAGTCATCCAATTCGTACATAAAACAGCTCCAGAGTTAAGAGCTTCATTGATTCAATGCATGCGGTTTTTGTTTTCACTACTCTGAAACAATGTACCTCATTCTTCTAGATTTGACACTCATAGAAGATCAAAAACATATGCATGCTTTGGTTGAAATAGAACAGATTTTACGGTCCAACGGAACATCTCTTCGATTTTATCCTCCCATTCCAGTTCCAGATTCTGCAATTCATACTCATTCAAATCATTTAGTTGCAGAAGAACTAAATTACAATCGAGATATCCTACGAAGAGAGTACAGAACTTTACAGACTATGCTAATTGTTGAACAGAAAGTCGTAATGCATGTCATTTTGTCTTCATTATCTACAAATATTGGAGGATTCTTCATCTTTCACGGATATGGAGGCACATGTAAAACATTCATTTGGAATATTTTAACATCATTTCTTCGATCTGAGGGATCTATTGTACTTGTGGTTGCATCGAGTGGAATAGCATCATTACTGCTTCCTGGTGGACGCACGACACATTCTAAATTTCGTATTCCAATCACCATTAATGATAAATCAATTTGCAATATTCAGCAAGGGAGTGATGTAGCTGAACTTCTACACTCTACAAAACTGATCATTCGGGTTGAAGCTTCTATGGTTCATAAATACTAATTTGAGGCCCTAGACCATACTCTCAGAGATATTATGAGAGTAAAAAATTGTAATGCAATGAATTTTCCATTCGGTGGTCTAACAGTAGTATTGGGTGGAGATTTCAGACAAATATTTCCTGTAATACCAGGTGGTGGCAGAAATGACATTGTCTTTTCAAGTATTAAGTTTTTATATCTTTTGAAGTACTGTAATGTATTAACTCTAACAAAGAATATGAGATTGATTTCATCTACATCCGTCGATGATTCCAATCAGATTCGTGAATTCTCTAAATGGAATTTGGATATTGGCGAAGGACGCGTTGGATAACCTAATGATGGTGAAGTGCTCTTCGAAATTCCTTCATCATATCTTCTTTACTACACATGATATCCAATGGTTGCAATTGTGGAAAATACTTATCCTAATTTCATTGAAAAATACAGTGAGCTATCCTATTTGAAAGAGCGTGCCATTCTAGCTCAAACCTATGATGTTGTTCAATAAGTAAATGATTACATGTTGTCTCTTACTAATTCTGAACATAAAGACTAGTTCAGCTCTGATTCAGTCTACAATGCGAGTTTTGATACAGATAGGGCAGAAAACATATATCCCTCTGAGATGTTAAATGGCATAAACATCTCCGGATTGGCTGCCCATAAAATTTCTTCAAAGATTGGTGTTCCCATTATGTTATTAAGATATTTTTATCAATCTGTTGGTTTATGTAATGGTACTCGTATGATAGTAACACACTTAGGGGACCATGTCATTGGATAAAAAATTTTGAATGGTTGTCATTCTGGAAATTCGGCATTCATTCCAAGACTAACTATGACACACTCTGATCTTAGATGGACTTTCAAATTACTAAGAAGGCAATATCCTTTGACAGTTTCTTATGCAATGAAAATTAATAAATGTCAAGGAAAATCATTCTCTTTTGTTGGTTTATTTCACCGCAAACCTTTGTTTTCTCATGGTTAGTTATATGTTGTGGTATTTAGGGTCACATCAGTTACTGGTTTGAAATTTTTTGTTGATGATAATAGTAACACATCATCTCATTACACACATAATATTGTGTACAAAGAAATATTTGAAAACCTATGTTAGTTAATATTTTCAACTAGCACATCAGTTTTTTTACTAATGTTTCAGACAACAATATGTAATTCCTAAAGTCTGTAACTGCTTAGTATACTATCTTTTTCAGCACTAATCATATTTGTACACAGTCAAAACAGGATGTCCAGATCAGTTACACTGTTGAATGAGATTAAACCAGAGGATGACAAAACACAACGGATTGAGGTTCTTGTTCTGAATATGTGGTGCAATTCGTTGCCAAAATAAAATAATGATGTTGTGGCTATCGATCTAATACTTGACGATAAAGAGGTCAGTTTATATTTAATGATTGATGTTTGTTTATTTCTCCCTATAATCCTGTTTCGTTGAATACATTTGTCAATATGTCTAAAATATCTTTCTTTCCTTTCACATTTCTATTTTTATTGTATTCTACTATGTTTTAACATTTTATGTCTAGGGAATAAAAATTCAGTGTACAATCAGTCGCCGCCAAATTATCTCTAAGTACAAAAATCTATTGCATGAGGGGTGATGCTATATGATACAAAACATCCATATATCTTCAAACCATGGCAGTTACTTGGAATCTAGACATGCCTGTAGACTACTATTCACGACGACAACATATGTTAGTCCATATGATGTAGAAATTCCTCTTTTCAGTTTTGATTTTACTTCATATGATGATATTATTCAATTGAAAGTTCTAGAAGAACAGTTGATAGGTACATTCCTCATTCTAGAAAGTTAAATACATTTAACATTATAGAATGAAGTGTTGATAGGTACATTCCACATTCTAGAAAGATAAATACATTTAACATTATATAATTTTATACTACCTCTGTATTATTTCCAATTGAAGCCTCTTTTTGTCATGTATCTTATAGATATTTTTGGACTTCTTCGATACACAAAACCAGAGAAAGATTTGGGTCCTTCCAACCGCAGGATGAAAATTACTCTTGAGGATGACAAGTCATTTTTTTTTAAATTCATATTAGTTTACTGTTTAAAATATATATTTACTCATATTGTTACTAAGTTTTCGTACAGAGGTTTTCAACTAACATGTAGTTTCTGGGGGGACTACGTAAATGAATTGAATGATTACTTGGAAAATAACAAGGAGGGGTCTACCATTATGATATTACAACTCGTCTGGGTGAAGAGGTTGAGCAGTATGGTTTTTATCTATTTAGCATCAATTTGTTATTTGTAAATAATTCCTAAAATATGTTGCATGACCACCTGACTCTCTAATTATGTTTTATTTGACTTCAAACTCCTTTTAGCCTCTGTTATTGTCACAACTTCTGTGAATGCAACAAATATAATTTACAATCTTCAAATTCCTGAAGTAGAAAATTTCAGAAACATGTAACACTCTACATACTTGGTGTTCTGTATATTTACATCTTTTTACATTGTGCATCCGAATTTTAATTCATAAATATTCTTATTTTTTATTTTAAAGTCTCAGTAAATATTTACCAGGTTTTGGGTGTTAATAACATCACAGTTACCAAGCCCAACAACAACTAATGTCAACCCCACTATAGAGTTCTTGTATTGGAATAATAAGAAAACAATATCAGAGGTGAAAAGCTCTCTCGAGGTATTAATAAGATTGTTATCATCATAAATACAATAAGACTTTTTTATGAACTGTTTACATCTGTCCATTACTAATGAGTTTATTATTATGTACAACCTCTTCTAAAACCTACACGGTGCTTAATAGCTGCTACAATAATAAAAATTCAAAGTACACATAGCTGGTTTTTTGATTCCTGTGACTTCTGCATGAAGAAAATACATGTTTTAAATGAAAAAAATGGTTCCACAATTGTAAATTATCTCCCAACAGCACTACCAGGTGTCAAATCTTATTTTAAATTACTTTTGTTTATCATTTTTTCTTCTAACATATAATGCATAATACTCAATATCGCCAACTTTGTATCCACATAATATTTAATCCAATAGATTCAGAGTGAAACTAAAGGTTGCTGATGCAACAGACTCGTGTTCAGTTGTTTTATTTGACAAACAAGTCATCCAATTCTTACATAAAACAGCTCCAGAGTTAAGAGTTGCATTAATTCAATGCATGCAGTTTTTTTTCACTACTCTGAAACAATGTACCTCATTCTTCTAGATTTGACACTCACAGAAGATCAAATACATATGCATGCTCTTCTTGAAATAGAACAGATTTTACGGTCCAACGGAAAATCTCTTCGATTTTATCCTCCCATGCCAGTTCCATATTCTGCAATTCATACTCATTAGAATCATTTAGTTGCATAAGAACTAAATTAAAATAAAGATATCCTATGAAGAGAGTAAAAAACTTTACAGAATATGCTAAATTTTGAACAGAAATCCGTAATGGAAGTCATTTTGTCTTTATTATCTACAAATATTGGGGGATTCTTCTTCTTGCACGGATATGGAGGCATAGGTAAAAAATTCATTTGGAATATTTTAACATCATTTTTTCGATCTGAGGGATCTATTGTACTTGCGGTTTCTTCGAGTGGAATAGCATCATTACTGCTTCCTGGTGGATGCACGACACATTCTAAATTTCGTATTCCAATCACCATTACCGAGCAATCATTTTTCAATATTCAGCAAGGGAGTGATGTAGCTGAACTTCTAAACTCTACAAAACTGATCATTTGGGATGAAGCTTCTATGGTTCATAAATACTGCTTTGAGGCCCTAGACTGTACTCTCAGGGATATTATGAGAGTAAAACATTGTATTGCAATGAATTTTTCTATTTGGTGGTCTAACAGTAGTATTGGGTGGATCTTTCAGACAAATACTTCCTGTAATACCAGGTGGTGGCAGAAATGACATTGGATTTGCAAGTATTAAGTCGTCGTATCATTGGCAGTACTGTAAGGTCTTAACTCTAGCAAATAATATGAGATTTCTTTCATCTACATCCGTCGATGATTCCAATCAGATCCGTGAATTCGCTAAATGGACTTTGGAAATTGGCGAAGGACGCGTTGGAGAACCTAATGACGGTGAAGTGCTCTTCGAAATTCCTTCATCATATCTTCTTTACTACAGAGGAAATCCAATGGTTGCAATTGTGGAGCATACGTATCCTAATTTCATTGAAAAATATAGTGAGCTATCCTATTTGAAAGAGCGTGCCATTCTAGCTGCAACCTGTGATGTTGTTCAAGAAGTAAATGATTACATGTTGTCTCTTACTAATTCTGAACATAAAGACTACTTCATCTCTGATTCAGTCTACAATGCGAGTTTTGATATAGATAGGGTAGAAAACATATTTCCCTTTGAGATGTTAAATGGCATAAACTTCTCCAGATTGGCTGCCCATAAAATTTCTTTAATGATTGGTGTTCCCATTATGTTATTAAGAAATTTTGATCAATCTGTTGGTTTATGTAATGGTACTCGTATGATTGTCACACACCTAGGGGACCATGTTATTGGAGCAAAAATTTTGACTACCAGTAATTCTGGAAATTCGACATTCATTCCAAGACTAACTATGACACACTCTGATCTCAGGTGGACTTTCAAATTACAAAGAAGGCAATATCCTTTGAAAATTTCTTATGCAATGAAAATTAATAAAATTGAAGGAAAATCATTGTCTTATGTTGGTTAATTTCTCCGAAAACCTGTGTTTTCTCATGGTCAGTTATATGTTGCGGTTTCTACGGTCACACCTGTTACTAGTTTGAGAATTTTTGTTGATGATAATAGTAACACATCATCTCATTACACACATAATATTGTGTACAAAGAAATATTTTAAAACCTCTGTTAGGTACTATTTTCAACTAGCACATCAGTTTTTTTACTAATGTTTCAGACTGCAATATGTAATTCCTAAAGTCTGTAACTGCTTAGTATACTATCTTTTTTAGCACTAATCATATTTGTACACAGTCAAAATAGGATATCCAGATCAGTTACCCCGTTGAATGAGATTACACCTGAGGATGAAGAAACACTACGGATTGAGGTTCGTGTCTTGAACATGTGGTGAAATTCGTCGCCAAAATACAATAATGATGTTGTGGCTATCGATCTAATACTTTTCGATAAAGAGGTCAGTTTATATTTCATGATTGTTGTTTGTTTATTTCTCCCTATAATCCTGTTTCGTTGAATACATTTTTCAATATGTCTAAAATATCTTTCTGTCCTTGCACATTTCTATTTTTATTATATTCTCCTATTTTTTAACATTTTATGTCTTGGGAATAAAAATTCAGTGTACAATCAGTAGCCGCCAACTTATCTCTATGTACAAAAATCTATTTCATGAGGGGAGATTCTATATGATACAAAAATTCCATATATCCTCAAACCATGGCAGTTACTTGGGATCTAGACATGCATGTAGACTACTATTCACGACGACAACATATGTTTGTCCTTGTGATGTAGAAATTCCTCTTTTCAGTTTTGATTTTACTTCATATGATGATATTATTCAATTGAAAGTTCTAGAAGAACAGTTGATAGGTACATTCCTCATTCTAGAAAGTTAAATACATTTAACATTATAGAATGAAGAGTTGATAGGTACATTCCTCATTTCATAAAGATAAATAAATTTAACATTATAGAATTTTATACTACCTTTGTATTATTTCCAATTAAACCCTATTTTTGTCATGTATCTTATAGATATTTTTGGACTTCTTCGACACACAAAACCAGTGAAATATTTGGGTCCTTCCAAACGCAGGATGCAAATTACTCTTTAGGATCATAGGTCATTATTTTTTTTAAACTCATATTAGTTGACTGTTTAAAATTTATATTTACTCATATTGTTACTCAATTTTCGTACAGAGGTTTCCAACTAACATGTAGTTTCTGGGGGGACTACGTAAATGAATTGAATGATTACTTGGAAAATAACAAGGTGGGGTCTACCATTATGATATTACAACTCATCTGGGTGAAGCGGTTGAGCAGTATGGTTTCTGTTTATTTTGTATCAATTTTCTATTTGTAAATAATTCCTAAAATATGTTGCATGAACACCTGACTCCTTAATTATGTGTTATTTGACTTCAAACTCCTTTTAGCCTCTGTTATTGTCACAACTTCTGTGAATGAAACAAAAATAATTTACAATATTCAAATTCATGAAGTAGAAAATTTCAGAAATAGGTAACACTCTACATTCTTGGTGTTCTATATATTTACAACTTTTTACATTGTCCATCCCAATTTTAATTCAGAAATATTCTTATTTTTTATTTTAATGTCTCAGTAAATTTTTACCAGGTTTCGGGTGTTAATAACATCACAGTTAGCAAGCCCAAGAACAACTAATGTCAACCCCACTACAGAGGTCTTGTATTGGAATAATAAGAAAACAATATCAGAGGTGAAAAGCTCTCTCGAGGTAACAATAAGATCGTTATCATCATAAATACAATAAACTTTTTTATGAACTTTTTACATCTATCCTTTACTAATGAGTTTATTATTACGTACAACCTCTTCTACAGCCTACACAGTTCTTTATAGCAGCTACAATAATAAAAAATCAAAGTACTCACAACTGGTTTTTTGATTCCTGTGACTTCTACATGAAGAAAATACATGTTTTAAATGACAAAAAATGGTGCCACAGTTGTAAATTATCTCCCAACGGCACTACCAGGTATCAAATATTATTTTAAATTACTTTTGTTTGTCATTTTTCTTTCTAACATATAATGCATAATACTCAATATCGCCGACTTTGTAACCACAATATTTAATCCATCAAATTCAGAGTGAAACTAATGGTTGCTGATGCGATAGACTCGTGTTTAGTTGTTTTATTTGACAAGCACGTCATCCAATTCGTACATAAAACAGCTCCAGAGTTAAGAGTTGCATTGATATAGGTATAACCAAATTCTTGTATGACCTCAATATCTGTTTCCATTATATATTCTAACACTGATTATTTTTTGTAATTTAGGCCGATGATGAGTATGGTTTTCCCGCGGAATTGGATATTTTCAAATCAATGAAAGTGCTATTATCAATAGATTTAACAAATTATAATATTCAGAACCGTCATCGTTTGTTTGAACAGAACAGCTTCAAAGTGTTGTTTATTAGTGATAATGATTACTACATCACCAATTTTAATAACATCCTCGAACAAAATCTGGTAATAAAATATAGTTATTCATACCTTGCTTAAATAAGTATATGTTACGGAATTTGACGGTCTGTCATTATTTCCCTGTATAGGGACATCAAACCATTGGGTATACACATGTCAGTAGTGGAATTGAATGTCTCATAGTACTATATGTTTCAGCTTTTCCACACTACCTAAACATAAATTTTCTTGCTGTAATTTCCCTTGCAACCTTGCACAATAGAATCATAAAACTTTTAGATCTTCGCCATCAACTTCAAGAATTGCGAGTAGATATGATGGTTTTACTTCAAATATGTCATCTAATAAGGTATGTTTCAGTTCTCCTCATTTACTGTGAACTTAATTCCATTTATGTTAATATACATCCATCTTTATTATATTGTTTTGTTGTTTCTAATTTTTTGGACATATGATACTTTTTTTATGTACCTTTCTACTGTTAACTAAAAGATATTTTCTTCATCGATTTCAACTAAAACAAGTACTTTCCAATTGTTCTTACTATATTCTCTATGTAGAAAAACCTGTCACATGAATTTGATATGGAGGATGATGTGCGACATGATGCTGAGATTTGTCGAGACAGTTTCTGTACAACAAGTCATTCTACTCAAGTAGAGACGCTAATGATGGGAAATTTGGACAAATCAAATGACCAGTCTAACTGAGATGTTCTTCCCCAACGTCTTGCTAATAACACTTTTTGGGTATTATTTTTTATTTCACTCCTTCTTTGTGATTTCTTCAAATCATTAAATAATGTTCAAGAACAAGCGCACAGTTAAATAAATAACAAGACTACCCATTGTTATTTTGAAGATTATTTGGAGTTCGACATGATTGACTTATCTCTTCAGTTGATTAGTATGTGATTTGATAGTTCATTGGAGTTGACATTGTAGTTCCTTTTCATTTCCATTAACCTTGCATGATTAATACTTTCTGCATTTCATCATATTATTTGACTGATTCATGACCATCATATTTAATCTAACACAACAGCTATTTCAATGACCAGTGAAACAAAATTACATGCACGAGAAGAGTTATACACACTGCAGATTACACAGTCATCCCTCAATTTCTATTCCCTTGACCCTAGGGTTTAAGATTTCTTGCCATATTCTACCTCCATTCATCATTTTCACTCCCTCCTCTAATACTACATATAAATATATCACCCTTTGGATCCCCGTTGTTGGCACTCATGGGTCGTAATATCTTTCTCCTCCCGCTCCACTTCTCATGACCTCATCATCTCGTCCACCTACATCTCCCCTACATCCAGTTGCTATATCTTCACCATAATTATCATAGGTTTTACTAGACGTCCATATTCTCTCGCTACCTTCATTTATAGTTCTCCATGAATGACTCCCTATAGACACAGTATATTCATCACTATGTCACAATATTCTCACTGGCTTTGAATCAGCATATCTTACTCTCCCTGACTTGTTGTGGAATCCTCTTATCAGTGTCCCATCTGCCTACCAATTATTGCCCTGCCTAGTCTCTCCTTCTCTCCCTGTCTCACCCGCACATTCCCTTGCTGGTGTGAACTATCTAAAAATATTGTATTTTCCTTCATTGTAATGACATTGTTCTTTTTATTTTTCTGTCATCTATTCATCTCGTAGTATGTTGTATCACATGCCACCTTGATTTCTTCACGCAGATCACAGGTGCGACTTGAACTTATTGTCCTACATTCCACTTTGTCTTGATGAAATTTTCCTATTGCATTTTATGCAAACTCTTCATTCAGGTTTTCCACTTCAGACTTCCATCCCTAGAAGGTTCGTTTTTGTTTGTCTATTAAATTTTAAAGTTCAATTTGTTCCTTCTATAATAACATTATTATAATCAATCCTATGTCGTGTTGAATTTTTCGGTGTACAATATTATATGATATCTATAATTTATATCAACCTGGATATTCATAGTTCTTATATCAGTATTCATTTTCACAAGATTATTCACATTAGAAAGAATGTGATTTTTATTATATGATGTTTATGTAAGATAATGTTATCATTTATTTAAATATAGTCCATTATATGTGTTCATAAAATATCCTTTTATTTTTCTGAACACCTATAAGATTCTAGATCGCTTTTGTTTATATGAGATATCAAACACCAGTTTGTCATTGATGCTCTTAATAATTTTCACATACATGTGGTTTTATGTAGTCAATTTGTTTGTACATATTTATGGTTTTATGCACTTAATTTTTTGTACATATTAATGGTTATAAACCAGTGATCCCTCTCTGATTACAGGTTGACACCTTCTATAAATTCCTTCCTATCATCAATCTTTCCCATATGGTCAATTTACCAGTACTGGCATTTTCACTAACAATGACGAGATTTCCTATTTCGTATAACAATGACCATAGTTTAATGTTCACCCTGTTTAGCTGTTTTTAAAATCAGTCAAAAGGATTGATTGGGTATGTGTTAATCAAACTGGACATTTCAATTTTTAGTGGATAATGTTCGGGCTAAGATACTAGGGTTTCCTTACACATAGTTTTCAATCATTGATAGCTTGTAAACATAGATTACACAATGGTATTATACACTGACTATCCTCCTGTAGTTTATACAAACAAATCAAACACTGCATTTTATACAAAAAAATCAAACTCTGAGTTTACACACATATTTTTCCAACAGTCACATACTGCACACCATAAGTATACACTAATAGCAAGCACAGATTTCAGACAGAGTATAAACAAGAAACATATTACACACAAATACTGCAAAGTAAATCTTATCTTTCAATCAAAACAAGATTACACACACAGTCTATGTTTACACAAATAGACTCTGTTTACACACAGAATTTTATTAAAATCTATGCAAATTACACACACTAAATTGTATCTTTTCAGCAAAAACATATTACACACACAAAATCTTCTGTTTTAACCAAAAACAATTACACACACATACTCTGTTTACACACAGAAACAGATTACACACACAAACTCTGCTTGTACACAAGGATTAGTCACATAGACTGCACAGATGAAGTTTTATATAGATGACATACTGTGAGTTTATAGAAAAATAATTAACATTTCATCTTTTTCTATAGAGTACAATAAAAATGATGACTTTCCATTTACTGAACAATAATTTCATTACACATCAGAACCTGTAACTTTTTACATATATTATGACATGTCATTTGATTTTACAATAACTAATCGAAAACATATAAATCCACTGTGGTCTAAATTTCTATACATTTTTTCCACATGTTCTAATCTTTACATGTTTTTCCGCCTATTTTATACATGTTATAAGTTCCTGTATTCAATCTTAGTACTAAAATCTGCATAGTCTATAATTTATTTCTACTATGATCTGTTCTAAAGACTGATGTATTTGGGATTTCTCATGTTGGACAATTTACATTGACTTTTCTACAAGTTGATTATCTATTTTTCATTCGAGAAGTTTTTCATACAGGATGTTTCTTCATGCTAGATGGTTATCTTGTCACGCTGGATGGTTTTCATAGTGGAAGGTTATGTATCAGTTTCTCATTCTGATAGTTTATCAAAATGCTAGAAGTTACTCATGGTGGAGGAGGATAAAGCTGGCTGTTTTTTTGTTTTGCGGTAGATTCTTGATGGTGGTAGTTTCTGTTAAAAGTTTACAAAACTTTTGTTTCTCATACTGGGGATTGTCTCATGCTGGATAGTTTGGTGTATTTGATGTCCTCCATTTACCTGGAAATTTTTCATCAGCTTTTTATTAGTTGTTTTTCTCATTTTGCCTTATTTAATACAAGAATTTTCACATATCTCAGTTTTATTATTACAATTTGTCTTTTGATTGACTTATATTTAAATATTTATTCAACATTATTGTTTGATCTAACTTTTATAAATACTAATAACTTATTAAAACAAATACCACTAATCGAATACGTCGTGCAATAGCACGGGCGAGTACTAATTATAATAGAAAGAGAATCATTCTATTTCTTCTTTCTATTTGTATTATTTTATAATTGTTTTAATTATAGCTTACTCATTTGGTATTGATTATATATATTATATGGTAGAATCATTTACTATTTTTATTACTTTGATATTTTTATTCAATATGAATACAATTGTCTCATAACCTATGGTATCATATTATATCATCATATCAAGAGTCAATTCAATCATTTGATTTCTTTTATAAGAGGCTTTGTGAATTTTTGTAGTTATATTAAACAAAAAACCTTACCTAAAGGTTATAATAGAAATTTTTTTAAATATAAAATTTACCACCTCTTTTATTTGGGCCATCTCATATCCATTTTGATCCAAAAATTGGTATCAGAGAAGTTTCTTCCACTACATTGTATATTTTATTTACATTGTTTTTTAAATACACCAACCTTTATTAGTGGAAAAAGAGATTTGTTTTTCCATGATGGTAGGAATGTTGAATGTCGGTTCAGTCGACTATCTTTACCCTACAAGAGCCCCAATTTTGAGGGTAATGATTTTGAATATCAGAGAGATCAAATGAATAATTTTATCATAAACATCAGTGTTGATAAATTGGTTATGATCACTAGTGAATATAGGATCCTAGATAAAGAAGTTAGAAATTTTACTCCCTGAGAAAAATATGAATATCAAATAAACAATGAGGTACTCAATACTTTGTTGTATTCAACGAACAAGAACAATTATAGTCAAATATCATCATGTGAAGCCACAAGTAGCATATGGAATAAATTAGAGATTACAAATTTCTGTACTTCCAATGTTTTTGAAACAGGAAGATCCATGTCAAGAGCTGACTATAATGATTTTTAATTTCATTATGGTGAACCATTAGTTAAGGTTCAACAATAATTTATGATAGTAGTCAATATTCTTCAAGGTATGGGATGAGATAATTTAGAAGATGACGTTTTAGTTAAGAAGATCATAGATATTATTCCAAATGAATGTGAATCTAATAGGACTGTAGTTGATGAATCTAGAAAGATTACTAATCTTACTATTGATGATATCTTTGAAACTCTATTGAAATATGAAGGAAGACTTAAGAGAGATGTAGATAATCTGAAAAAGAATAATGATGTAGTAGTATTCATTGCTACATCAAATCCTACAAAGTCTCAATCATGTGTGAACACCAAATCTAGAAAGAGGATTATTGATATCTTATAAGATTCTAGTGATACTGAGCAATCAAAGAATGATCATGAAAATATTTCAAGAAGAATGAATAAAATTATTGGAAAGAGGGATTTCCAATATAGTTTTAAAAATACATCAAAAGGTAACCATGATAAGAATGATTCTGAAGTCACATTCTATGGACGTAAAAGAGTAGGACACATTCAACCTGATTGTATTATGTTAAAAATAAAGGATAGAAAGGAAAAAAATTATGAGAAGAATAAGAGGAAATACTAGAAGTCAAAGGGAAAAAATTCTTGAATGTTAATGACTCTTGGATTGCCAGTGGAGGTGATTCTTCTAAAGATTTTTCTGATAGTGATACCTCAAACCACAAGAATATTGGTATTTTTCTAAAACCCTTTATCAATGCATAACAGACAAGGTAGACAGTTCTAAATCAGTAACTAATATGTATTTTCATAATAATTATCCTGATAAATATTGTTCTTCTGATGAAGAAACATCCTCATCAAGGAATTATAATTCATCACCTTGTTATTAAAATGTTTCTATATTTTCTAAACATTTTGAAAATGGAAATTGTATAGTTTCTAGAAAACATTAATAATAAAATACTAGGATTTAGATTTTAATAAGAGAAGTATAATTTCTTTCAAAATATCATGATTCAAAAAATATTGAGATTAATGGTCTATCTTAAAAAAATGTGAAAATGAATTTTGAAAAGGACTAAATTTCTCAAGATCATAGTAATTTGATTTCTGAGAAAAAAACATTGGAAGAAAAACTCAATTATAAAACTAATACAAATGAAGATAAGAGTTTGTTAATAAGATTAAAATATGAGATTGTTTCTCTTAAGAACCATTTATCCAAATTTACTACTACGAGGAAAGAGTTTTATAAAATTTATTCTCAAATTCATTCTTTAGGAAATAGTCCGAGAATTGGTTATACTGATTCAAAACCAGTTTTTAATAACAATTATTTTTCCCCCAAAGTGAACCATTCTGCACCAAATTTCAATTTGGTGGACATTGGGAATGAAATTGTTCTTTAAATAAACCACAATATTTGTGTTTATATAAAGCTCACTTTTCAAAACAAATGTGGATTCCAAATAAATTTCTTTCCAATATTTCCAGACCCAAACAAGTTTGGATTCCCAAAATTTTTCTGTGTTTTTAGAAAAAAACAAGATTTAATAACAATACATGGTACATGGATAGTGGATGTTCTAGGAACAATACTAAAAATAGAAACTTATTGGAAAAAGTTATCAATATTAATGGAGGAAAATCTGCCTCTCGAGACATGCTTAAAGAAATATTTTTGGTATAGGTAATATCATTTTCCTTGGAAAAATCATTATTTTTCATGTTTCATTTGATTATGGTCTTAAGAATAACCTCATTATCATAATTCAATTATGTGATGGAGGTTACCTAGGGAATTTTAGGAATGATAAATTTTTAGTTCACAATTACATGGATGAATTCATTCTATCTTCCCAAAGGCATGAGAATTTTATACATTGATCATAGAATACCTTAGGATCCATGACTTACGTTGTCTTAGTGAAATGGAAGACCGCACTTGGTTCTGGAATAGAAGACTAGGACAATGTAATTTTAGAAATTTGTATAAAATCTCTAAAAAGGACTTGTTAATGATCTCCCTGAGCATAGGATTGATTCTTAAAAAAATTTGTAACCCTTGCTAATATGGAAACAACATAAGTCAAGCATTAAATCAATCAGTGATGTCACAACTACTAATTCGTTATAGTTAGTGAATATGGATCATTTTATTACAAATAAAACTATATGTATTGGAGGCAAGTACTATGTATTTTTCTTAGATGATGATCATACTATATTTATATGGGTATTCTTTCCCGCTAAAAAATCTAAAAGCCTTTTTTTTCTATAAAAAATATGTTTCTGAAGTAAAAAATGAGAAAAACCTACAATTTATAACAATCTAAATTGATCATGGTGGAGAATTTTGAAATTATCATTTCAAAACATTTTGTAGACAAAAGGTGTTACTGAAAACATTTCTACACCAAGAACACCCGAAAAAAATGGTGTTGTTGAAAGATGAAATAAAATTTTTCAACAGATTACATGATCCATGTTGAGTGAATACTCAATTATGAAATATTTCTATGAAGAGGATATTAGTACTGCTTTTTATACAATAAATCTAGTTTTAATTCAACCTTTTATTTATAAAACTTGTTATGAGTTATGGATAGTCCAGAAACAAAAACATTCCTACATCAATGTACACGGAAGTTATGTATTTATATTAAATACATAAGATAACTTCCATAAGTTTTCACCCAAATCTGATGAAGGAATATTTTTAGGTTATTTTATGACATGTAAGGATTAAAATGTTTTTAACAAGAAAATGTGTTGATTAATGAATAATACTTGTTATGTTTGGTGAAACCGGTCCATTTTTTTCAAATATTATCAAAATTTGAATTATTAAGTGTTTTCCAAAAATGATTATCAACCAATAGATGATTCTTCATATTTTTTAAATACTAATGAAATTGTTTTTGAGACATTTACAACTAAATACATTCTACCTTATGTTCATGAGAAGGGTTTTCAAAATCTAGATCAGTTGATACTTAGAAATCATCCCATTGATAACATCATTGGTTATGTAAATCAACTAGTAGGCAATAGAAACTCTTTACGAAATGAAATATAACATATTTCATTTATATCTCCATTAGAACCTAAAACTCCATGTGGGGCCTTTTGTGATGAATATTGGATTAATGCATTACAATATGAACTAAATTATTTCGATCGGAAAAAAGTTTAGACCTTGGTTGAAAACCCTAAGGATACATCTGTTATTGGTGTAAAATGGGTTTTCTGAAAAAAAGAGATGAATATTGTTTCGTTGTAATAAATAATGATAGACTTGATGATAAATGTTATAATCAACAAGAAGTCATAGACTATGAAGAAACCTATGCTCCTGTAGCAAGACTCATATAAATTATAATTCTATTAGCCTTTACAGAATTGTTAAATTTCATTGTCTTCCAAATGGATGTCAAGTGTTATTTCTATAATGGATTTGTTTGGGAGGATTTCTATTTAGAAAAACCCATAGTTTAAAAGATACAAAACATCCTAAATATGTTTACAAACATACCAAGACCATTTTTTGACTTAAATAATCCCCTATACAATGCTATGAAAGATTAATAGGATTTTTGATTCATAATAATTACATTAAAAGAAAAACTTACGCAACACTTTTTATAATGAAAGAAAACAAAATTCTTATGATTGTTCAAATTTATGTTGATGACATAATTTTCGTATCAACTCACAAGTCTTTAACAGATTCATTTGCGAATCTAATGATGTCTTTGTTTGAAATGATTATGATGGGTGAGTTATCACTCATTATTTGTTTACTAATTACTCAAAAACTAAAGAGTACTTATATATCTCAACATATGTATAAAAAATACTTACTCAAAAAGTATGGATATGAAAATAATAAATGTATTAGAACTCCCATTGGAACCTCAAACACTCTGGATCATGGTGATACTGGACAACCAGTTTATTAAAAAACATTTAGAGGTATGATTGGATGTATACTATACATAACATCTATTCATCCAGACATAATGTTTTTTGTATGCATATATGCTAGATATCATGAAAATCCCAAACAATCATATTTAAAAGATGTGAAAAGGATTTTACAGTATTTAAAAGGAACTTTGGATTTTGGCCATTTTTATTCCTCAAGAAATGAATTTGAATTAAAAAGTTTTTCAGATGTTGACATAGATGGTGGTTGAATGGATAAAAAGATTACTTCTAAAACATTTCATTTTCTAGGAGATTCCTTAGTTTCTAGGTCATGCAAAAAACAAAACTCTGTTGCACTCTCCACTTCTGAAGTATAATATGTAGTAGCTAGAAGTCATTTTTCTCAAATGTTGGGGATACAACCCACAGTCACAGAACATGGTTTGAGTTTTACTAAAACTCAAATATTTTGAGATAACACACATTCCAATGCATTATGTAAAAACCTTTCTTGTCACTCTCATGAAAAAAAATTGATATTAGGCATCACATTCTTAGAGATCACACACAAAAAAGATATATTATTTTACATTCAGAGGAACGTAAAAAGAACTTGAAGATATTTTCACAATACTATTACCATATGATATATTTAAATTTAATAAACATAATATGGGAATAATTCAATTAAAATAATCATTCACATTTAATTTTTGTTTTTACAAATCTCATTACATTAAAATAATCTTATTCCTAGGGGGTGAACATTACACTTTTGTTCTATGTTTTATCTATTATTTTTGTTGCTACTATTCATTATTTTATATTATACATTAATGATTTAAGATAATAGTTATATTTGTTTTATATGTTTTATTAGTTATTTTATTTATGTTCTATGTCTTTTAGATACATTTTTTTTAAAATTTTAGTTTCTTCCTTTCGGCTTAAAAACCCGGACTAATGGATTCATAGTCTGTTCAATGGCTTGACATCCAATGGTAATGACATTGTTTTCCATCAGCTTTACAAACAATGTTATGTACTTTGTTCTCCATCATATTGACAAAATATGGTAAAGAATTTGTTTTCCATCATCTTCAAAACCACTGGTAATGATTTTTTTCCATCACCTTGAAAACCAATTGTAATGAATTTGGTTTTCCATCGGTTTGACAACTGATCGTATTCAATTTCCTTTTCATTATTTTGGTTTTTGATTTTATTTTATTTCAATTATTTCATCTATTTATTTTATATATTTTATTATGTTCTTAAATTCATAATACTATGAAACTAAAAACGTACATGAAATCTTTTACATGAACATTTTCTTTCTTTTTAGTATTGTTGTCATTTTGTGTTATTGTTTCCCGTTTTTTTTTTAAAAATTAATAGAAATCTCCATTTATAATCTACCATTGGATTCTATATCTTCAAATCTCAACCATAGAAGACCAATGGTCATCCAAATTCACATATAAATAGAGGTCCCCCTTCTTGAACCCACACTGGTTCCTCAAGATTCTTAGCGATGCTCTTCTCCCATACTTCAGACTTAGAACAATCATTTATTTTTTTCAATCATCTTTATGTCTCATTCTTCTACCAACACTTTAGCCAATATGTCTTCAAATAATTTCATAGAAATGAATTTATTTAGGGAAAGGTAAGTCTCTAGAGATTTATTTGATATTTATGACTCAACAATCAAAAGGATTATTTTATTCCAAGGCTGGGAACTTTTTTGTGTTGAGAAACCAATATCTCAAGGTCTGGTTCTTATTTATGAGGTTATACAATTCTAAAATACAGTATCTTTTGACCAGGATATGATGATTAACATCTCTTTGTATGTGATAATTTTTTCTATATTAGTAAAACAAGCAGCACATTTCCTCAATGATTCAACTGAAGGTAATTCCTTTTTACCATATCATAAGATACAAGAGGAATTAAGTACGTGTAATAAGTAAAGTGATGAAAAGTCACTGTTTCTTATTGGTGAGGAGAAAAATAAAGTATCCAATATCTCTGTAGACAATTGGTATGTAATCCATTGGATGAAAGGGTTTCTAATTCCATGTAATGGGGATAGAGAAATTCTTAAGGATTCTGACATCATTATTTTAGATTACTTAGTAAATACGAGAAAGGTAAATCTCGTGGGTTACATTTGTGAAACAATCAATAATATGATGTCTAGAGAAATCAAGTCTTATCTTGTCATGTATCCTTCTATTCAGACAATGTTCATTCTCTAAAGCATGATGTTTTGTAATATTCCAATGAAAGGTTAATTTAAAGAGATGAAGGCTTCTCGGATAAGTAAGAATATGATAAATAAATTGAAGGTTTTTTTTGAGGAAAAATCAAAACTCTATTTCAAAGATATAGAAGAATCGACACCAAATCAATCGGCACCACTTCTAATAGAATCAGATCCAAGACTTGTAGATTCATATAAGTCAGATCCTCAAATCAATGGAAAGCCTAAGAAGAAAACCAAATACAGTAAGGTGGTTGTATCCATGTGGAGAAATAAGAAAGAACAAAGAAAATAATGTGATCCTAAACCTGGTCTTGATCCAGCTAAAGCTCTAGCCAATAAGATAAGAATAAAATATACTCTACAAGTTTAGAAGAAGAAGAAAATTATTTTGAAAATAAATTTTCATGATTTTCATGTTTTCAAAATCTTAAAAAAATTTGAGTTAGAAGGTGCCCAACATATAGAAGAAGTTCAACAAGAACCAATCATATAGAGTTTTCCAGAGAAAGAAATATGGAAAAAAATAGTGAAAGAAGTTATTTGATCGGATTCACAATAGGAAGGTGAATAAGATGTAGATGAAATTCTTTTTTAGTATCTTTAGAGTTATATGAAGTGTAGAGAATAATCTTCTCTTCAAAAACAAGGTGAAGGAATAGAAAAAATAGAATCTTCATGTCGATCAAGAACCTGTTCAATCGAATGAAACCCATTAGATAGAATTCCTTCTCCAGTCAAGAAAGGGGATAAATGTTCTCATACTGAGAAATTAATTGTCATCAGTGACAAAGCTGTAGAATAAAGATCTGATAAAGAAGAAGAAAGGGTTCAAAAGAAAAAAGAGAAAGGAAAATGAAAACAACACGATGAAGACTCAAGCCGATCCAATGGACATGAATCATATGATAATGATACTGATTCAGACAAAATAATTTCTTAAAAGAGATGGGATTCCATTGTTATTATTTTATGAAGAATTGAGAAGACTATTCCATAGTTTACTAGAATATAAGGATAGATTAATTTCATTATAGATAATAAAAGTAATAAGTTTAATTTAGTAAGAGATCTCGGGAAGATAGTAATGTCAATAAAGGCTGATCTATAAGTATTGAGTGATAGTTTTATTGATCATAAGAAGGCTTGAAACAAGATGACTAAATAGTTTTACAATATAGAAATATCAGTGAATGAACATGATGAATCTATTGAATACCTAAGGAGGCTTTCAAATGATCTTCCCATTTCTTTTAATAAGCTTGACATGGAATCTATTGATAGGTTGAATTAGATTTGAAAAACACATGGTGGTGATATTCCTCCAGTAAAAGAGTTACAAGAAAGGATGAATGATTTCCAGTCATATTTTTCGAAGGTTTCATCTTTCAAAGAGGAAATACTTTGGGTTAAGAAATAAAATTCAATGTTGACTCAAGATATTATGAATATGAAAGACAAAATTGATACTCTTGAATAAGTGATTAGAATTCAATAAGAGACTATCAAAAAAATGATCAAATTTCTGTCAACCAACAAGAGATTCTCAAATCCTAGAGTGTTTCTATTTCATACGAAAATAAATAGATAAAAATAAGAAGGTAGTGCTTCATGATTTTATCAATAAA
Organism: Viscum album; assembly: GCA_963277665.1. Lineage (NCBI taxonomy): Eukaryota > Viridiplantae > Streptophyta > Magnoliopsida > Santalales > Viscaceae > Viscum > Viscum album. Next base: position 1,024,273,347 of record OY728137.1, read on the forward strand.
GAGAAATAAAAAAGGAAAATATGTATGTTTTTCTATTTTTCCCATCTTGTATGTCTTTTGAAAATTGTAGAAATTTTTAAATTAAATGAACTGTATGGTTGTATCTCCATTGTTTCTATTTTTTGTTTCTATGTTACCTTTTCATGAAACTCAAGACTACCCCATTCTTTTTTTGAACAAAAAAAGGGAGAATTTTTTATAAAAGTGTAGAAAGTTTTTCAATGTTGGAGAATTGTTAATGTTTTACTAAATTGTAATACATCTAAATCGGTGAAAATATATAAATACAATCCTTAGGAAATTATATTCCTAAGGGGGGGGGTTGTTTTATTCAATTTCATATTCAGAAGTGTTTTCATAACATAGGGGGTGATAAGTATTTCATTATATGTTTTACTTTTTGTTTTATGATATCCAAAAAGGGGGATTTTGTTAAGACACAAGTCTTATTTTGACTTTTATGTCATTTTTTTGGAAACTAAAAATTAGATTATACTCATTTCTCAAAAAAAATATTTATTTTAAGAAGGATTTTATGTTTATCGTACTGACTCTATCTATCGTATTGACTCAGTCTATCGTACTAACTCTATCTATAGTAATGAATCTGTCTATCATACTGACTCTGTATATCGTATTAAATCTGTCTATCAAACTAACTCCATCTATCATACTGAATCTATGAATCATTCTGACTCTGTCTATCATAATTACTATATCTATCATACTGACTCTTTATATAGTACTGACTCTGTCAATCGTACAAACATTATTTATCATACTGAATATGTTAATCATACTCACATTCTACATTGTACTCACTTTACATCATATTAATACATTTCATACTCATTTTTTTACTTTTATCACATACATTATTTTATTCATTCATCAATGAACATGTAATATATCAATCACACTCAGGTGATCATTTTCATATACATGTTGTTTTAACCAAGATGATTTCATGGAGTTAGTTATAAACTAATCAAAACAATGTCGTGTTTTCTGTTTCAATGTTACAGTAACAATGACAGGTGTCCAAGTTCGTCCGAGTTTTACGGAGAAATATGACCATTGGAGAAAATATGATAGTTGGAAACTAAGGCCTATAAATTGGAGGACATTTTAAAAAGATATAAGAAATTTATTAACATAATATTATTCTATGTTCTAGAGAGATACTAATTGTCTTCTCTTTGCTTTGTGAAAAATCCATGAAATTACAAAACATGAACGGATTGTTCTTTGTTTTTTTATTTCAATAAGTTCTTTGTTTTTCGTTATATTTTTGATCTGGTGATTACGATCAAGGGATTATGGGGATAGGTAGATGGTGCAACCGATCATTGTATCAAGTTCTTTCAAGTGTTTGAAAGGAAGAGGTGCTGATTACCAGTAAAATAGAGGGCTTATGCAGATAGCAAGAAAGATGTGCCGATGATCGTATTTACAAATTACCAGTTTTGGTTTGAAAGACATATTATCCTAGGTGAAAGGATAACCTATTCTTTGGGATTAAATTAATGTAATAAATTTTACTTTTCTGCAACGTCTTGTAATAGAAAGATAATCCTTTTATTTATTATTTTATTTGTATTATTTTATAATTGTTTTAATTACATCATACACTTTCAGTATTGATTATACATGTTATGTGTTAGAATCATTCACAATTTGTATTACTCTGATATTTTTATCCAATACGAATACAATTGCCTCATAACCTGTGGTGTCACATTATATCATCGGATCGCGAGTCAGTCTGATCATTTGTTTTCTTTTAAAAGAGGAATTTTGAATTTTTTTAGTTATAGTAAACTAAAAACCTTACCTAATGGTTTTAATATAATTTTTTAAAATATAAAATTCACCCCCTCTCGTATTTGTGCCATCTCATATCCATTTTGATCCAATAATACGGTGACTGATGAAACCATTCTTCAATGTGTAATATGGTTGGTTTCTTTTACATTATCCAAGTCATCCAGGAGGGAAGTTGCATTGGCCGGTGCATCATCATGATCATTTTGTGATCGGGAAACATAATTAATTGTGGGATCAATGAGGAATTCCTCATTTAATCCTCTGAAATAGCATGTTAGGGGGATATTTCCTCCTTTTTATGGCATATTTAACATTGAACAAATTTTTCACTAGCTCTAAATCCATTTTGATATTCCGGTAGGATACAAGAACCTATAGGGCTAATTCCAAGACAGTGATGATGGATTGGTATTCCACCTCATTATTTTTCAGCCTTCAGATAGTGATAAAGACTAATGAAAAACTAAATTTTCTCGAGAGACAAATAAAATCCCTATGCCAACTAGATTGGGCTTCGTGTTCTCCTTTCTGGTGCCGAAAAGTCTTTGGGAGACACTATCAAAGTACATCTCCAATGTTTGGGGAGTGTCATGTCCATAAAAGACAACTTCATTGTAGATACTGGTGTCATCATGTGTACTTTCTGTGGTAGGATGTCCTTCATGTAATTGAATAAGGGATTTCACTTTCACTCACTTCTGAGATATGAATTGGATGTCATATTTCTGTAGAATGACCACACTCCATGAAAAGCACCCAATAAACATGGGGCGTCCAAGGATATTCTTGAACAGATAAATATGAGAGACTAGGGGGAGCTCATGGTGCTGGAAGTAGTTCTGCAGCTTTTACACTGTAAAGACAAATGTGAGGAAATTTTTCTCGACCTCAGAGTATTGAGACTTAGTACCTAGCGTGGTTCTAATGAGGTAGTATAGATTATTCTTTATTATCACATCATTCTTCTATGTGAGAAGGGGGTTAATTAGTGTTCCATTGTGGTCACGTATAGATGAGTGGCCTGTCATCCACTGGATGCATCAAAACTGGTGGGTGTTGTAGGCACTACTTGAGACATTTGAAGGATTTCAAACAATCATTATTCTATTGGTAATCATACCCCTTCATCATTATGATAGTGAAGTAGAAATCCTAGCATTCCATGTTTTCTATGAATCGCTGACTATAGGCATGGTACCCTTGGATTCCCCTTGGTTACTTTAGGTTCATTATGGTGAAATTTCAAAAATAGAAGTATTCTTCTCCAAGTCATCCTATATACTGTAGTGGCATACCACAAATCTGGTTAACTGTATTATCTTTACCAAGAAGGCACATTTCATCGAATTCAACATTATACTCTGTTGTCATATATTCTATATGATTACTCAATGTTTTGTTATGTTATCACATAACTATTATGATTTAACAATCAGGTCATCGAAATAACACTCAACTGTCTTTCCCAAGAATGGAATAAAGATTGAATTCATGGAGAAATGATATATGGTTCCCTCATTCGTTAATGAAAAGGGAATGACTTGATAGAAGAAATCAATTTAGGTTCTCTAAAGTTCATGGCTTCTATATCATTAGGGGCCATTTTATTTAGTGGTACCTTGAGTACCCATTGATGATGGAGTGGTCTTGGATACAACGAGGTGCATCGATCTAGAGATATATAATTGTTAACGGAAACTATTCCTTTTGGAAATGCTGATTAAGGTCTCTAATGTCAATGAATTCCCTAATAAAACCATTATTTTTTATGATGAGGATGACTGTGGGGATCTATCTTGGGTGTTGAACTTCTCAGTAAAAGTTATATTTGATAAACATTTCTATTTCTACCAATTCATTAGTGGCATAGGAGGGGTGCATCCTCCCAACCTCTTGAATAAAGACCCAATGCTTATCAGACATTTTGAGATGGTGTGTAGCCACATCTAGAATCAATCCAGACATTTTTGTGTAGTTAGAGACAAAGAATATCATCTCTTCTTTAAAAATTAAATGTATATCTCTTGCACTTCGACAAACATGGAAAAACTAATCAATGTTGGTCTTGGGTCTTCTTCTCTTCATAGACTTATCTGCCTGATCTCATATATGGTAGTATATATGCATTCCTCAAATGATGGTGATGAATTGTTGAGATCATTATCATCCAATTTTTAATATTTGTTCACTTATTCAGGTGAATATCATTGTTCAAGGGCCTCCATATCAGTATCAGGGTGAGGGAGTCCATTATAAATGATATCATCATCCCCTACTATTTGGATTGTTGTAGAGAGATGTTGGAGATGATTTTTTCTAAGGATATGAGTGTTTTGGTCCTCTAAGGTAAGATATGCTACTTGGAACATGTTTTTGGAGAGAACATAGTCATTATTGAGCATATCTCAGGGACTCCCATGGGTGGTACATAATATATTGGGGTTGAAACATGTATATCATAATCCAAATAGGTTTCTTACCATTCTTATTATAGAAATTTTCTTCTGTATATGTGGATATAAAGGTCTCGAAGTGGGAGTTGTCACCATGAATTATGCCAACCTTTGTAGTGATGGCATACATTAGACATTGATGGAATATTGAAGGTACTGTAAGGAGTCTATGGAGGCAGGGCCTTTCAAGATGGACATTATATGTGGTGTCCTCCTGCATAACCTTGAACTCGACATCAGATGTGATCTCCCCACAATGGGATTAGAGTTTTACTTTCCATATGGGTCTCTAATCATGCTTTTCATATACTTGTTTGGTAATCATTGTAGGGAACAAGTACCCTTAACTATACCCTAGTCATCAGTGGGTCCACATATTAATATGATTTATTCCTGATCTATTATCAATCAGTACCCTTTAGAGATTGACATTGTTGAGTCTACCTGAAATGTATAATGGTCTGATTTTTCCCTGAATGTACTCCTCCTAATCGTGATCATTGAATGAGATATTGGCATGACATGATGTAGTCTCCACTCAATATACCACATCATCATCAAATTTTGTCTCGAATTACTATAGGCTCCTAAGGGATTCAGTGAGTGTCTCCCTGAGTATGTTTTATAGATGAATTGCATCTAGAATGGAGATATATTCTGGGAATGCATCTATATATTTTAGACCATGAAATATTTTCACTAGAGGTCAGTGCATCCTAATATGGGTCTACTTATAGGCATGAGGTTTAAGAGCTAGATCATCTGAAGTAGCTGGACCAGGTGCTTTTGTTGAGGATGAGATAATATATGCATCTAGAGGTGTAGGTTGCGCCAAAATTCCCTATTTCTTGGGATGCTCATATGGCACCCAAGCTAGGAGTTCGTTCTTGACAATCAGGTGTGGGAAATAACTGGAGGGATTTGAGGAACCTCATCTCCTCTATTGATCCTACTGGGGTCCATTCCCATTAATGTTGGCTGCATATGTGTCCTATATGGGGAAATGACAGGAATATTGAGTCTAACCATGTCTTCACTACCCAGTATATCCTATACTCCAATTCAGGTGTCCTCCCACTCCTCATTTATATGCAGGAAGACCATATTTGGGGGAATACCCATCATCAGAGAAGGGGTTTGTCTAGTGTATATTTTCTACAAAACCAAAGATGAACTTCTAGACCGATGAGGGTTCTGTTTGGAGGGGTGATGCCCATGATACTGATGTTTGTAGGGAAGAAATTAGTGAGGGTTAATGAATACTTTGGAGGTGAACGTGACTCTTCCTATTCTAGTTCATTCCACCACTGGGTATCACACCCACCATTTGGTGGTGTATCTATCATCTCTTTCTTCAGTGGGGGAGCTACTTTTTTTCTACAAACCTATTCTCTCAAAGTGGCATGAGCCTGAAATACTATTTTCTGAACCATCTATTTGTTTAATTTTCATGTACGAATGGGTGGGACCTCCTTCCAATCATTCTCTTCTTTGGGTTGGATCATGGTTTTCAAATACACTTTCTCGGGGGAATTATCCAGCACTACATTTCCATAATCAGTCATTCCGTTAATGATGCCTTTAAAGATGAAACAATTCTAGATATTATGACCCATCCTTTTGTGGAAAAGGAAGTAATTGGGTGGTTAGTGAGGTTTACCTCATTAGGATTCTTGGATCGCAAAAGTGTGAGAATATTATTTTCCATTACTAGAAAGAAAAAACTAGGTTCCAATTCATTCCATAAGGATTAAACCTTATTCATCAATTCCTGAAATCCTATAAGATTCTAGTTTATATGTGCTTCTGGACAAGGATGATTATGTGGTTGTTTCTGCTCGATAGAAGGAGCTAGATGGTTTGGTGCATGCCTAGGCATTTGGATAGGTGTCACTACTAGCTTGGGAGTGACATATACATATTCTATTCTAGATGACTGTTTTTCATTTTTCATGGGAATGAGTCAATATTTGGATCAGGTCCGCTAAATATCCTCTTCAAGGAATTGTGATGTCTCATAGAATTCTAAAAATCCACCCAGATATTTCATTAGAATCATCAGTGTCAACAACATATCACTATTATTTTTGGCACATAGTCCCAGAATATTCTCTTGTGAGATAGTGATTCTGAGTGAATTGGTCAACCACTGCCACCAAGCTATGTACTCAGACACCTCTCATATTTGTGTCACTTGCTTTTTTTCATGTAGATTATCATTGTCTTCCTTAGTGTAGAAATGAATAGGTAAAGTAATTAATTATATAGGCCTTTCCATCCTGATATAGATCTTTCTAGAAGACTAGTTTACCAAACAAATGATGGTCATGTCAGAGTTTGTTAAAAAACCTAGCTTGGTTTCCTCTTATTTATCTTGATGGACCATCATTGGCCCCAATCAGAAAATGAAGTGTCAGAGATACTATTCAGGATTTTATGTCCCATTAATGGTAAAAAGGAGAGATTACCAACGTTTAGTGGAGGTGGAGTATGGTCAACCAATTTAGGGTATGGTTTCCTTTCAGAATGTAGAGCCATTCACCGCACATCCATGCCTTCCATTGGAGTAGCCATGGAATCGATGACATTAAGAAGCATGAGGGAAAAATTTTTCCTAGACCGTCTCCCACCCATGAGGACCTGGCGAGGAGGATGAGGTTGTCCCATTTTTATCTTTTGATAATTTCCAAATCATACTAGGACTGAATAATTATCCTGATGGGGGAGAGACTGTTGCAGTAATGAAGGGAAGTCATGATCATTTTCTAATTCCTCTTTCATATCGTCTGGTTTTCCAGAACCATATTCAATAAGATATTAAGAAAAAACATCTTATTATAGATAATATTCAGGATAGAGAAAATTTATCTATTCCTGGAGACAATAAGCTGCAGGAATATTTCCCTTAAGTAACCCTTTATCATGTTTCCTAAGAGAATGTATTTCACTCTCATATTGTGAAAATTAGTCCTCTATGAAAGGAACATCACTCCTCCTAAGAGGTCAACATGATGTGGTCATACACTTCCCCTTTTGAGTATTTCTTTGGGGAGGTGGAAACTTGATATTCAAAATTTTCTTATCTTAGATCCATCTCAATTTCATGGTTCACGTAACCTCATTTGGTGCATTCAATTCACCCTCCTCCCAAGGCATATTTTACATGACTTAAACCTTTATATTTGTATCATGATCAATAACTTTCGGGTTGATAATGAAGAAATTCACAAAGGAATATCAAGGAATGGTGGTTGTTCTATTACTTTCGACTCATCAATATGATTCTTCATACCTTATATCAAGGTCACTATTCAAAACCTTTGTCTTATCGGTCCATTATGGCTTATGACCCGGCTAAAACTTATTCACTTTATGTTTCTTTGATTTTGGTCTATGAACAGTTACCTTGAGGGAGATTCTAGTCGGGGTTGCAGAACAGGCCCCTACCAGTAGTGGTGTGTCTCATTGTAGGTGGGATTTCAGTTGTTGATTCATTTCTCCCAATCTAAAGAAGAATTATTCCCTATATTGGGATGATAATGATGAAAATTTACCCAACCCTATGTGGCATGGGACATTTTGGTCCACAATTGGCATTGATTGGTCCAATTTTTGAGGATCCGATCACTATGTTCGATGATTTGATGACTCACATGAAAAATGAGAATATATATATATATATATACTCCTAGAAAAGCGGGGTGGGGTTGTTCTGGTATCAAGAATAATATTTGTAGGGTCCTCTTAGGAGATGATGAATAAGGGGATTGTTATTGAGATATAAATTCACCCTATCCAGTGGGTTGGGGTTCTCTTTTAGTTGATGTCGATGAATCCCAAATCTTCTTGGGAATCAACGATCTGAGAGGTGGAGGCAATGGAAGATAATATCTCATCCCAGCGTGCTGGGTCCACTCATAGTTGATGGATACCAAAGTTGCATTGAAAAATTATTAATGTTGAATAATTTTGATCGAGTAGGATCTTGGTGTAATGGTGAACTATGATGAGAATCATTTATCCGGGGAAGATTCCAGGTGATCACAACTTCAGTCTCTGTGTTTGAAATGTTTTATTATTGTTTCGAGGGGAAATGTTTAATTCCTATTGGATATCATCTCTCTCTCTCTCTCAGTAATGTATGAGAATATTTGGAGCAGAGGCATTCAATTGTAGTGACCAACAGGACCAAGTGTTTCCTGGGCCTTGACCTCGCTAGAGGTTATAACATTTCTGCATTCCATATCTGAAGGGATCTACTATTCAATGGGAGTAGAAAAGTGTAATGCTCCATATTATCCACATCCTATGATGTGGATGCCTGACATGGATTTGTAGATCAACTATCGAAGTTTCATTACGCAATGGTGGCAAGCATGTTGCATGTTTCTGTTGTGATTTTCATGTTTTGGATCCTGATCCATGGAGATAGAAGCTACGATTAGCTAGAAATAGTGTATCCTGATTGTTGGCAGGTGAAACTCGTATCCAAGTTAATGGAGATATCGATCCTCTAGTAATTGATCAGTAACCCACATATTCATTTGTACCTAAGGAATAAAATCATTTTATTTCTTGTCTGGGATCACATATATGGAAGTAGAGAGGGTCCATAAAATGATGGGGAGGTAGTTTCCGGGTAACTCTCTCCATATTTGAATGTTTTCCACCTCTTCATTAGACATACATGCCTCCACCGAATTAGACCATAGAAATGGATCTAATGGTCTTCTGCCGATGGGAATTTATTGTTACTGGAAGTTGATGGGGAACTATATATGGTCGACCTCAGTGCTTTGAGGACCTCTCTATATGATGTTTTTGGGGGTTTTGTTCACCTCTCTATAAAAAGGTGTCTAGGAAAGGGATGATTTTCTTTCCCATGGTAGAAATTTACTTGGGTAGGTTGATCATAGTGTATTACATGTGTAGATTCCTTGTGATCCATCACCACACTAACACAAGGAGGACTGCTATGGTATTGAAAGTATCTTTATTCCACTGTGATAGAAGACTTGATGGATGCTTGTTATGTTGAGAATCTGTCTCAAATGACCCCAAGGACACTGGCATAGAGAAAATTAGGCATATGGTCCTTGTTTTTCATCATGGTTGGAATATTATGAAAAGACTTTTTGTAACTGTGAAGGAGTATGGACCATCAATATAAATGTTTCCAAAACATGTATATAATGATCATGTTCCATGGGAGTATGAGACCACTACTGAGTATCTGTTAGAATATTCTTGTAAATTATCTCATTATTGATAGGTATATGAGCTCATCCTGAGTCATGTTACATTCTCACATGGTGAGCCTCAGTCAATATGGGATTATGAGACCAATATTGAGTGTTTGGGATATATTCTTGGCCTTTTGGTAGAAGTATGAGCCTTCCTCGAGGCCTGGTCCACTATAACCTAATTAATCCCATTTGGATAAGGAATTTGAGTATGGTCTGAAAATGAATTACCCATTGGAATCTGCCGATGAACCTCTGAAATGAGAGATGGAATATGAGCCTTACCCTATGTTTCCTTAGAATGATGTTGGAATAGTCATTCATTGATGGAAGTTGGAATATTCTCTTCAATTCAATGATCTTCAAAAATATGATGGACATATCCATTGATAGGAATACAAGCCTATATTAAGGCATTTTCCCTTCCAACTAGACCATCCTTAGCCATAATAGGGATATCCATATGATCATGGGCCTTTGGAGTATGCCTTTCAACTTCATCAACATGCATGTTCCCCGATCTTGAGATGTGTACCATTACCACCTATTTTTTCCATCATTGGAATGAGGATATGAGACTGATATGATGCCTCTCCCTTCATCAGAATATGCTGATAATCCTCTTAGATGGGAGACTGAGTTTTCATTTGTTACGGTACACGAACATGTTCACGATGATCTAAGTGTTTTGTTGTCGTTGCTATAAGAATATGAGTATGCAATTATACCGTCATCTAAAATAGTTCCAAAATATTCGTGCAGAGTTCTTCAGCTATTGTTAAAAAAGTATTTTCATTTTAGTAAAATGTGTGTAGGGATATGAGCCTACACATTTTCTGTCTCCATGATGAAATGGCATATGAATTATATTGAAGAGGAGATATGTGACTACATTGGTCATCCTTATTCAATCAGAATATGATGATGGGATTCATATATGAGGGTAAGAATATGAGCCTCCCACACGCTTCCTGCGGGAATATGCCCAAAGTCTTGTTTAAAGAGAGGAGGGATATGATTATGTTGGTTGTTCCCATCCGGAGTATGCAGGTAGTCAACATCGATAGTGGTAGGTATATGCGCCCTCTCCTATATATCTGACACGTTTCTCCTCTGATGAGTTTTCATTACAGATCATGCATGGGCATCCTAGGATGTTTTATATTGAATGGTACCCTCACCAAGTGTTTAAGGGGTGCAGGAAGGATGGAGTCAGTGATGGTGGATAGTAGGAGCCCTCATGGGAATCTATTGAATGAGAAGGGAGTCATATCTAGCTTCCTGGTTCCACCATCATTAGATATGGAAGGTGGAGGTTGTCACACTATGAGGATATTCTCTAAAATATGTTGGTTTAATTAAAGAGAGCCATAGGTTTAGCAGTATCCTTCCCCATATAATGCGGGCTCACTGGCTATCGTGTTTGAAGGACTTCTCTAGAATCCTCCATAGTTAGGATAATACCATATCAGTCATACACTCGAACCATCTTATTCACTATATAACAAGAAGTTTCCATGTTTTTGAGACTATTTTAGGAGCTTCAGAAGTTACAATTGAGGTTTATTTTCCTAAAAATAACATTGGACGATGAAGACATCATATAGAATATATCTACTAAAAATGTATCTTCAATTATAAAGATGAAAAATAAAGATGTTAGTGAATAGTGAACAATCATAAAAATAATATTATAAATCAGGTATGGATGGTTAACTCATTTGTTATTTTGTTCTTGATTTGACCATTCAACTCATTTGGACTTATCACAACAGTGACGAACATATGATTACTATATCTATTGAGTATAATTTTTATGATTATACTAGTATAATTTCGATGTTTTTACGGGGTTTTCCAAAAAAAGTGACATGATTCATAAAAACACAATCATTTTTTATTTATAGAGATTCATATTTGTTTCACTATTTTTGTTTCATTAGGAAGTTTTTGTGGAATGGGTTTCACTCGTTGTGTTTCCATTTTCAGTTTTCCCTAAAACTCCAAATGGTTCTTCCATCCATAGTTGGGTACATAGAGACATTCCAAAGCAAGAAGACATCTGATTTTCAGGCCCTAAAACTCTTAATGACCCTCATTAGTCGAGAGCACGAGAGGTTGGGTTCATCTCACCTTGGGGGGGGACTGTTTCCTACTCTGGGAATCTCTTTGAGATTTATGATATGTTTTTCAATCTCTTCTTAATCATAATATGGGACCTGTTTCTCTAAAGAAACATCTTTTTGGAAATTCCCTTTTATATAGAATAGACTGAGATCTCTTGGGAGAGTCCATCTGTATGTGTCTGAGGGTTTTCTTCATTCCATGGTTATAGGTGGCTGCTTATATGCTAAAACAATATAACCTAGTGCATCAAAAAAATACTCTCATATAACGAGGTGGTTCATATTATATAGATGGTATTGAACCATTAGAAGGCATCCTATGTATCCTAGATGTTTTAGGAATCAAATCCACATAGTTCCTTTAACCTGTGTTGTTTTATGTCATACAGAAGAACTTATATCAGTGCTCTAGGAGACCTTAAATATTGGGTCCTAGAGAGACATTCAATATTTCCTGTATATAGATAGAATTGGGGTTTTTAGAATTCATTATTTCAGGACATATAAATTATATTTTACCATGTTATTATAGAGACTCGCGACACATATGATATGATTACATAGACTCCCTATGATCATGTGACCCATGTTCAATGTGAGAAAAAATGGATAGTAAGTAACCACCATTATTTCATTATGTATGTGACATAGATACTAATATCACCATGAATGATCAATATGAAAATCAAACCATTGAGAGAGGTAGCCTATGTATCCAGAGTATGACAGTAATCATTGTCATCATAGTTCCATATATGCCAGGGCATACACACTAAGGTTTCCCTAGATGATATTGATTTATAATTCTAATGAGGTGTTCATTTTATCCCCATTTTCCCACATGATCCATGCTCGGGGTGAGAAACAAGGGGGGAAGATGATCAGCCTCATGGAGTATGGGTTTGAGACTTTTATATTTTAATTTTCATTAGGGTGTTTGTTATAGATCGATAGCCTTAGGGAGGCATCCTATATATCCTATTTATATATTGAATCATAGTCCATGTTGTTCCCTTTATGTTGTGTATTAAAAAAATGAGGTCTCCCTATTGATCAGGGATTACACACCAATGATATAAAATATTTTCTAGCCCTGGGATGCCTTAGTGATTTAGTATTCCAGTCAAGAAGATGTCGTAATTCCCAGTTGGCATGTCATATGGGTTATCAATTGACCAGGACTAACACATATGGATGGTGTCATGATAGATGGCGTGAAACAATCTCGAAGTCTGACACTTCTGGGAGACACCGCGAGACATGGACGACATGTCTTGAGGGCATTGTGAGTATCCTCTAATGTGGACAGATTGTTTCATAGGGTCCTGGTTTTCATTCCCATATTATTTTGTGAGAGTCTGCTAATATGAGCATGCACCATTAAATGAGTTGTGTGATGTGTCTGGAGGGTGTCCCAAATCCTAGTTGATAGACCCATAGGGTGATCAAGATCAAAGTGGCTCCATTTGGGGGGTACTGTATGATGTGCCTTAACATGTTTAAAGGACTTCTCATTTCCCAAATTTACATTTTAAAAGGGTGTCACGAAACCTGGGTAATGTACCCTGGTGTTATCGCATGTCTTCATATGACACACTTGAAGAACATGAGGTGTAGCAAGTATGTCTTGAAGTTATGTCTTCAAACTCTAATCTTGGTTCTAACCATGTGTTTTCAGTGGATTGGTTTCATTCAGTTTTAGTTTCTTTGAGCATCGCATGATTTGGAGAACATGTGGAATGTTCTTCATATATCCTTTTATATTTCCTTTGTAACAACCTGATATTTTATGATAAGTATTCTTTTTAATTTATTTTATGTCAAGTGTTTTATGCTACAACAATATTATCTTGTGCTATACGTCACACTGTATTAGCTTGAAGTATACACAACACTATTCTTAGATTGTGTTACACACAATTTCAAGTTCGTTTTATAATAGTCATTCTACGCAACATTGAGTGTATATATGTATATATATATATTAAATTTATAAATGTAATATGGTTGGATTCTGTTATACAAAACAGCGAAAGATTCTTTCACAACACACAACCTTGACTTGGCTTGCATTACACGCAATCATGACTTTCCTCGATAGCTTGTGTTGTAAGCAATATCAGGTTTCACTAAACAGTGATATATGGTTATAATATTATTACGAACTAGCCATTATGAATAGTATTAACTAAAATTTGAATGTTGTAACATTATTATTTTATCTTAAACATTTTCTAGGGCATGGTATGTGAACAAAATAAAATTTTTGGGTAAAATAAGTATTTTTAAAAAAATGCATTTTTGCCGCCTTTTGATGACGCACCCACATTAAATCAAGTTTTTGACATGTTTTTGAGTTAAATTTTACAAAATAAACTTCTTCTTTTGAATCAAGATATAAAAATTTACAACGGATAAAGTATTGATATTTTTCTGATAACTTTCATATTTTAATGAATAGTAAAAACACGCTATATTTTAATTAAAAACAACTTTTTTCATCGTAATAATTAATATGGTTAAATTATAATATTGAATGGTTTTAAAGTATAAATAGAATATATTTTTACCATTTAATATAATGTAGGTCATTAGCATTGATTTTACCTTGAATTCGTAGGTTAAATCAATTCAATCTTTTTTAATGTTTTAAACAAAAACCCGTTTTCTTTCGACAACATGATTAATTTTAATTTAATTTCTGAAAATTTTGTGTATTTAATTTACAAAAATGGATTCCATATTTTGAATATGTGGGTCCAAATTATGTTAATAGACTAATTTTTATTTTTGGAAATTATGAATAGTAACTACGGTAAATTTTTTTTACCATAGTTAAAGGTAAATCAGGTAATTAAGGATAAATATAAGATTATAAAATTACCCTAACAACTGCCAAAATCCTATTGGATGACTAAAAGTCGACCCATATCACATAAGGGTCGGATTATATTCATTTAATGGACTTTTGTCCATGGAAATAATTTTATTATCATTGAAACCAAAGAAAGTAACAACATGTCACTTTCTTTAATCTTATAAGTATAATAATTTTATATTAGTGAAAAATTTCATAAATCTTCAGATATAAGTAGTCTCCAGAAATATAACAAAATTATCTACAATATATGAATTTATTTACAATTTTTAGGGATTAAGTAATTATCATTAAAGGTGACATAATAGTGATGTTGAAATTATTTTATTAAGTGAAATATCAAATAAATGGTTTTAAAAATATTAAAATAAATATTATATGAACTATTTAATTTGATACACTAATTTTATAGATACATATGAATTTTTTTTAATATATTAATTCTTTTAGTTCGAACATATCTTCTGTATATAGTTTATTTAAATTCAAATAAATTAATAGTATCAAAATTGACACTATTGTTATTTTATAAAAATAACATATTATAAAATTGTTTTAAAATCACAAAAATATATAAAAATTATAAATTTTAATTTATATAATCTAAAATGTTATAAAGTATCCAATTATGGACAATTCACAACAAAAAAGTAATTATTTGTTATAATTTAAAATTTAGAATGTTATTACCAAAGAAAAATTAAATTGATTAAATAAAGATAAATCAAGTTGATAATGTTTAAAATAAATTCCTAACATGTATAAATTTTATTTTTTGATGATATTACAACCCTATATCATCTAATATTTGAATATGAGTCATTTTTTGAGGTTTTTAAGTGGGGTTAGATTTATTATAAATTAATATATTTATGATTTCCGAAGGTGCCCCTCTCTTCCCTTATAAAAGGGCACATCCTCCCTCTCTTCCTCACACCACATTGAGCCTTCAATCTCGGCCAAACCCTGAAAAATTATCTTCTTCACTTCCCTAGAGACATCCCAGAGGTCCTGGTCTACTTCAAAGACCAATCTTAGTTCCCTTATATGATGTTTCAAAGAGGCGTATTGAAGAAGAGGTAATTTCTTCTACCGATTCTTTCAAGCTTCGTTCTTCTTCAAGAACATCTTCTTTAGTTGTTTCATTATAAATTAATAACATCAGTATCACTAATATACTGATATGTTATTATAAATATTAAACAACCCCATTTCACCTTCTATCCATTCTACAGAAATCAAAATCACCGCGCGTGCGTACGTACGGAATATCGTCTCCACGTCGTGGTGTAATCTGTTTTTCCACCAACACCTTACATGGATGGGTATAATGGTGTAAAGAATAACTATACACAGTTATTATAACATCATAATAATTCTGATATATTGAATCATCCACTCCAATTCAATTCAATAATTATGGAAACGATATTATCGCTCATGCGTACGTACGGACTATCGTCTCCATGACGCGATGAGATTCATTCTCCATGTTAACCATTTAAGAATGATTATACAGTATATATAAGCAATAATAATGAAATATATGACATTATAAAGCTACTGGATTTATGTATATATATATTTTTATTCCATCTACTTAATTCCATTCAACTCAATAAGGAAACGAAAACAGCGTTCATGCGTACGTACGACCAACCGTCACCATGAATGGTGTATTTCTTTCAATTTATCGATCTATTGTATATATGTATATTATGAATATATATTATATAGAAATCATATTTTTTTTTCTGGAATTAATTAATCACGATCTGAGTAATCATATGAATAATTACAAGTCAAAACACGGACGACAAATGAAACAATTTTACCCAAACACTCTTTAACATGGAATTTACAAAAGAACGGGTAATATAAAGTCATAAGTGAACCATATATGATATCATAACAATGAATATGATTCTGTAATAAGTCAATGACATTATTTAAATCATTATATAGGAGGTTCGGATACATATGAAGCATATCGGACATAAGGTAAGGGATAATGTTGCAATCTCATTTGTTTTCAATCCAAGATTGCTTATATGCATGTATTTACTGGGGTTATATTTATCATCCATGTCCATGTTTTATAAATTTTTTTTCATGTATTGTTAAAGTCCTTTTTACCCATTTTTTACATTTTCAAGATGGTATGTAAGGAATATTTCTTTTACGAGGTACTTTTTGACTTTTCCGACAAAAGTACGAGGAGATTTTTATTTTTAATGTATACGTTATGAAAGGATTTTTACGGTTTTATAAAGCCTTATTTTCATAAAGCTTCCTCCATAATATTTCATGACTATTTTCAAAAAAATGTTTTTCTTGTAAAATTATATGACGTTTTGTTAAAAGAAATTGATTTTGAAGAAGAAAGGATATTTTCCTCAAGAATTCATTTCAAGTGTTTTATCAAAACCATTTTCCATCTAAGATGACATTATTTCATATCTGTATGTTTCAAGAATAATGTCTATATGATTTACATGGTTTCACTTTTCTTATGATGAAATTATATCCATTTGTTTTATATGGATTATGTGATTATGGGATATTGTTTATGAAATCCATTTTATTCATTGGGTTATTATGAATGACGTATGTTTATTTTGTGGCACAAGTAAGAATGATTTAATTATGAGATGGGCGGGACCTATATCTCCCTCCAATGCATTGGGTAAATATTTATATCTCATGAGATAGACATGGAGGGAACGGTAAGTTAATCTGGTTCAGTATTACAGGACTGGAATGAGGAGTGAACTCGATTCAGAAAGGGACTTTGTCCACTAAGATGGTCATGGAAGCAATGCCTTGGCTAATATGGAAATAATTACATGTGCTTAATGGATGCCATAATTACATGTTTTATTCCCATTCTATGTTATCATGATTTATGTTCCATTATGATATATTCCATAAGTACTTCCATGTTTTATGTCGTTGCTAAAGATTTTTAATGTTCATGTTTGTTTATGTTCAAATGTATTGGGTATGTTTTATTTTATCCATGCTTACCATTTCTGAGCATTTGAGCTCACCCTTTTTATGTTTTCTTTTCCCCTAGGATTAAAAGAATGATTTTAGGTAAGGAAAAAAATGGTAAGATCTTCATGGGAGATTTTGAAGATCTTTCACCACGATTAGAAGATTACATTTCATGTTTCCAAAGACAGTAAACTATTACGGTCCTTGTGTGTCTGTTTTTGTTTTGTACTAAGTATTCCGTAAAAGTAATGTAATGTCTATGTACGTCAAGCTTTGGGTCTATACATCCTTTTTGTGATCTATGTGTGATCATACGAAGAACTTTATTTCTAGTGCATGATAACTATTGCTACCCACTCGTATATTACCTGACAGAAAGTTGGTCGGTCGTGTGATCGGTTTCCCTAAAAATTCCACAAAATTTACTAGAAGAATCTTGTAGAGTCGAGAGTCTGGTCGATCAAAAATCAAACGCACATAGTAGCCCTAAAAAATCCAACCATTATCTGTGTTGGTGTGGGGAATATAGATGCAAATCCAACCCCAAATACTCCTCAGTTTTTGCAATGTATCTAGAGCATGTCCATGCTAGAGTTGGCGAAGGGTCCCTGTGCCATGTGGTTTTATGAATCTCTATCGTGGACTGCTTCAATCACGTCACTTGAGGTTCAACGATTTTTATTATCTTTCATGAATAAATTATTTTTTATACTATTGACAATTATTGAAGTCATGTTAGATCTTGTGATTGTGTCTAAATACCTTCTTGAATTTATGCTAACATTCCCATGGGACATTTCATGATTCAAATTCCGGTGGGATGAAACTAACGATACCTTGGGTGACTTTTCCTCAAGTCTCACAAGACAGTGTTGTGGGTGTGATGTCCACACATTATGGCTTTTAGTGACTGTGAGTTCTAATAATCTTTTCCCTTTTGATCCCCACTATTTCCTGTAACAAATGATGGGATTCATGTGGGATGTATTGTGTGTTGTCAAGTGTATTTATTCTATTTTTTGTAATGCATAAAATGACCAATATGGGTCCCTTGGGGGTGCATTATCATTCCATGTCTAGAACAAAAGGATGAAAAGTCAAAGAGATTCCACAAGACTCGGTGAAAATGTCGCTGAGGGATCACAATTCCTGGTGGGTTGTTAAGGGCACGTCACATGTCATTTGGTGACCTTGAAACTTTCTCTCGACCTCTTTTTTTAGGATCCTTGTATTATTTTACAAAGGGCAGGGATCATGCAAGTTTTCCCTTGGAGTTTCTAGGATTTTAATAATTTTTTGTATGATGTATCACTTAATCAATAAGGGTCATATAGAGAGTGTGAAATCATGCAGTGGATAGGTCTATGCACCTATATTTAGATAATCATTTGGTTTTTTGGTCACTCTTGGGGACATCAGCGTGACAAGGATGAGAAGCAAAAGGGATCCCGCTTACGAAGGCTGACATGACACTGAGGTCCTACGCTGCTTCACGAGTTTCCAGGGGTGCGTGTCACATGCATTTTGTTAAACACAAACCCTCATTCCTCTTATCTTTTATCTCACTCATTTTATTTGGAAAAGGATCATAGTTCATGTGACATTTCTTAGATATCACCAGGGGATTTTATTCATTTTAATGATGATTTGGTGCATGAGAATCATGCAAACTAAGCGTATCTCTCTCTGGATATCATTCATCATATATACTGATTATTTTAGAAGGGTTTTTATGAACAT
Organism: Viscum album; assembly: GCA_963277665.1. Classification (NCBI taxonomy): domain Eukaryota; kingdom Viridiplantae; phylum Streptophyta; class Magnoliopsida; order Santalales; family Viscaceae; genus Viscum; species Viscum album. The sequence continues at coordinate 1,024,292,611 of OY728137.1, forward strand.
TACAATGACCAACCATGCATCATGGGGGAACATATTTTCTTTCCTGGTGGCTTCCCATGATAATGTATGATTGGTAAAGAGGGATCCTCAGCACTTTCCAATGGAAATATACCATGTCTAGGTAATTATCATGAACATGGAATGTTCATGTGGTTGTGGTTCTCTCAGAGACATCGCAATTCTTTGACCATCCCCATAATCCATTGTTTCATGGGGAAAATAATACCCATATTTAGGTATTTCTCCCCTAGTAATTTTTCCAATTCTTATTTGGTGGGTGAAAATAGGCCCTCAATTAATGAAATCCATATTGAGTATCAATCTATAATACAAATTTACATCCTATTTATTTTACAAATATATCATTAATATAGTGAGGTGAATTGTTTTTTATAATAGTGAACTTGTTATGTTCTCGATAATCAATACAGTGATACATTGACCTCTCATTCTTCTTAAAAAAGAATAGGTTAACCCTATGGTGACACAATAATGTATAAGAATCCATTTTATATATTAAATAAGTTTTTTATTCAATTATTGAGAATCAATCTTGTTCATTTTATATAGATTCATTAAAATAGATATTGGAAAATGTTTGAGTACTTATTGGAAACTCAATATCATGATCAAGGAGAATAAAAGGGTTTTCCATAAGAAATGCATAATCAAATTTTTTAATAATAATCGTATAATAATTATTGAGTTTCTCCACAACCATTAAATAAAAATATATATCATAAATTGGTATTAATAATAGTAAATGTGATATAATTTTAGTTGGAATTTCATATTCATCCTTACATAAAAAGATGATCATAATTTGATTGGGAATATCAAATGTTACTTCTATTCATAAAAAATTATACATAAATAGATATAATAAACACATGAAATAAAATTTAATTCCACACGATAATGAATAATAATATATGTATTCACATATTTTTATATACATCTTCATGAAATCCCCAACCCTGGAGTGAAGGAAAAGATTTTACTAATTATCATAATCCAATTTAGCAATTGAAATAACATGAGGCCTTCCTAGTATGAGGATTTTCCCTTATATTATTTAATAGATGTTGATAATTCCCAATTTATCCATAATTATTTAATTGAACTATTATATCTATCTTTGGATGAAATTTTTTCTCCTAATTGAAATCTTCATTTTTCATTTGAAATTATTTTTTATACCGAATTTTCCGCACAGTAAACATATTATCATTCATTTTATTCCTCTCTCTATGTGACTGATTCAAATTTTTTAGAATATAAGAAACTAAATGTTATTTCATCAATAATTTTCATCAATTAAACTCTTATGAAACTTCATTTTTCTCATAATATGTGTGTCAATAAATTCAAAAAATGATGGGTATTAGTTATAAAATAAGATATATGGTAAAAAATAACACAATTAAATTTTAATCCAACATCTATTCTGATAGGTTTTGTCATTCATAAAACCCCCGAATTTTTCTTCTTAATCATTTTTTACAGGGATCTTACATGTTTCATACATTCTCTATGAGAAAAATGTATAGATTGAATATAAAACATCATTAATCAGAGTAAGAAATCATATTCATAGAAAAATGATTCTTCTGATGTAAAATAAAATAAGGATATACTCTTTCAACACATGATACATTAGGATAATCTCATATATCTATGGATTATCATACATAGTCAAATATTTTATCATCTCATTCATCATAATGTTTTATTAAGATAATATTAACTGACCAAATAAAATCCTTTTACATTGTCTATATAGTTGTGGAGTCTTACAAATACTCACTACGCACAGCGTTAAGATTGAGTTGAAACTCAATTATATTTCTCAATGTTTCAAACACTAGGTGTATCTTTTCTAAATCCACATTCACCTATTATTATTCAAATAGTGTTTTCATTACTATAAAACCCCACAATCACTACTTTTACAAGAGAAAAAAAATTATCCTACACTTAGATGTAACCCTAGGGTTTTCAGCATTTTCTTTAATAATAATATCTAAAAATAAAAAAATCACACTATGATAATAATTGTGGCAAACCAAACATTTTATAATTACAAATTGAATCTGTTTAGGTTGACATTCATTACATCTCAAAACATTACATTCCCTATAACCAATATGTTATGTTTTTTTGTGTACTGGACATTTAATCCTCTTATTTTATAAAATATCTCCAATATCACCAAAAAATGACTTCATATATAATACACTTCATATATATACCCTACTTAAATTCTTTCATTATTACCTTGGTAGTGGAAACATAAGAACTAGAGATCTAAGAAGCTATGTTATGGTAATCATTATAGATATCAATAATTGACATTAATCGAGCCTAGGGAAAACATAATGTTATGATAACCTAATTGTAACTTATGAATTTAATACCCAATCAATAAAATTTCATTAATCATGAATCATGTCATAAGTCTTTATCATAATAAATGAAATAATTCATAAGAGTGTTGAAAAAAATGAATCCTGAGAGAAAATAAAATATTTGAACTATAATACAATGGTTTTATATATAAACATAAGAATATAAATTAATTTCTATAATCAAGGATCACTTCAAATAATTTCAAAGTTGATTACATTCAACAAAAAATCTAGACTATATTATATTATGGTATATAGACAATTATCTATTTAATTATAGTGATATATAATTTTAGACCCACCAATTTGATAATGAAAACTATACATATTGATTCCAAAATAATACACAAAAAAACTAAAAAATAAATCATATAATATAACATGGAAATAATATAGTTTTCATTGTCAATTTGCTACTTTACCACAACCTAACGAATTGGAATGAACCATTTTTATAGATATTTCACCATAACATAATTAACCCATTGGAATGAAACTAGTTTCATGAAATCATCCTTAAATATCTAGGATCATAAGACATCCAATGAAATAAATTGATTAGAATAACAAGATATTATCCCAAGTGAAGCATAAAAATACTTAATGAATGTTTATATATATGAAAAATACCGTTAGAAGAGAATTTGAACATATATTAAATGTATGGAAAATTGCATTTTATTTTAGTATCTTTAAAGACTAAAAATTCTAAAAAAGATAAGAAACACAATTTAATTTATTTTAATAATTTAAACATAAAAATAAATCCTAAAATAAAATAATAGTCATGATGGTTGGAAAACACGTTTCTGTGGTAAATGTTAAAACTGAGAATCCATTCACACTTTTTTCTAAAAAGTCATAAATAAATTCATCGACAATCATGGAGAAAATTAAACTTTAATATAATGAATGGAATTTAAATTATAGATGGAAAATACTTTAAATAATAATTTCATGATATATAATAACATTCATGAATATATTCTAAATGAAATGAACTTGGAATAAAATGATCATTGACTAAATGAAAAAATGGTTAGCAATTTATCAAAACCATTTTCTTGTCCTATATAATTAATAAAGAGGAAGAATAGAACTAATACCTAAAAATTATATTAATAAATAGAGAATATGATAATAAATTGAGTCTAAATAATATGTATCATATAATTAACCTAAATGAAAGTTTAATATAAATAATCCTGAAAGGAAATGAGACTATGACATCAACTCACAACTCAACTACCATTTTTGTTTATATTCATTACAAAATCATATAAAATAAATATTTAATTTATATCAATATATTATAGAAAACTATTCAAATTTAAAATAATATGTATCATTAGTTTATATTTTAAAATTATTCTCTCTTTAAATATTCCTCATTAATATGAATATTCAAGTGAAAACCGATCTATTTTCCATGCATGTTTCGGTTTGATGGTTCGGGTCTATTAAATTATACCAATTTTTAATCATACATAGAATCAGAAAAATTTAATAAGTATAATATATATTCATTACATATGATTTAATGACCATTCGTATATTGTGGTGATGAAAAATGAATCACATCACTTCTTGGAGACAGTAATATGTATATACACACGAAATGGTGTTTCAACTTTTTATAGATGGAATGAAAGAAACATACATAATAATACAACATTACATAATAATAAATTTTTTATATATATCATATATATAATAACCATATCTATGATTATCATCATCCATGTAAAAGGGAAATGAAAAAAGAATATCATTTCTACATGGAGGTTGTAATCCACACATACGCACAAGTGAAGTTGTCATTTTCCAATGGATGTAATGAATATAAAAAATAAATATACCCTATATATAAAAAATATCAGAACAATAAAAAATTATTACATGATGATAAATTTTTTTATTTAACATTTAGATGTATTTTAATAAGAATTATACATGAAAAAATCAGTATGTACACATACCTCTTCTTCAGGTATCCCCCTATGGATAACTTAATAAGGATTCATGGGTGGTTATTTATAGAGGACTAGAACATAAATGTAATGTATAAAGATATTTTAATTTTATTTTGATAGAAGTGGTTTGAGATAATGGTCTCTTATTTTGTGGAGAAAATATGATTGGATGTTCACTTTTATATTCCACGGGAGTGGAAAAAATAAAAATATTAAAAATATTAAAATATAATAAAGTCAATATCATAGGGATGTGGATTAATATTAGGTAATTCTATATGGTGGGATAATATGGTATCTAAATAAATTTAGTAAATAATATTTATACAAGTTTCACAATTATTTTAACCCTTATCGCATTACTTTATCCCCTCACTAAACATTTAATCATTTACCTTAGTACCAAATGTTTACCTGGATTACTATTCAAAATGAACAAAAATGAAATTGACCAAAAACAAATTTGGAAATTATTAATAAAAATATAGAAACTATTTTATTATATTCAATTTATATTAGTGGGAAAATTTAATTTTAAAATAATTTTACAAAAATAAATAAATATAGTTTTTCTGAAAATTTATTTTTTAATCATAAACATAAATGTATTCCATTTACATGAAAAGTAATAACCATTTTATTAAAGATAATTTTTTTGAATATAGAATATAAATATTTCATTAGATTATTTATTTAACAGTGATCAAATATATATATTAGGATAAGAAATTAATTATGTGAATGATGCAGTTTTTCATAAAAACAACTCTTTTTTTTCAATAAAATAATTTTGTTTTCATTTAATGAATATTTATAAATATTGAATTCATATTATAAATGATTAAATAATAATTTTTCATATTTTATTTTGTAATATTCATACACACCTATCCAATAACAATGAGACAATTGTCTAATTTAATAATAATACATCAATAGTATATCACGTTTTGTTTAAACGTGGTGTTGTGAGTAATGAATGATATTAAAGACATACAACAATTTAATTTAGAATTATATCATAAAATATGTGGGTGTTACACATAAAGTATAAAAATAAATTAGTAAATTAATAAAATCATAACCTTGATCATTTTATCTCTTATGCTTCGAAAAAAATACTTCACAGTGACTGTTAGTTTCAATGTACTAACCATGTCACTAGGGAAATTGACTATACCTTCATCAAGATATGCTCCAAATCCGTGGTGGTGTCAATTACATATCATATATATTATGATGTATAATTATTTTTATATAATCAAATCATAAAATTGAATGTTTTAATAATCATATCCCATTTTCTCATGTATATATAGATAAAGGGATAACCACATATTTACTCTATAGGGATTAATAATTGTCCACCATTTTTTGAAACATATTAGGGAAATTGTGAAATTCATTGCCTATATGAATACACATATAGAACCCCATAGTATATTAGTTTTTATATTCTGAGGTACCAATAATAAATTTTACATAGTTTCACCTTTCCACATAAAAGATCATATCTTTAAGTAAAAATATACATAATATAAATAACAATAACCTGTAAAAATAGTAATATAATAATGTAGGATGAATCATCATTGTATATTGTCTCATGAATACGTATATTATATGGATATCTACAACATTAAGTACATATTTAAAAAACTAGTGAAATGCATATATAAAATATAAATCAATAATTAGAAATAATTATTTTGGTTTAACATCCACCCAATAATCTCATATAACATGTAATATAACATTATCTATTTATAAAATTTCACAAAACATATATTATAGGAAAACATTTAATGGAGTAAAGTTATATTGTTTTTTGAGTCTTAGTCAACCCCATGCCACTTCCAACCGTTACCCAATAATGAAATAAAAGAGAATAGGATCTATCCACCAATTAAATCATTTATTTTAATTCAAGAAGTTAAATAAAGGAGACAACCAACCACGTGATAGATTTATAAAAACCTATATAAAAGAAAAGATTTATGATTTCAATTTCTTATATGACATAAATTATAAATTAATATAAATACATAGGCCATATATTAGACTCAACAATGAAAAGAACATATAGTATCTTTTGAATGAATTAGAGTATCGATGATCATGGAATCCAATTTGGATGTGATTGGATGACTGATTAATGTAATGATAGATCTCTATAATGAGTTTGGTTATATTATTATAAGGTCATCATTAAAATAAAATTAATTTTTTTTGAAAAATTTATAAATATCCAATGATAAAAAATCATATTTAAAACATACCAAACACCAAGTGTGGGACCACCAACCACCTACTGATCATTGTGTACCATGTATAGGGTTACATAATACTCATTTATAGGTCTTACTAATTCTAATATTTCAATTATATAAAATCTCTTACTCATTACTATGACTCATAGAACCCATCACCATCCTATATTAATGTTCAGTTTATATTCATCATTTGATTATTCAATTCCTTCATTATACCATGTAAAACCCAATATTACATAGTTTAATAGAAAAATATTATAAATTAAAATAAAATCCTTGAGATTAATTTCATGGTTTGGTAAAATTAATATTTTTTCTGTATTAATAAAAATATATACAAATGTAATAGGTGTGATTTATTAAATTTCCTCAATATTGGTTTTTATATTTCCATCGGATCCTTTTATTTGGGTGTAAAAACTATAATAAGAAAAATATAATTTTATGTTTATGATATACAATTATATAATTATTTTTTTGCGAGTTATAATTCCTCTTATGAATCTTTTAGGTAGTGAGTGATGAAATTAGAGTTGATTATGTGTTTGGGATGTATGATAGAAGTATGTTATAATTTATAAAAAAAATTTAAGGATGATATATAATGAATTATATAACATTTATTCAAGTTTAATACTTTTATAATTTGACATTATAGGTAAGAAATTGTTTAATATATTTTTTGTATAATGAAGAGAAATGATGTGGATGTGTCCAGGTAGTTTAATCTAGGGTTTTGGGTTATTTATTATGTGTTGTCCAAGACAGTATTGATTAGAAAAATATTAAATAGGACAATAGTCTTATTGATAAAAAAATATAATGTTAATGGATTTGGATATATACAATAAAATGGGTTTTCACAATATATTGGTAAGTAGATGTGATGAAATAGTTTAATTTACTAGATTGGATTACTTAATTAAATATCTTTATATGATATTAAGTCATTTTATAAAATTTCATTAAATTATTGTTGTTATGTAGAAGAATTATACCACCTTTCTTGTTGGAATATAATAAATTTTTTCTTGGTAAATATATTCATTTCATTCCACAAATGTTTATATTGGTTTTTAGTGTTTTTATAAATTTATATCTATATAGGTGATGCTAAAACACTATTATAATATTATGAAATTATAATTAGTGGCTAGATTACTTAAATAAAAGTACGAGTTATCATTTTCTATACTATTAGTTTAACTTGATGAAGTTTCCATATGTTACACAATATTCCTTCTCATTGGATTAGGAAGAGGCATGTGGTGATTCAAGGATTTAGTTTACATCCCTAAGATATACAATTATTCCAATAAATGCCTAGGGCTTCATAAAAAAGTGTAGGATAATTTTCCCATGGAAAATAAAAAAACAAAAAAATATGGCCATAAAACCCCACTATATGAGGCCTGAGTAAACCAAATAATACATAATGGTAACAAAAATAATAATAATATCATAGTACAATGGAAAGACCCAGACAAAAAAAAACTCAAATTCAAGGGATACATGAACTCCACAACTCCCAACATTTTCTAATATCAAAATCAAAAAACCATTCCTATAGTATTATTTTGTATCACTATTGAATTGAAATACCATTCCATTACCTGTGTCTCATTATACACATATGTAAACTAACCTACTTCCCCATGTAGTGGGTGAGTATAAAACACAGTAAAATTTTCCCAATAACTTCCCAATTAACTACACTAGGATGATACATGTTTCCAAATTTATAAAAAGTAGTTTAAATAAAAATAAATTTTAATCAAATTAAAAACCATTTCTATGTATAAAACTCCCCATGGGAATCAACCAAACAAAACATTTATAAAATCTGTCATTTTCAAATTTTTCATTATCCATTCCAATCCACACATCCACACATACATCCTTAGGGGATAGTTACAAACGTAGGTTAGGTCTCCCTTCTATATACCCTGTAAAAACAAAAACCAATCCCATGTTCCATTACACCTTTCATGTCGAGAACCATGTAAAATTTCAACTAGTCCCCCGCTTATGTGCACCATGAACACACACCACCAAATATGACTTAAACCCATGAAAAAAATATTATATGAAATCCATTAATTATTTAAATCCTTTAAACAAAAGTATTACATGGATAAAAAAAAACCCTAAATTTAAATCTATCATTTCAAAATCTTGAACAAAATACATTATTATAAAACCAACCAATATCCATTATTTCACCAAACAACCACTAATGTGGTTTCCCATCAAGAGTCACACACCTATTTAACAATTTAAATAAAAATATTCAATAATTTTAAAATCAATCCTTACTTTTCAAGTCAATTTGAATCAAGATTGAAGCTTACTACCTTTCAAACATAGATGTAAATGAATAACGGTCCAATAAATTAAAAATTTTATCTTAGATAATCAAGATTAAATTTAGATATTATTAACCATAAAAAATAATATATCTTTATGATTTTTGACAATCAACATGGATTTTTTCCCATCAAATTCAATCCATGATTTAAATAGGGATATGAAGAGTAACTATAAGGAAAACTACCATGAATAGGAAATAATCAAATAATGCAGGCCTCTAATGCACTTATATTTACTTACAAATAACTCCTTAATCAATAGAAATTGTCTCTAAAACCTTTTTAAGGATTAGAAATTATGATAATATTGAATTAAAGAGAATTAGAGTAATTAAGGGGGTAAAAAAAGTTATATAAAAATCTTCTGGATATAATTTTTAATGTTTTGTGGTCTGGGCACATGGTTAGAAAAACCATGCACTAGACACTACCTCCAAACACCCCCTAAAGGTTGGATCACAAGGTTTGAAAAACAATGCAATAATGGTGCTACCACTCTGTATATAATTTCACGATTTCTCTGTGGTGACCATACAATTTTTAAAAAGCATGTTCCCACTAAGTGACACCTATTTTAGTTACATAGTTTATAGGAAGGTGTTTCATAATTTCTAATAACTATTATCAAACCATAAACCTCCATAAAATCACGTAAAACAATACAAAACACCTCCTTAACTCTTGAAACATAATAAAAAATATTTTTTTACTTAAAATACATAAATAAAAGTCCATATACGTGAAACTAGGAGTGCTAAATTCTCACACCATTGGTATATCTATCCCTAAAATGTTGAAAACCACTACTGGTCTAGAAGAGTTTCAGAAATTGCTCAACCATTACTTTTTCATGCTCCCAGGTTTGTTCTTGAATCCTACAAAGTTTCCTTAGAACACACAATAGACTGATACTATTCCTTTGAAAAACATTCAATTTCCTATCCGCAATCTACAAAGTCACATAAACCACCATAGCATCGAGCTCAAGGTTAATGTAATACGATTAAATAACATGGTAAGGATTTGGTTGATACTTATTCAATTGAGATACATGAAAAATATTATGAAATAAAGTGAACCTTTTGGAAAAATAAAACCAATAGGACACATCACCAACCTATTCATGGGTCCTAAAATGGCCTACATATCATGGAGATTACATTACCTTCTTTCGAAAATAATGATTTCAAAGCCTTAGAGAGAATCTCAAAAACACATGATCACTAACCATTAATGACAATGACCATCTAAATTGATACACAATTGATTTTTGATCACTCTAGGTAACTCCAAAATCTTTTTAATGAACTAAATCCTTTATTGTTTCCCTTTCACAAGGAGTTTTCCAACCAATGAAGTCTCACCCACCCAAAAATGTAGATAATGATAAGGAAACCCATAAAAACCTTGCTAATGAGACATATTCATTTAGTACTGATAAATTGTGTTATATGGGAATTCCACTAATGTTATATTATCCTCCCATGATCCACCAAATTCCATTATAAATGTCCTAGCCATGTATTCCAATTATTGTATCTTCCATTTAGATTGTCCTTCCATATGAGGATAATATAATATTTTTATATTAAACTAAATCCCAAGGGATTAGAATATGTGTTTCCAAAAATAAAATGTAAAACTCATATCTCAGTTTGACACTATCATAATTGGTATACAATTTTCAGTTACCACTTATCCGATATATAATTATGACACATATTATACCACATTTCATTTATGAATAAGAATTAATTGGGATAACATTTTGAGATGACACATTATCACCCATACAGAATCTTGTTTTTTAACCATAATTGGTATATGTATTACAGAATCCATAGCTATTTTATCCCATTTTATCTTGGGAACTGGTAAAGACTTCAACATACCCACTAGATGATGGTCCTCTTCCTTAACATGGTGGAGTGTGACGCAATTCATAACAAACTCACCCACATTTCTTTTCATCCCCACCCACTAAAATATTACATTAAATGCCTTATAAATATTTTTTTCCAAGATGGAGAAGTCATATAAAATGGTGGTAAGCATGAATAATTTTTTTTCTAGAAAATCTATAGGTATGATCATTCAATATCAAAAAAAATAACTAATCATAAATCACACTTTCATCCCTAAATTGTCTCCCCACCATTGAGTTTTGTCTTTATAGAATCACATTTAGAATCAGTTGTTTATGCCACTTTAACCTTCTCAACCAAATTAGGAAGTAATGATTTTTTAATGAAAACCAAAAAACAGCCTTGGTATTTATAATCCAAGTGCATTTCATCTATCACAGACATCAACGACCATTGATATGAAACCTATTTTTCCAACATACATTTTTAATTTCATATCAATTCATCCTTCAATAAAATGATATTATTCAGTGTGTACATTTGGTTAAATTCAAACATTTGAAGATATTCCATTCATATTATTTATATATTAATAAAATCATATTGTGAGGAAATGGGTTTCAAACTCTTATGATCTCTGTTAACACTAAAAATTTATAACCAAAAACATAATGACTATAGGTATTCAATTCATAGACTATAATAGATAATTCCATATTTTGAAATGGGTAGTTCTTCTCATAATATTGTAACTTATGTGATCTATAAGAAACAACGTGATCTCTTTTCATGAGAACACACCCCAAACTGAATTATAAAGAATCATAGTTCACCGTATAACCTTATCCCGATTCCAAAAATATCAATATTGATTATAATGTAAGGTGAACATTATGTTCTTGAAAATAATTCTGACATTCATTGTTCCATTGGAGTTTGAAATTTTTTCATGAACAAACTATTATTGGTGAATATATTCATGGAAATTCATAAATACAACATCGATAATAACCATCTAGGACAAGAATAATTAATATCTCAAAATCATTATTTTAGGTTTCCCATTATATCACAGCCTCTATCATTTCTGGATGGACAAAAACCCGTTTTTCAGAGATATCATCACCTTGGAACAGTTCCTCTTTTATCAAAAAATAAGAGTAATAATGTTTTTAATATTGGAAATAATGTCACATGATACCCAATATTATCTATAATTTTATCCTATTCTCAACATTTGTTCTAGAATAGACAAGTGTTATCCAAAAACAACACCATAAAAAATAAAAATACATTTTAAATAATTAATTCAAAATTTCCAAAAACGTGGATGGATAATTTTTAAGACTAAAAGTAATAACCACAAACTTGTAATGGATTTATCAACTCCTAAAATATGTCTTTGGAAAATCTTATTTCTGAACTGATAATCAGGGACATCCTGATCACAACCCAATTTTATAGAATCACCAGGATCCCATAAATTGATCCAATAGATCATAAATTTGTAGATGAGGATATAAATTATTTATTATAAATTGGTTAAGATTATGAAAACCTACAAAAACAAAAAGAGTTTTGTCTAACATTTTCACAAACAAAATTGATATCACCCCTAGAGATGTACTTGGTTGAATGAAATATTTTTGTAAAACTCTTCCAACAATAATTTCATTTCTATTGATTCTTTTGGTTCCACACAGTTTGAATTATGTGAGATATTACTGATCCCGAGAAATATATCAATCGTAAAATCAACTTAACTTATGGGTGGAAACTGTAATAATTTATTTGAAAAAGTAGGAAACTAATAAACAATTATTTGAAATCCACTAAAAAAATCACCTCCACTGATGACAAGGTCAAAGATGGAAATTTTTATTATATTGTTATAACCACAACTTCAAACAAGTCTTTTGGATATTGCATTACATTTTGATCTACTCAAAACAGATGTCTGAAACCATCCTCAATTGTATAACTTACCCATATAGTATAATAGTCTATGTGATATTTGAATATTTCCTACCAATCCAAACACAATATTACATTCTATAAATCCATATCAATCATAGATCAATCCCAAATAAATTTAGATACATTGGTAGAAATTTAACATTAATTTAATATAATGTATCAATGTTATCTTTATCCAAGATGAGTTTTATGCTTCAAAATAGATCGAATTATCTCAACCTGAAAACCCATAGAATAAAAAACATGAGAGGCAATAAATGAATAGGATTAACCCATATAAAAATATGAATTATTAAGGGAATATTTCAAAATAAAATAACCTTTCACCATCAAAGGTCGATATTGATCATCCATTATCACATTCTTGGAACCATACAATTGATTATTCAATACACTCGTCTCTTTGTTATCCTATTTAGATTGAATTGATTGATGATTCATGGTATTCTATGAATCACAATGGCTTAGTCGATTATTATAATGAGTGATATTAAACTATAGTCATCCCATCGAAGCAAGAAATGTTTTTAAAACATGAAATGTGTCTCTAGAACCTAATCTTGGAGCATTGTGACAGTATTCTGGAAGATGACCCATTTGGTTGAAATTGTGGCATGCTCGAGGAGGTTCTATATAATCATGCTTGATTCTTTAGGGAAATACATTTGAAAATTCCCTGCTTACTTTTTGGCCTTGGAAAAATGTTAATTTATCCTATGGTCTGAACTTGAGGTGATTCACCTCCATGAAAATATGTTTTCCTCTTTCTATTGATCTTAGAGTTAGAGTTCCCATATGTTCTCGTGAGGACAACCATAGTTTATACACTTGGATTTATCGTCGTGTTTTTCTTCATTTTTACCATGTCATTAACCATATCCTCATAGACCATGATATGAAAGAAATATAGAAAAGAAGTAATGGATAGTTTCAATCCAGACTCAGTGTTTTGAAAGTCCTGAATGATGCTTTTAACCATCTCCTGGTTCACATATTCTACTGTTACAACTACATTCTCTATAACCTCATCTGGTTGGGTTTTATGACACATATAATCTTTTGTTTTCCCTAACCAAAATAAACACCAATTTATTCTAACTCTCATCCAATATAAGTCTTAGCAATTTCGAATTTATCAATTCCTACATATCACAAAAAATATCACCAAAATTAAACAGTGTTTGGTTTATAACCATTTTCTAAACAACCCTTTGATCAATAAAAATCAATTCAGAATATACTTTTTTGAAAAATCAACACTTTTTTGACTAAATCATCAATCATTACTCAATATTAAAAATTTACTCTTAGTGAGAAGTCATTTCAATGAGATTATTTCATTCTATTTTCATCGACTAAACCAATTATGATGAAGTTACAAATCCTAGATGTTTCTAGAAACACTAGTTTACCCAAACACCCTAGTAACATTATGTCAAACCTAAATACATTATCTACAACACTTTATGCTCTGCATTTCATGTTTTTATAATATGATATCTTTAATATGAAATTAGTAAATTATTAATAAGAATGATTTTCCAACATTAGGACTGAATTCCATGACACCATTTGTCATGCCCCTCCTCATTGGATATAGAAGAGGTGGGTCATGCTAATAGGCTCTTGGTTCCATATCTAAGACAACAAAAGATTGAAAATAAATTAAAAAATATTTATAAATAATAGGGGATGATTTTACCTTTTAAAATAAAATAACCAAAAAATATTACCATAACAAACCAAGGACTATATGATGTGTGAGTAATGAAAATACAATATAAGGGTAACACAATCAACAAAAATATCAAAGTAAAATACAGAAACCAAGAACAATAAAACTCCAAGCCATTGAAGAAATCAACTCTATATCTCCTAACTTTTTCCATGATTTAACTCAAAAATCCATTCGCATAGTATCATGATACATCACTAATGAAATAAAATAACATGACATTATCCATTTCTCAATATATCTCATCTGCATACACACCAAATTGCTCATGTTGGGTGTCAGTATAATCCTCAGCCGGATTTCTCCAATGGCATCCAAATCACACTGCTTGGATAGAAAAAGTTAGAACATTTATATAATGTAGTTTAATAAAGTTAAAGTTTTTCATATAAACCCCGAAATAAAATAAAAAATGTTTCTCCATGTGAAGAAACCTATCAAACCACTAAAATTATTTCCCAATTTCAATTTTATCATAACACACTAAATTCCAAATATCTTGAAATTCATGCCTATGTTATAATTTAATACTCACAAGGAACCTCTCATTGATCTACCAAGTCATTAGAAGGTAACTAATCCCTTGGTCAGGTACAAATTTTACCTAGAGAACCAAGTCATATTTCAACCTGGACCCATATGAAATATGAACACACATCATCATGTTTTCCCAAAACAAATCCAAAACCTTTTTCTAAAAGAAATTATTTCATTATAAAAATCAAAAAACAACATATTCCATGCATCAAAACATAAAAATAATTTTACATACCTATATTTGAAAACAATAACTGAAAAAAAATTTCTACAAAACAAACAAAATTTCATTATTTCACAAGATATTCACTAAATAGGTTTTCAAATAAGAATCCTGTATTGATTTATAAACTTAAAAAAGGTAATTTTTTTGAATTAAAATACAAACCTTAATTTTAAAATCAAGAGGTGTTGATAGATAACCCACATACAACTAAAATATTTTTAAAAATGAAGAATGATCCAAAAACATAAAAAACCTAGGTTAGATCTACATGATTCAACTTTAGATCTTTTTCATTTTATCCAAAATGAAAAGATCATGTTGTTATTATTTCTAAAAAACGTTGATGTGTCCATAAAATAATATATATGATTAAAAGGGAGATAAAAAGTGGGAATATAAATAAAAATCAATAATGGGAACATACGAAAGAATGTGGGAATCCAACGCACAAAGATTCGCCTACTAATCCTTCATATATCAATATTAAATGTCTCTCCATACATTCATGGAGTAAAATCATATTAGTGTATGATTTGGGTAAAATTATTAATTAGGTGGGTAAACCAAGTTTGATAAAAAAACCATATCTATTTTTTTATGGTGCATGGTTAGGGTGAAATGATTGGAAAAAATTGTACTAACTATGAGATAGCCACTACCTCAAAAAATCCTTCACATGATTGTCTCTAATTTTATGACAAACCATTCACAAAACTTGTTAAACCCATCTATCCATCATTGTATATATTCTCTGGGGTGTCCACATGGTTTGGAAAAATTGGGAACCCACCCAGTGCCCAATTGTTTTGTGGGATGGTTTCTTGGGAGGTGTTTCACAATTCCTACTGACAATATTCTAACTCCGAAACTCTAGAAAAGATAAAAAAATTTGAAAACACCTCAGAACCTCTAAAAAAATAACCCATTCACATTATATACTTCAAATAAATAAATAAATGGTCATGTATCTAAAACTAAGGGTTCACCCTTATATTAGTTAAAGAATATTATTTTATAATGTTCTGTAGACGAAATTTATGAATCAGGATGTCCGTTATAAAAATTTCAAGAATTATATATTTGATAGCTATAATAATTTTTCAATGTTCTAAGGGTCATTTAGATATTGATGTTAAATAGAGGAACAATGAAAGAGTGTGCTCCAATAACGTAAAAGCTTTGTGGGGGTGAATGATTATTTTTTAATAAATTAAAATTGTTGTGTATGGATGAAAGTCCAAGAATATGATGTTTATAAATGGATATAGTGGACCAATTAGCTTATTTGGTGTTCATTATTAACCAAATTTAATTTATTAATGGACTGGTGTATATAAGAAATTAATTTTTTAAAAACAATTGTCCTATAAATGGAACCTTTTTGATACCTTGTATAATATTGGATCCTATAATTTCATTAGATATACTTTTATTAAAAAATTATGTATTATATTATGGTATGTTTATATCAAAATATACACATTTCATGGTGTTTTTATGGTGGATTAGGAATATTATTGTAACACCCTATGATTGTAGAATTTTTTTCGTTTTAATTAAAATTGTATGAATAGTTTTGACACATTTAATAGAAGACTAAAATATTTCATGACATAATTGTTAAATACTGTTTAGAAATTAATTAAACCACTAGTATATTAAAATATTATAATTGAACATAAATTCATACCAAATAGGATGAAGAATACAAAATGTTTTAAAAAGGATATTTGAAAATAAAATCATGTTTTCTCTATATATTGTATTTTAATAAATATATATACTGTTATATATTTCAGAATTTAACAATTTTAAAATTAATTTCTATTTTTAATCGACTTTATATAATTTAGCATATGATAATAATTTTATTTTTTAAAAAAATTTAATTTTTAAGGGAGTAGTTAAACTTATAGATTATAGAAAAATTGCCACTTTTATGAAATTTTGAAAATATACGAGAAACCTAGATGTCTAAACCCATTTATATTGTTTAAATATTTATTAATTTGTACATTGAAAACCTATGTTCATCATTTTATAACATAAGTAAAATTGTATTCGAATTTAAAAATTATTTTGATACATTTTTTATTAAAATTCTCAATGGTAATATTTAGTGTGTGGATTTATTTTTAAGCCAAATAACTATTATTTAATTTATAATAAACCATTTTATATCATTAATGTGAATTATAATGATAAATATGTACTAAAAATTATTTTTATGCATAAAAAAATACATTTGGTAAAAATAATTTATATTTTATCAGTGGAAATATTAAAATTAACTTTTCGAAATTGTGAAATTGTATTTGATAAAATTTAATTCATAATTTTTATCGACATATTAATGTTTAGGTAAATTTTATTTTTTTACATAAAATTAATTTACCAAGGTAAATATTAGTTACTACGGTAAAACAATTAATTTTCAAATAATGAAACTTTTTAAAATATATGTTTCTTAATTAAGTAAGTATATATTAACATAAACTCTACTATAATGGTTATTTATATATATAAAAAATATCAAAAATTCGATTGTTAATTAATTTTAAATAATGTTTTTATCCCCCATACAATTAAAATGATATCCTTGCAGTAAAATAGTTTTTCTACATATTATAAGTTTTGAATTAAAAGTAATTTATATAATATTTAAAAATGTAAAAAAATTATGTGGATCCAAAATTTTGATTCATCAAATTTAAATTTTTTAATTACTACCATATTATTTTTTAGTAACAAAATAATCTCCAATATTAATTTTTAATCAAGATTAATAATATTAAAATGGGTAAATTAAGTATCTCAAAAGTTTTATAATTAAAAGGTCACTCAAAACTTTTATAATTACTTTTTAGGTATGAAATTCATACCCATATGTCTCACCAACCATTTATCCACCCAAATAACCTAACTCAACTAACCCATGAATCACCCTTGAGATTCCATTCTTACACCTTAATTAATAATGATTTTTATAGAAAATCCCATATTTTTACCTGTAAATTTTTCTCACTACAAACAATCATATCATCCCTATCTACCGCAAAGACTTTGAACATGAAATTTCCATTAACATTCCCTCTAAAAATACCTCTAAAATAATTCATAAGGTTTTATGGACTCATCTCATTCATTAAGAAGATAATTTGTAAGGTAAGGGTTCTGTAATTCCTCTTTTAGATACATTTAATTATTTTGTGATAATCACGTTTTAATTCCATTGGAATATTAATATATGTGTTCATAATTAATCCTTTAATATCCAAATTAGATAATATTTATGGATAATTCTCTTACCTAACATTAATCTCATTTCATTTTCCATTTTTGTAAGGCTTACATGCTGGAAAAATCACACTTTGATCCACTCCCTATCTTTTCAATTCATGATCTTCCCTATAGGATGGCTTCTGAATTCCATGTGATTAAACATTCATGTATAAGTAAAAAATAATTTACTATATAAATTATTCAATATTTATGAAAGTCTTTCATTATCTCACATTACTCTATTTTCATAGTCCATTTTTTATAGTTACCATGATGCAAAAAATCAAACCTTCATTCTCACTATACTACTTTAATTTCATGTTCTTCCATTACAGAAAACCATTTCATTTCCATGTAATTATACATCCACTTGTTTATCAATAATCTATTATTTTATATCAAATTTTAATTTAATGGGATATTATTATTCACACTCATGATACCCATTCCATTATCCTTTTGAATACACATCATAAATATTTGTTGATATGGGAATATTTATTTATATTCATGCTCATCCATTATATGCGATATGATTGATATCTTCCATAAAATGTAATGGTTTTGTATAATTCAATATTATTATTGAGTTATATTATTTCTCATTGAGCTTCATCTTTTATTTCAAATCGTGTACCGTAAATCTAACTTTGGAGATCATTTTAATTAAAATATTCATTATTGATGAGTTCTATTCGTTACTGAAAATTGTATTATATTAAGAACAATTCCCATCCTCCTTAATAATTTTTTCCTCCATATCAATATTTTACATTCCCATAGAGGTTATTATTTGTACATTGAGATAAAACTATTTATATTCTTATATTATCTTCATATTTCTAATCTCATATTTTAAAAATGTTTTTTTAATCGTTTCCAGTGTGGGATTACAATAAAATAATCTTAAAATGTTAACAAGGTTTCTATCCTTTCAAACTAAAAAAATTATGTTGTAATATAAATTCATGATGATAAAATTTAAGTATTCTTACAAGTATATTAGTAATGATTCATTATAAAATTAAATGTCATCAATGTTTTCTCACATAACATTTTGGAAAGCTTTATGTCTTATTTAAGCCTGCACAATTGGAAGCTCATCTATTTAAAATGTAAATATATTTCAAAATTTTTAACTTCAGCTTTAAAATAATACCTTTCCTTGTAACTATAACGTTATCTTTTATTCCAATGATAAATATTATTTCAAAAACACTAGTTAATGATTTAACCACTATTTTTCACTTTTTCACAAATGGACTTTTTCTATTGAAATTATTTTTTCTAAATAAATCTATAAATATTATTATAAAAAATATTTTATGGTGTTTTTTTGGGATCCTTTACCATTTCCGTACTTGAGTTCAATTTTTTGACACCATATAGAAGTAACTTCAAAAACACAATTTTCATTTCTAGGGTTCCTTATATTGTTGTTAAAGGTTTTTTTTTTCAGGAAAATGCAAATGTATGGATGATGATGGGTTGGGTCCCATATCTCCGTCCAATGTATTGGATAAGGATTAATATCTCAGGATATAAGGAATTGAGTAAGGAGTTATATCTACATTATGGGAGTCATGTAAGTAATTTTTCTCCACAATGGGAATTAGGTAGTTATTGATGCTCCACTATGAAAATCAAGTTTTGATGCCTTCTCATCTACATGAATTGGGTAGTTATTGATGATACCCTATGGTAATAATGTAGTGTTCTTAATTGACTATGTGAATTAGGTAGTGATTACTACTCCACTATGTTACAAGAATTAGTAGGTGAATGATACTCAATTATTTTATGTTTATATATGGTCATATTTCTTCCAAGTTTTTTAATAAGAGACTGTCTATTTCTATGTTTATTTAAAAAATTCATATTACATGATCTAAATATATGTAAAATTATTACATGTCGATTTAATGAATTTATTATTATTTTTTATTTTCTTCTATGACTTGTTTTCGAAAACCATTCATGTGTCTTATGTTACTATTCCATGATCCCTAATGATAAATCATGTTTTATGATTTTCACTAATGATCCCTTGATATATTTTACCACCCTTACCCATGGATCCCCTCATTTTTAGGATACGATATTTTTGACTAGTTTAGAGGTTTCCCTTGATGATAATTTTAGCTAAACCCTTTCTTAAATTTCCATTCCATTGGTCAGGAAGATAAATGTATCTTGTCGCACCAGATCATTTAAAATAATATTATCTTATTATTTTATCATACATTGAAACTTTCTATCAATCTGTGGACCAATTTTGTTTGAAAATTTTACATTTTGTTGATGAATTAATTCATTGCCCTTGACAGCGTATGGTGCATGTGTAGGGCTGGAAATCATCTTTTTTCATTATCAGAAAGCCGGTTTATAGGGGTTGCCGGGACCCAAAGATACAATCAAAACATTTCAAAATTCAAAAAACCACCCATCAAAAGAAACCGCGTAACTCCTCGAGCCGCGAGCCCACGCGCTGCCACGAAACCCGGGATCACCTGCCACCGCCTCATCATCCTCGAGATACGCCCCTGATGTGACCGGAAAACCCACTTTCACCGGGACACCGACGAGGTTCACCGGCTCCCGTCGACTCCATCACCGACGACCATCGTCGGCCACCGTCGACCGTCGTCGTCTACCGTCGACCATCGTCGTCACCAACATCATAGACCTTCAGCATCCATCGACCTCACTGGTACAAACATCAGCAGCGCACAATAGATCATCGGTGTAGGCCAAAGAAATCACAACATACAGAAACTTCCACTCACACAAAAACATCATCCTCGAAACAATGAGGAACAGAATCAACCCATGCTCGCGAAGACGCATGAACATCAAAAACTGCGGCATGAAACCACCAGATCCATCAATGAAACAGAAACACAAATTCACCCATCCAGGAACCAGAAGCAGGAAGGACAGAAAGAAAAAAACAGAAAAACACACAAAACCGAAAAAGGACCCAGTAAAAACCAGATCTAGTTCCGAAACCCTGTGCCACCAACCTTCAGACCCCCGGAAGCCACGCCCCTCACCAGATGCCTGCGACCACGAACGGTAAGACTCCCTCAACCCACGGACTCTGGGACTCGGTTGTTCGACGCCTGCATCGCCGTGAAAGAAGGCTGAATGAAGCGCACCGTCATGGACACTGAGCCAAGGAAGTCCCCGCTGCGAACCACAAACAAGGAAGGGGAGGAAGCGACGCCTGACCAGGGTGAAACTAGGAGGCTGCGCCGGGAGAGAAAACCCTCGCACTGCGTCGCCCCTTACGGGCTCATATCAACTCTATGGCATGATAGGTGTGCATGTGTAGGTCATATTCAAAGTTGCGTGACATTGCTCGGGTCACCGTGCAGCATGTCTCATGTTCATGAAAAATAAATAAAATGAGTTATAAGGATGGATTTTAATAATTATGGTAATGGTTATTATTATTATTATTATGTTCACCAAGTTTATTAGTATAAGGTTATTATTATTAAGTTATTATGATTAACATTCTATTATATTTGAAAAGTATATTAGGTTTATTAATACCATATTAAGTATATTATAATTTTAATTATGATTATTAATAATAATATCTATATTGTTCATATTAATCTATTTTAATTTTTTTATATTATTATTATTATGGTTAAAATATTATTATTTTCATGTTTATTATAATTGTCATGAAGTTATTATGAATAATATTACTATTATCATTGGATATTATTAAAATTATTATTATGTTAATTATTATTTGTTAATGTTTTATTTATTTTATAATCATTTATTTTATTTATTTATGTTATATTTTATTTCTTTATTTCTTTTATTTTATTCTATCAAACCCTAACTCTTCATCTCCCTTACCATTACCCCTTACGCAGATGGCACCCCCTACCTTCCAAGTCGTGCTCCACCTGCTTAACCTGCCCGGTGCGTAGTGCCTTGGGCGACTCTCCTCTGGTGTGGCGAACCTCTGACTGGAATCCCTCCCTCCCTCCTCATGTGACGACCCTCCCCCTCCTCTACTTTTGAAACCCAGCCTCCCCCCTCTCTTTTTCATGCGACCTGGCCGACCGGGAGCTCCGGCATGCCGCTCTTCCCCTCCGACGACTGAAACACTTCCCACTTTGCTGTGTGAATCCTTCCAGTGAGCCTCTTCCCCATTTCCATTCCCTTATTTTGTTTTTTTATTTCATGGGGTTCACATTTTTTGCCAAACCCTAACATTTTTTGATGTTCTCGTTTTGATTGATTTTTGTTATTTCTGGTTCTTTGGGTTCTATCGACACCAGTTTTAACCACTGCATTCAAGGGAAGTGGGGTCGCCTTGGTTTTTGGGTAAAGATTTTTTAATTTATTCATTGTTTCTTAATTGTGATTTATGAGTTTAACTATTTTTGAGTTTTCATCATCTTATTTTGGGTGAGAATGTTTTTTTGGAAACATATTACCTTGTGTTTTATTTTTATATGGTATGATTGTGTGAAATGAGGTGCGTTTTGGATATAAATCCATTTTATATTGCATGGTTGTATTTTATAACTTGTGAACATGATTTAATAGATCTTTCAAGGGATTCAAAAGATATTTCTGTATGGTGTTGGTGCATTTCAGTTCACCATCGACATTTTGTGGTGTCATTTCCATTGAAGGTGAGTTTTAAATCATATTTTTTTTTGTTTTATAACATCTTTATTATTGCATTTTATTTGTTTTAAGATTTATAATATTTGTTGTATAGAACGTTGAACTATGATTTATGGTTTCTAGTTGTGGGTTTCAAGAATGCCTACATGTGTATGCATAAGGTGAGGCACATATATATAAATTCCCACTTTGTACATATTCTCTCATAGCACTTCGAATATGTGAAATGAAGTTATGTTTTTTATATATAGGTGTTTAAATGCTTGTGCATGGAAGTGCACGGGGTCAGTTCGAGTGGTCGTTGACAAGTAGCGGTATGTTCGAGGTAGGTCCCTTCTGCCCTGATCATTAATTAGAATTTCCATAATTGCATGGTGTTTTATTAAAAGTGCATCTTCTTCTTCTTCTACATGAAATACATATGCAATATATATATATATATATATGTAAACGGTTTTGGTTCTAGAAAATTGACTTCATTAATGTTTTTAACATAAAGAGGGTATTTCCAGAGATATATGGTCTTCAGCCGATTTTGTTGTAAAAGTTAAATGACACATTGATATCCATAGAAGTTTCAAAATGATCTCCAAAATTGGTTTTGGGTGAACATGTTTTCTAAATAAAAAATCATTCTTGTGGAGTAATGAGGCAGGTTTGGCACCTTTAAAATGAAGATTGAAAGTGAAAAACCCCTCTTAAAGAATTCCCCATTATTTTAGAAAGATGATGTGTACGTTAAATGTGTGATTTGTGATATATAGATAATGAAAAGGATTATGCGATGTTATATGAAATAGAGAGGGGAATGCACTTAAGGGGGGAGAATAGTAGTGAGAGGTTGAATGGATTTTGGATAAATAAAATTTTATGTTAACTAATTTGCTTTGATAAAACCTCACCACCCTTTGAAATAGAGCACAACAGCAAACCTATGTATCTAAGTGGGAGACTAGGAAAAGTACCCTAGATGACACGACATGGGTTCATCCTGGTTTTTCTAGATGGAATAATGAATCAACACTAACTAAAAATATTAAGTACTTAGGTTTGTGGTCTTTGAAGCGACGTTTACTGAGGGTCATGGTCTTTTAAGCCACGTTTTCTGAGGGTCTTGGTTTCTAATCCATGTTTCACTGAGGTAAAAGGTATCTAGTTTCCCACTAGTGCTAGATACCTATAAAGAATACCCATAGTTCTCTTTTGGGACATGATTCATGTGATGTAATTTTTATTTAAGTTGTTTCATACTTGAGGTCTTATTTGTGAAAACCATATTTTAATCCAAACAGTTATCTTTTCATTTTGGAACGTTAATGCATGCTAGAAACCCATTTTGAAAATATAGTTGGATACAAATACTTTACTTGAAATGCAAACTCGTAACTTGAATTTTAAAATAAGGAAAACATTATTTTATTATATCTTATTTTCAAACTGGAATAATAGTATTTCTTACTAACGGTAGGGGAATATGAAATGGTTATATTTTGGCATTCCTACATAGAAACCCAGTGTTCATGTGTACATTATTTTTCAGTTGCAGGTTTCAGTCTTGAATCGTTTTGGTGAATGAATGTAGTTTACGTTATGTGGTGACCCATAGGGTCACCTGAGGTATGTCATGTCATTTCATTTTTTTATTTTTCCACTACCAAGTTGTTATGTTTATTTTCCCTTTATTTATCTACTTGTTCAGTTTATGTTTATTTAACATTGTTATGGGACAAATCATTCCTAAATGGTTTATTTTGATGCCCAACACTAATTTCCAACCCTGGGGGATCGGGAACGCCCTTCGGGGCATGTCACGGACCGGATTGGGTGACCTGTTTAGGGTCGACCCATGTTGGTTCGTGACAAAATGGTATCATAGGTAAAAAATGGGAGGTGTTTTGGAAGTTGTTTTGGTATCTTTATAACTCTTTTTGGAATTTTAATTAAAGAGTGTTTTACAATTTGAAAATTTATATCTTTAATGATAAGTGACTTTTTAAAATTGTTAGGGAATTTGGCCTTTAGGATGAATGATCTGTTTTGGAAATGAGATGTGTCTTGAATTAACCCTTGGTACTCTAATGGTGCATCACATATATTGAGGTACACATGTGGCATGGGGATAATTGGAGGTATGTGTGGATGGTTGCATGAGCTAGAACAATGGTATATGTATATTCAAGACATCATATGATATCGATTCGGGGTACTTAACTTTTTTTGATTGAGGAAAAATTGTTTTCAATAAGGTATTTTAAATGTTTTGAAAGGTGAGAAAGCTATTGTTTAGTGTTCCCTTCTCATTTTTGGCATCATTTTTCGTGGGATCATGGATTTGACATAATAACATCTGGTAGTAATAGTGATTTGATTTTGAGATTTAGTTTGTGATTGAGGTGTGGAATTTTGATTTATGATGAATTTTGATTCGGATTTTTTCCCCTTGATTTTGAGTATGTTGTCTAAAAAAGCCCTAGAGGTTTCTAGTGAGTCTCCTATAATTGTTGGTTCTACCCAGACTCTTAGCAGAGTGGTTGAATTGATTCCTTTTTGTTTTTTTCTATCTTCTATGGTGATCATGATATATTGAAGGTAGTGTACTCGCTTGGTGAAATCGTTTGTGTTTTTAGGTTATTGGAAACTCCCAAAGCTATGTGAGCCAATTATGGTTCGATTTCATTCGATGGTTCTACTTTGGATTGGTGTGGGAGAAAATACCATCATCATTGCATGATGTTATGTCTTGGTAGGTGTTTGAGACCACCCTCATTTGAAGGTTTATAGCTGAGGAAGTGGAAGCGAGGAAAGTGGTATAGCTTATGAGTGTCCTGTAAGGCCAACAGATAGTGAAGGCTTACATCGGGCATTTCATAGTGTTGATTCCCTTTTCTCTAGAGGTAGCATCGTGAAATCTGTTAAAGTATCTCTTGTGTGGGGTCTCCATCTTGGGTTGAAGGTCCAATTCGTTTTGGTGCTTGGTAAGGTTCCCCATCGAGTGAGGAGAGAGAACAGGAGGAACCTGTCTCATACATGTTTTCTTGTAAATTCTACCTTCTATTAGTCAGGCCACTCTCTTGTTCGGTTCGAGTGTGGCCATTTTGGGTAATTTAAGCCGCCTTGTCATCATCCATTGAAGGGTTGTCATCAGTCTAGAAATTTGGGACACTTGGCTAGGTTTTGTTAGCGGCATCACCAAAAGGTGTCTCGATCGGAAGATGTCAGCTCATGAATGTGGGGCAGCAGATGCGTCAAGATGTCATAGCTCCAACCATGAGTCTCGGAGTGAAGCCTTTCACATAATCCGAAATCATGTGGTGTGGTGCACCTTGGTATAACTTTTGTCTTCAGTGCTAAAATATGGATGGTTCTAATTCCTCTGCTATAACTTCCTCATCTTTAAAGGTTTTGTTTTTTGTAAGAGGCAAAAATGTCTCTTTTTCTCATTGTTCTCTTTGTTCTTCGAATACCCCCACATTGGTTGTAAAAAAGGTGTGGTGATATTGTTTTCTTGTAATTCCAGAAGTTGTGCCTCCTCAAATATAATCATTGAATGTTTCTTCTTAATGGATATGAGTCTGAAGATGATTGTCTCTCTTGTGCGGTGAGCTCTTTTTGTGACCCGTTCTTTTTTAGGATGTTCTTATTTTGGAGACACATGAGTCTTTGGAAAAAATAAATTTGGGTTTGGTCCACTATTTGGTTTGGGGAATTTCCTTGAGGACCCCATGTGGTGCGGGTCTGGTTTATGAGGAGAGTTCATGGGTCATTTTGTGATGGGATTTCTAGTATCGGTCTGTGCTAATTTTCTTATGTTGGTCAGTTCTTAAATGGTGGGAAGACCCACTTTGAATCATGTCATGCCTTCTTCGAAGATTAGTTTTTGTGGTTGTTTCCTATTGGATCATGTTAACAGTTCCAGAGTTATCACGTACTGAGAGTCTCAATGTTAGTTGAGCTAGTAGGGTTCTTGTGGTAGGGAGAACCCGCCTCATTTCCTGATGGATCTTCTCTTTGCAGTTTCCCTTAGAGATGGTCAGGTGTGACTGATGGAGTGAAAAGTCCCACCGATTTTGTGATTTTGTTAACCTCATTTAGTTTCAATCTCGAGTTTGATTCCTCATTTGGCTTGGTGACTTTTTGGGGGAACAATTGTTTTCTGGTGGGG
Organism: Viscum album; assembly: GCA_963277665.1. Classification (NCBI taxonomy): domain Eukaryota; kingdom Viridiplantae; phylum Streptophyta; class Magnoliopsida; order Santalales; family Viscaceae; genus Viscum; species Viscum album. Next base: position 1,024,320,080 of record OY728137.1, read on the forward strand.
AGAATTGTCACACCCAATCATTTAAAATAAAATTATTTTATTATTTTATCTGACATTGAAACTGTTTATCGAGTTGCAGGCCAATCCTGTTTGAATTTTTTTCGTTTTTTTATGAATTAATTCTCTTTCCTTGATAGCGTTTGGGGCATGGGAAGGGTGTATTCAAAGACACACGACGTTTCCTGGGTCATTGTGTGGTCTGCCTCATGTTCAAGACAACTAAATAAAATGAGTTTTAATGATGTATTTTAATAATTATGATCATGGTTATTATTATAATAATTATTATTATGTTCACCAAGTTTATTAATATAAGGTTATTATTATTAAGTTATTATTATTAACATTATATTCGTTTAGTTAAGTATATCATTTTTATTAATATCATATTTAGTTTATTATAACATTTTCTATGATTATTATTAATAATATAAATATTTTTCTTATTAATCTATTTAAATTTTTATTATTATTATTATTATTATTATTATTATTATGGTTAATAATATTATTATTATCAAGTTTAATAAAATTATTTTTATGTTATTATGGAATATATTATTATTATCATTGGATTTTATTAAAATTTTTATTATGTTTATTATTATTTCTTAATGTTTTATTTCTTTTATATTATTTTTTTCTTTCCTTATTTTCAATTTAATTTACTTCATTATTTTATTTTCTTTCTCTCAAACCCACACTCCTCATATCCCTTTCCCTTACCCCTTATGTGGCTGGAACCCCATATCTTCCGCATCATGCTTCGCCTGCTCAACCTGCCTTGTGGGCAGTAACATTGCCGGCTCTCCTTAGGTTTGGCGAACCTCTGACTGACCACCCACCCTCCCTCCCTGTGCGATGACCCTACCCCACCCTTGCTAGTGCATCCCAGCCGCCCCCCACTCTTGTTCACGTCACCTGGCTGACCAGTAGCTCCAGTGTGCTGCTCTCCCCCTCTGCTGACCGAACCTCTTCCCGCTTCGGTGTGCATATCCTTCCAGTGAGCATCTTCTCCCTCCCCCTTCCACTATTTTGATGTTTTGTTTGATTACATTGGGTTCAAAATTTTGGTAGAACCCTTACATGTTTTAGGGTTCTCATTTTGATAGATTTTTGTAATTTAGGGATTTTTGGGTTCTATCAAAGCTGGTTCCATCCACTACCATCTAGGGAAGTGGGCTCTCCATGGTTTTTGAGTAAGGATTTTTGAATTTCATCATTTTGGATTAATTGTGAATTAATGGTTTTATGATTTTTGAGATTCCATCAATATATTTTTGGTGTGAATGATGTATGTCCAATATATTAACTTGTGTTTCAATTTTATATGGTATGTTTTTGCGAAACGTGGTCCGTTTTGGATATAAATCCATTTTTTATTGAATGGTTGTATTTTATAACTTATGAACATGATTTAATAGATCATGCAAGGGCTACAGATGATATTTCAGTATGGTGTTGGTGTGTTTCGGTTCGCTGTCAATGATTTGGGGTGTCATTTACATTCAAGGTGAGGTTTATATCATATTGTTTGGCTTCATAATATCTTAATTAGTGCCATTATTTGTTTTAAGGTTTAAAATATTTGATGTGTATCATGTGGAACTTTTCTTTATGGTTTCAAGTTGCGTGTGCCAAGAACGCATACATGTGTTTGCATAAGTTGGGGCATATAAATATATCAATGCCCTTATTGTACATATTTCCTCATGGTGCAGGGAATATGTGGAATAAAACTAGGGATGTTTACATATATATTTATAAATTCATGTGAATTAAAGTGCTTATGGTCAGTTCGAGTGGTCGTCGACAAATAATGGTATGTTTGATGTAGGTCCCCAATGCCCTGATCTTTAATTAGAATTTCCATAATTTCTTGGTGTTTTATTAAAAGTGCATATTCTTCTTCTACATAAAATAAATTTGCAATATATATATATATATATATATATTTGTAAATGGTTTTTGTTCTTGAAAATTGATTTCTTTAATGTTTCAAACATAAAGAGGGTATTTTCAAAGACACATGGTCTTTCGGCCAATTTAGTTGTAAAAGTGAAATGAAATGTTGTTTTCCAATGAAGATCCAAAATGATCTCCAAAATGGGGTTTTGATGGATATGTTTTATAATGAAAAAAATAATTCTTGTGGAGTAATGAGGCATGTTTGGCACCTTGAAAATGAAGAGTGAAAGTGAAAACCCCCTCTTAAAGAATGCCCTATTATTTTAAATACATGATGTGTACGTTAAATGTATGATTTGGGATATGTAACTAATGAAAATGCTTACACGATGTTATATGACATAAAGAGGGGAATGCGCTTAAGGGGGGAGAATGGTGGTGAGAGGTTTAATGGATTTTGGATAATGAAAATGTTATGTTCACTAATGTGCTTTGATAAAACCTGACCACCCTTTGAAATATAGTACGATGGGAAACCTGGGTATCTAAGTGGGTGACTGGGACTAGTATGATAGACGACATGGCAGGAGTTCATCCCGGTTAGTCTAGTAGGATTAGCGAAACAACAGTAACTAAACATATGCATTGCTGAGGTTCGTGGTCTTCTAAGCCATGTTTACTAAGGGTTGTGGTCTTTAAATCCTCGTTTCTTTAATGTCATGGTTTCTATGCCATGTTTCACTGATGTACGACGTCTCAAGGGTCCCACATGCACTAGATACCTATAGGTATTACAGATGGTGCTCATTTGAGACATGCTGCTTGTGATGTAATTCTTATTTCATTTGTTTCATACAAGATTTTTTCTCGGTAAACACCATATATTAATCCAAACTAGTTTCTTTTCATTTTGAAATGTTAATGCATGATTGAAACCTATTTTGAAAATGAGGTGGGGGAGAAATGATTTACATGAAAAGGAAAACTGATTATATGAATTTAAAAAGAAGGAAAATCGTTATTTTATTATATCTTATTTTCAAATTGGCATAATTGGATTTCTTACTAAAGGCAGGGGCATAGGATGTGGTTATATTTTGGATTCCTACTAAGCATCTCGGTGCTCATTCCTACGTTACTTTTGAGTTGTAGATTTCAGTCTTGGATCACTTTTCAGAATGAGTGTAGTTTATATTCCGTGGTGACCCATAGGGTCTCCTAAGGTATGTCACATTGCTTCATTTATTCTTTTTTCCTCAACCAAGTTGTTCAGTTTATTTTCCCTTTATTTATCTTCTTGTTATGTTTATGTTTATTTATCTTTTTATAAGCCAAATTGTTCCCAAATGGTTTATTTTAATGCATGGCAGTAGTTTTTAGCCCGTGGGAATCGGGAACACCCTTCGGGCCATGTCGTGGACTTGATCGGGTGACCGGTTTAGGGTCGACTCGGGTTGGTTCATGACATATCCTATCAAATTTATATATATTTTGAAAAGGATCACATGAATATAGAAATTTCAACACGTGTTGGGGAATAATATTTTAATGTATCTGGGGTGCAGTAACAAAAATACTTTATTCCTTGGGTTGTCCTACTATTTTTGATATATACTATATAAAACATGGAATTGTTCTTATATTGTTAAATATTTAGTATGAATTAATATAGTTTGTATCAAATTAAAGGTATAGATGTTTTTTAGATTAGTTTTTTTACCTTTGGGGTTAGGTTTAGAGAAAATAAGTTTAAATAATAGAAATTATTCTATGTATAGGGTTTCAATGTCCTATTATTTCACTATATATGTCCCTTAAATGTATAATATGTTTGGTATCATTCTCCAAAGGACATGATGAACTTAAAAAAACCATTATAAATTTAGTTAAATATATAAATATTAAATATAACTTCTAAATACTAGACTTATAATTAGTAGGCATGAATATTAGTAACCAAAACATGAAATGTTGTTATAATAAAAATATTTTTACTTTCAAAACTATTGAAATTAAATTAGTATATCTTAAAAAATTAAGAATATCAGTTTAGGTTTAAAAATATATTTTTGTAAAGTTGGTGTTTTATTTTAAGAAAATGAGTATATTATGAGTGAATAAAAATAAAATATATTCATATTATAAATAATATATTACTAATAAACTATGTAGTAATATATATAAAATAAGAAGAATAAACTGTTAAAAATTTAAAAAACTATTATCCAATATGAATAGTTTTTCACAATATTTTTAGATTTTATTTAAATAATGAATAACGAAATATTTACAATATATTTTTAAAAAATAATAATAATATAATATTAAGTTGATATTTTTATATTTTTCTAAAATAATAGATTTTTATATGAATAGTGAAAAATATAATTTTTTAATAAATTTTATATTATGAAGTCTCATGTATATGAGAATAACCTAAAACATATTAAATATTTTTCATTAAGAATTTAGGTTTTATAAGTAACAATATTTATTTTAAATTATTAAATTATAATTATAGAACTATATTCTATGTTTTATAACATTAGTAATATATTCTAAAAAAAATTAAAATATTATACTTTTATTTTTTAAAATTAATTTTTATCACATTGAACAAATTGAGACAAATAAATTTTATTACATATTTTGAATTACACTATCAAAATTATATTATAAGGGAAATTTTATTTTTTATAATAAAGTATAAATTTCTCATGTTAAAACTAGTTATCATTTTGAAAACTAAAACAATAAAATTCAAAAACCGTAGAGGTAAATGACATTACATGTTTAAAACATGTTTTTAGGTTTTTATTGGAGGTGAGGTTCAAAATTATCTCTTCTCTACTCCACTATTAGTCAACTTTTCATGGATTTTTCTTGATGGTGACTCCCATTTTTGAAATATTTTTGGAATTAAAAAAATTTCAATCATTTTCACTTATAAAAGGGAAAATCTTTTTCTCAATTCCCCTCACAAAAATTACCACTATTTTTTCAAAAAACATTTAAAAAATCTACTCTACACTCTTATACACCTTGATATGGTTATTTTCATCTTAAAATACCATCCTTAAGAGGTTTCATATGCTTCTCAGTGGTGACAATACAATAAGTGAGGTATATGTTCTGAACTAATCTTTATTTAGTCTATGTATTTATATGATTTTCTTCTTCCTGAAATTAAATTTCCCCATCATAAAATGATATCACATATATAATTATGATGTTGGTATTTTATTTAATGATGGTACATGCATTGACAACCCTCCCCCCATTCATTAATAAAAATAAAAACATGAATCTTTTGTTGTATCGACTACCCCTCCATGAATAAAAAAATTTCATTTTCTATCACTTCTAAACATGTTTTCTTTCATTATATTATATGAGAACATATGAAATATATATATAATTAATATATATATATATAAATCATTAATATTATTATTTTTGGATAACATAAAATGTAATGATCATTATAACATAAACTATGATTTATGGTTATGAAATGATGACCTTTGGGATAAAAATTAATATTAACACCAATTTTACAAAAAATAGTTAAATAACAGTCAAGACTATTATTACATTATGTTGAAAAATATTACATAAATCTGACACATGGAATAATTTTTTTTAGTGAATAGTAATAATTGGAAGTATATGAATTGAAACTGGTAGTTAATATCTATATCATTATAACACAAGAGGTTACAACACATCCTTGGAAATAAAGGGTAAAGGTATAGGACTTGGTAACTCTAAATATGTTATTTTGTTATAGAATTTATTATTCAAATTAATTTTTTTCTATGAAATTCTATTTTGAATGATTTTATCTATTAATTTATTGGGATTTTTTATCCCAATCCATTTCTCTAAATTAAATTTATTTTCACATATTTTGGAAATAGTGGATTCTTTTTTAATACGGACAATGTATTAGTAGTTTTATAATGATCAAAAAAATATTTTTAAAAATATCTTCCCATGAATTTGTTTTATTCATCATCATCTAATTTTTACTGAGAATAAAATGGAGAAAGTACAAGGAAACAAGTTCCGCAAGGAAATTCCAAAGAAAAAGATAATCATGGGGTCCTAAAATAGAGATGGCCTAGGGTATATCCTCTAAGTATATTAACACCCTTCGAATTCAAACTATACATGTCATGAAAGAATAAACACTCAGTACCAGGTATGTCCATTGAAGCTAGGTAGTCTGTAGCTTTATAACCCTCCTGCCACATATGAGAAACTTTGATATCTCTTCCAATGATGCCCCAACATTTTCTAATGTTATATGATATCAATGAATGATTAATACCATTCCAATTAATTGAATTTTTCAAGAGCATAGAATCACGTTGAGATTCATTAATCTCCAAAATTCCTCTGCTTACAAATTTTTAGACTTGTGAGTAGATCCATTGCCTCAGCATGAAGCAACATACCCTATCCTAGACTAATAGAGAAATATAGGAAGACAAATCCATCACTTTCATGCAGAACACCTCCCCCACGAATCAAACTGTCGACACACAATCCATCATTGTTGATTTTCTAACCCCTTAAAGGGCGGTGCCAACATACCTAGTTTCCCAGATGTTGATCAAACCAATTTGATAAAATCTGTGAATCTGGAATTAATTTCTATAGTGAAGGTATATCCCTCCATTTTCATAAAGCCCTGATGATGTCCATGAGTAACGTTTTGATCCTGTAGATAATAAACCATCTTTTTGAAACCACTCCCTTATATATAAATTTATTTCTTGCCTGCCATAAACACCCGAATCCGACATGAAGGATAATAGAGTATGCTACTATTTCAATACCTCTAACACCTGATCCATGATAACAGTGATCAAGAATGGACTGGTTATCCATTGTTGGAAAAGATATAGCAGTGAACTCTCTAAAATAATCCAACACTGCATGATCCCATTCACTATCAAAGAACATATGCTCCAAGATTTCTTCTATATGTGTCTTACAGAAAACACATCTAGAAATAATGAAAATACCACATTGTTTAACATTTTTCTCTGTAGAAACAATACAATTTCCGATCTTCTAGGATAAAAAGTTATACTTTATGGGGAAAGCTTTAACATGGAGGGTTTTATTCCATGCATTAAATGTATCTTTCATATTCAGGGTCTGGCTATAGCACTTCATTGTGAAAAATCTAGATGATGAACGAGTAAAGAATCAATTATCTAGGTCATAGGATAACTCTATGAGGTTGAAAATGTCGTGCTGGTTTCTCTCCAAAAATGCATTAGTAAAATCATTGAATTGAAATGCCTCCTTGAAAGAAATTATTAGAGCATGGAGTCTCAGATACCCAATATTCACCCCACTCCAATTGTGATGCTAGAAAAAAATATCGCCCATCCCAACAAGCCAATGAGAAAAGGGTCTAAGAGATTAAACTATTAAACAAATCCATGGCCAAAAAGTGGAGGCACAACTATTCAAAAAACACGTATCCCCCACTAATATTCCATTCATGGATCTTACCCAAAACATTCATCCTTTCAGAACCTCCCATGAAAGATTTTCTTTCCTACATGTAAGAGTATCCTCAAGACAGGAAATGCTTATTCCACCATCAGGCACCGGATGAGCCATCTTGCCTTAGGACACCAAATGCCTATTACCCATAACATTTGGATCCAAAATGAAATTGACTATATTAATGTCAATGTTTTTTATCACCCGCTTTTTAACATTGACAAAAGAGAGAGCATGGATAGGGTTGGCCATAATCACACTATTAATCAACGTTATTCTTCCTCTGAATGATAAATATATATTTTCTAGTTGATAACCCGATCCATTACATTATTGATAAGATAATGAATATCACAGATTCTACGTCTCCCAAAAAATGGGGTCTTCCAACTTTTCCATGGGGAAAATCCCGTTCTACATGTCCAATATATGTCCAAAAGTTGATATATGACCGGGGGTACAACTGCTGGAAATATTGAAATAGATTTTTTTATTAATCCTCTAAATAATCTAATAGAAATACTCATTAAAACCCCTATTTAATCCTCGCAAAGATTGTCTTAAAGAATTCGTGGAAATTATAGTGTCTTCTAAAAACATGAGATCAGAAACTGAATGTGACCCCATCCTACCTCGATACTATAAAATAACCCCATTATATAGGCTCCAATTAAAAGTAATACAGATAATAACCATTAAAATGATAACAAAACTCGGGGATATTGGGTCCCCTTATCAAAGTCCCTTGGTAGACATAGAAAAACCATAGTTCCTACCCATAAAAGATACATCCAACCAAGAATAATAAAACCAATGAAAAATTATATCAATGTTCCATGATGAAAAATCCATACCTGCCAATATTTTTTTTATAAAAACTCATTCTACATGATCATAATATTTGTTCATACCAAGATTAATTAACACATTTTATCAATGGGTTTTTAGATTGATAACACATGCCATTTATAGTGCTAAAGATATAGCCCATGAATAAAATGACCTCTTACAAAACTATGCTGTTCCATTGAAATCCATTTAGACAGCTAAACAAAAAACTGAGTATTGATAATGCTAGAAAGGATGTTTTATGGAAAATTACACATAAATATATGAATAACGTGAAGGATATATACAGGTTTACTATTTTTAGGAATGTGCAAAATAGTGGTAGCACTAGAAACATGAGGAAACTGGCCACCTCAAAAAACTCTTGGATTTCCTTAATAAGATCATACTTAATAACCTCCCATGAAGACTTATAGAAAGAGGAAGGGAAGAAATCCATACAAGCATTACAATCTGGATTAATTTTAATCATAGAATCAAAGATCAATTTCTCCTACGGAATAAACCTAATATCATCATTATCTCACTCAAAAACAAAGTTTGGGACCACCACAAAAAGATCTGGGGGTTCCCATGGATATCCATTAGGTAGTTGGGAATTTGGACCAGCCAAAAGTTCAATAAGGTGAGATCTAGCTAGGGATATGATAACATCCATGACCTCTGTAAAAGATCAATCCTCAAGTAAAATATTATGACTAAATAACCTTTTCCTCTCCTTAATGGAGGCATGGAAGTACTATGTATTTCTATCTCCCTCTTTTAACCACTTAATTCTAGCATTATCCCTAACCAAATGCTCTTGTTTTATGATCTTCTAAACCATTTAATATTTTTTGTTTGTAATATCCTCATAAACATGAACATTCTAGTTTTACTATGGACATTGTTATAGATGATCAACTTCTATAAAGACATTCTGCAGATCTCTTTCCTGGGGAGGGAGGTTTTTGGACCACTCCTATAATCTAATCTTGAGGAATTTAAAATTGTTAGGAATTAAATTCCATGTGTGTCATTGAGAGGGTTCATTCCAAGACTCCCTAAAGAAATCATGGAAATATGGATTATCATCCCAACATGGATAATATCTGCATCTCATGTAATGATCATTACTAAAAGATAAAGTGATCAGTATATGAGAATGATCTGAAATACCTCACACCAAATGTGCCACCTTAGTGTTAGCATACATTGAGATGAAATTAATATTACCCTAACATATTTCCAAGGGACTCCACAATTTGTGATCCCCCCTTTGATTATTACACCGTGTAATCTTTTCACCAGAGAAACTAAGATCATGAAGCCCTTTCCTATCCATGAATTGAGTAAAATGAAAGCTAGCCAACCTGAAAAAAGGAAAACTCCCATTTTTCTCATGTAGGTTAGAAATTATATTAAAGTCTCCTAAAAAAAATCCATGGATTTTCACCATTATCAAAAGATTTCAGACTACTCTATAAAAGAAACCATTTCTATAAATCACAACATTTGTATACAAAGGAAACAAAGAATGTATGGGGATCACAATTTCCCTTAATTATGTTGAATTAATAATTAACATGAATCAAATCCAATATAAAGTGTATGTTCTATATAAACTTGATACGACTATTGACTGGGTCCACATGCATGAATCCATGAATTTTTAGTTTTAAGGAAAATTATTCTATTTTGTTTTGGTGTTTCTTGTGTTTGATAATGATAACCATTACATCCTTGTCTATAATTATCTCCTAAATTAGGTAATCCAACATGATTCGAGAGTCAATATCCCGAGAATTCTATATGCGTATTCGGATCACTAATAACATAATGTTCGGGAATTGCTTCCACAACTTATATCCATGTCAAAGTGGGAGAGAATCCTCACATTTTTGGACTTGGACTGAGAACTCATACAAACTATATTTCCATTCGACATATAAATAGCTCGGAGGGAGGATAAATACTGATGACCTGATCTCCCTCTTCTTCCCAGGGTGAATTTAGTCCCCCCACCATTCTGTACTAAAAGAGAGTTGTCAACTAGATCTTTCCAACAAGAAACAATCGGTGTATAAGGATTAACATCTGTTATAAAATCGGTAGATGAGAGGTCCGCTCATAAGGAGTACTCTATACATTGAAAAAAGTCCATATTTTGAAATCCATTGAATTACATGTGCCAGAATAGGAAAGAAATACCATTCAAAACCAGAATGTGGGTCTCTAATATTTGGATTTAAGGAACTATATCCTTACAAGGCAGTCCCCTTTCCTACTCCTTATCATTCAGTAGCTTAGAAGAAGAGATAGAAAGTACATCACCAGTGGCCTGGTTTTCTTCTAGTATTATTATAGATAAATTCCCAATAGATGAAGAAGGACAATAATCTTTGATCACATGCCCTCACATATCTCTATTTTTTTGGATCAGCTACATTGAATTCCCGCAAAGGAGACATTTGGAACAAAATCATAGGAAACCAGGATACAGTATATATTTATTCCATGAAAGATAATCTTGCACCCAAAGATCAAGATTTTTAAGCCTCGTATGAGAAAGATCCAACTCCACACAAATTCATATCATTGACATATCAACACAAGACTAGGTCTTGATATCCAAGCACAAGAATCGTCCAAGGGAATCCCCAATAATCATAAAAAACCATTCATTCTAAAATGGAAGTGGAAGACCTGGTAGATTGATCCTGACAGTCACCACTGGGTTCTCCTTACCATAATGAGCCTCTAAAGACCATCTAGATAGACTAAATCACTACCTGCCAACTAAACAAGGAGAAAAGAACCATGTGAGAATAAAATAATCCATGGAACAGAGAAAAAGATAGTAGGACTCTCTGTGGATCAGAGATATCAGCACTGGAATATTAAGACCCCAAGAATCCACAATATGCTGGAATAGTGAGTAAGAAGGTTTCGCACCCCAAAAACTGGCAACCAGCTTCCACTGTAAGTAACTCGAAGCCTCCTCAAAATCTGACTAGGGGAAATCCATACAGATTCAGGATCCCACTCAAATCACTAGTGACTATGTCGCATTAATTTTTGGAAAACACAGAGAACAAGAGAACTCACCACCACATAGAACCTCCATGAATGAAAGAAAAATGACCGTTTCCGGTTTATGGGAAAATATTCCAGGTGGAGATGACAACCGAAGCGCATGAGGATAAACTAGGGTTCTCAGATCAAAGATCACCAGAGACTATTACTGAGAACTGTTGAAACCCGCCATGATAGTCTGGTAGGGATGGTGAAGAGGATGCACATACAACACATTCTTTGCATGATTCATTTCATCTGCCAAATTCATTAATAATTTCCTCTCATTATTTTTTTTCAATATCATTAAATGTTCTTCCTCAAATGGTGTTATTTTTCATGTTGTAACCTATATTTTTTTATTGTGGTATTATTTTGGTATTTTATTTTTGGTATCAAATGTTTTGATTCATTATTTTATTTTATACCATTTTAATATATCATTAATCCCAATTTATTTCCAACGAATTGTTATGAAAAGTGAATTATTTTCTTTTCTATGGTTAGGAAATCCATTCCGTTTTCAATGGGAGATTTATGATAAAATGATGCTTGAATTTAAGTGCATTATAAATATATGGATGATGATGGGTGTGGTCATATATTTCCCTCAAAAAAATTGATTTATTTTTTTATATCATGAGATATTCAGGCATAGACATAATTAGCTTGATGACAACTTAGTGGGCATGATGGATTTTCTCACATTTTCAGCCTTGTACATACTGAGTTTTTTCCCACAAGCATGGGAAAAATTGATTTTTTACACACATGATTAATTATGATTATGTTTGTGATAAATATCCATGTTTTTTATGATGTTATGAAAATAATTCAAGATTCATTTCAACTCCATGAAATGCTTGGTTTTTAGGATTACACTATAATTTTAAAGCATTACAAAATTTTATGTCATGATAACATGTTATATGATTATATAGTTTTTATTGATCCATGTGATATCTGTTATGATTTCTTAATAATGTTTTTATTATCTTATTTTGCTCAAACATGTTTTTTGGTTATCATCTTTGATCTTATAATATTTAATTATAATTTTTATGCCCCACATGTTCCCTAAATGTTATGATTTGTTCATCCCTTACTAAGATTATGAGCTCACCACTTTCTTATGTTTATGATAATTATGATATAATAATTATTTTAAAATGTGTGATATACAGAAAAGTGCCTATAGAAGTCAGATTTAAGAGAATATTTTTCAACTATTATAAAATAAGATGTTTATATATCAATTATATGGGACACGTAATCTTTCAGTCCTTTGGTTGTGTGATAGTTTGAGTGATGAATTATTCAAATCAATAAATTAGTGTATTAGTCATATCATTTATATATTAGTTTTATTTAGTATGTATTAGTTAAATGTTTATTTATTTAGGGATATTATTTTCTAAAACATTGGTATTAGTGTTAGGGAATCTTAATGAAAACCATAGATATGATTTTATGAATAAGATGATGTCCAAAAATATTGGTAACGTCGCAAGAAGATAGTTTTTTATAGATATAATTCTTCGTCTAGATACAATTGTGGATAAAGGATTTGATGTAGATCTACATAGAGGTAATAAACCAGAATGTGTCTTATTGTATTTTATTAGATTATCTACTATTTCACATCAAGGAGGCATAATTGAACATTTTGTTTGACCCTCTCTAGGGATATGATTTTGTTAACTATATTCTATTTATAAAACATTTTGAATGATTTATTACCTTTTAACATTAAGGTGTTATGTTAGCATGTAAAACAAAACATTAGATAATATAACATAGTTCAGAGGAATATTTGGATATGTTTAACTAAAGGAACAAAATATATATGTGATAATTTAAAAGGGAAAGACAATTTAAGGATAAATTCCTTGTATGATTATAAAAATCTACCCACATTGCTAATGTTTCATCACTCATGTCAACCCTTTTAGTGTTATTAATCTAAGGACCTTGAAGGAACCTCATGAGAGATGGATAATTTGAAGATTACCTCAATGAATAGACCATCATAATGGGTTTTGGAAAGATAAATCATGAAATTATTTAAAACCCTCTGTTGAAAAATGAAATTTGCGATATGAACATGTTCAATGTACCAAACACACCAATGATATGATATATGGAGACTCATGAATATTCTTATTGTGAATATAATGAAATAATGAATTTTTGACCACCAATATGTCAAAAGATGTGAAAAATAAACAAGTAATCATCCTAAAAAGTTTAAGGAGAGATTTTAAATATGGTAAATTTATTTATCCGCTCATGGATTTTGAAATTATTAACAAAAGGAAAACCGACGAGAATAATTCTACATTAATTCTATCTGCACTCTTCAATGCTTCAAATTTAACTAACATATACACAGTGAAAATCGATTCAGTAACATTTCACTACATTGGAAAATAGTTATAAATGACCTCCTCTTGAATGGAAATAACTATGAAATAGATATTCAGTCAGGAAAACAATGGGTAAAAGATAAAATCTCCATTTATTTTAGATTTGTGGGTATTAGAATCATTTTTGGCTAAAATAGTAAGCCTTTGATTTTTTATTAATATTAAATTATCACACTAATTAATCTAATATTAAATTAAACTTCTTGTTACATAAATATTGTATCCAAAGTAAATAATATTGTAAAGTTTCTTCATTAAAATCTTATTATTCTCCCTTTAGATAAATTTTATGAGATATTGTAAATGGATTTATTATCTCCACATAGAGGAAGAATTATTTGGAATAAAAATATAAAATTTTATTTCAACCTATTATAGTCTATACAATTATAATTATGGACACCCTTTAGAATGAAATTATATATTGTGGATTTTGATACCAAATAAAAAGAGACTCCTAGGTCAGGTGGGTAACCATAGATATATGGGACTTACATGATTAAAAACTATTTTTAATTGAGTGAAGGAGGTGTGGATCATTATTAACTATTTTATGATCTATTATATCTTAATTTTGGAGATATACTCCTTGATTTCTGATTCACATTCTTGATTTTTTGTGTATTTATAAAGATCTCCCACATTATCACTTATAATAGAGGGACTCCACTCTTCACATTAAGTATCATTAGAATGCCATATGTTTGAAAAACATTCTATATAAATCTATCCTCCGCACTATTAGACCCTATAATAAGTTTTTGGTCTTCTCTAGAGTCTATCCATAGATGGATTAATCCCATTTATAAATGAGATAATACCTAAAGTGATGTTTAAGTTTGTATCCCGTATTTGTTTTTTTCTATTTCTTTATGTTTCTTTCATCCCCAAACAATATTTCACCATCATAAATGTTATCATCTATGTTGTTACTAAACTCATATATAATTATAACGATAAAAAATGTAACAACCCAAATCAAATCACTTGGTCCGAGACAGAATTCCACATGAACTCAGAGTGTCCCCCCATCTGCAGAATTTGATGACTAGTTGTGAGGGTCTAATGTGGAAAAAATATTTACATGATACTTTCAATAGAATTAAACCAATACAAATAGTTATACAAACATGTAACAAGATTATAATAATATTACTTATAAAACCAATAACATTTCATCAGTAGAGTATTAATGCAGAAAAAATAGTCTTAATTGTCACAATTGAAAAAAGACATTAATCGCCCACTAGGACGATCGTATAATTATTAGAAAATACCTAATGTATAATACACTCTGCTCTCACTCCACGACACATATCATCCCAATATATGGACTCAAATATACTTATCACACTAGATGATCCAATGTGGGGATTAACCCAACAAGTTCCTATAAGTGGTGAGGGATACCTTGGTACCCAAGTTCTATGGTTTCACAAGACGGGTGTGTGTGAATCTAAGGAGGGTACCGACCCCACAGTAAAATTCCCAACAATTAAAAAATAGTTTACTTTCACATCAAATGTTTTTTTGATTAGAATAAAGGAAATAAATTTTCTACACTGGTATAAAGTATAACTACCAAGTCACATACAAGAAACAAAACTATATGCCAACAAGTCATGAAAATTCCATGACCCCATGAAACATGAATATTCTTGATTTTACTCAATACTTATATATTTTCAATTATCTACATCTGAAAACCCCCTCCATTTAAAAGAGATTCCAAAAATATGAAAAATCCCAATGAAACTCTACGCTCTAGTCCCTTGCTGATATACTTTTCAACAACAATAATTCATCTTAAATGATTTATTGTTGGGCTCACCTTGGATTGAGACTCATTTCTCAAAACGATCAATCCACCAGACATAAAACCCAAATTCCCCCTATAACATCCTATTTCTATCTTTTAAGTTTTATTGAATAATTTTTTGATTTACTTTTATATTCATTATCATTCTGGTTATTATTGTAGGAAGATGGTGATTTTTCCATGTTTTTAGCTTGAGAATTGTTTTTTCACCATTAGTGCATACCATGTAGCATAGAAAAGGAAACTATTTAACTATATATAGAGATATTAGGATGTTATATGGTTATCAAACTATTTTTTAAACATTGTATTAAAACAGGGTAACCTATTATAGTTGTCCGAGTGAGGGTGAAATATTGATGAATGATTCGTTAAACATTGAAACCAAAACATGAAACTCTTCCTGTGTATCTATTTTATGTTCATGGTTTGTTATATAAATAGTACTAACAAAGTATCCTACTTATTACACTATACTAATGAATTTTCCAGTCCCCCAAATTGTTATTAAAATCTCAAGAACCACCAATTTAACACTAAACACCTCCTAATAGAACCTAATTCAATCCTTTTTTTGATATCCATCTAAGGTATTTTGGCTCTCCCAATGACATCTATTGGTGGACTTATGTGTTAAAAAAAATAGTAGATCCTATTATGGCATGTTTTGTTTCTCTCATGATTTGATCTCTCTTCTAATTTTTATTTGTTCTTCCAAGTGGTTATAATGGCCATTGTTCCAATGGATCATGGTTGATTGAAATTGATTTTTGGATCTAGGTCCCTTTCTCTATTCTATCAAGATAACTATTTATAGATTCAATGATCACCATAGAAGGTGAAACATATTGGATCAAGTGTAGTTTGATTCCTGATTTTCCGTATAGGTGTTTCTATATTTCTCTATTTTCATTAAATTCATTTTTTCTTGAGAATTTTTAGATATGAACCTCCTTGTAACACATGTTCTATAATTACTGACCTTGAATTTAATTGTAAAATCTTATTTCCTATTATTTTAAATAAATTGAACATGGCATGGGTTCCATCCCATGGTTTTATCAATTGATGAATAATATTCCTATTTTCATTCACATTTAATGATTTTTTCAAGGTTACATTTTATATAGCGAGGTCTTAGGCCTGGTTCTGATTGAAAATTAGAATTCATCCACTTGAATTAAGTGGGTTTACATATGTGGGGATTTCTATTTAGTTTCTACATCATGGATATGTTAGATAACAAAAACCCCTATTTGAATGATGTTACCGTTATTCTGAAATGGAATTTTTCAGTAAATTTTTTATGATAGATTTTCTCACATAGAAAGAGGGTTCCAAACCATATTTTAAAATAATAATAAACATTTAAAAATTTGGAATCATACATAGATTCCAATGAGTTTTTTAAAAGAAATGATTGTTCTAAAGGGCCTTCTTGGCATTATGATGATGGTTGTGAAATTTTGTGGAAATGTTTACCATTTTTAATGGTTTAATTTAAGAAATGATTTTGAATTGAATTCATTGGGTTTGAACTTCAAATTAGCACATAATGATTGTAATATCTTAGAATAATTCCCTAATGTATATTTTTTGATTATTGAACTTACCATTGATGGGTTTTTAGAAAGAAATTATTTACCTTTAGGGATATCATGGGGTAATAGTTAGATATTATTTGAGGGTATGACCCTATGATTAATATTTATAAGGTCACTTTTTTTATCCACATAACATGATTTTCCAACTCACCTCTTTAGTCTAGTAGTGGGATCCTCAGTATTTAGATGATATTTCCTAGATATATGATTCTATAGAGGAATCAGTACTAGCCTAGTGAATATATAGAGAACAAGAATGGTACATGATGTGAATGTTGGCCAGTGAATGTGGGTGTGTGTGGAACTTTTTTCCTTATACCCATGATACTTGATATATTCTCAGTGATCATAAAAGATTAATTCTTTTATTTACTATGTTGGAATCACTCTCTTATCTATGTTGTATTCATGAAATCCATATACATGATCCAAAAAACCTTACAACATTAATTGTCACTAAATGGAACTGGTGTTTTCTTTTCTTGATTGAATACTGCCCTCATTTGATCAGTTTACTAATGTGGTGAAATGTGACTCTACAATATTGACTCTTACACAACTCTTAATACTAGGGGATTATTATTACATTTCTTGTATAATATGACTATATATTTTAAAATGGTTTTCAAATATTTTCTGAAATAGATTGGTTTTATAATGATTAAATAGAATGTTTTCCAACTTTAGTTTGGTAAATGGTTTTGAAATTGTTAAAATTATTTTTTAACCCATCTCTATTGTAAAATTATTTTTATTGATTTAATTTACCTATGAAATATAGGTTATATCACTCACTTTATTGTAATACGACTTTATCATATTCTAATTACCATATCATATAGATGCATAGAATCATTGGTAGAATCCTATTAGACCCTATAGATCACACCCAATTTGTAACTTTTAGTTTTTACAGACTTTATGATATTATAGTAGGTTCTTGAGATATTTTATTACTTTATGGGTGACTTTGGACATGGTGGGTGTCCGTATACAACTAAGAGACATTTTTTGATTGTTTTGTTCCATTTTTAGGTTCTATAGAATCTATGTTTATTATGATATGTATGCATTGATTTGTTTACCTGGTTATTTTTCAATAGAGATATTATCTTTTCCTATAATCTTGCTGGAGAAATCATTCCAAATGTGAATGTCATTATTCAGAAGTTATTATCAACATCTTGTGGATATTGGGTATTCTTTTATAGACAGTGATCGATCAACTCATATATTGGTATTGATGTTACTATGGGTGGGTTCATTAAAAATGGTATTAAAGGGATATTTTTCCTTGAAAGGAAATACAACATCTTGAAATACGTTATGTTATTTAGTGTGAATCATGTTAGGAAAGGGATTAAGGATGCATTAAAAAGAAATTTATAGTTCGGGAATTGGTGATTGGTCCCCACCACTTCATGATAAGACATGAGTTACTAGGGAAAGTGTGGATCTTGATTCTTAATTTTTGATATATTGGTTCTCTAACAATGATTTACAATATTATTCTAATGATGATTATATTTGATTTTTGGAAAAACTGTTGATTTTATTTTTTGAATGGTTAGATGAATTGAGTTTCATTGTTATATCATTGTAGAATAAACAATGATAAATTAGTTTGACTATTCTAGAAGCGAACATATTTGCTATTTTGAGGTTGGTATTTGGTTTACCAGCCAATGAAACCAAGTGATTCATAGTTATATGTTAAATCTCAAAATGATTCCATATAAATTAATTTCCAAAATAACCCAAGTCATGTGAGGTTTATTTGGAGGGTTCTTATTTTGAATGAGAATATTGGGAGTTTCTTATTTCAGGATCTAGTGTGGTGGTTTCTCTATAATTACTTTTCTATTCATTTTAAATGATTAATAAAATCCTAACTTGTTTTCTAAAATTATTTTCTTAGGGTTAATTAAAAAGTGGTTGCAATTAACAAAATATGATTTATTATGAAATTTTTGGTTTGTATGAATTGATTTTCAAACACTCTTTTGTGATGTACTAATTTTTTTTAAGAATAATTTTTTAATTTTAAATTGTATTAAATGGTAATCGTTCTGGAATTTGGAAAATGGGATTAATGTTTTTGAACACTTTGTATAATATCCTTGATCTAGAAATGGATTTATGAAATATTAGTGAAGTTTTACCCAGCCTTTACATTTTATAGAATAGTCTAATGTTTTAAAAATAAGAATATATTTTGTGCCTTGAAATATATTATGATTTCATATATGTGGATCCTTGATTTATGTAATTTTTTTTTTCTATTTATGTATTATTCAATGCATGAGTTGACATTATATCATTTTGTGATGTTCAGAAATATCTCCATGATACTTCTTTATGAATGATATAATTTTTTTCTAATGGTATAGTCCTCAGGGAAATTATTAATTTTGTTTGAAGTGGAATACAATTTAAATGAAACTACCCAAACTCCAAATTGACTATTGAAGCTTAAGACATTCCATTCCATCAATCCCATCAATGATTTCTTGGATTTTCAAAAACCACTTTTATAGTGGTCAAAATGGTTCTTCAGATGTAGTGAAGTGGATTTGAATAATTTTATGTTATCTTCAATTCTTGTAAGACTCTTAATACTATTATGGTCATGTATATTGGATCATAATTTGAGGGACCTTTATAGGATTCTTATGATCACCTATCATCTTCATCAAATATTATCTTGGGAAATTATTCGTTTTGGCCTTCATTCGGTAGATATATTCATAGAAAATGAAGAACTTTAATGTTTTTGAGATCTGATGTTTTAGTAAACATGACTGATTAGATATAGGTTAGGAAAAAAATTCTTATGTTTGTCATATTTCATACATGGGATTGTTGGTAATGATTTCAAGAGGCCTACCTATTTTAGAAAAACTTTTTACCATGACCTTGTAATTTCCATGAATACTGTTTAGTATAACTCTTATCTATATGTTATTGAAAGTCAATTTCAAGTAAAAGTGGTGCTAGAAAAAATAAATAAATGGAATAATTCCACATTCAAGGAAAATTAAGGAAACCATTCATAAAGAAATAAAAATTATGTGGCCTACTTCAAAGGTGGATTGCCTAGTCATCCTATGAAATTGTGTTTGAATTTTCTAAATTTATTTAAATAGTGTTGTCATTTGGGTCACCATAAATGTTTCTATAAATTGGGACACTAGAAAATGATGTTCTATTAGGGGATCATTATATCCGAAATATTGGGTGGATGATACTTAAAGATAATAAGGATTCAACCATAGTCCATGACGTGAATCATTTTACCTATATGAGGGAGTTTTCTATGGTGGTTGATGTTGATCCAGTTTTTTATCTAAGGTCAGTGTGGAAATAGAACGAGATTTTATTTTGTTATGGCTTGTATTTTTTTTGAAACCCTTTTATTTAAGATCTTAAGGGACGATATTATTTGATATTTAGAGTGATTGTGTTGATGGTTTCATTTTATTATGACATTTACGGTTTTTTACTTGTGAATGTGGAATATTAAAAGAATAGCATTACTTTTGGAATGACATTAGTTCTTTGATTTATGTTGTTCTCCCGGTTAAAGAGTGTAATATTATTCCAATAAAAATTGATATTTTTAGGGGTTTTTATTCATTAGATTCCCTTATGTTTTATTCAAAGGATGTTTTCCTCTAGTTGGTGTCAAATATCATTCATGTTTTCCACTTTTCCTTGGTATCCTCTTGTCTTTCCTTTTTGTTTAGAGATTAATTTTGATTTAATGGATGATCTCCATTGTTAGAGTGTATTTTCTTATTATGCACTGACTTTGATGTTTGAGATCTTTACAGATGGACTTTGATTGACCATGAGAATTAAATTGTTTATCTAAAAAAATGCGACGCCATGATAGAACAGACACATATAGGTGATTGAGTATGATTTGATAAGATCATTAAGGGGTGAGTCACATTGTTGAAAATTCAGGGTTACCATCAAGTACATACCAAGGGTAAAAATCCTTGTTAGTTATATGCCTTTATTACAGATGTTCGATTTTATATAGACCATAAAATTGTTTTTTTCTTATGTTCGTCATGATTGTTTTGGATGTTACATTACATTATGTTTTTCGGTGTCAATCCTTAGAGGTTTTCTTTGGAGATTTGTCACAGTATCTTATTTGGATCAAAGGGACATTCATATCTAATGTTGTACAATTTTAATGATTATTTAAATAGTGGGGATTCATATGCTAGTTATAGAGTACTTCTCTATTTTAAATGATTTATGCAGGTCTTGTTGGGTTGATCTTGTAGTTTTGTATGATTTCAACCTTTGGGTGAGTTTCACTTACGTAATATGAACCATAAACCACACAAGAAGTGTGATACACTTATTCACCTTCTATATTTTTATATCATTTTGATTGTAAGGATTCAAGAGATATAAATACCATACAGTGGGGAGAATATAACAACCCATTACCATACTTTATATGTTTTTTCACATTTTTTATTCCCCTATTGAGGTTGTTTATGGATTCATATAGTGATTTTTATTGTTTTATGGGCATGATCATAATGGGTTCAAATTCAGTTTAATCCATTTAGTATTTCCTTGGAAATATGAACCTTTTGTTTGATATCTAGAGGGGGGTCATGGTTGGCACACAGTGTGATAAAAATTCTAGACAAAGCATGAAAACTCATGTAGTATTATTGGTGAGGGTTCATAGTAAGAACATTGTTTGTCAAAAAGTCAATCAAAACCATACAACTCTTCTAGTGGAACTATATTGGGTGCATGATTATGATAATGTTTACTAATTTCCATGTGTAGTATCCTATAATTAATGTGAATGGGATTTTAATGCCCAAAAATTGTAAATAATATCCCAAGACACCCGTTTTTATGACAAAAAACCTGATCAAATATACATTGATCCATTTATTTTTGGGAGACCTATAGAGATGATTTTCCCTCCCAACATCATCTCCTGGGGGATTGATGATACAATAAAAGAAGTGATCCTCCTCTTGTATTCTTCTCTCTTCTTGTCCTTTTATCTCTCTTATTCATTTGATTTTTTATTCCTATATATTTTTATGGATATGTGTTCTACTTGATCATAGTTTATTTTGTCAGAATTATACATATGTGTATTTTTATCTCTTTTATTGGGATTCCTCATCTAATATTCAATTGTCACCATATAAGGACACACATATCTAATCAATTGCAGTTGGATTCTATATTTTTCATACAGGTATTTATATGTCTTTCCTTCATTTTGTAATTCATTTTTTTAAAATCTAAAAATATGTGCCTCTTTATAAAACTTGTTCTATAATTATTTACCTTTAATTTCTGTGTGGATTATCATTTGATCCACATTAAAATTAATTGAACATGTAATGGTTTCTTCATATGGTTTTATAAATGGATGAATACTATATACATCTTACATTCATTTTAAATGGAATTTAAAATATACCTTTTGGAATGTGAGGGATTCGGCCTGGTATGGATTTTTAAAGTAAAATTATTTGAAATTTCTGAAATGGGTTGAAATATTTGATGTTTTCTCTAGAGTATTGATTTATTGAATTTTTCAAATGACCAAGAACCCTGCTTGAATAATATTACCCTCTTTAAAAAAGGAATTCTTGGGAAATATAAAATAAGTGTTTTATTAACAAGTAAGTAGGTTTTAATCCCACTTATTAAAATAACCTTAAGCCTTTTTATGTTGAGTAACATCATTGAATTCCTTCGATATATGTTGAATGAAATGCATTCAGAAAAAGAAATTTTTTTATTATAATTCTTTTTTTTATGGTAAAAAATATGTTTACCCTTTTAAAATTTTAAATTTAATAAAATTATTTAAATTTAATTGATGATGTTTTATGTCCAAGTAGAAACATAATGATAATCCTCCCTTGTAATAATCCTTTAATGTATATATATTAATTCTTTTACTTCACATTGATGGTTTTTGAAAATGGAATTATTTACATTAGGGAGATGAGGGATTAGAGTGAGATATTATTTGATGGAATCTGAGCCTGATTGATATTAATAATATTCTTTGTTTTGAACCCCATAACCTAAATATCTTAGTCACTTATCTTGGATAATATTGGGAACCTTGTTATTTAAATGAGATGACCTAGATATAATCCATGCAAGTAGACTCAAACAACATTGAGAGGATCCCAAGAGAACATGAAAGGTTTAAGCTATGGAGATGATTATATGATAGAGAGTGTATTTGTAAGTTGTTTTCTTGAGAACCGTGTGACTAGATGTAAGACTGATAACAAGTCTTGATTTATTTTGAATATCTTGACTATGGAACACTCACTATAGAATCTATATTGTACCGATGAAATCTATTTACAATACACTCAATACATGACAAAGTTTTTTTCAATACTTGGCACTATAGTATCAATATATGATTTATTCCTACTCTTGATTGATCTCTCTATTGAAGTGATAAATCATGACTCTACTGTACTGAGTATTGTATTACTCAAGATGTCAAGTGAATTTTATTAAACTAATTATCTAAAATCGAAATATCTTATAATTTTCTTCAAATATTTTCAGGAAAATTTTTGTTTATAAAATGATTAAATGTAATTTCTTTCATCTTTGGTATTGACAAATTATTTTGAAATATTTAAACTTTTTTTAGTCACAAAACCATTGTGAAATGAATTATATTGATTTATTTTCCTTTTTAAATATAAAGTCATTCAACATAATTATTGAAATCCTCTATTAGAATATTTTAGTTACATTATTATGTAACTAAATATACTCTTTATAAGAATGCTACTTAGATCTATAGATCACACCTTGCCTATACCATTTTCTGTTTGAAACCATTGTGATCTGAGAGTTGGTGCTCAATCTGTTGTCTTATTTTGTGGGTGAAATGGGTCATGGTGGTTGGTCATAGACCACCGAGATACTAGTTTTTGTTTTCATATTCTATTTGTAGTTTTTATAGAATATCTTTTTTGATACGTTTTTTGGATTGATTTGTTTATCTCATGTTTTTTCTACTGGGCACATTGATTTTCCTTTTCTCTTATGGGAAAAATAAATTCCAAATTGTATTTCTTCATGCCCATGTGTTTTTTTTTGACTAATGGTGATTAGGATTTCTTTTTAGGTATATGATGAATGAGATTATAAATCAGTTTGTATGGTCCTCTAGGATCGTTCATTCCATCTATAAAATTAATGATTCATAATGATGTGATTCATCTCTATCTACCCATCATAGCACTTACATTCATCTTGATGTTTTATTATCATGTGAATAACACATTCCAATATTCAAGGATAATCACATACAGTGATTTTAATATGATTCATCCTTCAATGAAAACCCATCGTTATAAGGACTCATCTATTTCTAAATATACAATATGGTCCTACTCTATGATTCCAATTATAAAAAAATAAACCTCTCCAAAATCTAAAAACCACCCCACTTCATCATTGTGATCACCAAAAATAAATAACTCAGCACTGAAGAGCGTCCTTATCCAATTCATTCTAAATAATAATGGTTCTCACCACCATAGAAACCATTATTAAAAATAAGACAACATTAATCCAATAACACACCTGGTGTATTTTAATCCATTATACATGATCAAACACAATACTTGGGTTAAAGGTCAATATAAACACCTTATTCTATGATCTATGATGAACTAATAATTCTCCACTAATAAATGAAACTGTAAGACATTGACATTCTGAGAATTCTCTGATCAAATCAAACCTATAATTATTGTACCCATAATAACATTCTCGATGTTTTCATGTATCACTACATTCATGTTCACAGGGAAGAACTTGTCAGTAATCATCTAGATTACTACATAAGAAGGTAAAAGAATTAAAAAATAAACAACCCATTTAAAACATCGATCATATTTGTAACTCATCAAGGGAATCATCAACTCGACTATAAATCCATAGAAAATCCCAAACCCACCTCAAACGGGAATCTATGGCCAATTAATCAACCCTTTTCACCAACCCCAATGCTCTAAACCATGCATCAACACACCAATTATCAAAATCCCACTCAGAAAAAACTAATTTAATTCTATATTCATGACCACATCCATTCCATATCCAGTGAAAAATATGAATCTAAATAAAAATTAAATATTGAACTAGATAATCATGGTCCACAACACATCCAAATATTGAATTCTCCATTGTAATCCAACGCTTATTATAACAAAGTACCATGACCCAACCCACAATAATGATCATTTCACAAATTAAATGTACATGATAACCATCATAATATTATAAATAAAAATGCTACCAATATATAAATTTTTCTAATTGGTCTAAAACTAGTTTATAATTGAATATAATGACCAAGTGTGGTCATTTATTCAACCAATTTTCTACTAAATATCCATAAACTATGTATAGATGGACTACTGAGAATGCAATCCAAAATTTCCAATAACACATTCTCATTGTGTGTAATGTTATTTAGTATCCATTTCCACGGTTATGACCTCTATTTAAATGGATATCATCCCCTCATGCATGCTTCTACGTCAAAACAAGGCGTGTAAATCATTGAAAACTCGGGTTAACTATATAATTGTACCCCAGTCAAATATTTATGTCATCTCCCCCAAAGGTGACAACATGTTATGTTTTTCCAAATGGGCCACCAAACCCTATGAGATCCACTCCAAATATGTTAGCATCAAACACCATTGGTGATCCTGAATTGAAAAAATACAGGGACCTATAGCCACTAGCTCATCATAGTTAACAAATAGAACATGAACATTCTGAATGGTTCACTTAATAGCCTAATATTTCGAATCTACCAATTCCACATATAACCACCTCATGAATTCTCATGCATCATGGATTTCCAAAAAGGAACATTAATACCACCCTTTACTCCTAGTGTGTGATATCCCTCATGATTCATGGACCTATGGGCCTAAACACACTCTCCTTTTTATCTATTCACATCATAAGGATGATTATCCACTAAACCAATGAAATTATTACCCTTATCATAATAAATGTGAATCATTTTTTTCCAATTTTCAGAGTGCACCACTCCTTAGATGAGTGATAGATCTAGATGATAAGAAACCACCCAGAGTCTAACCCTCTTATGTATGACTACATAGGATCCTCACTCAATATCAAATGAGAGTTTCTTTCTAGACATTGAGCCTTGACATTACCTAGTCCTTCCCTCAAGACACAAGAATCTATGAGCTTATGAACAAAACCTTATATCACATATAAAAGTACTGTAGAATTCTTATAATCAGTGTTGGAATATTACATGAAATTAAACTTTTTGAGCCTACCATCCTTTTTCTAATTGTGCATGAAATTTATGACAATGAAAATATCACCCAAAGAATTATCCTTAATTATAAATTTATATGAAATATCCTACCATAAGTAACCATCATATAGAATGAGGAATCATATCAGCAGTAACTATAGTAACATTTCTAAGGCCACAAGGTCTAACAAAATACTCGTACATTGTTTCATTAAGATTTCAGAATGTAGAAACAACATCTAGGTACAAATATCTAGATATTGTGTGATTATTTCTCCCATAAAACAATTATATCGAGAGGCTTTAGATTCTTGGTTCAACTAAATAGAATCTCATTTGGTTCTATTTGGGAAACTCCATATAGACAACAATTACACCTTAGTTAATAATACCAATCTTTTATATACCATAACAAGGTCCTTTTGTTAGGAAATTAATTCTTAGAAATGAACAAACAACTTCACCACGTCGTCTGTGCATATAATGACAACATCATCATAACTTCTATAATTTCCATAATTTTCATCCTCAACTCTACCAAGGTGCATCCAACCATTTCATTACTTGAACATATATCATAATATAAATTTATAGGGGTTCAAACGAAATTTATTTCACCAAAAACTCATGTGAGAAAATAGAGAACAAAATGTAGGAAAAAAGTATTTTAGTCCTCCATTGTTAGTATAATAAAACAAAATTACTATATATGTCATGCGATAAATACATATTGAACATGATTCCTTTTAATCCTATTACCTACATGAACAAGAGTCAAATACATATGAATGCAGAACCTAAAAATATTTTTATATAACATGATTTAGACACATTTATTGAATTAGCATAATCAAATAACATCAATCCCATGTCATGGTAAACTAGACTTCCCTTAGATATTTGTCTGTGATGCATTTGATAGAGGATTATAAAAATCACTAATATATTCCTATGTCACCTATATAAAAAACCAATAAAATAGGAAAAAAGACAAATTGTTCTATGAAACCATTTTATAACATCATAACATGATGAACATTGTATGATCCGAAATTACACCTAACCTAAGGCTCTCTAACCTATACATATGGGGATACTGACTATGTATGAGGATCTAATGTGGGACAATAAGGATACATTACAAATAATACAAGTAAAAAATAACAAATAAATATGGAAAAATTTAACCAGTATATAGTCATACTAAATAGAAAACTAATGACATACCATATTTATGGTTTTAATTTAAAAAGAACATACTCAATTGTCACAACTAGAAAAAAGTAACTAATCATCCATGTAGTTCATCACATATATCATTGAAATGAAAAAAAGTGAAATATGCTCTTATCCAACTGCAACACACATATCTTCTTGGTCTATATAATGATGTTGAACTATCCCACTATTCAACCAAATTTTTTCCTCAACAGCACATGTAACTAAAACATGTGAGGGTCGTTCAGGTACACATGTTTCATAGCCTCTTTAGCAGGGATTCAGTACAAATGAGTAGGTTACCACCCAAATGTTCCTACACCCAACTAGTGAAATGAGTTTTAAATGAATGTGATTAGATCAATTGAAAGTAAAAAAACTATACATAAACTAAACCAAATAATGTATAACAACCAAGGCTCATAAATGAAACATAACAGTATACCAAACGATCGGGCACTTACCAAGCCACCATGAACATCGATGGTACGTACATCAGATCCATATTTGTATAATGGAAACTAGTATGTATGAAATGTACTTACATTGAGGATATATTATAAAAAACACGTGACACATCTTACCAGATGGGATAGTCCATGTATATGACAACTTATGTTATGAAACATCCCTGTGATGAGGGAAAACCTATATGGATCAACCTGAAACCAGTTTCAAGACACAATATCCATCAGTGAAGTATTCCAAAAACACTTATGACCCCTCCCACCTGTAAGAATATACCATGTACATGCTAACTAATGTCTTCCACATTTTCCTAATGGAAAATAGTCTATGTTTCTCAACCTATACGGTCAAATATATATAATAAAAGAGAAACACACAATATTCATGATAGAAATTCCTAATCAAATATCATGTCAAATAAAGAAAGTATCATAGTAATAATTACCATAATCATGAATCATAAGAATCATTATTAGGGATACGCTTTCACACCTCAGGTGATCAAGCATTCACATTGGCCTCATTGGCTATGCACAGACAAACATTTGATCAAGGTATCAAACATAATATGATGGGCCATAGATGATAACCACATGAAAGAAATAAAGAATATGTCTCATGGGGAACACACACACACACACCATGTGATCAAACATAAACATAGGATCGGTAGTAAAAGAAAATTAAAAATATATAACTTGTGAATTCTTAACTCTCGATATCCTGCGAACAAGACGAGAAAATCTTACAACATTCGCATTGGCACATTCTAAATTTACTTATGTTGTTTTAATTAATTAGTAAATACAAGTCATTCATTAAATAATAATTCCTGACACCATGTCTCTCACTTTAATTGGATTCATTATCCAATTAAATTGTATTGTAGTTTATTCACTAAAAAATTATGTATTTAGAATCGTTCTCTAATTTTGGAGAAACTCCAATCACATTCCAATAAATGGTTAATAATATCATATGGTATAGTACAATGGACCACAAACCACATCCAGATCTATCTCCCATCTAAGAAAATATTCATAGTGATTTCAAGGTCGATCTAAATACATTAGTACTCAACCATTTTGTAAAAAGTTTTTATCTAGATAAATAATTTCAATTATTTAGTTAAAAATAAATTATAATTAAATAAAATATTATAAGAAATAAATTTTTTGGGAGAAGGAAAAGTTGTTGATATACTTACCACATATCATCACAGAGCCAAAACTATGACCAACAACCCATATCATGTTTTCAACACACATGTTACACCATTCCATGAAAAATCAGTATCATTCTGAAACAAGATTTGTTTTAATCTAATATATTAAAATTGGAACCCATAAGAGAAAACCAACCAAAAGATATACCATAGCTACTGCATCATCCAATAGATTTTGAACCACTCTCATAAAACTCCATGATCGATGACGAAAAAATACCCCAAATCAATTTCATAACATTATGGAATATTTATCTCAATTTGAAAAAAACAATTTATAGTTCCTAGTGGAATATATCATCATTACAATTACCAAAAAAGACACGATATCATCACCCCATGATATCATCTATAAATGTGTATCCAAATCCCATAATTCATAGAAAATTCCTCCAAGATCAAGTGGAATTGTCATCTTATTCTTTATATGAAATCTTATAAAAGGAAAATCAATTACTGATATCAAAATTGATAAGGGTGATTCAAATGGAATATGATATCAAATGATTCATGGGTTGTAATTATCTGGAGGATCCACCATGAAGAATGAAACAACTATCCACCACTTTATGATGAAAAAAGTGTCATCAATCCATGAAGAATTAAAGATTACACCCAAATTCATCAGTAGATATCATATAGATCCACTAAAGATTGAAGTAGAATATTTTTTCTTTGGTAGAAGAGGTTCTTGTATTATTTTACTACACAAAATTGAGAAAAAAGGTTTAATCCTAAGGGGGTCAAATGTCTAGAAAGTCTCATCAACTACATTATGTGTGCAACATTAGACCTTACTACATCATACATCATCCAATAAAATATTAACCTCCACATAAATTGAGATTTTGGTCAGGGGTAAAAACTTTTATTCAAGGCTTTCAAACAGGGAATACCTTATTATAACACCAGTTTCTCGAGATAATCCATCCACCATATGTAATTCATAGACCCACTCAGAAATTGAAGACTCAAAATGATGAGAATTATCACATTATAAGAATTAACCACCCTAGGTTTTTTGTTATCAAAAATGAAAGAATGAATCATGCATTGTTTGGACTACCGGTACCAAAAATAAACAACTTTTGATTTCAAAAAATTAAAAACATTTTGAGTTTTAGATTATAGTTTTTTAATATATTATATGTAAATAATATATATATCATTAATAAGGTATTTTTTGGATGACACAACATAAAATGATTTGTGTAAACTAATACAATGATATAATTATATGACACAAAACTTGTTTGTCAATGTTTTAATTGTTGAGAATTATGGATAAAACTATATTTTAATGGAATTATAAAATTAAAATTATATACAAAACATCAATTAAATTTCCTCTAATAGTTTTTATATTATAATATTTGGGAGAAAAAAGAAAATTAAAAATTATTTTTGAAATCCCGTTAAAAACAATCAAGATTACTAACAACTGATATAGATGAAATAATACAACAAACTAATAAATTAAAATATTCTTTATTATATAAGAATATAAATGTAATGTTATATAAATTTTTTTTGGAATGTGTAATCAATATCATTATCATCACGATACCTGTGGTCAATGAAAATCATTAAAAAAGGGTAATGGTATGAGAAATCGTTAATAAAAAATATTTCTTAAGGATAGAAAAATTCTAATTAAGCTTTTTTAGTCCAATACAATACATTTTGAGTGACTTTCTCTCATAATTTATTCTTAAAAAAAATTAAGATCCAAATGAATTTTTATGAAATGTTTTCCTTTAAAATATTTGAATAGAGAAGATGATTTATGAAAGGATACTTGAACATATTGCGTATAGAATGATGACTACAAATTATTTTCAAGAATATTTTTCCATGATTTGGATTTCAATATATTCAAGTGGAATACATAGAATTATGTTATTTTTCATGTTTATAACAATATTTTCCATTATGATGTGATTATTGGGGGGATAAATGTTTTGGTTTAAACTTATTTATTTTTGGATATTACTTTAAATATATTTTAGTTTTTATGAGAACATATTTATTGGGTTATTTTAAAAAGTGATTTATTTAAATTTTTATGATAAGGAAACCCATTATTTTTATCATGATTTCATTATGATATAATGCTAATTTAATTTCAGTGCCACTAATAATTATTTTTAATTATGAGTGGTTTCATATATCTCTCTCCAAGGCATTGCATTGTGTTTATATCTCTATAGATAATCATTCCTAAACATTATCATTTAGTTCAAATAGGCTTGGGCATGATAGGATTGCTCACATTTTCAATAAATGGCATATTGTAACACCCCTAGATTTTATGAATAATATTCTTTTTAATTTCATTAATGTCTTGTGTTTTATGCTACACCAAAAGGAGCTTTCACAACACGTATCCCTAACATGCCTTGCATTACATGCAATCGCGACCTTTCTCGATAGCCTGTGTAGTACGCAATACCGAGTTTCACTAAACGAGATATTATTATAATATTATTATGAACTAGCCGTTATGAATAGTAATACCCACTTTTTGAAATTTTATAAATTTTATCCTTCAAAAGGGAATTCATTTTTGGATTCGGATTATCGAAATTAGCTTTGGGTGATATTTTGGAAGTTTTCGGATAACATTTATATTTTGATGAATAGTGAAAATTACTAAATTTTAATAAAAAACAACTTTTTTTAATCGAAATAATTTATATTGATAAATTATGAATTTTACTGGTTTTTATGTATAATTAGAATATATTTTTACCATTTAATACAATTTTGTTCATTGTAGATAATTTCACAATTAAACCGAACACAAACAAGTGTCAATCTTTTCATAGTTATTATCTCTTAAAAACATGCTATTTATTTTGACGACGGGAATTAATTTTTAAATTAATTAATGAAACTGATATGTATTTAATTTGGTAAAATAGGCATCATTTTTGAATTCATAATATCAAATATAGCTTAGGCCTAATTTTTTTTATTTTTCTGGAAACTTTCATTTTTTGATGAATAGTAAAACCACTATGTGGTAGTTAAAAAAACTGAAGATTTCATAAAACATAATTTTACCGCTTCTGCGAGTGGAATTTCGAAAATCCAAGAGACACGGTTAATATCAAGGACTAAAATGGGGTCAATTGAGATGAAAATAATTTTTGGTGAATAGTAACTTTTTACTTTTATTTACCACAGTTAAAAGTAAATAGGGTAATTAAGGGTAAAAATGATATTAATATTATCCTAAAACTTGTCCTAATTCTATTGGATAAGCTTAATTCGACCAAAAACAACCTTAGGAGAAAAATATTATCATTTAGGTCCACTTGGATTAGATTAGGACATTTATTATTATTTAAATCAAAGAAGAGTTAAAAGAGTTAAAATCAATTTTTATTTACAAAAACATTTTTAATATAGGGTTATGCATAAGATAAATTCTACTATAAATATTCATTAGAAATATGAAAATATTTCCTACATAATGGTATTTTATTTATAATTTATATATATTAAATAATTTAAATTATTTATGACACAAAGATGATGCAGTAATTATCTTATTAATGAAATATTGACTAATTGATGTTATAAATACCCAAATAAATGTAATTTGATAGTTTTTATGAATTACACAGATTTTCTTGGTTAACATGACATGTTAGTATTGATTTAGTTAACTTTGATCAAACTAATCATTCTGTAATGATTTTCAAAAAAATCAATTACCAATTAGTGTCAAAATTGACATAAAATAGTTTTTAAAACAAATATTACATTATTAATTGTTATTTTATTCCTAAATATCTAAGGTTCCGCCAAATGACTTAGATAAGGTTATATATATTAATAATAAACAACTTCGGGTTCGTTTTCCTTTTTATAGTAAGTTTGTTAACCTTGTAGTGTAAGAAAAAAAGAATACACGGTAAAAGTAAAATTATTTAACTTAAGGTTAAATCTAAATGATACGGTTAAAATAGAAACCTAAACTTATCCAAATTATATTGGATGAGAGGATTTCAACCCTTCTCGAACATAGTCTCGAATTAACTCAATTTGGAGCTATTAAAACCCGAATATGACTTTATAATAAAATAATATTTTTAGTTTTTCCAAAGGTGCCCTTCTCCTCTCTTATAAAAGGGCACCTCCTCCCTCTCCTCCTCACACCACATTGAGCCTTCAAACTCGGCCAACCCCTTCCAAATTCTCTTCTCCACTTCCCTAGAAACATCCTAGAGGTCCTGGTCATCTTCTAAGTCCAATTTTGGTGCCCAAAGTGGACGTCTTAGAGAGGCGCTTCAAAGAAGAGGTAATGTCCGTTACCATTTCTTTCAACATTATTTCTTCTTCCACTTCTTCTTCTTAGGTTGTTTAATTATAAAGTAATAACATAAGTATAACTCATATACGTATATGTTATTATAAGTATGAAACAACCCTATTTCACCATCTATCCATCCTATGGAAAAACAAATCACTGCGCGTGCGTACGTACGGAACACCGTCTCCACGCCGTGGTGTAATCTATTTTACACCACCACCTTACTTGGATGGGTATAATGGTGTAAATAATAACTATATATGATTATTTTAAAGAGATATTCATTCTTTAATAATATACATACACTACAATAAACTTCCACGATCATGGGAACGATATCATCGCTCGTGCGTACGTACGGAATACCGTCTCCACGACGCGATGAGATTCATTCTCAATGATTAACCATTCATAAATGATAATAAAGTATATATAATAAGTAATCATGAAATATATTAAATAATAATGATACTTGATTTATGTATATATATATTTATGTCATCCAATTAATTCCATTCAATTCAATGAGGAAATTAAAACAACTTTCATGCGTACGTACGGCCTACCGTCTCAATGAACGGTGTATTTCTTTCCATTTATCGATCTATTATATATATGTATATTCTGAATATATTATATATATATATATATAAATCATTCTTCATATTCTGGAATTATGTAATCATGATCTACGTAATTATATGAATAATTACAAGTAAAAACACGGACAACAAATGAAACGATTTTACCCAAAACGCTCTTTAACATGAAATTTACAAAAGAATGGATAATATAAAGTCATAAGTCAACCATATATGATATCATAACAATGAATATGATTCTGTAATAAGTAAATGACATTATGTAAATCATTATACAGGAGGTTTGGATACGTGCGAAGCATATCGGACCTAAGGTAAGGGAAAATTTTGCAAATCTCATTTTTATCCGAGATTGCTTATTCGTAAGTATTTACTATGGTTATTGCAATCATCCAGGTCCATGTTTTATAAAAGTGTTTTCATGCATTTTTAAATTCCTTTTAACCCATTTTTGACTTTTACTACATGGTATGTAAGGAATCTTTCTTTTGTTTTCGTTATGAGGTACTTTTTTGACTTTTCTGGCAAAAGTACGAGAAGAAAGTTTTTTTTAACTTATACCGCATGAAAGGATTTTTATGGTTTTATAAAGCATTATTTTCATGAATATTCTTCCAAAATATTTCATGACTATTTTCAGAAAAATCCTTTTCTTTTAAAATTTCATGACATTTTGTGAAAAGAGAATGATTTTCAAGAAGAAAGGATATTTTCCTCAAGAATTCATTTCAAGTGTTTTATCAAAACTATTTTTCATCTAAGATGACATTATTTCATATCTGTATGTTTCAAGTATCATGTATCTATGATTTATATGGTTTCACTTTCCTTATTATGAAATGATATCCATTTCTTTTATATGGATTATGTGATGATGGGATGATGTTTATGAAACCCATTTTTATTGGGTTTTTATGAATGATGTATGTTTATTTTGTGGCACAAGTGAGAATGATTTCCTTATGTGATGGGTGGGATGTATGTCTGCCTCCAATGCATTGGTTAAAGATTTATATCTCATGAGATAGACATGGCTGGAACGGAAAGGTAAACCGATTCAGTAATATAGGACTGGAACGAGGAGTGAACTCGATTCAGAAAGGGACTTTGTCCACTAAGATGGTCTTGGCAATAATGCCTTGGCTACTATGGAAATCATTACATGTGCTTAAAGGATTCCATAATTAAAGGTTTTATTCCCATTCTATTTTATCATGATTTATGGTCCATTATGATCTATGCCTTATGTACTTCCATGTTTTAAGTCGTTGGTCAATATTTTGATGTTTAAACATTATGTTCATGTTTTTATGTTCAAATGTATATGGTATGTTTTATTTTATCCATGCTTACCCTTACTGAGAATTTTAGCTCAACCTTTTTATGTTTTATTTTCCCCCAGGATTAAAAAAAGGTTTTAGGTACGGAAACAAAAAGTGGAAGATCTTTATGGGAGATTTTGAAGATCTTTCACCACGATTAGAAGATTACGTTCCTAGTTTCCAAAGACAATAAACTATTACGGTCCTTGTGTGTCTGTTTTTGTTATATATTAAGTATTCCACAAAAGTAATGTAATATCCATGTACGTCAAGATTTGGTTCTCTATAGTTGGTATCATAGGAAAGTTTTAGTCAACCTTTAGAAACTAGGATGCGAGAACTTTAGGGAGATCCCTAGAGATATTTCTAAGGTATGTCAAGGAATGTCCCTAAGGTTAAGTATAAGTATAGGCTATAGTCATCAATTTATGGTAACGATATTAGATTAAAACTAAGATGTTAGATATTGAAGTTACTCCCCCATTATTATGATTTTTTCCTCTCACACTATTCTTTTTGGGTTTTAGAAAATGGCTGGAAACAAGATGATTCACGATAATGGAGGATATGATGGAAAATGGAATGATATTCTTCATGAGAAACCAAATGAAATGATATTTGGAAGTCCAAACATCATTATTATGCCGAATCAGAAATCTCATAATATGATCAATAAACTAAAATTTGATAAGTTTCTTGACTCGGCTAAAAAGAGAAATATGGAGTTTCATGATGATCATAGAGGAAAGAAAGTTAAATTTCCCCTATGTAAATCATTTGGGAAGAGGAATCAAGGAGAATGTTTCAAAGGAACTGGAAGATGCTTTGGGTGTGGAAAAGAAGGACATAAAGCCAGTAAGTGCAAAGGAAAAGGTTCAGTTAACACCATGGATGAGGATAATGGTATTTCTACGACATCAACAATGGTTAATTGTTTTAAATGTGGAATGTACGGACATTATGCAAACCAATTCCCTAAGGGAAAGTCTCATAATGATAATCAATATGGTCATATGGGTAGTATTTATGTTGATGATGATGGAGAGACAACAAATTATATATGAGATGAAAGAATTCTTGAAGCTCGGTCAATGGTTTAAGAAGGTAGTGGAATGATTACATGTTTATCAAGTGTAATGTTGTATAAGTAATCTCATGGTATTGTGGAATAAAGAGACATATAGGGATTGTTACACTACTGTCTTTCCTTAAGTTTTGAAAGTGTATGATGGATGGTACCAGTAACCATGAAAGGTAATTCAGATATTTTTGGAATGTAGATGATATGTGCATAATGAAGGGATAAGGAGAAAATTATATGTTTGATAGTATTCATGAGATCATGACTGATATAAAGAGAAGGTTATATCATGGTTTGAGTATATAGGATTTTTGGATTTTGGTATGTAAAAAGAGTAAACTTTTGACAGCATTCATGTTTTCAATAAGGTTTAATGGGTATTAATTTTTCAAGAGAATACATGATTAAGGTATTCACATGATTGGAATGTGACCAACAAGATATATGGGGGATAAATGATGGTTGTCTGATGACATATCAAGTAATC
The DNA here is from genome assembly GCA_963277665.1 of Viscum album. Classification (NCBI taxonomy): domain Eukaryota; kingdom Viridiplantae; phylum Streptophyta; class Magnoliopsida; order Santalales; family Viscaceae; genus Viscum; species Viscum album. The sequence goes on from OY728137.1 coordinate 1,024,357,348, forward strand.
CTTTTATTTATACTACGAGATTGGACCAATGTATTTTACATAAAGATTGGAATAGATTATGTTGGATATAAGTTAGTATTGTTTAAGGATAGAACTTTTTTTGATATTATTGATGGGATGTTATTGTAATGTAGTTTTTGAAAAAGGACAACCTGCAGGACGGGCGACAGCCCATCGCGTCGGACAAGGGTGTGGGAATTGAACCCACAACCGAAGTGTGACTGGCCTTTATAGCCTACCACTGGCCTACAGGAAGTCCCTGTTTAGTAGAAACTAGTTTTATTATATTAAGAAATATGATATATGAAATATAAGTCCATTTTTGGAACCATATATGATTAATCTCACTATAGATCGACTTATGTATATTTAATAAATTTTGCTAACATTTGTTTGAGATAGATGGAATGACCCGTCATTCTATCACATGATCTTCTAACACTTCACGAATAAAAAATTCAACGTCATTTCTTTAATAGATGAAGTGGAAATTGTTCAAGGCACGAACAACAATGAGATTATACCAAAATAAAGTACGTATTTATTCTAAATCAAATTCGTCAACTTTAGGGAAATGATCTTGAAAACAAAAAATGTTCTCCTAGTGCTATTATATCTAATGAATCAGATAGTTCCTTAGATCGTCACAAATTTGTGAATTTGTGATTGTTGGATTTTTCATAGCCATGTTCTATACCACTCTCCATCAGAACGTGATGGTTATATTTTTCTTCCATATCGATATTTTCACCTATGTTCTCCTACGTGGAAACCCAGTGACGAGTTAATTTGAGTAACCGTTACAATTCATAATTTAGTTTTTAAATCCAAGTTTTGGTATTCTTTTTTACGATGTGGGTTTCTATTAAAAAAAACTTTGGAGTAGTAAACCATTTATAACCCCGAAGAATTTCGAGGGTGAAATTCATTTTAAGGGGGGAAGAATGTAACACCCAGAGATTTTGTGAAAAATATTCTTTTTAATTTAATTAATTTCTTGAGTTGTATGCTACACCAAAAAAATCTCGCACAACACGCATCCCTGACTTTCCTTGCATTACAAACAATCGTGGCCTTCCTCGATAGCGTGTCTAGTACGTAATACCGAGTTTCACTAAACGAGATATTATTATAATATTATTATGAACTAGCCGTTATGAATAGTAATACCCACTTTTTAAAATTTTATAAATTTTATCATTCAAAATGGACTTCATTTTTGGATTCAGAATATTGAAATTATCTTAGGGTGAAATTTTGTAACATTTCAGATAATATTAATAATTTGATGAATAGTGAAAATTACTAAATTTTAATTAAAAACAACTTTTTTTAATCGAAATAATTTATATTGATAAATTATGAATTTGAGTGGTTTTAATGTATATTTAGAATATATTTTTACCATTAAATACAATGTTGGTCATTGTACATAATTTCACAATTAAACCGAACATAAACAAGTGTCAATCTTTTGATAGTTATTATCTCTTAAAAACACGCTATTTGTTTTGACGGCAGGAATTAATTTTTAAATTAATTAATGAAACTGAAATTTTTTCAATTTGCTAAAATAGACATCATTTTTGAATTCATAATATCAAATATAGATTAGGCCTAATTTATTGTATTTTTCTGAAATCTTTCATTTTTAGATGAATAGTAAAACCACTATGTGGTAGTTAAAAAAATTGATTTTTTCATAAAACATAATTTCACCGCTTCTGTGAGTGGAATTTCAAAAATCCTAGAGATATAGTTAATATCAAGGACTAAAATGTGGTTCTTTGAGATGAAAATAATTTTTGGTGAATAATATCTTTTTACTTTTATTTACCACGGTTAAAAGTAAATAGGGTAATTAAGGGTACAAATGATATTAATATTACCTTAAACCATGTCCTAATTCTATTAGATAAGCTTAATTCTACCAAAAACAGCCTTAGGAATAAAATATTATCATTTAGGTCCACATGGATTAGATTAGGACATTTATTAATATTTAATTCAAAGAAGAGTTAAAAGAGTTAAAATCAAAGTTTATTTACTAAAACATTTTTAATAGAGGGTTATACATAAGCTAAACTTGACTATAAATATTAATTAGAAATATAAAACTATTTCCTACATAATGTTATTTTATTAATAAATTTTAGACATTAAATAATTTAATTTATTTATGACACAAAGATGATGCAGTAATTATCTTATTAATGAAATATTGACATAATTGATGTTATAAATACCCAAATAAATGTAATTTGAGACTTTTATTGAATTAAATTGATTTTATATGTTAATATGACATGTTAGTACTGATTTAGTTAACTTTGTTAGATCAAATAATTCTTTTATGAGTTTTGAAAAAATCAATTACCAAATAGTATCAAAATTGACATAAAATAGTTTTTAAAACAAATATTATATTATTAATTGTTATTTTATTCCTAAAAATCTATGGTTCGGCCAAATATCTTAGATAAGGTTATAAATATTAATAATAAACAACTTGGGGTTCGTTTGTCTTGTTATAGTATGTTTATTAACCACATAGTGTAAGAAAACAAGAAGACATGGTAAAAGTAAAATTATTTAACTTAAGGTTAAATCTAAATGATAAGGATAAAATAGAAACCTAAACTTGTCTAAATTCTATTGTATAAGAGTTTTTCGACCCATAACCACCTTATTCTATAAATAACTCAATTTTTAGCTATTAAAAACCTAATATGACTTTATAATAAAATAATATTTTTAGTTTTTCCAAAGGTGCCCCTCTCCTCCCTTATAAAAGGGAACCTCCTCCCTCTCTTCCTCACACCACTTTGAGCCTTAAAGCTCGGACAACCCCTGAGAAATTCTCTTATCCACTTCCCTATAAACATCCTAGAGGTCATGGTCATCTTTAAAGACCAATTTAGGTGCCCTAAGAGGAGGTCTCAAAGAGGCACTTTAAAGAAGAGGTAATGTCCGTTACCGATTCTTTCAACCTTATTTCATCTTCCACTTCTTCTTCTTAGGTTGTTTCATTATGAAGTAATAACATAAGTATCACTAATATACTGATATTTTATTATATGTATGAAACAACCCTATTTCACCATCTATCCATCATAAGGAAAATGAAATCACCGTGCGTGCGTAGGTACGGAATACCGTCTCCACGCCGCAGTGTAATCTATTTTCCGCCACCACATTACTTGTATGGGTATAATGGTGCAAATAATAACTAAATATGATTATTGTAAAGAGATATTGATTCTTTAACAGTATAAATACACTCCAATAAAATTCCACGATCATGGGAATGATATCATCGCTCCGGCGTACGTACGGAATACCGTCTCCACGACGCGATGAGATTCATTCTCAATGATTAACCATTCATAAATGATTATAAAGTATATATAATAAGTAATCATGAAATATATGTCATAATAATTATACTGGATTTATATATATATATATTTATGTCATCCAATTAATTCCATTCAATTCAATGAGGAAACGAAGACAACGTTCATGCGTACGTACGGCCTACCGTCTCCATAAACGGTGTATTTCTTTCCATTTATCAATCTATTATATATATTTATATTCTGAATATATTATATTTATATATATATCATGTTTTATATTATGGAATTAATTAATCATGATCTAAGTAATCATATGATTAATGAAAAGTCAAAACACGGACAACAAATGAAACGATTTTACCCAAAATGCACTTTAACATTGAATTTACAAAAGAATGGGTAATATAAAGTCTTAAATGAACCATATATGATATCATAACAATGAATATGATTTTTTAATAAGTCAATGACATTATTTAAATCATTATAAAGGAGGTTCGGATACGTACGAAGCATATCGGACCTAAGGTAAGGGAAAAATTTTAAAATCTCATTTTTATCCGAGATTGCTTATTCGTAAGTATTAACTGGGGTTATTGCTATAATCCATGTCCATGTTTTATAAAAGTGTTTTCATGTATTTTTAATTTCCTTTTTACCCATTTTTTACTTTTAATACATGGTATGTAAGGAATCTTTCTTTTGTTTTCCTTATGAGGTACTTTTTTGACTTTTTCGGCAAAAGTACGAGAAGAATGTATTTTTAACTTATACGGAATGAAAGGATTTTTATGGTTTTATAAAGCCATATTTTCATGAAGATTCCTCCAAAATATTTCATGACTATTTTCAACAAACTCCTTTTCTTTTAAAATTTCATGACATTTTTTGAAAAGAGAATGATTTTGAAGAAGAAAGGATATTTTCCTTAAGAATTCATTTCATGTGTTTTATCAAAACCATTTTTCATATAAGATGACATTATTTTATATGTGTATGTTTCATGTATCATGTCTCTATGATTTACATGGTTTCACTTTCCTTATTATGAAATGATATCCATTTCTTTTATATGTATTATTTTATGATGGGATGATGTTTATGAAACCCATTTTCTTTATTGGGTTTTAATGAATGATGTATGTTTATTTAGTGGCACTAGTAAGACTGATTTTATTATCAGATGGGTGGGAACTATATCTCCCTCCAATGCATTGGGTAAATATTTATATCTCATGATATAGACATGGCTGGAATGGAATGTTAAACCGGTTTAGTAATACTGGACTAGAATGAGGAGTGAACTCGATTCAGAACGGGACTTTGTCTACTATGATTGTCTTGGAAGAAATGCTTTGGCTACTATGGAAATCATTACATGTGCTTAATGGATTCCACCATTACATATTTTATTCCCATTCTATTTTATCATGATTTATGTTCCATTATGATATATGCCTTATGTACTTCCATGTTTTAAGAAGTTGGTCATGATTTTGATGTTTAAACATTATGTTCATGTTTTTAAGTTCAAATGTATATGGTATGTTTTATTTTATCCATGCTTAACCTTACTGAGAATTTGAGGTCACCATTTTTATGTTTTATTTTCCCCCAGGATTAAAAGAAAGGTTTTAGGAAATGAAACAAAAAGTGGATTATCATTATGGGAGATGTTGAAGATCTTTCACCACGATTAGAAGATAACGTTCCATGTTTCCAAATACACTAAACTATTACGGTCCTTGTGTGTCTTTTTTTGTTATGTATTATGTATTCCGAAAAAGTAATGTAATATCAATGTATGTCAAGCTTTAGGTCTCTACACATATTTATTTTTTCATATAGGCATGTTTATTATTGGTTTTCTCATATTGTGTTTCCAATTCTAATGGTGGTTTTACACTCCCATGTTTTTTACAAGTTATGAAATTTTCTTAAGATGTATTTTATTTCCATAAAATTCTATGTTTTCATGATTTTTCCTTATTTTTAATGACTTACACACTTTTATCTCATTCTCACATGTTATATAATTATTTATATGTGTTGTGATCCATTTCTTATATTTTATGACTCAAAATTGATATTATTATTATCTTATGTCACTCCATAATGTTTTTTGATTACCATATATAGCCTTTTTTCATTTATTATAAAATATATTTCTCCCTCTTCTTCTAATTCATCTTATTATATGTTATTTCCTTAAAAAGTGTTTTCTATCGCACATTTCTTATATTTTTAATCCCCAAGTTATAAATATGAATCGATAATTTGGGATACCATCAAATATGGTTCAGAATCATGAAATAATAGGGAACTGTTTTTATGTGTTATAAAATAAGAATTTTATGACACTAATCTTCAAGAGAATAAACCTTTTAAAACATGGGTTGTGAGACATTTTGATTGATATATTATTAATTTATTTTATTGATAAATTATTTAGGCCATGACTTACTTAGTTCACCTTATTAAAGATATTCTATGATATTGGAAAATTTAGGAGTATGTCAGTTTCATAGAAATAAATCCATTCCAGGATATTGTACTATCGATGTTGTTGTGAAAAAATGACCCTAGTGGTGATCTCCATGAAATTTATTGGTTGCTAATTAACTCAATCATTATCATAATGCATGATGAGGTGGCATTGGACTGCACACCTATCTAGACACTTGTATGGGATATGCTATGGTAGATGAAATTATTTTTATGAATAACTTATTTCCTTGTTAAATTCAAACATTAAGTTGATAAATACAATATATAATAACATAGTGTATCCTTGGATAAACTAATATTGATATAGGTCGAACTAAAGGAGTTATGTGATAATTTAATGATGTAAAAGTGTAAAAGGAATTATGGTTGAACCCCTATTATGTTATTGACTATGATGATCCTCTAAAATGTTAAGTTGTTTTCACTCATGTAAAATTTTTTGGTATTTGAAATAGACAGTGCTACGGGGAACCAATTTAATAAGATATGTGATGGAAAACATTATTAATTATCTAAATAGGAATCAATATAGAATACAAGAAGGTGTTGAATGAAATTATTATTATTATTATACATTAACCTCGAGTTATAGTAAAAAATGGCATCTTAATCAACACATGAACACAACGATGAAACGAAGGATGGGGATTCATAGAATAACATGTGATTAATATTATAATGCAAAAAAATATTCAATTTCCTTCTTGTTATAAATCCAAACAGATGCACCCAAATAAATTTTCAAAATGGAAAAGAGACTATTTTATGAACAGAAGGATTAAAACTCAAGATTGTGATTCTATAAGAGATACAAAAATGAAAACCATTTCAAAGAAGGATAAGAATGTATAGTGCTTCAAATGCAATGATTTCAGGAATTATGAAAATCATTTTCCTAACATAAGGAAATATGTGGATAATGAACAAAAAAGACCTCCTAATCTAATGGAATAAAAGAATTGATTTTGAATCACAAATAATAATGTTGGATATAAAATCAATAATTATGCATACACTCATCACCAAACCAAAAAATAATGTAGTGTATTTCATTCAATTCATTTCAACTTGTTTATATCTATTAAATTTGGATATTGATATATCAAAATATTATTAAAAACACCCATTGGTATGGATCTTACATCCCATGTTTATTATACTTCTCTAATTGATACTTATCGGTATATACATTAGAAAATCCTATAATACTTCCTTTATCAATATTTATGTGATTTTGGAAAAGGATTAATAGTTTTATAATAGTCTCAACAGTAATGAAATAAAGATATAATATTTCATACAATAAATCAACTTATAGTCACTAAATACTGGAAATATTGTGGTTACCTCTATTGGAAAAAATTATTCCCTTATATAGGCATTCACCCCAATCCTGAGGAGTGATTCTATTAAATGGTTATGATGAAACTCTATATTATGATATGATTGTAATGTTGTAATAGATGATGTTTTTAGTCCTACCAAAGTTACTAAGGCAGAAACCTCTTTCAAAATCAAATATTGAGTCATCTATATGTTATGGGTATCTTTAAATATTTCATTGGTATGTGAAAACTAAAATAGTGTGGAATTAATTTATATAAGTATTGGAGAATGTAACACCACAAGATTTAGGAATTTTTTTTAATTTGAATAAAAAATTCCTTGATAACATGTTTCATAAGAAAAAAAGAACCATAATGTTTTGTGAAATAATAGATGAATATTATTTAGAAAATAAAAAACCCTATATTAAATAAAATTATTCTAAAAATATATAAATTCATTCAAAAAAGGATTAATAATACCAAATGTTTTCAAAAGGGGATTTTTTCAATATATGTAGTTCTTTGTTTCAAATTCTATTTTCATCTTAGATATAAATATATATATATAATATTTATTTTGAAAATTTTATTTCGATTTTAAATTTATCATATCTCTATTAAAATAATATTAGTTTTTGTCATTTTTTAAAATAATTATTTTTTATGAGAATAGAAATTTTTTAATTTTATACCAAAATTTTCAATTTTATGACTTTATAAACATTTAAAATGAACATATAATATTATAACAAATTTTAATTGATTAAATATTTATTACTATGAACATATAAATCCTATGTTCAATATTTTACTACATAAGTAAAATTTTATTCATATTTAAAATTTATTATGTGTATTTTTTTAATAAAACATTATAGTGGTAATATTAAGAATTGGATATCACTGTTTTTTAGATAACATTTATTTATATTATAATAAAATAATTATATCATTAAAGTCAATGATATTGATAAATTTTTACTACAAATAATTTTGTAGCTTAAAATATATCATTTTATAAAAATGGTATTTATGTGTCACGTGTAGTAATATTAAAATTAGCAATTCTAAAATTTATAAATTTTATTTCATCAATTAATTTTAACATTTTTTATCTATATGTTCTTAGTTAGGAAAATTTCCCTTTTTTGCATAAAATTATGTCACCAGGGTAAATATTATTTATCATGGTAAAAAAATTATTCTTCAAATAATTTTAAATTTTAAACAATTTCATATTTTTTAATTAAATAGATATATTATAAATTCCCACAATTATAAAATGATTTAATATATTAATTTATCTAAAATTATCATTTACCTACACATTATATTTTTATATTTTAATGGTAATATCCATCTATTTAGAAATTTAATTTGGTTAAATAGATCCAAAGATCAAATTTAGCACATAAAAATTTAATATTTAGTGTCATATTATATTTTTAGTAATAAAAATATTACCACAGTTAATTATTAATTAATATTATTAAGAGTAAAATTGAAAAATAAATAATTTGGAATTATTAATAACTAAATGGTTACAGAAACCTTCTAGAAAGACTTCTTATGTATGAAACTCCAAACCAAATATCCCACCTACCATTTCCCTACTTACCATACTAACTCACCTAACCCACCTAACACCAATAGGATTTCATTATTACCCCTTACCTAACATTACATTCTCCATAAACACCATTTTCACCTACAAAAAAGGTACAATCACACAAATTTTCTCATCTCTTTCCACACAAAGTCATTGATAATTAATTTCCCTTATATATAACTCTATAATTCCCCTCTATGTCTTTCTATGATTATATGGTGTCCTTTTAATAATTATAAAGCTACTTATCTAGGTAATAGTTCTCCACCTCCTATTTTTTATTCAAGTAATTATTTTGAGAGGATCCATCTTGAATTATATGTGATTATGCTTCCTTATGATCATGGTTAATGTTTTAAATTAAAAATGATGCACTTTTTATGTGAGAGTACCCTCAACTCCCATTAAAAACATTTAATAGTCCTTTTTTGTAGTATTTGTTCTTATGAAATCACTCCTCGATTTTATCCCTCCTCTTTTCAAATACCTATCGTACTTATTGTAGTAATTTTCAACATCAGGATATTTTGATTCAATGTGTTAATAAAAAAAATTTATTTCAAAATCATAAATTATTAATGAGAGACAACCATTATATCAAATTTATCTGATTTCATAATCCCCTTTATATAACCACAGTGCTTCAAAAATAAATCATTGTTTATCAACCTCCTATTATTAATTCCTGATCATCCATTTTTGTAATCGTTTTGATTTCTATATTATCATTATCATGTTCATAAACAATAAATTATTTTACAAGTGATCTCATATTAATGGGATACTCCCTTTATCACTCATTAAAACCTTTTAATAATCATTTTTAATACCCATAACACCACAAATATAATTCCTTGATATTACATCATCATGTTGTTAATTACCAACTATAATAACATTCATGGGTATCCATATAAATAATGTTTATACATGAATATGAATATGATAAATATTCTGAAATAAGTGATTAATATAGTAATAATGCTTAGGGTGTTTTTGACCAAACATGGAATCAAGGAAATCATTTCTATCTCAATCACCTTCTATTGTGGCATACATTGATATTCTACACCTACATTAAAAAACACTGAGTAAATAATTTCCATTTAAATTATAATATTATTAATAATTATATATCAAGGAATCTTCAATTCCAATCATTTCATTCCTTTATATAGTATATGATTGATATATTCTCTAAAATGTAATGGGTTTTCAAAACTCAACCTAGTTCAAGAGTTATAGCGAATATCCTTACGATTCTTATTTTACATCATATTATATAACAAATTTCTTCTGTAAGATATAAACTTGGATTCAAATATTCTTTATTTAAGAGATCTTTTTCATATTAAAAATTAATCTATGTTATAAATAATTATCATCCTCCTAAATTATGTTTTCACTTAATTGTCCATATTTTATATCTCCAACAATATTTTGTTATGTAAATTGATATAAAATTAATTTTTTCTCACTTGACCATCATATTTAAATTATCTTATTTTAAAAATGGGGTTTTGGTTACACTTTTAGGTTATGTATTTTAAAAAATAATTTATTTAAAACAATTCATATGGATTTTCATTCATTTTAAATTAAATAATTTATCTTCTACTTGACATTAATTCTGATAAATTTATTTATTTTTCAGGGCTTCACTATTGGAAGATACATTTTTTTAAAAGTAAATAATTTTCAAAATATATGAAAAACTTTTAAAAAATACCTTTCAATGAGACCATATCATATTATTTTGTTCTGAAGATAAAATTTATTTAAAAATACTAAATTATTGTCTCACCACCATTTGCTAATTTTTCTATCAATATTTTATATTTTTGAAAATCATTTTTAGTGAATCAAACTATAAATTTTATTATAAAAAATACCTATCTGGTTTCTATGGTGTGAGTATTAATCATTTACATTCTGTAATTTATTTTTGGTGGTTCCATTTTAACGTGTTTTAAAACACATTATTCATTCCAAGGGTTTTTTTGATGTAACTAATTGTTTTTTTAAAGTAGAAAATATATGTATGGATAATGATGGGTGGGGTCTTTTCCACCCACCAAAACATTATTCGTGGTTGTATATTTCATGAAATAACTATGGTAATTGAGAAATGAATTTTCACTCTACTATGGGATTTGAGTACGGAATGTTGTCTCCAATATGGGAATTTGTTATTGATTCTTTATAAAATATTAGATTTTTGGATGTTATTTCTAATAAAAATGGGAATTAGGTAGTGGGGAAAAAACCAATATAGTAATCTAGTTCTCATTCTTCATCAACTATAGGAATCAGGTAGTATCAATTACTCCCCTAAGGGAATCAGGTAGTGCTGTCTTTTACAGTAAGTTATGGGAATCTATTGGTGAATTATGCCCCACAATTTATGATTTATGGTTCTATTTTATTTTTTATAAATTATTATAAATCAATTTTTTATGAAACTTATATGTTATTAAGTTTATATTACATTATAAATAATGATAAATAATGTTGTTTAATTTTCACATATTATCACATTTTCTTTTTATATGGTATTTCCCCCTTGAGCTTGTCTTCCGTCATGTTTATTATCTAATGGTTTTGAATAGTTTAAATATTTTTGTTTCTGATAATTTAAGTATACTCCATTCTTATGTTTACATTACCAAGTTTATGATGACGAATATGTCATATAAGATATCTAGAATAATGTCTAGAGTTGCATAGTTTTAGTGAAATGTCGATAAGTGTTGTAAAACAAGATGTTTATGTAGTTATTCTTCAAGAATCTTAACCATTTATTATTTTGGTTGCATGACTACTTATCATATGTATTATATAAAAAATATAATCAATGTAATATTTATATATTTTTAGCAAGGACCATGATAATTTATATGTTGGATGTCATAAAGATTTAACGAAATATTTTTTCTTCTCAAGGATGAATTTTTTTGGATGGATTATTAGATATAGGGGATTGGAAAATTTATTCATTGTTGTTTGAATAATTATAATTGTACATTGGTAATTCCATCCCCTAATTGAAAATTTTAAAATTTAAAAATGTGAATAAAATCTAGTTTTTTTTGATAGTCATTATGTGTCTTGAGTGGCGTGTCTACCTTAAGATGCATGACTAGTTTAAATTGGTAGTGTTACAACTGGTAAAATGTTTTTATCAATTTGGTTGACTAAATAAATGTTAATATGGGAAATTATGGGAATTATATAAATTTTTTATATTTTACAAATTATAATTATTTGAATACTTATATAATGGTTTTTTATATAATTTAGGAGACATAATTTATTTTTTAATTAAAAAAATTAATTATCTGATTATTTATTTATTAATTAATGATTTGATGACAAAATTAATTAAATATTATTATTTATAAATATTAATTTTAATTAACTAATTATTTAATTATTTTTTTTGTACGATGATAAAAGGTAGTAATTTTTTATTCAATATTCTATTTTGATAAATAAAGAGTTAACATCACTGGACCATCCATAAGGATCACATGGGTGAGAATACTATGGGTAATTTGGTTAATTATAGTGTTTATTTTTGAATTTAATGATGTTAGGTGTTGATATCCTGGTCAAACCTAACGGTATAATTTCAAATTCATCTACCAGTAATGTTTTCATTACTGTAACATGATGGATACTTCCATTTTATGATTTAATTCTTTAAAATTGATAAAAAATAGTAAATTATTATTTTTCAACACTAATTATTACACGGTTGATCTAGTAAATATTTTAAAAACCAAGATGTATGAGTAATATAATGGGATAAACCTATTTGTAAAAATAATTTTGGGATTATATGGGATCAATTTTAAATATATGACATGATAATTGGTGGTGTTTTCAAATTTTTACATAGTGATTCCATTTTAATATCACTCTATGATGGTTTTTATTTATGAATAGTTATTTAATAAGTCATATGAAATATAAACTATAGTTTGATATGTGATGGTGATGTAATCACTAACATGAGGATGCAAATTGTTTACCCTTCATTGACTACTATATTGACCTAGAAGAATGGTTTGTTCTTCCCTATAATCTAAGTATCTCAAATTAATGATGAATATAATGATAATGTGATATTGTATATGATAACCTAGTTACGAGAATAACAATGTGATAAATATGATGTTTATACAAACATGATAATGATTGAAATGACGATAATGACGGTTGTGGTGATGATTATATTAAATATTTTGATAATGAGATTAGAATTGTGGTTGACCATATATTTATCTCTCTTCAAGGATATATTTGTATCATATTGAACTATTTTTACAAATAGTTTTAGTAGAGATATGTTGTATATATACAATATCGATATAGTTTATTTATTGGTAGAGGGAAGTATTATTACATGGGTGTTTTGTGGATTTGATTTAGGTAGGTATTCTTGAACATCATCTCATTGGTGGGAAGGATAGGGATGCATTATGTGAGTTCGGAGTGAGAAAACTTATGTCTTGTAAAATTCCATCACTATTACATGTATTCCTAAACTCGGTTGTGTCAAATTATTAATATATTATGTTATATAAGGATTTATCAGGGAAATTTTTGAAAATTTGTAGAAGACCATAAAATCCAGTTACTATCTTGGAATGTTAAATTAAATATTTTTGGGCACTAACACTGAGTTTGTGTCAGATTCTGATGCCCTAAAAACCTAAAAGAAGTCTAAATAAAAATATTAATTATATTTTTTTATGAGTGAGAAATTTATTCAAAATAATTGAATAACATTAATATGGTGCATCGTACGAAATATATGAGACTAGTTTTATGTGTGAAATATGGTGCTTACCCTATAATGGGTCCAACCATGGAAGACACCAGACATTTGGATGCCTCTATCATGAGATAATGTTATTAATTTGTTTTAATATAATATTTTATTAAATATAATTAAATATCTCTGAAACAGTGTGTCATGTGGATAATTTGGGACAACATTTAGGTCTACGATATGGTGTTTACCCTAGGTGGGGTGTAAATTTTGTAATATTCGGATGTTTGGTTGTCTCACTCATGAAAATATACATTTTAATATTTATTTAATTTTTAATACATTTTGGGAATATTAAGTAATTAATATCTCTCAAATGATGAAATGTATGGGAAATTTGAGACCACTCTTGAATTTGGAATGAGGTGTTTTACTTATATAGGTTATAATATTTATAAAAAATATAATTTTTTTTGTCATTTAATTTTTATGTTATATAATTAAATTAATAATTAAAAAACATTGTTCACTATAGATCCTCTTCATCTCCTCTACCAAAACCTAGAAAACTTCCATTTTTAATGCAATCGTATTTCAAAAAACATTTGTTTCAAACCCTTTTTACCCATTTCATTTTGAAAAAAATTAAATGAGTAAAATTATTCAGTCTATATTTTAATTTTAAATTTAAGGACACTTTTAAACTATTTCTTGTTAAAAGGTTTTGAGAAGATGAACCCTTTGCGTCTTGAGGTAATGAAATAAAAAAATAAATCATTTATTTCATTGCTGTTAATATAGATGAGTCATAGTAACCTCATATAAAATCTAAATGTGTTAGGTGATGTTGGTTGTGGTTCCCATTTTTATCTACATGTGTTGTTCACCACATTTGGGTGCGCATTATTGGGGAGGTAATGAGTTTCTTTTTATTTTATTTTTTATTTATTACTCTTTATATCATCTCAAAAATATAACTTCTTAGTTATTGATTAGAAATGTCCATCTTCGGTACAGTTGAATTCATCTCGATGAAGAGATAAAAAATAAAAAAAAATTCTTAGACGATTGAAAGGTATTTCCTAATAATTTATTTCATTTTTAATGGATATTTAAAAATATATTATCAAAGGATAGTCACATTTATTTATATATATATTTTTTGTTTAATTTTCATACTATAATTGATTTGAAATATCAAAATACAATGACATGTTTTATAAAAAAATAATTAGTAAAAAATTATTAGAGGATAATTGCACCAAATTATCAAACAATAATTTGTAGATAAAAATTATCAAATTTTGTTTGTGAAATGATAATTTTTAAGGTATAATTACTAAAATTTAAATATATGAATTATAAAAGGATAATTATTATAATTATAAAAATACAATTTGAAAATAATCCCAAAGGTATAATATATTATTTCATGTAATATTGTAATCAATAATTTGAAAATTATCCAAGAGGAATACAATATTATCACATGTAATATTTTAACTGATATTTTCAAATTCACCATGGGAGGTAAAACATTATCAAATGTAATCATTTAATTGATAATTATAAAATTATCTAGGAGATATAATGTATCATCACATGTCAAATTTTATTTCTTTTTGAAATAATATAACTAATTTTTGGTTCTAGGAGCCCTTTACAAACATAGAGCTATGATGTGTTGATGATTATGATGATAAGGTCGTGAGGAGGTGTATTGGGACAAAAATGGTGGTTTATCATTTACACTTATATTGAAGACCTGGAGGTATGTGGTTCCAACCTGATTAATAAAATTTATTGTCCTTTTTTGGTTAGTTTATTTAAATGTTTGATTTAAATTGAATTGCTTAAATTTTATATCAATTAATATAATAAAACATGGTTCCAGTGAACCGAGAGATTTGAAATAGTTTTGGCATATAAATTTGAAAAACACCCAATTCCACTAAATTGAGGTGTGTTTATATAAATTGGATGACATATATTATATAATTTAAATTGATGATTGGATGGAAATTTTTCAATTAAATTGTTCAATTTAATGGTAGAAATGAATTTTGATGAAGATGGAATTTGTTTTGAATGGATTTCAAACATGTTAAAATGGATTAAAAATGATTTGATAGAAAACAAAAGGATTTATCTTATGGAAAGGGAATGTTTTTTTTATTAAAAAACCATTTTGGAAATAAATGGATAGAAATTTTCATTTTTGAAATGGAATAATGGGATTTATTGTATTTTATGTAGTCTTAAAATTACTTTCCCATCATATAAGAGCACATCCAAGACTTAGGTAGTTGGTGTGTTATTTGGGTACACTCTACTCTATTACAACATTCTAAAACATACCTTTTGTAGGTTACATTCCTAATAGTAGGGTGACGAGTGGCCTATGTAATGTATTAAGGGGAGATGAGTATACTCATTTTTTTATCCCATAGAGAGTGAAAAATCTTAAAAATGCTTAATATTATAATACCTATTTTAATAATAACCATATTACTCTCATGATTATTTATATTTTTGATATAAATGTATGCCAATGTTGTAAAAAAAATTTACATATCTTTCGATGATTTACATAACTTACTTTATGAAACTATTTTATTTAAGCCATTTTTTACGAAATATTCCATGTCTTATAAAGTATTTTTCCAACATTTTGATAATTTATAGCATATTTTGTTTAAATATTCTCTTGAATTGAAAAACCTGTTTATTTTGAAAATTGAATGATTTTCATTGGATAATATATATTTGGCATCTATTATGGAATCTTTGTTTGTATCCTACTAGGATTAGGATCACACTGTACTTTCTCCTTTAGGTGTTTTTAGACTTTATTCTTCCATGTTCAAGAAAAGGGAAGGGAACTCTTGGAGGTGGATCTATCATTTTAGATTTGGACATGGTGTGTTGTGTCTTTAAAGACCAAGGGGATTTTTTACCGTTTTAGTACTTGGGTTTTAGTACTTTGGTCTTTTTATTACTTGTTGTATTTTGGTACCTTTCTCCTAGTGGGGCATCATTTTGTTTTCCATAATGTCTTATCTCTTTTAATTCCTCTATGTTTTGTGGAAAATCTGTTCACACATGAATGTTGTATGATTTCAAGTGCTTGTCTCTAACCTATAGGGATAAAGAATGCACTTCAGGACATGTTATGGTCATCTCGATTATCGAGTTAGCTGGTTACCGGGGCTAGTTCACAACAATGTTGTATTAAAGGGAGATAAAGAAACTTGCCTTAATGATGGTATGCATTTGAGTATTCTTTTCGAGACTGAGGAGCTAGTTACGATTGAGTCCCTAACCAACTATCATTACAATAAACATTAAATCACAAGGATTATTTAGGGAATGATTTCTTCTGGACTAGTTATAGTCTTTTACCTATTTTGATTTGGATAAGGTAAAATCCATATAATGTTATTCTATCTATTAGGATAATGTTTCCCACATTTATCTCTTTGAACTTATCTAATGTAGTCTTTATTATCAAATGATATTTTTTAGCATCATGCATCTAATGAGACATGTGAATTGGACCCATGAAAAGGCTGATATTAAACACTAGATAGATAATCATGTTGTGCATCCAAACATGGTTGAGGTAATCAAGTGTATTGTCAAATATTTGGGGTGGCCACCACCACCAGTCCCCATTTAGTCTCCAACTATGTAACCATAAGGGGATGCTCTTCACAATCATTCTCAACAGTTCCATTACAAGAAACCACATGTTTTCAATGGATCCACTAATCCACAACGTAAAGACAAATGGTTTTTTATGATAGAACATCTCTTTGATTTCATGGAGACCCTAGACGATTTCAACATAAATGGAGCCACCATCGAGCTAGAAGGACTGAGAATGAGATGGTGGGACACGTTGGTGAAAATGAAGAAACGTGAAGGATTAGAGTGGAAAGCCACCATGTTGCCTTTTTCTGATGAGTTCTAACCACATTCAGTGGTGTTTGATAAGGATATGGTTGTTTTCAAGCATGAAAAGGCTGACATAACTGTGACTAAATATTCATATAGCTTTGCTGAGTTTGTGTGTTTTGTGCTTGAGATTATGTCCAATGTGAGGAATAAAGATATATAATTTGTATAAGGGATTAGATTAGATATAAATTATTAAGTTTTATTTCTACATCAATATGCTTATGTGGATGTACTAGATAGGGAGATGGTGGTTGGGATAGACCTAGTGGGATATCAGAGTTTATGGGATTTCCTTCTTCTCCCAGTGGTAGTTTGAGTTCCTTCAAGAGAAAATAGAAGCATGATGATTCTCGTGGATGTTCATGAAAGATCAATTATTCAAGAACTCATATAGGTCAAGGAGGAAGTTATTTTATTTTCTATTAGTGTGGAAAATTCGTACATTCCATGAGGGTTTTCAATGAGGCACCCAATAATTGTAGCTATTTCGGACGTTTAGGGAATTTGTAGAAGTTATACCACAACTTTTCACCTTCGTATGGTGGAATAGAATAATATCCTCATCCTAAAACTACAGTGCAATAAAATGAATCATTTAAAAAATAATTCTATCCACAAGAATCTATAAAGAATATTTTTCATGTGGTTTAAGAGTCTCCATAATATGTTTATACAACCCAACGACCGCGAGAGGTACCAATTCTATAGATTCATCATTAGTGACAACTCTATTAGATAATAGTTCATCTCACATGTTTAATTCAACTTTTATCATTAATCATCTTTATCATACTATGGAGAAACTATATTGTGCAATGGATGTTACTACACCCCCTAGTACGAAGAGAGAGAAGGGTCTCTGGAGTCCCAATTGTGTCTTATCTCTATCAGATGTCAATTTTTCTTGAATTTTTCTAGTACTCGACATCCAATCTCGTGACATAAAATTTAGGATGAATTGGCTCATCAAAAATAAATAATATATTTATTTTTATCTTTGAAGGGTCTACCTTACTACACCCAGTGGTCTGCCAATTGTATTTCAAGAAGAATGAAACCCAAGGTCAATCAATTTCGAACCATCTTATCCAGAGTTGAGGAATGTAATATCAGTGTTTTATTTGGATCTGAAGAGAGATTTAATGAGTGGTGATCTCCCTCCGGTTTTCATTGATTTCCTATTGTATTTCCTTTTGACTTATTTAGTTCAACTCTCGAAAGAGAGGTTTATTTTTCTAATGATTGGATACCAGGTACACAATTGGTTTCAATTCCCTCTTATCGCATGACAATAAATGAATTGAACGAGATGAAGTCCTAGTTGGAATATCTTGTTTACTATATGCTTCACTCCATATTCTCTTCTTTGTGGGGATTCAAGTGATCATTTGGGGATGTTTGAGTTTTATTAAAATAACACTTACCTGTCTGCGATCAGGATAGAACTATTTAAGAACTTCTTTGGTTTTCCTTGTAAATATCTGTTATGTTGGTTATAGATTGGTGAATTTTTCTTGGTTGGAAAATGTTTATTTTTGAATAAATTGTAGCTAAGATTTATTTCAATCATCAAATAATGTTGATAACATGTGTTCGATACAAATCTTATGATGATAGACGATGTATACCTTTAGATTTTTCATATGGTTACTAGATATTCTTGAAGGATTCACCCCATTTTGTTCATTGATGTCTTGGGAGGCAAGGGATGCTTTCTCCTCATTATTTTGTACTATTTGAGATTATTGAGGAGGTAGGGAATGTTCTATATCATTTAGAACTACCACCATAGCTGGAATCAATACATAATGGGTTTTATGTATCTCATCTTTGAAAAGATTTATTAGAACCATATCATGCTATGAGTTCTCGTGATCTTGAAGTGGAACCTAATTAATCTTTGATTGAATGTATAGTTAGGTTTATTGATTCTGAGACCAAGATACTATGTGGGAGGAAGATACCTATGGCTCGTGTGATCAAGTAGTAATGTTCTGATTATCATGAGACATGGGAGTGGGATACATTGGTGAGAGAGTAGTGACCTCATCATTTGGACATGGAGGTTTCTTCATAGGCTTTTTTGTGGATAGAAATTTCCTTTAATGGGGAGGTTGTAACATCCCATTATTGTTTCATGTATTACTTAAGCCTGTTATATTATATTCTTAATATATTATGTGGGTGGAAATGATTTATCAGTGAAATTTTGATAAATGTGTTAAAGACCATAAATGCTAGTTACCAAATGGGAATGTTTAAATATATAATTTTGGGATTAAGTAGTGAATTATTATGATATTATGAGGCCCAAAAATATTTATCAGAGGCTGAATAAATATATTAATTATATTAGATTATGTTTGTTCAATTTATTAAAAATAATTGAAAAACACCAAAATGGTTCATTGTACGCAAAATCTAAGACAACTTTTATGTCTGAAATGTGGTGTTTACTGATGGTGAGATATAACATTCGAGGACCCAAAAAATTTTAATTCCTCATGAAATAGGTAATCTTATTAAATGATTTTTAATATAATATTTTATTAAAAATAATTAAATATCTCATGTCTAGATATTCATATGGAAAATACGAGACAACCGACAGGTCCAAGATGCAGTTTTTACCCTATGTTGGGTATAACAATTGTAAGCATCATATGTTTGTTTGTATTGATCATGAAAATAACCATTTTAGTATTTAATAAATTTTTAAATTGTTTTTTGAATAATAAATAAATAATATATCTAAAATTGTGCACCGTATGTGAAATTTGAGACCATCATTCGGTTCAGAATGGGGTGTTTTACCTAGGAATGGTATAATTATTTATGTTCAATAGATATTTGGTGCCATTTATTCTTTCTGTTCAATAATTAAATAATTAATAAAAACAGGATATACTATATATCCTATTCATCTCTTCCACCAAAACCTAGAAAACTACCATGATTAATGCCATCAAATTCCTTAAACATCCATTTCAAATAATTTTTACCCATTTAAATCTACAATGCATTAAATGAGTAAAATTTATGAGTCCATCATTAATATTATATTGAATCAAACTATTAAACAGGTTTATAAAGGAGGGTTTTGATTGGATGAAACCTATGCATCTTTGGTTAATGAAATAGATAATTCAATCATTTCATATAGTGTTGCTAATCTTGATGAATATTAAAAACTTCTGATCAAATCTAAACTTGTAAGGATAAGCCGATTGTGGTTTCCATTTTCATCTTTGTTTGTGGCCTAGGTTCACCACATTTGGATGTGAGTTGTTGATGAGGTAATGGGTTTTTTTAATTTTTAATTTTATTTATTACTCTTCAAATATTCTAAATTATATAACTTCTTTGTTATTTATCATAATTGTGGTTTGTCAATACTGTTGAATTCATCTCAAGGAGAAGAAGAGAAATATAATTTTTTTTCTTTGAGGGATGCATCATATACCTTGATCAATTTTTTTCACTTTAAATGGATCATTGAAGATATATTATAATAAGATAATATCTTTTATTTATTGAGATATATTTTAGAAAATTCCATAAAAATTTATTTGAATCATTAAAGGACAAGGAAATGTTTTATCAAAAACGTATTACCATAAAAATTATAAGAGGATAATTGAACCAAATTATCAAATGATAATGTGTTCCAAAATAAATATCTTATTTTTTTTGTGAAATGATACTTTTTATGGAATAATTATTATAATATAATTATACAAGTTTTCAAAAAATAATTATTATATTGTTAAAATGATACCTTGAAATTTTTTCAAAAGGGATAAAATATTATCAAATGTAATATTACAATCGATAATTTAAAAATAATCTAATAAGAATAAAATATTATCAAACATAATATTTTAATATATAATTTGAAAATATCTATTAGAAATAAAATATTATCGAATGAAATATTTTTATCATTAATTTTAAAATTATCCAGGAAGGATAACATATCATCACATGTGAAATTTTATTTCTTTTTTAAATAAAATAACCATTTTTTGGTTTTTAGGTACCGCTTAGAAATCATGCTTTGATGTGTCGATGATTATGATAATAATTCTGTGAGGGGGTGTATTGAACCACATAGGGGGTTTATCATTACTTTCTATATTGTCGACCATGAAGTGGGTGGTTCAATCAAGATTATCCAAATTGATTATCCTAGAATATCTTAATTTATTTTAATTTTTGATTAAATTGAATATATCAAAATTTATTTCAATTAAATTAATAAAACTCTATGGCATCCCACCTTTTATTACCTAACTTTTCATTACATTTTACATGCCGAGGTTCTTTAATGTCTTGTGTCTTGGAAATCATGAACATAATACATGAAAAAAACATACAACATTTTTCTAATAAACCTTTAAGACTTAATCATGGGATCATCCTATGTAAAATTAATTCATATCATAACCTAGATACATACATCAAAGTAATAGGTGCGAAGAAGGCTTTGTAATGAAAATAAGTGAAACAATTTACAGGTGAACTTGAGAAATATCATTAAGAAACATGAAGGATATCATAAAAAAATGTTAAATAGGAATATAATAGAAATAAAAAATTTAAACGTAACTATAAAATTTGGAAAAAATTTTATTTTATACATTCATGAACATATCACCATGGTCTATCCCCAAGATGTCATAAAAACTACCAAGTTTATTCCCCAAAGTATCGTAAAACTTGTCATGTCTAAAGATTAAATTCATACCCAATGCATTAGAGAGATATCTGGTCACACACTTAATATGTTGTTAATTTCATGTGATCCAAATTGATCAGAATCAAATATTTCATAAATAACCCAAATAGAATAAAAAAATGGGGTTCATTTCAAAATCGTGACGTTTTAGAAGTGCTTAAAAATCACGATCGCTATGTCATTTATAACCCATGGAAAAATGAATAAGGGATCTATGTATTTAAATTCCAGAATAATATATATAATTTTTATGCCTTTATAAATACCCCAACAAAAAATATAGATTTGGGTATTCATATTAAAAAATAAGATAATTTATTGAGAAAAAAGAGACTGATTTTGAGATGAATTTTTTGCAGCATAATGGCAATATAAAATGATTTTAGAAATCATTAAAAAGATAGGGGAAATCAGTCACCCACTTATAAATAACTCATAATACAGAATAGGAACAAAATAAAAATAAATAATATCATGGTATGGATAATTGAATAAAATACCACATGAAAAGTAAAATTTAATGAAAAGAGAAGATGAGATATCTTTTATAAAAATTTGTCAGCCTAATAGTGTAGCTTAAAATTCATAAAAATTAGTTGAGGAGAGTGGAAATGGTTTTTAATAAATAGGACATGAAATGGGAATTAATAAGGTTATATATGAACATCCCCCCACGTAATAAAATGGGAACTAGAATACAAAACATAAAAGAAGTCATGACATAAAAGAGAAGCGGGAAAGGTTCCCTTACCGTGAAGAGTGACATCAAAAACATTATGGTTGGGACCTTTGGGGGATTAAGTTCACCTTGGTAGGACGCATTGGGAGGTAAAAATACTTTATATTCGTTGAGGAAAAATTTTGAATTATAGAAATTATGGAATTGGATGGTATTTATAGAAAATGTGAGATAATATTTTATTAATTTCTAAGGCACACCTCATCAATGGTATTTACAAAACCATGGGCTTTCCCATGGTTTTCCCATTGTATTCTCCACAAGGGACACCTCCTATAATATGTCACTAATAAGAAGTCGACCATAATTATTACATCATTAATGTTGTCATTAATCACTCTGAAACTCAAAATTGTATTCTTACTATTCACCGAAAAACAAAACATTTTATAAAAATTCTCTTAAATTCACCCTAACCTAATATCGATGATCTGAATTCAAAAAAGAACTACATTTTATGAAAATAATTTTCTAATTATGAGATATTTAATCTTGAAGTAAAAACACTATTTAGATGAAACAAATACTAATATGACACGTGCCTATTGTGGGGTGTGGAAAAACAATTATTTACTATGTTAAAATATTGTATAGTAGTTAACCTAAGTTGTCTCCGGAGAGGAGTGCAGAACAATCATGTTTGTCACTTTGTATTTGAATTTGTTAGATTTTGAAAAAAATGGAACAAAATTAATGAAATAAATAAAGTTTAAGATTTAAAACAAATTGAAAATTAATGTGATTAAAAATAGTGATAATTAGTGGGTGATCAGGTTGGGGTTGGTTTTCCAATTTCAATGTTATCGTAGTTCTTATTTATTCATTCTTTTTTTATTAAATCAATTAAAATGAGATTTCATAATCGCTTCATCTCACTTATTTGTTTAATGATGTTGGGGAGATTAAACCTAAATAATATTTTATTTGGTCTAATATCTATCCTTATGTGAAAGATTTGTAGAGAATATCCTCAATTGATTAAGGCAATTCCCAATCGGGTCTTGTTAATCCCAAACAATCTTGAATATTCAGTACAAATCTCACACGTACTGACGATCGCCAAGTACTTCACCACTATGTTATGATTAATTCCATTGTATATAACCAGAACATAGTGAGGGATATAATTATCATTAAACAAATCAATAATAAAAACATAATATAAAATCAAATACAATCGCACAAGATAATATAAGTTGTTATTACAATTGAAACCAACTTCATAATAAAGAAAAAATTATATAAAATTAAGCGCATGAACTCATACATTAGAAAATGGAAAACCTAACCTTCCCCAATCACTCATAAGATTTACCCCACCATGGTAAGGGTAATTGAGTAGAAGTGGGAAGATGAATACATTACAAAACTATAAAGAAAAAAGAAAGAAAAGAAAGAACCAAAAGTTTCTCCTCTAGAATCTGTCCACCAAAAGTTCAGCTTCAGTTCTCCAACCATATTGCCGAATGTGGCTGAGGTCCCTTCTTATAGGAGGTGAGGAATGGAGTTTCCCATCCACCTACGATGTTTGAATTCATTTGGAGCCGTGTGGAAGGTGGTATGGCCGATTTAGTAGACTTTACTTATTCTGGCCGCCAATCACTATTCCACCAACCCAACTTTGACCGGTTTAAGGGCGGCCTTAATGAACTAATTTCTCCATGAAATTATATGTGAATCTGCCCCGTGAAGTTTTATTTCCGACCCAGCTAGAATAACTCCATTTGGTGGTGGGTTGGCCGAGATATGATTCTTTGAATGAGTGATGATCCATTCTGCCGAGCATAATAACTTTTCCCATTGACCGAAATGTTTGAGTAAGTAGAAATTCGAATTGGAACATGGTCCAGAAGAATAATATATAGCCAAGGAAAAATTACATCCTAAAAAGGAATCAGGTTAATGGGATCACAATTTCAGGATTTATGATCGAAATACAGAGGCATCATAAAACCGCTAAATGTCCAGAATTAACCACTTTTCACATTTAAGCTCAAAACTCTCCAAAAGTCATAAAATGATGAAAATATGATCAAATTGATTAATGGGAAGGGAATAAATCATTTAAAAACATATGTATAAAAATGAAAATATGAGCTCTGTAAATTCCACCACACATAGCACTTGGACTACTGGACAAGTAAACATCGACATTAAATCAACGCAAATTTTAAAACACATATCCTTGAGAACCAGCAATTTATCACCAAGAAACAAAATATATCATGCCTCATCAACAACCATTATTACAAGTTCTCAATTCAGTTAATTAAATATATTTCCTCTTCTTTTATTCTCCCACGCACACAAAACACTTACCTACCATGATTTTTTTCCTCATCACGCAAATATCAATTTTCAACAATGTCTTTCTCATCCAATACTCATGAAATGGTCACCATAGGCTTGATAAATTTCTACATCTCCACCCGATGTGAGTCAAGGAAATATGTTTATCATAAGGACATAATAGGGTTGTTCGGTGGCTTCTGGTTGGTAGGGTTAAGATGTGAAAAAAATAATGAGGCTGAATAAGGAGTGCTTGGCTCTTTTTGAAGCAAAATTGCATTATTCTAATTTAAACTTAAATATGGTATCCTCTTCACTACCCTTTGTAGTAAATTACCTCCAATAGAATGAAAAATCAGTGAAATTTCACACCATGCATCATTTCAGCAGCAATATTTTCAATCATCTCAAACATGATTTTTCTTGAAAGCTCCAGATAGGCACAACTTTTTTTTCTCTCTTGGAAGCTCAAGAAAGGTACAACTTCTCATACATGAAAGCTCCAGAAGAGGAACATCTTTCAAATGAATGATTTTTTTAGCAATAAGAACATCTCGTCAACATTTTAGTTTCCACCCAAATTATCTCCAAATGAGGTAGTACAACACAAGACAACTTCCCCCACACTTAAGTTCAACTAGATTGTGAAATTTCACTTCAAGAGCACGTTGGATAGGGAATATTGGCTTGTAATGTGGCTAACCTAACAGGATGTTCATGGATTATATGGGATACATGGATTAAATGTTCAAGGTAGGCCATTATGAAAGGGATTATCTTGAAAAGGGGGCTTTCAAACCAATGAAATTCCTCAATCATTTAAAACACAAGTACCTCAAACCCTCAAGTTTTGACAGAAATAAATCAAATTCTGCTTAAATCAAGCATGGTATGGTTCTCTCAAGAAGTGAGGTGAATGAAAAGAGTATGAAAAATAGGTTTAGAAGCCTTACAGAAAAGTGATTTAAAATATAATGACAGTGAATTGTGGCATGGGATTAAAAAATCAGAGTACTTTTCATGAAAGTTCCAGATATTTGAACTTGAAACAATTTCATTTTCAGCATTCATTTAAGCTTAGTTTCATGGGACAAATTTTTTCACTCATTGAAATGGTTTTTGAAAAGGAAGATGATATTTATTTCATCTCATTAGTTTAAAAAACTCACAAAAATTTGAAAAACACACATTTTTTTTAAACAAATAATTGAAAATACTAAACTACGAAGTTTCCCTCACCCACACATAAATGATGCAGTGTCTTCAATGCATTCATGTGGATTTAAAATTTAAATATATTTTAAATTGAATAACAAAAATCAAGAAAGAGATGTGGAGAGGTACAACCTGACTTATTGGTAGTGTAATGTTGAGTTAAGCTCCTATGTGCTATGCATATAAAAACCTACAAACAAAGGTAGATAATAAAACATAATAAATTTATTGAAAGTAAAGAAAATACAAATAGAATGAGAATAGAAGGATAGATCTTGGTTTTATCCCCCAAGTGGGCCCTTGGGTTTGACTGCCTCTAGATGGGCAGTTTCAGTTGGTTATCCCCAATCCGATGGTGGGTGAAGTTTTCTTAATATGAACCACCAGAACTTCTTCATTCCATCTTTAACTTCTTCCTTTTTGTTCAATAATACATAGATATTGTACACCAAATCCAACGCCATGAAAATGAGATAAAACATGCATGGTGGGGGTTTGATAATCAATGAGTCCTCATTCTTGGTCTCCACTTGCACAACTTCATCATCATTCTTCAGTGGTTTCTCAAAGTTTGCTTCTATTAAGTGTTCAACAACTTTAGAGAGCTCCATATATTCCTTATGATGTGCATCTTCATTTCCTTTCTCCCCCTTCAAGGAAATACATGTGTTAGCTAAATATGAAAATTTAAAACAATTAGAGGTGATACTCAATTCAGATTCTATACAATCATAATGAAAAGAGTTATGAAAAATATTATCTCCCTTAAGTGGCTCGACATCAATTGATTCTTCATTGGAAAGTTTATCTTGGAGTTGAATTTCACTAGATAGAGGTAGGTAGTCAAGATACTCAATCTTATATTTAAATTTCACTTCTTTGGCGGTTCCTTCCATTAATGGTTCTTGATCTCTAACACATATCTCAGTAGTAAATACTTCCTTCTTGGCCTCCTCATGTTTGTTCGTAGGTTCTGGTTTCTCCAACAATGCACTAACATATTCAAATGCAGGATCTGCTTTTCTTTCTAGTTGTTCTATATATTTTCGAAGTTCTTGCATCTAAACTATATCATAACCAGAATCATTTACTTTTTCCTCTTGTGGATAATTGATCCATTAATTAAAAAAATAATTATTTGAAAACATTATGGAAAAATATTTTTATGTGTTTTTTTAATTTTGAAAAGTGTCGGCTATTTTTTATTAGATTGTGGAACTACCTCCCCGGCAACGGTGCCATGTTTTGACACGTTCCTGTCGTGGGGTGTGGAAAAACAATTATTTACTATGTTAAAATATAGTATAGTAGTTAACCTATGTTTTCTCCGGAGAGGAGTGCACAACAATCATGTTTGTCACTTTGTATTTGAATTTGTTTGATTTTGAAAACAATGGAACAAAACTATATAAAGAAATAAAGATTAAGATTTAAAACAAATTGAAAATTAATGTGATTAAAAATAGTGATAATTATTGGGTGATCAGGTTGGGGTTGGTTTTCCAATTACAATGTTATCATAGTTCTTATTTATTCATTCTTTTTTATTCAATCGATTAAAATGAGATTTCACAATCGCTTCATCTCACATATTTGTTTAATGATGTTGGGGAGATTAAACATTAAGAATATCTTATTTTGGCCTAATATCTATCCTTTTGAGAAAGATTTGTAGAGAATATCCTCAATTGATTAAGGCAATTCCCAACCAGGTCTTGTTAATCCCAAACAAATCTTGAATATTCAGTACAAATATCACACGTACTGACAATTTCCATGTATTTCACCACTATGTTTTGATTTTTTCCATCGTATATAGACCAGAACATAGTGAGGGATATAATTATCATTATCCAAATCAATAATAACAACAGAATATAAAATCAAATACAATCGCAGAAGATAATATATGTTGTTATTACAATTGAAACCAACTTCATAATAAAGAAAAAATTTTATAACATTATGTGCATGAACTAATACATTACAAAATGGAACCCCTTACCTTCCCCAATCACTCATATGATTTACCCCACCATGGTAAGGGTAATTGAGTAGAAGTGGGAAGATGAATACATTACAAAACTAAAAAGAACATTGAAAGAAAAGAAAGAACCAAAATTTTCTCCTCCAGAATCTGTCCACCAGAAGTTCAGCTTCCGTTCTCCCACCATCTTGCCAAATGAGGCTGAGGTACCTTCTTATAGGAGGTGAGGAATGGAGTTGGCCATCCACCTATGAAGGTTTAATGCATTTGGAGCCGTGTGGAAGGAGTTTTGGTCGATTTAGTAGACATGACTTATTCTGGACGCCAATCACTATTCCACCAACCCAACTTTGACCGGTTTATGGGCGTCCTTAATGAACTAATTTCTCCATGAAATTTTATGTGAAGTTGCCGCGTCAAGTTTTATTTCTGAACTATCTGGAATAACTCCATTTGGTGGTGGGTTGGCCGAGATATAATTCTTTGAATGAGTGGTGATCCATTCTGCCGGCCATAATAACTTTTCACATTGACCGAAATGTTTGGGCATGTAGAAATTCGAATTGAAACTTCGTCTAGAAGAATAATATGTATCCAAGGAAACATTTCATCCTAAAAAAAGGAATCTGGTTAATTGGATCACAATTTCAGGATTTATGATCGAAATACAGAGGCATCATAAAACTGTTAAATGTACAAAATTAATCACTTTACACATTTAAGCTCAAAAATCTCCCAAAAGTCATAAAATGATGAAAATATGATCAAATTTATTAATGTGAATGGACTAAATCATTTAAAAACATATTTATAAATATTAAAATATGAGCTCTGTCATAATACTTAACTAATAATTTTGGAAACATTTATTTACTTATGATATTATATCCTTTCAACATTCACGATTCCTAAATTATTTTTATAATATCTTAAGTGAGGTTAATATTCCATTGGTAACATTAGTAAACATAAGGGTAAAATTACTATTCATACATTAATATTCATGAAAATTTATGTTGATCATATTAGACTCTAAATTTTTTACTGATCACAAAAAAGAAGACAATTTTTTGAAAATATTTTCACATTATTAATTATTTAATGTATACACAAATATTTTAAAATACCCTTTTTCCAAAATTTCATCAATAATATTGAACTTTTAAAAATTTATCCAATATTTATTTGAACATTTTAAATGCAAAAATTTTAAAATTAGAATAAATAACAATTTTATTTATACGAAAGGATTGCACAAAGTAACTAAGGTCTTCTACATTTACCCATATAAAATCTACATAGGACCTAAGTGTAAGGTGTGCTATGGTGATAGAATATTGGGGCAGCTCGAACAACAATTTGTGAGGGGTGATTTCGATCCTCTTGAACTTCTCCCATAGGTGATTCCGTTCAAGCATCACATGTTGAATCTCAGCTTGTGATTGGTGCAGGGAAAATCCATGTGATGCGACACCCTTCTCGAGCTCTAACAGATGGGCTTCGTTTAGGCATAGTCTACTAAATGTGGACATCAAATATTCTTTCTATTTTAATTAAAAATGATAACTTGTATTTATAATCAATAATCATAATGTTATGAATTTAGTTTCCTATGGTCATATTGACCAACAATCATATAATTGTCAAACCCCAATGCTATTATTTTATTTATAATCAGTTCATTATTAAAGGATATTGTTTTTGAGTATAAAATAAAATAATACACAAATTCAAGAAACAAATATTATTCAAAAGTTTGAGTCGTTAAATTTTTCCCCCTTAAGAAATTTTATCCCTGATATTTCAACTCTTACCCTTAGAAGAGAAAAGGTGTGGGTACTCCTGCCTCATAAAGTCCTTTGGTTCCCAAGCGGCTTCTTCATGTTTGTGGTTCCTCCACAACACCTTAAAGGGGTGGGTAGCCTTTTTTAAAAGAACCTTGTCTGTATAATCCAAGATATCCACCGGCTTCTCCTCATAAGAGAGGTTATGTTACAGATATACAACCTCTAGATTTAGTAAATGTGAGGGTCAGTTATGTAATTTCTCAAGAGGGATATATAGAATACGTCATCATCTTGTGCTAGATTGGGAGGATGTGCTAGAGGATAGTCCACAACTCCTACACGATCAAGGATTTCATAATGGCCAATGTACCTAGGGATGAGCTTTCCTTTTTTCTCAAACCTATTAATTTTCTTCCATGGGGAAATTCAATGAATGACTTTGTCACTAAAATCTAACTCCATGTCCATTAAATGGTTCTCGACATAGCTATTTTTTTAACTCTAAGTAGCCATAATATGTTTCTTGATGGAATGGAACTTTTTTTTTCATCTATTGCACTAGATAAGGCCCATGAATAATTCAATCACCAACTTCATCCCAACAAGATAGTGTTCTTCATCGCTTCCCATATAGAGCTTCGCAGGGTGCCATTTGAATGCTCGAGTGGTATCTGTTGTTGTATGAGAACTGAACTAATTGGATATGTTGATCTCATCCACATTTAAATTTCATTGAGCATGTTCTCAGCATGTTCTCAAGTGTCTTAATTGTTCTTTCACATTGGCCATCTGTTTGGGGGTGATAGGACATAGTGAAATTCAATTCGGTACTCCCAGCATATTGAAGACTTCTCCAGAATTTTGATATGAACCCTGGATCACGATCAAATATGATAGAAAGTTGAACTCCATGCATCCATACATCTTCCTTCATGTAAATCATGGAATGTTTATCAAGAGAGAAAACTTCCTGAATAGTGATTAAAGGGGATCTCTTGGTGATATGGTTCATTATAACCCATATCGCTTTGTTTTTTTGAGGGTTATCAAGAGAGCAGTGAAAAAGTCTATTGCGACATTGTACCACTTCCATGATGGTATGTGTAGTGGTTGTAATTCCTTTTTAAGAAGTCGTGACTCTACCTTCACATACTGACATACCAGACACCTTGAAGTGTAGTAATAAATCCCCATTTTTATATTATCAGACCAATAATGATCAAGAATGTTTCTATATATTTTTGTGCATCCTTGATGTACAGAGAAAGTATAACTATGAGATTCATCCATCATCTCCTTCTTTGTTTCTAGAATAGATGGAACACATAGTCATGTATGAAATTTCAGCACACTTTCTTGATCAGTATTGAACTCAGGAAACATTCCAACCTTTATAGCCTCATACTTCGTCTATACCAAAAGATCTTATTTATGAGATTTCTTGATCATTTATAGTAATGATATTTGAGAAATCATTTGGGTTAGGGTTGATGATATCCCTTACATTATAATTCTCATGTACTTCTTTACTAGGTCATTGATCAAAGGATCTCATTGAAACCTCATCATGGAAAGAACAATAGGATCTTCACTGGTTAATGCATCAATGACTTAGTTTGCTCCTCTGGGATGATAATGAATTGAACAATCATAGTATTTATTAATTTCCAACCATCTCCTTTGTCACATGTTAAATTAATTTTCTATGAAAAGATATTTCAAACATTGATGGTAAGTTTATATATCACATTTATACCCATAACGGCAGTCCCTCCATATCTTTAGAGTAAAAATGACCGCAGCCAGTTCCTATTCATGCATATGATAGTTTTGATCACGATTCTTCAACTGTCGATATGTATAAGCAATGAATTTTTCATTTTGTATGAGGACACGCCCAAGACCTTTTAGATATGGATGGATAAAAATAATGAATCCTTCTACAAATTTGTGAAGAGTTAATAGGAATGAAGTAACCAATATCTTATTCAGCTCTTAGAAACATTCTCATACTCCATTGTCCAGACTAACTTGACCCCTTTACGGGTTAGCTTGGTTAATGTATTCCAATGTCATGAAATGTTTTTTCCCAAACATTTTATAATATCCCGCTAATCCAAGGAAACTACAAATCTCAGTTATTGTTGTAGGATGAGCCCAATCATCTTCAACATTTTTGTTTGCAGGGTCTAATGTGATTCCTTCAATTGTTACAATATTCCTTGATAAAGGAACTTATTGTAACCATAATTCACATTTTTTGAACTTTCCAAAAATCCTCTCCTTCCAAAGAGGTTAAAAATTTACCCTTAAATGATCCTCATTCTCCTCATGACTTTTGGAATATATCACAATATAATCAATAAAAACTACCACAATTTTATCAACGTAGACCTTAATGACTCTATTCATCTAATCCATAAAAATTACAGATTAATTAATCAACGAAAAGGGCATAACAACCAACTCATAATAACCATATCTTGATCGAAATGTATTTTTTTAAATATCTTCTTTCATCACCCTCAATTGATGATAACTAGATCGAATGTCAATCTTAGAGAGGAATTGATCCCAAAAATGTTGGCCAAACAAGTCATCAACTCTCAGAATATGGTATTTGTTCACCACTGTGACCCCATTTAGTTTTCTAAAATCAATGCATAGAATAAATGATCCATCTTCCTTATTCAAAAAGCGATCTGGTGCTCCCCATGGAGACACACTCGGTCGAATAAAACCCTTCTCTAAAATATCATGGAGTTGTTTCTTTAATTCCTCCAACTCCATGTTTTCCATTCTGTGTGGGGTCTTTGATATCAGAAGAGATACAGGTACGAGTTCAATAGAGAACTCTACCTCTCTTTCTAAGGGAGTTCTAGGTAACTCCTCAAGAAATAAATCAATGTATTCTACGAAAAGAGGGGCATTTTCTATCCTTAAACCCTCATTTCCTTCTTATTCATCTGTGATCAACTCCATTAAGAAGGCTATAGGATGTTCTTATAGACATAGATCAGGTTGAGATATCTCACCATAGAAGATAATTGTAGGTTTTTCATTCAAGACTATTGAGATCTCCTTGCTTCTGCATTTGATTATAACATTATAGTTTGAGATCAAGTCCATCCCTAGTATAATGTCTAATTCTAACATGATAATGGATACAATATTTGCAATAAGAGTGTTCTCACTAATGTAAATACTAGAGATTATAAACCCTAAAGATGCTTGGATAATCCCACCTGGAGTCTTGACTTGTTACTCTACTTTTAGAAAATATGAGGTTAATTCTAAATAATTTGTAAAAATAGAGGAAATAAAGGAATGTGTAGAACCAAAATCCGACAATGTACTTGCTAACTTTGAGAGAACAACTTGAGTACCTGCCACCACAACAATTGGCACTTCAACATCAATTGTCGTGATAGAGAAATCATGAAAATTCACCTTGGGCCTTTACTGAGGCTGATGGTGGTTCCCCTCAACTGTACATGGATTTGGATAGTGATTGGAAAGCTTCCCACATTGTCCACACTTATAAAATTGGACATTAGGTAGGTCATGCACTATATTCCATTTTTCATTCGTGTTGGGATGTTGTGGCTTCACCTCACTATGACTATTCTGCCTAATGTGGCCACCCCTTCCACACATGTAACACTTCCTGCTCCTGAGCAGGCAGTTCCCCAAATTCTTTTTCCCACATTTATTACACATGTGTGGTTGGAGTTTCTTTCCTCCTCTTCCCTGATCAAATTTCCTCCCTAATCTAGACTCTATTGATCTATTCTTGTAATTGGAATTATGAGACCACTGTGTCTCACCAAACTCCATTTCAACTTTCATCACACTCTCTATGCTCAACTCATAGCTATCGTAGTCTTGGTTGGTTAGATTCTTCAATAGATGAGGTCTCATTCAACCAACGAATCTATAAGACTTCCTATTTGGATCAATGACAAATATAGAGGTGTAATGTGAAAGCCTTGTGATGTTCATCTCGTAACATCCCACAAATTCATTATCCTTCTGATTTAGCTCGAGAAACTCCTTCACTATTTTTGTTCTAATTATCAAAGGGAAATAATTTTTGAAGAAGATCCCTCTAAACTCTTCCCATTACATAGCATAAACCTCCACTCCTGGCCTCAAATTTTTAATCAGTTCCCACCATTGACAAGCTTCTCCCTATAAGAGGTAATGATCTAGGGTGACCTTCTCTTGTTCTGAACAGCATAGCATGGAAAAGATCATCTCGATAGTGATGATACACTGTTCATCAATCAATGGGTCGATAGATCCAATGAAGGTCGGTGGTCATTGACCCATAAAGGACTCAACAGAATATTGTTCTCTTTGTTGTGAGATCTGTCTCTATGATTGATTAATGTTATTTCCCATAACCTTAGTCAGTTGGTTCATCATTCTCATGAAAGTTTCCATTCAAGATTCCATCGGAGGGTCGTTAGTGAATGGTCCATTGCAGTCACCATTTGCACGGTTCCTCCCATGGAACGCCATTTTCTAATATAGTAAAACCATAGTGAGAATCTTATTTAATTTATGAATCTTTTAAATATAATGGATTTTATTTCTTAAATCTTAATTATTAAATAATTACATTTATCTATAAATCCTCCAAAATGATTCATAATGAGATTATGATTAACAAAGTATATACCCCAGGAGTGTCAAACTAGAAGTGCAGTAAGTCCCATTTTCATGTACTAGGATACCTTGAGTCAAACCTGAGACTCGTTGTTGGAGTTTCCACTCCTTGGAGCATCTGTTCCATATACGCATCCACTTATTTTTATCCATACTAGGATTTATTCATTTGGAAACCACTTACTTAATATTTCAAAAAAATAAAAAAGAAGTTTTACAATATTTAATATTTTCTCTAGGGTTAATTATAATGTTTTCATAGCCTAATTTACATAAATTACTCAACTATTCTTTGATACCTACTATTATTTCCCTACATTTATTATATAATGTTTCGTTACATTTTACAAACAGAGGATCTTTAAAGTATAGTGTCTTGGAAATAAGGAACATAATACATGAAAAAAATGTAAAACATTCTTCTAATACAGTTTTAAGGAATCATCATAAGTTCATTCTAAGTAAAATTACTGCATCTCAAAACCTAATGATATACATCATATGAAAGGGTGAACGGAAGGCTCAGTAAGGAAAACAAGTGAAATCATTTACATGTGAACTTGAGCGATATCAATAAGAAACATGAGGGATATCGTAAAGGAATAATAAATAGGCATATCATAGAAATAATAATTTGAATCATAAAATTAAAATGTGTATAAAACATTTATGTTAGACATTGATGAACAAATCTCCACGGTCTATCCCCACGTTTTTATAAAAATTACCATTGTTATTCACCAAGGTATCGTAAAACTTACCATCTCCAATGATTCGATTCATTAACCAATTCATTGGAGTGCTATAAGATAGAACCCGTTATATGTATTTATTTTCATGTGAGCCACATATATCGTAATCAAACATTTCATAAATAACCCAAATATAATAAAATTAATGGGTTTCATATCATAACCGTGATGTATTATAAGTGCTTAAAAATCATGATCGTTATGTCATTTATATAACCCATAGAGAAGGAATGAAGTTTCATGTATTTAAATTCCAAAATAAAATATATCATTTTTATGTCTTTACGAATACCCCTAGAAACAAAATATATTTGTGAATTCATAAAAATAAAATAAAATATTTTTTTTGAGAAAAATGAGACATAGATTTTGAGACAAAATTTCTACATCATAATGGCTTTATAACATGGTTTTTGAAAACATTAATAATAGAGAGGACAAGGTTAATCCACTCATTAATAAATAATAATATAGTATACTTACCTAATAAAAATAAATAAGATCAAGGTATTTATAATTGAATAAAATAACACATTAATATGAAACATGAAAGAAATGCGAAGATACAGTTTTTTAAGAAAATTCGGCAGCCTAACGACATTGCATAAAATTCATAAAAATCAGTTTATGAGAGTGTAAAGGGTCTCTAATAAATTAGATGTTACATGTATTGTAATACGTGTATAGAAGAACATATCCCCACATAATAAAACTGGAAGTAGAAGACACAACATAAATGAAGACATGATGTAAAAGAGAAGGGTGAAAGGTTCTCTTACCTTGGAGAGTGACATAAAAACTAAAAGGTTGGTACCATGGGGGATTAAGGGAACCTTAGGTGGAATACTAGGGAGGTAAAATGACAAGATATTCGTCCAGGAAGAATTTTGAATGAAAATAATGAAGTAAAGGGTTGGTATTTATAGCAAAATTGAAGAAATATTTTATTAATTTTCAGGGGACACCTCATCGGTGGTATTTGCAAAACTATGGCGTTGAACATGGTATTTAACAATGGTATTTTCCACTTGGGACACCTCAAAGCATACATTATAATTAAAAAGTTGACCAAAATGATTACATCATTAATGATTTCATTAATCACAAAGATACTCAAAACTGTATTTTTACTATTCATGGAAAAACAAAACATTTTATAAAAAATCTCATAAATTCAACAAACCTAACATCGATGCTCTAAATTTAAAAAATTACATCATTTTATATAAATTATTTTCTAACTATGTGATATTTAATTTTTACGTAAAAACAGAATTTACCCACAAAATACTAATACTTAACTAATAATTTCCAAAATAGATATTTACAAATGCTATTATATAACTTCACCAATCAAGATGAATAAATTATATTTATACTTCCACATGTTTGGTTACTATTCCATTGGTCACATTAAAATTAATAAGGGTAATATTACTATTCCAATTTTACAATTCACTAAAAGCTAATTTGATCTTATTAGACTCTAAATATCTTACTAATAACAACTGTAGTATAACATTTTTTTTAAATAAGTTTACATTATTATTTATTTAACATATCAAAACATATTTTAAAATATAATTTTTCCAAAATTTCATCAATAATATTGAACTTCTAAAAATATATCTTATATTTATCCAGACATTTGAAATACACAAATTTTACAATAAGAATAAATAGCAATATTATTTATAAAAACGGATGACACAAAGTAACTATGGTCTTGGTACATATCCACGTATAACACCATCATTGGACCTAAGTTTAATGCATGCTACGGTGATAAAATATTGGGTAGGCTCTAAAAACATTTCTCGAGTGGTGATTTCTATAAACTTGAACTTCTCCCTTAGGAGATTCTGTTCAAACTTCACAAGTTGAAGCTCATCTTGGGAGTGGTCCAGGAAAAAGCCTAGTGAAGCCACCTCCTTCCCATGCTCTGACATATGGGTTTCATATATCCCCAGTCTACTGGATGCGGCCATCAAATATTATTTCTTTATTAATTATCCATGGTGACTTGTATTTATAAAAAATAATCATAATTTTAAGAATTTAGTTTCAACGGTCATATTGACCAATAGTTATATAACAGTAAAAACCTAGTGGTATTAATTTAATTACATTCACTTACTTAATTAAGTGATTTATTTTTATTGACTAAAAAATTATATAATACAAAAAATCATGAAATAATTATTACTCAAATGTTTGGGACGTTTCAAACTCAATTCCAGTGAGTTGGGATATTTTAAACAGTTTTGGAATAGAAATATGGAAAACCCCCAATTCCATTGAATTAGGGTGTGTTTATAAAAATTGGCCATTTTAAATTATTGAATAAAAATTTTCAACTCAATGGATATATTTTCAATTAAACTTTTTATTTTATTTTTGGAAATAAATTGTGAGTAATATGGAATTGGTTTTTAATGGATTTCAAACATGTAAAAATGGGTGAAAATTAATTTAATAGAAACTAAGTTGTTTTATCTAGTGGAAAGGGAATGTTTTTTCTTAAAAACAATTTTGGTGTTAAATGGAATGAAATTTGCATTTTTGAAATGGAAGAATGTGATTAATTGTATTTTAGTATGTCTTAAAATATTTTTCCCTTCATGTAATAGCACATGAATCATTATGTAGTTGGTGATTTTTTGGGTACACTCTATGATATTACAACATTCTAAAACGTACATGTGGAAGGTCACCTCCCTAATGGGAGGGTGACAAGTCACCTCTGGCCAGTGTGAGGTGGACCTGATTATACTCATATTTTTATCACATGTAGAGTGTGGAATCCTATAGTTGGTTAACACTATCATACCTACATTATAGATGACCATGTTTATCACATGTTTATTTATATTTAAGGGATTAATGTATTCTAATGTTGTGAATATTATTTACATTCCCTTTATATATTTACATAAACCAAATTATGTTACTATTTTATCCATGCCATTATTTTAGAATAATTTTATCTCTTGTAATGTAAAGCCTATGATTTAAAACTATTTTCTATAATTATGAAAATGTATAGGTTTTTTTCTAACTAATTTTTTGAATTAAAAACATATTTATTTTAAAAATTGAAATATTTTTATAGGATAATCAATATTTTTCATATGTTATAGAATACATGGTTTTATCCTAGTTGGGTTAGGCTCATAGCCAAATTCTTCCATCATGTTTTTTAGCCTTTCTTGTTTCGGGTTCGAGCAAAGTGAAGGGATATCATTGAGGTGGATATAACTGATAATATTTGGACTTGGTATGTTGTTCCCTTAGGAACCTTGGGGTTATTTTCCTATTTTAGTAAAGGGGTTTTAGTGCCTCGGGATTATTATTCCATGTTGTATTCTAGTACTTTACTCCCAATAGAGCTTTATTTTTTTATGTATACTATCTTTTCTCTTTTACATCCATCGTGTTTTATGGAAAATTCTTTCCCATTCTCATGTTGTATGATTCTAGGTTCTAGTCTCTAACCTGTGGAGATTGGTAATGCCATTCAGGTCATGTTAGGGTTGGTTCAGTTATTGGGTTACCAGGGTACCTAGGCTGGTTCATGACATTTCCATTATTCAATTCCATGATGTGGAAGTACCTCATAAGATTTCATGGTAACATATTTTAAAAAAATTGTAATGGTAATACAAATGATATATGCAGATGAAAATGATAATGGATTTTAGATATTAATCCTTATTGTATTCATTTTTATTTCATAAACCAAGAGCACCAATCACTATAATATCATATCAATGTACATAACATGGTATACCTAATAAGATCCATCCTGAAAGCCTAAAAAATTGTGTACATCGTATGATCTTTTGATGTGGGTGTACCACATTGGAATGTAGTGGGATTTCAACAAATTTATGGGAATTTTTATTCTTTATTCTATATCATTATTTTTAATTTATTCATGAAATGTTTTGAAGGATGAAGCCCTTAATTAGATGTGGTCATAGATCTATTATGAAAAGGATGGTGGGAGATGATTATAGGGCCCTTGTACTTTTATTATAGAATGATTTTGATTTTTACATATATTTATCGTTGGAATATTTCTTGTTATTTCAATTTCTAAATACAGTTGAACATTTCTACAATTATTTCAACTTTTGGGTTATGCTCAGGCTTTTTGGATTGCTAAGTTAATCTGTTGGTCTGAATTATGGAGCAGTGAAACCAAAAAAACGACTTATTGATTTTTAATATCTCATTATTAATCATGAATGATATTGAAAGAGTTGTTCAGTACTCTTAGTGATGAAATACTGATAATATAGATATTCTGAACCTTATATTTATGTTAAAGTTTAATAGATTAGAAGCAGGGTTATTGACTAGAATTTCATTTTTTATCTTAGTTGATAGTATGATATTAGACATTGAGTATTAATTTATATGGCACTATAGTATACATGTTATTTAATATTTATTTATATATTTTATGATAGTATTTTTTTCATTCATAGATGTCTTATATTTTATTTTTATTGAATTATAGTTATAAATTATTTTTTTATAATATTAATTGTTCATGGATTCATTTTAGTGTATATCTTGGTGAATTTTCCTTATTCTGTAAAACATATACTATGTTATATAAAGGGCAATCAATCCCACATTGTGATATGTATACCCACAATTCCAATTTCCAACACATTACCTATGGAGGTGGGTTTTGGTGGTTACACTTGGTTTCACCATCCACCTAGGTGAGATATTAGTAGAATGCGAACAAGATAGTATGAATACAAATTGATATGTTATTTTATATTCCCAATTAAATGAACCTCTAGTGAAAATTATATAATGAAAAAACAAGATTTACCCTATCTATACACTCGACCAGGTCAATCACAAGGTTCAATGAATGTTCCATATCACCAATGGTTGAATTTATTTTTGGGAATAATCTAAAAAATAGGAAAATATTTCTACCATGATATCCATAATAATTATATGACATTAGATAATATGTCAAATAATTAAAAAAAATTACATTTGGAATACAACACAGATCACCCAAAATGATAATACAAAATATACATGGTCAAAAAAATGATGGAGGAAATGTAAAAACTAAATAAAAACTTCTTAACAAGTCATGATACATAGGAAATTCACATGAAACAATATATATTTATTTACAAATGATATAATAGTTAAATAGATATAAATGGAAAGGCTATTATCCCCATGTGAAAAAGACTAATAATAAGATAATAATAATCTGTATATGCCTAGTTTTTTATATTGGGAGTGACCATAACAAGCCTGGTTGGACCCCACCAGGTACTATATGTTGTACCTTTATTTAAAAAATTTATTTCAGAATAGTTTTAACCATAATATTGAAGAAGCAA
Organism: Viscum album; assembly: GCA_963277665.1. NCBI lineage: Eukaryota > Viridiplantae > Streptophyta > Magnoliopsida > Santalales > Viscaceae > Viscum > Viscum album. The sequence continues at coordinate 1,024,398,454 of OY728137.1, forward strand.
TTCAATTTCTATTGAAATTAGTAATATAAAATCAGTAAGTTTAAAACAAAACTTTAAATGAAAAAATTGATACAATTATTTTTATATATATTGATAAAGTGTATGAAAATTATATAATGGGAAACCCACTTCATTATTAAATGTATATAGACATCATTGGTTTTAAAATTGATAATCGATGTCCAGGAAGACTAATATCATCTTCATAAACACATCCATATTTGATGTACACCCAACATTGTGTAGGCCACCAGCCAAATAAAAATCCTAAACAAGAGGATAGATCAACTAGCTAGAGAAAAATCCAATTTTGTTAGATGATTCTTTAATAAACCTAGATATAGTAGAATGAAATAATGGACAAGGATAGTCTAGGAAGAGAAAAAACTCACTATTTATAGACACATTTCCTTGGTTTTTTCCTAATTACACATGATTTACCATGAAAAATAATCATTACATAAGGGATTCAAATAGTTCACAACATATTAAGATATATATATATATATATATTTCATTAATAATAAAAAATTGTGTTTTACTAATATTTTTATTAAATTCAAACATCAATTTAATCAAGGAAAACAAATATAGATATAAAGGACACGAAATAAAGATGTATAGATCCAAAACCACTATATTCTATAGTTATGTCTATAAATAATTTCTATAATTCATTATAATCCACAAATAAAAAAATCACCCAAAACATTCCCATTTTAATAAATGAAGAAATAGACATGGAATTTATAAAAACACCTTGAGTGAACCATTTTACAAAAAATTATGTTTGTCGATTTTAGGTTTTATCATTCCCAAAAAATCATTTGAACCATATTGTAAAGACCTGGAAATTCCGTGGAATTTTTTTTCTTAAATTCATGAGATTTGTACAAGTACGTGAAAATTTACGGCTCTTGATTCCAAGGCATGGTGTTCCAGGAATCAATTTTTGATGTTTTGTTTGCGTACGTTTAGTAAAGGTAAGAGGGGTGTTTTTTTGAATTTTGAACCGGAGCTCGAAACTGAGATCTGAGGGCACCATTGAACTCGCAACATCGATGATTTCTTAGTGAGACCGTCACCACAATTGCGTTCTTGTGAGAATGGAAGTTAGATATTTTGTTTGTAATAAAATTAAATAAAAATAAAGGGTTAAATTTTTTTATCTGTGGTGGTTAAAAGCTCCAAGAGGAGGTTAGTGGTGGGGGCCACCACACCATAACCTCCCATGGGAGGTTATGGAGGTGGGGGCCAGCTGCACATAACCTCCCTTGGGGGGATATTCCATGTTGGGGACCACATGGGGATTGTATCCCTTGGAACCCCCAATTAAGTGGAGAGCCTCTTCACCTTTCTACACCATTTATTTGAGCCAACCCACATCATTTATTTGGTTAAGTTTCACCAATTTATTAAACTCCACCTTTGAAATAATTTGAATTGTTTCATACAATTAAATGGTAGAAAAACCTATTATTTTATTTTAGTTGAAAAAATTCATTTGGGTGGGACATGGAGAGAGGAAATGGAAGAGTTTGTACAACATCATCCTCTCAATGAAGAATGCGAAAAAACGCCTATTCATCCTTCACTGAAGATCGTCGAACTCCTTCATGGATATTCAACCGTGCTAAAAGAGAAGGAGACGACCGTGAAGAACACCATCTTGGAATTTTTCCTCTTCGAATGCTATTCCTCCAATGATGTTTTTCCACTTATTTTTACGACGTCAACGAATCAACGCCACCTTTCCTCGACTTCATCAACGACCATCAAAAAAAGAAGGTACGGGGATTTGTGTTGAATTTATTCTCGATCATCATCATTTAGTTTATTATTTGAGAACCGAATGATAACACCATAATAAGGAGGGCTCAGACCGTACGAACATGGACCGAACCTCCCCCTTTTATTATCCTTGTTTTTTGAAGATGTAGGCGGAGCAACGCGACCAGCATCGGGTCGGCCGTGAAAAAAACCGTATGCGCAAAGGCCGCCGGGTCACCGGAGGGGTACGGTGCCATCACGCCACATGGGTGAAAGGGGCACGGACCAGAGGGCCGTGGCGGTCGGATGGTGAGTACAGCGCCGTCACGCCGCACGGTCGAGCTGTAGGTCGCGGCCAGGGTGGGCCACACCGGAGCTGGTAGAGCGGGTGGCTGCTTGACCATCCGGGAGGAGCAGGACCCACTAGGCCCCGCATGGGCAGGACCAGTGCCACCTGGCACCGATTTTGGCTCACACATGAAAAGAAAATCCATTTGGGAAGTGAGGGGGATCGCGGAATCCCCCTAGACGCGGCTAAGGCGGACCCCCACCGAGCTGCTAGGCCGACGGTCCAACCAGGCAGCCGGGCCAACCCGGCCGCCGAGCCGCCTTCTAGCCGGTCCGCCCCCTCTGGCAAGGCTGCCTTCGGGCTAGGACGCCCCCTCGAGCCGGGCCCCTCCATCGGTCTAGGCTACCTTCAGGCCGAGCCACCATCAGTCCGGGACACCCCCTCATGTCGGGCCACCATCTTTGGTCGGGCCACCCCCTCGGGTAGGGCCACTCCCTTCAGGGCCGGTCGGACTCGCGGACCGGGTTGGACCCGCGGATCGGGTTGGACTCCATGACCGGGCATCTAATTGACTCGTCGTCTATTGCATTGAGATCCCTATGAGTAGGTGGACCTTTGAGATACTTTTTTGAGGGACTACATGACTTTTGGAGTATCAACCTATAGCTTGTGGATTGAATCCTCCCAGAGACAAGCGAGTGGGGTGTGGAGATATAGTAGTTGGCTGATACCTGACGACTGCTGACCTTTCAACTCAGAGTGTTTCTACTAGCCCAGTGGGGAGGGACTCTATGTGATGCAGCTAACCCATAATGGGGAGAACCTCTGTGTGACATGGCAGACCCACGATACTCGATAGGAGGAGTCCCTCAGTAAGCTACGAGGGGGAGCACCTCTGTCTGAGCGCGACAAACCCACAATGGAGAGCGCCTCTGTGTGACATAACAGACCCACAATACTCAATAGGAGGAGTACCAAAGTAGTCCAGGAGGGTGGGACACACCTCTGTGTGATGAGGAATGCCCACTGTACTCTATAGAGGCGGATTACACCATCAACCGAGATTCCGACAGTTTTACTGTGGAAGTTACTTATTAATACACCAAGAATGAAATACTGGTTTAAGTTGAGTCAATGAAATTTGTGTTTACCTCATGATTGAGATGGGTTACTAGCTAACTTAGGTATCTTTATGGGCATATACCTAAGTAAGGGTTATCTGTTGTTTCTTTACTTTGTGGATATCCTTGTTGGATTTTGTGAGACCTTGAGGGTCTAGGGGTCCCTACTGAGTATCTTTGTACTCACCCCTGAATGGGCTATGCCCGCACCTCATTGTTTTGGATGTAGGCGACAGACAGCACTGACAAAGGGTGAGAGCACCAGGACAGGACGGTACCCAAAGGTGGACCTTACGACGAGTCGGTACATAGAGGGGTCTGACTGACATAGAGTGCTGAGGTGGCCATCTATACCTACCCTTCAGGTAGGATCCATGGTGGTCGATCCAAGAGCATATTTCACATTTCAACTATTTTGTCCCTTTTCCTTTTGTACTTGTACTTAACAGTTGGGCTTGTATTTCTGGCCCCCTTTACTTTCTATAGCTCTTTTTGTATATAGTTTTTACTTATTGTGTGATTCCAGTTTTGTAATTTGTTGTGTTTGTTTACATTTATAAAATCAATTCCTTCCCACTTTTGGGATTTATGCCTTTGGTGCTATTAGCTAGCCCATGGAATATGGAAGACGGGCTTGGGGTAGTCACGATATGGGCCCCAGCTGACGGGTCATGACAAATTGGTATCAAATGAGATGGTTCTATTGTAGAACATAAGACTCTGATATTTTTTTTCTATGAAGTATTAGTGTTTAGGGTACAAAGTGTGGTTTTCAGTTCAGGGAGTCATGAGTTGGTACAGGCGGATGACGTATCTATACACCAGGACCCTGACTTCTGATTTTTGACTCAGTGCATGAAAAAACTGATTGTGTGTGTGTTTTTAAAATTTTTTCTTTTAAGTCTTCTCAGCCTGGTCAGCTCACCAGGTATAGTCTTTTTACTGTGTCGCATCTGTTTCTTTCAGGATGCCTCCCTAAGGACGACCAATTAGAGCCTAGAGATTCATCTGAACTGACATCCCACCGAGCGACAAGCTCTCGGTGTAGGGACCTCTTCCAGTTGAGGCACCAGAGGTACCACACCCCATTGGGCCACCGATTCCACCATCCCCAGCAAAGGAGAGTGCACACCGCATGAGTGCGTTGCACTAGTTTCAATGCCAGAGGCCACTGAGGATCAAGAGAGAGATAGATCCACAGGCGGCTGAGGATTGGATGGAAAATGTGGTGAGAGTCTTAAGGCTAATAGGAAACTAGTAGCCTTTATGGTGATCCTTACTGCCATCCTCCATCAAGAAACAACATGAAGTTGGTGGAGCCTGATGCTCCATGTTCATGACAAGGTGAAACTTCCTTGGGAAGACTTTGAGAGCATGTTCTGGCCGGAATTTTTCCCAGAAACCCTTGATGCAGTCTAGATATAGGAGCTACTTCATCTATAGCATGGCATGATTACAGTAGCACAATACATAGTAAGGTTCACTGAACTCTCACGCTACTCCACAGATATGGTATGTGACCCAATATTTAGGGCATGGAACTTCGAGCAGGGGCTCAGTCGAGAGATCCAATCCTCGATGATCTCTCTCAGCATCCCGACGAAGGCTGGGGTGTTGGAGAGAGCCCTCCAAGTGGAGAGTTTCTTTGCTGAGTAGTCACCAGCAGCAAGACCCACTACTAGTCAATAGGAATCAGAGTCCTCTGCAGTTGATAGTAGATAGATGACACAGAGGTCCAAGAGGACCCGGCCCACGGGTGGACGACCGCATGACTCAGTATCAGTTGTGCGGGGCACTCGAGGCAGTGACTTACCTGACAGGAGGAGCCAGTGTTACTCATGCATCGGGCAGGGTCACATGGCTCGTGACTATCCGACCCGCCATTCAGATGATCATTAGACTGATCAGGGACCTCTTAGGCATAGTCAGAGGTTCGATCTAGGAAGTCTTCTTGGAGCAGGCAGACGCGGAAGAGGAGCTGGTCATGCAGCTGGTGGTGGATGACGTTGCGAGGTGTTACCACCACCACCACCGGGTGGACCACCCCGACCATAGGGTGCGAGTGGACATGGGAGAGCTCAGCTTCAGTAAGCCGAGGCGTATGACTATGGTGCACTGAAGATGATTCGAGGTACGATCTGTGTCTACTCCACCTTAGCTACAGTTCTTATAGACACATGCTCTAGTCATTCATTCATAGACACTGCCCTCATTCGGAGCTCGGAGATTCCAAAGGAGTCGTGAGATCGATCCTTACGGATTGAGACTCCTAGGGGATATGATTCGACGATTACACACTAGGTCCTATAGTTCTAGCTTACTCTAGGAGGCGAGAGCTTCAGATGGGATCTCCTAGTAGCGGTATCGAGGCCTTAAAACATCATCATAGGTATGGACTGGTTATCTCTAGTCCATGCCCAGATTGACTGTATTAGGAGAAATGTGTGGTGTGTCCTCACTGATGGGACCAAGTTTACCTTCACTGGCTAAAGAGAACCTTTTCAGAAAATGAATGACTTACTCGGAGGGGGGGTGCAGCCGATCACTCACTAGTTGGCTTGCCTTACCCTCAGAGCAATTGATGGGGAGAGTCCGACCTATCTTGTAGTGGAGGACCAATACGTGGATGTTTTCTTTGCTGATGTTCTAGGACTACCTCCTCACAGAGAGGTGGATTTATACATATACTTGTACCCAGGGACGGAACTGATATCTACTCCATCATATCAGATGGATCCCGCTGAGCTTCTTGAGCTACGATTACAGTTAGAGGACTTTCAGGGGAAAGGATTCATCTGACCTAGTGTTTCTCCTTGGGTATCCCCGATTCTATTCGCCAAGGAGGATGGGAGCTTGAGGCTTTGTCTTGACTACCATCTCCTGAACCAGGTGAATTTGAAGAAAAAGTACCCACTCTCATGGATTGACGTCCTCTTTGATCAGCTACATGGAGCACGGTAGTTCTAGAAGATAGATTTCAGACCAGGCTGTCACCAGCTTAGAGTTAAAGACAAGGATGTGTAGAAGACGACATTCAGATGTCCGTACGACAACTATGAGTTCATGGTTATGTCCTTCGGTGTGACCAACACTCTAGATGTGTTCATGTGTCTCATTAACATGATATTCGAGCCATACCCTGATCGTTTGGTCATAGTCTTCATCGATGAAATTTTGGTCTACTCGACTACTGAGGAGGAGCATCCCTACCATTTGCAGGTAGTACTGGATACACTCTGAGAGCACCAGCATTATTGTAAGTTCTCAAAGTTCCAGTTTTGGATTCAAGAGGTTCACATGTTGCGAAACGTCATCTCGGAGTCTAGAGTTTCAGTATATCAAGTGAAGATCGAGGCGGTACATGCTTGGGAGCCACCAAGGAGTGTGACAGAGGTACAAATTTTTATGGGCTTGGCTGGATACTTTCGGAGATTCGTCCAAGGCTTCTCCAGAGTTGCAGCACCACTATCAGCCTAAACGAAGAAGGGGACACCCTTTGTGTGTTCGAAGGTATTCCAGAAGAGCTTTCACGATCTGAGGCACTGTATGACTAGTGACACCATCTTGAGGAATCTAGAGGAGGGCGGAGGGTACGTAGTTTACTGCAATGCATCAGGGAACAGACTCGGGTGTGTCCCAATGTAGGAGAGAGATGTGATCATGTATGTTTCATGGATGCTAAGACAACATGAGTATAACTACACTACCCATGAACTGGATTTAGTAGCAGTGATCTTCGCCTTGAAGATGTGGGGGAACAATCTGATGAACGAACATTTCACTGTGTACTCTAATCACAAGAGTCACAAGTATATCATATCTCAGAAGGACCTGAAACTGAGATAGCTGTGATATCCTGGGTTCCTCTGAGACTATGAATTTGAGATAGTCTATACTCCTGGTAAGAGGAACGTTGTTGCAGATGCGCTCAGCAGGAGGACCGGCATTCAGCTGCTAGGATAGGCGACAGATTAGCTGGCTACCTTGCAGATATCCTTTATGGATAGAGATGGAGCACCTTTTCTACTATCTCTTACTATCACTCTCCCACTTATTTAGCGAGCCAGGGAGGCACATCATGGGGATGGTGACTACGAGATGCGATATGCTCAGATATTTACAGGGAAGGTAGCTGATTGATTTTTTGAAGGTGGGGAGCACGTCATCCTCTTTAGAGGACGTACCATGGTACCAATAGCACTTCCGGAAGAAGTGTTGAGGGAGTTCTACACTTCCCCTCTTGTTGTACATCTAGGAGTGGAAAAAATGTACCATGAACTTCGACGAAGGCACTAGTGGCTAGGTATGAAGAACAAAGTAGTTGGTTTTGTCTCACAATCCCTCACTTTTCATTAAGTGAAGGTGGAGCACCAGCTACCAGTAGGCTTAGTGTAGCCTTTAGTGGTCCGGGAGTGGAAGTGGGATGGGATATCAATAGACTTCATGACGGGTCTTTCACATACATATGCGAGTCATGATTCGATTTGGGTGATCGTTGACCAACTCACCATATCATCCCACGTCCTACCGATCAGAGAACATGTATTATAGAGAGCATGAGATGCCTCTATGTGCAGGAAATTGTTTGTTTACGTGGATTACCTTATTATATTTTCTACGACCATGACACACAGTTTACTTTCCGGCTATAGAAGGGGTTCTAAGAGGATTTTGGGACGTAGATATGTCTGAGCACCACCTTCCATCCTCAGATAGATGGCTAGACCGAGTGGACCATCCAGACCCTTGAGGACATGCTCTGGGCATTTTTCCTCGACTTTGGTCACAGCTGGGAGGATCCCTTGACATTGGTAGAGTTTTCCTTCAATAACAACTATCACTCCACTATTTTTATGACACCTTACGAAACCTTGTATGGTCAACCATGTAGATCGCCACTGTTCTAGACACACCCAGGGGAGTCAGCAATAGTGGGACCAGAAATGGTTCAGGCTACAACGGAGAAGGTGAAGATCATCTAGGAGAAGAGGAAGAATAAAGAGAGCAGACATAAGACCTATGACGACAGGAGATGGAGACCTCTATATTTTGAGGATGTCGACCATGTCTTTCCCTGTGTCTCACCTTGATGAGGTCTAAGAATATTTGGCTGAGGAGGCAAGTTATCTCTGAGGTTCATCGGACATTTCCAGGTTCCCAGCAGAGTAGGTGAGGTGGCTTACCCCCTTGCTCTTCTACCTTAGTTGCATCAGGAGCATGACGTCTTCCATGTATCTCAGTAGAGGAGATACGTGCATGACCCATCTCACATAATCGACTATGGGAAGCTGGACATCGACGATGGGGAGACTTTCATGGTGGTTCCAATGGAGATTGCGGGTCGATAAGAGTGGGTCCTACTTGGATGGTCGATTCCTCTGGTGCGCATTCACTGGAAGCATGAGAACCTCCAGAAGAGCAAATGGGAGCGGGAGGCTCAGATGCGTGCTTAGTACCCTCATTTGTTTCCTTAGTTCGAGTTGTATCTTTCTGGGATGTAAAGCCCTGAGGTAGGGAGAATGTAAAGCCCCAAAAATTCTGTGGAAATTTTTTCCATAAATTCATGGGATTTTTAAGAGTCTGGAAAAATTTATGGTGCTAGATTTCGAGGCCCATTATGCCCGGAAATAATTTCTAATGTTTTGTTCAAGTAAGTTCAGAAAATGTATGAGTGGAATTTTATAACTTTTGAACTGGTGCTCAGAACCGAAATCTGACGGCACCTTTGAACTCACATCATTGGTGATTTAATAGTGAGACATTAACCGCAGTTGCGTTTTAGCCAGAATAGAAGTTAGATGTTGAGTTTTTAATAAAATTAAATTAAAATAATGTGTTAACATTTTTTTATTTGTGGTGGTTAGAAGATTCAAGAGGAGGTTAGTGGTGGAGTCCACCACACCATAACCTCCCATGAGAGGTTATAGAGGTGGGGTACACACTCACATAACCTCCCTTGGGAGGATATTCCATTTTGGGGCCCACCCGCCCGAACCTCCCCCATTGATTATCCTTGTTTTTTGATGATGGAGGCGGATCAACATGACCGGAATCCGGTTGGCTGCAAAGAAAACTGGCGGTGCAAGGGCAGTCGGGTCCTCGGAGGGGCGTGGGGCCGTCGCGCCGCGTAGGTGGAAGGACCGCAGCTAGGAGGGTCGTGGCAGTCAGACGGTGAGTGAGGCGTCGTCATGCCGCATGGAGGAGCTGGAGGCCACTGCCAGGCTGGGCCGTGGCAGAGATGGTGTGGCGCCATCGCACCTCACGGAACAGTGGATCCGCCGCCAGGGTGGGCCGCGATGGAGCAGGTGGAGTGGCTAGCCGCTTGGCAAGCAGAGAAGAGTGGGACCCACTTTGTCCCATGTGGCTGGGACCGGCACCACCTGTCACCGGTTTCGACCCAAAACAAAAAGGAAAAGCCGTTTCGGAAGCCGGGGGGGGCACGCGTCTTCCCCCCTAGCTGCACCTAAGGCTGACCCCTACAGGGCCGCCCGGTCGCCAGGCCGACCGGGCCGATGGACCAACCGGGACGTCAGGTCAATTGGTCTGCTAGGACACCATCGTGTTGGTACACCCCCTCAAGTCGGGCCACTAACTTCAGGGCCTGGTCGTACTCGCGGACCTGGTCAGACCCTAGTCCGGACCTGATTTCCCGAATACCTCTCTTCACCCGTTTCTTGGGCTACAAGTGTCTGATCGACAAACCGCCTATGGCGACAGAAATCATAGAGTGAGACAGTTCTTTTGGAATACCCCACGTGAGGTTTGAATGCACTGGGGATATGTTCGGGTTGGTTTAAACCAAAAAACCGACCTGGTCCCTTGAACAGAAATACAAATAACTCACAGACCGGGCGTCCGATTGACGTGCTGTCTGTTACGTTGAGACCCATATGACGAGGCATACCTTTGAGAAACTTTTGCGAGGGACTACATGACATTTGGAGTATCGACCTATAGTTTTTGGAACATATCCTCCCAGATAAGAGAGAATGGTGTGCAAAGATCTAGTTATTGGATGATACCTGATGACTATTAACCTTTCGAATCAGAGTGTATTGACTAGACCAGTTTGGAGCACCTTTGTGTGACGCAGCAGAACCATAGTGGGGAGCACCTCTTTGTGACGCGGCATACCCATGGTATTCGACATGAGTAGTACCTCAGTAGGCTATGAGGGGGAGTGTCTCTATGTGAACACGACATAACCACAGTGGGGAGGGCCTCTGTGTGACGCAGCAGACCCATGGTACTCGACAGGATGAGTACCATAGTAGTCCAAGAAGGTGGGAAGAGCCTCTTTGTGGCGGTCAAGACCACTTTTATCTATAGAGATGGAGTACACCATCATTTGAGATTCTGACAGTTTGACTATGGATATTATTTTCTACTACCCCATGAATGAAATCCCGGTTTGAGGCTGAGTCAGTTACATTTGTGTTTACCACATTATTGAGATGTGTCACTAGATAAATAAGGTATATGTATGGGCATATACCTATGTAAGGGTTATCCTTTGTTTTATTACTTTGTGGTTATCCATGTTGGACATTGTGAGACATTGAGGGTCTCGGGGTCCCTTCTGATTATCGCTATACTCACCCCCACACAGGCTATGCCCGCATCTCGTTGTGTTGGATGCAGATGATGGACAGCACTGACGGAGGCTGAGAGTGCGGGGACTGGATGGTACCTAGAGGTGGACCTTAGAATGAGTCGGTACATAGAGGAGTTTGACGGACGTGGATTGCTGAGGTGGCCATCTGTACCTACCCTTCAGGTAGGATCCATGGAGGTCGATCCAAGAGCTGCTTTCACATTTCAGCTATTTTGTTCCATGTCCAGTTGTACTTGTACTTTACAGTTGGGATTGTATTTCTTGCCCTTTTACTTTCCAGCACTATGTTTGTATACAATTTTTACTTATTATTTTCATCCATTTGTGTACTATGTTAATTTTTTTTACAGTTATAAAGGTAGTGCCTTCCCACTTTAAGGATTTACGCCATTGGTGCTAGTCTCCATCCCCTGGCCTTTGGAAGGTGGGCTTGGGGTAGTCACAATATGGGCCCCGAGGGATGGTTCGTGACACATATTAAGCATCAAGTGTATAATATGTAGAAAAAAAATAAAAGATACGATAACACAATAAAATATTAGCAATACAACATTTAATAACCTAAAGCATTAATAATTCCTATGTATAGTGAGTCACATACTTCTGGGATCCACTTTAATAAATTCTAATGGGTATCACCCATTGAATTATGACGAGACGTGGTTTGAATTTGAACCCTCCATTCAAACTCTAAGGACATATTAGTGATTCATCTTACTCACAATTGTAACATCCACATTATTTTTTGTCATATCACCATTACAAAGTGCGACATAAAATACCTATAAACACCATATGGGAATGTTTTTAAGAACAAGAGAAATAAATCATGATGGGGGAAAAGAGGGAAGGAATTATAAGAGATGAAATCCCATGATTAATTTTCCTTTTGGTTGATTAGAAGAAAAATTCCATCGATTATGGTGGTGAGTTTTCATTGCGTTGAATTGAAGGAAGAATATGGGGTTTCTATATAATTTACTGAGACACATATTTGATATTATTATATTTATTATTCTTATAATTATTAAGGAAATTGTCGAAAATCCTTGGTCATCAAAGGACCATTTTCATTCATATTTTAATTTACATAATATTAACATTAATATTTATATTCTTTGAAAATATAAAATCAATGCAGTTATTAAGATATTAGTATTAATAAATAAAAATATATGTGACATCAAAACACATATAATTTACATAAAAATGGATGTTTAGTATATATAATGATAGTAATTTATTTTTATGAAAATAAAAAACAGCAAAAAATAATCTAACAATGATATGTAACTAAATTATACAGTGCATTGGGAAAAAATACATATAGAAGGAGGTTTGGTGTCATGAAATTGGGTTTCATAGTTAGCTATAATACATACCCAATCTATGAAATAATCATGCAGTACTCACTATATCACTAATTAAATAGTACATGGTTCTTCCACGAAATTTAACATAACTATGATCAAACAATAAATCCTGTAATTTTTTTTTTATAAATTTCACTATTTGAAATTATTATTCATATTATTAAAATAATTTTTATTCAAACTATTAGTAATTGAATAACATTTTATAGTTATAATTCACTGTTAAAGTGAATTAAAATAATTTCTCCTCTAGGTGGAGGAGTTCATCCTTTTTGTTGTTAACAAATTTTTTTATTGGTTATTTATTAATTTTATAAAGTGAATATAGGGAATAGAAGGTATGCTCATTTTCATAAATATCCCAAAAATGATATATGAGTCACTCCTAATTAATATGAAATATTCAGAAAATAAAAATGAATATATTTTTTGATTAGGATGTCAAAACATCAATGAAATTGTGTACATTGTTTTGTTTTGATAATTCTATAACCACCTTCCTATCGTATTGATATTCCATAGAAAAATATTCCTAAAATCATAGTCATATACAAAGACTTAAATTTTTCAGTATTATAATATGATCTTACTCATATAAATTTCATATGCATGAAATAGTAATTACACATAATCATTATAATGAATTGATTATTGAATGATCAATAAATTCTAGTTCATTGAATACATATTTTAATTTAATGGAATTACCTCCAAAATTACATCTTTACTTATCCAAATTATTTTTTTCAATATATTTTGAAAAATATTATTTTACATGTATATTATGAAACAAAAAATATTACCTAAAACAAAACATCAAAACTGACATGTGAAAAGAAAAAATGAATACTCATATATAAATCAATATAAAAACCAGAACTACTCCCGTTGAAATTACATATTTAATCTGGACATGATTTTATCATTAATATTAGACTGTGATAATAATATTATGATCTAGAATATATATACATGTTTTTTGGTTTGGATTTAAAAACAATAAAACATCATATACATATTTTTATATCAATAAAAAGGAAACCGAAAAAATATCACAGTTAGTTCTACAACACCTCTTCTAAATTTTATCACCAAATTTACATTAAATCATTATTGAATATGAAGCTATGAAAAAATGAATCATTATAGTGGTATATTACAAATTAAGAAATATTATAATTTCATGTCCACTTTTTTGTTTTTTTGTTATTGACTATTTACCCTCTATGGAAAACTCTTATCAATTATTAGTCATTTTTTCATATCAGGATCTCATTTTTTGTTTTATAAGGCCAAATATTTTTTCTTTATGTGATCATATTTATCCTTTCATCATTAGTATATTTTTTATATGTTATTGAATCTTAAACCCTTATAGTAAAATCTTATCCATTAATTATTGAACCATAATTCTATGTATATTCCAAATCATTTACTTTTTTAGAAAATAAATAAAAACCCTAAATAAAAAATAAAATTCATTAATGTCACGATAATGAAATAAAATCACTTCATATTTTACAATATATATTAATTAATTTTCTATTCATAAATCCAATCAAACTTATATTTGATAAAAAAATATATTTATTCATTTTTTTATATAATAAAATTTTGATAAAATAATGAACATCTATTTCAACTATTTACTCATATCTAAATTTGGACAAATTTTCTCAATTATTTATAAATTTAAAATCAAATTAAAGAAAATCTATGGGTCTTAAAATCTCCATCAATATGAATTCATGATTTATCTAACTCATCAATATTATCCATTATATTTTTTTCTAATGCAGAAAATCATTATAAATATATTAATTAATAAATTTTTCCATGATACCATATATGTTTTACATGATAGATATAAATATAACCCCCATTTGTAGCCTTTTATAATAAAAGAAAATACTCAGAATCACATCAATGGATTGAGTATTGTATTTTTAAAAAATTAAATAATGTTATCATGAAAAAATTTCATAATATATTAATTTTCATTAATTAGAAACTATATAGTTATTTTCTGTATAATAATATTACTAAATTGATTACACAAAAGTTAAAAACAATACATTTAACCAAATTGGTATTTCATGATTTTTATGTTTTTATTTATAAGAGTGATTATCAAAATATAGGATTTTAGTATAAAAAATGTACATCATTTTTTATCAATATTTTCATGATTAATATAGATTTAATTTATTATAATTTTCTTAATAATTTTATTTATCAATGAATAGTGATGATATGAGAATTTATATTGAAAACCATATTTTGTTATCAAGAATTTACATAGATAAATTGTTTAACAAAAAACTATTAAAGAAAAATTAGTTAATTTATATTATTAATAATTCAATTATGGTATTTTTAATGAATTTTATTCGTCAATTTGGAATAAAAAATATTTTTATATTTAATTTTTTTGGAAAACCATTATTTGTCCTGTTTTTCATGATTAATTTTAAATTAAATTATTCAACATATTTGAATAAAATTTTATAAAAATTATTAAATTTTTTTAACAAACATAATTAATATTACGTAATCAATTGAAATTAATTTTTTAATAAATAATTGTTAAAAAAACAATTACCAAGAATAAGATTAAAATTTGTTTACCTGGGGTTAAATGTAAGTGATAATGGTTAAAAAGAGAATAAAATAAATATAAATTTAATTTTATGGAAAAAATTAGACATTATTCCATATAATATCTTGATATGGTTTATTTTGGTGCCATTTGGATTGAGTGACAATAATAAAATTTAGTCTTTTTAAAAATATAAAGTGTGTCCTCTCCCCCATATATAAAGACACCTCCTCTCCACTCCAAATATCAAGACAATTTTGTTTCATATAATCACTACAAAAATACCTTAAATATAGCATCCCGTCTTTTTATAACATAACTTTTCATTCCATTACACGGAACTGAGGATCTTTAAGGTTTAGTGTCTTGGAAACAAGGAACATAAAACATGAAAAAAAACATTCTTCTTAAACACTTGAAAGGATTCTCCTCATGTTCACCCTAGGCTCATTACTGCATCCCATAACCTGGGGACATACATCAAAAGGAAGGGTGAGCAGAAGGCCCAGCAAGGGAAACAAGTGAAACATTTTACATATGAACTTGAGATACATCAATAAAGTCATGAAAAGAACTTTAAGGCATGAAAATGAAATCATGAGGCATATCATAATAAAAAAAACATTTTCATAACTTGAAGATGTGGCTACATAATTTAACATAGACAATCATGAACATATCACCAAGGTCCATCCCCAAGGTGTCATTTTAAAATTACCAAGGTTATTCACCAAGGTATCGTGAAAATTATAATCTCTAGTGGTTACATCATTACCCAATGCATTGGAGCGCTATCAGGGCACACCCTTAAATTTTCCTTTATTATCATGTGATCCACATATATCATCATCAAACATTTCATAAATAACCCACATAGCATAAAATAAATTGGTTTCATTTCATAATCATAACGTTTTAAAAACTGCTTTAAAGACATGATCTTTACGTCACTTTAAACCCACGGAAAGGGAATGCGGGTCTCATGTATGTAAATACAAGAATTTAAAATGGAACATTTTTATATATATGTGAATACCCTTGTAGAAATAAGAGCTTTGAGTATTCACTTTATAACATAAAATAATTTTTGAAAAAAGAGAGAGGCATTTTGAGGGGAAAATTCTGTAGCATAACGGCTAAGTTTCGGGGTTTTAGAAAACATTGAAATGAGAGGGGACATGGGTCACAATCTCATAAATGATCCATAAAGCAGGAGGGTGAAAGAATAATAAGTAAATATAGACATGGTAATGAAATTTTAGGGACATACCATTTGAAATGAAAAACATGGAAGGAACAAAAAATTAGATTTCTCTTATGAAAATTCGGCAGCCTTACTGCGTCACTTAACTTCAAAAGAAAATGATTTGACTAGATCAAATAGGGTCCCTCATCATATGATCATAAGAGATAAGTATGATAGATATAGAGATAATTACCCAACATAACAAAAATGAACTTGAAAGAATTGACATGAAAGTAGAACTTCAAAACGAGAAGGGTGAAGAACCACTTAAAAAATTCGGCAGCCTAACGGCGCCACTTAAAACATCAAAATACTGAATTGAAGAGATCAAATGGGGTCTCTCATCATATGAACATAAGATTACAGTATGATATATATAGAGATCATACCCCAATATAACAAAAAGGAACTTGAAATAATTGACATGAAAGTAGAACTTCAAAACGAGAAGGGTGAAGAACCACTTAAAAATTCGGCAGCCTAACGGCGCCACTTAAAACATCAAAATACTGAATTGAAGAGATCAAATGGGGTCTCTCATCATATGATCATAAAATATCAGTATGATAATTTAGAGATCATACCCCAACATAATAAAAAGGAACATGAAAGACTTGAATGGGAATAGAACTTGAAAACGAGGAAGGTGAAAGAATCCCTTAAAAATTCGGCAGCCTAACGGCGCCACTTAAACATTCTTTAAACGAATTGATGAGAGAAAGGGGGGGGGGTATCTCATAATATGAACATGAAATAGGCAGTAGGATAAATATAAAAGAACATACTCCAATATAAGAACATGGAGTATAAAAGAAATGACATAAAAGATATTACTTGAAAAGAAAGAGAGGGGTCGGATCCCTTACCTTAAAATGTAACTCTTAAACCGCAAAGGTTGGGACCTTGAGGGCCTGGGGGCACCTTGGGAGGACTCCTTGGGAGGTAATGAGACCAAAAATTCGTTGGGAATGAGTGGGCAGTCGAATGGATGAGAGGAGGGCTTGGTATTTATAGGGAATGTGAGGGGACAAGGCATTAATGGCCAAGGGACACCTCACATGTGCTTTTCTCAAACCCATGTGCTCTCCCTTGTCATTTGTCATGGAGTTAGGCCACATGGGGCCCCCAAAACAATAATTCATCACCCTTGGCCGGCCAACCCTCAAAAGATCTCATGACATCATCATGACACCGTTATGATGTCATTAAACATACCGAAACCCTAAAACTATATTTTTACTATTCACTGAAAATTCAACTTTCTCAGAAAAATCCCAAAATTTCACATTAACAAAATATCAATGCTCTGATTTCAAAAATGAAATCCATTTTTTAAAAATAATTTTCAACATATTTTTAATTTAATTTTTAAATAAAAACACTATTCATCGAAAATTCATTTTTTTCAGAAAAATCCCCAAAAATTACCATAACATAATATCGATGCTCTGAGTTCAAAAATAAATTCATTTTTATAAAAATAATTTTCTAATTATTTTTAATTAAATTTTTAATTAAAAAAAACTATTCACCCGAAAAAACTAATACTTGAATAATAATTAATGAAACCGTTATTTAACTATTTTATTGAATCACATTACTTAATCAAGGTGTCTAGATTATTTTAAAACTTTCTTTAAGTGAGATTACTAATCCATTTGGTCATATTACTAATCCTAATCATAAAATCACTATTCATAATTTACTATTCATCAAAAATCAAGTTGATCTTATTAGACTCTAAATTTAGTACTGAACATAATTGTAGAAGACCATTTTTTGAAAATCATTACACATTTTTAATTATTTAGGGTTTACATAAACATATTTAAAATATCCTTTTTCTAAAATTCATCAAAAATATGCATACTATATTTATCCGGTCATTTCAAAATTCATAAACTTCATCATAAGAAGAAATCCCAATTTTTATTTAAAACAAGGATTACACAAGGTAGTTACGGTCTCGTTACATAACCCCTTATAATACCAGCATAGGACCTAAGAGTAAGGTGTGCCAGGGTGATAGATGCTTGGGGTGGCTCAGTCAACATTGCCCGAGTAGTAATTTCTATCAGTTTGAACTTCTCACGAAGGCGATTCCGTTCAAGCTTCACATGATGAAGTTCGGCTTGGATTTGATCCAGAGCAAAGCCCAGTGGTGCTACCTCCTTCCCAAGCTCTGTTAGATGGGCTTCGATCGGTCCAAGACTACTAGGTGAGGCCATCAAATATTCTTTCTATAATAATTAACCAAGATTACTTATATCAAAACATTTTGTTCACAGCGGTCATATTGACCGATGGTTATATAATAGTCAAAACCCACTGATCTCATTTTAATTATAATCACGTTTATCAAATAAAACGTTTTTTTTTGAGTATAACAATAACACATAAAATTGGGAAACAAAATTTATTTAAAAAATTTCGGGTCATTACAATCTTCCCCCCTTAAGAAATTGCATCCTCGCAATTTTAAAATTGGGTTTTGAAATTTCATTGAAAGTCCCACATCGGGAAAGGAGTCAGTAAAACTATTACTTTAAAATAAAGAAAGGGAAGTACAAAGGTCACCCGAGTTAACCCACACTAGGGTTCCATGTAGGAAAACATGGACATGAAGGAGAAAACAAAGGGTCAAGTTCTGAGGGAGAGTGATAGAGAACATGATTAGGAGAAAGTTAACCATGATAAAATCCCAAACTTATGATGTGTGTAAATGGTCTTTGATTACCTAGTAGGAAACGTAAACCAACAACATTTTTGTTTTACGTTTCTTTTCATAATTTTGAGGATTTCATTTACTACATAGAACAAAAACATAAGAAAATATACCTACCTTCAAGTAGAGTTTTATCCTTTAACAAGTCCCTACCAACACTAATATTTTCTCCAAATGATGAGAATTCAAAAACACTTGGTCTCATAAAAGCACAAGAATCATCTTCTATAGAATCACATAATCTACAAAATATTAACTATCTATTTCTTCTATCTTTAAACATTATCCCAAAAACAGAAAGGTTAAGGTAAAACAACTCTTCAAAAAGAAAGAATCCCATAGGAATGGAAACTACTTTTAAATCAACAAAGTTCCATGGTACTACCCAAATTTCATCATAGACCATTCCCTAAATAATGGTCCTTAAAATTCCTCAAAACAAACCAAACTAAGATTGAAACCCAAATACAATAAGGATTTGATAACATAGTCTTCCAAAACAACTTCATTGTTCATCTCCAGACAATATCAACCACTCCTAACATCTCATAAAAAAAGTAGCTAACCGAAACATATTTTACCCAAGATAGGTTAGTCATTCCCATATGTAACCTAAATTACTATAAGTTCACCTTAAATTCATAGATTCTTCAAAATATAAGTCAACCTTACTCCTCAATGAAAATACCGTAGTAATCTATTTACCTCGATCAAATATGGTTCCCAAAATAATGAACGTCTTCCAAAATAATAATCATATTTTAATCCCCTAATCATCCCTGTCATATTAATATGAAAATCATCGCATTTCCTATCACATTGGTTGTCGGAACATGTTCTTCCATTTCCCACCATTAACTAAGAAGAGAAAGCATAATTAGGGGCTTAAGTACTTAGCTAATAATCATGAAAAGGAACTGAATGCATATAAGGATAACTTGTATATGAAAGGTATACCCTAACTTGTGATCTCCTAGGTTCCCATCTAGGTTATGAATGATCATATATTCTTATGTGAACCTTTATTTTATTTTATCTTTGTTCCTTTATCAATGGTTTATACCAAGCTTATGAATTAACCAAAGTATATCCCCCGGGAGTGTAGTAACCAAGAGTGCAGCAAGGCCCGTTGTCGTGTACCAGTTCCCGTTCGAGTCTAGCTCAAAGCGGTGTTTTCGGGTTTTACCCCTATGTACATCTGTGCCAGATCCACCTCTACCTGCTCGTATCCAGACAAGGATGTATTTGCTTGGCAACCCCTTACTCAATACTCACCAAAATACCAGGAAGATTTACTATATTAAACTTTTCTATAGGGTTACTCCTAGAGTTTTCATATCCTAATTTCCACAAATAACTAAACCATCCTTTGATACCAACTATAACATACCGTCTTTTTATAACATAACTTTTCATTCCATTACACAGAACTGAGGATCTTTAAGCTTTAGTGTCTTGGAAACAAGGAACATAAAAAACGAAAAAAAAACACTCTTCTTAAACACTTTAAAGGCTTCTCCTCATGTTCACCCTAGGCTCATTACTGCATCCCATAACCTGGGAACATACATCAAAAGGAAGGGTGAGAAGAAGGCCCAGCAAGGGAAACACGTGAAACATTTTACATATGAACTTGAGATACATCAATAAAGTCATGAAAAGAACTTTAAGGCATGAAAATGAAATCATGAGGCATATCATAATAAAAATAAAACTTTTTCATAACTTGAAGATGTGGCTACATAATTTAACATAGACAATCATGAACATATCACCAAGGTCCATCCCCAAGGTGTCATTTTAAAATTACCAAGGTTATTCACCAAGGTATCGTGAAAATTATAATCTCTAGTGGTTACATCATTACCCAATGCATTGGAGCGCTATTAGGGCGCACCCTTAAATTTGCCTTTATTATCATGTGAGCCACATATATCATCATCAAACATTTCATAAATAACCCACATAGCATAAAATAAATGGGTTTCATTTCATAATCATAACGTTTTAAAAACTGCTTTAAAGACATGATCTTTACGTCACTTTAAACCCACGGAAAGGGAAAGCGGGTCTCATGTATGTAAATCCAAGAATTTAAAATGGAACATTTTGATAAATATGTGAATACCCTTGTAGAAACAAGTGCTTTTAGTATTCACTTTATAACATAAAATAATTTTTGAAAAAAGAGAGAGGCATTTTGAGGGGAAAATTTTGTAGCATAATGGCTAAGTTTCGGGGTTTTAGAAAACATTGAAATGAGAGGGGACATGGGTCAAAATCTCATAAATGATCCATAAAACAGTAGGGTGAAAGAATAAGAAGGAAATATGGACATGGTAATGAAATTTTAGGGACATACCATTTGAAATGAAAAACATGGAAGGAAAAAAAATTAGATTTCTCTTATGAAAATTCGGCAGCCTTACGGTGTCACTTAACTTCAAAAGAAAATGATTTGACAAGATCAAATAGGGTCCCTCATCATATGATCATAAGAGATCAGTATGATAGATATAGAGATAATTACCCAACATAAAAAAATGAACTTGAAAGAATTGACATGAAAGTAGAACTTCAAAACGAGAAGGGTGAAGAACCAGTTAAAAAATTCGGCAGCCTAACGACGCCACTTAAAACATCAAAATACTGAATTGAAGAGATCAAATGGGGTCTCTCATCATATGAAAATAATAGTCCAGTATGATATATATAGAGATCATACCCCAATATAACAAAAATGAACTTGAAATAATTGACATGAAAGTAGAACTTCAAAACGAGAAGGGTGAAGAACCACTTAAAAATTCGGCAGCCTAACGGCGCCACTTAAAACATCAAAATAATGAATTGAAGAGATCAAATGGGGTATCTCATCATATGATCATATAATATCAGTATGATAATTTAGAGATCATACCCCAACATAATAAAAAGGAACATGACAGACTTGAATGAGAATAGAACTTGAAAATGAGGAAGGTGAAAGAATCCCTTAAAAATTTGGCAGCATAACGGCGCCACTTAAACATTCTTAAAACGAATTGATGAGAGAAGGGGGGGGGGGTCTCTCATCATATGAACATGAAATAGGAAGTAGTATGAATATAAAAGAAAATACTCCAACATAAGAACATGGAGTATAAAAGAAATGACATAAAAGATATTACTTGAAAAGAAAGAGAGGGGTCAGATCCCTTACCTTAAAATGTAACACTTAAACCTCAAAGGTTGGGACCTTGAGGGCTTGGGGGCACCTTGGGAGGACTCCTTGGGAGGTAATGAGACCAAAAAATCGTTCGGAATGAGTGTGGAGTCGAATGGATGAGAGGAGGGCTTGGTATTTATAGGGAATGTGAGGGGACAAGGCATTAATGGCCAAGGGACACCTCACATGTGCTTTTCTCAAACCCATTTGCTCTCCCTTGTCATTTGTCATGGAGTTAGGCCACATGGGGCCCCCAAAACAATAATTCATCACCCTTGGCCGGACAACCCTCAAAAGATCTCATGACATCATCATGACACCGTTATGATGTCATTAAACATACCGAAACCCTAAAACTGTATTTTTACTATTCACTGAAAATTCAACTTTCTCAGAAAAATCCCAAAATTTCACATTAACAAAATATCAATGCTCTGATTTCAAAAATGAAATCCATTTTTTAAAAATAATTTTCTACATATTTTTAATTTAATTTTTAAATAAAAACACTATTCATCGAAAATTCATTTTTTTTAGAAAAAACCCCAAAAATTACCATAACATAATATCGATGCTCTGAGTTCAAAAATAAAGTCA
Source organism: Viscum album (assembly GCA_963277665.1). Taxonomy (NCBI): domain Eukaryota; kingdom Viridiplantae; phylum Streptophyta; class Magnoliopsida; order Santalales; family Viscaceae; genus Viscum; species Viscum album. Next base: position 1,024,420,997 of record OY728137.1, read on the forward strand.
TTTTTATAAAAATAATTTTCTAATTATTTTTAATTAAATTTTTAATTAAAAAAACTATTCACCTGAAAAAACTAATACTTGAATAATAATTAATGAAACTGTTATTTAACTATTTTATTGAATCACATTACTTAATCAAGGTGCCTAGATTATTTTAAAATTTTTTTTTAAGTGAGATTACTAATCAATTTGGTCATATTACTAATCCTAATCATAAAATCACTATTCATAATTTACTATTCATCAAAAATCAAGTTGATCTTATTAGACTCTAAATTTAGTACTGAACATAATTGCAGAAGACCATTTTTTGAAAATCATTACACATTTTTAATTATTTAGGGTTTACATAAACATATTTAAAATATCCTTTTTCTAAAATTCATCAAAAATATGTATACTATATTTATCCGGTCATTTCAAAATTCATAAACTTCATCATAAGAAGAAATCCCAATTTTTATTTAAAACAAGGATTACACAAGGTAGTTACGGTCTCATTACATAACCCCTTATAATACCAGCATAGGACCTAAGAGTAAGGTGTGCTAGGGTGATAGAAGCTTGGGGCGGCTCAGTCAACATTGCCCGAGTAGTAATTTCTATCAGTTTGAACTTCTCACGAAGGCGATTCCGTTCCAGCTTCACATGATGAAGTTCGGCTTGGATTTGATCTAGAGCAAAGCCCAGTGGTGCTACCTCCTTCCCAAGCTCTGTTAGATGGGCTTCGATCGGTCCAAGACTACTGGGTGAGGCCATCAAATCTTCTTTCTATAATAATTAACCAAGATTACTTATATCAAAACATTTTGTTCACAGCGGTCATATTGACTGATGGTTATATAATAGTCAAAACCCACTGATCTATTTTTAATTATAATCACGTTTATCAAATAAAACGTTTTTGTTGAGTATAACAATAACACATAGAATTGGGAAACAAAATTTATTTAAAAAATTTCGGGTCATTGCATTAAATACATCCATTAAATCATCCATGGGGAGATCATTATATAAAAAGACTATCTATATATAGATTTCTGTGTAAACCTAATGAGGTTCTCTGAAGAAGCGGTATATTTCGTAATGATCATTTTGTTTTATTTATTTTTCAACATCCAAGAAATATTTTTCCATAATGGTCAAATAATAAAAACAATATATTCCATATAATGATATATTTTTAAGTAAATCTAATAACATATATCCTTATCCATTTCCATTAAATAGTAAATGAAACCATCATTCATGTGTACAGTGGAGTACCACTTCTCGAACTAATGTAATTCAATTTCTATCACCACCTCTCATGTACCGTTATAATGATCGAAGAAATATGTATATATTTAATATTTATAAAAATTTTGTGAAATATTTACAATTCATAAAATATAATATTTTATATTCTTTTATTCCTTTCAATCCATGGAAAAAATATAACGTTGTCGATGAATACCCTTGGATTACAACCTCCACGAACACCTGTGATTAATTTTTCATTCTACATCATATAAATACTATATATAAGTGTATTTAAGTAAATATTATTAATTTAATTATATTATTTTAATTATATAATGGTAAAATGTTTTTTATTTTATTCTCCTCATCCACTTTTGAAAAAAAAACGTTACTCAACAGTACGTATGACCTATTATCTCTCTGATTATAAAATAATTAATTTTCTATAACCATATTTCATTGATGATAATAAAATTATAATAAATTTTAAAAAATTATAATTATTTCATGATTTTATTTTTATATATTATGTAATAATGAAAACTTTTATTTTATTCAACATACTAAAATAATTTTAGAAATATGTGCCCAATATCATCAAAATTTTAAATGTGCACATTGTTGATTCTGAAATTGACTATAAAATGGTAATAAATAAAATAAAAGGAATAATTAATTTGAGAAATATAATTAAAAAAGTACAAATTTAACATAATTTTATTATTTAGGAATATAAATAATGAAAGTGAGGTGTTAGGCTTGAGATAGTTGGAAATTTACCTTAAAGATGTCATTTTAATTATTTTAATGATTTATTTTCAAAATATGTCTATTTCAATACCATATGTGAAAATTCGACCATTAATGAATTTATATGTTAATAAATTAATTATAATGTAAATTTTAAATCACATTAAAATTTATTAAAATTGATTTCAAATGGTATTTTTTATGTATTTTATACATAATATTTTGCTGAATTTGAAAAATGAATATTCTATATAAACATATATATCTTCAATGATTCATCCTTATTCTAGAAGCATCATTTGATGTATTGATTCCATTAAAAGTTTTCATGTTTTCATCAAATAAAAAACACTACATCAATTTTATCTTATTATTTTGAAAAATACATTGTAATGTAATAGATATTTCAATATCATGAAATTTTTATCATATGGGGAAAGGAATATTGTTATAAGTACGATGATTTAAATAAAATTATTCGTGTGTTAGGATTATGTTGTGGTTATTGGTAATTTTTTATAATGATGGGTCATTGAAAAATATATTATGGTGACATGTGAGGACAATATAGCTCATGAGGATGGGTGATGTCGATATAGATATCTAATGCATTGGGTAAAGGGACAATGATAATAGGTTAGTTTTATTCAAACATATTACTAGAATATACAAGGATTGTTATTACAATTGAATGAAAAATTTTACAAGTGATGTGAAGATGATGTCACAAGTTACATTTATAATTTATATTTTCATTCAATATATTTTAATATAAATATTCTTATTACACATGGAAATACATCAAAAATAGATTTTAGGGAGAGTTTATATTGGTCCATAAGTATGAAATGTGTTAATTTTCAAGAGTTTGTATATTTGAAAAGTGTAATTTTTTAGTTATATATTTTTCTGTATGTTTTCTTATGAAATGATTTATGAAATTATTTGGGAAGATAAGTTGATTTATTGTGTATGAAAATATTTAATTTAATCCCATAGTTTATTTTGAAAAATGAAAATTTTTATGAGTATTCCGAGACTAATGGGTATCTTTCATCATTTTTAAATAATCCATACTAAATTTTTTGTTCTCATAAGACATTTTCATGTTTTATTAATAGTTATTTATAGATGAGTAGTTACATGGATGTGGTCAACATAAATTTTTTGAAGATATGTCGTTAAAGGAAAACCTATTTTATATTAAATGTTTTGTATTTTTGAAAAAATAAATATTGAGTAGTAGTTTCAACATTGTGATTTAATATTAATTTATGTATGGGTGATGACCTCATTAAATTAAAAATTAATTCCCAAATATCTCAGAGATTATAAGAAAATGAATTCGTATTTTTTGAATCAATTTTATTGTTTGTTTAAAGCTGTTTCTTTATAGTTTCTATCATAGAAAATGTTTATATTATTTTAGCAGTTAGGATAATGTATGTAAATACCCTTAGGAGATTATAATTTATGGTTATCATGATATGTAATTTTATTATTACCATGTTTATTCATCTAATATATATTTTTTCAAAATATTTTTTGAATGAAGAAAAAAAGAAACTGAAGTAAGGCACCAAGAAGACAATATACATTCAAATCTGCATCCTGAAATTGTTATAATAGGAAAATAATTATTTATTATTGCAATGGATCATTTGAAATAGGTTATAAATTATGTTGTTATTCAATATATAGATAAAAATAAATCTATCACATAGGAACATGTTGATGTAGTATCATTTTATGAGACTTAACCCTCAAGAATTTGGTGGATTTTCAGAATCAGTGATAGATGGGGGATGGAATAAAGATATATAAAAAAATATTAAAATTCAAGGATTATTTAGATGACAATAAAGTATCTATTTTTCTTTATCATTTTTAAGGTGAATATTATCAACATTGTTCAATGGTTAAGAATACTATATAAATACATGATATTGACACCATAGAATGAGATACATTTAAGATTCTTTTCGATGAGAATTATTTTCATAATGTTTTTTTGCATTGGATGGAAAATAAATTCATAGGATTAAGGAAGGAAGAAAATTTAATGGTTTTATATGATGAAAACTATATCCAATTGGAATTTTAATTAAGACATTATATTTAAGATCATGGTGGTAAAGTAAAAAGGTTTTACATCTGCCTAAATCCCAGATACCAATGAGATTTATCCTCCAAAAAATGTAAATCTGATGAGAATAATTTTAAATATATTGAGAAGGTAAAATAGATTTTGTTTATTACCATATATTTCAGGAAAAAATGAGAATAGATATTCATGTGCAATTCTAATGAGAAGAATACATCAAAAAATCTGAATGTGGGGAAATAAGTTTCTTAGTTTCTGACAGGTGTGTTAAAATGCACCATGGAGAATGTCATATGAAAACTAGTAAGAGAATCCAAAATATTATGTTTGGATATATATATCATGATTAAAAATATAAATATATTATTAGTTGTAATACAAATTCTGATATCCAGGTAGTATGTTGTTTTAAATGTATTGAGAAGGGTCATTATGTGTACTTGTTTTTGAAGAAGATCGTGAATGATGGGAAGTAATGTGAATATAAGTAGAACAGTTTGGTGAAATCAACTCAAAATAATAAATAATATATTGGTCCATCAGATAAAGTGGTAAAAAATAAATTACTTGTTTATTAATATTATGATACTGTCCTTTTTTATCCGGGTTCTACATATTATTTCTTTCCAGATAATTTTATTGATAAAATGAAAGCTTTAACTCATGAAATGAAGTCATAACATTTCATAAAAAAATTCTAATAGTATTTAGAATATATTAATTAATAAATATATTCTAGTAATAATATGGGAAAGATATTTCCCCATATTTAATGTTGTGTTTTCCATTATAGATTTTGATGTTATTTAGCATATAGATCAGATTTTATTTTATCATATTAAGATATACTGTATATCCAAATAAGATATTTGACGAAATAAGTTTTATTTTATATATAAGATTCATTAATACTTTTTATATCACATCAAGAAGCTGAGAAACTATTAATATTTGGAAATAAATTTTACCTTGAACAATTCATTGAAAATAAGAGAATTATTTAGATTGATGATATCATGATATTAACATAATATATAGATTTTATTCCTGACGTTTTACACTATATCATAGATGATCGATAAGATATGATTAATTATGACTTAGTCCCTAATTCTAGGCCATTTTTGAAATACTTTTATCACATGGCCCATGTAGAACATCTAGAATTGAAATTTTAGTTATATGAGTTTCTTTACAAATTTTTCACTCATCCTAGAACATCACTATGGGGTGTTCCTAATATTTTAAATAAATTGAAATATAGTTCCTTATTTATTTTCATTTATTATAGAGAATTAAATAACATTACTATTGGTATTTATGGATGGTATAAGACAAGGATTAGGTAAAAAGGTAAATTATGAGAAAATTTCATGTAAATAAAAAAATTAAAATCATTCTTTTATGAAAAAATTGACATTGGGTGCTAAAGTCTACATTGGGATGTAATATTTTTTTGTAAGGATGATAACGTAATTCTCTAATTATATAATCATAAATTACCTCGATGAATTTAATGAAATTATTTCACATCTAATTATTGAATTTTAAATATATCTTAAGGCTATATATGTATAGTATTAGAGAATTATTTTTCTTTCAATGAAATGGAATTAAATAGATAATGGATTATTATAGATAAATTAATAAAAATGACACATTCATTATTATTTTAATTTTTCAACTCAAAATAATTACACTTCCATTAACACAATATTACCTAAAACCATTTGAATTCTTGTTATGATAAAAAAAATTAATGTTATGTTATATAAACATTATGTATTTCCTCCCCCTTTAATAAAAAATTCAAAAATAATATTTTTCAACAAGGTATCTTCTAACACATCAAGAAAATATTGATGTAGGAACTATGATTTTTAACCTTTAATATTAAAATATTTTCAAAAATATTATTACAAAAAGGTCTATAATCTGATCCAGTGTTGGAATAAACTAAACCTTTCCTATACCTTTTCCACATTTATCTTTAGTAATGGGATATTAGAAATCAATATTCCTTGAGCATGACTACTTCATTATTATTTTTTGGAATTTTCATTTCACTTTTGTTATCTAAATTTTATTAAATAGATTTTATATTTTTATCTTCAAATCAATAATTTTCTCTTTCATCTTCATAATTTTTCTACATACCTATACAACAACCACATACATAACTAATGTTGTCTAAAATGATTTGTAACTATTCATTTATATAATTAAAACACTCCATGATTTTTAAAATATATAATATAATTCATTATATGTATTATTAATATTAATTCAAAAACATTAATCAATAATCTCAATTAATCCTATTTTCTCCCCACTTTTACAAATATGGTCAAAATTTAATGTATTCTTTTTTACATCTCAGAAATAAATTAGAAACAATCATATATGACAGTTAATGATAACATCAAAACTTGGAATATAAATTCTATATATAAAAAATGGTGAATCTAGTTTCTATGAGATCTAATAGGATTATAATAATATATCATTACACATTTTGTTCCATACATATATATTCATCATCACTAATAAATATTTAAACCATTAAAACGATATTAGAATTAATTTTAGATTATTATATTCCAAATTTCATTAGAAATACAGTTTAATATTTATCCTACATTAAATATATATATATTAAAACTTGTAATCCCAAAAATATTCACCTCCTCTAACACTGTCACTACAATATTTCATTTTATCTATTATGGAAATTCATCACCGATAAACTATTATATTATTGAAAAAATAATTTCATCAATATTAATATTAAAAATGATTATACGTATACTCTTCTCACATATTGATATTTCTTTATTATCCTTCCATTTAATGAATGAATGTTTACTCGTGAATTTTTTAATTTTTCATTATTATGATCATGGGAGTGTTTGGAACTACATATAAATTTCTTTATTGTGTGAACTTATCTTCAATCACATTATATTATAAATCAGTAATTTTTCATAAAAAATACATATTCTTCTTTATAACCATTTAATAATTTTATCTAGAATAAATTTCATATGTTATAAATTTTTTATAAACATCATTTTTTATAAATGATTGAATACCCTAAAATCATGTGGTAGGATAGATGTTTGTTTAAAATTAATTACTTCAAATTGAGAACACCATCTGTATACTAATTTCACTGTATTTCATATGACCTTACCCTTTTAATTAAGTTTAATGATTAATTTCTAATTTATTCTTTAATAAGTATTCTTATTTTATTCTTAAAATTATAGCCCATGTATTACTATTTCAATTTGATCCAAATGGTTATTCATTTAATCCACCCCGTATTTGTGTTAAATAAGCTCATCATCATATTGTTGTTCGACTTGTAATATTACTATTTGTAAAGAAATTTTATCTTTCTATAATTCTATACAAGTTAATCTCATTATTTGATGATAATTTCAACCTCAATCATTTTTTCACTGTGTTACTCCTTTTTATGACTATTGAGGAAAAAAATTATCAATAGTACAATTCGAGTCAACACCACAAATATTTGGTGACTCTATACATTATTCATTAAAAATTATTTTATAATTATGCGCATATTATTAGTTAGAAATTTTTATGATCGACATCATGTTAATAGATCAATTTTTGATCACTTATAATGATATTAAAATTATATATGTCTACTTTATTGTATGTATATTTATTATATTACATGTATTATATTCTATTAGATCGATAACACATTAAAATATGATTTAAATATTTCAAATTAATTATTATTATATTATGATTCATTACTTGTACCAAACATGTACTGGTAAATATTTTCAATATTTTACAAATTACATTTCATTTTAACACATTTTATAATCTATCATATTAAATTATAATATAATAAAATAAATTTTGTGTTGAAAATAGTTGACAAAGTCTCACTATAAATGAATTTTCAATGTTTCAATTTAACAAGTATGGTTCCTCATGTATTTAATAATATTTTTTTATCTCAACACCTTCATTCATTATGGTTTTATATGAACTTTTTAACAGATGTTTTATTAACAATATTGTGATATAAGATGTAGATTAATTAAAGATATATTCTTTTCCACAATCCAAATTTATCTTCTTGATATATTTTCTTATACATTGTTAAACTTTTCATCTAAATATCTTGAATTTGTTTATTTCCTTATTTATTATCCTTAAAATATTCATATATGTTTTCATATGTAATATCATTAGAAAATTTAATAAAATAAATATTACTATAGGTTGATTGATATATCATATGTCCATATGAATAAAAATTCAAATATTTGAATGGCCTCTATGATTTTATCATTACATTTCAATGAATTACCAACACTATTTTTTCATTTTAGATTGTTTTATATACAATATATCTTTTAATTTTTAATATGGGTGGATTTCACACCATGTTTTCTTTTTATAACTTTACATATAGAAAAACTTGACTAAATCATTTTTTAATTACTATTCTCATCCATATGATGGAAAATTAAATGTTTTACTAATATTTTAATATATTATCACCATTTTGAGTCCCTATTGTTGATTTTTTCCAATTTTTTTATATTTTAAGATAAAAATGTATGTTTTGTAAATATATTATTGATATTGAATCCCGAACTCGGTTACCCAAAGAGTACTAGAATATGGTTCCCACAAACCCCAAAGGAAATTACCCAACCCACAGGGTCTAGAAACTACTTATACAAATCTTATTATACTATTGAGGAATGATTTACCCACATTGGTATTAAGAATAAATTATAGTTTCATCTTATTAGAAATCAGTCATGACTAGTCCATTTTTATATGTTCCTAAAAAAACCCTTGTACCAAACAAGACATATAAGAATTAATAAAAGTAAAAAATATAAAACAATATCTATAAGAATGTAAATAATATCAACACATAATAAATAAAATATATAAAAATAATAACTAAAAAAAATCACCGTTGAACAATGTATAAAGGTGAAAACACTAGAAATGTATATAAAATAAGCCAAACATAAAATTTTACATCACATACATCCAGTCCATAATCAATGTGGAGGCCAAATATTTTATTATGGTACAAAAAAATCAAACAATGGCATCCAATTTACTTAGTAATACATAAAATATATAAAGGGAGGGGCTTTATGTCAATTTGGGTTTTCATGATGGTTCATTGTATAAATACACATTAGGAAACCATAAAAAGAGTCCCAACACACAGTTATAATTATGTGAATTAAATAATATCTATACACATTTAAATAAAAAATACTCTTCACAAATCATCATAATGTATAGTAGTGTCTGAAACGTATAAAAGATAATTTATGATTTAGAGTTAGAAATTTTCAATATATATAATTTTCTTTTAATCATGTAACATATATCATACAATAATTATCCCCAATAAGTTTTATTCACATTAGAAAAACAAGTTTCAAACCATTATTGGAATCAATAATGAACACATATCAATCATAACAGACATTTCTATCATGGTTTTTGTTAGAATCCATCATCTAAAGTATGGAATATATATTTATAAATATAAGTATGTGTGGATATCTGTGATTGTATTTTTTTGTACACATGTGTATATATATATGTTTGTATATATAATCATTTTACCAAGGAGTTCTCTCATCTCATAATTGGGAGAGTCTATACAAGTATAATCCACCCCTAAGAGGCCAATCATCTCATCATAGGGATGAATTGTATGTATATATATCATACCTGCTGATGATGCCCCATAATCTCATAGATATAAATTTGTGTATTTATACTTATTTATATCTATAATCATATAAATATATATAGTCCTTCTTCCATATAAGTGTACTCTAAGCACAGACACCAACAATATATATTGATATATATCCAATTGTAGCCCATACAAAAGTCATATTTTGTAACCTCTAAGACAATGTCTATAGACAACATATTAAATAAAATGAAAAAGTATGTATATTTATATGATACAAAAATAATGTAATAATTTTATCATGTTTTTCATAACTTTTTTAATTTTAATTATATTATCATAGGGTCCACATATGAAACTGTAGACATGAATAATTGAAAAGATTACTAGATTTACATCATCACAATAAATTTTCTCTCCAAAAATATTTGATATACTCAAAATAAAATACAAGAAATTCCTTTTATCATGATATTTTTTTCCAGTTTAAATTTAATCTTATCTCAAAAAAGAATATATTTAAAATAAATGATGATAAATGGTGTCCAAAATAACTAGAAAGAAAGCATTAAATATTAGTTTAATATAATCTTAATATACCAATAATCAAAACATCCTATTCTATAAAGACAATATATGAATTACTTGTTTTTTCAAGGCCCTTATTTAATTTCAAGGACCTATTAATAGATTTGAATCAACATAATAATGTGAATAAAAATTTATTTTCAATGAAGAAACCCATATAAAACCCATTAACTAAGTACGATTTTATTAATTTCAGTTCCCATGATCAAAAATATCAAATAATCATTCTTTTAATAATGAAATTTTAGTAAATATTTATCAATATATATTTATGGAACAAAGGTATGAAATATTGCAATGAAAGAAGAATTTTGTGGGTTCAATTGAAGAAAAATATATTTTTTTAAATTCAAATGGATAAATAAGATTAACTACAAATGATTTTAATTAAAATAGTCATTTACCAAACAATTTTTTTATAAAAAAATCAACCCCCTTTTACATTTTTAGTAAATCTTGTACACTCTTTTGTTCTAAATCTATTTATCAACATTAAAACCCAAATTATTTTCATGTCAAATCACTTCATCCCTCACTCGAACAACCCAACATTCCCATCACTATTATAGTATTCTATTATCAATAGATTATGTATAGTTCATTGACATATTTTTCTTTCTGGTAATAGTGGAAAGCGATTAGTTTTCAATTCCATAAAAATATCTATAGTCATGAGAATTAATTTTACCCTTATTAAATCTCTATATGATGATTGTCTCTCTAGAAAACTTTGATGGATATAAGCAATACATAGTTATCTTTTTAACAAAGGACACCATAATTGTTTTCATTTCAAATAATTTTAATAATAGAATAAAGTGGTAGAAATTTTTCCTTAAATGGGTTAAAAGTAATTATACAAAATGGGCCAAATAGTTCACATTTCAATGTAAACATAATAAAAAATCCCTAAATTGTAATAAATTAACGACAAACAGGTAGGGATAACCACATACATAGAGAACATGGGGGTACAAGAACAACTATAAAAAATCAGAAAATATTTTTTTTAATATATGTTATATCATTCCAAAATAATCATGTGGAAACCACTTCATAAAATGTTAAAAGTATAAAGATATCGTTAATCATGGATTGTTGAAAAATGGATAGGCTTTTCACTAGCATAGAAAGATTATTACTCTAATTTTTTATAACAATTTCCAATAAAAGTGGAGATATTTTAATATCCCAACTATCACCAATTGATTGTGTAACAATAAATAATAAATATTACTTATCCATGAAGTTTAATGAATAATTCCCCATAAATTACGAGTCACTAAAACCCCATGAAAAAATATATGAAATTCTTTATACATTTATATTAATATTAAAATCTACATCCAAAAAATGTTAAATAAAAAATATCTATCAATTCCTACATCTAAAATAAAATCATAGAATAAAATACCACAATTATGATACAACCCAAAAAAATAGTGTACATCAAGAAGACAACACATGTAAGCTTTTGGGAACCATGAGAAATATAATCCCAATGCTAATATTCAATTCCTCTATAATGTTATTAAATTCCATAAAAAATTCCTAATGAGTGTTTGGGATAAAATGAATAAGAAGATAAAGGATGGAGAATAGTATATCAGGATGCCTCACCATTAATTAATGGAATGAAATACCCATGATCACCCTTGACCCACAAGGAATAAGTGGATGAAGAAGGTCATTGAGAGAATAAGAGAACGCTCTTGAAAGGGGTATAAAAAGTGAGTTCAATGAGGAGGTGATGGTGGAATTTTTCATAGAAATGTAATTTAACGTTACCCATTAAAATCAGCTAGACCTAGTCCAATAGGGTACCCACTGGAATCACTATCAATGAATCTAAATACCTAGCTCATCAAGTATATATTACCCATACGCCAAGTACTTGGTGCTGCATATAGTTTTCAATACATGTTTTTAACTCCCTGTAAAATATCTACCCTTTCATGAAAATTATCTAACCACAAAAATATCCCAAACCACCCATAAATTCACCCAAAAACATCCACATTCATAAATGAATTATTTTAAAAAAATATTTATATATATAAACATTATAAATTAACAACATTTCCATCACGAAATTTATAAAAATAATGATTTTTTTTATAGAAAATATGTTAATAAAAACATCCAACCAATTGACATCTTATCTCTTAAAATTAAAAGGATGCATTTACCCATGACTCGCTATATTAAAAATTCACCATGGCATAACTATTTCAAAAATGAAATTTCCAAATCATTTACCACACCACAGATGCGTAAGTCCAAAAATCTAAGACATATCAACAAATTCTCAAATGTCCTAATATCCATGAGGAACAAAATTAAAATTTTATTTAATATGTGTCCCAAATTACACCTCTATTCTTATACATGAATCCCATATCTAGTATGAATCATCAATATGCATCAAAAACTATTACTAAAAATAAAAATAAGAGTCCTAATTATTCCATTATTACTATAATAAAATATTGATCCATGATACAAGGAGATCCCTATGACTCTCTTAAGGGTTTCCTTTTCCTACCCCACAATATTAGTTTCCAATTTATTAATCCATTTTACATCCCCAACATTTTTTAGGAATCCATATTTCATTTCAAAATCCACAGGTAAAGACTTTTAAAGAACATTTTTTCCTAAAAAATGATTAATTATTAGATAATATTTGATAAAAGTGATTGTTTATCAACATATTGAAAAAAGGTATCCAATTAATTTAAACCACCCTTTTCTAAATTGGTATTAATTTTTATTTAAAAAGAAAATATTCCATTTGGTTTGGAAAATAAAAACTAATAAAATTTTAACACTTATAGTAGTTCAATGATTTTTACTCGATGGTTCAACTCATTTTATAATTCATTTCCATTAATAATAATTTTTAGACACCTTTATTTTCATGAAAAATAACTGTGATATAAAATAATATTCAATATTTAATCAGGTATCAAGGGGAATGATTGAGAGTATTGTTTTGATAAAAAAATTGAAAAATCACAGTAGTGTAATATTATACAAGAACAAATATATTTCGGTAGAAATAAATTTTTAGCAAAAATCAAGTGAATCAATTTTTACTAATAGCATCCTTGTATTCTCCATTTTATAAATTGGGAAACTACATTTTTATATTTTCTACATGTCATATTAAACAAATCTTTTACTATTTTTAGTTACAATATAGATAACCATAGGAGAGTACATGATATTTCATATCATTGTATATTTACCAACCGAAAGTAACCTAATTTGGATTAATGAATATATATGGAAATTTTATCTTAAATGATTACTACAACATTTCTAATGGTTCAGTATATCATTTAGATGATTTTCTAAGAAAACGCTCACAAGAACCATAGGGTCATAAAACAAACACCCAAACATCAAATGGTAAACTGAACTTAAACTATAAATTGGATTTTTTGTCATGTTTATTGGTTTCATATCATTTCCAAACAATCATTTATCACCTTAAAAAAATATAAAACCCCCAAAACATCTATAAAAACTACTCATAGAAACCTTTACTAAGATACGAAAATGGTATCTGAATCTCGATTCCACTAACATCAAGGGTGATACCCAAACCCTAGAAGCTGGTAACATTCATTATTCATCTTATAATATAGTTGGTATATGATTTAATGACATTGGTTTCATTATAAAATAACAATAAAATCCTACCTGAAATATATCATGCAATATATTTATTTAGGATAGTCTTAGGAAAATCCACGTTCCAAATTTATCATATCAGAATGAATGATAATATAAAATAAGACAAAATTTTAATATAAATGACAATTAGGCCAACCCATATTCACCCATTTTCTAAAAATACTCTTAAATAATGTCACATCCAAATGGTGATTAAAAACCAGAAAATATGTAATGAATTGTAAATTATCATAAAACCACCCCTAATAAACCGTCTATCCACTACTACCATAATGTAGTTTCCAAATCCATATCCATGACACACACACAAAATAACTAACCATATATTTTCCATTTTATGTGATTATTATTACTTGTAATGTACTAAGGAAGGGGATTAATGTCCACTATGTTTTTGGTGTTGGTTGTGAGAATAAATAATCATTATGGAACCACAAATAGTTTCCCAACACACACTGTTGGAATGATTCCAACCCAAGTAATCCATAGTTGGTGCCTTACATTATTAAATTATACTATGATATGATGAATCATGTACTGAAGGACTGAATAGTTTAGAGTTCTTTGAAATCTAGATACATGAATGATTCTGTTATTATATTTGAGAATATAAATTAATTTCCTTTTTCAAAATATCATTATCCCCTCCAGAATGTAATTTTATATAAAACATTATATACATCATGGATTCTTGATAAAGGAAACTAAAAACGGGTGATCTCTAATGATTGGTATGGGTAGTTTATAATGATAACTATCATTAATACATAAAAATAATAAACATTTAAAGGTAAAAAAATTAACACACATTACATTTAAATAAATTGACTATCATTCTATGATAAGGAATAATGAATATAACAATGTAAAAAACTTAAAACACAAATCATTTAATCAATAAACTAAGAATAAGATGAATCCAAAGCTATATCATGGAAAAAATATCATGAATAATAGAAGTACATAACTCTCAATGATAGAAATGATTATTTATTTGATTTAATGTCACAAGAACACAATAGTTATACCTTTATGACATTTAAAATAATAGATTATAACTACTTAGTATAAACTAATTTGTACTATCCTATTATATCTCTACTGTCAAGACCAGTCATAAGATAGTTTAAAAATACTAGTTACAAGACCATTAGGATAGACCATCTAATTTATCTTATGAGAGTACTGATGAATAAATACAATTTATATAAATGGTCTTCACACGTGTCATGCATATCAAAATAATTCCTTATATATAAAATAATTTCATTAATTCAAAAAAAATTTCATTTCATCAAATATCTATATTGTGAAAATTATATAGAAATAGCAATATTTCACTAATAATTCAAAAAACATTCAACGTAAACCCCATATATAGAAATAATATACATCATACTAAATAATAATATCCATCATATAATAATATGGATATTTAATATAAATGTAATTTCAAATACAAAGGGAATAATCCAAGGTATAGTTGGTAACTACAAAAAATATTAAATTAAGTGAATGTGAATACTTTATTTGGTAAAGATGATCATAAACTATATAAAATATTAATAAAGATTGTTTAAATAAAAGATATACCCATTAGAGTATGAAAAAAGTATTTTTTTAATTGATGAATATAAATATTCGAAAATGATCATTAAAAAACATGGAGGAAAATATTATTTTCATTATGAAAGTATCATTTTCAATAATAACGTTTATAAAACATTTTGAAAATAAATTTATTTGAAAATAAAATTTTATACATATAAAATAATAATTGAAATATCTTAGTGGTCATGATTGATGAAAATTTTGTTCATTCTAAGTACGTTAATGCAAAGAATCCTTTCACATTTTTTGTAAATGCCAAACAAACATAGTTATCAAAATGGCATAAATATCCCTTTTAATTTTTTTTATAAAATTATGAAATGTAAATAATATTTTCTTAGTGAAATTTTTTTTAATGTAAAAAAACTTTCTTGAAAAAAAAATTAAGAATACATGGTTTTATAAGAAAATGTATTTATTTCCAAAGAGTGAACTACCGATGTATTTTGTTAAAAATAGTTTCTTAATTATTTTATATGAAAATACTAGAAAAATGGTACTATTAAAATAAAATATCATGAAAAATTCTATCATAAAAAATTCACAAGTTTCATAAGGTATGGATCATAATATATCATTATTAGAAGCATAATCCGGACCACCCCTGAGAAATAATGTGATTTCAAAAGAAATCCCTTACCACTTTTGAAAAATTAAATCATTTCCCCATTAATGAGTGATCCAAATAGGGATATTAAAATACCAATATTTTTATATAAACTAATAATATAATACATTCACGGTAGTATTTACACATTATAAAATAATTGTGTGGTGAATATGGCATGTTTCCGACAAATGTAAAAATTTAGATGAATATCCATTACCCTACACTTATTTTGTGTTAAGAATATTTTCACCTCATCTATAGTGGTTACTAACATTTTACTATTTTATAAAAACCACATTTTTAAATTTCTAATAACATATATGATCCTTTTATATCATCTTATCACCTGTTACTTAAATAATAATAATAATAATGACATTAATATAATTTTCTATATCAATTTTACTTCTAAAACCAATCATTAATGTTTGTCTTGATAAATTAAGTATTTTAGAATCACGAAGATGGTATGATGTATGCATGCATTAGTAATGTATCCATGCTTCATCGATCTTTATGAAATAGAGGAAAGTAATATATTATCTCTATAAAATTATCATAATATCATAAATAACATATTATTTATTTAAATATACATACATATATGATCCATGTGGTGTGGTGATGAAAAGTCATTCTCATTGGTTTGTGAAGGTTGTAGTCCACATGCACATGAATGATGTTATCATCATTCATTTATAGAAAATGTAAGAAATAAAATGACATATTAAATATTTAAAAATGATAAATATTTCATTAATATAATAATTTTCTCATTTAAATCACATATATTTGTTAATTATACTCTTATCAATTTCAAAATAAATCATTTGTGAAAGAGGAATCACATTGCATCCCAAGGCGATAGTCAGTCATACACATGAGAGACATTATTGAAACTCTTATAATGTTTATAGTAAGATGTTATATATGATATAATGAATCTATAGGTATAATAATGTTTTAAATATCATATATATTCATTATATTTATCATTATACCCAACCATGATAGGTGGTAATGGAAGAATGAACGAAAAAAGTTCACGGGGCGGTTGTCCGCCATATAAACGAATGATGAATTTGTAACCAATTTTAGGGGATTACAGGTGTTTATAAGTGATTAACATAACATATAAAATATTATTATACAAATATATTTTTTCTATTATATCATCACATTTTAATCAGTATTTAAGGAGGTGGAGAAAGAAATAAAATAAAAACACTTGTTGAAGAATGTTACCTCTTCTTTGATAATCCTCTTAGGATTGATCTAATGCATTCATAGGTTGTCTTTCTACCCAAGATAAGGATTGTAGATTTGTTTACAAAAATTTCAGATGTTATTTTGGAATTCATTTTCAGAACCAATGTTGTTTTAAGGTGTGAAGTTGATAGGAGAGAGGGTGTTCTTTAATATGTGAGGTAAGAGGCACACATGTAATTTTTTTAAAAGATTAAATCTTACCCACGTTTTAAAAATAAAAAAAATATTTCCAAAAGGGAAATTATCACATAAATAAGAGATATGGTAAAAATATTTATTAAAAACTTGTGTTTTACATGTTCTTTGGTTATTTCACCACTCATCAAAAAATTAAACATTTTATAAAAATATAAATAATTCAAGGTATGATAATTTGAGAATTATGGTTAAAAAAATATAGTGAATTTTGTGAAATAAATTTTTTAAAAGCGGTAAAAATTAAATTCTCATACTGTAAAAAAAGTGTGATTAAACCATCTTTTAGAAACAAAATACTATTTTTATAAAAACAATTATTTTTAATTTAAATGATTCTTCATTTATACATAACAAATAGATAACTAATAAACATGTGCAAAATATATATTTTCATAAGTTATTTAATCCAATTCATTACCTCCATTAGAATTTCAAGGAGGTTACTTTCATATTAGATAATAATATTTATAATATATTGTTTTTTGGTAAAAATTTCTATTGAATGTAATTAACGTTATCAACGAGACTCGTTGTTGTGTGTAATGCATGATAAACACTATTTTTTGGGTTGTGGGTAATATATGATGTTGGATATAATGTAATTATTTTACAATTTTTGGGTGTTACATTATCCCAACATTAAAATAAATGTACCCTCATAATTTAAACATGATCTAAGTAATAAATGTTCTAACATTTGAAAGTACTATTATTCAAAAAACCATTTCATAAAATTGTAAATGAAACAATATTTTAATAACCTTGAAAGGGGAATATGGTGTTCACATCACTATGTTTCCTTGGATGAGAACATTATGGGAAGAGAAGATGTATACATTGAAGAGATGAATACATTAGTATTGGGGTGATAGGGGTCATTGCGAACAAAAAGGTGAATGATCAAAAAAAATGTAAGGGCATTAAACCATAAATTATTACTGATATAATGATTCATTGGATATGAATTCAACATGATAAATTTTTTTTTCAAGATCCATTACCTAATATTGAGGAATTATATTCTTTGTCTTTTAATATTAGTATATATACATTCTGGATATCATTACTTTATATAAGAACAATTTAATCCTATGGTTTTCCTTAAATCAACATCCAAAAATGAATTTTTTAATACAGAATCATTAAAATTCACATTTAAGGGATTTTAAGATTGATAAATTAGAGAATTTTCATTCCATAAATCTTATAATATTTTTGAAAAACTGGTATGGACAGTATAAGTTATCCAATATAATACATTAATTCCAAAAACATCATCAAAAGTTAAATTAAAACAATTTTATAAATGGTAAACCATTAGATATGTCCAAAGTATTACGAGTGAAAACATTGAACATGATGAACTTATCTTTAGTCCCCCAAAAAATAGAAGTATCTTTTAATCATCACATACCAAGCATGTGGATACCTTCATTATATACACTCTTGAAACTTGGTAATAAAATAAATTACCATAAAAACTTATTAAAAACATGAAAAACTACTTATTTCTTAAGTAAAACAAATAATGTCGGATATATTACTTAAACAAAAAAATTCATTAAACTCCATCAATGATAGAATAAACTACATTATCAACAAATTAGTAATCAGCTAAATGGTATTCATTACTATCAAATATACATTATACATTTCAATACAATATTTATCTAAACATAATGATCTCAACATATGGAATATTCTATGTGTAATATTTCCGTCAGATATGTGCTTTTCAAGAAGTTCAATTTACAAATTATTCATTTTTCTTTGTCATCAACATCATCAAACATACAACTTAAAATCATTATGGAAGAATAAATTCAATTCAATCATTTTACATTTAATAATTATTATAACTTGGATATAATTGATAAAATACTAAAATGGAAAGATCCAAGGACACAAATGTAATCTGATTAATAAATACTCTTCATATGTGGTAAAATCATAAATTGGTCATTATAAATTATCATTTCATGAGGTATGTTCCTTTGAAACTAGAGGAATTCATTTTAATAGTGAGTCATCTCCTTATAGTTGAGAAATTAAATATTGGAAATGATTTTATAACCCTTCTAATCATGATCATGGTGTTTTTTTATCCACATTTTTATAAAACTCTACACCATTATAAGCATGTAACAACATTTTCTCTTCCATAGATATAACATTTTTAAAAATCAATCATTACTTTCTTACCTTTATCCATCATTTATCTATAACTTAATATTCTTATCTTTCTTCCCATAAAACCCATAATAATTATATAATAATTTATATATCTTTTTATAACATGATAATATGTATTCATATGATGATAATTGTTGGGAGACAAGATTCATTTGAAATATTGGCTAAATCCCATAGAAGATAGGAAAATTATTACTCTTGGGATCCTTTTCATTTGTGATGTACCCATTTCTTCTTCTAGGATTTATTTCTAAATTAAGGGATAAACTATATTAGATCACATTATTATGATACATAATATAAAATCCCAAAACTAGGGGAATTATTTTCACAAAATGGAATATTTATGCATCATTAATATCACAATCATAAACATGGTTTATCTGGGTATATCTTTATTTTCAAACCCATCATATTGGTTTGTAAATAAAATGTTAAATATCCTAATTATTTACCCTAGGATTATCAAAAAAGTTTCAAAATAAGGCTCATTGTCATGTACCAGGAGATAATCAGGTCCATCACAATCAACCTTTTTCATAGTCATTACCCCTTGGAGTCTCTATTCCAAAACCATGTACAAATCTAGTATCTATAAAAGGATGCATTTATAGTAAAAACCACATAATAAATACCTTACCATAAAATTAAATTGTTCTTCTATACTTATCTATGAATTTTATCATAATGTTATCATATCAAGTCTACGATTTCATTAATCTAGTTCTAAATGTTTATACTAAACTTTCAATCATAATGTCTTTAATAAACCCAACCATAGTAATCTTATTCCAATTTATTACTTTATTACTTAGAATAGGAGACAAGGAATCATTATTTGAAACACTTATTTTCTTAGTAGTCTTGGTAAGCCGGATGAATGCATGACCACCATATTACAATTGAGAATAAAATTACAACATACTTTTTTTTAAAGAATATCCCTATTCCTTCAATAATTTCCTTATATATCAAATATTAAACACCTCAGGTATATATGAAAAATTAATCTAAATAAGGGTGAAATCAAATGAATAGTAAGGTTTATATACTTCAGAAGCTATCTTGATCTAATAATCATAACCAATATAGAATGTTTTTTAACTGAACACACGTTACATTTAAATAACATTAATGTCATGATAAGATTAGTAAGAATAAATATTGTAGGTTAAGTTACTAAAAAACTATCTATTTAATCAATAAACTTATAATAAAGAGAACCCATATGTAATATCATGGAATCAATCTCATGGATAATAAGATAACTGAATTCACATTGAAGGAAATTCTTAATTATTGGATTTTTGGTCTCAGGAACATGATACCTCTAGTAAACCCATTTGGTTTAGCCAACTGATTTTTATCATGATACTACCAATGCATCGAGGAGATTTCTGAAAAGGGTCCCCGCCAACTTCCTTGATTTCTGTAGAATTTATCATATGTTGAATAATCAATTTAATAGAAAAAAATATTCCTTATCATCATATATCTGTATTAATTAAAGTATACTCATTAGTAAATATTTCCACAAAAAATTAAATATCATTAAAAGAAAAATCCATATGTAAATATGGAATATGATTTTGGTAATAATATTATCCATATACATGAATATGTATATTTAAGAAAATTTTAATGCTTACAAGAAAGGGAATAATAAAAGGGATAGTTAATGACTATAGAAATATATAAATGAATTGAATTTAAATAAATTACATGTTAAAAATTGTCACTAACCATCTAGTGTAAGAATAAGCATAGTGTTAAAACAAAATATATACATTAAAGTAATAATAAAATGGTTTTTGTCAATGATGAATTGAAATTCCATTCAAATATCATTAAAAAATTTATTGAGAAAAATATCATTTTCATTGTAAAATTAATTGTTACAAATATAATGTCACATGAAATTTTAAATATAATATTTTTTGAAAGTAACCTTTTAAACATATAAAATAACAATTAATTATTTTGAGTGGTCATGACTATTGTAAATTACTTACATGATGAGTATGTTAAAGTAAATATTCTGTACACATTATCGATAAAATCCTTAGGGGTATTGTTTAAAAAATAACATAATAATTCATTTAAATAAAATTAAGTAGAAAAATTTATATAAAATTAATAAATCATTTTTAAAAGGGCATAATGTTTTCAAAAACATTTCTATAAATAACTGTTTTGGAAGAAAATATATTTAGGACCAAAGAATGAAATGAAGTAATATTTTCATAAAAATAGGTTTTAAATTATTTTAAGTACCATAGAGTAGGAAATTGGTAATATAATATGAAAATGTTATGAATAAATATATTATAATAAAATCCATTGATTTATTTAGGTATGTATCATAATATTTCACTATTGAAATCATAATAATGAGAAATAATGAAAAATTATGGGATTGTAATATATTACCTTTACCACTTTAGTAACATTTAATAATAGTCCCCATGAAAGAGATACAACAAAATTGACATGTAAATCATTATAAATTTTATTTGATGAATAATAAAATTCATATATGGACGTATTTAAACCATAAAATAGAAATATTTGGTGAATATGGAATGTGTCTCATAAGAGTAAAATGTGATATGAAAATATCGCACCTCATGCATAATTTTGGGTGAGAATCATTCTTCCTCTAGTATAGTAGTTTTACACATGTTTTTAACTCCTAAAACCCCATTTTAATGTTTTTAATATAAGATATAATCCATTCATAACATCTTATCTCCTATTCATTAAAGGTGTTTTTTTATTTTCAATATTTCCGGTGTTCATTGCCTTGTTTTTTTACACATTTTTTTCATGAATAACCAGATTCATGTTTATAATATATAGTTTAGTCATATAAATAATAATATTAAGGACATAATTATCAAATTTATTTCATAAATTTCATTTTATAACCATTCATGAGAGATTTGTTTTGAGAAATGATATACATTATGATCATGGAAGTGGTGGACCATACACATGAATGATTAACATTTTAATTTATCAATGATCATTATGTGAATGAGGTATGTAATATATTATCTTTTAATAATTATAAAAATATCATAAATACAATATTTTTTCTTAATATATACTTATATATTCAATCTATGTGGGGAATGGATAAATATAGGGTCATGTCATTTTTTAAAGGCAGTAGTGCACATGTTAACGAATAACGTTATCATCCTTCATTTAGTGAGAAGGTAAGAAAAAAAATGTTGTCTATTATCCTTATAAAATAATAAATTTAAAATGAATATCATAATTTTTTCATTTATATCACATATAATAATTTAATTTACCCTTTTTACCTTCCATGTAAAGCATTATTGAAAGATGAATCACATCGCTTTGTGAGGCAGTAGTCTATCACACACATGAGTGATGTTATCGTATCACCCACAGAATGGAAATTTAAAAAGAATTATATGATATAGTGACTCTAAAGGTATAATTATGTTATAAATATAATATTTATACTTTATATCCATCATCATACATAACCTTTATAGTTTGTAATGATAAAAATGGATGAATTTGGTTCTCAAGGTGGTAGTTTTTCATATACATAAATGAGAATTTTGTAACACACTTGATAACATTGGAGGTGGTAATAGGCCATATAAATATAAAAACATCAAATAAGTATATTCATTTTATTTTTTATATTATATCATCATTTATTAATAACAATTTAAGGAGATGTAGAAAGAAATAATGTAGAAATGCTTATTGAATAACATTACCTTTTCATCGGGTATCCTTTTTAAGTTTGCACTAAAGACTTCTAAGGTTGATTATTATTTATAGATAAAAATATTATTATATGAGAGGAAATATTTATTTATGTAATTTGGTACGGTATTTTCTTAACAAAATTGGTTTGAATTTGTGATGTGGGGTGGAGGGGGATGCCTTTTATAAGTGAGGTGGGTGTCACACTTGGATTTTTTTGAAACTATTCAATCATAACCACGTTTTTATCCTTCAAAAATATTTAAAATCTATAAATTCATGACACTAGTTGAGATAAAATCTCAATATATATATATAATCATTTTTATAACCATTTTTATGTCATTTTAACCCTTATCTTCATATTTTAACCAATAGTAAATCAGGTTTTACATTAACCACATGAACATATATTAATTTTTTTCACTATTACATTGGGTCAAAAAGTATGATAACCTTATTAGAAATTATAAATTAATAAAAAAATTAGAAATATTGATTCCAGTTTTTCAAATTAAATTAAAATAGAATGTTTTTTTAAAAATAATTAGTATTGTAGAAGTGATGTGAAAGCGGGTTTTTAATGACAACATGTTCAATTGTTTAAAAAGTTTTTATATCAAAATTCAATATAAAATTGGTTCTAATTACATAAATTTGATTAAAATTATTATAATTTCAAAATCATGACATTAAACAAAATTTAAAATTATATGTACCATTATAAATAAATTTAATGAAAAATATGTTTGCATCTAAAATCCAGTAATTTTTAATATTCATAGAAAAATGAATCTATTAAATGAAAACAAAAAAATAACCCTAATATAATATTAGTAAACATTTTAAAAAATTATTATCATTTTTAAAATATATTTTCTAAAATGTGGTAAAAATTATTTTTAAATTATGTATGAATAGCATGATTAAATCTTCATTAAGAAAAAGTAAAACTTTTTACAAAAGCATTTATTTTTGTTTTAAATAGTACATATTTTATTTCTAATAAATAGATAACTGATAAATAATTAAAATGTATTTTAATAATTTATTTAATAATATTCAAACATTCCATTCCAATATCTATTATATAACTATGGAATTAAATAATAATAGTTATAGTATAATATTGTTTGGTAAAACTCAATCTTGCCTGAAATGAAAGTTATCAAAGATACTCATTATTTATTGTCACACAAGATGAAATCAGTGTTTCATGTTATAGTGACCCTAACCCCATTATTCATGGAGTCTGTACCTACTATAATTACACTGACATAATTACAAGGATTGACATCTTGATGGAATGATCACCGTTGTAGACCTGGTATACTAAATAAATCTTGAGTCCAAAGTTGCATTTTAATACACAAATTAAAACCTAATTTTTCGATAATTACTTTATTTCATATTATCATATCCTTTTATATATTTCTTTATACATTTCTTGGATTCATGGGGAAATGAAACAAAATAATGGTTATCTCAATTGATCTATAAGGTTCATGTACAATAGAAGCTATCATCAATCAATAATAATAACCAACGTGGGAAGGTAGACAACTAAAAAGACATGATATTTAATAAATAAACTATAACCTATGAGAATCCTAAAATAATATAAATACAAATATATAGTGGATAATAATCAATATGATAATTTGTATAACTGAACACAGAATATATTTAAATAACCTGAATAAGATATGGAAAATCATTTTGGAATGATAAATAACTAAGAACACAATCCAGTTAACAAATAAACTGTGAATAAAATGAATCCTTGTATGTTTTCATAGTGAAAACCTCTTGGGAAAAAATAAATTAATTATGAATGGAGGAAATTCATAATAATTAGATGTCATGTATCTAGAACATGTTACCACCCCTGTCAATACCATTCACAAGATGGTTTAATCTGTATGTCAATAAGTATTTAATTCATGATTAATTAATTTGTCTAATGAGAAATACAAATGTGTCTCTGTTTCAAATTATTCTAGGCTCCACAAATCATTTAATTACCAAATCATTCATCATATATAAAATAATAGATTTAATTAATTAATAATATTATATATCTTTTAATAACTATATTGAGTAAATAATATCGATTTAAAAATATTTAAAAATTCAATCAAATAAATTTCAATATAAAACACCATGTTTTGAAATGAGATTCAATTTATGAAATATGTACATCCATGTTAAATTATAAGTATATTTCGGGGAAATTCAATTTGTAATGATCACAAAGAAGTGAATATTTTAGGGAAAATTAAATTACAATAAAAAAGTAAATAATGTTTGTTAATTTCAATATTATCCATGGTGAAAAAGTAATGGACCATATAGGAAAATTATATATATGGAATCATTACATAACTATTGACCTAAGAATAAACTATTTTTTTCATTGATGAATTGAAATTCCATAAAAATATCTTTAAATAATTATTGGGGAAAATATACTTTTCATTTTAAAAAATATCATTATAATCCTTGTTTGTGAAAATTAATTTAAAAAAATTATTTAAAAATATCTTTTTAAAATTAAATAGGAATATTCAATGAAATTATGTCCATAATGGGGGTTAATTATAAACATATGATAAAGAAAATTTCTTCTTCATAGTAAAATGCTTAGAAAAGTGCCTTGTTCAGAAAATGAAAAGATGATTTACTAGAAAAATTGTTATAGAAAATGTATAAATATTTATTTAAAAAATAATTTTTAAGAAGATAGAACCATTTTTGAAAACAGTTTTAGAAGACATGGTTTTAGAAGAAAATATTTTTTTGATAAACTATATAAATAAAGAATGATTTTCATAAAAACTTTTTCTAAAAAAATTTACAAATAATTGGAAAAACTGTTACTATTATTTAAAATATAAGATGAATAACCTTATGAGAAAAAAAATTAATGGTTTTTTTAAAAAATGATCAAATAATTAACACAAATGGAAATTCTAGAATATAGGATCTTTATTAGAGTGATATTGTGAAATAAAACCTTAAATTATTATAACTTGATGTGAGAATTAAAAAATGTATATGTTATATGTATGACCTAAAAATCCCCAAAAAATTTGAAATATAAAAATTGATAGTCAAAATTACTTTTAAAAATAGTTATATTATAACAATGATAATGAAGAAGTGATATAACCTAATTGAAGGGAATTAGGTTATGAAATTCTTCACCACTAGGTAACATTCAATTAAAATCCCCTTAGATGAAATAAATCAAATTTTAAATTACCTTAAAATTCAGAATTTATTATTCATGGTATTAAATGTAAAATGGGAATTACATACCCCATATAAAATAAATATGATTCATAACATATCTATATGTCTCAACGAAATGAAATTGAAATGTAATCCCTTACCTTATGCTTCAATTTTGTTCTATGTTCTTTAACCTCTAGTATAGTAGTTTATAGCATGTTATTAGCATATAAAAGTACCATATTAATATTTATAATATCATATAAATACCTTTATTATATATTATCACCATTTCATTAACAATAATTCTCTATTTATGTTTTTAGGTGTTAATTGTGTTGTTTTCTAATGCATGTTTCAGTATAAATGTTCTCGTTCTTGTTCACATTGTATAGTTTCAACTTATCCATAATAACGACCATGAAATAATTATAATATTTTTATATAAATGATATTTTTAAAAATAATAAATAAATATGGTTATCAAAGATAGATTATGTGAGGATCGTTGAGATATTAGGTTATACATATGATTTAGTAACGTTTCATTGGTCAATAATAATTATAGAAAAGAGATACAAAATATAATATCTTTATAGAATAATACTAATTTAATATATATCATTTTTTTCTTTAAATAAATTATTATATATCATGTTTGTTGTGTGTTGATGAATAGTGAGGCACAACATTTCGTAACGGCAATAGTCCATACGTACATGAATGGAATTACCATCATTAATTTAGTGTCAGTGTAAATAAAATGATATATATATATATTATATTTTTTGAATGATACATTTTTCATCAATATCATTTTTATTTCATTTATATAACATATAATCATTTACTTCATCCTTATCACGCTCTATGTAACATTTTATTGAAAGATGAATCACATCGCTTCAGGGGGTAGTCCCCAGTAAATTGGAAAGACGTTATTGAGTATCCTACTGCATAGAAATAAATAATTTTTATATGATAATTATTATAGTGCTATAATAATTTTATAAATATAATATATTTATATATATATTATATAACCATAAATACATCATTATTCCCAACCATGAAAGGTGGTAATGGAGAAACGAATGACCTCAGTACATGAGGCGGTAGTCCTCCGTACACACAAATAATGATCTCATAACCCATTTGAGGGATGCTTGTTTTCTTTTACATATTAAACTTAACATTACATGATATCATTATATGTATGATACATTTTTTTTATATACTCATGGTAAAATTGAAATTTATGGTGGTTGAGAAAGAAATAAAATGAAGGTGCTTGTTGAAGAACATTAAGTCTTCTTTGGGAATCCTCCTTAGGTTTTCAAGAAATTCTTACAAAATTTGATTTCATCTGACAATATGGATTCTATGACGAGTTTAGGGATTTTTTGAGTTTTTTTAGAAGGTTTTGGTTGAGAAAATTGTTGTGATATGTTTGCTTAAGTGAGGGGAGGGAGATCCTTTCTATAGTCTATGAGGAGTGAAAACTTATAAATACTAAAATGTATCAACTTTCGAGTGGTATAACATAACTCATGTGGATCCAAAATTGAAAAATCATTAATGGTAGGTTTTATTACTTTGATACACCCCTCCACCAAAAAAATCATTCTTTTAATTTTATTACTTATTCTTTAAGATTACTGAATTTTACCCTTTTAGTTTTTAATTAGAATGATTGTATATTTTTATTCACCTAGATAAAATATCCATAAAGAAAATAATTAAAATAATATGTTTAGATAATTTCTAAATATTTATTTATAATATGAAATAAAATGTTTTAAATAAAAAACTTATGCGTGTTGTCAAATTAGATTTAATATAAACACATCCAATGCAGAAAACCCAATTTAAACATTAATTATGGTAATTAATTTTAACTATTCTCACTAATAATTTTGGTAAAAAATTATGTTGACCATATTGGATAACATAAATTAGTCTTATTCTAAATATAGAATACATTTTTTAAAATTAAACTCATATAACTTATTTATTTTATTTTAAAAATAATCTCATACAAATGACGAGAAAGTAGTTTTTTAAAGTGAAAATGTTCAAATGATGAAAATGTGTTTAGGTAAAAATTGATTATAAAAATGATTCATATAATAGAAATTAAGATACATGATTTATAATTTAACTAATTTTCCTTTAAAAAAAATTTAAAATATTTTCTAAATTATAAACTATTTAAATAGAAAGTTAGTTTTCAATTAAAATTTTGTATTTTTCACATTTCAACAACATATGAATCTTCTCAAAAAAATATAAATAATTCACCCTAATAAATTGTATTTATTATTATTTAGTTTGTAAACCATTATATTTTTTTAAATCTGGTAAAAAGTAATTTTAAATTATGTGCGCTAAGCACTATTATATCATCTATAAAAAAATTAAGAAAAAATTTATTTTTCATACAAATGATTCTAATTTTATTAATAATCAATATTTAAATAATAAAAATGTATAAAAAATTATATTTCCATAGCATAGTTAATCTTATTCAAAACCACTAATTTAATTTCTATAAGATAAATATCATTTAAAATAATAATATTAATAGTATTCTGTAAACGTTTTCATGCATGTAATTAAAGCTATTGAAGAAATTTGTTGTTCCGTGTAAGGTATGAAAAAATTACTGTTCTGTGCATTGAAATATATATCATATATTGAATTTTTTTAATATTTAAAGTATATAATAATGTCTATAGATATTATATTATTTTATATGATTTCCTTAGGGGACATACACATTATTTAATAAAATTTTATTCATTTAAATATTCAGTGTGCTATATTCTCCCTACATTCAATAAATTGTTTCCTTACAATTAATATATTTTCCTTCAAATGTAGGGTTTTATATTTATATTTTTATTAAAAACCTACATCATAAAATATTTAATAAATTATCCTCCTAATAAGAGTAAAAATGGGATTACAATGGTCATATTGAATAAAACATAGCTAGGCCTATGCGTAGGAGAACATTAGTGAAATGTGAATATAATCACTCTGACTAAAAGAGTTAATAATTATAGGCATTGATTGAGGTCATTAATAAAAATTCATTAACTATTTAATGAAATTTTTAAGGCCTCTAAACCATAAATTTCGGATGATTTAAAATATTATACAATTCATTGGATATGAACATGATATCATATATTTTTTTGTTTTGAGGTCCTTATAAAAATGTTTAGTTAATACTATAATATAGAATAATACGAGTTAAAATAATTAAATAAAATGTTTCTACAATTTCATACATTTTTGTACTTTTATTAATTTCCAATTCATCCCTTAATCCTCTAAATAATTTTTGAAAAAAATTAATCTTTTTTTGCCAAAATCTATAAAATTTACTTTTAATGCATCATATGATCCATAAAAATGTACTTATATTTGTCTGTAACTATTTATAAAAATTAATATAGATATAAAAATATAAAAAAATAATAAAATTGTAACACCCCAGGTAAATAAATAATTTTAAATTTTTATATTTATCCTTATTTTTGAATAAAATGTTAATATTAATTTAAAGGGAACGCTATTCTCGATGGCTTACCCAATACGCAACAACGAGTTCCTTTGAAATCTTACGTTTTACTCTAATAATAAAATAATTTTATTTTAAATGGTAGTTAACACCTAGACATTGTAATGATGGGAATGAACAGAACTAACTACAAAATGATTATATATGTTTGTCAAATATTTTTACTTTTTAGCATAAAATTTAGAAGATAAAAAATGAGAATGAATCCAATTTTAAGCGTAAATATTCTAATATTCCTTAAAAGGTCGATTAACTGCCTTTTGATGGTGAACCTCTTTTAAATCCACATTTTGACAATTTAATGTGTTATATTTGACAAAATAAAATTCTTCTTTAGAATCAGGACATCAAAATTTACTTTGTGTAAATTTTTTGGTATTTTTCCAATAAAGTTCTTTTTTAATGAATAGTGAAAAATGTTGTATTTTAATTCAAAACCTCATTTTAATCTAATTTTTTATATGATTAGATTATATTTTGAATTGGTTTTAAAGTGAAATTAGAATATATTTTTACCATTTAATCCAATAGTGGTCATTGAAATTAATTTCACTTTGAAATTGGACTTAAACAAATGTCAATATTTTGATATATATTGTTTCATAAAACCACGCTATTTGTTCTAACATCGTGAATTAATTATTAAATTAACTAATGTAACTTATATTTTTTAATTTTATAAAATAGACATCATTTTTGAATTTGTAATATCAAATATAGATTAAGGTGAATTTTTGGTATTTATCTGGGAAACATCAATTTTTGATGAATAGTGAAACCACTAAGTGGTACTTAAAAAATCTGATTTTTCGTTTAAATGAAAATTTACCACCTCTGTGTTTTGAATTTCAAAAATATGACATAAGTGGTTTTAATTAGGAGGTAAAATGTGGTTCAATGGGATTAAAATAATTTTTTGGTGAATAGTAACTTTTATGTTTTTAATCGCGATTAGAGGTAATTAGTGTAACTTAAGGTAAAAATAATGTTTTAATAATATGAAATGACCTTGACACATGTCCTAACTTTATTGGATGTTTCATGGCCTACCAAGAAAATCCATGGGTCATCTTGGGGACCCCATGAAGCCACTTTGGTAGAAAAATGACATTAAAAACTTTTTCTTAATGTTAAACTAAAAATGTCACAAACATGTGTTGTTTTACTAAAACAAATTTTAAATGGGGTTATACCAGTAATATTTTTGAATATAAATATTAATTAGAAAGATAAATGAATTTACTATATCGTGATATTTTTTTTATAATTTTTATACATTAAATAAATTAAATTATATATGACACTATGATGATGCAGTGATTACCTCATTATTTAACGATTTAAATAAAATGAAAAGATAATGTAATATCTAAGACCTACACTTGTCAAAAACCTATTGGATGTGTGGATTTAGAACTAAAATAACCTTATCCTCTAAATATATAATTGTGGGAACTTTAAAATCTGGATATCATTTTATAATAATGTTACTTTTCAAGACACCCCAAAAGTGCCCCTCCTCTCCTCTTATAAAAGGCCCCCAACTCTACCACTTTACCCACACCTCTAAAGCCTTTGGCTTGACCAAAACCTGCCAATTTTCTATCCCCACATCCTTCTATTAATCCTAGAAGCCTCAATATGGGAAGAAGTCTTTCCAGGAAAGCCTTTGAGCTCAAATAAAAAAGAGTTATCCGATTTAAAGTTAGTGTCTTCTCTTGTATTCTAATGTTTTATTTTGCTTCTCCAACCCCCTAAACTCTTTTAATTCCTTTATTTTGTCACAACAACAGTATATTAAATATACTAATATGTTGTTATGAGATGTATTATAGATACACCTAAATAGACCTTCGTCTAATGGTAAAAGAACATATTGTTTCTGTGGTTGGTGATTTTCTGCCACACGAAACGATGATTGTTCAATATTCTTTTAACATCTTTAAAGGTGGATATTATGATGTCACTGTATTTTATATATGATATATATGGTATTTATGTTTACTATATGCTTCTGTATTTTATATTTAAAACATACCTTTATTCTTTTCATGTTGTTCAAATGCGATAATTTCATATGAGGAAATGTGGACTACCCCCCCCCCCCCTCAAGTGATGTGACTCGTTCATGCAATACATGGAATGTATAAATAATGAAATTAATGAACATATGTGACCTATATAACATATATATTATACTGTAATTATAGTGTGTATATATATATATCTCATTTAAATTTAATTCCATTAATATGACAAAAAATGAAAGTAGCGTTATGCGTACGTATGGCCTACCATCTTCATGAATGGTGATTTTTCATTTTTTATCTCCAAATTTTATGGAATAGTATAAAATGAATATGTACTGGATATATATGATATTTTAATCATTAATAATATTATTGAAATTATATACTTATAACTACATGGGCAATCATTTTCAAACAAGTTCATTTTTTACTCATGTACCAAACATCAACAAAAACGTCTGATATTAACTATCATTATTAAACAGTTATTATAAAATTATAATATGTGATATAAAATAAATAATAATCCTTAAATGAGTTCCTTAATAAATTATAAATTTACCAACGTTTATTATTCAGGAATATAAAGAAACGAACAAATCAAGTCAGACTTGAGGTAAGGGAACCTACCCCTCTCTTTATTTTTAAGTACACTCTTTTATGTCATTACTTTTAAGCTCATCATTATTATGATTGGGATGTTCTCTTATATTAATATTACTGTAAATTTTATGTTCATATGATGAGAGACCATATTTTCTCTCATCAATCCATTTTGGAAGATTTTATTGGCGTCGTTAGGCTGCTGAATTTTCGTAAGAGATCCAACCTCTCTCTTTCTTTTTAAGTACTCTCATTTATGTCACTTCTTTTAAGCTCATATTTGTTAGGTTGGGGGATGTTCTTTTATATTATTATAGATGTAAATTTTATGTTAATATGATGATAGACCCTATTTTATCTCATCAATCCATTTTTAGAAGTTTTAAGTGGCGCTGTTAGGCTGCTGAGTTTTCGTACGGGATTTTTCATCTCACTTTTATTCCCGTGAGATTTATGCTACATTTGACACCTTTTACTTGTAGTGGTAAATGTACTACCAATTATTCTAATATTTTTGAAATATAATTTCGTTTATGAGTATTTACATCAATGTTTTATTTTCCTTATTTCATGGGGTGTATGTTCCGAAAGATACCCAAGTCGGTAAGGGAACTTTTCACCTCCTCTTTTTAAAAGAATTGTTTTTTGGGTCTTTTAATTTACATATTGTAATGTTGGGATATGTTCTTCTATATCCTTATTGATGTAAATTTTATGTCCAAGTTATTAGATACCCTTTTTATCTCTCATCAACTCATTTTTTGAAGTTTGAAGTGACGCCTTTAGGCTGTCAAATTTTTGTAAGGGAACTTCTTAACCCAATTTTGATTCTTTGGGTTAAACATGTACTCGTTGAATATGTCATTCAATGAATATGTGTGAATGATATATGATTGTTTTAATCTTAATATCCACTTATATTTGGGTTATTCGTTTGTCACACATAATTATGTAATTGATTTATCCATAATCCAAGGATACCATCTTTGCAATGGACTTCGTCTCCATCTCCTTTTAGTGAGGAATATTTTGTTTTATACACAACTTTATTTTATACGGTGTATAAACCCCTTTGAATTTTACGTTTATTCAAAGAGAATATTTTTTATATGAAGTGCATACTAAACGATAAAAGGGAATGTTTTTATTTGTCGTACGTATGCAGCGACAATCACTTCTCTGCCGCTATGACCATTATTTTAGTTTCAGATTCCTCTTCAAGCCATAACCTTTTTTAATGGAAAAGAAATACCATGTTTTACATTTCTTTTATTTTGGTATTGAAAATGGATTTCATTATGTTTTTATTATATGAATGTGTTGTATTGATATCTTGTGATTGAAATCTGTAAATTTTATGTTTCCTTTATATATGTTTTATGTGATATGATTTTGTTATGGTTCTTGGGAATTGTTATGAAGACGGGTGGTTCCGTGATAAACTAAGGGTGGGTGAGCTCGATATAGATCTACAATGCATTGGGTAACACAAAGGAGTTAAAAGTTAAGGTTTCTCCGTAGAGATTTAGGGAATATACTGTGATGGGTATTCCAAACGTAACCAAGAGGGTTACTCCCTACGTAAGAATATTATGAATGCCTCAAGTTACCATTATGTCTTATGATTTCTATTATTTATTCATGATTTTATGAGGTATGTTAAAGTGATTATGTTTTATTAGTAAAGTATGATTTCATACATGGAATATTGTTTTCATTTCGTACTCTTATATCCCTTACTGAGATTTTTATGCTCATCCGATGTTTTTGAAAAAAATTTCACAGGTCAAGGGAAAGGTACATGATGTGATGATAGGGTCAAGGAAGTGTCATGAAATAATCTATGTCTTGTTTTAAATATTTTTCTGTCGATGGAAAAAATGAATACTATCTTTTATGTAACCAATTTGTTTAAATGTGGAATGTAATGCATGATTTATGATCTATTTCTCTAAAACAATAAACCTGAAAAGATCCTCTAGGTGAATTATTCATTTAATTCAATAATAAGTAATGTTTAAGGATGGTTCCTTATAGTTGGTATCAGAGGTCAGTTTAGACAACTTTATGTGTTAAGAGTTTTTGTTAGACACTTGGTTAGTCCCTATATCTATTATTTTAATTAAATCCTTATTTTATAACTCTTTTTTAGTTCAAGTAAATTCAGTTACGAATGGAAGGAGGAGGATCTCGAATGACATTCCTATCTCTTCCTGATGACATGCTTGCAATAATTATTTCAAAGTCATGTTCGGATGATTGTGAATCTTTTTCTAGCATACAACTCACTTGTGAGCAGTTTTTTGAGATATCAAACACCTCCACTATACCTTTTTATCATCATGGATCATGGGTTGTATTTAGGCAAATACTATTTTCACAATATTCTCATATTTTCAAGAAAGGTAAATATTATCAAGGTATTTTAAAATATTTTACCTTATCACAAGAATTTGAAGCATATTATGATTTTAAAAATGGTGCTGAGGAAAGAGACCCCTGCACAACCTATTTATATTTTCTTTTAAAATATATTCTCTCATCACATACTTATGGTATTTTAAAAGGACCAATAATAGAATGTTTCAACTCAAATTCTGTCTGAATATTTTATAGAAATCACATTTTATCAGATGTTTTGGAATTATATGTTATACATGATTATTTTCTAAAACTATTTTTCTATGAACACCCATATGACCCATGTTGTATAAGGTGTATTTTGATGGAGGAATAAAATTATTTTGAAGGATCTCTAATTAATTGTTTTAATGCATGGGACTTCTACCTACGTGAACAATATGATGATGAAACCGAGTGGATGCCATGATCAAGGTATGCTGTTATTCATTTTGGGAATCGTTTTATTTTATGGTGGTGAAATAAGACTTCAAGTATTAAAGAGTTGAGATCGTAATGAATTTGGATGAAAATGAGATGTATAAGGAAACTATTGAGGTTAAAACATGATAGGGTTATTTTTTGAGTTTTTTAAAAAAGACAACACGCAGACCGTGTGACAACCCGTCGCGTCGGACAAAGCTGCGGGAATCGAACTCACAAACAAAGTGCGACTGGTATTTATCGCCTACCACTTCACTACGTGAATTCCCTAGTTAGTATGACTTATTATTTTTAGTTAGATGATTTTATGAATTAAGAGTAAGTTGATTTTGGGTTATCTATGGATATTATTAACCTATCATGGAGGATATGTGATTAGGTTAGTTATTTTTCAATATTAGACTTTTAGAGCAACTGATGTTATTTGGAGTTAAGTGTTAATTTGTACCTTTTAAGACTATGTGACTAAATCCATCAAATATTTGGGTTTCAATATTAGTTTGGTTAACTTTGAAGAATTTTATGGAAAAATTGTTTATCGAATAGACCTCGTTGAACTTTGGGTTTTGTTCGAAATTTTTTGGATATTAAGAATAGATTTTCTTTTTATAAAGGGTTATCCTTTTCTGGATTATCTGATCTTGTTCTAAAAATTTTGGTTTTGGTAAGGGTATAAAGACATGGGAAATATATAGTTCTCTTTTGTGGATTAGGTTATTCTCAAGAAGTTGGTTATAATACAATTAATGTGAACACGTCTTCCTAAATACTCATCATTTCGGGAAAGTATGAGTTTGAGTAAGAAATCTAGTAAAAGTTGAAAGTCAACATGGCAAGTAAGTATGTTTCCATAAGATAAAAAATAATTTCCTCAAAGAAAAGTAACTTAAAACAAAAATTTTTTCTATTAACATTTCTTACTGGGGAATCGAATACCGTTTAACCCACCACAAGTTTGTGATTTTCTTGTGGTTAACTTTTTTCCTAAACATGTTTTCTATCACTCCCCATCAGAACATGACCCATTACTTTTTCTTCCATATACATGTTTTCCTATACGGAATCCTAGTATGGGTTAACTTGGGTGACCTCTGTAATTCTCTTTATTTATTTTAAAATGATCGTTTTACCGAATCATGTTTCGATGTGGGACTTTCAATGATGTTTCCGAGCCCAATTTTAAAATTGCGAGGATGCAATTCCCAAAAGGGGGGAAGGATGTAACACTCTAGGTAAATAAAGAATATGAAATTTTTATATTTATACCTATTTGTGAATAAAATTTTAATGTTAATTTAAAGGGAACGCTATGCTCGATGGCTTACCCAATATGCAACAACGAGTTCCTTTGAAATCTTACGTAGCACTCTAATAATAAAATAATTTTATTTTAAATGGTAGTTAACACTTAGCCATTGTAATGATGGAAATGAAAAAAACTAACTACAAAATGATTATATATGTTTGCCAAATATTTTTACTTTTTACAATAAATGTTTGAGGATTAAAATTGCAAATGAATCCAATTTTAAGCCTAAACACTATAATATTCATTAAAAGGTCGATTATACGCCTTTTGATGGCGAACCTCTTTTAAATCCACTTTTTTAAAATTTTATGTGTTATATTTGAAAAAATAAAATACTTCTTTAGAATCGGGACATCAAAATTCACTTTGTTTAAATTTTTGGTATTTTTCCAATAAAGTTCATTTTTTAATGGATAGTGAGAAATGTTGTATTTTAATTCAAAACATCTTTTTAATCTAATTTATTTACATGATTAGATTATTTTTTGAATTGGTTTTAAAGTTAAATTAGAATATATTTTTACCATTTAATCCAACAGTGTTCGTTGGAATTAATTTCACTTTGAAATTGGACTTAAACTAGTGTCAATCTTTTGATATATATTGCTTCATAAAAACATTCTATTTGTTCTGACAACGGGAATTAATTATTAAATTAATTAATGTAACTTATATTTTTTTAATTTTTTAAAATACACATCATTTTTGAATTCGTAATATAAAATATAACTTAGGGTGATTTTTTGGTATTTTTCTGAAAAACATCAATTATTGATGAATAGTGAAACCACTATGTGGTACATAAAAAAACTAATTTTTCGTTTAAATGAAATTTTTACACCTCTATGTTTTGAATTTAGAAAATCCGACATACATGGTTTTCATTAGGAAGTAAAATGTGGTTCAATGGGATTAAAATAATTTTTGGTGAATAGTGTCTTTTATGTTTTTAATCGCGATTAGAGGTAATTAGTGTAATTTAAGGTAAAAATAATGTTTTAATAATATGAAATGACCTTGACACAGGTACTAACCTTGTTGTATGTGTCATGTACGACCAAGAAAATCCATGGGTCAACTCAGGGACCCCATGGGGCCACTTTGGTAGGAAAATGACATTAAAAACTTTTTATTTAATGTTAAAATAAAAATGTCACCAACATGTGTTGTTTTACTAAAAAAAATTAAATGGGGTTATAAAAGTTATATTTTTGACTATAAATATTCATTATAAAGATAAAAATATTTCCTTCAACATGATATTTGTTTTATAATTTTTAGACATTATATAAATTAAATTATTTATGACACCATGATGATGCAATGATTACCTCATTATTTAATGTTTTAAATAAAATGAAAAGATAATGTAAAATATAAGCCCTAAACTTGTCAAAAACCAATTTTATGTGTGGATTTAGAACTATTATCACCTTATCCTCTAAATATATAATTTTGGGACCTTTAAAATCCGAAAATCATTTTATAATAATGTTACTTTTCAAGACTTTCCAAGAGTGCCCCTCCTCTCCCCTTATAAAAGGCCCCCACCTCTACCACCTTGCCCACACCTCTCAAGCCGTTGGCTTGGCCAAAACCTGCCCATTTTGTCTCTCCACATCCCACTATTACTCTTAGAAGACTCATGTTGTGCAGAAGTCTTTCCAAGGAAGCCTTTGAGCTCAAATCAAAAAGAGTTACCCAATTTAAAGGTAGTGTCTTCTCTTGTGTTCTTATGTTTTATTTTGCTTCTCCATCCCCCAAACTCTTCTTATTCCTTTATTTTGTAAAAAAACCAGTATATTAAATATACTAGGATGTTTTTATGAGAAATATTAGTGCTAAAACCACACACACCTTCGTCTAATGGTTAAATAAAATACTGTTTCTGTGGTTGGTGATTTTATGCCTCACAAAACGATGATTGTTCAATATTCATTTAACACATTTAACGGTGGCTATTATGATTTCACTGTATTATATATATGATATTTATGGTATTTCTGTTTACTATATTCTTTTTTATTTTATATTTAAAACATACCTTTATTCTTTGCATGTTTTTCAAATGTGATAATTTCATAAGAGGAAGTGTGGACTACCACCCCCTCAAGTGATGTGACTCATTCATGAAATACATGGAATGTATAAATAATTAAATTAATGAACATATGTTACCTATATAAAATATATATTATACTTTAATTATAATATATATATATATATATATATCAATTATTTTTAATTCCATTAATATGACAAAAAAATAAAAGTATCGTTCATGCGTATGTACGACCTACCGTCTCCATGAATGGTGCTTTTCATTTTTTATCTCCAAATGATATGGAATAGTATAAAATGAATATTTACTGGATATATATGATATTTTAATCATTAATAATATTCTGGAAATTATTTACTTATAACTACATGGGAAATCATTTTCAAAAAAGATCATTTTTTACTCATGTAACAAATATCAGCAAAAACGTCTGGTATGAACTAACATTATTAAACAATTATTATAACATTATAATATGTGATATGAACTGAATAATAATCCTTAACGGAGGTCCTTAAGAAATTATAAATTGACCAATGTTTATTATTCATGAATATAATGAAATGAACAAGTCGAGTCGGACTTGAGGTAAGGGAACCTACCCCTCTCTTTCTTTTTAAGTACACTCTTTTATGCCATTCCTTTTAAGCTCATATTTATTATGATTGGTATGTTCTTTTATATTAATCTTACTGTAATTTTTATGTTCATATTATGAGAGACCCTATTTTCTCTCATCAATCCATTTAGGAAGATTTGATTGGCGCCGTTAAGCTGCAAAATTTTCGTAAGAGATCCAACCTCTCTCTTCCTTTTTAAGTACTCTCCATTATGTCAATTATTTTAAGCTCCTCTTTTTTATGTCAGGGGATGTTATTTTATATTCCTCTTGCTATAAATTTTAGGTTAATATTATGAGAGACCCTATTTGTTCTCATCAATCCATTTTTGGATGTTTTAAGTGGCGCCGTTAGGCTGCTGAGTTTTCGTAAGTGATTTTTCATCTCACTTTTATTCCCGTGAGATTTATGCTACATTTGACACCATTTACTTTGATTGGTATATGTACTACACATTATTCTAATCTGTGTGTAATATACTTTCGTTTATGATTATTTATATCAATGTTGTATTTTCCTTCTTTCAAGGGGTGTATGTTTCGAAAGATATCCAAGTCAGTAAGGGATCTTTTCACCCTCCTCTTTTTAAAAGACTTTTTTTGTTGGGTCTTTTAATTTACATATTTTAATGTTTAGATATGTTCTTATATTTCCTTATTGATGTAAATTTTATGTCCAAGTGATGAGATACCCTTTTTATCTCTCATCAACTCATTTTCTGATGTTTGAAGTGACGCAGTTAGGCTGTCGAATTTTTCAAGGGATCTTCTTAACACAATTTTTTTTCTTTGGGATAAAATTGTACTCCTTGAATATGTCATTCTATGAATATGTGTGAATGATCTCTGATTTTTTTACACTTAATATCCACTTATATTTGGTGTATTATTTTTTCAAACATAATTATGTAATTGATTTATCCTTAATCCAAGGATACCATCTTTGTAAGGGACTTCATCTCAATATCCTTTCATTGATGCATATATTGTTTTATACACAACTTTATTTTATACGGTGTGTAAACCCCTTTGACATTTAAGTTTATTCATAAGGAATATTTTTTATACGAATCATTTACTAAACTATAAAAGGTAATTTTTTTATTTTTCGTACGTATGCGGCGACAATGACTTATCGACCGCCATGACCATTATTTCAGTTTCGGATTCCTCTACAAGCCATTACATTTTTTTAATGGAAAATAAATATAATTTCTTACATTTCTTTTATTTTGGTATTGAAAATAGTTTTCATAATGTTTTTATTATATCAATGTGTTGTATGGACATCTTGTGATTGAAATGTGGAAATTTTATGTTTCCTTTATGTATGTTTTACGTGATATGATTATGTTATGGTTCTTGGGCATTGTTATGAAGATGGGTGGTTCCGTGATAAACTACGTGCGGGTGCACCCGATATAGCTCTCTTATGAATTGTGTAATGCAATGGAGTTAAACGTTAAGGTTTCTTCGAATAGATTTAGAGAATATACTGTAATGGGTATTCCAAAAGTAACCAAGAGGGTTACTCCCTATGTAAGAATGTTATGAATTCCTCAAGTTACCATTATGTCTTATGATTTCTATGATTTATTCATGATTTGATGAGTTATGTTAAAGTGATTATGTTTTATGAGTAAAGTATGATTTCATACATGGACTAATGTTTTCATTTCGTAATTTTATATCCCTTACTGAGCTTTTTATGCTCATCCCAAGTTTTTGAAATGTTTTTCACAGGTCAAGGGAGAGGTACATGATGTGATGATAGGGTTAAGGAAGTGTAATGAAAGAATCCATGTTTTGTTTTAAATATGTTTCCGTCGATGGGAAAAAATGAATACTATCTTTTATGTAACCACTTTGTTTAAATGTGGAATGTAATGCATGATTTATGATCTAATTCTCTAAAACTCTAAACATGAAAAGATCCACTATGTGAATTACTCATTTAATTCAATAATAAGTAATTTTTAAGTCCAAGTCCTTATAAAAATTTTCTTTAAACCTCAAAAGTGAAAGCAGTGGTTCCTCATTCATACATCTTTTTCATATTGTTAAACTAAAAACAATAACATATTAGCTATGAATTCATGTTGGCTAGTGGTAGGTTCTAAACACATATTTTCCTTCGGTCATGCGTCAAAGAGCTGTGGCCTTTTCTGAAATATCAGATTATCACATCGAATATAGGATTTTTTTATATCTACTTTAATATAATTTTTATAATGTTCCCAAAAAATATGATGGACATCCTTGAATAAAAGTTAATCATTAATTTTCATTTTTAAAAATTTTTTCAATAAAAGATTTTTTCTCCAATATCTAATAATCTAATTTTACTATAATGATAATGTTTATATCAATTATAATAACCCAAAGGGTTATCAATTCCTTTAAAATTTTGTCTATAAACTATAATGACATTATAACTTAAATGAAATTTCCACTAAAACATATATATTCCATTTATTTCACCAAAATGTGCCTAATATTTTTATACTCTCATCAAATAAATCCTAAAAATGGGATGTTTCTCAATGTTAACATATTATTAATCTTAAATTAAAACACCATGATGGTTTCTATGATTCTTATGTTTGTGAATATAAAATTTCACCTAAAATCTAATACAATTCATAGATGTTTCAAGATTTTTATAACCAAAATTATATTGATAAAATACTTATAAAATTTATTTCATGAATCCAAATACAAAAATACATTAGTTATTTTATTTAAATACATGTTCTTCCTTCGGATATAGTTTAACCTAGGTCATTAATTTTTTATCATCTATTTAAACCATTCATAAAGGATTTTAAACAAATTATGCATTAACCTATGCATAACCCCTGTGAATATATAACCATGTGAACATTAAGGATCATTATCTTGTACCAGGTAATGATCTATTAAATCCTAATGGGATTTTCAATGTTTTTACCCATAAGTACATAGGTTTCAGAACCACTTCCACTTGTAGTATTTGTGCATGGATGTATTTCTAGGAAAACCCTCATTAGATCAACCTTAGTAAAACATTTGGATGTTCTTCTATACTGACACACAATTTCTATCATAGTTTCATCTTCAATAATCAATATTTTCCTAAATATATTTCCTATCATTTCTATGAAGCTTCCTCTAATACCATCTTTAATGAAACAGACCTACTATGCTCGGGGATAGTTCCTAATACCATTACATTAGAATAAGATATTAGGATTTTCATCTGGAAGGGCTATTAATTTTAATAGTATTAGTAAACTAGATTCATACATGATTCCCATATTAAATTTTAATATACCACTTACACAATTTTTTAAATAATATCTTTATTCCCTCTTATAATATCTTTTCAAATCATTCTTTTTAAACATCATAGATTACTAGGGAAATAAAACAAATAGTGATATCAAATTATTAGTAAGGGTTATGTACAGAATAATATATCAGGGTTGAATAATCATAATAAATATGAAACGGAAAATAATTTAACAAAAATAATATTTAATAAATACAATATAAAGGAATTTCATCAAGAGATAAGGTAAATATGATAATCTAATTGATAATAATTAATATGGAAATGTAAATAACTAAGCACAAATAATATTTCAGAAAAATGAATACGATAAGGAATAATCCATATAGAAAGGTAAATAAATTAAAACACATTATATTCAATCAAAGATAATAATAATTTAATGTATCAATAGATTTTTTCGTAGAGAAAATCTCATGGATAATCATAACATAATTCTGAATGAAGGAAATTGTTGATTATTTGATGTTATGTATTTGGATCATCATACTACAATCATCAAGGCCATTCAAAATATAGTTTAATATATAGGATAAAACCCATATAATTATACATCAACATACTTCCCTCATGATACCCATCGAAGCCTTGAGGGTCTATATTATACTGGGCCCCACCCATCACTTCATTACCAAATTCTTCCTCATATATAAGTTAATAAATTTATTTAAGGAACAACATTTTATGTCATAAAATATCCATATAGACTAATGATTTTTTTTATATAATTATTTCCAAATTAAATTAAATTACTTTTAAATTAAATATCTGTTTGTAGAAATGTGATATGGTTTAATAAAGAAGAAAATCCATGATAAGCGATATGGATATTTAAGATATATTCAATATCCAGCGATCACAGTGAAGTAAATATCTTATGGTTATGTTAATGACTAAATAAAAATCAAGGAATTTTATTACAATAATATCCATTTTTAAAAAATCAT
Organism: Viscum album; assembly: GCA_963277665.1. Taxonomy (NCBI): domain Eukaryota; kingdom Viridiplantae; phylum Streptophyta; class Magnoliopsida; order Santalales; family Viscaceae; genus Viscum; species Viscum album. Next base: position 1,024,465,313 of record OY728137.1, read on the forward strand.
AGACCATTCAAAGGAACAATAAGGATCAGTTCAGTTTATACCTAATATAGTAAGAGTTAAAGTTTTTTGTAATTTATGAATTGAAATTCCCTAAACATATTTGTAAATTATTATTGAAGAGAATATAATTTTTATTCTGGTTTTTTAATATAATTTTATTTGAAAGACAAATTTATAAAAATTAGTTAAAAATACCTTTCTAAAAATGTAATGTAATATTCAATAAATTAATGTCCATGTCGACCTGTAATTTTGTACATTCTTTAAGAACATTCCTTTTTTATGCTAAAAAGTTTTGAAAATTTCCTTTTTCAGAAAGTGATAAGAGGATTCCATTGAAATATTTCTTTTTGTAGAAATATAAAAAGGATAAAAATTTCTATGATAATTCATCTTACAATTGGTAAATATATATTTTTAAAATATTTTATAGAAAATGAATTTGGAATATAAAGTATTTTTGAATGAAAAGAGAAATGGGTTAACATTTTTGTAAAATAAATTTATAAAATAGTTTAATTTAAAAAGAGTGGGAAAATGGTAGTATTACTTGAAAATATCATAAATAAAAATATAATAATAAATTTTTTAGGTTTATTAATCAAAGATAAAATAATTTCCTCTACTGGATATTCATGAGTAAACAGTCTCGATTGTAATGAGATTTTATAATTAGCACTTAGAATGATTATAACATGTACAGATAATTAATTAATAGTTAAATTGGGAATATAAACAATAAGTATACATATAGATGCTTAAATGAAGTAATATATAGTAAAAAATAATAATAAACATAATCAATGAATATAAATGACAATGAAGATGTAATATAATCCAATTAAAAGAAATTGTGTTATGAAATTATTTACAAGATGGTAAATCAAAATTCAAATAACCATAAATGAAATAATTAATATTGGAACATAAAATATTATTATTATTTATGTATTCATTATATTACATTTCAAATGAGAATTATATACCTCATATAAAAGAAATGAGGTCCCTAACATTGCATTATGACTCAATTTAATTAAATTGAGATGAAATCCCAAACCTAATTCTTAATTTTGTTTGTATATTCATTAACCTACTATTTAGTGGTTTTAAACACTTTTATAACTTATTACAGTACTATAATGATATTTAGAAAATTATAAAAGAATATTTTTGTAATATCTTATATCACATTCATTAATAATCATTCACATTTTTGTTTTTTCGGGTGTGTATTACATTTCATTTTCTTGAAGGTTTCATTTTTAATGTTATAGTTATTTTTAATATTATATATTTTCATCGTATTAATATTAATTGTCATGATATAATTATAATATTTTTAAATTATTTCTAATTTTAAAACCTATCACTAATGATGGTTATGAAAAATTCAGTATATTAAATTCATGGAGATAGTAGATCGTACGTACACATCAGTAATATTTTCATTTTTTGATGATCATTATAAATAAGATATAAGAAATGTCATATCTTTTTATAATTATCTTAATATCATATATTCCATATTATTTCATTAAATATACTAATATATATCATATGTTGGGTGTAGTGATGAAAAGAGAGTCACATCATTTTGTGAAGATAGTAGTTCACATGTGCATGAAAGACATTATCATGTTTCAATTGTTGTAAAATTAAGGAAAATAATATATATATATATATACATATATATATATATATATATATTCTTCCCGAAATGATAAATATTTTATGAATATAATAATAATTTCAAGTATATAACATAAAATCGTTAACTTCATTCTTATCACATTCTATGTTAAATTTTATTGAAAGGCAAATCACATCACTGCATGAGGCAGTAGTCTACCATACAATGAGTGATATTATCCTGTCTCCTATGGAATGAAAAAAATATAAAATATTATGACTATAGATGAATAATATTTTCAAAAATATCAAATATATATATATCATATATTTACTATACATACATCATCATTTTCAACCATTAAATGTGGTAATGAATAAATGAATGACATTGTTACATGAGGCAGTAGTATATCTTATAAAAGAAAAATGGTTTGTGACACATTTAATGGAAATTATCGTGTTTTTAAGTCTTAAAATTTTCCAAAAATAATCTCAATATATGGATGATACTATGCATTTCGTGGCTAGATAATCTTCCTCTCGATCTTAACCCCCTTTTTGAAAATTATTGTAACAATATCCCCTCCTTCAGACTCTTGTAGATCCTTTCTTTGTTTTTAATGAATTTTGTCTCTTAAAAGAAAATACATGTAATTCCCAATACCTTTTTTTATCTATAATTGTGGTAATTAATTAAAAATTTTCTCACTAATAACTATAGTTAATAATTATGAAAAACATAATAGATAATATAAATTAGGATAATTCCAAATAAAAATCTATTTTCCCATATTCAAATCACAATAGTAGAGAAATTTATCTTTAAATGAATCCCATAAACATGATGAGAGTCTTGATTTTTAATGTGAAATGATCAAATTTTTAAAAAGATTGTATATATAAATTATATATTTGAAATTTTAAAATTAAATAAATAGGATTAAATTATTTATTATTTAACTAATTTTATATTTACACCAAATAAAAATATATATTAAAATTATAAATTATTTAAACTAAAATGATGTTTTCTATTATAATTCATTATTTTTCATTATTCATCAAATTTAGATATTTCACCAAAAAACGAAAAATTTAACATAAATTAATTTTGGTATTCCAATTTCAAATTTTTATTGAAATAAATTTTCTCCATGTGGTAAACATTAATTTTAAATTATGTGTGCAAAGCATAATTATACCATCTTTTAGATAAAAAAAGTTTTCCATAAATAGTTTTTTCATTTCAAATGAATATTATTTTGTTACTAATAAAGATATATATAATAAAAATTATTATAATATATATTTACACTTGTCAGTTAATCCTATTCATGACCATCAACTTAATTTCAATAACATAAATTGAATTTTAAAGAATAATATTAATGGTATTCAGATAAACTCGTTATTAGGTGTAATGAAAGCTATTAATGAAACTCATTGTTGCATGTAACACAGTATAAAATAATTGTATTTTTCATTTCAGGAAATTCCATAGACTGAAATTATTTAAAATTGTAAATATTTCATAATGTCTCGGGATTCCATGTTTCCTTCTATGATTGGTGTAGTATGTCATACAAGATATTGAAAAATATGTTATTTTTTATATTTTTGGGGTGTTAAATATGTAATATACACTATCAAATATAATGTTCTTATAAAAGGATTTCATGGATTTGTATAGTGATAAGTTGGTGTATATAAGATCAAATCTACCCATTTACATAAATATAATAAAATAAATTTCTAAACTAGCCTACTATGTTGACGAAACCATTAAATATGGGGAAATTGTGATTAATTGTTAAAATGTTTTCAGAGACATTAATTTTGTTGAATCCATTAACTAATATCATATCAAAATAGAATCTAGGCAATTGAATTCCCACCATAACCTTCTTGTATATAGAAGATTTGTTCAAAAACCCACAATCTATAGGAGTAAATGAATATATATTTATAAGTTTATATATATATATATTTATTTGTCTGTCTCTATCTGTGAATTTATATATTTATGTATGTAATTATATATGTATTTATATTAGTGTGTATGTTTTCATGCTTGAATTCACAAGAAAATTCATGTATGTTTTTTTGGTTTTTTGTATGTATTTATGTGTAATTCACATCCTAAAGAGGCCACTAATATCTGGAAATGGAGGAACTATATGTGTATATATCATCCCAGTATTTGAGGCATTATCCTATCATAAGAAGAAATGTAAATGTGTGTGTGTGTGTGTGTTTGTATGTATATATATTTATATATATATATCTCCCTATCTATGTGTATTTTATAAATAAATATTCATCTGGAACAAACAATAATAATTCCAACATATGAAATACATATAAAAATCATGCTTGTGCATATGTACCCCAAGGAACAGAAAAATTTTAATCATGATTTTCATATCAATGTCAAATGATAGAAGTTTATAACATGGTCATAATTTCAAATAATAGTTATAATTATAATCAAAAGCAGTCAAATTTTACATCATCCCAATAATTTATTTTCCTAATGATAGTAAAAAAGCATGAAATCCAATAGAATACTTGCTTTCTTCCAAAAAATATATAGTTAAAATGTAATAATGACAAAAAGTAGTTTTTTGAATATATTAAATAATAATATTTTTTAAAATTTTTTTTTGGATATGATATATCATCATATTGATAAAATGTTTATAGAACAACAATCACGATTATTAATTTCATTAATGTCTATCTATCACTATATGTTTAGTCAAGGGATTTAATTAATTTCAAACTCAATCTATGAGATTTAAATCACCACTTGATTCCATTAATGACTCTATTATAAAGTAAATAATCCCACTTATCACCCATTAATAATGATCAAATGTATTACTTGAAAAGGTCATGATTAAAATAAATCATGGAATTCCACATTCTCAAGTAGCCATTTTAGTAAAAAATTAATATATATTTTATTGAAAAAATTGTATATAATTCATAATTGATAGAGGAATATGGTGGGATAATTTGAAATTTTTTTGGTAAAACATTTCAAATTATTAATACATTTAAAAATATGTTTTTTTAATGAAAATGGTCATTTACAAAAAAAGGGTTCTACATATACCTCCAATAACTTTTGACCATTTATGAAAATCATTAGAATTTTTTATTCCAATGATATATCATAATGTTAAAACTAAATGTATTTTCATGTAAAATAAATAATACCATCACTCATTAAAATAAGATACCAAACCACCATTGAATAAATCTCTTAAACATATGTAATGTGTGGTTCATTGAATTGTTATTTGTTCATGAAAAAGTTGGATGTGGTGATTTTTCATTTCAATACCACTATATTGACTCAATATAATTAATTTTACCCTTATTAATTCATATAAAGAGTATTTAATCCGAAAACAATTACATTTATACAATATATACTCATGGTGTTTCGGCTTAAAATAAACCCGCAATGAGTCCATTTCATCATATTTTAACATAATAAGAAACCGTGTAATGAAAATTCTTAAATGTGTCACATATTAAAACACTAAATGGGCCACATAGTTTACATTTAAATGTAAATGGAAATAAAAAACCAGGCTTCCAAGGAATTTACAAGAAAAAATATGGTATTACAATGTCCTTTATGAATAATGGGGAATATGAATCTCTATATAGAATCATATAAGTTCACACATTAAAAAACATAGATTATACTTATATAATATTTGGGAAACCTATCCTAAATATTTATTCAATATAGAGTAATTTTTATTCATAGATTTTTGGAAATAAAAGGAATACATGTCAAACGAATATACATAAATCAATTAGATGGTAAATAAAACCTACCAATACCAATAAAATTATTTAAATACTCTAATATTAACTATGGTAAAACCTCAAAGACCATAAAAATTTATTACATTGAATTTTAGTTAAAAAGATACAATCAAGTAGTAGTAATAAAACCCCAAAGGAAATATATTTTGAATACTCCAAAAGTACATCAAATAATATTATTACTAATTCCCATTAACAATCCCTCAAAAAATTATTTAAATACAAACAAATACTTTTAAGAAACTAGAATAAATACCCATTATGTAGCTTTCCTTACAACTGATGAAAAATAATGAGAAAAGGCCCATATAATATTATTTAAAAGAAGTGGTGTAGAATCACTACACAATGAAATGATTTCAACATAAATTGTTGAAATTAAATCATCATATATATATTATGGGTAAGGGAAACAAACAATAATATGAAAGAGGGAGGTGAATATGAGAAACTGAAGAACATCCATGAATTAGTGGAATAAATTCCCCTTTATCAACCTTATCCACCCTCAATAAATGATGGGATGATAAAGCTCATGGAGAGGAAATGAAATGGATCTGGTATAGAATAAATATAAATAATTTTAATTGGAAGAAATTATGAAATTGGATTAATAGAAAATAACTAAAATTAAAAAAATTGAACAAGTAAACTAGGTATGGGCTTATTGTCTACCTGATCAAGGTACATCAAAGACTCAATGGTGCCACCAGATCTCAATCACTCTTTTTATCTCATTACATTCGCATTACCACTCTAATTTTTACCTAGTGCCACATATAGTTGAAAACTACTAGTTTTAACCCCTTCAAAAATACCCAAAACCTATATCCCTCTCCCAGTCATTATACCAAATAAAAAGTCACCTATAAATTCATATTCTAACATTAGAATTAAATGAAATGTCCTAAAATAAAAACTATCCCTCTATTAAGATCAAAAAATTTAAAATGTACCACACATCCATCATTTTCAATATCTAAAAAGAACCAAAAATTTAAAATCAGTAAAAAATGGTAATTACAATTTATATCCTCAAATGTATCAGTAATAGTTATTTGATCACATTTTATCACATAAACTAATAATTCTTACTTAGAAATCATTTTTGGATCATCGATCTCAAAAGTTCGTACTTCTTGAATCCTTAATACACTATCATTTTTATTATGAAAAATGACTCCATTGTGAATTTATAAGTTCATTGAAATTATTTCATCTCTATAAATCTGATATGAACCTTTATTTAATAACTATATATTTTACTTCTTATATAAATTTAGTTCCTTTTAAATAACATATGAAATATTAACTTTTCTTCTTCCTTTTGGAATATTGTAATAAAAAAATTTGATATTTTTTCTACAACAATATTCAAGCTATATTCACCACAGTGACAAGTTGAATCTTATCTCCCACATGTTTCATTTAATAATTGAATTAAATATTGGGTATAAAATTTAGAATATTTCCCCATAATATTTTAATTTAAATATAAATGTATATCACAACATCATGACTCAAATTCCACTGATTTAATAACTTCAATTCATTCAAAACATTATACTTGAAGCCAAAAATCATTCCCATAGACTCTGAAGCATTATTAATTTTTAGAAAACCTTAATTTTCCCCTCTATAATTTATTATATCTTCCTTTAATTACCAATTTATTTTTTAAACATGACTCTCATTAAATAAAATTTGTTGAAATATTTTTCAATTGGTACTAAAAATCAAGAAAGATATAAATGTTATTTTTATATCATCTTTTTAAACCCATATTTTTAAATCACTTTTCATTGAGTATACTCTATTAGTAAAAATTATTTTATCACATTTTAAATTTTCCAAGACAAAATTTTTCCCCATTTATTTAATGTATAAAGATGATATGTATATAGATGATTATAATTCATCTTTTTAATGTACATTTTAGTCTTAAAATATTAGTAAATGAATCTTGTTTTCATAAGAAACAATTCTCTTATCTGTAGTTTGTGGTGCTACATGTTTTTTTAATATATTTGTTAAAATATTATTACATTATTTTTATGGTATTTTTATCATTTTTTTGTTTCTATATTACTCTTAAATCTTTTACTTATTCTTTTTAAAATCATTACCATAAATTTATTTTGTGAATTTATCATTCTTATTTGTCTGAACATTGATAATATAATTTAATTAAAGAATTAATCTACATTTACATGAAATTTAAAATTACCTACATTTTTTTATTCTACATCAATATTTATTATATTGGTCCCTTTCATGATCAATCTGTTTTAGTCTAGATATTAAACTAATCTAGATAATTTTGGATGATCCATAATATGTATCCACCTTTTTCTTGACTACATAGAATATTTTTCATGTCTCATAACATGATCCATGGAGGTTATATGTTTTTCTATATATTTTTATCACTTTATTATCTAACATGAGAAAAGATATATTTATATTATTAAATTTTATAAAGACATTTTTTAAATTTAATCATTTTATTATTGTAAAAATTTTCCCTAAAATATATGGAATGGAATATATTTTTTATATCATGTTTCATACAATGGGTTACCAGTCGTCAGTTCTATTAAACAAAATTTAATATTTAGATATTTATTGATATAATTACCATCAACAAGACAAGTAAATCATTTTAAGGTTAATTTTTAACTACATATTCATATAAATATTCTAAGATTCACTAATATCAGATACATGAGGATATTATGATCTTTATAATACTGTTTATCTTCCTTGAATTTAAAAAATACCTTGATAATTCTCCATGAATGTTGTAATATTTATATTAATCATGAAATTTACATAGTTATTTATGATAGGATAATTATTTATTTTAAAATAAATTAGTATATTAAATAATTCACAAATATAATGTTTTTAAATCATTATCTACCAATTATGTTCATTTTCTCATTAAATATTTTAAGGACAGTCCTTTAAATTTCAATTTCCGTAGTGAATTCCACTACTTTTTTTAATTCCATTTTTATTTTTTATAATCTCATTAATCATTATAATTCAAACATAAATGGTTTCATAATTTTATATTATATAATATTTATTCACTCTAATAAAATTGTAAAATTTATCTTCTTTTACTTTGATGTTTCCTTTGTTAATGTTTTTATGCATATCCAAAATTTCATTTATTTTCTTCGTTTCTGTTACATTTTTAAATTTATTATAATATAAGGAACCCGGTTTATCATTAAAAAAACATTTTCTCATTATCAATATTATTTTTGGTCGTAGAATTCATGATATTTCCGTTTATAATGGATACAAATATTATTTTGGCAATATCGAGAACATCCTGGCCCACTAATAAAAGGAAATGTGTTATTTTTTTGTTCACATGAAAAAATTATTATGATAAAATGTTTTTGTCTCTCTCTTATTCATATAATTAAGACTGTAAACCTTTTCGATAAAATAATTATTTATAATAAAATAGAAAAAAATTCAATGGGAATAATGATTAAACCATTATGGTTCTTAAAGATGATAAAACATTAGTTCAGATAAAACATTGTGTGCCCATGAATGGATAGGGTTAAAACACTAACATTGAAAGGTTGAATCAATGTTAATTTATTTTTTCTATTTTTCTCAAAAATGTACCTCTAATTTTTTCATAGTATAGATTCATTAATAAAAAATCATATTAACTTTTATATAAAAAAAATCAAAAACAACTAGTACACGTGATTTTTATATTCTTTCTACATGGTGGGAGAGTGTTTCATTACTATCATCGATGAAATACCAGTTATAGATGATTAAATATTATGATAATATAAATATATGAATGGTAATGTATCACTCTTACCCTATTTAAAGTATCCTAATAGTGATGTAATGATCCATTCTATTTAAAATGAATGTTTCAGTAGTATTATAATTTTAGTCTTTTTTCTTTAGTATTTGACATTATCAATGACAATATATTATTTTTAATATATTTATAATTCCATAAAAACATTATATGTAAATATATAATACATGGAAATAAAATGTATTCAAATAAATATTATTATAATACTTCAATTCTTTATTTTTTAGAATAATTTTTCTTTATAAAGGTTCATAACACATATGTAGTAGTAATTTATAATCATTATCTCACATTAATGATTAAAAAATAATAGATATGTTTTACTTTATTTATTCCAAAATTTAAATAAATATAATTCCCTTTTGGATTGAATTACCAGAAATCAATATATCTATACAAATTCAGTATAACATATTCCTAAAATAATAGTAAATCCTCCTAAAAAATAAGTACAAAAATTGAAATGAAATTATAAAAATATAATATCTATATATAATTCTATATAAATATTAATTTATTCATTTATAATACCAATTAAATATAAGGATTTATACATTATATCACTTCTAATGAATTTTATGTTGATCACGAAATGATAGTCATGTACTTGTGTAATGACATTATCATTCTCATCCCATTAAATTTTGAATTTTCAGCATTACAAGAACTGAGATAAGAATAGGGGATGAGAGATGCTATTTGAGTATATTGTTTAGATGGGATAAGTGTGTTATGTTCTAGCCTTGGGTGTCACGATGTGAAGGATTGGCTATAAGAATTTGTAGTTATGTGGTATAGAATGTTACATTGTGAAAGGATGATAGATAACATAGACTCTATTTCATGCCATGTAGTATTTCCTATGGGAGTTGGCCTTCATAAATTTTTTATGATGCTGTTGGGTCATGACATGGGAGGTTAACATCAAGATGTGAATGGTATCAAATAATATTTTTGGTATCTTTATAACAAAGTGAATTGAAAAGAGACCCTTATGTTTTTATTTTTTAGTCTTATATTTTTTATTTTTTATTTTTTATCATGGTGTAAGGATCTCACTCATGGAATAAATCCCAAGTGGTTATGTTCATAAAATATGTCCTTTGGGTGTTATAACCTTCTTTATATTCTTTTTTATTTCGGATTGTTTTATAAGAATCATTTACATGTTATGATAGAATTGGTCACAATGAAAGAAAATTTGATTATATTAGTTTAAGTATCTAACTGATCTTAAAATGAAGAGACGAAGAGTAGATCTTGACCTAGTATTTTGATATTTTTTCTATTTTTAATCATCAGAGAATGCCTACATATTTTCATGTCATGGCCCCTCAAACTTTTTTGATTTATTTAAAATATTTATTCACATGTTATTTTATCTTATTAAAATACTTCCCATAAAAATATTTGAAATGTGTGGTGGATCATTGGAAATAATTGGTATCTCTTTTGGGGAATATGATTATTTTATTTGAGGTATCAAGAACACTTTATTTTATGTTGTTTAATCTTGTACTATTTCTAGTTCCCTCCCAGTCCTCTATCCAAGGATTGCTTTGTTAATGGTTTACGTATTGATTTCATTATTTTGAGACATGATTTTAATAGTGGTTACTTTAATCATGGTTGATTTATTTTTCCCTCAATAATGTTTTCCTAGAGATCAACATCCTCTCCTGGTTCATGAATGAAAATTTTGGATGCATCCATTTTGGTATGGGGTTTTAGAATTCTCATTTGTTTCTCTATAATGTTAAAGTCTCATGTTGTTTCTTAATTTGGAATTATGGTAATGATTATCATGATGAAAATTTATAAAGGGACAAAATTAAATGTGGATTGACATATGTTTTCTTTGATTATTTTATATTTCCTTTGATTGGTGTATTTTTATTAATCTTATTTCAAATCATATTTCTTCTATGATATATGAGTTACATTTTTTATTGAATTATCAAAATCACATTTCAGAATATTTTAAACATTTAATGATGTAAATTAATCAAATATGTGAAATATAATATTGTAGTTATATCAATCATGAAATAAATATTTAAATAATGTGAATGTATATTAGAAAAATTGGATTGTATAAGTTATTAGTTGATATATTTATTTTTTTATGTTTTGGGAATTATTTTTCTTGTTATTTTAATTGGTATGGTTATGATATAGGGCTATTGTGCCTATTTTTGGGTTGAGGGAATGAGTTGTATGACTGGTTTTGTGGATATTTTTACTAGTTTTCATGGAAATATATGGTTATTAATGTGAATATTGGGGATGTGATGTTATATTACATTTCTAGTTATATTGAATGAAAATTGTTTGGGGATGTTGTTAATATTGTTAGAATTAATTATGGGGTGGTTTATTTGATGGTGGGTTGTGCTATGAATGGATGTGTTTAGAATCTTTGTGGTATTGATAATGTGGTTGGTAATATTGGATATAATGAGTGTAGGAAAGAATAAAATAAGTATGGGATATTATAAACATCCAAGGAGTAAAATGTATGCAACATGGATGGGATTAAATGTGGTTTTTGACTAATGAATTTTTGAACATTAAATATTGAAATTAATGGAGTAATGAATGTTTTGTTTTTAGTAAAAATATTTTTCTTGAAATGAACTAGTATTTTGATTAAACGAGAAGATATTATTTTTGATATTTTTTGTAGGGATGTGGGAATGATTTTATTATATATTTGGTAGTGGCTACTAGTTATCAGACGAATTGATGTGGTAAGGCCTTTGGGATTTGTGGTGTTATTGTTTGTACTATAACAATGTCGACCCCAGTACCCATGATTCGATGTTCATTTTTTCAATAGAATATATAAAAGAGATTGCACCACCATGGATCGATCAGTTTATTCATCTTAATGAACTAGTTATATATATATGTGTGTGTCTGTGTGTGATTCCCTTGTGAGATTGGAAATTAAATAGAGAACATAAAATAGAGAATAAACTGCTTCTTGTCACTTATTCAATGATTTTATCATTGCAATCTGGGGATGGAAAACAAGTAAAATAGTGATCTAAAATGATCAGTAAGGGTTATATGAGACAATAATAAATTAATAAAATTAAATATTAAATATAAATTATGAAAAGGTAAATAATTTGAAAAAGATATTTCATAAGTACACTGAGAATAAAAATCCATCCATATATTTTTTTATAGTGAAAACCTCATGGAAAATAAAAACTGAATAATAAATGAAGAAAATGCTTATTTATTAGACATAATGTATATGGAACATGAACCATTATGTTGTCAATACAGTGTAATTATAATCATAAAAACCTATTATATTCTATTTGGAAACAAACATGAAGGGGTTTTCGCCAAAACATTTTCATCATGAGACCATTCGATGCATCGAGGGGTTATCTGTAATCGGTTCCCACCCATCAATATAAGTCCAAAGTATTATTTTCACAATTTCTAATTTTAATAAAAACATTGTATGTAATAATGGTATACTGATAATAAAATAATCATATTCATGATATGAAAAATATGTATATTTAGTTATCAATGATCATAAATAAAAGTGAACTACACATGTACCACACACAATGAATAAGTGTTCAAAGGGAATATCATAATAGTTTCTATAAAATAATGTATTTAAATTATAATTTGACATTTATATGTAAAAAATAATCATATATCTTGAAAAATGATGTCCAACAGAAATTAAAATATGTGAAAAAAAGTGGTTCTAAAACATTAGATAGGAGTCTCTTTTGTGAGATCAATGGAAAATTATAAAAGAGTTTATAAAGATGGAAAATGAATATTATTTTGCATAAAAAAAATAAACAAATATAGTTTTTTAATTATAATAAGAGTTATTTTAGAAAATTTTTTTTGTAATTAAATATATTATTGAGTGTACTTTAAAATGGGAATGAAATTGGAAAGTTCCTCTAAATTAGGTTTTCTTATCGAGAGGAATTGAAAAAAGAACCTTATAAAACATTTATTTCCCATCAAATAAAGATGAATTAAGATAGAAATATTTTTTGGAACATAAAAACATAATTTATGTTATGTATATAAAAATAGTTAAAAATTAAATTGGGGTATGGAGAGAGAAAGAGTAACCAAAATTATAAATGGAGGTTTAGGGGTAATACCTTACATTCTGATCCAAAGTGTTCTGCACTTGAACATAATATCCAAGTTAATTAAATTACATTGATTAATAATTTAATTTATAACATATTTAACATTTATTTGACTTATTATAATTTTATTAAGTTACATTATTTCTTTTTCATGAGTTATAAGATTCATTTTCTCTGTTTCGGTGTGTTATTTTACATAATTATAATGATTGGATCATTTGTATACATGTAAGGATGTTTATGTAAAAATTGGATTAATTCTATAAAATTGAAATTATATTTTAATAATTAATGTATACAAGATTAAATGAACTTATAAATAATTTTTTCTAGACATTAATATGCTTCATTGGATAAAATCTAGATAATGGATGTTTTTTTATTTTGGAGAATTTTTGATACTCAGAAAAATGTTTTGTTTTATTAATTTATATTTAGTATATATACTAGCTACATAACATTATATTAATAATAATATATATATAATATAATATAATTTAACCATAATAATGGTTTTATGACCATCCTTATAGGTTGTAATGGAAAAAAATGCATCGTCTACAATGGCCGTAAATCGACACATCATGAATGATATATCCACTTTTAGAATAACAGGGAGAAGAGAAAGGGATTGAAGATATTATTTCTGTTAAAAAAATAAAATAAAATAAAATATAATATAATGTGTTAAACATTCATGATAGAATATAGTAGGTGAGGTATGGAAAATTTAATAAACGAAACTAAAAATAAAATAATGGAAAACAAAATTGGATTTTACCTCTTCAATTACGTTTCCTTGAGAACCTCATTAAGTGGATTAGGATTGGTATTTTGGTGAGACCAAAAGATCATGTACATGGGGAAGTGACTTTCTAAGAATATTGATTAATAAATCGAAAATATTCAAGGCATATGTGGTGTGAGGAGAATAGGTGGTGAGGGGTGGCATTTATAGTGGAGGAGAGGGGTGTTTTCTCATTATTTTATTCATTAGTTTTTTATTTTTGATCATGGATATGAATATTTTTAGAAGTATAAATAAATAAAATAAAATAATTAAATGGAGTTTGAAATTATAGTTATTATATCATCACTGTCTCATTAAATAGTGTATTAAACATTTGATGTATATATACAATAAATTATAGTATTTAACTATTCACTAAAAATTCATGTAGTTTAGAAAAATCCAAAAATTAACACTAATTTTTTTCTACGATTTGAATTAAAAAATAAACTCCATTTTATGAACTTAATTTTATAAATAAGGGAAAATTAATTTTTTTTATTAAAATCATAATTTACTTGGAAAATAACAAATTTTAAATTATAACTTATTTTATAACACATTGAAAAATTAATTAATGGATAATAAAATTTAATTATTAATATATGGTAAAAATAATAATTTATAGATAAATTTTAGGAAAATAAAATTTCTTTTAGATCATTATATTTATTTTAAAACTAAAAATAATGATATATTTTTTTAAAAAAAAATATCTACACATTTTTAATAATTTCCAAACCATTCATATACTTGTCCTATGATATTGTTATATGATATTACCATTTATAAGTTTCCGAAATTTTATATATACTTTCATATATGAGGATACTAATCTATAAGAAAAAATACTATTACTGTAGTTCAGATAACTATTCAAAAGGTTAATTTACTATTTCATTGATATATGTTCCTTGCATTCTAGAAAAATCCTCTTATTTAATTTATTCATCATTTATAATGTTTGTTTTTCTTTCTCTATGTGATTTTATATGACTTATACGATATGAAATAATTTTTTTGTGAAATGTAAATTATTGAATGAATTAATTTTATTTTAGAGGATATATAAAATAAAATTTTAGAGCATTATATTTTTCACTCTTTCAGAAATTTCATGCTATAAAATTTAATTAATATTTCCTTCTAAATAGATGTGGGTAATTATTCTTCATAACATCATCAGGTTGACACATTTCCTCTTTTATTTTATGGTTTCTATAAAGAAAAATTACTTTTCCAATCATGTAATTTCTCAAAACATTCTATATTGTGTCAAAAATATTGGCATGCTCTTCCTAGTAAGAAAAATCAAGTTCCATTTATATTTCTTTATAGGCGAGTACATGTGTTCCATTTGTAATGTAATTCTTTTTCAGTGATATTTGGAACAAATTATGTACTTTATAGAGATTGGAAACATTTCTAATTGGTTTTTTATAGCTTTAATTCGATCCAGAATATCAAATGGAACAATGTACTTGAGGATCAGTTTCCATTTCTTAATAAACATTAAGAAATACATCCTTGTATATAATATCAAAAAATCACGACCTCCCACTTGAAATTACTAATCATTTCTTTTCTTGTCAGCATAACTCTTTTTTATAATTTGAACTGATTTAATATGAAAATCAATATACATCACCTTTTTCATTGTCTCTTTAATAAGTTATAGGCCTATAAGTTTCCTCCCAACTACTTAATCCCAACATGTTTGAGATTTACATCTCTTATTAAATAATGATTCTAAAGGATCCATTTCAATACTAGAATGGATACTATTATTATAGTTAAATTCCACCAACAGAAAAAACTGATCCCATATACCTTAAAATTCATGTGAGCTAGATCTCAATATGTCTACCAATGTTTGAATAGTCCTTTCAGACTGTCCATCAGTTTGACAGTGATAAGAAGTACTCAAATGATTCTCAGTACCCAAATCCCTCTAAGGACATTTCAATAATTTCAATGTAAACCAAGGATCTTGATCAGACACAATAGATAGAGGTTAACCATGAATTCTTAAAATTCATTAATATTGATTCTTTCATGGTGATCAAGTGGTTAATGTTCACTTATTGAAATAATGTGATGTTTATGTAAGAAGATCGACATTAAAAAATGTTGCATCATTCCTTCTAGGTGTTCCTAGTAGTCTTGTGAAAAAAATTCCATCATAATGTCATACCACTTACAAATAGGAATTTTTAGTGGTTTGATGAATCCTCTAGGGTGTTTTCTATTCTCCTTACCTAATTTATAAACTTAATACCTTGGCACATAGTCAAAAATTTCATGATTTATATTATTCTGTAAAAAATGTCACTTCAGATATATCTACATATTGTTACTACTATGGTGTATAAAGAAATTTGAGCAATGAGGATAATATAATAGTTCCCATTTTATCTTAAGTGTTGATGGAACACCTTTCCTCTTTCAAAATTTCCTAATTCCATCCACATACATGAAGTCTGCCAATATTTCATCCTTAATGGGATTCATTATATTTTTAAATTTATCATCATTAAATTGAGGTCTTTTTATCTTCTCTTGTAAATATTTTTTAGAAATCATTTGAAAAAGGAGTGATGTTTCTATTTCCATAATATTACCTATATCCATAATTACAAAATGCATGAATATAAGATCTTTCTCAATCCTCATTTAGAAAATATGTCCTTGATATTTCCTTCATAAATCATCTTCAACCTCTTTTATATTTTTGGTATTGTTGTGTTTTGAGAAATCATAATCATTGAGTAATTCGAGTTGTCACATTTCCCTCATGTTGAATTATTTCTATGTATATGAATTCCAAAATAAAACTATATGTATATATCACATATATTAATCTATATAGATAATTTATCCATATCATTAGAGTAAAGATTATAGATTCTAACTCATGATCATGAGTTGGATAATTGTTTTACAAGTATTCATTTTCCATTATACATATGCAATAAAATTATAATTTAACATAAGAATGAAACCATGTATTTTCTCAAATGAATCACTATATAAAAAAACACCTCATTTCCTGATGGTAGAGTCAAAATTAGAGAATTTACTAATCTTCTATTTAATTCTTCAATTAATTTTTCATGTTCTCTTTTCCATTCAAACATAACCTCTTTAGGTGTGAGCATGGTAAAGAGTTTATCCAATCACGAAAAATGATATGAAAAACACATACTATAACCAACTAAATCAATGAAACAACATAAATTAGTTATGTAAGATGGCATAGGCCATTTTTGTATTGCCTTTGTCTTTGTAGGATCAACAGATATTTCATCCTAAGAGATAATATTGCCAATACAAGAAATATCCTGAAACTAGAATTCACACTTGAGAAATTTACCATATAACCCTTTCCGTATGAGTGTCTCAATAATAATATTCAAGTGATTGTTACGGTCTTAATATATTTTAGAATACATCATAACATCATCAATCAAAAATACAAAAAAAATCAGCATATCCCTTGATTTATTTATTCATTAGAACATTGGAAACGTAGGGTCCATTGGTTAATCCAAATGGAATTACAGTGAACTCATAATATCCATACCTTATCTAAAAAGATATATTTGAGATAACATCCCTCTTTACATACCACTTATGATACCCATAACTAAGGTCAATCATTGAGAAATATTGAGTTTTGTGAAGTTAACTAAATAAATCATCAATTCCAGGAATAAGATACTTGTTATTTGAATTAATGGTAATAATTTCACTATAGTTATTCTACATCCTTGAGGATATATCTTTCTTATTAATAAAGTGAATACGGGCTCCCCAAGGAGAAACAATGGGAGGAATGAGTCCCTTATTACTCAAATCCCTTAATTGTTTCTTTAGCTCCAATAATTCCATAGTTTCTGTTCTATATTGACAATTTGATATGAGTCATGCATCAAGGATCATATCAATGGTAAATTCAACTTCATTCTATGGTGGGTGCCCAGGAATTTTTTTTGGAAATACATCAATGATTTAAGGAAAAGTTGTCACATCCCCTATTTGAAAAGGAATTTACTCATCCCTATATTTTTTTATCTCTTCCTTGAAAATAATTTCATTCATTCCTACTACAATTGATTGATATAGATAAGAAGTACACTAGTATAAAAATACCCTACACCAATGGTTTGAAACCATTGGTATAGGCCTCTAACTTGTTGGCATATCCTATGCCAAGGGTTCCGAGAACCATGGACAAGTAAGCCGTAAGGATAGGTCTTTACCAAGGGTTTTTCCAAAACCGTTGGTATAGACCTATACCAATAGTTTTCAAAATCATTGGTATATGTAATATGAAAAATCTATACCCATGGTTCCATAAAACGGTTGGTATATGTATTTCAAAAAAAGAAGAATCATGTTGTTTTTTATCCCATACATGCAGTTTATGATTTAATGACCTAAACACTAACCTAACATGACTTTTGTGAACATTATTTCATAAATATATATGTGTATTGTAAAAAATATTTTAAATTTTGACTTATTTAATTTTCTTTGTAAGAAGAATCAATAAAAAGTACATGTAACTAAACCAGTGGTTCTCAGAACCATTGGTATAGATTTTTTGATTTTGGGACCTATACCAATAGTTTTGGACAGACCATTGGTATAGGGGCTACCTATACCAACAGTTTGGGGAAACTGTTGTTATCGGGTCTCTATTATGGACCTATACCAATGGTTTGGACAAAACCATTGGCATTGGTCCATAATAGAGACCATATACCAACGGTTTCCCCAAAGTGTTGGTATATGTCCCCCTATACCAACGGTTTGTCCAAAACTGTTGGTGTATGTCCAAAATAGTGACCTATACCAATGGTATGGGCCAAACCATTGGTATATGTCTGTATAAGTGAACTATACCAATGGTTTTCCGAAAACCGTTGGTATAGATCTTATTTCCAATAGTGTTAAATGATGATGTTTCTTCTCTAAAGATAAGGGATTCTACACCATCCTCATGAATTTGAATTTCCATCTTATTGAAATAAATTACCAAATCATATTTTGATATCTAGTCCATTATGAGGATTATATGAAAATAAAATATAGGTATGCTGATAATTTCATCAAATAAAGCACATTTATATACCATAATGGGAACTTCTAAACAATTTTTTTTGCAATGAGACATCACTTAGGGGGTTTAACTGAAAACAATCTTATTATATCAGAATGAAAATATCTAATTTTCATGGTAAATTGGGAAGATATAAAAGAGTGTGAAGATCCAAAAATAAAATAAAGTATTATAATATTTGAATATAGGATTATTGTACCTTCCACCACATCATTAGGTAATTGTAATTCAGCTGTAGTGATTACAAAAGCTTTTACATCTCCCATTAGCCTCTTCTGTGATAGATTTCTCTAATTCTTTGAACATTGATTTGAATAACGCACCATTTAACTATAATTGAATAATTTAACAACATTTACATGTTTTTTACCCTTTCAATCATTAGCTAGATGACCATTTTTCCACATTTATTTGTCACCACCATACCTTTAAATAATTTACTTGGATTGTTCCTTAAACAATTTCTACAGAATGGAAATTGTTTCCTTACTTTCTTCATATTGTATGCTTAACCTTTCCCATGGTTTTTAAAATGCCTTTTATTACCTCGATTTCCCTTGAATATATAGGATATAGAAAATTCCTTCTCTGTTTTGAGGGAACTTAATTCTCTTTCATAATATGATGAATGTTTTTGAAAAGTTAGTTCCCTTAAGATACTTGACGTTATATTCCTTCCTTCTGAATAATTCATATAATCAATATCATACCATGATAGTCTTGCGATGGTATCCTAGGTATCATCAATACTCTTTTCTTCCCTTTTCATTAAGGTAAGTAATTTTCTATTCATTTCATTTCATTCCTCACATGTGAAATATTTATCGATGAGTGTTTCATTAAAATTTATCATTCCATGTATTCTATTCAGTAATCCTCTTTAGTATTCTAGATAAAAGGCCAACATTTATCATCCTCTCCCATGAGAAAATATACCGACAATACTACCTTTTCATTTCCATTGCATCCCATATAATGATATATCATTTCAAGGGATTTAATCCACTGCTGAGAAACCATTGGATTAGTAGTCTCACTAAAATATGAGGGCTTATGTCACATGAAATGATCCATCATAGGTAGATTATTGTCATTTTTCATTACCTTTATTGGCTATCCTAATATGGACATGATCTCCTAAGCTCCAACACAAATTTTGGTGACTTTGTTAATAAGGAAATCCCTAAATTTTCTATGAGTGATGATTAATTTCATTTTATTCTATGTCATCACTAAATAGAGACACACACTAATTTAGCTTATAATCATCGTGATTGTTAAGCCAACAATTCACTAAAAGGAATGAATATATTTGTTATATTTCTTTAACATATAGTTACCAATGTGACTACTAATCTTCATATGATTCCCAGTATAACAACATCGGTATCATTAACCTTGAATAGGTGCTAATTTTATTATAATGGTATAGATACAAAATATAGAATCCCAAAGGATATATTAGTTTAGTATTATTTAAGAACTAGATACATACTTGGTTCCCATATTAAATTCTAATTAAATATATGAGCCAAAAAACTAAATAAACTTCTTCTTGTCACTTATTCAAGGATTTCATCATCACAACCCATGGAAGGTAAACAAATAAAAGGGTGTTCTAAAATTCTCAATAAGGGTTATATGTGACAATAGTAAATGAAGAAAAGTAAATATGGAAATGAAGTTATGGTAAGGTAAATGATTTAAAAAACACATGTCATCAGTACACCAAGAATGAAAATTCTTCCATATATTTTATCGTAGTGAAATCCTCATAGAATGTATTTTTTTAATACTGAATGAAGAAAAAAAATTATTTATTGGATTCCATGTGTCTCGAAAAAAACCAATAATACCATAAATGTGGTTTATGTATATAGATAAAACTCATCTGATTCAATTATGAAATAATCATGAAGGGTTTATCGCCAATAGTTTTGTCTAATTAGACTTTTTGATGTATCTAAGGGATATCTATAATCGGGACCCACCCATCATTGTAACTCCAAATCATTATTCATGAATAGATTAAATTAAATAACAACACCATACGTAAAAATGATTTAGGTATACCAAAATATTCCTAATGATTATATAATAAATATGGATATTTATTGAATGATGATCATAAATAATATGAAAAAACACATAAACCAACCACAAAGAAGAAGTGGTTAAAGGGAATATCATAATGGTGTCTATAAATGATTGAATTTAAATCATATATAGACATTAGAAATGGAATATAGTAATAGATCATGATAAATTTTTTCCAACTGAATTGAAAATATGTAAAACAAAATTAAGAAACAGTAGAAAAGAGTCACTTTATTACGAATAAAGGAAAAATATAAAACTGTCTCTAAAGAGGTAAAGGAGTAATTGTTAGAATAAAACCATAAGTGAAAATATAATTTTCTTCATGATAAGAGATTTTATTTTAGAAAAATATTGGTGTCTTAAAATATATTATAGAGAGTTCTTGAAAATGGGTATAAAATTGGAAAATTCCATTAAATGGGGCCTCCTTAACGTGTGGAATTGAAAAAGTAACCTTATAAAATATGAATATACCATAAAAATGAAGGATTTAGCTATTAATTTTTTCTGGAACATACACACAAAACATAAGAGGATTAAATAATAATAGTTAAAAATTAAATCGGGGTAAGGAGAGAGAAAGTGTATCCCAACTGAAATATTGAGGTTCGGGGAGAATCCTTTACCTTATGTTTGAATGTGTTCTTCACTTGCACTAAACATGTTTTATAAAAAAATTATATTTATTATTAATTTAATTAAAAACCAATAAAACTTTTATTTTACTTCTTAAAATTTTATTATGAACATTTATGGGCTTTTTTATGAGTTGTGAGATTTATTTTCATCATTTGGGAGTGTTCGATTCCATGGTTTTCATTATTGATTCACATGTATACATGTATAGATGTTCATGAAAAATTGGATTAATTCTACAGAGTTTAAATTATATATTATTATTGAAATTATGTAATATTAAATGGACTTATGAATCATTTTATTCTTAAATATGATGATTATTCATTAGATAAGATTTCAATGATATATGCAAGTTTATTTGGGTGAATTTTTTATTATCTAGAACTCGCTTTGTTTTATTACTTTTTTATTATGTAAAAATTCTGGTTATAGAAAATATAATGAATTATAAAATGAATAATAATATCTAATTTAACCTTAATAGTTGTTTTATGACCATCTTTGATGGTGGTAATAGAAAATGAAAATGCATCATCAACGATGGCGGTAACTTATCACTTCAAGGGTGATATTTTCAATTTTAGACTAAAAGGAAGTGGATAGGGGGATTGATGATGTATTTTCCCTTAACACAAAAACATTATATATATAAAATATACTGGAGTTATCATGAAAATTTGGATAGAGGAAGAGAATTTAGGAAAAGAAAAAAAATGGAATTAAAAATAAAATATATTAAAATGAAATTGGATTTTACATCTTGATTTTATTCTCCCAGATAACCTCCCTAATGGGATTGAAGTTCGTATTTTGGTGACACAAAAGGTACTATACATGGGAAAGAGAATTGGGAAGATTATTGGGTAGGAATTAGAAAATATTAGAGGCTTAAGATATGTGATGAGAATATGTTGTGATGGGTGGTATTTATAGTTGTGGAGAGGGGTGTTTTCTCCTAATTTATTCATTGGTTTATTATTCTAAATCAAGAATATGAATAGTTTGTGATTTATCACTAAATAAATAAAAATAATAATTTTTATTATGATTTAATGGTTATTACATTAGTAGTATCTCAATAAATTCTGTATATAACATTTAATCAATATATACCGAAAAGTATTGTATTTTACTATTCACCAAAATTGTAAGTATTTTAGAAAAATTAGAAAAATTCACCGTAGCCATTTTTTAAGTGGTAGAATTAAAAAAATTAACCCCATTTTATGAAAATAAGTTTATAAATATAAAAAACAATTTATGTAAAATCATCAATTACAAGGAAAATACCAATTTCACAATAATAACCGCTTTAATAAAACTTTGAAAAATTAATTAAGGTCTCATAAAATCATATTATAATTATAAGATAAAAAAAAAAAATTTGTTAATATATTTTATGAAAATAAAAAAAATTATTGAAAATGAATATTTATGTTTATATAAAATATCAACACTTAATCAATAATTTCTAAAACGTTTATTTAGTTGTAGTATTATATAATTATATCATTTTACAATTTTTAATATGCCTTAATTTTATTTATAATTTTATTAATGATTTTACTATTATATTACTAATATTATTATTCCTAAAGGCCACATTACTATTCCAATGTTGATGTTTCTATTTCACTGATATATTTTCTGTAATTTCTAGAAAAAATATATTATTTTACTCATTTTTAATTTATAACGTTTATTTTGTGTTCTCTATGTTATTTTATATGATTTATACTATATTAAATAATCTATTCTAAAATGTAATATATATATTTAATTTAATTTATTTAAGTAGATACATATCATAAAATCTTGGGGTGTTATATATACACCTTCTGATTTATCTTATGCATGGTTATATATATAAGTCATATTTTCCTTATGGGTTTTATGAAAATGTGAAATGTTAGATAAAAATAATGGTTCCCAAATGCTTTCTGTTTTTGGAATATTTCCCAAATAATCTAGATTGGTTAGTGAATATATGTATTCCCACTGACCCTCCCTCTATCCTTTCTAGATGTATAATGGGTAGTGATGTCTGAAAATTTTTATAAGACGATAGGTTGTAAAGATGGAATGTTATAGTTTGTCATATACTCTAACCAACCAACAACTCCATTAATTTAACATAGGTCATATATAGTCATTCTCATTTAATGTTAACTTACTCGAATCATAATCAGATTCTTATATAATCAAATTATTTTATGTCTATGTAATAATAATGTTATTATTCAAATTATATCAAATAAGAGTGGCACATGAGCCTCAACCTAGTTGGTGAGGACTCTTAAGTGCATCCAGACGATGAGGGATAAAATCCAGGAGGAAGAACAATTTTCGGGTACTGTAGTAGTACTATAGCAGGAACTGTAGTATGCACTGTTTGGCACTGTAGTAGATGAGAATTTTCCCCCGTTTGGGTCTTAAGACCACCGATTTGGTCCCCAAGTCATTTAAGGCCTTCGGGCCAGCCAAGACTTCAGGCCAGTAAGGTGTTCGGGCTACCATAAGTGAATATGAAAACCAGACAACCTACAAGGAACAAGCTCTATAAGGAGGATGAACAAGGAGCATTCACCATAGCAGAAGCAAGATAGATTGCAAAAATGAGAGGGTATGGCACCTACCATTGGGACAAGCATGTTCATGCACGGGACATCCTAGTTGAACAACCATATGATTGTGGAGAGTTGATTTAACAATGAAGATGCTAGGGAGAAGTAGTTCCAAGTAGTTAGTCAGGGTTGTATGTAATGTTTGAAGCCTACGGGAAATTAATTAATCTAAGGACAACATGCCATGTAATACTTACATCTACAGGCTTTGTAAGGGTTCCACCTCACCAATTGAAAGGTGAATTTTCAAAAAACAATAACAAATGAAGGCCTTTGGGCCATTAATGTATATATAATAGGATTGAATGTCTATTATAATATTATTATACCCACTCATTATGAATGTGATTGAAAATTTAGTAAAACATAATCCACCTTTTTCAAGCTGATTACCCCTTATTGAATTTGTTCCACAACTGTATCCAGACACTGGCATCTTTATAGGGATGTAATTCATTGGGGAACCTTTAAATCACAACATTACCAAAACATTAACATGTTATCATATACATAGACTTATAAAATGGACATATCTAGAGTGTTTTCACTTGTTTTAACTTATTATCATCACAAAAATAACAACAATAATCCCAAAAATTAACTATACCCCACTCAAATACCCACTATAAGGATCCAACAAAACATTTCATTATTTTACATCATTTTAATCACATAAACATTAAATCTCATATTTCATTTCACAATCCCATGAATGTTAGTTTTAGTGTCTTAACTATAAATAATTATCTTACAATGCTTGTCATTGTTTATCTTTAATCAAACTACACTAAACTCGCCTTCTATACTTATATTATGTTATACTTGTCTTTGTGACATGTGAAATGAATATATAATAAATTAATGTGCTCATGTGATCAGTATTGTAAAATCATTGAAAATTTTTAGAAATGGATAGACCATATGAATATGCGAAAACATGAGAATTTGAAAATTATGATAGTAAAATAATGTGAAACATAAATAATTATTCATAATTCATCATATAAGGAACTGTAATATGAAATGAAAATGCATGTACATGTTATTTTAAAATTAGGAAATCAATAAGAACCCTGGAGCATAATCATATGCTTATAGAATATAAATGTGGTATAACTACAATAAACTGTGGTATTGTTAAATAATAAAAATGTGATCATGTATGTTCAAAATACTATGAAAGTTCTATATGTGATCATTTCTATCTTCCAACATGTGAAAAATTTCCTATGAGGTCAAGTCCATGCAAAAACATGTGAAAAATGTTATATACGATCATGTCCATACACAATCATGTGAAAAAAATCCATATGTGATCTTTTCCATGAACAATATTCCTTTATCATGTGATATAAGGACAAAAAAATGTATTTGAGGGAAATATAGGTCTCATCCTATCAAATAATGACAATCCATACTTATATGTTCCATTTTAACATGAAAACATTCATACATTATTCATCAAATATCTAACCCATGAAAAAGATATGGCTTCCATAATAACACTCTTAGAAAATTCTATAATCCATTAATAGATGGAATATGGATAAGGTCATTAAAAATATCCCCATTGTGAAAAAATGAAGATTATTTGATTATGAAATAAATAAAAAACAATCAATTAAGGTTATATAAAATATCACTTTGGAAAACATGAAGAATAATACGATTTCAAATAAATGGAACTCTTCAAAATGATTTCATTAAAATTTAATAAGTTAATCAGGAAAAACCTTTTTTATTTAACCATTAAAACCAAGAGTTTTATCAAAATGATATTTTCTTAATGAAATAATATTTGAAAAAAAAGAATATATTTTTATCAAAAACATATTCCATTAATATTCTGCTGAAAAAATTATTCTTTAATTTTACAATAAAAATTTCACTTATGAAAAATATATGAATATTACCATTTCCTTTAAAATTCAACAAGAGTATAATAATTTAAAACTATTTTAAAAACATCTAATGGAATCATTTTTAATAAAAATTCATATACTATGATACAAAATATAAATGTGTGGTTAGTAATGGTTTTTTCATTGATATAAAAGAGGATGTTACATTCACATGTAAATTTAATTTTTGAAAATGAAAATTGAATTCATTGAAACATTAAATCTAAAAGAAATCTTAAATAAGAGAGGTTTTGAAAATACATAAAGGATTTAAAACAATAATATACAGTTATAGGTAAAACATTTAATTTAAAAATAATGGAAAAGTAATGGAATATTTTAGAATATATGTTTTGAAAATTCAAATCTGAAAAATAAATTTTATAAAATAAAATTTAAAAGTTGTAATGGAAAATAGTGTGATCACATGAGTCAACAAATATTTATATTTCAAAATAATGAATAAATCAATTTTTTACAATTATAGTCGTAGATATAAAGTAAAACTATCTTTATAAGATATAATATTTTAAAAAAAATCTAGTTAATTGTATATAAATTCATTATAAAAAATATATTCTTGATGAAAACATCATTTTCCCCATAGGGAAAAGAAGGAATATCTTACAAAATGTTAAACATACAAAATAATAAAATATAGAAGAATGATGATCAAGGACAATATCTTAACTAAAATAAAGGAAATTTGAGTAATTCAAATCACTTAAATATTCTATAATTATGTAATAAAGATTCAATTAGAAATGTTTTTATAAGATATGTATTTGAATCATCAACAAGAGATGGAAAATAACACATAAATAAATCTGACTAAAAAATGTTCAAATATTATATAAATTTAGTCCATGATGAACAATGGTATCTAAATATATAATAATTGTGTTTTATATAAAATTCCCTTACCAAAATGGTAATGTATGAATAAGAGGGTTACCATGAAATGGATATCAAAATATCATGAAATGAAAGATATTATTTACACATGAATATAGAGGGGATGTTATGAACTGACAAATCTGGGCCCGACTGTCAGGAAGTAAGTCATGAGTGAGACCCCTAGCTCACCTCCAATAGGCCGATGGCTGTAGACAACCACCATGTTGGAATATCATACACATGGGAGGCCTTATCTGATACTGTATTTATATACATAGACATCTCCAAATACCCACACAATGTCGAAATTTAAATACAAATGAAACCAAAATTCATGTATACATCTATGTACCACCTCCTAATATGACATATATATATGAAATCATAAAAGGACAATAAAAATTCCATTAAAGTGGTAAAAAGTGTAAAATATATTAGAAATAATATTTATATCAAATTATACAATAGGTAAAAACCATGATATTCCTAGATCAACTATTCTCCACCTACTCCTGACTACTCTAAGATATCGTCAAATGGAATGTCACTTATATTCGACACCACAGGTGGTGGAAGATCCCATGTAGGGGAGATATATTTATATCTAGTAGAACACCCTAAAATCAATAAATATAGAACATTAATATAGTAGTAAGGTCATCATCACAAAGGAATTTCAATAATAATATTATCCATAATAATAATATCTATGATATAATCAAATCCCAAATTAGGTTATAAATCTTCCCAGTATCTTAATATCATGTTCAAGGGTATAATCCAATACTCATATGAGTGAACTCACTCCA
Source organism: Viscum album (assembly GCA_963277665.1). Lineage (NCBI taxonomy): Eukaryota > Viridiplantae > Streptophyta > Magnoliopsida > Santalales > Viscaceae > Viscum > Viscum album. Next base: position 1,024,493,692 of record OY728137.1, read on the forward strand.
TTAATCAAATAAAATTGATGGAACTTATCTATAATGTTTTTCTTTTTCTAACTCTCCATGAAGAAGAATTAGATGAAATTCAAAAAAAAGTGATACACATATAAGGGATCTCACAATTGGACTATGAAGAATTCTTGACCGTTTCTAGAATAAACTAGTAAGTAAATGATCAAATATACTAGTGTGTTGGTCATGAAGATTCTTAATACTCCGCCTTGGGCAGAAGATGTTAAATAGGATCACACCCAGAACCACACTGTAGGATTCTTCAACTCTATTTGAGATTTATGCCATATAAGAGACATCATTATATAAACAATATTTAATTCTTCATTGTATAGTTATAGGGATGTGACAAGATAAGGAACACTATAGAAATTTGTAAACCATAAAGATAAAAATTTCATCAACAATTTATTGAAAATTACACGGCATGTATAGGGTATAAAATATATGTCTTTACTACCCTAGGTCTCCCCATGAACTATAGACCCTGATACTATAATCAAGGTTGTTCCCATGTACTCTATTCATTCCCATGTACCTAGTCATGTCTATGTTGAGTCAATAAGGTCTATTTATGACTTATCTATTCCTTCATGTTTGGGGATATTGTTGAGTAAATAAGGTTTCCTTATGAATTTTTCATTCCTTCTTATTTTGAAAATCACAAACACCTAATCTTAAGGAAAATCTCATGTTACACTATGTTTTACATTCACAAGGAATGTTTTTCTTCCCCAAAGAAATTTATCATCACCATGTTTTAAATTGTTCATTTTTGTCAATGTATAAAATTCGGTTTCATATCCAGAACCTCAGAATCATATAATACTTAGATATAAAGAATTCTATTTTCAGGATCTGAATTCAGGTTCTGAGTTCTCTAAATTCATAATTCAAACACTTATGAGTTCCGACTCCTAGTTCTTTTAATTCAAACTCCAAACACTTATGAGTACTAACTCTGAGTACTATGAATTCATACTTTGAACTCTTATGAGTTATGACTCTGCGTTCTCTAAATTCAAACATAAAACTCTTATGAGTTCTGACTCTGATTTCTCTGAATTCAGACTTTGAACTCTTATGAGTTCTACTCTGAACTCTTTGAATTCAGACTCCGAACTCTTCTGAGTTCAGACTCCAAATTCTTGTGAATCTAGATTCTGAATTTTCATGAAATTCAGACTCTGGAATTCTATAAAATTCATGTTCACAATTCCTTGGAAAACAAAATCTGAATATACATATATTATAGACTCCAAATAGTTTTGGGTTACACTAAGAACTTTCATTTTACCTTAAACTCCGAAAAATGAATTTTTGTTAGTAACAATATTTTTTTACTCATGTTTTTGTTATAAAACGATGTCATGCATTCATTTACTAATTCACTATTGTTTGAGTGACATGTGTACTGGTCCCTATGATATTCAAGGAAAAATATGATCACTGGAGGAGGGAGCCGATTGTTGGAGTTGTGCCTATAAATATGAGCTTATTTGAAAGAGCCCGTAATATTGATGAACAAGTTGAAAAATATAGAGATTTCATGTTGTTGAAGTGATTTCTAGAGAGAGAGGATCTTATAAACTCTTATGATTTGTACAGAATGTTTGAGCAACTTGTTCAAACTTTTCTTCTTGCAGAATTGCTTTGTGCAGAGGTGTGATTTCTTTAAAATCAAAGACTTCGGGTTGTGAAGTTTGAGGTACTGATTTCCTTACAAATCGAGGGCTTGTGGGGATAAAAAGACAGATATCGATCTTCAGATTGAGGGATTACCTAGGTTTGGGTAAGATAGAATTTCTTAAAAGTATAAATCAAGGGACCTTTAACCAAGGGTGTTGGTTAGTCTCATCTTTGGGTAAAAAGATTTACTACTTTTTACTTGTAGTGTTTCATTTTTTTTTTCTGTTGTAATTTTTTCTGTTGAGGAAAGTATAACTATCTTATACTTTCTTATACTTTTACTCTATTGAAATAAGATTCTATACACTTTTAGGTAGAATATTCATTGTTGTAAACTATTTTTATGTTTCATTTCCAAAGACACTTTTCAGGAATCAAGAAAATTAGAACTTAGAGGTGTTGTGAATTTTTTTCTATACAAAATTTCATTAAGGAATTTTTAATGTATACAATTCACCCCCACCCTCTTGTATTTTGAGTATCTATAATATAGTTTGATACTACAATCAGTATCATATCTATCATACTATATATCCAACCATTGGTATTAGAGTTCATTTTGGTACTATAGTCTTTCTTGGTATAAGCATTACCCGAGACTCCAGGTAAAAAATTCGTCACACTAGAAAAAATCCAAGAAATAAATGTTGAAGAAAAAGAAGTTGTCGAAGCAGTTGAAGAAGAAGTAGAAATCAGTGGTGACAGCATAGATTTTATTAATCAAGTTAAAGATTTCCATGAGAAGGAATGTCCATCCGAGAAGTTCTCAATCCGAACCCCTGAAGCAGAATCCGCAATGTTGGATACACCTGTGAAAGATGTCAAAGGAGAGGATAAGAAGGGAGAAGATGAAGCGAATAAGCTCTATGATGAAGAAAGTTATAGTCATGACTTCATTCATCCTAAGTATATTAAGACAAGAGCTGGTAAAGAATACATAAATAAAGATAAGATTGTTCAGTTGTTAGACAATAAACATAAATCTCCGGATGAGGAATCCATTCCATTAACCAATAAGGTTAAACAAGTGGTTGTTGATACACCTACTAAAGTTTTTATAAAGAAGAAGCAATCTAGTGGATACTCAAAGAGGAACTTTTCTGAGGAAGAGAAAGATCCCTCACCAAGAAAAGTTTCAGATTCAAAATCAGCATCCCTTGGACATGATTTCGTTGTTCAGTCATTGAAGAATCTTGTTGGGACTATTCCGATTTTTCCAAGCATAGACTCTAGATGCCAGATGCTTCAACACACACCAAATCAGAGATAGGATTCTATATCCATGGTGATGGATAAGTGTGTAAATCTTTAAGATGATTTCAAGAATTTCTTTATTAACTACGATTCCCAAAAAAAAGTATTACAATAAAACAGTTGGTATGTCAATGAATACAGTTGAAGATTTTAGAGAACTTGTTGAGTTCAAAGATGGTGTCCAGGAGGATTTTGACAATGAAGATTGCAAGATCATGGATCTCATGAGTAGCATTGAGAAAAAGCTAACGCTTGAGCAGAATACTCAGATGCAAGAAGTAAAAGATATAAATGGAAATAAATACTCAGTTTCTCAATTTTGGAAGAGAGAAAGGGATCTTTGGAGTGAGACTGAAGAAACTCTTGTCAAGAAGGAAGAATTCCTAAATGCTCAGGCAGAGGCTTTTAAGGCTCTGGAAGATAAAATCAAAGACATAGAGAAGATAGCTGAGGATCACGGACATATTCTCAAATAAGCAGAGGAAGATCATAAGGATCTCAAAAGTCTTAAGGCAATAGTGAAGAAGCTAATTCTCAAGGAAAATGAAGGATGATATTGCTTAAATCTGTTTTTTTTGTTGTATTCTGTTGCCTATACAAATTATTCCCATCAAAATTAAATGTTTGGTTTCATGTCTATTGGATTTGTTGTACTAATATTTCAGGTACCATAATTTCCTTTTCATTCCCTCAAATTATTTTTTAAACATCACAAAGGTGGATAAAGGAAAAATAATTCAATGAAAAGAAGAAATATCCCTACGTAAGGGGGATTTTATCTAAGGGGAGTTTTCATTACAAAGCTTTTTGTATTCAAGATATTGAAAAATATCATTCCAGAGTTCTAGAATACAATCCTTAGTATTGAAAATCCTAAGGGGGAGATAGTCGTATTCATCATTTCCCATGTGATAAGGGAGATATGTTTTTTTTTAAAGTATAGAAAAATATTTTCTAATTCCTTATATTCTTTTATATAAGGATGTTTGTGTTTTCCAAAAGCGAATGATTTTTTAATCAATAAGATCTCCATATGACTTATCCATTCCTTCATGTATGGTGATATTTTTGAGTCAATAAGGATTCCATATTAATTTTTCATTCCTTCTTGTTTTCAAAATCATGAACATGTAATATTAAGGAAAATCTCATTTTACCCTATGTTTTACTTTCATAAAGAACATTATCATTCCGCAAGTAAATTTATCCTTACCATGTTTATCATTGTTCATTTTTGACTATGTATAAAATTTGGTTTCATATCCAAAACCTAGGAATCATATAATACTTAGATATAGAGCATTCTGTTTTAAGGATCCAAATTTTGGTTCCAAGATCTCTGAATTCAGACTCTAATCTCTTATGAGTTCAGACTCTGGGTTCACTGAATTTAGATTCTGAACTCTTATGTGATCCGACTTTGAGTTCTCTAAATTTAGACTCTGAACTCTTATGACTTCTGACTCAATGTTCTTTGAATTCGGACTCCAAACTCTTAAGATTTCTAACTCCGAACTCTCTGAATTTAGACTCTAAACTCTTTTGTGTTCAGTATCCAAATTCTTGTGAATGTAGATTCCGAATTTTCTTGAAATTCAGACTCTAGAATTCAATAGAATTCAGGTTCTGAATTCCTTGGAAAATTGAATCTAAATATACATGTATTATAAAATCTGAATAGTTTTTTGTTAGACTTTGAACTTTTATTTTTTCTTACACTCCGAATAATGAATTTTCGTATCTATAGTTTTGTTTTCATGTGTTTTAGTTATAAAATGATGTCATTAATTCCGTTACTGACTGAACATTGGTTGAGTGAAACATGTACATGTCCCTCCAAAATTCAATTAAAAAAATGACCCTTGGTGGAGGGAGCCGACCGTTGGAGCTGTGCCTATAAATAGGCGCTCATTTGAAAGAGCTCTGAAATATGATGAAGAAGTTGTTCAATCTAGATCTTACATGCTACTGAAGTGATTTCTAGAGAGATAGGATCTTATAAACTCTTATTCATAATGCATAATGTTTGAATGGCTTGTTCAAACTTTGCTTCATGCAGAATTGCTTCATGCAGAGGTGTGATTTCCTTAAAATTGGAGACTTCGGGTTGTGAAGTCAGAGGTGCCGATTTCCTTACAAATCGAGGGCTTTCTTGGATAGAAATATAGATAAGAATCTTAGGATTGAGGGCTTACCTGGTTTTTGGTAAGATATACATTCTTGAAAGTATAAATTAAGGGTCTTTTATCCAAGTTTGTTGGATACCCTACTATTTGGGTTAAAATATTTACTAGTTGTTACTTGTAGTGTTTCAATTTTGTTTTCCGTTGTAATTTTGTTTGTTGGGGAAAGTATAACTATGTTACACTTCTTTATACTTCATATCTGTTTAAATAAGATACTATATTTTTTATGGTAGAATCTTTGTTTTTGTAAAAATTTGTTAAGTTTCATTTCCAGAGTATCTTTTTTGGAATCATGCAAATTAGTAGAACTTTGAGGTGTCGTGAATTTGTTTCTATAAAAAAATTCATTAAGGAATTTTTAAAGTATAAAATTCACCCCCTCTTGTATATTGAGTACCTACACGATAGTGTGATACTACAATTAGTACGATATCTATCATACTATCAATCCAACAGTCTAGGATCCTACCGTTATCTATGTACGAGGTTGTGACCATGTACTCTGTTCTCACCCATATACCAGGTCATGTATGGGTTCTTGTCTATGTTTGAGTAGCTAGTCATTATTGTTTACAATTTTAATGTCTTTTTACCTGGTAGTTTCTATGCTTATGTGCCCGAGGGATACACAACAATGCACTATTCATTTGTAACCCTACGATAGTCGTTTTCTATAGGGTGTGTGATATTTTATTTCTCTGAAACTCTATTTGGTACAATCAGGGGACTAGACATTGTGTGTTATCTAGGTTAGATGTCACGTATGTATAAATTTCAAATAATATATATAATTATTCATGCATATAAACCCACCAACATTTTCTTATATTACACCGCTAAATCAACTATTAAATATCAATTTGGTCTTGACCAAGACTTATTGTTTCAAGTGACCAGATCTCATCTACCAAATCCACATAGGAAACATCTTCCATAGTCCTGCATCATCAAAATGTCAATACAGAAGAACTATGAGTCTCTAATCCAAATATTAATCAACTATAGTCATTTTTCACATCATTCAATCCATGAATACTGAATAAGAACCTTTGGTAATGATCCATTGTCCGAACGAATTATTTTTAAATGATCGTTCATCAAGAATTTGTTGAACTTCCATCCAAAATTAATACAGATTACCAGTGTGAAAAGAACTGTATGAGAAAGTCAAAAAAATGAAAGTGAAAAAACACATACATTGTTTTGGTTGTCTTATATTTATTGATAGATAATCAATAAATGCAATGAATAATTAAATCAATATCAATAACCAAATCTAGGAAGATAATGGCATCCACTGCAATGAAACATTGTTCTAAAAATCTATTCTTATTAGCTTAATAGATCTATGCTCGACATGGGATAATAATATAAGATTTATATTAATAAAAAAAATATCCCAAAATTGATTTTATAAAAATATTTAATGAATAATGGTCTTATGTTTCTATGATTTATGAGATCCAAGAACGCCTTTGGCATACTGATCAGAGCACCATAATCATTTGTTTCTCATCCAAGAGATCCCCTCCATAGTCTAATCTCATGTACATAGTGTTATACGGATAAACATATGGTTTTTCCATAATTGGTATGAAGTGGTAAAGTTTACGAAAGATAAATAAAATAATTATAAATATTATTATTTTATTTATTTATGTGTATAATATTTTTCCCATGAAATCTCTTCATCAATGTACCCAATAATGACATTGATTATTGTATGACTAGGGTAAATCCAATATTTTAGATTCAATGGTGGTATAATATTTCATATATGAGACTCTAATTTTGTTTTAGTCAATAATTTTTCATTAAATATGAACATATTATATAATATATTTATTATATTTATTATAACAGTATCGATCCTCCTTATGCCCTAAAATTCCATGATGACTAAGTTCCTAAACTCGAATATGTTCTAGATATTATTCCAATGTTTTATAAGGGAACAAATCATTTATATTAAACCCTCCAATGGAATTTTCATCCTAAAAAAACATAATCCAATTCGAGTATATATACTTCATATTTTTCTCCCACACACAAGTTCGCTCTGAATGATTTTTGTGCTGCTACCAGACATGCACCAAAAGAATCACTCACCCAGGAAGGATCATCTCCTACTGATCTATGGTATCCCAAAAGTATTCTAAAAAGGTATCCATATCATCTATGTTTCTAAAACTTATTTGGTAACATGTTATGGGTTATTCACATACCTTCTTACCTATGAATCATTTAATGGAGTTAGTTCACTAGAAGAAACTACATTTTACATTTTATTACAAGTATATTAAAATAATTGAATATTACTAAAAATATCATATCACATATTGATTATTCTTCTTCATAACAAAAACATAATAATGAAATTGAGTATATGTCACATTTATAAATTAATATAAGTTCACAGATATGATGTGAACCATGAGGTTTTATGATGATATATATTAAATTTAGTTCTATAGTTGGATATATACCTATGATAGGGAACATAGTGTATAGACTATTAACTTTAAGTACTCATAAGAAGATGAGGGTTCCTCTCGCGAATTTTTCAATTTGAAATCCTATATATGGGAGATTATGATAATATACCCTCCATAAGAAATTCTGAATTTTTGGTGTCATTGTGTATTCTTAACTAAAAGCACTTGAAATGACCCTTAGACATTAATATTATTATTAGTGCTTGTTAACAAGAAAAATTGATTTATTTCATAAACCATGAGGATAACAGTTCATGATGAATTTTGATACGTAGGATACATCATGAAAGAAATTTTATAATTATTCAAGTAGATGATGTATTTTCCCTTCCATATTTGTGGTAGTTTATATCTCTGACCTCTAAATGATATATAATCATGTAACGACCCGAAATTTTTTAAATAAATTTTGTTTCCTAATTTTATGTGTTATTGTTATACTCAACAAAAATGTTTTATTTGATAAACATGATTATAATTAAAATGAGATCAGTGGGTTTTGACTATTATATAACCATCGGTCAACATGACCGCTGTGAACAAAATGTTTTGATTATTGTCTCTAAATATAAGTAATCTTGGTTAATTATTATAGAAAAAAGATTAGATGGCCTCACCTAGTAGTCTTGGACCGATCGAAGCCCATCTAACAGAGCTTGGGAAGGAGGTAGCACCACTGGGCTTTGCTCTAGATCAAATCCAAGCCGAACTTCATCATGTGAAGCTGGAATGAAATCGCCTTCGTGAGAAGTTCAAACTGAAAGAAATTACTACTCGGGCAATGTTGACTGAGCCGCCCCAAGCTTCTATCACCCTAGCACACCTTACACTTAGGTCCTATGTTGGTATTATAAGGGGTTATTTAACGAGACCGTAACTACCTTGTGTAATCCTTGTTTTAAATAAAAATTGGGATTTCTTCTTATGATAAAGTTTATGAATTTTGAAATGACCGGATAAATATAGTATGCATATTTTTTGATGAATTTTAGAAAAAGGATATTTTAAATATGTTTATGTAAACCCTAAATAATTAAAAATGTGTAATGATTTTCAAAAAATGGTCTTCTGCAATTATGTTCAGAACTAAATTTAGAGTCTAATAAGATCAACTTGATTTTTGATGAATACTAAATTATGAATAGTGATTTTATGATTAGGATTAGTAATATGACCAAATGGATTAGTAATCTCACTTAAAGAAAGTTTTAAAATAATCTAGGCACCGTGATTAAGTAATGTGATTCAATAAAATAGTTAAATAACGGTTTCATTAATTATTATTCAAGTATTAGTTTTTTCGGGTGAATAGTGTTTTTTAATTAAAAATTTAATTAAAAATAATTAGAAAATTATTTTTATAAAAATGACTTTATTTTTGAACTCAGAGCATCGATATTATGTTATGGTAATTTTTGGCGTTTTTTCTGAAAAAAATGAATTTTCGATGAATAGTGTTTTTATTTAAAAATTAAATTAAAAATATTTAGAAAATTATTTTTATAAAATGGATTTCATTTTTGAAATCAGAGCATTGATATTTGGTTAATGTGAAATTTTGGGATTTTTCTGAGAAAGTTGAATTTTCAGTGAATAGTAAAAATACAGTTTTAGGGTTTTGGTGTGTTTAATGACATCATAACGGTGTCATGATGCTGTCATGAGATCTTTTGAGGGTTGGCCGGCCAAGGGTGATGAATTATTGTTTTGGGGGCCCCATGTGGCCTAACTCCATGATAAATGACAAGGGAGAGCCCATGGGTTTGAGAAAAGCACATGTGAGGTGTCCCTTGGCCATTAATGCCTTGTCCCCTCACTTTCCCTATAAATACCAAGCCCTCCTCTCATCCATTCGACTCACCACTCATTCCCAACGAATTTCTGGTCTCATTACTTCCCAAGGAGTCCTCCCAAGGTGCCCCCAAGCCCTCAAGGTCCCAACCTTTGAGGTTTAAGAGTTACATTTTAAGGTAAGGGATCCGACCTCTCTCTTTCTTTTCAAGTAATCTCTTTTATGTCTTTTCTTTTATACTCCATGTTCTTATGTTTGAGGATGTTATTTTATATTCACACTACTGCCTATTTCATGTTCATATGATGAGAGACCCCCCCTTGCTCTCATCAATTCGTTTTAAGAATGTTTAAGTGGCGCCGTTAGGCTGCCGAATTTTTAAGGGATTCTTTCACCTTCCTCGTTTTCAAGTTCTATTTTCATTCAAGTCTTTCATGTTCCTTTTTGTTATATTAGGGTATGATCTCTATATATACCATACTGGAATCATATGTTCATATGATGAGAGACCCCATTTGATCTCTTCAATTCAGTATTTTGATGTTATAAGTGGCGCCGTTAGGCTGCCGAATTTTTAAGTGGTTCTTCACCCTTCTCGTTTTGATGTTCTACTTTCATGTCAATTATTTCAAGTTCCTTTTTGTTATATTGGGGTATGATCTCTATATATATCATACTGGACTCTTATGTTCATATGATGAGAGACCCCATTTGATCTCTTCAATTCAGTATTTTGATGTTTTAAGTGGCGCTGTTAGGCTGCCGAATTTTTAAGTGGTTCTTCACCCTTCTCGTTTTGAAGTTCTACTTTCATGTCAATTATTTCAAGTTCCTTTTTGTTATATTGGGGTATGATATCTATATATATCATACTGGACTCTTATTTTCATATGATGAGAGACCCCATTTGATCTCTTCAATTCAGTATTTTGATGTTTTAAGTGGCGCCGTTAGGCTGCCAAATTTTTAAGTGGTTCTTCACCCTTCTCGTTTTGAAGTTCTACTTTCATGTCAATTCTTTCAAGTTCCTTTTTGTTATGTTGGGGAATTATCTCTATATCTATCATACTGAACTCTTATGTTCACATGATGAGAGATCCTATTTGATCTTTTCAAATCATTTTTTTAGGTTTAAGTAACGCCGTTAGGCTGCCGAACTTTCACAAGAGAAATCTAATTTTTTTTCTTCCTTCCATGTTTTTCATTTCAAATGGTATGTCCTTTAAATCTCATTGCCATGATCATGTATCCTTCTTATTCTATCCATGTACTATTTGATGGGCCATTTATGAATGTTTGACCCATTTTACCTCTCTTTTAATGTCTTCTAAAACCTCGGAACATTGCCGTTATGCTGCAGAATTTCTGTCTCAAAATGTCTATCTCTTTTTCTAAAGTCCTTTTATTTTATTAAGTGAATACTAAAAGATCTTTCTTCTAAAGGGGTATTCACATATATACCAAAATTTTCTATTTTAAATTCTGGGATTTACATACATGAGACCCACCTTCCTTTTCTGTGGGTTTTAAAGTGATATAAAGATCATGTCTTTAAAGCAGTTTTTAAAAAAAGTTATGATTATGAAATGAAACCCATTTCCTTTATGCTATATGGGTTATTTATGAAATGTTTGATGATGATATATATGGCTCACATGATAATAAAGGAAAATTTAAGGGTGCGCCCTGATAGCGCTCCAATGCATTGGGTAATGATGTAACCACTAGAGATTACAATTTTCACGATACCTTGGTGAATAACCTTGGTAATTTTAAAATGACACCTTGGGGATGGACCTTGGTGATATGTTCATGATTGTCTATGTTAAATGATGTAGCCACATCTTCAAGTTATGAAAAAGTTTTATTTTTATTATGATATGCCTCATGATTTCATTTTCATGCATTAAAGTTCTTTTCATGACTTTATTGATGTATCTCAAGTTCATATGTAAAATGTTTCACTTGTTTCCCTTGCTGGGACTTCTGCTCACCCTTCCTTTTTATGTATGTACCCAGGTTATGAGATGCAGTAATGAGCCTAGGGTTAACATGAGGAGAAGCCTTTCAAGTGTTTAAGAAGAATGTTTTTTTTTGTTTCATGTTTTATGTTCCTTGTTTCCAAGACACTAAACCTTAAAGATCCTCAGTTCCGTGTAATGGAATGAAAAGTTATGTTATAAAAAGATGGGATGCTATAGTTGGTATCAAAGGATGGTTTAGTTATTTGTGGAAATTAGGATATGAAAACTCTAGGAGGAACCCTATAGAAAAGTTTAATATAGGAAATCTTCCTGGTATTTTGGTGAGTATTGAGTAAGGGGTTGCCAAGCAAATACATCCCTGTCTGGATACGAGCAGGTAGAGGTGGCTCTGGCACAGATGTACATAGGGGTAAAACCCGAAAACACCGCTTTGAGCTAGACTCGAACGGGAACTGGTACATGACAACGGGCCTTGCTGCACTCTTGGTTACGACACTCCCGGGGGATATGCTTTGGTAAATTCATAAGCTTGGTATGAACCATTGTTAAAGGAACAAAGATAAAATAAAATGAAGGTTCACATAAGAATATATGATCATTCATATCCTAGATGGGAACCTAGGAGATCACAAGTTAGGGTATAACTTTCATATACAAGTTATCCTTATATGCTTTCAGTTCCTTTTCATGATTATTAGCTAAGTACTTAGGCCCCTAATTATGCTTTCTCTTCTTAGTTAATGGTGGGAAATGGAAGAACATGTTCCGACAACCAATGTGATAGGAAATGCGACGATTTTCGTATTAATATGACAGGGATGATTAGGGGATTAAAATATGATTATTATTTTGGAAGACGTTCCTTATTTTGGGAACCATATTTGATCGAGGTAAATAGATTACTACGGTATTTTCATTGAGGAGTAAGGTTGACTTATATTTTGAAGAATCGATGAATTTAAGGTGAATTTATAGTAATTTAGGTTACTTATGGGAATGACTAACCTATCTTGGGTAAGATATGTTTAGGTTAGCTACTTTTTTATAAGATGTTAGGAGTGGTTGATGTTGTCTGGAGATGAACAATGAAGTTGTTTTGGAAGACTATGTTATCAAATCCTTATTGTATTTGGGTTTCAATCTTAGTTTGGTTTGTTTTGAGGAATTTTAAGGACCGTTATTTATGGAATGGTCTATGATGAACTTTGGGTAGTACCATGGAACTTTGATGATTTAAAAGTAGTTTCCATTCCTATGGGATTCTTTCTTTTTGAAGAGTTGTTTTACCTTAACCTTTCTGTTTTTGGGATAATGTTTAAAGATAGAAGAAATAGATAGTTAATCTTTTGTAGATTATGTGATTCTATAGAAGATGATTCTTGTGCATTTATGAGACCAAGTGTTTTTGAATTCTCATCATTTGGAGAAAAGATTAGTGTTGGTAGGGACTTGTTAAAGGATGAAACTCTACTTGAAGGTAGGTATATTTTCTTATGTTTTGTTCTATGTAGTAAATGAAATACTCAAAATTATGAAAAGAAACGTAAAACAAAAATGTTGTTGGTTTACGTTTCCTACTAGGTAATCAAAGACCGTTTACACACATCATAAGTTTGGGATTTTCTCATGGTTAACTTTCTCCTAATCATGTTCTCTATCACTCTCCCTCAGAACGTGACCCTTTGTTTTTTCCTCCATGTCCATGTTTTCCTACAAGGAACCCTAGTGTGGGTTAACTCGGGTGACCATTGTACTTCCCTTTCTTTATTTTAAAGTAATAGTTTTACTGACTCCTTTTCCGATGTGGGACTTTCAATGAAATTTAAAAACCCAATTTTAAAATTGCGAGGACGCAATTTCTTAAGGGGGGAAGATTGTAACGACCCGAAATTTTTTAAATAAATTTTGTTTCCTAATTTTATGTGTTATTGTTATACTTAACAAAAATGTTTTATTTGATAAACATGATTATAATTAAAATGAGATCAGTGGGTTTTGAATATTATATAACCATCGGTCAACATGACCGCTGTGAACAAAATGTTTTGATTATTGTCTCTAAATATAAGTAATCTTGGTTAATTATTATAGAAAGAAGTTTCGATGGCCTCACCTAGTAGTCTTGGACCGATCGAAGCCCATCTAACAGAGCTTGGGAAGGAGGTAGCACCACTGGGCTTTGCTCTGGATCAAATCCATGCCGAACTTCATCATGTGAAGCTGGAACGAAATCGCCTTCGTGAGAAGTTCAAACTGATAGAAATTACTACTCGGGCAATGTTGACTGAGCCGCCCCAAGCTTCTATCACCCTAGAACACCTTACACTTAGGTCCTATGCTGGTATTATAAGGGGTTATGTAACGAGACTGTAACTACCTTGTGTAATCCTTGTTTTAAATAAAAATTGGGATTTCTTCTTATGATGAAGTTTATGAATTTTGAAATGACCGGATAAATATAGTATGCATATTTTTTATGAATTTTAGAAAAAGGATATTTTAAATATGTTTATGTAAACCCTAAATAATTAAAAATGTGTAATGATTTTCAAAAAATGGTCTTCTGCAATTATGTTCAGTACTAAATTTAGAGTCTAATAAGATCAACATGATTTTTGATGAATACTAAATTATGAATAGTGATTTTATGATTAGTATTAGTAATATGACCAAATGGATTAGTAATCTCACTTAAAGAAAGTTTTAAAATAATCTAGGCACCTTGATTAAGTAATGTGATTCAATAAAATAGTTAAATAACGGTTTCATTAATTATTATTCAAGTATTAGTTTTTTCGGGTGAATAGTGTTTTTTAATTAAAAATTTAATTAAAAATAATTAGAAAATTATTTTTATAAAAATGACTTTATTTTTGAACTGAGAGCATCGATATTATGTTATGGTAATTTTTGGGGTTTTTTTCTGAAAAAAATGAATTTTCGATGAATAGTGTTTTTATTTAAAAATTAAATTAAAAATATTTAGAAAATTATTTTTATAAAATGGATTTCATTTTTGAAATCAGAGCATTGATATTTGGTTAATGTGAAATTTTGGGATTTTTCTGAGAAAGTTGAATTTTCAGTGAATAGTAAAAAATACAGTTTTAGGGTTTCGGTATGTTTAATGGCATCATAACGGTGTCATGATGATGTCATGAGATCTTTTGAGGGTTGGCCGGCCAAGGGTGATGAATTATTGTTTTGGGGGCCCCATGTGGCCTAACTCCATGATAAATGACAAGGGAGAGCACATGGGTTTGAGAAAAGCACATGTGAGGTGTCCCTTGGCCATTAATGCCTTGTCCCCTCACTTTCCCTATAAATACCAAGCCCTCCTCTCATCCATTCGACTCCCCACTCATTCCCAACGAATTTCTGGTCTCATTACCTCCCAAGGAGTCCTCCCAAGGTGCCCCCAAGCCCTCAAGGTCCCAACCATTGAGGTTTAAGAGTTACATTTTAAGGTAAGGGATCCGACCTCTCTCTTTCTTTTCAAGTAATCTCTTTTATGTCTTTTCTTTTATACTCCATGTTCTTATGTTGGAGGATGTTCTTTTATATTCATCCTACTGCATATTTCATGTTCATATGATGAGAGACCCCCCTTGCTCTCATCAATTCGTTTTAATAATGTTTAAGTGGCGCCGTTAGGCTGCCGAATTTTTAAGGGATTCTTTCACCTTCCTCGTTTTCAAGTTCTATTTTCATTCAAGTCTTTCATGTTCCTTTTTGTTATATTGGGGTATGATCTCTATATATATCATACTGGACTCTTATGTTAATATTATGAGAGACCCCATTTGTTCTCTTCAATTCAGTATTTTGATGTTTTAAGTGGCGCCGTTAGGCTGCCGAATTTTTAAGTGGTTCTTCACCCTTCTCGTTTTGAAGTTCTACTTTCATGTCAATTATTTCAAGTTCCTTTTTGTTATATTGGGGTATGATCTCTATATATATCATACTGGACTCTTATGTTCATATGATGAGAGACCCCATTTGATATCTTCAATTCAGTATTTTGATGTTTTAAGTGGCGCCGTTAGGCTGCCGAATTATTTAAGTGGTTCTTCACCCTTCTCGTTTTGAAGTTCTACTTTCATGTCAATTATTTCAAGTTCCTTTTTGTTATATTGGGGTATGATCTCTATATATATAATACTGGACTCTTATTTTCATATGATGAGAGACCCCATTTGATCTCTTCAATTCAGTATTTTGATGTTTTAAGTGGCGCCGTTAGGCTGCCAAATTTTTAAGTGGTTCTTCACCCTTCTCGTTTTGAAGTTCTACTTTCATGTCAATTCTTTCAAGTTCCTTTTTGTTATGTTGGGGAATTATCTCTATATCTATCATACTGAAATCTTATGTTCACATGATTAGAGATCCTATTTGATCTTTTCAAATCCTTTTTTGTTGAGGTTTAAGTAACGCCGTTAGGCTGCCGAACTTTCATAAGAGAAATCTAATTTTTTTTCTTCCTTCCATGTTTTTCATTTCAAATGGTATGTCCTTGAAATCTCATTACCATGATCATGTATCCTTCTTATTCTGTCCATGTACTATTTTATGGGCCATTTATGAATGTTTGACCCATTTTACCTCTCTTTTAATGTCTTCTAAAACCTCGGAACATTGCCGTTATGCTGCAGAATTTCTGTCTCAAAATGTCTATCTCTTTTTCTAAAGTCCTTTTATTTTATTAAGTGAATACTAAAAGCTATTTATTCTAAAGGGGTATTCAAATATATACCAAAATGTTCTATTTTAAATTCTGGGATTTACATACATGAGACCCACCTTCCTTTTCTATGGGTTTTAAAGTGATATAAAGATCATGTCTTTAAAGCAGTTTTTAAAAAAAGTTATGATTATGAAATGAAACCCATTTCCTTTATGCTATATGGGTTATTTATGAAATTTTTGATGATGATATATGTGGCTCACATGATAATAAAGGCAAATTTAAGGGTGCACCCTGATAGCGCTCCAATGCATTGGGTAATGATGTAACCACTAGAGATTACAATTTTCACGATACCTTGGTGAATAACCTTGGTAATTTTAAAATGACACCTTGGGGATGGACCTTGGTGATATGTTCATGATTGTCTATCTTAAATGATGTAGCCACATATTCAAGTTATGAAAAAGTTTTATTTTTATTATGATATGCCTCATGATTTCATTTTCATGCATTAAAGTTCTTTTCATGACTTTATTGATGTATCTCAAGTTCATATGTAAAATGTTTCACTTGTTTCCCTTGCTGGGCCTTCTGCTCACCCTTCCTTTTGATTTATGTCCCCAGGTTATGAGATGCAGTAATGAGCCTAGGGTTAACATGAGGAGAAGCCTTTCAAGTGTTTAAGAAGAATGTTTTTTTTTCATGTTTTATGTTCCTTGTTTCCAAGACACTAAACCTTAAAGATCCTCAGTTCCGTGTAATGGAATGAAAAGTTATGTTATAAAAAGATGGGATGCTATAAATCATCCCATTAAGTCCATGGTCCTGGGGTAATGATGTTTATTTCATATATATAATGAAATTGGTATTATGAATATTTGTTGATATAAAATGTGAGAAACCCTATTGTCTGGATATTTATACACCTAGATTATATTTCACGAAGACCATTTTTTGTGGTTTTTGATGTTGTGACATTAAGTTAATTCCCTTAGGTTCCTTCACCCATTTATAGATAATAATATTTGGAAATTTAAATTCCATTCTAGTGCTAATGAAAAAGAATAATAGAGGGTCACGCAGAACAAGTTTTTGTTGACATCGATAACGTTTTTATATGAATTAAATCATTGGAATAAATGTTATTCGCATTTTAGAGGGATAGTTTTATTCACCTTTTATTGATCACTAATATTCACATTGAATTAAATAATTATTTATTAATTAAAAAAGTAATATATTTAATTACATGAATATGTAATATTTTTTATTGGATTATGAATTAAATATTTATTTTATTCATGGAATATTTAATTAATATTATTTCTATTGTTTGTGAAAAAATATTTATTTATGTGAATTAAATAATTATTTGTGTATTTATTAAATTCTCACAAGTTCATCTGGACCATGATTGATTTTATTGATAAATATAAATAAAAAAACAAGAAAAATAATGTTTATTATTGGGAGAGTTAGTGCATACCATAAAATAATAACAATATTATTATTATTATATGTAATGGGATTTAATAAAGATTATAATATAATTTAATGGCCTTTAGGAAATATAATAATATTTTAACATAAACCCTTGATTTATAAATAGATTGATATGTCTATTATATATTTTTACAAAAATGTTGAGGATACATAATCATTTCTCAAAATGGATTTCCCTCCCTCTCTCTAAAATTACACCTCTCTTCCGCTCAAGGATGAGAAGACCTCTTTCAATACTGAAGGATATTAGAGAAATATAAAGGAAAAATGAAAGAAGTTTAATTCACTATTCTAATACCCAAAAACTAATTGTATTCTCATCGAGATCAATGTAGTGTGGGTAGATCACTATTAGAGGGATTCTACACTTGATTCCATAGAATGGAAAAAAGGTAATCTAATAGTTTTTTGAAAGATCAACAATTTAATCAAAGTAATCATCCTAAGATGAGGTATTATTTATCCTAATATAAATAAATTTACTATAAATTTTACTTGAAAAATCATCCCTCAAGGTTTTATGAAATACTAAATTAAAATAAATTTTAATTTAATTCCCACAAAAGCACTTCTACTACGCCTAGAACCGACAAGTCGTATCAAAGAGGACATATTTTAAATTTATAATTATTTATTTGATTTTTGATCAATAGGCACAATAGTGGTTGAATATTTCATTACATATTAATTTTTTTATTAATTTGATTTCAATTAACACTTTGAAGACATATTAATCATGTTTTCTCAATGTTTCATTTTCATAAAAGATTAATCTCAGATGAATAATGGATGAATATTATAGTAGGAAGTGTCAAGGTTCTTTCCAGATAGCATTTGAATACATGGTGTATAGGAATAATATACAGCGTGTACCAAATTGAACAACACCTGGCCATGTCACGACATAAAGAACATGGGAAAAAGTAAATTCCAAGTGTGGTATTTATTTCACAACAAATTTCTACTGAGCTAACTATAAGCGTGGTTTTTTCAAATTACATGGTGTGTATAAGGCATAAATATAATGTGGTTTACATGGGTTAGAAGTGAAATATTCAAAATATATGCATCCATTATACATGGTTAAACTATATGAGACTGATATACTAGAGAATTAATCATATATAGAAACTATATTCAGTGTACATCACATGTATATCATCATTTCCAAAATATAAAATACATTTTGATCCATTATGTGATTTAAGAGGACACATAACATAAGAAATACATGATGTGTAGCTAATTTGTACATTTCCTATAGTCATGATTGAAAAACACAATGAATTATTATGAGGGTTGCGTAGACACATGAGAAGTGTAAATCCTGATGTGATCTATCTTGTACGAACTGTGTAGTCCAGCTGAGGTACATGACCAAATCCTCATGTTTGTAATTGAGTACATGATAACTGAGGTAAAAGGCTTATAATTGGTAATTATATGTATTGTAGTATCCCAATTAGTGGTAAATTATTTTACCTTAGATTGACACTTTCAACATTAAACCCCTATTTTAGTTATTTTTATTAGTTTTATAGAATATTTAACAATAGTTTTAAATAATTTCATATGCTCAATTAATGTATTGTAATAAATCTATGAATATTGGTTCTATCATTTATTTTTTCTGAATACCAATAATGATCAATGTCTCTAAATGGATTCAGATGGTAATTACGATGAAATATAATTAACTAAATGATTTAGTAATTGATTAACAGAAACGTTATTATCTTAATAAATAATAGTGAACAAGAGTGATAGTTAACAATTTTTACATCATCATATTCATTTAATGTGTAGGAACATTCGTGATATTTTCCATGACTTATGTATGCGATGGAATTATTTAATTTAATTTATTATCTGGGTTAGAAATTATATAATATTAAATTAAATATGATGGTCTGTGTGTCATCCCACTATCCATTATTTTGTAGGACCTACAAGTACATGGTTATTTCTATAATCCCCATTATCTAATCCCTTGGTTCCTTACACATAATTTTGATTTATATATACATGTAATTAATGGTGTATTTCAAGTTACATAGAGGTGGTTCAAGAGGGAATGATAATGATGCAAACTCAGGTGATGCAAATGGGTATAGGTGGAATATTGTAACACATTCCAAGATCACCACAATGAATTTTCCCCTATGTTAATGTTTTATTTATTATCTGCTCAATAAATAACCTAATATATATTCTCATGATCAGGTCATTAATTACTTATTGATTTCTGGCTTATGCATATTTTATTTTATGGATGCAAGATCATTATCACAAAAATAAAATCATTAATATGAAAATATGCAATTTAAATAAAAGTACTATGTGTAAATGGTTATCCAACATTTTTAAATAAATAAATAATATCTAATTAATATGAAAATTTAATTTAAAAGAATAAAAAATATAAAATTTATGCATAATAAAGAAAAAACATTCATTTTAATATTAATTCAAAGATCCTTCCATCATAAAATTATGATAAACATGTAGTTTATGTGACAATTTATCCTTTGTCATAGGAATTTTTAATTATTAGTAAGTCTAAACTAAGATATTTTGATGACTTATAAAAATTTCTTTTGGTTTTTATTTCCTCTTTCTATCCAACACAAATTTGAAGGAATGTTTTGAGAAAATATGAGTTAGGGTTTCTTGATTGTGGATTTCACTCTGTGGATCAAGGAGCTACAGGAATGTGGTTGAAAATCCACCCTACCTAAATATATTCTAGTAATTTTTGTGGACTCTCAATTGATTATAAAAAAATTAAATATGGATCTATTATACTAGAATTCCATAGAAACTAGACATTCCATATTCAATAATTATTTCTATTGAGACATCAAAAAATAATAGGAGAAACAATAAAATTAATTATTGTTACTTTTCACATAATTGGTAGTAAATTAAGGTATTAAAAATATGTTTTAATTGTTATATAAATCATAATGAAAAACCTTGAATACAGTGAGATCATTCCTTAAATCATGTTATATCTCAACAAAAACAAAATTCCTGATATGGTTCAGTCATTTATGTGATTAAATATTATAATTTTTTATTACTTATTGGAATCCCCTATTCCTGTTATTCTACCCCAGTAGCTGAGAAAAGGAAAATAGGATTCCAACCAAGCATATGTTAAGGATGTTTCCGATGAATGTTGTATTGTATTATCAAATATATCCATATATTTTAGGATTAAACATAAATACAATAGTGTATACACCAAGATATTACATATTCGTTATTTTGAGGAAGAGATAGAACAACTATAAATAAATAATATTATCTATGAATTAAACAAGCATAAACTTGAATAAGGTAATCTTTATATGGATCATGCTTTCAAAATTCTTGGGTATATTGATTAGTTAGACAAGAAATGATTTCAATTAGATAAGATATTATCCACTAATCTTATCTAAGAATCCTTAAAAAAAGTTTATCAATGTTTTTCAAGAATGAATAAACAAAATCGATAAATCTATCCGGAATAATATCTCTATACTTCACCACGTTGATATGGATAGGTTTTAACACATTTTTACACCCCATTCTATCAAAATTTTTAATGAAAATTAAAAATATCACATCCCTAATCTGAAAAAAAACTGTTATAGGGTCCTTCAAGGTGATAATAAATTCAAAGGAATAAGAATGAACAAGTGGCCGATTGCATCTTATGATGAAATAAAATAAACTAGAAAATAAATTTCAATTAATTTAATATGTAAGAAGCTTAATTCCCTTCAATATATTCATCATGTTTATATTCACCTCTTTTCTACTAAAATAATAATTCTTCCAACGTACATATTTTTAAATAAAGGAAACAAAAAATAAAATAATGGTTATATAGTGAAATAAAAAGTATCATAGAAATGTTGATTCCTATATTATAGAAGGGAATATAACTATTTATCATTCCTATTATGAATTGATTATTGTTTTTAATATGTGTGATCAAAAAAATTATCTCATTATCCAGTATGAAATAATAAAAAATTAATTCTTTATAGGAATAAATGTAATTACAGTAATTAAAAACTAAACTAATGGTTCAGTATCTTTTGAATTAAAATATCAATTGCAATGGATGATGAATATAAAAAATATAATACAGATACCTTATTCTGTAATGAAAAATCATTGCCTGATAAACTATGAAAATTAACCAATTTATACCAATAAATTTTTTTAGTCTCAATTGATCTAAAATAATGGATGTAAAAATAAGAGACATATCATGTTTTAAATATAGAATCATTATAAATTAAGGTAAAACCCCAAAACATTAGTGTTAGTTCAATATGGTCGTATTAACTATCCTAAATATATAGGTAAATTCATACAGCTTGGATTTTATTTTGAAATTTTATAAATTCTCTATCACGTTACTGAGTGCACTTGGTAAAAATTTAATAATCGTTGTGCTGGCTTGATGGATAACATCTAATCCAAGATATCATTGATCATACAAGTGAATTAAATGTTATCCGTAACTCATATTTTTTAATATGCCTCAATTCCATGATGGTATTTAAATTAAGATCATTGATGAGTCTTATATATATGTATTTCAAATCATTCCTCATTCATTAAAAGATATGATTTTCATGTAGAAGTGAAACAACTAACCATATGCCAATTATATTGTCTAATGAATAACATATAAATTGTGATAGGATAACAATCTATTTGGACACTAACACAAGTTTTATTAAAATATATATTTTAAAATATGACCTTAGCTACAAAGGAACATCAAAACAGTTAGGTGAATTTGATTTATTGATACTATAGTCACTAATAATGGTAAACTTTAGTCAAGATTAAATATATATTCATAAAGGATTACAATATATTTCAATACAGTGGTATAATACATATATATTATTTTTTAAGACTCAATATGTATATGGGTAGACATAGGAATATTGGACTCGACTAAGCATTGTGGGAGGATTATTTCTAAAGACACATATTGTATAGGAATTTATAATCAAAAAGGTGGTTTATATTTATCATGGTGAGTGATACATTTACTATTATTTTAAAATAAGGATTAATAAAATGAATAATTTTTTTTATCGTTAATAAGTATATATATATATATTTAGGTGATGGAATCCATGTGTGAATATTATGAGACTTCGTAATTTGAATGATTATAAGATATAATCCTGTTAGTGAGTAGTCAAGAGGAATAAATATTGATGGTACCGGATGGTACCAAAAAATAATGACTAATTTTAAAAGTTATAGTCCGTGAAAAAACCCATACACCAATCACCGTAAACAAATATTTTTGGGAAACAACTTTTTTAATGAGTTTTTCTTTGATCATCACATTGGCCTTTCGATTTTCATGTCTGCATCAGTAAGAGGAAACCACTATGTAGATGCCCATATGATGAAACCAAAAGGTGAACCTATGGTATATTTATTGTAGCAATACCATAAAATTTTCAGTGACATCAATAAATGCTAATAAGATATGTAGTTTTTATAAACACATATATGAGTAAATCATGGATATTGATCATATAATATTAGTTTGGAAATGAATGAGTGGAATTTTTCTCTTTATATTTAGTGGGACCACTATATGGTTTGAAGGTAAATAAGTTGATAACATATGAAAATAATTATTATGTATTACAAGTTTGTTATGACTAAGGAATGAAATTTCTTAATGGATAACATAATGTAGCAACTTTGTTATATGGTATAATATCTACAAGATAGATCCATGGGGTTTTCTCAATTTATCTATAGTACATATATTAATTTTTTTTGAAAAAGAAGTTGTAACTATTCAAGTTTAAATTAATTTTGGCATATAATACTTCTAGTAAAACATGCATGGACATGGGAAGTGATTATGAGGGTTAAAGAATTATCAAAAGCTTAATTTCTAAGAATCTATCTCATGTGTTATCATATATACTGACATTTGATATTACTGACATATAAATAATAATATGTTAATATCAAACCAATCCAATATAATTTTATATACTTTTAGTTAGAACTATCTAACAATCCATTGAAAATTAAAAACCATGATTTCCTAGTGTCCAGAGAAGTGAGAATACTAGTAATTAATGGAAATGAACCATTTTCTACACATGGTTAAATTTAGTTTGGAATCATAGAAAAGACTTAAATAATATGAAATATTAACTTATTACAACTTGTGGTTCCTATATCTATAATATTTTAGTATGTTTTTTGATTCCGAGGTAGCTTAAGAAGTGGTTTTAACTATTTCTTAATTCTATTTTGGTATATAACAAAGGAAATAGATTTTTCATTGTATGATTATCTCTAACATTGGATTTAGTTAGGTTTTCTAGATTCTATTAATTGAAAAATAGGTTGATGATCAATTATATCACTACATGAGAAATTTTCTCAAGATAATTATGTTGTTGTAAATAGATTCACGGCATAGACGCAAGTATTAACTAACCGTATCCTCAAAAACATGGTAGTAATAACATATATATACACACTCAATATAAGAATGTTTTAAATGTAATGAATGAATTTTCATTATCTTTTAGATCTAGTTTACATTTAATATTATTAGAGTTGGTCCCCTAAAACAAACTAATTCATAATTTAGATTATATATATTTTTATATAATGTATTGTTAAAATAATCATCATATCACATATTGATTGTCCTTATACAAATCATTATTGTGATATTGTTCTTGAGTATTTGTCACATTGATAAGGTCATAGAAGTTTCCTACACTAATGAACACCGTTATATTTTTTGATGAAATCTCATAAGTATAGTTCTATAGTTGAATTGAATAATATAATAGGGCACATAATATATATAATGTCAGGTGAAAGTACTCAGAAGTGGAAGAGGCTTCCTATCATGAATTTCACATGTGGTAATCTCCATGATTAAAAATTATGAGAACTTCATTCCAAATGGAAATTATGAATTTTTTGGTATCATCAGATAATCCAATCGTTGATCATTTATATTTTTACTTAGACCTAAAGATTGTTATTAATACATGTTACAACTTGCACGATCATATTTATTTTATAATCCATGATGATAATAGTTTATGGTTATGTTGGATATATTAGGTGTGTCATGAATGGAATGTTATTAATATATAAGTCTTCGAAGGATTTTTCCCTTCCATCCTTATGAATTATGATATATTAGCACATTGATAAAAAAAATAACTATCTCATAAATTCTATGCTAGTTGTTTTTTGATGGTTATTTTATATAATCATTGAAATATTTATCGAGCATATAGGTTGATGAAAAATATTTGAAATCATCATGATGATATATTGAGACAAATATATTTTTTACATAGTGAGCATTTGTTTGTGGTTTTCAACATGGAAACATTATTTTCTTTCTCTTTGTTGGTATGGATGATTTCTAGATAAAAATCATGGTCATTGGTGTACATGCCTAATGTTAATGAAGAAGAATCTGAGAAGGTCACACAATAAGGGTTTCCATTTATCGTTAATAAGTTCTATTTGAATTTAATTATTTTAATAAATATTATTCTCATGTCCAAGGAATAATTTTATTCCGGTATTGTTGATCATTATTATTTTCCACATTATAAATAATAATTTATTCAAATAATAATAATTTTTTTATTATGTGAGTATTTAATAAATATTTATTAACTACATTGTTGATAAAAAATATAATTTGTTTATTCTATATTTTATAAATATTTATTTAGTATTTTTTCAAAGAAATATTTATTTGGTTATTCTATAAATGATGAAGTGTTAGAGTGGACCAAGATTGGCTTGGGTGATAAATATTAATTTATAAGCCAATAAGAAAAATATTTATCATCACATTAGATAAAAAAACCATAAAATAAAAAGAAAAATATTATTATTATATTCTATGTGGTTTATTAAGAAATTTAAAATTAATTATGTTCTAGTATACAATTAAATAATATTTTAACATAAACCATTGATCAATAAATGGATGGTTTTGTCTACAATATAGTGTTAACAAAAATACGGGATGGAAAATTATTTCAAAAATTATAATTATATATATATTTCCCTCTCTTGAATTACCCCATTCTTCCTCTAAAATACAAGAATAAAACCTTCAGGCCCAACGAATCATAGAGTGATAATGTTGAACAATGAAATATATTTTATTTTCTACACTAGCTCCCGAAAATGAATTAGTGTTTCTTATATATCAAAAGATTATGTGTGGATCACCACTAGAGGAATTATACACTTGAATCCAAAATTCACAACGAATCTATTCTGAATGGGTTATTATATGTTTAAAAACAACATAGAAGAAAGGATCCCAAGTTGATGTAATAATTTATTCCTGATTTAATTAAAAAATTATAAATTTAATGTGAATGTTCTTCTCTCGAGTATTTTGGAAGCTCACAATTAAAATAAATTTTAATTTATTTCCCAAAAAGGAACATCAATTATCCCTGGATCCAACAACATGGAAGACATCACGTACCAAGTCTAACATCATTGTAAGTAGATATGGCATACACCATATATAACCCTACATAGAATCTAAAATGGGATAATGAATCATAAAGATAACATACTAACCCCAAAAAATATCTTTAATCCTCACCATGGTGATACCTTTAGTAACACATATCCTCCCTCATTGAACACAAAAGAAACCTTTCTTTGGATGTAATATGAATTACTACTACTATGGGAATGTTTCATCTACTTCTAAATGATTCAAAAATCCTCTAATTTAATTATTAATAACTTGAGTCCCATGATTGATGAATGATCTACACCAGTATAACATAATAGTAAAATGTATTGTCTCTCATACAGAGCCTCAAATTGTTCCATAACGAAGAAGTTTAGTAACTATAATCATAAAACCTCAAATAAGGATTGATAATTAATAAAAATACATCTAAAGTCCAACATACAATCCTGAAGCATATCCACCAAAAATAGATCATTCGTCATAGTCTGACTATCAGTCAAGGGGGGGAACACCATGCCCAAACAAAAATGAGTCCCAAAGGCCACCGAAAAATCACCTCGATAATCATGATGTGTTGAAAACATCATGGTATTAAATTATCATCATGGGGACTCCATGAATTAGAATATCTCAAGAATGTAAAGGCAACACAATATATCTACTAAAATATAATCTTGGATGGCTAGGAAGTGGGATGACATGGGGAGTCTGACTATTATCACCCAAAAAATATTGTGAACTCTATAATATCATGGAATCCTCATAAAATATTATATAGATATAAAATAAATATTCAATTCGAGAATTTCAAGGGGATGAGAAAAACATGTAATAACCAGGTTTTCACCCCCAAATTCATAGAATGTGAGTCATCAAGAGAAAAAAATATAATATACATTTTTTTTCCTTGACCACCAGAATTGATTCTGAAGGTCATGGTATATCATTACACATTATATATTTTCCTTTAGGTTTTATGTTACAATCTCCCTCAAAACATCATCTCTCCGTGTCGGTGGTACAATGGTCCATCCCCGAAAAAGGTTAATGTGATCCCCAACATCAGAAAATTCATATAGAGCATGTCCAATGGATAATGAAACATTCATTGTATCTTGGTCAGTATCTCTTATATGAGACTCCAAATCATTCTATAATAGATTAGTGGATAAAACATTTATTAGAGTTACGATTCACCATCCTCATCCACTATTTACAACTGTAATAAAGAAAATTTTTCACGTCACTCAAAAACTGTGAAAAATGTCACTTACAGAGAGCATCCAAAACGAAATTCCCCATCATTCGGTTATAAAATATCTTTTTGTCATAATCCTGGTTGAACTCTAGACACTACATCTATATCATGTTCAGATCCATAAATTAAGAGATATACTTCAGACAGTTGTTGTCATGATAGATGATTAACCACTCACCCTTGAAATAGTGTCGTTGCATCATTAGGGCAGATACCATCACTGAAAAATCTATATCCTGGGTTTCTTAGAACTACTCATAAGATAACAACTTTTATGTACCCTAGGAAATCACTAAAAATATCTTCATTAGAATACATCTAATCCTAGTTCTGGAGGCATCATAATGCACTTTATACTAAACACCCTCTTTTGGAAGTATTAATATGGTGTTTCTTGTTAACCTTTTTCATACCTCCTACTGACCCTATAGAAACTCTCATTACTTATATATTGATACTCATTTTAGTTCAATCATTTATAGGATTCCAAAATCATCAAAAAATATGGTATGAATCTATGATAGTAGCCTACCAATCGATATATTTTCTTCATCTTAGTCGCACTCTTCAGAGGCTCCCAATATAAAACATCCTCAACCATCAAAAAGTATACTATTAAACCATCTTATAAGATGACATGTTCCAAGAAGTGAAAATATCATATCTAAAAGTTTCACATTGACATATTAACCTAAATCATGTTCTCTTATAGTATGTATAAAACAATACTTATGTGTCTCATATACTCTTCCATTGGCTTTGAGTACCCTAGGATGAGACCAATGTATACAATAACAAACTCATCTAAAAAGAAATTAAAGAACCAGTTTATTAGTCCCATGAACACTAATATGGTGTTATTCAGGCCAAAGGTAATCACTAAGTACTCATAGTGACCATATAGACATCAAAATAATAAATTTTGTATATTCTCTCCTCACTCAAGGTTTGTAACACATTGATCCAAGGATAAACATAATGAACCATATCACCCAATTAAACAAGTTGATTATGTTATCTGTTATTAGTATAGTATAGATATTATTTATGGTCACATGATTTTGGAAATGATTAAATATACAAAGTATTATGTTTCGTTATACATTCTTGGTGAAAAAATAAAGTCATTCTAGGGGGAACACTAGGTCTAAAAATCCATTTAACTTCAAATCATCCAATAGATCCTTCATCTCACAAATATCTTATATGTAATTAAGATATATTGGGAAATCAATAAATCTAGAAACTATATCAAGTAAAAATTATATGTATATGTATTTGTGTTGAGGTAAGCTCAAAACGTACTAAGGGAACACATCCTCATACTCTACCACCACAATCGAAAGATGAATACTTATAAGATCTACTACTCAAAGGGTAATTCTAGAAAACTGGAGAGTGATTAACCATATCCTCTTATTTATAATCTCATCCTCATCATTATATGTATAATTCTAACAAATAATAGAAGATATTATCCCATCATCACAGACACAACATATCGTTGACCTAAAATACTCAATTTGTGCATGAATTGCGGTCAGTCAGTCCATTCCAGGAATTATGTGATAGGGAACCATCACATCTATAAAAATATCCTAAAGGAATATATATCCTATAAGAATATGGTCACACTTTCAGAATAAGTGTGTGATCCTCTAATATCTTACAGTATCTGTATTTAATCACAATGGATGAGACAAAGGCTCTACTAGAATATCTAGATCTCAAACAAAAGATGTGGTAAGAAAGGAATTGATCACACCTGTGTCTATGAAAACTACAGATAATGTTGAAAAGAAATATTTTTTAAAATAATCATCCTAATATCCTCTAGGTTGTAGGCTTGCACTTCCTTCATCTGTCCTCATCCATGACCACAAACTCCAGGAGACTGGCATGGACTATGTAGGGGTGATGGTGGAAATAGGTCAGATTGGAAGCCACGTCCTACAGATCTCCAAGATTTTATACCATGATTACCACCCTTTGTATCATCGTACTCATGTTTCATTACCTTTCAAGTCATGTCAACAGTTTTATGTCCATCAGATACCTATCAAATTGGGCAATCCCTCATGAAATATCCCCAAACATCAAAACTGTAACTACCACTCTCTCTCAGTGGGATGGAATTATCCTATGATCCATTATCATTAAACCGCATATCTTGTGACTATATATAGAATTTCCTAGATAAACTTGATCAATGATAATATCATTAGCTATGAATTATTGAATTATCAACTTTAGGGTACCAATAACAAACACCAACTATCACTGACAACTTTGGAAAGAATATTTACACCACCAAAACTTACTCGAGCCCTCTATCAAATGTATAAATGCAATGTGACATCAAAAAAAATTATTTCTATGATTCATCTATTCTTGAAGGTAATTTCTTAAGATAACACATCTCAAAATATATCCATTGTGTACCAAATGAGGATATTGAACCACAATGAAAACTCTTCCACTATCATATTGCCCTGCTGAAGCTGTAAAATATCCTAGATATGATTCTATCATAACTTAGTCAGATATAAGTACTATAAAAATAGACACCAAAAATATGGAAATGAAAAAAGATTTTCATAATACATTAATGTCTCCATAATCCTCCATTTCTCTATGGATCGATCAATATGGATCACTTCTATGACCACTATTTGATCCATGGGTTTCCAAAATTGGTGTAAAATTATCATAAGTTCCTAAAAAAATTCCTCAACTACCCAAGGGTATGGATCACCCAAAAACTAAGGGGTAATTTCCTATGAAAATCATGTTGTGTTCATTGATTTCATGCCTCATCAACAGATTTTTTTAGCAAAACCTTATACTCAATGGGTGGTGGTATGATTGTAGAAACATCATGAGGTAAAACTTCTTGCATAGGTTGTTGTATCAAAGCCCCGTCACAAGGTATATCTTCCCCACGATCCTAATATATAATCCTAGATAGAAGTAATAATTTATACTTCTCGAAATAGAAAATATGTACCATGGTTATGAGTATATCTATAGACTTGAATCAAGAATGATATAGAATGTACAACTCATACATATATGATGCATATACATATTATTTCCTATATCTGGTGACAACATATACTTTGTCCAAAAGTAGTTTATAAGAGTCTAGCTAAATGAATATGTCTTACACCACACCTACACTATTTTCTTTGGTTTGAGATCCAAATTCAAAATTATTTACCACTATTTACTTAGTTACCAAACCAAACCTCATTGCTCTAAAATATCCAAAATCATGTCCTAATATGCTCTCCTCATATACCAATTTTTCATTAACCAAAAAACCAGGGCCATATTTACTAGTGTTAAGATGAGTTAGACACCTTATGCCTACATCTTATAGGTTAGTGGAATGAGACAAGAACTAAGTAGGCATATCATACACTTGGGAGGACTAAGAATATGGTACCTATACACATGCACACATTACAAAATATCCACATGCTGATGAAAGGGAAAATAAAACTGATAAAAAATGTTTTCATTCATCTATATTCCTCATCAAAGTATGACACTTGTATTGGAATGAATAACGTCCCAAAAACAATCCCAACAAATATGTTAAAATTCTCCAACAAACTATAAAAGAGAGGACTTCATTAAAATGAAAAACATGGTATGAAACATATATAGTATAAAATAACTATACTCCACCAAATCCTAGTATAACTTGGACATAATTGAATGGACTTTCTTCATTCAATGACAGGACATGTGTGGGTATAGTCCATGTAGGGGTGAGTTTTACCATTCCAAATATGACCCCCGAAACGTAGGAATTAAAATGCATTAAGAGAGTATTATTCTCGCAATTACAATGTAATATCAATAAAAATATGATACATAAAAAAGGTTATACACCAGTCTCAATGTAAGTTAAAAAACATACCATCAGTCCTGATCCTACTTAACACATCAATGTAATGCTCATCTGGGAAAAGTAACTCCATATATAAAAGAACATTAATGGTTCTCGCTAATGAAGTCATATTATTCAAGCCTCTAGTTGAATAATTATATTTTGGAACACAATATATCATGACATATGGATAGTGGATCTCACCTAGGGCATATGGGTTATACCTATCCCTATCTTTAATAACCCGATATGTACGAGATCAAATGCATGGGGTGTGTTAATCATGATTATTATTAAACCCTCTTAGAGGATTGGAAAGATAAAGGATCACACTCTGAAATAAACTGAGGTATTCATGAATTTTATCTAGGACTAATCATAGAGTGTGGATTGCATCAGATGATAAGGATGTGGTGGTTCACTATTCCACAATAAAAATGGACTAATGGAATGGACCCTAGAAAAATTAGTTAAAACTAATGGGAATGAAGGCCTCAGCCATCCCGATAAATATTACATGACATCTATAGTGTATACATGAAGTTTCTTCTCTACACTGGGTCTTCTCAGGTACATTGGCCCTGAATTTCAAACATTGTGCCATGACGATATACTCTAGTTGTGCATGTGTATACGAACCTATATAGGGGATTGTTAGTATTTGAGAATCAGGTCGTTCACATGTACCTTGGTTGTTCCCATCTACCTATCCTTGTCATGGTGTATGGTTATGTTTGAATATTGAGTCGTTCCCATGTACTATAGGCATTCATGTGTAAATGGTTGTGTCCATGCTTCTGTACCCAGGGTTATAAAATGATTCACCTATCATGGGTCACATGGAATGTGATAGGTCCTACATGGCATGTGATATTTTATTTTTTCTAATACCATATCTTCCACATCTAGGTTGATAAATGGAGTTTGTTGATTAGACTACACTCCTTATGCAATAGGATTTCATAAAAACTATAAAAAGATTCATGTTTCTCACCTAAGAAAATGATGCATTTGATTCATCCACAAAATCATTAAATAAATGTAGATTTGGTATTGGGCTACCCTAACCATCAATTGGGGATAGATTCTGGTCACCCAATCCACTCTGTAAATGTTAGTCCTCTTGCTACATCACTGAAACATGAATACCCATAAACTGTGGCACTCAAATTTGAAACTCAATATACTGATATTATTACCATAAATAGTTTATGCCATCAAATCTAACCCTAAAGCATTGTTAATGATTTTTTTTCCTAAATAATAACTATGAAATGATCATTCATCTGGTAATTCTAGAACCACTGTTCAATGTAAATGATGATGATGAATATACATAGAACAATGGGATAAATCCACAAAACAAAAAATTAAAGAATAAATCTAAACCATTTTTCAATTTTTTACTATGTTAATTTATGGATAAATTGATTAACACAGTGAATTGTCAAATCAATATCATTTCAAAAATATAGGATAAAAAAAGAGACAACCAGATTCAACCATTGATTCACGAATCAATTCATGTAATGTTAACTAATTAGAATTCGACATGGGAAAAATGATTATCCTAAAAAAACTAAACTGCTGACCTTGATTTTCTATAAGTCTCCATCCTTAAAACCTTACTTAATCTTGAGTTATTACAAGATTACACATTGAGGATCTTTTCGGGTTTAGAGTTTTAGAGAATTAGAACATAAAACTTGCATTACGTTCCACAAATAAAAAAAGTGGTAACATAAAGATAGTATTCTTCTTTCCTATTAATAGAAACATATTTAAAATAAAACATGGATTCTTTCTTGTCACTTCCTTGACACTATCATCATATCATGTACTTTTCCCTTGACCTGTGAAAAACATTTCAAAAAAACCTGGGATGAGCATAAAAATCTTAGTAAGGGATATAAAAATATGGAAAGGAAATAAGGGTACATATATACATAATATTGAAATCATACTTTACCCATAAAACATAAGCACTTTAACATACCTCATCAAATCATGAATAAATCATAGAAATCATAAGACATAAAGGTAACTTGAGGCATTCATAACATTCTTACGTAGGGTGTAACCCTCTTGGTTATGTTTGGAATACCCATCACAGTATATTCCATAAATCTCTTCGGAGAAACCTTAACGTTTCACTCCTTCGCGTTACCCAATGC
Organism: Viscum album; assembly: GCA_963277665.1. Lineage (NCBI taxonomy): Eukaryota > Viridiplantae > Streptophyta > Magnoliopsida > Santalales > Viscaceae > Viscum > Viscum album. The sequence goes on from OY728137.1 coordinate 1,024,527,161, forward strand.
ATTGGAGAGCTATATCGGGCTCACCCGCCCTTAGTCTATCACGGAACCACCCGTCTTGATAATAATGCCCAAGAAATCAACATAATCATATCACATAAAACATGCATAAAGGAAACATAACATTTCCACCTTTCAATCACAAGATATCAATACAACACATTGATATAAAAACATTATGAAAAAAAATTTCAATACCAAAATAAAAGAAAAGTAAAACATGGTATTTATTTTTCTTTTTTAAAAAAAGGTATGGCTTGTAGAGGAAGCCGAAACTCAAATAATGGTCACGGCGGCGGAGAAGTCGTTGTCGCCGCATACGTACGACAAAAACATTCACTTTTGTTGTTTAGTAAATGCTTCGTATAAACAAGATTCCTTTTGAATAAACGTAAAAGTCAAAGGGGTTTATACACCGTATAAAATAAGGTTGTGTATAAAACAAAATATGCCTCAATGAAAGGAGATTGAGACGAAGTCCCATACCTCGGGTCCGACTTGACTCGGTCGTTCATTAATCTCCTAAATAATAAACTTGAGTTAATTTCTACTTTCTTAAGAACCATTTTCAAGTTCATTATTCCTTTTATATCACTTATTTCCATGTCATGAACACTATATAATTATTTAAGCTAATAACGGTCGTTTTAACGATCATTAGTACTCGAGTAAAAAATAATCCCTTTATAATTACAAGTTGTTCATGTATCCATTATATCCAGAATTATAGTCATGATGTATATATCATATATATCATATATATCCAGTATATACATGCATTTATAATATTACATAATCATTTAGAGGTAAGAAATGAAATGCACCGTTCATGGAGACGGTAAGCCGTACGTACGCATGAACGCTAATTTCATTTATATTTCGTATTTTATAGAATGGAATCATAATGATATAAAGGTATTTTATAATTCCATTATAATATCATATATAATATTATAGTTCCATCCTTTATATGTCCCACATATGGTATTTAATGAATCAAATCACTTTGAGGGGGCGGTAGTCCGCACATCCTTAAATGAAGATATCGCGCTTACCCATAATAGAAACCATAAAAGTATGCCCAAAATGAAAAATACAGAAGCTTAAGGAAAACATAAACATATTATATATCATATATAAATATAGTGACATCGTAATGGCCACCTTTGAAGGTGTTAAAAGAATGTTGAACAATCATCGTTTCGGGAGGCATAAATTCACCATCCACAGAAACAGTATGTTCTTTAACCATTAGATGTAGGTGTGTGTAAGTGTAGCTCTAATCCTTCTTATAAAAACATCCTAGTATATTTAAGATACTGGATTTGTTACAAAATAAATGAATAAAATGTTTTTAGGGGGTTGGAGAAGCAAAATAAAACAAAAGGACTCAAGTGAAGACATTACCTTAAAATCGGGTAACTCCCTTTGGTTTGAGCTCAAAGGCTTCCTTGGGAAGACTTCTACCCAAAGTGAGGCTTCAACAAGTAAGAGAGGGAAGTGGAGAGACAAAATGGGCAGGGGTTGGCCAAGCCAAAGGCTTTGGGAGTGTGGTTAAGGAGGTAGAGGTGGGGGCCTTTTATAAGAGGAGAGGAGGGGCACTCTTGGAAAGTAAAGAAATGTTACTTTATTTTCAAATGGTTTTCGGATTTTAAAGGTCCCAAATTGATATAATTCGAGGATAAGGTGATAAGGGTTCTAAATATACCCACCCAATAGGTTTTGGACATGTGTAGGTCTTAGATTTGACATTATATTTCCATTTTATTTAAATCGTCAAATAATGAGGTCATCACTGCATCATTTTGATGTCATAAATAATGTTATTTATGTAAAGTCTAAAAATTATACAAAAAATACTATGATTTAGGAAATCTTTTTATATTTCTAATGACTATTTATAATCTAATCTATGACTTGTATAAACCCATTTAAATATTGTTTTAGTAAAACATATCATGTTTGTGTAATTTTTACTTTATCATTAAATAAAAAGATATTTATGTCATTTCCCAACCAAAGTGGCTCCATGGGGTCCCCAAGATGACCCATGGATTTTATTGGTCGTCCATGACACATCCAATGAGGGTAGGACATGTGTCAAGCTCATATCATATTATTAAATCATTATTTTTACATTAAACTACACTAATTACCTCTAATCGCGATTAAAAACTTAATATGTTACTATTCACCAAAAAACTATTTTAATCTCATTGAACCACATTTTAATTCTTAATGACAACCATGTATGTCATATTTTGGAAAATCAAATCACAGAAGTGGAAATGTTTCATTTAAATGAAAAATCAGTTTCTTTAACTACCACTTAGTGGTTTCACTATTCATCAAAATTTGAAGTTTTTCATAAAGATACAAAAACATAACCCTAAGCTATATTTGATATTCCGAATTCAAAAATGATTTCTATTGTAAAAAATTAAAAACATGTAAGTTTCAATAATTAATTTAATAACTAATTCTCGCTGTCATGACAAAGAGCGTGTTTTTATGAAACAATACGTATCAACAGATTGACACTAGTTTAAGTCCAATTTCAAAGTGAAATTGATTCCAATGCCCACCATTGGATAAATGTTAAAAATATATTCTAATTTCACTTAGAAACCAATTAAAAAGATTATCTAATAATATAAATAAATTAGATTAAAAAGAGGTTTTGAATTAAAATACAACATTTTTCACTATTCATTAAACAATGAACTTTATCGAAAAAATACCAAAAATTCACACAATGTAAATTTTGATGTCCCAATCAAAAAGAATAAGTTTATTTTGACAAAAATAGCTTATAAAATTGTCAAAAGATATATTTAAAAATGGTTTCCCATCAAAAGGCAGTAAAATAATCTTTTAAGAATATTAGTGTATTCCATGCATAAGATTGTATTTATTTTCATTTAAAGCCTCTAAAACACTATCTTAATCATTAATAGACATAGATAAAAATATCTATTATTCATTACTTACTTGGGATGTTACATCCTTCCCCCCTTTAGAAAATTTCATCCCCGCAATTTATTTACTTATCAAATAAATGGGGGTACTTATCCATCATTGCATTTTCAGATTCCCATGTTGCCTCTTCCATCATGTGGTTTTTCCACAATACCTTTACCTGATTAATCACCTTATTTCGTAACACTTGCTCCCTGTGGTCAAGAATCTGGACCGATTGTTCCTCATAAGATAGGTTCTCTTCCAGCTGAACTACCTCTGGACCCAAAACATGAGATGGATCTATCATATACTTTCTCAACATCGAAACATGAAAAACATTGTCTACCTGAGATAAACTCGGAGGTAAAGCCACTCGGTAAGTAACGAATCCAACTCTCTCCAGAATTTTATATGGTCCAACGAACCTTGGACTCAGCTTTCATTTCTTACCAAATCGCATCACACTTTTCCATGGTGATACTTTGAGAAAAACATGATCACCTACCTTAAAAGAGAGATCCTTCCTCCTGTTGTCCGCATAACTCTTCTGTGTGCTCTGAGCTATTCTCATGTGTTTCTAAATCAGCTGAACTTTTTCTGCCATCTCTTCTACCAATTCTGGTCCCATCAACTTCCTTTCACCCACTTCATCCTAGAAAGCTGGAGTTCTACACCGCTTCCCATATAACGCCTCAAATGGTGCCATCTGTATACTGGAATGAAAACTGTTATTATAAGAAAATTCATCCAAAGAATGATGTTGGTCCCAACTTCCCTAATAATCCATCGAACAATCTCGTAGCATATCCTCCAAGGTCTGAATTGTTCGTTTTGACTACCCATCAGATTGAGGATGAAAAGCTGTACTAAAATTTATTTCAGTACCCAACGACTTCTGAAGGCCTTTCCAAAAGTTAGAAGTGAACCTGTGATCACGGTTAGATACAATGGAGAGAGGAAATCCGTGTAACCTGACTATATCTTAAAGATACAAATAGAAAAGTTGATCTAGGGAAAAAGTATCTCGTATAGCAAGGAAATGAGAAGATTTATTCAAGCGATCAACAATAACCCAGATTGCATTATTACCTCGTGATGTCTTTGGTAATCCCTAAACAAAGTCCATGGATATATTCTCTCATTTCCACTCTGGCACTGGTAAAGGCTGAAGCATCCCTTTCAGTAACTGCCTCTCAGCTTTAACCTGTTTACATGTCAAACACTTCACAGTAAAATCAGCAATATCTCTTTTCATTCCATCCCACCAGTAATACTCCCGCAGATCTCTGTACATCTTAGTACTGCCAGGATGAACTAAAAACAGAGAACTATGAGCTTCACATAACAACTCTCTCTTAAACTGTGAATCACAAGGCACACACAATCTCTCCCCAAATCTCAAAATGCAATCATTATCAATGTTGAATTAAGGCAACTTACCTTTCTAAACCAGCTCTACCTTTTTCTGCAACTCACTGTCTTGCTTCTGTGCTTGCTTGATTCGGTCTGATAGAGATGATCTCACTGATACCTGAAACAAAACAGAAGAACATCCTGCACCAACAACTTCTATTCCAATGTTCATCAAATCCTTAACCAAAGGATCACGTTCCAAATGCAACATTTCAAATGAAGCATTACTTCTTTGACTCAAATCATCAGCCACTTTATTTTCTTTTCCCGGATGGTAATGAATTGTACAATCATAATCCTTGATTAATTCCAGCCATCTCCTCTGTCTCATGTTTAACTCTTTCTGAGTGAATATATACTTTAATCATTTGTGATCGGTATATATTTCACACTTTACTCCATACAAATGATGCCTCCAAATTTTTAAAGCAAAAACAACAGCAGCTAATTCCAAATCATGTGTAGGGTATTTTACATCAGGAGTTTTCAACTGTCGTGAAGAATAAGCAATTACCTGATCATTCTGCATTAGGACGCAACCAAGTCCTTTCAATGAAGCGTCACTGTATATAACAAACTCACCATTCCTGGAAGGTAGTGCCAAAACTGGAGCATTCACCAATCTCCTTTTCAATTCCTGAAAACAATCATCACATTCTTTTGTCCAAATAAACTTAACACCCTTCTGAGTTAGCTTAGTCATTGGACTAGATAACTATGAAAAATTTCTAACAAAACTTCAGTTATAGCCTGCCAAACCAAGGATGCTACGAATCTCAGTTACATTTGTGGGTCTTGTCCAGTCTTCCAAAACTTTTGTTTTTGCAGGATCAATAGTTATCCCATCTTTAGAAACAATGTGACCAAGGAAAGAAATTTTTTGCAACCAAAACTCACATTTGCTGAATTTCCCATACAATTTATTTTCTTTTAAGGTTTGCAAGATAACCCTTAAATGTCTTTCATGCTCTTCTTTACTTTTAGAAAACACCAAAATATCATCAATGAAAACCACCACAAAATTATCCAAGAACTCATGGAAAATTATATTCATTAAGTCCATGAATACAGCAGGTGCATTGGTTATCCCAAAAGGCATTACTAAAAATTCATAATGGTCATATCTTGTACGAAATGCAGTTTTCGGAATGTCTTCTTCCTTTACCTTCAGCTGATGGTACCTCGATCTCAAGTCAATCTTTGAAAAATACTGAGCTCCCTGGAGCTGATCAAACAAATAATCGATATGAGGCAAAGGATATTTGTTCTTAACAGTGATGTTATTCAAGGCTCTATAATCAATGAAAAGTCTCATTAAACCATATTTCTTTTTAACAAATAAAACAGGAGCACCCCATGGTGATGTGCTAGGTCGAATGAAACCTTTCTCTAATAAATCTTGCAATTTCTCCTTCAACTCTAAAAGTTCAATTTGTTCTATTCGATAAGGGGGTTTTGAAATTGGCATAGCATCAGGAACTAAGTCTATAGTAAACTCAACTTCCTGATCTGGTATTATTCTAGGCAACTCATCAGGAAAAACATCAGCATACTCATTTACCACTAGCACATCATTAATCTGAACAGTTCCTTTATTTTCAATGATGTGTGCAAGGTAACATTCACTTCTATCTTTTACAAGTTTCTAGGCCTCTTGATAAGTTATCAACAGTAAGGGTTCATTCTTGTACACAAACTGAACGTCTTTCTAAAAAGAAACTTCTTTAGCTCTATAGTCAATCTTAACATGGTAAATAGAGAGCCAATCTATACCCATAATAACATCAAACTCTAAAAGAGGTAGAACAATATGGTTTGAAAGTAGGTTCTTTCCACATATAAGGATAGTAAGATTCTTATAAATTCTTTTTTCCTCAACATTTCCCCCAAGTGTTTTTACCAAAAGTTCAGGAGTCATTTTTTGAGATGGTATTCCCATTTTACTAGAAAAGTTTTCAGAGATGAAAGAATGTGTATACCCCAAATCAAACAACACACTGGAATAATTTGAAAAAGCAATGTACCTGATACAACTTCATTTGATGGCTCGACATCTGCTGAAGTAGTTGCAAAGGATTTCACCACCCCTTTCTGCTTGTAGTCTAACTGCATCCCATCACTCATGCTCTTTGTCAGACACTTGTTTTCATAGTGACCCATCTCATTGCACTTATAACATTTCACTAACTGTAAATCAAATTTGGTCTTACTTTCACCTTGATCCTTTTTAGTGAAATCACGAGCCTTATGTCCCATCTTACCACATCGGTAGCACTTTCTAGAATTTAGAATACATTCCCCAGCATGCCTTTGGACACATTTATCACAAACTAGAAACTTAGTTTTCTTACCATCATACTTTTTTGAAGAATTCTTACCTTTCTCCTTCCACCTTGGTCTCTTCTTATGTTGGTTGTTATAGAACACTTGATCATTGGAAAACTCCATTTCCACCTTCTCATCACATCGAACAAGCTTTTCATAACTTTTAAACTCATGAGAAGCTAATTCCCTTCGATATTTTGGCTTTAATCCTTTGTAAAAATGATCGATTTTACTATCAAGGTCTCGGATAAAATTTGGAGCATACCTTGCCAATCGAGTGAACCTTTCTTCATAGGTAGCCACTGAGTCTTCCTCTTGCCTCAATTCCAAGAATTTCTTTTCCATCCTAAGTCGAACTACCTTATGAAAATAATTTTCAAAAAAAATTCCTTTGAATTCATCCCAGTCGAGAGCATCAATCTCATCGGCGTCCCTGATATTTTTAACCATTGACCACCACTGATCTCCTTCACCCTACAAACGGTAAATAGCAGGACTAACCTTTTGATTTTATGAACACCCCATGACATCGAAAATCTTCTGTATTTATTTAATCCACCCTTCATCTAACACAGGGTCAGATGATCCTCTGAATGATGGGGGATGTTGCCTCCTGAAATGTTCCACCACTGACATGTTCCTCTGCGGTTGATCTGGTTAATCTCATTCATGGATACCATCACCATTTATCGCTTGAGTCAACTACGCCATTACTGCAACAAACTGTTCAGTTCCAATTCCATCCATCTCAGGATGCTGATTCGGATGGTTATTTCCTTCTGTATGCTTTCTTAGCACTGCTTCCCTATTTCCTCTGTAGAAAACCATTCTTAACAAACATGTCTTAGATGAAGAAACATGGTAATCTTCAAATACTATATCACTTCAATTTGACCATAAAAAAATATTTTTGTATAATCATTTAATAGAATTATAACTCTTAAAGTTATCTAAACCAACCTCTGATACCAACTATTAGGCCCCAGCCTTCAACCTTACTTAATATTGAGTTATTACAAGATTACACATTGAGGATCTTTTCGGGTTTAGTTTTTTAGAGAATTAGATCATAAAACTTTCATTACATTCCACATATAAACAAAGTGGTTACATAAAGATAGTATTCTTCTTTACCATCAATGAAAACATATTTAAAATAAAACATGGATTCTTTCTTGACACTTCCTTGACACTATCATCATATCATGTACCTTTCCCTTGACCTGTGAAAAACATTTCAAAAAAACATGGGATGAGCATAAAAAGCTCAGTAAGGGATATAAAAATATGGAAAGGAAACATGGGTACATAAATACATAGGAATGAAATCATACTTTACCCATAACACATAAGCACTTTAACATACCTCATCAAATCATGAATAAATCATAGAAATCATAAGACATAAAGGTAACTTGAGGCATTCATAACATTCTTACGTAGGGAGTAACCCTCTTGGTTATGTTTGGAATACCCATCACAGTATATTCCCTAAATCTCTTCAGAGAAACCTTAACATTTCAATCCTTCACGTTAACCAATGCATTGGAGAGCTATATCGGGCTCACCAGTCCTTTGTCTATCACGGAACCACCCGTCTTCATAATAATGCCCAAGAACCTCAACATAATCGTATCACATAAAACATGCATAAAGGAAACATAACATTTCCACCTTTCAATCACAATATATCAATACAACACATTGATATAAAAACATTATGAAAACATTTTTCAATACCAAAATAAAATAAAAGTAAAACATGGTATTTATTTTTCTTTAAAAAAGGTATGGCTTGTAGAGGAAGCTGAAACTCAAATAATGGTCATGGCGGTGGAGAAGTCGTTGTCGCCGCATACGTACGACAAAAACATTCCCTTTTGTTGTTTAGTAAACGCTTCATATAAAAAATATTCCTTTTGAATAAATGTAAAATTCAAAGGGGTTTATACACCGTATAAAATAAGGTTGTGTATAAAACAAAATATGCCTCAATGAAAGGAGATTGAGAAGAAGTCCCATACCTCAGGTCTGACTTGAGTCAGTCGTTCTTTAATATCCTGAATAATAAACTTGAGTTAATTTCAACTTTCTTAAGAACATTTTTCAAGTTCATTATTCCTTTTATATCACTTATTTCCATGTCATGAACACTATGTAATTATTTAAGTTAATAACTGTCGTTTTAACGATCATTGGTACTCTAGTCAAAAATAAACCCCTTATAATTACAAGTTTTTCATGGATCCATTATATCCAGAATTATAATCATGATGTATATATCATATATATCATATATATCTATTATATACATGACTTTATAATATTACATAATCATTTAGAGGTAATAAATGAAATGCACTGTTCATGGAGACGGTAAGCCGTACGTACGCATGAATGCTACATTCATTTCTATTTAGTATTTTATAGAATGGAATCATAATGATATAAAGGTATATTATAATTCCTGTATAATATCATATATAATATCATAGTTCCATCCTTTATATGTCCCAAATATGGTATTTAACGAATCAAATCACTTTGAGGGGACGGTAGTCCGCACTTCCTTAAATGAAGATATCGCGTTTACCCATAATGGAAACCATAAAGGTATTCCCAAAATGAAAAATACAGAAACTTAAGGAAAACATAAACATATTATATATCATATATAAATATAGTGACATCTTAATGGCCACCTTTGAAGGTGTTAAAAGAATGTTGAACTATCATCGTTTCGGGAGGCATAAATTCACCATCCACAGAAACAATATGTTCTTTAACCATTAGATGTAGGTGTGTGTAAGTTTAGCTAGAATGCTTCTTATAAAAACATCCTAGTATATTGAAGATACTGGAGTTGTTACAAGAAAAATGAAAAAAAAGAGTTTAGGGGGTTGGAGAAACAAAATAAAACAAAAGGACTCAAGTGAAGACATTACCGTAAAATCGGGTAACTCCCTTTGGTTTGAGATCAAAGGCTTCCTTGGGAAGACTTATTCCCAAAGTGAGGCTTCAAAGAGTAATAGAGGGAAGTGGAGAGACAAAATGGGCAGGGGTTGGCCGAGCCAGAGGCTTTGGGAGTGTGGGTAAGGAGGTAGAGGAGGGGGCCTTTTATAAGAGGAGAGGAGGGGCACCCTTGGAACGTAAAGAAATGTTACTTTATTTTCAAATGGGTTTCGGATTTTAAAGGACCCAAATTGATATATTTAGAGGATAAGGTGATAAGGGTTCAAAATATACCCACCCAATAGGTTTTGGACATGTGTAGGTCTTAGATTTTACATTATCATTCCATTTTATTTAAATCGTCAAATAATGAGGTCGTCGCTGCATCATTATGGTGTCATAAATAATGTAATTTATTTAAAGTGTAAAAATTATAATAAAAATACTATGATGTAGGAAATATTTTTATCTTTCCAATGAATATTTATATTCAAAACTATGACTTTTATAACCCCATTTAAAAATTCTTTTAGTGAAACATATCATGTTTGTGTCATTTTTACTTTATCATTAAATAAAAAGATATTTATGTTATTTCCCAACCAAAGTGGCTCCATGGGGTCCCCAAGTTGACCCATGGATTGTATTGGTCGGACCTGACACATCCAATGAGGTTAGGACATGTGTTAAGCTCATCTCATATTATTAAAAAATTATTTTTTCCTTAAACTACGCTAATTACCTCTAATCGCGATTAAAAACCTAATAAGTTACTATTCACCAAAAAATTATTTTAATATCATTGAACCAAATTTTACTTCTTAATGACAACCATGTATGTTAGATTTTTGAAAATCAAATCACAGAAGTGGAAAAGTTTCATTTAAACGAAAAATCAGTTTCTTTAACTACCACTTAGTGGTTTCACTATTCATCAAAAATTGATGTTTTTTAGAAAGATACCAAAACTTCACCCTAAGATATATTTGATATTCCAAATTCAAAAATGATGTCTACTTTACAAAATTTAAAACATGTAGGTTGCATTAATTAATTTAATAACTAATTCCCGCTGTCATGACAAATAGCGTGTTTTTATGAAACAATACGTATCAAAAGATTGACACTAGTTTAAGTCCAATTTCAAAGTGAAATTGATTCCAATGACCACCATTGGATAAAATGTTAAAAATATATTCTAATTTTACTTCAAAAACAATTCAAAAGATATTCTAATCATATAAATAAATTAGATTAAAAAGATGTTTTGAATTAAAATACAACATTTTTCACTATTCATTATAAAATGAACTTTATCGAAAAAATACCAAAAATTCAGACAAAGTAAATTTTGATGTCCCAATCATAAAGAATAAGTTTATTTTGAAACAAAATAGCTTATAAAATTGTCAAAAGATAGATTTAAAAAGGGTTTTCTATCAAAAGGTAGTAAACCAATCTTTTAAGAATATTAGTGTATTCCATGCATAAGATTGTATTTATTTTCATTTTATGCCTCTAAAACACTATCTTAATCATTAATAGACATAGATAAAAATATCTATTATTCATTACTTACTTGGGATGTTACATTTTCGATCTATTAATGATTAATAATAGATCCATGTCATCTTTTTGGTGAGATCTAAGTATCCATTTTTCACAAAAATCAATACACCACGATCTCTTATCATTAATCTAATAACTATACTCCAATGGATCTTATAAAATCCAAAGGGTTATGATTCTAAACATAGATATTTCACATAACAAGAATTAATTATAGAGGATTAGGTATAGAAAATAAAATCAAAACTAAAATTATTTCTTTATTTTTAATTTTATTGATTTTCCTTGACAACACATTAAAGAAACACCTGATAACAAAATAGGCTATATCATGCCTATGTTAAAACCCCCAATATAGATTCAATGAAGATCTCATATTATTCAACCAATATAATTTTTGGTAGATATTCTATTATTTTATAAAAAATATGCACTGGTGATGTAGAATATGTAATTTGTTTTATTATATCTATACTAAGTCTCGTTGGGCCCTAGAATCCCATGTTGACTCAGCACCTAGACTCAAAATTATTCTTTATAATATTACAATGTTTTATAAGGGGAAAAATATTGTTTCTCTATGGGAAATGAATACACCATATATATGAAATTATGTTGAACATGTTTGGTTGGTATGGAGTATGATATTCTCCTATGATACCAATGGTAGGATCGAAATAATGATGTAGATGCTCAATATAAAAGCGGTGGGTGAATTGTATAATTTAAAATTTATTTGGGAAATTTTAAACTTCGTTAGAAACCTTTCTATTGTTTAACAAGGTTAAACAAGGAAAATTTACAAAACCTGTATGTTCTACAAACTTGCTTGATTTCAAAAATGTTGTTCTGAAAATGAGATTCCGGGAAGGTGGTTCAGGAAATGAAATATAACAAAAGTTTACAAAGATAAAGACTCTACCTTAAAGTGTATATAATATCACAAAATAAGAGTATAAAAGTATAAGAATGTATAAGATAGTTATACTTTCTTCAACAACCAAAATGTAGTGAAAAACATTAAACAATACAAGTAAAATGTAGTAAATCTTTTAACCCCAAGAGAAATATATCCAACCACCTTGGATAAATGTCCCTTGATTTATACTTTCAAGAATGTATCTATTACCCACACTAGGGTAATCCCTCGATACAAATATTAGAATATGTCTTGCTATCCCTATAATCCCTCGAACTTCAAGGTAGTTGGCACCTCTGTCTACCTCATCAAGCAAGTCCTCGAACTTTTTAGGTAGTCAGAACCTCTTTCTTCCTATCCCCGAAGCCCTCGAATGTACTCAGTAACATTCGAGGTCTCACGACGCAATTCTAATCAATATTTTTAGTGTGCACAAAGTTATAAAGTCTCTCTCTCTAGAAATAACATTAGAACCATGTAATCTCTAGATTGATCAACCTGTATTGAGCTCTTTCAAATGAGCTTCTATTTATAAGCACATATTCAACGGTCGGAAACCTCCTCCAATGGTAATATTTTTCATTGAATTTCAGAGGGACCTGTACATGGGTCACTCAAATAATGGATATTTAGTAACTAAATTCACAACATCGATTTATAAAGTTCTTGTAGTGTAAGGATAAAATAAAAACTCAGAGACTAACCAAAATACATTCGGTGTCTGTAATACATGGATATTCTGATTATGTCTTCAAAAGAATATGGAACCTGAATCATATATATTTCGGGAGTCCGAATTTCAATGAAATTCTAAGTCTAAATTCATTAGAATTTTTAGTCTAAACTTACAAATTTTAGAGTCTCAATTAATAATAATTCGAAGTCTTATCTAAGAATGTTTGGAGTGTGAATTAAGTATAATTCGGACTCTGAATTCGTATGTGTTCGGTGTCTGAATTCATAAGAATTTGGAGTCTGATCTTAGAATGTTTGGAGTCTAAATTCATTAGAATTCAGAGTCTAAATTCTGATGATTTAAGATTCTAAATTCATAAGAATTCAGAGTCTCAACATTGAATGTTTGGAACTTGAATTCAGAGAACTCAGAGTCCGAATTCATAAGAGTTCAGAGTCTGAATTCATAAGAATTCAGAGTCTGAACATAGAAGGTTCGGAACATGAATTCAAAGAATTCGGAACCTAAGTTTAGATCCAAGAATAATAATTCTCTATATATAAGTATTTATAAGATTATGAGGTTATAGATGTGAAACCTAATTTTACTCTTAGGAATAAAATGTGATGGATTAAGACATGAACAATGAAGACATTGTAAGGATAAATTTCCTTTGGGAAGGAAATTTTTTTATGAAAGTTAAACATAGGGTATGAGAAAATTTCCCCAAGATAAGGTGTTTGTGATTTTTAAATCATGAAGGAATGGTAGAGTCGTATGGAAAACGTACTTACTCAACAATCTCCCAAAACCTGAAGGAGTGGAAAATTTATAAGGAATCCTTATTGACTCAACAATATCACACTTTTTGAAAAGCACAAACATCCTTTAGAAAACGAATATAAGGACATAAAAATTTTATAGACCGGTAAATAAAACTAATCTCTCTTAACACATGAGAAAAAATGAATATGACTATCTACTCATTATGCTTTGGAAACACTCAGGATCATATTCTTGATTTTTGGAAAGAGACTTAGCATTTTATTGTATAAGAAAATCATATTGGATAAAAACTCCCCCTTAGATGAACTTTCCCTTACATAGGGAAATTTCTTCTTTTACATTGTATTATTTTTTTATCATTCCTTTCAACCCCATTGTGATTTTCAAAAAGGAATACTGGGAATGGAATATAAAAAATATGGTACGTGAAGCATTAGTACTAAACAACCAAAAAAACGAGCAATCAATAATTTCAAAAATATTGTATACATTTATACAGGTAAAGAATACAACAAAAGATCAATATTGGACAAGATTATCCTTCCTTCTCCTTCAGCATCAACATCTTAACTATGGATTTGAGTGTCTTGAGCAACTTGTGATCATCCTCTGCACATTTGAGAATATGATCTAGACCATTGGTTTTCTTCTATAAGGCTTTTATTTTTACTTATTGACAATTAAGAACCTCTACCTAAGCCTTCAAGCCTTCTTCCTGCTTAGCAAGATTCTCTTCTATCTCAATCCTAACATCCCATTCTCTATTCCAACTCTGATAAACTGAATACAACTTCCCATTCATATATTTTACTTTTTGAATCTAATAATTCTATTCCAACGATAAATTTTCCTCAAACACTATTTGTGAGATCCTTGATCTTCACATCTTTAGTTTCAAATGCATCCTTGACACTATCCTAGAACTCATCAAAAAGTTTCATGTATTCTATAGTTTTCCTTGACCAACATTTCATTTTAATGCATGATATTTTGTGGGATTCATATATTATGAAAAAGGTTTTGAAATTAGATTCATGCTTAACACACTTATCCATCAACATGGATACTGAATCTGATTTCTAATTTAATGAGTGTTGAAGCATTTAGAATCTCGATTCAATGTTGGGAAATAATGGTATAGTTCCAAGAAGCTTCTTCAAGGACTGGACTAAAACATCATGTCCTAGAAAGGATGATTCTGAATTGGAAATTTTTCTTGGTGAGGATTCTTTTTCTAACTCAACAACATTCCTTTTTGAAGAACCACCAACGTATTTCTTCTTTACCATATCCCTAATATGTGTAGCCACTACCACCTATTTTCCTTTATCAGTTTTCGGAATTTCATCCTCTTGATTATGAGATTAATGTACACTATCAGACAAGTAAAAAAGAATTTCTCCCTCTATCTGTTCCCTCTCAGCTATTGCCTTATCATCTTCTGGATGAATAAAGTATTTATTGATGCTTTATAATTCAGATGGTTTGTCTACTTCATCTTTAGCCTTCTCAACATCCTTCCTAGGACTATCAAGCTTTGATGATTCAGTTTGAGAGGTTTGGAATGATAATTTTTTTGAAGGGATCTCCTTCTCATGAAAATCCTCAACCTGATTTATGAGATCTTCAGTATCTCCACTACCTTCTTCTTCTTCTTATTCAACTCCTTCTTCTTCTTCAATAGCATTTTCTTTGATTTTTTCCATAATTACAAAAAAAATTACAATAGTCTCAGGTAATGATTCTATCAGAAATAATTCTGGTACCAAATGTTCTCAGATTCTTTCTCTACGGCCATCAGATGTGATTGCACTATATCTACCTTAGAGAACTTCTTCTTTTGTCTCTTTTCTTTCTCTTTCTTATCCATATCTTCAGCTGCATTTTCTTTAAAATATTTTTCTTCAGTATGATCCAACACAAACATAGGCTCTCCTTCTTTTAGATTTCTCTTGTCTTCCCTTCGCATGGCTAAAAACCTCATCCATGTATGCTTTTTGTTTCATTGACTTTGGTGGTGAGGATCAGGTTTCCTTGGTCGCTGGAGTTTTTTCCTTCTCTTCTTCTTCCTTAAACTTCCTCTTCCTTCCTCCTTTATTAGAGTTCTTAGCAGCCTCATGTTTCTTCGATACGTTTTCTACCTCCTCCTCAAACAAATCATAAAATTATTTGGATTCTTTAGAAAATACAGCTTTCATTTTTCTCAGAGTATCATCACTTAACATCATAACCTTGAAACTCCATGACATAGATGTGCAAGGAATTTTGAAAGAATCTAGTTACCGAACAATTATATTTGAAATAATATTTGGATAAAAGATAATATTAGCCTTAATATTTCAATAAATTATTTTCCCAAACATAACCAAAATATTCTTAACCAACTTTATTTCAATAGGATTACCAAGAAGTATAGAATGTACACATCACTTTTCTTCATGGAATCCTTGTCACCATTTCTCAGTATGATGAATCCTTGAACCCACAGTTCAAGAATCTGATAATTTGTAGATAGGTGAAGAATTATCAGAGTCTTTACCTCTAAGAGACCAAGGCAAGAAATTTATTTTTTCCTTAATAAAACATCCTTGAACATCAGGCAGCTGATGTGAGCAGAACTCTTCTTCTCTATCACAAGGGATTCCATCCAAGCTTGCAGCCTTGGTGTAAGAAAGAGAATACATCTTCCCATATCTCTGGAAATAAAACACGCTTCTCCTTTCTTCCTTGAGTAAATTTACTGACATATATAATTCTATTAACAATTATGGATAAACCAAATCTCAAACTTTTGGTTCTTAAAGGAAAACACTTTCCAATCTATTCTGCTTTATATTCATCGAGATAATAGAAAGAAACTTCACAAAAAACATTGGATCAACTAACCATTATCTGTATATATTCCATTATGATATTGGTTTGATATTTTACATATCTTTCTGAGAGGAAACAACAACACACATTCAGAAACAAAAAGGATTTGAGAAGTTCAGAATGAGCATAAGTAAGAGAGAAGAGCTTCAACATGAACAAGCACGAGTTTCGATGTGGGACAACCATTGGGTGGTACTTTATATAGGAGATTGAGGTGATGATTCATATTCTATACTAAATCCAATGATTGAGATACCTTCTGATCAAATTTTTACAGTTGAGATGATTGTTGGAAATTTTTTTTGATAGAATCCGATCATTTGAGTTTTTTTAATAAAAAAATTCAGATTCAAAGAAAAAGAGAATACAAAAATTTAAAAACAGATGAAAATATTAACAAGTAAAATATGATTAAAAAAAGTTTAAGAATGGAATGCATACCTTTCAAATTGGTAGGAAGATTATTCTTATTGAGGAAAATTTTTCATGAAGAACTTTAGATTCTGAAAATTTTGATTAAGAAAATTTTGACTACAAAAAAAATGAAATCTATGAAAAATTTAGAAAAAATTTAATTACAAAAATTTAGAAAAACTTCATTAAAAAAATTTAAAAATTCATCATTATGAAAATTTAGAAAATCTTTATTACGAAAATTTAGAAAATATTCATTATGTCAATTTAGAAAATATTCATTATGAATATTTAGAAAATATTTATTATGAAAATTTAGAAAATATTCATTACAGAAATTTAGAAAATCCTCATTAAGAAAATTTAGAAAATCATCATTATGAAAATTTAACTACGAAAAATTTAGACTACCAAAAAATTTAAGTATTGAAAAAAATTGAGACTACAAAATGTTTTAGACTACGAAAAATATTAGACTATGAAAAAAAATTAGACTATGAAAAAATTTAGGCATCTGACAAAAAAAGTTACTCCCTTGAAGAAAAAAGAGTTCCTTACTGTAAAAATATTGGATTCAAAGAGAAGTTAACATGGAAGATTACATTATGGTTATCATTCAAAACATTTGTTTAATGAATTTATATTTATCGTTGGGTAAAGATTTTATGAAAATATTAGTATGTTGATATTGTGTTCTGGTAAATTTATGAATGATATCTCCATTTTGTGTGTGATTCCTATGAAAATGATTCTTAATATATATGTGTTTTGTATGAGAGGGATGTTCAGGGTTTTTACTGAAGGAAATGGAACTTGTCTTTTAATAGAAAGTTTGCAAAGGTTCCTAAGGGGAAAATGTCATAATCTTCTATGCCACAACCAATATTGATATTTTTTTGCACTAAGGAAAGGTCAGACTTGGATCCTAAGAACTTTTACGTTTAGTGTGTATACATTCTCTTGCCTATTAGAAGAATGAATAAACTCTTCCTTGGAATTTTGTTCTAAGCACTTGTCATTCCTATGACTTACAAGGTAACCTTCATCACATAATTGACTTATTCTAATGGGGTTGTTCTTAATACCCTTCACAAATAAAACATTTGAAATCAATGGTTTTCCAAGAAGAATGATGTTACCTATACCAATAATTTTTCCCTTAGCATTATCATCGAAAGTTACTTTTCCACATTTTATATTGATAAAATTTTCAAAGAAGTTTTTGTTACCAGACATATGTCGGTAACATCCAATATCCATGTACCATGTGTTGTTGTTGGTACTTTCTTTATTTTCTGGAAAATACGAGAGTTAGATTTTCTGAATCCAAACATTCTAGGATCCGGAATTGTTAGATAATAAAATTTTCGGTATCCACAGCTCCTTTGAAAAATATAATTTATGAAACCCAAAAGATTCTATATTATTTAAAGAAAAATTTTTCTTCCAAGTCCCACCACTTTGAAATTTAGTAGAAAAATGGGATCTATGAGGAACAAATTAATTATTTCTAAAAACATATTTTCATGAGAATAACATAATCCATGATTTTTACCATGAGTTCAGATATGAGAATAGATCTTGTTGAAATTTTAGTTACCAGAATTAAAATTTTCAAGAAGTTTTTTCAATGAAAAGATTTCAGACATCACTCTAAGGACTAAATTCATATCCTCTGGAATAATAAACATAGAGTTATTTTTATCCTCCAAAAAATCATTTTCTAAAAATAAGATTTTAAGATCCTTAGAAATCTTATCATTCTCAGAATTTTCCTCCTCAAGTTTCTTATAAAATTTTTCTAAAACATAATTTTTCTTATCAAGGTCTTTGGTAAGATCCGAAATTTCATTTGTTAAAATAATTTCTCTAGAATTTTTTTTCACGTTTCTTAGAAACATTAAAATTTTTTATTTCAAGCAACTTACCAAACCTAGAAACTTCCTCATATAAAGGAAAATCATTATAGTTATCAGATGAAGAACATTCTTCATCTGAAGTAAAATCATTATATGGAATTATTTCACTCAAAGACACATTGGATAAGGATTCAGTAGTTCGTACCTTAGCCATAAAACATTGATTTTGAAATGGAGTTCGAGATATTAAACCAATATTCTTTTGCTCAGAAGATTCGTAATCTGGAGAATCATTATAAGAATCTTTAACAATGGCACTCTATGTTTCATTGGCTTTTAGGACTTTCTTATGTTTTGATATATAGAAATTCTTCTTGTTTCTCAAAGAATTCATGTTCTTATTGTCTATTTTCTTATGTAAGGGGCAATCAGGTCTGATATGACAAATTCTTCTACATTCATAGCATGTCACTTCTCCATATTTTTTATCTTTACAATCATTCTTTTTATATCTATATTGAAATTTCTTCTGCCCATCTATCATGTGAATCCTTCAAGTAAGATAATCTAGTTCATTCTTAGAATGTTCACATTCACTAGATTCAAATTCAACTACAACCATCTTGTATTTTGATCTTGTAACCCTCTCAGGAGTCTTGGATTTCACTTGTTTTTATGTAGTTATAAAAGCTACACCTCCATTTCCATTCTTCTTCTTTTCAATATTAGTATCTCTCTTCTTTATAGTCTCATGTAGAAGAATATTTCCAAAAATTTCATCAAGAGTAATCTATGAGATTTTATATTCTCATCTATAGCTATTCTCTTTGATTCCCACTCATTTGGCATGATGTCTATACACTTTTCTACAAGTGCTTCCTCATCCAAACCTCTTTCACCTGTGGATTGTAAGCTGTTAACAATAGTCATAAATCTCTATTATACATTACATATAGGATCTCTATAAGGAAAGAAAAAACCATGGTACTCAGCTCTAATCATAGCTCTTCTGGTTTCAATAACTTTGGAGGTTCCAAAAAGTGTAACTTCAAGTTTCTTCCAAATACAATTTATAGCTTCACATGAAGAAATCTGGCTATATATATTCCTAGTCATAGACCATAAAAAATTATTGCGTACCTTATAGATAAGTATATATTCTGACTTCTCTTGATTAGTAAATGTTCTGACATCCTTATCATGAATCTTGTAATCTCTAGTAAGCATTGAAAAGTTGTCGACTATAGTTTTAATGACAAAAGTCTTCATACGATCTCACTAATATTCATAATCATTCCCATCAAAAGTCTTCCTACGATCTATTCAATATTCATAATCATTCCCGTCAAAAATAGGTGGTCTAGTAGGATTTATGTATTTTAGAGAACTCCTCTGATACCAATTGTTAGGTTGGTATAGATGATGATATTCTCATATCATACCAATTTTAGGATCTAAATGATGATGTAGATGCTCAATATACAAGAGGGGGTGAATTATATACTTTGAAAATTCTATGGGAACTTTTAAATTTGGTCAGAAACCTTTCTATTGTTTAACAAGGTTAAACAAAATAATTTCACAAAACCTATAAGTTCTAAAAACTTCATTGATTCTAGAAATGTAGTTCCGAAAATGATATATCAGAAATGTGGTTCTAGAAATGAAAATTAAAAAATGTTTACAAAGATAATGATTATAGATTAAAGCATATAGAATCTCACTAAATCAGAATATACAATTATACGAAAGTATAAGATAGTTATACTTTCCTCAAAAACCAAAATTCAGTGGAAAACATGAAACAATGCAAGTAACAAGTAGTAAATATTTTAACCCAAAGAGAAGGGTATCCAACAACCATGGATAAAGGTCTCATGATTTATACTTTCAAGAAAGTATTTCTTGCCCATACCAGGGTAATCCCTTAATATGAATATCAGAATCTATCTTGCTATCCCTGCAAGCCCTCGAACTTCATGGTAGTCGGAACCTTTGTCTTTCTCGCCAAGGAAGTCCTCGAACTTTTAAGGTAGTCAGAACCTCTGTCTTCCAATGCTCGAAAGCCCTTGAATGTACTCAGCAACATTCGGAGTCACACGAATCCATTTGGAACTAGATGTTATGTATGCACCATGCTATAAAGTCTCTCTTTCTATAAATCACTTCAACAGCATGTAATCTCTAGAATGATCAACTTGTATTGAGATCTTTCAATTGAGCTCCTATTTATAGGAACATCTTCAATAGTCAATTCCCTCTTCAAATATTCATTGTTTTCCTTTAATTTAGGAGAGACATGTACACGTGTCACTCAAACAATGTTTAGATAGCAACTAAATGCACGCCATTGTTTTATAACCAAAACATGAGTAAGAAAAAATATGGTTTCTTAACCAAATTCATTTTTCGGTGTGTAAGGAAAAAATAAATTTTTAGAGTCTAACCAAAACACATTCGGTATCAATAATACATGGATATTCTGATTCTTTCTTCAAAATAATTTAATATCTGAATTCTATAAAATTCCAGAGTCTGAATTTCAAGGAAATTCGGAGTCTGAATTCAGTAAAATTCAGAGTTTAAACATACAATGTTGGGAGTCTAAATTCATAAGAATTCCGAGTCTGATCCTAGAATGTTTGAAGTTTGAATTTATTAGAATTTGGAGTCTAAATTCCTAAGAATTCGGAGTCTGAATTCATAAGAATTAGGAGTCTGATCTTAGAATGTTCAGAGTTTGAATTCATTATAATTCTGAGTCTGAATTCATAAGAGTTCACAGTTTTAAATCATAAGAATTCATAGTCTAAACATAGAATGTTTGGAACTTGAATTCAGATAATTCAGAGTCTGAATTCGTATGATTTTAGAGTCTGAATTCATAAGAATTAAGAGTCTGAACATAGATGGTTCAGAACATGAATTCAGAGAATTTGGAACCTGAATTCGAATCCTGAAATCAGAATGCTCTATATCTATGTATTTATAAGATTTCGAGGTTTTAGATGTGAAAATGAATTTTACACATGGGAATAAATTTTGTTGGATTAAGACACGAACAATGAAAACATGGTAAGGAAAAATTTCCTTAGGGAAGGAAAAGTTAACTATGAAAGTAAAACATAGGGTAAAAGAAATTTTCCTTAAGATAAGGTGTTTGTGATTTTCAAAACCTGAAGAAATGGAAGAGTCATAAGGAAACCTTATTGACTCAAAAATCTCCACAAACCTGAAGGAATGGAAAATTCATAAGGAAACCATATAGACTCAACCAAACAATATCAAAGAAGTCCCATGGATTTGAAAATAAGATAATGAAACCCTTATAACTATCACGTCATCAAAATAAAAAACCATTTAAAGAAAGAACATGATATGGATTTTCATAACCCATGAATTTCATGAAAATGGTAACATAAATTGATTATTTCATAATCACTCCATCTCAAATATATCATGGGGGAAAATATACAATATGTCTCAATAAATTAAATTTGCGACAAAGAACACATTACATGAAGCATAATATTTAAAGAAAGAATAATTTTAAAATGAGATTGTAAGGAAGAATTGTAAAGCTAGAAAAAATAAAAAGGAAATAAAAATTTATTAATTAGGTATAATTAATCAATCATGGAAAAGTATAGTTCAATAAAACCTATTGTTAGTCAACAGATGAAAATGGATATAGCACAAACCCTTACCTAGTCCAGATTTTCTCTATGTATGCGCCAAACATCCTGATAAAAAATTAATTTTATTAAATACCATAGCTAGAATATTATTCATATATATTTCATTTGAAAAATTCTATTCAATATTATATTCTATTTAATTATTATATACATTTTATTTATGTTGGTTATTTGAGCTTGTTTGATCAATTTCTACATAAAGATTTTGGTATTTTCACCATAATTGAAGTTGTTGTAGAATAACTTCATAATATCTATAATTTTAGGGTTTAATATAATTTATTATTCTATTATCATAAAATTTATAATCATTTATAAAATAGTAACCAATATTGGAAAAGGGACTCTAATATGCTTATTTATGGTGATTATGTTTTCTTTTACCATTTAACTTCAATATCACTTATATAAATCAAAGTAATATCTTTTTATAATTTTAATTGTGACATTAAAATTATTTATTTAAAATAAAAAAAATTATAAATTCATCGATGATAGGTGGTGATGGAAAAAGAAATCCACCCACTCCTTGAGGCGGTACTTTTAACATGCACATGATTGACATTATATTTTCTATATAAACTTCATCATCAAAGTTAATTTTATATTAAGAAGACAAAAAAACAAAACTTGCTAAAAAACAAACATCATTTGAAACAAGATGCCTGAAGTGGTCTGAAATAGTGCAATCCCTAGGATCGATGTGGAAAAATCCTGCAAACAGATTGGGTCAGGACCAAGAACATCCATAGGATCAAGGTGATCCACCACTTGGTTACCCTCATGATAGGAGTGACAAATTTTTTTCTGTTAGAGAGAATATCTTTTCACTTTCTGATACTGTTGAAAAAAGTCCATGGAATATATCATATATCATTTTGGAAATCATGGAGAATTTTGTAATATGTTTCAACAACAACAAGATCAATAGCATTTTTATGAAAAAGGGTAATCCCCATGAGCCTGGCCTTAGCTTCGACCTTGAGAGAGGAGTCATTGCCTATCCAGAAGGAGAAGGCTAGAAAGACTGAACCCCACGAGTCCCGAACCACCACACCCCCCACACAGAAAACCCATTGAGAAGGACCCATTAGTATTGAGATTAAGTCCATAAGAGTGGGAGACCCTCAATCCCCTATACCGATGTTAATATTCTCTCTATGGTGGTGTCCATGAAGTATAGAAACCAACTAACTGATGGAGGGTACACCCTGCCAGTTACGGAGGAGACGATCCAGATCAGTAAGGATGATTTTCATCCTAAATATAATGGACTTACCCTAAGAGTGAGTTCCTTCATATATGATCTTATTCCTGGGCTTCCATATCGACCGACACCCACCACGTAGAGTCAATGAACAGTCTTTCTTCTCCGGTCCTTCGACTCCTAGTCCATGGAACCATTTGTCTAAGAATGGGAGGTCCCCCAAAGAAGGAACTTGGTACCCTGTAAAATCCTTGAAGAAGCACTGGACTACATCCACCCATTCACCTGAGGAGAATAGATGATCAGTCGTTTCCTCCATAGAGGTTGTCTAGTGTGAGCAACGAGAGGGAAAAGGGATACCGCGATGTATCATTAGTGGGAATGTCTTGATGTGTTTCATTAATGGGTGAAAATGTGCCCCTTTTATATTTGAAGAAAATGACATATTTGTGAATACCAATTATTTTTCAATATTATAATGAATCTAGTACAAGATAAATTGATCAAAAATCATTAGTTAATGGAATGTGGAGTGAGATAATGTCATAAAATTTTCCAAAAACAAATTCCCCGAATTTTTAAACATTTTGAATGAATTTTAGTACATGGCTTAAATATTTTATAATATTTTTACCATGGTAAAATTCTTTTAGCAAAGTAATATAAATTTTATTAGAGATATAATGTAACATATATCAAAATAATTGTGTAATGAAACTAATTTTAATCCTAATATAATCTAATTTAATTTATAAATAAGATAAAAATAAATTTTAAATCGTATTATTTAAATATATAAAAAATGTTCCTAAGAAAAAATGTGTTGG
The DNA here is from genome assembly GCA_963277665.1 of Viscum album. NCBI lineage: Eukaryota > Viridiplantae > Streptophyta > Magnoliopsida > Santalales > Viscaceae > Viscum > Viscum album. The sequence goes on from OY728137.1 coordinate 1,024,551,638, forward strand.
TTCACCATTAAGTGTTCTTATTATTATTTTGTTTTGATAACCAATTGAAAGTGTTAATATATATATATATTATATTAAAATAATTTTTTGCAATAAAATATATAAATAATTAGATAAATATAAAATAATTTTATCCAAAATATTCTTTGAGAATAATAATTTTACCATTCTCATGGTCAATAACCAAAATCTAAATAATCAAACATTTATAAATTAAAATTTAATTGATTTTTTTAATTAATTTAAATGTGTTTATAAGAATTACTAAATGTATTTTTTATAATAAATTACTAAGAGTGATGAAATTTTTTTAATAGGAGAAAATAAAAAAAATAAAGTAAAATATTACTTATGTTTCCAAGACTGTAAACTACAATTTTTTTTTAATTCAAAAGAGTATTTTTAAATTATTATTATTCATAAAAACATATAATCTATAAAAAAATGTTTCTTAAACAATTGATTCATAAATTTTATGGTATTAGAAAAATCAGTATCTTTTCACTCTTCACTTGAAAAAAATTATTTTAGAAAAAAATCAAAAATTCAATCAAATATAATTTCAATTTTTGAATTAAGAAAATAAATTAATTACAATGAATTAAAATTTAAAATTTTATAAATTTTGATATTTAATATAAATTCAAAAAATAAAAAAAACTTTTATTAAAAAATGCTCTTTTAAAACATTATGTTTTCAAAATTTTATCTTTGTTCAATTTATAATTCTATGAAATGTTTTTTTAGTTTACTAGTGGTTTTATTATTATAAGGTTTTCATAATATGACATGGCCCATTTTAGTTGAATGTTCCATATGAAAAATTATACAAATGTAATATAAATATTTATATATATATATTCTAAAATATCAGAGGATTGGAATATGTGTGTGGATATTTCATATATTCTTGGTTGATTCCTTTAAATATTTTACAGCTAACAAAATTATTTTACCGTAATTATTCCATGAAGTTGGATTTGGACATTTTAATCAATATAAGGGCATATAAAATGATATTTTTATACTTTATTGGATGATTTCATTTTAAAAAACTAAAAATTTTGAATTATTTAATACCAAAACCCTATGAAATTAAAGAGGATGGCCCCATAGAATTTATTCTATTCTACATTTTTACCCACCTATTACAATTATTTTATGGACCCATCCCATAGGGAATTCACGTCACTACACAATGATTTCCTTCCATAGGTCAGGGATTGGTGACTAGCACCTGAAGGGTTTTTTGGAACAGGGAAGGCAATGCCTTAGAGCTTTTACACACTCAAAAAGGGAAATTGAATTAAACAACAAACAAATGTAAGGTATAACCATGAGAGTAATGTACAACCATAAGTACAATTGTATGCTGAAAAGGGTGGGATAGAATACAAGACCTAAATACAAAAAATAAAGTTAAAAAATATCGCAACTTCCCTGGAGCTCTACCTAAAGGGTATTAGCTATATGTCTGAAGTCGAAGAAGATGATCTTGACTGCTCACGTAGCACCAAGATCCACCATGTTCTGAACCTCCAAAGACTGACTCAGAGTGTCAAAAGTCTGCACATTACAGAAACATGCTGGCGGATCCCATGCAAGGGTGAGTATAATAACTCAGTAGGGTACCCCAAGACACCCGATGGTCTCTCAGTAATCTACAATGGAAAAAATCCTAGGAAATACCACAAATGTAATATCACAAGAATGATCTAAATCATGAAGCAAAAGGAAAAAGAAAAAGAGAACTCTAATGATATGACCTCATGTCTACTAGGATATGGATGACTAGTCATAAATCCAGGTCATTCTATCTATATTAACTCTAATGGTGACCTGTATAGGTAAATGTATGCTGACCCATATTGGTCACTAGATGCTGACACGTATTAGTCGTAGGTGCTGATCTGTATTGGTGACTGGTTCTGACCCGTATTGGTCGCAAGTGTTGTCCTGTATTGGTTGTTGGAATAATTTTTGGGATGATTATTCATACAGTTTGATCATCCCACTCGAGAGTTTTTTATGCTGACCTGTATTGGTCTCTCTTCTTCTTCATGTCACATCCAGCCACTGGTTTCCCTCATGAAGCATGCCTAATCTCTGAAACACTCTGCTCCTCAAGCCATCAGTCATATTTCAACTAGTATGAAGTCCTAAAAAAGCATACCGAAGGGAATACCCCGATATATGGGTCCCAATGTGATAGACGACGCTTTGATTGGACGATCGGTCTATTATGTATGGGAACTTTTGTAAAAAGGTCCTAGATGGATTTAAATTTGTTTCAAACCAGTTCGCACATCATAATTCGTCAAAACTCACTTATATTATCTCCAAAGGACTGCCTTGTCACAAGGGTCTTTATTCCATAGACAGCAAGTCGATCGGATGTCATGTCTGTTAGTTACACCCATTTCTGTGAAATGGGGGTGATCACACCTTGATCCAACCCAGCTCAGTTGGGCCCACCAGAACATTCTATAGGGACCGGTTTCCAAAAATGGGTCCCAACTCTACTAACAGCATGTCAAATGGACACTCGGCTTTTCAGTTACGGATGTTTCTTTATTCGGAGGATGGTTTGGTCTGGGCCAGGTTCGACTCGTTTAGGCTGACCCAACCCAATAGGTATCGGGGCCTCCCTAACCCTTCCCTGGTCCGACCCATTGAGGGTTGTCCTGGTTCATTGGATCTGGCCCGTCAGGGTCGGTCCGGCTGGTTCGTGGGCCCATGCCACATTTGGCCCACACCGCCAGGTGGGGCTCGGCCCACCCGCGCTGGCCCGAGGGTCCGGCCCATTCAACCAGCCAGTGTCTGACCTGGTTTACCTAAAGGGAAACCCTATCTCCAGCTAGCCCCACGGACGCGGGGCAGTTTCATATGATCGAGGTGTTTCCCCACCGGGTGCAATGGTCTTCCAGGAGGCTGACTTTTCTTCTACCAACACAGCATGGCACGGGGCCACACTGCCTCGTCATGTCACCTCCTACTGGCTGCGGCTGTAGCTAATGTGGCATGGTGCGTGGCCACCCCACCCCCTCCTATCGCGACATGATGGCCGAGGGTGTTTCCACCAGTGGCGCTGGCGGGCACGACCCACCTCCCGCACAACTTGGTCAGGCGGACCGCCTCTAGCCACCTTGGTACAAGATGGTGCGCCGCATTCCCACCACTCATGGATGGTTTCCACAGGCCTCCTCTGACCACTATCAGCCGCTGACGGCATGGCGCACCATCATTTCATTCTGTCGGCCACCGAACGTACTCCGTTGGTCCGTTCATGGTGTCCTCTATGCCTATGAGGCTCTCGGGTCATCACCTCCACTACGTGACCCCTATCTCTTCCTTTCCATCACATTTCCAAACCGTGCACAAGAAACATAATAAAAACAAGATCGGTGGAGGGTCTATGACTTGTTCAGATTGGCATGCGCCTTCCGCGTTAGCGTTTTAGCAAGGGGTGTTAACAACAAAAAAATAATTCTGTAATAACATCTGACATGTAGCCCCACATCATCCTCTCATGTTTAAAGAACGATCCTCAGATCCACCTGATTGTTGGTTGATCCGCATTCTTCATATAAATCAACAAAGGGGAAGAAGGAATTTCACAATATCAAAATAACCCATACCTTAATGAGAAGTCTTCTGATGATGATTTATGAAACCACCTTCGTCATTGTCATCGGTTCGTGATTTGGTGGCACTCGTCACCGCTCGTTGAATCAGGTCTTCTCCTCCAGGAGGATGTTGCCACTGGATTTTTCCAGAGATTCCTAGCTTGAAAAATTCGGGCCAAAACCCCACCCCAAGATCCATTTAAATTGGAGGGGGAATGGTGTGTAACACATTGAGGAATTTGTGATATTAATTAAATTAATTAATGAAACTATTGTAATTCACAACGGTGGAGTTACACAATTGCTGAGTCAAGACATTAAATGGATTGAAAAGTCACCATTCAAGCCCCCACAAGTCATCCATTGGAGAAAAATAAAATAAAATTACAATTATATCTTATTTTACTTTTCTTTAAAAACTCCAAAAACAAACTTTTTCTCCCGACCTACTACAATCGAAGTGAATTATCCATTAATGAAATCCTAGCATTGTGGATTCAATGGTGTCCTTGAATTTTTAATTCGATCATCAGTTCAAAAGATAGAAAATGTCACTCGCGTGTTTATTGAATGAACCTTAAAAAATATTAAAAATCCATTTTGGGCACACCGGGCCTTAGAATCATGCACCATCAATTTCTGAATACTCGTAATAGTCCCAAATAATTAAAAAAATTACATGGTATTATCCAGGTCTTTACATTCTCCCCACATTTGGGGATTTATGATCCCAGGAGGCAAACAAGGATATACAAACAAAGAGGGGTACATGGAACATATATGAGCCTCTCGCTCCCATGTGCTCTCCAAGAGATTCCCGTGATAACACAGCATTCACACTAGAGGTGTTGACTGCCCACAAAGGATCTGCTCCTATCGATCCCTTATTTCCACTGGGTAATCTACAAAAATCACCATGTAAACAATAATTGGCTCTCTATAGTTGATGATGTGAGATGGGTCACACATTTATCTCCTTAGATGCTACATATGGATGATGTCGTGCACCCTCTCCAACTGTGACGGCAGTGCCAAGTGGTAAACTACATTGCCAATCCTTCGAATTATCAGGAATGATCTGATAAACCTTAGTGATTGTTTTCCTCCTCATATAAATCACCATAGTCCCCATAGAGCAGAGACTCTCAAGAATATGTGTTCCCACTCCTGGAACACCCGTGGTCTCTATCGCCTATCAGCATAGAACATCTATCGGCTCTGTGGAGTCTTCATCTACTCTCATATGACATACACCTTCACAGTGGTAGCTTGTACCATCTCTGTGCCCATGAGTTCTGGCTCTCCTAGATCTGTCCAGCAGAAGGGGTATCTCCACGGTCGTCTGTACAATGCCTCAAAAGGGGCCATACCAATGCTGGAGTGATAGATGTTGTTGTACACAAACTTCACCAAGGGTATGTGGTCCTCCCAACTACGACCAAAATCATGGACACATGCATGAAGCATTTCCTCCATGGTATGGATGGTCCACTCAGTCTGACCATCTGCCTACAGGTGAAAAGCTGTGGTCAAGTGAAGCTGAGTCCCAAAATCCTTCTACAATCCTTTCCACAATTGGTATGTGAAACGTGTGTCACAGTGTGAGACTATCGTCTAAGGCACCCTGTGATGTTTCACAATCTTTTAAATGTAGAGACTCACCATGATCTCTACCAAACCCTTCTCTTGAATAGAAAGGAAGTGGGCCGACGTGGTGAGTCGGTCAATGATCAACCAGATGGTATTTTTCCCTCTGGATGTACATGGTAACCCCATAATGAAGAACTTAGATATCCCCTCCCACTTCCACTGTATTATCTCCTAGGGTTTGGTCAAGCTAGCTAGTACCTACTACTCGTCCTTCACTTGTAGGCAAGTGAGGCATCTAAAAAAACACTCCCACAATATTATTCATCCCTAGCCACTAGTATTGATGCCAGAGGTCCTGATACATCTTTATAATGCCGAGATCTACTGAAATGGGGGATGTATAGAACACCCTCAACACCTCCTCTCTTATCACCTCTAGAACAAGTGTACGTCCTCTGAAAATGATAGTGTGCTCACCTCCTTTAGAATATCTATTAGTTACATGGAAAGAGAATATCTGAGCATGTGTAGTCTCATAGTTATTGTCTCTGAGTTTCTCCTCCCTCATTCACAAAAGGAGTGGAGGTGAAACTACCATCGACTAGAGGTAGACTGTCTCACCTATATCAACGTAGGATATCTAAAGAGATGATAACTACTCTAAATCCTAGTTTAGTAGTTGCGAACTCAATATTCGGCTTAGTGAATCTTCCACTACATTCCCCTTCCCAAGATTATAGACTATCTCAAAGTCATAGACATGGAGGAACTCAATCCAATGTCATTGTCTCATATTCATATCATTCTGAATAAAAATATATATGAGAATCTTGTGGTCTGAGTGAACAATGAACACGACGCCCATCAAGTAGTGTCACCACATCATTAGTGCGATGACTAATAATTCCGACTACAAGTCACGAGTCATATAATTTGGCTCATGAGGCCTCAGCTATCGTGAGTCATAAGAAATCACTACATACTTTTTCATTTGGACACAACTGAGTCTGGTCCCTAATGCATCATAGTAACCCATGTAGCCAGTGACCTCCTCTACTAACATCAGGATGGGAGCACTGGTCAAGCTTTTCCTCAACTGTTGAATGCACTGATAGCATGACTATGATGATAATAAGGGTTTCCTCTTCATCGTCAATGCAATAATAAGTGCTGATACTCTGAAAAAATTGAGTACGAACCTCCAAAAGTAGCATGTTATTCCAAGGAATATCCTCACCTTAGTAACACTCCATGGTGGCTCCCAAGCATGTACTACCACCATCTTCACTAGATCCACTACAAATCCATCATGTGAGATGATGTGTCCCAAGAAGTGGACCTTTCTTATTCAAAACACACACTTTGAGAGCTTCCCATATAACTATATATCCCGAAGTGTGTCCATAACTATCCTCAAATGTATAGTGTTCTCCTCCTCGAACGTTGACTACACTATAATGACTTCGATGAAGAACGCCACAAAGTGATAGAGGTATGGATGAAATATCCTTTTCATGTTCCCCGTGAACACTACAGGATCATTGGTCACACAAGAAAGGCATCACCAAGAACATCTAATGGTCATAATGACATTTGAAGGCTATCATCAGAATGTTCTCATCCCATACCCTGAGATGATGATAGACTGATTTGAAGTCTATCATTGAGAACAAATTTTATCATTTAAACTGATCAAACCGATCATCAATCCTTAGAAGAGGATGGTTGTTCTTCACATTCACCTTGTTTAGGCCTCAGAAGTCCATGCATAGCCTCAAATATCCATCTTCCTTCTTGGAAAACAACACTGGGGATTCCCATGGAGAATAATTGGGCCTTACGAATCCCTTCATCTATAAGTCCTCCAACTGTACCCTTGCCCCTAGAGCTATATAGGGGACATATGATATGCTGTTGTAGATATTGGTGTTGTTCCTAGGTACAAGTCAAACCAAAATTCTACCTATCTATGAGGAGGTTTTCTTGGGACTTCTTCTGGAAAGATGTTTTCATAATTTTCATCCACCTCTAAAAACTGTGGAATCACCTCATCCACTGTATCAAAGGTCATGAAATCCAGCTGATACGTAATTGAATGCACCCTTCTAAGAACAAGTCCATATAGAGGTGCTCTATTTTCCTTCTCACCAACAACGGAAAACAAGCCTCTATCTCTCTGCGTACATCGCACTATAAGTTTCATGTTGTCAATCAGTGCATGAACATATTATAAGTATTCCATTCCTAGAATGAGATCCTATGCCTTCAATGCCTCTACAAGAAGATCCCATCTGAATCTCTCTCCTCCGAGATCAAGATCACCCTGTCATCACCAGTATGTGACCGCAGAATCTCATCTTGTAGGAGTAACAAAATGAAAAGGATGAGCTAAAAGCTTAGTCAGAATCCCATACTCCCAAATTAAGTCCGTGAAAAAAAAATAGCTAGCACCTTTTTCGGTAATAACTGATGCTAAAGAAGAAAAGATATAGATCATACCTCGTATCATCATACAGACATCAGGATCGTGAGCCTCTACTTCCTATAACTGGGCCTGTCCCCATCCACCTGTTCCTAGAGATCATGGTGGACCACCTGTGGGTGGTGGTTGTAGTGCCCGGTCACCCCATACACCTCTTGTTTCCTGTCAAACTCCCCTACCTCGTCCGTCTCCTAGTTGATTCTCATGATCCTACCTTTGTCATTTCCGCTACCTCGGTGGCCCATCCACAGTCTGTCGATCATCTGTGGAGTGAATTAGGACAGTCACGAGCTCTTTGACCCTACCCCTGGTAGGAAAATTAGATCATTCCTCACTTGTGGATCCCTCGACCTCTCGAGCCTTTCACCTCTGACCATACATCCTGAGGTCGACCACTAAATGATCTATCCCTCTTGGGCTTCTATATCGCCTGTCTACTGACAACTGCAGATGAATCTGTTACCTATCATATGTTAGGGTCTCCAACTATCAGTTCTTACTTGGTAAGGAAGCTCTCCATCAGAAAATCTCTCTCTAGTGCCCCATCCTACGTCGGGATGTTGAGAGAAATTTTCGCAACAATGATCTCTCGTCAGAGCCCTTGAAAAAAGGTAAAGGCCCTCAATTAAGGGTCACATACCATGTAGTTGGAGTATCAGGAGAGGTTAGTAAATCTCGGCAAGTACTAAGACACATTCTAGAAGCCCTACTATAGATGCAACAGCTCTTGGATACACATAGAGGGTAGTGTTGCCGACATGAACTCTTCCCTGAAAAGGATCTCAATGTCGATAAATGTGAAGGTATTCTCTTCATGCATGTGTAGAATCAGGCTCCACCATCGTCCTATCGATCTATGATGAAGTCTAGAAGCCGATATTTCCATCTATGTGGCAGGAGTCTCTACTAAGTTAAAGACCCACAAAACTTACTCAAGCCAGTCCTCTCCTTCCTGGTGGACCGTCTCACCTCAAAACCTAAGAGGCCTATGTCTCTCGAACTCATGAAATGCGCTCAGTCGATGTGCATAATCTATTGGTAGCATCTGCGACTTAACAGGTGGTGGTGATGCAGGTACTCCACCCAAAAATTCCATCAATGACAGTGGTCCATGTACCGATGCCTCGCCACTCGGTGGGCCACTTTCACGATCTTTAACCGGAATCATAGATGGTTGTTTTCTTGGATACATCCTGTAAGAAATAGATGTTCCACTGCTAAAATGTTATACTTGGTATTCTGATTCAAGAATGATCACGAAAACATTTCAAAACACTAGCAACTGGTGTTTTCATGTTCCAAGTCAGAAAACAGAATTCAAGGTCCCAGTGTATGGATACGTCATCCATCGAACACACACTAGACTCCCTAAAATGAAAAAAATCTCAAGACACTTTGCACCATCACCTCATTAAATGTGGACTCTTTATTATTCTGGTAGAACCAACTGCCCTCTAATACCACTTTGTCCAGACCCATCCCACGAGGCCCGAATGTTACTATCCCAAGCCTGCCATTTCTAGGCCAGGAGATAGTGACTAGCACTTGAAGGCTTTTCCCAAACAGGAAAGACATTACCTAAGAGATCATTCCACACTCAAAAAGGGAAACTGATGTAAAAAACCAGAAAAATTAATTAATAACCATAGGTGTAAATTACAACCACAAGTACAACTACAAACTAAAAATAGTGGGTCGGAATACAATCCCTAGAAATATAAAATAATGTAAAAAAGAAATCACATCTTCCCTGGAGCACTACCAGGTGTGTAGTTGATGTAAATTTGAAGTCTAAGAAGAGGATCCTGACTAATCCCCTCGCACCAAGCTCCAACATGTCCCAAACCTCCAATGTCTACCTTCGAGCATCCGTAGTCTGCACTAGACACACACGTGAAGGCGGAGCCCATGCAGGGGTGAGTATAAAAACTCAGTACGGGTCCCTAAGACCCCCAATAGTCTCTCAGTAAGCACTATAGTAAAACATCACAAGAAGTACCACAAAGGTAATATCACTATCATGATATAAATCATAAAGCACAAAGAAAAAGAGACAGCACACTCTAACAGTATATCATTTAGGTTACTGGGATAGGGATGACTAGTCGTAAATCTAAATAATCTTATCTATATTAACTCTACTACTGACCCGTATAGGTCACTTTATGCTAACCCATACTGGTCTCTAGATGTTGACCCATATTGGTTATTGGTGTAGACTCGTATTGGTCGGCGGTGCTGACTCGTATTGGTCACTGGTACTGACCCGTATTGGTCGCTGGTGCTGACCCATATTGTTCACTGGTACAGAGGTAGGGATGATTATTCATATAGATATATCATCCCAATCTAGAGTTTTTATTGCTGACCAGTATTAGTTTCCCTTTTCCTTCATGTCACTGTCATCCACTGGATTCCCGCACGAAGCACGCCTAATCTTTGAAAGAATCTTGTTCTAAAGACATGGTTCATATTTCAACATGTAAGAAGTCCAAAAAAAACATACCCAAGGGACCACACCATCATAGCTATCCCAATGTGACAAAAGACATGTTGCTCAGATACGCGGTCTGTGAGACATGGGCACTGTTGAAAAAAGGGCCTGGTTAGATTCAACACTAATCTAACCTAGGTCGCACGTTAAACTCATTAAAAACTCACTTAGAGTATCTCCAATGGACTGCCTTTCAATAAGGTTCTTTATGCCATATATGGTGCTTCAATCAGATGCCCACTCTGTTAGTTACAACCATTTTCGTTAAACAATGGTTATCAGACCTCAGTCTGGCTCGGCTCTGTCGGGCCTACTAAAATATGCCGAAGGGACCACTTCCCGAAAAGGGTTCCCAATGCCACTAACAGTGTGTCATACTGAAATATGGTTCGTCAGTTACGGGTGATTCTTTATTCGGTGGTTGGTGGGGTCTGGGCCTAGTCTGTCTTGGTTAGGCCGAGCCGACGCAACAGGTTCTGAGGTCTACCTGACCCTACTCGGGTTTGGCCCATTAAGGCTCAACATGGTTCACTTGGTACGGCCCATCTGGTTCCGCCTGGTTGGTTCGTGGCCCGAGGCATAGTTGGCCCGGCCCACTGGGTGGGGCTCAGCTCACATTTGCTGCCTTACTAGGCCGCGAGTCCAGCCCACGTGGATGGTCCGACATGTTCGGTCGGCCTACGTCTGGCCCAGTCTGCATGAAGGTAGACGATGTCTCTAGCTAGCCCAGCGGACGCAGGGCCGTTTAATCCAGCCAGTGGGGCGCTGCCCCACCCTATGAAAAGTTCAGCTAGGAGGCCAATCAGTCTCCAGACAAAGCGGTGTGGTGAGGGGTTGCGCCGACCCCAACTTCCATGGCCTGCTCGCCATGGGTGCGACTAACACGGCATGGGGCCTCACTGCCCCCTCCTGTCGTGGCTGCTTTTGTGGCCGGCACCTGCGGGCGCCACCCTTCTCCCGCACGGTCGACTTGGGCATCCCGCCTCTGGCTACCACGGCACATGATGGCGTGCATCCTTCCCACCATCTGTGGCCGGTTTCCTTGTGCCTCTTTCATCCACTACCATCTACCGTTGGCATGGCGGGCTGATAGTTATTTCCACTGGCCACCAGACATTCTCCGGTGGTCTGTTATTAATGTCGCATCCACCAATAAGACTCTCAGGTCACCACCTCCACTATTTTACCCATTATCTCTTTCATACCATCACATTGCCCTACCGTGCATGGAAAATACAAGAACAAAAAGATCAGTAGAGGGTCTGGGATTTTTCCGGACTGGCCTGCGCCCTCCGTGTTAGCATTTTAACAAGGGGTGTTAGCAACAAACAGAGAATTTAGAAATAACTCCAAACTTGTAACCCTGCATTAACCTCTTGTGTTTAAAGAATGATCATTGGATCAACCCTTTGGTTGGTTGATCTGCGTTCTTCATATAAATAAAGAATGAGGAAGGATAAATATCATAATATCACATACAAAAACCCCTACCAAAATGAGACACTTGTTGCCAACAATCAACGAAACCTCCATCATCATTTTTTATCGGTTCATGATTCAGTGGTGATCGTCACTTCTTGTTGAATCCATTCTCATCCTCCATGTGGATGTTGCCACAGGACTTCACCCGAGTTTCCTCACATGAAGAAGTTATTCCAAAACCCCACCCCAAGCTTCATTTAAATAGGTGGGGGAAAGGTGAGTAACGCATTGTGGAATTAATGAGGTTCATTAAATGAATTAATGAACCTATTTTAATTTACAAAAGTGGACTTGCGTAGTTGATGAGTCAAGCCATTAAAAGGATTGACAAGTCATCGGTCCTGCCACCGCATCACATTTGCTGGAGAAAAAGGAAAAAAAATAACAATTACATATTATTTTACATTTCTATAAAAAATAAAAAAACTATAAAACTATAAAATATTAATCCCAAACCCCCTTCAAATTAAAGTGGATGGTCCATTATAATATATTCTATTCTACATCATTACCCACCTATTACACTTATTTCCTATGAAAAAATATTCTATGATGCCTTAATCATGTATTCTCAGACATGAGAGGCTCCCAAAAAGTAATAATTCCAAAAATTAAACCCTTTAAAAAATAATCCTTCTACAAAATGAAATTAAAAATCAAATAAACATATAATATAATATATATACATAATTTAACCTCATACCAAGAACCTAAATAAAGATTTATACTCATGAATAAAAAATATGATATATAAATGAAGATAAAATATAGACTATACTTTTCATTAGATCTTAAATGTTTCAAATTCTCATTGATATCCTAGAAAGAAAAGCAATATTAATTCCATGCCATTAAATAATCTAATTCAAAACATGAGCCTATAAAAAATATAATATGTCTTATGTGTACATTATAACCCATAACATATACATGGGTAGTATGTTAATACATTTATCCAAAAGTATTTCCCTGTTATCCTTTAATCCCCACTATGATAGTGATAAATTGTGCATGCATGTAAATTTTAAAGGGTGACAAGAATCCCACACTAAAATAAATAAATAAAAATGTTAATCAATATATTATATGACTATATATATGAATTTGATAATAAAAATATTAAAATAATTTTTTACTCATATATATCATGTCACCACGATCACACATAAACAATGTAGTTACTAATTACAAAATAATGATCTAAAAATATAAAATAAATATTACTTCATCATTTGAAACTATTTAATCAGTATTAAATATGATAACAAAGTACCTAACACCAAAAAATGACTCAAGAAAATTGGGGTATAAACCCATCAAAAGGTTAAATAAGGGTAAAACAATCAACAAAAATACTCATATTTGACAATATCCAATTTTAAATAGATAAAATCATTCTCTATATAAGAAAGAAATATAAAATTGTTTTCGTAATTACTTCATATATAATTAGATCCCATTGGTGGCATGGTGAACTATCCCACTCTATATGAAAATAGGTGAGAATATAAATGGGTTTCTGTGGACCCCCTATGATAAAATAAAACTCCCATGTAACCAATATGATACAAAAATATACACTCACTAGATTACAATATCATCCTTCTATGTAGATATCAACACCCTAAATATTTCAGCTCTGGACATAGTCATAGATATCCACTAGCCAAATGATAAAAAATAATAAAAAACTCTCCAAATATATATGACCTCAAACAAAATATACAAAACACTTACCCGTGGATTTATATGGTAAAATGGGTTTCCCAATATTCTCCCTCGATTCCTAAGGAATCATAAAAATAAACATCAAAACATGACCCTAAAAGGAATAAGAAATGCATTATAAGAAACTTATAAAAATAAAATGTTTCATTATAACCAAGGTAAAAATCCCTGTCACATTTTACAAATGGGAATACATGATCATATATTCTCATACATATAATTCAATAGTAGCAAGAGTACTAAAACCATGTTAAGAGATATCAGTTACTCCCCAATGATGTTCTCAGAGGTGACAAAAAAATATTAATGAAAAAAAATGAATTAATGACACAACGTGTAGTGGGTTGTGTTTATTTCATGAAGGGGTCACTCATATACCTACTAATAATGAATAACATATTATATGAAAATTTATAATAAACATGGTCAAAATCTATTTTTTACAGTCTATGAATTTTTACACTCATCCCATAAAAAGTGTCTCACATTTTCTAGTTTCAACAATTAGGTTCTAAGAATCCCTAAGAAACTGAACCATATGTTTACAGGAAAAAATTATATGAGGAATAAATATAATTTTAATTCAAACCAACTCTTTGAGTCAAACTATATAAATTACTCATTCAATGTTAACTATGAAAAAATTATTCCATTCCTCTCTAAATCAATCAATCAAACTGTTAAATAATTCTAAAATGAAATATTTGCATCCTATATGAAAAATTAATGTATCTCATATATCCATAGTTGAAATATATTACAAAAAATTATTTTTTTAGATACTTCATACAACATAGGATAATCAAACACATAATAAAATCCCCAACCATAATAAAAAATAGAAACACAACACTAAATAACCCAAATAAAGGACCAATGCAAGTGAAATAACACCAAAAGTCTATTTAATTTTTATTCATAAAAGAATTTGTGAATGGATCCAATTTGTTTAAAGGGACTTATTTTAATTAAATTCATCACATAGGCACATAAAAATTATTTAAAACAATTATGTCCCGCAATTTTATGAAATAAATCAAATTTTAAATTTGAATTATTCAAAAATATTCATTCCAATGAAAAAATATTTAATCCAACATGTTATCAGATTAATAAGTTAATTATTTTACTATATTCATGTAAAAAGTTTTACCATTCCATGATCCACATTATCAAATTTTAAAAAATAATTAGAATTTATTTGAATTGAATATAGCCTAAACGTATCTATCACATAGCCTATTAATATAGATCACTAGCATTTTTCCAATTATTTAACAAAAAACAATTTAGGATATGACATATCATTCTTATATTAATTTTAAATTAGTAGATGGTTTGTACCATAGTATGTGACCTTGTAAATATAGAACATTTAATATACAATAACTTGTAGGTGATAAAATATTAATATTTGTTTAATAATAGTAAAAAAAACTTCAAAAATATAAAAAACATCACTAATTTATCACAAATAACATGAAGAGGGAGGCCCCAACCACGAATAACATCAATAAATTATTTAATTTTACTCCATAACCATTAAAACCCATTTAATATCACCTTAAGGAGAATACCTAAAATAGATTAACATGTTACCTCCCAAAATAATCTAATATTTACATAACAATTGAAAAACATCTCAATTGATGTTATAATTCAGAATTCATAAGAAATGATATGAATATGCCGCATTGAGTAATATTGTTTAATAAATTAGAAAATTCATGATGGAATAAATGGTTTTATTTAGTATCTATTAAAAAAAAGTATTTCATGGATAATTAAAGGGGAAAATGATGTTGGAATGTGAGAATATTAAAATTTTACAAGTCCCCACTTGAACTCAATTATTAGGATACATACTTAAAAGTAATGTAGCTATGAAATCAAAAATAATTTCTTAATTCTATAAAATATGTAAGTATAGATTTTTGGATATTCTAACTATGTTCTAAGACATATTTTTCATTAAAATCCATTATTTTACTTTTATTTTCCTCCCATCATAACCAAATAACATAAATACCTAAAATAATGCATTCAAAATTATATTATATTAATAATATAACATGAAAAACATACCAAATGGCCTTCAAAATACATAAAAATAGTAATTAAAAAAATTACTTCAAATAAATTCTAAAATGGTTCCATTAAAAAGTTATTTTAATTCATTAAAAAAATGCTATAATGTCTCGATCATAAATTTTTTTGATCCTAAAAACTAATTTTTAAAATGAATCCACTAAACGACCTCTACTTCTCTAGATTATAATATATTTATAAGTATTTTCCCTATACATATATTGTGATTAATTTCATGATTATTCTTATAAAATCTTATAAAAAATATTCTATTTACCATAAATCTAAAATAATCTAAATAAAAAATTTAGGATCTATGTGATCTATTATATGAGGAGTTGGAGATATAGTGGCCTTCTCTTTTTATGTTTTTTTAGAAAATAAATTCACCTAATATTAGTTATAAAAAATCATCCTAAATAAATAAACAAGCCTGATTATAGGAATGCAAGTATTTACGTGTTTCACTACTCAATAAGAGTTTCTAGTCCTTTGTGTGGTTTGTAAATAATCTAAGACTACACAATCCACATGAAATAAAAACATTTCTATATGTTTATAATAATGATACATTATTTTTAAACTTGAAAATTATAATTGTTAAACAATATTGCATGTCATCCTAGTATAGATACAAAATATAACTATGATATTGTTGAAATAGAAGGATATATCACCAATTGCCATCATTATGTTATCAAAATGCTTCTCTTGCTTTCATCACACATGATTCTCATTATGGTCCATAATATTGTTCATTTTATTTATAATTAATAGGAATGATGATTATCCATGTACTTTTCTTTAATTTTTTTCTGATAACTCGTTCATCTAGCATGCTTCATTCAGTCGTACGTCTAGTATGCTCTATCCAGTTCCTTCTAAATACCAAAACATCTTCTTAAATAGTTTATTTTATGGTCATC
Source organism: Viscum album (assembly GCA_963277665.1). NCBI lineage: Eukaryota > Viridiplantae > Streptophyta > Magnoliopsida > Santalales > Viscaceae > Viscum > Viscum album. The sequence continues at coordinate 1,024,568,054 of OY728137.1, forward strand.
ATAGTATGTTTTCTATTGAATACCACCTGATATGAATACTATGTCCAAGTAAATTCTCTATTTTTCCCTCTAATCACAACTCATCGTCCTAGTAATTAATTCTACATCAACCAAGAAATTCCTTTGTTAAAATATTTCCCTATTCAAACATATGATTTTTGTGGTTTTTCCATTATATCTGTTGGTGAACTATTTTAAAATACATTTCCTTTTTACAAAAATAAATAGTAAAACACTCAAAATATACATTCACTCTATATTTATATGTTTTCTTGAAGGAATAATATAGGGAATCCAATTTTATTCCCTTTGAGAAAAAAATAAAATATCATGACTCTAGCTCATCTCAATACATTATATTATTCCAAAAAAATTTATAATATTTTAGAAGACTGATTTGAATAAAATTATCTAAAATCCTAAAAAAAATCATCATTAATAGTTTTATGACACTTCATAAAATTTTCAAAACCTTTTACGATGATCAAACATTCAATACTCAACATCACATCATCATTTCTGGTAACATGATTATATTTTTAAAGTCCATAGAACATGTACAACATTATTCCACTCACTCATAGGGTGAAATGTTTTAGATATACTACCCTCAAATGAGACACCATCCAATTTTCCGTCATAACTTCATAGGAACATCTCAAAAATATTGTGATAAAATCTACCTATATCTACTAACATGCATCATAATTCTTTATTCGATGACTTTCACAGTAAATATTCTTTTAATTAATTTAAACATGATCATCTAACTAATTGTATTCATATAGAAACATCCTTATAATGAAATTATCCAAAACCATATATATGATGATTTGAATGAAAGTAATTTTTTTCTTATGACTTTAACCAAAAACATTTGTCCAATGATTCTGAGAAATATATCCAATCATCCTAAAACAACATCACTTCAAAATTATTAAATTTCCATCCAATATATATATATATGAAAGTAAATATCCTTAAAGAATTCAAATTTTTAATCCAATATAATTGAATAGATGAATTTGAGGTAGATCATCCAATGGTATTCATCAAAAAACATTCCCATCAACTCATCTTAGAATTTTAAAAACATTCATCTACTCAAGAACATTTGATAAATAATGTTGGATAACACTTTTCAAAGTATAAATTCATATATAAAAAATATAAAAAAAATTAAAAACATGAAAAAATTATACTCATCCAACCCTCTAACTAATAATTTATGTCTGATGAACATCCTGATAACTTCATAGTACGTAGTTTTACATAAAATGTTTTTTATCCCACCTTAACTATATGAATGAATAATTATTTATTTCAATACGTTAGATGATGGAATTATTAATTACCATAAAACATCTCTTGATTTTTAAACATCATAAGACATAATTTATGATGAAACATGTAATCAATATTATAAAAACCTTAATGATAAAAACTCATAATGATAAACTAAGATTGTTAACGTCTGTCAGACAGACATGGTCCTATCCACTCAATCTGATATTCACCTTCCTTTTTCCTATTTTGGAAATCATAAAAAAGTAATATGGTGTATTTTGTAAATCATGATTCAAATTTTGTGATCAATCTTTTTTATTTTATAATAATCTATGAAAACATATTCTTAATATATTCGGTCTTTTAAGAAACACATCAAAACCTCCTGTTCTTAATAATATCTCCATTTAAATTCCATTTTATATTAATGAATACAAATCACTGAAACCTTTGAACTAATCCAATGCATTACTTATCGAACACTTCTAAGACAACATGAGACAGTTTTGTATAATAAAGAAGAATCCTTGAACAATAATATCATGTTTTCTATGATTTTGACATAAGAAACATATCATACAGAACATATGAAATTTTTCATTGAAATACCTCATAAAAAACATCAAACTAAAAGGAAATAATTTTCATCAGTGAGGTCATTAAAGTTTAATAATAATTCACACACATTATTAAACTATAGTTTAACTATTAAATGTACTCCCCCAAAAAACATTATTTTCATCCAAAGCTCAAACACCTACCAAGGGATAGATTTATTTTACAACATTTTTTAACCCTTTGAAAACACTATCTAAATAATATATGATAAATAATATGGATTAAAATACAACAGTATTGAAGAGAGAGAGGTTGAACATCCACATTCAACCTCACATTTTGAAAATTTTCTTTTAGTTAGAGTGGTAATCTTAAGGTGTTAATTGAGTTTCCTATAACAATTTATATTTTAAAATATTTAAAATAAGATATCTTAATTTAAAAACAAATTCCATGTTAACTAAAATTGTTGAAATTTATAATTTGATACATTCACAAATAATATCAAAATATCGATCACAATTTTGTTAAAACAAGAATTAAAAATTATTTAACATATGAAAAAATTACATATATAAAACAATGTATATAAAAAAGTTATTAAATTTAAATATAAATGTAATTTTTTTGAAAAATAGTTTTGAAAAATAATATTTATTTTTTAGAGAAAAAAAAGAGAAAACAGAAGAAGTAAACACATAGTGAAATAAAATAAGAGTTCTAATCTCAATTAGAGACATACTCCTCTCCACTCTACATTCACCCATCTATAAGTATATTATGAAATAATAAATTGATCCAAAACCTAGTATCGAGTTTTACTAATCGTAACTACACACAGGTAGTAAATGTATTATATACACTCTACTATAATTTAATATTGGATAAATGTTGTATAATAATGAAAATATATTTTTTATAACTCTTTAACACAATAAAAAATCATTTGATAAAGAATAAATAGAGTAATGAAAACATAATCCAGATGTACTATTAAAAGAGAGATTGTAAATAATAGGAGGTGATAGGGTTTGATGTCTCTCAATATGATCATCATTATTTGATGAATTGTTATTAAATATATCGTTCAAAATATTTAAACAAATGTTTCATGTAGTGGTAGTTAAAATATAGGGTGGTTTAGTGATGTAGAATGTTAGAATATCTCATATAAGCACACTACTCTATATCATTTAATATAAGACCACTATAATTTCTTTATATGAGTGTTTCAACTTATTAAATATAATACCATCTCAAAATATCCATTTATTGATATTCAAAATTTAATATTCACACTCTTTTATATCATAAATTCATTGAACCAATATTAAATTCTTAAAAATATAGGAATTGGTGATTTTGATATAGATCACTACTTATGTTAGGCATGATCACTTGGTCGTCACATAGGAAAGATTAATTTGGAAAATATTCACATTCTATGACCATTTAACATGTTATCTTTCCATGACCAGATATCATGGTTACTGGGCATAACCAATTCAATTCTTCATGTAGTATCTTCTTTTCAAATAATGTTTGCTTATTTACTTCTTTCAATTACATATTTACATATTATGGTTATTTCATTACATCTAAATGTAGCTTATTTTCTTTTGGAAGTAACTATAATTCTTCATGTTGTGGGTTCTTTACTTCTCATATCACCTCATATATTTATATGGTATATTCATTTCTACATCTGTTCACCTGAAATTCAACGTGTGGTAGCCTCAATAATTTCCCAATTTTTTTAATCTTATGTATATTCACATGATTATTCATGTGGTCACATCAGTTTTAATATGAAATCACTTACACATATTCACATAGGATTCAAAATTAGTTGAACTTATTTATACAATAGGTTTTCATGGTCATTTCAAGACTTGTCTATTTTTAATTGTTTGGGAAGGAAAACATTTATTTTCATAAAATATAAAATTAATTAGTAACTTAATAAACATGGTTTGAGATAATTAAAAAAAGAGGTGTTGTAATAATCCAAAATTCTACCACTTTTATGTTCATAAATCATTACATATATAAATATTTTTATTTGAAGTGAATTTAAAAAATCAATTTTCATCTATTTCATAATTACTCTTTTTATCAAATTCTCCCCCATTAGGGATTATCAAAAGGTAATTTAATGTTAAAATACTACCTATTACAATAAATGAGCATTAAGAATAATTTGATTATAGGTGAGAGAATAATATAAACAACGTATTTCATTAGAATTAAAAGATAAGAAACATATAGTACAAAAAACTCCTCAACTAAATTTTAACCAAAATTAGAATCTGGTGCATCCTTTATGTAAGTTGGGAGAAAGGGATCCTTTTAATTTATAAGTGAAGTCTGAAAATGGAGGTGTATATTGTGGTGAATAAGTGGAAGAAGGTTCTAGGATCACCACACACATAGATAAATGGAATCTATGTTGATTTTCTTATCAAGGAGACAATCCAAATGGGTGAAAAAAGACATTACAGTGGTAAGAGGGGTTGATGTAATTAGAAAGTACAAAATGTGATTTTTTAATGTGTAAAAATAAGGCTCCAATAATATAGTGAAATAATTTAAATATCTTGATCCTTATTCCATATCCTCAAAATAAACATCCTAATTCCGATAAAATCATCCAAAATAGTAGTTATAACATTTAATTTTTCAATTTCTTACATGAAAACATGATTCAAGGGAGGCATTCTAAGATCACTAGCTAAGGATAAAAACATAGTACTTAGGTCATATTTGGTAAATATAATTCTACGATAGAAATAAATATATCTTATAATAGTATCTCTATCTCTAAAATCCTTTCTAGAACATCATTTAACCAATTACAAGTTCATAACATCATGGGACTGAAAAAAATTAAACACCTCTTCAATTTATTTTGAAACTAATCAAAAAAATTAAATCATAAATTATTAACTTTATATTCTATATTAGTTAAAAATAAATATCATCAGAGAATGAAGAGGTAATAAGGAACATGATGGGAGATTAGTGGTACCATAAGAATGAAATACTGCATTTATAAATGTCACAAAAAACATTAATATCTTATCTAGGAGATCATCTTGAAACAAAAAAATATGATAAATCAAATATTTTCTCTCATTTTTATTAATCTTCATATCAAGATTGTGTCTCATTTGAAGATGAGGAATAACCAAGGTGAAACTCATGGCTATATCTTCTTCTCTAAATGATTCCCTAGAGTTCCAAAATTTGATAAAATGGTCCTTGAAAACACTCATTAGATCTGATTTGAATTCTTTCGAGTCATTTCATTACAAAGGATACTAGAAAAGTATACAAACATATAACATTAATTAGTTTAAAAGCAATTTTACTACTATTTAACTCACCTTAAAACTCTATATTCCCTAACTCAAATTTTTTTTTTTTAGCATCCTCATCTACCTAAAGATGAGATATATAGGATGATACAAGAGAAGTTGTGTCATTTATTTTCAAAGGTTCTTAAACAACATTAGTAGTAGTAGGACCATTAATTTCATTATAAACATGATCAAAAAAAATTATGATTTGAGATACATATATTATTTCATGACAATCTATCTCAAATATCAATGATATATTTATATATATTTTAACAGAAGGGAATCCCCATCCACAAAGCCTAGGTGGGAAATGAGTATAAAACATCTAAAAACATTTTTCATCAATTTTTGACTTATCTGATTCATCCCATTTTGGTTCTGTAACAAAACCTCACCCTGATACTTTAGTATCAACAATATATTCATCTTTTAATTCTCTATCAGGAGAAGTTATAGGTAATGGATAGTTACTACATCTAAAAGACACTATAGGGTAAGGCTCCCTAAAATCGTAATTAGCTACCCTTGTTCCTCACTATGTTCATCCACCTCAATATCAACTTCTTTCACACCCCAAAAATATAATCCATATCATATAAATGATAGAAAACAATTCAAAATTCTTTTATCCATGATCCCCATGATCTATTTTTATAATTTAAAACATTAAAGGATTAATATTATAAAATAAAATTTCACTTTCAGAAACTAATTATTTTCTAAGGGTTAAAATTAACCTTCACATGCATACAAATATTTTGATTTAAGCACAATCCATCATATGAAATTAAATTTTCGTAATATTGAAAATCTATTACCTTAACATCTAATGTTGTTGATATAAAATTTCAGATAATGAAATTAATTGATCTATGAAGAAGGCCTATAAATATTATACATATACCTCATCACATACCTTAAAAACCTTATCTGAATCATATGAATCATTGAGCATAGAAAGAATAAATTCTGCTATCTTAGGATGTTGTAGTCCCCTTTCCTTTTACTGATGTGATGTTAGGTGGACATAACCATTAGTCTACATTCCCTAGTAGATCTATTACAGTCGGAATTTTTTTAGTCATATTCTCAGTCAGTTCCCAAATAGAATTCTAAAAGCTGAAATGGAAATGATTTGGGGGGATAAGATCTAGGAGAAATATTATACTCACCCTTTTGAGAAACACATAAGATATTATTATATACTTTTTAATAAAATAAAAAACAATAAGAATCTACTATTATTTTAATGGTAGATATTTTATTTCCATGAATTATATCGACATAGTTGTAAAAATATTTGTCCAATCATGAATAAAATCAATTTCCATTCTTCTTGAACCATTCATTATAGCCTCGACTTTTTATCAATTTATATGATAATTATTTGTTGGAATTTATCCAATCTATAATAATTTTCATTTCATCAATGACTTGCCAATATAAAAAATGATGGCTATATGTCTTTCCAATATCCCTCAATTAGCTTTGGTGTTTCTTTGATTTTGTTAAAGGCGGTGATCCAGTAGGATATTTATCATCATTATTTCATTTTATCCTTGATATTTTTTAATATGATTAAATTTATTTAGGGATCACGTTTGAGTTTTAGAGATAGGTTCAAGAAAGGGTGAGTAGGTTAGGATTTGAAAAACAAAATGATATTTAGTGAAGAAATGCATAGATGTTCAAATAACAATTTTAAATTTTTTTCAATAATAAGGGATTAAAATAATATTATACTAAGATAAAATCGCACCAAAATAACACAATAAATATTCTAATCAAAACATTTCATGGTATGTGTAGCAAATATGTATTTGAGGTAACTTAAATAAGACATTGTAGGTATATTTACCATATGAGTAAAAACCATGTTAGGTATACTGATCGGAGGAGTAAAAAACTCATGGAAGTTATATTGAACATATGAACAAACAACCACAGTCACATAAAAAACCATTTGATAAAAAATGATGATTACCGAACAGGTTATTTTAGGTAATCCTCACAGTCACTTAACTAAAAACCTGAATTAAGATTCATTGTTACTTCAAGAAAACAATACACATAGAATTTGAGAAATGTAATATGAATTTGAACTAAATATTACATTTGGAAAGAATTTATCCCACTTAATAAATTTATGATGTGATTTATTCTTTAAATATTTAATATATTTATAAAAAAAGAGTATATTAATGTTCAATACCAATTAAATCCAGAGTAATAAATCCTTTTTAAAAATGGTATCTAAAAAATTTATGTCTAATATAACTATTTTATTCCAAAATTGGGGGCATGATTGTTAGAATTTTTATATAATATTCATCTTCACATTTTATAGGAAAATTTAAAAAAAGATATAAATAGTCTAAAAAATATTCTTTTATCCATAAATTCAATGAATGATAACTACCTGTAGTTTTGTACTCATCTTCTGAAGCCGATAATAAAAATAATTTTTGAATCTTACTAAAATGGTAAAGTAGATACGCTACTAAAAAGTAATTTTTTCTAGAGTTAAGTTTTCTATCTAATGTATGTACAAAAATAAATACATCTGAATAACTAATTCAAATTATTCTCCTCTAGAATACAAAGATCAAAAAATTGGATGTACTTTAGAGGAATTTGAAAATTATTTTAGGACCATTTAAATGTGATTCTTTTATATTTTCATGAAAATGATAACAAATACATACTCAAAAAAATATATTTGGGTGGATAGTAGTTAATCATAGTAAACATCGACTTATATAGTTGTAGATGTTTTAATCAACTATTTCCATGTTTTATCAATATCAAACATACATATTGTACACATGAGAGTATTTCTACATTTAATTTTATCCATCACAAAAAATTTAAAAGAAATTTTGTTTAATTTCATTTATTTAAAATGATTTCAAACTTGTTTTGAAAAATATGAAAAACAATGATGAATTTTACCTCACCCATTAAAATCATTTCAAATTTAGTTGGCATAAGCATTGAAAATACATTATATAATGAGTTTCTAGATGGTCAAAAATAGAATCAATATAAACATGGGATTCCAAATTATGATTTGAATTATATTTTTTGAATATGGTTGGATCATCTATGCCTTTTGAAAATCCATTAGAAAAGAAAAATATGCTAATGGCATCATACCGAGTAATAAGATCTTATTTTAAACAATACTAATTTTTTTATTTAAGAAAATGATGTGGAATATTATGGTTTAGAAATAAAATTGTTTGATTTAAATTTATAAAAAAAATTAACCATTAAGAAAAGAACTCTTAACATCCATTTATTATAGTTTGAAATTAAAATGTTCCTTATATGAAAGAAATATTGTAATAGCTTCATGTCTTGCTGTAGTTGAAAGGGATTATTTAGACTCAATACCTTCACCATGACTCTAACCATGTGCAACCTATCTATATTTATTCTAAATTAATTTTTCTAGATTCATCAACCTTATTCCCTAACACAAATTTAGTGTTAGTGGTTAGGTAATATTTTGTTCTTCCAAAATTTCCAAGATATTTTTTCTATAAAACAAATACGGCTCTTAATGAAAATCCATTACCTATAATTAATTATCTATAGCTTCATTTTTTATAGGTTTAGATTTTTCTAATAATTCTTTATGTTCAATGATGTTTCGAAGAGAAGACATAGTTTTTGTACATTCAACATGATCTCTAAAAAACATAATGGATTGCCTCTATGGTTTAAAAAGTTTCATGGGATAAAATTACCTATTATTTCATTTTATTCCTCGTGATCTGGTTCAACCAATTACTTGTCACTAGGTGTCTTTTCTATATAATTTCTTACATAACAACCACAAATCATGGTTATGTTATTTATATTCACATTAGAAAGATCATCCTCATGGTTTTATGAGGATATCATTGGGTCTTGTGGATCAATTTAATTAAATATGAAATATAAATATTTTTTCAAAAAATATGGTCTTTTATTGAACATCGTATATGATTTACTAAAGGTTTTTTTCTATGGAAGATTACATCATCACTTTTGGATGGTAATTTGGCTAAAACATTTTATGTGTAATGAATAAAAACAATGCATCCAAACACTCTAATGTAATTAACCATTGATTTTCCTCTATTTAAAAAGACTACTGGATTATTCGTTAATAGTTTTATAATAATTTTTTTATTGATAATAAATAAAGTGGTTTTTATAGGGTCGATCCAAAAATACATAGGTAGGTATTTCCCATTAATCTTCATTTAGGAAATATCTTAATCTATATTATTTATTATTTCTACAAAACCATTCTACTAGGGAGTCCTAGGAGTAGGGAATTTATTATCGTGACCATTTTGGAACATAGAGACTCAGACTCTTAAATTAAAAACTCACAGCAATGATCACTCCTTATGGTTTTAATAATAATTCCACTATAATTTTATATACTTCTTTTATATTTCGAAAAATTGTAACAGGATTTACTTTTTTGTTATAAAAACTACAACCATGTATATCTAGAATGGTAATTTAAAATAATATAATCATAATTCGTCCCATTTATGCTAGAAAATACTTAAGGTCCAAAAAGGAAAATGTGGACCAGGTCTAGAGGAGGTGAATTTGAAACTTTTTTTAGTATAAATTAAATATTATATTATTTCCCTTTTTCACATCAGAAACATAAATTTTTCCATTGGGAATTATAGTTTAGGATGGTTTTTAACTGAACCATTTCTAGTAATCTTTCTAAGAGTGTAATTGTTACAATATAATTTTACACAATTCCAAATACTAGATTTTTTGTAAGAGGCACTTAAAAAATAAATATATTGATACAATAATGAATCTAAACCTATTTCATAAACATTTTCATTACGTAATGAAACAAATACTAAATCATGTTTAGAATCATAAATTTATAAAACATTATTTTCAAACTCTATAGGGTAACCACAATCAAATTGTAATTAAATGAAATTTTTATTATACATCAACCCATAAAAACAATACATTAGAAATTAAATGAATTAGAGTTATCAGTTTGACCATGTCCTTCTATTTTTCCGTTATTATTATCACCAAAATTGACATTTCAACCATTCACCTTTATATATATTTTAAAGATGGGTAGTCCCTAGAAATGTGTCTGTAACATATACTATCTAAATAACATAAATGGATTCTATTAATCATCATATATTTTTACTATTCACATTGAAATAAGAAATTATTTTTGTAACTATAATTTATTGGGTCTTGAGAAGTTACAAATATAGGATTTTAGAATCAAAATCTATTAAACAGATTTAACATTCAAATGCATAAGAAAATAAGAAAATAAAATTATTAGGTCCACAAGAATATGAAATTTTACATCATTGGTAGAGATTGAGATTGGAATTAATTTATTCATTTAAATTCTCCTCCAATTAGGTTTTTATCGAGTCCCAGTTGTGCACTTGGTTTTGGTTTGCCTCCCAAGAATGATAATCATGGTTTCTCTACCATTTGTAAACGATTTAGGACCCTTTTTATGTTTTTAATTTTATATATTATGTTTATTGTTATATTTTAATAAATGAGAACACTTTTTTGTTTCTATTGAAGGATAATATTAAATAAAATTTAATAAATCAAATTTTCCCATTAAATTTTTGTACTAATCATTATATTCATTAAATGTGTTTCCACCATATTTAAATATTCAAATAAATATTCACTGGTTATATTTTCATTATTATTTTTATATTTAGAGACATTAATAATATGAGTAGGATATATAGATATTATATTTAGTACCTCAAGTGTTTTTTTTCCATAGAACACATTTTTCCTATGTCTACCTTGTCTTCTCTACTCAAGTTAGACTCAGTGGAACTTTCTTGAGAGGTTCCCTAGGTATATTTCATAGATTTCATTTCTTATTTACATTTTTTCTCTAATTTATATCATAATTTTACTATTTACATTCCTCTTTGATATTAAATTTTATCATTCATTCATAATAGGTCACTTTACATAGTTGTTTTTCTTTTTTTATTCTTCCCTATAATATCATTCATCCATCCATATTTTTTTCTTGAATACATGGTTCTATTTATAAAACTTGTTAGATCATTGATCCATAGGATCCATCTCATCATCACCATATTATGGTAACTTGACCTCACTTGAAATATCTTCAATTATTTTCTTCAACATCATTGACTCAAATGTTTTTGAAGAATAGGATTTTCTCATAGGATCATCATTTCCTTTGTTCATGTTCAATTCATCCTTGTGTTAAATCGGATTATACCAAATATAAACAAGAGGGGGGTGAATTGTGTCTTTTCATAAATATTTTTGAGATTTTTTTCTACCATTTTACATTAATAAGATTAATTAATGCATTGGAATTAAGATCTGCAGAGACAGACGATGTATAGTGGTTTGGGGAACATAAATCCCCTAGTCCACTCCACCAATGCTCTACTTTACAAGCTTGGTGATTTTCACTATCTGGTCCTCGTTTCAATAAGCCTTTCAACAACTGTGTATAGTCAGTTGACGCCTTTAAAATCTAAGGAAAAACAAATCCTTTTGGATCTCTCACATAACCTACACAATATATTACAAGAATCAGGTCACTCATGAATAGAAAAAATAAATATTTTTGTATTCTTAAAATACTTTCTAGATGTTCTTCACAATTGAAATAGCATGAAATTGAAAGTAGATAGATCGATATCTTCAAAAATAATGATCTTCACAAAAGAGTCATTATGAGTCGATCCCATTGCAGTAGATATAGAAATATAATTCACAACTTTAGTAGTAGAATATTTAAAAATGATATTCGATGTAGAACAAATGAATCTTCTATTGTGATTTTTACTCTTCAATAAATAGATCTTTTTCTTTCTTCTTTAATAAGCATATATGTATGTTTTGATAGTCTCTATTTTGTCTTCCTCTTTTCTCAGAATGATCGAGAGATCACATATCGCTGTTTGAAAAATCCCATATATATAATAACGACAAGCAATTCTTCTACAAATTTAGATCCACAAAAGTCTCCTTTTGACTCACGATATTCAAATATTTGAATTTATATGGTAGTCTTAACTTCCCTGAAGTCTCGGTAAAAAATCTATTTTTAATTAGATCCATAAACCATTGATAATACTTCTTTGAATCAGTCAATGTCACAGTATAAAAACAGCTTTAAATCCAGCCTGAAATCAGCCTAATAATCATATTGCTGACCGTTGCTTAATAATATCGACTTTGAATTCTCCGAAACCAAACATAAGGTTGAGTTGTATAGTATGCATACTTTGAACGTAGTTTAGATCATAAACATAAGGTTGTTGATGTATCCTTCAATCGTATGATTGAAAACATTTGGTTGATCACAAACGTAGGGTTCATGTCACTCTCTTGAAACATAAGGTTGATCATAAACGTAGGGTTGGTCTTCCATACTTTTGTTTTCAACTTTCAAACGTATGATAAATGATCCATACATTTACATGATCCATACATTTCCAAGAACGTATGGTTGTTTAACAAATTATGTTTTATGAACCATAATTTTGAGAAACAATCCTAACATTTTATACTTACATAAAATTACCCTTCCATAATTTTCTAATATCCCAAACGTAGGGTTCTGTCCTAACGTAGGGTTCTTTTTCATACTTTTCCGATAACGTATGGTTACTCTTCCATAATTTATCTCCTATATCATAAAGTATACACCGCATTTCATCCTTACACTACGATTCTACATGTAGGGTATAAACAGTGTTTCCAGAACATGCTAAAGGAGATCCTGAATATGTATAGCATGAATAGTGTTTCCAGAACACGCTAAATGCGAATACCTTATAAATTAATTCTCGTTATTCAAGAATCTAAATATTTCATCCAGAAATAAAAAAATAATTAATAATAAATTCCTGTAAAATACGTAACAAATAAAATCATTAGAAAATAATTAAGGGTATTTGTGAGCATCAAAATTTTCATAATGAGATAGAGTATTATTCTCAACAACCCCCCCCCCCCCGTAAAAACATTATGTATTGTATAAAACAATTCTTTATCAACAATTTCCCCCTTTTTGATGATCAAAGAACCCATTAAATAGTTAAAGAAATTTACTTACAAAAATTAATATTGTTTTGAATTTTGAATAGATAAATACAATATTAGATTTAACTTAATTTGTCTCTTTAATTTATCCATTTTAATTTCTCCCTCAATAAAATGAAACAAAAAAAATGTTGTGTTTATCTAAATTTATCCCCCTTTTGTGATATAAAAATAAATAAAACAATATGGAATATTACACTGATTAATGTAGCACTGAACGTAAGTAAATGCTATAATTAACTGTTTGTCAACAATTAAATTTGGATTACTCGCATATAGAAACAAGGACAGTAAGGAAAAAAATATAATGAAACAAATTTTCATAAAAAGTACTAATATGATAAATACAGGAATCAATGTTTGGTCAGGGTTCAGGTAGGGTCTTTCTTCTCTGAACTGCTGACTTGATTTCTGTTAACTGCTCCGTCAGCCTTTTCATCATTCTATCACCAAGCCTAATAATATGATCCCTGGTCTCTTGAGTCATATGAATGTCTTCTATGAGGTTTACTATGTAATACTCATGATGTATTTCTTCCTTTTCCATAAACAAAGACAACTTTTTTGTGAACTGATTCAGCACAAGTCTTATAGACGGTTCACTGGATGTCAACTGATCAACCAAAAATTTATGATTTTCTAACAAGACTGATAAAAGAGCACCATTTCATTGAAGATCATACAATTTTTCACTCATATTTCTCATGGGGGTTGTGATAGCTTGACACTTTCTGAGTAAATCATGTGAATTACCTGACTCAGTAGTAGCACTAGTTCCAACAGATGCAAATTGTGTCTCCATAAATAATTTCAGATCTGATAAATCTGACTTCATAACCATTTCAGGCGTTAATTTTGCAACAACATTCAGCATATCCTTCTTAAAAATTTCAACTTCATTCCTTGAAACTGTTCTATCCTTAAATCTCTAAAATTTCAACTGTTCTGATTCTAAGGCTCTTCTCAGAGTAACATTTTTAGATTCCAATTGAGGCAACTTTCTGTACAACTCTTGAACTTCCTTATTCCCTGAATCAGAGGCACTATGTGCTTGATTTTCAATCTTAGTTATACTGTGATGCAGCAGTACTAATGGTAGTGAATCTACATCAAATTTTTATTTTTCCTTTTCTTGAGCTGGTTGATCCACATATTTTATCTCATAGTCTTTTACAGACTCTTCCATAGAAAAATCCTTATGAAGTTCTTCTGTTTGAGCTTCAGAAACATGCTCATCATGAACATCATCTATTTTTTCTTCCATTAGAGTTTCTAAAATAATATCTTTTAGAGTTTCCTGAGGTCTTTCCACTTCCTCACAAGGCGCTTCCTTTTTTCCTGTTGAAGTGTAACTTCAGTATCAGCTACAACTTGAGGTTCAATTTCAGTGTAGACTAGTGAATTTTCTATAAATTTGAGCAGTATCCACTTTTGTGACTTTTCAACAACTGTTCATCTGAAAAAACTGTAAGAAAGTAAATATCATGTTGTCATTACAGGGGAAACATGATCCCTATTAAAATTACTTTTTCTTTGAGTCTGAAGTCTGTCCTAACTTCTTTCTTCCTCAGTATATTCTATTTCAAATATGATTCTTCTTTCCGCAGTGCTTACTCGGGTTCAGTATGTCCCTCCATGGACTTAGCAGACTGAGCTTGAGCACTCTCTACTATTTCCTCTTCTCCTACTGGAAAACGTTTCCCTTTTAAGGTGCTCCAGAAATAGCCAATTTCTCTTAAGGTTCAAGCATTGAAAGCATTACTGTGATGACATCATACTCTAGCATCCAGTAGTCTCACCATTTCCTTTTTTAAAAATAGTTTGCAAATGATTCTACCAAAATGGTATAAGTTCATTCTGGATTAACTACGACAGCAGTAATGCGGGTACCTCACCATGTACCTAGGAAAATTTAATCTTATATCATTGAGAAGAAGATAAATTATGTACATGTCAGGATACAATATCTCTTCCATCTCTGACATTCTTGGTTCTATCTTGGTTTATACTAATTTCAAAAGGGTTTTCTGATCTGGCTCCAGATCCTTTAAGAAAATATTCTTTTTATAAATACAAAAAAAAGACATAATGCCCTCAAATTTATGCACATAATCACTTATATTTTTCAAATAAAAATGAAAGACTCCCTCATGAGGGATGTTAAAAATCTTACCAATTTCAACTAAAGATATCAAAAAATCCCTGTCCTCTATCTTATCCAGCATAGTCTCCTCATTTTCTCCCAGACAGAATTAGACAGACTTAAAGAAATATCAAAGTTCTGCTTCCTACATGAACTCCGTACTCTCACTATTGAATGTCTGTTCGAGATTCTGAAACGACAGTGCTTGTTTTAACAACATGTTTGTCTGAAATTGCCAGTTGAGATCAATCACCATTCCCTGTAAGATTTTCTTTCCTTCTTGATCCCTATTTCATGGCATTGCAGGTCTCATCCTCATCATCAGTCTTTGTCTTTGTAATTTTTTCGAGAATCTTGGAAGGCTTGAAGGTTAAGGTTTTAGAGGTTCTAATATTTGGTTTTGACGATCAGTGGTGCGGTTTTTTGGGTTCGAATGGTTTTGTTAGAAATGAAACGGTTTAGAAGTAGAAAGGTTTCTGAGAGCCTTGATTCTTGTGTTTTTATTAATAATTAAATAGATTTTAAATATAATGAAAAATGATTACGCTGAGAAAATAAGAAAAAATATCATTTTCTGTTTGAAAAACAAATAACTAAATTATTTTAAACACTATTAAAATAGAGAAACTGCATAGTAATATAAAAACTTATTTAAAATTCAATAAACCTAACTCCCCCTTATTAAAATCAAGCCTTGCGGTGGGAAGTGGTTTAGTAGAAATATCAGCTAATTGAATTTCAGTTCTTACAAATTCCAATGATATATCCTATTTAAGAACATGATCTCTTAGAAAATGATGTCTGATATCAATATGCTTAGTTCTAGAATGATTAATAGGATTTTTTGAAATATTTATTTCCCTAGTATTATCAAATTAAATAGGTGTATTATTAATATTTAGTCCAAATTCCATTAGAGTGTTTTTCATCCACAACACTTGTGCACAACAACTACCTACAGAAACATATTATGCCTCAGCTGTTGACAGGGAAACTGAATATTGTTCCATACTTGACCATGACATTAAGGATTTCCCTAAAAAGTGACAAGTTCCTGAAGTGATTTTCCTATATAATCTACAACTCCCAAAGTCATCATCTGAATATGTAATTAAATTAAAATCAGATGTTTTGGGATAAAGAAGAGATTGAGAAACAGTTCCTTTTAGGTATCTAAAAATTTGTTTAACAGTAGTTAAATGAGATTTTTTAGGATTTGATGGAAATATTGCACAAAGACATAATGAATAAATTATATTTGTCCATCTAGCAGTTAGATATAACAAACTACCAATCATACCTCTATATAACTGGTTGTCAACTGATTTTCCCGTTTCATAGAAATCAATTTTTATATTATTACACATAATAGTTGTATATTTCTTGTTGTTTTCATGTCCAAATTTCATTAATAAATCAACAATGTATTTCCTTTTATTCAAAACATTTCCAAATTTTTTTTGATAAATTTGAAGACCTAAAAAGAAATTAAATTCTCCCATCATGCTCAATTCAAATTCTTTTTGAGTTATCTTTGAAAACTCATGATAAAAGGATTTATTAGTTGATCCAAAAATTACCACATCATCATAAATTTGAACAAATAAAATATTAGAATTTACAATTTTCTTAAAAATTGTTCGATCTTCCATTCCAACAGTAAAATCATTTTTCAATAAAAAAGAGCTTAATCTTTCATACCAAGCTCTAGGTTCTTGTTTACGACTATAAATAACTTTAGTATGTTTAAAAACAGAATCTGGTTTTTGAGAATTTTCTAAACCAGGAGGTTGCTCAACATAAACTTCCACCATTAAATAACCATTTAAAAAGGTAGACTAAACATCCATCTGAAAAAATTTAAAGTTCATATGATATGAATAGGCTAAAAATATTGTAATGGCTTCTAATCTAGATATAGTTATAAAGCCCTCCTCATAATTTATACCTTCTTCCTGATTATATACTTTAGATAAAATTATAGATTTATTTCAAGTTATTTTTCTTTGATCGTATTGCTTATTTCTAAAGACCTATATGGTTCCAATCACTGGATAATTCTGTGGTCATTCAACTAATTCCCAGACTTCATTTCTTTTGAACTGGTTTAACTTTCCTTCAAAGATATCATCTAGATTTCTTCATCTAATGCTTCTTCTATAGACTTGGGGTCTAATTGGGATAGAACAGTAAATAATTCTAAAAGATTCCCTATATTTATTCTAGTTTTTATACCTGTGTCTAAGTCACCTATTATAGTTTCGAAATGGTGTTTTTTAGGGTTCTAGTATGTCTAAGAAGTACACTTATTGGTTCTTTAGTATAATTTTCTTTTGAACTAGACTGAATTTCATTTATATCTTTTTCAAAATAATTTTTCATGTTCTCAAATTTCTTGTTGTCATCATAGTCAGATTCATCCATTTGATCTTTCCTTCTCTCAAAGGGATTAGATTCATCGAATTTCACATGAACTGATTCTTCAAAAATCCTTGACTTCTTATTATAGACTCTATAAGCATTGGAGGTAGCTGAATATCCTAAAAAATTTCTTCATCAGATTTTGGATCGAACATAACAATATTTTCCTTGGTGTTCAAGATGTAAACTTTGTATCCCAAAACATTAATGTAATTTACTTTATGTTTTCTTTTATTCCAAATATAATAGGGTAGCTTTTTGAAATGAGTTCTAATTAAAACTCTATTAATTATATAGCAGCCTGTGCTTAAAGATTCTGTCCAAATATTTGTAGGAAGACTATATTCATTTAGCATAGTGTTAGCCATATCTTGAATAGTCTTATTTCTTCTTTAAACTATTCCATTTTTTTGAGGTGTTATTGGTGCAGAGAAGGTGTGTTTAATATCCATATTTGAGCAGATAGAAATAAATTCTTGAATATCAAATTATCCAGCATGATCAATTATTAATGATATTATTTTAAAAGCATTTACATTTTGAACAGTTTTACAAAAAGTTCTAAATAAAGTAAATGTTTCATTTTTAAATTTTAAAAACAAAATCCATGTAAATCTATAAAAGTCATCAACTAATACATTTTCATAAAATTTACCAGCCAAGCTTGCTACTCATAAAGGTCCAAAAAAATACATATGGATAAGTTCTAAAAGTTTAGATGTAGCAATTCTGTTAACAGATTTGAAAGTTTATTTTTGTTCCTTGCTAAGTTGAAATGCATCACAGAATCTTTCACTTTCAAATATGCGACTAGGTAGATCATAAACTAATTGTTTCTTAGATAATTTATGTAAAACATATACATTACAATGTCCAAGTCTCCTATGCTATATCCGAGATTCATTTACTTTATAAGTTAATCAGTTTACTTGTTGTTTACACATGAAATTTAAATCCAGTGTATACACATTGTCGGTTTTAGGTTCTCTAAATTTAAGTAGTTTATTTTTGAAAACAGAACAACAATTGTTAGAAAAATCAATAGCATAACCATAATCACATAGTGGAGAGATACTTATCATATTGTGTTTCAATCCAAGTTCATAAAGTACTTTTTTGATTGAGACAGCTTCTAGATCACCAACTGTTCCAATACCAATGATTTTCCATTTGGCATTGTCACCAAAAGTGACAAGTACACGATCTTTTTCAGTGAGTGTAGTGAAATTCGATGAGTTTCCACTCATATTCCTTGAGCAGCCACTATCCATATACCATTTGTCCCTTTTTCTTTTGTGACATGCTTACTCATCTGTTTCTGCCATAAAACACATATTGGATTTCAGATTTACTTCTTTCTTATATGAGTCCAATTCAGAAGTGCTAATGGAGTCTTCAGATACACTCCATGTAGCTTTCATGGCTTTCTTGTCCTTATGCTCATAATAATTTCTTATGAAAAATCTCTTTTTCTTGTCTTCTTTTCGCTGAGGAGAGTCAGGTCTGATATGCCCCATTTTCTTGAATTCCTAACATCCGACTTCCTTTCCATCCTTTTTGAAGGATTTTCTAAATCCCATCTTCTTTCTATAGAATTTATGGAATCTCCTGGCTAGGTGATCCAGTTTGACATCAGAATTTGATAAATCAAAACTTTCTGATTTCTCTTTTACAATTTTCATCATCTTTCTATTTTTGTTCTGTGATGAGACTTTCAAGGCAGTGTCATCTCTTTTGATAAGAACATTATGTTTATTTACTTCATCATCCATCTCAGCTTCATACATCATTAGTGTTCCAATCAGTTCTCTCGTGGTTAAGTCTTTGATAGGTGTCGACGGTCAGATTGTAGCACAGATTCCATTCCATTTTGTAGGCAGTACCCTCAGTACTTTTAAAGCATGATTAACCTATTTAACGGGATCTCCAATAGCAGTTATGTTATTGAAAATCTCTGTCAACATTCCATTCATTTTAGTAATTATTACTCTTTCAAACATTCTAAAAGTATAAAATTTAAGCTTAGCATTTGCATATCTCATTTCCATGATATTGTTAGTTCGTTCATAAGCAACAACAATAGTTTTCCACATTTCTTGTTTTCGGGCATTGAGATACTTTGTTAAATTCATAAGGTCCAAGACCACGAATAATTACATTCATTACCTTTGTGTTCTTATCATATTCTACTTCAGTAGCTGCACTCCATGTTTCAGGTGTTTCTTAGTATTTCATATGGAGTCATAATCATGGAATATACTTTGTATCCATGATTTTTCAGATAGATAATCATTCATGACATCCAGCATCCATAGTTTTCTCCATTGAAGTATGGTGATCTGACCATAGACATTCAATCTCTTTTATCAGTCATCTTGCTCTGTGTATAATAACTTTCAGCTTGTTAAGGCTTTATCAGAAAGCACAACCTTTGATACTAATTGTTGGATTAGATTATATGAAATATATACAAGAGATATGTGAATTGTGTCTTTTTAGAAATCATCATGAGATTGTGTTCTGCTCTTTTACTTTAATCAGATGAATTAATGCAGCAAAAATATGAAGTGTAGAGACACAAGATGTATAGTGGTTCGGGGAACAGAAAGCCCCTAGTCCCCTCCACCAACTCTCTACTTCATGAGCTTGGTGATTTTCATTATCTGGTCCTCATTTCAACAGACCTTTCAACAACTGAGTACAGGAAGTTGACACCTTTACAATCTATGGAAAAAAACCGTTCTCGTTCACTCACAGAACCGACACAACTTAGTACAAGAAGTCAGTTAGTCAAGAATAGAAAATAAAGATTTTTGAATTCTGAAAATAATTTCCAGATGTTCTTCACAATTTCAATAGCATGCAATTGACAGTCGATAGATCATCACCTTCAGAAATAATGATCTTCACAAAAGAGTCTTTCTTAGTCGATCTCATTGTAGCAGATATAGAAATATAATTCACAACTTTAGCAGTAGCAGATTAAAAAATGATCTTCGAGGTACAATTAATGAATCTTCTATCGTTATTTTTCTTATTCAATAAACTGAGCTAAGTCTTTCTTCTGTAATCAGAAGATCTGTATGTTTGTATAGTCTCTATTTTTTCATCCTGTTTTCTCAGAATTATTGAGAGATCACAAATCACAGTTCAAAAAATCTCATATATAAATAATAACAACACGCACTTCGTCTGAAAATTTAGATCCAAAAAAAGTCACATTTTGACTCAGGATATTCAAATATTTGAATTTACAGAGTAGTCGTAACTTCCCTGAAGATTCAGCATAAAAATATCATTTTAATTTTATCCTTGAACCACTGATAAAATAGCTTTTAATCAGTCCAAGTCACGCTTTAAAAACAGCATTAAATCTAGCTTGAAATCATCCTAATAATATGCTTGCTGACCATTGCATAATAATATCGTCTTTAAATTCTCCGATGCCAAACGTAAGATTGAGTTGTACAGTATGCATCCTCTAAATGTAACGTAGATCATAAATGTAAGGTTTATGAAGTTGCCTTAAAATGTAGGGTTGGCAATGTATGGTTGATCAAAAACGTAGGGTTCATGTCACTTTCATCAAATGTAAGGTTGATCATAAACATAGTGTTGGTCATCCATACTTTTCTTTTCAACTTTCAAACAGATGATAAAAGATCCATACTTTTACTTGATCCATAAGTTTAGAAGAACATATGTTTGTTTACAAAATTATGGTTGATGAACCATACATTTCAGAAACTAACGTAACGTTTAATACTTACGTACGGTTCTCCTTCCATACTTTTATAATATCCCAAATGTAGGGTTCCTTCATAACTTAGGGTTCTTTTTCATACTTTGTTGATAACGTGTGGTTCTTCTTCCATACTTTTTCTCTCATCTCATAAATTATAAACTACATTTCATCCTTACACTATGTTTCTCTACATAGGGTATGAAAAGTGTTTCCAGAACATGCTAATTCAGATCCTGAATATTTATAGAATGAAAAGTGTTTTCAGAACATGCTAAATGCGAATACCATAGAAATTAATTCTCATTATTCAAGAATCTAAATATTTCGTCCAGAAATAAAAATATAATGAATAATGAATTCTTGAAAAATACTTAACAAACAAAATAAATAGAAAATAAATAATTAAGAGTATTTGTGAGAATCAAAATTATCATAAAGAGATAGAGTATTGTTCTCAACCAAACTCCCCCTTTAAATAATAACATTATTTATTGTTGAAAACAACACTTTCTCAACACCTTGTACATAATATATTTTTCAATCAGCTCATTCACTAGATTATTTCTTGTATAATAAGATTAATGAATGGATATAGAGGATCCTCTATATTGTTTTGTTAAGAATAACATGAGTCATATCACTTGATCATTACCATCAATTATCATTAAAAGTGCAATAATTGTATTGAAAATTTCATCTTACATAGGATACAAGATAGAAATTAATTTATTAGGTTTCATAATAAATGAATTATTCTTACTTGTATATTAATTCAATCATATTTTTGTAACATTTTAGGATCCTTCATGAGACATAGCATGAGTAAACTAAATTTCATAATAAGTATAACAATGAGTAATTCTCTTAATCTCATCTTCTATTAATGCACAATATAATGGATTCATATATTTGTAATTAATTGCATAATATGCCTTAGTGTAATCACTTTATTCAGACCTAGTAGCTTTAGGTTTTTCATATTTTCCCTCTAGTATAGTCCAAATATCAAATCTCATGCTCAATATATATATTCATTTTAATATTCTTCTAAGAATAGGTTGTTTAATTAAAATAAAGAGCCATAGAAGTATCATTCCCCTTAATACAATTTCTATCCATAAATATATGAATTTAGAAATAATAGAAATTGTGATCACTTGGTTAAACATAGTAACCATTAAAAGGCATAAAAAAGAAATCAATACCCCTTTTGTAAAATTTTTTGATCAAACTATACAACTTAATATGGGTGAATTGAGTTTCCAATTTTGATTTTTTTAAAAAAATTAAAAAAAATACCCTAAATTATTTAAATGTCCCAGTTAACTAAAATATTAAAAATATATAATTTGATAATTTAGATAATATTATTAAAAGTTCAGGCACAATTATTTTAAACAAATTTCTAAACCTAATTTATCTTTAAAAATTATTTAAAATATAAAAAATATTTTATATAAAACAATTACTAAAGATAACAATCAAAATAATTTTTTAATATATGGTTTTGATAACTAATACATGTTTTATTTGTAAAATTGGAAAAAAAATAAGAATACACATATTTTAATAAAATAAGAGGTCTAGTATCATGTCAAGACATATTTCTCTCCACTTTACTGTCACCCACTTTCAAACAATTCATTAAATAATAGGCTAATACACAACTTATATCATGATTCTACAAATAAAAACACCATATAGGCATTCCAGTCTTCATAGAACCTATTTAAAAGTTATACATGGGATAATAGATGTAAAATATTTACTGAAATAATTTATAATTCTCTTTAATACAATAAAAGAGGATATTTAAAAAATTGATTAAAGAAAACAAATCTCAAATGTAATCATAAAATATAGAGTATGAAAGATAGTAAATGAGAAATTTTGATATCACAATCTGATTAAATTTGGTAAATCTATTTTCATTAAATCTATTCTAGAAAATATTCAATTGAGTGTGTCTTTTAATGGTCAGAAAAACCAAGTATAGTATAGTAAATTAGAATGTTGTAATCTTTAACGACTCAGGGTTTCATTAATGTAAAATACCTCTTGATCGAGTTAAATGTCTCTTTATGCAAAATATTTTTATAAGATGTCAACTTCTTTGTTTTTATGTTATGAATTTTGACCGTTGCTAATATATCCGTTGAATAGTGATCACATGATTAGTATAAATAAAGGTCTTTAACATATCCAGTTTACTCAAAAAAAGAAGTGATGGCCTCATCTAGTAGAATTGCTCCATACGAAGCCCATTTGTCAGAGCTCGGAAAAGAAGTGTCATCCTTGGGCTTCACTTTTGACAAAGCCGAAGCTGAGCTTTATCTTGTCAAGCTCTAACGGGACCGTCAACGTGAAAAGTGGAAGTTGAAAGAGATTACCACTCGATCGATGTTATCAGATCTAGCCCAATAGTCTGTCACAATCGCACACCTTACCCTTAGGTCTTATGTGGCTGCTTTAAGGGGTTATGTAACAAATCAGTAGTACTATGTTCATGTACATTATTTTTTTGTATATAATAATTTATATACTTTCTTGTCATTATGGATACATTGTAAATAGTTTTTAAAGTAAAAATAGTCTTTTTAGTTATTATTTAATAAAGAATTATATTTTATTAAATTAAGGGATTTTTGAATTAAATAATATTTTAATAAAATATTATTATTATTATTATTATTAAATTAATTTTATTATATATAAATGATTATAGAAATTTATGAATGCAATTGTAATTTTTATTAAGTTTTGAATGCCATTTTTATCAAAACCCGTGAATTTTTGATAAATGTCAGTTTTTATTTTAGAAGATAAAATTAAAATATCTAGAAAATTATTTTGATAAAATAAATGTTATTTCTGGAATCAGTATGTCGAAATTATCCAATGGTGAATTTTTCATAATTTTCTGAGACTGTCAAATTTTTGGGTAAAAATTAAATACCGTTTAAATATATAATGTGTTTTATGACATAATAATGACCCTATAGTTATGTAATAAAACACTATAAGCTTTATTTTCGGCCAATATATGTTTTAACATTAAAATAATGTGATTTTGGGTTTGTTTGACTTACTTTTCAAAGCATTAATGAACCCCTCAAGACTTATTAAACACCTTGTCTTTTTAAATTGTTTTCCATGGGAGTGTGACTCGCCTCAACATAAGAAACCATATTATTTTAAGAATTTCGGACTTTGGACATATAAAATACTGTTTCACTCTTCCCTTTTCCAAAAACTATTGGCAAAAACATGGGATTGTTTGTGGTTTGGATTAATTTAATATAAGGGGTCCCAAACCTAAATAATAAAAAATTCCTTCACCTTTCCTATATAAACTCACCCAAGCTTCCACTTCCTCCTCACTAAAAGCCTTTGGAGCTCGTCCAACCTCTTCCCTACTCTCTCTAGAATCCTCCCAAGGTGCCCCAACCTCCAAAGAAGCCTCTCTCAAGCCTCTCTCCATCCTTTGGAAGCACACATCCATGTAAGGGTCTTTCTTCCTTTCTCATTTTGTCCAATTTTCTTAATGATGTTATGACCTTTTAATTTCAATTATAAATGTTGGGGTATGGTTTTGAATCTCCCCCATACTTCCCTATTATTGTTTTAATGATGGGAGCCCCCTTTCGTTCTCATTAAATTCCTCTAATGTACACCCGTTACTATGCCAAAATTCTGAAAGGAACTTCTCTCTCCTCATTTATATTCAAGAAATAGTTTTGTATCATGAATCTAAATTCCATTACAATTGTTGCTACATGTGTATATATGACCCCTATACTGTCTATTTCATGTAAATATTATGAGGAATACCTTTCTCTCTCATAAACCATTTTTATGAATTCTTATGTCACGTTGTTATGCTGCTGAAATCGCACCGATTTTCTAAGCCAATGCCATTGCGTAGTGAATACCATGCCCATTTCTCCATCAATGGTATCCACATTTATGAAAATTTACATATTGATTATAAAGTTACATGTATTAATTCCACATTCCTTTATCGTGGAATAAATTAGTATGTTTTATGAATCCATGTTTTATGATCCATGTGGCACACTTATGCATGAAATGAAATGTTTAAGAAGGGTGCACCTTTATAGCACTCCAATGCATTGGGTAAAGTAAAGTATCATGATACATCATGTGCAGTGAGTGTTGACTCATGCTAATTAAATTGAAATGAGGGTTTACTAATTCTTTATGTGCAATGAGGATTTACTCATGCTCCATGTGTAATGAGCCTTGGCTCATGCTAATTCCATGTTAACTGTTGTTGCCACATTTCCATGTTATGATTATCATTATTTATCATGCTTTTATGTTCATGTTTCTTTTATGATCTATTCATATGCCTATTTTCTAACATGTATTTTACTCCTCATGTTATTCCATGTGTACTCCCTTACTGGTCTTTATAGCTCTCCCTTTTCTTATGCATGTCCTCAGGTTATCCCATTCAACGATAAGTACAAGGGAATGTAGTGGTCATGTAAAGGAAGTTTTCAATAAAGATGTTGTATATTATGTTTTATGTTTTTATGTAATGATCTTAAGCCCCAAAGACACAAAACCTCTCAATATTAATTATTGTATCAAGTGATGTTTTATGTAAAAAAACTTGTTTAAGTTTGTTATAAAAGCAGGGTTGTCATAGTTAGTATCAAGGGATAGATTTAGTTATTTTTTGGTATTAGGATTAGAAAACCTTAGTAAATCCTTAGAGACAAGACTAAGTACAATAAAAACATCCCTAAATTTTGGTAAGTACTGAGTAAGTGGTTTATCAAACAAATACATCCCTGTCTGGATACGAGCAGGTAGATGTGGCTCTGGCACAGATTTATCCTAGGGGTAATACCCGAAAACACCGCTTTGAGCTAGGATCGAACGGAAACTGGTGCACGACAATGGGCCTTGCTGCACTCTTGGTTACGACACTCCTGGGGGATATTTTTTTGATAAATTCACAATCTTAGTATGAACCCTTATTAAGGGAATTAAAAAAAATTTCCCTAAGAATATATATTATAAAGTAGATCATGAAAATCCTAGATTGAAGCATATAGACTCATGAGTTAAGGAAATAAAAGTTTATTTTTAAGTCATCAAATTTTGTCTTTGGATTACCATTTATATGTTACCCCCTAACACTCCCTTTATTCCAGCCAATGGCCGGTAATAGGAGGACTCGATCTAACAATCGACGTGAAGATCAGTGTGATGGATGTACTTATGAGATTCCCAATCCAATGGGAGCGGGAATTGTGAACTTTGTCACACTTCTCTTTCAGATAACTTGAGCTTTGAATAGAAACACGGGTGAAGAGGAACGACCAAACCCCCCTAAGAAGGAAAAAGTTGCTATCAATATCTTCATGAGATAAAGGCATCCTACTTTTAGTGGATCATCTGATCCCATGATTGCTGAACAATGGATCAACTCCATTGAAAAGATCTTCCCCATCCTTCAATGTTCTGAATAAGAGAAGGTTTTTCATGGATGCTTATCGTATGGAGGTTGAAGCTGATCAATGGTGGAAGTTGATCAAAAATATGAAGCCTGAGGAGGAGATTGAGGTGTTGGAATGGAATGATTTCCGGAATATGTTTTTCGATAAATATTTTCTGCGCACCCTCTAGCTTAAGATGGAAAGGGACTTCCTTTCCCTCAAGAAAAAAGACGAATAATCTGTTGGAGAATACGAGGGAAAATTCAAAGGTCTTGCATGATACGCTTCTGGATTTGTCGTTACCCCCGAATGCAAGGTTTACCGCTTCATTGGTGGGCTGAAGCCTTGCCAGCGAAAAGAATTAGCGATCCGTGACTTTGACAGCTATGAGGAAATTGTCTGATTTTCCCTCAAGGTCGATATGGTGATTAGGGAATCACAGGGGTATCATGGGGACAAGAAGCGTAAGGTGGACAATAATTCTGGTGGTCCGATGGATAAATCCAATAATTATAAGAAGATTCAGCACACCACTTTCCAAAAGTTCAGAAAGAAGCACAATGGAAATTCCCTAAAGGGGACTTGGAGATCCTTTAGGTGTAAAAGAGAAGTGAACCTAGATGTTAACTGTTGGCAAGAAAGACCCACAACTATGACAGAGGAGATGAATTCTCCATTCGAACCTCAACACATTGTTCATTGCTACAAATTCAAAGAACCAGGGCATCTTGAAAATCAGTGCCCTGGTTCAGGGGTTTTCGGAGGGAACAAACAACCTCCAAGGAAGTAAGGAAGATTTTTTTCCATCACATCTTCCGAAAAACCCCCGACAACGAAGTGGTTATAGGTATGCTAATTATTCATTCATGAATAGCGAACATAGTTTTTGATTCATGTTCTACGAATTCTTTTATATCTCGAATGATTAGTAGAACAATCCCAACACCACCACAAATCATGGAAATATAGATTTCGGTGAGTACGGAAAATGGGGAAATCATTGTATCCCGTGAATATAAGTCCTCCACTTTTATAATATTTGGATTGAATTTCCCAGAGAACTTTGTCATACTCTCTATGGTGGAATTTGATTTAATTCTTGGAATTTATTGGCTTTCCTTATATATAGCCAACATAAATTGTCAGGAGAGGGAAATCACACTCCATATGAAGAATCGACCCCCCGATTATTTACAAGTGTAAGGAGGAAGATGAATCTCCTTTAGCTCCATCATCTCAAGCATGGATATTACTACCCTATGAGCACGTGTATCTAGCTCATATGATGGAGTTCAAGGAAGAAACCATCCTTGAAGAAATGCCTATTGTGAGGGAATTTGCTGAAGTGTTTTCCGAGGAACTACCTGGTCTTCCTCCTAGAAGAGATGTTGAGTTCTCAATTGAACTTATACCTAGGGCGCTACCAATATCCAAGACTCCATATAGAATGGCTGTCGTTGAGCTTGAAGAGCTGAAGAAGCAACTACAGTAGAATCTAGATAAAGGGTTTATAGGCCCAAGTTCTTCACCATGGGGTGCACCAGTCCTCTTCGTCAAGAAGAAGTTTGGGTCAATGAATCTTGGAATAGGTTATCGTGAACTTAACAAAATCATGATATAGAATAAGTATCCACTTCCATAGAACAATGACTTTTTTGATCAGCTGCGGGGAGCACAATATTTTTCCAAGGTGAACTTACGGTCGGCATATTATTAAGTAAGGGTGAAGAAGAAAGATATCCCCAAGACTGCTTTTCGCACAAGATACAGGCACCATGAATTCATAGTAATGCCTTTCGGACTCACCAATTCTCCAGAAATATTCATGGACTTGATGAATACAGTCTTTAGAGATTACGTTGACAAGTTTGTGGTAGTCTTTATAGATGATATTCAAATATACTCTAAAACCAGGGAGGATCATGAGGAGAATTTAAGAACTATACTAGAGACATTGTGAAAGGAGAAGCTCTATGAAAAGTACAACAAGTTTGAGTTCTGGTTGAAGGAGGTCTCATTTATGGGACATATCATCATAAGCAATGTGATATTTGTGGACCCCTCCAAAACAGATGCAATTGAGGGATGGACGAGGCCAACATCGGTAACTGATATCCTTAGATTCTTTGGGTTATCTAAATATTATCGACGATTTGTGTGAAATTTATCACGATTGTCCAACCCTCATAACAAGATAACATGAAAGGGAGTAAAGTTTTCATGGATTGATGAATGTGAAGAATGCTTCAAGGTGTTGAAAAGGAGGCTTATCATTGCACCCGTGCTCACTTTACCCACAATTGGGGAACTTTTTGTGGTATTTCGTGATGCTTCAAAGAATGGATTAGGCTGTGTGCTGATGCAGAATGATAAAGTGATATCCTATTCTTTAACAAAGTTGAAAATTCATGAACGAAACTATCCAACACATGATCTGGAGTCGGTGGCTGTGACCTTTTCCTTGAAAATATGGCGACATTATCTCTATGGAGAGAACTGTGAGATATATACTGACCACAAGAGTCTTAAATATATATTAACATAGAAAGAGCTTAATATGGGCCAGAGAAGATGGATAGAGCTCATTATATGTTATTACTGTTCATTCCATTACCACCTTGGGAAAGAAAACAAGGTGTTAGATTCCCTAACTAGAAAGGTACCAACGATTCTATCAATGATGAGAATTGAGAAGGATCCAATCTTCTTAGACTTGATGAAGATGGACATGGGAATCATAATGAAGGGAACATCATCAATCCATTCACAAATTATTGCTCAACCGTCTCTTTTGGAACGGTTAAAGGATGTTCAAAAGGATGATGTGGGAATTCATAAAAATATAGAATCTATCGAAAAAGGGAAATCCTAGGTGATTATTGTTAATAAAGAAGGAATTGTGTGGTTTGGGAAAATACTATGTGTTCCATCAAGTCTAGAGCTGAAGAAGGAACTCTTGGATGATGCACATAGTTCAAATTTCTCTATTCACCCATGGAGCACAATGATGTATCGAGATCTCTGAGAAAACTTTTGGTGGGATAATATGAAGAAGGAGATCGCTGAATATACATCAATGTTCCTGGTGTGTCATCAAGTGAAGGCATAGAGGCAGAAGTCTAAGGGGATGTTGCAACCATTTCTCATTCTAGAATAGAAATGGGAGAACATCACCATGGACTTTGTCACTGGACTTCCAAGTACATCCAAGGGAATCAATGCAATCTGGGTTGTTGTGGATCGTCTTATAAAGACTTCACACTTCATTGCTATTCGGGATGATTTCTCTTTGGATCAACTAGCGCAAATATATATCAGGGAAGTCGTTAGGCTGCCTGGAGTGCCATTATCTATTGTGTCTGACTGAGATCCAAGATTCACCTCTAATTTTTGGAAGAGTCTTCAACATGTTCTGAATACTGAAATGGACTTCAGTATGACCTATCACCCTCAAACTGATTTCCAATCCGAGTGGACTCTCCAAACACATGAGGACATGTTGATATTGTGCTCAATGCAATTTAAAGGAGGATGGGATCAACATCTTCCTCTGGTTGAGTACTCTTACAACAATAGTTTCCACTCGAGCATCCAAATGGCACCATATGAAGCCCTATATGGGAAAATGTACAAAACACCAGCATGATGGGATGAGGTCGGTGAACATAAGCTGCATGGACCAGAAATGGTCGGGGATATGGTGGAGAATGTGAAAACCATTCAGCAGTATATCAAGGCAGCCCAAAGTTGACAGAATAGTTATGTAGATAACCGTCGATGACACCTTGAGTTTAAAGTTGGAGACAAGGTTTTTCTACGCATATCTCCGTGGAAGAAGGTCGTGAGGTTTGGAATGAATGGGAAGTTAAGTCCAAGGTACATTTTCCCCTTAGAGATTCTTGATCGTGTCGGGGATGTGGTCTATCGACTAGCACGTCCACCTACCATGGCCAAATTACATGATGTCTTTCATGTATCCCTCTTAAATAAGTACATACCAGACACTTCACATGTACTCTCTTTTGAGGTGGTACAGTTGTAGGATGATCTTTATTATGAGGAGCAACCAGTGAAGAAATTAGATCATAGATAAAAAGTTCTACGAAATAAGAAAATGCTCCTTGTCAAGGTGTTTTGGGGAAACCACATGTTTGAAGAAGTGACATGGGAATCAGAGGAAATGATGAAGCTGAGTTACCCACATTTGTTTTAGTGTGGGAGAAGGAAAATTTCTAGGGAGAAATTTCTTAAGGTGGAATATTGTAACGACCCAAAGTTTCATTAATGGAAAATCCTTCTTGATCTAGTTAAATGTCTCTTTATGCAAAATGTTTTTATAAGATTTCAACTTCTTTGGTATTATGTTAATAATTTTTACCATTTCTAATGTAGTCGTTGAACATTGATCACATGATCAGTATAAATATAGGGTATTAACAAGTCCAATTTACTCATACAAAAGAAGCGATGGCCTCATCCAATAGAATTGCTCTATACAATGCCCATTTTCTAGAGCTCGGATAAGTGGTGGAATCCTTGGGCTTTACTCTTGACCAATCACAAGATGAGCTTCATCATGTCATGCTCGAACTGGACCTTCTACATGAAAAGTGGAAGTTGGTAGAGATTAACACTCGACCTATGTTATCCGAGTCACCCTAAGAGACAGTCACCATCGCACACCTTACCCTTAGGTCTTATGGGCTGTTTTAAGGGGTTATGTAACAAATCTATAGTACTATGTTCATGTACATTTTTTTTGTATATAATAATGTATATAGATTCTTTTCATTATGGATACGTTGTAAATAGTTTTTAAATTACAAATAGTCTTTTTAGTTATTATTAAATTTAGAATTCTGTTTTATTAAATTTAGGGATTTCTGAATTAAATAATATTTTAATAAAATATTATTATTTTTATTATTATTAGTATTAAATTAATTATATTATATATAAATGGTCATATAATTTTATGAATGCAATTGTAATTTTTATTAAGGTTTGAAATCCATTTTTGTCAAAACTAGTAAATTTTTTATAAATATCGGTTTTTATTTTAAAAGTGAAAATTTACATATTTAGAAAATTATTTATATAAAATAAATGTTTTTTCTGGAATGAGGACGTCGAAATTATACAATGGTGAATTTTTTATAATTTTCTGAGATAGTCAAATGGTTGGGTAAAAATTAAATACCATTTAAATATATAATAGGTTTCATGTCATCATAATGACCCAGTAGTGATTTAATAAAATACTATAAGCTTTATGTTCAGAAAATATATGTTTTACCATTAAAATAATGTTATTTTGGGTTTTTTTGACTTATTTTTTAAAGCATTAATGGACTCCTCATGACTTATTAAACACCTTGTGTTTTTAAATTTTTTCCCATGGGAGTGTGACTCACCTCAACATAAGAAACCCTATTATATTAAGATGTTCAGAATTTGGCCTTATAAAATATAGTTTCCCTCTTCCCTTTGCTTAAAACCATGGGAAAAACCATATGATTGTG
This sequence comes from Viscum album, assembly GCA_963277665.1. Lineage (NCBI taxonomy): Eukaryota > Viridiplantae > Streptophyta > Magnoliopsida > Santalales > Viscaceae > Viscum > Viscum album. The sequence continues at coordinate 1,024,600,696 of OY728137.1, forward strand.
GTTTTGGATTAATTTAATATAAGGGGTCCCAAACCTAAATAATAACTAATTCCTTCAACTTTCCAATATAAACCCACCCAAGCTCCCACTTCCTCCTCACTCAAAGAGTTGGGAGTTCTTCCAACCTCTGCCCTACTCTCTCTAGAATCCTACCAAGGGGACCCAAGCTCCCTATAAGGCTCTATCAAGCCTCTCTCTAGCCTTTGGAAGCACACTTACAAGTATGGGTTTTTCTTCATTTCTCATTTTTGTCAAATTTTCATAATATTGTTATGCACTTTTAATTTCAATTATAAATATAGGTGTATGATTTCTAAACTCCCCCATATTTCCCTATTATTTTTTTAATGATGGGATCCCCCTTTCTCTCTCATTAAATTACTCCAATGTACACCCATTACTATGACGAAATTCCGAAAGGAGCTTCTCTCTCCCCATTTATATTCAAGCAATACTTTTGTATCATGAATCTTAATTCCATTAAAATTGTAGGGAAATCTGTCTATATGAACCCCATTACTATCCATTTCATGTAAATATGATGAGGAAACCCTTTCTCTCACATAAACCATTTTTATGAATCCTTATGTCATGCCGTCACACTGCCGAAATCACACCTATTTTCTAAGCCAATGCCATTGTGTAGTGAATACCATTCCCATTTCTCCATCAAGGGTATCCACATTTATACATATTTACTTATTGATTAAAAAGTTTCATGTATGAATTCCACATTCCTTTATCGTGGAATAAATGATTATGTTTTATGAATCCATGTTTTATGATCCATGTGGCACACTTATGCATTAAATGAAATGTTTAATAAGGGTGCGCCCTTATAGCGCTCAAATTCATTTGATAAAGTATAGTATCATGATACGTTATGTGCAATGAGTGTTGAATAATTCTAATTCAATTACAACGGGGGTTTACTCATGCTTTATGTGCAATGAGGATTTACTCATGCTCCATGTGCAATGAGCCTTTGCTCATGCTAATTCAATGTTAAGTGTTGTTGCCACATTTCCATGTTATGATTATCATGCTTTATCCTGCCTTTATGTTCATGTTTCTATTATGATCTATTGATATTCCTATTGTCTAACATTTATTTTACTTTTCATGTTATTCCATGTTTACTCCCTTACTGGGCTTTATAGCTCACCCTTTTCTTATGCATGTCCTCAGGTTATCCCATGCAATGCTAAGTATGATGGAATGTAGTGGTCATGTAAAGGATGTTTTCAATAAAGATGTTTTATTTCATGTTATATGTTTTTATGTAATGATCCAAACCCCAAAAGACACTAAACCTCTCAATTTTCATTTTTTTATCAAGTGATATTTTGTGTTATAAATCATGTTTAATTTTTTAATAAAAGCAGTGTTGTCATATTATCTCTCTTGCATGTGAACTTATATGTAAATCTATTTGCACTATAACTATTATTGTATTCCATGAGTGTATCTATATGTAAATGAAATAGACTTATCTAATTATTCATTATATGATATTAATAATTTAATCTTTTTACTCATCGAAATATCAAATAAATAGACTCAATGTTTAATATATGAAACTATAGTTTTTGTGGATTTTAATATACCTCACTAAAAAATTTAGACAATTTCACTTTTAATTCACATTGGAATTGCTACCTTGGTCAAAATCACATGCCACATTCACCCTCCATTAGGACGTAATATTTTTACATGACACAGTCACTTGGAACGATCACATCATTTATTTAAAAATCCACCTCTTTTTTAACCACAATTTCTTATTTACTTCTAGGGGTTATATATTATTTGTTAATTATTTAAATATCATGGAATCCAATTTTCTTCGTACATTAACTATTATTCAACATATTATTTTTTTATTACATCTCAATATCCCAGAATCTCTTCATAATATAGGTTTTTTATTCATTTTTTCACTTGAACATAAACATGTGTTCATTTCATGACATAGAAATTTGTTTCTCATAAGATTCATGGTCACTTTTTTGTTCATGCATCCACTTTTATCTTAATATTTTATCACTTATATTTGGTCACATGACATTCACTATTAGTTGAATTTCATTATGGATTATTTTTTTCTGGTCGCATCTAGATATAGCCATTTATATAAGTTTGTCTACAAAAAATGGTTTAATAAAATAAAAAATCATTAAATGCATTAGAAAAATGAATTGGGATCATTAAAACAAGGAGGTTATAGTGTAAAACAATAGTTTCCTTCAATAATATATTTTTGAATATATGAAAAAAATTCTCTTTCATTGGAAATAAAATCAATCTTCATTTAATTTTTTCTCAAATTATCTTCAATAATGTAATATGTGATGACAATGTTCTTAGAATAAGAATATTATCCTACATTCTTAGTAATATTTATAGGATATTTACTATCACAACCCAAAAGATAGGGAAACATAACAATAAAAATCTTCTTCCATCTACGTATTCATCCATATAAGTTATATTGCATCTTTGGTGGGTTAAACGTACTCATATTCTATTTTACCTTGATTCAATTAAAAATAATTTCTCATTTGAAATCATTCCCATATTTCAACCAACAAAAAAACTCCACCAAATTTGTGTTTTCTATCATATACACATCCTATAGAATATCTATTTGGATAAAAAATAGATTAATTATTTATACCCTATCATTTTTCAACTAAAAATCAGTTGAACTTTTTGTATATGTGAGAATACATTTTCTTTCCATGTGATAATATTATTTTGGTGAACTTTGATGTCTTGAACAATGTGTAACATCATAAACTATATCTATCCCTGAATCAATTACATGTAATAAACATTCAACCAACTTCCTAAACCCTTTATGATAAACCTTCCTAAAATATACATATTTTAGAAACTTAGTTCCCATTAAAATAGGTGTGAAAATGGTCTTTGAATTTTCAATGAAAAAAATCTTTAGAAGATACATAGAGTATTCTCATGATGTAGAAATTTCTTTTATTGTGTTGAGAGATCAGTAATCCAATAAATTATTTTATTTCTCCTTGATTGTAAATCGTAAAAATCTTCTTCATCCCCTTAGAAATCTACTCAAAATTTCTTCATCATTTCCTGGAAATATTAAATCACCATCAAAAAATATTACAATGAGATAACCCTTTTTATTTTATTTTATATAGATATTATTTTAAACTTTTCCTTTCTCAAATTTTCTATCCTAAGTAAATAATATAACATAGAATAAAAATCTCTTGGTGCTTTCGTCAACCCATAAAAAGCCTTCATTAACCTTCAATCATAGATTTCATCTTTCCCAGGAATAAATACTCATCATTATTCAATAAAAAATCATCATCAATCTCCTATTTGTGAAGGAATAGCTTAACATCCTTTTGAAAAAATGTTTTATATTTTTTTTTGCAGCAATAATAGAAAATATTATGATAGTTTCATGTCACTAAATTTGAGTGATGGTCTTATAAAATAAATTTACTATAATTTTTTATTAACATTTACAAACAAGTTGTGTCTTATTTCTTAAGACATCAAATTTTTAATTTAACTTGTTTCAGAACAACTAGTATTTACCAATCATAGTCATATTAATTGGTTTGGGTAAAAGTTCCCATGTATCATTCTTCTCTATATAATCCATATATTCATTCATAACAACAATCCATTCATGGTACACGAAGGAATAATCAATATAATTTTTCTCAACCTATAGATATGATGGAGTATGTGAAACTAAATATGATGTTATTATGGTTGGAAACTATTTTTATTGATCTCCAATTGTGTTTTAGTCATCTACATTAATTCTCAAACATGGATTAAATGGATGTATTTTCTCTTCATTAATTGTGATTTTTTTAGTCATAATATTCATCTCATGAATATTTATTATTATTATTATTATTTATATTTATATCTTTGTCACATTGTTCATCATTAAACACATCATTATCCATTTCCTACCCATCTTCAATAATTATTGAAGTTGTATTATAAAAAAAATCAATAACCATCACCTATATAGTGTAAAAAATATATATTTCCTCTTTATAGTAACACCGATATCATATACTAGAAGGATTTTTTACATGGAATATTCCATCAACACCACTCTCATCAAACATACCATGATTCTAACCCATTATATTTATAATTTAAGGACTACTGAATACCATTTGGAATTTCAAACATTGGGTTTCATTGTAATACATCTCATTATCTATCGTAACATTTTTTGGAATGTAAAAACATCTATTCTAAATATGAACTACTAAACTGATATCCTATCTCTAAAATTATCAAGAAGTATAAAATTCAATTAATAATTTTCCTATCATCTCAACCAAAATTTCCTTATTCTTTATGAAACACCATTATATTGTGGTTTTATAGAACACAAAATTCATGAATAATGTCTTGTTCTTTAATATAATCTTGAAAATTCTTATTCTTATATTTTTATCCATTATCAATTTGAATATTCTTTATATATTATCCAAATTATTTTTTTGTGCTTATCCTGAAACCCATAGTCATTTTGGGTCCCTCTGATTTGTGTTTCTGAAATAGAATACATGTAATTTGAGTAAATTCATCAGTAAAATAAATAAATTTCTTATATCTTCTTGTTGACTTCTTTCTCCTGGTCCTATAAATGACATAGAGTATCATCTCAAAGGGATTAGTTTATTTTGTCTAAAATTCATTATGTAATAATTTTTAAATTTCCATTTCTTGAATTTTTAAATACACCAATACCTTCTTATTTTCATGACATGAATATGAGAAATAATTTATCTTTTTGTTGGATTTATTATATTTTTTTAACACATATAAATCATTTCATACAAAATGAAATAATATTTAAAACCATTGAATATGATTGATTCATCATTTCCAAAAGTCATTGTGCATTCTATATAGTCTTTCATATTCCTAAAAAACAGAAAATATCTTATCATATGTAGTGAAAACCCACTATACAATATCCCTGGATGTTCACTTTTTATATCTTCTAGATCAGTTTATAAAAACAATGTAATGTTCATTTCTTTTTTCTTCATTCTCATGCAATTATTGATATTTATTGTAAAAACTTATTTGGATGGTGACCTAAAAATAAATTGTTTTGAAATATTTTTATGAGTATTAAATTATTTAAAAATTCCTTCCAAGGGTTTGAATCCATTCCCAATATTCAAACAAACATTATTAAGTTTCTTTCTATGAGTTATTTAACCCCCCCCCCAACATTTCCACCTATTTCCCCTAGATTCATTTTACAATTGATGAGTGAGATGATAAATTGTTTTATGCCTAAAACCTATAAAACAAATAAAAAAACAATAAATATCGTATTTCATAAATAAACAACATACTTTTATGATTTTTGTTTACTATTTTCACTAACATTCATACCTTAAACATTATCGCTTTATTGATAAATAATGTCTTTTTTACTTCATGATATTATTTTCATAGTATAAACAGAAACTCTAGTAATATAAGATTTTGTTTTAGTCATTGAAAACATAGAAACATTAGGTTCTTCAACTAATCACATTTTGACTCTATACATGGTCTTTTTAACTTTCCATTTCTTCCAAAAAAACACCATCTTTTTTATTAAACATTGATGGAAATTTTTTGATCCTCATTGAGTTTAATCTTCAATGAAATATCACCAACTTATAAAACAATTTTTGAAATTTTTTAATTCATTACTAATATTTAATATGTTTTTATTTATAAATTTCTATTATTTACTCGTACATAGAGAAATGGTTTCTATTATTTTATTTAGATAATTTATTATCCAACCCATTGAATAAGACATAGAATTGTATTCCTTATTCATAAGGTATCAACATATATTTCTATAATATTCTTCATTATCTTCATTATCCTTTTTCATTGAACAATTCATAGAAACATTTCCAATATTTATATATCCAAATCACTTCATATGGAATATAACATTCTAAATTTAGTTTCTTATTCTCAGCATTTTAGAAAACAAATACATAGATTCATAAAAAAATTTATCAACACAATATTTGGTTTTAGAGTCCCTATCTTCTTCCGCAATTTTTTTTATATTTTTGTTTCTTGGAAACCTTGAATTATATTTTTTTATCAACATTCCCCTTATTTTCAATAGAATTTGGTTTCTCATTTCATAACTAATGAGATTTTTCTGTAAAAAAGTCCAAAGAAAGATATTTAGGAACAAAATCTTATAAGGATGAAACTATGATATAAAATAATTATAGAGTAATTTATAATATATTTTCCACAATGGTTAAATCTTCAAAATTCTAACCATGACCTCTTATTGTAATTATAATATCATTCACAATTAAAATAAGTAACTATTAGATTCGCTATCACTCATCTTATGATCATTCTACAGTAGTCTCTATATTTTTAAATTTAAATTCTTCAAATTCATATATATTTTATATAATCTTTTAAACATACCATATATTCATTTAGATGTTACCATTACACTAATTATAATAAAATCACTTATAGGATTTAGGAATGTGACTCATTTTTTCTCAACCATAATTATCTAGTTTTCTGTAATAACCCACATTTGGTTTAAATGATATCTTTTATAAAATATGTTTGATATGTTATATAATATTTGACACAGAAAAATATAGATAAAATAATGAAAACTTATCTCACTAATAAAGAACAATACATTTTTCATCTACAAAACTAATAGAAATTAAAAGCACCACAATTAGACAAAAATATAAAATTAGAAATTAGGGGTCAATAAAATCTACTAGAATCATATCCTCTATGAAAAAAAATATGGTAGAGAAAAAAATATTAATCTAATTAACATATTAGAAAATAAAAATATTACCGTATTGGAAATATACTGAATATTGTGTGAAAAAATTTAGTAGTCTTTATTGGGTATGATGGGAAATGTGACAGTTGGAATTAAATTGTTATAAGATCATTTGTCAAAGATGACCATTGTTAAATTTTATCACTAGTAACTATACCCTTTTAATATAATATTACCATTATTATTAGTGTTTTTAAATTGTAATAAAATATTATAGTTGTTGAAGAGAAGATAAACAATGGCCTCAACTAGTAGGTTGATGTCATTTTAAGCCCATTTGTTGGAACTTATGAGTGATGTAGAATCACTGAGGATAACCCTTGGGAAATAAAAAGAAGATCTTGAATAGGAAATGGCTGAATGAAATTATCTATAAGAGTACAAAATATTCATGGGGATTACCACTTAGTCAGTGATAACCGATCCACCCCATGAAACCACCTCTATCGCACATTTTACCCATAGGGTTTACATCGGTGTAGAAAGGGGTTATGTAGATAGGACATCTTTTCACCATGTCTAATTTTTTTCTATATATAAAATATTTATTCCATCAATCTCATTATGATGATAATTTTTTTAATAATATATATGTTCATATAAGATGAATTAGATAAAATCATTTTTAAAACAAAAATGAAACATAAATCTTTTTTAGAAAATATATATTTTATAATAAATTATGATATTAGAAATAATAATTTTCTAAAGGTATATTCTTTTAATGAACTATATTAAAAATAAAAAATAAAAAATAATTATATAATGTCATAGTAAAATTTTAAAATTGTCAAAATTTTGACAGTTCCAAAAATGATGATATTTTAAATAAATACATATTTTTATATTTATAAGTTAAAATTATCATATTTATTGAATTGTTTTAAAATTTTAAATATTATATTTGAAATTAAAAAATTTAAATTAGGATTGGGTGATTTTTTTTTGGAATTTTCTAAAATTTATTCTTTCTAAATGTGTAGTAAAAAAACTGTTTCATGTATTTTTCTTGATTTATGAATTCATATTTATTTCATAAAAATGTAATAATTAATTAACCATAATAAACAACCTAAAATATTTTATTTAATTAATTTTATGTATTTTAAAATAATTTAATCAATTTGAAATCCTATAATTGACATTTTAATGTCCAAAATGGAAATATTGCTTTTAAAAACATTTATCCTCCACATTTCTATAAATTCCCATCCATTTCACCCATACCCTTCACTAAAAATTTATATTCCACATATTTATGGTAAATGTTACTCCCTAATGGCCCTCAAGGTTTCTTTAATCCCCCAAGGTTCCATTCTCTTATTTTAGGAATTATTCTTCATGGTAATGGAATTCCCTTCATCTTTTTTTTCATTTCAAGTAATTCATTTTCGTTAAATATTATAAAGGGTATGTTAAATTATTTTCTTATGATTTTTATCAAGACCATACTTCTAAAATAATTCTTAATCATTGTGAAAGATTAATTCACTCTAATTTTACCCTATTCTAAATCAAGTTTTTATACTTGTTATGTTGCTAAATTTACATTCAAAATTTATCTCCATTATATGAGAAATTATTATATTGTGAATTCCAAACAATATATTAATCCATGGGTATTCACCTAGATTTTAAAATAATATATTTTTTGACATATTTTGAAATAAAATCCTCACATTCCTTTTTTCATGGGTTTAAAATGATGTTATAGTAAATCTTATAATCACTTACATACACAAAGATTTTATATGAAACTCATACATTATTCTCCTCAGGTTATTGAAAAATTATCCACTTTTATCAATATGGATCACATGAAATTAGTACATATTAATGTTTATCTATTATAGAGCTCTAATTCATTGATTAATTAATTTAGTATCTATATATGACATGTTTTTCGATACCTTGGTAAATAAACATGGTAATTTTTAGTTACGACACCTAGGTGATAAAGCATGGTGGTATTATTATGAATTCTTCATTTTTTTGTTGTATAAATAGTCAAATGTTATGATTCATTATCTTTTTAACAGGATAAACCTAATTTTTTTAATCATCATGCTTAATTTTTATACATCTTGTTCTTATTGATATGCATCATGATTACATGTTAAATGAAACCCTTTCTTATATCCTTACTAGGCTTCATGCTCCCCACTTTCCATTTATGTATGTCCCTAGGTTAGGATATGTAATAAAAATATCTTTTGGTGAAACCATGAAAAATAATTTCATATTTATTTTTATACTATTTTATTTTTTCCAATATAATGTTCCTAATTCCCATGAAACTAAACATTAAAAGATATTGTGTTATGGTCCATGTAATGAATATTTAGGTTTTAAATATTATTAAGGACATAGTAAGTATCAGAGAATGGTAGAGTTAATCATAGAAATTTGGGCCTGGAAAAATTAGTAAGAACCCTATGTGTAAATTTAAATATAGTAAAATGCCCTGGAATTCTGGTTATGTTTTAAGATTGTTGTTTCCAAATAGTAAAATCCAAGTCTAGATTCAATATGTGGATGTGGTTCAAGGAATAGATATACCATGGGTTAATAACCATAAAATCAGTTCATTGAGCTAGAATCAATCAAGAACTAGTGCATGATAGTGGTGCTTTATGCACACCTGGACTGAAACCCCCTGGGTATATTTTTGGTTATTCATATATTCATGAACCATTATGAAGGATATAGAGAAAATGTAATTGTTATTGGAGTACATTAATGAATAAAATATTCAAGCTTGATGTTTTGAGACATAAACTACATTATGAATAATATGATTCCAATAAGTAACATGTTTCCCTTCATGGTCCCCTTTAAATATAAAACTGGTCTGGAATAGGACGAACTATATAAATGATGAGTGAAACTGACTATATAGTGACATAATTTATAATAAAATGGATGTTTAAATGGGTGTTTTCAATTTGATGATGAATTAAATATCTCAATTACTGATTCATAAATTGATTCATTTTGAGTTACAAAATTCAACTTGAAGGGGAAAACTTTCTATTTATTCCATCATGCATCTATGAACACCTTCTTTTAGTGGATCTATTGACCCATTGATTATTAAACAATGGATTAACTCTGTAGAATTCATATTTTCTATATGTTGTTGTTCAGATAAAGATAAAATAACCATGTAAGTATACCTGTTATATGTATAAGTTGATTAGTTCATGATGTTGATTATAAATATTAAGCTAATAATAGAGATTCCTGTTATAGAGTGGGAAGAGTTAATGGAAATATTTTTCAATAAATATTTTCCCTATTCAATGTGAACAATAATAAAGAAATAATTAATATAGATGAAAAATAAGGAAAATGAGCTAGTGGGAAGTAATGGAATGAAAATTTTATGTCATTATTGATACACATATCTCTTCTATATTAATCTGAATATTACTTTTGATAGATTATTCATTACACTAAGATCTCATCTATGAAAGAATATTTATAATCGATGTTAGAATGCTTTAAAGAGATAGAGGGGAGTAATATAATGTATTAATTATATATTATAGAGACATGGTGGTCACATTGGATTATTGAAAATAATAGGTAAATAGATCCAAACTGAGGGAATAATTTTGATCATTGAATAGGAAGAAATAAATTCAAACTTCCCACATGCATGAAATGTTGGAAAAACATTTGAGGAGCATCATTCTTATGCATGATAATTCCTCAATGTTCTAAATATATGATCTTGTAGATAATATATATCATAGTGATGTGATGCCTCAACTTATCAACACTAATGATAAAGGGATGATGATGCTGAATCATCCTAAAGATAAATTATTCATGTGTGGATTTCTTGGTCACCATTCCAACTAGTCTTCTAATAAAAAGATTATGGATGGAAACCACCATAAACCACATCATAGGATATGGTTTAATGGTTGGTCATTTTCAATCAAGATGGCTGAATTAGAGGATACAAATGATGTGGAGGTACGAGCACTCATGGTGCTATTAAAGCGAACAAGTACATTGTTTAATTCTAGTAATATAGATTAAATTAATTTTTCTAGGTTTTTAAATAATATACAATCAATCCCTAAGATTCTAGAATTATTTTTATTATCTAAGACTTATAGATGGATAATCCTAGAATCAAAAGTGTATATAAAATCAGGTATTAACTTTGGCGAGTACAATCTCATCATAAATCAAATAGTCATTCCCAAGGTGGAATTAAAAACTATACTAGGGATAGACGAGATCTGAAAGAATAATACTAATATAAACTAAAGTAGAAATAAAATTTTTATTCTTGTATGTAAAATCTATAGTTATTTTAAATGAGAGATAAATCATTCTGTGATTTAACTTGAATCACCTCCCATATACATCATTTTTGTTATGATTGGTTAAGACTGAGAAGGAAATCTAAGTAAAAAAGATAGAAAATGACAATATAATTCAGAAATACATTGATGTGATTCCGGAATAGTTTTATGGACCTCCCCTTTTTTTGGCAGATATGGGTTGTTGAGAACCATCACATAATTAGATATATGGACACTCTCCTACCATGGATCAATATTTTATGATTTTTCAAAACATATTTATTAAGTGGATTAGTGAAACATAATAAATCACTAAGGACGGTGAGATAGTGTTCTGGATATGCTCGAGTGTCCTTGATGACATGTAGGATGTGTCAATATATTGATTTCAGAAAAACTCTAAGATATCGATATATAGTTGTATAGTTAATGTGACCAATGGGTTGAGATTAAAATTATTGATTATAATTAATAAATATTACTTATGATTGATGTATAGTAAAAATTTTGTTTACCATGGATTCTATAATATGTGTTAGATAGACTAGGGGTGGTTTTAGGGGACCTTACTATATTATTGGACCTAAAAAGATCATTTTATTAGGGTATGAACATTGTGTGGGATGAGGTCACTTTTGATTGATGGTGAAATAATTGAGTGGTTAAGAGTTTCTTAATTGTTTTAAAATAGTCAACCTACATGATATTTCTATTATTAACTTTATTAAAAATTAAAATCCGGTGACATGATAATTAAGACATATAAAACATAGAGGGTTCATGTGGATCGACATGGAAGATAAGAAATCAATAGAGTTCATTAAATTTTGTGGTATGGAAGCCTACATGATAATGAGCTACTAGTAAGGCATGGCATGGTCGATAATAGGATGGAATTTTAGATTCACATATTAATGAAAAGGGTTGTGTAATTTGAGATAGATCATCAATTATTTGGTGTATGGTAATTGATTATTGATTATATTGAAAGGTGGTTGAATGGGGTGTCTTGGTAACATTCAATCAAAGAGATTGGATTGATATATATAACTATTTGATAAATATTAGTGGGGACCATGAGTATTATTTCAGGGCTGGTGGTGTATATAGAGAAGATTCTAGATCATGGTTTGATGATGAGAAATATTCTGTAGTGCAGAGTACAACATGGTTTTTCTAAGTGTGTAAAAAAATATTGATCAGTTTTCTAAAAAAATAACATGTGATACATTGATAAACCTAACCCAATATTTATTGATTTTTTCTTAAATATCATGTAGAATTTTGACTGTGTAATGTATAGTAAATTGAAAATACCCAGATCTGTGTTTTGGCTGATGGGGATTGGGGGGAGTCGAGATGTTTAGTAAATAATACTTTCAATATGTGGTATAATATTTCCATGGTATGAACATGTGTCTATTTAAAAATAATACATCAATTGGGTGACCTATTATCAATAATATTATTCCTCATGGACAGTTAACTGATATATACAATGAGTTGGGGCCATTTGTTAAGGTTATTGTATCAGAATTTAGAATTTAGGTCTTATTAAGAATATTTAGGTGATGCTTGGGTGTGATATCATGTATGTTATGGTTTTAAATTTATTAGTTATGTTAACTAATTTTTGGTTTATTCAATGAATTTAGAATTCATAAATTCAATAAAGAGTTTGGAATTCGCAAGAATTTAGTGGGATTAATCGGGGCCACGATGTTTGTGCTATTGGGTTTTTGTTAATGGCCAGCAGGGTGAGGTACCTACAACAAGGATTCTTGTTAAATAAATTCAAATAGTTTAGATAGTATTCAAACATGTCATTAAAGGAATGACCAACATTATGAGGGGTCGGGTTCAGAGGATTCTATGTTTGGGAGTAGTGAATCCTGTTTGGGGGAAATATGATGACAACCATAACTACTGAGAGACATGGAATAGGTGTTATGCATCAAGACCCAGTAATTGATATGTTTATAGAGTATTAAAAAGTATTATTCTTTAGAATAGCAAAATTTATATTGTGGTGGATTTATTTACTCATGTCATTCATATTGTTTAAAATGAATGGAAATTAAAAAAAATTCTATAAGAAGGGGATGATTTAAAATTTTGGTTTACATAAAAATTATGAGAATTGGAAAATATATATGAGGTTTTTAGTTATGTTATTGAATGATTTAGAGTTTTATTTGGTGCTCAAGTGATTTTTAGAGATGTTTTGTGGAAGACTTATTATGAATATCAACTTTAAGTGGGTGGTCGGGCCAAAACCACTTGGTGTTGTGAAGATAATATTTTTTATCTGGGATTTGAAGTGTTGTAGTGTGTGGGGGATGATACATAATGATTGGGATGCTAAATGGGTATTAAATAGATGGATTCAATAGTATATGTTTCAATTTTACAGTTTAAAATGAAAGTAATTCACTATATAAAAAGGAAACACATAAGGTTTGTCCTACAAAAAATGATAAACCTATGCATTTCCCTATGAAAATGGAAATACATTAGAATTTCCCAACCCATGAGGATCAAGAACATAGATGATTATTTATCTACACAATAAAATGAATTGTTCAACGATTGATATGTAATGAGAACCCCATCATTCAAAAGAGTTATAAAGAAGATGAAGCATCAGATACATATGAGTAATTTGAGATTTCCCAACGATACGTAAAGGTTGACCTAGATGATACATAAGAGCTAATATGATTTTATAGATGAAATATAAATATAATAGGTTATTTAGGGTAAAAATGGTATAGTATGTGATGTATATATACTGACATGGGATATTTATACAATGATATTACATATTAACATATGAATATTCAATAGATTTAAAAAAATTACACTTGAGGACCGTAAAGGCTTATTGTCCTTAAGGATGAGATACACATTATTATTATTACTTGAAATACCGTCAAAATATCTAAAAAATTTCAACCCAGATATTAAATATCTTATATATTTATTAATTAAAACTATTCTTCATAACCTGGGGAAAGGAAACAAAACAATGGGTGAGATAAGATGCCTGGTAATGGAAAATATGTGGTAAGAACCTAGGTTTCTCCCACATATAAATCCTATTAAATATAGTATAATTATTTTTTGTGGACATAATATTGATTCCTTGTGAATTTATAATGTTTTTGGGGATTTCATGGCTTTTTAAGAGACAAAAACCCAAGTTAATGGAGAAAATACGTAGGTCGCAAAATTAGTAAACACCATGCGACCCAACCCGTATAGTCTCTCCTATCCACGTGGGGGTTGGAAAGAGGAGGAATCAGGGCACACATTTCTCCATAAACATGATTCAAAGAATTAATGATCATATGTATATGTCAATAGTTTTTATTAGAGGTGATTTACATATTTGGTTCATGATTTCCCTAACCATACATCCTAACTGTGCGAGTTCCCTTCTTATGTAGTTGGAGGTGAATGGTGGGTGCACCGTTTTTCCAATTGTGCAGCCAAATCGTGTGACCCCATGATTTTAGGTTAAATGACAGTTTTTTAGTTATTTTAATGTTTATACCATATTTTTTTATCTTTGTTTCATTCCATTCCACAATGCATCCTCTTATCCCACTTTGAGCACACAATACCTTATTCCAAAAGTTTTGATTCAGACTCTCCATCCAAAGTCTAATTCAATCCCCATTCATCATGTTGAGTGTAATTCAATAAGTAGTCAATTCGTTTTTAGTTTTTCTTAATTTTTCATCCCCTTAATTATACTATTTATATGTAGGCTCGTAAGCCCTATTTTCATGATATTCATCCATTAAATATATTTCATCTAATCCAATCCAAATTAAATGCTAATACTGGATGAGTATAGTTATATGAGTATAAGGATGGTGGTTTAAAACTCCACCCTTATGTTTCATTGTTTTATAAATTGATGTAGTTATGTGTGTGCTGATTTCATTTTGCATGGCCTATTAAATTCATGTGTCTTTCATATAGTCATTACAATCACATTATATGAATCTTGTTTTATACATAAACCATCATTGGAGGTGATGAACTCAATGATGACCACCCCAAGTAGGTTATTTCCCATATTTATACTTTTTTTGGTTCCTTGGGTTCATATGTTCCACTATTCTGGAGTTCCATAAATTGACCATGAGAAGGGTAATTTTTTAATTAATTCAATGAATTGAAATTGTTAGGCTTGAATATGATAATGTCACTTCTCCCTTCAAATGTAATAATTCTAATTAATTAGAGGAAACCATAATTTTTCTGAATCAAGTGTGTATAAAGAAATCACTTGGCCATAAAAATTATAGTATAATGTCAGGGTTTCACACTTGTATCACGTCTTTCATGTTAATGGATCCTAGTAGGGTGAAACAAACTATTGAATATGCAGTGAAAAAATTAAATGGTTTCATGTGCTTGAAATGCCTTGTCATACAAATTAAATGCATGCATAGAATGAACGCTTCAGTTATTAAATGGAATGATTATTACGTTGCGTTAATTAAAAATATAAATAATGAATAAGGTTCCAATTATATATTAACCTTTACATTATTATAAGAGTGGTCAAACTCATGATAACCGTTGAATCCTAAGGAAATTCCTTGGGCACCTGTGGACACCATTCTAATTCATGGATGCATGTTTTGAAGGGTGAGACCCACCATGTAACTTGAAAATTTTCTACATGTGGATGCATTTAAAGAAGACCAGATAATCCCTCCATTATCATTAATGGATTCCTTGTATGCACTACTCGGGTCCATTATAATGTCTACCGACCTGTATATTCTCCTTCGATACAACAATGATCCTATTCATTGCTTATCTTGTTTTACCTCTTATGATTTCCATGGGCTCAGTTAGAATTATGTTAAAGTTGAATGACTTGGAAACATACCATTGTATTACACTCTTACTCTTATAGTCAATCTGTAGATTATTATTTCGGTTGGCTTTACCTTTTAGGTCAAGGACTCCCTTGTTATTTTATTGTACCCTTTTTTTAATTATCTTCACTACAGAATTCCTTGTAAGATCTTGGATCCCTTATTATTACTATCACGGAAGATGATAGTTCATGTTATACCTTATGTGACTTATAAAATAAACTAGAAAATAATTATAAATAAAATTAATACATATTCAGGCACCAAAAATTTATGAAGCAGGTACTTGGGTAGTAACATTATTATACTGCTATACTTTTAAATATGCATGCCTTCCCACTATTTCTATTCATATTTCAAAAGCTATATGTTATTGACATCATTGGAAGTAGACTAATGAGATTTATCTCACACCCTATAAGGGACTCCACTAGTACTCAGGGATATTAAATGTACATATGTGTTAATAAAGGGAAGTTTCTAGGTTTGGACACCTAATATTGATTTCCTGAATTAGGATGGAGTTTGGTAGAATATGATCAGGCCAGGGATTGGGATGCTAGATAGTTTTTGGAATCCCTTTTCTAATTTTATATTGTATACAAGGTACTACTATCTATTTCTTTGTATCCATGTTTCCTTCTTTATTTCTACAAGCCATAAAATCATCTGTTTTTGAATATGATTATCAGTTGTTCCACTTGTTTATCATTCATTTCAACTCCACTGTTTCATATTTTAATTATACATCTTCCACTATTACCTTATAACTATATTTATCTATTGTGCTAAACTCTTTTAATGAGCATATATTCTCCCCAAAGATAAACCCTAGGCCTTCACCGGTAGTCGGAAGCCTCTAGTGTTTGGGGAGATGTGCTTGAGGCCTACTGACCCACCGGGCTTAGGGTACTTTTAAGTTCAATTTAGGTTTGTGACATCACAATGTAGTATTGGAGCCATTTATTTATTGCATTAATATGTAGAGATATTATATTAGTTATTAAGAACTCTGTGGAAGCTCGTTATAAGCTTTTTTTGGGTGTATCTAAACAATGTTCCAGGTAAATTCTATATTTCCTTAAAGGAGAATAGAGAATCAATTATTCATCACTGTAGGCACATATAGTTAACATGCCATGCCATATAGGTGCATTTTACTGCTTGAATTTTCTTTTTTTCGTTTAATTTTGAGTGATTCTGTGATAGTTATATTATAACTATGCTGCTCTTGGGCAGTGATAGAGTAATTCCTAGTTTCAATTCATGAGTTGTATGGTCCCTCATGGGTTGGAATGGGTATTTTAGCAAGTCAATCCATATAATATAACAAATTACATTCTGAGACCAAATGTATATGGGTTTAAATTCATATTAAATCGATGTTGGATTCAGGGATAATGTGAATGGGCCAAAATTCACTGGGAATTAAAATCCTCTTTATTCAAACATTGATATAAGTTTATAATAAAGTGAAACATTAAAAAATGAAACATGACTTATAAAATTAAATGGTTTAAAATTAATAAAGAGGCAAATTACTATTTAACATTCACCTATGTGAACCACTATAAATTAAACAAGAACACTTTAAAATACCCTTCTGTCTATGTAGGTAGTTGGGGTAGTATACCTTGGGTAAAGATACATTTTTCTTACGTTCAACTTCCTCTATTTCTATATATCTACTTAATATTTATTTTTAAGGAATCTTATTGGAATCTTTAGAGTTATTCCACCATCACACCCCTGTGTCTTGCGCTATGAGGGTAGTGAAGACCATGTTCTAGGCGTGGTGGGACCTAAGATGCTAGTCTTACTAACACGAGTTCCACATTTAGCGCGGCCTATTATACTTGATTTGAGATCTGTTTCTCATCTTTTTGAGACTTTACTATATCTGATGTAATCCATTAATGGTAATCTATGTCCTCCACCTACTATGGATGATCTCTCACATGAGTTCCAGCAAAAAACCTCCCACCTTCTTAGGGTGTGGTGCTCAAATAGCTATAGAGTCCTGGATATTTGTCTGTATAAATATCTTCGGACATCTATAGATGAATCCAAAGAATTGTTTCAAAAGCTCATCATACATTTTTCATGATTTAGCCAATCATTTTTTGGATTTTATTGCCCGGGATAGTCACTATCCGGTCATTGTTTGGTCAAATTTCTTGATTACTTACGATGTTCACTTCATTCCTCAGGTGATGAGAGATAACCAAGCATGATATTTTATACATCTAGAGTAGGTTTCTTTTAATGTTATTGGATATTAAGTGCATTTTACTGAGTTACAATGCTTTTCACCACTTCTAGATGGTCATGATATTTGGCATTATAGATGCATTGATGGTGGGTTCTAATATTCCATCCTCACTCAGGTGAATGTAGTTTTCCTACCTAACTATTCTAAGTTACTCAATTATGATCTTATCATTGAGAAATAGAAATTGTACTGGTTATAGAGGATCTATGTCGATGCAGACCAGAAGTTCTTATGGTAGAAGGAAATGTTCCCTCAATGTTTCATGTCAGAGTTGTGGTAGTAAGAGTAACAATTTACGAAGCTCGAATATATTCAATTAGTGTGGAAGGCACGAGAATCTAAATAGTTAGTGCGGTAAAGACCCACTAGAGTGTCATGCATGTCCTCATATATATAATCCTTATATATTATCTCAGATGATTCCATCTTCACCTAATGCAAGTAGATCCACACCAGCTCCACCATTACGGTAAGGTTCTTTTACACCATTTTAGGCAGGGAGTTTGCATAGAACAATCAGGACAAAATGAGGTGGAGGTCATGGATGTAGTATCAAGTCATCATATCAGTAACAATGCCATCTAGAGTGGTCATACTCATGGTAGTTCAACTATAGCACATGAGCATGGATCATGTTAGTTGCATTATTTATGTTTAGTACGTAATGATTAGAGTGTATGAATACATACAATATGAGGTACTATATTATGAGTCCCCACAATAGTATATTATTTGTTTTATATAGGTTCATCACAATCCTTTATCTATTTATCCACTATTGATATTCTCTGGCTGAAAATTCAATATTTTTTTTGTGTAATGACCCTCAACACACCATTGGGGGTATTATTAAAGGAAACAAGACAATTCATTGAATTTCCCCTTTGAATTCAGTAGTTATATTTTATTATGGGGACTATGTGTTCTCAAGATGATGGGATTTGATGACAATCATGGGATGTATTGGTTGTCCTTATATCATGAAATTGTAGGATGATATCACTATAGTTTATATTTTACATCACATGAGGGTAGTAGATATCTACACAAGGTTGAGTGTGATGTATAAGCTAGAAGATCTAGATCAGAGAATAATGAGATTGGTGGAGTGACCACCCATAATGCTAGTCTTTTTATAAAGGGGTGGGGAATTCCCCAAGAATATTTTCCTCTAATAGTAGATCATTACAGGGACATCTTTAATAATGGCCTTTCTAAGTTAAATCATTAGAGAGTGGAGGATTTTATAAGAGATTTCATTCTATGAGAAGAAATGGTATCCATTCATCTATAAATTATAGATCCTACAGAACTCCATGAGATCAAGTGACAGTTGGAAGATTTTTACGCCAATATTTCTGTATGGACTAGCACCGCCTCTTAGGGTTGACCTATGATTTTCACCCAAAAGGAATATGGGACCCTTCATTTATGTTTTAATTATAAACATTTGAAAAATCATACAATCAAGAACCGATATCAACTACCTAAAATAGATGATCCCTTTGACTAGCTCTAGGGAGCTATGGTGTTCTCAAAGATTGACTTGTTATCGGGCTATCATTGGGTGCAAGTTAGAACATCAGTCATACCCCGTATAGATTTTAATAAAATGTATGGTCTGTATGAGTATCTTTTTATGATGTTTCATCATAGAGACTCACCATGAATTTTCATGGATTTGATGAATATGGTGTTCCATCCCTATCTACATTCTTTTTTTAAAGTCTTTGTTGATGACATTTTGGTGTATTCTCATACTCATAGAAACCATGATAGACACCATGATATTGTTATGAATATACTAATAAGGAATTATATTTATGAAAAAATTTATAGGTTCCACTTATGGATTGAAAATTTTCACTTCATGGGTCATATTTTCTTGTAATCCATAGTATATGTTGACCAAGATTAGTTAAGTGTGGTGATTTCCTTAGAGAATTCATAGAACATGTTTGATATAGGTATTATCTTGGAGTTGGATTGATATTAAAGGCATTTCATATAGGACTTATATAGACTTTCATACCCTCTTACTTTTCATAAAAAGAATGGTGTTAAGTTTATTTGGTTAGAAGCTTGAGAGAAATCCTTTCAAGAGATTAAAGGGAGGCTTGTCATGGAACCAATTATGATTATTCCAAATCGAGAAATATTCATTAGAGTGTTCTGGGATCAATAAAGAATCATCCAAGGAGAAGAAATGTTAGAAAAGTATAGATTAATTGTGTATAGATCTTATATATTGAGGCATCATGATATAAACGACTGCACTGACAATGTCGATCTTCTTCATGCCTTACGTTAATAAAAACACTATCTGATGGGTGAGCAATTTTTGGTGTATACGGATGAGAAGAGCCTAAAATATATCTTTTGACAGTGTGATTTGAATGGAATATAATGTGGATTGTTCAAATGTCTTCAGTCCATTTACTTTGATCAATACAATAAGCCTAGAAAGGGAAATATAGTTGTTAATTCACTGATCCAGAATACTCAGGAACATTCCATATAGAAAGCTAGTGATTAATGGATCTTGATAGCCCTATTTTATGAGTTGCATCTAGATTTTCATGATATTCATGAGTATTATTATACCTCACCCTTAATAGTTACCTATCTACTCCATTATTGGTTAGCGAGTATTCAAATTTTAGATCCAAAATGATTGGTTCCTCATGAGAGTATTTTAGGAGATTACCAACCTTCCCATTATTCTGTGGACAAAGAAGACATTATGTATAGATATGGTTGTGTCCAGGTTTCAACAGATATGAGAGATAAATTGGGGAATAATTCCAATTCTTCTTTTGGGTAGTTCATATTTTAATATCCATGATGAATTAAGACATGTGACATTGATATTGGTGGCCTATGATGAAATGTCAGATAGTAGACTTTATCACTATGCATTCCACCTGCCCCTAGGAGAAGGATGAACACCAGTAGCCTATCGTCTGGTTACAACCATTTTTGGTCCATGAATTAAAATGGGAATGTGTTTGCATTTACATTTTAGTTATCTTACTAAGGTCACCTCGGGGAAGTGACGCATTTTGGGCTTTCATAGTTGGACTAAAAATTTAGCCCACTTCCATCCTATTCGGGTGACATTCATAGTTGTTGAGTTGGGAGGTATATATGTTGTTGACATCATATGAATACATAGGAAACCATTTACTATCATCTCAGATAGTGACCCTCATTTCAAATCCTGAATCTTGAAAGGGATTGTAACAAACCAAACATTCCTTAATAAAAATTCATCATGATCTGATTAAATGTCTTATTACCTTAAATGGATATATAAAATATGAAATCTTTGGTTTTATGTTTTTTGATTTTTAAAATTTCATTATGAATTATGACCGTTGTTAATATATAAATTGAACAATGATCACATGATTAGTATTAATATAGGTCTTTGACAAATCCAATTTACTCAGACAAAGGAAGTGATGGCCTTATCTTGTAGACATGCCCCGTATAAAGACCATTTGTTGGAGCTTGGAAAGGAGGAGGAATCATTGGGATTCTATCTTGACCATGCTCAAGATGAGATTAAACATGTTATGCTCAAACAGAACCGCCTATGGAAAAAGTGGAAGTTGATAGAGATTACCACCCGAGCGATGTTATCTGAGCCACCCCAAGAGTCTATCACCATCGCACACCATACCCTAAGGTCTTATTTAGGTGTTATAAGGGGTTATGTAAAAAAATTTATCAATATGATTATGTAAATTATTTTTTTATATAATAAAGAATACACTTTCATTTTATTATTGTTAAATTGTAAATAGTTTTTAAAGGACAAATAGTATTTTTTAGTTAATTTTCAACTAAGGAATCTATTTTTATAAATTAATGGATTTTTGAATTAAATAATATTTAAATAAAATATTATTCTTATTAAATTACTTTTTATTAGGTATAAATGATCGTATAATTTTTACGAATACATATGTAATTATTATTATATTTTGAAAGCTATTTTTTCAAAACCCATGAATTTTCGATAAATCTCGGTTTTCCTTTTAAAAGATAAAATTCAAATATTTTAAAAATTATTTGGAGAAAATAAATATTATTTTGGGAATCAGGGTGTCGAAATTATCCTATAGTGAATTTTTCATAATTTTCTGAGGTAGTTGAATTATTGGTTAAAAATTAAATACTATTTTAATATATAATGTATTTTATGACATCATAATGACAAAATAGTGATGTAATAAAACAATATAAACATTATTTTATGAAAATATATGTTTTAAAATTAATATAATATGATTTTAGGTTTTTTTGATTTATTTTACAAAGCTTTAGTGGACCCTCCAAGACTTTAAAAACATTTTTGCTTTATAAATTGATTTCTTTGAGAGTGTGACTCACCTCCAGATGAGAAACCCTATTATTTCAAAATTTTCATCCATTGGACTTATATAATATTTCTTGCATTTCCATATGGAAAAAACCAATGGGAAAAAACTATGTGCTGGTTTGTGGTTTTGATTAGTTTAATGCATGGTGTCTCAAACCTAAATAATAAATATTTTCCCCTCCTTTCCTATATAAACCCACCCAAGATCCCACTTTCTCGTCACTAAAATACTTTTGAGTTATCCCAACTTCATCCCGCCTCTATCTAGAATCCTCCCAGGGTTCCCCAAGTTCCCAAGAAGTGTCTCTCAAGCCCCTCCCATACCATTGGTATCACACATCTAAGTAAGGATTTCTTTTTTTCTCATTTTTTCCCAATTTTCATTATGTTGTTATTCGATTTTATTTTCAAGTAAAATGTTGGAGTATGATTTCAAACCTCCCACATACTTCCCTCTTAATGTTTCAACGACGTTATACCCCTTTTCTCTATCATTAATACCTTTAAGGAACACCTGTTACCATGCTGAAATTCCATAAGGAATTTCTCACCCCTCATTTACACTCGAGAAATTATTTTATATAATACATCTCAAGATGATTACATATGTTTGTATATTATGTCCCATGATTCACTTAATTTAAATTTAATGTATAAATGATGGGATAATCCTTTCACTCTCATCAACCCATTTTACGAATGTTTATTTGATGTCGTTATGCTGCTGAAATGACACCAAAATTTCCATACCCAAATCATTGTGTAGTTAATACCATACTCACTCCCCTATCAAGGTTATTCACCTTTATGAACATGTGATTTTTTGAGGGAATACATTTATGTATTCAACATATCTTATTTGTGGAATGAATTATGATGTTACTGAATCCATGTTCTATGATCTATGTGGCACACTTATGCATGAAATGAAATGATTATGAAGGATGCGCCGTAATAGTGCTCCAATGCACAGGGTAAAGTATATTATCATGATATGTCATATGAAATGGTTTTTTAGTCATGATAATTCTAGTGAAATGATAGTTTTTTCAGGATTCATGTTTAATGAGGGTTTACTCATTCTCCATGTGCAATGAACCTTGGCTCATGCTAATTCCATTTTCTGTGTTGTTTCCACATCTCCATGTTATGATTAGCATTCTTTATCATGCCATTATTTTCATATTTCTCTTGTCCTCCATAGATATTCCTATTTACTAACATGTATTTTATTCCACATATTATATCATTTTTATTCCCTTACTCGGCTTTTTATCTCTCCCCTTTCTTATGTATGTCCTCAGGTTATCCCATGCAATTCTCAGTACAAGGGAATGTAGTGGTCCTATAAATGAATATTTCAATAAGATGATGAATTTTATGTTTTAAGTTGTTATGAAATTTTCGTAAGCCCCAAATCCACTAGTCCACTCAATATCCTATTTTGTATCATGTGAATATTTTCTGTAAAAGTCTATGTTACTTGTGTAATAAGAAGAAGGGTTGTTATAGTTGTTATCTGAGGATAGGTTTAGTTATTTTTGGGATTAAGATTAGAAAACCCTAGTGAAAGCATTAGGGATAAGACTAGGTATACAAAAACATCCCTAGGTTTTGGTGATCATTGAGTAAGTTGTTTATCATGAAAATACATCCACTTCTGGATAGAAGCAGTTAGAGGCGGCTCTCGCATACATGTACCTAGGAGGGAAAACTCTGACAATGAGTTTCTGGCAAGACCAGGGTTATCCACATATAAAAAAATGAGACTTGCTGCACTCTTGGTTATGAAAATCCCGGGGGATATATTTTGGTAAATTCACAAGCTTAGAATGAACCATTATTAAGTGAATTAAAAAAATGCACCTAATAATATATTTTAGGAAATAGATCATGTCTATCATAGATTCAAGTTTATGTATTCATAAGTTAAAGAAATAAAAGCTATTTATAAGTCATCAATTTTGTCCATGGATTTCCCTTTATCTGTTACCCCAAACTATCCTTTTATTCTAGAAAATGGACGGTAACAGGAGGACACCTGCTAACAACTGATGTGAAGATCATTGCGACGACAATTCTAATGAGATGACCAATCTGGTGGGAGTATGAATCACAAGATTTTTCAGGATACTCTCTTAGTTAAAACAGGATTTTAATAGATACATGGGTCAATAAGAATGTTCAACCCCCCTGATAATGAAGAAGTCAATATCGATGTCTTGATGAGACAAATCCCTCATACTTTTAATGGATCATATGATCCCTCAATAACCTAACAATGGATCAACTCCATTGAAACGCTATTTTACATCCTTCAATGTTCCAAACAAGAGAATGTTCTTCTGGATTCATATCGTATGGAGGGTGGATCCGATCAGTGTTTGACATTGATAAAAAAATATGAAGCCAGAAGAGGAGAACGAGGCATTGGAATGGAAGGATTTCCAGAAAAAAATAATATGATAAATAATTTCCTCACACCCTCTAGCTTAAGATGGAAAGGGACTTCCTTTCCCTCAAGTAAAAAAGATGACGAATCCATCAGAGCGTACGAGGAAAACATCAAAAGGCATTCATGTAACACCTCCATCTTTGTCGTTACCCCCTAATGCAAGGTTGACCACTTCTTTGGTGGGCTGAAACATAGCCTACGGAAAGCCCTGGTGATCCGTGACATCAAAAAAATGAGGAAATTGTATGATGTGCCCTCAAGGTCAAAATGGAGATCAGGAAATCATAGGGGTATCATTGGGATTAGAAGCCTAAGGTGTTCTTCAATTCTAGTGGTCAGATGGATAAATCCAACTGTGAAAAGATGATCCAACACCCCACATGCCAAAGGATTGTAATGAAGCACCCCAAAAATTATTTTAAGGGGATGAGGAAATTAATTTGATGTGGAAGAGAAGCGCACCTAGTCGTTAACTACTGACATGAAAAAACCGCAGCTACGACCGAGGAGAGGAAGAGTCTATTAGAACCTCAATGTGTTGTTCATTACTTCCACTGCAACGAACCAGAGCACCATTCAAATTGGTTCCCTATGCCAGGGGTTTTTAGTGGCAACCAACAACCTCTAAGGTAGAAAGGGTAATATTTTTCCATCCCTACCACCGAAGTGAACCCCGACAACGAAGTGGTGACATGTATGCAAGTTATTCATTCAATAATAGTGAATGTACTTTTTGATTTTGGTTCTATGAATTCTTTTATATCCAGAATGTTTAGTAGAACAATCCCAATACCTCCACAAATCATGGAATTAATGATTTCAGTGAGTACAAAAAATGGGGAAATCATTGTATCCCATGAATATAACTCCTCACATGTTATAATTTTTTGATGGAACTTCCTGGAGAACACCATCAATATCCCTCTAGTTGAATTTGATGCAGTTACTGGCATGGATTGGATTTCCCTATATAGATCCAACATAAATTTCCGTGAGCGGGAAATCACTCTCCTTATGGATAATCGACCCCCAATTCTATACAAGTGAAAGGAGGAAGATGAATCTTCTTTAGTACCATTATCTCAAGATTGGATATTACCTCCCTATGAGCATGCGTATCTCCCTTAGATGCTTGAGTCTAAGGATGAAACTATCCTTTAAGACATGTTTATTGTTAGGGAATTCACTGATGTGTTTCCTAAGTAATTGTCTAGTCTCCCTCAAACAAGAGATGTTGAATTCTCAATTGACCTTATACCTGGGGTGTTTTGAATAACCAAGACTCAAAATTAAATGGCTATTGTGCGGCTTGAGGAACTGAAGAAATGACGATATGAGAATCAAGATAAAGGGTTTATACGCCCAAGGAGTTCAGCATGGGGTGCACCAGTCATCTTAATCAAGAAGAATAATGGGTCAATGCGCCTTTACATCGATTATCGTGAGCTCAATAAAATCATGATAAAGAACAGGTATCCTATTCCACGAACTGATAACTTGTTCGATCAGCTATGTGGAGCACAATACTATTCCGAGATGGATTTGAGGTTGGGATATTACCAAGTAAGGATGAGGAAAGAGGATATCCCTATGAATTTTTTTTGTAAAAGGTACATGAACTATGAATTCATAGTAATTACATTTAGACTCACTAATTCTCCAAAAATCTTCAAGGACATGATGAATAGAGTATTTATAGATTACAAAGAAATATTTTGGTAGTATTTATAGATGATATTATAATATACTTCAAAACCAAGGAGGATCATGATGTGCATCTATGAAATGTAATAGAGACATTGCGAAAGGAGAAGCTTTATGGAAAGTACATAATGTGTGAGTTCGGGTTGAAAGTGGTTAAATTCTTGGGATATATCATCACATGAAATGGGATCTCTATGGATCCCTCTATGACAGCTGAAATAGAGGGATGGCTGAGAACAACACCAGTAATGGATATCCATAGCTTCTTGAGGTTAGATGGATATTATCAATGATTTGTGAGAAATTTCTCATGATTTTCAAACCCTATTACCAAGCTAACTCAGAACGGAGTAATGTTTTCTTGGAGTGATGAATTTGATGAATGGTTCAAGGAGGTGAAAATAAGGCATATCACTACACCTGTGCTCAAATTACCCACAAGTGCAGAACATTGTGTGGTATTCAGTGATGTCTCAATGAATTTATTGGGTTGTGTGTTAATGAATAATGACAAAGTAATTGCCTTTTCTTAAAGGAAAATTAATGTTCATGAGCATAAATATCCAACATATGGCCTAGAGTTGGCTTTGGTGATCTTGGATTTAGAATTTTGGCATCATTACTTCTTTGGGGAGAATTTTGAAATATACACGAATCACAAAAGCCTCAAGTATATATTGACAAATAAAGAGTTGAATATGGGCCAACAATGATGGTTATAGCTTATCAAAGATTATGATTTCTCAATCCATTACCAACTTGGGAGAGAAAACAACGTGAAAGATGATCTATTTAGAAAGGTTCAAGAGATTCTATCATTGATGAGAATTGATTGGAATCCAATCTTCTTAGATTTGATAAATATTGACATGGGAATTATAAATAAGGTAACATGATCAATCCTGTAAAAAATGATTTCTCAACTTTCCCTCAAGGAAAAAATAAAGGATGCTAAAATAAAGGATGTGGAAATTCTAAAAATGGAGTAAGCTATCAAAAATGGAGAATCCTCAGAGTTCATGGTTAATAATGATGGAATTGTGAGATTTGGGTCATTATTATGTGTACGATCCGATCTAGAGAAAATAAAGGAACTTATGAATGACGCACATAGCTCAACCTTTTCTATTCACCTAAAGAGCACAATGATGTATCGAGATCTTTGACAAAACCTTTGGTGCGACAATATGAAAAGGGAGATTACTAAATATACATCAAAGTGCCTGGTATGTCAATTAGTGAAGGTTGAGAGGAAAAATTCTATGGGGATTATTCAACCACCACACATACCAACATGGCAGTGGGAAAAAATTACAATCAAATTTTTCACCGGTCTTCCAAGGACATCCATAGGAAAAAATGCTATATGTGTCATTGGGGAATGCCTTATGAAGATAGATCACTTTATCGTGATTCGATATAACTTTTTATTTGATAAACTTGCATGGATTTACACCAAAAAAGTGGTAAGGATGCATAGATTACCAATATCTATTATATCTGATCGTCATCCGAGATTCACCTCGATGTTCTAGAAAAGTCACCAACATTCTCTAAGAACAAAACTTAGCTTCAGTATGTCCTATCATCCTCAAACTGATGGCCAATATGAGCGAATTATTTTGACAATAGAATATATGTTAAGATCACGTTATATATACTTCAAAGGGGGATGGGTCCAATAACTTCCACTAGTTGAATTCTCCTACAATAACAGTTTCCACTCGAGCATCCGGATGGCACCATATGAATCCTTTTTTGGGAAAAGGTGCAAAACACTGGCATGTTGGGATGATGTCGGTGAACATAAGCTACTAGGACCTGAATTTCTCAATAAAATGGTAGCGAAGATGAAAACCATCCAATAGCATTTCAAGGAAGCCTAAAGTAGACATAAGAGTTATGCGGATAACTATCAATGAGACCTTGAGTTCAAAGTTGGATACATGGTATTTCTATACATATATTTTTGTAATATGGTCATGAGGTCTAGAAAGAAGGAAAAGCTAAGTCCTAGTTACATTGACCCCTTCAATATTCTTGATCATGTTGGGGTTGTGGCCTATTGACTAGAACTTCCAACAACCATGTCCAATGTTCATGATTTATTTCATGTATCCCTATTAAGGAAGTTCATACTGGACCCTTTACATGTACTCTCTTCAGAGGTAGTATATCTAGAGGATGGTATTTAATACGAGAAAGAACCAGTGAAGATCTTAGATCATAGAGAAAATATTTTATGAAATAAGACAATTTCAATCGTCATGTTGTTGTGGAAAAACCACAGGTTTGAATAAGCGACATTGGAATCAGAAGAAGTGAGGAAGCATATTTACACACAACTGTTTTAGTGTGGGAAAAAAATTCAAGGGAAAATTTTCATAAGGGGAGAAGATTGTAATTTCCAAAACACTCATTAATAAAAATTCCTCTTGATTTTATTATATTTCTTATTATGTAAAATTGTTATGTAAAATATTCACCTTGTGACACCCCAATATTTTATTTAAAATTTTCTCTTCAAGGAAATTCAATAACATGTGTTACACGCAACACCGAGTCCGAGCGCACAATGACTTACCAAACTAGACATTCTAAAAGCGGTTATGAATAGTATTAACTAAATTTTAAATTTTATATACTCCATATTATTTTAGAATCCATATTGTGTCTTTCTTATACATTATATAATAACCAATTCATTTTTTCCAGATAAAAGAATTATTTTTCAAAAAATTCAATTTTAGCTCCTTTTAATGGCGAACATTTTTTAAAACCAATATTTGACCCTTTTATATATTTAGTTTCATGAAAGTAAATTATTATTTAGAATCGGGACATAAATCATTAGTTTGGATAAATTTTTGGTACGTTATTGATAACTTTCTTATTTTGATGAATAGTGAAAAATACTATATTTTAATTAAAACCCACTTTTTTAATTTCTACCACATCTTAAATTAGAATTTGGAAAGAGGTATTTTATATTTTCAATTTTGGAGTCCAAATTTTGTAAATTGGTAACTATTATTTTTATACATTATGAATATTTACTTTAGTAAATATTTTATTTACCATGGTTAAATGGTTAATCAGGTAAATAAGGGTAAACAAATATTATTATAAAAATATTAAATTACCCTAACATGTGTCTTATTACTATTTGATGATACATGTCCAACAATGGTGATCCTTTGGACGATTATGGGACCCCATGGAGCCACTTGAGAGTGATAATGACACTTTATATTAATTAATTTAAAGTAAAGACAAAAATGATATTAAGATATATCTTTTAGTAAAATTATTTTTATAAGGGTTTATATAAATTATCTATTTGACTATAAATATTAATTTGAAATATAAGATGATTAAATACATCATGGTATTTTTTTATAATTTTTAGACATCATATAAATAAAATTATTTATTACACAATAATGATGCAATGTTTACCTCATTAAAAATGATTTAAATAAATGAGATTATAAAAATTAAAACGATATCCAAAAGCTGTAAAATTATTATTGGATGATTTTATTTCAAACATGAGTCATATTATCATTAACTTTAATGAGTTTTGGTCCTTTAGAAACCGAAAATCATTATATAATAAAATAATATTTTCAAACATTCTTAAAAAGCCCCTCCTCCACCTAACAAAAATCCCTCACCTCTATCCCATTTCTCACACATATCAAGCCCCTTGTATCATCCAAAATCTGACCAATTAAGCTCCCTATAACCCTATATTCCTCTTATAATCCTTACCTTAGGCGAATGCACTTCAAGGAATCCTTTTGGTTCAATCCAAAGGGAGTTAGCTGATTTAAAGGAAACATCTTCTCGAAAGTTATTTTCTTTTTTTTTACTTCTCCAAACCACTGAAATATCATTATTCCATTATTTTATAAAAAAAATGTATCCTCAATGTACTATTTTTGTGTTATGATAATTATTTTAACTACACATACACACACCTACATCTAATTGGTATAGAACATACTGTTTCTGTGGACGACGAACTACTGTCCCACAAAATGATGATAGTTCAATATTCTACTACAACCTCTTATGGTGGAAATTATGATAGAACTGTCATTATATATGATATTTATGATATTTATATTAACTATAATCAACTATAATTCTTTTTATGCAATACCTTTGTTCTTTTCAAGTTATATATATACAATAATTTTATTGGAGGAAGTGCGAACTACCGCCTCCTCAAAGTTATAATGCTCGTTCATACCGTACATGGAATGTAAAAAAGATGGTGTTAATGAACATATATAACATATATAAAATATTATATTATAATGAAATAATAATATACCTATATATCATTTGGTCCTCTTTCCTTTTTTAAGAAATGGAAGTAGCGTTTGTGCGTACGTACAGATTTCCGTCTCCACGAACGCGATGAGATTCATTCCCCATCGTAACCATTCAAGAATAATTTTCATTTGATTATTAAAAAATATCTTTAAAAACATTATATCATTATTTATATTAATCAAATACATCCTATACATAAAAAACATGACTTACGTAACAAAACATATAAAGGAAAATGAAGCAGTTAACACCCAAAACAATTATACTTTTAAAGTATTATTAACAGAGCAATATTAGAAGATCGTATATGATATCATATTTATGTATGTGGTTATTTTATAATTTAATAACAACGATTTATCTATTATACAGGAGGTTAACCTACCCTCGACCAATGAAAAGTACAATGTAAGGGTTGATTTCACAATCTATTTATTATTCGAGGTTGTTTTTATTTAAGTATCTATTGGGACCACTTTATCATCCAAATCTGTGTTTCTTAAAAATGTATTTCAAAACATATTTAATATTTACTAGAAAATGGGTTAAAGTCATTTATATCCTAGATTTTATTTTTATGAAATTGTTTGAAAGGAATCTTTCCGTCGTTTTCCAAATGAGGTATTTCATGACCATTTCGAAAAAATAAGGTAAGAATTTTTTTAACTTATATGGTTGGTGAAGCTATTTTCTAATGTTATGACACCTTTGAAGCTTCCCTTACAATATTATAATAATATTAACAAAATAAATGTTTTCTTTTATAGTTATATGACTTTTAAATGAATTGAAAATAGAAAGACATATTTTTCTCAAATAGTATGGAATTTATGTTTTTCAAGATCCTTTAATGGATTTTATAATTATTTGAAGTTGATTTATTATGATACAAATCTTTCATATTGTATTGAATATTTTGTGATATGTTTGACTACAGATTTTTTATTTTAAACTATTCATGGTTTATGTTTAATGTATTAAAATTGCATATACTAGTTTTAATGTTAATTTTTATGTTATGTTTCAAACTTTTTATATAAGGAATGCATTGGACAATGTAAGTGATGGGTGGAGCCCGATGTATCTCCTCGATGCATCAGTAGGTAAAATAAGAAAAACTACTGTTTGGCACAAGTTATTAGCAATATTTTATTTTTAGTCTTCGCACGAGGCCTCAAATATGTGGTTATGATGCCCGGCATTATGCAATCCATCATTATGAAATTAGCTATTGACAATACATTTTATTATTTGTCTAGTATAATATCCATGTGAATAAGTAAATTTAATTATTTGATTTATATTTTCTATATTATTCTGAAGTTTCTGTTTAAAAGGATTTTATTTTCGTTTTATACATTGCCTTAAATGTTTATTCTTATTTATGAAAGTTTCCTCTATATTGTTATCCTTACTGAGCTTCTAAGCTCACCCCTATATATGTTATAGTTTTCCCAAGATGCGAAAAAGTATATTAAGACAGAAATACAGGGATACTCTAAATGATATGAATATGGTCAAGGGAGACAATTTTGTTTTTGTTTTTGTTTTTATAATTTAATGTAGCATTCAATTATGTAATCTATTTTCCATGACTCCTAAATTGATCAGTACTTCGGGACTTTATTCCTTGTAATCATGCCAATTTATTAAAATAATGCATTGACTCTGTGTAACTAGGGTTAGGGAATTATTGTTGGTATTAGAGGAAGTTTATAAATAACCTTATAATGTAGATTTATAAAAACTATGATTAGAGAACATTATCCTGAGATAGACTTTGAGGATTTGTATAGAAAAACAATCTAGAATTTTTTTAATGTAGTGATTTTGTGAATTTTCTGAGTAATACATCCTTGTCTGGATACGATAATGTAGAGGCGACTTTGGCACAAATGTAACTAGGAGTGAAAACTCTTAAAATGAGTTTTGGGTTTGACCTTGGTTATCCTGGTATACATCAACAGGCCTTGCTGCACTCTTGGTTATTAAACTCCTGGGGGATATGCTTAGAATAATTCACATTTTCTTTACAAGCCATTATGAAGGATTTAAGAGTAAATACTTCCT
Organism: Viscum album; assembly: GCA_963277665.1. Taxonomy (NCBI): domain Eukaryota; kingdom Viridiplantae; phylum Streptophyta; class Magnoliopsida; order Santalales; family Viscaceae; genus Viscum; species Viscum album. Next base: position 1,024,634,034 of record OY728137.1, read on the forward strand.
CAAAGAAAACATTTTTTATGATTATAGATTATATGCATAATCTATTTTATTTATGTTAGATATTTTACAAGTTTGAAATTATGCATTGTGATTCCAAAACTAACCTAGTGTATCCCATTGTTTAGAAATGTTGCCCAGTAGATGGAATGAAAACTCCAGCAATACGCATGATCCAAAGAGTAAGAATGATAATATCTTTCATGGAATTAAGCCAACATTTTGAAAGGAAATAGTATCCCATGTATTATTATCATATAAAGAAATAGTATCATGTGTAAATAAGATAAGTAAAGAATTCTATGTGCCCTATGGCTTTGAAGGGAAGTCAGAAAATGAAAAGGATAGTAAAGAGGGAGATGGATAAAGGGAATAATGGAAATAAGGATTTTCCCATATGTGATAACTGTGGAAAGAATCACCTTGGTAAATACTTAAATGGAATGGGAGTCTGTTATAAGTGGGGAGAAAAATGAAACCAAGTACATGATTTCAAGGGTAAGAAAAAGATTTCAAATATACAATGCTTAAACTGTAAGGAGTTGGGACACTATGGGAATCAATGTCCCAATCCTCAAATTATACTACAAATGATGATATTCGATAGAAATCATGTTTTGATCTTACCACAGATGAAGCTTAATGACTAGTTTTATTATGTTGATATTAAAAAATAATTTCATTTGAGTGTGGTATCAACGATGTAATGGTTATAATAATTATGGAGTATATAAGGATTGTACTAAAGTACTATTTCATTAAGGATTTAAGATTTTGTGGTACCGATAAATTTGACTCAATAGAAAGTTAAAATTTTTGGAAAATACATGGTTAATGGAAAGATAAACTTTAATATGGCCAAAATATTGTAGTATTGATTTTGGAATAAGAGATGATATATTTGGACAAATTATAGTGCATATTATTGATTACATTGGAACTAATTAATGGTTATTTTATTCCATCATTGTAGGTGATTACAACATTTTTTTATTTTAGTAGTATATCCAGTATTCTATGTTTTACAAAAGGAATAAGGACGTACATACCTATTCATATATGGTTTTTTGGCAATTCATTTTATTACATAATTTTACTAGAATACACGATTAAGGTATTCACATGTATATTATCTGACCTTTCTTATAAATTTTGGATTGTGAGTTCTGATAGAAGTATTGTGGATAAGTCTAATGGTTGGATTAGATTATGTTTTAATATTGGATACTATTGTGAAGGTTAATTCATTTATTGATATTATTTTTGGATTTTCATTAAAAGGACATATCGGAGGTCGGGCAACAACCTGTCAGGTCTGGCAAGGTCGTTAGACTTGAACCCACTACTGATGGGTGACAAGGGTAATCGCCTACCACTACTTACGCGATTTCCTAGTTAGTATAATGTTTTTTTAAATAGTCTGAAAGATGAATTATAAATTCACTATTTTTGGAACCATATACGATTAGGATAAATAAAATATTTTTTAATTCTAATTTCTTTTTGAGTGAAAGATGAGTTTGTGGTAGAAATTAGTTGAAGGATAAAACTCAACTTGTTAAGTATATTTTTTCCTCTTATTATATGAATAAATTAATTCTTAAGCATTCGTGAAGGGATCTTAAAACCAAAAATGAGTTATCCAATTACCTTATGTTTTATTGAATCGATTAAAATTTAAATTATCATAGATTGATGGTTTTGAGGCCATCGATTTTGTACTTTTTTGGGATTGATGACCTCAATCATTCCATATAAATATTTACATTTCCCTCCAATTATATGTCCCTAATTTCAACAAATTCTCTCATAATTAAGATCATAATTTGGTGGTGACTTTTTCATTTCTTTTTCCATCTTATTAAAACTAAATTTTATTTACCCAATTTTCGATGTGGATTTTCCATAAAAGTATTTTTCCATTTTTATCCTTTTATTTTCAAATTTAAATTTCAAATTGTGAGGACACAATTTTTTAAATTAGGGGAGAATGTAACACCCCAGGATTTCATAGTACATTGTCTCTTTAGAGAAATTCAATAACTTTCATTACATACAATACCGAGTTTGAGAGCACCAATACATACCAAACTAGCCGTTCAACAATCGGTTAGAAATAGTATTAACTGAATTATATATTTTAAATATGCCATGAAATTTTATAATCCATATTTTGTGTTGTTTAGACATAATATAAGAACAAAATAATTTTTTCAGATAAAAGAAGTATTTTTCAAAAAATACAATTTTAACGCCATTTAATGGAGAACATTTTTTAAAACAGATATTTGTAACTTTTATATATTCAATTTAATGAAATAAAATTATTCTATAGAATCGATACGTATGAATTTAGTTTGGATAAATTTTTGGTACATTTCATATAACTTTCATATTTTTATGAATAGTGAATAATATTAAATTTTTATTAAAAAAATGTTTTTAATCAAAAACATTTCTAGTGTTAAATTACAAATTTGAGTAGTTTTGAAGTATCATTATAATATATTATTTTCATTTAATATAATTTAGGTCATTGGATGTAATTTCACATTTAAACAGCACTTAAACAAATGTCAATCTTTTGATAGTTATTATTTCTTAAAAACACATATTTTTTTTGACTAAAGGAATTAATATTAAATTAATTTCAGCCAATTTTATGTTTTGAATATAGAAAAATGGATTCCATATTTGGAATCATGAGTACCAAATTTTTTGAATAGGTAAATTTAATTTTTATACATTATAAATATTTTATTTACCATGGTTAAAAGTTAAATCTCGTAAATATGGGTAAACAAGTATTATTATAATAATATTAAATTACCCTAAAATCTGTCCTAAACCTATTGGATTATACAATTATGACCATGTGAATCCTTGGGTCTATTTTGGGGCCCCATGGACCCACATGAGAGTGATAATGACATTTTATATTAATTAATTTCATGTAAAGCCAAAATTGACATAAACATATATCTTTAAGTAAAAAAAAATTTACAAGGGGTTATATAAATTATGATTTCGACTATAAATATTCATTTGAATTATAATAATATTTAATACATCATGTTGTTTTTATAATATTTAGACAACAAATAAATACAATTATTTATGACATAATAATGATGGAGTGTTTACCTCATTAAAGAGTGATGTATATAAATGAGATTATAAATATTAAAACAATATCCAAAACCTATCCAATTATTATTTGGTGATTTTATTTATAATATTAGTTATCTTATATTCTACTTTAATGAGTTTTTTACCTTTGTAAACCGAAAATAATTATATAATAAAATAATATTTTCAAACATTCCTAAAGAGACCCTCCTCTCCCTTATAAATCTCCCTCACCTCTAACCCATTTATCACACCTATCAAGCCCCTTGGATCATCTAGACGCTGACCAATTAATATAAATACATCCAACTCCTCCTCTAAGAAGAATTACCTTAGTAATAAAGAACTTCAAGTAAGACTTTTGGTTCAAACCAAAGGGAGTTACCTGATTTGAAGGTAACATAACTTCTTAAGTTCTTATCTTTTATTGTACTTATATAACCCCCTATACTCATTTAATACATTATTTTATAAAAAACTAGTATCCTCTATATAATAGGTTTTTATTATGATAATTATTCGAACTACCCTTACACACACCTCTATCTAATGGGTATAGAACATAATGTTTCTGTGGATGGCGAACTACTGCCTCACGAAACGATGATTGTTCAATATTATACTACCACCTCTTATGGTGGCCATTATGATGGCCCTATAATTATATATGATATTTATTACATTTATTTTATCTATAATCTTCTGTAATTCCCTTTTATATAATACCTTTATTCTTTCCATGTTGTATATATATGCTAATTTCATTTGAGGAAGTGCAGACTACTGCCCCGTCAAAGTGATATGACTTATTTGTACCATACATGGAACGTATAAAGGATGAGGTTAATGAACCTAAGTAATGTATATATAATATTATATTATAATGGAATAATAATATAATTTTTTGTCGTTTGGACTTCATTCCTTTTAAAATAAAAAAAAATCGGAGGTAGTGTTAGTGCGTACATACGGATTACCGTTTCCACGAACGAGATGAGATTCATTCCCCATCGTAACCATTCAAGAATAATTTTTATTTTATTATTAAAAATAATATTTAAGAACATTATATCTTCTTGTTTATCAATCAAATATAACTTATCTATAACAAACATGACTTACGTAACAAAACATATAAATTAAAACAAATCAGTTAACACCTGAAACAATGATACTACTAAAATATTATTAACAGATCAATCATAGAAGATCATATATGATATCATATTTACATATGTGGTTCTTTTATAATTTAATAGAAATTATTTAACAATTATACAGTAGTTTCACGTACCCTTGACCATGGAAACCTACAAGGTAAGGGTTTATTTCACAATCTATTTATTATCCGATGTTGTTTTTACGTAAGTATCTAATGAGACCAATTTATCATCCACATACGAGTTTTGAAAAAATCTATTTAAAAACATCTTACTATTTAATATACTATGGGTTAAAGTAATTTATATCCTTGATTTACTTCTTATAAAATGGGTTGAGAGTAATCTTTCCTACATTTTCCAAACAAGGTACTATATGACCTTTTCGAAAAATTAATGTAAGAATGTTTTTTAACTTATATGTTGGGGGAAGCTATTCTATGATGTTATAACAACTTTTAAGCTTCCCTTACAAGCATATAAAAATAGTTTCAAAATAAATGTTTTCAATTTTAATTATACGACTTTAGATGATTTCAAAATAGAAAGAGATATTTCTCTCAAATAGTTTTGATTTCATCTATGTCAACATCCATTAATGGATTTTATACTTGTTTGAAGTTGATTTATTATGAATCAAATATTCATTATTGTATTGAAGGTTTTGTGACATGTTTGACTATGGATTTGTTATTTTTATACCATTCATGGTTTGTCATTAATGTATTAACATTTCGTATTCTAGTTTTAATATGAATGTTTATGTTATATTTCAACCTTTTCATATGAGGAATGCATTGGACTTATTAAGTGACGGGTGGAGCTGACTATAGCTTCTTGATGCATTGGTAGGTCCAATGAGAAAAAATAGTGTCTTAGCACAAGGCCTTGACAAAATATTATTTTTATTCTTGGCACGAGGCGTTGACTATGTGGTTATGATGTCCAGCATTATAAATTCTATCATTATGAAATTAGCTATTGATACTACATGTGATTGTTTGACTAGTAGAATATCCATGTAAATATGAAAATGGAATTATTTTATTTATCCTTTACAAATTATTCTTACGTTAAAGTTTAAAATGCTTTTGTTTTAGTTTTATACAATGAAATAAATGTTTATGCATATTTATGAAAGTTTCCTCTACATAGTTATCCTTACTAAGTATCTGAGCTCACCCCTTTCTATGTTTTATTTTACTAGGATGCGAAGATGTTTATTATGACAGACCTTTATGGATAGTATAAGGGATATGAATGTGGTCAATGGACACAATGGTGTTGTTGTTTTTCCTTTTATAATGTAATTTAGCATTCTTGTATGAAATCTATTTTCCAAGACTGCTACATTTATCGGTCCTTCGAGACTTGATTCCTTGTATTCATGCCAATGTATTAAAATAATGCCCCGACTCTAGGTAACTGGGCTCGGGGCGTTACACACTTATTTGGTTTTATGTTTTTGGATTGTTAAAATACAAAAATGAATTGTGACCATTTCTAACATATCTGTTGAATAGTGATCACATGGTTAGTATAAATATAGGGTTTTATGAAATCATGTTTACTCAAGAAAAGGATGCGATGGACTAATCCAATAGACTTTCCCCATTTGAAGCCCATTTTTCAGAGCTCAAAAAGGAGGTGGTGTCATTGGGATTCTCTCTTGACCAATCCCAAGAAGATCTTCAACATGTTAAGCTCGAATAGAATCCCCTATGGGAGAAGTGGAAGTTGATAGAGATTACCACCCGAGCGATGTTCTTCGAGCCACCGCAATAGTCTATCACCATTGAACACCTTACCCTACGGTCTTATGAGGGTTTTATAATGGGATATGTGACAAGACCCTATCATTATTATTAGGTACATTATTTTTGTATATAAAAAATAATATATGTTCATTTAGTTATCGTTACATTGTAAATAGTTTTTAAAGCAGAAATAATATTTTTTTTGAAAATGTTCAACTAAGGAATATATTTTGATAAATTAATTCATTTTTAAATGAAATAATCTTTTAATAAAATATTATTATTAGTAAAATATATTTTATTAAGTATAAATGATCGTATACTTTTAATGAATATAATTGTAATTTTAATTATGGTTTGAAATCTATTTTTGTCAAACCCCGTGAATTTTTTATAAATGTTAGTTGTTATTTTAAAAGTAAAAATTCACACACATATATATATATAAATATTTGGATAAAATGAATATTATTTTTGGAATCCGAATGTTGAAATTATTCTATGGAGAATGTTTTATAATTTTCTGAGACAGTCAAAATTTTGGGTAAAAATTAAATATCGTATAAATATAATGTGTTTTATGACATCATCATGACCTAATAGTGATATAATAAAATACTATAAACATTATGTTCGGACAATATATTTTTTCCACTAAAATAATGTTATTTTAGGTCTGTTTGATTAATTTTACAAATCTTTAGTGGACCCTCCAATTCTTATAAAACAATTTATCTTTTAAATTGATTTCCTTGATAGTGTGACTCACCTCCACATAATAAACCCTATTATTTTAAGAATTTATTCAATTGGAGTTATATAATATTTTTTTACACTCACCTTTGGAAAAGAAATGGGCAAAAACCATAGGCAGGTTTGTGGTTTGGATTAGTTTAATGTGTGGTGTCCCGAACCAAAATAATAATGAATTCCCCTCCTTTCCTATATAAACCCACAAAATATCCCACTTACTCTTCACTAAAATCCTTTTTATTTCATCAAAATTCTTCCTTCCTCTCTCTATAATCCTCCCAAGGTTCCCCAAGTTCACAATAAGCCTCTCTCATGCCCTTCCCAAGCCTTTGGGATCACACTTTCAAGTAAGGGATTTCTTCCTTTCTCATTTTTGTCAAAATATAATTATATTATTATGCCATATTATTTTCAATTACAAATGCTGGGGTATGATTTTTCACCTCCCACATAAATCCCTCTTAAATATTTAATGATTATATACCCCTTTTCTCTCTCATTAATTCTTTCCATGGACACCCATTACCATGCCGAAATTCCATAATGAATTTCTCTCTCCTAATTTACATTCAAGTAATTATTTTTTATTATTCATCTAAATTCCATTAAATATGTTCTTATATTGTGTACCATGATCCCTTTATTGTATATTTAATGTATAAATGACGAGATACCCCTTTCACTCTCCTCAACCCATTTTACAAATTTCTATTTGACGTCGGTATGCTGCTGAAATTACACCAAAATTTCCATACAAAATTCATTGTGTAGTGAATAATTTACTGACTCCTCTATCAAGGGTATTCACTTAAATGCATATGTAAGTGTTTATTAAGGTATTATATTTATTTATTACACACCTCTTATTCAAGGAATAAATTATGATGTTAATGAATACATGTTGTATGATCTATGTGGCACGCTTATGATTGAAATAAAATGATTATGAAGGGTGTACCCTAATAGAACTCCAATGAATTGGGTAAAGTATATTATCATGATAAATCATGTGAAATGGGTGTATACTCATGATAATTCAATTTAAATTACCTTTTACTGAATATTCATGTGCAATGAGGGTTTACTCATGCTCTATGTGTAATGAGCCTTGACTCATGCTAATTACATGTCAACTGTTCTTGCCACATCTCGATGCTTTGATTAGCATGCTTTATCAAGCCTTTATGTTCATGTTTCTCTTGTGATCCATTGATATTCCTATTGAATAACATGTATTGTATTCCACATGTTATTCCATGTTTATTCCCTTACTATTCTTTATAGCTCACCCCTTTCTTATGTAGGTCTTAAGGTTATCCCATGCAATTCTAAGTACGAGGGAATGTAATGGTCATGTTACAGAATTTTTCAATAAGATGTTGTGTTTTATGTTTAAGTTGTTATGTAATGTTACTAAGCCCCAAAGACATTATACCACTTTATATTCTATGTTCAATCAAGTGAAAGTTTTATGTAATAATCTATGTTATATGTGTAACAAAAAGAAGGGTTTTTATAGGGTTATATAATGATATAGGTACACGGGTGCTTGTGAGGACATATTTTCAGCATTAGATGAATGGTCAGTTGAAACAGATGATATATGTGTTCATGAAAATGATTTGGGAATGTTTCTATGATATTTACAGTCATGGGAGAAGTATGTCCCTCTCATCAATATCACTTAAAATAATAGATTTATTTTTAGGATTCAAATGGATGTCTATGATGCCATGTATGGTAGGTCATTTTATTCACCCTTTTTCTTGTTTTAGGAAGGAGAGGCATCCCTAATAGGTCCTCATCTCATTCAAGAGACTTTAGAGTAGGTTTACCTAATCTAGAATCATATATCTACTATTCAGTCTAGATATAAATCGTTTTCCAATCACCACATATGACTTATAGAGTTTGTCATCGGGGATTGTTTTTTCTGACCATTATCACCCAGGATTGGGAAAAGATGGATACATAGTCAAGGGAAGTTGTCCCCTATTTATTTCTATCCATTTCAGATTCTGTATTTGGTTAATCTAGTATCCTATAGAAATATATTATCTTAGAGGTTCCATGAAATTTATGAGGTTGTATATGTTTCACAGCATTTCCAGTACCATGTCGACCTATCTCATAATTTTGATCTGGAGGAGTTTGAGTTAGATGTTGATGATTCATTTAAGGAGTATCCTATATGTATTTTGAACCATATCTAGAAGGATCTCTGAGGATGGTATGTACCTTTAGTTTGGATGCTATGGTTGCACGTCCATGTAAAGGAAATGACTTAGGAATGTGAGGCTGATGTAAATGCCTAGTGGCCAGAGTTATTATCAGACAGTGTTCTTCCTCAATTGGAAGGAAAACATGGGGAAAAGTTCTATTAAGGTGGAAGACTCTATGAACCCCATTTTCATATCAGGCAAAAATCCTTTTAAATATTTTTTGGTTCATTATTATGGTTGTATTATGGATTCCCTTTGTGGTTAGAAAGGTTTCGAGGGTGTTTGGGGATTATTAAATGCCTAAAACCCTGAACAGTGGAGAAAATCACCAGTCTTCATAATTTGTAGAAATAATGTGACCCAGATCGAAAGATCTCTCATACCCATTTGAACCTATATTGCAGCGCATGAAGGGCTCAAATGTTTTCCCAAACCATGAATTTTTTTCCACATGCCCATGCGGATTTGTTCGAAATATTAAGAAGAGGTGATTCATAGGGTTGGCACACCGTTTTCATAACCATACATCCTAACCAAGTGGGTTCCCATATTTAGTAGTGGGAGGCATATGGTTGGAAAATATTTTCTCCAACCGTATAGAGAAAATGTGTGACCCAATAATTTTAGATGAAATATCTATTTTCCCATTAATGAAATTTATAATGCATATTTCTGCCTCTTTAGAACATTCACGTGGATAACAGCCTCTATTATCCCAAATTGAGCTCTCGAATGCTTGCTAGATTGGTTTTAATCCTGGCTCTCCATAAAAAGTCCAAATCGATACTTTTTTCATTAAACTATATGTATATCATTAATTAAATGATTCCATTTCTATAGCTCTCCATTTTTCTTCCCCATGACGATTCTATATTGATTCAGGATTATATGTCGTATTTTCAAGGAATAGATCAATTATTCATATTCCATCAACTATAGGGAGGATTAAAGGCCAATAAAAGATGAGGGGAGTTATACAAGTATGTGGTGGGCATCTTATAATTCATCCCTCAAGTTTTATCATTTTCTAAAAATTTGTATTTGTACATTCTATAATTTTATTGGGCATAGCATATTAAATTCATGTATCATTATTATAGTCATTAAAATAATATTCTAAAATGTTTTTACATATTTTTCCCACTATTAGAGGTGATAAACTCGTAAATGAACACCCCACGTAAAAGGACCAGTTTGGGATATGCCAATCATTAAGATTTGGTGAATTACTGTCGAGGAATTTTAAAAACAATTTTTACTTTTTATCCATGTACCTCCTTACCTATTAGGATCTTGATTCTATTATTCTATTTTCCATGTCACATGACATAATAGAAAGATGTAAAAATATGTCCATGATATTTTTATAGTGTTCACTAATCAATAATAGTATCTAGTATTTTCCATGTATGGTGATGACCAATACATGGATTCTCCACTATAAAGTGATATGATTTTACAGTGGCTGGATAGGAAAACAATTTTTTATCTAGGGTGGATCCTTACACATAGAGGAGGTAAAGAGATAATCCCCTCCCAAAGTGAGTCCCTACAATTGAATGTGGAATGTAAATAATCCTCCTTCATAAACTAGTTATATCATAGTCCATTTGTCATCTTCATTTCCAGTTAATTATACTGCCTGTGAAGACAATCTTCTTCCTTCTTCAAAAGGATTTGCAACACCAATATGATCTCACATTTGTTTAGATCTATTGGTTTTCACTGTGTTTATTTGTTCTTCTAAAAATTTTCTTCTTCTTCTTACTTTATTAGAAGCATTGAAGTAAGATGATTCTTATTTTTTTGGTAGCAAACATGTAAGTTACACACTCTTCTTCTTCTTCTTCTTCTATGAGAAATCTGCTACAATGAAACCTATTATACTTCAAAAATTCACTTTTAGTGCAACACCAACTACACTAAACCCTTCTCTTCTTCTTACTATAATCACAAGCTCCCCCTTTTGATTGTTATATCAAGGGAGTCCATCTCATCTTAGCATCATCACAGTTACTCTTCCCTGAGTAGTAATCCATCCTTATGTGGAACACTATATTCTTCTGTAATATGGAATAGTGTATTGGTGTATTCCAAAGCACTGGTTCACTTAAACTAGTTATTCAAAATTGTTTTTTTCAATGATCCTTTGTGATGATCCTTCGCCAATCACCTTCATAGAGCACACTACTTCTCTAAGCTCACTACATCAAAGTGCTCAGCCACTTGCAGAGCTCTGGCCTTCGTTGAGCTTCACATCATTTGAATAACACATAACCACAGTAATGTAAACTGGCTTCATAGAGCTCACAACATCACAATGATCACTAAGCCTTTGCGGAAAATCCTTTTGTCACGAAGCACATTACCTTCGCGGAACAACTTACTTTGTCAATATTCTTCACAATTAAATATCTCTAAAAATATTTTTAAGTCTCTCTACACATCTCTATGTTTAGGGGGATATTTATAGGTGTTTCACATTGACTATAGAACCTTACATCCATCTCATCTCTATGTCAGTACCAAATCGTAGAGCTCGGAAATTGCCACTGAAATTCACTATATTTCATGAGGCACCCCTACAATTTTATAAATTTGAAAATATTGTCTTAATTTCTAACCATTTCATCAAATACATTGTTCCGCTGTAATTCTCAACTTGCAACACTCTTCCCCGCCACAATGATCTTTCTTCAATTGTGTTGCAATGCTCACCCACAATGATCCCTTCCTTGGCCATTGGTAAAACTCACTGTAATTGAAAAAAAAAACACCATCAAAAATCTTCATGTCTTCTCAAAATATAACTCATGAATTTTGACTTTGTTATATTAATTCATTTTCCATGCTTTTATGAGATCATCAAGGAAAAAAAAATTATAAATTCTATCCTAACTACAAATTTTGTACTCCAAAATTTTTGCTAACATTATAAAACTGTTCCACCTTAGATACCTTTTTCTTCAATACTAACCATGCTGATTGACCACATATTTTCTCTCCCTTTCATTCATAAATATTCCATCAAAAGTTCTCCAAATAACTTACGGTCATTGTGAGTTACATATCAGTAAAGCATCTCCAGATTTAATGAAATGTGAAATGCATGGCCATCCGAAAATGCCAAGCCATTCCACACTCTAACATCTTCTAGAACCATAATTTTCTACTTCATGAAGATCATATAATTCTTTTCCTCATGTAATCTCGTGAATGGTTCTAATGAAATCATTATGTATTGCACGTTCTTCTTAAAATCCTCATTTTTCTTCAATCATCCTCATATGAATGGTACCTCACTATTCTTCATTGTTGTAAACAATGTGCCACCTTTGAAACAAGTTATTTGAACATAGGATCGCTACAAAAATCCTCCAAATTAACATCATAGAGAATATCCCATGAACGATATCTAATGGTCGTATTCCATAAAAATTCTCTAGGAAACCTTACTTCATCCAATCTCCATTAACTATGGAGTTCTTCTTCATTTTGACCAACATTGACAGCTGTTAACAACATATACAATATTCATACACAATGTGGTCCCAACAATTTCCCACTTATTATTTTGTTGTACTTACCTTAAAGTTATTCTCAAATGAATGTGTTAATATCAAAATAAGAATCATTATCCCCCCTTAAATTTTTTCTCTCCCCCTTACATTGAAATCATTCATTTCACTTTCTCTCCCATTATAGACTAGAAATAAAATGTTCATGGAAGAGAGGGTATCAGTCCATACTTAAGTAGTGTACTATCAATCATTTCACTCTAAGTCTACATGAGTAGTGCTTGGTGGAGATAAAATAGGATTGGATTTAGACCAAAAAAGTTTTCCAATACCTACAGATAATGATACCCCATGAGATGAGAACTCATATATTTTTCTTCAAGTGATTTCCACTTTCATTCCATGATGAGGATAATAAATGTGATATGAGATTATTATCTTGAAAAGTTTTCAATCACTTCAACATACGGATCAAAACATTCAAGTTCAATTTTTTGGATATGTGCCCTTGAGGAAATTTCATTATTCTTATGTCATCTATTGACATAGATACCCCCCTTGTAAAAATATTATTATTTTTGAGTAACCATGAATGAGATGTTACGAAATAAAATACATTTTCAAGTGAAATAGTATTCAAGAAATTTCTAGACTAATTGAATTTGATACAAACTAAATTTGATACTAATTGAAATAATAACTCTATAACCTTCATCATATGTCTCCCACTCATGGGAAACCATCCACATCATCTTAATATATACCGATCCCTAATCATATTAATATTTAAATAAAAATTGAATAATTATCCATGTATAGAAACCTCATCACTTTGGTATCAATAGAAAATAGAACCCACTACTTCTTAGGTTCTCCCCTTGATAGTTTACTTCACCTTCAATTCCCTTTATTATTAGAGAAAATGGAATAACAAATAATTATAGGGAAGAATGTGGATCCTGATTACTTCATCAATGTGAACAACAAGGTTGAGTTTATTTTCTCAACCAAGATGCTCCATGCCTCCCACTTTCAGAATTGATCTTCAATGCTGAATGTGATTGTGTGGACCTTAATATTACATCTATCTATTTGTGCATGATCCTTCTTTCATCAAGATCTTTGAAAGAACATGAATCTCATAGGAAAACATTCATATCCTTAAATATTTCTTGTTGGGATAGAATAAATTCAAATCACATTCTAATAGTATGACTAGACTTGTTTCACCTCACACATAAAATATCTTTTTCTTCATGTAAACTCTTCTTTTTTTCTTTTATCACTAGCCTTAGCCTATTAATCGTCCATTTTCTTCATTCTTTTCAAATCTTCTAGCCAAACCACCAATATATCATTAGGGAATTAGGCATCATGATTGTATCTTCTATATGGATTATTCTATGCCGAATCCTTCTATGTAGTTATTTAGGATGCACTACCCTTTAACTTCATGGATTTAGAATCAAAGGACATGTCAACTTTTTATATTGAAATATTCTTGGCAGAATTTTTTTCACATTATTCTAATAATTTCATCCCAAGGTTTCTTCTTATTTTTTAATCATCTTTTAAGATCGTCATTTCTTATCAGCTTTGGGTACCTGTGGAAATGGACATGCCCCATTCTTGTGACCATTCCTGTTGCATATATCATAGATGTTATCAAACATTCCATATTTGTTTGTAGTATACAGATGATTTTGGATTTGTTGATGTTTCATCTTCTTCAATGGATTTCTCCCCCATGATATGGGATTTCTTTTGGCTTTTATATTTAAGGAATTGTACCAACAATATTGGTCACAATGGCCAAATCTATTACAGCACTAGTATTGACAAAAAAACCTTGAGATCTTGAAGTCTTCATTATAATGTTGTTGTGTCTTCTTCTTGATTTTTTTCTTTCTGTGGGGAAATATCTTCCAAAATATTTCCCCTATCCACCCTATACATGGTGTTATGTTTCTTCTCCCTCTTATTAATCTATACTTGTTTAAAATTTTTCTTCCAACCTACACTTTTTGTTGAAGAAATTTTATAACCCTTAGTACATGGGGGAATCAATGGTACCTTCACTTTCTCAGCTTCCTGTGATGTATCAATGATTGAAACCATGTTTTTATTATCACATGTTGGAAGTCTTATGATAGTATAATTCCCCCTTGAGCATTGAGTACTAGTATCAACTGATTTATTCTTTTGTAGAGACTCAATATGTGTCCTTTCATGTTGGTCAACTCAACTTCCAATTATAGAAATTTCGTAGTGAAGTTAAAATTTTTATCTTCAATCATAGTCATCTTCTCTTCATAATCCTTCTTCAATATTTCCTCCTCAGATTCATGAAACATAAATTTGTCTTATAAAAAATATTCAACTTCTTTGATCTTCTTGGATTTTTCTTTTAAATATAACGTATTGACTTAATTTATCTTTTTCATCTCATCTTCAAGCACATTGATCTTCTCTCTTAAAGTCTTTTTGAGTTCCTTCTTTTATTTAACATCATTGATCCAAAATGAAGAAATTAATTAAAATATTTACTTTGTTTCTTCATGTCACCACCCTATTTGGAGAGCTTTAGACATTCAAAAATCATTGCTTGAAAGCCCTTATCCAAAACATTATTTTCTTCTTCCAGTTGGCTCATATTTTCATACATACATTGAAATACTCCATAAACAAGGGATGATATTTCATCTATATTTCCAGGTATAATCATTCATAATCTATCAGTATATTGTTATTGGGATGTTGTATATTGATCACCACCACTTGTTCTAGCATTTTCATCATGAAAATATTTTTCAAATATACTAACACATAACTCTTGATCACTTTAGGAAAGAAGGGTGTCCATCTTCTTGGTGGATAATTGATCCACCTTCTCATCAATTTCCATGAAATATATTTCCTCATTGTCTACATGGAATAGAGTAATAGACAATTATTCTTCTTTAGATAAGATGGACTTAGTCTGCATATTTTTATTCTTCTTCTTTTTTTGTTCATCATTTTCTTGGTAGATATAGAGTTCTTCACAGAGATCACTGAATCTTTAATGTGGAGAATCTATCAGAGGTGAACCTGGATGTGATTCAAATTGAATGAAAAAGTTTGGGATATGTCAAATATTGAGGGGGGGGAGTTAGTGTTGGGGACTTTTTAAAACAATTCCTACTTTTTATCCCTCTACCACCTGACCTGCATGAATCTTGCTTCTCTTATTCTCTTTTCCTTGTATCATGAAATAATATATAGTATTAAAATTATGAACTTTATATTTTTACTAGTTTCAATACTCAATAAGAGTATCTAGTCCTTTCCATGATTGGTGATGACCAATACATGGATTCTCCACTATAAACTGATATGATTTTACAGTGGTTAGATATGAAAACAATTCTTTAGCTCGTGTTGTTCCCTACAATTAGGGGGTGGGAAGGAGATAATCTCTTCCCATTGTGAGTCCCTATACACAGAGGGGGAAGGTAAATAATCCACTTTCATAGACTAGTGAGAGCCTAATCCAATTTGCATCTTCCCTTCTAGTTCTTTATACTACCTGTGGAGATAGTATTTTTTGACCTTTAAAAAGGATTTTCAACCCAAATATGATAATCCACTTGTTGAGATCTATTGGACATCACAGTGATACATTATTCTTCCACAAAAATTATTCTCCTTTTTACTATCTTAGAATCATAAAAGTAATGAGCTTATTCTTTTTCTTTTGTAAACCTTTATGATACACACTCTTCTTATTCGTCTTATTCTTCTTCTTCTTCTTCTTCTTCTGCTTCTTCAGTGAAAAACAAGCTACACTAAATCCTATTCTAATTTACAATTTTTCTTTTAGTGCAACACCACCTGTACAAAACCATTCTATTATTCATTATAAAATCAGAAGCTCCCCTTTGTGATTGTTAGATCAATGAATTACATCTCAGCTTAGCATCAGAATTGATATTCTTCCCTAAGTAATAATGAATCTATAAGTGGGAACATTTAATTATTCTTGGAAACACTATAATATGGAATAGTGTAGGGTTGTCTTCCCAGGCACGAGTTCACTTAAATTGGTTATTCAAAATTGTTGTTTGAAAATCTTCTTTATGAAGATCCTTCGTAAAGATACACCATAGAGAAAACTGCTTCACAGAGCTCACTACATCATAGAGCTCACTACTTCACAGAGCTCTGGAATTTGCAGAGCATGGATTCATTATCAGAACCCAAAATCTATTTAAGGAAAACTACTTTAGCAATGATCACAACTTCACAATTCTCACCGATCGATTGTGTAACAACATATCATCGTGATGCACATTGCCTTCATGGAACATGTTGATTTGTGAAACTTCATCACAATTCAAGAGCTCTATAAATCTTTTTAAGTCTCTATAAATTTCTTGATGGGGTAGGGGCCTATTTATAGGCATTTCCCACAAACTCTAGTACCTTCCATCCACCTCATCTCCACGTCAGCACGAAATCAGAGAGATCTAAAATTGCTGCTGAAATTCACTCTATTTCACGAAGCACCACGACTATTTTCCAGATTAGAAATTCTCATCGTGATTGTGAATCATTCCAAAAAATACTTTATGTATCCACAATTCTTAACATTCATTCTCTTCACTACCGCAATGGTCCTTTTTCATTTTCTCCGCAATGCTCACCTGTAATGCTTCTTTCCTTGACAATTTTCCAAGCTCGTCGTACTCGTGATGAAAACCATCAGAATTATTTATATATATATGTGAAATCTATATCCTAAATCTAGCCTTTGTGAAATTCATTACTTTTACTCATTTTTATGAGATAGTCATTGAAACACACTTTTCTCAATGCTATCCCCACTCTAAATTTTAGATACCAAAAATATGGAAAAAATTGGAAAATTGCGCCACCTTAGACACCTGCTTCCGCAATACTAACCATGTCGACCGATAACATATTTTCTCTAAATTTTATCCATAAATCATGAATAAAAACTCTTTAAATAAAGTTATGATCATTGGTAAAACAGACCGGCAATGAATCATCAGATTTAATGCAACGTGAAATTCATGTCCATCTTAGAATGCCAAGCCATTCCACACTCTCACTTCTTCTTCAACCATCATTCTCTACATCATGCAGATCATATGATTATTTTCCTCAAGTAATATCATGCATGGTTCTCTTTCAATCATGAATCAATGAATGCTCTTCTTCAAATCCTCATTATTCTTCAATCATCCTCAAATATATGGTAACTCACTATTATTTATTATTGTAAACAATGTGTCACCATTGACACATGTTCATTGAACATAGGATCCGTTCAATAATCTTCTAAATTTAAACTGTGGATAATTTCCAAAGATTAAAAAATAATGGTTGTATTTCATTACAATTCTCCAGACATCCTTACTTCGTCCAATTTCCATTAACATCGGGGTCCTTCTTCATTATGAAAAGAATTTACAACTATTTTTTACAAATTCAATCTTCACACACAAAGTGGTTCCAACAATCTCTCATTTGTATTTTGTTTTCAATAACATAATGTACTCATCAAATGAATGTGTCAATGTCAAATTGAGAATATTTCTCAACACTTTACTTCTTTCTCTCCCCCTTACATTTCAATTATACATTTCGCATTCTCTCCCCCTTATTGATAAGAAATACAAAGTTCCAGGTACAGAGGATATAAGTCCATACTAAAGATGTGTCCCATCAATCAGTTTACTCTAAGTATACATGAGTAGTTATAGGTGTAGAAAACTAGAGAATTTGATTTAGACAACAAATATTTCCATTATCTACTGATCATGATACCTTGAGAGATGAGAACTCATATACTTGTTTTCTAGGGATGTCCAATTTCATTCCAGGATAAGGATACTAGATGTGATATGATATCATCGAAGTGAAACCCCTTCACTCACTTGAACGAACAGATCAAAACATTCATGCGAAATTTGAAAGATATATGGACTTGGGGATCTTTCATTCTTATCATGTCACCGATTGACTTATATACACTCCCCTTTGTAATAATATTTTTATTTTAACTATCAAAGGATGAGAGATTATGAATTAAAATTCCTTTTACAATGACATAGTCTTCATGTAATTTCCAGAGTAATTTAATTGGATACCAACTAATATAGGTACTAACTGAAATTATAACGCTAGGAGCTTCATTATATGTCTCCCTTTAAAGGGAAGCACTCCAAATATTCTTCAAATATGGTTATCCCTCATCATATTAATATATAAAAATGAATTGAAGAATATTCCATGGATGGATACTAATTCATCTTATCTATTAATTACTGAAAACACTCACTACTTCTCATGTTCTCCCACGGAGATCTTTCTTCAACTTCAATTACCTTTATTATTAGAAAAAATTAAATACACAAGATTTAAGGGAATAAGTTGGATCCTCATTGCCTCATCAATGTGAAAAACAAGGTTGAGATTATTTTCTCAACAAAGATGTTCCATGATTTACACTTTCATAATTGAACTTCAGTGATGATAGTGATTGTGTGGACCTGAATATTTCCTCTATCTCATTATGTGTTAACCTTATTTCATCAAGGGATATGAAATCACTAGAATCTTCTAGTGCAACATTCATATTCTTTAAGAATTTTTGTTGGGATAGAATTAATTCAAGGCACATTCTAATAGTATGACCAGCCTTATTTCACCTCACACACAGAACTTATTTATCTTCATGTAGAATATTATTTTTTCTTAGCACTACCCTTAGTTTTTCATCTTACATTTTCCACATTATTTCCAAATATTATATACAAACCACTAATATTTCATTCGGGACTGAGGCATCAATATTGGATCATCTACATGGCTTCTTATGAGTGTCATCCTTCTTAGTAGTTCTTCTGGATGCACAACCCTTCAACTTCTTGGATTTAGAATCCAAGTACTTCTGATCCATCCTTCTTGAAATCCTCTTTGGAGAATTTTTTTCACATTATTCTTCTGATTTCTGCCCAAAGAAGCTTATTCTTTCTTAGACATATCCTGTGATTAGAATTTTTTTATCAACTTTGGGTACCTATTGAAATGAACATGCACCATTCATGTGACAACACCTACTGAATATATTAAAAATGTTATCTAATATTCCAAATTATTTTTCATTATTAAAATAAATATAGATCTATGGATGTTTCATATTCCTTTCTGGATTTCTCCCCATTGAGATGGGATTTATTTGGGATTTTAAATTTAAGGGATTGTACCAAAATCCAGTGCAAAATGCCCAAATATTATACAGTACCATCTTCGACCAAAAAACATTGACTCCTTGACATCTACTTTATAAGGTTGGTGAGTCATCTTCTTGAATTTTTGTGATTTCTATAGGGATTTATCTTCCACACACTTTCCTCTATCCAACCAAGACATGGTTGTAGGTTTCTTCTAATTCATCTTTATCCATAATTATTTAGAATTTTACTTCAAACGTGCACTTTTTTAGATGGAATTTATGAAACATTAGTACAAGTTGGTGTCGATGTTATCATCAATTTCTTAGATGCATGTAAAAGATCAATGAGCGATTCCATGTCCTTATTATCACATGTTAGAGGTATTTTGACAGCAGCACCCTCTAGTGATCATTGAGTACTTGCATCAACTATTTTTTTCTTTTGTGGAAACTCAATACGTGTCATCTCAGGGTTGGTAAACTCATCTTTTAGTTCTAGACATTTCATATTGAGGATGAATTTCTGATCTACAGTCATAATCATCTTCTATTCCTAGGCCTTCTTTAATATTTCAACCCCATATTTTGGAAAATTCACGTTTTCTTATATCAATGAGTCAAGTTCATTGATCTTATTGTAGTTTTCTTCCAAATATAACTCCTTGAGATCAATTCTATTTTCCATCTCATCCTCTAGTGCATGAATCTTCTCTCTTATAGTCATGTTGAATCCCTCCGTTTATTCAACATCTTTGATCCACATTGAAGAACTTACTTAAAATACCATATTTATTGCTTCAAAGGATCCAACCTGTCTATAGAGCTTTAGACATTCATCAATCTTTGCTTGCAAGACCTTCTACAAAACATTAGTTTATTCTTCCAGCTGGGTGATATTTTCCTCCATATATTAATATACTCCAAAAACATGGGATTCTATTTCTTCTGAAATACCATGTAGAATAATTCTTAATATATCGACAGATAGTTCTTGAGATGTTGTATATTGATCATCACCACTTGTTCGAGCATTTTCATCATGAAAATATTTTTTAAATGTACTAACACATACCACATGATTAATTAAGGTAGGAAGGTTTTCCATCTTCATGGTGGAAACATGTGCCAATTGGTCAATACATTCCATGACAGATATGTCTTTTTTTCACTATGGCATCGAGAAATAGACACTTTCTCATCTTTTGTTAAAAGGGACTTCATCTTCATCTTACTCTTCCCCTTATTTTACTTGTTCATCATTGTATTTTTTGATTTAGTGTTCTACTTAGAGATCATTTAATAATTAATAAATAGAATCTATCAAAGATGAACCTAGATCTGATACCAATTTAAAGGATAATTTTGGGATATATCTAACTCTAATAGGGGTGAAATAATGTTGGAGAATTTTTAATCCAATTCTTACTTTTTATCCTTATACCTCCTGGCCTGTTAGGATCTTGATTGTTTTTTTCACTTTTCCCAATCTCAACCAATAATAGAATGTAATAAAAATATGAAGATGATATTTTTACAAGGTTCACTACTCAATAAGAGTAGCCAGTCCATTCCATGTGTGGTGATGACCAATACATGTATTCTCCACTATAAACTGATATGATTTAACAGTTGTCGACTAAGAAAACAATCCTTTATCCAATGTGTCTCCCTAATCATAGAGGAGGGAAAGAGATAGTCACTTCCTAGTGTCAGTCTGTACACAAGGAAAGGAAAGGCATATAATCCTCTATATAGGACTACGGATAGCCTTGTCCAACTTGCATCTTCACTATAGGTTCTTTATACTACACATAGAGATAGTATTCTTCCTTCTCTAAAAGGATTTGCAACACCTATAAGATTATAAATTTTTTGAGATATTTTGGATGTCACATTCCCCACTTGTTCTTTCACAATAATTCTTCTCACTGTTACTATCTTAGAAGCCAGCAAGTAACCATATTATTATTTCTCTATATCAATCCTATAAGTATCACACTCTTCTTCTTCTTCTTCTTTTACATCATTAGTGAATAACCGGTGCACTGAAACCAATTCTACTTCACACTTTCTCCTTTAGTGCAACACCAAATGCACTGAACCCTTCTCTTCTTCTTAATAGAATCACAAGATACCCTTTGTGTATGTTAGATAAATGAAGTCCATCTCATCTTAGTATCATCACATTTTTTCTTCCCTAAGTGACAATCGATCTCTAAGTGGGAACACTTGATTCTTCTTAGAACAATTATAATATTGAATGGTGTAGTGGTGTCTTCCCAAGAACTGGTTCACTAAAAACGGTTATTCAAAACTATTGATTTCAATGTTCCTTCTTGAAGCTACTTCTCAAAGATCCTTCACGGATCTCCTCTTCTAGGAACACTGCTTCACAGAGCTCACATCTTCGCAAAGCTCACTTCTTCACAGAGCTCACTGCTTCACAGAGATCACTGCTTCACAGAGCTCACTACATCGCAGTGCTCATCATATCACAGAGCTCTAGCCTTCACAAATCTTTTCTTCCTTTGAAATACCCAAGATAGCCATAAATAAAACTGCTTTAAAATTGGTCACAACTTTTTAAAGAACACTATAGCTTTTTGGAACATCCTGTCATCACAAATCACATTTCCTTCGTGGAAGATCTTATTTCGCAAAGCTTCATTGTAATTCTAGATCTCTAAAATTCTCATTAGGTCTCTCTACAATTCATGAGGGGTAGGGGATATTTATAGGTGTTTCCCATAAACATTATTTCATTCCAACCACCTCAAATCTAGGTCAGTTTCAAATCATAGAGCACTGAAGTTGCCACCTAAATTCATTATATTTCGCGAAGCACCATTGCTATTTTCTGGATTCACAAATCTCATCGTAATCATGAATCGTTTGGTAAAATAATTTGTGCCACCACAACTCTAAACTCACAATGCTCTTCACCACCATAGTTTGTCTTCTTCCTTTGCGCACCAATTCTCAACTACAACGCTTCTTTCCTTGGCCCTTCACAAAGCTCGTCGTAATCATAAAGAACATCGTCAATTTTCTTCATGTTTTCACAAAATCTACATCATGAATCTAGTCTTCACGAAATTTAGTCCATTTACATGTTTTGATGAGATCTTCAAGGAAATCCACTTTTCGCAACGCTATCCCAACACTAAATTTTGGACTCTAGAAATTTTGCAAACACTAGAAAACTGCGCCACCTTAGACACCTTATTCCGCAATACCAACCATGATGATTGAAAACATCTTTTCTCTCCAATTCCTTCTTAATGATTTCATAAAACGTTCTCCGAACCAATTAGGATCGTTGTGATATATAGACCAAAAAAGCATCGTAATATTTAATGCAATGTGAAATGAATGCCTATATCAGAATTCCAATCCATACAACACCCTCACTTCTTCTTTAACCATCATTCTTTACATCATGAAGATCATATGATTCATTTCTTCAACTAAGATCATGAATGTCTCTCATTGAATCATGAAGCATTTCAAGGTCTTATCCAAGTCCTCAATTTTCATTAATCATCCACCGTTGGATGGTGCCTAACTATTCTTCATTGGTGTAAACAATGTGTCCCTATTGACATAATTTCATAGAACTTTGGATCACTATAACAATCGTCTTAATTAACATCCTAGAGAATATCCTAAGCATGACATCTAATAGTTGCATTTTATAACAGTTTCCTATGAATCCTTACACCAGACAATCTCCATTTACATTGGAGTCATTCTTTATTTTGACCAGCACTAACAAATGATAACAAAAAATATAATCTTCATACACAAATTAGTCCCATCACCATGTAGGGTGTTTTCTATATTTATGTTTTTAATGGTTTTATGTGTGTATTTTTTCCACCGTTCCAGTGTTTCATGACTTGAACGTGATATAGGTAATTTTTTATTTTAATCAATGAATTGTAATGGTTGTCCATGAATAAGATAATGTAACATGACCCTACAAAGTTAAGTGTTCTAATTAATTAAATTAACCTATACAAAATTAGAAGAAAATATACATAGAGATATCAATTGGACTATACATTTATAATAGAAATACCTAGTTTCATACCAGAAGCACAAATTTCCATATTAAAAGAAGAAAGTGGGGTGAACCAAACCATTAAAAAAGTAATAAAATAATTAAATTGTCATATGTCCTTGAAGTGCCTTGTCACAAAAATGAATGTATTGGAATGAACCCATGGCCTATTAAATGGGACGATTAATACATGTCCATAATTAACGAATAAATCGTGTATAATGTCCATATTGTGTATAGACCATGACATTAGGTTAGGATTGGTTAGACTCGAGTTATCCTAGGATTCATTGGGGGAATTCCTTAAGAACTCAAGGATTCTATTTTGATTCCAGAATCCTAGTTTCCTAGGTGAAACCCACCCTATAACCCGGTCATTGTCTACATGTGAATTCCTGGCATGAGTAATGTAGGATCCATCCATTATCATTATTGTATTCATTTCACTACTACAAAACCATATTTGAATGGAAATGGAATTTATCAGCGCTAAAAAAGTGATGATCAATGGAATCTTTATCAGTGCTAAAGAATGTGCTGATAAATTTATCATTTTAGCAGTGATTTTTTTAGGGGTGATAATGGAAAACATTATCAGTGATTTATTTTTAGAACTAATAAAGGGTATCATTTATCAGCGCTTTATTTCTAGGGTCGATAAATAGTACCCTTTATCAGCGCATTATTTGTCGCACTGATAAATATTTTTTTCACCAGTGATTTTTAAGCACTGATAAAGGTTGGAATAAATAAAATGATATAATTAAATAAATAAAAATTGAGTTTATTAAAAAAAAATTAACTATGTAATTATTGGTAAAAACCAATAAATTGATTATAAATTGTTATTTATTAATCATTTTAATAATTAGATAATTATGATAATTAATGCTATTAAACTGTATATATTAAGTAAATAGATATATATTAATGTATATAAATATGATTTATATATTAATAAATATTTCTGTGCTTTACATTAGTTATTCATTAATAATGTTACAAATATATTTGTAAAAAATATTTATAAATAAATATATTTATAAATGTAAATTTACTATATTTATAAAATTATATATATAATTATAAATTATAAAATATATATTTTAAAGTATTTATATAATTATAAATAAATAATTATATATATTGAAATAATTATTTAAATTATATTAAATTTACTTAAATAATGAATATATTTACTATATTATTTATTTTGATATACATATTAAATATTTATATATGTATAATTTTATAATTATATATATCAATACAATTATTATTATTTTTAAAAACTATATAATTATAAATAAATAACTATAAAATTATAATAATTATATTAAAAATTGAATATATTTACTATATTTATATTTATATATATTTATTGTGTATATATAAATTTATAAAAGAATTACTTATAATTATAATTATAAATCCTTTATTAGTGCTTAAGTAATAAGCACTCATTAGATCGTCTATTTCAGGGATTTTTCGCATTGATAATAATGAGTCTTTATCAGTGCTAAAAAAAGGACTAACAAAATGAATAACTATTAGTGTTATAACTTTGGCGTTGAAAAAGATTGAATTTATTAGTGGTTTTTTATCACGGATAATGATCTACCATATCATTGCTAAAAGCGATGAAAAAAGGTCCATTTATCAGTTCTTATTACTTAGGCACTGATAAAAGTGTCTTGTTCTATTTAAAAAATCCTAACCATTTGAAAACTCGGTGTGATGTCAGATGTTTTCCACGAAAGCCAACCATTGTCGGCACTCCTCCAAGGTGAATCGAAACTTGAATCACACCACTCAACTACCTCCAAATTTTTGAACATATCATTAGATATCCATCGTTTAATTGTTGTTAGGGATTCCAAAGGGGTTCTTTTATTTTCTTCAACCTAGGAAGGTAGGCTTTCTAATTTTTTTTGTTTGTTTTTGGTTTCATTTTTTATTTCTTCTTCAGCGATGTCATTATTTTGGGTCTGATGATTGTATATTATTATTATTTTAGATTATATATACAATGATTCTTTATGATCCATTTTTTTATTGTCTATTGATGTAAAGACCCTATCAAAATATGGAATAATTGGTTATATCTAACATTTAACCTTGGATTTATTCATTTTTGTTTTACAGCTATGTTTTTTATATTCTTACTAAATATTTTTTTCATATATGTAAAAAAATGTGTAGAAATTTTCATGTATATTATTAATAATTGTCTACTAATTTGAGGTACATTGGTTTTTCCCTAATGATTATATAAATATTGACACCTTTTCTTGACACCTTAGTGGATAGAAAACTTCAGATGCTATTTTTCAAGAACCATGATAGTGGAGTGATGTTTGTTCCTCTATTTTTTATATTTATCATAGTTAATTATTTCTCTTATAATGCACTATAGTCCATATTTTTCTTATGGAGCAGATTCAAAGGGTTCATTCTCAGTTATGCTCATGAGGTTTCATCAGATTAAGCCTTCACTTTTTGAATCATTATGCTGCATTTATATAACATTATGTTTGAATATCTGGTTTTTATCTATTCGATATTTCATATAGTATATAAGTGAGTTTTTATAGGTAACATGTTGGTGTGTCTATATAGCTATTTCATCATTTTATTCCATAGTTTTTTTTCTATCATGTATGCCTATATTAGGTAATTATGATTTTGGGTCTTCAGGTCTATTGTCCCCATGAGTTGCAAAAGAATTTTGTTCATCCTCAGTTACTAAATTTTTTTATTTGTGGGGGGGGGGGTGCCTCCTCCCATTGATGGTTTTTTACACCGAATTTCTAAACCGTTATTTAGTTACTTTGACATGTGTTACAGGTTATATGATGATTTGACCATGTGTTTTTTGTGTAATTATGGCTTGGGTGATTACACTATCTATATGTATTTTTACACCTATAGAGTTTATTGATAATATAATCAATTATCTGCATTTATATCCCTATCATTATAAAATTCTTCAAGATGATTCATCACAGAGTATCTATCCACGTCCTTATAATGTATCCTATGATCAGAGAAATAACTAATAACAATATTCATTGGAAATATGATTCATCACCTATGTGCCTTCTATAGGAATCCTTATCACCCTCTCCCTATCTACCTAGATGATAGTAAATAATTAGGTATTCCAATAACTTTAACTTCTATTCTTGGTATAATATAATGTGTTAGTGTCTATACTTCTTCTAGAATCATTCACAGGATATGAGATTCCCTTTTTCCAATTTTGATCATAATGAAAGTGACGTAGTCAAGTAACATTCCATTATCTACAAAAAGAAAACATTATTTATGAAACTTTAAGGAATATTTTTTGTGATGTTATTAATTATTATATTATATATCGCACTATTTTTTCAAATCCCAACTGCCCTTATTGTTGGATTTGGAATATTGACCTGCTCAGATATTCTAGTATATTGTTCCATTTTTTCCTTTATCGAAGTATTAATCCCCACCAACCAAGATTTATTAATTTCATACAAAATTCACAAAAATTATACAAAAATAATTCTAGTTCTATCACTATTATCGTTAGTGTTTATCCTCAATCCATGAAACCATTGATCTTGATGATTGAATGGGAGTTTATTATTCATGTTTATCTAATTTGGGTTTCTTATTAATCATTAATTGAAATTATTATATTTTAATTTGTTTGGGGAATTTAAGAATGATTTGATGTCGAGTAATTCCTTATATTCAATTACCTCATTTTTTGAACAAAATGAAATTAATTGAAACAATCAAATGTTGAGTTTCCATTATTATAATTTCGTAAACCATTCATTTTTTATAATTAAAATCTCTTTTGTATTTACTTAAATATTGTACAAATTTAATCCTTGTTGAACCTAATAAGATGTATACGAACCATAAATGGGTGAACTATAATCATTTGACAAACGAATATGAAGATGGAGTTAATGATTTCATCAATATTTCATTAGAGCATGCAGACGACCCTTGTAAAATCCTTTTTCATTGTTTATATTTTTATTATTCAAGAAAAATTGGCTTTAAAGAGTTGGAATACCATTTTATTTTTCCTGGAATATATCAAATCTATAAATTAGGGACTAAACATGGGAAAATGGAATGTGGACATTAATTGGGGTGATACAACAATTTGTGAATCATTTTATATGAATACATTTTAAAAGATGTTGATGATCGCATGGAACAAATGACCATGGAAATTGAAGATGACCTACTTGCTTATAAAAAGTTTTTTGAGGATTTAAATAGATGTTCCAACAAACTATTGTATACTAGTTTTATTAAATACACTACATTGTTAGCTATATTGATTTTATATAACTTGAAAGATGGTTGCAGATTGAGTGATTCCATCTTTACAGAACTACATGGTATTCTAAAAGATATTCGACTATAAGAAAATGAACTACCATACCAAACATATGATGATAAAATATTATTACGCTCAATGGTCATGATATCTAAAAAATAAAATCTTTTCCAAATGATTGCACATTGTTTCCCAAGGACCGTGAATCACTCCTAATACAACCTATGTGTGGTGTAGATCGATACAAGAAAAATGAATCAAGTCCTTCAAAATATGTATGGTACTTTTTGATCATTTCACAGTTTTGATGACTATATAGATATCAGGAAACCATGATATAATTTACATGGAATGAAGATACAAGAATTAAATATGGGAACATAATTCATCCATAAGATTCTCCTCAGTGGAATAAAATTGATTACGAGTTTTCAGAATTTGGATATGAACCGAGAAACATTGGTCTTACATTATCTACAGATTGAATAAATCCTTTTGGTGAAAAAATTAGAACACATAGTAAATGGCTCATCATGTTGGTAAATTATAACGTTCCTCCATAGTTATGTATGAAGTAAAAATATATTTTGTTAACTCTTCTTATATCTAGACCAAATAAACCTGATAATGATATTGATTTTTATTTTCTCCATTTATCAATGATCTAAAATTGATGTGGGATACATGTGTTACAATGTATTATTCTCATTGAAGTGAAGAATGAACATTGAGGTTCATGTTAGATGGAATGATAAATGACTTTCCCACTTACATAAGTTTACCAAGCTATAGAATTAAAGTAATATTATGGTGTCCCATTTTTGAAAAACACATATACATAGTTTAGTTGAGACATTCCTCGATGACTATGTTTTTAGAATATGTGATGTTTTTACCCTGACTAAATGAATACTGATCCTTGCAGATAGCATTTGATGGGAACATCAAATAGGGTACAAAACCATCTCTAGTAATGGTTGATCAGCTGTACAAGAACATAACAAAATTGACACTATTTTCGGTAAATGATTTTCAAAAAAAACCGTACAAAATCATGTTGGAAGAATCGATCAATTTTATTGGAATTGCTGTTTTTTTTGTATGGAAGACATTTTATTGATGTTGTGAATTTATAAAAAAATGTATTTGATATTGTTATGGTAACATTAATAAATGTTCCTAAATAAAATTAAAGATGGAATCAAGAAAGGGATAGACTTTACTGAAATGGATACAAGGGAAGAGTTAGCACTGGTGAAGTGTAAAATGGTGACTTTTATTCCTCCAGAATCTAAAATCTCTCCATATAATAATATTTTTCAATTTTCCATATTCCTTACTAGTGTAAAAGATCTATCGGGGTATTCATTAATAAATAAGAATGTCGTGTCATTGAATAATATGACGTTACAAGGACTAAAATCACATGACTCTCATGTTTTGATGCAAGATTTACTACATATTAATTTCTATTTCATTCATCCTCAAAAGTTATGACATATATTAAAGATAATTTTTTCATGACCCATCCTTCGAGGTCGTTGCCATGACTACCCCAAGCCTGCCTTCCATGGGCCAGGGGCTGGCGATGAGAACCTAAAGGCATATTCCCTAAAACTGGGAAGGCATTGCTTTTATAACCGGTAACCTCACACTAAAAAGAACAAATAAGGATACAAGCACAAAGTGAAACTATAGAGTAAACATGGTGTGTACAGAAATAAAAAAAGGGACCAAAATTAAAGCCCAACTAAAATGTACATGTATAATGAAAAGTACATGTAAAACTGAAACATCTCCAGTGGACACCCACCAAGGATCCTACCTGAAGGGTAGGTACAACTCTTGAATGTTCATCCCAAATGTACGCATCATATAATGTCCACCTTTTAGCTACCTCTAGTCCTAGTACCCTCATCATCTGTCAGCATTTTACATCATCTTCACAAGACACAAAATGGTTCAGGCGTAGCCCGTTCATGGGTGAGTATAACAATACTCAGTACGGACCCCGAGACCCTCAATGGTGTCACAAAATCCCCAAAGGTTAACCCAAAAATCATGGAAATAACAATCAACCCTACTTAGGAATATGCCCATACAGATACTTAAGTTATCATGTACACCCATCTCATTCATGAGAAAACACACGACACAACTCAAAAGCCCAAATCACAACTATTCCATAGAGGAAATATTACCATGAAGGTAACACCCCGAAAGTACCACAAAGGTAAATCCACACATAAGTATATCACTAAGGTATCACCACGAAGGTAAGTACCATAAAGGTATCAACCCACAAAAGAATCCCAAAAAGGTATCACCACAAATGCAAGGACCTATATCACACCAGGTATAACATAGGTACGACAGTAGAGATTATTATATGTAACTACTAAAGCATCTAACAATATTGAGAGGTAGGCCCACGTAGGATCCTAAAGTATTAGACCCACGTAGGATCCTAGGAAATCATACCCACGTAGAATCCTAGAGTTGTCCCATGTGGATTCCTAGAGCATATCCATGTGTCATATTAGAACAAAGACCAGTGTAGGATCTGAAGGCACATACCCACATAGGATCCCTTACACATGTTACATCCAGCTATAGGGTTCCCGCACTAAGCTCACATGATTCTTGGAGGGTCCGCTCCTCAACAAGGAGGTCTATACTGAAACTGTAACAAAGTCATACGAAGAAGTATCCCAAAGGACCTCCATGTAATAGGGGTCTCAATGAAATAGACAGTGCGTCAATCAGACACCAGTTCTGTAAGTTATTGGCCTTTTAGTCCCGTGGGCCCAGTTAGATTCATGTTCGATCCAACCCGGCTATACCCCAACTTTATCAAACGCTCATGTGGGGTATACCAAAAGGACCGCCTTGATCCAAGGTTTCTGGTTCCATATATGGTTCGTCAAATGGAATCTCTTAGCTTATGTTATGGCCGATAGAGTGGAAATGGGTAGAGGCTGGTATGGGTCTGTTCTGACCAGGTCGGGCTGACCCGGTTCGGGTTGACCCAGACTATTGGGTCTGGCCCGGCCTGCCGGCACGGCCCGACCTGAAATGGGTGGCCATTGGCCCACAGCTCGGTGGCCCCATGGCGGGGTTCACCCTAGCCACCATCCAAGGGGGAGGCGCCCCCTGGGTACCGAGAACAGCCCAGCCGTTTGGGTTGGGTGGCCGCCCGGCCAGCGCCACATGGCGCCGGCAACTGGCACACGAGACCCGAGGTCCCGGTTGGCTCCCCGATTAGCCGAACGACCTACACTGATCAGTGGAACGGTCGCGCACCACACCCCCTCCGATGGCCGCCAGTAAGCCAACCGCCCTCCCTTCACCGTCACGGCCTCATATCGCAGCTCTGGAACGCCTGGCGGCACGAACGCGCATAACCACCCCCTTCGCGTGGCCGATAGTCATCCAGCCATGTGTCGGCCACCGCCCTTTCTCCTCCGTGGCCGATGGTCTAAGGCCCTTCTCCAGTGTTGTGTTTTCACCACCCCCTTCGTTGCGGTCGGCCAGAGTGCCAGCGGCCGCTCCTCAGTCCCACTGGTTCTGGTCGCCAGCGACGTACCTCGGGTCACCGAGTGTGCCCCGGTGGCCCGTTCTTCATTCCATAGACTCCCTAACTCATCTGAAGACATCATCATAGATTCAAGACAACAAAAATCCAAAAAGTATTCATAGGGGTGGGGTCGTGTTATTTTGGCCTGCACCCTCCACACTAGAACGGTAGAAAAAGGCATAGTTGTTCTTGATTCAAGAAGAATGACATTAATGGGGTAAGGGGTATTCAAAACTACAATCCTTACCACTATTTTTCATTGGAAGTGTCGCGAGATGAATTCGGTGAAGGAGATGAGGGTGCCAATGATAGTCATGTTCACAAAACACTTCCGATTTTGGGTTCGTGCGTCTTACTCACTCTTGAATCTAAAGTATATTGTTCATTGGAGAGGGTGTTCTTCGTTTGAAGGAAATGCTTCTCCAAAATTCTCCCAAATATCTTCTATGCCAACGATTTTTAAACAGGAAATGTGGAGAAAACCAATTAAAAATATGTTTATCATTTAATTAATATTTTTATAATTAATTAATTGAAGTTGGAATAATTAATCCTGGTGAGTTGAAAGGTTTTCCTACAATAAGAGGGGTTCATGTGGTCCCCACAACCATGAATTCAGAATTAAAGGTTTTACAGCTCTAGTGGTCCCCACATTCATAATTCAAAAAGAGAGGTTTCAAAAGAAAAATAAAGTGTTGGTTATTTTTTTTCTTCTTCCATGAAAAACTAAAAATATATCTTTCACCCTTGACCTAATGTGGGTGAGGTGATGGTCTCCTTAAGATAATATTTGTGATACTAGTTCAACGGTGCCCTCAGATTTCAATTCTGATCACCAGTTAAAAAGTTACAAAAACCCGCTCGCACATTTAATGAAAATACATAAAAAAAGTTCAGAAATTCATTCAAGGAAAAATGGGCCTCAGAATCATGCATCGTCAATTTTTACGGACTAGAATATTCTCATATAATTTAAAAAAATTCATTGAATTTCTAGGTCTTTAAATTTCCTCCACATCAGGGCTTTGTGTCCCTGAAAGCCACATCAAAAAACATGGGAAAAATGTGGTTGTACTGAGCACGAATCTAAGCCTCACGCTCCATGTTCTCTCCTGGAGGTTCCCATGCTACCAATGTACATGAACTAAAGGTATCGATAGTCCATGAAGGACCCACTCCCATCGATCCTCAATCTCTACTAGAACCTCTGTAAATGTCCCCCCATCATCGATGTCTAGCTCGCTGTCGTCGATGATGTGAGATGGGTCATGCACATATCCCCTCAGCTAAGATACGTGGGAAATTTCATGCACCCAGTGAAACTGAGGGGGATGTGATCGGTAGTAAGACAACTTTCCAACTCTATTGAGGACCTGAAAGGGTCTGATGAACCTCGGATATAACATACCCCCCGACCCAATCTCCACAAACCTCATTGAGGTGAGACCCTTAGAAACACATGGTCTCCATCCTCGAACTCCAGAGGTCTCCATCTCTTGTTGGAATAAGACTTCTGCCGACTCTATGCAATCTTCATCATCTATTGGATAATTGGCACCACTCCATGGTATCCCGTACCACATCTAGTCCCATGAGTACTTACTCCCCTTGGACAGTCCAGCACAAAAGTGATTGGAAAGGTCGGTCATACAAAGACTAGAAAGGTGTCACACCAATGGTGGAGTGATAGATGTTGTTTTATGCAAACTCCACCAAGGTAAAGTGATCCTCACAGCTGCAACCGAAGTCATGGACACAAGCACGCATCATGTGCTCAAGGGTCTAAATGGTCCGCCCAGTCTGGCCATCTGTCTAAGGATGGAAGGCGGTGTTCAGAAAAATCTGCATCATGAAAGCCTCTTGCAACCACTTCCATAGCCAGGAAGTGAAACATGCATCACTATTGGAGACAATCATCGAGGGTATTTCACATAGCTGCACAATCTCTTTCACATAGAGGCATCCCAAGCTCTCTACTGAACACTACTCTCTGATTGGTAGGATGTGGGACGACATGGTGAGTCAGTCAATGACCATCCAGATAGAATCATTACCCCTGGATGTATTTGGTAGTCCTATCACGATGTCCATGGATATTTTGTACCACTTCTACTCTGGGACCTATTATGGATGAACTAATACTGCTGGTACCTAATGATCCGCCTTCACTTGCTAACAAGTGTGGCACCGAGACACAAACTCTGTGACTTCTTTATTCATTCCTGGCCTCCAGTGTTGTCATCGAAGGTCCTGGTAAATATTTTCCACCCCTGGATGTACCACTAGAGGGGATGTGCAGAACTCCCTCAAAATTTCCTTTGGAAGCGACACTGGTACCATGGTATGTCCTCTGAAGAGGATGATGTTCTTCCCACCTACAGAAAATCTATCAGGTTCCTGCCTTGTCGATATCTGAACACATCGATCCTCACAGTCAGTGTCCCCACACTGCACCTCCCTGAATCGCTAAAGAAGTGGGGGAGTGACTGTAAGATATTGATGAAAATCTACTCCATCTCGATCAACAAAGGATATTTTCAAATCAGCCAGCTGCTCTGTCACCTTACCTAGTAGATGAATACCAAATCACCTGCTAAGTTCATCTGATACAATTTTCCCCTTCCCAGGAGTATAGACTATAACGAAGTCATGGTCATGGGGGAACTCAATCCAACACTGTTGTCTTAGGTTCAATTCCTTATGGGAGAACACATACCTAAGACCCTAGTGATCATAGTTGACCATAAATCGCTCTCCTATCACATAGTGCTGCCACACCTTCAAAGCGAAGACCACTACTACTAACTCTAGGCCATGGGTAGTGTAGTTCTACTCATGTTGTCTCATATGTCGAGAACCATATGTGATAACTGCTCTCTCTTGCTTTAGGAAACATCCAAGCCCTATCCCTGATGCATCGCAATAGACTACGTACCCAACGCCCTCCTCCGGAAGCCCCAAGATGGGGGTGCTAGTCAGCCTCTGCTTGAGCTCCTGAAAACTCCACTAGTATCTCTTTGAGAACATGAACGGTTTCCCCTTCTTCGTCAACAATGATAAAGGTGATACAACTCTGAACAATTCTGGCACAAACCTCTGATAGTATCCTGCCACACCTAGGAAACTTCGTACCTCTGTCACACTTTTGGGTGGCTTCCATGAAAATACTACAATAATCATAACTGGATCCACTGCAACTCTAGCCTCTAAGATGACATGTCCCAGAAAGTGAACCACTCATATCCATAACTAGAACTTTGAGAGATTACCATAAAGAGGGTGCTCTTAGAGTGTGTCTAAAACTATCTACAAATTATAGATATGCTCCTCCTCGATAGCCGAGTAGATCATAATTTCATCGATGAAGACTACTACAATGCGATCAAGGTATGGCTGAACGATTTAGTTCAAGAGTCCGATGAACACAGCTAGAGCATTGATCACACCAAATGGAAAAACCAATAACTCATAGTGTCCATACCGACATCTGAAAGCCATATTCTTCACATCCTCGTCTCATACTCTGATCTACTTATAACCTGTTCTGAGGTCTATCTTTGAGATCCATTGTGATGCCTTCAACTGATCCAAGAGGTTGTCAATCCTAGGGAGTGGGTACTTGTTCTTCATGGTCACATAGATCAGGCACCGATAGTCAAAAAATGTCTCAAGCTCCAATCCACCTTCTTGGCGAACAAAATCGTGGATGGCCAGGAGAAACACTAGACTGGATGAACCCCTTCCCCTTTAAGTTCTCCAGCTATACTCGCAGCACAAGAAGCTCCATTGGATCCCTCTGATACATTGGTGTAGATATCGGTACCGTCCTAGGGTACATGTCCAAAGTAAAATTTCACCTCTCTATGAGGAGTTAAACCTAGAACATCATCAAGGAAGACATCTGCATATTGGTCCACCACTACATGATATCTCGAACTCTCCACATCAACCTTTCTTGAGGATAAGGCTAGCCAACTGATGGGTGATACACTGCCCTCTCCTCTGGGTGAGTCAATCCTATGATAAAAAGGATCCCTTTTTTCCGGTGAAGGTAAACCTAGTCCCATCTATGAAGAAATAGTGCACTTTGCACCAAATTCAGTCAATCTGAGCATGGACTATAGAGAACTAGTCAATACCTAAGATGACGTCGTAAGGCCACGATGCCACTACTAAGAGATCCCATATGAGGCTCTCCCCTCCTAGAGTAAGTTCACAATGCCGAGACCATTGTGTAAACATCAAATCCTCTCCCGTAAGAGTCTCTAGATGAATGATCGAGCCAAAGGCTCCACCAGAATCTCTAAGCTCCAAACGTGGGCCGTGGAAATAATAGAATGACCGGAACCTATGTCTAGAAGTACAAAAGCTATGGTGTAGTAGACATAAATCATACCTCATATCATCTCTGGAGCACCATTGTTGTAGGTATTAGATGCCTAGAGCTGAACTCTCCCCTGTCCACCTTCTCTCTGTGGTCGGGGGTGGGCCACCTGGTCGTGGTGGCGGTAACACCTCGAATTCTCACCCACTGCTAGCTGCAGAGATAGCTCCTCTGATACGTCTACCAGGTTCCTACGGACCTCCTCGGTCGAACCTCTATCTCTGCCTGGGCGGTCCTTCGACCATCTTATGATCATCCGTATGGCTGTTCGGGCATTCTTGAGCCATGTGACCCTGCCTGCCACATATATAACATAGCCTACTCCTTGAATGAATGGCTCTATCTTGGGTTCCCCACACAACCGACCCTGAATCCTACGGTTTTCCACCTTTAGTTTTGGTCCTCTCAACCTCTATAAAATCTTTCTACTGCCATCTATGGAAGACTCCAATATGTAACACCTTGTGGTGGGTCTCTTTGCTGGTGACTGCTCAGCAAGAAAACTCTCCACCAAGAAGGCTCTCTCTTACACCCCTGCCTGTGTCGGGATGCTGAGAGAAATCATCGAAGCCCTAATCTCCTGCCTGAGTCCTTTGTTGAAGGTCCAGGACCAGAAGAATGGGTCCTACACCATATTAGTGCAGTAGTGTGAGTTGTCGGTGAGCCTCGCTGAGTACTAAGCCACGGTCATGTTGTCCTATTGTAGATGAAGAATCTCTTGTATGTGCACTGCGTGAAGGGTTTCTGGGACAAACTCTGCCCTAAATAGGCTCTTAGTGTCTGCCCAAAGAAGTGTCACTCGTCGTGAACCTGGAGCATCAATCTCCACCATCTTCATGTTACTACATGTAGAAGACTGGCGGAAGGATCACCATGAGTTCAATTGGTATCCCTACCTGTTAGAAGACTCTCACCACAGCCTCCAGCCAATCCTCAACCGCTTATTGGTCTGTCTCACCCTTGAACATGGGTGGAATCTTGCTCTCAAAATCATTCAACACACTCAAGCGGTGTGCACTCTATGATACTGGGATAGGAGGCATCGGTTACCCAATTGGTAATCGTACTGTTGGTGCCTCTGCTTTTGCCTCTACAAATAAAGGGCCCTGCACCAAGGCCTCATAGCTTGGTGGGATATCATCGCTTACTATACCAGGAACCCTGGATGGCTGTCTAAGTGGATGCATCCTGAAAGGAAACCGGTGTTCCACGGTAAATATGTTATACCTGGTGAGCTAACTAAAAAACATCAAAAAGAAAACTTTCTGAAACACACACACAATCAGTGTTTTCGTGCAATATGTCAAAAATCAGAAGTTGGGGTTCTGGTGTATAGATACGTCGGCCGCTGCACCAACACTAGATTCCCTAAATTAATAACCAAACACAATATAATAAAAACTATATCCATTAAACAATATCATAGACCAATGTTCTATGGTAGAACTGACTCCTCTGATACCAATTTTTCACGACCCGTCCTCCGGGGCTCATACTGTGATTGCCCCAATCCAACCTTCTATAGGCAAGGGGATAGTGACTAGCACTAAAAGGCGTATTCCCTAAAACTCAGAAGGAATTTTCTTTATAACATGTAAACTCACACAACTATGCACAAAGAAGGAAACAAGAACAAACTGAAACTATATATCAAACAGGGTGTGTACAGAAAGAAAGAAAAGGGTCCAGAATACAAGCCCAACTAAAAAGTACAATTAAACAGAATAGTAGAAGTAAAACTGAAACAACTCATATGGACACCCACTAAGGATCCTAGATAAAGGGTAGGTACATCTCTTGAATGGTCTTCCTTGTGGTACTCCTTGTCGGATATCCACCTCTGAGCAACCTCCAGTCCTGGTAACCTCATCCTCCATTAGAACTGTCCGTTGTCCGCACAAGACACAAAAAGGTGTGGGCGTTTCCCATGCATGGGAAAGTATAAAGATACACATTAGGGACCCCGGGACCCTCAAAGGTCTGACAAAATCCACAAAGGATAAACCAAAAATAATGGAATACACATCAACCCTACATGGGTATATTCCCTTACATATACCTAAGTTATCAAGTACACCCATCTCATTCATGAGAAAACACAAGGCCCAAATCAAAAACCCAATGCTCAACTGTTCCATGGAGGAAATATTACCACAAAACTGACAACCCAATGATAAGTACCACAAAGGTAAATCGACATAGATGTATATCAAAAAGGTATCATCAAGATGGTAAGTACCATAACGATATCGCCACAAAAAATAATTCCACATAGGTATCACCAAAACTGTAAGGACTTAGCTCAAACATGGTATAATTTAGGTACGGCAGAAAATATGACTAGATATGACTACTAAATCATCTTACTCTATTGAGAGGCAGACCCACATAGGATCCAAAATCATCAGACCCATGTTTGATCCTAGTACAGTAGACCCACATAGGATCCTAGTGTTGTCCAATGTGGATTCCAAGAGAGAATCCATGTTAGATCCTTGAACACGGACCCACGTTGGATCCCAAGGCATAGACCCACAAAGGATCCCTTACTCATATTAAATCCATCTATAGGGTTCCCGCACTATGCTCGCATGATTTCGGGAGGGTATGCTCCTCAAGCCACAGGTTGATACTACAATTGTCACAAAGTCCCATGAAGAAGTATCCCAATTTATCTCCACATAATTGGGGTATCAATGCAAAAGATGGTGCGTCAATCGGACGCCTGTTCTGTAAGTTATTGGCCTTTTAGTCCCAAGGACCAATTTGGATTCGTGTTCGATCCAACCCAGTCGTACCCCAACATTATCCAAAACTCAAGTGGGGTATACCAAAAGGACCGCCTTGATCCATGGTTTCTGGAGCCATAAATAGTTTGTCAAAGGGACTCTCATAGCTCATGTTTTGACCAACAGAGTGAAAAGGGGTCGAAGCTGGTTCGGGTCCGATCCGACTCGGCCTGGGGCGACCCACCCTGGTTTGGGTCGACCCGATCGACTGGGTCTAGACCGGCCCGCTGGGCGTCCTAGTAGACTGTGTTGGCCTGTAGCTTGGTGTCCCCGCGGTGGGGTCTTCCCTAGCCGCCACCCAAGGGGGAGGGGCCATCTGGGTACTGCGAACGGCATAGCCGTTTAGGATGGGTGGCCGACCGGCCAGCGCCACGTGGCACCGGCAGCTGGCACCCAGGACCCAGTGTCTCGCTCGGCTCCTTAGCTGGGTTGACAGTAATCCCTCCTCCCTGGCATGCTCGCATTCTACGCCACCACCAGTGGTCGGCAGTGATCCGGAAGCCCTCCCTTCACCACCACGACCTCATGTTGTGGCTCCTGCACACTCGGCACGCACGGACGTGCACCGATTCCCCCTTCGCACGGTCATCCGTACGGTGGAAGCCATCAATGCTCTGCCATGGCGGATGGGCCACGACTCTTATCCCGCAGTGCAGTTGCACCACCGCCGCCGTTGCGGACGGCCGGAGTGCCAGACGCCACTCCCGAGTCCCACTGGTGCCTTCCACTAGTGACATTCCATGGGTCACTAGGCACGCCCCGATGACCCGTTCTTAATTTTGTAGACTCACGCTCTCATATCAGGATGTCACCATCAATTCAAGACCACCAAAATCTACAAAATTGTGGAGGGGTCGGGCCATATTTGTTTGGCCCGCACCCTCCATGTTAGAAAGGTAGAAAGAAGCATAGTTTTTCTTGAGTCAAGAAGAATGACAAGAACGATGTTAGGGGTATTCGAAACAACCATCCCTACCTCGATTTTTTGTTGGAAGTGTTGCGAGATGAAGTTGGTGATGGCGGTGATAGTGCCAACGATTGTCGCTTCAGCAATACCCTTCCGAAGTTGGGCTCGTGCATCGTCCTAGCTCTTGATTCCTAAGTATGCTATTCATTGGAGAGTACATTCTTCATTTGGAGGAAATGATTCTCTAATGTTCTCCCAACTATCTTCTTTTCCAACGATTTCCAACCAGGAAATGCGAAGCCAAACTATTAAAAATATGTCTATCATTTAATTAATGTTGGTACAATTAATTAATTGATGTTGGCACAATTAATATTGGGGAGTCGGAAGGTTTTCCAACATTAAAAGGGGATTGGGTGGTTCCCACAACCATGAATTTAGAATGGGAGGTTTTCCAGCTCGGGTGGTCCCCACCTTTATAATTCAAAAAGAGAGGTTTCAAAAGAAAAATAAAGTGTTAATTATTTTATTTTTCTTCATCTATGAAAAACTGAAAAACTGCCTTCCACCCTCGACCTACTATGGTCGAGGTGAAGGAATCCTTAAGAGAATATCGGAACTGTGAGTTCAATGTTGCCCTCAAATTTCAATTCTGACCACGAGTTCAAAAGTTACGAAAAACCAACTCACATGTTTACTGAACGTACAAAAAAAATGTTTAAAAATTCATTCCGGGCACACCGGGCCTCCGAATCAAGCGTTGTCAATTTTCATAGACTCGAATATTTCTATATAATTTAAAAAAATATTACATGGACTTTCAAGGTTTTTACAACATTATTTTATTTTCAATGATATATATATATAGTAATCTTGTAGAACCAGTAATGGTTCCCTTCATGAATAATGAGATTGAATTAATATTACGTGAATTATAGATATTATTCACACCATTATTCTATGATATAATGGTCCACCTGATGGTTCACTTGGTCATAGAGGTTAACTAATTTTGTCTAATCTATAATAGATTGATGTTCCCCATTGAATGGTATATGAATATTTTTAAATGATTTGTCAAGAATCAAAGTCAGCAAGAAGGATTTATTATAGAATGATATTTTTTTGAGGATGCTATTGAATTCTATACCTCTTACCCATCAGATTTTGAAATTGTCGGTCTCTTAAAGTCTCGTTACATAAAATTCCTTATAAGAGAAGGAATTTATGAAAGAGATGTTGTTTCAATTACCTTGACAGAGCAGAAGCAAGAACATAATTACATATTACACAATAGTGAAGATATTTAACAATACATTGAATAACACAAATAAATTATTATATATTTTAATCCATCAATGGATTATAGATGGATAGAAAATACACATTATAAACATTTTATAGGTTGTCTTGTAATGTGGATTAAACCTATAAGTCAATTCCGGGCATCTAAGGGATTCGAAGGTTAAATGTAAGTGTGGGTCTCAGGATAAAATGTGGCTAGACAAATAGATGCCTCATTCATTTCAAATACATTCCATGAAATCCAAATCGTTGAATGAGATTAATTCAAAAATTTTGGTTCTCACACAAAATTCAAGTTCCCCTCAAGAAAGTGTGGGTATTAGGAAGAATTTGTAAAAGTGGTTTAGAATACCTCATAGGATTGGAAAATATTTTGACTCTGTGTTTCAAGGGAATGGATTTCAAACATTAGTCAAACTCATTAAAATGCTTGAAAATCCATTTCAAGGAAAAAGAATTCATATCAATAATCATTTAAAATACATTATTTCAAAAATCATTTCAACTCCTTCAAAATCAATTGATGTGTGAAAATTGATAAGAATATTCATTAAAGCTCAAAATATGTTTTGGACCAAAAAATGAAAGGAGTTTAAATGATAATCATAAAAAGTGATCTCCGTTTTGAAATAAATATTTTTTCCTCTTCCTCAAATTCATGGGGATTCCTTCTACCTTCATGATCCTTTAAAAGAAAAATTTTAAAATACATCTCAAGGATCATTTCATTTATGCTCAAAATGAAAAGATGGAGTGGGCCGCATGCTAAACTATTTTCTAATAAACGAAAATCAAATCTAAATTACTAAAAATCATGTTAAGATAAATTTTGGTATGATCCCCCAAGTGGGCCCTGGAATCTTTTACTACTTCCAGATGATAGTACCAGCTTTTATCCATAATTTTTCGGTGGATGAAGCTTCGTTGATTTGAACCACCAAATGTGGCTCTTCCTAGCTTGATGATATTTGTTCTTGATGAGAAGGACACCATAGATAATGTATACCAGATCCTCTCCCTTCGAAATTTGGTTCAGCTTGCATGGTGGGGGTTGGATGAAGAAGGGAACCTCCTATTCATTTTTTGATACTTGTGAAACATTCTTCTTCTCTTCTTGTACTCCCTATAATGAATATTCAATGTCATTAGAGATCGTCAAGTGTTCCTCAATAGGTGAATATTGTTTTTCATTTTCTCTTAATGCAATGTAAGG
The DNA here is from genome assembly GCA_963277665.1 of Viscum album. Classification (NCBI taxonomy): domain Eukaryota; kingdom Viridiplantae; phylum Streptophyta; class Magnoliopsida; order Santalales; family Viscaceae; genus Viscum; species Viscum album. Next base: position 1,024,676,396 of record OY728137.1, read on the forward strand.
ATTCATCAAATCTGAAAATTAATCATTTTAAGGAGTGATACTCAAATCAGATTGAATGAAACTAGAAAAGGTAGAGTTCATGGAAGGATCATCTCCCTGAGTTGGTTCTAGTTCAATTACTTCTTCAAATGAAAGTTCCTCTTGGAGTTGATTGTCCCTATATGGAGGTATGTAGTCGGTCTCCTCTATCTTGACATCAAATTCCACCGATTGGGTGGGGTCTTCTTTCAGTGGTGATGGATATTCTTCCTTTCAAGACCTGTCGAGATTAAGAAGCTGCTCACATTCATTCCAGAATTTATCCAATTCTTATTGATCTCCAACATTTGGCTCAGTAGGATAGTCATCGTCCTTTTCATCTATCTCGGGTAGAATTGGTTGAGTGAGGATGAATGAGTCTTCAGGTACCCCGAAATTTACCTCCTATGGTTCTTCAATGATGAGTGGTGACATTTCTTCCACCACATTCTCAGGTTCTTGCTCTCGCTTAGGGTCGAGTGGATCCATCATTGCACTAACATAGTCCAATGCCCATTCTATTTTCCTCCCCAAATCATCCAAATTATTACTAATCCTTTCAACCCGGTAATTTATATCACGATAATAATTTATGGTTCTTGATATTGAACATGTTAGTAATCTTCCCAGGCATAAAATTCTGAATTTTAATAAATCATGAAAAAAATAATTTCTTTAAATAATTTTCTTAATGAAAAAAAATAAAAAATATATACAAAAATGCGAATTTTGAAAAATTGATCGAAATAACAACTTAGCTCCCTGGAAACGACGCCAAGTTTGATGCACGCCTGTCGTAGGGAATGTGAAAACAATTATTTCCTAAGTTAATATTTAGTAATGTGGTTGACCTAGGATGTATTCCTAAGAGGAGTGCATACAAAATGGGTTGTCACTTTAAAATGAGGGTAAAAATATTGTTCATTTGAAAACAAATTTAAAGTTCAAATGATTGAAAAACTATGATATTAAAAATAGTTATTAGGTCATGTTCGTTTTCCTAATTTTAATTCAATCCTTGTTCAATTTAATTCAAACATCCACGTCTTTTTTATTAAAGTGAGTTTCCACAATCGTTTCATCTCACATCCTTGGTGAAATTATGATGGTGAGAGAAAACCTTACCAAGATCTTGGTTTGGTCAACTCTCCTTCCATTGTAAAATAGTTTTATTGATTATCCTCAATTTAAATGGGAAATACCTGATAGGTTTTTTTACCATAAACAATCAAGAACATTCGCTACACCTTTTACACATACTGACGATCGTCAAGTACTTCACCAGTAATCCCTGGTCTATTCCATCGCAACCAGAAATTAGTGGAGGGATATTATGATAATTTTACCAAGGAAAAAATCAATAATGGAATCAATATTCAAGAATGATCGCACTTTATAATAAAATACTCTATAATAAATTGAAATCAACATTGAAGAAGAAAGAAATTTATTCAATTGCATCCAAGAACTCAGGCATTACAATGTTGAAAACCAAACCTTCTCCAATCACTCCAAATGTTTACCACAATATGGTAAGGGTTATTGAGATGAATGGGGAAGAAGAAGGAATTAAAAAACTATGAAAAATATAATAAATAAAAAATAATTCCGAAAAGTTCTCCTCCTTGGTATCTCAAAAGGAATGGGTTGGAATGAGAGATGATTTGGGAAGGAGGTGAGGACCCCTTTTATAGCTAGAATTTGTCCCCCAAATGTTGATGCGTTGTATCCCCATTAAATGAATTCTTCATGGATTACACCCTTCTAGAATGTTGTTAATAAATTTTTTGGTCGTTCACCCTTCAAATTCCAGATCCATTGGAAACTGGATGAAGGAGCTATGAATTTTTCATTCTCAGTTTATGTTTCTAGACAAAGCATCTAGGAAGGTTCCTCCAAAAGTATGACATTTAATTTCTACCTTAATGACTTCCAAACATCCCCATATTTGTTGGAGAGCTGATAATATCTATCATTGTGATATCCTAGGGGGTAAACCTCATTTAGAAGTGTGTAGGCCGAGTTTGGGTTCCGTTACGTTGGTGGGGTCCACGTTGTACGCCTAGAAAAATGTCCAACTTCAATAAATTTTTAGACCCTTTAGATGGATGAATCAGCTTCTGGTCCCGAAGAAAATGTTTAAGGAAATAAAATAAGGATTATAAAAAAAATTAATCAAAAAATTTGGACATATATTATCTATTAAATTACTAAAATACCCTTGATATAAAAATTTGTCTAAAATCAATAATTATGTGTTTTTAACATTTAGGCTCAAAATAAAACTAAAACCTAAAAACTTGACAATTACCCATCCAATAAAACTATAGTGGGATTATAAACAATGATTTACATTATTAAATATATGAAAATGTGAGCTTCAACACCCACGTCATCACTATTATAGAATAATTATCTCTGGATAAACTTTCTAGGATATACATTAAGGAAGTGGTAATGTTGCATGGAGTAACACGTTCAATTGTATCAGATTATGATTTGAGGATTACCTTATTGTTCTATCAATGTCTTCAATAAGAATTTGATATATAATTGAGTTTCATCACTATTTATCATCCTTAGATAGATGGTCCTTATGAATGAACAATTCAATCCATAAAGCATACGTTGAGATCTTGTTCTCTGGATTTGCAAGGTGGTTGGGATCAACACCGTCCTCTAGTCAAGTTTTCTTAAAATAATTGATTTTAGTCATGAATTAATATGGAATATTTTGAATCACTCTATAGAATGAAATTTAGAGTTCTAACATGATGTGGTGAGGTTGGAGAATGAATTCTATTTGGATCTATGTTTTCTGATGAAATGGTCAAGAAGGTTAGAATCATACAAACAAATCACAAGGAAGATCAAAGTAAGAAGAAACATTATGTGGATACCCATCAATGTAACCTATAATTTGTTTTTGGTGAAAAATAAATTATATATATCTCACCCTATAAGAAAGTTATGATATTGGAGAACAAAGGAAATTAAGGCCTATGTATATTAGTCCCTTTAAGATTCTTGATCATAATTGGATGGTAGTCTTTCATGTGTAACTTCTTCCAAATCTCTCTCATGTATATTATGTGTTCCATGTATCTCTCCTGAGGAAGTACATACCTGACCATTCACCTGTACTGAATTCAGAGGCCATATATTAATAATAAAATACATGATTTTTGGTAAATTCGATTTACCGTTTTCTCGAATGATCTTCTTTTAATGTCCTTCTATAAAAAATAATAAATTTAATTTGAAACACATTTAGAAATTTAATTTGATAAAAAAATTATTTCTGAATTTAGAATTCTTCAATAATATTATGGGGTAATTTTTTGATTTCCATGAGAAACATCATTTTTTGATTTATAGTAAAAAATACAGAATTTTAATTTTAAAATGCCTTTTCATCTGATTTATTTATAAGTATATATTTTATTTTAATTTTTTTTAAATGTTTAATTATATAATGCTTTTATCATTAAATCTAATATAGGTTATTTTCACCAATTTCACATTGAAATTTGATATTCAAACGTAGTAATTTTTTGCTATTTATTTACATTAAAAAGCTACAGTATGATCGGGTCAATGGGATTAATTTTAAAAGAATTCTTTTAATTTTATTATATTAATTTTTAAAAATAGATCAATTTCTTTAATAATAATAATTTATAATTTAAAATGTGGTCAAGTATTTTTTTTGACCAAAATTATTTTTGAAATTAATTAAAATTAATTACATCAATTAAGTTAAAACAAAGCTTTACATGGAAGTAAAACGTAAATTTAAGACCTAGAACATATTATCCACTTGTCATACATCGATTATATGGAATTTATTTGGTCACTAACCTTACATTTATGAGTTTATTTGGGTTTTTATGACTTCTTTAGGTAAAAATGTGGACACCCCTAAATTGTTATAAAAAATATCAAGTGAGTCATTTCCTTTCCCTATAAGAGGCCACCATATATCCCTCTTATTCAGACATATAAAATCTATTAGGAATGGCCATGATCTGAAAAATCCAATTACCAAAATCCCTCCCTTCCTCCTTTAATACACCATTAGGGAAGAAAATATTTCGTGGAATCCTTTTGATATAAACCTTTAGGAGTTACCAGATTAAGAGGTAATGCCTTCTATCAATCCCTTTTATTTTATTTTCCTTATCCACCCCCTCAATTTTTTAAATTTTATTCATTTATAACAACAACATTATCCTCAATATAATATTATTTTTTTAGTAATGGTTATATCTACACTTACAAACCCTTCCATCAAATTAGTAACAAATATAATGTTTATGTTTATGAAATACTTCCTCCTCAGAAAATGTTGACTGTTCAATTTTCCTTTCTATTTATCCTAGTATAAATTATGATTTATAGACTATATATATATATTATTAAATTTATTATTTATTTATTCTTCCATATTCCTTTTGAATTGCATATCTTTTTAACATTCCATTTTGTGTTAGTATGATAATTTCTTTTGAGGAAGTGTGGACTACTGCCCCCTGAACGCGATATGATTCATTAATACAACACATGTAATTTATTAAGGATGGTTTTAGTGAATATATATTATATATATTATATCATAAATCTACTTTAAAATTTTTGTATATATATATATACATATTTATACGTATATGTCTTTCACAATATTTTTTCAACATGTCAGTTAAATGGAAATAACATTAATGAATATGTATGACTTACCGTCTCCATGAACAGTGTATTCCATTTCATAATTCTATATTATATATTTTATTATAATACACATATACTAAATATAAATTATGTTTAAATAATTTTTTACATTCTGTAAATATGATATAATTATAAGGACAAATGATATAAAAAATTAAGACACATGGGAAGAACAAAGCGTATATTATCTAAAGTAAAACCATAAAATATGATGGTTAACAAGAGGGTAATATAAGGTCGTAATAAAATCATATATGTTATCATATATAAGAATATAGTTTTTTAAAATGATGTATAATAAATTTATATTTTTTATACAAATGGTTTGAATGTGTACAATGAGATTCAAGATATACGGTAAGCAGATTTCATCTCACATTTTTATTTCAATGAGACACATGATATGTTCACCACTCATTCCTTATGTGTGGTGTATGTAATTCCCATGATTTTATTATATTTATATTATAAATAAATATTTTGTACTCCCCTATTACATATATGATATTTGTTTCATGGGGTTTATGTTTAAAATTTTAGAAAATCAGTAAAATAGTTCGGTTCAATTCTCTTTCATTGAGACTCATGTTTTGTTACACATATAAATTCTATTATAAAGTGTATATACTTAGATTTTACATGTTATATATATTGAATTTTCTTTTATTTCATGATATTTTAAGCTTCATTTAATTTCTCTTTTTACATGAACATTATGGTCCCCAATTACCAAGTCATAATAGTTAATTGAGACAATCTCATCGCTTTTCATAAATGTTTATGTTTATGCTTTATTTGATGAAATATTATGTCCAATATCACAAGAACACTTATGATTTTAATTTTTAACCTTTATATATATATATATTATATTATCATGTATTAGTATATTTTTTCCAATCATTGGTATTTAAGGTAATTATTTCAAATAAAATCTGATCAGCTATCTCTTCTATTGTAAATCTATGTTCTTTCAAAAAAAATTATTCTAAAATGGTTTAAAATAATATTATAGTACTATAATATAAAAATTTAAATAAAATTTTAAACACTTTTTCTTTTAGAAAATTTTTCGAATGAATATTCTTTTCATTTTCTGAATAATGCATTTTCTATGATTTTTACCGTGCGAAAGGAATGTTAATTTTACCTCCTATGACATCTATGAATATACCCAGTATCATTTATGTGAATATTAATTTGAATGGTTAAAAGGATAATTTTTTTAAGAATTAATTCTTTAATTTTTTTTCAATGAAACAGTTTTCAAAACATTTTCAATCATATTCTATAAGATTTCATGGAAAATGTTTTTCAAAAAATATTCAATCTTTATTTAAAATTTTTCAATGTTATTTTCGAATAAATGATTTTCAAAATTCCTTTAGGATTTCATTATAGGTTTTTAAAGTGATTTCAATGGAAAAAAAATTATTTAAAGGTTTTTAATCTTATTTTATATTTTTTAAAGAAAATTGTTTTTAAAATGTTTTAAAATATATTTTATATGTTTTTAATGAATAATTTTTTCAAAATGTTCTCAATATTATTTTATAATATTTTAAATGAAAAAGGTTTCAAAATGATTTCATGTATTATTTATTTATATTCAATTTATTTTATAAAAAAATTATTTTCAAATGATTTTATATATTTATGAGTAATTTTCAAAGAAGAAAGGATATTTTTCTCAAGAAACATTTTCTAAAGGTATTTCAAAATTACTCTCTATACATTATTACATCCTTCGATGATGCTCATTTTATTCTAAGAAATAATCTAATGGTCCCATTTATATTATTTACATGAATGTTTTATGCTTGAATCTATGGTCTTTATGAATCACTTTTCACTTTCATAGGTTATATGCTTATGAATCCCATTTCTCTTTCATGAGATACATGTTAATGAAATTTGATTCCCTATAACTGGTTATAAGTTTTTGAATTATGTTACTCTTTCTTGAGAAATTGGTTTTTGAAATATATTTCTATTTCACGAGATGTTCTTTTATGAAAAAATATGAAACCTATAACTTATTACAGGTGTTATGATATTATTAAATGTCTATTATACCCATTTAATTACTTGGGATATTATATGATGGTTTATGATTTTGTGGCATAAGAATGTTTAATTTCATTATCAGATTAGTGAGACCTATATCTACATCCAACGAGTTAGGTAAATATTTATATCACATGAAATACACATGGATAGAATGATAAATGAACTATGCTCATTATTAAAGGTCTGGAAGAGGAAATGAACTCAGTTCAATATTTAGGGGCTAGAGGAGGTGTGGACTCGATTCAGTAATTCATGGCTATAACGGGGTGTGAACCCGATTTAGAAAAAAAAATTCCCACTAGGATAGCCTCACCGGAAATTTATTGACTACTATAGAAATCATTATGTATTCTTATGTGTCTTCCACAATTCCATTTTTATTACTATGTTATTATTTAATGGCTTATGTTTCTTATATCCTTTAGATTTAGGCCTCCTGAAATACTATGATTTATGCCATGATTCGTGTATATGATCTTTGATATGCAGGGTATGATTCTCTATTTTCATGATCATGTTCTCATACCCTATGACCATGTTTTTTCTTATATATATCCCATTATTTTCCTTACTAAGCATTTTATTTCACCTCTTTTGATGCTTTCTTCCACATGTTATAAAGAAATGAATTATGCCTGATGTGTCTAAGAGGGGTTTTATTAAATAAGATTCTAGTGGGAGAGATTTTAGCTCACTTATGTATCATTGTATATGTTTCCATGATTCCAAAGGCACTAGAATAGTATAGTATTTGGGTGTCTCATTGTATAATATTTTAAGTATTCCAAAAATGTTAAGTTATTCTAATGTATGAAAAGCATGGGGCTCTATATTGGAACTCTTCTGAGATTACTGGGTCTGATAATTAGATAGCGGTGAGAAATTCTCCAACAAGCCATCAATAAAATCCAATTAACCATCAAGTATACGGATCTAAGTCACCATGGTTGGGCTAGGATAGAATTTAATAGCCTCCATCGTTGATAGATCTACTGCTATAAAATCTTTTTAGATTATGTGACCAAAAAAATAATTCTTTTGATGGAAAAATTCACACTTTGTAAATGTTTGATATAGTTTCTCATTCCTTGGGGTCTTTAGTACTATTCTCATGTTATATTTATACTCTTCCTTAATCTATGAATGGATAAAAACAACATCTATATGGAATAACATAATCTAATCAAGGTAATCCCTAAAGAATATATTCATTATATCCATGAAAATAAAAGGGGATTTAGTATAACCAAAATAAATCACTATATATTTTAAATTTTTATACTATTTATAGAATGATATCTTAGGTATATCATTCTTCTTGACCCTCAATTGATTATATACAAAATAAAGGTAAATTGTTGAATAGTATTGAGATCTATCTAGTTGATCATACAATTCATCAATGTGTGGTTGGGGATACATGTTATTGATTGTGACCTAATTCATATCATTGTAATCAATCCATATTCTCATTGATCCATATTTGTTTTTCATAGGATGAATGGGTGCACCCCAATGTGACACCCTTGGCTAAATGAATAACTTATCAGGGTTTTCTTAGAGTTTCTCCTTTAATTCCTGCAACACAATTGATTCCATTCTATAAGGATTCATTAAAATTTGTGTGGAACCAGTTATGGGTTATATTAACAACTCAACAACATGTTTTCATTAAAGGATATTCAACTCTTTTGGAAAGATAACCACAAATTAAAAAAATACAAATCATCAATGCTGATTTTCTCCAAACCCATTTGAGATAAACTGCTCATTTCAATAGGAATTAAGACCCATAAATTTTATTTAATCTCCATAGGAAGTTCATATTAATGTTCACATTGATTTATGATCATAGGAGGATTTGAAAAATAAAACACAACATACATTTCTTGAAATTTTTTGGGGGATTTATATAGAGAAATCCAATCAATGACTATGATGACATAAAATTCAACAAAATGAAGAATAGAAATATTTACAGGAAGAAAATTCCCACAAAAGTCAACCAAAAGGAGTCGTAGACTAGCTAGTAAATAATCATACCATTAGGTTTTTTCACTGCTAATTCCACATCTAATTGTTTTTGTGGAATCTTAACACCCTTAACGAATTCATCAGACAAGAATGAGTGGGTAGTAACTGAATGAAATATGAAATTATGTGTTCTAAAGTGGATGGTATGTGTACATTTTATCATGCCATTATCACAACCACAATCAGAAATATACATTTCATGATATTTTCCCGTGTTCCTTTCCTTTATAGGGTTTTGAAATTGATCATCATCACCAGCTCTGGGGTTTATGTAGTGCTAATCATAATGTGTGTTCCCCTTACACATGTAGAACTGAATCATGGGAGGTAAATTCTATGCCAACTTTCCCCATTCATAATGTTAGCTAATTTCTTCCAATCATTTTGGAAATAAAATTTCTAATGTCCTTGACTTCAATTTTTAAAACAATTATAAGAGCCCTTATTAAAATCTCATCCATGATTCTCCCCACACTTAGTGCATAAGGGAAATATCATCTTCTAATCTTTATGTTTTTTAGATTTTCCTATAAACTCCATGTTACTTTTCTTATCAAAACCATGAGATTGATACATGAATCCACTCTCTATTTCCAACATGAATTCACAATGAACTATATCTTTTTAGATACTAAATACTCCTATGGACAACACCCTTTTTAGACTTCGATTTATGCCATTGAATAACATATCTACTTTACATTTGGATTGAATGATATTTCCTAAAGTGTACCTTGAAAATTAGCATCATATGTACCAACAGAATCATCATTACTATAATTCAACTTGAGGAACTCTTTCTCAATATTGGTACATAGAATCCTAGGAAATTACTTTTTGAAAAATTTGATCATGAACTCATCACAACCCATTGATTCAATGAACTCTTTGTAGATCATATTCTTGATTAGATTATACCACCAGTCTCCTTCACCTTCTAATCGATAGATATATAGAATTAATTTCTCATCATTTGAATAGTATATAATGGAGAATATCATTTTATTAGTACAGATCCATTGTTCAAAAACAATTTGATCAGATAACCCTTCGAAAGAATGTGGAAGTGTCCTTGTGAAGGACTCAATAGAGTGTTGTTCCCTCCATTCCTAATTAGGATGTTCTCCATGATCCATAGTTTAAAACGGTTGTGTGAGCATACCAACAAGATGTTTTATTCTTGGTCCCTTGGAATTATATTTCATAAGAATAAAATCATTTCATTTTTCATCATAATCACCATTAATATTGTTCCTTCAAGTTCTATCCATTGAGTGAAACCATAAGCACTGAGTGCAAAATAGTTTTCATAATTATGATTCACATAATATTGAGAAATCAAATATAGGATATCAAACTTTTTAAACCTACCTTAATTTAGGACACATAAGGTTTATCCTGGTTTATTAATAGCCAACTTATATTTAAATCCTTCATATTATTTCATGATGTGTTTTTGAATTCCCAATGCGTATCCCCCAAGAGTGTCAATATAGGTGTGTAGCAAGGGCCATTGTCATGAAACAGATTACCCCATGTTAGGCCTAGAACATATTGTTAGATTTATTACTCTTATGAACCTCTATTCGAGATCCACATCCACTTTTAGTAACCATATTTAATTTTTACAAAATTAATGGGTTCACCGTAAGGTTATGAACTTGGCCAAATGAATCCTCTATAATGGTTTTCTTGGAGTTTTCTCTTCAATTAATACAAAACAATTGAGTTCATTTTATAAAAATTCATTAAAATTGGTGTGGAACAAGTTTTAGTTCTATTGAGAACCCAACATCACGTTTTAGTGTTTGTCTTTGAAACTCATCCAGGAAGACAACAAAAAATTCCTGAAAAATACGTATATCATCGATGCCTATTTCCTCCCCAACCATTCGGGGTAAACAACCCATTTGAATGGGAATTAATACCCATATACTAGATGTAATATCAATTGGATGTTTATACTTATCATCACATTTATGGATGGACATATTATGGTTTCAAATATCAAACACAATATCCCTTCTTATAAAATTGATGTTGGATTTATCCAGAGAAATCACATCCAAGACTATGAAGAAATTAAATTAAACCAATGAAAAAATGAAAATATTTAAAGGAATAACATTCTGATAATCTTCAACCCGAGGGAATCATAGACATGGGTAACAATAATTTCACAATTATGGGTTTTCACTACTAATTCCACATCTAATTTTATTGGTGGAATCACTACACCACTATAAAAGTTTTTAGATATGAATGAGTGTGTAGATATAGATTCAAATATGACATTAGTGGTTCTAAAGTGGATGGGAAGTGTGCCTTTCATCACATCGTTATCACAACCCTCCATAGAAATAGAGATTCTGTGAGATTTCACCTTTTCCCTCGACATAAGATGTTTTTGTCATCAACCATCATCATAATCCATTAGGTTTGGGTAGTGGTTAACATAATTCCCATTATCCATAAACTTGTAGAACTGAATATTTTGAGGTGAATTATGTGCCACTTTTTCCCCATTCACAACATTACATACATCTTCCCATCACTTCATTAATAAAATTCTATATGGCCTTCCCTTAAAAACTTAAAATATTTTTAGACCCCTTAATAAAATTCCCTCCAAGCTTCTTACCACACTTAGAGGATAAGGGGATGTTCATCTTCTTCTCTTCATGGTTTTTAGATTTTCTTTGGAACTCCACATTTATTTTCTTGTCAAAACAGTGAGATTGATATATGACTCAAAACCATATTTCAACATTGATTTCAAAACACATATCCTCTTTGTAGATTCTAAAGTCTATTATTGAAAATACCCTTCTACGACTTGGCTTTTTTACACTGAAAAACCTTTGAAATTTACTTTTATGTTGGATGATAATTCCTAAAGTGTACCTCTAAAATCTGGTGAAATTTTCTTTGTAAGTACCAGGAGAATCAAAATCCCTTTGCATCAACTCCGGAAACTCTATAACAATCATTTTAAAAAAATAAAAAGAATGTACTTATGGAAAATTAATTTCATGAACTCGTCCCAATCCAATGATCCAATCTCTTCTTTCTCCCTTATATTCTTGATTCATGTCCACCACTAGTTTACTTCTCCTTCTAACCAATAGACAGTCAGAATGAGTTTTCATTCTCTGATCATTGGAGAATATATAATATTATTTTAGTAGTACTAATCCATTGTTCAATAACTAGTGGATCAGAATACCCTATAAAATGAGGTGGGTGTTTCTTCATGGAAGACTCACTAAAAAGTTGTTCCCTTCATTACTCATTTGTAAGTACACCATTATTCATAGCCTGAGAAATTTGGGTGAGCATAGAATCCAGATTTTTCATTCCATCTCCCATATCATTTGGTTTCCCAAGAGGAAAATTGTTTCATTGTCACTTTCAATAACTATTAAAATGGTTCACGTAGGTTCCATCCATTTACTAAAACAAAATGCATTGAGTAAGAAATAATTATCATAATGAGGAACCCTATAATCATGATAAATCACTTATAGGTAGTATTGTTTACGTAAACATCCATCATCATGACTCATTAGGTTTATCCTAGGTTATTCATAGAAAAAATATATTTAAATCCGTTATAATGGTTCTTTAAGAGTTTGTGAATTCCCAAAGCATATCCCCTGGGAGTGTCAAACTATGTTTGAAGCAAGGTCCATTTTCATGTACCATATGACCTCGTGTCTGGTCCAAAACATCTTCTCAGAGTTTTTACTACTATTTAAATATGTTTCAGATAGAAATACACTTGTTACATCAAGATAGAGAAGTATTTCTAGAAAAAAGTCACTCTATAATTTACTATAATCCCATGTCATTTTCCAATAATTTTTTTATCTGTAGTCTTATACCTGGACATTTCCTTACAGTTTTCACTATGGTTTTCTCATCCTAGATTCCAAAGTTTAAATATAACATTTTTTCATACTATCTTTAGTGACCATCACTTTTCAAACAATAAAATTACATAAAATTTTTGGAATACATATAACATTATACAAATATACACCCAAAGACCATAATAATCTAGTTCCTTTGGAAACATGGAAACCCAAAAATGGATATATAAGTGAGCCACATTATCTTCCACTAGGTTCTTATTTACTAGCACCCTTCTTACACATATAAAACATAATACATATATTCATAACACGAGGAAGGAATGAAAAAAAGTGTGAGCTCATATTCTCAGTAAGGTTACACAAGAGAGATATATAAGAATAATCATGAGAATAATGTTCTAATAACATTGACATGAAAATGTATGATCAGACCCTATATATCAATGATCATGTACATGAATAGTGGCATAATGCTTGGCAGTTCAGAAGAAATGAATCATATGGGAATAAATAACATAATATATGAATGAATAACATTGGAAAAAACAGGGAATTTTTTCATACAGATAAGAATATAATATGATTTTGATTGTATCCAAGGAATCAATTCCAAGACCATCTTAACAGCAAGGGTTTACTTTCCATACAATCATGGTTGTCCTTGTTCACTCCTAGGGACATATTTGTAGCACGAGTTCACTCATCCTCCCATATTGGTAGTCATGATTGACTAGAATTTATAACTAGTATTCAAGGATCATCCCTAAGAAAATATAGTTTTATCTCTGGAGATATAAATCATTATCAAATGAATTGGAGTGTGACATTTTTCACACCCATCTCTTAGTTTAATCATACATACATGTTCCCTAAGATCATAAATAACCATATCATATCCAGTTAAATGAAAATTAAATTATAAATAAGTAATCATATAATAATATGTGGAGAAATATAGGTTTCATAATCATTTCATCATAATAATAACATGTTAGAAGAATCGGGTTTCAAGAGCATATAACCCATGAAAGAGAAACAAGTATCATAAACATCATTCCATGAAAACATAATCCATTAAGATAAAGAATATGAATGGAAAAATTGAATAATTTTCCTATAGATTAATGAGTAACACCAGTGGATTTTATATTAGATAGAAACAAATTTTGAATTATCGTTAAAAAAATTATTTACCGAAATATATTTTCTGCCTTGAAAAACACTTTTAAAACATAAATCCATTTTAAAGACTTTCTATTTAAAAATAGATATGAATGGTTATAAAAGAAATAATTTAAAACCACAAAAAATTCAAATCCTTTTTCGATGAAAATTAGATTCAATGATATTTTGAAAACATTTTTGAAAACATTTTTTACAATATAGTTTTTGAATAAAATAGATTTCTGACCAAAGAGAGAGATGATGATATTTTAATTAAAAAATTATCATAAGTACCAAAGTGTGGGAAAATGGTATTAATAAATGAGGAAATAATTGTTAAAAATATATAAAAAAAATGAGTGTTCTTGAGAGATGGATCATGAGTTTTCATTAATTTATGCCGAATCATTAATAATATCAAAAAACTATGAGAGTTTTTTTCAAAAAACTCTTATCACTAGGTAACTTGGGATCATAATATCCATGTAAGAAAATGAAATAAAATGAACCAAAAAATATAATTAATATAATTATATTAATTATATAAAATTTCAAATGGAATTATATACACCTCAAAGAAAATTTTAGGTGTATAACAAAGTGTTTGTCTCAAAGAAGGCAAATTGAGAAAAAACAGTCTTACCGATTTGGTAACTTTGGAAACACAAACATCATGAAAGTAATATCATAAAATAGATATTTTAATACCCATATATTTATTTATATGATACATATAATACATTAATTTAAGATAAAACACCACAAATAATAGGTGAGTGGTGATTAAGACTTATATCTCATAGAAATAAAAGTGAGATGAAATTCCCTTACCCCATGTCTTGATTATCATAGTAGTTATTCAAACCACATATATAATAAATATAATTTTTTTATAAATATTCTATAGAACTATATTATCATATCCAATACCATAGATGGTTTGATTTTGGACTTTATATTACCCACTTGTGAACAATCCCACGTGAATGTTTCATTTCAGGTAATATATGCTCTATACTTCATATGTGTCTAATTTTTTTATATCTTCAATGATTACAATTATATCAGGATTATAGAATTTAAAAAATGATATAAATAAAATTTATATTAATTATACTTTTATTATAAAAATCTATATAATCTATAAGTAATAAAGTGAATACACCGTTCATGGAGACGGTAAGTTTCACGTATGCATGAACGATGTTTCCTTTTTTATTATCGTATTGCAAGAAAGAAAGAAAATGAAATATATTTATATATGTATATGATATCATTATAGTATAGTTATAATTTTTTATATATAAAACATGTTCACTATACCCATCCTTAATACATTCATTCTAGTGAGTGAATGATCACATCCCTTTGAGGGTGTGATAGTTGACACATCCTCAATCAAAATTATTGTATTTACCCCAAATAGAAAGTAAAAATGATATGTATTGTAAAATTAATAAATAGTGATAGATACATAATAAAAATAACATATGACATATATAAACATAGTTTCCATCATAACATCCACCATAAGAAGCGGTATTGGAGAATTGAATAATCATTATTTGATGAGGCGGTAGTTCACCGTGCACGTAAATAATAAGTTTGGTACCTATTAGATGGTGTTGTGTGTAAGTTTATGTATAAAACATATCATAACAACATTATATTATATTTAAGATACTATTTTTTATATAGGAAAGGAATAAATCATGTGGATGGGTGTAGAAAGAATATAAATTGAAGGATCGTGAGAGAAGATGTTGCCTATTAGTCAGGTAACTTGTTTTTTGTTTTTTCCAAAACACTTCCTTGGGTTGCATCCAGACCAAGGTGAGTTTTATATGATGAATTTAAGATTTTTAGAAAGTTTATTGGGAATATATTGTACTAATATCAGTGTTTTGAGAGTTGTGACTAAGAGGGAGTGGTGGTGTCGATTTATGGGAAGGAAAAGGACACGCATGACATTTTTTAAAATAAATTACATATAACAATATTTTGCCTAAAACACATAAAAACCATCCAAACACAATAAAAGATGGTGTATTGTTGAAAGGTTTCTAGAAAATTTGTTTTTTTACATGTTTATATGAGTTTTTGGTTTGTAAAATTCTGGTTTTCTCTAATTAATCTTAATTTAACCTTATTCATTGTAATTAATTTTTCTCGCTTTCACTAATATTTTTGGTCAAAAAAGTTGAATTTATTAGACAATATTGATTATTAGGATTCAAAATATGGAATACATTTTTACAATTATGAACACATAAGTGGAATAAATTAATTTAAAATTAATCTCACAGTCTTGTCGAGAATGTGGGTTTTTAATGTAAATACTTTCAAAAAAATTATATGTTATTATACCCAAGTTCAAAGTGAAAATTGATCAACATTACTTAGATTATACTAATTGATGAAAATAACACTAATTATTATTTAAAACCGATTTAATATATAATTTAACCTGATAAATAAATTAGATGAATAATATGTTTTGTATTAAAATCCGGTAGTTTTCAGTATCCATCCAAAAATGAAGTTTCTCATAAAAATCCCATAAATTGACCCTAATATAATTTTTACAATATAAATTCAAAAACTAAGTTCATTTTATCAACTTAAATTTCATTAATTTTATTATTTTTCACATAATGACATTAAAATTACTTCATTTTAGACAATTATATTTTTAAACATATAAATACTTCAATAAAAATTATATCTTTTATTATAAATATGTTATTATTTATGCAAAAATATATATTTTTTTTAAAAAATAGTTATTAATATTCATATAACTATGTTTATGGATAGTTTATAGTTAACTCATTTAAATAAATATAACCATAAAATGATGTCATGTAGTATCATCACTGTTGTGAGTAACATACACCAAATTAATGTTGCATGTAACATAAATGAAGATGATATTCTGTGTATCATATGCCACGTCAATTTTTTTTGTAATGTTTTATGATTCAGATTCATGTGAAATGAATATATGACATAATAAATTTTAACACATAGATGAAAATTAAATTTATTTTAGAAAAAATAACAACAACAAAAATCGGGGTGTTATAGTATATGTGAGGGTTTTGGGTTGTGGAGTTATTCTCCCTACGTATTGATATATATAATATGGTTCCATTCATGGGTATTATTCCCACATGGTTATTTGATATATGAAATGGTTTCATGTAAAGTAAATAATCACTTCTTTGTTTTGATATATTTTATATGGCTTCACAGAAGGGGGTTTTTCCACCATGGTTGTTAATGTTTATGATATGGTTTTAGGGAGGGCCTCTATTCTCCCAAGGTGAATATATTTATTTTATAGAGTTATCAAGAAATTAGTTATTCCCCTTTGGGGTTAGTGAATAATATTCTACGACACCCCAACCTTTGGTGATGTTGGTATGGTTAATCATACATGACATGGATTGTACCTATGAATATGATCTGTGTTCCATTTTAGTTTTTTATCTATTTACCATGATCATATCTTTTTTTAAATGAATTTTATATTCTGTATTTGTTTAGTATATTACGTTTTATGTCCAACTATGTATTACAGACACTGTAATTGGGTATCCCTAAAACATTGGTTCCCAAGAAAACCTAATGATTATAGGTAGAGGTTGATAAGTTTCTTCTTATTAAATGATTGAGCTTGATTGCCTGGATGAATTTAAGTGGTTGGGACAGGTTGGGAATCCATACCAGGTTGTTATTTTTTTTTGTTTTTTTAGCTCTAGTTGGAATTTTATATTGTCTTCCAATTCCAGATCATATTAGCTACTTCATGGATTATGTGATATTTTTAATAGTTCATTTTATTATAGCAAGTTGTTGATTTTTTATTTTGAGTGGATTGGATAAAATGATTAATTTTATTCTATTGAGGATTGGGAGGAAAATTTTTATTATATTTATATTGTTTTTTGCACTTTGATGAGAGGGTATATTCTCCCATGTTATCACCATATACCATCAAAACTAGTTGGTAACCCTTCGAATATGGGGAGTTTCGCATGAGATCACATGGAATTATGATCTGTTTTAAATAGAGGGGTTAAGTTCAGTATGTTACAGAATCTTAATAATATTGTTTTATTTGTACCTATTTATTAATATAATGACACCACAAGTCATGATCAAGTAAATAATTTCTAAATGTTTCGCTATTACCCAATATAAAGAATATTAAATATACAATAGGTTATCCAAATAAAATATGAAAAATATAATATGAGATGTATCTATACCTCCATTGAAAAATTTTATATTCCTTCCAATATTATAATTCACCCAATAACAAACAATGTTTTTTTAAATTTTATCAATATTTTGAGGGTCTTAAGTAAGAAATTACAAACATGATATTTTTTAAAAACTAACATAAAATAGAAATTTATTCCAATTTCAAAAACAAAATTTATTATTAAAGATGTTTTATAAAAAATAAAATGTAAAACATTTCACATATTCAAAAAAAATCAAGTAGTTCTAAATTCAATATCCAATTCAAGGAAAAAATTTATAAAATATTTCTAAATTGACTCATGTCACCAAATTAAATTCTCTTTTCCAAAATATAGGTAATTTTTAATTTAAAAAAACATAAATCCAGGAACACTATTTTTTTAACAAATATAGTAGAATTAATTTAGGATTAATCAAATTTTTATTCAATGTTACTTTTATGATGCATTATATAATATATAGATATGGTAAGTTCAAATCTATAGGCTCAAATTATTAATATCATTCATCAAAAATAGAAAAACTTAACAAATTCCCATATATCTTTATAATGAATATTCAAAATATAAAATAACCCATATAACATGAAGATTGATCATGGTCATGGTAGATAGGAAATTTTGAAATAGTCCTTCCTTGATTTCATAAACGATATCAACCACTAATAGTATAAATCCAAAATAAAAATCACTTTGAAATAATTTTGTATTGAGATAACATGACTACTTTTAAGGACCCACTATAAAAGTTTTCTTGACTGGGGGTAAACAATGATATGTTAATTATAAAAATAAGTACTTCTCAAAGTTATGTTCCTTATAGATATTTATAAAAAAATCACTTTTAATTTGTGAAAGATGGTAATAAAGTGTTTCTTAACTCGGATAATTAAAATAACTCAATTTGGGGTGAATTTAGGCAATGAATTTATCTTATAAAAACATTTAACCTCACTCATCAATATTTAAATTAATATATCTCTTTTTTTAATATAATTTTACATATAAATTAATAGATTAAAATATAATATGTGAAACAAGATTTTTTTATAATAGTTACATTTTTTATGAGAGACCACATACCTCACTCCCCCAATAACCACTCAAGGGTGTAATTTCATTCAGTTTTTTTACTAAGGTTCTATAAGGTTAATGAAAATAGTTAATACATAGTATGTTATTGAATTTTAATAATATTTCTAACTAGAAACTTTTCTAAAAGACTTATCTTTAAATTTTAACTACATTTAGTCTAAGATGTTTTAAGGTAAGAAATAGGGATTGATATATATTTTTATTAATAAAAGTATCTCATATATGGGTGGAAACTTAACTGAATGGTGATGGATCTTGTTCAGAAGAAAAAATATGTCTCAAAACTGAAAAACTAAAGAGATCCAAAACCACATGTATATCTCCAAGAACACAAAAAAATATGACATTATCCATATTATTTTTACATATTTCAGTCGCACTGTATATAAAACATGAATATTTTTTTAGAAAAAATATCAATTTGTATTGTAACATTTTAGTTGATTATTTATATATTTAATTTTTTTGAAATATCATGATGTATGTTTTTCATTAGAAATAAATAATTTTGTAAAAATATTTTCATAAACATATCCTTAGATATAAGAGTCTTCCTCCCCATTATAATATATTCAATTTCAATAAAAATATCATCAGAAAATATTTCCTATACAATCCAAAATTCATGATTTTTTAACAATTTATTTCAATGTTAACTAATGATATCCAATGTTCCATCTAGTAAGGTATACCATAGTTCAAAAAATATCCCAAGAAACCAAAAAATATTTTTATATAAATAGGTGAACAAACAATTATACTCAGTAGGAAAAGCCAAATTCCCTCGTACACTAGTGGGAAAATCATACTAATACCCTCGTGGGAAAACAAAAAAACTCTTAAAGAACCTAATAGTTTATACGATCCACCCATACCTCACCAAGGCATGCTCACAAAATAATGTAAGTCATGTAATGTAATATAATATGCCCTTCAATATTTGGGTACCCAACACCACTTCCCACTGGTTAGATGCTCATTCCAAATGGTGAACATCCCGATGCTTCCACACAATTACACAATCCCCATTGTCACAACCTACCTGCAAACACCTAGGACACAAGCCACACAACATTATTACCCACAAAAACCTCAACCTCAAACCACATGCAAACCTTTGGATAGAAACACGAGCCTCACACATACCGAACCCTCACATAACCAATACCATAAATATAATATTAAACCCCAAGCCTTTACAAGCCACCTAAAGAGTCTAGAGTGATCAGTGCCTAGAATAAGAATTACAGTAACGTTAGTAACCATCCATCCATCCTCCCAATGGGATGTTCAGAATGACACCCTCCCACATAACAATGGGGATGTTCAGCACATAATTCTCAACATGGGTTGGGAGCATATAGAAAACATATAGAACAACTTGTTTATATATATATTTATAACACCCATCCTATCCTATGTGATTCCAAACATAAAACCAAACCACTAAAAACTTCCCTTACTACTAACCTTGCATGCACATCCACACAACAGCCACAACTAAAACATCAACCCACCCCTTTTTTATTTAACCACTTATCATTCATTATTAAAAGTTCATTTATTTATTTATTTACACCCCTACCTAGGAAAAAACCAAAAACTAAAAAAAAATATAAGGTGAAGAAACCATATCAACCACAACCAAGTTATTAAGGAAAGAGGGTCCAAGGGAAAGCAATCCATTTTAACACCCATTCAAGAAAACAACAGAAAAAAATATAGCTCACAGTCTCACATCATATCCCCTTTTCCTGGACACCCATTCATCCACTTCCAAAAATAATTCTTCTATTGTATACCTCTTAATAATTCATTCACAACTAATCCCAGCAGCCCTGATACATGACCACACCACACCCAACACTCCAATAATCATGAAATCATAAGATAACCCAGTCTTGCAGCCCCACTACCCAACCATTACCAAGATGTAGTCTCATGGTGCAAGAAGTCCATCCATTCCATAATAAATAAATCTATCATCATGAGATACTGAAACACTGCCCATACATACAACATGTAGAAACAACCACCAAACCACAACCTCGATGCATACCACATAATACACCCTTCTAACAGAACTAAACCCTCTATCCACCCCTGTAACAACGAGTATGCTTCCAAATTCCACACCACACAACAAAAACAAATCATAAAACCAAAAATAAAATAGAACACAACCACACCTATCAAATATGGTGTATTCAGAATTGATATAAATTTTTCTTTAAATCCTCTTTGAGAAACAATGGTGATCACACAAGGGTTTTCTTCCGGGGGAATACATTTCATTTAACCATGTATATATGATTAATCAGATTGATATTTTCAATGATTTGGAGAGAAAATCAATAATTAACATGAATAATCAAATGTGAGCAAGAAAATACCACCAACGGCCTTGATTTTCAGAGGGGTTCAACTCATAAAATTCTCATTTACCGATTAAAGATAAAAAAAAATAAGGATATCATCAACATCTCCCCCATCACAATTTATTCCTTCCTATTGATTTCATTAAAAAAAATTTAGTCGTACTCATAATGAAACAAGATTACACCCACCCTACATGATACACAATTTGAAGAGGGATGAATGAAATACCATCTTGGAATAACATGTGATCAACAACTCTTCCTTGCATAAAAAAGAGGGTCGCGTGAGTATGAAGATGAAATCCAAGGGAATGTTGATTGATGGATACCCCAAAACACCTGACTGCATGGGGAATAAATACTCCAGGATTTCTAATAGAATACAGAAACACATAAGGAAAATATGGTATCGGTTTAGAAGGTCCAGATTATATATTAATGGAAGGGAGATGGTTTTGAAGGCCATTAAATTCAGATAATTACCATGACCTTGCGGTCTTAGGATTCAATGGAGGTATCATGTTTTTAGAAGATAAATACCATTTAAGAACATCCCAAAAATAATTAAATATGGAATTAAAATAATATAAAATCAATAAAAGAATCAATGGGGAGGAATTAAAAAAACTAGGAAAAAATGAAAATGAGTCACTGATGGGTGAGTCACCAATACTAACAACATTACCCTAATGGATGAGTCATAGACATCAATCCATCGACACTGACAACAAGTCAACGATGGGTGAGCTACCCACATTGAGGTATCGATAATGATACACCGATGTGACTAACTAATGCCTGACTCACTGACTCCCAAACTCACTGATACTCTGACTCACTTACTCCTTGACTCATCGACGCCCCGGCTCGTTGAAGCCATAAATCACTGACACCTCGACTCATTGACACCCTATGTCATGAACACCAATGCCATGATTCACCGACCTTTATGACCTTAGTCAACCTCACTGATTCCCTAGGTAATCGAAACTGACACCCTTAGTCACCAACACTAATTACCTTTTTCGCCAATGGAAAAACTAGAAATATGGAAAACCCTCTAAGTTAGCAAATAATTCATCCCAAAACACCCCAAAAAATGGGATTTTTACAATGTAACATACCATCATGGTCTAGGCCATTACATCATTCCTCTCTGTTAGTTTGTTCATATGAGGGTGGAATGTAGTAATAAGGAATAACTGAGTACCAAAAGAATGTGTAAATTCCACCTAGACACATGACATAAAAAAGAGATCCTGATCTAAGATGATTGCTCTTGTAACTCCATATAGCTACACTACCTCATACATACACCTCTATGCTCAGGCATCCAATGCACTCGACTCCTTGATCTCTATGAGGTGACCTGATTTCTTCAATCGATCCACTACTACCCAAACAGTATCACATCCTACCAGATACTTAGGTAATCTTGTGAAGAAATCCATAAATATTTCATCCCACTTCAACTTAGGGACATCTAGTTGCTTTATCAAACCACCGGGAACATAGTGCTCAGGCTTAACATGATATCACACTAAATAATTTTCCACACTCTGCCATTGCCCTCTTCATCCTAGGCCACCAGAACTATTCCTTCAATCCTCGTAGCATATTATAAACTCTTGGGTGTACTTCAAGGGGTGATCAATTAATATCACATAGGAATTCCTCATGCATTCCCAATAGGAAAAATAGATTTCCATGGAAAAACATATGATTTTGACCATCCTCTGACCATCCCTCTGGAGCATCACCCTGGTCAAAGCATTCACACAACACCTTCACCTCTGAGTCTCCCCACTAAGGCTTCACTACCTACCACATCATTGAGGACTACACTATCATTTGAAATAGGCACCCTCTAACACAATCTATTCACACATATAAGTGCAAGACAACCAACTCCTTCATAACTTTCCAAGAATCATCAGAATCCCAAACTACCTCATTCTGCCACATCTTGCTCAAGGCATCAGCCACAAAATTTCTCTTTCCTGAGGTTTAGAAGATCTCAAAATCATAATCCTGGAGAAACTCCATCCACCTTTTCTTCCTCAAGTTTGGGTCTCGTTGGGAAAAGATTCTCCTCAAGGTCTTGTGATATGTGAAGTCCAAAAATTTCACTCTAATGAGTTAATGTCTCCACTGCATTAGTGTGAACATGACTATTGCTAGTTTTAAATAATGGGTGGAATACTTTAATTCATAAGGATACAATTTTGTAGACCCATAAAATATCACTCCCCACTTATTCATCATCAAACATCCTAAGACCATATGGGAAGCATCGAAAAACAACTCGAACATCACTCATTCCTTTAGAAACATGATTAGTTGAAAAAATGACAACATCCAATTTAGATAGAAAAGAGATTCCTAAAAAAGCTCACTCCACAAAAATACTTGGCCTTTTCTGGTCATAGCTATCAATGGTGATGTTACTAGTGAGAAACTAAGTACGAATCTCATGTAGTATCATACCATACCAAGGAAGCTATGAACATCTATAAAGTTCTTAGGTTCTTCCCATGAAATGACTGCCTTGGCCTTTGATGAGTTGAATGTTGTACCTTTATAAGATACCACATGTCTAATGAAGTGGACCAATTATGTCCAAAACATTCACTTGGATATATTTTCATAGATTTTGTGGTTCTGAAGGACCACTAGGATAGTCCACATATTCACAGTATGGTCCTCATTTTACTTTGAGTAGATTAGGTTGTCATAGATTAATACGATATCTAGCAGGTCAAGGATCACATGAACGACAGAGTTTATGATCCCCATAAACTCAGCTAGTGTGTTCATAACACTGAATTAGATAACTATGAACTCGATGTTCCCATACATACATTAGAATGTAGTATTTAATATTTCACCATCCTTCACCCTCAACTGGTGTTATCTATACATAATATCGATATTGAATAACCATATTGATTTCCTCAGCTGGTTGAAAAGATCATCTATCCTCAATAGAGGGTAACAATTCTTGACTTTTACCTGATTCAGTCTCTAGTAGTATATGAACAACCTCAATCAACCATATACCTTCTTTACAAACAAGAACAAAGCACGCCAGGGCAATATGCATTATCAGATGAAACCCTTCTTCATTAAATCCTCAATCTAAATACGTAACTACCACAACACAGAAGGCCCCATCAGATAAGGATCCATCAAAATCAGACTAGTAATGGGTTGTATGTCTATTCCAAAATAAACATCATGTAGATACGGTAGAGTCAAAACATCCTTAGGGAAAACATAAAAAAATATCTGAAAACTCTTGGAACTCTTCCATCACTGCATCCATTGATCCCACTGATAGATCGAATTAAATGAAAAGAAGAGACTCCACATGCTGGCTGCCCACATGACAGCTCCTCTCACGAATGAAAGCTACACACTAGCCTTTAACGTTGGAAAAATGTATCTTATTAGGAAGTAGTCAACAACATAATGAACAAAATAACCATTTTATAAAAAAGGATGACATCGTATGGATGAATTAGATGTAAAAAAAAGATCCCCACTGGACTGATGCAGCCCCAATATTAGTCTACATCCCTGAAAAACATCAAACAAGCATGTTTGACAACCAACTGATATACTCAACACTAGGGGAATAAAACGGATCTCTATGTCCAATCCCAGAGCATGAGATAAACCAAGTGAAACAAAGGAGTGTAATGATTCGGAATCAAACAAGTCACAATCAAGAATACAAAAGAAAATGATCATACCTCGAATGATCTTTAGACATGCTGGAACCACTATCTCGGCGCCATGAAACTATTCACACCCTGGTCTTCTGCCCCTTGGCTGTCTAATTCTCCCAGATCATTCCCTGGTCATGGTCTTTGAGGAGCACCCTGAGGTCGGCCTCCTCCTTCACCATCTTCCCATGGTAGAGTAGCTGCCTACAGTCCATGCTGTTAGAATGGATTGGTTGGAAACTAATACTGAGGTGGGGGTTGAACCTTACTACCCCACCATAATAATTTCAAACTAGGAATTGGATTTTAAGGTTCTTGTATCCTCCAAAAGAAAAAAATCTCAGCCCCATGACAGTGGGAGTAGGTTGAGTATAAGAGGGTCGGAACTAAAAATACTAGGGTGGGATCCCTGCAAACTAAAACCTGGATGTTTTAAACACTAGAGACTTGTTTCTAAAGGTGTTCCCCTTTGAAGAAATCCCCTTACTTCACTCTTGAGGCAAGGCTTCTCAAGAGTGAATCTTTTCCACCACTCCATCCTTCTTCTAAACCTCAAAGTATGTCAGTACATTGAATGGAGTAACCGAATACTATATGGAATGTTAGAGTGTCTCCTCAAAATGTATCACCCAATACTCCTCATATTGAATGAGATATAGAAAAATATATATGATATCCTTAATCTTGATCCCCAATCACTCACTAACATACTCCCCTACTAGTGGCAGAGTAACCATTTCCTCTTATCTCCTTTCATAATGGTGGAATGTAATTATTACAAGAAATATTTCTCAAAGTATACCCATGAAACATTAGTCTCCTTCCTCTCCATGAGGTAAATAGTATACCACTGACACACTTCTCCCCTCATCTAGATCACCACTTAAAAGACCCAGCAGTCTTTCTAAGACCTGATCAAGCTAAAAGTTTTCACCAGATCCTCGAGTGCACTCTCTATCTCCATGTAAGAGACATTTCTCTGTTACATTCTCAGAGTACCCCATTGGAAATACCATTGCGTATCCTACAAAATTTAATCCATTACCACTATATTGACCCTCTTTCAGTAAACTGGGTTAGTATACTAAAAATCCAATACTCGTACCACATGTGAGTGAAGTTCGGAAGACATATCTGAAAGGAAAACAAGGTACTCATAAGCCCAGGTTGTATGAAATTTATTAAGGATTCCTTTTACCTGATTATTTTTTTAACATCCCAAAAACACTGAAACAAACAAGAAAACAAGTCATCGTGTTGCATGTACCTATCCTAGTGTCTCTTCCCAACAAGTGATGTATCATCACTTGATCATTTGGTAGGCTCATAGTCCTTGTATCGGATCACGGGGGCCTTAAAATTCCATTTTCTAGACGGTATTCCCTAACATATGTCATGAACCACGAACAGCTAACACTGTTTCCCTATTACCCATGCAATCCTTACAGTTCATAACTCAAGAAACTATCATATATCTCACCTGTCACCTCTGTTAACATTTTGACATAACCTGCATTCTTTGAGATGAGGGAAGGGATAGAAATATGCTCATTCCTTCCTTCCTCAAGATGAAGGAGAGATAATGAACACCGAGTCCCACCTCCAATTGGCCCCAAGGTGGTGACCAGCACCAAGGGTAAAGAAATCTCACAAAAACGGTAGAAATTTCCTTTTATTATAGTAACCACGATCGAGAGATAAGATGTAACCACCTAAAATAACTCCAAGAAAAATATATATTAAGTAAGAAAAATCCATTCGGTACGCATGCTTAAGTAAAACTATTAGAAATACAAATAATACTCCAAGTAGGTTCCAAAATAAAACTATGCAATGATGCAGCAACCACTGCCAACATCCATGTTTTTAAAGTCCAACATGGTCTATGAAATATATTTTAAAACATGAAAATAGTTATATATATTTGTTGAACATTTAAGTATGCCCTGTAGGAAAATCCAATGTCACTCGTGCACAAGTGGGAGAAGCATACTAATGCCCTCGTGAAAAAATATACAAAACTCTAAAAGCACTTAATAGGGTATACTATCCACCCCAACCTCACCAAGGCTTTCTCACAAAATAACACAAGTCAAATAATATAATATAATAAACACATCAATATTTTGGTACCACACACCACTTCCTACTAGTTTACTGGTAATACCAAATGATGAACACATTGATGATACAACTCTCTTCCATAATCCCCACTATCACAACCTTCCCACACACACCTCAGCCACAAACCACAGCATGTTCATCCCTGCAGACACCGGTTCCTCAAAACACATTGCAATCCTTCCCGCAGACACCTGGGCCTCACACATACCATATCCACTCATGGACTATATCATAAGTCAGGTATTAAACCTCATATCATTATAAACAACCTAAATAATCTTGGGAGATAAATTCCTAGAAGAGATAGTAGGGTAAAGTCTATAACCAACCATACAGCCTCCCACCAAGATGTTGGGAAAGAAACACAACCTAATAATAACAGGGGTGTTCGACACATAGTTCTCAACACACGTGGGTGGGTATAGAAATAATAAGGAAAAAAATGTTTATATAAACATATATATGTAAAACACTCAACTCATCTGATGGGATTGTAAACATACAACCAGAACACTCATAACTACCCTTGCTGCTAACCTTACATGCACAACCACACTACAGCCACAACTAAAACATCAACCCATCCGTTTTTATTTAACCACTTATCAGTATTTATTGTAATTTTATTTATTTCCATCCCTACCTAGGAAACTACCAAACACAGAAAATAATATATGGTGAAGAAACCATACAAATCACTACCAAGTCAACAATTAAAGAGGGGACAAGGTAAATGAATCATTTTAACACACATTCATAAATAAAAAACAACCAAATCACTATCCCACCACATATCTCCATTCCCTATATACCCGTTCATCCATTTCCAACTATCGTTCATCAAATTTATCCCCCACAATAATTCTCTGATAACTAAAACTATCAGCCCTCTTACACAACAACACCACAACCAGCACACCGATAAACATGAAATCATGTTACAACCAAGTCTTGTAGCCCTACTACCCAACCACGACCCAGATGCAGTCCCACTATAACACAAATTCAACATATTCCATAATAAATCAATCTATAAACCTTATATACTATCACACCACCCAATATACAATACCCACATCAAACACCGTTGAACCACATCCCTACTGTACAGCTCATACCACACCCTTCTCATAGAACTAACCCTTATATCCACCCATATAACCACAACTTTGCTTCCAAAAACATCAACACACAACCCACACACATCATAAAGCCCATGAAAACACATCACAAAACCACACCAATATAATAGGGTGTATTTATATTTGAGAGGCACTGCTCATTAAATATGCTATAATAAACATTAGTGATCACAAAAGGGTTTTTATCCTGGGGAGTCCATTTCATTTAAACTGGTATACATGATTAATCAGAATGATATTTTCAAAAATTTCAAGAGATAATCAATAATAAACATAAAGTGTCAAAGGTTCATATGAAAATACCACCAACGAACGTGATTTTAAGATGGGTGCAACTCATAAAATTATTATTAACAAATCAAATATAATAGATAAAATAAGGTGATAAACAACATCTACCCCATACCCATTTATTCCATCCTATTGTTTTATTTAAATGGGTTTAATCCATATTCACAAATAAATAAAAGTACCCCCACCATGCATGATACACAGTTTAAAGAGATACGAAGGAAATCCCAACATGGAATACCTGGAAATCAAAAACTCTTCCATGCATCAAAATGGAGGGTCGCGCAATCAACATGAACGAATCCAAGGAAAATTCGATCGATGGATACAGAACCAGACTAAAATCCATGGGGAGGAAATGATCTAGAATGGCCAAGGGAAAACATATACATTTGAAGAAAAACATATCATGGTTCAGAAGGGCCAAATAATATATTAATGGAAGGGAGATCGTTTCATAGGCCGTTAAAGTTGTTTTGTATCCAAGACCCTGAATTTTTTTAGATTCAATAGAAGATTTAGATTTTTAGAACACAAATACCATTTAAAACAGCCCAAAAATCAATAAATTTGTTATTTAATTCATTTAACATCCATGAAATCATCAAATGGGTGGAAATAGAATAACTAGGAAAACTAGAAATGGGTCGCTGATGGGAGAGTCATCGACCCCGAAAGCGAGTCACAGATGGGTGAGCCACTGATGACAAGCCACCGACAACGGCATCGAGTCACTACTGGAAGAGCTATCGATGATAAGCTACCGACGTTGATCTACCAATACCAAGAGACCAATGCTTAGCTGCCTAAATTGATCCCCAAACATGTACAACTAATTCCTGACTCACCAAATCCCTAACTCACGGATGCCCCTTACTCACCGATGCACCGACTCCCCGACGCCCTGGCTAACCAACACCCCAGCTCATCGAAGCCCGAAATCCCCGATGCCCTAAGTCACTGAAACCATGGCCATATGTCACTGACTCCTACTCCTTGAGTCACCGACACTAATTCCCTCAGTCCCTGACAATGATTCCCTAAGTCACAGACATCGATAATCTAAGTCACCAATGAAAAAACATTAAATTTGGAATACTCTTTCAAAGAGCCACTAATGCCTCCCAAAATCCCCAAACACTATTTTTTGAAAATGTAATGCACCATCGAGGTTTGTTCTATTAAAGATCATGATATTATATCCTCTTATAATAAAAATGAATTAGATACTAATTATCTTTTAAGGCTTTGTAATAAAGCATAAATGAAGTAATCTATCTTACTTATTAGATTTCATCCATAATCTATAGCATGAGTTATTATCCGTATAAAGTTAGCATATTCATTGGTAATATTTTCATTATTATTTTGACATGGAATGGGGAATTTTTTTACCATATTATCTTGTTTATATTAACGAAATTAATTCTAATTGAATATATAATTGAAAGTATTCTACTCTAGACTATCTATTTTCTATTCCTTATTAGATTTTTATATTAATGGCCACAATTAATCAACATCTCCTTTATGATGATATACTTAGATGATAATTGTAACGACCCAAAGTATTTAAATAGAAAATACCCTTCTTATATCTATGTCATATAAACACAAAATAATGAACTACTAAGTGATAAGTGACCTTTAAACATAATTTTGTCACCCCTATGTTTGGAATTTTAAAAATCCAACATACACGGTTGTGTTCAGGATAGTTTTTGGAGTCTAATGAAACAAAATTTTTTTTTGGTGAATAGTAACCTACCCTTATGAATAGTAACCTACCCTTATGAATACTAATATTACCCTTATGAATAATAAATAAGAGTAATATTACCTATGAATAATAAGATAAAATTTAGACATAATAGAAAGTGATAATTTGACCTTATTAAACGTTTTTGGTATTTTATAAGTAATAAATAATTAATTATAATCAATTAATTGATTTAAATGACTATTTATTTTCCTGAAATATATTCATAAATTATTGAATCAATGTCTAATTGTTTTTATATAATTTTATAAGACCCTACGTAATTTTTTAAAGAACTATAAAATCAGTTTTAATATTAAAACTATTTTTTATGTAAATTATGATTTTAATTAAATATTAAATTAATAATATTTAGAAAATTATTTTTGAAAAATGGACTTCATTTTTGGATTCTACACATTGAAAAATGGTTGGGGTAAATTTTTGAGATTTTTCTGAGATACTTGAATTTTTTGTGAATACTAGAATACATTAATTCACCATATAAATACATTTTAATTAAAACCCACTATTCCTAACATCACAAGTGATGTAAGCACCCAAATTACGAAATCACATGACTTATTTACTATTATTAGTCATCCATGACTCACTATTCCTTGTCTTAGGTGAAATTAATAAACTAATCAATTTTATATCAAGGAAAACCCACTCCCCTCCACTATAAAAGCCACCCTTCACTCCCTCTTTTCATCACACCTCTCAAGCTACAAGCCTTCTCTAAATTCTTCCCAAACACATTCCCTAGCTCATCCCCACGTCCAAAAGCTTCTGGTCTCATCAAAAGACCAAGCCTAGCTTCATTAAAGAGGATCTCAAGAGGAGGATTCTAAAGGTAATTTCTCTCTCTCTTCTCCTTTAATTTCCTTTCAAGTTCAAGTTCCTTTCTTGATATCTCTCTATCTATCTTCATCAAAATTGTTCTGTAAATCCATTATTATATATATAATATTATATTATGATTCTAATGTTATATTATATCACCCCACACCCTTTCCCTCTTCCATTTATTTTATTAAAGAGAACGTTGTTCTTGAGGTGTTAAATTTATCACCTTCAAAAATGACATTTTCTCTTCTTCCATTTCTACCTTCAATCTGGTCATGAAACCATTTTATGGTTGAACCAGAATATTCTATATGTATTATGATCTATTTTAAGTTCTGTAAATAACCTATGGCCTTATTACTAAGTTAAATGTTAAAAAAAGTTCGTTGTGATCCAAAAACCGCCCAAATTAACCCAAATAACCATCATTAAATTTTTATCTAATGATTCGTCCACTTGGATCTAATATAATTCACTATAAAATTATTAAAGCTACTATAATATCATTAATAACATGTGGTATCAGTTCTGGATGTTTACCCATGATCTACCCAAACATCAATTTAAGAATACAAGTGGACCGCTGAAGAAAACCATAAAAACGAACATCCTCGAACAATGTTTTTAAACTCTATAAGTCATCCAAAGGAACATAACATGAAATAATGAAACCAGAATGAATCCTATTAATGTATAAAAGGATTTTTAATTTCTAATTAATTAATATAATGTCATTATATAGTAAATTGAAGAGAATGAGGCATTCTAGTACAAGGTAAATGGAAATCTCACACCCAATTTTCTTCCTTCGGGTTCTCCCTCTTTCACTGAATTTTTGATATGGTTACTCATCAAAGATCATTTGTTCATCATTTCCTTTACTTTTATGTCATATACATGTTTTTCACTGGTTTTTATGTCCATCAAAATGTTTTCCAAAAGAACTCTTATTTAAAGATCTCACCTTTTACCACTCATTCAAGGTTGATGGATCTTGTATCAAGTATGTTTTTCCCTCATTATTTTGGGAAAACAAAGCTTATGAATGTGTTATTATGAGATGAAACCCATTCCTTTCCATGGGTTATTTATGTACATGTTTTATATGTGTTCTATGTGGAAATCATGATAATGATAATGTTAGGATGTGACGGGTGCACCCAGAATTATATAGCGCAATATGAATGTTCAAATGTGACGGGTGCGCCCGGAATTATACAGTGCTCCAATGCATTGGGTAAAGTAATGAATCTCATGAGTAAATGTGAAATGATGTATGAACATGATTATATATTTTTTCACAAGTATGTGTGGTAGTTAACCACTAAGACATGATGTTTCATATTTATGCATTGCCACATTTCAAGTTTATCGTTTATGCTCCTCCCATGTTCATGACCTTTTTCCTATGTCAAGATTATGCTAACCCCATGATGTATTGTTATTATCTATCCTCTTACTGGGCTTTTAGATCACCCCTTTTTATTTATATCCTCATGTGGCTACATGTACTAAGGAGAGGACAAGTGCCAATAAGAAGCAATAGAAGAAGAAATTAAATGAATGTTTATGCTTAAAGTTGTATTTGTTATGTATGGTCCTAGTTTTCCCAAGACACTAAACCACTAGATCCTCCATGTGTAATACGATTGTGTTGTTTATCTTTAAAATGATGTAATAGTAATGTAATAAAATGCCAGGTCGCTATAGTTGGTATCAGAGGAAAGGTTTAGTTAATTTGGGAATTAGGATTAGTAAACCCTAGAGAAAACCTCTAGCATGAGAATAAGTACAAATATGTACACAAGAATATTTACCTAGGGATCCCATACGTTATGTTTTTGGTATAATTGTTTAAATGAATAAGTTATTCATGACTTGTTTACATATGTTTTGTTCTAACCTTATCTATTATAGAAAATGGTGGGAACCAGGAGAAATCAGGCCGACGACTCTTGCGAGGGCCAACACAACGATTGCCCGAACGACATCCCCAATGATTTTGGAGGTGGAGTTCAAAACATCATGGAAATGCTTAACCAATTATCTCGGGTTATGAATAATAACCATAATAATTGGGAACGCCCTCCTTCACCAAAGAGGGAGCAGCTTTCTATCGAATGTTTTATACAACAACGGCCACCGACGTTTTGTGGATCTTCTGATCCACTAGTTGTGGAACAGTGGGTCAACTCCATGGAGAATATATTTTCTATTCTTCACTGTTCCGAGATGTAGAAGGTGACTCTATCCGTTTATCATCTAGATGGAGAAGCTAATAAATGGTGGGATTTGATTAAGAACACCAAGCCAAAGGAGGAAATTAAAGAGATGGAATAGGAAGATATTAAGATAATGTTTCTTAATAAGTAATTCCCACGAACTCTTCACTTGAATATGGAGAGAGAATTCATAGAGTTCAAACAAAAATAAGGGGAATCTGTCACAACCTATGAAGAAAATTTCACAAGGCTCACAAGGTATGCTTCGGGTTTTGTTTTCAACAGTGATAGCAAAATAGATAGATTCTTTAGTGGATTAAAACCACATCTTTGAAAGGCTCTTCCAATTCGAGACTTTGGGAGTTATGAAGAAGTTGTTCGGTGTGCTCCCAAAGTGGAGATGGAGTTTGTAGAATGGTCCCATGGCTATGGTGATAATAAAAGAAAGATAGAGTTTCAAGCTGGTGGATCTAGTGATAAAGATGGGAAAAAAACACAACGACCCACATGCCAAAAATGTGGGAAGTTGCATCATGGGAACTGCCTCAAAGGTACGGCGAAATTATTTAAGTGTGGGAAAGAAGGACACCAAGCTCACGAGTGTCGAAAAGACATCAAAGGGAAGGATAATGTAGCCGATGAAAGGAGAGAACCACTCGTGGTTCAATGCTACAACTGTAGGGAGCTAGGGCACTATTCAAACCAGTGCACTAATCCTCGACCTCTCGAGGGTAATCAGCGCCAACTCCCTCCAAAGACAAAGGAACAAGGGAAGGCTTATTCCATCACTACTACGGAGGTGGAACATGATAATGAAGTCATACAAGGTACACTACCTATTCACCGAATAATGGAAAAAGTCTTATTTGATTCTGGTTCTACGCATTCCTTTATATCTTGCCTGTTTTCTAGAACTATAGAATCGAAGCCCCGAAACCTTGAAGTAGAGATATCTGTAAAAACACCAAGTGGTGCAATCATTGCAACCCAACTGTTTGATTCTTCTCCTTTTGATGTATGTGGGAAGATTCATCTGGAAAATCTTGTAATACTTCCCTTGGTGGAATTCGATGCTATAATGGGAATGGATTGGCTCTCTTTATATAGAGCACATATCAACTGTCGGGAAAAGGAAATATATTTTCATATTCCGAACCATCCCATGATTCTCTACAAATTCAAGGAAGATCCTGAATATCCTTTGAAAAATACTTCAATGGTGTGGGTGATGATTCCCTATGAAGAAGCATACCTCGCCCAAATGTTTCAGTCAAAGGAAAGTTCCATCCTTGAGGAAATGCCCATCGTAAGGGAATACGACGATGTATTTCCCGAAGAGTTACCCTGAATTCCCCCGGATAGTGAGGTAGAGTTCTCCATTGAACTCATACC
Source organism: Viscum album (assembly GCA_963277665.1). Lineage (NCBI taxonomy): Eukaryota > Viridiplantae > Streptophyta > Magnoliopsida > Santalales > Viscaceae > Viscum > Viscum album. The sequence goes on from OY728137.1 coordinate 1,024,711,536, forward strand.
CGGAGCTACTCCGGTCTCGAAGTGCCCCTATAGGATGGTTCATATCGAACTGGAGGAGTTAATGAAGCAGCTGCAAGAGCATCTGGACAAAGGGTTCATACGCCCTAGTGCATCACCTTGGGGTGAGCCAGTACTCTTTGTGAAGAAGAAGGATGGTTCCATGCGGCTATGTATCGATTATCGGGAACTCAACAGGATCACCATAAAGAACAAGTATCCTCTCCCAAGGATTTATGACTTGTTCGATCTGTTAAGAGGATCTCAATACGTCTCAAAGGAGGATCTTCGTTCTGGATATCATCATGTAAAGGTGATGAAGGAAGATATTCAGAAGACTTCCTTACGTACAAGGTATGGGAACTATGTGTTTTTAGTGATTCCCTTTGGACTTGCTAATTCCCTTACAATATTCATGGATTTTATGAATGGAGTCTTTAGACATTACCTCGACAAATTTGTGGTAGTGTTTATTGATGATATTCTCATCTACTCCAATAACAAGGAGGAACATGAAGAACATCTAAGACTTGTGTTGGCGACATTGAGAAAGGAGAATTTGTACGCCAAGTTCAGCAAGAGTGACTTTTGGATGAATCAAGTCACATTCTTGGGACATGTGATCACAAGTGAGGGAATTTCTGTGGACCCTTCAAAGACAAACACGATTGAAGAATGGCCCAGGCCCTCTACTGTCACAGAAATCCGTCGTTTTCTTGGATTAGTTGGGTACTATCGATGTTCTGTGAGAAACTTCTCATGATGTTCAATCCCACTAACTAAGATAACAAGGATATGGGTAAAGTATATCTGGATGGATGAATGTGAGGGAAGCTTCAAGGAGCTAAAGAGAAGGTTGATCACTGCACCTGTACTCACACTACCGAAAAGTGGAGAATGTTCTGTGATATACAACAATGCTTCACAGAAAGTCTTGGGTTGTGTACTCATGCAAAATGATAATGTGATAGCCTACGCCTCACAACAGTTGAAGATCCATGAGCAGAACTACCCGACGCATGATGTAGAGTTGGCAGCTGTGATTTTTGCCTTGAAAAACTGGCGGTACTACCTTTATGGTGAGAAGTGTGAAATATACACCGACAACAAGAGCCTAAAGTATATATTCACACAAAAGGAGCTCAACATGCGTCAAAGGAGATGGTTAGAGCTAATCAAGGATTATGATTGCTCTATTCACTATCATCCAGGAACGGAGAACAAGGTAGCTGATGCTCTAAGCAGGAAAGAACCTGCTACTCTATCCATGTTGAGGATTGAGAAAGACCCTATCTTCTTGGATATGCAAAGGATGGATTTGGGAATCGTAAGGGTTTCGGATACATCCTACCTTTCCCAAATGATTGTGCAACCATCCATCCCACAGAAGATTAAGGAAGCACAAAGGGATGATGTAAGGATACAAAAGAGGGTGAATGCAGTAAAGGAAGGGAAGCTGCAAGAGTTCCATATTGACGATGATGGTGTGATTCAGTTTGGAACGCGGATTTGTGTGCCTTCATCACCTGGGATAATGAAGAAGCTATTGGATAATGCACATAGCTCAAATTTCTCTATTCATCCTGGAAGTACCAAGATGTATCGTAATCTCCGAGAACACTTCTGGTGGGACAACATGAAGAAGGAGATTGCGGAATATATATCAAGGTGCTTGGTATGTCAGCAAGTTAAAGCTGAGTGGAAAAAGTCCAATGGTGTGATGCAACCATTGCCTATACCCATGTGCAAATGGGAAAATGTTACTATGGACTTTGTCACGGGTCTCCCGAAAACGTCAAGATGAAATAATGCGATATGGGTTGTGGTTGATCGACTCACCAAGATTTCCCATTTTATCACTATTTGGGAAGACCTCTCACTTTAACAACTTGCAAAGATATATATGAAGGAAGTAGTGAGATTTCACGGTGTTCCACTCTCGATTTTCTCTGACTGTGATCCAAGGTTCACATCTAAATTCTGGAGGATCCTTCAACATGCTTTGAGTACTGAATTAAATTTCAGCACGACCTATCACCCCCAAACTGATGGCCAGTCTGAAAGGACTATTTAGACACTCGAAGATATGCTAAGATCATGCTCTCTAGAATTCAAAGGTGGATGGGATCAACACCTTCCATTGGTTGAGTTCTCATACAACAATAGCTTCCACTCGAGTATTCAGATGGCTTCGTATGAATCTCTTTATGGGAAGCGATGTAGAACTCCAACCTGTTGGGATGAAGTTGGAGAAAGAAAGCTACTTGGACCCGATCTTGTGCAGGAGATGACCGAGAAGGTTAAAGTTATCCAGAAACACATCAAAGCTGCTCAAATTCGGAAAAAGAACTATGCTGAAAATCGTCGAAGGGACTTGGAGTTCGACGTTGGAGATAAAGTCTTCCTTCGAATATCTCTATGGAAGAGAGTCATGAGATTTGGGAAGAAATGGAAGTTGTGCCCAAGGTACATTGGCCCCTTTGAGATCCTTGATCGTATAGGAGCCGTGGCCTATCGTCTGGCACTTCCACCGAATATGGCTCAAGTTCATGATGTGTTTCATGTATCACTACTGTGGAAGTAAATACCAGACCCCTCAAATGTACTAAACTCAGAGGTGGTACAGCTGGATGATGATCTCTCCTATGAGGAGAAGATGGTAAAAATTTTGGACCGAAGTGATAAGGTTCTAAACAACAAGACAACCCACCTTGTCAAAGTGTTGTGGAGAACCATAAGTTTTAGGAAGCAACTTGGGATCAGAAGAGGCAATGAAGGAGAAGTACCCACACCTGTTTTTGTAAAGTAAAATTTCGGGGGAGAAATTTCTTAAGGGAGGAAAAATGTAACGACCCAATGTATTTCAATAGAAAATTCCCTTCTTATATCTATGTCATAAAAACACAAAATAATGAACTACTAAGTGATAAGCTACTTTTAAAAATAATTTTGTCACCACTATGTTTGGAATTTTAAAAATCCAACATACACGGTTGTGTTCAAGATAGTTTTTGGAGTCTAATGAAACAAAAATAATTTTTGGTGAATAGTAACCTACCCTTATGAATAGTAACCTACCCTTATGAATAGTAATATGACCCTTATGAATAGTAAATAAGAGTAACATTACCTATGAATAATAAGATAAACTTTAGACATCATAGAAAGTGATAATTTGACCTTAGTAAACGTTTTTTGTATTTTATAAGTAATAAATAAGTAATTATAATTAATTAATTGATTTAAATGAATATTTATTTTCCTGAAATATATTAATAAATTATTCAATCAATGTCTAATAGTTTTTAGATAATTTTATAAGACCATACGTAATTTTTGAAAGAACTATCAAATCAGTATTAATCTTAAAACTATTTTTTTATGTAAATTATGATTTTAATTAAATATTAAATTAATAATATTTAGAAAATTATTTTTGAAAAATGGACTTCATTTTTTGATTCTACACATCGAAAAATGGTTGGGGTAAATTTTTGGGATTTTTCTGAGATACATGAATTTTTTGTGAATAGTAGAATACATTAATTCACCATATAAATACATTTTAATTAAAACCCACTATTCCTGACATCACAAGTAATGTAAGCACCCAAATTCCGAACTCACATTCTTTTTTTACTATTCTTAGTCATCCATGACTCACTATTCCTTGTCTTTGGTGAAATTAAAAAACTAATCAATTTTATATCAAGGAAACCCCACTCCCCTCTACTATAAAAGCCACCCTTCACTCCCTCTTTTCATCACACCTCTCAAGCTCCAATCCTTCTCTAAATTCTTCCCAAACACCTTCCCTAGCTCATCCCCCACGTCCAAAATCTGCTGGTCTCATCAAAAGACCAATCCTAGCTTCTTTAAAGAGGTTCTCAAGAGGAGGATTCTAAAGGTAATTTCTCTCTCTCTTCTCCTTTGATTTCCTTTCAAGTTCAAGTTCCTTTCTTGATCTCTATCTATCTATATTCATCAAAATTGTTCTGTAAATCCAGTATTATATATATACTGTAATATTATGATTCTAATTTTATATTATATCACCCCACACCCTTTCCCTCTTCCATTTATTTTATTAAAGAGAACGTTGTTCATGTGGTGTTAAATTTATCACCTTCAAAAACGACATGTTCTCTTCTTCCATTTCTACCTTCAATCAGGTCATGAAACCATTTTATGGTCGAACCAGAATATTTTATATGTATTATGATTTATTTTATGTTCTGGAAATAACCTATGGACTCATTAATAAGTTAAATGTTAAAATAAGATCGTTGTGATCCAAAAACCGCCCAAATTAACCCAAATAACCAACATTAAATTTTTATCTAATGATTCGTCCACTTGGATCTAATATAATTAACTATAAAATTATTAAAGCTACTATAATATCATTAATAACATGTGGTATCAGTTCTGTATGTTTACCCATGATCTACCCAAACATCAATTTAAGAATTCAAGTGGACCGCTCAAGAAAACCGTAAAAACAAACATCCCCGAACAATGTTTTTAAACTCTATAAGTCATCAAAAGGAACATAATATGAAATAATGAAACCATAATAAACCCTATTAATGTATAGAGGGTTTTTTAATTTCTAATTAATTAATATAATGTCATTATACAGGACATTAAAGAGAAGGAGTCATTCGAGTACAAGGTAAAGGGATATCTCAAACCCAATTTTCTTCCTTCGGGTTCTCCCTCTTTCACTCCATTTTTGATATGGTTACTCCTCAAAGATAATTTTTTCATGATTTACATTACTTTTCTGGGATATAAATGTTTGTAACTGGTTTTTGTGTCCATCAAAATGTTTTCCAAAAGAACTCTTCTTTCAAGATCTCACCTTTTACCTCTCATTCAAGGTTGATGGTTCTTGTATCAAGTATGTTGTTCCCTCTTTCTTTTGGGAATCCAATGCTTATGAATGTGTTATTATGAGATGAAACCCATTACTTTCCATGGGTTATTTATTTACATGTTTTATATGTGTTCTATGTGGAAATCATGATAATGATAATGTTATGATGTGACGGGTGCACCCAGAATTATATAGCGCAATATGAATGTTCAAATGTGACGGGTGCGCCTGGAATTATACAGCGCTCCAATGCATTGGGTAAAGTAATGAATCTCATGAGTAAATGTGAAATGATGTGTGAACATGATTCTAGATTTTTTCACAAGTATGTGTGGTAGTTAACCACTAAGACATCATGCTTCATTTTTATGCATTGCCACATTTCTCGTTTATCGTTTATGCTCCTCTCATGTTCATGATCTTTTTCCTATGTCATGATTATGATCATCCCATGATGTATTGTTATTATCTATACTCTTACTGGGATTTTAGATCACCCCTTTTTATGTATATCCTCAGGTGGCTACATGTACTGAGGAGAGGACAAGTGCCAATAAGAAGCAATAGAAGAAGAAATTAAATGAATGTTTATGCTTAAAGTTGTATTTTTTATGTATGGTCCTAGTTTTCCAAAGACACTAACCCTCTAGATCCTCCATCTGTAATACTATTGTGTTATTTATCTTTAAAATTATGTAATAGTAATGTATGAAAATTCCGGGTTGCTATAATAACTTTATCTCTTTCCATACTGCCCATTGGGAGAAACATCTTCTCTATAGAATATACCCTTTTCATAGATACTAGTTGTTTAATATTATCATTTAATGATGGGGGATACTTTCTCTTAAAGTAGACCCACATTGTTTTACCATGTTATGGTTTTATAGGTTTCTCTATATAAGAATGATTTTTGTTCATGTCCAGTGTAAAATGGCCTAATGTTTTTATAACTTCTTCAGCTCCAAATCCAATTGTATTATAATTCCTATTAGGTAAATATATATTAATATTACATTCATTGATACAGTTTTCATTTATTCCAATATTTTCTATTTCATAATAGTGGAATATATTCAATTACCTCGTAACATTATGATTTTCAAATCATAGTGTAATATTTTAAACCTAGTCTACTATTTGACATTATAGGAAAATTTATAAAATTATAATATTAGAATCATAATATTAGTACCTATTTGAATATATAAAAAATAAAATAATATTTTTCAAATCATTTATATTGTTCTTTAATAGTATGTGAATCAACCGAATAACATCCCACAAGAATTTCTATCTAGGATAGAAAACATGGGGCCACTCATCATGCATTGAGTAAAAATTGAGTTGATTCTCAACCAACCTTTTTTAGGGTTTTCCCCTCTAGGTTCCTCGGTCCAAAACTACATCCAAATTATTGTATAAAAATATATATTTCATTTATGGGAAACCAAACATTCACTACCATAGAAAAATTTCATTCAATTAACTTTTACATAGGAGTATGTGTATAGTATGTCATCAGGTTATGTTTTGAATAATATGTTATCCTAAATCTAGTTCATAATAATTATAATAATCTTCCATTTATAATAAATTTAAAAACCTAAAGAAATTTTCCATGATTTGTTCGTTATCTTTTTAAATTGGAATAAGATAAAAGAGATCAAATCCAAAGTTATAAAATAGATTAAATGTCTTGGATATTATATGAATACATGAATGTAACATTTCATTAAAAGACATATATTATGACATAAAACTATAAGGATAACCTTATTATTTCTTATAGTACATACATAAAATACTTTGTATATATCTTCTTATTTTACTAAGTAATGTTAAAAGTAATAAAGGGTGAGATAAATTTCCTAGTATGGGAAATCAAACAATAGAAGTTATCCCATAAGAAATAAAGTATAAATATTATTAAAGAGATAAAAGATAATAAAAAATTATATATAAATAATATCATCAAATTTAATTCTTAAGATGGATGGAATATTAACATAAATAATAACATAAGTAATAAATTCTAGTTTAATAGTGATAAATTTAATAAGGTCAAACATTAAGATCATACCATCAAGGCCTCATGAAAGACTGCATACATAAACAGGTAAGGTGTTCCCCAAAATACCTAAAATAGTTTGTTTCATAAGAAATATTGATGTATGTAGAGGATATTAAGGTCATATACCATAACCTTTTAATTATAATCCATTCATCGCATGAAATAAAAGAATAAAAATTCATTATATAACCAAAATAATCATTCATATTGAAAAAAACTAGTATAATAAATTTTAATATCTTACCCAATCAATAAATAGAACTACATGATAATAATTCATCAAAAGAAACATGGTTTATGGTACCATTATACATTTTCCCAGATAAATCATAAGAAAAATTAAAGTATGTTTACATTAAAAAAATTCCTTTAAAAAAATTTAATACTTTATTTGAAAACATGTGAAAATAAAATTTTACATTGAGAAAACTTTCAATAAAAAACTATAGAATTTTGAGGTGATTATTTTCATTATGAAAATTAATAGAATATTTTAATTTATGTTTTAAATAAATTAATAGTCATTTAAAAGGGAAAATTATTTATTAAATGTAAAAAAATGTTTTCTTTAAAACTTTTTGTCAAAATTAAAAACTACCTCATTCAAGAATTTTAAAACAAGTTTCCTTTTATGAAATTATAAATAAAATAAAATATGTGTTTGAATGAATTTAAATTATACATTTATCATAGAAATGAAAATTATTGAAGAAATTATGAATCATGGACATTGATGAAGAATTTCTTCAACTACAATAGAAATAAGGTTATATTTTTGATTAAAATATTATATATTTTACTTTGTATAAAAGGGATAAAAATCAAAGTAAAAAATTTAAACTACATTGTAAATAAAAGGAGTGAACAATATGTGGATTTTAAAATATCAATAAAATATAAATTATTTCAACATAAATTTAGACATAAAAAATACCTAATAAAAATTGGTTATAGAATAAACCCTTTCTTAGAACATATATATGGTCAAATATATTATATCCTATATAAAAATAAAAATAAATTTATTGTATAGTTTATTAAGAACTAATTCCATATATATTTAAATTTTTAGGCCCTTTTATAATAATTTTTCATCTATTCATTTAAATGTTCTTCATTATGTTAACCAATTTAGTTTGTTCAGTCTATTTCTTCAAAATTAATTTTGTATGATGATAGTGGTTAAAGGTGTTATGAGAGGGATATATTATCTCTATAATTTTGAGAATTTTTTAATATCCTGGACCTGAACAACAACCTAAATAGTGCTAAATGTGTCGGGTGTTACTACCTTCGTTACACCTCCCCGAATTTCAAAGGCTACCAACTAACAGCAAGGGTCTAGTAGGTATTGTGGAGAGGCTATACCAGTTCAGAGGATAATAATGGTACTAGTCCATGAAATAATATATTACATGCAATAGAAACAAATGAATTAGTTGAATCAAACCAGACCCGCAGAGCAGAATCACAATCAATAGCCAATAAACAATGGAAGAAAAGTAGAAAGAACAACAAAGAAGGTAAACACAATATCGTAATGAAACCACTTGTAACAACTAATAGAATATACTAGTTATGCATCCATAGAAACTGAAGATATAAAAAGGTTATACAATGTCTAACCAATAGTATCTACAATAAGAAAGTTATGCATACTGATACCATTGACAAAGAAAATCAAATTAAAATCCATATAAGCATGGCCTAATGGTCCAAACCATCTCCATGTAATAGAAAATACAATCCTACTCTTGAAGTTGATCTCATTCTTTCACATAAATCCATAAATTCTATATAGTCCTGAAGGGCCTGTGCAGGGTGTGAGATGAATCTTAGTAGGGTACCTCCCAATGATGCATACATAATATAAGTTTATAAGTAGGCATGTATTTATAAGGAAAGAAGTAAACTGTATGATGGCCAAATAAACATAAACTCCACTGGTGATCAGCAGCCACCATGGAGTGTCACCTGCTCGACCAATGCTGAAATCTCAGTTATATAACCTGGGACCATGTGCCTCTTGACACCTCATCTCTCAAGTACTCACGCACCAAAGGCACACCCAAACAATAGTAACTATTGTTGAAAGCCCATGACTTTACATGACACAAAAACAAGAGGATAAGCAATGCCTTTCCTCAAATAGGAACCGGAGCGAATGTGATGTCTTCCCTCAAATCTAAAATTGGAGGGACAACAATGTATTCCCCAAATCTGTAACTGGAGGGATAGTGATGTCTGGCCTCAAATCTCGGTGATCATGTGCCCCCAACAAGATAGCCTCAACGCTATCCAATGAAGGATCCTAACCTTCAATGTGGATTACTATGGAATACACCCCCAAACCAATTATACCTAACTGAATCTATCTGGGGACTCTACCCAACAAGTGGTAAAAACCACCACATAATGTAGTCTACCTATTTTCACACTACTCAGCATTCTTGGTGAGAAGTAATCAAAAAAATGATTTCCCAAGACACAACATCTCTGACACCCCATATCCCTGTGACTGTATTTCTCAGGTATGATGGCCTCACTATCCAATTAATCATGTCCATGCCCAACCTTTCAATCACACTACCTCAAGCTGACGTCCATGACACCCAATCCAGTGGTCAGAACCACCCAAAGTAATCCGGGCCAAGCCCAACCTGATAGTCACACTCAAAAATACCCAGAAAATTTCCAACACAACCCAAAGGTTCCATATTATGAAATTTCACACACCACATATATATAATCAATAGATATAACTCAAAAAATAAAAACAAACAAACAGTTGAATTACACCAGCCATGTGTTTTCACATACCATCACTGATGTCTTGATATCCTCTAACAAACTAAATCATGTTTAACAATTCAAATATAGTAGTTTGATTCACACCCATTAAATTATAACCATTTTGTAACCCACAGACAAAATTCTCCAAATGAAAATCATACTCTAACCAAAACTCTCTCAACCATAACAGGATGAGGGAATACCCAATGACACCAACAATGCAATTGATCATTTCAATATAATTGAAAAATGGTCTATCTCAATACCCGACATCATGATAAAACACCCCAACCCACAAATGAACACCGAAATATGAAAGAAGGTATTCCCCACTGACCTGAGACTTGTAGATGCTGGCATGTCTATTATCAAGATCCAATTCAAAGATGATCATCATAGATCAATGTTTTCGTAAAATCCTGGATATTATGCTCGGATGGTAACTGTGTTGTGTGAGGAAAAGAAAGTAGAATGAAAGTGGGTTCACATGTTTAGACTTTCTGATACGAAACCAAAGCCCTTGACAGATTGAATGACCTATGTCAGATGAAGAATCTAGGCGAAGAAACATTCTCGGCATCCTAAAGCGTCACTGTCCAAAACCAGGGGAGAAAAAGATAATTCTGGAAATTAAACCCAACACTCTCCTATATAAGTGAATAAAAATATAAGTACTTGGCATGTAAGAAGAACTACACGTCGTGTAGAATCTTTTTCTGTACTTCAACTAAAGATAATGTTTCCAAATTCCTTGTATATGCCACACAAGACAACACACATCAAATATTCAGCAGGTACGCCAAAGAAAGATACACGACGTGTCAAGTAACACTACACGCTGTGTAGTAGGAAATTCTTACACAGTAACCAAACGACATGTACATGGTAAGAACAAGGATAGTACACACTTAACCCACACATGGTGTGTTCTTTAGAGTAAATGGATTTTAATCTATAAATTTCTATAACATCCCATATTTTCCCAATTTTCTCAGAAACAAGTCAAAATTTCATATAGTGTTGGGGTTTTGACCTAATGAAAAAACCCTAGTTCTTAAAAATTTCACTAATAGATATATTTTATTTAAATGCAGTTTTACAAATATTTTTTCATGGTGGTAGTTAAAATGAAAATAATATCACTTCATGAAGGTCATAGCCTACACGTACGAACGAATGCCATTATTTTTCGCAAACAAATTGAAGGTTGAAAAGGTAGATTATATAAACAATTTATAGAATCATAATTATGTATTAAATATCATATATATTTATAACAATTACATAATTATAACTCTCCATATATGGTGGATATATAAAATGAATTACACCACAATATGGTAATGGCGTGTTATACAAACACCTGAGAAATGATTCCATTTTCCGTGTGATAGAAATCAAATAGAAAATGGATGTACATTTAAAATAAAAAAAATCATACTATGGATAATATACTAATTTAATTGTTTATTATTGTTATTTTTTATTTGGAAGAGGTTTAATAAGATATGAACTTTGAAAAGATGGGTAAGAACATATACCTCTTATTTTGGTAACATCCTCTAGCATACACCTTATGGATTCTTGATGTGATTTTTTGGTGATTTAAGACCTAGAGAAGATAGAAAGCGATAATGGGAAAGAATTTTATAATTTACAGGTTGATATATGTGTCTCATGTAGTATAGAAAAGATAGGATAAGGGAACCTTTTTATGTGAGGTGGGTGGTCAACATGTAAATATTTGTAGCTTTTTATATATAGTATTTGTCTTACAAATATAATTTGGATCAAATTTATCATACATTTAATATTGATAAGGTTGTTTTAAAAATCCAATCAATGAATGATATTAAATATTGTGTGTTATGTTGTCTTGAATCATTATCCCTATATTTTAACCTTTAACACATTTTACCCATAATTGAAGTGGTAAATAATTACCATGGTACCTTTTTATTATGACCTAAATTAAGATTACCATATTACCTAATATTAAATATTATAAATTCAAAAAATTAATCCATTTTACATCATTAAACATCATTAAGTGATAATAATTACATTTAATATAGGTTTGTAAAACACTATTCAAACCATTTTATGAAATACGATTGTTTTGAGCATAAAGGTAATTTATTTAAATAATCATGTATATTGAGTGTTCCAATGGAATTAATTTATTTTAAACAAAATAATATTTCTTTAATTTTAAAACCATAAAAATTAACCTTTTCATCCTAACATTAAGAGAGAATAACTAAAATTATATTTTCTTTTAATAAAAATGATTTCATAGATTTCAAAAAGGATAAGCATAGATATATATGCTCAAAAATATTTTTTTTTACTATATTAATTTTTAAATATATATATGGACTATAATAAATTTTCATTAGACATTTAATTAATTATTATATCATTATAATTTTATATAGTTTTGAGTATTTATAAATAGGTGTTTTTAAATATTCATCCAAAAATAAGCAATTTCAGAAAAATATCAACTCCTCTCCCTAAGATATTATTGATAGAATGAATTCTAACCAGAAATTAATATCATAAAATTTAATTTGTTACATTTTTTAATATATTTTTTAATCATTTTATTGAAAATAGTTATGTGAATTATGTTATAGTTTCTTTAGATTGAATGGATAACTTATAATAATTGAATATCGAGTGACTTTTCCACTATTCAAAAATATTGTCCTATAATTTTTTAAATGTCACCTCATGAACATAATTGGGTAGTTATTCATAATAACTTCTTCAGATTCCCCCATCACATCTTCAATATTATGATTTTACCCAAAGTACCTTTATCAGTCGATTATTCTGATTCAATTAAATGTGTTCTATCATTTCAATAATCTATAAAGGATTAGCATAGAAAGATAAATTAGGATACAATTGTAGTTTATAATTAGTGAGAACAAGCATTGGGTCATTCATGTAATTATTTTGTAATGAGGTATGAAACAATTTGTGGAAATTAGAGAGGGTATATGGAACTTCAAAGTGGTAATCCATGATAATAACTATTTCTAGAATCTTAAAAGGCTTGACATGCCTTTAAATTACCATTATTTTAATTCCAATCCTTAAAATACCATTCCACTTGAAATTATCCCACCAGAAAACAAGATATCCCACCTGAAATTGTATTTCATTCCTTATCTTATCTTCATAGATTTTTTTCCAACATTGAACTACCTTAATATAACTTTTAGTATTATTCACTATTACTATGTTTTATTCCATGAGATATAGGCGAAAAATAATCCATTAAACAATAACACCATAATAAGATAGAGTATGAAAAGTCATTCACTTCATTTGATTCCAATTTATTGCCGGAATAAAAGCTATTATTATATGAAAATTACCTGAATGTTAAATACTAATCCCTCATACATTAAAAGTCAATTAATCATAACTGCACTATATCGTCTATTTTTAGTATCGTCTATTTAGAGTTACCATCAGTTTGAGGGTGATATTCAGTGCTCAAAGATTTCTCTATGTCAAGTTCATTTTTGATGACTCTTTTATTATTTCAATATAAACCATGGATCATGATCAGATACTATTGAAGGAGGTGAACCATGAAGCCTTGAAACTTCATTAATATAGATTAATTTGAGGAACTCAAGAGGTAGATATTCCTTTTTGACAAGTAAATGTGTAGATATATTAAAGTGATAAATAATAAAACAAATGGATATTTTCTTTCGAAGAAAATTTTGCAAACTAATGAAAAAAACATTGTAATATCATCAAATTAACATGAAATATTAGTTAGAGGATAAATGAATCCTTTAAGATTTTTTCTCTCATCCTTTAATGATTGAAAAACCAACCATCATCATAAAATGTTTAAAATTTCCCATATTATACTTTTCCACTAAATGTATCCTTCAAATACCAATATATTATGGTGCTTCTAGGTTTTAAATAGGTATTTGAGCTATTTGACTCATTTCAAAATTCTATTTTAAAATTATGAACAAATGGAACACATGGACTCTTTACAAATTCCAATAAATGAGCTTCATAGATGAAGTATACCGAAATATCATCATTTAAGACATTGATTTTATTTTTAAAATTCTTATCATATATATTTTATTTTTTTAATTTTCATTAATAATGATGATTTGGAAAACATTTTGAATTGATATGATTTGTCCCCTTACTTAATGATTACAATTTCTAGTTAAAACCCCATTAATTTCAACTATTATCAAATAATAATATTATTCCAAACTATATGATATATCTTATTTAATGCATTATCCAGCTAGTTTTATTCTCAAGGTGGTGGTGTATTGGGAAATCATAATCCATGAGTAGTTATATTTATCACAATTGGCTCATTTTGAGTTATTTTTAAGAGAAAAATCATTTTAATCTTCTTAGTTCAAAATATATTTCCAATATTTCATTATAAAAAAATGAATCTAAATTTTCAATGAAAATATTATGGTTCTTAACTCAATATTATGAGTTGGATAATTCTATTCATATATCATTAACTATATAGATTCATAGGAAACACCTATGTAATTCCACAAAATAACACATCCATGTCTCATCTCTGATGTATCACTTTATATAAAAAATCAACCCACCCCTAATGGTAATTTAAATATTTGTATATTTAACAATATCATTTTTTACTCTTTAAAACATTCATTAAAGTCTACTTAAAATTTGAACATAACCACTTATTGAGTTGAACTTATTAATAGGTTAGGTAATCGAGTTTTTTTGATCTAATTGGAAATTGTAACCTTGTGAACATTGAATATATGTATCTTAGTTTTATTCTTTGGAGTTCTCCATTACATATGTTCCCATATACTTTTAGGATCAACTGATATTCCCCTATAATAAATTTATCTAATAAAATAAACTTTATAATTATATAATTCTGATGTAGTAAATTTTCCATATAACACTTTTTCTTTAAGATACTAAAAAATGATTTCCAAATGAATATAATTATCATGATATATTTTAGGTTACACTATGATATCATTAAAAATACTATAAAAAATTATTGAACTAATATTTCAACACTATATACACTAGATCCAATAATAATGAGGGTGAATTAGTCAATAGAAAGGGTATTATTGTAAATTCATAATGTTGATCTCTTGTATAGAAATTTCATATTAGGAATACCATCCTTATTAAATCACTGTTTATGATAAACATGAAACAAAATAAATCATTAAAAATTATTAATCTCCATTAATTTGATGGACGAAGTCATTATTTCTAGGAAGTGGATAATTATTATTTTAATTAATAGCATTAATTCCCAAATAATTGATGAATAACCTCAAAAGCCATATTTTTTTCTAAAAAATAATTGGGATTCCCCATGATGTACGTTTAGGGAGTATAAATGTAACACCCCAAGGTTTTTAAAAAATAAATTAAATTCATGAAACGTTGTTTCCTATATAAATTTATAACTAGCCTTTGAAAATAATTTTGCGGATTTTATGTTTTGAATTTTAAAAAATAGTCATCTTTTATTGTATTCATTATGTTATTTAGAGTCTGATGGAACCAAATTTTTTTGTGAATAGTAATATACCATTATAAATAGTACTTTCATCCTAATTAATAGTAAATAGTATTAATATTTTAATTTTTAAGGCCTTAAGATAATGACATCTTGGTTAATTTTTCAATGTGATATAAAAGAAGTTATCGTTTTAAACTTTGTTAATATTTGAATAAGTATGATTTTTAAAAAAAATTAAACTAATAATATTTCAAAAACTATTTTCAAAAAATGGAGTTCATTTTTTGAATTCTACATATAAAAAAATGTTAGGTTGAAATTTTTGTATTTTTCTGAACTCGATGATTTTGCGGTGATTAGTGAAAATACAGTTTTGAGTTTCTGTGTGTTAATGAAATCATTAATGATTTAATAACTATGTAATAAATATGATCTTCTTGTGTATAGTAATGAAATATGAAAGGTGTCCCGAGTGGATAATAACTTTGGAAACTACCATGGTCAAGCCCATGGTTTTTCAAATACAACTAATAAGGTGTACCTCAAAAATTATAAAAATATTACCTAACTTTTCCATTAAATACCAAAACATTCCTTCATTAAATTCATTCCTAATTCATCCACAATGATTATTTTTCTACCTAACCTCCATAGTATTCATCCAAAGGTTTCTTCAAGCCCCAATGGTCCCAACCTTCATGTTTTTGGAGTTACTCTGCAAGGTAAGAGAATTCTCAACTTCTTTCTTTTTCCATTCCAGTTCTCTTTAATGTTTTATAGATTTCCAGAATACATAAAATGTTCTTATTTTCGTATTATTGTTGCTCTATTATGTATTATGATTCATTTCTATATGTTTTACCTTTTCCCCCTAATTTTTAATGTTTTCCCAAACCCTATTGAATAGATGTTATACTGCCGAATTTTGTAAGGGATTTCTCATCTATTTTTTTATTTGAAGTTCATTTATTTTCTTATTCATTCATAATATATTCTTACCCCATAATCATGAATTCTAAAAAAATCATGTATACTCTGGATGATCTCATTTCATGGAAAATTCATCATCATTCTACTTCTCCTCTCCAAATTATTCAAGGAATAAAAACATTGTCTCTAATGTGTCAAATTACCAACATCAATGACGATGTGATTTTAAATTAACATTAATTTTTTCAAGTATAGTCATGAAACTATTTTTATGGTTAAACTAGATTATAATATATGTATTATGTTTCATCCATGTTTCTGGAATTATTTTTTACACAAGGATTTAATTTATAAATCCAAATGAGATCGTTATTATCAAAGTAACACTAAAATGATCTAAATGAGAATCATTAATGTTTTAACTTATGAATCATCATGATATCAAAATTAAAAATTATAAATGTTATAATTTATGGTACAGGAAATATGTAAATACTTTTCCATTCCAATTCTACATTTTCACATCTAATCGACAAGAATATCATTTGTGAAACAATCATTGAAATCATGTAAAAAATGCACCCAAAACTATGAAAGGAACAGATACTAAAAATTAAAGGGTGAAATGATGTAATGAAATGATCATATAAGATATTATAAAGATAGATAAGTTTCTATAAGATATTATTAACTCTCTTTTAACCATTATACTGGATGTTTAAACAATTTTAATGTAAGACAAACCGGAGGTAAGGGAATTCTTAACCCAATTTCTATTCATTGTGTTAAACTTCTTCTTTATACAATATATTATATTAAGAATATTGGTGTGATGAATTTTTTTATATATTATGTTTTTCTATGTTTATTTACAGTGTATACATATATCAATTCAATTCTCTCAATTCTCACTCCAATTATATTACAAAGGAAATTCCTTTTAAAATCCGTTTATAACTCTCCATAATAAATTTTAAAAGGATTATTTTTTATGTGAATGACATGGGTAGTTTCTCCTAATTTAAATAAAATTTATTACCATGATATTTTCTTTGAAAATTATTTATGTTGGGTTGAGCCCATTATAGATCATGATATGTTGGGTTGATCTCATTATATCTGATGTTATGTTGGTTTGAGCATATTATAGCTCAAGATATTATAGGTGAGCCCCATTATAGATCTCCAATGCATTAGGTACACTTGAGAATGAATTTGAACTATGTTTTATTCCATGTATAATGTTTAATGTATGATTGATATGGTAAATATGTCCCAAGTAAACAACATGTGTATTCTAGGCATTCAAGGTTTTATTGGTTTTTATGTAATACCTTGGCTAACACTTTCTATCTTTATATTCCTTACTGAGTGTCATACTCATCCCATGTTTTTAAAATGTTTTTCACATGATATAATGAGGGGTAAGAGAAATAATTAATTCATGATGTTTGATTGGGAGGGTTGTCAGAGATAACATGCTTTATGTTTTAATGTTCTATATTTTGAAAAAAAATGGAAACACATTTTAGTAGTATCCTCTTGTATGATTATGGTATGTTATATTTGTAAGGTATCATAATCATCTATAACTACAAACTAAAAATTATCCTAAATGTGTAATAATGAATATTCATGACTAAAACTCAAGATTAAGTAACGTTTTAAGGTAAGGTCCTTATAGTTGGTATTAATGGTTGGATTAGGAAACTTTATGAGAAATAATGATGTTAAAAGAATACCATAAATGATTTTTACACTAAGATTAATTTGACATGTTATAGGATTTAAATATTACCATGTTTCTTCATCTATGTTATATTTTTACATAATGGTTTTATATAGATGAAACAAGGATGCTGAAGTTGGAAGGCACCAAGAGGCTGATGTCTGTCTGAATCTGCAACCCGAAATGGTGGGAATCAGAACTGAGCTGTTGGTGACAGCAATGGCGTAGTTTACTCAAGAAATAAATAGGGGTGGTATCCGTGGTAGAGAGGAATATTATCCACCACTAAGAAACATTAAATTTTTTGAGCATTATATGGGGAAACATCCTCCATCATTCAATGGAACCGCATATCTAGTGATAACCGAAGGATAGATAAATTCTCAAGAAAAGATATTTGATGTCATGGGATGTTCAGAATGTCAAAAGGTAGTACTATAAATTTACTATTTGGAAGTAGAATCCAATAAATGGGGGTCTCTGGTAAATAATATGATAGAAAGAGATGATATTGACAGTTTGTAAGGGGATGATTTTAAGTCTTTTTTGGAAAAATAAGTTCCAAAAACTATTCGACTCAGAATGGAGAAACATTTCATGGAACTGAAGTAGAAAGATGATGATTTTGTGGAAGAATATTATTCCTATATTAAATGACTATCCAGGTATGTAACATATATTACTTGGTATTTTGAAAGTATGATTAATAGATTTTAGTCTGGTTTGAAACCATTTTTTCAAATAGATTTTGGCTTCATGAGATATTAAAAGATGTGAGAAGCTTTTTTTTGTAATGAAAATGTTGATATGGATTTTTCTAAAACATATGTGCATCATGATGAAAATAATAATAAGCGATCAGGTTGGCATGCAATGGGGAAGAACTCTTCAAAAAAGTCTGGAGGTAAGAAAACGAATTTCCCTTCTTGTGAAAAGTGTGGTAAAAGGCATCCTAGTGAATGTCTTGTAAATTCAAGGAAAATCTACTGATGTGGGATGTTTGGACACTTGTCTCGTTAGTGCAAGGAAAATTATCCAAAAACTAATTAGAAGCTGATGTTGAGATGCTTCAACTGTATGGAATTTGGCCATTTTTCTATTTTTTTGAGTCTAGTTACTCAAGAAGGGAATCAACAAGATTGGAAGCAAAACGGTTTGGTAAAATATTTTGCAACTACTTTAGTAAATGTTTTTCCATCAAATGTGTTGGTGTTAGGTACATTTATTTTTTTATAGATTTTTTAAATGTGTTGTTTAATTTATGGTATACACATTCCTCCATTTTTGAGAAATTATTAGAAAAAATAGGAATTAAACCTCATGAAATGAAGTCATAACTCATGGTAAAAACACCAGGATGAAATATTCTATCAAAAAGAAATTTTAAACACATGTATATCCTTGTTTGTGGAAATATTTTACCTTCAAACCAAGTTGTTTTTCCTCTAGTAGAGTTTGATGTTATTCTAGGTATGTACTGGATTTATTTTTATCATTCTAAGATAGATTACAGAGAAAAAGAAGTTGTTTTTGTGAAAGAATTTAAATTTGTATACAGGAATGAACACATACCATTAATAAAATATATAGAAGCTAATAAATTGATAAATAATGAGAATGAAAGCTATCTTGCTCATATTTTTGAAGATAAAGGAACATTCCAGATTAACGATCTACCAGTGGTAAATGAATACTAGGATGTTTTTTTCGATGATTTTTTTGGTGTTATTTCTACTCAAGAGGCTAAGTTTACTATTGACTTAGTTCCTGATGCTATTATAATTTCAAAAACTCATTATCTAATGGCCCAAATGGATCTTCTGGAATAAAAAAAGTAGTTGAAAAAATTATTAGATAGAGGCTTCATTCGACCCAACACTTCACCGTGGGGTGCTTTGGTGTTGTTTGTTAAAAAGAGATGGTTCAGTGAGACTTGGCATAGATTATAGAGCCTTAAATCACAAAATTGTTAAAAACAAGTTTCCTTTTCCTCATATCGATGATTTGTTTAATCATATCTAGGGAGCACAGTATTTTTTGAAGGTTGAACTGAGGTCGGGGTACCATTAGTTGAAATTAAATGATGAAGACATCCCAAAGACTACTTTCCTTAATATATATGGACTTTATTAATTTGTAGTTGTGCCTTTCAGGTTAACTAATGATCCTTTTGTATTCACAAATCATATGAATATAATATTTTATGAGTTATTTTATAATTTTTTGGTTGTATTTATTGATGACATTTTTCTATATTCTAGAAGTAAACGAAAGAATGAAGAATATATAAGGGTTTTTTGGAAAACCACAATATAAAATATGCTATATGTAAAATTCACCAAGTGAAATTTTCATTTGAAACATAATTCATTTCTTTGTAACATTGTAAATAAGGATAGAATAATAGATGATCTGACCCAAATAAAAGTGGTTGATGAATGGAAAAGAACTAAAAATGTTACAGTGATTCATAGTTGTCTTGGATTAACAAGTTATTACTAACAGTTAGTTAAAAACATTGCACGGATATCTGGCCCACTATCTATGTTAACAAAAAAGAGGTAAATTTTTTTTGGACAGAATAATGTGATATTTGTTTTTAGGAACTGAAGAACAGAATCTTGAATTCTCCAGTTTTGGCCTTTATTTCCCGAAATGGTGAGTTTGTCATCTATAGTGTAGCTTCATTGATGGGACATCGATGTGTTCTAATGAAGAATGATCTGGTAATTGCATATTATTCATGAAAACTAAAACATGATGAGTTCAATTATCCCACACATGATTTAGAAAATAGCAGATGTGGTTTTTTTTCATTGAAAATTTGGAGGAACCAGTTATACAGAGCCGAATGTGAAATATATATTGACAATAAAAGTCTGAAATATATATATTCACTCATAAGGAATTAATAATGCGACAAAGAAGATGTATTTAACTGATAATGGATTATGATTTCATGATCAATTACCATCCAAGAAAAGAAAACAAATTGGTGGATTCATTAAGATGAAAACATCATGCATCATTAACCATGTTACGTTTGGATCATGATCCCTTAATTAATAATTTGATGAATTTTTGTCTTAGATGTTGCTGGTGCAGTGAATACATATGTTTTGTTTCAGGTTTCAATATAGTCATCATTATCAGATAGAATTATGTGAGCACCGAAGGAAGACATCGAGCTACAGAAAAAGGTAGAATTGGTGAAATTCGGTAATTTTCCCGAATATAACCTTGAAAAATATTGTGTATTAATATTTGGTCCAAGGTTCCGTGTTCCATGTGATTTCTATTTGAAGAAAGATTTTTTGGGTGAAGTTTGTAGTTCTCTATTTTCAGTTCATCTGGGAGGTACTAAGATGTACTGAGACCTTCAACAGTAATATTGGTGGGATGGAATGAAAATAGATATTGCTGATATTACATTGAAATGTTTGACATGTCAATAGGTTAAATCAGAGAGACAGTTATCAAAAGGGTTTCTTCAGTCATTCCCAGTTCCAAAGTTGAAATGAGATAATATATCCATGGACTTCAATGTGGGACTACCTAAGACATCTCCAGTAAACAATGTGATTTGGGTTATTGTTGATCGACTGATAAAATCAGCTCATTTCCTTTCTATTTGAGATACAATATCATTGGATCATATTTCAGTAATATACCTCAATGTTATTTCAAGGGTACATGGAGTTCCTCTTTCCATTGTATCTGATCAAGATCATAGGTTCACTTTTATCTTTTGGAAGGGACTTCAGAAGTCATTAGGCACATTGTTAAATTTCCATACAACTTTTTATCCTCATTCACATGGGGAGTCAGAACAAATGATTCAAAATTTGGAGGAAATTCTTAGTGCCTTCTCAATGTACTACTTGGTAAATTGGGATCAACTTATTTTTTTAGTTGAGTTTTCTTATAATAATAGTTTTCATTCCAGTATAGTGATGGAACCTTTAGAGGAATTGTACGGAATGAGGTGCCAGACTCCAACATTTTGGGATGAAGTTGGTGAAAGATAGTTAATGGGGACAAAATTAGTAGTATAAGTGGCTGATAAAGTGATAGTGATTCATCATCACTTGAGGCCCACTCAGAGGAGGCAAAAAACTTGTGCAAATAACAAAATGAAGGACTTCTCATTCAAGGAAGGTGGCTATGTTTTCCTTAAAATCATTCCTTGGAAAAGTGTGATGTGTTCTGGTGAGAAAGGGAAGTTAATCCCACAATTCATAGGTCCTTCTGAAGATTTGGATAAAGTTGGACTAGTTTCATACCTAGTACATTTTCTTCCGAGTCTGTCTTAGGTAAAAAAAATTTAATGTTTCAATGTTGAGAAAGTATGTGCCAGAATCATCACATGTCTTGGGTCTAAAAGCGATATAGATGAAAAAGAACCTTTCTTATAAAGTGAAACCAGTTTAGATTCTTGATTGAAGGGAACAAGTACTGTGGAATAAAATAATCCACTAGGTAAAGGTTTTGTGGATAAACCACATGGTTGATGAAGCAACATGGGAGTCTGAATATTCTATGAGGCAAAGGTACCTTCACTTGTTTAATAGGTAAATAAAATTGTGAGGAAGCAATTTCTAGAAAGCAGGGATAATGTAACACCCTAAGGGTTTTAAAAAATAAATTTAATGCATGAAACATTGTTTTAGGTAGATATTTTTTACAAGCCAATAAACTTAATTTTGTAGCTTCTATGTTTTGAATTTCCAAAAACATTCATCTACAATTATGTTTAGTAAGCTTTTAGAGTCCAATAGAACCAACTAGATTTTTGTGAATATTAACTCAACCTTATGAATAGTAATAATAATAGTAATGTGACTAAAATAAATAGTAAATCTCATTATTATATTATTTTCTTAAGGCTTTAATATAATGACATCATGGTTAATTTTTCAAAGTGATATAAAAGCAGTTATAGTTTTAAAATAGATAATTTTTGAATTAAGTATGATTTTATTAAAAAATTTAATTAATAATATTTAAAAAATTACTTTTTGAAAATGGAGTTCATTTTTGTTTTCTACCCATCCAAAAATGGTTAGGGTGAATTTTTTTTATTTTTCTGAAATAGTTGATTTTTCAGTGAATAGTAAAAATACAATTTTGAGTTTCAGTGTGTTAATGACATCTTTAATGATGTAATAATGGTGTGATAAATATGGTCAACTTATATACTGTAAAATAATATGTGAGGTTTCCCAAGTGTCTAATACCTTGGGAAACTAACATGGAAGGATCATGTTTTCTAAAATACCACTAAAGAGGTGTCCTTTGTAAATTATTAAAACATTCCCTCACTTTTGCTGAAAATACCAACCCATTCCTTCATTAAATTCATTCAAATTTTTACACAATGATTTTTGAGACTTATTACCTCTCTATTAGTCCTAACAATGTTTCCTCAAGAACCCAAGGTCATAACCTTAATGTTTCAGGAGTTACTCTACAAGGTAAGAGAATTCTCAACTTCTTTCTTTTTTCCATTCATGTTCTCTTTTACGTGGAATAGAATTCAAGAATCCATACCATGTTCTTATTTTTATATTATTCTATCTATATTATGTATTATGATTCATTTCTATATGGGTGACCTTTGAACCTTCTCTTTTTAATGTTTTCTAAAACCCTATTGCATTGTCGTTAGGCTGCCGATTTTTTATAAGGGATTTCTTAACTATTGTTTTATTTTGAGTTCCTTTATTTTCTTATTATTTCCTCATCTCATATTACCCAGTAGGCATTAAATCTCCATAAATCATGCATATTCTAGATTTTCTCATGTTCATGAAAAAATCATCATCATTATTCATCTCATCTTCCACTTATTCAAGGAATAAAAACATTGTATCTAATGTGTCAAATTACCGACATCCTAGACTATGTGATTTAAATTTACATTAATTCTTTAAATTATGTTCATGAAACCATTCTTATTTTTTAAACAGGTTATAATATTGTTATAATTTATCATCCATGGTTCTTCAATAATTGTTTTCACATGGTTTTAATTTAAAAAATAAAATGAGGTCTTATTATCAAAGAACCACTAAAATGATCTAAACGACCATCATTAGTGATTTTACTTATGAATCATACTTATATAAAACATAAAAATAATGAATGGTATAATTTATGGTACATTAAAAATGTAAATACTTTTCAATTCTAATTCTAGAGTTTCACTTTCAATCGTCAATAATATCCATCATGAACTAGTCATAGAAATCATGTAAAGAAGCACACCCAAAACAATGCAAGGAAAAAATATTAACAATTAAAGGGTCAATTGAGGTAACGAAATGATCATATATTATGTTATAAAGAAGGATATGTTTCATTAAGATATTAATAACACTCTATTAACCATTATAAAATAGTTTTAAAAATTGTTTAAGTAAGACAAACCCTAAGTAATGGAATTATTAACCTAATTTCCATTTTTTGGGTTGACATACTTCTTTATTCATTATATGGTATTAAAATTATTAGTGTGATGATTTTTTTATATATTATGTTGCACTATGTATATTTACATTTTATACACATACCCATTCAATTCTATTAATTCTCACCCCAATTACAGTTTAAAGGACTTTCTTTTTATAATCCATTTAAAACACTCTTTAATAAATTACAAAAGGATTGGTTTTTATTTGTTTGTCATGGGTAGTTTCTCCTAATTTCAGGATACATTATTTCCATGATATATTCCATGGAAATTATTTATGTTGTTTCGAGCCCATTATAGCTCATGATATGTTGGGTTGTGCCTATTATAGTTCAAGATATGTTGGGTTGAGCTCATTATAGCTCAAGATATGACGAGTGAGCCCCATTATAGCTTTCCAATGCATTGGTTCCTCCAGAGATTGATGTTGACCAAAAATTTTATTCTATTAGTCTGGGTGAATGTATGATTGATATGGTAAATATTTCCTAAGGAAACAACATTCATATCCTTTGCATTTGAGTTTTTATAATTATGGGTTTTATTGATTTTTATGTTATCACTTGACTAATGTTTCCTATATATATGTACCTTATAGTGTTTTATCGTCATCCACTGTTTTTAAAAATTTTTTCACGAGTTATATGGTGGGGTAAGGGAAATAATGTATTTTTGATGTTTGTATTGGAGTGTTGTAAAAAAATAATGCTTTGTGTTTAAATTTTTTATATTTTTAATGAAATGGAAACAATTTTTGGTAGTATCTACCTGTATGATTGTGGTTTGTTATATATGTAATTTATCCAAATTATCCAGAACTCTAAACTCAAAAAAGTCCTCAATGTGTAATAATGTATATTCTTGACTAAATTTCATTATTGTGTAACGTTTTATGGACGGGTCCTTATAATAAATCCACTATTAAAAATTACCCATATTTGTTTCTTTAGTTTAAATTATTCTACAAAGTCAATCCTATTGTGTATATAAGATATTAGTTTTTCTTCAGGGAAATGATCAACTTAAAACATAAATTCATTCTCATGTGGTTATTAATTTAGTTATTTAGGAAAAACATTAATTTATATAAACCTAGTATGAACATCCACTATTTTATGTATTTTTTTTTCTCATTTATAGGTTTCATCTTCTCTTTATATTTAGGAATTTTATTAAGGAGAGATATTGGTGGACAATCTGATTCAAATTAGATGACTGTGTTTCCACTCTATAGAAAAATGTTTCTATATATCCTTTATTAATCATAATATATTTTAACTGTAAATAAATTTATTTCATTATAATTTGAAATCTAATCCTTACAAAGTAATATATAAAAATAAACCACATTTATAATAACCATGTTTGAAAATAAGTTCTATTTATACAGTACTAGGTGGAATAACTGACATATCCTTGTTACAATAATATATTTATTAGGATAAAGGATTGAAAATCCATTATTAGGGTGGTTGGGAAATATTTAATTTTTAGGGTAAACATGGGAGATATAAATATGTGAGAAGATACATAATCAAATAAATCATTGGATAAATTAGAGGTAATTATGAAAGTACATACCAAAAAATCTTCAGGAAATTTATAATCACTTGTAACTATCATATATTCTTTGGAATTTTTTCAGGGTATTTTCTAAATCACATTTCCTTTACACATAGGGAATTAATTTGAATAGTTACACATCTCCTTATACTTGAAGAATTATACATTTAAAGATTATATATTTCACTTTAAATGAAAATATTAATGGACATTCATTCCAAACATGATGAAAACTCAAATTCGCATCAATCATGTTATATAACATTTCATTCCAATGATATTTCGAGTCAAAAATTTCAGCCAACCCTTCCCCACTTTTATAGTATTTGTTTATTTGTTGATCAATCACCCATAAAATTTCTTGATTTCTATAGAAAACATATTACACAGACAATTCATTCACTTTATTTATTTAAAATGACTATATCCCCATATGTTGAAGATTTTTGAGATACTAATTCCAATCAAAGGATATGTTTTAATCTATTGAATAAGTGATCAATATTACTTCTTGAATTGTGTACAAAATATATACCTACATCATCTTCTCAGTTTTTACATTGGGATTTAATTTCAAAGAATCAAAAAAAAATTATACACTAAAAACATTTATATATTAGGTAATACATAGAATTTTCTCAATAGTGTTTCACAATGATATGTTCTATAGTCTATTTTCTCATAAATGTAGTTCCATGGGTTCATAATAAACTTTTATTAACACAAACTATAAAACCTCAACCCAAATAACCTAGATTAAATAGTTAAATTACAAATTTTTTTCATGTCACAAGAGAATCACCTCTAGAATGATCAAATAGTTTATAAGTCCTGGAAAACTATATACAAACATCATTTCAATATTACATTTTAATATACGAAATATAAAAATTATATTGATAACTTTATTATTTCTTCTTGTATATCCCTCGACCAACTCAAAGATACATTCTAGGTATCTTGGGTAATAGAAAAAATAATAATGGGTGAGCATAAATTCTTACTAAGGGAATGTCTCCACCAGATTTTATTATAAAATAAATTAAGCGTGAATATTATGAAGAGACAAATGGTAATCCAAAATGACATAAAAAAATATTATAAAATGGGAAAACATCAATGTTTTGCATAGGAACATATATAATCACATGGATTAAAATAGTTATATTCATAATGATAAAATTATTAATAATAGATATCATAATCTTACTATCAGTGTATCATTCCAAGACATCATACATGAACACAAAAGGCATACACCAAATATGAAAAAATATTTTCTCTCACGAGAACAACCAATGCACTAAGTGGATTTGACAATCCCCTTATGTAAATTAGGAAATCAAATTCATTCATAATATTAAATAAATGAATAAAATTTCAATTTACAATAAATATAAACATTAAAAATAAAAAAACAATCAAATGAAATTTTAATATTTTCCCCTATCAATAAATATAAACAAACGATCATAATCCATTCAGATAAATAAGGTGGATGGTTCCATTGTATTATATAACTTGTAAATAATATGAATCATCCAAAAATGTTGACAAAGATGAAAACACATTTAAAATAATATTCATGACTTTCTCTGAAAACATAGTAAGAATATACTTTTATTTTTAAAAATTTTAAAAAAATAATGTATAGGATTTTATGAAAAAAAATCATTTAAAATTTCTATATAAACCTATAAATAATGAAACAAGTGAAATAAGAGTTATGGTGGAAGGAAAATTTCTTCATTAAATAAATTTAAAAACATATATTTCAATCACACTTTTCATAGAAAATAAAATTTCCACATATTTGAAAATGATAATAAAAAAAATATTAAAAATCTATAAGAAAATAAAATT
Source organism: Viscum album (assembly GCA_963277665.1). Lineage (NCBI taxonomy): Eukaryota > Viridiplantae > Streptophyta > Magnoliopsida > Santalales > Viscaceae > Viscum > Viscum album. The sequence continues at coordinate 1,024,739,381 of OY728137.1, forward strand.
TGAGTAAAAATAACATTAAAATATATTTTCATCCTAAAAAATAAATGTTGTTTAGAACACTTTATGATACTTTTACATTGAATAAAACGTTCAATAACCAATGAAATAATGAAGTCACATTTTCATAAAAAACAATTTATCATCCATAACCACATCCCAAGAGTGGAAAATGAATGGAAAAATGTAAAATAAATAAATAAATATATGATAATAAAATATATGGATTTTAAAAGGGAAAACTATGATGATTTCTATCAATATAAATTTAATCTTAAATAATTCAGAATAAAAATGAGATTGTAGAATATACCCTTAGCTCAAAAATTCACTTGGACAGTTATGATATATCATCATGAATAATAAGTTTTGATTTATTTTTTACTTTATTTAAAACATTTTTCATCTATAAATAATTTTTTAAGGGACAATTATTTTAATTTTTCATCGATTCATTGAATAGTTCTTATTTATGTTGAACACTTTTGGTTATTCTAACAATTTCCTCAAAATTACTTCAGTATATTGACCATGGTTATAGGTATAATGAAGTGTTTCTGTAATCCCTATAAATTACATAATTTTATTAATTTAATTGTTTTTTAGTATACAATTTTAGAATAATCTATTCTTGGGGGTAGTAGAAAAACAAATCACATTGTTTTAGAGAGGTGGTAGTCCACCGCTACGTATGAATGATGTTATCATTCTCCAAAAGATAGAGGGATAAAAATGTGGTTAAAATATTATACTTTAATATAACAATTATGTAATAAATTTCATATATATTATTTAATTATATCTTTATACACATTCATGTAAATTAAGGATGAAAAATATTACACCGCTATATGGAGATGGTAGGCCATACATATGAACCAGGGATGATTAGTTTTTTAAATAATGTAATTCAATATCTAAATGAGGTTTAAGTAGAATGTAACATGAAAAATATCATTTAGAACATATACATATTTTTCTGTTAACCGCCATTCCCTTACACCTTAAGCCTTCATTGTAAACACCCTTACCCCAATATCCCAGAGTTTGTTGTCACTTAATTACATTGTAACTAGAACTATGTGATTACATCCCAATAGACTGAAATGTATAGTTGTCTTCGTTAAATCGATAAATAATTGAATTTTATATAAATTTAAAAACAAATAATATAAGAAAGTAATTTATTTTATATCATATTTATTACCACTATCAGGTCCATGAATATTAATTATAATATGATTCCATGAATCATTTAGAAAGAAACATAATAAAAGGGTGGTCTCTAATTCCCAGTAAGTGTATGTGTATAGTTGAATCTATCATAAATATATAAGACATAATCAATATGGTATGGTAAATAACAAAATCACATTCTATTTAATCATTAACATGAACTTGAAAAATACAGTTAATGGAATAAATAATGATAAAATAATTACATATAAATAATCTATTGATATTGAAACTATCCCAAAAATATTATTAAAAATATATAATAATCTCATGGAAATAAAAAAATAAACTAATAAGGATGGGATGCATAACATCAGACATATAAAACATACCATTTAGGTCTTCTTATATGACATATAAAATATAATATAGTCATTGTGCTAATAAATATATATAAATGGGAAATACATTTTCCAAATAACCATGATTGTTTGTCTCATGAGACCTATTGGTGCATCAAGGGGATATAGAAGGACTCTTCAATCACATAATATCTCAAATGACATAATCATAAAAATAGGTTGAGATGTAATCATCAAAAACATGTATACTTGAAATCTATAATGAAAAGTGTCAATACATTCCTCAATAAATAGAAACAATCCTATACTATTTAGGGTAATCTGGTGAATGGTTTGAAAATATGTTATCCCTTGAAAAACACATCATAGACCATCCAACTAATGAATAATATGGTACTAATAAAACATATCTCTAGTGTAGTATAAGTAAAAGAAATTTTTTCTTCCTTTTATGAATACAAATTCACTTTTAAGAAATAAAAATTATCAGAATATTAGGAAAAACATTTTCACTAAAAATAAGCTAATAAACATGAAATTGAACTTTAAATGTAATGCGTGTTCATGATTTCGGGATATTTTATATATTTTGAGAATGTTAAAAAATTATTGCATTCAGATTTTGGCTAATAAAATAAACAGTATATTATTCCGAAAATGAATGGAATATTCCTTTTAAAATTCTTTAAAAAAATAAAATAATGGGTAAAAAAACCTTTAATAAATCATTTTTATTATTATAATTTATTTTTTGGAAAACATTATAACGGAAGAGAAAAGTAATTTCATTGGAAAATAGAAATTAGGGAGGATTTTCTTGAAATAATTTTGACAATCATTTTAATTACAACGTAGAGTAGAATGGTATTGTTACTTGAAATGTTCATTAATAAACATAATAGCTGAAAATTAATGAGTTTATGTAGTGATAGATCAAAATATTTCATTATTGAAAATTTAATCATTAACAATCATTTTGAATGATGAGATTATAAATTAAACCCTTACCACTTTGATATATTTTTGAATGATAATTCCCCAGACATAAATAATATTTAAATAATTATTAGACACCAAAAATATAAAGGGATTCATGATATAACATATTAAATTGTTAGTAAATATATTAAAAATAAGAAATATGTTTTGAATATGGAAAACTTCTCATGGATCTAATTGTAAGATGAGAATCCATTATAATGATCATAATGTTAATTTGATAATTATTCAATGAATAAATTATGTGTTTCAAACTTAAATAAAAATAAAAAAATGTTAAATACAATATAATGTTATCATAAAGTAATTAATCGAATAATCATAGAATATCAAACATAATAAATAATTAATATAAATGAATGAAAAGAAATTTGTGTTATAAAATTATTTATCACTTGTTAATTTTCATTTCAAATCCCCTTAAATGAAAAAAATTAAAATTAAAACATAAAATAAAATTAATTTTGAATGAATCATGATATTAAATGAAAATGGGGTAGTATATATACAATATAATAGTAATTATGTGCATAACATTAAAATATTCATCAATGATTAGAAATTGAGAAACAATCCCTTACAGTGATCATATCATTGAAAGAATCATTAACAAATGAATTTTTTATGTATATAAAATTTAAGTCAACATAAAAATTATAAATAATTAATAAAATAATCAATAAAAATTACATACATAATCCTAGAACATAAATGATAATAAATATGTAATATAACCTAGTGAAATGAATTGAGTTATGAAATTTTTTACCACTTTATAACATTAAATTGAAATCCCCATGGATGAAATTATTAAACTTACATGTAAAATACAATGAAATATGAATTATTCATGATACCACATTTATAATTGTAAGTATATAAACAATATAAAATATATTAGGTGTGTAACATTAAAATATGTGTTAATGAACGAAAAATGAGATAAAGTCCCTTACAACACACTCCCCTTTAGTTGAAATCACTTTATACTCTTATATAATTTTTTTGGAATACTATTAATTTATAAAAAATCCATTTTTATTTTTATAGTATCATATATTATTCTTTTGAAACATATTTACACTCATTCATAAACCATAAATTGTTATTATTATTTGTTTTGGGTGTTAATTTCTTTGTTTTCTCATGTGTGTTTTGTCATTAATTATTTCGTTCTTTTTGTAAGGTTGGGGATGAAGCCTCATTTTTTATTAAAGCAAATAAAATACCTCTTTTAACTGGGTAGAGGGTGACACGTTACATATCCTGAAGGCCTAGTGGAAATTTAGGCTATTACATGGCCTGTAAGCCCAAATTTTTGACCCAAATATCATTATATTAATAGTACTCTTATAATACCCACCTACGATAGTGTCGCACTGTACCCGACACTACTACAATACGCTACAATAATGCTACAGTACCCTACAGTCAATGGGTTTGGAACCCCCATTTTTCATGTAGGATCAAGGGGTTCTTACAACTAATCCAAACCCCAACTACATAATGATTTGGTTATTTTGTATATGATATAGTTACATAAGTTCAAGAATTATATTAATCTTATTAATATAATATTTACCTATTTGAGTCATTTTTATGATCATTCTTAATGTATGGACATGGAAAATAGGTCACATAACTTCATGGATACTATAGGTTGTATGTATGATGGAGTGATAATATTATTCCATTTATGGGTGAAAGAGTAAATAAGTGGATTGTATATTAATTTCATATAATTAATATCATGACATTTTTATAATATCTATTCATTATTTCCATCATTATGACTATCCATGTGATTTGATGATGGAGAAAAACAACATTAGTTAGTTTGGTGGAAGTCTGATGTTCACACAAGTGGTGGCTCTGTTTCCCATTTGGTGGAAGAGGAGATAGATAAATATTATTACATAAACATAATAATATATTAGTATATGGGTGATACTGGGGGTATAATATTGTATGAGTTAATACATAATTGAATATGGAAAAATAACAATTAAAACTAAAACACCTAGTGACGATAATTACCTTCTCTTAGAAGATCCACCTTTGGATCTATTATTAAGGACCCAGGGATTGGTATTTTTAGATAACATAACCTCTAGAATATGGATAATAATGTTTGGGATATTTTTTAGGGGTTTTGAGAAACTTTTCCTAATAGGCTTGAAGAAGAGAGTGGATGAAGTATCCTTTTATAACTGAGTTGGAGGGACATTTTTTTAAATATATTCAATAATGGGAAGCTGCCCTCACCCCAAGTGTCTCTAAAATTTAGAATTAAATAATTTGAGGGATGATATGATCGATAAAAACCACTCAAACACAAAAAAAATATATTCAAAAAAATATTTAACTTCTAATATTCGTTAATTTTATCATTTTAGTTCTAACTATTGTAAATTCTCTTGTTTTTACCTGAGTAATTTATAATTTATGACTAAATAAATCATCCAAATTAAATAATTTGTACCCACATGTTTTAATTATGAAATCCAATTTGTTAAATAAGAATTTTTTATCTGTGGAAAATAAATTTAAATACAAGCAATTGAAACATGAAAAACATCGTTTTAACCTTTTCCATTGTATTGATGTTTTTACTAATAAGGGGTAAATATATTTATTATAAAAGGAATATTTGTACATTAATTGAGTATAGATGATATATTCAAACATATACCAATAACATGGAATGGGATATTATTTTTATCAACTTTACATCATTAATAAATATAGAATTTATTTGACCTTAAAAACCTCATGATAATGGTCTAATTATGTTATATTATTTTAAAAACTATATATCATGTTATATAAATCTATATAATTCATCTAATATAATAATTAAGAAAATTTATTTTACATTTAATATTTTATTTATTATTTTTTTATTTTGTGTGTCTCTTAAATAATTAATGTGTTGGATTTTCTTAATAATTTAGTTTAATTATATATTTACAAAAAAATAAAAAATAAAAATATACAATCACACCCTTCTATTCTCTCTATGTGATCATATAATTTAAATTAAAAATAAAAACATTGAATTTTTTTCCTTTTAATTACCCAAGTTTTTATATTTGTCAATGTAATTGAATAATTTTTATAACACACCTAACATTAGATCACAAGATAATAATTTTATAAATATTTTTAGAAAATATAATTTAGACAAGTATTTGCGTCATTTTAACCATTATCGTTTCAGTCTAACAACCAGATACACCAGTTTTAACCTTAACCATTGTAATTAATTTTTTCTATATTTAAAATTCATTATAAAATTTTTTTTGTTAAACCATTTCGAAAATATTAATTATCATGATTCCAAATATGTATCTCATTTTAACAAATTCAACTAATATAAGTGCAAAATATTAATTTAAAATGAAACCCATAGATATATCAAAAAATGAGTTTTGAAGAAATAGATTATTCAATCATAAGATGTTCTTATATTTACTATATGACTAGTAATCACCATGAGATGGATTGAAAGTAATATTTTTATAAAGATAATCTATACCTTTAATTTATATAATTCATTTGAAAAAATATTGAAATTAATTAATATAGAGGAATATTATACATTTGAAAATAGTTTTTGAAATTTTATATTTAAAGCCTAAATGTAAACTTATATAAAAATTGGGTTTAATGAAGATTAAAATATATTTAATTCTTCTAAAAATTAATAAATAATACTAGTGTAACATGAAATAAAATTCAATGAATAATGGTACATTGAATTTACTTAATATATTGAAATGAAACTATAGTTGTACAAAAAATATTATTTTTACCCATTCACTAAAAAATCACCCTTTTCAAAAAAAATTCAAAAAATTAACACTAAGATAATTAGGATATTTTAATTTCAATGATTATATTATTTTTTAAAAATAAAATCTAAAAAATTAGTACTAATTGATTATAATTCAAAAAAATAAATCAGTAAATAAAACAATTTTTGATGAAATATTATTTGATGGTCAAATTAGATTTAATAAATATATGAGTGATTATTTACTAAGAATATATCAATAAATTTATATTTATTAGAACTATTATAAACATCTTATAATTAATCTAATCATATTCAGACCTTTTAATTCAATGACTATGTTATAATGGTCATCTAAAAATAATATATTTTATGGGTCATTTAAGCTTGATATTTTGTTTCACATAAATTATTGAACACAATGTTATACTTTTGTAAACATTGGGTGACACCCCCAGTCAATAATGTTTTTCTTCACAATTTAATGTTTCACTTAGAAATCAAAGGGTTGTCATCTGGAATTTTTATTTTGAAAACCCACATCATAAAAAGGGTTAAGAAAACATCATCCGTATATCATAGAAGTAAAAGTACATAGTATATCTACTATTACACATAATTAGGTTTAAAGGACGGAACAAATTTGTGGGAAGTGAAAATATACACATGAAATAGAATCATAAATACTTTTGGGTTGTTGTCATGTTAATTGATCATTATAAATTAAATGATCAAGAGAAAGTTAACCACTACAAATCCATGTATTTATACAGGGTTAAGAGTCCAATGATTCATTAGATATTAAGTAACTAGGTAAAATTTATGTTTCATGATGCTTATAATAGATTTGATGGATAATTTTACTATAAATACAGATCACACTAGAAAGTATACTAAATATATATTATTATTTCATAAGAAAAGTTTCATTCTTAGATTGTGCCTTGATCAATTTATACATTATTTAATACCCCTAAAAATGAATATCCAAGTCGAATATTTTATTCTTAAAGAACTAAAAATAAATTTATAATTGATCATTTATTCCATAAAATAGTAAAAATTTATTCCCCAAATATTTACACATTATCCAAACAAAAATAGTTATCATAATGTAAGATAATTATAAAAATAAATCAAACATCATATGATGATATAAAATATTATCCCCTAATGATTTAACAATAACAACCGAAGATCAACTTAGATCATTTGATAAAAAACTAACCATCAAAGTATTCTATAATATGATTAATTTCAAATAATATAATGATTGAAAACATGTTATCCCAAGATAAATATATCATTTATCAAAAAATAACATCAACCACTCTTAATGTATCAATCCAAAAATTTATATTCTGTAATCAATCAATCTAAATGTGATTAAAATTATCACCATAAGGCCACTTCAAAATCATAAATACATAAAAAAATAATTCATGCTTTATTACTAACTTATGATCCTCTTAGTTCTGTATACCATAATCATATAATGTTCCCAAGATAGTGACCTTCTTATTACATAACATAAATTTTGTAATGAATATATCAATTTTTAATCCAATTGTTATCTATACGATAAATAATATGCTCCCAAAGTTTAATAAACTATAATTATTTAATCATAAAATATTATATAAAACCCAAAGGTTGTTCATACCATGAAGATTATGTGTATAAAATAAAACACATTATTCCTGAAATAACATTTTTACAAAAACATAAATTAAACCAAAAGGTTTTATTTCTATAAATTCATCCCAAATAGTCATCAAAATCATAGATTTCCATCCCTAAAAATAAAAAGTGGAATACGTTTATTTAATCATATAATCAACCTTAGATTTATTTGTCCAGTATGGTACCTAAAAATCATAAAAATATCTTCATCTAAATCATAAACTAAATATCTTTGCATTATTTCTTCATCACCTACAATGGGGTTATGTTCCATAATTTATATTCTTATCAATCTATCTCTGCATGTTTCTATAAAACATTCATTGATACAAATTGTAATTACCCATAACCCAGAATCCCATAGTTTCTAGTTATGTTATTATATTGTCACTAAAAACAAGATATCACAACCTAAAGGGCGGAATAGTTTATTAGTTTCTATGAACTGGATACATTCTTGAATTTCACAAAAAATTGAAATAATAAAATTAAAAAGTATTTTCTTTAAGATAATCATTATACTCACTACCATGTACCTATATATCAATCATATTACATTTTATAGTTTCTTGGGAAATAGAAACTCAGAAAGCGGTGAGAACTAATGCTACATAAGGGTATGTGTATAACAGAAGCAAATATGAATACATAATACATAATATGTATTTCTTGGTAAATAAATAAAAAAATTTATTAAATAAATTAAAAGATTATGAATAATAATACGACAGTAATAAATAATGATCAGATAATTCTATATAAATAATCCCATTATCATGAAACTCTTCTATTGGCATCGTAACAAATTAACTGATCAAATGGACATCATTAAATTAATTTATAATTTCGTAACACATAATTATGATCATATGAAACATAATATAGAGGCCTCATGATAAGAGATATAAAATATCATTGATTCTATATATCAATACATATATATAAAGGATTATGGGCTTAACCAAATTCTCAACTTATTTTGTCTCTTGGGATAGAAAGATGCATCAAGAGACTATAGTGGGACCATCCCAACATATTATGCCCAATGAATTATTCATCTAAATGGGTTGAAAAATAATCAATATAAAAATTCATGTTCAAAAACTATAATAGAAAATTACAATACATTCTTCAATAAATAATCATAATCATAAATGATTTAGCGTAATATATTTAATACTATCAAAATTGTTCATCACCAATCAAACTTCTCATAAAATATCTAAAATAATAATTATGATGGTATCAATGATACATATTACTAGTGAAGCATAAGTAAAATAATGGTTTAATTTTATTGATGAAAAGAAATTCCATAAAAATACCATTAAAAATTCTTCAAGAAGCTGTCATTTTCACTTTGAAAATAACATATAAATAAAATTTCATAAATATCCGGGAATAATTCTAAATTAAAATAACCTTGAAAAATTTTAGTGTAAGATTCAATGAAATGAGTGGTTATGATTATGGAAAATTTTTTACACAACAATTATGTTAAGACAAATATTCTGATCACATTTTTTGTAAAAAGAAAAAAACTACCTTCTTTAGAAAATGATAGGAATATTCTTTTCCAAAAAAATTTTTGAAAATAAAATCAGGGGTAAAAATATCTTTAATTAATAATTTGAAGAATTTAAAATCATTTTTGAATTTTTTTTAGAAAACTTTTTCATGGAAGATAAAAGTATTTATGACCAAAAATATAAATAAATCGATTTTTTCATAAAATCATTCTATCAAATAGTTTATGTAAAAAATAAAGTTAAATAATAATATTAATTGAAAAAATAAAGAATTAATAGTAGATAATAAAATAATTTATTTATTTATTGAGATATAATAATACTTCATCATCGGTCATTTAACTGTAAACAATCAAGATAAATTATGAGACTATAAAATAAACTCTTTCCACTTTGGTATCTTTTGAATCATAATACCCATGAAATAAATAACCACAAATGAAACATTAAATAACATTAAGATAAAATTATTGATGATATAACATATAAATATGTTAGTATATATGCCAAAAAATAGATGTGGTAAATATAGAATAGGTATCATGGATGTAAAAGTGACATGAGAAACCAATATAATGGTCATAACATTGAAATGATAATTAATAAATGAATATATTTTGTGTATTAAATCTAAATATATATAAAAATCAAAATTAAAGAATAATTTAATTAAAAATCATTAGATACAAAATATTATAATATTAAAGACAATAAAGAATTAATATGACCGAATGAAATGAAATTAATTTATGATGTTCTTTTGCCAATGGTAATTTTAATGTTAAGCCCCCTTGTATATAATAATTCAAATTAAAACATAAAATTAAATTATTTATTAATTACTTAATATATAAAAAATATAATTGGTTTTATATACCCCAATAAAATAAATTACATTTATAATATTCAAATATGCCTCGATAAGAGGAAATTGAGAAAAAAATCCCTTACAATGATCTTTCCGTTAAAGTCAGGATTAATAAATAAATTATTTATTTGTATACAATGTAAATTTATCTAAAATAGTGTAAATCCAATATAAAATAATCACGATAAATTACACCTAAAATATTGGAATATGAATGAAAGTAAAGACATTACATAACCCAATTAAATCAAATTCATTAATTAAATTCCATACTTTTGGGAAACATTCATTTCAAATACAATTGAATTAAATAATTCAAAATAAAACATTAAATAACATGAAATATGATTTATTTCTCATATTACATGTTATATAAATAGTATATATACCATGTAAAATAATATAGGTGCATAACATTAAAATATATCTTAATAAAGTGAAATTCAGAAAAAGTCCCTTACCTCATGCATCCTTTTCGATGAATGAACAATAACCTCATGTATAATGGTTTAATAAAAGTTATTATTTTTTAATAGAACCATATTCATGTTTATAAAATCATATAATATCCAGTTATAACATCTTTCTAACTATTCATTAACAAATTTATTATTATTATTATTATTGTTGTTTTGGGTGTTAATTACCTTGTTTTCACGTCCATTTCTTATCATAAATGTTTTTTTTTCATGTGTATAATATATAGTTACATCATATCCATAATTGTATTAATTGTTTATATATTATATTTACTTATTTTAATCATTTTTAAACCTATTATTTGAAATTAGACATGGAAATTGAGCTGCATAGCTTCCTGAAGATGATATGTCATACGTATGGATAAGAGACAATATTATTCCCTTAATGATTAAAAGCATAAGTAAGCTGATGGTTTATTGATTTTATATAACTAATATCATGTTATATTATATTTATATATATATATTAATTATTTACATCAATATGACTATCCATGTAATTCAGTTATAGAAAAAAATTATAATGATTTGTAGGGCTGTAATTTGCTGTACAGAAGAGTGATAGATTTGTTTCACATTTGATGGAGGGGATAGATAAAAATAATTTCATTAACATGATAACATAAAATTGTATGTAAGATAATGGATTTGTAAAATTTGAAGTGCTAATAAAAAATTTGGGGTAGAAAATTATGAATTATAAAAGAAGAATCTTAGTGAATAATATTACGTTCTCTTAGAAAAAGCACTTTTGAATCATTTCTTAAGGACCATAGGGTTATAATTTTTGGAATTCCGTCACTTATTTAATGTGTATAATAATAATATAAGGAGAGCTTTGTAGGGTTAGGGGTATTAAAATGTCTTAAGAGGTGTGAATAAGTGAGGGGAGGAAGTGCCAATTCATAATTGAGGAGTGAAATTTTTATAAAAACTATTCAATAATGGGAAGTATATAACTAGAAAAGTAATTCTAATATTGATATGTAAATTATTTTTGTGATTATATAGTTAATAAACACCTATATATCATAAAAAATATTTAAACAAGTTGTTCCTTAAAAACTATGTCTCTTCGTTTTTATTATTTTAGTTTACAATACGTTAACTAGTTTGTTTACCGATGTAATTTATCATCTAAGGATAAATAAATGAGCCTATGTAGATAAATTATTCCCACTGTTTATGAATATTAAATCCATGTTCTAAAATGAAAATCCATTTGGTTTGGAAAATCAATATTGACACAAGTGCATGAGACATGAAAAACTCTGTTTTACCCTTTACCATTGTAATAATGTTTTTTCTATTTTTGGGCAAATATAATTATTATAAATGTGCCATTGGTATATGAATGGACTATGGTTGATATAATTAAACAAATAGAAATATATTTTCAAATGATATTATTTTTATGGCTTTGCATCAATAAATAAATTATTATTTACAATAATGTAATATTATTTCTCTTTTCAATATATTCATTCAATATGAGTTTTAAAACAAAAAATAAAAGGTTGATTCTAATATATTATTCAAATATTTATAACATGATATAGTTATATATAAAATTTATTAAATATAATAATTGATTCAAATTATATAACTATTAATATTCTTAGTATCCTTTATTTTATTTTTCAATTAATTATATTACTAATGTGTTGGTGTAGCTTAGGAATTTAAAATAATTATATAACAAATAAGAATTAAAAATAAATTACCCTGATGAAACTAATTTCATTATACTGAAAATTAAAATCATTATTCTTTCAAATCCTATATTTTTTCCTATGTGAACACATATTTTAAATTTAAAAGAAAGAGGGTGACATTTTCCCTTTTCTATTATGTAAATTATTATATAGAAAAAATTCATTTTAATGTTCCCCACAAGCAGATAAAAATAGATCCTAATGTGTAGTTAGTTTATAATATATATAAAATAATCATGACTTGGATTTTAAAAAAAATATTTTAGATATATTTACTATAAATTTTAGTTAAATCATTCATAACATATTATTAATGTTGTTAATAAATATGGAGGAACATTTTTCATTTAAAAAACATATTCCATGAATTTTAATTATAAGCTTAAAATGATCTTATAAAAAATAGAGTATAATAATGATTCAAATGTAATTACTATTATTGAAATTAATTTAATAATAAATTTTTTTATAAATCATATTTAAATTATAATGGTGCATTGAAATTACTTAATTTATTGAAAATTACTGACAGATTCACCAAAAAATGATGTTTTCCATATTTCACTGAAAAATCACACTTTTCAGAAAAATAAAAAAACCCTAAGATAATTTTTATATTTCAATTTCAAAGATTATATTAATTTATAAAATAAATTTTAAAAAAATTTAATATGTAAATTTTAAATCCCAAAAGTAAAATGAAAAATAAAATCATTTTTGAACAAGTGGTTGCCATCATGTTGGACATAGATAGTATTATGATAGGGTTGAATAGATCTTTAAGATAAGGGTCCTATCATTAATGGTATTCCCCCATTGTGTGATTTATCTATTGTTCAGATGTTTCATCTCATCCTTTCTATCATTATCTTTTATGTTAAAAATGTTTTGTTTCATCAAGTTGGACTGGGGTCTAAGACAAAGAGATGAAATCACTCTATCCTTATTTATCATAACATAGGATGTATTGATAAGGAATATAAAAAATTTCTTATAATTGGGAATAATTTTACCTTATCTCAATAGTTTCTTGGTTGTAGGAACCTTCCACCTTATGCTTATATAAATTACTATAATATTTGTCAATTGAAGCGAATGATCTTTCCCGAAGATCAACCGAGCCTTGAAAAAATATAGTAAATTAAGTGGGAATGTAATCAAATGGGACATGAGTCTATTATATATAAATAGTAAATTACCATAAATAAGGGTTATAACCCCTGAAATATGGGTGGAAATGTAGATAGGATCATTACTAGTGGATTATTTGGGTTCCCCGGTGTCCCTGAACAAACTTCACATCCATCATTTTGATAAGATTAATGGATTAATAATGGGATGTATAATGAATTATAATAACATGATACTATCTTTAGAGGGTGAATAGACCTTATCAACATTGTTCTCTAGCTGATACCAATTCATGTATCCTCTACTCTAAAAGTTCCAAAAGCTGATAATTAACATGGAGATCGTGATGGTCTCCTTATTTTGGTAAAATAAAATGGTTGGTAAGTATAATCAAATGTTTTAGAAGAGGTTGGATAAACCCCTATCAGAGGGTAGGAATCAATGATAGATGTGTAGTTTGGAAAATTTGGGGTGTAAATCCAAATTTATCATACTGTGAAATTATGGTAAATTTTAACATTGGTAAACACATGTAAGAAAAGTGTTGGAATAATGTCATCTAACAAAGTTCATTAAAATCATCCATATATAAAATGATCTATCCTTACATAGACTTAATTTTGTAGAAAACATGATGGATTATTGTTAATGGTTATATAAGGTATTGGTATCGTAAATGGGTGAGGAAAAAACATGTATTTTTGGGGTTCCCAACTCTGGATATCACATTCCAGGAGGCTAGTGAACACCTAAAAATCATACAAGATACCCTAGATGAGAATCATTTGGTTATTATTAATATTATTGTGTTAAACAATGTTCCAAGAAAATTTTACTTCATGGGGTCCTCAATAAGTGTGCTCTAAGATACAGATTTTCCCATATTATTGGTGGATCCAAACCAATAGGATGATTGGGGTGAGAAACTATGGTGTAAGGATACCCCATAGAAATTTATCTTTTTTGTATGGAGAGTTAGGAATAATGAACTGATGATAGAGTAGAATGTACAACCTATGGGTATAAATCTATTTTCATGGTTTCAAAATTGTAGGGAACAAAAAAAAAGAAGGATCTGGCACATAATTTTTTTAAAATTTCACTAGGAGATGGCGGTGGTGCATGTGTTCAAGGGTTTCCCATGGTTTACGGGATTAGAAGTAGTAATCATATCCTTCCTCTAGTTGTGGTTCCAATGTGTGGGGAATTCATGTATGAAGATAAAGGCCAGATATATCTTGAATATTGTGTGATTTTGGTGTATTTTCACTTGAAGGAATGAAGAATATTATCAAGAAATGTCTGGGACCAGAATAGGTAACATCCTTAAAACTAAGAAAATTATTTATGACATTCTTGATTTTGACACAATATTGAGATGAACCCTAAATTAAACCTCTTATAGGCTCTACTTCTTTCAACATCATGGCCATCAGAATTTTAAAAGGGATGTGTTATATGAGCAAAATACATAAACATAGTCTAAAATTTATTAATGATGGGTCATGACACAAGGGTATCATGCTAGGAAGAGTGGTCATAATTGAAAAGTGGGGATCATTCTTACTAGCCTTATCTACTTACATTGGATCAAGTGAAACTCTCGATGAAGAATCCCAGGCTATGTTCCCTGGCCTACGATTATGTATGTAGAGGAAAATCATTCTTCGCGCTGTTGAGATAGACTCTTTGACTATTTACAATTCACTTCTTGGAAATAGATCCATCCCTCAGTCCATTTTATACTAAATAATAAGGATCAAGGAGTTTTTTAATCATAACATCGACATATCCCATTCATGTCTTAAATCAAATACCATTTCAATCTTCTGAGCTTTGATGGTGACTCCAAATGGATGGATATCATATTTTTCTATCCTATTATCATTTCTTATGGAGGGGGTATATATTGTTAGAGAAGATACTCTAGGGATTAATAATTACAATCATTCATGATGTTGCTCTCTCCTTGTAGTTTCTTATTGTTCATAATTTTCTAATAAAATAAAAAAATTGGTGGTGGTGGTAATGAATTTTTTATAATGGTAATATCTAAACAATATATTTAATGGTTCAATTAATCTTGGTATTTTTCGTTTTATATTATTTTGAATAAAATTTTTGTCTTTAAAAATATCAGGATGTTAAATTCATGAAGTGGTGTTTTGAAGATACCAAGAGCTATTGGAAGTGAGAATGTATATTTTCAAGTTATTTAAATTTTTAATAGTCAAGATAATTTGATAAAGTAGTATATTGGAAAAAAGATTAGAACAACCCTTCTATAAGTGAGCTTGGTGGAAAACATATAAATACTTGAAACAATATAATATATTATATGTATTACTCCAATAAAGTGAAAATAAATTAACATAAATTTGATTACAATTAAGGTAATTTCGAATAAAACTAACCATTGAGTTTTATGAAAAAAATTTATGTCATATTGAATCTTTTTCCCTTTATTTTTAACACTTTTAACTCATTTTAGTTTTAACTTTAGTGATAAATATTTTCCATAATTACTAATTATTTTGATAAAAAATAATTTGAACATATTAAATAATATTAATTATTTCAATTCCACTTATTAAATACATTTTATAATATTTAATTTCTATATATTGTTAAAATTAATTTTTTATATCATCGTAAAATGAGAAAATGATGTTTTTAAAAAAAATACTTATTTTATGTCTAGAATGGTTTCTTTAAAAAAATCATGTATAATGTTAATTCCTAGGAAATTAATTATAATATTTTATATAAAATAAATTTTATGTGTGTTTTAAATCAAAACTAAAATTAAAGTATCCATGCGAATAATTTGTTAATATTAAAAAACAAAAAAAGGTATTTTATTTGAATAAAAACATTACATAGATTTCCAAAATGTTAATAATAGTTATTTGTGTTTAAAATTAAATTCTTATATGAATTATATTACATTAGTAAAATTAAATTATTTTAAAAAAAAAATTTCATAAACATTCATGTTATTATTATATCAATTTAATTTCAGTATTGTCACAGTATTTTTAAAATGGATATTTTTCACTCTTCGTCCATAAAATAAAATGTTTTAGAAAAATATCTAGAAACCACCCTAATATAAATTTTTCATGTTGAAGTAAAAAATTAAATTCATTTCTTAAAATTAAATTTACAAAATTCGTAAATTTACTTTTTAATCACATTCTTGATAATTCTATGTGCATTATGATATAGTTTCTTTAGAAAGAAATGCTTACTTACTTAAAATGATGAAATGGGGTTACAATTCTGACTTTTTATCATCTAAACATGTAAAAACATAAATATTTTTTCTTTTCATAATTTATCTATCACTTTTATATGACTTTGATGATGTTTAATATTGTTAGGTAAGATAATTATAAATATTTATAAGTGTCATATGTGCAAGATGAAACTCATAAGGATACTGATGTAATAGGTCATGGTTAAATAGTTTACCATTCCTTCATATCTTTAATATATACAGATAGTATTTTATTATGATCACTATTAAAATAATCCCAATAAGATAATATATGATGATGATTTATTTTTAAAAATTATAAATAATTTTAAATTTTCAACACCCAAATATTGCTTCTTTTAAACATGATACATTAAATTCAAAAACATGAATGTATATCCCAAAATAAAATAAGTATCATAAATATTTAATTGTTGAGTTCATACCAGTTGGAAATAATTAATAAACACATTTTTTATTTTCTTAAAACCCTATAGAGAGACAACATCTCATTATAAATTAGTAATAAATTTATTTACACTAGAAATTCATAGTTAATAATCAATGAAAGAAAACTGATCATTAGTGATTATGTCACTTATAAAATACAATAAGAAACACTATTCTCAATATATTTTTTCACTTTCTATTTTTTTCTCACTAAATATTTCCCTATTAGAATTCATTAGTGTTTCAGTTATATGATTCCCAACAGATTAGGAATGTTTCTAAAATTTAACATCTGATTTCACCAACTATTTCTCCTTAAAAATGTTTTATTTTGAAACCATTGATTATTGTAATCATTAATTCATATTCATAGAAATTAAGGATTCCATCTATATTTTCTTATGATAATTTTATTCTTCCAAAATATTTTTAGATATTAAATTTCATCTTCTAAATGAATAATAGAAGAAAACATACTATTTCGAAACTATTTTATATTCTCATCAAAAGTGAGATCATTATGATAACTAGTTTTGAATTAAATGTCTTCATCCAACACTACATTGGATTTAAACATTGTTATATCCTATACATAATCATCAATATCATTTTCATCTAAATTAATTATCAATACCATACACAACAATTTAATTTTCTATAATTTACATATTATTCATGTTTTCCTAATATTGATTGTCATTTTGTACTATTGATTCAAAAACATTAGTTTCAACTTCACCAATAAAATGTATTTTTTTATATTCAAATTAAGATGTTAAAATTATCCAATTTGTTTCATAACCATAGCCTCAACTATCTATTTATCAACAATTGTTTCACAACTATGGGTTTAATATCAACTTCCATAATACTATATTCATATCCATCATCTTTTGAACCTACATATTCATTAAATGTTTCACTATAAAAAATTAAAAAAAAATTCATTGTAATGTTCTTCATCACATTAATCATGATGATATTCAATTATTGTAAGATAATCATTCTCAATATGTTCATTCCAAAGGCTATTAAATTTAACCACATTACTATCAATGCGTACATAACAAGGCACCACCTATATAATAGAAATTATATCTTATATAGATTATTTATTATATTAATAAACATCATTCATAATAGATAATTGACTATTAAATGACACACTATATATACATATAATATCCCTTAAAAGAAAATTATTAACCCAAATCATGGTAGAACACAACTGATAATGTAATAGGGTAATAAATTCACGATTACAGTTATAATTTTGACTGTATTCAGTATTTATTTGGGTTTACAATATTCCAAATTGAAATTTCATTGTTATCTCCCATGTATTGAAACACTACAAATTAAAAGTTAATAGTATAATAACCATTCGAAATAAAATAATAACTACACCACTAATTTTATAATGCACGATGATCCATATTTTCTTTACTCTATTAGAATTATATTTCAATGGAATACAAAATATCTCCTCTATTTGTCAAAGAAAATTTTACTTTGTGATTTGATCCCTCAATCATTGATTTGTAATCCAATAATTAATTAACTTAAATATTCATATGAAGAAAATATTTTATATCACCACACTTTATTATTTCATTGGCCAATATTATCCAAATTATTATTAGAACCAAGTGAAAGTATTCCTCAAAATTAACTTTCTCTTATCCAATATATGAGATATTTTTTTATATGAATTAAATTTTTATGAAATATTATGTGATCTATGTTATCATGGGATAGTTTCATATCCAAAAATTTCATACCAAAGACCAAAACATTGATACATTACTCCTATAATTTTTGACCCAATTCAATAATTTATAAATCATATATTTTAGGAATAGGATCATTTTATTAATTTAAAAGGACATGGATTTCCAATATTATCCATAAATATCATTTAACTTCAAATTCATGATAAACCATATGTTCAGTGTAATATCCCCTGATTCGGAACTCTCAAACGTGGCTAAATTAGGTTGGTTTATGTATCTCAAGCATGTCTCCAAATATTCAAAAGGATGCTATCTAGAAGACATTGTGGAGTGAATATAGTGGGGAGAATATACCCCCTATTATATAGTTACAATACATCATAAATGAAAAAAAATATAAATATATGAGTAAAGGAAAATTATAGAAATAATATGAATTAATAATCAAATATCATATGATAAGAAAGGAACACTGGGTAAATCAAAATAAAAAAAGAATTATGTAATGATATGATACAACATAACTGAATTTCAACCTGAAATTAACACTGATAAAAGAATAGAATATGTAAATAAAAAACTCAAAGACCCCAATTTTAATCTCATGTCGGTCCCGTCTATAAAATCCAACCCAATCATAAAGATAAAATCAACATCAAAGACCCTTTCCCTTTTCCAAACCTATAACCATGTAATATGGTAGGGTACCATGAGTCATATCGAATAGGGTCTGCATGAGACATAGTAGTTTGATACCACCCTATCTAAACAAAATTATTCTAATAAATAAGTACATTCAATTAATTGATAAGAATGTGTATTGATTAAAAAAATAAATATAATATAAAAATAATTATACTTCAAGAATCATACCAAAATATATCTGATCATGTTTCACAATTATGCCAAACAAAAACATTAAACCATAGAATAATCACATAATCCAAAACAACCCTCTGTATATGTATTTCAACATCCACTAAAATCCCTTTATATAACCATTTCAGCATCAAACTGGGCTAAGCCCTCTAGATAATCATTTTAACATCAAACTATGTCTGGAACATAATAAAAAATTTCAGCATAAAACTAGGAGATGAATTATATATAATAATTTCCACATAAAACATGGATTATCCTGACATATAATCATTTTAGTATCAAAATTGGCCAGTACACCTATATAAGCATTTCAATATCAAACTAGGTCAGAACTGATATATAATCATTATGTAATCAAATTATATATTATCAATAATATCTTTTACAATAATAGATAATACTTATCAAATTAATTTTAAATCAATCAACCACCTGAGGTCTCATGTCATACTAAAGATACATTTAGATATTATCAAGTTCATCATTCATAAATTATTCTCTCCACAATGGGTATCTATAATCTAGGTTTCAATGTAATGAAATAAATAGTGGTCCAAGGAATAATACAATCCATCAGTTTTCACCAATAATTATTTAATTAATTAATGTGCACATTTTGTTAGTGTAATACCAATATTTTATATAGTTGAAAATTAAAAAGACTACATGGTTATTCTTTAGACCACATACCATTAACCAGGGATAAAATAGTATGTCCACTAAGAAATGAAAAAAAATTATATAATTGAAGAAGATCGCTAGAGAAACCAATATCACACGAGATCCAGATCAATTACCCAACCAAATGTAGTCAATTGATTGCACCGTGATAATGGATAACAATGGGAGAGTGTGGAAACTATATGAAAAAAACTCATCAAAGATTGAGCACTTGAACAAGACATCCAGAATTGGTGAATGTCATCCAACATAACATTTAAATCCCATAAGGCTTGAGATAGGATGTCTGTGTCAAGGGGAAATGAAAACATAAACTTATTTCATACCTATAACCCTTGAGTCCAACAAATGAATTGTCTATAATTATAAATTTATGAGTACATAGAAATTATTGTTCCCTCTAGTTAATTTAACCCTTCCAAATCATTACACATCGTGTAATTTAGATTCACATCATATAACTAGTTAATGTAATGAAATAGTTCAGAACATTTCTTAATTTTATGGGATGTTCCTAGAGATAGTTATTCAATGTGTAATTCATTTACACAATCTATAATTGTCTTGCAAGAACCATCAAGCCCTATAATTTGCAGAAGATCCCAAACAACTCCAAATCCTTCCAGACTCATGTAAAACATTCATAATTCTAGTGAACTCTTTTAAAATTTCATAATATTAATTTAAACAAACATAAATCCATGAAATTTATCTTATTTTTCCTAAATGTGTATTTCCAACCTCAGTGAAATTGGACCCCCATGGTTTATTTTCAATGGAAAACCTAGAAGAAGATATTAAATTAAAAACTCAAAGAGGGGATATACACAAAAAAAATATGATCTTACAATCTCCCAGTGATATAATTTGTTATCCCATAGCTACTCCAAAAATTACAGTGGGATCACCAAATACAATACATGCCACTATTATCACATATCATAAATCCACTACATAGTCTCTTCTTGACCACACCTATACTATATCTAAACTCTAACTAGAGGAATGGTCCTACCCTATAGATACTTCTCAAAACAGTCCACAATATTTATCAAATTCTCGTCAAATGATGAATCAATAAAAATCTCAACGTCCATAATGTATACCACATTATAAGGGTTAGGATAATTTATTTGATGCTATGAGATGTGAAACAGGTCATGAATGGAACTATAATGTGGTGGAAGCGATAATTGGTATGCCACTGTACCTACCCTTTCCACTATGTCAAATGGATCAAAAAACATGGGATCCAACATTCCATATTTCTTAATATGTAATTTGAAAAAAAAAAGGTGACACCTGAAGGGGATTAAGATGATTAAAATAAAACTCCATAGGCTATCTTTGATGATTAGAATAAGATTTATTCCTTCCCTGTGTGGTTACCAACCACCACCTGATCACCTGAACCTGCTGAGATATCTCCGGAAAAATACTTTCTCCAACAAGTGAAGAATCACCATCCTCTATCTAAAAAAGAGGTCAATGGAATTTACTTCAATTCATATCCATTAATTCTTCCATTTGGATGTATTTTTAGAATATTATTTTATTAAAAAACAATTAGAGTCCCATCTTCTACTCCCACAAACCCCAAAAAATCATAACAAAGTCTTATAATATATCCTCTAGAATCATAATAGACTGATCAGATCTACCATTATTTAGATGATTAGAGGTCATACTCAAAAGAACCTATGATCTCATAACCTTTTGAATACACTTCTGTAACCATGGCATTAAACAAGGATCTATATAAAAAATTATACTCCTCATGACAATCTGCAAACGAACTATTTTATGCATTAAGAGACTACCCATATCATTAACAATGAATTTGTCCCTGATAAGAAAGAAGATTGGTATATTAGTTAGTCAATCCATCATCACCCATACTACGTCATTCTTATGATTTTTTTAGGTATTTCTGTCACAAAAATGATAGTGATATTGTCTCATTTCCAATCTATAATAGGAAAATGCTACAATATCCTAGCAGGCCTCGGATGCTCAACTTTCACATGCTAATTGGTGAAACGTCTCTACAATAATAATACTACCTCATTATTCATTCCTAGCCACCATTATTTCCTATAGGGATCACATTAAATATTTATAAAACCTCTATGTACCACATATCTATAAGAATATAACTCTCTCATCATCTCCTCATGCAAGCCCATATGAAATCATACTCATCCAGGTAAAAGAAGGGAATTTATAATTCCATGATACAGTCCATTTAGTGGCTCCGTGACATATAAAATTTATCTTAGAAGTATACTCTCTAGATTAAATAACATCTTAATATTGATCCAGAATAAAAATATGGGTATAACAGACATTAAATCCAGAGTTGCTCGACCATGACACTCTTAATGATCTAGATGCATATCTGCAAGTAGTTCAATAATCTACCACTCATCATAAGAATACATCAATAACTCCATATACATATTTTGGGTTATGGAATCAAAAAATTTGATTCCATTTACCAGTGTATAATACAACTAAAAGTCAAATGACTCATGATACATGACCCACCACCACTACAGAAGGTTCAGGTCCCACTGTGAAAAGACACAGTTGAGGATCTTATGATATGTTTACACCACAAACCTATCACCCAAAATATATTCTTTTAATCATCTCAGGTTGATTACCACTAAAGATAACACCAGATCATGGGTAGGATAATCTCTATCAGGAAGTCTCTACTTTCTAGTCACATAAGAAACCACTCAATCCCCCAACATAAGAACTTCTTCAACTTCTATTTCAAATGAATTATATTACAATCGATAATATTTAACCATCATAGGAAACTAAGAATATGTGTAATGGTCATACTGCTTTTAATCTCTGAATATTAACCATTATAAGAATATGAACAAGATAACGCTCATTTCATTATCAGCCTAAATATAGGTGATTCCAGACCGAGGAAGTCCTAGATTAAATGTTGATAATATCTTACTAAAGGAAAAAAACAATGAATTTCATAGGAATTATTTTGGTGAATCCCAGTGATCCAAACCTGCCAATTTCATTGGGTCCAATGACATTCTAGCCTATACAATAACATGGACCTATAAGTTTATTCTACCAATAATGATACTAAATTTGGACGTCATGGATAACATTTTGATTCTCTGACAATTTACTCAAGAAGAATTCAAGATTTGGCGAATCATCGCCTGCTAACTAGGTGTACACTAAGATTTCATAAAAAAACCCACCACAACCTGACATAGGAAAGGATGAAATATTTGATTCATAAATACAATGAATACCATAATTTCATTTTTGAAACAAAACAACATCAACATGAACTAATATAATAAATAACATATCCTTTTAAAATTGTGATTTTTGTTCGGTGGTCTCGCCATCTACTGGTTATAAATAAATCTCCAAATAATTTTCAATAATACCTTATCACATCTTCAATAATCACAGAGGTAATATATATACTGAATTGGATATTGGTTTTTAATCTCCATCTGGTTCAATCTCCGATAGACTAGACATAAACAAAAATTCCCATCATTCTTCTAATATAAAAGGATTGGATAACATAATATAGACATACATGGATGTATGAAACCTTTATCTTCCAATGATTCCAACTGAATTATCATATCACAAAATAATTCTTGTGTTATCATGTAAGGTGTAATAGAAATTAGTGTTGTCCTACTAGAATCTTGATCATAAACTTGATATCTCTCTTAGGTTGTAAGCTATAGAACTCATAAGGAAATGAATCATTAAATTGGTCTACCACTTGAGGAACAATATCCTGATGAATTCCAACATCATCTAGATTAATACCTACACTATGATCTATGAGAAAATAAAATCTGTAGTGAATTTATCCTGTAAAACTGGCCTGAAGATCCCACATAGCATGGTGGAAACATTTTCCTCATTCGGGAGATTTAAAGGAAACTCTTGTCCTATAATAGATGATATAAGACTATTATATAACATACCAATAAATAATCAGAATAAAATCAAATACTATCATTTCCATCATGAATCGTTACAAAATGAAATGGTTTCCATAAATATCTATATATCATTCATTGAAAGATATGATAATCTCAAAATAGACTACCAAGGTGTATAGATGGTCAAATCATCATCCATGTTTTCCACATAAAAAAACAAACCATTTTCAAAAATAGAAGATATAATTAATTTGATTCTCATGTTTAAAAAATAATAGAGTACATAATACAACAGGTGTATGTTTAATGGTTTAATTACCTACATCCACAGTAGTTGGAGTATACTATATAGGATGAAACTGACTTTCCCACTCTATCATGGTATACATTATGACTACCCTGAGCTATTACCTATACCTGGTATTACCACTCATTCACTAAGGTACCACATCCCCAACCATGACTTAAACTTAAATCAGAACTCCAGATACATGTCTATTAAGGGGTATTTGAGTCATTTCTAGACTTTGGTATATATCATGATCCCCGTCCACTGCCCTACTACTCCATTTCCTTACAAAACCACTACAGTTTCCCCATCCTTACATAAGAATGGAACTCAAAATAAATGAACATACACTATGGTTTCTTGTGTAATAACATTCCTCATTGATAGAACTATAATTGTCACGAACCAGCCCGAGTCGACCCTGAACCGGTCACCAAGGCCAGCACGCGACAAGTCCCGAGAGGCGTTCCCGATCCTCCCGGGATGGTGACAAGAACCAAGGGCATAAATAGAGTACACAAGGGAACTATTTCTCCCATATATAAACAATCAAAAAAATAGAGGAAATAAACGGACAGCCCAAAATGAATTTATATAAAAATTGAACTAAATATTATTGGTACAAGAAAATAAAATTAGAACAAAACCAACAACTCAACTGAACAATCCTGTTGAAAAAATAACTCCATGTGACACTTCTGGTCACTCTCCAACACAATGATAAAAAGTCGCCCAAGGTGATCGAACTAAAGATGAAACCTGCACAAGGGATAAAAATAAAAGAAGATTATAGGCGTGAGTATTAAAACTCAGTAGGTTAGCCCGATATTCTATTCCCAATGCACATTACTTTAAAATAAAAGAAACATCAATTTATTGTTTTAAATTCATGATTTGAAAGTATGGTTTTCAAATGAGGTTCCATGCTATAATAATTATCAGACAAATACTTGCATGTTTAATAAAAAAATGCAAGTAACTATTTTTTTCAAAGAGGTGAAACTTCAAAATGAACATAGTTTTCAAGAGGGCTTCTTTAAAGAATTTTAACATTCAAATAAATAACACATACTACTGAATTTACCAAACAAACACACCGTATGCCAATGGTGAGTAAAAAAATAGCCAATGAGCACTAGTCACAGGAATACCCCTAGGCACTAGTTAGTTGTGAGCCCCAGGTACCTCGTATCTTGGTGAAAGTAACCATAATAAATATCTGTTCTCGTGCACGAGCCACTAGTAGGGAACATACCCATAACCTAGTGGTCCCCAATCATCATCATCATCATAGTTTAGTTAGTGTTGTCATCGTCAAACTTTCTACGTGAGACAGGGGCCAACCCCCACAGAATCACTAGCATACTAGTACACGTCTGCCCACCTAGATACCCGGGATTCCCTTTAGTTCTCAATAAAGTTACACATATTATCAAATACACATTTCAAATCCCCATTCCATTCCAAAACCATAAAAACACAAACAGCCCATAATCATTCTTCACATTTCTTACACTAATCAACAAACCGCTAAATATTTCGGTAAAACAATTTCATGAAGTGTATTGAGGATTTGCACATAAAACTCTTTCAAAAACACTCTTTAAATTATAAACACACATCATAACCAAACCAAATCATATTTTTCAGCCCAGTAAACATTTAATAAAATCATTTAATGGACCATAAAACAATCCCAATTGCACAAATTGTTATATACAAGTAAAACACTTCTTCATTTCTAGGAAATGCCAAACGGGCCTTTAATTATTTTCTCAAAACTATCCTTTGATGAAGGTATGAATTTTAATTCTATTAAGGATCTGTATAAACACAATTTACAGTAGAAATCCACATTCATAAATCTCTTATAATACTCAGGATACATATTCAAAACACAACCATTTTCATAAAGATGTGAAACAGTCCATTTTTGGGCAACTCGGGCCAAAATATGTTGTAAATCAAAACCCACTTGATTGTAAAAACAATTTCAAATAGTAAATCCATATAAGTACCCAAAAATTCAATTTATCATTATTCCAATTCCTTTATAAATCCAAACAAATAACTTTTAAATCACACATAACACATAAAATCCAACCGGGCAATTTACCGAACACATGACATGCCCTTTTTAAACAAAACAATTTATTTTAAGTACATGAAAAGGAATAAAACCCCAATTGAAAGCCATATTTTCATTAAAGATACTGTATAATGTTAAAAATACCATAGACCAGATTATAAACCTCACAAAATATTTTCAAAAGATAACGGAACATTTAAACAAACACTTGTTCAGAACTTTCATGACAAAACAACACTACCGTTCACAAACCAATGATTAAACAACCACTTCAAACACCAATAAAATTATCCAAAGGAGGAAAAACAATAATAAACATATATATCTGGTTTTAATTATAATAAAATGATGAAACTTAAATAATAAAGTCATGTGCAAGGGGTATCCTACCTCAAATCTTTGGCGTAATTGAAACGCACACCCGAAATCACCCGCCGCGGGTTTATAAACCATAAAACTATAATGATCAGACCTAAACAAATAGAAACCCCATAAAAAACATGGTATAACAAAACCCTAGGTCTATCAAGACTAGGGTACAATATAAAACCAAGAAATAATGAAAGGAGGGGGAAGAGAAAGAAGAAAGGAGAAGGAATCTCACCTTTCATCCTAGAAAACTCTTCATCTTCCATTAGATCTGATGCCCTAGAGAAAAGGGAATGGCTTTAAAATTTTTGGAGAGACTCCTAAGGTCTGGACGAACCAGGGTAAGAATATTGGATTATAAAGGAGTACTAATTGATTGATTTATGAATGATAAAATTTACCTTGGAAATTCTGGGCGATTTGAGGTTTCCTAAGAAGTTTCGCCCTAATCCGCGAACCACATGAGCTCCAAAGAGGTAAATTAGATTATGAGGGTTAGGCTAGGGTTATTGGCTTAGAGGGGGTGGTGGAATCACAGAAAATTAGTAAAAATTGAAAAAGATATAAACAAAACAAATTATTGTCTTTTAAACAGGAAATGGGCCCATGGGTGGCCCAATACCTAAATGAGTAACCCAAATTCACCCGGCCTATGATTTTACAATGGGTCCAAAAGGATAAATAAGTTTTAATATATCAGTATAGGACAAGTGGGAAGTTTAATGGGTGAAAAAGGATGAAAAAAAAAGAGTTATAAAAGAAACAAATTCGGTTTTTAAAACTGGGAATGGGCTCACGGTTGGCCCAAATCATGAAGTAACCACCCTTTCTTCAAAAACTACTAAACAAATAATGGGGATCCCAAATTAGGGTGGTTAGACATATATGAAACTTCAAAACTCAAGATCTATCTCATCAAATACCCATGAAAAGGATCGGTATTTCTAATGGTCCGGATCAATACAATGACAGAAAAAAAACCGTGTGTGACAATTCTCCCCACCATTAAAGCTTTCCGCCCCCGGAAAGTCATAACACTTTCCGGCTGAAAAAAACAACACCTAAGGATTCCAGAATGTACTCCCCACCATTAAGAATCAACTATAACTAGAAATTTTCTTAGGATGAAAATCCAGGAGTCCCATGGTGGGTCTCCCCACCATTAGAAACCAACTAGCAATGAATAGACAAGAATTGAACATGAGCTAGAGTTGGGACTCACTCACACAAGTCCAAAAAACCCTCCTACAAAAAACTACTATACCAAGTTAATAGAGTTACAACATGAACATATAAACCACCCACTCCCGAATGGAGGGGACAATAACTTGGTCGACACATTCAGCACAATTCTGGACCCCCGTCACTTGGGGATGGGAGGGAAGGGGACCCAATAATTTGGCCACTTAAACAACAAAAGAAAAAAGAAACTACCCAAAAATCTCCCCCTATGAATAGGTAACACCAATAATGTAGCTGATTTTTACAGGCGGTCCACACAGGGACATTGATTGAAACCCCACATCCATGAAGGAATAACTATAGACACTGTGTGAGGGGTTAAGTCCACCACGCTTGTTGCAACAAAGGGAAATTCAAAGAAATGAGGAACCAAAACATTGACATAGTAACTAACTTACCAAAACAGAGGAGTAAGGATCTTAATCTAGCACTCCACACCTCTATTGATTTCCTGACTACGTGAAAAGCTTCACTCCGAGGCCTATGGCTGGAGCCCTGATTCTTGAAGCATTTGCTGCACCGCAGTCAGGTGATAAGGATCACACCACTCAAAAAAAACCACTCTTGATCACCAAACAAAAACCTTAATCTAAATAGGAACTCATAGATACATATCAAAATTCTATCTCACTCCAAATGAGGGGCAGAATGGAAAAGGAATACAATGAAACACATCAACATCACCGAACACAACCGCTCTGTCCAAAAAAATTATCATGACCTAGAAGCACTTTTAATAGATCCCAAACAGCTCTCTATTCCAAAAAACAAGTTGAGGAATCATCAAAAGAGGCGGCTTTAAAATTTGAAAGGAATCCATAGGTTGATCAGCAGGAAATATTTCCAACACAGAACTATCCATGGCCACATCACAACATCAAACACATTTTTAGAAACCCAATGAAAATTACTCCAAAACCGAGCCACCAACAAGATCTCATCACTAGATAGAACAAGAGTATGAATTCTAGATCACATGTATGCTAACCAAATAAACAAATATTCTAATACATAGAAAAATCAAGCCACATAACCATTGGTTTTAAAAAAATGCCACAATTTTCAGCTCAAAACAATTTTGAAAAATCAAACTAACTTGGTGGGTTTCCACATTCACTAATGGCGTTTCATCAAGTCTCACCCACATGCACATTTCCATGCCACCCCTAGCACCCAACCACCATACCATATAGACCATACTTCCAGATATAAATAAAACCATGCATGTTAGAACCCATGAAAACACCAAAGGCTAAAATTAAACATCATAATTCAAAAAAACAATTTACCTTCAAAAGGAACACCAACCACCAAGTCAAAAAATCATTTTCATATTTCACAAAAAAAACACAATTAATTAAGAACCATTTTCTTAAAAACCTACCCCTTTTCATTTTTAAAAACATTTTAAATAACCAAGCCACTCCAATCAACCCCTTCCCATTTTTTTAAAAAAAAATTCAGCAATGTATATTTTCATAATCCGAGGTCCATTGAGACCAATACCGTTTGTAGTAAAACACCAACCGATCAAAACCAATTTCCAAAACGAATTTATCCAATTCAATAACTTTTTAACATCCTAAAATACCCCATTTAAAAAAAAGATCCAGAATCACTTTAAAATGATTCACAATTTCAAAACATTTTATTTCAAAAAACCACAAGTTTATATTATGGATAATCCAATCCCTTTAAATCATTTCTGCTTCCCTCCATTTTTTTTCACAAAAACACAAACATCCAAAACCATTCTTATATTTAATTATTGAAAACCCCTTTTTTCACTTTTCAAAAACTAATCCTTACATTAAAACCCATTTCCACAATTCTCACACAAGGATTTTAAAAACAAAAATTCAGAATTCAAGAAAGGTTCAAGAGACCCAAAAAAAGGAACTAGTGTCAGTGGGTGACATGACCAAATGGTTGGCGACCATATGCCAAACAAAACACCAACATAAGGAGACTTATTAGGACCATTCACCAGCTCCACATGGCTTGCCAGGCCCTGCGAGCTCACGGAGGCCATTAGTTAGACTCCCCTTGTCATATCCCAACACCAAAAAAAATCAACCAGAACAAAGGACACTAATAAAACTGGACTCCCTTGGAAACCTGAGGATTAGAACAAGAAAGAGTTCGCGACGCTCTACTTTCACTTACCCCTCAAGTCCCAAAAATCCTACTCCATCTACCTTGACATCCCCAAAATAACAAGGGCGCTCTAAAAAGAAAGGTCTGCTAAGAGCCAACCTCCTCTGATACCATTTTGTCACGAACCAGCCCGAGTCGACCCTGAACCGGTCACCAAGGCCAGCCCGCGACAAGTCCCGAGAGGCGTTCCCGATCCTCCCGGGATGGTGACAAGAACCAAGGGCATCAATAGAGTACACAAGGGAACGATTTCGCCCATATATAAACAATCAAAGAAACAGCGGAAATAAACGGACAGCCCAAAATGAATATATATAAAAATTGAACTAAATATTATTTGCACAAGAAACTAAAATTAGAACAAAACCAACAACTCAACTAAACAATCCCGATGAAAAAATAACTCCATGTGACACTTCTGGTCACTCTCCAACACAATGATAAAAATTCTCCCAAGGTGATCGAACTAAAGATGAAACCTGCACAAGGGCTAAAAAAAGAAGACTATAGGTGTGAGTATTAAAACTCAGTATGTTAGCTCGATATTCTATTCCCAATACACATTACTTTAAAATAAAAGAAACATCAATTTATAGTTTTAAATTCAAGATTTGAAAGTATTGTTTTCAAATGAGGTTCCCTGCTATAATAATTATCAGACAAAAACTTGCATGTTTAATAAACAAAAATGCAAGTAACTATTTTTTTCAAAGAGGTGCAACTTCAAAATGAACATAGTTTTCAAGAGGGCTGCTTTAAAGAATTTTAACATTAAAATAAATAACACATACTACTGAATTTACCAACCAAACACACTGTATGCCGATGGTGAGTAAAAAAATAGCCAATGAGCACTAGTCACAGGAATACCCCTAGGCACTAGTTAGTTGTGATCCCCAGGTACCTCGTATCTCGGTGAAAGTAACCATAATAAATATCTGTTCTCATGAACGAGCCACTAGTAGGGAATATACCCATAACCAAGTGGTCCCCAATCATCATAATCATCCTAGTTTAGTTAGTGTTGTCATCGTCAAACATTCTACATGAAACAGGGGCCAACCCCCACAGAATAACTAGCATACTAGTACACGTCCACCCACCTAGATACCCGGGATTCCCTTTAGTGCTCAATCAAGTTACACATATTATCAAATACACATTTCACATCACCATTCCATTACAAAACCATAAAAACACAAACATCCCATAATCATTCTTCACATTTCTTACACTAATCAACAAACCGCTAAATATTTCGGTAAAACAATTTCATGAAGTGTATTGAGGCTTTGCACATAAAACTCTTTCAAAAACACTCTTTAAATTATAAACACACATCATAACAAAACCAAATCATATTTGGAAGCCCATTAAACATTTAATAAAATCATTTAATGGACCATAAAACAATCCCAATTGCACAAATTGTTATATACAAGTAAAACACTCCTTCATTTCTAGGAAATGCCAAACGGGCCTTTAATTATTTTCTCAAAACTATCCTTTGACGAAGGTATGAATTTTAATTCGATTAAAGATCTGTATAAACACAATTTACAGCAGAAAACCACATTCATAAATCTCTTATAATACTCAGGATACTTATTCAAAACACAACCATTTTCATAAAGATGTGAAACAGTCCATTTTTGGGCAACTCGGGCCAAAATATGTTGTAAATCAAAACCCACTTGATTGTAAAAACAAATTCAAATAGTAAATCCATATAAGAACCCAAAAATACCATTTATCATTATTCCAATTCCTTTATAAATCCAAACAAATAACTTTTAAATCACACATCACACATAAAAGCCAACTGGGCAATTTACCGAACACATGACATGCCCTTTTTAAACAAAACAATTTATTTTAAGTACATGAAAAGGAATAAAACACCAATTGAAAGCCATATTTTAATTCATGATACTGTAACATGTTAAAAATACCATAGAACAGATTATAAACCTCACAAAATATTTGCAAAAGATAACGGAACATTTAATCAAACACTTGTTGAGAACTTTCATGACAAAACAACACTACCGTTCACAAACCAATGATTAAACAACCACTTTGAACACAAATAAAATTATCCAAAGGATTAAAAACAATAATAAACATATATATCTGGTGTTAATTATAATAAAATGATAAAACTTAAATAATAAAGTCATGTGCAAGGGGTATCCTACCTCAAATCTTTGGCGTAATTGAAACACACACCCGAAATCACCCACCGCGGGTTTATAAACCATAAAACTATAAAGATCAGACCTAAACAAACAGAAAACCCATCAAAAAACATGGTATAACAAGACCATAGGTCGATCAAGACTAGGGTACAATATAAAACCATGAAATAATGAAAGGAGGGGGAAGAGGAAGAAGAAAGGAGAAGGAATCTCACCTTTCATCCTAGAAAACTCCTCATCTTCCATTAGATCTGATGCCCTAGAGAAAAGGTAATGGCTTTAAAATATTTGGAGAGACTCCTAAGGTCTGGACGAACCAGGGGAAGAATATTGGTGGCTAAAGGAGTACCAATTGATTGATTTATGAATGATAAAAGTTACCTTGGAAATTCTGGGCGATTTGAGGTTTCCTGAAAAGTTTTTCCCTAATCCGCGACCCGAATGAGCTCCAAAGAGTTAAAATCGATTACGAGGGTTAGTCTATGTTTATTGGATTCGAAGGGGAGGTGGAATCACTGAAAAATAGTAAAAACAGAAAAAGATATAAACGAAACAAATTACTTTTTTTACAGGAAATGGGCCCATGGGCTGGCCCAATACCTAAATGAGTAACCCGAATTCACCCGGCCTATGAATTTACAATGGGTCCAAAAGGATAAATAAGTTTTAATATATCAGTATAGGACAAGTGGGAAGTTGAATGGGTGAAAAAGGATGAAAAACAAAAGAGTTATAAAAGAAACAAATTCTGTTTTAAAAACTGGGAATGGGTCACGGTTGGCCCAAATCATGAAGTAACCACCCTTTCTTCAAAAACTACTAAACAAACAATGAGGATCCCAAATTAGGGTGGTTAGACATATTTGAAATTTCAAAACTCAAGATTTATCTCATCAAATACCCATGAAAGGGATCGGTATTTCTAATGGGCCAGATCAATACAATGACAGAAAAGAAAAAAAACTGTGTGTGACAATAATGTACCATGGTCCTAAGATGGATAAAAACTACCTCGACTATTGTTCCCATTTATTCATTTTTGAAAACTATCATAGAGGCACTTTATTCCACCTAAAGAAGAGTTCCCAATTCATCATTCTGAAATAGTTTTTCCACTATTTAAGGCTGATATGATATTCGCTTCCATGATGAGTTCCTAATTCACCACATTCAAAAAGCTTCTCATGTAAAAAAAATTCACTTTTGACCTGATCTCATAGAAAATCCCTTCTTAAAATAAACTCAACCAATAAATCTCATCAACAGATAACGATGGTACAAAGATATTAAACTCATGGAAATGTCAGTTACATTCCATCCATCTCAAGATATCATATATAATATTCATGATATCACAAGCCTTATCATCCATTAAATTCATTAAATAAAACATTCATAGAAAATTCACCTTGAATACCATCTAGGATAACTTCTCTTACTTCATTGCTTACTCAATTATTCATAAAAAACTGTTTTTAGATACATGGAAATTATATGTAGAAAGATTCACCCTCTTCTCACTGTGCTTCTTGAGGTTCTTGATTATTTTCTGGTTTAACTCAATCAAGAACATAGCTACTTGGGGGGCCTACCTCCCCAGTGATTGTAGGTGGATTCTAGAGAAAAAATATCACATCATCTCATAATTTGAGGTCATTGTGTGAGCAGTCTCTCTTTTCATGGATCAAATGACCATCAAGATGTTTTAATGAAGAAGAAAATCCATCACATATTCAATAGATACTTGAATACCTAGATATCCTATGTTAGGATCTTCCTGATTTACTCTCATAATGCTCAATTTGTTGAAAATGTGGATTTATTTTCACTAAAAGTCAAACACACTCTTTATAACAATGGATATGAACAATGTCAACCTCAAAAGGTGACAATAACAAACAACAATTATCTCTTGGTCTGTCCAAAACTAGATTAGCAGTGAATTATCATGGAAAAACAATTTTTCATTTCACTTATCAGGTATAACGTGTATCTCATTTCACAATTCATTTAGGAAAATATATCACATGAAATAAATAAAACCCTATAATAAACTATACATAAAAAGATATATCACTAAATATCTATAATGATGCATGCATACTATTCTCACTCTATATTGAGCTATGAGTATAAATATCTCAAACCCATAACATTAAATACCATGTGAGTCACCCAACTTGAAATAACATGAAATCATAATATGAAAAAAAACATAAAAAAATAATTCCATCCATAGGTACTCAAATTTTACCGCGTATATGTGTTTAGTATTCCCTTTCACAAGCTCATTGCCAAGTCTCACGAAATCATAGTCTCCTTCATAAAATTATCCAAATAGTCAATAAATAGAAATTAAAAATATAATCCTTTGATGAAAATTTGTAATGTCCCTTAATCAGAAACTCTCACTCATGGCCAAATATGACTACTTACTATACCTAAAGCGCACCTTCTAGTACTCAAGAGGTTTCAAAATAGTAGCAGGGGTGGAATGAATATAGTGGGGTTACTATAGTCCATCATACAAAGATCCAATATAGAGAAAATAAACAATAATAATAAATATATTAGTAGAAAAAACAACATAAATGACCTGAATAAACAATCATATATCCCAAGCTATGAAAATACAACAGAAAAATAAAAATTCTAAAAGAATAATGTAATGAAAGGATAGAGTGTACCTAAATTTAAATTTGAAATAAATATATAAAAAAGACTATAAAACTAAAATAAATAATCAAATACCCTTTTTTTGAACACCACATCATACCTATCTCTATTCCCCATCCCATCAAGAAAGAAATAATCAATATCAAGGATACATTATCTTATAAAGACCATAAACCATGTAATCTGATCTATAGCCAAACATAAATAGGATGTGAGTTTAAATCAGTAGGTCAACACAACTATCTCTAAACAAAACTGGTTTGATAAATAAGTGCATGAAATAAACTGATAAAGAATTATATTAATTAAACAAATAATATAATTTAATAGTAAACCTAATTCAAAACCATGTTGAAATATCTATGAGAATGTAGAAAAAAAATGCCAATAGTAACTATAAAACCATATAATAATCACATAACCCAAAAAATAAATCTGTATAATCGTTTCAACCTATAGGAAAATCACCATATATTAGCATTTCAAAATTAATCTACGATAAGCCTGATATATAAGCATTCCAACATCAAATGGGACCAATCCCATTGTATAATAATTTCAGTTTCATATTGGGACAAGCCACTAAATAGTCACTTCAACATAAAAATTGGATAATCATGTTATTTAATAATTTTAATATCAGGATAGGCCAATTGCTCTATATAATAATTTTAGCATCATATAGGTCTAAGCATTTTATATAATATTTTCAACATCAAACTCATCCAATCCCTCCATTTAAGAATTTCACTATCAATCTATATCATATTTTACATAGTCATTCATATAACTAGTGAGTCTCTACCAAATTGAATCTATACCAAGTAGTAACCTAAGGTATCATTTCATTATAGACACACATTAATACATTATACAATTCATTATTTTTCAAGGGTTAACTCCCACAATAGGTTTCCATAAACTAAGTCGTAATGCCACGAAATCAAATGAGATTCTAGGATTAAAAAAATAAATGATTTTTAAAATTACATAATTAAATTAATTAATGTAAATGTTGTGTCAACATATTAATAATATTTAGCATACTTGACAATTAAACAAACCATAAGGTTAGGTTTTGGACCACCTACCTTTAATCGGCAATCATATAGTGAATCTTGTAGGTAGAGCCAAGAAAATAAAGAAGGCGATGAATATCTCAATAGAATCCTAGAACACACAAGAACAATATCAATTCCAAAAATAACTTTAGTAAAGAGATTACATTACTATAATAGGGAATAATGGGAGAGAGGTGAAAACCGAAAAAAAACTCATCAGAGATTGATCTCTTAAATGGGACATCTAGAATATACAAAAGCACTATAGAATCATATGGAAATAAGTTAGGGATTGATAGAGGTGGGATGTGTGCATTGGGAAAGAAAAAATAAATGTATGGGGGAGCATATAACCATGGATTTTGAGAAAATACATGGCGTGTAAATTTATTACATTGTGGGTAATTATAAATTTATTTGTACTATAACATTCACACCACCATTATAATTTTTTACCCTCCCCATACATTAAAAATTCTGTAATGTATATTCAGGGTGTGTGATCAGTTCACATCATGAACTAGTTAAAGACATGTATTCATTTCACTACATTTTATGGGTGATATTTTCACATCATTTAATTCATTTACATGGAATTTAGATATCCTACATGCATATTCAAGCCACATATTCTACTTAAGGGTCCAAACCACATCTAAATCCTCAAAACTCATAGAAACCCCAATAAAACCATTATCATGTCTATACTTGAAGTCCATTAATTAAAACAAACAAATATACTTGAACATTAGGTAATTTACCCCAAGAAAATATCTCCATCCTAAAAGTAACATGACTACCATTGTAATTATAACACCCCAAGATTTTATAGTGTGTTATTTCTTCAAATTAATTCAATAACTTGCACTACATGCATCACCGAGTTCAAGAACAACATGACTTACCAAACAAGCCGTTCAAGAGAGGTTATGAATAGTATTAACTAAATTGTAAACTATATATAATCCTTATAATTTTAGAATCCATATTATGATTTTCTTAGACACAATGTAAGAACAAATTCATTTTCAGTATTGCACTTTTATCAACTTTTAATAGTGAAACCATTTTAAATCCAATTTTATAAACTTTTATATATTCAATTTGACTTAATAAATTTAATTTTTAGAATGGGGAAATCATAAAAAATTACAATAAAACATCCCATTCTTCCACGGTACGCTGTCCTTTGAATAATACAGCAGCGTGTGTTGTACGCAACATCAAGTTCTAACACACACCACAACCAATCAAACCAGCTGTTATCAATAGTAATACCTACTTTTTAAAATTTTAGAGATTTTATCTCTCAAAATGGACTTCATTTTTGGATTTGGATTATTGGATTTAGCCTTAGGTGAAATTTTGGTACTTTTCGGATAACTTTAATATTTCGATGAACAGTGAAAATTACTAAATTTTAATTAAAAACAACTTTTTTAATCAAAATAATTAATATTGATAAATTATGAATTTGAGTTATTTTAAAGTATATTTAGAATATATTTTTACTATTTAATACAATTTTGGTCATTGGACATAATTTCACAATTAAACCAAACATAAAAAATTATCAATCTTTTGATAGTTGTTATATCTTAAAAACACGCTTTTTGTTTTGATAGCAGGAATTAATTTTAAATTAATTTCTGTCACTTCTGTGTTTTTAATTTGGAAAAATGGATTCCATATTTTGAATTAGGATGTTAAAATTGTGTAAATAGGTAACTTTTATTTTTAGACATTTTGAATAATTACTTCGGTAAATATTTTATTTACCAAGGTTAAAGGGTAAATCCGGTAAATAAGGGATACAAAATCATATTATAATAATAAAAAATTACCCTAAAACATGTAATAAACTTATTGGTTGATACCTTTCCGACCATGGGAATATTTGGGTAGATTTTGGGACCCCATGGTGCCACTTGTAAGTGACAGGTACACTTTATTTTAATTAAGTTAAAATGAATACAAAAATGACACAAGCATATATCTTTTAGAAAAACAATTTTTACATAGTGATATATATGTTTTATTTTAGACTATAAATATTCATTAGAAAGATTAAAAGACTTTATACATAATGGTATTTTATTTGTAATTTTTAGACATTAGATAATTTAATATATGTATGACACAATGGTGATGCAGTAATTACCATAATAGTAAAAAATTAAAATGATTGGTATTGTAGATACCCAA
This sequence comes from Viscum album, assembly GCA_963277665.1. Taxonomy (NCBI): domain Eukaryota; kingdom Viridiplantae; phylum Streptophyta; class Magnoliopsida; order Santalales; family Viscaceae; genus Viscum; species Viscum album. Next base: position 1,024,778,366 of record OY728137.1, read on the forward strand.
ATAAATATAATTTGAGACTTTTTATGAATTACACTAATTATATAGGTTAATATAACATGTTAGGAATTCCTTAATTAAATATTTTCGAAGTAATCATTCTGTCATGATTTTTACAAAAATCAATTATTGAATTGTGTCAAAAGTGACATAAAAGATTTTTTTAAAACAATATTATATTATTAATTGTTATTAAATTCATAAAAATCTAAGGTTCGGAAAACAGACTTATATCATAATTGTTGTATAATTAATTGAACACTTGGGGGGTCTCTTGGATGTATATAATAGGTTTATTAACCATATAATATAAAAATAAAAAGAGAAATTGTAAATGTGAAACTAATTAACTAAGAGTTAATACTTAATGATAAGGTTAATATAGTAACCCAAACCTGTATAAATTATATTGGATGAGTGGTTTTCGACCCATACCCACCTTAACCATTAAATAATCCACTTTTGAGCCATTAGAAACCGAATATTAATTTATTATAAAATAATATTTCTAGATTTTCCAAAGGTTCCCCTAACCCGTCTTATAAAAGGGCACTCCCCCTTCTCATTAATTAACACCTTCAAAGCCTTTTTGCTCGGCCAAAATCTGCCCAAATACTCTATAAACTTCCCTCACTTCATCCTAGAGGAATTCATTTAGTCATAAAGCCAACCTAAGAGCCCTTTTGATCAAATCAAAAGGAAGAACCCGAAGAAGAGGTAATGATTTCACCACCCTTTTCCAAGTTCCTTTCTTCATCCACTTCTTCCTTCTTTGTTATTACCATTCTGAAATAATAACTTCTGTATCATATATATACGGTGATGTTATTATAAATATGGTATAACCATATTCAGTATTCTATCCATCCTTTGAATAACATGTCACCATACGTGCGTACGTACGGCTTACCGTCTCCACGTCGTGGTGTAATTATTATTCAATAAATTATAATTTGGATGGGTATAATAATGATGTGTAACTCATGTAAATAAAAAATATAACATGATAATGATTCTGTATATATGATATATCATCCAATTACATATTATATTAATATCAAAAGAATGATATTGTCGCTCGTACGTACGTACGGACTACCGTCTCCACAAACGTGATAAGATTCATTCTCCATTGTATCCATTCAAGTATAATTCTCATTTGATGATTAATAATAATATCAAAGGACTTGATATCATTCTGGATATGACTAAGATACAACCTATCCATGAAAAACACAGCTTAAACAACAAAACATATAAAAGAAAACGAGTAAGTTAACACCCAAAACAACGATAATACTAAGATATTATTAACAAATCAATGTTAAAAGATCATATATGATATCATATTAATGTATATGATTCTTGAATAATATAATAACAATTATTTCACCATTATACATGTGGTTAACCTACCCCCAACCAAGGAAAAGTACAAGGTAAGGGTTTATTTCGCAATCTCTTCATTATCTGAGGTTGTTTATACAAAATAATCTACTGGGATCACATTATCATCCACATCCATGTATCATAAAAACGTTTTTCAAAACATTTTTAATATTTACTAGAATATGGGTTAAATTAATTTATACCCTTGTTGACTTTTATAAGTGGTTTATAAAGGAATCATTCTGTCGTTTTCCAAACAAGGTCCTTTTTTAACCTTTTCGACAGAATTAAGGTAAGAATATTTTTTTACTTATACAGCGGGTGAGGATATTTTCCACCGTTATAAAATCTTAGAAACTTCTCTTACAAGCTTAGAAGAATATTTTCAAAGTAAATGTTTTATTTTATAATTGTGTGTTTTTTAAATTATTTCAAAAAAGAGATATTTCTCTCAAATATATGAATATCCAGTGGAAATGTATACGTATTTAACGCAAGCTTAAAAATGTTTTTAGAAAAACCGAATCTTGAGTGTGGTACATAGGAAAGGATTGGGCTTGGACCCATCATGGCCTTTAATTATTCTAGCTGTCTAAGAATTAGTTATTTTGTTTTCAAAAGCTTGCAGAATGCTTTCAGAAAAACACTGGTGTATATTTTAGCAATTTTAAAAGTAAGTATCTTCTAAAAAAATTTCATCGGTAGGTCTCATGAGACAAAATAGTGTCTTGGCACAAGGCCTTGGAAAATTATTATTTGTAGTCCTGGCATTAGGCCTTCTATATGTGGTTATGATAGTCTTGCATTATGCATTCCATCATTATGAAAGTGGTTATTGATATTGCGTGTGATTATTCGATTAGTAGAATACCCATGTGAATAAGTAAATGAAATTATTTCATTTTTTCCATACTATGTTGAAGTTCAAGTATAAAAGGCTTTTGTTTTAGTTATACATTTTCCTAAATGTTTATTCTTATTTATGAAAGTTTCCGCTATATTGTTATCTTTACTGGGCATTTGAGCTCACCCCTTTCAATGTTTTATTTTTCCCATGATGTGAAGAAGTAATTTATTAATGACCTGCAGGGATAGAATGTGGGGATATGAGTGTGGACTATGAAGAAAAGATGTTGTTGTAGTTTTCATTTTTGTGATGTAATTTAAGACTTTTGAATATCTCTAGTGTTTCCAAGGCTACTAAACTAATCAGTCTTTCGAGATTTGATCTTTCTTGTGATCATGCCAATGTTATGTAATAATGCACCGACTCTAGGTAACTGGGGCCAGGGAGTTATAGTTATAAGATAAAGGAAATCCATGATTAATAGATTTAATTAAGAAAAGAGAAACATACCTAGAAAAAGTGGGATCTTACACCAAGTAAGATGAGGATTTATTATTATGGACAAGGTCATATAAAAACAATTTTTCACCATGAAATTATCCCTTGATGTTGATCCATTTACATAATATATGATTCAAAACTAAAATGGATTATGAACCATGATGGAAGATAAATTTATTTCTTTTGTAGAATAATGATTTTTTAAAATCCAATTTTTACTACAGTTAGAACCATGATGGGATCATTATTCCTTGAGGATATAATTTTCAGCAAATAATCGTTAACAAACCAAGATCAACTTATATTAACCATAGTATACATTTATTTAGATCAATAAGTTATTGGTGATGTAGTAAAATGTACTATGGTGTTAATTTTTTTATTTAACTAAATCACTTAGAGAATCCATCAAAAATTATGAATCTCCTTCTAAATATTTCTTAGTAAAAATTTCAATCATTTCAAGGACTATTTTCCACTTTTATGAGAAAATAAAACCCTAAAAATCAATTATGGGTTTTCCAAAAAATAACATATTTTAATGTTTTTAAAACACATTATATATTTTTACCACATTGATATAATAAGAAAAAAATACCAAAACATCATAATAAATGTTTTTATATTGATTTCAATGAACCAATATTCATTAAATTTAAAAATGCATGATTTATTATCTTTGAGGGAAAAAATAATGAAATAATTATATTTTATTAATAAACTATTCACTAACTGTTGGGAAAGAATCCCTCAAGTTATCATTGAAGAATTTTTGAGGTTATAGTTTTTATTGACAAAGCGGACCTCCATGTGGTGTTTGTTGACAAAGTAGACCACGATGTACAAATTTGTTGACAATGGGGGTTTACATGGTGATTTTTCGGGTTCAAGAGATTTTGTTGGCTAACCATATTTGATAAAAGAATCCTCGAAAATGGAACATTTTATCTGGAGGTGATACAAAAAAAGTAGATACACGGTGGCACTGTTTTCCAGTGATTACCAAACTTTTGGGCCGAAAAATCTAAAATGGAGAGATGTGTTTTTGGAAAATGGAGGGGTGCAAAAAGGAATGTGGTTTGTGAAAAATTTGTGTGGCGCACCAAAAAAGGAAAATGGTGTGTGAAATATTATTGTGGTGAAAAAAATAAGGGATTGGTGTTTTTTGCACAAGAGGTGATTCTAGATCAGAAGATAGAAAATTGGAAAAGGCATGAGGTGCACGAAATATTGGAGAAGTGCGTGAAAAACGATGTTGCGTAGAAGATGTGTTTTTAATTCCCAATGAGTATTATGCACGGAATGAGGGTTTTTCGTGAAGGGGTCGATTTTTCCTATAAATATGAATTGACCCCCCACTCATTTGGTGAATCTCAAGACTTTGAGAGTATCCGAGATCTGGCATTCGAAAATGGAATACGCAAGCGAGTTGCATGTAAACAAAATGTTTGCACGTAAAGTCATGTGTTTGTGTTTAATACACATATTGCACGTAAAAGATTTATATTGCGTTTAAAATAAGTGCTTGCACCTAAAGTGAAGGTTTCATGTAAAAGGAGTTTCTTCTATGTAAAAGAATTGGTTGTGCATAATATAGGTGTTGTGTGAAAATCTTATTTTGTGCAAATGCAGGGAATTACGCGCAAGGTAGTGTAAAGGCTGGGCATATAATTTGTTGTTTCCAAGTACACCCGGTGAAAAAATAGATTCATCTGTAGGTAAAAGATAGATGTCAACATAGCATATTTCAACAGTTAAAGATGATGATTTAATTAGTGATAAGGGACAGACCTACAAGTCTATAAACTGTGTGTGGATCCTTTCTAGAGCTATGGGAAAAGGAAGTGGAGGAAGGTGATCCATTCTACAGGAAGTGAGCTAGAGAGATAGATGAATAGCGAGTGAACCTTGGGAAAGTAGTGAGCTGACCCTGATCATTGTAAAGGTTATTATCCTGAGCATAGATGTGATCTAGCCATAACTTTCTAAATTGGCAGTGAGATTTAGTAGATTTGGTACATTGGGGAATTGTTGTTGTCTGCTACTTGGACATCGCCAAGTGTGGGTGAACCAAGTAAAAATATCAGTTTCTGCCTTATTGCTTCCCATCATTGCATCCAACGCAACCTTATTAGATAAATAAGGAATGAACAAGATAAATGTTAAAAACATAAGAAAAAACAAATTGAACCTTAAAATATAGAGGTCATTATCTAGTGGGATAAGATGGATTTAAGAATAGAATATTCATACCATGATTCACACCCCTCTCAGGGTATCTATGCCCCTTTTGGACCTAAAATTAACCTCATCCTTAACTTTTATGTAACACCCCCTTACTTATGAACTCCATTAGGAATTATATTTAATCCCCTATTAATCTCAACCAATCTTGATATTTTTCCTTTTTTATTATATATCCCCCATTTATACCCCCTTAATTAATCTACACTTCTACTATTATATTTTATCCAAAACTATATGTATACATTATATTCCTCTAATGTATAAAATGTTTGAGAATATTCATTTTTCAAAATTGTAAATATTACTTCATTAAGGTTGTTTTAGAGATTTGAATATCTTTAAGTATCACAAACATCTCAAATATCTCATATAGGTATTTCTAAATTGATTTTATTTCATCCAATTTTTTAGTACTCTAGTTCGTCGAACAGGGGACTAAATTATTTTATTGATTTACCATTTTTGAATATTTTTTCCTTATACCATGATTGTTTTTGTTTATATTTATCAAGACTCTTTTTATATATCATTCCACAGATTGTTCAAAATTTTGAAATTTGTTACATAGCATTATTTTTAGGAACCTGTACATTTTTTTGATTCAATTTAGTACCTCATTTTCAAATGAAATTATCCCCATCCATTATTTATTTTTTCATTAATTTACATTGATTACATTTTCCATTCATCAATCAATAGTTTTTAGAGGGATCAAGCCACAAATATTATTATACAAAACATCACGTAATAATATAAAATTTAATTGATATTTCTTATAGATCTTACTTAGAGTATTTCATCCTAGAATACGTACCATAAATGACCTAAATCTCATGTTATAGAGGGGATATCCTAGGTAACTCAATTCATTAAAAGTTCTTCACTTTAACCATTTCTCAAATGGTCAAGATACATTCACTAAAATATATTGTGATCCTATTTAGAGATAAAATAAATGAAATATTCTATAATTTTTTTTGATATCTAACTTCAAGAATTTAACATCAATATTGACCGGTACATCATTTGTTTTATAAATACAATTATTCTTAATAATGTGGTTTGCATAGATTAAATTGCGTAATAGTGAAATAATAAATACATTGCAACATAGACCTTCCACCACAAATAAATCCATCTTATTCTTTTCTTTATAAGTAATTCATGATTTCCTTAAGCCAGTGATTTTAAATAATTTACCCTTTCCAAAAACATAGTTATATTTCCCTGTGAAATTGTACAATCTTCAATAGATTTTTATTCCTTATCATGTTAGAAGTTCACATGCTATCAAGAGTCTGAACTCTAACATGATTACATCAATTTGATTAAATTTCATCCATTTAATACTTCTCAACACACTTACTCTTAATTAATATACATTTTTAACAACCTTTTATGTTTTATAATCATGAATATTTTTTAGGATAGGAATCATATTCTTTATATCGTAATGTTGATACTCTTTTATGTATTTTAAACAAAATTATTGACCCATTAGATTTGATAATAACATAATTATTTCTCTTATTATACATTATCCTTTTCATGTTTTGGATAATAAATCCATGTACTTTGGTCCAAAATTAGTTCAAATTTAAGAAACTTATTACAAAAAATTATTTTTAGATGACCATTGATTTTTTTGCAATTAATTTCCTCATTATTATATGAAACTATCATATTTCATTCTATCATGTTTATCCATCTATAATGAGAGCCTTATCATTTATTGTTTTTAGGGAGATCAAACCACAAATATAAATATATAATAGTTCATATAATCACATAGAATTAATTTTATTTTTCATATAGGTCTTATTCATAATATTACCATTAAGGAATATATCGCATGAATAATATCAATACTATTTAATAGTAGTGATGTCATGGGTACCTCTATTCTTTTATAATTCATCGTCGAAACATTTTCTTATATGGTCAAGATACATTCACCTTAAAATATTGTGATATTATATTGAGATAAAATACATGTAATATTCATAATTTCTTTAGATATTTAACTTAAATAATTTAACATCAATATGGATTAATACATCATTTATTTTATCTATACGTGTACTATAAATAAGGTGGATTACATAGATAAAATTATAAAATAGTCTTATACTATATAAATTTTACTGTAGACCTTACACTATAACGACAACCATATTATTCTTATATTTACAATGAATTATAGATTTCTATAAGCTATTGATATTTAATAATATTTTCTTTCCATAACATATTTCTCTTTCTTTAAGAGCATTTACCTTCTTCAATAGATTTTTATTCCAAATCATGTGAGAAGTGGAAAAGCTATGAAAAATCAAAAATTGAACAAGATTACTTTCATATAATTAATTTTCATCCATTTTATCATTCTCAACATACTTCATATTAATTATTACACATTTTTCCATCCATTTATGATTGATAATCTTTCTCCTTTTTTCAATAGAAAGAATATTCTTCATATTTTAATGTTGAGACACCTTTTCGTGTTTTCAATTAATAAATTGAATCATTCGGTAGTATCACTATACAATTGTTTCTATTCTTATACATTATCCATTTACAAAAAATTATAAATCTATATAATTGGGACAATATACTATAAAAAATGTTGTACCTTTGGAAGACATGAAAATAAAAAATTATTCGAATTCATTTACTATTTTCTCTTATGCATCGAATGTTCACTTTGAAATGGGAATGACATTTTTTAAAATCCAATATTTTAAAAAAATCAATTTTATACTTATTCACATGAGTTTCTTATTAAAAGAGAATTTAAAATTTTTCAAAGTAAAATACATCATTATCTATAGAATAACATATTCTCTTTTACTTCAATATTAATGATTGGTTTCTTAGAATCAATCCCCATGCCAACATTGCCTTTACTGTGTGATCTTTTCTCTTATTATGATTCCTAAATTTTACTTAATTATCATCTAAATTCATCATTAGAATTATCTATTGTGAAATGTATCACATTACTAATGTTATATATGATTATTATAGATTTAAATATTTTTGTTTCTGTTTATAGTTATATGGAATAAGTATAGTATAAAATTAAAATTTTATAATATTGTTGATAATATTCTCATATTTATTATATTTTAATGAAATTTACCCATTAAATAAAATTTATATTCATAAATTGTATGTGGATTATTATTTTTACTCATGGGTAGTCATGTGTTTGATGAAATGCTATATGGAATTCACAGACACCACAAAAAAATTAACCAGTCCAATGTGGATAACTACAAGGAGATTATTTACTCTATATTATAATCTAATTGAGATATAATTTACTAACTCTATTCATATTACTTCTAAAAAGAGTGATAGTATTTTATATTATATGTGTTAATTGGTGATCCCCATGGTGATGTGTTTTATTTTTTGTTAAAAAATGATTTTAACATGAATAAAGAAGGGAAGACGAAAATATGATGACATAAAGATACAAATTGTGATGAAAACAACTATTTTTGTTTTGAGTTCCCCCATGTTTGAATGATGCTATGTATTTATTTTTAATTAAGATAAAAATGTGTTCATGTCACTATTTTTATGGCATGGAATAATTTAGTTATAACATAGAGTTACTAATTATTATCCTAGTAAGATACAACAAGTGAACATATTTCAAATATATTATTCTTTTATTATATATTGGTTAAGATTATTGATTTTTTGGAATGTTATTTCATGATATTTTATGTGTAGAATTTGTTTATATGGCTTATGGAATCATTGATATTATTAAGATTTTTTGTTTTGAGATATAGTAAATTTATAAGATTTTATATTCATTGAACGAGACTACTATAAATAATCATATATCTCATAGAGATGATAATAAACCTTCGACTATCAAAGAATATAACTATATAGTAGTAACTATTTAATTTTTTAACATGAATGAAGGCTATAATTTAAATAAAAATCACACTGGCATTATATTGTGTTGAAGAAACTAGGTTGTGGGTAAAATATGTGTATTAAATTCATTGATATTATTCTAATGAGGAAAACGATAATTTGAATTAATCCAAAAGTGATTTGAAAGTTATTAAAATGGATAAAGATGTTTTAAAGAAAATTTAAATTTATTTTAGAAGGATGAATTTCATACATGAGAATTATTTAAAAATATAATTAGCATGATAATATTTTTTTATATACTTTTGAAGTTATTTTATGTCTTTTGAGATGATTTTAAATGGATAAATATGTCTGCAGTAATTCTTTTAAGGCTTTAGTTGAATTTGGAAACAATTGAGTCATGATTTTTTGTGTTTTTAGTAAAGTGTTTTACATAAAATTGTATTTTGTTCTAGAATAACTCTAACTATTTAATTATAAATTATAAATAAGAATAATATTACATTTTATAAGTATTTCATGGATATTTGGATGAAAAATCATGGTCTACTAAATTTTAATCCTAAGTTTTCTGAAGATATGTTAGAATAACTCATTGGTTTCGAATGATTCATAAACCTAAATAGAAAAGTGTGCATAATTCATATGGGTAACCCTAGTGATAAATTGTATATATGATATTAATAACATAGTCCTGAAAATATAAATATACATCACATAAAAATAATCTAAAGTATTCCATAATAATTTGAGAGTAAATATATTTTTCATTAAAAAGTTTAATCTCACTAAAGGATATATAAGAATAACTATTGGTTACATAAGAACAATTTATTTCAAAAATGAGATATTATCTAGGATAGAAATCTAAAAAAATCCAACTCATGTAACCTAGGGTTGGATTATTATTTATTATATTTTTATATGATAAAAAGGATAACACCATGCTGGATCACTGAGTTCAGCGGTTGTGAAGAACCAAGTATAAAAATCATTTCCACATTTCAATAGAAAGATAAATTACATAGAATATGAAAAAAAAATTAATCCTTGATATAATAAATATTATCCTTCATAATATCGTGGGGAAAGTAAAACAAATAAAGGGTGAGCTCATATGATAAGAATGGTTACGTATAGTAGATTCTATCATCGGTAAATAAATAATAATTCATATTAAAAGGAAAATAATTGATATCACATATCATTTAATCTATAAGTTGAGAAAAAAATAATCAATGGATAATATCATTTTAGTGGTCTCATAAATAAATAAATAAATTTACAATAAAGGAAATCATTAATATTGAAGGTTTGGATCTCTTTCGTCTTGATATCTATACCATCAAATACTTGTTCGGTGATATTTTAATTAAGGGGATACTTTATATCCAAAACCTATTTAAAAGGTATGGTCTAATCATTTGACTCATAATACCTGTCGATGCATCGAAGAGAAATATATAACTAGGCCCCATCCATCACTGCACGTCCAATGCATTCCTTATATGTTGAATCCTCTATTTCATTCATTAACAACTAGCTTTATTAATAAATATTTGTCTAGATTAATAGTTATAGAATATTAATATTTTCCTAGTTAATCAAATAACATTCCTATTAAAACAAAATATTTAAAAATAGTATATTTTTTAATAAATATTTTTATCCTAGAAATAAATAATATGGATATATAAGTTAAATGTAATTTTCAATTAAATATGATGACAATAAAATTAATATGTCAGGAGAAACTTAGTGTCCAAAAAATTAATAAGATATAAATACGACCATATTCATTTGAAATTGATGTTTTTAATAAATGAATTTCGTTTAGAGAATAATAGAAGAATGAAGAAATAATTTAAATAGGATTTAATTAAAGGGTTTTCTTTTTAAAACCATTGAAATCTTACAGAAGAACTTAAAAGTGAATTAAATAGTTTCGGAGGGGTGGGGGGAGATCCGTTAACACCATATTTGTTAAAGAAATCCATTCGAAATTTTATAAATAAAGTCATGATCAACAATTTTATAAAATAAAAGCCTATTAAAACCATTTAGAAATGAAAGGAGTTGAAAAAATTCGACAATAAATCATTTGTGTAATTAAAAATTACTTTGGTAAAACACTTTAAAAAAAATATAATCAATAAAGAAAAATATACCCGATCAATAAGAAAAATAAGATCATTATTTGTCTTGAAAAGTTATTTTATTTAAAAAAATAAAAAAGAGATGAAAATTTGAAGAAAAAGACGAATCTCTATAAATAATTATAAAATTATATAATAGTTGTATTTTATAAAGTATATGTTATAATATTACATCAATGAAAATAAGGACAATCCCAAAAAATGAGTTTGTAAAATAAATTCTTAGAACCTTTGGTAACCTTTAAATTATAACCCTTTGAAAGACTAAACATGATTTGTTAATTTAAAAATCTCAAAAAATAGATATTGATATTAAATAAATCAAATGGGTAGAATATACACCCCAAAAAGGATCATAATACAAAATATGTCTCAATGGAGTGAAAATTGAGATGAAAAACATTACCTCATGTTCAAATTTCCTTATAGGAGATCTAACCTCATTTATAAAAAAAAATTTAAATTATAATTCTGTAAAATATTAATTTACATACCAATAATATCATATATGGTTCAATTATGACTTTTCAAGACCCATTTATTAGTAATTCCATGATAAAATCATGGTTTTTTGGTGTTAACCGTTTCATTTTTCTTTAGAATGTTAGTTCATAAGTTCTAGTCCTTAAAAATTGAGTTTGGTTACAACATATAAAAAGGTTTATAATGATATAAATAACATATTTGTATATAGATATGTAAAATCTAGAGATATAAAATTAAATTACACCATTTATGGAGACGGTCGGTCAAATGTATATATGAACGTTGTCATCACATTTCTATAGATGGAATGAAAAATAGTTAAAAAATATTTCCCATTTAAAAACTCTATATCATATATATCATATATATTCATTATTTAAGTATTTATAACCATCCAAGTAAGGGGGTGATGGAATACAAATTACAAAACTATATATAAATGGTAAGTCGTGTGTATGCACAATCGGTGTTTTCCTATATTCATAGGATTAAAAATAAATGAAAAATTGGTTATACCATTATCATAATTACAGACCCATTATATTTATGGAACTATATTTTTTGTTTTATTTTTTTTATAAAATATTTAGGTAATTATAAGAAGAAATAAATTTGGAAGTGTCGGTAAATATGATAACCTCTTCTTCGACAATCTTCCTTTAGATTCCTTCTTAATGTCCTTTTGATTAGTCATTAAAGAATAAAATAACCTATAAAAATTTGATATGGAAGTTTATAATATAATTTGTTATGGTTTTTTAGATCTATATAGCTCAATGTGTTCTAAATGAATGATATGTGTGCTCTTTTATAATAGAGCGGTGTTGTACTTTTGGAAATTCGAGAAATATTATAATATATTATGTTTCTAAATCTTGTAAAATGGTTCCAAATTTTAATATATTTAATTGAAATTAAAATTATGGCCTTATTATAGTAATCCAATCAAATTTTATAGGTTTAGATATCATTTTAACTATCATTCTTAAGATTAATACCTTCATTGACCAATTATGACCTTATCTATGGTAATTATTTTTTCAATATTGAAGGGATATAAGTTTACATATAAGGTGAAAATTAAATAATAAATGTAAAAAAGATTAAATTTAAAACCATATATTATACCCCAATTTAAATTTAAATTTTTTTATATTTTTTAAATAATATAATAAAATATTATTTTCATTAAATATCATTAAATGTCATCGTGACACTTTTTATTTTAATTGACCTTAAAGAAACCAATAAAAAATAAAATGAGAATATAATTATTTTAAACAAAAACATACGATATATTAATCTGATAAATACATGGATTACAATAATTCAACCAAATTTTATTATATTTTTTTAATATCATTTATTTCAATTTTCATTAATTAAATTTTTATTGTGTCGGTGTTGCGTAAATATTTGAGGTAATTATTATATAGTTAAAATTTAATAAATTAATAAATATGATAAAAAAATTCATTCAATATTAAAATGAGTATATAAAACTATACATGATCCCTTTTAATCCATATGTAAAAGTATTATAGTTATTAAATTCCAGCGTGTGTCATTTAGTTATTAATCTTTTCATAAAGTATTATAAAGGTCAATATCAAAAAAAGGCACCATGTGATCATATTTTACCATATTTTAATGATATTCCTAGAAAAATACTCATAATATGGTGTAAATGAAAATATGATAGAAATTTTAAAGTGTTATCTCAATTTTTTGAAATTATTCTACCTATATTACTATTACCTAAGAGACACTTAGTTAAAAAACTTTTTATTCATAATGTCTAAATATAAAGTGTTATTATCATCCCATTTTGATCCCTTGGATCCTAAATATTAAATTAATTTTATCAAATTCAATTCCAAAAATTATCTTAAATAAATTTAAGATAAAATCTCAAATCACAATGAAAATTGGTTTATTAGAAAAAATTGTTTTAATTTCAAAAAATTAACTTATACTAAAATATTATATAATAAGTTTTAAAATATAATTAATTATAATATTTCGAAATAAATGACACCTATATTAATTTCTTACTAATTTTAAATCATTATGTGGATTTTTCATTTAAAATAAACGATAGTTTCATTTTTATACAGTATTTAATCACTATTCAATGAAAAACATAATCTCTGGAGAAAATTATAAAAAAATCAAAATAAGATAGTACCAAAATTATGAATTAAATAATGATATAATTTTAATATAATAATATTTTAATAGAAATCCATGATTCATTTAATCTCAATGATTTAAAAAAGGAATTCTGTAATGAAATTTATTTAAATATAAATATATCATAAAATCATATGTTGCTATATTTTTCTCCCCTCATAATAATTTCTCCAAATATATTTTGTTACATATATACAATCAACTAAGAAAAATTATGACTCATTACATCCTCTAGTTCCCATTTGAAATTTTTGATTTTATTTTTTCTCCAAAAAAATTACCTGATTAGTGTTCCTATTTCTTATCACTTTCTCTCCACAGACTATAATCTCTGATCGTTGTTCCTCATAAGATAGATCATACTCTATTGGTACATCCTTTGAGTTCATTACATGTGAAGGGTTAGCTATATTCTTCTTCATGAGTGATATATGGAACACATCATTAACATGAGAGGGATTTTGTGGACGCACGAAGATATATTCTACCTTCTCAATTAAATTAATAGTTTCAAGGGGATCGATGTATCTATGGCTCAAATTTCAATTACATCCAAATCTTATAAAAATATTCAATGAATTAGTTCATAGGAATACTTTATCAAAAACATCATACTATATATATCATCGATGATTATCAGTATATATTTTTTGACATCTATGAGTTTCCCTTATGTGCTATTAAATGGATATAACCTTTTCGAGCATTTTCTTCTCTATATTAGGTTGATATACCTTTATTCATCTTACATCATCCCAACACATTAGATATCTTCACATCTATATAGAGAGGGATTCATATGGATCCACAAAATTCCTCAGTGAAAGATATTGTTTTAGGAAAATTTTATAAAATGAAGATATTGATCCCAACCTCATTTTAAATACATATAAAAACATCATAAAATGACTTGTAGAGTTCAAATGGTATTATCTGATTCATTATCTATGTGAGTATGGAAATATTTATTGAATCCCATCTCTATATACGTTTCCAATATAAGGATTCTCTTAAATATCAATGTAAACCTTCGATTCAAGTCATATGTTACCTAGAGTGGTACTCCATGAAATAAAATAAATTTCTTAATATATAAATGAGTAATTAGATCAAAAGAGAAATAATATATAGTAAGGGTTATATGTGTTTATTTTTTATGGTGATCGACTAAAACTAAAATATCATTGTTTACTTTATATTTTTTTACATTCTAGTTATAAAATCCTTGGTGATATTTTCCTATTGAAATTATAGTATGGGTTATAGTTGTAACATCCCCTTAGACTTCTTTCTCACATCCTTAACTTATTATCACTCTATTCATCTAGATACATAATCAATTATATTCCTTTACATGTTATCCCACCAAAAATATTCTATTGGATATTTTTTAATATTTATACTTCCCAAATGACTAAGGAATGATGACCTTTGAGATTTTTCAAAAATATACTTCTTCAACACTGGTATTAATGTGAAACATATTGAAACCATGAACCTTATAATTTTGGCATGGTCATGGTAAAAAAGAGGATCATGACTATCCTTATTCTATAACTTCATATCATCCGTATATAACTTCCTAATCCTTTCATGGATGGTTTGTTTAACATTAAACCAATAAAGATATGATCATTCCTATATCCTCAATAGTTCAATATCTAACTAATATAAATTTGTAAATGTTGGATCAATTTCCATCATCATCATTGAAATATTATCATTTACTTTCCAAATCTTACCATCATCCCCCTTATTCATGTTTTAATGATGGTAATGTATTGAGCATTCATAATCATAGATCAACTCCAACCATATTCCCGAGGGTATTTTCAATTATTTCCATGTAAATATATACTTTGTTCTTCAATTATATATATATACATCACACTATTAACCATAAATATGAGGCCATCATATCTTCAATGAAAAAATTACAACTACATGCTCCAAATCACTAGTTGGGTAATTTTATCATGTATTTTTAATTTGAAGCAGGAATAATCTATCACCATATCATTATACATAGGGACACAATTCAATCCCATCATTAATGAAACACTATAGATCATAACTTTTTCTCTACTACAATATAGTATAAGGAATGTTTTTCTATCCAACCTTCTATATAGTTATTTTAAATTCAACTCACATTTGTATATCCATAAGAACGTAACACCCTTCCAAGTCAACTTGGTGACTGAGATAGATAGTCATGAATAATATCTCAAAAATCATCAGCATTATCCAGCTAACCAATTATAACCAAGGATCTCATTTACTAGGGTTGGTATAAAAATTTCTCAGTAACTTTCATCTTTTAAGGATCCATTGATATACCCAAATGGATATTATATAACCCATGAATGGAAATTTTCCAAGAAAAACTCACACTTAGTAAATATGGTATTCAACTTCTCGTTCCTCTGGGCATTATGAAAAATTCTCAAATGTTCTTATTTATCATCCTTGATCTTTAAATATATAAAAATATATTTTATAAATATAACCACAAACTAATATAGTTTATCAATAAATACACAATTCATTAAATCCATATGAATTGTATGAGAATAGTAAGTTCATACAACATTACTATAAATTCATAATGACCATAATGATGGTTCTACACACAATGAAAGTGTCCTTTGATGGTATGAACAACTTGGCTTTTAATATTAAATAATATTTCATAATTTCTTCATATGACCAAAAAATGATGTCTTATAAAAATAATAGATTACCATACTAAATTAGTATACTAGAATGAGAGGGAGAATATCGACACTTAAAAATTTTAAGTAATTTATTTGTAGTTATAGAATTACCTCAAGTTGTAATTATCCATCTTTTTATGATATTATGGAAGAAAATTTTTCACATCATTATTTTTATGTAGGATTTAATTGAAAAATCATTCTAGTGGTGATCCACACATGCACCACAACCTCTGATCAATTTCATCTAATATTTATGTTCTACCATGGCTAACCCTGATCGGTTGTATTGTTCTTGGTTGATCATTGTAGTATTATTCATGAATGATGTATATCTCTTTTGGTTACATATAATTATTTAGATGTGGGGAAAAAATATTGCACTCTAGGGGTTTATATAGTCTACCGTTATCTTTTGTTCTCAAATGAAGAGAATTAAGAATGTGATATAATAATATGTTTATCATATCTAGTTTTAGGTTGGAAAATCACATACAACCCCAAACTATATTTAATATTATTAATCAACCCCATGTCCATTAATAATAAAATCAATATATTTAATCACTTGAATTGGAAAAAAATAAGAATATAAATAAATATAAATAATTTATAATCAAACTATTAAGATCGGTCTTCTTTCAATCACCGACATTTATTGATTCATTAGTAATGACTATTTAATTAAATTAATTACTTTGAATTATTCTAAAATAAATATTATAAAAATTTTATTAACTAAACATGAAAAATAAAATTCTTTATTATTTAACTCGATTTTTCTTTTAAATAACATATGATTAATCAATGGTGATCAACCAAACCAGAGTAAATATTATTTAATCCAAAATGTTAAATTCAACAATACAATTTAACAATGATTTTGAATGAAATTAGTGTGGCATTATCATGGACTCTTTATAATTGGAATTGGTCATAACCACCTCAATTCGATGGTTGGAATCTTACAACATGTCATGTAATACATATACAATGAAGTTAATATTTCAACTATGTTCAATCTTCTTTGAATATTTCCCATGTAATATAATACTTTTATCACAATATATCAAATCAAGCAAGATGCATGCCAGTAACATCAACCTAATTTCTTCAATTTATTTTTTCTTTGAAATTCCAAAAATTAAATCTCTCATTAAAAATCATGGAAAATGATTTATCTAATAATTCAAATTCTTATCAAAGGGTATAATATATTAAAATAAATAAAGGGACATAAGGGTTGAACGATTCATTCATTATCAATTAATTATATATTATTCATGATGTACCCAACATGTTGCATTTAATCATGAAAAAATATAGTCATGGTTTTGGTTAATACATAAAATTACATGAGTCATTATATCCATAAATAATATTATTAAAATCCAAGGATCAATATTCACATTTGTATATATTAGAATCCAATGAAACATGGAAATATAGGATTCCAATTTATGGGACTATTCTCATAACCTCATATCATGATGATTTCAAAGGGTGAACACCATGATAAGTTGAATAAATGTTTTATAAGTATCTAACCAATGAGAGATGGTTTTTTATATGTCCCATCATACAATGTCATTCAGACATAGAATAAGGTTCATGAATAAATTCATGTCAGCTTGATGTTATCACCATAGTGATGAACTATTATGACATTTTAGCATGAAATACACTCTAACAACATAATGACATAAAAACATCATGTAGAAGAATAATAAATATTTGATAATAAAATTTAATCGATAATAAAAACATGAAGTCAAGAACTAAAAAAGTCAGTTTAAGGGTACCTATTCACATATACTCCAACTTTCACAAGTTCCTATAAAAAACATTCTCTCCACTAGCTCTCAAATGATACTCATTATTATACAAAGATAAATCCTTCATCAAGGGGACTAAAAAGTATTCTTCCATGGATAATCTTCTCACTATAACTTCTCAACATTGATA
This sequence comes from Viscum album, assembly GCA_963277665.1. NCBI lineage: Eukaryota > Viridiplantae > Streptophyta > Magnoliopsida > Santalales > Viscaceae > Viscum > Viscum album. The sequence goes on from OY728137.1 coordinate 1,024,796,770, forward strand.
AAAAAATATATAGAGATGAAACATCCAAAGAATGCACCTTGTCCTTTGGTGTTACATTGGATGTTTAGAGATAGACACCATTATAGTATTATCATAGTAAATTAGGATAGGGTATTCAATTATATTCACCACAAAAAGTTATTGAATTTTTTTTTCGATCTATACTGCATCCATCACCACATCTAAAGCTGAAATAAACTAAAACACTATTGCATCGATGAAAACTGGATGGTTTGAACTCTTCCAACTCACAGCTCCTTGATTGAGAAAAAATATATATCTAGATTATGAAATCATATAATAATAACCTATTAAAAAGAATGAATTTATATAAACCCATATAGATAGATCATCTTTTCCTTTATGCACTAAGAGAATATCCTTATTTCATCTCATATACAAAAATATAGTCTTAACAGCAGTTGATTGTTGTTCACCTGGATCTACATGATATATTCTGACCCTGTTCAAATAATGTAAAATATAAAGAATCATATATAACATGACATACATGAAATATCGATAACTAATTTTTATGATATATTTATTACTCAATATCATTCATGTTTTTTATAAGAATAGATTATATTGGAGAGATGTATACAATTTGATGACTCAACCAATACCATCTTGGATTGTTATATGATGAACCCGTTTTTTATCTGGTCAATGTATACACATTGAAATAGTCTGAGTGACCTATTAGATTCATCACATTTGATATTGATCCCTAGAAAGTAGGTTTTCTCACCAAATCCCATCATGGAGAAGCACTTTCTCAACCATTCCCTAAACTCGTGTAAGGATTGTATATCATTTCAATTAGTCAAATTTCATAAAAAATAATTCTATAAAAAATCATACTCCCAATAATCCTATTGTATAAACATGACCTATATTTATTATTAATGAAACTTAATTCTTTTATGGATTCAGAAAATCTAATATTCCATGGACTAGATTCATTCTTTAAAACATAAATTGATCTATGAAACTTTCAAAATAATGGAAATTTTATAGAGTCATAAACCCATTCAGTTACATCATAGACACATCCTATGGATGGTTTTAATTAAGGAATATAGTTTTTAAATCCATTTTTAATGTCTCATAATCATGGCTATAAGATATTGAAAGAATAATTATTAAAGATTTAAAAAATGAAATTAAAAAATGTTTCATCATAGAAAATTCAATATCATTTTTCAAAATCATTTTCCAATATCTATGCAATATAGGTTTTCACATTACCTTCTATGCCTAGTTTTCTCTTGAAAAATCATTTACACCTAGTAGGACTAAAATTTACCAGTGGATCAATAAAAACCCATACATAGTTTGGATTCAAGGAATACATCTCAAAATTCATGGTTTCATTCCATATTGTATGCATTTACATAATTACTAACCCATGAACTAAATAAGATCATTATTTTCAACTAATAATGAGTCGTCATCTTCAATTACTAGAAACCCATATCTCTCTCGTTCCCTTACATCTCTTGTTCTCTTAAGCAGTATTTTTTTCAGAAATTTCATCTATTATGGGGGGTTATGAATTGGTTCTTATTCCAACTATTTTTATCTTGATCATAAACATCATTGAATTCAATATTTATCCCATTATTCTACTTGAGAATGTTCTCCCTCTCAAGAAAGGAAGTGTGTCATGTGATAATTACATTCATTTCTAAAGGGTTATATAAATAGTACCCACATTTATATATGTATAACCCATAAAGATACACTTCATTCCAGGGGGTGTTAGTTTGTTTTCTGATCTAGACCTAAAAAATCCTCACAAACCCATGAAAAAACATGTGACAGACAATGTTTCACTCTACTTTATGACGCAAATGAAATACAATCTTCTAATTTAGTTATTACTCAAATTATTCATTATAATTTTTTCACTAATGAATATATTAAAAATGAAAATGGAATACTTTCATGACTCATCATTGAATGTTCCATGTTCAATAAGATACCATTACTCCTTTCATTAACACTTTTCTATAGTGGTGTCAAATGTGGAGTGATTTGATATAAAATACAAAACTAACAGAGAATGTAGATAAAGTCTTGATTATGATATTTACCCCCTGATTTGATAATATTTAAATTATATTTTTAATAATGTAATTCGCAGACTCATTTTTAATCTCTTTGAACATATCACAGTATTAATATTATACCTTATTATGTAGATATAATCATACCTTCTCAAGTAATCGGTAAAATTTATAAAGTAAGAAAATCCACATATATATTCTACTTGAAAAGGTATATACACATTAGTGTGCAACAGTTCTAGAAGTCCTTTTTCCCTTTCAGCTTGTCCTCCAAATGGAGTCTTGGTTATCCTTTCTTGTAAATATGAAATCTTTCCAGTGAATTTATCTCAAATGAGTTTAAATAACTCTTTTGATAAAGATTTTTTAAACACTTATCATTTATGTGAAATTGATTGTTATGCCGTAATTGGATATCATATGAGTAATGAATATTATTTTAATTATCTATTTCCAATATTTATGTTTTTTAATTTAATTAATAGAAAATTTTATTATGTTTTGTTCTACTAGAACGTGTGTTATTTTCATAAAAGGGGAAAACAATATTTCCAAAGATAAGGATAAATGTATCAAAATCTAGGAAATCAATTGAATTAATGTTCTTAGTAACACTATAAACATAATATTAGTCATTTAAAAATAAAATCAATCCTTTCAGAAATCTGAGATCATAGTCTCTACTAGTTAAAGAAACCAGCCCCATTCTATTAGTATCCCATATATCCACCTCTCCTCTTTCAACATTTCAAAATCTACATCGTAACATTGTTAGGATAAAATTCTTAGTACCATATGAAATATATAACACAAAACTTGTATATGTATAAATATTAATCTTGATAGTGAATGAACTAGAATCTTCCCATAGGTTCTTTAGACAGGTGCAATTTCTCTTCCAGTGGCCATGTTTTCCACATGAAAAACATGCATCATCCTATTTGATTCCTTGAATCTAGATATTATTCTTCCTAGATAGATGGTTCTATGAGTCCTTATTCATGGAATGAGTCTTCTGATTATTTTACATTTTATTATTTGTCTTATTAACGATAATCATAGTGTTTTTTTCATGACCCATGTATTTAAAACCTTTGAAGATAAGAGTATGAATTTTTAAAGTGTCTTCTTAGAATTTCATAGACAATAATTCATAATAAAACTGAAAAAAATTGGGTATTGGGAAATGGATGAGATATGTGTATAACTCAATGGGATCTTAAAATCCATGATATTCAGTTACTCATTGTTTCTAATAATCATAACCATATGCGTCATAACTATAATAGACTCTCTAATATTTCATGTGAACAGTGTATTGGAGATCTTATATATCTCTAATATTAACTAGTCATGAAATTGATCTTTAAGCTGTGAAATAGTAATTTAGATATACATATCTTTTTATTTATTTATAATATTATATGAAATTTTGGGTATCATGACACCTTATACATCCATTTCATCATCCACATAATACAAATAGATACATACCTCTTATTCACTAGCCTCTTTGGAAGGAGACTCGGGAATTTGGCTTTTTAGTATGTGCAATTTCAATTCATGGTGTAGTATAACACCCATGTTCCTATATGATTCCATGAAATTCACACTGGTAAGAAGGTTATCCTTCTATAGTATGTATCAAAATTATATTTTCAATTACATTTTATTTACCATTTATCCTAATTAAGACAATATAATTACAACTTTTTTTTGATTTGATAAATCTTTTTGAAAATTTTGACTTTTAATAAATTTATCTCTAACTATTTTTCGAAACCGAATATCCCTCGCCATGAGTTTTAGAATACACTATTAATTGGATATTACAATGGTAAGGGTACATATTCCCCATCACATAACCCATACATATGAATGAAAATATATTTAATGGTTTTTATATATGAGTAACATTACAACTAGATTAACTCTTAGCTCCTTAATCTCTTGAGCGGAATCCCCAATCATAAAATCTCTTTTTATGATTTCATCAAACTATAAGTCTTAGTTAAACCATGTCTCAATTATTCAGTCAAATGTTTTTTAAACTATGTTATGGTATCCTAAAATATCAATACATTTTCTAAAAATAATTAAAATAACTCCAGCATGGTTTGGTCATATACTTTGAACTATGATATTAATTCTATATTTTTTAGTGGAAGGATAAGCTGTCACAAAATTTTAATTAATTTATTTTTATCCTTATTCCTAAATACCAATTTATCTTTCATACCTGCCTTGACAATATTATGTGGATTTTACATAACAGAAGAATCATGTTTGATAAATCATTCACATATAATCTGATTATATTATATTACATCAAACATGATTTTTAATTCATTTAATTATTAATCGGATATAATTCGAAAACATATATAAATAACCATAGAACTAATATAAATAATTTATTAGTAGCATCTTAATGATATTTTTCTAGTAGATAGTTTATCTAATAGATGATTAACTAACCCTAAACCTCATAGAAAACACCTTACACCACAACTTGATTCATGTAGAAGGATTCCACCTGTTGTTTCTTTTTATTACCTTTATTTTATTCTCCTTGGATCCATGACCTGATCTAACTATACATTGAAGGAATCAACATCCATAAATATTCTTTTACTCATATACAAATAAGGTCATCCAATGGATTTGATAAAGGGGGAATACATAAATGAAAATGAGAAAATACAGACCCATACATAATATAAAGGAGGGGGAGATGCTCATTCCATTAATACTAATATATAAAAACAAATTAAAATAAACAAATCACATTCAAAGGGATGGAATGATCTCATGTTCATCCATACATCTCTTAAAATACAATCATTTTTAATATATTTATCTATTAATACAAATAATTCTCTAATTAATATAATGCACCATGAATTAATCCAATTTATTAAATTTATCTTAATTATATCCAACCATAATTTACATATCATTGTATTTAATTTTAAATAAAATTAACATTATTTAAAATTATGGTAGTGAAAAAATAAACTTGGAGGAAACCTCATGGGTCATTCAAAATTTTATCATTCAAATCAACTTTGTAAATAATGGATAATCCTATGAAATGGTGTGTACTATCAAATGAATGACACACAGAACACATAATCAATAGGTTTAATTATATATTAATTTAATTTTCCCATGAACATTTTAGAACACTATAAAAAGAAGACAACATGGTGTGTACCTATGTACATGGAATGTACATTTCATATATCCATGTCTATAACACATCCCTTTGGTCTAGCCGTGTTTCCTACCATTGAGGTGTTCAAGTAACACGATTTGTTATGGTAATTCATGCAATGAAACCTCATATTGTGTTGATTTAAATTCAACTTTCCATATATCAAATATAAAAATCACTTGGGACACCCTATGTGCTTGACCACAACACAATGGGTACTATACATCATGTACAATGGTTAATGGAATTTAGTTCTTCATTTTATGTTCTAGCCTATGTGAATCAACAAAGAAATATTTAATTTTTAAATATAGATTATTTTATGTTGGATCTATCTGATTTATCAATATATCTAGAAATTTGAGAAAAACTACATGGTGTATAGTCAATAATTTCATGATGTGTACTCATGAAGTGCATAATGTGTTCTTTGTTTTTCTCCATATAGATCCATTTGTACATCGAAATGGTTTTCCTTATATGATTATTTTATTTTTAATCATTAACACGTTATAGGTTATGTAAACACCAAATAAAAAAATTAAAGACAATGATATCGGTTTATAAAAATGAATTATTTTATGTAATGAAAATTGAAAAGGCATACAATCAATCAATAGATAATAAATAATTATAATTTATGAATGTAATGATTCTGATAAAACTTTTTGGTTTCTGGAACAGAAAAAGTGGCCTTTAAAGCTATCAATAACTAATCTTTAATTACTATACAATGTGTAATCATCACATTAAATCATCAAACCATCTTTTCTAATGAAAATATTGATTAATATACTACATTAATACATTATGACTAGAGGTAGAGGATCTTAATAACTAATTTATATTAATTTAATGATAATTTATATAGTTACCCATATTTTAATTCAATACTCATTAATGATATGTTGTAATGCAATTCATTTCACCCTCATTAGGATATATTATTCATGTTTATAATCCCTCTAATACGTATCTTCCCATGCACCATAATCTCTTATCAACGTTATAGAATCATCAGGATCAAGAAAATATGATCCCTATCAGTTGCATTATTTATGGATGATCAATATAGTATTATTTGTGAAGTTTTAATAATAATTTGTGTTATATAAGAGGATTGAGAGTGTAGTAAAAAAGATAACACTCAAATTCTTGAGCCAATCTCTTCATCTTTGTTGTGCACACCAGAAGTGAATTATCAAAGTCATATAATTAAATATCAGTTATAACTTGTTTAGTGTTGTAAAATCACATTCATGACCCCAAAAAACATTAATATTTTTAATTGAAAAAAATTTATTAACAATAACATTATTATTATTAATCTCATCACAAGATTATTGAATTAAGAATATAAAAAAATAAATAATTTTTAAATTTACCTTTAATCTCTGTCATCTTTTCTTCATTGACATTTATCATTTATCGAATAATAACAATAGACATAAATAAATTTAAATATATTATTCAATGATAAATATAATAAATATCATAATTTTTAATCTTATAAATAAATATTTATTATTTTCTAACTCACTTTTTCATTCAATTAACATTATAATATAAAATGGTGATCAACCAAACTAGATTAAGTATTATTTATTCAAACGTTTCAAATTCATTATTACAATTAAACTTGGATTATGGATACACTTAGTTTGGGAACATCTAGGCCTCATTATCAATGGAATTCGGGATAATAATGTAATGTAAAATGTTAGCGTATAGAAACATATCATGGAATCCATAGAGAAATAATTTAACATCATAATGACATCTAACATTTTATGAAAGTTTACCATGTAATATAATACTTTTATTCCCATATCACAAATACATAAGATTCCTTATTGGTTCCATAAATATGTATGCTTGATTTATCATTATTTGACTTACTAAAAATTAACATTCCCACCAAACACAATTGTCATGGAATTATTATGGTCGTTTTATTCCCTTTAATGGGTATGAGATATTAACTTCTATCAAGGGATATAAGGGATAAATATTTTCTCACATTATCCACTATTGTTGGGTCTTTCCTGATCAACCTAAGGGATCCTTCTTTTTATAAATATATACATCATGGATTTCATCAATACATTAATTTTTGAGAGTTGTGATATAAATTAATGATAATCTTAAAGTATTAGTATCAATAAACACATACTTTGCTTGGAAAATCCAATAAAACATAGAAATGTGGATTTCCTATATTGATGATAGTGTTCTCTTAACCTTATTTCATGGATATTACAATTGGTGACTGCCAAGAGAATGTGTCTCAATTTATGATGAGCCTCCTACACAAGATTTCTGGTATTTCCTACATCCCACAAGACAATATCAAATATACATAGAACAATGTTAAATAATAATTTCATGTCTCTTAGAGTTTTTAATCATAGTAGGTAATTTCTAAGGCCATTTCACTCAATATATGTTCTATAGATATTAGCACATACAAATATAATGTGTAAATATAACCAAGATGTGCTATGAAAAATTATATAGTAAGAAAATCATTTAACCCGGAACTAAAAAATTTATTTATAGGGAAACAACACCAACACATACCTTATATGAAATATTTTCATAGGTATATTCCATTATCGAACCATATCTAATAATTTATAAGTTGAATATCAGTCATGGAAAAATAAGGTACTCTTCATAATTGAACAATCATATCAATGATATAATGTTAATGATAATTTATATTTTATCTATTTCATTTGGTTTTTTATATTCCATAAAAAGACTCATTGTCGCATCTTTTATATTAGAAAAAATTGGTACATCCCATGGTGAAGTACTAGGCGGAATTAATCTCTTATATATATTATCCCTGAGTGTATTCTTTAATTCATGCGACTCAATTAGGGTCATTCTATATGGAGTCTTCAAAATAGGAATTGAACTATATATGAGTTATATTGAGAACCCAACTTAATTTTTGTAGTAATAGTCATAATCTCTTCTATCAAGACATCAACAATCTTCCGTATAGTTGGAATATCATCCATTTTAAGTTTATCCCCAATCATATGGGATAAATATCCCAGATTTATAGGTAGTGAAACCCAAATGATGAATCTCCATCCATATTAGATAAATATCCCCAATTAATAATTAGTAAAATTAATATGATTTTTTAATTTACATTGGGAGTTTAGGTTCATCCTTTCATATAATGAATATCATAATTTGATTCAGAATGTCAAATGTAACTTCCATTACTCAAAAATTGATATAGGCTCTATACTAAGGGATATAATACCTACCCAAAATTACAACAAATTAGAAAATATTATGGATAAAAGTATTTTTAGGAAGCATATTCCAATAAACATATTTCTGATAGGATATAAGTACATGAAATTCAATCATTTTACAATTATTTGTTTTAAATAATTGCTCAGCATCTTATTATTGAGGGTGCCAGGTGGTACCCATATGTGTACTTGAAACCACTGTTTTCATTATTTTCATTATATTAATTATCTAAATGACCATTATCTATACTCTTATAAAAAAATTATATGATGTTCAATAATTTTCTTGGATGTTTCATTCAACAATTTTTATAAGATGGGAATTTCAACATTCCCTTTTTCTTCATTAGTGTGATCCCTTTTTCTAAGATCATAGTTGAAATCTTCTTATTTTTATTTCCCTTTTTGTCCAAGGATCCTAATAAAATTCTATATCTTAATGAAACATGATACTATATAATCATATAATGAATGCAGTTGAGGAACTAGTTCCATTACAATACTCAACATAATACCATCAATGATAATGTCTATCTTTAATTTGGGATTGTATATGTAGTCCAAAGAATACTTGGATATTCTTGTTTAGATAGATTCATACCCTCTGACACTTTTATCTAACTTTTTCATTATATTGAAGAATTTATACTCAAGTTCAACAAGTTGTTAATGACAAAAGTATTTCATGGTGAATATCTCTTAAAATATTCTCCATTGCAGACATTTTATTTTATCAACATATATAGTATTCTAGATAAATAACCATTATTGATTGTTTTATCCATTCAAAAAATACACACTATGAATAACTATTTCACTTCTATTACATCCTAATGTAATTAATATCTTTTTAGAATTCTTAATAAAATGGTCATATATCAATGCATTTGTAGTCCCATTAAAATGTGGATGATTTTTTCACATGATTGGATACAACAGATTATAATCAGACTATAAAATAATGAGTTAAAACATTTGAGAAATTTTCTTCATTATCACCTAAGTTAACTATACTAATAAGGTTCTGGTCTTCTATATTGAAACAATTGATATACTGATTACCTCATCAAGGAAATATATACATTGTCTATGGGTGTTGTTTCAGGTTTTTTGGAAGCATCTATATAAAATGGAACACAGTTAATTTTATAATTATCATCATGAATATTGATATATAAAATAAAAAAACCTTATAACAGTAAGAGTTCACAAATACAATAAGGTATTATCATAAGTCTCATGTTAGCTATGTTAATTTAAAATCTAGTTCCCATGGTATCTACTAAACAAGGTTTTTTTATAACTATAGAAACCCAACTCCAGTAACCCTTAGTCTAGGTATTATTTATTAAATTTTTATAATCTATATTGTATCTCACCAAGAATTATCTTTTAGTTTAGTATTCTTGAAGAACCATATGTATACATGATTTCCATATTACATTGGAATTATAGAATAGACAGGATATGAAACATTCATGAAACCTTGATTTTATTTATAATATCCTTCTTCATATCCGGGGGAAATAAAAAAATAAAGTCAGACCTTATATTTTCTGTAAGGATTATGTAAAGTGGAATCTATCATGAAAAAATAAGTCATAATCAATATAGAAATCTAAATATCTTAAAACGAATGTAATTTAATTAGTAACATGAGTAAAAAATGCATCCATGGATAATATCAATGCAGTAATCTCATTGATAATAATAATAAAGCTCTCAATAAATGAAATTCATAATATTAGACATGATGATATCAGACATCATGATTTGAATACCTTAAAAATCATATTCCAATACTATTTAATCAATTAGTTGGTATATACCAAAAAAATGTTTAATAATTTTATACAATTATTTTTTATCATGATACATTTTAATGAATCATATGATTTTCCATAATCTATCCCCTCCCATCACTTTATGTCTAATTTATTTATCTTATATCAAATAGTAAATTTAATTCATAAAAAATATGCGTTATCAAAAAAAATTTATTTTGATCAACGAAAATGGAATATAAATTTTTTTTTCTAGTAAATAAAATAAAATTCATAGTAAAAATTAATTTATAAAAAGGTATATATTTTACAAAATATTCAAATCCTTGATGCAAATAATATAGATATATAAGAAAAATATAATTCCCAATTATAAATGATCATAAAAAAGTTCATGTTTCAATAGAATGTTAATAACCCCAAAATTGATAAGAGATAAAATAAACATAAATTAAGTATAAATTCATTTTTTAATAAAATCATGTTCATTGGATAATAATGTTAAATGCGTGAAAAAATGTTACACCATTAAAGTATACTCTAATAAAATAATAAATTAAAAAGATTATGATACCCCAAACCCAAAGTCTCAATTAATTGTAATATAGTATAGCAATATAAAATAGCTATTTAATTTGAATAATTAGTTGGATTAACTACTTTTAAGAAAAAACTATACAGGTTTTTGATTAACTGAGTTTATTTTTATGTAATTCCCTCATTTTATTTAAAATAATATTTTTCTACAAAATGGTTTTATTGGTATTTTTAGTAATTAATAAACTTAATTTATTCCACATTTAGAAATTTTAGTTTAAAAAATGAATTTATTTTTTCAAATTATCTTTTAATAATTATATTGGAGTTGATTTTTTATAATTTTATGAAAATATTTCTATTTTTGATAATTAAGTAAAATACATACTTTTTTTGAAAATTATCTTCTCATTTATTGAAATTACAAAGTGATATTTTTTATAAATTGTTTAATTTTTTTTATTAATATTCGAATTAATTGATTGTTTTATTTTGTTAAAAAAGTATTTATACATCCTGAGACATTTATTCCTATCAAACTATTTTTCATTTTATTTTGAGTATTTATTTTTATTTTAAATTATGAAACTTATATAAGTTGAATACTAAAAAATGTGTTCCATGTTATGAATATTATGGATCAAATTTGTTAAGTATTTTTTTCCTTGTGAATTATAACCTTGATTTATATGTGTCAACATAGTATGAGTAAAATGAGTAAAATAGGGTTAAAACTCACATAAAACAAAAAAAAATTCTATTATACTAACCTTTAACTAATTTTATGAGTTTCAAGTAGCCATTTATAGACAATTATAAAATATATGTCCCCTTTACATTATTATTCTTTGATCATGTCCTTTATATTATTTTAATTAAATAATAAATTAAAAATTCACTTTCTTGGCATTGCTGTCTCTAAATGTTTTACATTAAAATAATAAGAGGATAAGTTCTGTAATAATTTTTTATATTATTGGTGCTTTACATTTTTTTCAGGGTAATTTTTCTTTAATTTTTATTAATTGAATATTTAATATAAATGTGTATACAACATTGAAAATATATTTATTCCACTAATAAAAAATGAAATAAATAATTTTAAAATTACTATAGCAATATAACCGTGATGAAATATTTATTTTATGAATTCTTAAGATAACAAAAACTTATTATAGATGTTTTAACAGTTTATATACTAATTTCATGTCATTCATGTTGTTTTTAAAGTCCAATTGGCTGAATTGTTCTTAATTTGAAATTAATAATATTTTACGTAAAATATATTGTATTAAATTATTGAAAATCATAGTAATATTGAATTAGGATAGTGAGGATTAAAAATTTCATAAATTTTCATAAACTTTCTATTAATAATATAATTAAAAACTTATAAGTAAAATTATAATCCTTCTATATTAAAAAATTCATTACAACTTTTAAGAGTAAAATTGGTTAGTGAAGAGTTTTCACCGAAATATAATTTTTTTTAAATTAAATATAAACCAATAAAAAGTTTATTTTATGATTTTATTAAGACACTATATTTCTTATCATATAATACATGTCACTTTGAATATATTTTACATGAGTTATTGATATATTATAATGTAATATTTCTGGAATTTTTAAAAATGGAATTGATGATAATTTATAATTTTTTTTTGTAATATGATAAAAAGGCATAAAAATCTTATATTCGAAGAATTAAATTTTATGTACATAAAAATATCAAATATACTCCTTTCATGGGTCACTAGTTCATTTATAGTAACTTTCATATACCTTAAAGAGTTAAAAATATTGATGTGAGGGTAATTTTGAGAAGGGTTAACTGGGATTAAAACTAAGGGATAAGGGTGAAAACATAATCAAAAATAATACAAATATTATTATATGAGATTATTTAAATTTATCCACATCTTATATCTAAATTATATAAACATTGAGACATTATAAAATGAAAATTAATTTATATTAAATTAATACTTTAAGTGATTCCTACGGTTCCTCTAACCTCACTTATAAAAGGAAATCCCCTCCCTATTTTCATTACACCTTTCTGAGAAACCTATATCAACCAAAACATAAAAACATGTCCTATAAAAATTAATATACACAATTTATAGGGTTTGGCTTCTTGCAATACCATATATATGGTTCTTAAAAAGGGATCATGAGGAATCCTCTCGAAGAATAGGTAATTGTCTTTATCAAATCATTTTAATTTATTTCTTCTTACACATCCTTTAAATATATTTAACCAATACTAAAATAATAAATATATTAGCATTAATATAAATATATTTTATTATGATTCTGTTAAAAAAACCCCCTTCTATTTTTCATCCAATGAAAAAATAAAACATCACCTGTGTGAACTTAAATCCTACCATCTCCTTGCACTACTAAAAAATATACATTTAACAGTGCTAAAAATAGATTTTATTAGTGATACAGATGCACTGACAACCTGAGTAAGATTAAAATCCCTTTTATTATATCAATGAAAAGAAATCTCTAAGAATAGAGTCCTTTATCGGTGCTAAAAAAACTATGGATAAATGGTTTATTTATCAACTCTTTTTTAACTCTGATAATGGATGACTTTATCACTGTATTTCTTTAAAACCAATAAAGGGAACCTTTATCAGTATTTTAAGATCATTGGTAAAGGAACCATTTAGAATACATTTGTAAATCACTAATAAATGTGGCATTTATCAGTGCATTCAAAAGTGCTGATGAAGGACCAACTGATCAGTGCCTTCGAAAGCATTGAAAAGGGGGAATATTGTAGTGTGTTGTAATAGCACATTGAAACCCCATGTAAATGTGTTGTAACAACACAATTCAACCCAAAAAACACAACCATATAAACAAAATAAATTACCAGTAAAAAATTTAAATGAAATGAAATTTATAACACAATTAAAAGTAAAAAACTCTATTATTGACATTTCAAACAATGGTCTATACAATTACATAAGTACAAATTATTAGAGGAATTTGAAAACATAAATGTTTCATTGTATTTTGATCATAAACATAACTCTATTTATTTTTCAAAAAACCACCCCTACTAGAGAAAAATAATGTTCTTGTAAAAGAAAAAATATATTTTTTCTAATAATATCATTATATAAATTAACAGAATGTGTTAATTTTAAACTAAACATTGATTCATAACAGGAACACTCTGTATCAGATTGATTTGAGGTTTATTCTTCCAAATAACACCATTTATTCTTCATATTAATGCACATTATTTGGGAAATTTAATTAAATATGTATGAGATAAAACCCATGTTTGTTTTATTGGTTTCAATAAGTGACATTTTTTGAACTAAAATATCAATTTTAAACTGATAACAGACACTTTGAGTCATACTAGGAACACCATGTATTATATTGATTAATTATGATTCCAACACATTAATAATAACATATTGATAGTTTTCATAATGTATCAAAACAATCAGAATTATTTTTCTTTATTTTAGTAGGTTAGTTGTCCATTTTACTAAAATTGATGTCAATTTTAAATAAAAAGATGCACTTGGAGTCATACCGGTCACACTGTGTGTCAAATTGAGGTGAGGCAGATTCATACACATATCGTATGTCTTATGGATCATTTTCCTAAAGTATCAAAATAATAAGAATGTGTTTTCTCTGTTTTCAGGACGTTACTTGTATTTTAACTAAAATTTAATTTTAAACCAGACACACACTTTGAGTCATTCCAATAACATCATGTATTAGTTTGAAGTGAAAATAATTATTATACATAAAATATGACTTATGAATCGTTTTACTAAATTATATAAACAATATGAACATTGGTTATATGTTTTTAGTGAATAACACTTTTTTGAACTAAAATGTTTATTTTAAACTGACAAAAGACACATTGAGTCATGAAAGGATCATCGTGTATTAGATTTATGTGTAGATAATATCTGTAAATAAAAAATGACTTATAGATCATTTTAGTCATGTATTAGAAAAATTAAAATGTGTTTTCTTGGTTTTGAGTAATTTAGTTTACCATTTAACTAAAATTGGTGTCTATTTTAAATAAAAAGATGTACTTGGAGTCATACCGGTCACATAATGTGTTAGATTGAGGTAGGGATAATTCTTACATGTCTCAAATTATATATGCATTGTTTTACTAAATCATCAAAACAATACAAATCTTTTTGATCAGTTTCGAGTATACAACTTTTATTTTTACTAAAATATCATTTTAAACTACAAACATGCCCTTTGACTCATTTTGATCACATTGTGTATCTCTTTGATAAGAAACTGATTCCTATACAACTTAGACGACATATAAAACATTTTTATAAATTGTCCATAAAATATGAGCTAATTTGACTGGTTTTCAGTGAGTGACACTTTTTGAACTAAAATGTTGATTTTACACTGATAACGCACACTTTCAGTCATATCAGTAATATAGTGTATCATATTAAGGTTCAGTTGATTCCTACATGTTGAAAATGACATATGGGACATTTTATTAAAGTATAAAAATAATATGATAATTGTTTCTTAGTATTGTGTATTTCATTTGACCTTTTTACTACAATTAATGATGATATTAAATTAAAAGAAGCACTTGGAGTCATACCAGTCACACTATGTGTCGGATTAAGGTACAACTGTAACACCCTAGGTAAATAAAGAATATGAAATTTTCATATTTATCCATATTTTTGAATAAAATATTAATATTACTTTAAAGGGGACGTTATGCACGATGGAGTACCCAATACGCAATAATGAGTTTCTTGGGAATCATGCGTTGCACTCTAATAATATAATAATATTATTTTAAATGGTAGTTAACGCCTAGCCGTGGTAATGGAGAGAATGAATAGAACTAACAAAAAATTGATTATATATGTTTGTCAAATATTTTTACTCTTTACAATAAATGTTATAGGATTAAAAATGCGAATGAATCCAATTTTATGCGTAATCATTCCAATATTCTTTAAAAGATCGATTAACCTCCTTTTGATGGTGAACCTCTTTTAAATACACTTTTTGACAATTTTATGTGTTATATTTGACAAAATAAAAGTCTTCTTTAGAATCGGGACATCAAAAATTACATTGTGTAAATTTTTGGTATTTTTCCGAAAATGTTAAAAATTTTACTCAATAGTGAAAATTGTTGTATTTTAATTAAAAACATATTTTTAATATAATTTATTTATATAATTATATTGGCTTTTGAATTGGTTTTAAAGTGATGTTAGAATATATTTTTACCATTTAATCCAATAGTGGTCGTTGGAATTAATTTCACTTTTAAATCATACTTAAACTAGTGTCAATCTTTTGATACATTTTGTTTCATAAAAACACGCTATTTACTTTGACAGCGGGAATTAATTATTAAATTAATTAATGCAACTTATATGTTTTGAATTTTATAAAATAGACATCATTTTTTAATTCAGACTATCAAATATAGCTTCGGGTGATTTTTTTGTAATTTTCTGAAAAACATCAATTTTTTATGAATAGTGAAACCACTAAGTGGTACTTATAAAAACTGATTTTTCCATTTAAACGAAATTTTTCCATCTTTGTGTTCTGAATTTAAAAAATCCGACATACAATGTTGTCATTAAAATGTAAAATATGGTTCAATGGGATTAGAATAATTTGTTGGTGAATAGTAACTTATTAAGTTTTTAATCACGATTAGAAGTAATTAGTGTAGTTTAAGGTAAGAATAATGTTTTAATAAAATGAAATGACCTAGAAACATGTCTTATCCTCATTGGATGTGTCATGGAAGACCAATAAAATCCATGGGTCAACATGGGGACCCCATGGAGCCACATTGGTTGGAAAATGACATAAATACCTTTTTATTTAATGTTAAAGTAAAAATGACACAAACATGAGATGTTTTACTAAAAAAAATTTACATGGGGTTATACAAGTCCGATTTTTGACTATAAGTAGTAATTGGAAATATAAAAATATTTCCTAAATCATAGTATTTTTTTTATAATTTTTAGACATTAAATAAATTAAATTATTTATGACATCATGATGATGCAGCGATTACCTCATTAATAAAGGATTTAAATAAAATGGAAGGATAATGTAAAATATAAGACCTAAACATGAAAAAAACCTATTATATGGTTGGATTTAGAACCCTTATCACCTTATCCTCGAAACACATCAATGTGGGACCATTAAAATCCGAAACTCATTTTAAAATAAAGTAACATTTCTTTAAATTCCAAGAGTGCCCCTCCTCTCCTCTTATAAAAGGCCCCCACCTCTACCTCCTTTCCCACACTTCCAAAGCCTTTGGCTCGGCCTACCCCTGCCCATTTTGTCTCTCCACATCCCTCTATAACTCCTGGAAGCCTCACTTTGGGCATAAGGCTTCCGAAGGAAGCTTTTGAGCTCAAACCAAAGGGAGTTACCCGATTTTAAGGTAATGTCTTCACTTGTGTCCTTTTGTTTTATTTTGCTTTTCCAACCCCCTAAACTCTTTTTATTAATTTATTTTGTAAAAAATCCAGTATCTTCAATATACAAGGATGTTTTTAAAAGAATTATTAGAGCTACACATACACACACCTACATCTAATGGTCAATGAACATACTGTTTCTGTGGATGACGAATTTCTGCCTCACGAAACGATGATTGTTCAACATTCTTCTAACACCTTCAAAGGTGGCCATTAAGATGAAACTATATTTATATATGATATATAATATTTTTATGTTTTACTTAAGCATATGTATTTTTCATTTATGGCATAACATTATGGTTTCCATTATGGGTAAACGTGATATCTTCATTTAAGGAAGTGCGGACTACCGCCCCCTCAAAGTGATTTGATTCGTTAATTCCATATGTGGTACGTATAAAGGATATATTTAATGATATTATATATGATACCATACTGGAATCAAAATATTATTATGTATCATTATGTTTTAATTCCATTAAATATGAAATAGAAATGGAAGTAGCGTTCATGCGTACGTACGACTTACCGTCTCCATGAACGGTACATTTCATTTCTTATCTCAAAATGTTGTGTACTATTATAAGTACATATATATAATGGATATATATGTAATATTTTACATATAAATTATGGATATAATTCTGGAATTATAACATATATATATCTCTCATTTTGTTTTAATTCCATTAATATGACCAAAAATGAAAGTAGTGTTCATGCGTATGTACCGCCTACCGTCTCCATGAATGGTGATTTTAATTTTTATCTCCAAATGCTATGGAATAGTATAAAATGAATATATAATGGATATATATGATATTTAAAACATAAATACTATTCTGGATATGATGTACCTATAACTACATGGAAAATTATTTTCCAACAAGTTCAATTTTTCACTCATGTACCAAACATCAACCAAAATGTCTGATATGAACTCATATTATTAACCAATTATTATAACATTAAACTATGTAATATAAACTGAATACTAATATTTATTGGAGGTCCTTAAGAAATTATATACTGACCAAATTTTATTATTCAGGAATATAAAGAAACGAACAAGACATGTTGGACTTGAGGTAAGGGATCCTACACCCCTCTTTCTTTTTAAGTACACTTTTTATGTCATTCCTTTTAAAGCTCATATTTCTTGTTATTGGAATGTTCTTTTATATTAATCTTACTGTAATTTTTATGTTCATATGTTGATAGACACTATTCTATCTCATCAATCAATTTTGGTAGTTTCGAGTGGCGTCGTTAGGCTGCCGAAGTATCGTAAGAGATCTAACCTCTCTCTTTCATTTTAAGTACTCTCCTTTATGTCACTTATTTTAAGATCTTCTTTGTTATGTTGGGGGGATGTTATTTTATATTACTATTTCTTTAAACTTTATTTTAATATGATGAGAGACACTATTTGATCTCATCAATCCATTTTTTGTATGTTTTAAGTGGCGCCGTTAGGCTGCCGAGTTTTCATAAGGGATTTTTCATCTCACTTTTATTCACATGAGATTTATGCTACATTTGCCACAATTTCCATTGAGTGGTGTATGTACTGACCATTATTTTACTCATTGTGTAATATAATTTCATTTATGAGTATTTACATCATTTTTGTATTGTCCTTCTTTCACGGGGTGCATGTCTTGAAAAATACCCATGTCGGTAAGGGAACCTTTCACCCTCCTCTTTTTAAAAGACGTCTTTTGTTATTTCTTTTAATTAACATACTATTATGTTGGGATATGTTCTTATATATCCTTATTGATTTAAATTTTATTTCCATGTGATGAGATACCCCTTTTTATCTCTCATCAACTCATTTTCTGAATTTTGTAGTGACGCCTTTATGCTGCCACATTTTTGCAAGGGAACTTCTTAACCCAAATTTGATTATTTGGGATAAACTTGTACTCCTTGAATATGTCGTTCTATGAATATGTGTGAATAACCTCTGATTGTTTTAAACTTAATATCCACTTATATTTCGTGTATTCATTTGTCACACATAATTATGTAATTTATTTATCCTTAATCCAAGGATACCGTCTTTGTATGGGACTTCATCTCAATCTCCTATCATTGAGGCATATTTTGTTTTATACACAACCTTATTTTATATAGTGTATAAGCCCCTTGGACTTTTACATTTATTCAAAAGGAATCTTTTTTATATGAAGCATTTACTAAACGACAAAAGGGAATGTTTTTGTCGTATGTATGCGGCGACAACGACTTCTCCGCCGCCGTGATCATTATTTGAGTTCCGGCTTCCTCCACAGGTCATACCTTCTTTTTAAAAGAAAAATAAATACCATGTTTTACTTTTCTTTTATTTTGGTATTGAAAATGGTTTTCATAATGTTTTTATATCAATGTTTTTTATTGATATCTTGTGATTGAAAGGTGGCAATGTTATGTTTCCTTTATGCATGTTTTATGTGATACTATTATGTTGAGGTTCTTGGGCATTATTTTAGAGACCCTATGCTTGACGTAAATAGACATTACATTACTTTTGTGGAATACTTAGTACATAACAAAAACAAACACACAAGGACCGTAATAGTTTAGTGTCTTTGGAAACTCGGAATATAATCTTCTAATCGTGGTGAAAGATCTTCAACATCTCCAATAAAGATATTCTTCTTTTTTAAACCTAAATCCTTTCTTTATGTCCTGGGGAAAAGAAAACATAAAAGGGTGAGCTCAAATGCTCAGTAAGGGTAAACAAAAGAAATATCAATCACGTCATATTCATAAGAACATATCTTTTGGAAATCTTAACCTGCAAAAGAGATCATAATTTCATAACATGGGATAAATCATAGTAGTGAAATGTAATCCCAATAATCATAACATAAAACATGAAACTTTTTGGCATACACATATAATCATAGATAATCACTTCTTATTAGTCAAGACTCATGGCCAATACTATCTTAGTGGACAAAGTCCCTCTCTGAACTGAGTTCACTCCTCGTTTCAGTCATGTTTCACTGAAATGGTATAACCTACCGTTCCAGCGATGTCTATCTCATGAAATATAAAATCTTTACCCAATGCATTGGAGGGATATATAGGTCTCACCCATCTCATAATGATACCAATCTTATGTGTGCCACAAAATCATAAACCATATATCATAGCATAACCCATGTAATAAAAATGGGAATCTTAAACATCGTGACATCATAAAACAATTCATATAAGATAAAGGAATTAATAAAAATATTTCCATCACAACATAATAAAATCCATGTAATAATAGGGATAGAAAAAGAACCCTATATTATCTTAGATGGAAAATAATTTTGATAAAACACTTGAACTCCATTCTTGAGGAAAATATCCTTTCTACTTCAAAAAACATTTCCTTTATTAACATGTCATACAATTTTAAACAAAAAGAAGTTGATTAAAAATAAACATGGAAACTTGTAAAGGAATATTATTGGAAATAATGTTTTAAAAATCCATTCATGCCGTATAAGTTAAAAAAACATTCTTCTCGTACTTTTGTCGGAAAAGTCAAAAAGTACATCGTACGAAAAACGACAAAAGATTCCTTTCATATATTTTACTAAAAACTCACCGAAGGGTAAAATTGGATTTAAACAATTTTAGGTGTATGGAAATAAAATTACATATTGAGAAAACATGGATGCGGATGATAAAATCCACCCCAGTAAATACCAAAGTATAAACAATCGCGAATAAAAATGAGATTGTGATATTTTCCCTTACCTTAGGTCCGATTTGCTTCGTAAGTGTCTGAACCTTCTGTATAATGATTTAAATAATGTCATTGACTTATTCCAGAATCATACTCATTGTTATGATATCATATATGGTTCACTTATGACTTTATTTTACCAGTTCTTCTGTAAATTTCATGTTAAAGAACGTTTTGGGTAAAATCGTTTCATTTGTCGTCTGTGTTATGTCTTGTAATTATTCATATGATTACATAGATCATGATTACTTTATTCGAGAATATAAAACACTATTTATATATTCAGAATATACATATATATAATAGATCAGTAAATTGAAAGAAATACACCGTTCATGGAGACGGTAGGTCGTACGTACGCATGAACGCTGTTTTCGTTTCCTTATTGAGTAGAATGGAATTAAGTAGATGACATAAATATATATACACATAAATCCAGTATCATTATTATGTAATATATTTCATGATTACTTATATACTTTATAATCATTCATGAATGGTTAACGTGGAGAATGAATCTCATCGTGTCGTGGAGACCGTAGTCCGTACGTACGCACAAGCGATGATATCATTCTCCTGGTCGTGGGACTGTATTGGAGTGTATGTATACTATTTCAGAATAAATATCACTTTAAAATAATAATATATAGTTATTATTTACACCATTATACCCATCCAAGTAAGGTGGTGGTGGAAAATAGTTTACACTACGGCGTGGAGACTGTATTCAGTACGTACGCACGCGCGGTGTCTTCTTTTTCCGTAGGATGGATAGATGGTGAAATAGGGTTGTTTCATACTTATAATAACATATCAGTATATGATTTATACTTATGTTATTACTTCATAATGAAACAACTAAATAAGAATAAGTGTAAGAAGAAATAAAGATGAAAGAATCGGTAACAGACATTACCTCTTCTTTGAAGTGCTTCTTTGAGACATCCTTTTAGGGCACTAAAATAGGTCTTTGAAGAAGACAAGAACCTCTAGGATGTTTCTAGGTAAGTGGAGAGGATAATTTGGTAGGGTTTTTCCGAGCTTGAAGGCTCAATGTGGTGTGAGGAAGAGAGGGAGGAGGTGCATTTTTATAAGGGAGGAGAGGGGTACCTTTGGAATAACTAAAACTATTATTTTATTATAAAGTCAAATTCGGTTTTAAATAGCTCAAAATTGATTTATTTTGAATATAAGGTGGGTATGGGTCTAAATTGTCTTATCCAATATAATTTAGACAAGTTTAGGTTCCTATTTTAACCTTATCATTCAGATTTAACATTAAGTTAAATAACTGTACTTTTACCGTGTCTTCTTGTGTTCTTATACTATAAGGTTAATAAACATACTATAAGAAGCCAAAAGAACCCCAAGATGTTTATTATTAATATATATAACCTTATCTAAGACATTTGGCCAAACCATTTATTTTTAGGAATAAAATAACAATTAATAATATAATATTTTTTTAAAAAACTATTTTATGTCAATTTTGACACTATTTAGTAATTGATTTTTGTGAAAATCATAACAGAATTATTAGTTCGAAAAAATTTAGTTAAATAATTACTAACATGTCATATTAACCTATAAAATTAGTTTAATTCATCAAAAGTCTTAAATTACATTTATTTTGGTATTTATAACATCAGTTATGTCAATATTTCATTAATAAGATAATTACTGCATCATCTTTGTGTAATAATAAATGATAATTATATAATCTCTAAAAATTCTAAATAAATTCCTATGATGTAGATAATTGTATTATCTTTCTGTAGACTATCATTTTCTAAGTTTCATGAAGTTTATCACTAAATTAAAATTATTATACTTATAAGATTTAAGAAAGTGACATGTTGTCACATTCTTTGGTTTTAATAATAATTAAATTATTTTCATGGAAAACAAGTCCATTAAATGAATCTAATCCGACCCTAAGGTGTTATGGGTCTACTTTTAGTCATCCAATAGGATTTTGACATGTGTTAGTGTAATTTTATAATATTATATTTACCCTTAATTACCCGATTTACCTTTAACTATGGTAAGTAAAATTTCCTGTAGTTACTATTCATTATTCCCAAAAATAAAAAGTATCTTATTAACATAATTTGGATCCAATGATTCCAAATATGGAATCCATTTTTCCAAATTAAATACACAAAAGTTTCAGAAATTAAATTAAAATTAATCCCACTGTCGAAAGAAAACGGGTTTTTCGTTAAAACATTGCAAAAGATTGAATTGATTTATCCTACGAATTCAAGGTACAATCAATGCTAATGAAATACATTACATTAAATGGTAAAAATATATTCTATTTATAATTTAAAATCATTCAATATTATAATTTAACCATATAAATTATTGTGATGAAAAAAGTTGTTTTTAATTAAAATATAGCGAGTTTTTACTATTCATCAAAATATGAAAGTTACCCGAAAAATACCAAAATTTCACCCTAAGATAATTTCGATATTATGAATCCAAAAATGAAGTACATTTTGAAAAATAAAATTTTCAAAATTTCAAAAAGTGGTTATTACTATTCATTACGGCTAGTTTTAATAATATCTTAATAGTATGTCGTTGTTTAGTGAAACTCGGTATTGCGTACTACACACGCTATCGAGGAAGGTTGCAATTGTGTGTAATGCAAGGCAAGTCAAGGATGCATGTTGTGAAAGATCCTTTTGGTGTAGCGTACAACACAAGACATTCATGAAATTAAAAGGAATATAAAATCTCGGGGTGTTACATTCTACCCCCCTTAAAATGAATTTCGCCCTCGAAATTCGTCGGGGTTATAAATGGTTTACTATTCGAAAGTTTCATTGATAGAAACCCACATCATAAAAAGGAATACCAAAACCAATCTTTAGAAACAAATGTATGAAACGTAACGGTTACCCAAATAAACTAATCACTAGGTTTCCACATAAGTGAAACTATGGAAATGGAAGAGAAATCTAACCATTATGTTCTGATGGAGAGTGGTAGAGAACATGGCTATGGAAAATCCAGCAATCACAAAGCCATAAATTTCTGACGATCTAAGGTACCATCTGATTCATCAGATATAAGAGCACTACGACAATATTTTTGGTTTTCATGATCATTTCCCTAAAGTTGATGAAATTGGAATTAGAATAAATACTTTCGTGATTTTGGTATTGTCTCAACGTTTGTCATTCTTTTGAAAATTTCAACTTCATCTCTTAAAGAAATGAAGTTGAATTTGTCATTCGTGATGTGTTAGCAGATCATGTGATTGAATGACGGGTCATTCCATCTGTCTCAAACTAAAGGTTAGAAAAGTTATCAAAAAATACATAAGTCCATCTATAGTGAGATTAATCATATATGGTTCCTAAAATGGACTTCTATTTCATATATCATACAGCTTAATATAATAAAACTAGTTTCTACAAAACAGGGACTTCCTGTAGGCCAGTGGTAGGCGATAAAGGCCAGTCGCACTTCGTTTGTGGGTTCGATTCCCACAGCCTTGTCCTACACGATAGGTTGTCGCCCATCCTGCAGTTTGTCCTTTTTCTAAAGCTATATTACTATAACATCCCATCAACAATATCAAAAACGTTTTATCCTTAAACAATAATAACTTATGTCCAACATAATCCATTCCAATCTTTAGGCTTATCTAAAATACTTCGGTCCAAACTCCTAGTATAAAGAAAATGATCACGTGAATGCCATCATTTATCCACCATATATCATAATATATATCTTGTTGGTCAAATTAAAAACATGTGAATACCTTAATCATGTATTCTCTTGAAGAATGAATATCTATTGAACCTTTGTGAAAACATGAATGCAGTTACAAGTTAAGACTTTCCACATACCAAAATCCTCAAAATTCTATATCCTCAAACCATGATATCACTTAGTCCTTATATCAATCATGATCTCATGAATACTGTCAAATATTTCATTTTCTCATTTTCACTTCATTATGCGCATATCATCTTTTTTTCCAAAAATATCTCAATCACTTTCCATGGTTACCGATACCATAAAATTATTGAAAACCACAATAGACCAATAAATAAATATTCCAATATTCCACGATACTATATACAACATTATATTGGAATCCCATTACATAAACACTTAATCATTCCACCACATCGTTATCATATTCCACATCGCCAATGGTGATCGCATGTGACTTCCCTTTGTCCTTTGACTTAAGTGGTTGCTCATGTCGATCATCACTAACCCTTGGATTAGGGAATTTATTAGCATAATGCCCCATTTCCTTGCACTTGAAGCATTGAAGTGTAGTAGGTTCATTCTGTGTATCCCTTCCTTTGTTTGCATCATTAGGCATCTTCTTCCCATCATTGCAGAATTCAAATTCCCGATGACCTTTCTTTCCACATTTGAAACATTTACTTGTCCCTTTAAGACAATCTTCACCATGCTTCTTTCCACACTTTGAGCATAGGGAAACATTCATCTTTTTTTCACCATTATTCTGAGATTTCTACTTGAACTCCATCTTTCGTTTCTTGTCAAAACTATGAGATGGATAAGTAACACCAACTTCCATTACTACCTTGATAGCACAACGCAGAATTTCTTCATATCCATTGAAGTATCTTATAGCTAATTCCCTTCAAAGATTTCGTTCTAATCCACTGAAGAATTGATCAACTTTACATTCAGGTTGGATGATAAATCTATATGCATACCTTTCAAGCCTTGTATAATTCGCTTTGTATATACCAACAGATTCATTATCCTTTTTCTTTAGTTCAGGAAACTCCTTCTCCCTCATTGTTCGAAGAATACGACGGAAGTACTTATTGAAAAATTAGTTCTTGAACTCGTCCCATTCCATGGACTCAATTTCATCTCTTTGCCTCGTATTCTTGATAAGATTCCACCATTGATCTGCTTCACCTTCCAAACGATATACTGCTAAGATGACTTTATCATGTTCAGAACATTGAAGAACTGAAAATATCTTTTCAGTGGTACTGATCCATTGTTCAGCAACAAGTGGATCAGAAGACCCACTAAATGAAGGTGGACGTTGCCTCATGAAGGACTCAATAGAATATTGTTCCCTTATCTACTCATTTGGAATTCCACAATGATTCATAGCTTATATAAGTATAGAAATAAGATTTTGCACTCCATCTCCGATAACATTTGTTTGTTCAGGAGGACAATCATTACATTGTCCATTGCATTCATCAACATGGTTCCTTCGGGTTCCATTCATCGTCTAAAACCCAAAAAGAATAGTGTGAGAGTCAAAAATCATGCTAGGGAAAACAACATAATAGGGGAGTACCTTAAATATCTAACATCTTATGTCATGCCCATCTCATAATGATACCATTCTTATGAGATAGACATGGCTGGATGATAAAATACACCCCAGTAAATACCAAAGTATAAACAATCTCGGATAAAAATGAGATTGTGATATTTTCCCTTACCTTAGGTCCGATTTGCTTCGTAAGTGTCCGAACCTCCTGTATAATGATTTAAATAATGTCATTGACTTATTCCAGAATCATAATCATTGTTATGATATCATATATGGTTCACTTATAACTTTATTTTACCAGTTCTTTTGTAAATTTCATGTTATAGAGCGTTCTGGGTAAAATCGTTTCATTTGTCGTCCGTGTTTTGACTTGTAATTATTCATATGATTACATAGATCATGGTTACCTAATTCTAGAATATAAAACATGATTTATATATTCAGAATATACATATATATAATAGATCAGTAAATGGAATGAAATACACCGTTCATGGAGACGTTAGGTCGTACGTATGCATGAACACTGTTTTCGTTTCCTTATTGAGTTGAATCGAATTAAGTAGATGACATACATATATATACACATAAATCCAGTATCATTATTATTTCATGTATTTCACGATTACTTATATACTTTATAATCATTCATGAATGGTTAACGTAGAGAATGAATCTCATCGCGTCGTGGAGACGGTAGTCCGTACGTACACACGAGCGATGATATCATTCTCATGATCGTGGGACTGTATTGGAGTGTATGTATACTATTTCAGAACAAATATCACTTTAAAATAATCATATATAGTTATTATTTACACCATTATACCCATCCAATTAAGGTGGTGGTGGAAAATAGATTACACCAAGGCGTGGAGACGGTATTCCGTACGTACGCACGCGCGGTGATTTCTTTTTCCGTAGGATGGATAGATCGTGAAATAGGGTTGTTTCATACTTATAATAACATATCATTATATTATTGATACTGATTTTATTACTTCATAATGAAACAACTAAAGAAGAAGAAGTGGATGAAGAAATAAAGATGAAAGAATCGGTAACTGACATTACCTCTTCTTTGAAGTGCTTCTTTGAGACCTCCTTTTAGAGCACTAAAATAGGTCTTTGAACAAGACCAGAACCTCTAGGATGTTTATAGGGAAGTCGATAGGAGAATTTGGCAGAGGTTGGCTGAGCTTGAAGGCTCAAAGTGGTGTGAGTAAGAGAGGGAGGAGGTGCCCTTTTATAAGGGAGGAGAGGGGTACCTTTGGAATAACTAAAACTATTATTTTATTATAAAGTAAAATTCCATTTTAAATAGCTCCAAATTGATTTATATTGAAGATAATGTGGGGATGAGTCTAAATTCTCTCATAAAATATAATTTATAGAAGTTTAGGTTCCTATTTTAACCTTATCATTTAGATTTAACATTAAGTTAAATAATTTTACTTTTACCATGTCTTCTTCTGTTCTTATACTATAAGGTTAATAAACTTACTATAAGAAGCCAAAAGAACCCCAAGTGGTTTATTATTAATATATATAACATTATCTAAGTCATTTGGCCGAACCTTAGATTTTTAGGAATAAAATAACAATTAATAATATAATATTTGTTTTAAAAACTATTTTATGTCAATTTTGACACTATTTAGTAATTGATTTTTGTGAAAATCATAAAAGAATTATTAGTTAGAAAAAAGTTAATTAAATCAATAATAACATGTAATATTAACCTATAAAATTAGTTTAATTCATAAAAAGTCTTAAATTACATTTATTTGGGTATTTATAACATCAATTATGTCAATATTTCATTAATAAGACAATTACTGCATCATCTTTGTGTCATAATAAATAATAATCATTTAATCCCTAAAAATTATAAATAAATTCCTATGATGTATATAATTGTATTAGAGTTCTGGAGACTATTCAAGTTCGAAGTTTCATGAAGTGTATCACTAAATTAAAATTATTATACTTATATGATTTAAGAAAGTGGCATGTTGTCATATTCTTTGGTTTTAATAATAATTAAATTATTTTCATAGACAAAAGTCCATTAAATGAATCTAATCCGACCCTTAGGTGATATGGGTCTACTTTTAGTCATCCAATAGGATTTTTACATGTGTTAGGGTAATTTGATAATATTATATTTACCCTTAATTACCCGATTTACCTTTAACTATGGTAAATAAAATTTACCAAAGTTACTATTCATAATTCCCAAAAATAAAAAGTAGCTTATTAACATAATATGGATCCACTGATTCCAAATATGGAATCCATTTTTCCAAATTCAATACACAAAAGTTTCAAAAATTAAATTAAAATTAATCCCGTTGTCGAAAGAAAACGGGTTTTTCTTTAAATCATTGCAAAAGATTGAATTGATTTATCCTACGAATTCAACGTAGAATCAATGATAATGACATAAATTATATTAAATGGTAAAAATATATTCTATTTATACTTTAAAATCATTCAATATTATAATTTAACCATATAAATTATTACGATGAAAAAAGTTGTTTTTAATTAAAATATACCGTGTTTTTACTATTAATCAAAATATGAAAGTTACCCGAAAAATACCAAAATTTCACCCTTATCTAATTTCAATATTCCAAATCCAAAAATTAAGTCCATTTTGAAAAATAATATTTAAAAATTTCAAAAAGTGGTTATTACTATTCATAACGTCTAGTTTTAATAATATTTTAATAGCATATCGTTGTTTAGTGAAACTCGGTATTGCGTACTACAAAGGCTATCGAGGAAGGTCCCAATTTCATGTAATGCAAGGAAAGTCGAGGATGCATGTTGTGCAAGATCCTTTTGGTGTACTGTAAAACACAAGATATTAATGAAATTAAAAAGAAAATAAAATCTCGGGGTGTTACAATTATTATAAAGACGGGTGGTTCCGTGATAAACTAGGGTGAGTGAGCCCGATATATCTCTCCAATGCATTGGGTAATGTGAAGGAGTGAAACGTTAAGGTTTCTCCGAAGATATTTAGGGAATATAATGTGGTGGGTATTCCAAACGTAACCAAGAGGGTTACTCCCTACGGAAGAATGTTATGAATGCCTCAAGTTACCTTTTATGTCTTATGATTTCTATGATTTATTCATGATTTGATGAGGTATGTTAAAGTGCCTGTGTTTTATGGGTAATGTATTATTTCATTCTTATGTATATATGAACTCATGTTTTTTTTCCATATTTTCATAACCCTTACTGATCTTTTTATGCTCATCCCAAGTTTTTTTAAAAAAATTTCACAGGTCAAGGGAAAGGTACATGATATGATAATTGTGAAAAGGAGGTTTAAAGAAAGAATCCATGTTTTATTTTAAATATGTTTCCTTTGATGGGATAAATGAATACTATCTTTATGTAACCACTTTTTTTAAATGTGGAATGTAATGCAAGTTTTATGATCTAATTCTCCAAAACTCTAAACCTGAAAAGATCCTCAATGTGTAATCTTGTAATAACTCAAGATTAAGTAAGGTTTAAGGCTGGGGCCTTAAAGTTGGTTTCAAAAGTCGGTTTAGATAACTTTAGAGGTTAGGGTATCCTCTAAGCATAAGTGACATTACCATAATGGTTAGGATTTCAGAAATAGTCCTAGTTTTAGATAATGTGAATAAGTATGTATATCTTAGTGGTTATCTTCCT
Source organism: Viscum album (assembly GCA_963277665.1). Taxonomy (NCBI): domain Eukaryota; kingdom Viridiplantae; phylum Streptophyta; class Magnoliopsida; order Santalales; family Viscaceae; genus Viscum; species Viscum album. The sequence goes on from OY728137.1 coordinate 1,024,826,934, forward strand.
CTTTAGTACATGATGGTTTTGTTGATATACTCACTGAAATTTCTGTATTTAGTGAATGGATGGATCTAGCAGGCACCAAAGTGACAATAGGTTTGAAGGAAACTGTGGTGGTTCTCAGATTAAGAGACTAGATGAAATGGTGAATTCAATGAGGAAACTCGTGGTTGTCCTAAACCAACTATCAAGGAGTCATGATCATCCACTTGAACCTTGCTATGTTCTGTAATGCATCGTGTACGAGATGACCAATCGATGTGGAAGTTCAGGTAATAATTATAAAGGTAACCATTAGGGTTTATATGATCCTTACTTTTGAGGTAATTACGGGTTATTATATGTTATGATGGAAAATGAAAGGCATGAGATAAACTTAAGGTTAAAATATTTTATGATTATTTTTTTTGAATATTTTATCTCATTTTGGGGAATTTTTTAAGAATTATATAGTTTTGGAAAAAGGACAACACGCAGACCGTGTGAAAACCCGTCGTGTCAGACAAAGCTACGGGAATCGAACCCACAACCAAAGTGTGACAGGAATTTATCGCCTACCACTGGACTACGTGAAGTCCCTAGTTAGATTGACAGATTCTTTTTAGTTAGATGATTTTATGTATTAAGAGTAAGTTTATTTTGGGTTATCTAGGGAAATTTATTCACCTATCATGGAGGATATGTGATTAGGTTAATTACATTTCAATACGAGACATTAAGAGAAACTGATGTTGGTTGGAGATAAATGTAACTATTTAACTTGGAAGACAATGTGACTAAATCCTTCAAATATTTGGGTTTCAATCTTAGTTTGGTTTACTTTTAAGAATTATATGGACAAATTGTTTATCGGATGGTCCTCGTTGAACTTTGGGTTTTGTTAGAAAAATTTTGGAGATTAAGAATAGATTTTATTTTTATAAAGGGTTATCCATTTTTGGATTATCTGATTTTGTACTAACATTTTTGGTTTTGGTTTTGGTTTAGGTATAACGATATGGGAATTACATAGTTCTCTTTTGTAGATTAGGTGATCCTCTTGAAGTTGATTATAGTACTCTTAATGTGAACAAGTCTTCCTAAATACTCATCTTTTGGAGAAAATATGAGTTCGTGTATGAAATATAGTAAAAGTTGAAAGTCAACATGACAATTAAGTATGTTTCCTTATGTTTTAGTTAAGCTCAAAAATAAATTCCTCAATGAAAAGTAACTAAAAAAATGATGTCCATTAACTTTTCCTACTGGGCAATCCAATACCGTTTAACCCATCACAAGTTTGTGAATTTCTTATGGTTAAATTTCTCCTTGACATGTTTACTATCACTCTCCATCAGAACATGACCCATTGTTTTTTCTTCCATGTCCATATTTTCATACTTGGAAATCCTAGTATGGGTTAACTCAGGTGACCTTTGTACTTATCTTTCTTTATTTTAAAGTGATTGTTTTACTGACTCTTGTTTCAATGTAGGATTTTCAATGAAGTTTCCAAGCCCAGTTTTAAAAATTGCGAGGACGCAATTCCCAAAAGGGGGGAAGGATGTAACACCCTAGGTAAATAAAGAATATGACATTTTCATATTTATCCATATTTGTGAATAAAATATTAATATTACTTTAAAGGGGACGCTATGCACGATGGAGTACCCAATACGCAATAATGAGTTTCTTGGGAATCTTGCGTTGCACTCTAATAATAAAATAATAATATTTTAAATGGTAGTTAATGCCCAGTCGTGGTAATGGTGGAAATGAATAGAACTAACTAAAAAATGTTTATATATGTTTTTCAAATATTTTTACTCTTTACAATAAATGTTATAGGATTAAAAATGCGAATGAATCCAATTTTAAGCGTAAACATTCCAATATTCTTTAAAAGGTCGATTAACTACCTTTTGATGGAGAACCTCTTTTAAATCCACTTTTTGACAATTTTATGTGTTATATTTGACAAAATAAAATTCTTCTTTAGAATCAAAACATCAAAATTTACTTTGTGTAAATTTTTGGTATTTTTAGGAAAAAGTTTAATTTTTAATGAATAGGGAAAAATGTTGTATTTTAATTCAAAACATCATTTGAATCTAATTTATTTATATGATTAGATTATCTTTTGAATTGGTTTTAAAGTGAAATTAGAATATATTTTTACCATTTAATCCAATAGTGGTCATTGGAATTAATTTCACTTTGAAATCATACTTAAACTAGTGTCAATCTTTTGATACATTTTGTTTCATAAAAACACACTATTTGTTTTGACAGTGGGAATTAATTATTAAATTAATTAATTCAACTTATATGTTTTGAATTTTTTAAAATAGACATCATTTTTGAATTCGGAATATCAAATATATCTTCGGGTGAATTTTTTGTATTTTTCTGAAAAACATCAATTTTTGATGAATAATGAAAACCACTAAGTGGTACTTATAAAAACTGATTTTTCCATTTAAATGAAATTTTTTCATCTTTGTGTTTTGAATTTAAAAAATCCGACATACATGGTTTTCATTAAGAAGTAAAATGTGGTTGAATGGGAATAGAATAATTTTTTGGTGAATAGTAACTTATTAAGTTTTTAATCACGATTAGAAGTAATTAGTGTAGTTTAAGGTATGAATAATGTTTTAATAAAATGAAATGACCTAGAAACACGTCATACCCTCATTGGATGTGTCATGTCCAACCAAGAAAATCCATGGGTCAACTTGGGGACCCCATGGAGCCACTTTGGTTGCAAAATGACATAAATACCTTTTTATTTAATGTTAAAGTAAAAATGACACAAACATGAGATGTTTTACTAAACCAATGTTTACATGGGGATATACAAGTCCGATTTTTGACTATGAATAGTCATTGAAAAGCTAAAAATATTTCATAAATCATTGTATTTTTTTTTATAATTTTTAGACATTTAATAAATTAAATTATTTCTGACATCATGATGATGCAGCGATTACCTCATTAATAAAGGATTTAAATAAAATGGAAGGATAATGTAAAATATAAAACCTACACATGTCAAAAACCTTTTGTATGGGTGGATTTCTAACCCTTATCACCTTATCCTCGAAACACATCAATCTGGGACCATTAAAATCTGAAAATCATTCTAAAATAAAGTAACATTTCTTTACTTTCCAAGAGTGCCCCTCCTCTCCTCTTATAAAAGGCCCCTACCTCTACCTCCTTACCCACACATCCAGAGCCTTTGGCTCGGCCAACCCCTGCCCATTTTGTCTCTCCACATCCCTCTCTAACTCCTGGAATCCTCACATTGGGAATAAGTCTTCCCAAGGAATCCTTTGAGCTCAAACAAAAGGGATTTACCCGATTTTAAGGTAATGTCTTCACTTGTGTCCTTTTGTTTTATTTTGCCTCTCCAACCACATAAACTCTTTTTATTAATTTATTTTGTAACAAATACAGTATCATAAATATACTATGATGTTTTTATAATAAGTATTAGAGCTACACTTACACACACCTACATCTAATGGTTAAAGAACATACTGTTTCTGTGGATGGCGAATTTCTACCTCACGAAACGATGATTGTTCAACATTCTTCTAACACCTTCAAAGGTGTCCATTAAGAGGACAATATATTTATATATGATATATAATATATTTATGTTTTACTTAGGAATATGTATTTCACATTTATGGCATACCATTATGGTTTCCATTATGGGTAAACGCGATATCTTCATTTAAGGAAGTGCGGACTGCCGCCCCCTCAAAGTGATTTGATTCGTTAATACCATATGTGGTACGTATAAATGATATATTTAATGATATTATATATGATACCCTACTGGAATTAAAATACTATTATGTATCATTATGTTTTAATTCCATTAAATATGAAATAGAAATGGAAGTAGCGTTCATGTGTACGTACGGCTTACCGTCTCCATTAACGGTACATTTCATTTCTTATCTCAAAATGTTATCTACTATTATAAGTACATATATATATTGGATATATATGTAATATTTTACATCCAAATGATGGATATCATTATGTAATTATAACATATATATATATATATATATATCTCATTTTGTTTTAAATCCATTAATATGACAAAAAATGAAAGTAGCGTTCATCTGTACGTACGGCCTACCGTCTCCATGAATGGTGCTTTTAATTTTGATCTCAAAATGCTATGGAATAGTATAAAATGAATATATACTGGATATATATGATATTTAAAACATAACTAATATTCTTTATATGATGTACCTATAACAACATGGAAAATTATTTTCCAAAAAGTTCAATTTTTGACTCTTGTACCAAACATCGACAAAAACGTCTCATATGAACTCATATTATTAACCAATTATTATAACATTAAAATATGTGATATGAACTGAATGATAATATTTATAGGAGGACCTTAAGAAATTATTAGTTGACTAAAGTTTATTATTCAGGAATATAAAGAAACGAACAAGACAAGTTGGACTTGAGGTAAGGGATCCTACACCCCTCTTTCTTTTTAAGTACACTCTTATATGTCATTCCTTTTAAAGCTCATCTTTCTTGTTATTGGGATGTTCTTTTATATTACTCTTACTGTAATTTTTATGTTCGTATGATGAGATACCCTATTCTCTCTCATCAATCCATTTTGGTAGTTTTGAGTGGCGCCGTTAGGCTGCCGAATTTTCGTAAGAGATCTAACCTCTCTCTTTCTTTTCAAGTACTCTCCTTTATGTCACTTCTTTTAAGATCATCTTTTTTATGTTGGGGGGATGTTATTTTATATTCATCGTTATTTATACTTTATGTTAATATTATGAGAGACCCTATTTGATCTCATCAATCCATTTTTTGTAAGTTTTAAGTAGCGTCGTTAGGCTGCCGAGTGTTCGTAAGGGATTTTTTATCTCACTTTTATTCACATGATATTTATGCTACATTTGCCACAATTTCCTTTTAGTAGTGTATGTACTGCCCATTAATTTACTCATTGTGTAATATACTTTCATTTATGAGTATTTACATCAATTTTTTATTGTCCTTCTTTCACGGGGTGCATGTCTTGAAAGATACCCATGTCTGTAAGGGAACCTTTCACCCTCCACTTTTTAAAAGACTTCGTTTGTTATGTCTTTTAATTCACATACTATTATGTTGGGATATGTTCTTATATATCCTTATTGATTTAAATTTTATTTCCATGTGATGAGATACCCCTTTTTATCTCTCATCAACTCATTTTCTGAATTTTGTAGTGACGCAGTTAGGCTGTCAAATTTTTGCAAGGGAACTTCTTAACCCAAATTTGATTCTTTGGGATAAACTTCTACTCCTTGAATATGTAGTTATATGAATATGTGTAAATAACCTCTGATTGTTTTACACTTAATATCCACTTATATTTCGTGTATTCATTTGTCACACATAATTATATAATTGATTTATCCTTAATCCAAGGATATCGTCTTTGTATGGGACTTTGTCACATTCTCCTTTCATTGAGACATATTTTGTTTTATACACAACCTTATTTTATACGGTGTATAAAACCATTTGAATTTTACATTTATTCAAAAGGAATCTTTTTTATATGAAGCATTTACTAAATGACAAAAGGGAATGTTTTTGTCATACGTATGCAGCGACAACGACTTCTCCACCGCCATGACCATTATTTCAGTTTCGGCTTCCTCTACAAGCCATACCTACTTTTTAAAAGAAAAATAAATACCATGTTTTACTTTTCTTTTATTTTGGTATTGAAAATGGTATTCATAATGTTTTTATATCAATGTTTTTTATTGATATCTTGTGATTGAAAGGTGGAAATATTATGTTTCCTTTATGCATGATTTATGTGATATGATTATGTGGAGGTTCTTGGGCATTATTATGAAGATGGGTGGTTCCGTGATAAACTAATGGAGTGTGAGCCCGATATAGCTCTCCAATGCATTGGGTAACACGAAGAAGTAAAACGTTAAGGTTTCTCCAAAGAGATTTAGGTAATATATTGTGGTGGGTATTCCAAATGTAACCAAGAGGGTTACTCCCTACGTAAGAATGTTATGAATGCCTCAAGTTACCTTTTAAGTCTTATGATTTCTATGATTTATTCATGATTTGATGAGGTATGTTAATGTGCATGTGTTTTATGGGTAAAGTATGATTTCATTATTATGTATATATGAACTCACATTTCCTTTCCATATTTTTATAACCTCTACTAAGATTTTTATGCTCATCCCAAGTTTTTTTAATTGTTTTTCACAGGTCAAGGGAAAGGTACATGATATGATGATAGTGACAAGGAAGTGTCAAGAAAGAATCCATGTTTTATTTTAAATTTATTTCTGTTGATGGAATAAATTAATACTATCTTTATGTAACCACTTTTTTAAATGTGGAATGTAATGCAAGTTTTATGATCTAATTCTCTAAAACTCTAAACCTAAAAAGATCCTCAATGTGTAATCTTATAATAACTCAAGATTAAGTAAGGTTTAAGGCTGGGTACTTATAACAACTAATTCTAAAAAATCTCTAAGTCTCCAAAAATCATTACATCCAATGTTAAAATGATTTACGTTACATTTATTACATATAAACACAACAATATATATTGACTTGAGGTTCTTATCTGAAAAACATTTTTTGTTGTTGAAATCTAAGGTATATATAGATTATGTGCTTATTATATCATGAGAACTCACCATAGTGACCACATAATCTTCCTAAACTCTTTTATATTTCAAACAGAAATGTTTTTCTTCTAAGAATATTAAATCAATATGACAACCCAAAATATCTATGAACAAAAGTGATATGTTAATTAACATACAAATTTTTGATAAAATGATGAAAATTTTAATTAAATAAGTAGTAGAGTTTCACCATTACATGATGGTTGTATGCATTCTAGATTCTGATCAATTTTTTCATTATCATAGTCTTAGGCTTGATGTCTAATATCTTCCGAGCCTTAAAATCTTCAAACAAACCACCCAAACTCGAAAAAAATAATTCACCTCTATAAGAAAATAATTATTATATGAAAAATACAAAACATAAATAAATATAACATAAATATAAAACACTAAATTAATTCTATGGATAGTGATATTTCAATGATAACATGAAGATTACCTCCATTATTGAATTGTTGAGGAAACATGAACGAATGTGATAAATTTCAACACTACCAAGATGAAATGGTTTTGTGGGGGAATTCAATGAATGTTTTTGTTCCAAAAGTCATGAAATATAGACAGAGAACCCCAAATTGAAAAAAATAATACACCTTTATAAGGAAACAATAATTATATGAGTAATACTAAAAACAAATAAATTAAACGTAAATATAAAATGAAATAAATTAATTCTATGGAAAATCATATTTCTGTGAAAACAGAAAATTTACATCAGTGATTGAGTGGTGGTGGGAACTTGAAAGAAAGTGATAAATTCTAACTCTTCTGGGTAGAAAAGGATTTGAGGGAAAATATGTTTGTGTATTTTTTGGGGAAGAAAGGTATGGAAGATTTATATAACACACCAAATTGATAAAAATAATCCTTATTTATAAGAAAAAAAATTATTATCTGATTAATAATAAAAATAAATAAATAATACATAAATATGAAATAATATATTAATTCTATGGAATATTATTTTACTGTACACAAATAAAGATTACCACTATGATTGAGTAGAGATAGATTCATTTCTCATCCTAAAGTGGCATTAATGATGGACAAAAATCTTCTAAAATAAATGAAATATGATTTTAATAATGAAAATTAAATCAATTATCAATTATATATTTTATTGGTAAAATATAAAAATTATATTGCAAAAATATATTTACATATTCCCAAAGGGTTTACTTCGTTATTGTTTTCTCTTCTAGTGGATTGATATCATTATCATTTGAATATGGTATTTTCTCTATAATAGTAAAATATTTTATTTAGAATACAATAATATAGTAGAGAACATATGATATTATGAGGGAAAACATAGTATGTTAAAAAACAATTTTACCTTCTCATTGAACTCTCTTTTTCTGTAAAGGTTTCATGTATTTGCTTTCTCTTTCAAGAATCCCAATACCCACTTTTTGGTCCCATCTAAAATACAAGACATTATCTACATTAGGATTTACATGAAATGATTGTGATCTCCCAATAAAAGTGTCATTCTCGATTAAATTTTCATCTGAAATGGATTCATTTAGTTCCATGTATGATAATCAGCCAATTCAGGTTTTTTGGATTTGATCCATAAAAACTTGCTCTACTAGTAATGAAATTATGAATGACTCATCTTTCCCCTTCTACATTGAAATTCACCTCCATGAAACCCATTTCATCAACATTCACTACACTAATATTTTCAACTCATTTGAAATAGAATATTAGCCCTTGAAATTGTATAATCAAACTAGTAAATCTATTATATAATACCAAATTATGACATATTTAAATAAATTGTATTTCTATCCATGGAACAAGATATGTTTGTCATTTCATCCAAAAGTGTAAAACCACAGTTTTTCATTGTACTATAGTAATAATGTTCTTTCATATAGAATATATAACCATTGATTAAAAAACCAATATAAGATATAATAATTTCATTTTGTCCCCTTTCTATCTATTTAAGTCCTTCATTAATTCAATTTGGATTTTTTGATAACTAGTTATAAATTTGATCTCGGAACCATCCATAAACTATTGATTATGTGTATTTGATATCCATCCTTTATCCGTTGATGTATTCAAATATCTTAGTATTTCTTTGTGGGATCTAATATGTGGATCACCATCTTCACTATTATGTAAAATGTAAATTTTTTAACACTCCCACTTTTTCAATGTAATCATAACAACATCTCTTTTGGAAATCCCATCTCCCATAAGGTGTTTGTTGTGATGAGACATTGGGAGACCAATGTTGTCAACATCTAATAAGTAATCAGAACCGAATTCTATAGCTTCTTCCACAATATATCACTCTATAATATATCCTTCAGGCTGAATTTGATTCTTGAAATACCCTTTAGAAATCACTGTAAACTGCTCAATGGTTTACATCCATCTATAATGGATAACACCACATTACTGAACCTCTATAACCGAGTTAGTAATTATTTGGACCATTATATCTAATAATTGTAGTGGGAATAACATCTCTAAATCCCATAATATGGCTAAAACCTCTTTATTTGTTATTGGAAGCATTACAGGATCAATAAATTTACTATATATGGATTTGAAAAAATAGTCCTATTCTGGTTAATGTATGTCGTACATTTTGTTACAGGATGAAACGAAAAGTAAAAGGTATAAAATTCTGTATAAAAAATATAATTTTTTTGATTTTATACCTTATAACTTCAAATTACTCATTTAAATGACATTATTGATATTTTAGGAAACCCAATATGGAACTTTTACACTATTAATGAAAAAAATTGAAATTTTTCATTTCTGGATAGAGTGAAAGTTGTTGGAGGACAAAAATTATTATATTTACCCTTCGTAGATTCCATGTCTCCCCATATCTCCAATTTAATAAATTCCATCATATCCTTGATGTTGTCTTTTATTTTTTAAGAATATTTAATAACGTACCCATAAAACTATAAAATACATTTTTTTCATACATACATGAAATCATGTAAATTTATGACATACAAAAAATCAAAATATAGTAATTCAAAAATAAATGATATCCTCTTCCATTTTAATTTCTAATGGTTGTTTAAAAATTGATCACCAAAATATAGTTTTAATATATTTTTCTTTATAGAATTGTTGATCACCTATTATTAGAGATGGTGTTTACCATGTTCGTTATTCACAATTAATTATATTATATAGGATTGGTATTTATACTAATGAGGTAAGAATTCCTAATTTCAAAAAAACACAATATTTGAGGAATGTTTCAACCAAACTGAGTATGTTCATTTTTTTCCAAATGAGACACCCCAACATTCCTTTAATATAATAGACTCATAAATCTCCATAAGAAAGGAAGTCATTTATCATTTTTCACAACATGGATCTAAATTTAAATTAATTACTTCTATTTGAATCATATAATGTAGCACAAATATCCCACATGAATTTTGAATCATTGATTAATGGATCCAAAAAGACATCTATATCTTTTTTGGGTTTATTTTCTCCATATAGATGAAGAGAAAACATAATTTAATTTCTCTTCCTGCATAATCATTGAGGAATATTATAATTTACCAACAACAAGGGACATTTATTATGATTAATACTATATACACAAAAGGATTTATTTTATCCATAGATAATTCATGATGAATGTCTCTCAACTCATTTGAAAATTCCTGATACTCGTAATCAATTTTCTTCCCTAAGGTGAATCTGATAGATGAATTAGGTTCCTATGTTTAATATTTTTATTTTCCCTCCATGCCAATTGTATAAGATTTTCTAGAAATCCAGATAGTATACTAAACCTTGGAAAGATTGGAAAGTACCATACATAATTTGAAGGCCTTGATTTATTTATCGTATATCTCTATGTGCGTTAGAAAATATTATAAGAGATTCATGGGCCTTGTGAAACAATATAAAATCATTTGGAAAAGAATGTATTTTTTAGATATCATGACCATTGAATATAGCATTCATTTAGTGTCATATATTGGGCTGCTAATTCATTTTCCTCTAGTACCTAATTATTTAGGAGTCTAAGTAGTTCTGTAAATCTAGTGTCACTTCATCTGTTTCCTGATTACAAATTATACAACATCTTTATAGTTAAAAATATTTTGTATTTTGTCCACCCATATACCATGGTATCTTGGAAAAACTATTTAACTTCTCAATAATCTATGTAAAATAATTAAGGTCATCTCTATTTACCATTTTAATTTCGTCTATATTATCTCAATCATCATTTACACGGGTAATAATATCAAATGATTCATAAACCGTAGTATCATCCTAATCAGTGTGCATGCTCATATTTTCCTCATTTTCAGTCCTACATTTATTACTATGGTCTATTATGTGACAAATCAAATGCTCATCCAACTATTTTGGGCTATTTTTTCTTGAATAATAACAACGTAAACATGGAAAAAGGATTTGATAAGTGTTGTATTCATGCTCTCTTACTAACGTGATGAGAACATTAACTCCATCTTAAAACTCCCCTATCAAAAAATTACAATTTATATTTTATTAATTAATATCCATCCTATTGGATTCTTAATATATTAATTTTTCATAATAAAAAAATAAATACACATAAGATATTCATTATAAATGATAAAAGGTATATAAAATTATAGTAACATAATCCCAACAAAATGAGTGTTTCAAAGAATTTTAGTATGCTATAAATAAAATGGGTAATTGAATTTAAGAAAATAATTACCCCACTATGAACTAATAATGAAATAACCTATACCAACGGTTTGGAACTGTTGGTATAGGCCTCCAAACCATTGGTATAGCCTATACCAACGGTTTGGAGAATAATTTCCATGTTAGTCGTGGGGATAGTTCTATACCAACAGTTTAAGGAAAACTGTTGGTATAGACCTATACCAAGAGTTTTTAAAACCATTGGTATAAGTAATATGAAAATCTATACCAACGGTTCCAGAAAACCATTGGTTTATGTAATTCAAAAAATAATCATTCGGTTGGTTTTGATCCCAACACCTCCCATTTGTGATTGAATGACCTAACCACTAACCTAACATACTTTTGTGAACAGAATTTCATAAATATATATAGGTATTATCATAAGTATTTTATATTTTGATTTATTAAATGTCCTTTGTAAGAGGATTCAATTAAAAATGCATGTACCTATACCAACTGTTTTGAGAACCGTCTGTATAGACCTATACCAATGGTTTTGTGAACCGTTGGTATAGGTTCTTTGATTTTGGGACCTATTCCAATGGTTTTAGACAAACCATTGGTATAGGGGGGACATATACCAACAGTAATGGTTTGGACAAACCGTTGGTATACGGTCTCTATAATGGACCTATACCAATAGTTTTGGCCAAACCTTTGGTATATGTCCATTATAGAGACCCTATACCAACTTTTTTAGGAAAACCATTGGTATATGTCCCCCCTATACTAAGGGTTTGTCCAAAAACATTGGTATAGGTCCTTATAAGTGAAATATACCAACGGTTTTGGCCAAACCGTTGGTATAGGTCTAAATTAGTGAACTATACCAACGGTTTTCCCAAAACCATTGGTATAGATCAAATTTCCAGTAGTGATGGTAGGTGATATCCTTTGAATTCATTCAATGGTGAATGTTATATGAAACGTTCATTCTCATCACCTCATATCACAAATATTTATCATTTTATTTTGTTTTTTGACACACATACTCTATATCTTGTGTACATGAACCTGTGATTCTTGAAATAATCTAAGTGGTAGTCATCCATGGTATGACTACTAATCATAGTACTACAAGAAAAATAAATGAGATGTGTGATTACTCTCAAGAAAAAAAATTAAAAAACTATTTGGCAGATAAAACTGATGAGAACGGAAGTTTTATATAAAAGATATGGGGAAGTGTCTCAACGAACAACTTTCAAAAATAAATATTATTTGACACACATGAAATCTTTATTAAATACAAAAAAATATTGAAATATAATTTATGAAATTAAAGAGGAATAATAAACCCAAATATGATAAACAAGATTAATAAACTCTCATCAAATCAACTAAAATATATAAAAATGAATTGATAAAACAATTTAGTAAATAAAAAGTAATTACATATACATTATTTGTAATTAAATATTCCTAATGGTGGAGAAAGACATATAGTTATAAAATGAGGAATACCAACAAAAAATTTCTAATATATAGAATTTAATAATATTCATTCTATTTTTTGGAACAAGTGTGGTAAAAACCTAAAGAATTATTACATTTAATATTAATTGTATATCAACTATTTCAAAACATATAAAGACTGTTGGGATGTTGTATCACCACACCGACCCATCCAAAGGATTCAATGGCAGTTATCACCTTAGATCTACCCATACAAAGGATTCTAGGGACGCCATCTAATACACATTGTGCAATCCTTTAAATTATAGGGAGGTCTATAAAGAAGTTGTCTTAAAGAAACAATACACATAAAGAAGATATATAACAAACAAGGGAGAAAACACACTATCCCTTGAAACATCTATCCCATACAAACTAGCCTCTATTAAGATATAATGACTCCCATGAGTTAACATTTTCTAGGTGGACTACCCTTACATCACTCAGAAATCATAGTGGAATAAAAAAACATATCTATAAAAAATTACTTCCCAACTAAAGTCTCCAGTACACAATTATGAAAATAACCAGTCTTTTTAAAATGTTAGGAAGCCGTCTCATAGACTACCCAACCACCATTATGGAAATTCATACATAGAAATTTTTTTAGAAGATGTAAAATGGGACGGGACATCTACAATATGGTTAATTCCACTATCTATCAAACAAAAATTAATCCTTATTCATCCACGCTTTCACATAAATAAAATATTATATCAAAAATACACTACCAGAATTCATAGCTACAATTGATAATAAATGAGATGTGTGTATGTCTTGGGGGTAATGCTGGGAAGGCACACAGTATTGGTGTTTCACACTCTACAAATTCCCAGCATGAAAATGGATTATCTACACGTCCAAATCTCCAAAATGGCTAACTCACCATACTCATAGTTTCAAAACTGCAACCACCATAGCCAAAACCATTAATTATTTATGCCCTGAGTTACCCAAGAGAATATAGAGAAAGACATACATTCGAGAGAACGAATATAAAGACTTACATTCAAAACATGGATTTATTCAACCCATGAATAGTTTGAGCCTTGTATTTTAGCCTTGGAGTTGTATGAGGGTTGATTAGAGATTTGATTCACAGAGGAGGAGTGCCAATAGAGGGTGGCTTCCTTCGAAAGATTCTAATATCGTGACGAGATCAAGACAGGTTACTGTTTTTTAATATATATTGGGAGACATTTATCAGCACTTCCCAAAAAATAACTGATAAAGATACCATTTATTAGTTCTTATTTAATATGTGATGATAAATGACATGTCTATCAGCACTAATGTTTTAACGCTTCTAAAGATTCCATTTATTTGCGCATTTATTACTCTAATAGAAATTCCTTTTATCAGCACTTATTACTTAAGCCTTGATAACAGAATTATAATTATAATTATAAGTACATGAATTTGTATGTATATATAATTATATATATATATATAATAATATAAATATAGTAAATATATTAATTATTTTAAAAAAATTAATATCATTTTAAATTTATTTAAATATATAATTATTTATTTATATGTATATAAATATTTTTTATAAAATAATATTTATATCATTATATATAATTATGTTATTATAAATATATATAATAGATATATATATAAATATAAATATAGTAAATATATTAATCATTTAAATATATTTATTATAATTTTAATAGATATTTGAATATATATAATTATTATTTTATAATAATTTAAAAATAATTATTTACTAATAATTATATAAATACTTTTTATTGAAAATATTTATTAATTAATAATTATAAATATTTTTATAGGTATAAATATAGTAAATATATATTTATAAATATATTTATCTATAAATATGTTTTTAAAAATATATTTTTTACATTATTAATGAATATTTAATCCTATGTGCATGCATGCTGAAAATGAGTGAAATCGAATAAATTAAAAATAAGTACACATTGAAAAAAAGATATGTTTTGGGTGTGTGTTTTTTAAATAAAAATGTATTAGTTGTGTATATGTGAAATTAATATAACACACATTTGATCTATATTAATTTGAAAAATCAAATGACATTAATCAACTATATATGTTACTCTATGCGTAAATCCATATGATGAATTATATAAATCATGTTTATATAAATTCATATATGTCTATATATTTTATATATTCTATTTTTTAACATTATAAATAATTGTCTAATTAATAAAAAGTTTAATATTTCATTCAATTTACCTATTTTTAATGTTTATTTGTTTAATTTTATATCTTTTTGTATCTACATATTTAATAAAAACCATTCATTAGTATTTATAATTAATATATAGTATAAAAAATTCATTAATTTTTATAAATGATTATTTAATTAATAAATATAATAATATTTTCATTAATAAATTTATTTCTAATTTTTTTATTCATTTCATTATATTATTTTTTCGAGCCTTTATCATCACTAATAAAGCACTCATAAAAGACCCCATTATGAAAACCCAAAATTAAGCAATCATAAAGGGTACATTATATCATCATTAGAAACAAACCACTGGTAAAAAGAAGCCTTTATCGGGGAATTTTTTAGCACAGACAAATAATCAATTTTCAGTTCTTTGAAGAGTGTAGATAAATGTTACCACTATTAATGGTCTGTTTCGTAGTAGGGATGCAGTGATGTAATTCATTTTTCATAACCTCTATATATTGGTGGTTATAAATATAGAAGTAATGAATATATATGATATTTATGAAAAAAATAGAAATTATAATATAATATCTACCATTTTACATATCAATCCTTTGGAAAATGATAACGTCACTCATGCATTTGTGTGGAAAACCACCTCCATGAGGGGAAGTGATTTATTTTTTTTTTCTTCTTTACATTGATGGTAGTAAAGAAAAATTTACAAAATATATATGACATATATGATATAATAATTATTCTTTAAAGGTAAATTATTATTTATATTTTTTATTCTATCAATAAAAAACTGAATATAAAATTAATACATATATATGACCTACCGTCTGCATTAATAACATTCTATATATGATTGAACCATGATAAAGATAGAAGGACCAAACCTACCAAATTAAAACATACATTAAAAACAATGATGTTAACACCCAAAATAATG
Source organism: Viscum album (assembly GCA_963277665.1). Taxonomy (NCBI): domain Eukaryota; kingdom Viridiplantae; phylum Streptophyta; class Magnoliopsida; order Santalales; family Viscaceae; genus Viscum; species Viscum album. The sequence continues at coordinate 1,024,842,940 of OY728137.1, forward strand.
ATAATAATAAAATATTACTAAAAAAATTATGATAAAAATGTTGTAAATGGATCATATATAATATTATAGATATGTATAAGGTTATTTCAGGTAATTATATTAAATCTAAATTTATTATATAGTATGTTAAAGTCTCTTCTAATGCATGTAAAACATGATGTAAGGGGTTGGTTAGATAAATTTCCTTTAGTTGGGTTATATCACTTCTTCAATGATTTAATTATTACCATAATTTTTTTTGAAATTGAAATTAATTACTTTATTTTATTTAAACTTGTATTGTGTTGATTTAAATTTGATACACATAATCATCTTATCAATGAATTCACACATTAATGATACAATATTTCTTAGGTATTTCATCTCAATTTCCACTCCATTGATACATATAAAGTGTTATGCATATATTTACATTTATTTGGTGTATATACTAACCCTCTGAGTTATTTAACATTAATATATATTAGTTCATGATTATTAATGTTTCCTTTCTAATTTAATATTTCAAGTGGTAAAAAATTTAACATTACCAAAGAGGTAAAAATTTATTTCACAATCTCATTTATTAGGGATTGTTCATATTTTCATTAAAGGAATCATATAATATATCCTTCATAAACTCCATATATATTATTATCCTCTAGATATTTATATATTTTCTTGTTTTCTTCCTACTTATTCTCATATTGGGACTTGAATCAAGAAATGTAACATTTAGAAAAAAATATGATCTTATTTCTATCATTGATCGGATATATCTTTCATCCATGTGTATATTATTAAAATTGGTTTTCTAAAAGTTATTTTGATTAATAAAATTATTTATTAAGTTAATTTTCTGTTTTAATTGACTTTTTCAAGTGTTTAATGAAATAATTGTAATGTTTTATGAAATGGTTCATTTCTGAATATCATTACAAAAATAATTAAAAGGAATTTGTTTTAGTATATAAAATGTTAATGGGATTTCCACCACCATAACTATTTTATAGTATTGAGATTATTCTTTATGTTTTATGTTTTAAAAAAAACTCTTTAATGAAATATTAGTTCAATATATCTCTTAGAAAATATTAGATGCATATATACTCATCTTTTATGCCTTATTAATTTTCTTTTGTTAACATTATATTGAAAAATTTACATTATTATAGTAATTGGACATTACATTTCTCTTAAATATCCATATTATATATATAACATATATACTTATTTTCAAAACTATATTTAATTTCTACAATTTGGTTTTATTTGAATTTTTTTTTGTAAGATTGGGAAATATTGATATTCTGTATTATTTACTCATTATACAAATTTATGATTAATAAATATTGTTTTGAAATTAAATTTATAATTTAATTTATATGGAATTAATATGATTTGTAGTGATGGGTGGGGCCAAAAATTATATATTCCTTTGATGTTTTGACTAGTCTTCTGAGACAAACGTGGTGGATAACCCTCTCAAATGGGGTTTTGTATATGACTACTCATAGTTATAAACTAACATGGAACAAGGTCTTAATGGAATAGATATAATAATATATGATATCATGATATCCAATATTGTTAATTTAATTCTTTCGTAATTTTGTAGTTATTATTTATGATTTTAATGCATTGATATTTCCCATAGATTCTTTTTATCCTCAATATATTGATTAAATGTCATGTGTTTGAAATTATTTACCTTTCTATATTGATTATGACATTTTTACTCATAAAATATTCTATTTTACATTACCCATACAAAAAATTTGATCTCACCTATATTTCTTTTATTTCAATAGGATATGATGAAGAAATTTTTGAAGGTGTTTCCAGGATACCAAACATTTTCTTTTAATATATATTTTATATTTTATTTTGAATTTAAAAATAATAATCGTGTATGTATATGGTTCAAAATAACTACTAAAATAATTTTTCCACCTGGATGACATCCCTTATATATAAAGACATAGTAATAAATTAAACATTGGCTCCAGGTTATTTTAGTTACGATTATTATAGTTCCTATTGGATAATGTTTATTATTATCCTTGGAAACATGAATGAAGAGAATATATATTCTGGAAAATATTCATATGAAAAACACTAAGGATATGTTTAATTATAGAAAAAATTGATAAATGATTCATTAATGTGTAGATTATTATTTTTTCTCATAAATACATCACATCTTAAATATTACAAGTTGATATGGTTTTGTTATAGATGCATGTAGATGTAATAACCCTAAAAATAGTTGGTTGTATATATCTCAATGATTAATCAAGTTCATGTATAATGTTTCATTCCTATACACTATGTTTATCCCTCTTGTGATATATGGTTGATTTAATTAACTTTTTTTTATATACCATTATGGTGAATGAGTGAATAAAACTTATGGAAACCACTGATTTTACAAAATTATATGGGGAAAACATACAGTGCCTCGGGTTGATAATTATAAGGAATTTCATACATTAAAAGTCATAAATTCTCGTTTATATATTTTATGTGATGTTAGTTAAAAAATATTAATTATATTCTGGGTAAAATTTAAGGGAATATAACCCTTTGGTTTAGTATATGGTTTTATAACACCCGAATATTTTTTTAAATATTTTTTCGATTTAATTTAATCTCTCTGATATTTTTCATTTAATGCCACAGTAAAGATAGTTTATTTTATATTAAAGAAATATGTATATATTTTTTTATATGAACATAAAGCTAATAATTCACTAAAGACAACATAAATGTTATCTTTCCCTACACAGAACACTAGGGTTATCTTGCATTATATGCAAGACTGACTTTCCTCGATGACTTACATAATAAGAAAGACCGTGTGTTACTAAACCATTATTTAAATATTTTTTCAGTAAAATACATATGATAAAATAACTTGTTAATATAAATTATATAATTAATTGGTTCCATGATAATTATAAAGGAATATCGAAACCAAATTAATATAAATGGACATATTTTATAAAAGTCTATTTTCTGTGAAAATATAATTTTTATTAATAAGTTAAATTAATTAATAAAATTGAATTATATTACCTAAATTTAAATTTTAGATATGAAAAATATATTTTTGATAATCATCTAATATATTTGATATATATAATATTATAACACACCCAATTTTATGTTTAAAACCCAATATTTTTATAAATGTAGTTTTACCACCATTTAATGGAAACCTCATTTTGAATCCATTTTTTAGAACATTTATAGATTTTTATGTGTCAAAATAAACTTAATATTTTAAAGGAAAACATAAAAAATAAGGTTAGGATAAATTATTGGTATTTTTCTTTATGTTTAATTTTTTAATGAATAGTTAAAAATACATAATTTTAATTCAAATCAAAATTTTCATCTAATTGATTCATAAGGTTAAAATAATTTTATAATTGGTTGTAATGTTTAATTAGATAATAATATTATAAATTAATCCAATTTATGTCATTAGAATAAATTTTAGTTTGAAATTAGGTCTAAAAACTGAGTAATGTTTTGGACATTTTTACTTAAAAACCCATAAACGTCATCCGGTCAGTAGGAATATTTTAAAATTAAATTCTGCCACATTTGTGATTATATTATTTAAAAATGGATTCAATATTTCGAGTGAAAAACATTATAATTTATAATAACTTACAACTCTATTTTTTTCAAAAAGGATTATTGAAATTGATTATAATTAAATACAATGATTAAGGAAAAAATTAGGTTAACAGTGTACAAAACCTTAAATTTAAGACACATAAATACCTATAAACTTGTACAACGCACCTTTTATGGATTTTATTTAGAAAATAACATTAAATGATTTATTTTGGTTTTCATGACTTTTTTAGGTACAAATGTGGGTACACCTAAATTGTTTTCAAAAACTCCAAAAGTGTTCATTCCCTTCCCTATAAAAGGACACCACATATCCCTCTTCTCTACACAACTAAAAACACTTTTTTGTGTGCAAGATATATACAATGAAGTTTTAAAAATGAATACATTCCTATTACAACCCTCCCCTTTGGATGAAATCTATCCAAATAATCCTTTTGTAACAAACCAAAAAGAGTTACCTGATTAAGAGGCAACGAATTCTCTAAAGCTTCTTTAATTTATTTTATTTCCATACACCTCCACTATATTTAATTCATTATTTTATAAAGAAATACTATATAAAAAATAATATTATATCTTTATACTAATTTTTTGACATTCACTTTCACAAAACTCCATTTAATGGGTAATGAACAAACTATTTATTTGTACGGCAAACTACCAGCTCACAAAACACTGATTGGTCATCTTCCATTACCCCTCTCATGATAGAAATTATGATGAAAAATTTATTATATATATATATAATATATTATTTTTATTATTTAATTAATCTTATTTAATCCTTTTACAAAAAATATCATTATAATTTTCATTTAGTTTAAAAAAAGATAATTTGTTTTGAGGAAATGTGGACTACCGCCCCCTGAATGTGATTTGATTCATTCACATGCTACATGGAATGTATTAAGTATGGGTTTAGAAAAATTATATTATATAAATTATATAATATTTATAATTTAATAATGATATATATATACATATTCTATTTAACTTAATCATTCCAATAAGATAATAAAAACATAAATAATGTTCATGTCAATGTACCTCTTACTATCTCCATGAACAATGTATTCCATTTCACACTTCCATATTATATAGATTATTATAAATAACATTTAATGAATATAAATAATATTATATAATTATTTAAATGTTCTAAAATCATGATATAAGAATAAGTACCAAATATATAATAACTTAATACACATGTAAAGAAAAAAGTAGATGATATCTGATGTGAACCCATAAGATATATTGGTTAACAATAATGTAATTTAAAGTCATAATAAAATCATATTTGGAATTAGATATAATAATATGGTTCATCGATATATTTATAATAAAATTATATTTATTATACCAGAGTGTTGAACAAGTAGAAAGAGATTCAAGAAACAAGATAATGATATTTCATCTCACTTTTTATTTCCATGAGAAAAATGCCTTCATCATCACTCATTTCCAATTTATGGTGTGTATACTAACAATGGATGCATTCTATTATTCTTATAATTTAATTTAAGGGTATTTACAGATCCATTTAATGATTGTTATTTCATGGTGTCTATGTTTCAAATGTTACCAAATTGGTAAGATATATTTGTCTCAATTTACCTTCTTTGAGATGCATGCCATGTTATGCAGCTATATTTTTTTTATTAGGTGGAAATAATTCCTTTGAAAATCTATATAATGAATATAATTCATTTCTTGATACTTAAAGATTAATGTAATTCCACTTTCTTACAAGGGGAGTATGGTTCAATGTTACTATGTGATAAGATTTAATTGAAACAATCTCATCGCTTTTCAAGATTGTTTATGATTATGATTCCTCTATTGAAATATTATAATCCATATCTCAATAACATTAATGAATTTCATTATCCTATTTTTATTCCTGATATATTCATGTATTAGTACCATATTTATATTCTTTGGTACATAACATATTTAAGAATTTGTTTTTTAGAATGCTCGACATTACCCACTCTTCGGTCAAAAATATGAGTTCCTTAAAAACCACATATTTAAAACTGTTTCCAAGATTATTTTTAAATTATAACATAATTAAAATATATTTTTACCCAATTTTTATTTTACCAATTTTTTCAAGGAATATTCTTGTCTCACTCTGAAAAATTAATTTTTCTAAAATTTTTTACAATGAAAAAGGAATGTTATTTTTACCTCCTACGGATGTATGTATTTTTTCACTGTCATTTCTTTGAATAATACTATATATATTTAAAAGGATAATTTTTACGAAATTTTACTAATGTAAAATTTTTAATGAAATGTTTTTTCAATATTTTTCTTGCTTCTTTTAACAAAATTCTTGGAAAATGGTTTTCAAAAAAATTTCAAACATTTTTATTTGTTTTTAAATAATTTTCACATAAAATGTTTTTGAAAAGGTTTTCAAACCATTTTTATATGTTTTAAAAGTATTTTCAAAGAAATATATTTCATAACTTTTTCAAGATTATTTTATATATTGTTAAGGAAAATATTTTTAAAATGTTTTCATGATTCATTTACAAATTTTCAAGAGAAACGGTTTTCAAAATGATTTTAAGCGTTGATTCTATGTTTCAATTTATTTTTAAAGAAAATGGTTTTCTAAAATTATTATGTTTTAAAAATAATTTTCAATGATGAAAAGATATTTTAATCAATAAATGTTTGCAAAATATCTTTCCATGTTATTTTCCTTCTAAGATGACATCATTTGATGTTACTCATTCCCTTCTTCGAAATCATCCAAATGTTCTATTCATATCCTTTCTTGAATAGTTTATGTTTTGATGGAATGATTCTTATGACATCCATTTCTATTCCATGGGTTATATTCTTTTGAAACCCCTACTTTTCATGTGTTATGCATTGATAAAATTATTATGAAACCAATCTACTTTCCATAGATTATTATGTGATTACATGTTAATAATAATCATTTCATTTCATGGGTTATTATAGGGTGTTTATAATACCCATCTATTTTAAGGGTCATGATATGATAAATTTTTTAATTATATTATGGAACATATGTGAAGGATTTTATTATGCGGTTGGTGGGATATATATCTCCCTCCAAAGAATTTGTAACTGATGGGTGAATCTTGAGTATAAATGTTATGTGTAAACTTGATTACATGTTAACAATGTTATGAATAGACATGGTTGAATATCTATATGTTAATGTGAGAACCTAATTACATGTTCAAATTTTCATAAGTTATCCTTATTATGTATTCATAATGTTATGCGTGAACTTGATTACATGTTCATAATGTTATGAAAGGACCTCATTTCAGGTCCATAAGTTTATGCCTGAACATGATTACACGTTCACAATTGTTATGTGTGAACATAATTTCATGTTCACAACCTTATGCATAGAACTAATTGTGTATCAAAAAGTCAGTGATATGGCCTGATTTCATGTCTTTAACTTCATGTATGAAACTATTAATACTTTTATATGTTCCAAATTCCATACATTGATATGTATTACACAATTTAATTTTATCTTGATATGTTACACTTCCATTGATTATGCTCTTGATTTCCTTATGATTCATGTCTTATGAACTACTACTGTTTATTCTATGTCTAATGATTTTGATTATTGATATGTAGGGTATCATCCTAAAATGATATAATCATGTTGTAATACCCTTATATTCATGTTATCCTTATGAATTTCCACTATTTACCCTTACTGAACAATCCAGATGATCTATTACTTATGTTTACTTACCCTATGTTATGAATGAATGTTTTATGTATAATACAAGAGGGGATAATCCTTACTGGAAAACTTAATGATCATTCACCAAGTTAGAATATTTTGTTATGGGTTTCCAAGTACACTAAAATATTATATTCTTGAGGCATTTAATTTTTAAATATATTGAGTATTCATAAAAAATGGTGTAATATCAATGTTTATTAATAATAATTCAATGTAATTTTAGATGGAATATTTTTTAGGAATAATACTTTAATATTTTTTGGACATTTTTTTAATTTTAATTACAAAATTTAGGGTTACCATTATCATTGATATAATTATAACAATATTCTATTTTGAATATTTAATTTTTTTAAAAAATAACTTTTATAGATAACCAATGTGGTTAAAAATGATTTGAGGTTTAATTTTTTTTAGATGATGCTCATTATAATTTTTGGAATGTTGTTGGAATTTTCTTTATATAGTATATGTAAACTGAAAACCTATGGTATGGGTGACAACTCTCTATATTTGGAAAGGTTATGGGGCTTGAACCCACAACTAAAGAGTGACAATAGTGAAACAACTACCACTGTCCTATTTGATGTCTTCATTAGTTAGTGCTTTTTCACCAACATTATTTCATGGATAAATATTCAGTTAATTTTATTAAATTTTTATAGCAATTTTTCTGAATTTTTGCGATTTTTTATGATGACTGATAATTTGGGAGATGTCTTATTAGTAGAGGTGTGGATAATATTTGGTTTTATTGTAAATGATTAATTGAAAATAATTTTATTACAATATTTTCATAATTAATATTAATGTTATGAGAAAAATATTTAGGTTAAAAAATTATTTAATGGTAAGGTTACTAAAGTTACTTGGGATATATGGTTATTTATTTAGTGAATGATCTGTGTTAAATTATTGGTTTTATTATTGATTTTATAGATTAATGGATTATTTCATTATAGAATGGTTTATTCGTTTTTGTGTTATATTTAATTTCGCTACCTGTTTTTATTTTAGTAAATACATGTGGAATATAGTTTCATTCTTTTTTGGATTATAGAAGTTCATTTTAGTGCTTCATGTTTGAAAAATTCATCTAGAATATTCATCATTTAGAGAGAGAAATAAATTTATTATAGTTGAAATCGATTAAAGTATAAAATTTTAATTTTTAAGTCTGTATATTTCATTATGTTGGTATTATATATGGTAAAGTAATTCATCAACATTAGAAAAATGATATTGAAATAAAAATGTTATCTTTATGTTTACTTTTTTAGGAGCTAAAAGTCCTTTCACCCCTTGTAAAATTATGGTTTCCGTTAAATTTCTTAGGGACATGTCTGATATTTACCTTTATTAGTCCTTGGATTATATTTTTATCAACCATGTCGATAATTTTACTTCTCTCCACTATTCTCCTTATCTAGGAACATGATTTTATGTCATTTCAAGTAACCTTTGATTTTCACTCATCACCTTTTCATTGGAAGTTTTATTATCCCTCTATATAATGTGGGTTGAAAACATATATATTCTTAAATACTGAACTTTTGATGAAAGAGATAAAATTGTGATAGAATAATTTATTTAATATCGGTAGAATGTAAGACCACTAAAATTTTGTTTGAAATAATAATATTCTTCATAGCTTGTGATACCCACAACCCCGAGTATAAAAGAAATATAATATAGAATATCATTATAATATGGTCGTTAAATTGGTTGAATGAATAGGAAAAACCACTTCTAAAATAATAATAATATTTTTTTTATGAAAAAATATATATTTTTAGTAAAGTCATTATATGCTTAAAAAATACATTATTCCTCAAAAATGGTTTTCTTTGGATTTTTTGAATAAATAATATATTTCAATTATTTTAATTATATAAAATATAGTTTAAAAATTTTACATCATTATTTAAATCAATATGTTATAATTAATTTAGAGTAAATTTTTTATGGTTTTTCAGAAAAGATTGACTTTCGATGAATGGTGAAAATGATTGTTTAATTGAAAACAGCATTTTCGATTAAAGAATTTACATGGTTAATTTTTTAAAATTGATATTAAAAGTAAAAAAATCCATATATATTATTATTAAAATAGTTATGTTCATTGTAATTAATTTTATTTTATATTTTGGAATAAAATTATGTATACTTATGCATTTTTTCTAGTAAACTGTTTTCATCATATTTTTCAGGATTATTTTTAAATTAAATTTAATACAATATTTAATTAATTATTTAAAATTTGTTTCCATATTTAGATTAATGTGGACCAAATTTTTTAAATATTTAACTTTCATTTTTTTACATTATGAATAATAATAATAATAATAATTAATATTAGTCAAATTGGTATGGGTAAAAAGGGTAAAATGAGGTTAAAAATTTGGAATAAGGATTTACAATACCTATAAATTTTTATAATTATCCTATTGGATGATTGGATTTAGACCATTTACACAGATGTCTCTAAAAAATGGCCACTTGGTTCCATTTTCCTATGATTATGTACTTTATATTATTTTCAGAAAATAAAAAATACAAAATTCTACTCTCTTGACATTGTTATCTCCAAATATTTTACTAGATTATATGAAGAGGATTTGTATAGTTATTAATGTTATTAATATAGATAAATTATATTTTACCATGTAGATTTTTTTAAATTTTATTAATTGAATAATTACCTTAAATTATTATGCAATATAGACAAAAATATTAATTAAAAATATAGAAAAATATAATAAATGATTTCGAAAATATTAATAGAAATACAATTTGGATGAATTATTGAGTACCATTAATTTTTAAGATAAATATGACATATTTTTAATTTTCTTCAGGTTTATATTATAATTCTATTTCATCCAAATTGCATTCAAATTCATTTTATGTGAATACTTCTTCAAAAAAAATTTGTTATGATTTTATATTAAATATATTTTGATAAATTATATAAATATCAGATTAATATTTCAAAAAGAATATTTGGATGATAAATATTTAAATGATTTTCCAATTTTCCTTTATGATCAATTTTCAACATATATGTAAAATTTTAAATCTCTAATATTAAATATAGCTTTAAAATATTTAGTTTTTGAATTTGTTTTTCATTGGTTTAAATCAAAATATAAGGCTTTAAATGATATCTAATCATGTTAAATTTTATTATATGATTATATAATGACAATATTATGTTTATATTCAAATTAATTTTATTTTTTATATATTTTGCATTAGTTATACAAATATTATAATAAACTATATTATGTATTTTCAAAATATTATTAATGATAGTTTATAGTAATAAATATTCTATTAAATGGTATAAAAATCATTATAATCCTATACTCATCCAATGTAATGTTATATTAATGTAAATATAAATATTTTTTAATTAATGGGTTAATTTTAATTTTATAGTATCTTTGTTAACCAAAAAAGTGTAAAAACCATTATATCATGATAATTGTCAAAACATTTAACAAAGGTTAAAACTTAGTGGTAAAGGTGTAAAATATAGACAAAATTTTTCCCATATTATTTAATAGGATTATTTTGACTCATAGTAATCATATATTCTAATTATATCAATTTTTATTAATTTTTTTATAAAATTTCATTTTTATTAATTTAATAATTTTAGTACTTATAAGAGTTCTTCTAACCTCATTTATTAAAGGACTGACATTCTCACTTTTCCTTATGCCTTACTTAAAAACCTAGCTCAAAAAACTGTAAAAATATTCACTTAAAAATTATATATATATTATTTGGAGGTTTTTTATTCATAAAATACCATTCTAAGGGTCCTTAAGAATGGATAAAATTAATTTATACGTATGAAGAGGTAATCATCTTCTCTAAATTATTTAGTTTTTTTATTCTTCTACATACTATAAATCTCTTTTACCAATATTAAAATAACAAACCCAATATAATAAAATTACTGATATGTTATTATGATTATGTTGAAATATCTCCCATTACTTTTTAGTTCTACAAAATGTGAAAATACCGCTCATGCATACATATGAATTTCAATCTCCACATAGCGATGTAATTTATTTTTCATCCCTGCATTTTTTTTATGGTTTTAAAAAATAAAATAATGGATATAAATTAAATTTTATATATAATTATTATTTTTAATTTATAATATCATATCTACTTTATTACCACCTAATCCATTGCAAAATGATATTGTCACTCATGAGTACATGTGGACTACCACCTCTATAATGTGATGTGATTCATTTTAGGTTTTTCATTAAATGGACGGTTATAAGGATAAATATAATATATATATATATTAAATATATGATATAATAATGATTCCTTATAAGTGATTTATTATTTACCTTTATTTCGTTCCTTCCATCAAAATGTGAAAATAATATTCATGCATTCGTATGACCTACAGTCTCTATGAAAGGGGGAATTATTTTTTTTATCAATATATTTTTTATGTTTATATATATATATATTGAATATATAAGATATTTATTTCATTAATAACATTATGGATATTATTTAACCATCATAATTATACATGAACTGATGAAACTAAATCAAAACAGACAAGAAAAAATAATGCAATTGACACAAAAAATAATGATAATAAAAAATACTGTTAAAATAGGTGACAAAATATTATAAATAGATCTTATATGATATTATAAATATTTTTATATTTATTTTATGTAATTATAATAAATGTAAGATTTTTATACATGACTTTAATATCACTTATGAATGAAGATAAACATGTTGTAATGGGTTTCTTAACTCAATTTTTTCCTTAGGTTATACTACTTCTTCATTGATTATATTGTGTCATGATTTTATGTGAATTTAACATCGATATTTGTATGTTTTATTTTAACATTTTATAGGATGTACATTTGATTCACATAATCACCTAATTGATTAATTCTCACTATAATGGTGTGATATTTTTAATGGATATCATCTCAATTTCAACTTTGTTAAAATATATTTGGTATCATAAACCAATTTACTATTATGTTTTATATATAACACACAATTTGGGTGTATAGAATTAATATATAAATATTAATTTTGATAAATGTTTTAAGTCATGTTAAAAATTTCATGGGGTTACAATTTTAATGTTTTAAAGAGGTAAGAATTTATTTGACCACCTCATTTATCCTAGATTAATGTCATATTCATTTAATGAATCTTATAGCATATCCTTAATAAAATTAAAACATTTTTTTATCCTACATATATTTATGAATTTTATATGCTTCTTCGAGCATTTCATAAATTTCAAACTTTTTTCAAGGAAATTACTATTTCCTAAAAAATATGATCTTATTTCTCTATTTGATCCTGTATATTTTTCATCCATGGCCATATTATTCCAAATTTTTTTGAAAAAATAATTTTATTTACTAAAATAATTTTATAATGTCTTGTTGTGTTATCCATGAATTTTTAAAAGTTTTTAAAATTTTAATTTCTTAACTAAAAGTCAAAAGGAATGTTTTTTAATGTGTACAATGTTAAAATATTTTCTTACCACGATAACAATTTTACACTATTAATCTTATTCAAAATGTTTTCAAGGTTTCAAAAAAGAACAATAATTAATGAAATATTATATTAATATTTATCATCATTTTTATTATTTTTCTAAAGGATATGATTATATTATGAAACTTATATTTCAGATAAATCAATGGTCAAATTTTATCCCGTTTTAATTTTTTAATATTAACTTTCTCCTAAAACTATCAATTTTGTGTATCCATGAGACATTACATTTCCCTTAAATATCCATTTTCTTTGAATCATGGATATGAATATTTTCTAAAAAGTATAATATTTCAACATAAAGTGTTTAACATTGAATGTTATTTGATTGAGTATGGAAATTTTTTATGTTATATATTCTTTTGTTAATACAGATATTTGTTGATAAGGCATATTTCTTATGAATTATACTAATCATCCAATAAATTTTGTATGAATTGGATATGTTGTGGGAAGTGGGGATATAAATTATATATCACATAAATGAATTGATGGGTCTCATGAAACATTCCAATCGGATTTCCTTATTAAATGGGTTTTTTTTGTGTATTCCTATCCATTGTTTTGAATTTTCTCGGTGAAAGTTTTTAATTGTTAATATATCATGATTTGTGATATTATAACATCTAGATTTATACTATTCATTTTTATGGAATTTTTTTATTATTATCAATGATATTAAAAAATTTATAGAATCCATTGATGCATTTAATAATATATTTATTGACTAAATGGAATGTGTGTTAAGTTATTTTCTTTTCCATATTAATTAAGACTTGTTTACTAACAAATTAATCCATTGTACTTAACCCTTACTCAAAATTTGTTCTCACCATTATTTTATTTTTTTCCCCAGGGATATAATTAATAAACAATATAATGAGATTCAAAAATTTTGAAAATTAGTTTTTTTATGTTTTATGTTTTATTTACAATGTAAAAAATGGAATAGGGTATATATCTGGAACATCAAGACTAATAAAATTTTCATTATTTTAAGATAAGATCCCTTATATCTTATGGAAATGTAATAAAGTAGACACCAAATTTCTAATATTGGACTTTGGGTTTTAATAATTAACTTATGATTTAATTTTATTGTTTTATTAATTAAATAATTGAAATATTATAGAAGAGAATAAAAGAGAATAAAATTGTTTTGGTGGTTATAAAAGCACATAACGTTGTGTAAGTTAAAAAAGATTCCTTTTGGATTTTTATAAATAAATTAAAAAACAACCCTTTTGGAAAACATTAGAATGAATACATTAAATCCTTTTTAAAGTAAAAAAATATCATAAATTTTTCCTATTAAATTTATTTATTGAATAAAAATTATTTTGTAAAACATTTTTTTAAAATATTGACATAGAAGTGAAATATACCCGAACAAAAACTAAAATAAGATAAGATTTTTTTAAACATTAATTTTTATGATTAAAATTAAAAAGAGAGTAAATTTTGGATGAAAAAATTTAAAATCCTCAAATATTAATTTAATATGAAAATATATGAAGTTTATGGAGTATATATTATGATATTACTTCAATAAAAATAAGGAAAATCCCAAAAAAATGTGTCTGTAAACTATATTCATACCACTTTAGTAACCATTAATTTGTAATCCATTGAAAGAAAAACCATGAATTAAAACTTTATTCACAATTAATAAATATATTTTCATTATAAATACATAAAATGGGTACTATATACACCACATAAATGTAAAAACGTTCATAATCTCAAAAAATGTTACAACGAATTATAAATTGAGATGAAATCATGTTACTCAATTTTTTTTATTCATAGGTTATATAACTTTATTTTTAAATAATTTTAATTAATAATAATTCCCTAAAAATAATTTTTCATAATTATAGTTTCATATATGATCCAATTATAACTTTTCAGCACCCATTTCAAAATATTTATATATTAAAATCCTTGTTCCTGGGTGTTAGTTGTTTCATTTTTCCTGATAATTTTTGTTTGATAGTTTTGGTCCTTGTACATTGTTTATGGTTACATAATCTACATAATGTTAATAATGATATAAATATAATATATATTAATAATATATATACAACCATTCATAAAAGTTATACATTGAGAATTAAATTTAACCATTTCGGAAGAATATAGGTTGTATCTGTGTAAGAACGTTGTTTTCAATTTTCAAAGTATAGAAAAAATATAGCTTAAAAATATTTCACCTTTACAAAATCATTATTATAATATATATATATATATATCTATATATATATAATGTTCATTAGTTTCATCTCTAAAAGTTTCGATGTAAATCTATGATTAAAAAATAATTACCCTGCTACATGATGATGACATGTCGTATGCACACACAAGCGATGTCTTTATATTTTATAGGTTAAATATCATAGAAAAAAAGTTTTTAATATAATCATAATGTAATCTTAGTATATTAATGATAATATATTTATTATTTTACGATGGAAAAAATATATTATATAAATTATAATGAAACCTAAATTTGAAATATTTGGTAAATATGATTACATATTCATTGGTGGAATTCCTATGAATTTGTTATTAAAGGCCCTCAAAAAGGTATTTTAAGACGATTGGAACCCTTAAATCCTTGATAGGGAAGTGGATAATCGAATTTATAAGGGGTGTTTATCTATATAGTTCATTTTTAGGTAATGAAAAGAGAAGGGTTCCCTTTTATAAGTGAGGGGACGAAACAATTTTGGGCATTCATGATATACTATAATATATTATGTGTAGAATTCATATAAAATTGTTAAAAATGGAATATATTATACTATATGTATTATGTGGTATGGTTCAAATCATAAAATGAAATTTTAGAAGGTTTATATATCATTTTAAACTTTAACCATTTGAACATCTCGTTAGTTAACTAATTTTACCCTTAGTTGTGGTAAAGAAATTTATATATATTAATGGTTAATAATTTTGCATATAAGGTGGAAATTGAATCATAAATTCTCAAGGGGTAAAATTTAGATCATATTGTATCCCCTTGTCCTATTAAAATATTTTTAAATAATTTAATAAAATATTATTTTCACAACATACCATTGATTTCATTTTTTACATAATTAATTTAATATGACAATAAAAACATAAAGATAGAGATTGACCTAAAATATAATCCTTTCATGCATCACTAATATTAATATTCATCTATAAAATTCTTGGAGCATAATAATTCATCCAAATTATATTACTATTAAAATTTTTAATATCATTAATTTTCATTGTCAATAAATAGAATAAGTATTCTGTCATCACCGCGTAATAATTTATGATATTCATATAATCAATAAAAACTTTAAGAAAATTACTACACTAAAAAACAATGTTAGGATTTAAAATGAATATTTAAAATTTTATATAAACTCGTTTTATCATTATAGAAAAAATTTGAGTTATTAAAGTCAAGATTGTGTAACTTTTTTATTCATTTCCTAAATTAATATAATGGTAAATATCAATGAAAAATGGAACTAGTTGACCCTATACTTTAGAAATTGTTAAAACATCACTCTTATAATATGTTAAAAAAATATTTTCAAAGAAGGGTTAATGAAATATCCCAATTTTTTACTATTTTTTACCTGTTTGACCTTGACCAAAATAAAAAATATTAACAAATGTTATTGTGCATACAGAAAAGTATAGACTTATTTACCAATTTTGAACCTCATGATTAAAAAATAATGAATTTTTTTTATTAAATTCAATTCAATGTAGTTTCATACATAAATTTAAGATAAAATTGTGAAATGAAATTAAAAACATTTTAAAAAAATCATTTTTATGTCCAAAAAATGAACATATAGAAAATCAGGTATAATGATGGTTAAAATTTAAAAAAAAAATTTATAAATAAAGGATTATTATTTAAATTTAGGATGAAAATTAAATCATTATATATATTTTTCAGTTAAAAGAAAGTGTATTATTCAAAAATTAGTATTTTCAACTATTTATTGAAAATCTATATTTTCTAAAAAATAACCAAATTAAAAAAATATATAATATTGAAAATATGAATTTGAAATTATATAATAATCACATAATAATATTCTAATAGTTTTTAATTATTCATTTAAATCTAATGTTGTATGAAAACCAAGATACAAAACCAATTTATTTAGTAAGAAAAATAACAAATTATATTGGGTTATTATATCAATATTGTGAATTTTTTAATTTAATATGACCTGATATTAAATTAGATTATTATTTAATAATATTTATTTAATAAATAATCTGTATAATTTATGTATATCATTATTCGAGCAAATATTTATTTGAATAGATTGAACTATGATGTATGATTCGATTTTGTGACTTATTTGAGGTTTTGTTTATGTTTTAATTGTTGTTTGTGGTCATGATTTTATGATAGGTCATTGTAAATTGGTGTGTATCTAGATTTTTATGATCCATTGAATCATTCCAAAGTAGGAATGTCACACTACATTCATGTGAGTATGAGATAAGAGATATAATTTTCTCATATCGTGAGGTATAACCTAAAAATAAAATAATAATTTATGTAAAATTTAATTCTAATGTGTAAAATAGAATGTGATTATTTTTCAAGAGAAATTATGAAAAATAAATTTTTACATTTAATGATAACTAAATACATTTTATTGTGTTTATTTATGATGATCCACTCATGATAATCATTGGAAATAAAAATTAATGATCTATTTCCATATTATAAATATTGATTCTGGTATGTTTTCATGATGGATATCTTTGTAAATTCAAATAAGTATGATCCAAAATATTTTTAGAGAACATATATTTTGGAAGGTAAGATCATGTCTTCATATATCAAGGAGGTTTCCTTATTTAAAATATAAAAAATATTCACATCACATTTAGATAAGTAAATAAAAATCATAAATATGAGTTAATGATGTATAATAGGGATAGATCCAACACCTAAATTTTAGAATAATGATTCCATTGAAGATAAATAGTAATAAAATATAAAGAATGAAATCTATATATATTGATAGAAAAACATCCATAGAATATATCAATTGTAAAATAATATTTATAAGATATGTGACTAAATTATAATAACAATTATTAGTTATCATTTATGTTGGGGTAATATGTTAATATCTCTAATAATCATAAGTTATATTGTAGAGGAGTATGAAAAAAATATTTTGTGACTTTATTATTTCTATACATCTTTTGATCATTTTGAGTTTGAAAAAAGGATAAAATTCATGTTTTTATCACTATATTTTCATATAGTTAATCTCCATACGTGGTGAAAATATATATTCTTTTAATTTGGGAAATTGTGAAGTATAAAAGAAGATCTAGTTATAGATGTAGTTGAGTAATGATTTTTTAAAATTGAGCGATCCAGTATATGGAACCTATCAAGAGACAAAAAAATCTATTGGGAAATATTTTTGGGTTCATCAATGATACCATTCATTTTTTACTCAATTTAAGATATTAAATTATATTTTTGTTTTGGAATCAACCAAAAACAATCAAATATGTAGTCACCCACATTGGGTGAAAACCCTGTAAATATTATAACTTATATTCTATATTGTTTACAAGTATTTTATTATTTTTGATATTTTTTTTCATAATCCATTCAACCAAATTAGATTATAGGATTACATTTTTATGGGTAATAATATAAGGGAGTGAGAATTTGAAAAAACTAGTCTTTACAAATTAATCCCCAAGTGTATATGCATAATCAACTATAATTGTTAATTGGTATCATATCACAAGGTTCCCGTATGATTGAATCAATATTTTCCCAAAAAATATCATAAATGAAGTTTATATTTCATAATGTTTATGTGTTCTATATCAATGTAAATGTGGAGGACTCTATGAAAACATAAAGAAATAATATTTTAGGGAATTAATGAATCTAAGATATCTTTCAAATATGATAAAAAATTTATATTTTTTCTCCAATTATATTAGGAAATAATATTATATAATTTTCAATACATGTCATGAATTTTCCGAATGGATTATCTCATTCGGGATTTTATGAGTGTGCGTACTAAATCACTGGTTAGTTTTTTATTTCATTATAAAATTATATTTGAAAAGTGTCCCTTTTGATGTAGTCATAATTATATTTTGGGATTTTAAGGATCTACAATATGATAAAACACACATAGATATGGAGACACGTCTATGAATAAGTAATTAGCAGATAGGTTTCTAAATAAAAACAAACACATCTGATAAATTGAAGATAACAATCATATTCATTAGTTTATACAGAAAAATAGTCTAGATATGATGAATTATATCAAAATATTAGAAATTAGGAAGATATGAAAAGATAAATTAGTGAGTAAAATATCTATGAATTGGTATAGACTCATTAAACTAACATTGATGTTATCAATTCCTAGGTACTAATCATGGCTAAATGAAATAAAATGATTAATAATTAATTCCAAGAATAAATAATGATTAATGGGGATAAATTTGAGTAAGTTAAAATGGGGTATAATGAAAAAGTGAGATTATGTATGGATAAAAAAATGCTCTCAATATGAAGGGGCTTGAATTGGTTATCAAATATATTAATTTGGATGCTACCCTAGGTAGATATTTATAGGATATTGATAAAATAAGTTTTTCCATAAAAGTCCCATATGAAATTGTTATTCGTAAAAGAGATTATATAATTTGAAATAAGTTCTATAAATTATTTGAAAATATATCTAATATAGGTTATAACCATTTAAATAGATAATTTTTCCATGTTCTATTGCAATTTTTATGCCTAATGAATTATACATAAAGAATTATTAATAAATATGGTTGGCGAAAATTTATGACAAACTCACCTCTTCATAAATGTTGGATTTTATAAAAACGGTAATTTTTATTTTCCAAAAGAGAGCTAACAATAATGGTTTTAACTATAATATAGTATAAAAATAAATTTGGAAAAATTATTATGAAATGAAAAAAATAATGGTATATCGGTCCCTTTTGTTTTTGTGAAATTTTTTAACACAAGTCCATTTACTGCTATAACAACATGTCATATATTTTTATAAAAATAAGGATAATATCATGGTGATAAAAGCTATAATGTAGCTTGATTTTATTTTACTAAATAAATTATTAAATAAAGATAATTTTAAGATATTATTTGTCACAAATATTTTTTAAGACCCATAAAGTTTTGGTTCAAATTGCCCCAAAAGTGATCAATATAATGATGAATGTCAGATTATATCTACCAATAATGATTCATATGATATGGAATAAATAAAACCCTAAAATGAAAAAATGTGTGAACATAAATTGAAATCAAATTGGGGTATATTAAAATGTTATTAATTGAAAAAATAACTCCTAAGATAGTTGAGTATGATGGTACCCTAAAGTGTAGATGATAATACAATTAATGACAATGTAAAATCCAACACCATTCTAATAAATCCAAGAATATTAGTGATGATTGAAGAAAACGGTACAAATAAATAGAATCAATCATTTAAAACAAAACAAATGGGTTGGATAAAGATATATGTAAATACATTTTTTAATTTTAGCATAGGTTGTTAGAAAATAATATTATAAGAAATCATGAGATGTTGTGGAAAAGTGAGGGCATTATATGGTTACTTCTATGTAATTCAAGATTATACTACCATCTCTGGAGGATATTTAGGTGAAATTTAATATAGCCCCAATATGTTCAAGTTCATTACATAGTAATATAATTAATAAAGTTGAAAAAAATGAGATAACATAAAGGATAATAAAGACCATGCTTCCTAAGAGGTACATTAATTTGAAAATTGATGTTGTATGTATGAAGATTAATCTCAATTTTGGAGATGAAAATAGATTCCATACTTAGTATGAAAAAAATTATCATACATATCGCTCTTACCAAAAAGATTAAGATAATCACCTAAATATTATAAATATTGTGTTAGTTTTTTGTTTAGGGAAATAAATTTGTTGATTATGAAGGAAGGAATGGATTTAGGAGTGTTTTAAAATACACACAGGATGAGGATGTATCAATCCTTGAATTTATCATAGTAATTGATATCATTGAAATTATTTTTTTTAATACATCAAAATTGATGAAGTATTTGTCGGAGTGTACCCATTTAGGGGGAGATAAGTTTTGAAATACTTCCTGTATTTATTATTTTTCATGAATCTTGATGTTTTGTATAGTTCTTAAAGATTTTTTTATTAGTTTTTTTCTCTAAAATTATACCATCCATATTTTTAAACAATTAAAGCATTATAAAATTTTCAGAAATTGATTTTCTCTTGGTTATGAAAAGTGAAAAAATAATTAAAAATCAATAGATATAATAAACAGTGTTTGGATTTTTATCTATCACACATATTTTCTACACAAATCACTCCACAATTATATATAGAATTTGTAAATTGAAAACTTGAAAATTTAAATAAGCCTTTGTATTTATGGTTAATAAGGGAGAGAGACACATAAACTAAAGGACCATGTAACACCCTGAGAGGGGAGTAGTGAATCTGGGTGTCAAGGTTTTCTTCTAAAATGATGAATATTGTTCCCACATTGGTAGGAACCTGTTAAGCCTATCAGAAGAGAAAGTTTACAAAATAAAAAATCACATGCAAAGCAGTGACATAAAAATTTTACTTGGTTCACCATTAAGGGCTACATCCAAGGAGTATATGCTGATAGTTTGTAGGTCATACCAAAACCACTAATCATCAAAACTTGAGGATTAAAAGTTTTTATCAAAGTCACTCCGTTCTAGGAACACATCCTTTACAATGATTTCGGGATCACACACCATGTACCTTAGATCACTTCTACCAACCCCCTTACTCACTGCATTTAAAGAATCTTCACTCAGTTTAAAAACATAAAGTTATCTTAAATAGTTTCACATTAAATAATTCATCCTTAACTATAAATGTATGTTCTATTGATGTCTTGTAATCACCCACTTATGTAATTTATTTTCTTGTACAGAAATATGTTATGGAAATTAATTTTTCAAACTAATTTGTTCAATTTCCAGGCTTCTTTGTGTGTTTCACATAATACTTCCATTTCCGCATACCACTTCTATTTTCGCTTCCCGTCTAACTCCTCCATATACCATCCAACTTATCTATGAAATTACATTTATGGAATACTTCTGTGCTCCACACACTTCTCTACTCCTCTACGTACCATCTTGCTTCGTGTACTACCATTATCCATTGCATACTGTGAGAGCTCCCTATGTGAACCACACTTCCTTTCACGGATTATTTTCCTTATGCGGATGGTTATCTCCATGTACCATCTTCTCCTATATATACAACATCATACATAACAAGATTTCTTCCCAAAATTTTAATCACTAAGAACATCATTTAACAAAGGGGATTATTTTTCCTTAAATAGGCACATTACTCCACAAATTTCACTAAATTAATTTACCCAAATTTTCAATGTGGTCCAATCATCTCTATATATTGAACTCCATCTGTGTACTATAAGCCTCCACTGCATACCTATCATGTTTCTCAAACCACAGAAATCCTAGAATCCTTTAGTACTAAGCATATTTTATGGCTCCACTGCATACCGCTTCTACTAACTGTTTTTTCTTTCAACATTAATCATTCCATGTACTACATTGCTTCACCGTGTACCATTGCTGTAAACTGTTTTGGGTTATGTAAATTACTATGTGCACCACTCCACGCATCACTCGGCGTACCATTCCCACTACCTGGAATGTGGTCGCGAAACATTCTCGAAACATGGTATGCGGTCCATGTTCCGATATATGTGATTCCATTATTCTGATGATTTTATTTTTAGTTTCTCATTCCATTCAATCCTCTTTGAAAACCCTTTGTCTTCCAACAATAAATTCCTGATTTTGTGGCCCAAACAAAATGGAAAACATTGGGAAACTGTTTCATCTTCAATACTACTTTCAGCATCAAACATAAGACCTCATTCCTTAAAAACTCCCAATTCATCCATGTGTAGATTGAAACTAAAAACAATCCAAACTCCATTATTAGAAACGAATGGACTTCATTCTGATAATATCCCCCTTTGGGATTGTTGGAAATCTCAAGATAAATTCTCTGATGCACCAACCACGATCAAAACTTGAATAATCAAGAAACAATTCAACCATCACTTTAAGTCTATGTGAGCAATGATAAGTGTAGAAAAAAAGAGCAAGGAAATTAATTGATTTCTCATTCTTTTATTTTCTCCCCTATAATTCAATGAATTTATCTATTCTCTCCCATTGGAAATAAACCCAATGAACAAAATCTTAATGTTTAGAGTAAGAAAACAATGCTCCCCCTCGATTGTATCTCCCCTATAAACTGGAATCATTTCCACAAACAGATTAAAAAAAGATAAAATAACTAGGTAGAGGGTAATCTCATAACCTTCTTATGCACTAGGAGGTGGCTTAAAACTGAGGATAAACCGATGATTCTCAAACACTGCCAATGATTGCGGCTAGGACATGATGTCAACCACTTTCCCATCAGTTCCCACATGGTCCATTTTGATCACGCCCTATTCAAATTTTCCTTTGATGATGTGATATCTAATCTCAATATGTTTCGTATGAGAGTTCGGAATAGGATTCTTGGTAAGATTAATTTCAGTCTGGTTATCACAGTAAATCACCATTGGTTTTTTCACCTCATCACATATTTCATTCAGTTTCTGCTTCATCCAAAGTAACTGAGTTCATGCCTTGGTAGCAGATATATATTTATCTTTAACAGTTCTAAGATATGTAATTTCTTGTTTCTTTATTAACTGTCCCACACATTTCATCCCAATATATAATGTTCCACCACTGGTATACTTTCTAGCCACTACATCTCTATCCCATTCTGTATAAAAAGCAGAAATTTCACTATCTCTTCATAGAGAATATTGCCCATAGCTATGTGTACCTTAAATTTATATCATGATTCTTTTCACTGCCTCCATATGTTCTTCCTTCTAATTACTCTAAAAGTGGGATGCAAGGAATGTTTCAAATACAATATATGTTCTTGTCAATGTAAGGTATAATAGGCTTCCAATGATTCTTCTATACATGGTGGGATTCACAGAAGTCCTTTTCTCATGCTTCCCAATCATTGTTCCAACCACAACCAGAGAGGAAATTGGTTAGGAATCATGCCTATTTGATTCT
The DNA here is from genome assembly GCA_963277665.1 of Viscum album. Taxonomy (NCBI): domain Eukaryota; kingdom Viridiplantae; phylum Streptophyta; class Magnoliopsida; order Santalales; family Viscaceae; genus Viscum; species Viscum album. Next base: position 1,024,867,144 of record OY728137.1, read on the forward strand.
TTAAGAATCTCTCTTGCATAAATTTACTAATAAATGACTCTTTAATCCTTCTTTTGAATCACTTTGAACCCTAAAAAGTATTTGACTTCAACAATTATAAATATTTCAAATTCCAATTTTATGTGATTGGAAAATTCATCTACTGATCCATTCCATCTTCCACCAAAAATAATATCATCATAATATTCCAATACTATGAATTTATCCTTTTTTTAATTCTTTACATAGAGATTTTGATCCACTACTCCTCTTTTAAACTCAATCTTTCTCCAATAAGAGTCCAACCTAGAGTACCACGCTTGTGGTGCTTGTTTCGGACCATAAAGAGAATTCTTTAATTTTCAAACCTTCAATTCATCATTTCCAAGAAAGAACCCCTCAAGTTCTTTAATGTATACTACATCTTCCTATAATCCATTTATGAATTATCTATTGACATCTATTTGGTACAATTTATAACATTTTTAGATTTCCATGGTATGAAATAGGGTGATTTACACGAGTCTTTCTACAGGAGAAAATTTACCTTCAACATCAACACCTCTTATTTTTGAATATAACTTATAGACCAAGTGTTCCTTATTTCTTATCACATTTCCATCCTTGTGAGATTTGTTCTTGGAAATCTACTTTGTACCAATCACATTATGACCTTCTGGTCATTTGACAGGATCCCAAGTCTGATTTTTGTTAATCTGATCTAACTCTTCGTTTTTTTCTTTTTTACCAAACTCATCCTCTGTATATTATTCAAATGAGTATGGTTCCAAAAATGATAGAAACGTAGAATTTTCATTATTCCTCATTCTCCTTGTCTATGTAGGTATATTCTGATCCCCAATAATTTTGGACTGATCAATAACTTCTATTCTATTTCTCCTTTGAGATTAAACCGAATTTTCTCTAGCTGTGGCTTCCTCTTATGATTCTTATTCAAATTAAACATCATGATTTAACTCCTATGAGTTTTTGACACCTTCCTCTACCTATTTATTAACAATTTTTCCAGGATCATATCCTTTGTCATCTTCTATCACATCATTATCATAATTCCTTGAAGCATTAGGGTTTTTATCTTCAATGATCATAACATTACTGTATTCCACAATTCCTAAAAAGTGCTAATTGAAACACTTTTTGGATTTGTTGTTAAATTAGTTTCCATGAAATATTACTTTGTCTCCGTTTTCACCATACTTCCCTTGATTTTCTTATTTTTTCAGATAAAAAATGTTCATCTGAAAACACAAAATTATTTCATTGGGGGATTTATTCTAAGAAAAAAATTATATGGTGTCTTTGTATCACCCATATATAGCCCAGTTCAATTTTTAATATACACTATTTCTTGTACTACCTCTTATCAGTAATGTTGAGGAATATGACTCTCGATCAGCATAGTTCTGGCCATGTTGTTTACCTATCGATTCTGGCACTCAACTACTCTATTTTTCAATGGAGTTCTTACAAATACCACCTCATGTTGTATCCCATACTTATCAATGTAATTTTCATATTCAATTGATGTGTATTCCCCTCCATTGTCAGATCGCAGGAATTAGATCATCCATACAATATTATTCTCTATGATTTGACGAAAAGTTTTCATAAAATCAAGAACATGTCACTTACTTTGTATAACAATCACACATGTCATTTTACTATAATAATCAATGAAAAGAACAAATTACCTTTCTACATGGGTTCCATTAATATATATTGGGCCACGTACATCTCTATGGATGAGGTCAACTTGATTTGTTGCTCGTTTCTTCTTTGGATGGTAGGGCCTATCGACCAGTTTCCCTCATATGGATGAATCATGGTTTTTTTATTATTCACACTTTAGATTTGGGATATCCATGAATATAATCATCTTAGACATCATTGCAATGTCTTTGTAATTTATTTTCCCCAATATTTGACGTCATAAGTTGTTTTCCTCATCAACTATTAAGTAGAAAATTTTCTCTTTTCTATCAACTTTATATAAGTTTCCATCTGTTCTACAACATTTCATGAGAGAATTTCTAGACATTACTCTTATAATACTATTATTATGATTTAATTTCATAATATGACCTTACTCATAGAGTGGAATCACACTAAGAATATCATGAAGGATACCTTCCACATAATAGTCTTTAGTTTTCTTCAAATCTCAATTATCTAGCATAGTACTTCAACTACCCTTTATCATCAAACAACCATCATAACTAAACCTCACTATTCCATCGACCTTTTTTTAACATTTGTTGATAGGTTTGAATAACCCATCATGTGGGATGAACATCTAAAATCATGATTCTAGGTGATTGTTTTCTCTGTATCTTTTAGCGCTACTTTTAAAAAATTGGATTTTTTCAGTTTTAAACTTTTCATTCCATGAGATATTAGACTGATTGTAGGACGCTGATGACCTTACAATTCTCTCTTCCATGTACATGTGTTCGTTATATTCAAATTATTTTACCAGAGAAAAAATACCTATTTGAAATAGTAACACTGTTTGGTTGATGTGTATTAAATCATCTCTGAGCATTGAAAAAATTTATCATATCAGACCTCTTCCTGTAATTCACATATTAATGGCCAAAGTTAGAATAAGGAAAATAATATCCATAGAAATTATTTATTCTATAAGAAGTTGGATATGAATATATTCTCCTTTGTTGAACTCATAACTCTTCCCCTTTCATATAGCTCCTTGCCTCTTCAATGTTTGATATGGAATGTCCTAGATAGCCACAAAACTGACACTTCAAGAAAGGAAATGTCTTCTCACTTATATTTCTACTCATTCCTTCTTCCTCTTGAAAATAATTTGTATTCCATTCATTTCCATAAAATATGAAGATAGTCTTAAGTTCTCCTTTCAGTTTGATTTAATGGATTATGTATTATCACTTCTGGTAGATTTTCAACATGATCAACATTCATCTTGCCTTTATTCTGGTACACTTTATTTATAGAAATTGACATTTCGGCATCACAACCAATTACACTATTTCCTAGGGATCTGGATCATTAATCACTCAAGATCTTTTCAACACCATCAGAACCATGATTTTCTCTCTCTATAATCTTAGCATCTTAGAACCTTCTAAATTGTATATTCTTCTTTTTTTCTTTGGAAATTGATTCACTTTAATGTTTACATATCAGAGTAAAAACTTATTCTTCGATTCCTTCAATGATCTTTGACATATCCTCTAGTCTTGAGGTAAGTTCAATGATGAAATTTGGTAGTTATTCAATTCCATGTTTTAGTTCCACAACATCATCAATGCATTCAACGATTGATGATTGAACATTTAATAGTTCTTCCCGTCATTCAATTACCTCTTCCAGCTGATCAATATATTCTGATGATTCCTTCTCCATTTTTTCCCACTTATTACATCTCTTACATTTAATCTCAATCTTACTAAAATAATCCTTCAGATGAAACTAGGGATTGAAATTAGTAGCCAAATGGTTATTTATAGCTTTATCTATCAATAGTTCCGACATTTCAATGGTAGCAATCATGGAGGCATGGTTTCCTATCATAAATTTGGGTTTATCTTCCTCACAGAATTCATTATCATCATCTTACTCCTCATAGACAAACCACTAATTTAATAAATTATTTTCATGTTTGAGGTTTCTCTTTTTGAAGAATAATTTCCTATTCTTCTCTATGTTTTAAACATCACTCTCTTCATCATCAAAATTTCTTGAGCAATGAGAAGAAATGTTTTCAACTCTTCCATAGTGAAAACAGGCCATAGTTATCTTTTCTTTAAATATCTATATTCCATTCTTGAGCTTCGTTTTAGTGAGAGAAAGAGTTTCATTTTCATCATTATATACATCACTCATATCTCCTAAAAATTCTAGTTTGTCAATGGATTTTAATTTCATTTCCTTACTCACATGTGTCATAGTAACTTCTAGTTTGATTATCATTTATATAGATGATAGATTGCTCATAATATCATCCACTGAGAGATTGGAGAGATCTCTTTCCTCAAGGGTTGAATCCTTTACATTTTAAAGGGGTGTATGTCTTCACAGGAATTTCATCACCATCTCATTTTCATTGATTTCATTGCCCAGACCTCGGATTTCTCCTACAAAATCAGTAATTTGATCAAAAAAGGAGTCTACATTCTCATAAGAGTGAATCTTTAGATCATCATACCTGTTGTCTAATACATGAGGTTTCCCCCCTTCACTTTTCTATTTCATTAATAAATATTCTTTACTTTATCTCAAATTGACTTGCCAGATGTAAAACTCAATACCTTTTAATAAATCTGATCATAAAGGGCTATAGTGAGAGGATTGTGTGCTTTTGCATCATCATCAAGAAATTTCGTGTATTTATCTTTCCTCGGTAGTCTTATAGAATCACTGACTTTTATTCCATGTGTAGCAGAAAATAGGACTTCCATTCCAAGAGATCTTATATAAGATCTCATGAAATTTTTACATATTTGAAAATTTTCCCATCGGAGAGGGGAACTCCCCTATTGTTGACAGTATTCTCCGTGAAAGAAGAAGAAATATTAATCACTATAAACCATTACCCATTGATACCACTTGGAGGACCCCGAAACACCCTGAGAAGGGAGTGGTGAATCATGGTGTCAACGCCTTCTTCTAAACTGATGGATCTTGATCCCATATTGGTAGAACCCTATTAATCATGTCTGAAGTGGAAGTCTAGAAAATAAACAATCATATACAATGCAATGTCGCAAAAATTTTACTTGGTTCACCATAAAGGGCTACATCTAAGGACCATACACCGACAATGTTTCAGTTATACTAAAAGAAATAATATTCACAAGTTTTGTATTATAAGTGTTTAGCATAGTCACTTTGTTCTAGGAACACTACATTTACATGGTTTTAGGGATCACACACTACATCCCTCAGATCACTTCTGCTAACATTACATTGATCACTACTATGGAAGAATCTTCACTCGGTTTAATGCCTTGATAGTCACTAAAATGGTTTCTAGTTAAATCATGCTTCCTAAAATTTAAATTGATGCTATGTTAATGTCCTTTAATCACCCATAGATGTAATTTATTTTCTCATACAGTGATATGTTATTGAATGTAATTTTTCAAACTGATTTGGTCAATTTTTAGGCTTCCTTAGGGGTTTCTCATACTGCTATTATCTCCACATGTCATTGCTATTTTCATGTACCATCTATATCCTCCACTTACCATCTAGATCGTCCGCGAACTTCGCATCTCACCATACTACCATGCTCTGTGTACTACTTCACTCCCCTGCATACTTTCATTCTCCATATACTTTCTTTCTCCACTACGTACTGCGAGAACTCCCAATGAAAACCTCACTTCCTTCCATAGACTATTTTTCCTCAGACAGATGGTTCTCTCTGCGTACCATCTTCTTGTCTGCATACCACTTTGGACATAACCGGATTCCTTATCCAAATTTTAATATCTAATCACATTGTTCAATAAAGGGGATTTGTGTTCCTTAAATATGAATGTAACTCTGCAAATTTTACTATTATGATTTACCCTGATTTTCAATGATGGAAAATATTCTCAAAATAATGAACTCCATATGCATACGATTAGCCTCCACCGTGTACCGCTTCTATTTTGCGAACCGCAGCAATCCCACTAACCTTTAGCAATCTACATACTGCATGATTTAATCACGTACCTTCGATGCTAACCATATTTCCTTTAAACCTTCATCATTCCGCATACAACATGCCTCCACTACTTACTATTTCTACGAACTTTTTTCTTATTATGCCCACCGCTCTGCACACTGCATAGCGCGCTGCTCCACATACCATTCCCGCTTCCTGGAATGAATCCACACACCATTCCTAGAACATTGTACACATCCCATGTTCCGAGATATGAGGTTCCTTTATGTTGATGATTTTCATTTTCATTTGGAATACAATTTACTCCTATTTGAAAAACCATTGTTTTTCAATACCAAACTCCCGATTTTGAGGCCCAAACAAAATAGAAAACACTGGGAAACTACACCACCTTCAATACTGATTTCATCCTCAAAAGAATGAACTCATTCCTTGAAAACTCTCTAGTTATCCATGTGTAGATTGAAGAAAAACACAAACCAAACTCCATTATTGGAAATGAAGAGTCATTGTTCCAATATAAACATTTTGATAATATATTAAAAATACTTTTCATTATTATTATATCTACTAATACAAATGGAGTGGTCATTTGACCAAAGAGGGATGTATTATATTTTTTGTGAATAAATAATTTTTTAAATATGCGATGAGAAGAGAATATTGTAATATATTTAGATGAATTTCCCTTTTCATTTGAGAATAGCTAGTGTAGTTTTAAGTAATGTAAATTTTGACACATTTTAATGATTCATTATCAGTAAGGTGTAATGTTGAGTGTATTTAATTATTCATTTTTAAAGGGTGAATTACATTATAACATCATGTCCTTAATGAATATATTAGTGTGATTCTTCTAATGATATTATTGCATGGAGATTTTTCATCTTTTGTAGATTAGAAATATAGGATGATGTTTTATAATGTTGTTCCTTGATATTTCATGAGTATAATTTTTAAAATATGTTTGAGGAGGATTTAATATAATAAATATATAATTTTATCAATGAGAATGAAAATTTATGATTGTATCTACATTGAAGGAAGATGATAGACTAAATCACATTGATATTTATAATGAGAAGATGGTTGTGAATATGGAAAATGGACGGTACCTAAGATAAATTTTTCTTGTGATTATCTTGTGGTGAGGATACAATTTATATGAAATAACTCAGATATGATGTTTTCATAAAGGAAAAAATTTAGATCTTAAATATGAACTGAAAAATAATTGGTATTTTGAAATTACTGTAGATAATTTTTAGAAATATTAATTTGATTTTATAGGAATATGAATAGTTTAATATGTTTTGGAGATGTTCTATGTTTATTTTAGAAGTTTTAATTTCATTCATTGAAGGAGCCGATGATTAATTAGAGACGAATTAGATATTTTAAAAAAATTATGATGTAATTTTGGGTTTTAATTATGAATTTATATGGGTATATATATTGGAGTGATGTTTCAAAGACTTGAGTTGAATTATTCAAAAATATGGTTGTTAGTGTATGCATTTTATTCAAAGAGTTTTCCTTTTAAGTTTAAAGTGTTTCTACTTACGAGAGACTCATAAGAAATTAATGAAACATAATATCTATAGTGACTCCAGTTTTTTATGTAAGACATTGTAATTTATTTGGATAATTTTTGAAGTCAGGTGCTGAGTTGATGCTGGATTTCGAGGCTCGGAGAGCCTTAGTTCTCTGATTTTTAAAATAAAAAAATATGTTATATCACCTACATGCTGTTTTTCTGGAATTATAGAATAACATCTGATTAGATTCTCTGATTGGATATATGAAACCATGATGGAGTCCAAAAATTATATTTTAACCTATGTGTAACATGATGTTTGTCAACATTTGGTGCACAATTAGTGGAAACTATTGTAGGCATGTTAAATAAAGGATTACTAATTTAATAAAAATAAATTATTAAACCTACCACTCCCTCTAATTGGATTCCTATATAAATAAGGGGTAGGTGAGATTCTTTCCCACGATGATGGAAGGACTGATCACGAACTGAGTTGAGGATGTGCTTCCATACCATTTTTTGAAGTTGATCGTCATGAGATCGAGGGAACAAAGGTTTTAGTCATTATTTTAAAGCTAAATATTTGTCATTTCACCCAAAGGTATATTTATGAGTTTATATCCCAATACCCTTTTATGAATTGTTTAATTTTTAGTAGATCTCCATTATAGCAGATAGATATATCATAGGGATTGATCTATGGGTTATAGTGGAAATTAGGGAGTTTTCTATGAATCTGAGGGGATTCCCATTCATAATTCCTAATTACACAGTGTATAGTATAGGAATAGAAACCCCCTTGTTCTTCCCATTTAGAAAAGATTAAATTTATGAACTACACACCTTGTACTAGAGGTACGTGTTGTATAGTGATCATAGGTCATGGTATTGAGGATGTGAATAGGATTATCAATTCATGGGACATGGACATGTGGAAGTAAATGGCTAGATATATGGGAAGATATATAAATACATAGAAACAAACTTTGACAGAGGATTTTATTGGATCATGAGATTCATTTTGTTTACTGTGGGAACACACCATGTATGGTGACATGACTAGTGAGGTCATGTATTTGTGAGGAAAAACCTAGAGAACCAGTCGAGGTCACACACTATGTAGTGTGGGGTAAATTCTATGTAATATACATTCATGTAGATGAAAAATAAGGGACACAATTAGTGGAAAATTTCATGATACAAGATGTGTAGTGTGGGCACATTCCATTTACTCCTCTAATATATTTCTCCAACAAATATCTCTGCCTCTAAGACTTAGAGGGAGGCCCATTGGTAGCCAATCATGAGTAAATATCCCCCATTAAATGTGATGTTTGAAATAGTTTTTCCATTTAGGATGTGACAAATGTTGATGTTTATGGGTCGCTTGTATTAGAAACACTACAAGGGTAGTGATCCCCTATCTATATATCTATACCAATGGGGTTTGTGGAATCATATGTTATATCATTCCTTTCTTAGTGGGAGGTTTTTTTGGGTTGTTTTCGACATCATCTATAAAATTTCCTTACTTGGAATGTGTTTTAAGTAGGGTTTTAGGTATCTTTATCGATATTATCCCCTAATTTGTGGGATATTCCATATTGGGATTATAGAATCATCATGATTGACACTCAATGGGAAGGGATCCCCTATTTTAATGATATGATATCCATGGTATTAGATTAATTCTTTTTGTGTCCCCAAACAATCCTTGGTGTGATCTCATATATGTGATATGATATCGTCAGTGATTCTAGTATGGTTTGAGGATTCCCCCAATTGGGATAGGTGTGATCCACTATCATTGTATAAAGATTTACCTGTTTAAGAATGACATTCCACATTGATATACCTGATGAGTGTGTTCACTATCATGTATGCATCCAGGGATGGTGGGGATATTCCCTCAGTTTATAGGTACCCTATGGAGTGATAACTCTTGGATTAGATCCATTGGGTAAGGTATAACTATTTTAAATTAGATAGATATCTTGATTGAGTTCCATATTGGATGTCTGATCTCTTTGATTGAGTTTTCCAAGAAGAGAATTACCATTGAGCCTTGAGTTTAATCATGTGAGTGGAAGTGAGGTTGGGGCCCCATGAGATTTGGAGTCTGAGATGAGTATATTTATGTTATTCTGATATTACATTCCATGATTTCACATATCATATTTGAATAACTATATGTATTAGGATGACTTGTCATGTATAAAGTAGTCGTGGTTGAAATGGAGTTTCTTTTTCTCTCCCAATTGGGTTTTATCCTATGAATTTGTGTTACTGGAATATTAACATTATGTTTATCCCTTTAATATTTTTATTTTGGATTTCTACTGGGTATTTTTATACTCACCCTTATGTGGTTACTTCCCACACATGTTGTTTCTTAATAATTTGACATTCCTTTCGATGAAGTTGTCGGAAGTCCTGAAATATATGAAGCATAGAGAGAATGATATACTAAGGTGAAAACCAGTGGTTTCATTCGAAATCAATCCCATCCTTTTGAGTAGGATGGTCTATTTTTTAGTTAGGTGGTGTATGTTTTCCTTTTATGGTATCCAATACTATCATATTCTGTTGATGGAATATATCTATATGCATGAATTTTTAGTTTTAGTTTTTTTCCTCTACACCTTGGAATTGAGATGTGGGTGTGTGTGTGAATAAATGTACCATAGGCTAAAGAAATACCTTATGTGTGATATTCCTACTCAACCCTATTGTCCGCCACTCAACTATTAGAGGAATGCATGGGGTAGTTTATGTGTGTCATTCTACCATCCATGTGGGCCCTGGTGGGTTGGTTCATTGTAGAGTGGTATCAAAGGCATGTCCTTCTTTAATATCAGATTTATGAGTTTTCTATTCATGGGTTTGAATTTGGTTTTATGGACATAATGTTTAACTATTTCAAGTTACAGTTTTAGGCCAGGGACTCCGGTGTTAGTGTGGATGCCGATGTATCCCTTCAACATGAAACTGATAACCTTCTTGTGGAATCAATATATTTAGTCCTTGGTTAAAGGAGAACATTAATAAATTAATCATTTAGTACTTTGTTGAGTTTTCTAGGTCCCTCATGATTTATGTCGCAATATATACTCATTGACCATGATATTTCTTCATTCTATATCAAGATTCCACCATAACCACATCTATCCTAGGTTCCATGAAATGATTTGGAATATGATCTTCCCAATTATGGGGTACAGTGCATGGGTCTATATTGGAGGTAGCATCTTTAGGTGGTTTTTCAGTCGAGCTACCACTAATTGAAAAGAATGTGGTGCCATCAGTTTAGGATGAGGACGCACGCATGATGAGTTTAAGAACCAATATTATATGGTAGTGACCTACAAGGTATTGAGGTGATCTAGACCCCTAATGATATAATTACTATTTTGAGGTTGTCACATTTTTATTTACTAGTTAGTACACCTCCTTGATAGATAGTGGTCCAAGAAATGAGTCTCCTACATGGATTATCTATGTGATGGTGGAGTCAGGTGGTGTATACTCAAGATGTAATGTTTATCTTTTGGATGAATTTTAATCATATCATTAGGGAAGATATTTATCCAGTCATCTTGTGATCAATGTGTATTTATGAGCTACTACAGCTTTGGATGGATAGAAAGACTGTGACAGAGTATTCATGGAGGTTTATAAATCTTTAATGATGCTGCATGGATATGGTCAGATATCTATTTTCCCAAGAATAGACATCTGATTATGTCTAAAAATGGGATATCCATTAATAGGGGATATCATTGTGTCTTCCAACCTATGATGAAGTTCTTGAGAGGTCCATGGTTTTGGAGAGCTTCCTGGCTGAGAAGACTCTGAATGTTTGTGTTTGGAACATAAGATTTGATACCTTGGTAAACAGTATCTGAAGGTAGGCTCGGGGATGAGGGAATGAATGAATCTTTAATATGTGATCTCGGGATAGGGTAATTATAATTCAGGTATCATAGGCCATATATAGTTATTCAGGGGAGATGTTTTGTTTTTCTTGTAATGGTTGGGTTCATGCTACCTGATATTTTCGAACCATCCATTCGTATTTGAGGGAGATAGTAAATGGACTACCCTAAAAGAGAAAATAACATGATAATGGAGTTTCAAATGACATCGGACATGTTGTAGGAGTATGAAGATTAGTAGGGGTGGAAGATGGTTTGATTTGTTTCCACCACCAACAACATGTGGTCCACACCAGGCTCAGGGATCCAGAGGATGAGGGTGAGGAATGTTGTAAGCAATATATTCCTATGACCTAAAGGCTCAAATTATTATTAAAGGTGTGATCTATTTATTTTATAATTTCATTGATGTATTTTTATATATGAGTGTGAGAAACCATTTTCTTTCCACTCCATGCTAGAGGATTATCTAGGGTGATGGGGGGTGTTGGTAGAGACCTATGGACTTGATGTTTTACGAGGCTTACAAACAACAAGAAGGAGGGTTGATTCCTTTAGAAAATAAATCTTTTGAAACAATAAATAACTAGGTTGGTGAATTAGTTACACAATAATTATATTGTTTTGAGGTGTAGAGGATGAGTTCTATTGAATTGTGTGTTTTTGATAATTGGTAAGTAGGTGTCGGAGGAGGAAGTATTTTTTTGTGGACATGTAGGAAGAGGGAAACAATGTTCATTCGGTTGAAGGGGATTTCTTCCTAGTGGATCCAATTTAGTTTTAGGTATGACATGTGGTTTATCTTCCCCATCAGTAGTAAGTGTTGATTCATGATCCACTTTTTCCTGATCATAGCCCCTATTCAAAGCCAAGTGATACTAGTGGAACCTATTTTCATGACCCATATTCTTTGAAGATCTAGAATATATGATATACATTCAATACTTCCTATAATAAATTTTTCCAAATTCTAGTGAAGAGATATCCCCACATATATACTTCCCATAGTAGTAAATAGAGGACCTATTGTTCTTTCCTCGAAGTGGGCAGGTTTCCTACAATCCATGATCTGATGGTTTTCACCAGTGGGATTCGAAGTGCTTCCCAATTTTGGGATAATTTTCATCCATTATATCGAAGAGATCTCGAGATGAATAAGATGAGACCACATGTGGGAAGTCACAGCCGAATTTTATCAAATAGTTAGTATGAACTGTGGAGTAGTAGTTTTGTGACCTTTCAGATTCCTTCTATAGTGGTGGAGTTAATCTCATATTTCTGAAAATCTTTTTGGTTTACCTCCACTATGAGTGTTTTCATATGTATATATATAAACTATCACTCAAGGAATACCTTGATATTTACAGTAGTATATTGAATTATTTTTTTGGAGTTTCATGAGTTGTGATGCAGTTAGAGGTTATCATAAGAAGGATTGGTAATACACAATTTTTATAATTTGGAATCCATATGTTGTTGTCCTCGGTGAAAGACAAGATGCTTAAAAATATCTTCATTCATCTCTATTATAATTTTTTCATGATATCATTTGTTTATTTTGTACTTTCATGTTATTGGTGTTATAGTTTTACATGAAACATTAAGGGATAATGCGACATGTCTACAATGTTTGGTAGTTTCACCTCTCCTTTGTCCTCAATGTTTTGAGGCACAGCTTGGATATTTTTATATGAGGTTTCACATGACTGGATATACAATTGACATGTTATGTATGAGTTTTCATAAGGTGGGGTGTACTTTGACCTTCCTACGATGGATGATGACACTAGTCATATAACGATTTGACATGTTGAGGAGGTTCTATTCCCTCAGTCATACACCCAAGAGGGGTGGTTGTTCCAATTAGAGTGATTTTTTAAGTTAAAGAGATCATGATTTCAGTTTTAATATATGTGTGGTGCATCATCACCCCACCACCTTCATATCATCATTTGAATACATGTTCAGGAGGCCATGTTGATCACTGATATACTCGTCTGAGCTCATGGGTTTCATCATTTTTCATCCTAGAGTTTATGATAGCAACTGATGTTGAGGGATAAGTTCATCTATCGGTCATATGAGGAATACTAGGTTACATCAGTTTCTATGTGAAGTGATAGATGTGGTGTACCTATAGAACATGAGGTCACATATAGATCAAGTTTTTTGTGTTTTTAGGCCTTTCTCTACTGAGGACACATGGTCATTTTTCATTCTATGTTGTACGCCTTTGTTAATATCAGTGGTAAGTGAGGAGTTGTTTTTTGGGGTATGAGGTGGTGTTTGTGATATGGATAGAGGGGATCCAGTTTGGTTTTATCATTCTGCTGATTTCATGTTTGATGATAGCGTGGGAAACCTATTGTAAGACCACTAGTGTGAGAGTCCCAGTTGAGAACATAGTTTTCCCCATGTCCCTGTGATTTCACTTCAATGGAAAGAAATCCAGATTTTGAGGAGATTTTCGTGACTGTGGTTTTTCCCTTTAAGATATTAGAATATTTTTATCAAAATTTCTGAATCCAGGTAACGAGTCGGTATGGGATTATAGGGGCCAATGTGGCTCTATATGGTGGAATTTGAAATCACAAATATTTTATATTGTGTATGTGTATGTTTTATTTAAATGTGGAATAACTCCCAATAGGAGTCTAGGATCATAAATACGAGATCATGATTGATTCTAGAGCATGGGATTTACCCTAGGTATTGTATAAATATTGTCCTCATTGAGTGCCTGATTAGAGGTTTCCATTGGTGTTGTGATAAATATAGTTTTATTGATTTAATAAATTGAAATTAATAAAACAATCCCACACTCCAAAAAAAATTCACTCTATATGTATGTTTAGGAAAGTTTCTCTCCCATATCAACAAGTGGACTGAGGAGGAACCAAGGTGAGGAGGTGATGCCAAACCCCGTTTTTTGACACATATCGTCACCTGATCAAGGTGCAATGTGTTTTTGGAATAATTTTGAACCAAGATATTTGGTGTTTCATGATGATGTAGGTAGACTAAAATATATAAATCCTGATCTCATTAGATGTTTTTTTAAAGGTTTTAGATCCCTATTAATACTAATTGAAATCCCATGAGGTTAGATCTGTGAGTTTCAGTAAAAATCAGGGAGTTTAAAGTGGTGTGTAGGGGATTCCAATTTATAATTCTAGATCAAATAGTGAGTAGTGTAGAATAACATTCTATGTGTTATTGAAATTATAGGAAGAGGAACATTTAGGACTAAACATCGTGTAGTGGGTACACATGTAATGTAGTGATCCATGTCCTTATGGTTAAGGAAATGGTAACGGTTGTGTGTCAAGGGACCTTGTCATGTGCAATTACATGGATAGATGACCGAAGTATATGTGGAAATACACAAACACAACCAAAACCAATGGGATTGGGCTAAGTAAATAGAAACACACTGTATATTTGGTGTACATGTCGTGTATGGAGACATGGCCAGTGTGGTTGTCTATAGTGGAGGACATGCCCAGATGATTAGATGTGGTCACACATCATGTGACATAAAATACATGTCATGTATTCTTTTTAAAAGCTATGTATCAATAAGGGCATATCCAAACAATGGTTTATAGAAGCACATTGTGTACTATAGTTATACATAATGTACTCCCATTGGATATTTATTTCACACACATCTCTACCTTAGGGACTCAGATAGAGTCCCATGACTAGCCTATCGTGGTTAATTTTCCATTTTGTATGTGCTAGTGGCAACTGTTTTGGAATGTAAGATGCATCATGAGGTGATCTTTGTGGGTTTCTTCTGTTAGTTGAGTATAGAATAATATTGTTTGGGTAACTTCCCCTAGTTTATCCTTATGAGGGTAAAAAATTTTAATACATCCTTAGAAAATTATTTTCATCCCCTCGACAGGACATGCTTGGAGAGAGTTTGTGTAAACCTATGGGGTTCCAATGTTGGATCCTATATTTTATACACTTCCCTAAATTAGGTTCTTAGAGTCTTTATCACCTAAAAAATATGGTCAGTGATCCCATATCTAGCAGGCTAGCCCAGTAGTTTTTTTGACATCACATAGTATATGATCCCCTACTTAGTGGGTTGTTCTAGTAGGGGTTTTGGGATCATTGGTTATATAATCCTTAGTATAGTTATTTTTTAGTAGGATTTGTTTTATCCTCATCTATATGATCCCTTACATATAGGGTCATTCCATATAGTTTTCATGGAATCATTGTGACCAACATTGTATGGGCGGTGATCCCCTATTAAAATGATATGATATTTGGTGTATCATATTGGCTTTGTGGTGTCCCCCAATATCCCAGGTCATGATCCCCCATCTTCGAATGGCATATTTAGTGTTTCAGTTTAGTTTGAGTTGTCCTCCATCATTGATGGGTGATATCCCCTATACATGTACCATGATCTGATGAGTTACATTATGACTTTCCTTGTGGTAAGACCCACTGACCATGTTCACTAAAATTTTTTCCACTTAGGGGGTTGGGTTCATGTCATCGGCTTACTGATACCCAATAGAGTGAGATATCTCAGAAGTGTTCCACCAATGATGGAATAGAAATTCCCAATTAATGATATCTCTCATAATAGTTCCATCTAGGATGGTCAGACTAATGGGGTGAGTTATCATGGATGAGTGTCAACTTTGAGACTTGAGTATAATCATGTGGATAATGGTGAGGCTGGGACCTCAGGATACATATAGCATGATATGATTAAATACGGATTATTCTAATATTCATTGTTGTGATGTCACATATCTTTCTTGAAATTCCATGTGGTTTGAGTGAACTATTCTTGTACAGTTGGGGAGTGGTCAACATGGAGTTTCTGGTTTGCTCTCTCCTTGGAATCCTTTTATAGCTTTGGGTTTAGAATACTACTACCTTTCCGTATCTCCCTTAATTTTTGGGTTTTTAGGTACCTATTGGGTATTGTTATACTCACCCCTCCATGGCCCATGGCTACATAGGTCATTTTTTATATAGGGGATAAGCCTTTCCATGGAGTCTAAGGAGAACAAATATTAGGTACAGAATAGATAGCAAGAAAGACAAAGGTGTGTGTAGTTTGTTTCATTTGACAATAGTTCTCTCCTTATGATCATGTTATACACTTTTTATATTTTTTTTGGCTTTTATTTTACTCATTCTTTCTTCATAATGATTTTGTAATTTACTTATATGATATACATGTCTGAATTAATTTTTTATGTTTTATTATATCTACTCTATAGAATTGACATCTATGTGTGTTCATGTGTAATCTTAATATAGACTAAGGCTTCCAATGTGTGTGGCATGCCTACATGGTGCTAGTTTAATTTCACTTGACAATTGGAGGTATTCATGCGGTAGTGGTGGACCAAACTTCCACTAACCAGGTGGGTCTCGATGGGTCAGGACATTACAAGATCAAAATATTCATATATATTAATTTGTTTTATTTTATTGAAATAACATAGAATTTTGGATTAATAATCTAGAACTATGTAAAATTAATAATTTGTCAACTTGATACATATAAGAATAAATTTACTGTTTCATATATTGTGTATAAATAATAAAAAAAAGATAAAATGTTTTATATGAGTGATAGAAGAGTTACAATGCATATATAAGAGTAACAAGACTCTCCTCTAAGATTATATAGAGTTTCCAACTAATAAAATCAATGGTTATATTCTCAATTAATAGAATAATTTTATTTTTTATGAATAATTTTATCTTTCTAAATAAAACATAAAAATAAATTTTTATCAGGTCAAAATAATAATTTTGAAAAATGTGACAGTTTTTTTGGGATTTTATACGTGATAAATCAGTAATTTTTATGTGGTATTTTTAAATCATGTGATTATTTTATATTCATTAATGATTCAAACATCATGATAACTTGTGGATATTTATTCAAGATGATATTCATTTGATTATATGCAATTTTTATGTATGAAGATATGTCATAATGGAGATAATGTTTCATTCACAATTGAGGGATATATACTTTTTACAATGATGAGTTATAAGAAATCACGGTGTCTCTAGATTTTGATTGTTGATCGAATCCTGTTGTTGTTTCAATGTTATGTCACATCCATGAGAGACCTAGAGAACATATAGAGTTATCTCATTTCATTATGGATAATGTCATACTATACAAATATTTCATGTGAAAATTAATCCCAACAATGATAATAATATTTTATTTTTACTGAAGAAGAATGAAGAATTTAATATTTCATTATTTTGGGAGAATTAAATAAAAAACATCCAGACTATTTGAGAATATTTTAGTGTGAGAATTATGATGATTCAAAAGGAATGTACTCTTTAATTGTTTTCAGTATTTGAGATGCAATTTTTTTTGAAGGATATATTTTTCCAATTTAAAAAAAGAATATCTTGATCATTTTTTTTGATATCTAATTTGAAAGATATAATTTTTTTTGTATTTAATGGAGGATTACATATCAAAATATGGTATATAGACAGAAGAAATTTTAAATGTATTTCATAAAATTAATGATAATTAAAGGTTTTATAAAAATGATAGATCCAATACATATATAAATAAATAAATTATAATCTAAACATAAAAAAGATGAAAATAAAAAGGATTGAATATATAGCTACCAATAAATGTTTCTATATTGAATATTTAATGTATTGATGAGAATGTATGAGATAGAAAAATAATGTAACATTCCAATTATTGATTATGTAATTCATCAAGGTGAGATTATATTATTTCTAAAAAAATTAAAGATCGCTATTTTAATACTCTCTCCACTAGGACTATTAGGTTTGATTATAACTTAGATTGTGGTGATACTCTAGTAATGCATTTCCTATTTTCAATCATAGGTGACGTATTACAAAAATTTTTCATAGTGTATTCTCCTTGATCAAAATGTGATGATGATATATCATCCCACACATCCATGGATTCCTCCTTGGAATTAATTTTCTATTCTATGACTCCCTTAAAGACTTTAAACATTCTTTTAAATCTCATTCTGGGTACCACCATTACGTTTACATAGGTTAATTATATCACAAGATACCATAACATCATGAAAACCTTATATTATAAATATTAATATTGAGGAATAATAATAAAATTTTGGTTATATTGGATATTTCTTAAAATATTCTTTTTAGGGGTCATGATGGAAGATTACTTTTCCCCAAGGGTCGCCTATGGTTTAGGACCCCTAGAGACATGTGCTCGACACATAATGAATTTTATGCTCATAAGACATGGAATTCCAAGATCATAAACTAGGAAAATCAAGGGTCATCATCAGAGGCTACCCGTACCAATCACATGCGACATATTGTTCTTATCACACTGGGAAACTTAGATACAACACCAACGGAATCCATAATTCATAAATAAATTCATCATATGCTTTTATCATAGAGTGATATTCATAGGATCGTCACTTATGTGAAAAAAAAGATCTAACTCATGTTGGATAAGATTATTATACTCACAAAATAATAAATCTCAATTCTGTCACATTATGTAAAAAACATAGGCTCTTTGCCTATGGAAAGGGAGCATATATATTATACGAAGAAAATAAATTTTTTGTTTTTGTCACATAAGGTATCGTATTCTCTTCACAAAAGGAACCCTAGGCTCATCATCTAGGGAATGATTTCTAATACATTAGGTTGCTATGTCATAGGATCATCACATAGGACATATTTGGATTATCACACAAGAGATTTATCTATATATTCTCATCATGTAATAGATGGATATAGGTTTAAAATCTAGTAGGGATATTTCAAAATATTCTTATCACATATGGGATGGTCATAGGGTATCATATAAAGACAACACTTTTGAGAGATAATCTAATAGGTCACATGTGATGGGCCTAGGACATAACCACCCAATTCTTTATAAATAGTTTCCTATGATCATCACCTAGGGTAGGATTTATAATATATTAGTTTGTTATGTCCAATGATTTATCACATATGACATCAATGTATTATCATGCAAGAGAGGTATCTATACATGATTGTCACGTGATAGAGGGTTGTAGGTTTAAATTCTAGTGAAGACATTTCCACATATTCTAATCAGATATGGGATGATCATAGGGTAATATATACTATTGGAAATACACATATTCTCATTATGTGTGGGAAGACATAGTCTATCATCAATGGGGATAGATCTGAAAATTCTCACCACATATGTGTTGGATTAGGGTAACTTCTGGAGAGTATTCCCTATATTTTAGAGTCTTTTTGAGAAATTTTAATTGTGGGGTGAGAGGATCGGTATACCTAAAAAATATGATCATTATTTTGAAATGACACCACCATAGGGGGGTATGAAAGGCTGGTGGTTGTAATATTGCACTTTGGAGAGTAATTAAATGCATCACACTATAATATAGAAATCCAAAACTATGAATTTCTAAGTGAATATATTACGGAATATGTCTAGACTATATAATGTAGTTTAACAGTCTAGAGTAAGTTTCATCGTATCATGAATTGATAAATGGCGTGGAATAACATGGGGATTATGTTTACAGATTCCTAGAATATAGGGTTCATCTCAAGTGCATCACATTAGGTATCTCATGTATGTTACATGGGTCATCCTGGGGTCGTAATAGTGTAATTCCTATAGGGTAATGTATAGTTTAGTGTCTTGCACTGGGGATTCAAGTTTTATAGAAAGAGAAATAGTGAGGGGTGGAGTGGGGTATAGTCATTAGTAATCCAAATGGTATAATTGATTATTTAGTGGAATAAGAAGTTTTCCATTGGTGAATCCATGATTAGGGGTTATACTAAATTAGAACCCAAAATATGTTTTGAAGATGGGAGAACTTGAGTGGGGATTGCAAAAATGATTTTATATATATACATAACATATGAAAATTTGGGATATATGTTTCTCAGACCTTTCTAGGTGGAAAGGGTCTAGGATTAAGGGTCCGGGTGCTTAAGAGAATATGATTAAAGGATTTCCCAGCCTATTGTTGGTGTACTATTCATAGACAATTATTTCATTGAATCCAACTACACATAAGGATTTTTGATGTTTTTTCATTGATTAGGATGTTATGGGTCTCATTATCAATCAAAATTAATAAAAAATTGTTCAGTTAATGGATGAATCAAATAGGGGTTCTCAGTATGTTCCTTAGAAAAATTTTGAGTTGTGTTATATTCTGAGTTGTGTGAGCATTGGGACTCTAGAACCAATGGAATTCATGGATATCCAGTGATAGGGTTTCATATAAGTTTTAAAATTTCAATACACATGGTTTTTCACGAGTGTTGGGCCAATAGCATAGATAGATTACAAAAGATGATCATGGTACAGGTTTCATAAATGATAGGTGCTTAAGGAAACATGTATTTACACGAGAATGATGTTTCTTGAGAGAACTATGTTCGTCATAGATTATTGTTCCATGAAATCATCTCAAACATATTCCTATGGATTAAAGCATTCATGTCTGGTAATTAATTCAAATTTCATAGATATGGGAATCCATGGTAGACTTTCACTGCATTAATTCCCTAAATATGGTTTTACAAGAGATAATATCATGTCCCTTTTACATTTATATATTTTTCCCCAAAATGGGGGAGTGAGTCATTATTTAAACCCTTAACCATGTGATGAATTGATTATTCATGTATGTCTTGCATGCTCACAAAAGATAAAAGTTATGTATCACACCACTGCTGATTTTGTGAGACTCCCCACAAACTAATGGGATGAGAAGTTTCGCAAATCATAATATTGGATTCACACAACATTGAGTTGTATGAAATTTCATAATTTTTTAACAATTTTCTTTATTGGACATGGTTTGGGTTCCAAGCATCAAAAGTAGTACCATTTTATTCTTATGTCTATTTTGGTTCCATATCTAGCCAAACGAAGTCTGAAAATTTGGATATACTAGTGTTTATTAGGTTACCCCAAATAAGGTCTTTTATAATAAAAAAAAATCCAAGAAGGCATATAAAATGGTTTTTTCTTTGGTTCCCTTTTTCCCTGTAATAAGTGCAGCACATGGATTTTATGGAATATCACATGGAACAATTTTTCACTATTCTATTTCCCACCCATGAAGTTTTTTTTGATTTGGATTAAATAGGATTGTTTTTTGAAGAAAGAAATAAATTCAATCACTTGGTCAAGTTAATGAAAAAAACAACTAAAACCTCTAATTTCACTTGAGTTGAGATCAATGTGAGAAAAATAAGATCATAAATGATCACCAAACTACCTGATAGTGTTAAACAGGGTTTGATGGGTTGGTTTCCAAATTCTATATTGAAACCCAAAGGAAACCATTTGTATATGGAATCATGCCAGTGAGCTTCCAAGAGATTGATTTTCCCTTGTTAAGGAATGGTATGAACAAATCATAACATCATGGTTGTTGGAACTCTACTTTGACAATGGGAAGGTGGGGAAATGTGAATTTTGACAATGAGAGTTTATACAAGTAGATGGGGGATAATGATATCTCATTCAATATGTGTGCCTCATATGGGGGTGGGAATTTTTAGCATATTTTATCAATATAGGGGCTTATGTTTAGAGAGGGTGAGGATTGTTCTTATCGGGTGTACACCCTGTATGGGAGGTAGGCCATTAGAGTGTTTTTACACCACTATAGGGGAGACCATTTGGAAATTAAATGGATACTGATCCAAATCGTGGAATACAATGTGTTTCTATGAATGATTGGGATTATTTTAAAAAAATTGATCAATCTTTGTGTCCCATCTACACTTGGCCTCCCGAACTGATTCGGAGCCCACTCTGGTGCTAGAACCCTAACAATACTTATGCCCTCTCCTCACTTGGATTCCATAAAATGATACCCTTATGTGCTGAATCATAACAAAAAAAATGAATCCCTTGGTTTTCTTGGATTTATCTTATCTATTTTTCTCGGTTCTTCTATCATCATTACATTATTTAATTTTTTATTTTCAAAATTTTCAAATTTTAATACAATTTAATTACCATATTTCAGGTAATATTCGTAAATTAAGATTTTATATAACATAATTAATAATTCTCAATAACTAGAATTATAATGACTTCCTATTTTAATATATTAATAATTTCGAATATTAAAAAATTTATACCAGTTAAAGCATTGTTGATTTTTATATATTTATTTATTTTCATTAATATCATGATTTATATATTATTTATATTCCAATATTTTATGAAATTTAATATTAAAAAATATGAATATGAAAATTTATTAATATATTTTTATGTATTTTATAATTACCTTAATATTGTTAATTTATTAAATGAATAATTCATCATAATTATCTTGATTTTGTTATTTATAATTTCATATATTTTATAAAATAATTTACCAATTAATTATATATAAAATTTTTAAAGGGAAATATATCATTTTTCTTAACTTTTATAAATATTTATAAAATTTCAATTAAATAATAATTTATTTTTAAAACTAATTGCTAATGTTAATTGAAAAAATAAATTTATCAAATGGTTTAACTTGTTTTCTCAATGATAAATTAATATTAATAATATTTTTAAGAATAAAACTAATTGATAACATATAATTATTAAAAAAAATATTTACTAAATATTCAATTTAAGAGTGTTAGAATAATTTATTTATTTATTATTCATCATGAACATGTTAAATTATAAAAATTATTTATCATTAAATTATTGTAACTTAATTTTATCCTAAAATGTTTATTTTGATTAAAAAATATCATCTCAGAAAATATTAAAACTCATCTTAGTTTGATTTAATCATAAATTAATATATTTTATTTAAAATTTATATAAAAATAAACTAATATTATAATTTGTTTAGGATTTAAAAACCCATTCCAATGTCATAGCCTTTACAATGATCCTTGAAAAATATGAAAATGATTTTATATGATTAATGGTATGCCATGAATTCCATGTCTTATACAAATGTTATTCTCTCATGGGTCATGATCATTGATTTAATTTTGATTCTTGTCTTTTGAACATCCAATATTCATTCAATGATTTATGATGTTGATCTTTGATATGCAGGGTATTATTTTCAAATGTTATGCTTATATTCCATACCCTTATGTTAATGTTATGCTTATTTATATCCCATTACTACACTTACTGGTCATCTGATGTCAAGATTTCTTATGTTTCCTTTCCCCAGTTTATGAAGATATATTCTATATATGACATGTCTAAGAATGGTTATAGAAATGAAGAATCTAGTAGGAAATGATGAATCTCACCTATGAAAAAAGGTATAAGTTTTCCTATTTACAAAGGCACTAAACATTTATGGTCCTTAGGTGTGTGTTTATGTAATGTAATTAATATTCATAAAAAATGATGTTATATCAATATATGTTAGTCATGGGCCCCAATAATTTATATCAAAGGATATGATAGTTAGCATTTAGAAACTAGGATGATAAAACCTTTTTGAGAACCCTATGGAAATGTATAAGGATATGTCAAATGATGAGTGAAAGTTTATGAAAATGTCAAGGAATTTTGGATAGGGATTTAGAGAGTGGTTTCCTAGAAATAAATTCCTTTTTGGATATTTCAAGTGGACGTAGCTCTAGCACATATGTATATAGGGGTAACATCCCAAAAAACATAGTATTGAGTTTTACTTGATTGGGAATAGGTTTATGATAGTGGGACTTGAAACACACCATGTTTGATACTCTTGGAGGACATGCTTCTGAAATTCAAAAACTCTTTATAAACCATCATTATGTATTTTAGTATAATATGGAAATGAATGTCCTAAAATAAACTTAAGGTGTCATATTTTTTTCAAGGTGACATAATTTAGACATCCAATAAGTAAAATTTAATGATTATGGGGTTCCCCACTATGATTAATATTTCTTGCACTATAGTTTTTTAGTTTTACTAAATGGATGGAACCTGAAGGAACTACATTAATGATGAATGCGATGGAAAATGAAATGACCGTCCTCCTAATAATTGAAATTTTTTGGGATATGGAATGGAAATCCTCACTAATATGGGCACAGAACATTATCAATCTATGATTTATGATGGACTTCCAAACAAGAAAAGGACAGAAAAATGTTCAATTGAGTACATAATGTGGCACCATTTTCCTACTATCAGTTGGATTTTTGATCAACTAGTTGTTGAATAATAGATCAATACCACTAAAAGGATACTTCATATTCTCTAGTGTTCAGAACATGATAAATATAATTTTGTTTTCTATTAGTTGGAATGTTAATTAGGGAAATGGTTAAATATTATCAAGACTATGAAATAAAAATATGATATTCAATCGAATTTGAGGTACACTTTGGGTATTATCATCCATCATAAAAGTAAGGTTGATTGATTATTTAGTGTCTAAAAAACAATTCTCTAAAGGGAGTTAACCATAAGAGACTTCAATAGTTGTGAAGATATTGTAATATGTTAAATCAAGGTGGAAATAATGGTTATATTTCTGTATCAATATCATGGTTTGTTAAATAAAATAAAAATGGTGTTCCATGTAAAATTTATGCACCATGGAGAAAAGAAGACAAGCTTTCCATTATTCTCAGTGTGAAGAAAAATCACGTATGATACTAACACAAAGAGACTAATATATGATTTCATTGTTGAAGGTAAGGTCTTTGAGATATCTATTGTTGATGTGATGGAAAGAATTTATATAATGATGTGAATATATAGAAATATGCCCAAAAATGCAACTCCCATATTTCACTGATTCATGTGTATAGATAATTGAAATTATGCTAATGAGTACCCAAACATGAGGATTAATGATGATTATTGATGTCGAAAACCACTTATTCCAATTGTTAATGGAATATATCATGTGATCACTATTTTTATGAGTTGTGTGATAATGATGTGGTGAAGGGTACACTTACAAACAACTCTATAATGGATAATGTATTGTTTGACTATGGATCTACCATTCCATTATATCTAAAGAAATTTATAAGGGTATCAAGAATCCACCCAAATTATTATATGTGTAATTATTATTGAAAACACCAAATGGTATGATCATATCATCTAAATTCTATTATTCCTCTCTGGTCGATGTTGGAGGGGACATGCTTCCTAATAAACTTTTCATTCATCCTTTGGTTGAATTTGATGTCATCTTTGGCATGGATTGGATTTATCATCATATATCCCATGTAATTTTTCAAAAAATGGATGTCATGTTTGATATTATAAACAAAAATATGATAATATATCATTGTGATGACAGTCATGAGCTTTTGATGGAGATTGCATTCATTGTATTGGAATTAGTTTCCATTCAGAAAGAATTTTTATCTCAAATGGATGGGAATAAACTCAACATAGATAATATTCCTATAGATCGGAAATTTATTCAAGTCCTTATAGAAGACTTTTTTAGACATCCACAAAATTTGTGAAGTCCGGTTATCAATAAAACATGTATATATTAACCCAACAATTTTGAAGACTCCCAATAAAATGTCCAATTCTGATTTACGGGAATTGAAGAAGTAACTCTTGGAAAACATTGAAATGGGATTTATTCATCCATGTGTTTAACATTTTTGTGAACCGATTTTTTAAAAAAATGATCGATCGATGAGCCTATGCATTGATTATATAGAACATAACAAGATCATGATCAAGTTCAAGAATCTTCTTCCTCATAATGTGGACTTGTTTGATAAAAAACACGGAGATAAATGATTTTTTAAGATTGAAAATTATTCGAGATATCATAAATTGTGGATTAATATGGACTATATGCTCAATAAAAAATTCAATGCACGGTATGGATGCTATAAATATATAGTGATTAAATTTGGTGGTACTAATTCCACTATTATGTTAATTTATTTAATGAATAGAGTCTTTAGAGGATACCCTGATCAATTTTTGGTAGTATTTATAGATAATATTATTATTTATTCAATTAATGTGGAGGATCATTAAGATCACATTATAATTTTACTAAAGACCATAAAGAATGAGAAATTATATGAAAAAAATTAAAAATTGCGGATTTTGGTTCCAAAATAATTCATTTTTGTGTCATATAATCCCAATAGAGGGTATATTAGTAGATCCATCAAATATGGAGGCTACTGAATGATGGCCTATACCAACCATGATGAATGAGATCTATAGTATTTTTAGTTTATCTAGATATTATCATCAGTTTCTGGAAACTTTATCATGAATATCTTATCCTCTAACCAAGATAACATTTAATGGATCCATGTTCCTATAGGAAGAGGAAAGAAAGGAAAATTTCACGGAACTGAAGAGATTGTTACCCATCACACCTGTTATTATATTATCCTATAGTGGATAAGGATTTTTAATATTTATTAGTTCTTCAAATAGGGTATTTGGATGTGTTCTTATATAGAATAACATTGTTATAGCTTATTCCTTATGAAAACTGATGATTCGTGAACAAAATTACTCAACACATTATTTGGTGTAAGCTCTGGCAATTTTATAACTAAATATATGGAGGCATTTTCTTTATGGAAAAAAATGTGATATAAATATCAATAATAAAATTTTATGATATATATTCACATAGAAGGGGTTTAATATGTTCCAATGAATATGTTTATAGTTGATTTAGGATTATATCATTTCAATACATTAGTGCCCTAGGAAAGTGAACAAGGTAGGTGATACATTGAGTCCAAATGATCAAGATAGCTTATCCATTGTGAGGATCATAAAAGATCCAATATTTCTATATTTAAGGTGGATGTATATGAAAATCTAGTTTATAGGGGAATAATATTATCTTTCTCAGTGGAATGTTCAACCATCGATCCAAGTTATGATTAAAGAGGCACAAAAGGAAATGTGGAGATGCAAAAGATAGTTGGAATGTTTCCTGATTTTCTCCTTGATCTTGATAAAATTACATGGTTTTGGAACCTTTTATCTATCCCATCCATTCCAGATATGAATGAGTTGATAGAGTAATCTCAATGTTCTTTATATTATATTTATCCTTTAAGTACCAATATGTGCATTGACATGAATGAATAATTCTAGTGGGATGGAATGGAGATATGTATCATACATTCTGTATCGTGGTGATTGGTATGTCATCATGTTATGGATAAAAGGATTATTTATAAGGGTATATTGCATCCATTACCCATACTAAAATGGAAATGGGAAAACATCAGCATGGAGTTTGAAAATGTACTCCCCAAAATGAGTAAAGGGAATAATGTTATATGGGTTGTATTCGATTACCTTACTGATTCAGTACACTTCATCCCCATCAGAGAAGACATCTCTATAGACTATCTTTCCATGATATATGTTAAGGAATTGGTAAGATTGTATGTAGTACCACATTCCATTATATCTGATCAGGATCACAGGTTTACCTCAATGTTCAAGAGAATTCTTCACTAATCCCATCATACATAATTGATTTTCGTCACTTCTTATCAACTATATAATGATGGTATATTTGAAAGACAAATTTAGTCCCTAAGGAATATGTTGAGATCTTATTCATTGTATTTAATAGGTTATTGGGATCAGCACCTTCCTATAGTTGAGTTTTCATAAAATAATATATTTCACTCAAGCATTCAGATAACTCCTTATGAATACATCTGTTTAAAGAAATGTAGGTATATAACATATTGTAATGGAGTTGGAAAATAATGATAAAGGAACATAAGATAACTGAATAAATCAAAGAGGAGGTAAGATCCATTATGTTCCATATCAAGGAAGATCATATTTAGAAGAAAATATATATTGATAATCTTTAACGTGGCCTAGAATTTGAAGTTGGTGAAATGTTTTTTCAATCAATTTATCCACGGAAGAAGTTTATGGGATTCATAAATAAATGGAAACTAATCATTATGTATATCGGTCCCCATGAAATTCTTGATCATATTGGGATAATATAGTATATATTTGAAATTACACTGAAGCTCTCTCAATTCTGTGATGTTTTCCATGTATCTCTATGGAGTAAGTAAATAGATGGACCTTATCTTGTACTAATCTCATAATTCATACTGATGGAGGAGGATATCTATTATGAGGAGCAACCAGTCAATATTCTACATGATAAAGAGAAAGTTATATGAAACAAGACCACTTACATGGTCAAATTTTTATGGTGAAATAATTAGTTTGAAGAATCTATTAGGGAACTTTAGGATATGATGAGAAAGAAGTATCTTAATTTTTTTGTTTCAGGGTGAGAAATTTCAAGGGTGAAAATCTTTTTAAGGGGTAGAATGTAACACCCCAAGAATTGATGAATTTTTGTTGAATTAATTAAATTTCATTGATAGATTTCATTACATGTAACACAAACTCAATATTGTGTTACATGTTAATTTTGGTCATCTTTCACTACACGCAATACTCGTTTATCTTTTGTGACACACAACACTGTGTTTTATCAAAATAGCCATATGTTTTTAATATTATTCAAATATAAACATTATAAATTAGCTGTTAGAAATTAAACAAATTATATTAATAACAACTATATTTATATTAATATTAATGTTTTTATGTAAAGGTAACATATTTATAATAAAATAAGTATTCTTTTGTAGTCATTATATTTTCAAAAATACTATTTTCTAAAAGAAATGAATTTCATTTACTTTTAGAATTATATTTAAATTAATTTTTAATACTATTAGAAATTTAATTTGCTAAAATAATTATTATTTTTCAATTCAAAATGATAAATTTATATTAGGTTGATTTTTTGAGATTTTTCTGATGACATTCATTTTTTATGAATACTGAAAAAATACTGATTGTTAACTGAAAATAACATTTTCAATTTATTAATTTATATTTTAAAATTATATTTTTAAATGGTTTAAAATAATTATTAGTTTTATCTTATAAAAATTAATCCAATATATATCATTTTAATTATTTTTTATTGAATTTATATACATATAAATATATATATATCAAACATTGGAACATTTTCTCTTTAAAAACCTACAATATCATCAAGTCTGTGGGATTAAATTAAAATTAATGTTTCCACTTATTTTTTAATAATTTATAGAAATTTATTCTATATTTTGAATAATTATAATTTCTAATTTCTAATAAGTTAAACTTACTTTTTTACGAAAATGAATAGGGAATGCAATAAAAATAAACCATAAGTTTTCCACTCACCACACTTAAGGTAAAAATAATCCATAAACTTTTATAAAAAGGATTTTCTGGGAATATTTTTAAAATTAAACCTATTAAGTTCGATGAATTTAGATGTATAAACCTTGTAACATATGACAAATATTTAGAGAATTCTATATTTCAAAAATTTACAAGTTTTCCACTCACCGCACTTATAAAAGGAAACCCCATCTCCTCACATAAAAACAACATCAAAAAACATCTTTTTAGACATTAACTACAAAAATCACTTCTCAAAACCCTCCCCTCATCATAGAATCATTATTTTGAAAAAAAATCCATACAAGGAATGATATTAGTGAAAAGCTAAAGAGGATACCTAAAGAATATGTAACAGTCATCAACGACCATTTTTGATTTATATATTCTTAAACCCCCATTAATTTCTGTATATCATAATTATATAAAAACATCAATATCTTAAATATATTCATATTTACATTATGTTAAGGCTAATACCGAAAACCACATTCACATCCATCAAATGAGTTATGAAATCATCATTAGAGTGTAGGGAAGAATGTCTCCTCACGAACTGAATTCTTTTATGTTTTCTGTTACCAACTATCATGGTTGTAAATAATGATTTAAATTATTTTTATATATGAAATATATGATATTTCAGATTTTATAATGATTCTAGATTTATAATTTCACCCATATCATCACACATTCCATTTTTTTGGGAAATTGATAACATCCTTCATTTATATAATAAACTATCGCCTCATAAAGTGATGTGATTCATTTATAATTTTCATTGAATGTAATATGGACGTATTTAACTAAATTTTTTGATATATATGTTGTCAATAATATTCTATAATTTTAATTTATTTCATATGTGTTCTCTTATTTAAATTCGACAAAACATTGAAAACCACATTCATGTGTGTGTACGATCTATCATCTCCATACACAATGTATTCAATTTTCTATTTATAAATTTTTTAGATTATTAAAAAATAAATATATAATAAATATATATGGTATTTATTTCGTGGTTATATTTATAAATATTTTGAAATAATTATTAAATTAATATAATAAAAAATATTACAAATCAAAACTTTTGTGAAAAACAAAGAGGCTATTGACAAAAAGATAAATTTAACAATTAAATTTTAATAATCATTAAATATAAATTCTTAAGAAAATAAAATAAGGTATAATATATTTATGTTTATGGTTTTTAAAAATATTTAAAAAAATTATTTTTATTATACAGGAGGATCAATAAGTCTGAAAAAGGACAAGAGTTAAGCTAAGGTAATTTTGTCACAATTTTACATCTTTGAGACATATAATATGTTATGCACATATAATCCATTAAATGCTGTGTATACAGCCACTTTGACCCATAATATCATGAATTCTTATATCCTAAAGATATTGAAATCTCCATTTTGGGTTGTTACATCATGGGTCATATGATTCAAATTTACCTAAATATTAATTATTTTACATTATAATCACATTGTCTCTCAAGAATATTTATGATTAAGTCTCCAATGTTGATATATCATGATCTAGATCCCAATAATTCTCAGGAATTTTCCTCTCTTATCGGTATTAATGAACTATTCATGTAATCAGGACATTTTTCACTCTTTGGTACTTATGATAGTTAATAAAATTCATTTAATAAAATACAACTATATTTCAATCATTATTCACAAATCGGGTTTCTTCCAAAATCGTGTTTTCTATAAAAAAAATTAATATTTTTATTGTTCTATCATAATTTTTAAAAGATATTTTAACCATGTATTAATTTAAAAAAAATTAAAGGAATCTTCATGTTGTTTTTGAAATCGATTCCCATTTAGATTTTATTAAAATGTGAAGGGAATCATATTTCAATGTGTGTGGGATGAAACAAATTCTCCACCACCATGATTGGTAATTGTTTTGAAGACTCCTTTTTATGTTTTAAAAATTAATTCCAAATAAAAGTATTTTAATTTTTTTTCATTTCTAAAAAAATCAACAGTGTAAATGATATTTTTCTTAAAAAATGTTTTATATGATCAAAATAATTTTCCATATAATATGAAATCTATTATTGTTACCTATTCCTTAGTGGGGATATTATCCAAGAATTCCATTAATATTATTTCTCCAAATGGTTTATGTTTTGATAAAATCATGTTTATGAAAACTGTTTCTATTATATGGGTTATACCAAGATAAAATGTTTGTGAAATTCTCTTATTTTCTTAGGATACTCTATGGTGAAATTATTTTGTAACCTATCACATTTACAATGAAAATGATATGTTTAAATGATTAAGAAACCCATTTCAATTTTAGTTAATATATGATGAATTATTATCTTATGGAATAGATAAATATGGTTTTCATTATGAGATGAGTGGGACCTATATCTCCATGAAATGCATTGGGTAAGGATTATTATCTAATTTGATAGACAGGATTGGAATGAGGAGTGAACTCAGTTTTTATGTAACTTTTTCCACTATAATGGTCTTGGGAGTGAACCTTAACATCTAGGATGGTTTTAGGATTAAACACATTCCAATATAATATCCTTGGAAATAAGCTTTAGTAAATGTGAAAATTATTTTCTATGATTATAAATATGCTAAAAATTCAAGGCCTTATGCTATTGTTATTTACTCACGGTTCATGATATTTCATTTCCTTATGATTAATCTCTTATGAGCAACCAATATTTTTCACATGATTCAAGATTGTGATATATGATATTTAGTGTAATATTTATAAATGTTATTATCATGTTTCCATACCCTTATGTTCATGTTACGCATATATATATTTCTTGTTTACACTTACTGCGCATCTGATCTCACCCACTATTATGATTCCTTTCCCTAGGTTATGTATATATTTATTATACATGATTTTTTTATTAAGGGTTATAGATGTGAATAATATAGTGTGAGATACTATAGCTCACTCATGGACTAGTGTTTATGTTTCCAATATTCAAAAATTTCTGAACTATTATGGTCCTAAGGAATTTTTTTATGTAATGTAATGAATGTTAATAAATAATTATGTAATATCTTTGAATTCTAAGCCTGATTTTCTATAATCCATTGGAGGAAAACATTTTCATAAGATCATATAATAAAATAGTTCTAAAAAGTGTTTCATAATCATAATCATATAAACCATCGGTCAAGCCTACATAAAAATACATTCATCACATGTTTGGCTTGTGTTAACCTCTTTTTTACCTTCACTGAGTGTGGGATAACCTCTAATATAACATTTTTAGGAATCAGATAACCCCCTTATACCATTTATTATCATTAAAAACTAATATTTACCTCATGAATTGGAAAGATATTGTAGAGTCCCACATCACATATTTATAGACCATTCACATGTATACCACAACATCATGAAGATATTTATCATTTAATCCTATCGTAGCTATTAAAAATTAAAAGTTGTTTCACCAATATTTCATCGTTAAAATCATAAACCATCCATAAAAAATTAATTATGGTATCATAGGATTATTTCCCAAATGAATCATAAGTAACATCAATGGATGTTATCATAAATGACATGTGAATTATAAGGTTCTAGGGAATATTTCTTGAGGAAAATAACTTTTTCATTTTGAAATAATTTATTTAAATTAGATAAATTTCTCAAATATTTGAAAAAATTCATTGATAAAATACATGGTAATTGTAATGTAATATTTAAATGAAAGAGTAGTCATGTCGGTGGGAATAGCCATTCCTGTGGTGTGTGTTAAAAAATGATCATGTTTACACCTTTGTTAAAAGGATCCACATTCGGAAAATGATAAGAAGATTCATTTGAAAACTTTTTATAGAAATTAAAACATGGGTAAAAATGAACTTCACTAATGATAGTATAATATTAAAAACATTTTTCATAATTTTTATAGAAAATATGAACATTGATGAAACAATTCGTGATCGAATAGAAAAAATTTTTGTTTTTTTCTTAATTTTTTTTTCAAATATTGGAGTAATTATGGAAATGAAAATGAAAGGAAAATGTTTTATTTCTATATATAACTCTTGATAAAGGAAATGCATTTTATTTTTGAGAGATAGATCATATAATTTCTTCATCATTAATTTAAGCGTAAAAATAATGATAATGATGAGATTTCCACATAAAACCTAAAGCTTATGTTTGAATTTCATCAAAAAAACTCCAAACTCCTTTATACTAAATTTAAATTCATTTTAATTATATTATAATAATGTATTTATGTTATAATAACAGTCATGGTTTACTGATAACTTCTTATTTTCAATTCAATAACAATACTTTTTTAAAACATCTCTTTCGGGAAATAACTGTTTCATTTTTCAATTCCCTTTTTATTCTAATTTTATGATACCTTGAAACACCATAAAATTTTATATCAATTTTTTTAAATATATAACATGAATTATTTGATAGCTTTTCTACAACACAACACGGTGCCTATATAAACCACGATATAGTGAAATAATGTAACCTATAAATTTAATTTTTTGGTATGAATACCAATAAGAATATTTTTAATGTGTCAATATTTTAATTAATGATGATGTATTGATTGACTCATAATAAATATTTATTCAATTTTTCAGTATTCCCTTTGATAAATCAAAAATATTTTTTCATTAAAAATTGTTTTTATCCCATTTTTTTACAGAAATTATAATTAATTTCATAATTTTTTTATGAAAATTATTAAATTAATTTCATTTTTAAAATTGTCATGTCATGGGTAACATGGGGTTTATTTTAAGTATTTTTCAAAAAATATTTATTTTCACTGAATAATGAAATATTCAAAATTTAATATAAATTATCATTTCTTTTATAGAAAAATATTTATTATGTTTTTTATATAATATAAAATTATCCTTAGAAAGAATTAATTATTAAAAATAAAATAAATTATATATTAATCATCATTATACTTTATTTTTGTATATGTGTATTGTTGTGATTAACAATCATTTTTTAGAAACAGTTTTTATGGGAACAATGTATTTTTGTTTTAATAAATTTATTTATTAACTATTTATTAATTTAGTTAATATAATTTATATTGTATATATTTAATATAATTTTTTAACATTCATTTTATGGTTTTAAAAGGAATGAAATGGAGGTGAATTAATTTTACAATTAAAAATTCATTTCTTCTAAAATTTGTTTACATTGTAATTTGAAAGCATGATTAAAATTAAATTCTTCCACATATAAAAATTAAATCTAGTAAAATGGTGTCCATATTTTTAATAAAAATGATTAACTTTATTTAATATATTCAAATTCATTTTTTAGTGAATTGTAAAAATAATAAAATTTTGTTACCATGGTTAAGGATGAAATGGGTTTACCAGGGGTTAATCCATGAGATATGGGTAGGATTTCTGCCCATACCTATAAAAATTTTATTTGATGTTGTTATTTAAATCTAATATTATATATACTTATAATATCAAAAATTTGGAGCTACTTTCCCCTAATAGTGAATTTTAATTATTGAAATATTTTAAGAAATTTTGTGTGTGTTACTCCCTTCACATATAATAGGAAATAACATATCCTCTCTTATTTGAGAAATTTCGTCAATATATATGTTCCTTATTTGTACAAATAGATTCTTGATCACCTAGGTTTGGTTATGATAAATCATTTTTCCCTTTCTTGTGAATAATATATGGAAAATACTTATTGATAAATATATTATTAAATTCTTCGTAAGTCATGGAATCAATTTCCTCTTCATTCTACATATTATTGATAAGAATCCACCTTTTATCTGCATATCATTCCAAATGATGTACTGTTAGGATAAAATTTCAATGTCCAAACACTAGATAATAGAAAATATATTTTTAGTGGCACTTACCCATTTATCATATATTAGTATAACATAGGAATTATAAAAGGAAGGTGGATGTTTTCCCGTAGTCAACTCAATATAGATCCATTCATTCCTTTGGCCATTTGTAAAATCAACATAATTCATGTTATTGTTCATGGATTGAGATATTTAGGTGAGTATATCTAAATCCTTTTTCTTTATCACTCTTATTTAATTTTCATTCTCAAGAATATGGTAGTTTCATTACCCATCACATTAAATGTTAAAACAATTCCTCCTAGGTCCAAACATTGATTAAGGCCATATATCAGTGTCATAAAAACAAAAATCAAAGTGGTTAATCATGTAATCCTGAAAAATAATTCAAAATATATCTGAATTATGAAACCATATTTTAAATCTATGACACCTTTGTTTTAACATAAATCATTCATGATCATAATTTATTCAAATCAATTATTATGGTTCATAATGAAAATTGTTATTAACCCAAGAATATGCCTCGAGAGTGTCTATCCAGGTGTTAATTATTAACCCACTCATCAAGGACCAATAAGGTTCAATTTAATATCTAATCAACCACTTTTATAGTTTTTTACACATTCTTCATCTATTCCACAAAAGTATCAACTTATTAGTATCCATACTGATAAAAAAAATTAATAAAACCATAAAATTTTTACTTTACCAAATCTTCAGGATGTTATCCAATAAATATAATTATTACCATTTTATTAAATGAGGGTCTCTGATACAAATTTCTATTTATTAATTCAACCCTACTCTGATACCAACTATGGTGATCCAACATTTCATAAATACATATTACATCAATAAATAAATATTCAATAAATATTATAATAAAACAATCCATAAAACCCAAAAAAAATAAATTATTTGAATTCTATATACATAATCCCCTCATTTAATTAAACATAATAAATATATCCCAAAAATACGTTCTCCTATAGTTCAATTTTAGATATTCCCAAAATAAAAAATTTCTTCATATCCAAAGGAAAGGATGCAAAAGGGGGATTTGAGATGCTCAGTATTGATACACATAAATGATATCAATCAATTAATATAAGTGATTATAAGATAAAAATTTGGGTATGAAAACATGATCATAATTTAAAATAATCATACCTAATCATTCAAAGATCATTATTCATAAGTCATTTCATAAGTATTTTTCATAGAAAAAGGAATATTTAATAAGATTATGGAATAATAAATAATAAATCCGGATCCATAAGATTATATTATAAGTATAATTAATATATTAATGGAATACACACAAGAATTTAAAATAATTTCTATATTCAAGGATCACTACCCAGGCTATAATAATGGATTTATTTCTATATTTATTAAATAATTTCCATAGTTGTGGTTCATTCCCATTACATCATTGGGGACAAAGTCATAAACTAAAATAGGTTCACTCTTCATTCTTATCCTTATTATCTCTTGAGATATCCATCATTATCCATTGAATTTGAGGAATATAAAATTTTGTCCCCACCCATCACATAATAAAAATCATATATATGTGTGCTATAAGATCATGAAACATTCATTATATCACAATAAAATGACTAAAAGAATGATATGAGTTCTATAAAAATTTCATCATTTCATCACAGCTTAACATATGGAAGAAAAACATGTTTAGTAAATGTTTCATCGTAACTTAATTAACATGTGGGGATGTGATGAGTTTTATAAAATTATCCTAAAATCATTATCATCATGATCCATAAAAATAAAATTTGGATGGTTTCATAAGATCATATCCCTTTCGAAGCATTATTATCCTGAAAGTATGTTTACATAGATGAAAAAATCCTTTAAAAGATCATTTTTTTCATTTCATTGAAAACATGAGAAATGAATGATTATCTTGAAAATTTTTTTAATAAAAATATCTATAATATTGATAAAATAATATTATATAAAAATAACCATTTAAAATATATAGAAATATTCAAATAAAATTATGTCTATAAATATGGGAAAATCATTCCATGTCACATGCATTAAAAGAAAAAATCTATTTCACACCATTGTAAAAAGTTAAAATCAACGTCTTCAGAAAAAATTAGAAAGATTATTCTTTAATCCTTTTAAAATAAATAGATAGATAGTTAAAATGATTTTTTAAACATTTCATCTTTAGTTAAGGACTTTTGTTAAACAGTTGTTAAGAGTATGGACAAAGAAGAAATGTTTCAGCGACCCAAAAGTAAATAAGGTTATCTTTTATATAAAAATATTATCAAGATAATTTAATTTTCCAAAGAGAGAAAAATGGTAAAAAAACATGAAAAACTCAGAAACAAACATATTATAATAAAATTTATTTTTATAAAAGTATAAGATCCATATAATTCTTTTTAATGTAAATTTATCATAGAAAATCATAAAAAGAAATGAGATTGTAACATAAACCACATACCTCAAGTTATGTCTTAATTAATAAGAATTAAAATATCATGTATAAGAAATACATATATATATATATATTATGAATATATTATATATTCATATTCATATATAAATTATTGTATATCAATCTGTAACATTCCGGTTCCGGATGCCTCCCAGAGGCGCCCCGTAGTCGGTTGGTCATATGACCTCAAGCACATTTTCCCTAATGCCAGAGGATTCTGAATAGTAGTGAGGGACTTGGGTGTGATATTGGGGAAATTATGGCCTCATTGGCATAGTAATATAGCGGAAGACAAATAGATAAAAATATAGGAAGCATTAACCATATCAAGCAACAAGAAAGAATGGAAGACTGAAGAAATAAATAGCTGGAGCACATATATAAAAATGATTCATGATACATGTGTCTAGAAAAGCTCCCAAGCATGTCACAATGTAGAAAATATTTTACTAAACCAAAGTACATGAAAAATAGTAAACAACTCCATAGCCTTTCAAGAAAATGCTTGATCACATGCTCTCCAGCACTAAGCAGTCAAGTTCTAACATTAGAAGGGTGCTTTCCCTTATCTATACCTGCAACAATATAATTTTATTGGGCCCAAAAGCATGGCCCAAAGAGGGTGTGAGACTAAATACAGTAGGAAACCACCATGATACATGTGCCTAACATTCAGTGAATATATATGGTAGGAAATAAGCAAAAGAATCAGTAAACAAAGAAGTACACAACATTAAACATTCCTACAGTTCAAAGCATTCAATTCCACAGAGCAAATAAACAAATGACTACAAAAAGGTAACCCTCAGGGATGTACTCATATATTATCCCATCTGGTCCAACCTTGCTACCAAAAACAACCTTTTGGGATGTAAAAATACTCTAAACCCTATGGTTTAGCTTTTTTAAAGGCTCTCTGAGGAATCACTCAATGTCATTTCCCCTTATAGCCAAGTATGAATGAAGATTCTCTGAGGAAGCACTCACCATCAATTCCCCCTATAGTCTTTTAATGAAAACTACATGCACTCTGAGGATGCACTCGATGTCAATTCCCATTATAGCCAAGTATGAATGAAGACACTCTAAGAAAGAACTCACCATCAATTCCCCCTTATAGTCTCAGAATGTGATTAAAATAACGGACACTCTTCGGAAGCCCTTATATCTATTCTCCCTATGGTCCACTAAAACAGGTTCTCATGGCCCTATATAAGTCAAAAAGGCTTAGAAATGTATATCGGCCAATGTAAACCTCAGGAACTACTTGGCTAACAATATATAGAATAATAGCATGAGAGATAAGCAAAATCACTCAATCCTACAATACTATGACTTGAAAGAAAATAGCAGCCTAATAGAAAAACTATACCAAACAGTCAAAGAAAATATGCATGGGTAAACACTTCCCAAGAATAGAAATTAAACCTATTCTCAATCAGTTAACTTCTACTCAAGCATACAAGAATAGAAGACAATTAGGGGGGATAAAAACGAAATTATGCAATACCCCGTTCAAGGGTACTAGAAATGTTTCACATATTACTCAAATACTTTCATATGAATGGCACATACCACCTACCTTGGTGTTGGAGTATTTATATACATGAAACACAAGACTTGATTCACCCATGAACACCATAGATCTACATTAACGATAGAACGTTCAACGGATGATATCTTGAGAAAGAGTAGGAATTAGTAAATGAAGCTCAAGAAGAAGGAAGAGCTTATCGAGGTGATACTAACTCTATAAGTGACGATCGATTCTGAAACCAGATACTCTCTCAGGGTATCAAATAAGAATCGCGGACGTATAAGTTCTTTTAGATGAACCGGGCCTAAAATTAGGTCTTTTTGGAGATTAGACGTGGCCCTGATACGTTTAATGAAAAAAAGAAAATACATAGTGTGTACTTTAGAGGTACATAGCATGTACTTTAGAAGTACTCATCATTTACTTTCCTTTTTCATACTCCACTTTAGGTGGCATCCAGGTGACCACATCGTCGTGTGCACGGCCGCTACAAGAACAAAATATGACTACCCGTGGTAACCGAGTACACGGTGTGTACTCATAAAGTACACGGCGTGTACATTAAAAATATTCAGAAACTCCTCTTTTTCATAAAAATGTCCAGAAAAGGAAAACTTACCTGAAAAGAAGATCTGATTTCTAACAAATTCCCTCATAATATTTAATTATCCTTTTTCAGTAACTTCTTCATTAATAATAATATTTTGGTGAAAACATATTTGTTTTCAATGAATTTTTTGGTTCAATGGTTTGGCTACTTTCACATTGGTCATGGTATTATCTTCTATAAACAATTATTCAGTATAACATTATCATATTTATTCATCATATAAACATTTATAATTATTTATATAAATTTTTGATGAATAATTAGTCACATCGTTGCATGGAGGTGGTGGTCCACATGAAATCATGAGTGATGTTTTTTCATTCTAATGAATGGATATGTAGGAAGTTAAATAAGATATAGTGATTTTAAACTGAAAATTATTTCATTAATATTATATATTAATGTTTAATCAATTTTAATAACCTACCATGAATGATTGTGATGAATAATGAATCATATCACTACGTAGAGGAAGTTGTCCAAGCATATGCACAAGCAATACTTTTATTTTTCATTTAAATGAAAGGATATGAAAAATTGTTGAAACATCATTATAAAAACAATTTATTATATTCAATATACTGAATTAAGTATATTACAATCATTACCCTATATTAATAGGTGGTATTAGAATAAATAACATTGAATGTACACAGTTATGTGCCAAACCTCTTCATTGAGAAACCCCCTTTGGATAACACCTTATGCAATGAACGGTTATTATTATGATCAAACAAATACCTGTATAGTGTGGGTATAGATGATGTAAAGGTATTATTATAGGTATTGGAAAAATAAGAAGGACCGTGTTGTGTGAGGAAGATAGAAGTGGTGGTATCATTTTGTAATGGTGGGGGAGGATACACTTTCAAATTTTCAAAAACATAACATATAATAATTTATTACTCAAGTAAATTTGCTTAAAAATTCATGTAATGGAATATAGGTAGGATAATTTTAAAATCATTTCATCCACTAAAATTAAAAATGGGGTTTTATGATATAGTAACCTTATCGCTTAGGTTACCAGATGGTAAACGCTTTTAAAACCTAATTATAGTAATAGAATTTTACTATTTTTATATTCCTCATGATCAGAAATTAAGTTGATATTTATAAATAATGTCAATTATCATAATTAAAAATATTAGGTCAAATTTAAATGATTAAATTTATATAACTAGTATAACTTCATTTTAAAATAAGTGTAAATACCTCCACAAAACTGTTTTCAGGAAAAATCAATATTTATGAATACAACGTAGTGTGCCTTAACTTATTTATATGTAAAAATTATTAGATTAATGATAAAATATTTTATTTATTATATTATAAAAAATTATATTAAAATGATTCTTCAATAGTGATTAATTTAAATTATAAATATAAAAACTAATTATGCACATAAAATAGCCTTTAAGAAAAATATTTCCTTTTTAAGATCAAATGATTTTATTTTAATTTCAATCCAATTAAAAATAATGAATAAATTTCATATATATTTAAATAAATTTTTTTTATAATTTAGTTAATCCTATTCATACCTTCCAATCCATCTTCCAAATGATAACAGTCACATTAAATAATAATATTTTAATAATATATCATGGTTTGTTTAAAGATAGTGTTGCGTGAAAAGAAAGATATCATACAAATTAAATTTATTTAAATGGAAATATATCATAAAATATCAGGGTTTACACATGATTGGTGCTTAATACTTATATTAATTGATGGGTAGACAAGATTAAGGGACCTACCATCTCCAAGGAATATGGATGAAATATAAAACAATATATTGTCCCCTACCTCCAATATGCACATGTGGAGACACCTCTTTAATGAAATGAAATAGAACATTACGTAATATGCAATAGAATAACTTGAACAAATGGTAATATAAATTAATCAATGTGTTGATCCATATTAACTGTGAAAAATTCATCCTTTTGAAAATGTTGTTAATGGTACAAAATGTGTATGGAGATTCCAAGCTAGATCATCTAAAAACATTATAAGTATTTGAATGCTTCCCTTAGATTCTTCTATAGACATGCAACATGTTATTTAGTGGGAATTTATGGGATACAGAAATTTTGTGATGTATCTTATAATAACACAACTGGTAATAAATCGATTACTAAGCTTTATCATAGGCTTTTATTAACCTTCTCTTAATCTGGCGGATAGTCCTTCTCTTGGTCTCCACACACACCTATATGAGACTATCATGATGTTGTGGGAAGAAATGGTAAATTCATACTCTACTGCTATTATTTGAACCAAAAACCCCATCATCTAATAAATACATCCTTGGTAGAAGAACGAATCATATGACTTGATGTGATATTCATCACTAAATCCATATAGCATGGAGATTATGTGACCTATTTTTGCAGATGGAGATCATCAAGTGATCATGGATCAAATAAATGATTCTATATATCAAAGGGAGCTAATCCTAGAAATATTTTCCCCCCTAATTCTACTGTAGATTTGAAGAAAATATAGGATAATGAAGATTAGGGAAGCTACATCGAATG
Source organism: Viscum album (assembly GCA_963277665.1). NCBI lineage: Eukaryota > Viridiplantae > Streptophyta > Magnoliopsida > Santalales > Viscaceae > Viscum > Viscum album. The sequence goes on from OY728137.1 coordinate 1,024,909,563, forward strand.
TCTATGGTTGTCCTCCATCAAGTATAGTGGTTAAAACCCACTATAGAGTTTCCCCAATCAATTATCATATTAACACTATTAGTAGATCCCCTCGTGGATCTCTTTTGATCATCCTTAGGGAACTAACCCACTAGCACAAGAGGTGGTATAGGGTTAAGTGCGTCTATGTTTCCTCTAATATTTCCAAACCACGGGATTCTAATAGTTTGTAATGGATATTACTTATTTTCTATTATAGATGGGGGAATAAACCTATCATCTGAGGTTGTCAATTCAAAAAATTTAGGTGAAAAAGATCCCAATATACCTCCACATATACAACTATATGTAGGATATCCTAGCATGTTTGGATTGGTTTGGAATGGGGAAGGACTCTATGTTGATTGGAGTAATTTATTGGTGGACCTTCGCGGTGTGGTCCATCTTCATGGGGAAGTCCTCCATAATGGATGTCTACTAGGGGGAATGGTCCATTTTATATGTTGGAGTGGCATTTTGTGAGGTAGGATTTATGGAATTGTATCTCTATCTAGTGGTAAATATGATAGGGGTCTACCTGGGGGAGTGGTCCATTTTATATGTTGGAGTGGCATTTTGTGAGGTAGGATATATGAACTTAAATCAATGTCGGAATTTTTCTTCCCTAACTGGAGTATCCAATATAAGGATAGATTCAACTTATCAGCCATAGGTTGATAAACCCCATACATGTAGCATAAATAGGTGGTGGGAACCCACCTTGTCCACTCTAGGGTAGTAGTTATAGTTGTCATAGTTTGATCATCCTCTACCTCCTCTGCATGAGAGAAAACACTATCTAATAGTTTTGGGGGGAATCTCATACAGTAGATAACATTAATAATGGGGGTATTTCACTAAATATTATCTCTATTACTGGTGACGTCAAATTTGAACCATAACTTATAGGTCTTTACGAGCTATTTCCTATGTGGGTGTGGCTCGCTCTAGAACATATCAATCAAAAAGTGAATTAACAACCCTATATTTCTCAATTTTAGATGGTGATATGAGGTAAGGGTTCCCTAGAGCCATGGGACATCTGGTTTTCATATCTTGAGCATAGGTGTGTGGGATTGTATCTTGTGAAGTCCTTATTCCCCCATACTAGGTGGTTCCATTTGTTATAGTATCTTGAGGAAAATGATAAGTCGTTAGTGTTTTGTAAGAGAATATAAATCAAACTATTAATACATGTTTTATTATAGTTATTATGAACATTCCCAACATTGGTGATGTTTAAATATAGTGAAGTCTAAAATTACTCATCATATCATTATCAAATAAAAATGGAATTTTCATCAGGTTCACCATTATATTTTAGGACACTTTCCCCCATTAATGCCACGTCGGATTGTACATTGGACTGTTTTGATCCTCTAGTCCTTGATTCCCACTTTCATATAGCATGGGACATGTCACCACCAAAGTAAATGGTTTGATATCCTTGATAAAAAATGATCAGATTTCATCCAATACTTCTATTCATTCCTCCATGGAGTTCATTTCTTAGTGTGGGTCTCCAATACAAATTTCAAACATGCACGTGAATCTAGTTTCTTATGCAATCTTCAAATCGAAACTAGTTAATAACATCACACGATACCATATAAAAGTTAAATCATTACGTTGGAGGGGATGAGTCATTAGGATTTGTCAAAAATTGGTTGTTATGTTCTGAATTGGAAAATATATTTCAGTATGGGCCTTGAGGACATCATATGTTTGTCACATAAGGAATATTAGGTTTAGAACTTGATAAATAATGTACTCACCATAAAAGGTAACTTATTTTTATCACATAATTAATATTGGTCTCATTTCCTTGAGAAAAGGTTAATTTTTACTATAGTATACTCATGATCATCACATGTGGATTCCAGTACTCATCACATATGGGTTCCAAGGCTCATCACATAAGGAATCTTGGGGTCATCATAAGAGGCATGTTGTTCTTATTTCATAGGGTAACGATCATTGGCTATCCCCATAAAGAGAAAATGAGGATATACTATTTTAATAACATAGGATTTTAAGATATTTTAAATAAGGAATCTCATGATCATCACATGAGGTAAATAATTTGGCTTGTCACCTATAAAAATTGGGGAGAGATCCAATTCTAATCACATATGATTCATATGGTTATCTTGTAATGTATCTTACGTTTTTTCACCAAAGACGGCCTAGTCTTGTCATCCTAGGTTGGGATTCTCATTCATTAGTGGTTATGTCCTTGTTTGAACACATATGACATCATGGGATCATCTTGTAAGTGATGGATCTATATAATCTCTTCATGTAACGGAGGGTTATAGGATTTATTTGAGGTGGGGAAACATCCACATGTTCTCTCCATCAATGGGTTTGTCATAGGCTAACATCCAACAGGGATGAATCCATACACACTAATCATAAATGGGAGAGCATGTGCTAACATCCAATGTGGATGAATTCATATATTCTCTTCACATACGGTAAGGGACATGATAACATCATGTGGTGATGTTGTAACATTTAGATTAATGTGGAGACTTATTGAATGATGGGTGATAGGTCTGGTATAATCCATAAAAATGATCAAACATCAAGGTTACCACCTCCCAATGTAGGGTAAATGGAATGGTTTTGATATCATGATTAAACCTAAAAGATAGATCCTATATATCCAAAAAATAATAAATGAATCAAAACCAATTTACATTAAGATGAAAATTTTATGTTCATGTGTTAGGATTGTGCCATGTGTTTTAACATCACGTAGTATGGTCTCTTGCATGAAGAAAAGACATAATGGTAAGGGATGGCATGTGGATTATGATTTATGATTCCTAGAAGATGTGGGATATCTAATTCTCATAACATGATGTATTTGATGCTCATTAAATAGGGAATCCTAGGAACATCACATAAGTCATCAATAGATGTCACACAAGGTTAGATGAAGTGTAGTGTCTTGCACTAAGGATGTCCAAGTTGTACAAGGGAAAATAGAGAGGGGTAGGGTGGGGATTACATAATAAAATCTATATGGGATAAATTATCAATGGGTTGATTAGCTCAATATCCATTAATGATTCTATGACATGGTATTATGACTAATAGGATTTTTAACATGCAACATAAAATTCGGGAATCCATGAATGGAGATTACACACAAGGTTTTTTTGTTGGTAAGTGCTTGTGTGAAATTGGAATTCATGTCTCCTCACTCTTTATTGGTGACAAGGGTCTTAGAGTGGGGGTATCTATGATTATGGGAAAAATGTAGGGACCTTCCAATATCATGATTAGTGTAAATAGATTGGGGATAAAAGTCCATAAATCTTGTTTTCTATATCAATTTGGAATTACTGATACCAAATTGGGTTATTTATTGTCTCATGTTCACTCAACATTACCCTACAATTTTTTTTTTGAAATGATGAGTCAAATGAGGGTTCTCAATATGGGGTTCACTCAAATTTAGATTTGGGTAATGTTTACTGTTAAATAATCCTTTTGATTATAGCACATATATTTTTAATGGATGACCAAGTTAAGGATTTTTTATAACTCTATACATTGAATTAGACATGTATTTTTCAGAGTCATCATTATCAAGTCTTGTAAATTTCCATAGACATCCATGGGAAGTGTGTTGTGAAATAAGGGTGTTGTGAAGGACATGGATTTTATCAAGAATGAAGTCACTGGTGCAAACTGTGTTCCTGATGGAAGAAAGTTTCATTAAATCATCTCAAACGTAAGCTAATTCATCGAGGGACTCATGTTTCTATTCCTTTTAATTAATTTTTTTTCATGTGGTGTATTTTGATGGGAATCAATAAATATATCCAATCATCATAATAGGTTATGATTCTTTAATATCTAAATGTGTTAAATATAAATGCATATGAATTTGGTAAAATTTGTTCACATAGATTCCCCCATCCTCTCTCAATGTTCCTACATGATACACTGTGATTATTGATTATACTACGTAAAATTATAAGATGGTTACATATCCCTTGAGAAATCATAATAATAGATTTATAACAGTAATCATTAATTTCTCCCTGGTCCATGATAATAATGTCTTTTAATTACATTTGTATTATATCATAAAATATTGGGAGATATTCAATTATTCCTTCTGTAGGACATTATAAAAATATGATAACGAATCCAATATAGTGTTTTCATTCTCTATTTGGAAGTGTGATGAATAGTGAAGTTTGTTTTATATGACATACTGCTATTAGAGATTATAACACCAATATAGGCTGGGATATACCTAGATCACTCTCACGATGCAACATAAGAGAGGGATATTCATGTTGGTCCATTATAATTGATTTTAAAGATGGTTAGATCCTTATAAAACCTTTTATGTTAATTATACTAAAAAGTTTGAGAACCAAAGATATAGTTTTATTATATTATTATTTAATTAATCATATAATGTTAATTACCCAATATCATTATGTAATTATTCAACCGATTCATTTAAAAAATAAGAGTAATAATAAATACTTAATATTATTAATCAATAAAAAGGGTATGAATATAAATTTAGAGTAAAAATTATAAATAAGTTTGTATACAATGAAATAATTTAATGAGGTGAATCTATTTAAATAGTTTTTATAACTAAAATATGTAACTTCCTAAAAACATATAAATATAGAACTTGAACCCATATATGTAGATTAACCATACATGAGTAGGGGTATTAAATTTAGTGGACAAAGGAAAGGGTTAGGAGTGGAGCTTAATGTAAATAATTTAATGTGTGGTGATAGAAAAAAACACATCTTACAAGGATTGATGACATAAAAAGTTATATTTTAGATGATAAACAATGTTAAATATTTCCTGATACCTATAAAAAATAAAGATGGTCAATTCGGGGATTCATAAAAATGGTAAGTTGTAGTATGAGTTGTAGGATCCCAACCCATAAACATCATTAAATAAACCTATTTGTTCCCTATTTTAATTTTTATATATATAATATCCATTCTAGTGTAAATATATTAGTGGTTATTGGGTGATTTTTGGTTAAGGATTGAATTGAATTCTTGAATAAAATTATAGTATTATATTTAAAATTGGTAAAATTAATCACTAAAAAAGTCATCACTTTGTATATAATTTTTGAAGATTGGTGATGTTATGAATTTTAAAATCTATAATGATAGCTATATAGAGAACAAAATAGAAATACTTGTATATTTTTATCATAACTGTCACTTAGGAACTCTGTGAAATCTTATCTTACATTTTGTAAAAGGGAATTTCCATAATATAGTTTGATAATAATAATTACAAAAATTATTGTTATATTTAATGATACATATATTAAATTGATGAATAAATCAATGGATTGAGTGATCCTGATAGTTTTTTATTTCATGTAATTTAACTTAAGAGCATTTTAAATCAAAAAAAATCCACCCAGATACCCATTATTCCAACATTGTTTCTTGAAAGATTGTCTCGATTTCCAACATCTAATTCACTCCATATTAATCTCGGTTTTTATATTTAGTTTATATAAAATTTTATTCACAAATAACAACACAAACACTCTTGTAATGTTTATATAAAAAATAAATCTAGATTTATGGAAGTCTTTCCAAGGTTTCCCATCTTGATTCAACAGAGAGATTATATATATATATATATTATTTTACAAAAAATAACCGACCAGAGATGAAACTATTTCTCATAACAAGACATAGCTATTAATTTATTTAATTTTCAATTTTATATAAAAAGTAAAAATTAGTGGCATATAATCACATTATATATTGATAAATATCATAGATAAACCTATTTTACTTAAATTTTTAACAAATTCATTCATTTAAAAAATATACCTGCGGAAAATGAACAAATAATACTATTTTTCTTCCATTAATAATAGATATTGAGATATATGTTAATAATATAACAGTGGGTACCATTGAAGATATTGAAGGAGAGAATTATTTTTGTCTTCAACATGAATTATGGATACCATTGTTTATGAATCGGACTCTAAAAATATTCATAAGGTTTCACATAGATTGGGGGACATTAAAATTACTTAAGTGATTAGGAACCCATATAATATCTTATTCAAAAACAATTCATGAAATTATGAGTCTAATGATTATCACATAATGTTATTACAAAAATATATATTTTATGACATTTAACGATGAATAAAATTTTTAAATTTCATCACAACAGGGTAATATGATACTCTCAATGGTTTTATATAATATGAATTATGACTGATAAGATATATTATATACATGTAGGTGAAATTTAGTAATTGTATCTATAAGTAGAAATAAAATTAATTTTAATCATGGTAATATAAATATAATTAATTTATATGAATGTTTCATCCTATAAAAAGACTATGGGTCTAAGGATTAGAGTCACTATTTTTGTTAAAAGATATTATGGCCCATTTTATGATATATGTGATAGGTATATAGAGTATTGTTAATAGTCTCAACCCTAAAAATTCCATTTGTATTTCCTTACGTAGTTCTTTTGTGATGGAATTATACCAATGGGACAAAATATTATTGACACAATAACTAGAGAGTACAAAAAAGATAAGAAAACTGAAGAGTTAAATAATATTTATAATATGATTCAAATTAATTCACTATATAAAGAGGTAATAATAAAAAGGTTTACTATCATATATTAATTAGTTTAAAGGGATATGAAATAATATATCATGTAGCCTCAACAAAAAATATATGGGAATAAGTCTAAACCCTAACAAAAAAGAGGGAAATGTTGTTCTTGTTGAATTTTTGTCTATAATTCAAATCAATATATATATATGACATACTGAAATATTATCTTTAAATGAAACCATTAGATGTGGTGGGATATATGATAAATTAATGATGTATACATTAATGGAATTATGATTCATTCACTAACAGAGACATTCCTACAAGGATAAAGAACCCCAAACAAACCAAAATGGAGAAATATAATTATAACCAATTTTAAAATATGACTTTGAAAAGAAAAAAAACTTTTATTGTATAATTTATAATAGATGATTTAACAAAATCGTTAATAAAATGAATCAAATTCAACTGAATCTATTAAGGTAACTAATAATATTTTAAAATATTTATAGGATATTGAAGACAGTAAACTAAGGATGGGGTTTTTTATAAAATAGTCCATAAAACCATTCTAGTATTGACTCAATGATAGATTTATTATACTTCAAATACTCATGATTGTATATAAAATATTGAAATACATTTTGGTAAAATATAAAATAATGGTATTGTGATATACAAGTGGAAATTTCCATGCACCAAAGAAACATATCCAAAAGAATGATATATGAAATCAAAACATAAGGATGAAAAATAGTTAGAGTAAATGATGAAAAAAAATTTGGAGGTTATGAAAAATATTTTAAAAGAAACATAGAAGACATTTTGATAACCACATTGTGGATGAACATCAATAATTATAAAATAATGAACTATTTAGTTTGAGATGTGAAAAAATAAACTAGAATTATGGAATGATGATTTAGAAATTACTTAACATGGAATTATAAAATTATAACCCACCCAAAAAATTCCCAAGATGAGATATGGAGTTGATATAAAAAGATAAATACATCAGAATATTTACATAATTATCTCAAAGGATTTGAGTCAACATTCCATTTTAAGATTCTTATGGTAAGATTCATTTACATAAAAATCTCTTAGGAACATCTTTTCCAATATGAACATATTAGAAAATTATACGACATTGTTACTCATAAGCATTTCTAGTACTATATTTTGTAGGAATATTAAACTATTGTATATTAATTCATTACTCTTTGATATTAAAATTCAATTTAAATAGAATAATACCTTTTCACACATGGTTTATTTCAGTGCTAATATCCACTATATTACATATATAGAATATAATGAACTTGAAGTGGGAGATATTAAGCTAATAATATTATATTTTATACTTATATATAGATCAATCACATACCCCACATGTGTGATTTAATATTTACTTATGTGAAATAAAAAATTGATATTACTTATAGATTTTATAGTACTAAACAATGATATTGGCATATAACCTCTAGTGATACCTTGCCAAATGTTGATAAAAATAAGAGTGTATCTTATTGATGTTACATTAGGAAAGATAAAATTTCATGAAATAGAAGAAAAATAAATTATTAATGGGTTTTGATCTGTGAGACATCCTGATTAATTTTATGATTGTTTTTTATTGATATTATTTATAAGGAGTCTATCAGTCATACATAAGTTTAAATATGCATAGACATATTTAAAGAAGAAGAAAAAATCCATTACAAGGAATATCAATTTAAAGTAATTAGAGAGAAGGGTATCAGAATTAATGGAGATTATCATAGGAATTTATGTAGGTAAAAACATGATAAAAACATAAGAAAATGATAAGAATATTAGTATTAGAACTCACTATCACTAAAACCAAAAAATCTACGTATTATTTTGAAGTATTCTTAACATACAAAAAAATTCCATTCATTATTTCAAATTATTTTATGGAAGACTAAGAGGTAAAATGGACTTATGTTTTGAATATTCACAATAGTGTTATTATGTGGGAAAATTTATATAAATAAGATATAACCTATAAATTTAATGTGAAATAATTTTAGGTAAGATCAAATGAAACCCATTAATAAGGACTTACTAAGATTAAATATTATAAAATAAGTTATAATTTATGGAATCATTAATCTATTATATGGTTGGATCATATATCCAAAATTAAATAGTACATGTGTTAGAAAATTTCATATATTTCCAAATATAGTGAAAATGAATGTTGTTATAAATGAAAAGAGATAAAAAAACCCAAAATGATAGTGAGACGGTAAATGGTGTATACTAATTACAAGAAACTTAATGAAGTAATAATAAAATATCTTTTCCCTCTTCATTTTATACAAAAATACTTTAATGGATTAGAGGTAATTATAAATTTTTATTTACTTATTGGTTTCTTAAGAAATAATAAAATATTATTTGATATAGAAAACAAAGAAAAGACTAAATTAACTAGATTATAATGTGAATTTTATTAAAAGATAATTCTATATGGATGGTGTGCAACTCTATCAATATTATAATGGTTTTTATGTCACTTTTTTTTGATATAGTTGAAATATAAATTTAAATCATCATTGAATATTTCTTTGACACCCCCAATATCAGTTTCCATTTATATATTTAATGATTTTTTGGCGATTTGTGTTTTAAAGTGTTTAATTCTTATGTTATGATTTATTTGAAAATAGTCATCATTTTCATGGTTAGTTAACATAATTTATAGGAAAATATATGACTCCTTATAAAGAACGAATATTTCAGTTCATTTTGTTCTTTCATGGCTTATTCTTCACAGGTAGATCCTGAATTATTCAAAACCATGATAAACCTAGTAAAAATTATAAACATGATTTTGGGATTTGAGTATTTGTGCATAAATCACATGGATTTAGGTGAAACGGTGTGAGGGAACCATGTGTTCTACTCTGGTTTGTAGATATATCACTGGGATGATTAGTCCATGGTTTAGTAAAATGTTAATCCTAACTATGCTACTATGATATTATTTCCTAACATGATATTCATTGTTGTTTCAAGGTTTCAAGATATACACCCTAACAATGGAAAATGATAAAATTTAAAAAAATTGATTTTACCCTTTATTCCTCCTCTAGTTTTAAAGATATTCCATCTTTCTTTTTCTCTTTATTCTACTTCACCTATGCTACCTGATAGGAATTCATTCTTCCTTCTTATTCTATTTTTGTGGAATCCCATTTTATATTATAGTTGTTTTCTTTATGGTAATCCCTTATTATCTATTATTTATCTTTTTTTCCCCAATTCCTTATTGAGTTTGTCACATCCCACAAAACCTAGTGGATTTTTTATTGAAATTTGGGTTTTTAGTCAGTTCTAAATTATTTTATTTGAATGTTTAGGTCTTATGTAGACTTTATATTTCTTTTTTTGTTCTTTATACTTTAAATTAGACATACTTATGATTGTTCCAGATTGATTCCACTTGGATAGAGGTACGTATTTTCATTTATTTCCATTAAATATAATTTCTTTTAGTTATTTAAGGGGTTTTAATCGATTTTTTAAAAATTTAATATTAATATACTGGTGTTTAATGGTTTTATGAATGTTTTAAGGTTGTAATTGCATATAATAAGCATGGTGTGTGGTTTTCATGGATTTATAATGAATTGATTTAATTCCAAGTGGTTTTTAAATTACCATGTTGATTGATAAAAACGTTTTTTGATAGATAAAATAATTTGAACCCATTTAGATCTTGAAATGGGTAAAATATGGTTTTCAAGGAATGTTCTAAATAAAATTCATGGTGGGGTATTTCAAAATAGTTTGGATTAAAATGTTATTTTTTCTTGAACTGATTTTAAATGTGGTCCCATAAGAAGTATTCTAAAATAATTCATTATCGTTATATTTCAAAAGAATTTAATAGCTATTGGTTGGACAGTATTTTTTTATTATATAAAATTAATTGTTTTCTAACAAATGTGAATATGACCCTTGTTTTGGTCCCTCGGGAATGATATTACAATTGTGGATTATGACTACTCCCCTCTTAGATACTTTTATATTATTATCTTTTTGTATCCCTTGTAGTCTATAAATGAATGGAAAATGTCATATGAAGGTAGAGGAGATGAGTTATGGTTTATTTTAAACTATTTACACCTTTTCATTGTTTATTTATTAATTTATCACCTCCACCAATTGATTTCATGAGATTCATAGTTTTCTTGAGTAGAGGTCAAGATGTGTAGGAAATTTACATTATCATTTTTTGGAAAAATTTATAAACCATGGTAGGTAATCGCTCCATAATGGATTGTTCACCAGTTACCTCCCGGATCCTATGAAGGGTTTTAGTACCTGGATACATTAATGGGACTACCAAGTTGTAAAGGTTCTTATAGCCCAGCCTAGGGTTCTTATTTCCAATTCATATTTTGCATTAGTTGAATAAAAGGGAGTTACCGATGATTCTTAGCTCCAATTTATTATTACCTAGTGGATTTAATTTTCATCCTTTTTCATATCCCCTATCCTTGAATATATTTCACAAAACCACTACCTAAGTTATTTATATTAATATTCTATACAGATCTGTGGGTACCTCATCTGTATTATTTTATCTTTGTACAGGAATTGTAGTTCCTTTTAAATAAACATATAAAATGATATTGGAAGGAGTAAATAGGTGTTGAATCATTTATATGTACTTAATTAATGACCCATTTTTTTGATTTTAAGTATAATTGTGTCAATTTTTCATTATTTATTTAAAGTACGAGTAATTTATTAAAAGGTTTTTTCCTTGATATTTGGTTTCATCATGTGTGTATGTGTAAAAAATAGTTTTTTATAATAATTAAATATAATATTAATAAAATTGATTTTGAAAAGGTAATTTCACAATCACTTTGGTGAAATCATATTAGGCATGTTTAGATTGCATGCTACAAACACCAATGAGTTTATGTATCTATAATGTTTTTTTCATGTGTTGAGGCGTTGGTTTCTTTCTTCGTTTTTTATTTGGTTTTTCAATAATGGATAATTATTTATTTTACTAAGTGATCATGTGTCACATAGATATGAGTCGTTGTGATGCTGGTTTATTTTTAGGTTATTATGGTATTTTTGTATTTTTTTTTCCTTTTGTATTTCATATTTTCAATATCCATTATATCTTTATTTATTCAGAATACTAATTTTTATTATTTTGGTGGTATTTCATTCATTATTTTGTAGTTTTTTCATAAATTTTGGTTTTTTATGCATATTGAGAATAATTATTTATATTCATGGGAATCCAATGTATAGATATTTCATGTAAGTTTCTAAATAGCTTCCACCGATTGATTATATTAATTTATGAGGGTGAAACCCTTCCCATGTTTACATTCCTTTTAGTCAGGCACTAGTTGCCATCCCATGGGGATTCGTAATGCCCTTCATGCCTCGCATAATTCTAGGTTCAATGACGTGTCAAGTAATCTGATCCCTTTTAATTAAAAATGTTTTAGAGGCTAGGTTTATTAATGTATTAGGTTAAGGATACTTCCCCCTTATATTTTTGATGTTTCATGACAAAATATATATTAATCTTATCATCATAACACAAGTGGAAAGTGTGAGGAGATCCTCTTGAGCTCTTTCTCATTCGAAAACATGAGCAACCATGGGAAGTCGGGACGTGAACATTAGATTTAAGTTTTTTTCATTATTTGATCTGATTTTTAATTGGATTAGTTTAAATTTGGAACCCATTTGTGTATACCAGTTATTTTAGTGGTGTCTTTGATGTTTTTGTCTAAAACCATAGAAAACATATGAGTTCCGTGGTTATATTTAACCATCTGGAGAACCATGCAGAGCCAGTGTGGTTAGGTTTATTGACTGTTATAGCGGCTATTTCACGTTAGATTCATAGTTCACCAATCCATCAACAAAAGCTATGCAATTTTTTCTCTCCCCCAGATTAATTTTTTTTGGATCCCATTTGATTCATATTTAACTCAATATTGCATACCATTAGTGTGAAATTTAAAAGGTATTTTTGGGGATTTATGTTTGTTTGCATATAATTTTTACAATTATTTGTTAGAAGTTGTTTGTATTTTTTTGCTTTAAAAGTTTTATTTGGGTTATGAAAATTAATTTTTATATGAAAGGTTGATTTTTATGTTTATTAATTCCTTCTATGGTTATTGGTCGTTTCTGTAAATATTATATTGGATGATTTTTTAAAATTAATTAATTATTTCAAAAAATATAATTTTTTACTCAGTGTTATTGTAACTTACTAAGAGAAAATTGTTTTATCATGAAATTTAAAAAAATTAGATTACTTGATTCTAGGATTTAATATTTTTTAGAAAGAAAGTGGAATTTATTGAATCAATTCAAAAATAAAACATATCATTTCTTTTAAAAAATTAGATTATTTTAAATTATTTAATGCTTTTTTGAGATTATTGTTTTGTATATTTTAAATTATATAGCTTTTGTAGAAAAGGTTTTCATTTAAATAATAGAGTGTTTAAATTTTTTTTAACCTAGCTTGGCTTTTGTATTTAAATTTTTCCCTTGTTGTGAATTTTGAACGTTTGATTTGGTTATGGAATATTAATTTATTAAATTCATGTTTTATATTTTCCTTATTATACCTACCAAAAATGTCTTGAGAGAATATGAAAATAATATTTTATAGGATAATCCATTAGTAAAATATTCTTCTCATTTGAGTGTGTCTATTCTGGATTTTTACATTACCAAACACTAAATGCATTGATGGAGAAAAGATTCTTCCTTACTATATTACTTCTTAAGTTGGAATCCTCTCTTATATTGTGTTAATGTTTTTTTAAAGGTTGGGGCCGAAGCCTCATTTTTATTATTAAATCAAAGAAAATTTCTCTTTTAACTGGGTAGAGGGAAACCCATTATATATCCCGAAGGCCCAGTCATCTTATAGCCCATTACATTGCCCGTAGGCCCAAATTCAATGGCCAATTCAAATTCTATGAATAGTAACCTACTGCTACAGTGTCGCACAGTATCGCCACCGCTATAGTTCCCTACCGCCACAACAGTACCCTGCCACCGCTACAGTACCCGCTGATGAACAGTGCCGCTGGTGCTACAGTACCGCTACAGTACTACTACAGTAACCTGCACCCCATGGGTTTTGAACCCCCATTTTCTATGTAGTATTACAGGGTGCTTACCACTAATCCAAACCCCAACTACATCTACTGTGGTAAAGTTAATTTTTATGAAATTAACAATTTATATTGTTTAGAGAAATCTAATGTGTTAAATTTCATAAATAAATCTTGGGTGGTTATTTTTTTTGGTATTTTTTTTCTTTGAGTATAGAGAATTTTAGGTTTTTATGGGGTTTTTGTTCAATGTATATCATCATTCATTTTTGGTTCCTCATTTAAAAATTGTGGGTGTAGTTGATAAATTATTCCTCGGTTTTGGATTTTGTTTCACGAGGTTTGTGATTGGAAGTTAAATTTTTTTTATTTATTAAATATGTTGAGGATTTGGGAGTGTAGTTCGAGTGAATATGATTTTCATGGAACTAATTAAGATTATGCACTGACTGGATGTGGTTTCAATATTGTAGGGTTCACCATGATATGATGTTACATCTATGATATCCTTGAACACTACTTTCACTATGTTTTATGACCCAGGATGATAACCTTTTTAGATTCTTCTTGTGGTTTGTTTTTGGTTGTAGTATCCTTTCCCCTTTTATGATATAGGTTGTGATAAATATGGCAGATCTTGACTGTTTACCTTTTTGATATCATATTTATTTTTCTCATGCTTGGAGTACATGGTGAATTTATAGATTATTTTTTTTGTTTTGGAATGGTTATTTTCATTGTATGGGTATTTGGTGATGTCATGTTGTTCTCTTGTGTGGTGTTTCTATTTGGGAATATTTATCTCATATCCTACCATTTTACAGAAATTATAAATAGTAGGAAGAACTATAGAAATCCATACCAATCAAAAAGCTCTGATTTTTGTGGTGATGAGTTGGTTTGTGGTTAGAGATACCTTCATATGAACATGGATTGAATATATGGCTTTTGAGTGGTGGATTTATATAGTTATCTAATCACACTAAACCTTGTTAATATTTCTTAAACCTCCCACATATTATTAGTTTCTTAACGATTTCAATTCCTCCTGGTTTCTACCTTTATCAATGAAATTATAGGGGAACCAAGTATTATGGTGGGGATAATTATGAAACATCTACATCACCAGCAATTTATATTTTATACGATTTTAGTTTGAATTATGTTTTTTATAGTTTCATTCATGAGTGTTGAATTTTCTTGACATTTTCATCTATTGCACATTTTATAGGCGTGTTTTAAGGGAAACAATGAAATAAAATATATAAAGAGACCATTATATTTTATTTTGTTCTTGAATTCTTCAGACTATAGGGGTAGCACTTTGGTGAGTTCAAATAGTTTGAAAACTAGTAGAAATTATTCAGGTATTTTTAGGATTGGAGTGTTGGAACACACCTTTTTTATGGTTAGTAAAAACCATATAAGGAAACCATGCATAATGTAATAGTTTTTAGCAATGAGTTTTAAATGGTTAGAACACGGTTTAGAAAACCATGTGGTGAAACCATGAATGTATGATTAGATTGTCTTGTGATAGACATGTGGGTGGTTTGTAGTTTTCAAAATTTTACAACCTAAATATACAAGCTCTCTAGATTTTATTAATATGTCATTTTTGAAAAAATTATTTCATTGATTAAGGGGGGTTTCCCATTTATTCTCCTCATTGTTCAGTTAGATCTACGTTTCTTGATTATTGTTCCCTTAACCCTTCTTCTTCAATTTATGTGGATATCCCTTATTGATTTCAAGTAGTCTATTAAAAGTAATCTCTCATTTTCACTTATTACTCCCATTTTTTCCAATTTCTTCCTGATTTGGACTACGCTTTTGAACCCTAGTTTTTTTTAAACAAATATTTAGATTATAGGTGGGTTATAATTTTATCTCATGGGATTTTTAGGGATCATAGTTGATTCAAATTTGATTTCCTTATTTCGTGCATAAGAATTTTTCAATTAAAATTTATAAAAAAATTTATTTAGTCTTGTTACAATTGATAATTTTTCATGATTTTATAAATTTTGTTTCAAGAATAATTTAAAAAAAATTTTAAAATAAAATGTATATATCCAAGATTTTAAGATAAAATATTAATGAAAAATGTAATATTTTTTTAGGGAGAAAAATTTGTCTCAATCACACTCTGCCAATGGGGATTTTCAATAAAAAGTTCAATAGTATAGTACAAGGGTTGAGCTATAAAAAGAAATATGTTGCTCAATAAATGTTTAAGAGGTTAGGGCAAGGTACGTTTCAGTTGGGAAAGGCCAAAGAGACTTCATTGAGACAATAATAGTGAATTATCATAAAATTAGATTATCCATCACATAAAAATATATGATGTTTTATGGATGATCCCTACAAACATTATTGTTTCCAAAAATTCGAATGTTTCACGATTGATCATGGGAGCCATTCCTTACACACAATACACTACCTCATACCACCCTAAAATCATCTTCCTCAACACTTGACCATTATTCCAGAACCATCAGAGTCCACCATGATCACCACTTAAAAGAATTAAATCTACTACAATTCCACAATGAGTCCAACGAAAACCATGATAAACTATAAAAATATCTTGAAACTCATTTTGAATGCACTAAGAGGAAAAAAGTAAATGGAAGGACAATTTTTGTCTAAAAAATTAAATGAAAAAACACATTTTTAATTTCTTGTTGATAATGTAATATTGATGATTAAGAAAAATGTATACACACCCTTAAAATCTTACACAACATTAATAGTATCTTTATAAAGATACAAATAAATATACAATTATATTACATGAATTAAAATTAAATACACATTTTGAACCATGCATGAAAAATTTTAAGACGAACTGATGTTAAAATATTCATTTCTTAAATTATATTACACATTGTGAATGTCTTGAGATTGACAGAATGAGAGAATCATTAAATAACTCTCACAGAAAAAAATTAATATCATGACATGAATGATGTCAAACTCTTAAAGGGAATGGTGGATAGATGCAGTTCACAAAGCTAATTCCTTGTATTTGTGTTGAATGGAGGATTCATAATATATAAATAGATATATCATTTTAGATAACATCTCACATGGAATAAATAAAAGACATATTTCAAAGGGAGATATTTGTGTACTTTTCCATGTGAATAATATTTATTGTTTAAGAATTTTTAGGATTATTTAAAATGTTTTATAAATAGCCAGCTTGAAATGGTGAATAATATATCGATGGATCAAATTGAAGGAGATAAAAGAAAGATTCATAGATATATAAAATATATATTTGGAACTTATATATTGAAATATAATTTTCTATAAATATAAGGATTTTATATACATTAAAGGGATCAAAATTCCGAGAGACTTATTTATCTTCCAATGTTGAGATGGTATTTTGTATACATTTTAGGATTTTTTTCCTCTTATGTAGTCAACCTATCATGTCTCATATGAGATAGAAGATCTTATGCAGAGGTTTTTCTATATAATGGGTAATGAATAATAAAAATAGAATTATTTTTATTGTTTTCATGATGGATTCTCATTCTTATGCTTTATTTTATTATCCTTTATAGTAATTTTTTTAATTTTTATCCATTTATTTATGGGTTTCGATGTGTGATTCCAATTTATTTCATATTAATTGAGTTTTACCAATTCCTTTGATTATAAGAGTACCCTAGTAGCCTAATTACTATAGCGAGGATTCCATAATGACCATTATGTTATTCTCTTCTATATTTTCTATATAGTTCTATGTTACCCACCAATATTTTGAAATACAGTGCATGACTATATGAAATAGAAAGATGAGATAGTGGATAGTGTATACCAGTACCAATGGATATTCTATAACATTATTCTAATGACATCATGATTATGAAAATCAATTTTTCACATTATTATCTCATGTACTTATGTATGTAAATTATCATTATCTTTTATCATCATTTGTTTTTATCTTATATTATATAGGTGGTATTCATTCCATGTTGAAACTACCGGTATTTACTATTTAAATCTATTTTTTTTGGGTTTCTGTGGGTTCAAACATGGGATTCCATTAGGTATAATACACTTATTGTTTGATAGATGGTTGTTTATAATATAACTTCTAAATTTATTTTCTCATATGAATTAAAAATAATCTTATGACCTAAAATTATTTTTTTCATTGGTTATAGGTTCTAGTATATATAATTATTGTAATTGATTGGATAAGAATATTACAATATTTTTTAAATTTTTAATTTTATTTAGGCTTTTCTTTTATATTTTTTTATTTCACATATGCATAGTAATCACTTCATGTTGTGATAGTGGGGAATCATGGAAAATTTTTTTAGAACGATATATTCCCCATTCATATGATTTCTCTCTCACAAAAAATTGATAAATTCATAGGGAAAATCACAATTTTTTCTTATGGAAACCCATAATGAAACCAATGTAATGTTTATGTAATCCTAAAAAAATATAAAATCACCTTTATTGAAACATTTATGGAATTGGAAACATTTAGAAATGAAACATAGAAGGAGTGGGAGGGAAAAAATGAGTAATCTCAACATAAAAAAAACTAAGAAATATCTCAATAAATTGAACCCAAAGTTGAATCCATGGAAAAAAATAATTTAAATTCTAAATATAAATCATAGTAAACATATTTTAGAAAAAAATTACCACCATCAATAACTCATAAGGATAAATGAAAAAATATAGAACTTTATTTATGCTTGGGAAGCCTAATAACTCTATAAGAAATATCCATGGCTATCCAAATATTGGGTACTTACACAAAAATTTGTTGATTTCATATCTAAGGATGAACCCAAAGAATAAAAGTAAGAACAAGTCTAATATGAAATAGGGCTAAATGAATCAAATATTACAACTGCTACATTTATAATGGAATTCCATATAGAAGTGGATGAGAAATAAGAAGAAAAATATTAAAAATAAATGTTGACTATTGAACATGAAGTGTATAATGGTGAATTTGAACAACAGTAGCCAATAGTAGAAGAAATAATTGGGTGGAATCAATTATGGAATTCACATAATATACTTTTTTAATCCATGTGGTTTTCTAATACTAAGAATCCTCTTCAACAAACAACTGAGAATATAAACAAAATAAGGAAGAGGACAATACTTACATTAGATGAATTTCAAATCCAAAATGGACAAATCCATGATATTTATTTTTATATCATATTTCTATTACGTGACACAAAAAGGTGGGACTGAGCTAAAAAGACATATCCAAAGAACTTTTTGGGAGGAAAATTTATTGTTTTATTTACTTTATAAGAATATAGTTGTTTTATTTCCATAAAAATTATTGTAGGATGTAGTTTTAATTCCCCTTTTATCGATTTGAGAACAAAATTACATGGACATTGTGCTTTCATTAGTTGTTTTATTTTACTGGCATATGATAACAAATACACAAATGAAACTAAGAAGATTACATGTTATGTGCTTCAAGAGAATTGTAATTAATATATTTTAAATTATTATATTATTTCTTACATATTTTTATAAATATTTTTTTGAGTTGTATTAAGAAATAGTTTTCCTCTCAATTGATTTTCTTAATAATCAATATACCGGAAATAAATTATTACATATTTACATGATTCCATTTTTATAATTTCAATGTTAATGAAATTGGATAACTATGATAATGGAATAAATTGTTATAGATAATCATAGGAGTATGTATTGAAGGAATAATGGTCTGGGAAGGATAGTTAATTTATGTGTACCAAATTTCCCAACCATATTCAATGATTTGAATTATTGAAATTAATGTTTATTAGTTTATTATTATTATACATACCATGAGTGATAGACCAATTTTATATGTTATATTTTTTTGGATTATAGACAAAATATTTATCATTATTTGTATACAATATTCTTGAGTGCACTTGGGATATGTCTGGAAATATAGAAAATTCATCGGTATCTTGTCTAATCAATGATTATACAAAGTGAATTTTGATATGATTGATCCCTTCATCAATATACCTTATCATTGAAGCCTAACTTTTATATTACGTCATTATAATTTCAACTAGATATCATGAATGACCATTATCATGGAATATCAGCATTACAAGCCTATACTTTCCTTCTTACCACACTCTATTTTTCATAATTTTAAATATTTTAACCATGAGGGAGAGGTTTTACATGGGGGAAAGGGATGTTCTTTATTGGGGCGATAATGTTAGGAGTCTTTAAAATTTCTTTAGTTTAATATAATTTATTATTTTTTAATATTTAAAGATTTGAATATTTATTGGAATTTATTCATTTTTAATATTTATTTATCAACATATTTACATATAATAAATGTTATATGTAAATATGTTTGTAATTTATATAAATATTATTTACTCATTTTTTGTTAATTAAGTTTTAACATTTAAAATATAATTAAAATTTATATAATTAGTCTATCTAAATAAATTTTTCAATATAAAAATTAATATTTTTGATAATTAATTAATTCTATTTTATTATTTTAAATACTATTTCAGTTAGTATTAATTTTTTCATTTTTTAATATTTATTAATTTTTGATATTTTTTAATTTATTTATTTATTAATATCTGTTAATAATTTTTTAATAAGTTTAAATATTTTCAATATCTATCTATATTCATTTTCATATATAATCAATTTTAATTTTTGATTAATTTTCATAATTAACAAATAATATCAATTTTTTAATATTTTTCAAGTCTCTTCATTTTAAATTATTCAATTCCACTCATTTTTAAAATTCATACATTTGAATTTATATATTCATTTATAACACTAAAAATATATTTATGAAAATATATTTTTTCAACAGTAATTTTAAATAAATATTTATAGATAAATATATAATTACATTAATATATAGATGTTTATTTTCAATTTTTTTAAAATTATATATTTAAATAATTATAAAATTATAAAAAATTATATATAAATAATAATTATATTTATTATAAATATAATTACAAATAAATATATTTTTATATAAATATATATAATTACAAAAATATATTTGTAATTATAAATAAATATTTATAATTTCTTTAAAAATGTATTAATCTTATAATAAATATATATATATTAAATTATTTATTAATTTATTTAAAATATATTTAAAAAATATCTATATTTTTTATCTATATAATTATATACATTTGTATATTAATAAATATATATACATATATAAGTATATATAATTTTTAAAAAATATATATAATTGTCCAGAAATATTTTTAAATATATTCATTTTTAGTTATAATTATAAAAATATATCAATAATTATATTTGTAAATACATATTTATAATTATTTTATTATATATTTTTTATATAAATAATTATTTGTTTATACTTATATATATTTTTATTTATTTATAATTATATTTATAAATACATATTTACAATTCTTTAAATATATTTATAATTATATAAATATATATTTATAATTATATAAATTAAAATTTACTTAAAAATATATACATTTAATTTTTTTTAAATTATTTTAGTTATATTATTAAAATAAATTATATTGGTCTTTCTCAGTTCTTTTTTAACAATAAAAAAAAATTTATATTTATCAGTGCTAAATGTAAGGCGCAGATAAAAAATATTTTATCAGTGATAAAATTCATGTGCTAATAATGATATATTTTACCATCACTTTTTTAGAAATGATATGAAGTGTGTTATGAGTGCTTATTATTTTAGTGTTTATAAAACCACACATTATCTCCCCTTTTCTGAAAGCACTAATAATACTATTTTAGATCTTTTAAATTGAACCCTAACAGAGATCTTCATCATTACATCATTCAAGCTCTCATAGAACTGAATCTTTTTCATCTCCCACCCTCGAATATCTTGAACGAATTAGAAGTTTCAAAACCCATGGAATGTGACTTATGATCCATATCTCCCCCTTGAACCTCCTTACATGCTTTTAATTTTCCCAAAGGATTTGAATGGTGTGTGTGAGAGATCGTATTTTTCCTTGATTTACCTCATCAATTCACCACTCAATCTCCCTCACTTTGAGCCTTTGTTACTTCACCATATCTATCATCCTCATATTCATTTCAAACATTCATCATAATTTCTCACTATGATTTCATGGAGATTATGTTTTTTAATCATAAAAAACTCTTCTAACTTGTCATGTAATCTGGTCACTGGAAGTGATAATCATGCTTAAATTCTTTTATGTGTGAATTGTATGTTGTAATAGTTGGTTTCTTGGACCCCAAATAATAGTTATTTTCAGTTAGCATTTTAGGAATACTGTGAGCTATGCATGATGTTTACTTACTATAATAGTGTTGAATTTTCTAAATATATTATTTAAATGATAATTTCCAAAGAGTATTTTTCATTTCAAAAGGTTATAGATGTTCCATAGTTAAAATATGACCCTTGATACACTATGAAATTAATCTTAAACAAATGTCTTCTCATCTAGATATGTCATACTAACTGGACATGGTTGATTTATGGCTATCTGGTGTTGAGGACTCCTAATCATTGAGACTTATTATCATGATGTTTGAACATCGTGATCTATAGTAGGTGAGATCATGAAGACCGGCCCACCAATAGAAACCCCACGTGTTTCTGGGGTCATTGGTTGTTCCTATTTATGAACATCTTTATTGGTATCCTTACATGAGATCATTATCTATGTGTATAATTTCATCAGGTACATTGATAGATGGAAAAAACCATGACATCAAATTCATGGAGAGGTAGCTTGTGTGGGGTGTGTCATTAGTGGTATGTCATTGGTTGAATAGTCAAGATAGAATTATTCACTTTCGAGTTGAGGAAGTGATATCTTGGCCCCTTTTTATCATGATGGTTTTACTTTCATAAATCCTTGGACAATGTAATTTATAGTAACATTGTCAATCTAGATCAATAAATAATAAAGCAGGAAATGAAGATGATACAATTCTGTATCCTGCTATAAGATATATCATGAGATAAAGAGATTATATTACAAATTGTGTGTTCATCGGATTTTTTCCATTTATATGACCATTTCATATAACTTTAGTTTCCTTGATGGGTAGTTGGACTCCACCCTCAGTCTGTGAGTAATATTCTCTGCTATTGACATAGTTTCAATAATGTAACACCCCAAAATTCTGAAATAATAACATTTTATTCAATAATGTGTATGAATCGCAACACCATGAATATAAGGGAATATAACCTCTCGAGACTATGATTTTTGAAGCCCACAAAATGGGTATTGGAAAATCCACAAGGTAAGAAATGCCTAAATATGAGTGTTATTTTTCATGAATAAAATGGAAGGGAATGTTGATTAAACGCATGGATCGCATGATCTTCTAAAATACATGTGGTAACATGACCATCAAAAGGTCACAAAAAATGTTCATTCACATTGAATGACCTTCTCTTGATCTGGCAGAGCCCCTTGGTTATGCCTTTGTTTTTTTGTGAAGGCATCCAAGTCACTCGCTTATCATGCGGCAGATACCAGTTGAGTTCCTCTGGATTATGTGACTTGTTAGCCGAAATGCACATGAAAACCATCCAACAATACTTGTAAAATAAGGGATTAAGATATGAAAAATATGAGAGCCTATTGATATCATAAATCTTTAGACGACACACCTATGCAGTTCGCAAGACACCATGAAATCCCTGGAGACACCTCTACCTTGACAAGCAAGTTCCCACTACCATGCCACCCAAATCAGAAAAATGGATTCATACATGTCCATTTGGTCATGTGCTCCCCCTATGGATCCAATAAAAATAGAATGGGTTTCCTTGATAAATGATCTCACATCACCATAGGACCCTCTATTGGTCACACAACGCCTCACCAATGGAGATAGTGATTTTATTAAAAAACAATAATATGAATATTTGATTTCCCTATCCATTTTAAAATAAATAATGGAAATAATAATGCAAATCCCATGATATTATTTTGACGGTAATATATGTTGATATCACCTGAAAACGTTTGTGCACTACTGGTGATCACCATTGATCCTAAAGAGGCCCCTCAACATGTTGACATTATATTAAAGAATCCCTATACATGTAAGCAAGATACCACAGAAACCCTCATGATATGTTTTATTGATTTCATGAATACCCTTGAACATTTAACCTATGTTTCATGGATGGTCCTAGAAAAAGAAACTAAAATCACGCCAGAGCCTCTAAACATGCATCCAGATCTTGTGAAGGTCCCTAGACTTGTCTGTAAAACCTTATGGAAGTACCTTGGTATATTTAAATGGTTAAGAAAAAATCCCTTTGTTGGCCAAAATCCAATAAATGGGTCACTGACTACATGTTCTTGTGGTCACTGATAGTAATGTGTGTCCCCCCGAATAACATATGGCTTGATCATACGATTCTGATTAAAGTCATCCACTGAATCTAGCTTCGATAGGTGAGATATACTTTATATAAGGAAGTGTATAACCAGGGATGGTAGGCCTATAACCCCCACCCCCATCCCCACAACCACTACACACACACTAAAATAAGTTTTTTTTGGATCCATTCATTAGGGCACTAAAGCATCAGGAAGACTTTTCAATGTTTTCAATCTCACGATCAAAAAGGTTTTTCGAAAGGTAAAATCTAGGGAACAACCTAAGAGGTCACAATGAATGAATATGAACTTCATGTGTTCACTTAAGATCACATGATGGAATTATAGCATGCTCAATGGATAATGGGAAGGGTATCCAACATGTTGACATGGTATAATGAAATCCAAACACGTTTAAAAAAATCTAAGGAACATATGTAAATAAATATGGAATAAAAGATTAATAAAAGGGACACTCGTGTGAAGAACATATATGTTGATCCTAAAGGACTTTTCATGACTCATCTAGAAAATAAAAAAGATCTAGTACATGTCACATAAATCATGATTCTCTGCCTTGGAATACAATTTAGATAATGTGGCACCCCTCAGGAAGGTTAGATATTGTAACACTATGCCCCTTGGGCATGCCAATTGAGTATCATGAAGCCCTACAAGGTCACCATCCAGATAATTGAATGTCCCCAGATAGGTCTCACATGTTATGTGATGATGCCATTGTATGTCAAATAGATATCCCAAAGCCCTATGTTCTTACTATCCAGATCCTACAACACCCTCCTAGTATGACATCCATCATTCATGATTACACCAGGACATGTCGAATAGATCACACGGAATCCCATAGACATATTTGTAGAATCATGTTACTTCCTCCAAGAAAATCAGCAGAGATCATGTGATTACCACAAATATATGTTATCTAGGTCTTGCGATGTCCCACAGATAAGTTTTCCACAATCATGCGATGGCCTTTAAATGTACCATTGAGACTTTGAGAGGGCCTTTGGAAAGTTCAACTGATTCATGAGATTGCCTTTGGGAAGGTTTGTTATAAAACTAGAAATGTATATACAAATTCATACCTGATAGTTAGAATTTCAAGGTGTTTTAGGTAGATATTAAATCCCATTAGGAAGACAACCAAGCCCTGTTATGCAGTGATCTGAGGACATGACAACCATTCCCATCATTCATGATTGGGAAACCTCAGTGTGTAAGCTCCAATTAGTGGAATTATGTGATATGTCCCAGGTTCCAATGAATACATATTGTGTAATTCCCAATCAGTGGCATAATATGCTACGTCCCACATTCCAGGGAATCCTCAGTCTATATTTTCCACGCAAACAAACTATGAGAACTTTGATTCATGTGATAATGAGGATACATATGACATATTCCTAAGGACAAAGATCAACTAGGAATCCACTTCCGTGTATGTCCCCCATGTATTTTACATTAGAAAAATTAGGACACAATCCTTCCCATTGGATGATCATTCTACCTCAACCACCATCCGACTGATAAAACAACTAAACTATTTGAAATTTGATTCCTGCAATAACCAAGATACATATGATGCCTTCATATGAAAAAATATCAAATGTACATCCACATCAGTGCAAGTCCCCTCATGCCTATGATATTGCAACCATCAATACCCAATCATTACCATGGGATGATCTTTTTACCTCACCCATAAAAAGGCTAAGAAATCAACTAAACTATAAAAACACTAACTCCTACGATAACATGGATACAAAATACATATTCATAAGGACTGATCTCAAATAAAAATACACTTAAATTTATTTTCCCCATGTCATGGACATTCAAACCTTTGGGACCCAATCATTCTAATGGGATTATCATTCCACATCATCCATGAGTGGGCAGCGAAATCAACAAAACTATGATGAAACTTATTACTACTATAACTAGGATACATCAGATTCCTTTCTAAGGACTGATATCTATATTAAAAATCCAAAGGGTTGTCCTAGTACGTAAGTCTTGCACCCTCATATAGGGAGATAGATTAAATTCTATCCAAAGTTTCTCAAACCGATCATAGTTCATCTGGGAGTAGGATGTTGTAATTGGAATATCATTCATATCATGAATCTCCACCAGTTAGGTAAACCTTATCATGTAATCCCCAAATAGTGGAATGATATAGCTTCCAACATTCAAAGGCATCTACATTGGGGTGAGTATCATGGGTGTCACTGAACAATGATAACTCTGATTCATCGAATAACTATGATACGTAAGACTCATCCTCGAGGATCAATCTAAAATATCTGGTGCATATGTTCCCTTATATATAAATATCCATTTTCATGATGTTAAATTGCACGACTTTAGTGAAATATGTACCTTTTGATTCCTTCTATAAAACATGATATAGAAGAAACCTCATAATAGCTCAAGCTCTTCCTCGACATAATAATCACCTCCCTAAAAGGCATAATATTATAATGTTCTTGGTGATATAGCTTCAGAATATAAGAATCTACCAATTAGCAGAAACATGTGATGAATGATAGATATGTATAGATGGACTCACTAAAATATTTCATGTTAAACATTAAAAGGGTTTAACTAAAGGATATTTTTTTGGGATAAATAGTTCTGCATCTGTTTTCTGAATAGATTCATGAAAAAATATTAAATATATAATGGAGACCTAGGGTAGGAAATGATTACCCCAAAAAATTCTGTGATGTGCCTGACCTCCCATCCTATAAACCAGTGTGAATTCGTAAGCATTGTTCACTCTAAAACACCAAATGCATGCCTGCCTTTTGAAATCATGCCTCTACACAGTTATAGCTGTGGGAACCATTGGAAGTTTCCATTAACTAAAAAAATATTAAAAACCAATGAAAACAATTGTGAGGCACATTCACACTCCCATCACAACCAGGCATCGAGTAAATGATCATTTGAAATTTGTCGATAATTAAAAATGGTGAACCTGAGATGAATCACTAAAATTAAAAAAAAAATCGGTTGACCTTAAATAATAATTTTTTTATATATACTATCAAAAAACTAAATCCAACAAGAATATATGAAATTAAAAAAAATCCTTAGATGACTATTTGTTAGGCCATATTATTTTTATTTCATATACAAACAAAAATGGCGAACCTATTGTAAAACTCTCAAATAAAAAAATGTTTCTTTGACCAAGTACCGAGCCATTTTATTTTAATATCTTAAGAAAAAATGGATAACGCATTGTGAACATCTAAAATAACTAAATGATCGGTTGAGAATGTTTTAGGATATTTATTCATTTCAAATGAAACAAAAATGGTGAACCCGATTTGAATCTTCCAAACAATAGAATGATCGTTTTACTATGTTTTGGGCCACGTTGTTTTCATAATCATATGAAAACATGGAAAACATAGCATGAAACTTATGGTTGATCATCTATAGTTGGGGTTATCAAGGAATAATTACATCCTCACTTTAACATGTCCACATGAATAGAATAGTCGGTCCATGAATAAGAAATAAAAATTGTGTAACCCATGCATATCTAATTGATCATATATCATTCCTATGATGATGAAATGATCAGAGACCATGTTCCTTTTAGTATTTTTGACTTCATATAATTCTTTCACATACAACACCATGATTTAACATGTCTTCATCCATCAATAGTAATGAAAAATAAGCTACAACTGCAACACATATGAGACACAAAATGACATCCCCTACTCATCATCTTCCGCATAGGGTGGAAAATGAAATGTTATGGGAATACCATCGACATGGTAAAATCAGAAACCATTATGAAACCCATGTGGGTCTCTATGTTCTAAAACAAATGAGTTTACATCATCAAATGATGGCTACATCAAATACAATGGCACTGATGGCCACTACAAACCGCTTTAGTATCTTATCCTTGACGCATGAAAATAACCACCTTTAGTATCTGATGAAGATGGACCAAGGAGTCCACTATAGCTCCCTTTTAGTTCAAAGGATTCTTATGATAGATCTTATCAACTATCATCTCTAGCACCATCCCAATAGTTCCCTTCATTAATCTACTAAGGGTACCACCCAACACACTACAGCCTCTGATACCCATGCACGGGAAACAAGGAAAACACATAGGGTGTGTAAGGTTTTAGATAATTGTGTATGGGGCCATATCCACACTCCCGATGATGATGTCTTCCCACATATTTTGATAGTAACTAGAGAGCATGCTCATATCATTCTCAATCACAATAATTCTGTGGGAATATTCCTACCATAACCACGGGGGAGGCTCACATATCTACCCTCATGTATTAAATCCATCATCCTATTATTTTGGTATAAGTATAAAAAAAGTGGACTAGTATTCCCGCTCCAATTTAAGATATATACCAATATATAGTGGAAACAAGAAAATGTATATGCTCACATTCATATGCATAATTTTCTAAAGTGTCATTACATCTTATAAATAGTTGAAGAACTCTTCTAGAATATTCCATCACTAGTTCATATAAATGGATATGTGAATATTCATATCCCTACAATAAGGGAAGCACAACACTCTTATCTATATGAAAAAGTGGTTGCTCCATAGAAATGATAAATTTTACCCTCTTCAAGGAGGATTACCAGTATAATCCAATAAAGGGCGAGGAACCAGACTAGGTTCATATTCCCATTCCAATCAGGATTGACCAAGTTAGAGTAACACATGCCTCGGTACAAGTGCACATTATTTTCAAAAAAGACTAGTGCCATATTCCAAAGGACTAAGATAAGGTTTATATCTCCATTATGTTTTGAGATCATCATGTGTGAGCAGCACATGTCTTGGGATAGAATAATATTCCTATCAAAGAAAACCAACATTGTACATAAAAGGCCCGTGATTGGGATTATATCACCATTTTGGCTAGGGATCACCAAGTGATAATGAAACATTCATTGGTATAGGCTCATATTACTATTAGTGAATTTACCTAGTATATTCTAGAAGCTCATAAAATATCATATCATATACATACTTATGCGAATGAACAGCTGCACCAGTGCCCTTTTGAGGCTATATAGTACCATTCCCTTATCTCTTCTCCCATTCCGAAGGCCTGTAGAATTATTTTGGTGGGGAATGAATATTAATACTAATATCTTATACCCTCTCAAACATTGGCTCACCTAGTGAGAGTGTAACATTCATTGGTATATGATCATATTCTAGTCATGGAAGACCAATGACATACTTCGAAGGATTAGAATCGGTAACATATCTCTGTTCTAACTGAGGCTCATCGAGTTAGAGCATCACATTCCACTATGTATACAAATATTCATATCAATATTTAATAAGGTCATTGGAATATTATATAAAATCCTTTTAAATGGGTTCATATTACTACAGTAAAAAATAGTTTTCAACCTAGTCAGACAATCGTAATACAATAGGCTCATATGCCAACATAATTTCAAAAGGTAGGACAACATATTTCATCCTTACAATAGATGTTGGCTCATATCCCTATTCTGCTAAGTGAAAATGTTCAATATGTTGTTTGATAAACATTCTCAATGCCTCTAGGGTATTTCAAATCTTTAACCTAAGTAGAATGTGATCTTATAGTAATTATCACCCTGTGGTAGTGTGGAGATTGATAGTAAGAAATATACTCTTGACAGCTGTCATGGTCAACCTTCCCACAGTGATATCTCTCACAGACAATGAGATACTCCTCTTACCCAGTTACCTTCATATAGAGGGGAATTAAAAACTCTAACCCCTTAATAAATATGGGTCCATGAAATATTGAGGTTAGCTACATATAGTTCCCAATCAACTATCAGAAACACTCCACTTTGTCCAGCAGGCGATCCTGAGGAGCATCTTCTGTGGTATTTCTAGATGGAGTCATGTAAGTGTAATGAAGGGGAGGTTGACATTGATATATGGAGGAATTTATCCATAAATAACCTTCCCTCCATGATCTTTCCCTCACCAATTATGACTATGATATCTCATATGATCTAGAGAAGGAGTGTCTGGATTATCTGGGAAGAAATTTGTGGTATACTCATAAAAATTTTATATCTATACACCCACCTTATCCAGGATATGATGGTCACCATCAGACCATCGGGATACTCTATTTCTGGAAATACATATATGATATCTCCTTGGTTAGAGACCAAAAATTGGAAATGTATAGTGCAAAGCTACAACATGATTTTCTCCATTACATCAAGACTATTCAGCATCTAATCATTGATGCCACATCATTCATTCATATTCAAGGATGAGGAATGTATTGAATGTTTCACTTCAATGCACCCCTAGAATAGTAGATCCCTTCAAATATGGAATCACATAAGATCATATACTCTGGAGAAATCCAAGTACCAGGTAATGTGTAATCAATTTGGTCACTATAAATTAATATTTCTGCTTCAACAGTGATAAGAAATTGTGAACATTGGAAGTGTTTAATCAAAATATCTTCATA
The DNA here is from genome assembly GCA_963277665.1 of Viscum album. NCBI lineage: Eukaryota > Viridiplantae > Streptophyta > Magnoliopsida > Santalales > Viscaceae > Viscum > Viscum album. Next base: position 1,024,940,303 of record OY728137.1, read on the forward strand.
AGGGCCTCTCGACTCAATGGGAACACAATTTAGACACAAAAGTCGATGTCTTAATAAACCATAAAACTATTTGTACTGAATGACTCTCACCATCCATTTCACCCAGTTCCTTTAAAACAATAGGAATTATATATCAAACATAACACTATAGTAGATACCATAGCATTTTTCCAGGAGATATCCCCACCTATCATATCAAGAAAATATCTCCCAACACCTCCACCCCTTGAATCATCTATTCATAAGAAGATCTAGGGCATGTTGGTAGAAACTAAATCAAAACCCTACCCACTAGGTTGGGGTACTTTTTATCTCAATCACCACAACTGGGTTCGTCATCCCCTAATAGGGTCTAAGTGAAATCAATGGCAGTCTCATATCAACCCCATCCCATTGAGATGTGGGAATTTATATATCAATATCCATCCCATTAATCATGAAATACTCAATTAGAATAATTAGATCTCCAACAAAAGTATGAATCAATTCCAATTTTGGTACCCAACAGTACCCATACCACATGGTTATGGATATTTTTATCATCATCATCACTTTAGAGGGAGTCAGTCTTATCCAGGTTGGGATATAAACATGGATAGTTGACATCCTATCCGTTCTTCCCACCAAATGAAGAACATATAATATTCAGTGCATGTTCCAAAAACACAACTGAAAACACCCTCAAGGTAACTATTAACATACCAAGATGGGAGGAGTGTGAGAAGATTAAATCAAACAACATTGGCTCCATATTATAAAATGGACTGATATAGAAAAGGTTCATGAAATGAACCTAATGAAGGTTGAGTAGAATCATCAGGTTTCATTGAGACTAATGGGACAACTACAATTTTTTGACAACCCTTTGGGAATTTTTTTTCCATCAACACAATAGATAATGTTGATCAAGACAAAAATGTAGAGGGACATAGCATGGAAAACATACCCCAATTGGATGATTCATATGCACCCACAAATAATACATGCAATCGGAACTTGATAAGGCTCTAAAACATGGCACCACCAAATATCAAGTTGCCACCTCTATGAAGGAACACATCCAATGATAAGTGGGAAGGTCTAGATACAACCCGATAATGTAACAGCCCAAGATTTTATAAAAAAATATTCTTTTTAATTTTATTAATGTCTTGTGTTGTATGCTACACCAAAAGGAGCTCGCACAACACACATCCTTGACTTGTCTTGCATTACACGCAATCGCGACCTTCCTCGATAGCGTGTGTAGTACGCAATACCGAGTTTCACTAAACAACGATATGCTATAAAAATATTATTAAAACTAGCCGTTATGAATAGTAATAACCACTTTTTGAAATCCAGTAAATCTTATTTTTTCAAAATGAACTTTATTTTTGGATTCGGAGTATCGAATTTAGCCTAAGGTGAAATTTTGGTACTTTTCGGATAACTTTCATATTCTGATGAATAGTGAAAATTACTACATTATAATTAAAAACAACTTTTTTTAATCGAAATAATTAATAGTGATAAATCATTAATTTGAGTGGTTTTAAAGTATATTTAGAATATATTTTTACAATTTAATAAAATGTTGGTCATTGGATGTAATTTCACATTTAAACTAGACATAAACAAGTGTCAATCTTTTGATAGATATTGTTTCTTAAAAACACGCTATTTGTTTTAACAGCGGGATTTAATTATAAAATTAATTAATGCAACTTTTATGTTATGAATTTGGTAAAATAGACTTCATTTTTGAATTCGGAATATGAAATATATCTTGGGATGAAATTTTGGCATTGTTCTGAAAAACATCAATTTTTGATGAATAGTGAAACTACTAAGTGGTAGGTTAAAAACTGAATTTTTGCATAAAACTTAATTTTACCGCTTCTGTGAATGGAATTTCGAAAATCCGAGAGACACGGTTAATATCAAGGACTAAAATGTGGTTCAATGAGATGAAAATAGTTTTTTGGTGAATAGTAACTTTTTACCTTTTTTACCGCGGTTAATAGTAAATAGGGTAACTAAGGGTAAATATGATATTACTATTACCCTAACACATGTCTTAATCCTATTGGACAAGTGTATTTCGACCAAAAACAAACTTAGGAATAAAATATGACCATTTAGGCCCACTTGGGTTAGATTAGGAAATTTATTATTAATTTATTTAAAGAAGGGTTAAAAGAGTTAAAATCAAAGTTTATTTACTAAAACATTTTTAATATGGGGTTATACATAAGATAAATTCGACTATAAATATTCACTAGAAAGATAACACGATTTCCTACATGATGGTATTTTATTTGTAATTTTTAAACATCAAATAATATAATTTATCTATGACACAAAGATGATGCAGTAATTATCTTATTAATGAAATATTGACATAATTGATAATATAAATACCAAAATAAATGTAATTTAAGACTTTTTATGAATTCCACTAATTTTCTATGTTACTATGATATATTAGTGTTGATTTAATCAACTTGGTTCGAAAATTTAATTCTGTTATGACTTTCACAAAAATCATATATCAAATAGTGTCAAAATTGACACAAAATAGTTTTTAAATCAAATATTATATTATTAATTGTTATTGTATTCATAAAAATCTAAGGTTCGGCCAAATGACTTAGATAAACATATATATATTAATAATAACCAATTTGGGGTTCGTTTGGCATGTTATAGTAAGTTTATTAACCATATAGTGAAAGAAAACAAAAAGACATGGTAAAAGTTAAATTATTTAACTTAGAGTTAAATCTAATTGATAAGGTTAAAATAATACCCTAAACTTGTCTAAATCCTATTGGTTGATAGGATTTCGACCCTTCCCCACTTTAGCTTCGAAATAAGACCCTTTGGAACCATTATAAACCGATTTTGACTTTAATATAAAATAATATTTTGAGATATTCCTAAGGTGCCCTCTCCTCCCTTATAAAAGGAAACCTCCTCCCCCTCCTCCTCACACCAATTTGAGCACTCAAGCTCGGCCAACCCCTGCCAAAATCTCTTCTCCACTTCCCTAGCAACATCCTAGAGGTTCTGGTCTTCCTCAAAGACCAATTTTAGTTCCCTAAGAGGAGGTCTCCAAGAGGCACTTCAAAGAAGAGGTAATTACCGTTACCAATTCTTTCATCTTTATTTCTTCTTCCACTTATTCTTCTTAGGTTGTTTCATTATGAAGTAATAACATCAGTATCACTCATATACTGATATGTTATTATAAGTATGAAACAACCCTATTTCACCATCTATCCATCCTACGGAAAAAGAAATCACCGCGCGTGCGTACGTACGGAATACCGTCTCCACGCCATGGTGTAATCTATTTTCCACCACCACCTTACATGGATGGGTATAATGGTGTAAATAATAACTATACATAGTTATTAAAACATCATATTGATTCTGATATATTGTATAATCCACTCCAATTCAATTCAATATTTATAGAAATGATATCATCGCTCGTGCGTACGTACGGAATACCGTCTCCACGACGCGATGAGATTCATTCTCCATGTTAACCATTTAAGAATGATTATAATGTATATATAAGAAATAATAATGAAATATATGACATTATAAGGCTACTGGATTTATTTATATATATACATATGTATGTCATCTACTTCCATTTCAGGACAATAAGGAAAGGAAAACAGCGTTCATGCGTACGTACGGACTACCGTCTCCATGAACGGTGTTTTTCATTTTATTTATCTACCTATTATATATATATATACTGAATATTTATGATATATAAATCATATTTTATATTCTGGAAGTATGTAAATCATGATATAAGTAATAATGATGTCAAGAACAAAAAGTCAAAACACCTACGATAAATGAAACGATTTTACCCAAAACGCTTCTTTAACATGGAATTTACAAAAGAACGGGTAATATAATGTCATAAGTGAACCATATATGATATCATAACAATGAATATGATTCTGTAATAAGTCAACAACATGATTTAAATCATTATACAGGAGGTTCGGACACTTACAAAGCAAGTCGGACCTAAGGTAAGGGAAATATCACAATCTCATTTTTATCCGAGATTGTTTATTCGTAAGTATTTACTGGGGTGTATTTTGTCATCCACGTCCATGTTCCCTAAATATGTAATATTGTTTCCATCCACTTGCAATAGTTTAAATCCAATTTTACCCTTAGGTGAGTTTTTAGTAAATAATATGAAAGGAATCTTTTGTCGTTTTTCCGTACGAGGTGCTTTTTGACTTTTCTGACAAAAGTATGAAGAATGTTTTTTTTAACTTATACGGCACGAACGGATTTATACTGTTTTATAAAGCCTTATTTTCATGAAGCTTCCTCTAAAAGATTTCATGACTATTTTCAATAAAATCTCTTTCTTTTAAAATTGCATGATGTTTTGTGAAAAGAAATTGATTTTGAAGAAGAACGGATATTTTCCTCAAGAATTCAATTCAAGTGTTTTATCAAAATTATTTTCCATATAAGATAATAAAGGGTTCTGTTTCTATCTATATTTTTACATTGATTTGACTATGTTGTGATGGAATTATGTTTATGAATTCCTTTATCTTATATGAATGGTTTTATGATGTCATGTTGTTTAAGAATCCCATTTTTATTACATGGGTTATGCAATGATGTATGATTTATGATTTTGTGGCACACATAAGAAAGGATTCATTAAGAGATGGGTGGGACCTATATCTCCCTCCAATGCATTGGGTAAAGATTTTATATCTCATGAGATAGACATGGCTGGAATGGTAGGTTATACCGGTTCAGTAAAACAGGACTGAAACGAGGATTACTCGATTCAGAAAGGGACTTTGTCCACTAAGATAGTCTTGGCAATGAGTCTTGACTAACAAGAAATGATTCTCTATGATTATGTGTGTATGCCACGATGAGTAATGTTTTAAGTTATGATTTCATTTCACTACTATGATTTATCCCATGTTATGAAATTATGCTCTCTTTTGCAGGTTAAGATTTCCAAAAATATTATGTTCTTATGAAAATTATGTGATTGATATTTCCTTTGTTTACCCTTACTGAGCATTTGAGATCACCCTTTTATGTTTTCTTTTCCCCAGGATATAAAGAAAGGTTTTTAGGTTAAAAAAAAGGGAAGATATTTATGGGAGATGTTGAAGATCTTTCACCAGGATTAGAAGATTATATTCCGAGTTTCCAAAGACACTAAACTATTACGATCCTTGTGTGTGTGTTTTTGTTATGTACTAAGTATTCCGCAAAATTAATGTAAAGTCCATGTACGATAAGCTTCGGGTCTCTACAGTTGGTATCAGAGGAAAGGTTTAGTCAACCTTTGGAAACTAGGATGCGAAAACGGTAGTGAGATCCCTAGAGATATTTCTAAGGTATGTTTAGGGATGTCCCTAAGGATAAGTATACGTATAGGATATAGTCCTAGAACTATGGTAACGATCTTAGAATTTAACATAAGATGTTAGATATTAAGGGTAATCCCCCTTTACTATGTTATTTTCCCTAGAATTATTTTTGCCTCTCACACTATTCTTTTTGGGTTTTAGACGATGGCTGGAACCCGAAGGAACCGTGTTGATCAATGCAATGGACAATGCAATGATTTCCCTCCTGAACAAAAAAATGTTATGGGAGATGGAGTGAAAAATCTTATTGCTATACTTATACAAGCTATGAATCATTCTGGACTTCCAAATGAGCAGAGAAGGGAACAATATTCTATTGAGTCCTTCATGAGGCAACGTCCACCTTCTTTCAGTGGGTCTACTGATCCATTAGTTGTTGAACAATGGATTAGTACTACTGAAAAGATAATTTCAGTTCTTCAATGTTCTGAACATGATAAAGTCATCTTATCAGTATATCGTTTGGAAGGTGAAGCTGATCAATGGTGGAATCTTATCAAGAATATGAGGCCAAGAGATGAAATTGAGTCCATGGAATGGGACGAGTTCAAGAACTTGTTTTTCAGTAAGTACTTCCCTCGTATTCTTCGAACAAAGATGGAGAAAGAGTTTCTTGAACTGAAGCAAAGGGATGATGAATCTGTTGGTACCTATGAAGCAAATTTTACAAGACTTGTAAGGTATGCTTCTGGAATTATCATCCAACCTGAAAGTAAAGTTGATCGATTTTTCAGTGGCTTAAAACCAAGTCTTCGAAGGGTATTAGCTATAAGAGACATCAGTAGCTATGAAGAAATTGTGCGTTGTGCTATCAAGGTAGAAATGGTAGTTGGTGTTACATATCCATCTCATGGTTTTGACAAGAAACGAAAGATGGAGTTCAAGGAGAAATCTCGGAATAATGGTGAAAAGAAGATGAATGTTTCCTTATGCACAAAGTGTGGAAAGAAGCATGGTGGAGATTGTCTTAAAGGGACTAGAAAATGTTTTAAGTGTGGAAAAGAAGGTCATCGAGCAGCTGAGTGTCGAAGTAATGGAAAAAGGGTTTCTAATGATGTGAATAAAGCAAACACTGCAGAGAACGCACCGCCAACACTTCAATGCTTCAAGTGCAAGGAAATGGGGCATTATGCTAATAATTGCCCTAATCCAAGGGTTAGTGATGATCAACATGAGCAACCACTGAAGGAAAGGGACAAAGGGAAATCACATGCGATCACTATTGGCAATATTGAATATGACAATGATGTGGTGGAATGATTAAGTGTTTATGTAATGGGATTCCAAAATAATGTTGTATCATTGAGTATTGCAATATTTATTGATGTGGTATTCAAAGTGATTGAGATATTTTTTGGAAATATGCGCATAATGAAGACGAGAAAATGAAATGTTTAATAGTATTCATGAGCTCATGATTGATATAAGGACTAAGTGATATCATGGTTTGAGTATATAGAATTTTGAGGATTTTGGTATATGGAAAGTGTTAACTTTTAACTGCACTCACTAAGGTATTCAAGAGAATACACGATTAAGGACTTTGAATGTTTGGAATGTGACCAACAAGACATATCTTATGTGGGGATCAACGACAGTATTAAATCTCTGGTAATCGTTGTCACTATATTATGAGAGTGGACTGCAGTATTATGTATAAGCCTAAAGATTAGACTGGATTATGTTGGACATAAGTTAGTATTGTTTAAGGATAGAAGATTTTCGATATTATTGATGGGATGTTATAGTAACGTAGTTTTAGAAAAAGGACAACCTGCAGGACGGGCGACAGCCCATCGCATCGGACAAGGCTGTAGGAATCGAACCCACAACCGAAATGCGACTGGCCTTTATCGCCTACCACTGGCCTACAGGAAGTCCCTGTTTAGTAGAAACTAGTTTTATTATATTAAGTAGTATGATATATGAAGTATAAGTCCATTTTAGGAACCATATATGATTAATCTCACTATAGATCGATTTATGCATATAATTTTTGCTAACCTTTTGTTTGAGACAGATGGAATGACCCGTCATTCTATCACATGATCTGCTAATAACAAATTCAACTTCATTTATTTAAGAGATGAAGTGGAAATTGTTCAAGGCACGAACAACAGTGAGACTGTACCAAAATAAAGTAAGTATTTATTCTAATTCAAATTTTCAACTTTAGGGAAATGATCTTGAAAACCAAAAATGTTGTCCTAGTGATCTTATACCTGATGAATCAGATGGTACCTTATATCATCACAAATCTATGGATTTGTGATTACTGGCTTTTCCATAGCCATGTTCTCTACCACTCTCCATCAGAACATGATGGTTAGATTTCTCTTCCATATCCATATTTTCACCTATGTGGAAACCCAGTGATTAGTTTATTTGGGTAATCGTTACATTTCATACTTTAGTTTTTAAAGCCAAGTTTTGGTATTCCCTTTTACTATGTGGGTTTCTATTAAAGAAACTTTCAAATAGTAAACCATTTATAACCCCGAAGAATTTCGAGGGCAAAATTCATTTTAAGGGGGGGTAGAATGTAACAGCCCAAGATTTTATAAAAAAATATTCTTTTTAATTTTATTAATGTCTTGTGTTGTATGCTACACCAAAAGGAGCTCGCACAACACACATCCTTGACTTGTCTTGCATTACACGCAATCGCGACCTTCCTCGATAGCGTGTGTAGTACGCAATACCGAGTTTCACTAAACAACGATATGCTATAAAAATATTATTAAAACTAGCCGTTATGAATAGTAATAACCACTTTTTGAAATCCAGTAAATCTTATTTTTTCAAAATGAACTTTATTTTTGGATTCGGAGTATCGAATTTAGCCTAAGGTGAAATTTTGGTACTTTTCGGATAACTTTCATATTCTGATGAATAGTGAAAATTACTAAATTATAATTAAAAACAACTTTTTTTAATCGAAATAATTAATAGTGATAAATCATTAATTTGAGTGGTTTTAAAGTATATTTAGAATATATTTTTACAATTTAATAAAATGTTGGTCATTGGATGTAATTTCACATTTAAACTAGACATAAACAAGTGTCAATCTTTTGATAGATATTGTTTCTTAAAAACACGCTATTTGTTTTAACAGCGGGATTTAATTATAAAATTAATTAATTCAACTTTTATGTTATGAATTTGGTAAAATAGACTTCATTTTTGAATTCGGAATATGAAATATAGCTTGGGATGAAATTTTGGCATTGTTCTGAAAAACATCAATTTTTGATGAATAGTGAAACTACTAAGTGGTAGGTTAAAAACTGAATTTTTGCATAAAACTTAATTTTACCGCTTCTGTGAATGGAATTTCGAAAATCCGAGAGACACGGTTAATATCAAGGACTAAAATGTGGTTCAATGAGATGAAAATAATTTTTTGGTGAATAGTAACTTTTTACCTTTTTTACCGTGGTTAATAGTAAATAGGGTAACTAAGGGTAAATATGATATTACTATTACCCTAACACATGTCCTAATCCTATTGGACAAGTGTATTTCTACCAAAAACAAACTTAGGAATAAAATATGACCATTTAGGCCCACTTGGGTTAGATTAGGACATTTATTATTAATTTATTTAAAGAAGGGTTAAAAGAGTTAAAATCAAAGTTTATTTACTAAAACATTTTTAATATGGGGTTATACATAAGATAAATTCGACTATAAATATTCAATAGAAAGCTAAAAAGCTTTCCTACATGATGGTATTTTATTTGTAATTTTTAAACATCAAATAATATAATTTATCTATGACACAAAGATGATGCAGTAATTATCTTATTAATGAAATATTGACATAATTGATAATATAAATACCAAAATAAATGTAATTTAAGACTTTTTATGAATTCCACTAATTTTCTAGGTTACTATGATATATTAGTGTTGCTTTAATCAACTTGGTTCGAACATTTAATTCTGTTATGACTTTCACAAAAATCATATATCAAATAGTGTCAAAATTGACACAAAATAGTTTTTAAATCAAATATTATATTATTAATTGTTATTGTATTCCTAAAAATATAATGTTCGGCCAAATGACTTAGATAAGGATATATATATTAATAATAAACAATTTGGGGTTCGTTTGGCATGTTATAGTATGTTTATTAACCATATAGTGAAAGAAAACAAAAAGACATGGTAAAAGTTAAATTATTTAACTTAGAGTTAAATCTAATTGATAAGGTTAAAATAATACCCTAAACTTGTCTAAATCCTATCGGTTGATAGGATTTCGACCCATCCCCACTTTAGCTTCGAAATAAGACCCTTTGGAACCATTATAAACCGATTTTGACTTTAATATAAAATAATATTTTGAGATATTCCTAAGGTGCCCTCTCCTCCCTTATAAAAGGAAACCTCCTCCCCCTCCTCCTCACACCAATTTGAGCACTCAAGCTCGGCCAAACCCTGCCAAAATCTCTTCTCCACTTCCCTAGAAACATCCTAGAGGTTCTGGTCTTCCTCAAAGACCAATTTTAGTTCCCTAAGAGGAGGTCTCCAAGAGGCACTTCAAAGAAGAGGTAATTACCGTTACCAATTCTTTCATCTTTATTTCTTCTTCCACTTCTTCTTCTTAGGTTGTTTCATTATGAAGTAATAACATCAGTATCACTCATATACTGATATGTTATTATAAGTATGAAACAACCCTATTTCACCATCTATCCATCCTACGGAAAAAGAAATCACCGCACGTGCGTACGTACGGAATACCGTCTCCACGCCGTGGTGTAATCTATTTTCCACCACCACCTTACATGGATGGGTATAATGGTGTAAAGAATAACTATACATAGTTATTACAACATCATATTGATTCTGATATATTGTATAATCCACTCCAATTCAATTCAATATTTATATAAATGATATCATCGCTCGTGCGTACGTACGGAATACCGTCTCCACGACGCGATGAGATTCATTCTCCATGTTAACCATTTAAGAATGATTATAATGTATATATAAGAAATAATAATGAAATATATGACATTATAAGGCTACTGGATTTATTTATATATATACATATGTATGTCATCTACTTACTTCCATTTCAGGACAATAAGGAAAGGAAAACAGCGTTCATGCGTACGTACGGACTACCGTCTCCATGAACGGTGTTTTTCATTTTATTTATCTACCTATTATATATATATATACTGAATATTTATGATATATAAATCATATTTTATATTCTGGAAGTAAGTAAATCATGATATAAGTAATAATGATGTCAAGAACAAAAAGTCAAAACACCTACGATAAATGAAACGATTTTACCCAAAACGCTTCTTTAACATGGAATTTACAAAAGAACGGGTAATATAATGTCATAAGTGAACCATATATGATATCATAACAATGAATATGATTCTGTAATAAGTCAATATCATGATTTAAATCATTATACAGGAGGTTCGGACACTTACAAAGCAAGTCGGACCTAAGGTAAGGGAAATATCACAATCTCATTTTTATCCGAGATTGTTTATTCGTAAGTATTTACTGGGGTGTATTTTGTCATCCACGTCCATGTTCCCTAAATATGTAATATTTTTTCCATCCACTTGCAATATTTTAAATCCAATTTTACCCTTAGGTGAGTTTTTAGTAAAGAATATGAAAGGAATCTTTTGTCGTTTTTCCGTACGAGGTGCTTTTTGACTTTTCTGACAAAAGTATGAAGAATGTTTTTTTTAACTTATACGGCACGAACGGATTTATACTGTTTTATAAAGCCTTATTTTCATGAAGCTTCCTCTAAAATATTTCATGACTATTTTCAATAAAATCTCTTTCTTTTAAAATTGCATGATGTTTTGTGAAAAGAAATTGATTTTGAAGAAGAAAGGATATTTTCCTCAAGAATTCAATTCAAGTGTTTTATCAAAATTATTTTCCATATAAGATAATAAAGGGTTCTGTTTCTATCCATATTATTACATTGATTTGACTATGTTGTGATGGAATTATGTTTATGAATTCCTTTATCTTATATGAATGGTTTTATGATGTCATGTTGTTTAAGAATCCCATTTTTATTACATGGGTTATGCAATGATGTATGATTTATGATTTTGTGGCACACATAAGAAAGGATTCATTAAGAGATGGGTGGGACCTATATCTCCCTCCAATGCATTGGGTAAAGATTTTATATCTCATGAGATAGATATGGCTGGAATGGTAGGTTATACCGGTTCAGTGAAACAGGACTGAAACGAGGATTACTCGATTCAGAAAGGGACTTTGTCCACTAAGATAGTCTTGGAAATGAGTCTTGACTAACAAGAAATGATTCTCTATGATTATGTGTGTATTCCACGATGAGTAATGTTTTAAGTTATGATTTCATTTCACTACTATGATTTATCCCATGTTATGAAATTATGCTCTCTTTTGCAGGTTAAGATTTCCAAAAATATTATGTTCTTATGAAAATTATGTGATTGATATTTCCTTTGTTTACCCTTACTGAGCATTTGAGCTCACCCTTTTATGTTTTCTTTTCCCCAGGATATAAAGAAAGGTTTTTAGGTTAAAAAAAAGGGAAGATATTTATGGGAGATGTTGAAGATCTTTCACCAGGATTAGAAGATTATATTCCGAGTTTCCAAAGACACTAAACTATTACGATCCTTGTGTGTGTGTTTTTGTTATGTACTAAGTATTCCGCAAAATTAATGTAAAGTCCATGTACGATAAGCTTCGGGTCTCTACATATAAAGTCCTAGAAGAACTGAAAATAAATTCACATATGAACTCTTGTAATTCTATGAGAATGAAAAAAATCTCTTAGACAACTCAATGAAGAGGTACTTAGGGGGAATTCCCACTAGGTATTGTCTTTAATTAGAGATGAACATTATCCCTCTCATCGATGATCCACCTATAAAAGGGGCATCTATATGTTGAACTGGCTCCAGATCCAGGTAGCAGGTCAACATATATTAGGATATAGAATATTATTTTTACTTCCCTCCATTACCATAACTGCCTCTTCCTCACCAAGATGATCACTCAGTATTAAAATGTATTAAGAATTAGTTCAAGAGAAAAGTGGTTCGACGTCATCAAACCCCACCTGCTCTCTATAGATGGGAGGGGTCTTAGATATTAGTATCACAAGAACTTCTCAACATCATAATGTACATGTATTCTCAATTGGAATCCCAGGAGGGGAGACACACACCAATTCGGCCTAAGAAAAATCCTTATCATTAATGGATGGATAACACTTTGCCACCACCCATCTCTGAAAATCCAATATTCTCCACCATTAATGTTGGGGGAGACCCATTACATAATCTAAAACACTTTTTTATAATTTTTTGGTCTAATGATGGTCCCCTGAGAACAATTAGAGGAAACCGAGAAGAGATGTTTTGTATAGAATCAAGTATATCTGACCTTTTTTGGTGGAACATTCTTCTAGAAGGATCTATTCCTTGATTGGAAAAAATTCTTCACCAATTCCTCTACAAGTTCATCTTGATTCTAAGGAATACAACAATTTTCATCCTGAAAAACTACAATCAACATGAAAATGATAGGTTATATGACTTCATATCCGTATAGAAGGGTTTAACGTGTTCTCTCTACATCCCTAAATCATAAGAAAAATTGATATAAATATACCCTAAAAATATATGGGATAATTTATAGACACCTATGATCTGAAAGAAATATCCTGGTGGGTTCCAAGGGTTCTTAGAAATAGAAAAACCATCAGAAGACTCCATTTAGTGGACTAATGATAAGTCTCGGCTCATTCCCTCATCATAGGGGGAAAGGATTTTCAAGTCATAAACTATCACTCTTACCCTAAAAACATCATTTGTTCCTATTCAAACACCTAGAAAGGTCCTCCACCACCCAACACCTCATATCAAAGGGAAACAACCTCAAGAACTCCCTATGTTAGAATGAAAAGATGATCAATGTCTCTTCGGATTTGAGGAACAGATGAATAAAAAATACTCATTTGGAAATGAACAAGCCCCAAGTTATTTTCTTGTAACCATGGAAAATAAAATGCTCTAACTACAATAGCCTAATAAGAAAAATTAGTTTAACCTCACCAATATTCCCAACCACTACTCTTTCCAAAAAAGGCTAGGACTCAACATCCAGTATTGTTTTATCTTCAAAAATTGCCCCCAAGGAATGGTCGATTCTAGATAGGTGATGTTGGATAACTTCCCAAAGTAGGTAACCTGAATAATAGTTTGCCATACATAATAAGAAGGCGATTGGAAAAATTTTTGGGATAATCATGGGAAGACGTTCAATAACTAGATGACTCAAAAGACAATTTACCTAGATCATGACTCCCTAGGAGTACATCATTGCAGACCCAAAATAGTTCCTCTGACCAAGAAGTTCTCATCATATTTGTCTCTTGAAAGTGGAAATGACCATCAGATATAGGAAAAGATAAAATAAAAGAAGAAGAAGAAGATTCATATTCTACCATGATTGAATATCTAACTCTTGTATATGTCTTCCATGCAACATCTGATTCATTGTAACCACCCCACCAAATGGAACCCTCAATGGAAGAAGATCTCATATTCATCTCCGTTGATGTGACACAATTGGAACACCCCTTATTAGATGATGAATATGCCTCTGATTATGAGTTCCCCATAGAGAAAAAAGATATTAGAGGCTTCATGAGTAGGAACTAAGGATAACGTTGAGATCACAGACCTAGTCAGACCCAATATTTCAGCCACAACCCCACATGGGACATATATATTGTTGAGACCCATGGGTATGTTCTCTAGAAATACCAAAATTGATTTTTAAGTGTCTCATAACCCCCAATAATTCACCCATTCACGGATGTATTTTATGACCACCTAGTGGGGTTGAGATCAGCTGATCAACCAAAACAATAGAGAAGGTTAGTGCTATCTACTCCACTTACAGTACATGCTCGCTTTACCTCCACAAAAAAACTAGTTAAATCAACAAAAAAGTATTCAACTCCAAAGCACTATAATAAAGAGAAACCATACCTTATGATGCGTCTACATATGAAAAAAAGTAAGATATTATAAAATAGTTAGTGGTTTTTCTAGCCAACATTTCAATCTAAGATGCGCCCCATTATTCAAATGAAATTAGGGAGGCACATGTTGAAGACCATTATATCCTACATGAGTTCCAGAATGATTTTGTCACAGCCAAGGATTTTTAGGTGAAGACCGTCCCAACATAAATCCTTGTATCAATCTCATTCATATACCAAGATCAAGAATAGGTCATCCAAGGACACCTCAAACCCTTATATGTTTTGGGAAGACTCAATAATTTCAATATCTAAAGTGTACTAATTGACAATGGATACATAATAAATTTCAACCATATTTGGACCCTTCAATGTTTAGGATAAATATATGGGGACATATGTCCAAAAAATATGACCATTCAATGGTATGATAAGATCGACTAAAGACCTCTTTGAGAGATCAAGATAAAAGATATGTTTAATGATCTCGCATATAACACTAAGTTCATGGTTATCTAACAAGACATCGTACACAAGTTCCCTCTTGGAAGGACCTTTATTCACATCCATGTGGCAGCAACATCAACATTTCATCAGTTTTTTAAGTGAACCGTTGATGGAAATTTAATCATTATTCATAGTGGCATTTCCCCATAGGAGGATTGTAATTCCAAGTATAAAAAGGTATGTTTCTCTAAAAGGAATGAAAACAACCAATAGTAGGTGATGATATAGATGTTACATAACCCAATGGATTTGGAACCTCCCCTATAAATCCCTAAAATATGGTCATAAATGGATATATGTTCCCCATAAACCTAGGGTTGGAAATAGACCTAATCCAAAATGTCCAAGATATGTCTATTCCCAGTTATAGTGTAAAATACAATTAGCTTGAAAATATCTCTACAAAGAATTGGTTGGTAGGGGATGGAAATGTATTTTCTTGGGGATTCCCTCAACTTGATAGTGGTGAAAAGGCCCTCATATTTCCCTCTTGATCTTAAAATGCCTCCATACACATCTGGAAGGAATAAGATGATGATGACATCAGGAATGCCTCTCCTTTTGTAAGGAAGGAACCTCCACCACCATTTATGAGCTCAGAAAGGTAAATCTATCAACATAAGGAGACACATGACCTAAATTTATTAGTTCCACCCAGCCTCTTGAAGATAATTATATGTACATTTCATTTTTCATGAATCATTGATATATGTTTTCTGGGAACTATACAGAAATTCCAAGGCTGAATCAATATGTCTCTATACATAATCTTGACATAATAAATTACCGTTGAGGATTTAAGGAGGAATCTATGAGGATGAACCATATCATGAAACAAATGTATATGTGTATGTTGATATGTTTTTCAAAACAAACAATTTATGAGAATTGAAATACCCAGGTTCGATCACCAACATTATCTTTATCAAAATGGGAAAATGGGAAGATTAGGGTCTATATCAATTTCAGAGAGTTTAATTGAAATTTCCTAAAGCATGAATTATAATTGTTGATCACAAACATCATGATCGATGCAGTTACTAGATTCCATGACCATTAATTCATGGATGGGAAATTAGGGTACAATCATATAAATATAGCCCAAGAATATGAGGAAGATACTACCCTCAGAGCACCTTAGGGGATACTTTTCTATCATTTCATTCCATTTGGATTAATTAATGTTATCACTACATGCCGATGATCCATGCATCATATCATTAAGAATTTATTGTGATGAATAATTTATTGTTATCTCATTAACATGGTGGTCAAATCGTGATGATTATGTGATTAGTTCACAAATCATCAAATGGTCTTTAAAAACTTGCGGCAACATAGTCTGATGATGAATCTATAGAAATGTACTTTGGGGGTAAAATCTGCAAAATTACATTGCTTTATGGTGAACCACCATAGAATTCAGGTTGACCAAGAAAATACTAAATATATTATAGAAATTCAACCCCCATGAAACTCAATGAATATAGGGGTCTCAAAGGTCACCTCCCATTAATTATAAATTTTATAGCTAACCTGTCTAGAAAATATATCCCCTTCACCAAGATAATGAATAATGGGATTTCCTATCAATGGAATCATGACTAACAACAAGCCTTTGATATTCTAAAGAATTATCTACTACACCCACCATCCCTAATACCATAGGCAGAATTAAATCCACTCATCTCCTATGTCACCTCCCTAGACCAATCCCTTTGCGCTATCCTCGCATAATGTAATGACATAGGGAGTGATAACTATCCTATAATAACTCATTTGAACAATGATAGGTATTGAGAACAGATAGTCAAACATCGAGAAGAAGTGCCTCACATGCATACTTGAAGAGAAGAAGCTGAGGCATTAGTTTTTACACAATAAATTCCACCTAGTCTCTTATATTCATCCTCTCATGTACATAATTGGATACCCACTACTGAATAGGATTTTGGCCTAATGGGGGTCATTTTACAACAATGTGACATCCATTTTTAATCAGATAGGTCCATGAAATAGAAAACCATTGCTAATTTTCTTATGGAACATTCCATCCCAAACAACACATCAGTTGACACATAGCAATTGGATGAGGTTTTTTTCTATTCCCATGAAACTCCCTAGGAATGGGAGGTATAATTATATAGATCCTCCCAAATTATTATCGATAAAATATTGGAAAACCCTAAACTCAATTAGGTTTTCCTAGGGATTCTATTTATTCTCCATACAAAACAATTTTTCCCCACTCTTTATCACTATATGAACACTGTATAAATATTGAGGCTAAGTAATAATCCCACATCACTATATTTAAGAAATCTGTATAGAAACGAATAGAAAATTTCAACATCAACTAGGATTTAGAGCTAGTGAAAAAACAGATCTGGGGACAATATTTTATAAAAAATGAAAGACTAACCCCTCTCATTGGATACATTAGGGGACTAATGTATGAGTTCCCTTTTGAAACCACATTTCATCTTATTCCTAAATCATATAATTCTTATGCTAATTCATTTTATAATATAGCCACAATCGTACAAGATCCTGATCATGAGAAAATAATCTTCTACATCATGCATTAATGAATGGTCTCGTGGATCATCATCTACAATATTGAAGAAATCAATCTTGTCAAAACTGTCCCAAAGTATGAAGAACTAAATTCCACCCCTAGATGGATGGAAACCATTATCAGTTATCCTTAAAATGGAACTCTCCTAATTAACCAATCTGAAATAGAACAAATTTTTTGTCAAGTAGTGAAATTTACACTACGGGGTGGTCTAAATGAAAATTGATTCTTCTATAGGAGAGGATTTGACTGAATCCTTCTAAGATGAAGCGCATAAAGTGAGATCCCCTCCATCATGGAAGAAACCCACATAGGATCCTATGATGCTCATCAATATGGTACCAGGCTATCCCACTAAATCAGGTGGCTGTGATACTATAGGCAAACCATGATATAGGATTGTGTTTAATTTACCAAGAAATTTCATGCATTCCCAATTCTTTAAAAACATCATCCATCGACCCCTAGAATTTATAAATATGGATAAATATTAATAGCAATTCACTATATGGGTAATGGATGTTTTCAATCCATATCCCCCAACCATGGCTGGGCAGTTCAAGTACATCATTAATTGAACATACTTCTTTTGAAAATGGGATGATTTAATACCCCTAAAAGAATCTATGAAGAATAACATCATAAACATCACAATGTACTATATAATTACCTAGTTTGGATTCCCTAACATGATATTGATGAACAATAGCACCAAATTCTATTCAACATATTTGAAGAATTAGTATCAAAAATACAACATTAAGTCCAATCACTCATCCCAATATCATGATGGGACAAACAAATAGATATATTCCTTAATTAAAACATTCTAAAATATAATCTAGGATATGGTGAATAAATATAATAAGTACTATCCAAAAAAATATCATCCATTCGTTATGGGCCTACTGTACCACCATGCATACTGCTACACAATCAATTCCATATTAATTAGTGTAAGGAACAGAGGCGGTGTTACCCATAGAATCCCAAATACCATCGATTTGAATATCCATTTGCTAACAACTCTCGAATAAAAAGAAATTAAAAAGATACTAGATTAGCTAAAATGTATTTATGATAATATTTTTCACACATGTCACAACCTCAAAGTTCATTATAATCTATTCACACAATCCTTTAATAAAAATTTTAACCTCCATTAATTACTTAATGGATAACTTGCATAGTTACTCGTATATCCAATGATAATAGATCTAAATCCTTTGAAGTTGGAACCCAAATGGGAAGGGACTTATATCATACAAAAGTTACATCACAACAGAGCTTGCTCATATGAAAAAATAGATAGAGATAAGGTCACACCCCCCACCAAGGCAGGGTTTCTCGAGAAATACATCATAGAGCTACCATCAAACTTTCCACGTCCTAGTTTCATGAAGTGAAACAACATAATAACATTCATAAAATATAAAATAAAACTATATAAACCTAATCATGGTAGAAAGAAGTTAAACTATAAATCATCTATCATCCTGACCACATTATGTTAAAAATACAGAGAGGATTTCCTCACCAACTAAAATTAAATTACATGAAAATTATCATCTCAATAATGATTTTTTGCACATGAGCTATGTCTGTGCAAAAAGAAGATGAAACTCTACTGTCCCTATGTGAGAGTAAAATCCACAAATGGAATCCCATAAACTAAAAACTATGGTTTTTCTGATTCCTTCCATCACATGATATGTAGTGATTCCTAGAACACAATTCCTTGTCCCAACCACAATATTATGTTCCTTCCAAATTGGGTTACCCACATCCTTACCACAAGATGTCAAACAACACAGATGATGTCCTCACAACACGGCACTAAACATCATAGTTTCCTATAACTATGTGTCCCTCCATTCCTTCCATAAAATGATATGTTGTTACACCTAAACCTCTATTCTCAAGCCCAATAACAAAATTCATATTCATTCACATTGATCCACTCATGTTCTCATTGTATTATATTAAACTACATGGTTGATGTCCTTTCCACACTACATTAAATTGCATAGATTTCTAGAACTACTTATGACTTGATTGTCATTAAAATGAGATATATGTGGATTATTAAATTCAATATCCTAGCCTAGACACTTCATGATACAAACACTATTATCCTACCTCTATTTTACACTATCTTAGGCCGAATATTTTCCATTTATAGCTTCTTACATAGAGTATAACACATATGAGCTTAGGAATTTTGGTAAGGGATTCCTCGCATGATCAAGGAATATCAGCTCAAGAAAGGGGTATCATGTTCATTAATGTAAGATATTAAAAGTTACATCAATTCCTCATCACATGATGTAAAACTAAAAAAAATTCATCCCTTATATGACAAAAAAATCACATTATGTTGGACATCGCACAAGAGGACCACTACCCTTACTATTTGTCTCATACTGCAGCTCTATTTAAGAACAACTTGTGGATTGATTTCTATCATATTAGGATATATAGTGACACCTAGACCATAATTTATAGGCATAGTCATACTGATCTATTTTTTCTTATCAGGGAGCCTACACCATTGAGAACTATGTGTGTCTTGATTCCTATCATCACAAGATACATTGTGATGCTCAGATCTCCAAACCTGGGCCCTATTAAAACAACCAATTTCAGAAATTCCCACCTTTTTTTATTGGTTTAGACATGAATAGTGTGTTTTATATTAAATAACTATGCTTATATTGATTCCTTGTCTCATGGGATACGTGTTGATGCCCATATCATCAATTATTGGAAAGAACCTTGATAAAACATAAAAAATACCACTCTTTAAACGTGGTTCAACCCAATGCGTCAAAAATTCATATGAGAACTACATGTGGATTGATTAATACCATCACATGATAAATAGTTATGTCAGAATATCTAATCCTGGGTCTCTCTAACATTTCCAATGATAAAAATTCACCCCCCAACTTCATAAGGGGAAAGTCATATAAGATCATTTTTCCTAAGTACAAGTCTTATCTACATACATATTTCTTGAGAATGTAACAAACCTTGTACAATTTCTCACATAGATTCTCATGTTTTTTCAATATGATCTTAGATTACAAGGGAACTAATATTTCATCACTTCATGACATTGAACTACATGGATTATTTCTTTATTGCATGACTTGAAAACTACACTAAAAATACACCCCCTCTATATGATGTCAAAATGTGACAGACATCACCCATTATCATCCCTTATCAAAGGACCAAAATATACAAACCTCGTTCAACTAGATTATGGGGTTCTTTCTTCATCTTTTAAGAACATCAATTAATAAAGCACAATTCATGTGTTTAGAACCTTTGGTTTTCGCAACCATTTCATGGCCCTTGTAAAGAAAAATAGATCTCTCTATCTGATTATGCAATTAATGCATGATATATTTGACCTACCAACCAGATACATTTTGTTCATAAAAAATGATCTTTCTAACCCTTATGAGCCTGACATTGCTATACATGAATACAACACACAAGTGTGTTCTGGGTCGTCCCTGACATGATTGCCACATATCATTACTAACTACCCAATAACCTCAAACCATTATTTACAATATTTTCATCTCCCTATCAAAACAATGTTGGATTAGTCTTGACCCTGTGTATCATAAGTAGGATCATGTGTAACATTCCCCTCATATAAGGCTCATGTGTATCATGACCTTAAACTCTAGACTTTGATGGTCTAAATTAAATGACTACAAACCACTCAAAAATCAACACAAAACTTGTTAGGTTAAAAACTTGCAAAGGGAGGCTAGAGAAAAATTCAAGTCTTCTCCTTCCAAAATCTCCCTTTATATCATTTAGGAAAAAAATTAGGGCATAAATAAATAAGGCATAAATCTCATAGCATCATATTTGTGGCCCTAGTTTATGATGATTCATGCTCATTGGACCCCTCAGTTTAGGAAAAATATAAATTAATAGTTTTCCAAATCTCCACAGTGTGATAACATGTTCTCTATGAGGAGAAAAATATTTTATGGTTCTCAAACCCTTCCTGAATCTAACATTTTACGTAAATTACACATCATTATTTTAGCCCTTTGGGTATCCAAAAATCATTCATGTCCCTTCTAAAGGAAAAGAGATATCTTTGATTGGACATGATATCTATGAATAAGGGTTATTACCTAAGAACGTAGACATATTTTCCCTATATATATATTTATAATTCTTGTGATCTTGATGTCACATTAGTGGAACTCAACACATGAGGGTGTTCCGGGCTATCCCTTTCATGATTGTCCCATAACAACCTCATGACCCAAGCACCTTGGACCATGATTTACATTCCTCAGAACCATACTATTCAAGATTTTTTGACATCCTCAATGTTACATAATTGTGTTTTGTTCACTTTTTCATTGTTGGAATGAACCATTATATTCCCAATACTTTTAACTCCTCAGACATCATGATAGAAAACCACAAAGAGTGAGGATCGACATTCACCATTTATGATATAAACTTCCCTGGGGTGTCGAAACTGATCCTGGATGAATTTCTCTTCACAACCAACCTCATAATTAAAATTTTTTATTCTTCATGAATCTTTATTTTCCCTTGGAAAAGGGTGGGGACACCTCTTGTTGACCATTCTATTGATTCATAAGGGATTTTACCTACCAACCAATGTTTTATCCTCCTTATAATAAATGAACACCAGTCCTTGGGAGCCTCGATAACATTATGGGGGATCCTGGAACCTAAGGGTGTTATGTTCCACCCCAAAAAGTCTTCCCCATTCCATACTCCTCAAATCAACCATTGGGTTATGAAATCTATCACCCATATCCAAACTCTCTAGGTGGTCCAATAGCCCATAGAATTTCACCAAGAACTAATATTACCACCAGGAAAGGTTCCACAACTCTTGGAAATGAGTGGAGAGACCACTATTTCATCATGCTACCAATGAATAAGGAATTTTATATAACAATTAGAGAAATATATTCCTTACATGAAAGGAAATATAATCCTCATTATCCTTAACAACACCATAGTGTAACTCAGAACCCCATAGTGTTTTGGGTCATCCCTTTCATGTCTACCTCATATCCATATTCTGTTCTAGAAGCAATATTTTAAACTTCATGTCACCCCCAGGCCTAAGGTAAATTCCCTAACTACCATTAATAGATGGTCTAAGCTAGAAGACCCCAAAATATAGTAACAGAAAGTCCGAGCTAAAAGACCCTAAAATATCAGTTAAAGAAAGCACAACCTCAATCCCCATTAACTATAGTGATATAACATCTGAGATAAAATCTCCCAAACTACCAGTAATATATGTTCTAGTATAAAAGACCCTAAACTACAAGTGATTTAAGGTTTGATCTAAAATAAACTAAACTACCAGTGATAGATGGTCCGAGAAAAAAGACCCAGAACTACAGAAATAAAATGTCCACCATAAAAGACCCTAAAATATAGAGATATAAGGTCTGATAAAAAATAACATAAACTACCAGTGATTAAAGGTTCATTCTATAAGACCCTAAGATATACCATAATAATTATTTGGCCTTTAGGATCATAAAATATATAAATATTTTATGGCCCATCATATGGAATTAGAATACATAAAAATATGATATCAATTTATATTTAACTCAAAAAAATAAAATGAACTCTCCCTACATGGAATGTATTCTAACCAAAATACCCTTTTGGTGATCAGGTAATCTCAAGATAAAATGATCATATATATTAGATAGGAGTATCATGTACGTGGGAATTCATGAACATTTCTCTATATGAATATTTTATTTTTTAAATATTTGAATCTAGAAATTTATTTTTACTTGATATTATAAAAATAATGGGAGTCATTAATTCTTCATGCAATATCAGATCAGTAAAATTGCATGAATATCATGAATGAAATAAAACTGGAAAAAAACATATAATTATCAGCGGATCTATTTACTGTTTCCATACATAAGATGGTATATCCACATTTCAAATCATCTATAATGATTTGATAAAGAAAAAATTAGTATTAACAATTAAAATAAAATAATAATTGATTCGATGAGCTGAGAAAGTAATCAAGGGTCTAAAGATAATAGTTGATAAAAGGATAAAATGTCAATCACATCATTTATTCAGATTACTCCTCAAGATTAAGGGTCTCGATTAGATTATACAACTCCTAAACCCTTCAATAAGTTCATTCCTAGAAATGATCATGCTGAAAGTCATACATTGGACATGATAATAACTCATCATATCACCATATCTTAATGATCTAGACATCTATTTTGGAATTTAGCTAAAAAATAAAGTGACAGATATTTTCTAATGCCTCTGATGATTCCTTCCTCAATTTTTCCAAGGAATTCCCATAATCAATATCGTGAAAGTCCCACTCATTGGTATCCAATTCCTTACACATAAAGAGGATTTTTTAGATGACTTATTATAATGATTGGTGGTCAAAACTACCCACCATAAATCATGAAATAATTGGATAAGATATTCTTATTAGTCAAGAAGCACTCCTAGAGAATTCTGGGTAATTAGAGAGTGAATATATCTAAAACCTATCATACACTACACCTGAGCCTCTATAGCTTCTAGATTAGGTATGTGAAAAGGGGGAACAACTAGCTGATCTGATGCAGAAGCAAGAGAGGAAGAATCCTTGTATACACTACCCTGAAAATACAGACCATCTATTGCTTTTACTGGATAACTGTATTCTTAAAAGAAAAAATCCATTGCTAATAGGATGGTCTCCATTAGGATGAGGATACACCCTCAAAGGATCACCTAAATATTGAATCAAAAACATTTTTTATATGGACAAAGTAATCAATGGGACAAATGGTTTATCCATATAAAGGACTAGTCTATTCAGTATACCACCTAGGTAGCTCAACACCCAATCTTGGGAATAATAATGTGATATAAAGGGAGGGGTTCCAACATGTTGATGGGTGATTTCAACATTAGTATCTTCAGAAACCAATATCAACCCAAAATAAAGGATAATATCATGATTTCATTCTACCCACACACCAGCTGAATTGAGAGGGGAAACCATTTGGATAGAGCTGAACTGATGGCCAAAATGATAAGGGGTATATGGCTCATAGATAATTAGGCAGTCCTTCTTCTCAATAAGAACCCCATCCCAAAGAGAAATCTTATATGACCTATAATCAAGAAAAGCTCCATAAATATAAACAATTGGCATGGTCAATGGAGGGTAAGGTGTGAGTTAGAAATTAATAGATCATATTAGCATATCAACTTCCTTATTAGTAACTAATGGTATGTCCCCATACATGGATATGTCATGAAGCATGGGGAGAAATAATGAACAAGGAATTCGTATGGTGTTGTGATATCCATAGCAATTGAAATGCTCACTTAAACATCCAAATGAAAACTGAAAAGGTCTAATGATCCTATAAGGGATTCTACACTGATGAATGTGGCCCAAGATATGGTAAATTCAAGAATTATTTGGAACCACCATAAAGACAGTCCTCCTCTCAGGTAGTCATTTTTCTATCATAAGTGTCGTGACCTGGATTCGAGAGCGTGTATCCCCAATAAAAAAATCCACCCATTCAAGAAAATAGTCATGAAACCTACTAGTAAATGGTTCAGGAATATCTTAGTCCTCACTTAGCACCCCATGGTTCATGATCTCTAGCTTCCAAGATGGCCAATAAAACCATTGCTTTCACGATCATTATAGGATGGGCACCGGTGAGGGCATATAGTGGTCAAACGAGCCCCACTATGGTAATGGAATAAATTGATCCAATACTTGAAGGATTTACGTAATTTCATCATCCAATAATTTGTTAAATTTTCCTTAATAATGTTGATCATGACCTACACTAATATTTGATTATTTTTTGGTCCATCCCAGACATCCACAGTATGAAGTAATTCATCGTACATTTCCCCAATTGGGGTATATCTCACCGAGTCGATAGATATCCAAGTGTATGATTCTTAATTTTTTGTAGGATAGATGGAATTAGTTAGTAATAGGACCCATATGACTAACCCATTATCTAAAAATATTAGGCTGATGATAAATGATGAACTAGGAAACCCGTACATCTTTATAAATATGGACAGTGTGTAACTGGTCAATGAATTCAAAGAATCTTTTCCTAACCCAAAATTGCTATTCCCATTCATTGAAAAAAAAATTCCCATGTGAAAATCTAATTTATAACTCCATCCACCATCATAATTTTTCACAGAAGAGACAAATATGGTCATATATCATTGTGTTATCGGCTGGTGGGTGAAATTGTAATCGTCTTGACCTAGAGGGGAGATTGCTAGTATATAAGAAAATCCATGGAACTGTGCTACAGTTATAAGACCATCCTCAAAAATCATTTTTTGAATACAATAATGGGATGTTGAAACCCAGAAGGGTGGATGGTTGTAGTCAAGAAAAGGGATTCCAATATCATCTAGTAGAAGAAATCCATATAGAGGTAACCGGTGTGATAGAGGATAATACTCGAGTTCAAGAGGGAGATGTGTCTTCAAAACCTCATTATCATATCACAGAATATACAAGGGGTCAAAATTATGGTTCGTAGTTTTCATGACCCTATAGTTTTTTATAAATGAAGAAGAATGAATATTACTAGATTCCTTCTACACAAAAGGAAAGACATATATGTCATAAAAGTGAAAATCCCATCAATAGAGCGTAAATATGGTATCCTCATGAGAATAAAATTATTCATAAAGGGATTTAAGATTTCAAAAAAGGATCTTGAATCACCTAGCTCAGGAAGACCTCGTAGACTGTATAAACCTGAAGAACACCCCACAACCACATGGGCAGTCAGAAGACACACAATCGTATGACCTCGACATGGTCACATGATCAGCATAATAGTCAGGTGTTCTTGTGATTGAGCTAGTAAATCTCATGAAACCTTCAAGGATATCTAATAGTATTTCAGACAAGGTTCATCCAATTACTAAGGATATATTTTTGGTTGGTTCATACAAGTGATGGGTGAGAATGTATCATGAAATGGTTCTCACAAAGCATTCATATGGATAGGTATCACAATCGTTTCTCATGGGAAGGTCTTGCAAAGGTGTTGCACGATGAGGCATATTGAAAAAGATCTATGATTCGGGTACCTAGTGAATGAACCACCCTATGTTATTTTATTTATAGGGTCCTCCGTGGAATAACAAACATCACATAGAGGACCAATAATCACCCAATATATTTATCAGCAGTGTTTCCAAATAGTCGGGCGGTCATTTTCTCTCCTTAGAACAGGGTCATTGTCTCAATTGATGTCTCTCCGAATGGGATAATGTCATATTCCCTTCAAATGAGCATCGAAAAATCAAAAAGGGAATTAAATACATTAGATTTCATGACCTTTATAATGTCACACATAAGGGTCTTCTATAACGCAAGAAATGTTTAAATCTCACTGATCCCCATAAAAAATACCTTATATTCTCATGAAGGAATCCAAGACACATTGATTATGTGGTAGATACCAGATGAATTACTCTATATAAGGTAACTTGTTAACTATCAGGAACCTAAAAACCATCCATGCATCCTTTTAAAGGAAGGGATTAAAATAGAAAAAATAGGATCCTCTTACTGTCATAATTCATTATGTGATTCACACATGTGGTTTGAAAGACCCCACAAAATCCTTAGTGACAAGTTCTCCTTGTAGCGCAAGATCCCACTGGCATGTGACCCTCTTCATGCAAAGGGATTCAAACATGTACATGTAGTCCTTATCTCTCCATTCTCATCCAAAGAAAAATAGATAGTTTTATAGGATAAATTCTCATGCATCGTCATTGGGCCCACTATTGGTCATGTGACACATCACCAATGCAGACAGTGATTTCCTTCTACCAAACTCATACAAAGTCATGAGACAGCGCGCCATTGTATAATAAACAAAATAAAAAACTAGGTAAGTGATAGGGGATTATTGTGAGGGTAGGATAAATTGATATCACACAAATATGGTTTTCAACTCATGGGGTCACCATTTATCCTACGGAGGGACCCTTAGCATATCAATAAGATCCCACTAACGCCATTGATATTTCAGCATGATCCCCCAAAGTCACTCTTGACATGTCATCTTTATCTCATAAAGACACTCAAACAAGCCTTCTTAATTACATGGAAGGTCTCAGAAAAAGAAACTTAGATCACACTAGTTCATATCAACATGTTTCTAGATCCCATGAGGGACCTTGGAAATTTCACCCTATCATTATCGAATTTCCATAAAATATCTACATGTTTAGTAAAAATCCCTTAATTTCATGATATCCAATAAATGGGGCACTGATGGGATGGTATTGTAGTCACTAAAAATCACATGATGCCACCAAAATATTCTGTGACATAATCATGTGAGCTTCATTAAATCCCTACACTAAAACCAGCCTAAATGAAGAAGGTACTCAATACAATAGTATGCATATAACTTGGGTGGTAATCCAATAAATCCCCCCCACCCTACTTGAATGAAAAAAAATCATTTTTGGATCTATACACCATTACTATAACACCCCGAGATTTTCTGATAAATATTATTTATAATTTCATTGATATCTTGTGTTGTACGCTACGCCAAAATTATCTTGCACTGTACGCAACACCGTATTAGCTGGTATTATAAACAAACACTATTCTTGGCTTGTGTTTCACACAAGAGCGACCTTCCTCAATAGTGTGTGTTGTACGCAATACTGAGTTTCACTAAACAACAATATATTGTTATGAGCTAGACTTTATGAATAGTATTAACCAAATTTTGTCTATTATAACATTATAATTCATCTAATAAATTATCTAGGACATGGTTTGAAAACAAAATAAATTTTTCTAGTAAAATATGTATTTTTAAAACAAAATGCAGTTTTTCCACCTTTGGATGGCGCACCCACATTAAATCTAGTTTTTGACATGTTTATAAGTTCAATTTGAAAAATAAAACTTCTTCCTTGAAACCACGATATAAAAATTTACTTTGGATAAATTTTTGACATAATTCTGATAACCTTCATATTTTGATGAATAGTAAAAATATGCTGAATTTTAATTAAAAAAAATTACATCGAGATAACTTATATGGTTATATTATAATATTTAATGGTTTGAAAGTAAAAATAGAATATATTTTTACCATTTACTATAATTTAAGTTATTATAATTAATTTTACACTAAATTCATAGGTAAAAATATTTCAATCTTTTGCAACCTTTTAACTTTTAAAACCTATTTTCTCAATAGCGGGATTAATTTTAAATTAAATACTGAAACTTCTATTTTTTTGAATTTGGAAAGATGGATTCCATATTTGTAATCAATAGGTCTAAATTATGTTAATAGGCTACATTATATTTTTAGGAATTTTGAATAGTTACTAAGGTAAATTTTATTTACCACTGTTAAATGTAAATTAGGTAATTAAGGGTAAAAATAATATTATAAAATTATCCTAAAACCTGCCAAAATTCTATTGGATGAATAAAAGTCAACCCATATCAACTAATGTTCATAATAGATTCATTTCATGGACTTTTGACTATGAAAAGAATGTAATTATTATTAAAACAAAAGAAAGTGACTACATGTCACTCTCTTATATCTTATAAGTGTAATTATTTTAATTTTGTGATAAACATCATATAACATTGAACATAAATAGTCACCAGAAAGATAATAACATTGTCTACATCATGTTAAATTATTTAGAATGTTTAGTGATTAAATAATTATCATTAATGGGGACATAATAGTGATATAGAAATTTTTTTATTGACCAAAATATCAAATATATGGTTTTAAAAATATTAAAATAAATATTATATGAATGATTTAATGTGATCCACAAATTTTTAAGATTAATATTACATGTTAGGGATATATTTAATATTTTTGTTCGAATATATCTTCTGTGTGGATATTTTGTAAATTCAAATAATTGAATAGTGTAAAAATTGACACTATTGTTATTTTATAATAATAACATATTATTAAATTGTTTAAAAATCACAAAAATATTTAAAAATTATATATTGAAATTTATATGGTCTAAAATGTCATAATGTATCCAATTATGGAAAATTCACAACACATAAGTAATTATTTATAAAAACTTGAAATTTAGAATATTATTACCACAAATAAAATTAAATATATTAAATAAGGATAAATCAAGTTCGTGAGGTTTAAAAAAAATTCCCAAAATGTTTAAATCTTATTGGTTGATGCAATTAAAGCCCTATCTTATCTAATCTTCGGATTTGAGACAATTTTAGATGTTTTTAAGTGGGGTTTGGGTTTATTATAAATTAATAGTTTAGAGTTTTCCAATAGTGTCCATCTCCTCTCTTATAGAAGGGAACCTCCTCCCTCTCCTCCTCACACCATTTTGAGCCTTCAAGCTCAGCCAACACCTGCCCATTTATATTATCCACTTCTCAAGAAACCTACTAGATGTTCTGGTCTACTTAAAATACCAACTCTAGTGCCCTAAGAGGAGGATTAGAAGAGGTGTGTCAAAGAAGATGAGTCTCGGACACATACAGAAGAAATTGGACATAAGTTAAGGGATATTTATACAATCTCATTTTTATCTGAGATTTCTTATATGTAAGTATTTACTAGGGTTATGTTTATCATCCATGTCCATGTTTTCTCAAAAATTTTTCATAAAATGTTTATTATTCTTTCATGTATGTTTAAATTCATTTTTACCTTTTTTGACTTTTACCACAAGGTATGGAAGGATTCTTTCTTTTCCTTACCATATGGGGTACTTTTTGACTTTTCCAACATAAGTACAATAATAATTTTTTGACTTATACAGCGATAATGGATTTTTATGGTTTCATAACACCTTATTTTAATGAGTCTTCCTCTACAATATTTCATGATTAATTTCAACAAAATCACTTTTTTTTAAAATTTAATGGCATTTTGTGAAAAGAAAATGATTTTGAAGAAGAAAGGATATTTTCCTCAAGAATTCATTTCAAGTGTTTTATCTAAACTATTACCCATCTAAGATGACATTATTTAGTATGATTATGTTTGATGTATAATGTATCTATTATTTACATGGTTTGATTTTTCTTATAATGAAATGATATCCATTAGTTTTATATGGATTATGTTAATATGGGATGGTGTTTATGAAACCCATTTTATTCTTTGGGTTATGATGAATGATTTATGATTGTTTTGTGCCACACGCAATAATGATTTCAATATGAGATGGGTGGGACTTATATCTTCATCCAATGTATGGGGTATAGATTTATATCTCAAGAGATATAGATGGATGGAATGGAAACTGAATCTGGTTCAGTAATAAAGGTCTGGAACGACAAGTAAACCCGGATTAATAATCGACTTTTTCCACTATGATGGTATTGGCAGAAATGACTTGGCTTCTATGGATATCATAACATGTGCTTAATGGTTTCAATACTTACATGTTCTATTACCATGATATTGTATCATTATTAATGTTCATTTGTGATATATTCCTTATGTACTGCCAATATTTATGTCATTACTCAAGATTTTGATGTTTTATGTTCATGTTTTTATGCTCAAATGTTTATGTATTGTTTTATGTTCTCCATTCTTACACTTACTGAGAATTTGAGCTCACCCTTTATATTTTATCTTTTACCCATGATATAAAGAACGACTTTCAGTAAGAAAACAATAGTAGAAGATCTTTATGGTAGATGTTGAATATCATTCACCATGATTAGAAGATTATGTTCTGAGTTTCCAAAGACACTAAAATATTACAGTCCTTGGGTGTTAGTTTTTGTTATGTATTAAGTATTCCGTAAAAGTAATGTAATTTCCATTTATGTCAAGATTGGGTCTCTATAGTTGGTATCAGATGAAAGGTTTAGTTTTCCTTTGGAAACTAGGATTTAATATCTTTAGTGAGATCCATAGGGATATTTTTAAGGTATGTCTAGGGATGTCCTTAAGGTTAAGTATAAGTATAGTTTACAATCCTAGAATTATGATAAAGATCATGAATAACCTATAATTAAACATAACATGTTAGTGATTGAAAGTACTCCCCTTGATTATGTTGTTTTCCCTGTATGATTTTTTCCTCTCACACTATTCATTTTGGGTTTTAGATAATGGTTGGAACTCAAAAGAACCATGTTAATGATCATTGTGCTGGTCAATTCAATGATTTTCCTCTTGAACAACCAAATTTTATGGGAAATGGAGTGAAAAATCTTATTTTTATACTTACACAAGCTATGAATCATTCTAGAAGTCCAGATGAGCAGAGAAGGGAACAATATTCTATTGAGTTATTCATGAGGCAACATCCACCTTCTTTTAGTGGGTCATCTGATCCACTTGTTGCTGAACAATGGATCAGTACAATTGAAAAGATATTTTCCATACTTCTCTATTCAGAACATGAAAGAGTCATTTTGGCTATTTACCATTTAGAAGGTGATGCAGACCAGTGGTGGTCTCTAATTAAGAATTCAAGGCCCCATGATGAAATTGAATCCATGGAATGGGACGAGTTTAAGAACATGTTTTTTAATAAGTGTTTCCCTTGTATTCTTCAAAAAAAGATGGAAACGGGGTTCCTTGAGCATAAGAAAAAGGATAATGAATCTATTGGTATATATGAGGTGAATTTTAAAAGTCTTGCAAGGTATGCATCTGTCTTTATCATCCAACCTAAAATTAAACTTGATCGATTATTCAATGTCTTAAAACCAAGTCTTCGAAGGGAATTAGTTATAAGAGACTTCAGTAGCTATGAAGAAATTGGGCATTGTGTTATCAAGGTAGAACTGGAATTTGGTGTTACATATCAATCTCATGGATTTGACAAGAAATGAAAGATGGAGTTAAAGGAAAAATCTAAAAAACCATGGTGAAAAGAAAAAGAATGTTTTTTTATGCCCAAAGCGTGGAAAGAAGCACGATGGAGATTGTCTTAAAGGGACTAGAAAATTTTATAAGTGTGTAAAACAAGGTCATCGAGAAGGTGAGTGCCAAAGTAATGGGAAAAAGGTAGCTAATGATTTGAATTGAGAATAGACTATAGAAAATGCACCACCAAGTCTTCAATTCTACAAGTGCGGGGAAATGGGGAATTATGCTAACCAATACCCTAATACAAGGGTTAATGAGGATCGACATCAACAACCTCTTAAGGAAAAGGTAAATGTTAAGTCACATGCGATCACTGATGGCCATGTTGAATATGACAACGAATTGGTGGAATGATTAAGTGTTTATGTAATGTGATTCTAAAATAGTGTTGTGGAATCTCATTTATAGTATCATGGAATTTATGAATATCTATGTATTGGATTATTGTGGTTTTCAATAATTATATGGTACTAGTAACCATGAAAAGTGATTGAAATATTTTTGGAAAGAAGATGATATGCGCATAATGAAGGGATAAGGAGAAAAAAAATATGTCGGATATTATTAATGAGCTCATGACTGATATAAGGAAAAAGTGATATCATGGTTTGAGTATATATAATTTTTGGGATTTTGGTATGTGGAAGGAGTTTACTTTTGACAGTATTCATGTTCACACTAAAGTTCTATGGTAATTCATGTTTCAAATGAATACATGATTAAGGTATTCACATGTTTGTAATGTGACCAATAAGATATATCTTATCATATATGGGGGATAAATGATGGTATTTACATGCTTGGTAGATGACCATTCTAGTAATCGTTTTCTTTATACTATGAGTTCAGACAGAAGTATTTTCGATAAGCCTAAAGTTTGGAATGGATTAAGCTAGACATCAGATAATATTTTTTAAGGCTATAACATTTTTTCTGATATTATATATAAAATTTTATAATAGTATAGTTTTAGAAAAAGGATAACTCATAGGATGGGCAACAACCCATCGCATCAGACAAAGCTGTGGGAATTGAACACACAAACAAAGTGTGACAAGGCTTTATTGCCTACCACTGGCCTATAAGAATTCCATGTTTAGTATAAATTAGTTTTATTTTATTAACCGGTATGATATATTAAGTATAAGTCCATTTTTGGAATCATATACGGTTAATATCACCATATATGGGCTTATGTGTAATTCATAAATTTTGTTATCTTTTTTGTTTGAGATAGATGGAATAACATATCATTCAATGGCATGATCTGATAACATTTCATGAAGGAAAAATTCAACTTCATTTATTTAAATAAGAGATGAAGTGTAAATTGTTCATGGAATGACCAAAGATGATAAAACACTGAAGTCAAGTAAGTATTTCTCCTTATGCAAAAATTCATCAACTTTAGGGAAACGATCTGGAAAACCAAAAACATTGTCCAAGTACCCTCATATCCGAAAAATCAGATGGTACCTTAAATCATCAAAAATATATGGCTTTGTGATTGTGGGATTTTTCATATCCATGTTCTCTACCACTCTCCATCAGAACTCGATGGTTAGATTTCTCTTCCATATCCATATTTTCACCTATGTTCTTCTATGTGGAAACCAAATAATGAGTTCATTTGCGTAAACATTATGTTTCATACTTTAGTGTTTAAAATTAAGTTTTGGTATTCCTTTTTTTTATGTGGGTTTCTATGAAAGAAACTTTTAAGTAGTAAACCCTTTATAACCCCGATGAATTTCAAGGGTGAAATTCATTTTAAGGGGGGTAGAATGAAACACCACAAGATTTTATGAGAAATATTCTTTTTAATTTAATTGATGTCTTGTGTTGTATGCTGCACCCAAGTTAGCTTTCACTATATGCAACACCATATTATCTTTTATTATATGAAAACACTATTCTTGGCTTGTGTTGCATGCAAGAGCGACCTTACTCAATAACGCGTGTTGTACGCAATAATGAGTTTCACTAAACAACGATATATTGTTATGAACTAGCCTTTATGAATAGTATTAACCAAATTTTGAATTTTATAACACTATTATTCATCTAACTAATTATCTAGAATATGGTATGAAAACAGAATAAATTTTTCGCGTAAAATAAGTATTTTTCAAAAAATGCAGTTTTGCCGCTTTTTGATGGCGCACCCATTGTAAATCTAGTTTTTGACATATTTTTAAGATCAATTGGAAAAATAAAACTTCTACCATGAAATAAGGATATAAAAATTTACTTTGTATAATTTTTTGACATAATTCTGATAACCTTCATATTTTTGATGAATAGTAAAAATACGATAAATTTTAATTAAAAACAACTTTGTTCATCGAGATAAATTATATGGTTAAATTATAATATTGAATGGTTTAAATGTATAAATAAAATATATTTTTACAATTTAATATAATTTAAGTCATTAGCATTAATTTTACACTGAATTCATAGGTAAAAACATTTCAATCTTTTGCAATGTTTTATCTTTTAAAACCCATTTTCTCAACAGTGAGATTAATTTTAAGTTTAATACTGCAACTTCTGTGTTTTAAATTTGGAAAAAAATATTACATATTTGGAATCATCATGTCCAAATTATGTGAATTTCATACTTTTTATTTTTAAGCATTATGAACAGTTACTACGGTAAATTTTTTATTTAACATTGTTAAAGGTAAATCAGGTAATTAAGAGTAAAAATAATATTATAAAATAACCCTAACACCTGCCAAAATTGTATTGGATGAATAAAAGTCGACCCATATCAACTAAGGGTCTAAATAGATTCATTTCATGGACTTTTGACCCTGAAAATGATTTAATTATTACTAAAACAAAAAAAAGTGACAACATGTCACTCACTTATATCTTATAATTGTAATAATTTTAATTTAGTGATAAAATTCATAAAAATTATAAAATAAATAGCCACCAGAAATATAATAACATTATATACATCATGAGAATTTATTTATAATTTTTATGGATTAAATAATTATCATTAATGGTGACCCAATAGTGATATAGAAATTATTTTATTGATTGAAATATCAAATAAATGGTTTTAAAAATATTAAAATAAATATTATATGAACTATTTAATGTTCTGTAAGAATTTTTAAGAACAATATTACATGTTAGGGATCAATTAAATATCAAGGATCAAATATATCTTCTGTGTGGATTTTATTTAAATTAAAATAATTGAATAGTTTCAGAATTGACACTATTGTTATTTCATAAAAATAACATATTATTATATTGTTTAAAAATCACAAAAATATTTAAAAATTATAAATTGAAATTTATATGGTCTAAAATGTCCTAATGTATCCAATTATAGACAATTCACAACACATAAGTAATTATGTATAAAAATTTCATATTTAGAATATTATTGCCACAAATAAAATGAAATAGATTAAATAAGGATAAATCAGGTTGGTAAGGTTTAAAATAAATTCCCAACTTTTCTAAATCTTATTGGTTGATGAGATTACAACCCAATATCATCTAAACTTCGGATTTGAGTCATTTTTGGAATTTTTAAGTGGGTTTTGCGTTTATTATAAATTAATATTTTAGAGGTTTCCAAAATAGCCCCTCTCCTCTCTTATAAAAGGGCACCTCTTCCCTCTCCTCCTCACATAATTTTGAGCCTTCAAGGTCGTCCAAAACCTACGCATTTCTCTTCTCCACTTCCCTAGAAACATACTAGAGGTCCTGATCTTCTTCAAAGACCAAATTTAGTGCCCTAAGAGGAGGTTTTTATGAGGCGCATCAATGAAGAGGAGTCTCGAACACATACAAACGAAATTGGACATAAGGAAAGGGATATTTTTACAATCTCATTTTTATCTGAGATTGCTTATACATAAGTATTTACTACGGTTATTTTTATCATCCATTTCCATTTTTCTCAAACATTTTTCATAAAATGTTTACTATTCTTCCATGTAAGTTTACAGTCATTTTTACATTTTTTTGACTTTTACCACAAGGTATGGAAGGATTTATTCTTTTGTTTACCATACGGAGTACTTTTTTAATTATCTGGAAAAAGTACAAGAAGAATTTTTTTTAACTTATACAGCATGAATGTATTTTTACGGTTTCATAACACCATATTTTCATGAAGCTTCCTCTAAAAGATTTCATGATTATTTTCAACAAAAACCGTTTCTTCTAAAATTACGTATCATTTTGTGAAAAGAAAAAGATTTTGAAGAAGAAAGGATATTTTCCTCAAGAATTCATTTCAAGTGTTTTATCAAAACAATTTCCCATCTAAGATGGCATTATTTAGTACGATTATGTTTGAAGTATAATGACTCTATTATTTACATGGTTTTATTTTTCTTATGATGAAATTATATCCATTTGTTTTATATGGATTATGTTAAGATGGGATGATGTTTATAAAACACATTTTATTCGTTGAGTTAAGATGAATGATTTATTATTGTTCTGTGACACACGTAAGAATGATTTCAATATGAGATGGGTGGGACCTGTATCTCCCTCCAATGCATTAGGTAAAGATTTATATCTCATGAGATATATAAGGCTGGAACAAAAAGTGAATCTGGTTCAGTAATACTGGACTGGAACAACAAGTAAACCCGGTTCAATAATGGACTTTGTCCACATTGATGGTCTTGGTAGCAATGCCTTCGCTACTATGGAAATCATAACATGTGCTTAACGGCTTCCACAATTACATGTTTTATTCCCATGCTATTTTATCATGATTAATGTTCCTTTGTTATCTATGCCTAATATAATGCCAAAATTTATGTCATTACTCAGAATTTTGATGTTTTATGTTCATGTTTTTACGTTCATATGTTTAGGGATCGTTTTATGTTCTCCATTCTTACCCTTTCTGATAGTTTGAGCCCACCCATTATATTTTTTCTTTTCCCCATGATATAAAGAAAGGTTTGAGATAAGAAAACTAGAGTGGATGATATTTATGGGAGATGTCGAAGATCTTTCACCATGATTAGAAGATTATGTTCTGAGTTTCCAAAGACAGAAAACAATTACAGTCCTTGGGTGTTTGTTTTTGTTATGTATTATGTATTCCGCAAAAGTAATGTAATGCCCATGTATGTCAATCTTGGGTCTCTACAATTACACTGAGGATTCAGATCAGGAATTTCCGAGAGGCCAATCTCATGATCACAAAGTTTCTCTTTTAGGTAAAATTTGTGGAACAACCTAAACCGTCATGAAGTATTAATAGGAAATTCACATGATCATTTAAGATCACTTGATGGACTTCTGGTGTGTTGAATGTATTATGCGAAGGGCATCATGCATGTCTACTAGGTCGCATGAATCCTAAACAAGTTAAAACAATGTAGAAATATTTTTCACATATAAAATTATTTTGGATAAAAATATAAACATATGGGAGACTCATGGGAAGAACATATATTCTAATACACATACCCTTTTCATGAATTATCCAGATCATCTGAAAACACTATTGCATGCCACTTAAATCATGAGACTCTCCCTTGTAATACAATTTGGATCATGTGCCACACCTCAGGCATGTCTGAGCAAGTCACATAGTTCCCCCCACAAATAAAATATGAGTCTCACGAATCCCTTATAACTCACTATCAAGATCATTCAATGTCCTTAGATTGCTCTCCCATGAAATGAGACGATTCCAATGTTTGTCCAGTAGATCCAAAAAATCCATCCGGACATACCATCATAATCCCACAGAACCTTACAAGAATTTTAGTTAGCTTTCATGATGACACCAGGACATGTCAGAAAGATCATGTGTTATCCCCTAGACATGTCATTATTATCATGTGACTCCCTCTAACTATGAAAGCTAAGAACATGTGACTACCTCTAAGACATTTCATGTAGGTATTATGATGTCCCCCTTATAATTAAATCTTGATCATGTGATGGCCTTCATACATGCCATTAATAGTTTGATACATCATCTTTACAAGTAAATTGTATCATACCATTGTCTCTTTTATATCCATAATATAACAAAAAAATCGAAACATCTTCCTACGTGAAATTTCTATAATCAAAGCATGTCAGTTAAGCAATCAAGAAGGTCAGGAAGACAACCTGGCTAATTCAAGGAGGTATCTTAAGACATGATATCCTAATCCAAACTCCATACCAATGAATCCATATTTTATAAAACCCGGTTAGTGGAATAATTTGATCTATAACACTTTCCATGGATACCTCAATGTATGTACTTCCTGATAGTGAGACCTTAGTGTGTATGTCCTGATCGGTAGCATAATATTATATGTACCACATTCTATGGGAACATTAGTTTGTAATCCCTTTTCAAACTCAAATACAATAAACATGATTCCTCTAATAACTATGACACATAGGATGTCTTCCTAGGTTCTATGTTCAAATGTGCATTCACTTCACTATAAGTCCCCCAATGTCTCTAACATTACAACCATTGGGACCCAATAATTCACATGGGATGGTCATTTTACCTCACTCATCAGTGGGATGAATAATCACCTAAACTATGAGAAATCAGATTCCAGTAATAACTAGGATACATTGGATTCTTTTCTAAGTACCAACCTCAAATGGAAAACCACTTCATTATAAGACCCCCACATCTTTGAAATTCCAACCATCGAAGCCAAATCATTCTCATAGGCTAATAATTCTACCATACTCATTACTGGGATGAGAAATAAATTGAACAATTAGAACTCAGATTCATGTGATAACCAACATACATGTGATTTCTTTTTAAAGCTCGACCTCAAATGGGAATCCACTTCAGCGCAAGTCTCCATATCTCTTTGAAATTACATGCATAATGACCCAATAATTACCATGGCCTAATCAGTCTGACTCACCAATTAAAATACTATTAAATCAACTAAACTATGATGAATCTGATTATTTTTATAACCAGGATATGTTGGACACATTTCTAAGGACCGATCTCCAAATTGAAAATCTAAAGGGTTTTCCCAATATAAGTCCCACATCCACATGAAAAGATACTAATTACTTGTTATCCATTATTTCTGACACCGAGCAGAGATCACATGGTCTTAGAGAGTTGCAATGTGCATATCATTTTCATCATGAATCTCAATGAGCCTGGGAAACTACTTTGGTTAACACCTAATGACTGGCTTGATATAACTTCCCTCATAAAAAAGAATCTACCTTTGGGTCAGTCCTAAGATCACGACCAAACAATGATGACACTAATTCATGTTATAAATATAATATGTATGATTCCTCCTTGAGGAATGATCTCAAATACCTGATTCTTATTTTCCCACATATATGTAATTTTCACATGCTATTAAATTGTATTAGATTAACGAAATTTTTGTGTTGTGATTCCTGTCATAAAATAAGATACATTGGACAACTCTTAACATATCAATCCCATCCTCAGCATATTAATCACCTCCCTTCATGGTATCGTATATTGATGTTCCTAGAGATACAACTTCTTGATATAATTAGCTAACTATTTCAGGAAATTAATGAATATCCTAAGATACATATATATAGAATCACTAAAATATTCTCCTTCATATATTAAAAGGATGTAACTGATGATAAATTTATTAGGATAACTAATTCTGTATCGAGATTAAGAAGACATT
This sequence comes from Viscum album, assembly GCA_963277665.1. Classification (NCBI taxonomy): domain Eukaryota; kingdom Viridiplantae; phylum Streptophyta; class Magnoliopsida; order Santalales; family Viscaceae; genus Viscum; species Viscum album. The sequence goes on from OY728137.1 coordinate 1,024,980,526, forward strand.
AATGAACATTTCTTACATCTATAATAGAGTCCTAGAGTATGAAAAAATTCCCCAAAAAAAGTTGTGATGAGCCCGACATCCCATCCCCTCGACCAATGTGAATTCTTAGGCATCATTTGGTATGTGACACTAAAGGACCAAATTCATTTGAAATATAGGCATGTACTCTGTTATGGATGTTGGAACCTTTGGGAATTTCCACTAAAGATAAACACAGTAAACCGGATGCAAACAATTTTTCAACGCATTCACACCCCCCTCACCACCAAGCATCGAGAAAATGATCATTCCAGATTTCTTAGGAAAAATGATATATTTAAAATTTTAAATGAAATAAATCCATATATTGTTTTAAATGCATTAAAACTGAGTTTATTATTAATTTCATTCAAAAAATGACTTTCTTTGATGACCTGTGTGACCCAAAAGATCGAGTTTTAAAAAATAATATAAATATTATTATATAAAATGAAAATTATCATATAGTTGTTAAATTGGACCTTATGAATTGGAATAACATACTTATGATAATATATGGTTTAAAAGTATAAAAAATCACTTCATAGGTAATTAATTAATTATAAATGGAACTAAATACCAATTGAGTATAAATGAAATGTTTTTATAAAAAACTATTTTTTTGCTCCAAAATAGTGTTTTATTTTAATAAAATAAATAAATTAATATTAGTGAATGATATTAATGAAATTTATAAATTTAATATCCAATAAAAAAATTAAATTTCACCTAATTGATTTTATTGACAAGAGATAATTACAAACCCAATTTTATACATAAAAATCATTATTTTTCTAAAAGCCCTTTTCAACCATTTAATGACACACTTGTTTTGAACAAAAATATTGAAACATTTATAAAATTTATTTGAAAAAATAAAATTCATTTTTGAAAAGGTAGTTGAAAAATTATCTTAGGGTTTATTTTTGGTAATTTTTTAAGAAATTTTATTTTCTTGATGAATAGTGAAAAATATTGAATTTCAATTGGGAATTGACTTTTCATCTAAATAATTTATAACATTAAATTATATATTAAATTTATTTTAAAGTAAAATAATATCAATTATAAATCAATTAATACCATTTCTTTCATTTTAATAATTTTTATATAGAAATTAGAAATATAAATTTAATAAACTTGTGAACATTTTCACATTAAAAACTCACTTTCTCATCATGTTTTTGGGGTAAATTTTAAATTGGTTTTTCTCCAATAATATGAATTAAGTTAAAAAAATGGTTTAAATATTTGTAATAATCCTAATTTATAATGTATAATATATTGAAATTAATTTTTTAACTAACTAATTAGTGAAAAAAATTAAAATTAATTACAACGGTTAAGAGAAAAACTAGTTTATCGAGTGAATAAACATTAAACAGAAGTAGTAAAATGACCTATAAGCATTTCCAAATACCATTTTATTGAAATATTCCGATAATGTTACGTATATTTTCAATATAGGTCTACTATTTGAGCCACATTAAATGAAAAATGTGTTGACACTTGATACTTTTTAAAAATACCAGGTGTGTCCTCTCCCCCACTTCTAATAGTCCACCCCACATCCTTCCTTATTATCAACATTGAACTACATTAGATTGGAAAATTCCTAATTTAATAAGTCGCCATCTTCCGTCCCCCTAAACAAGAAATATTGTATGTGTAATAAATCTACCCTAGTAGTGTTTTCAAGAGAACCAAGGTAAGATACTTGGAGAAGATGCAACATTCTCCAACGCGCGTCTTTATTTGATTTCCTTATTTTCCTCCTTTGATTATATTTAAAACATTATGATATTATATTATAAATATATTAAAAATATAAATATTTTTTAAGATAATTTTATTACCGAATACCACACACACATCCATCAAATGTGTTATGAAATCATCATCCGTGTGTCTCACGGATAAACGCCTCATGAACTGTGTCATTCATTCTTCTATTACCACCTCTCAAGGTTGGTTAGAATTATGGAGATCAACTATATATGTGATATTTATAAAATAATTATATATATATAATAATTATATCGTATATTCTTTTTTTCTATCCATTTCATAGGATACATGGTAACGTCACTCGTTTGTGGGGTGGAATGTTGACTCACGAAGGAATGTGATTTGTCTTTGACAAACACTTTACATGAAAGGTGATAAGGTAATGGTTAATTATTAAATTTTTTATAAATGAAATAATTAAGATATTAATTACAGATTTATCTTTCTATAATTATAATACATTTCATTTTCTTTTCTTTTATACTAAATGAATGACGATGATGTCGTTCCTGTATGGGTGGACTACCACCATTACGAAACGATGTGACTCTCTTTTAATCACCAAACCACATGGATGATATATATATATAAGTATATTTAATGTAATATTATTATATATATATATTATATTACAACAATTCGGTGATGATATGATATTACTTATCTACTTTTCATAATGATCATCGAAAAATGAAAATGTTACTCAGGCTTATGTATAGAATATTGTCTCCATGATCGTACCATACTTAATTTTCATAACCATATTTAATTATTGGTTTTAAAATTATAATTAATGTATAAAATTAATAATTATTCTATTATTATTATTCTAGATATTATGAAACTATATAAATCACATAGGAATTGTAAATTTCATGATGAAACCTGTATAAGAAAGCATGTTAATTAATACCCAAAACAACGAGAATAATGATACATTATTAATGAAAGGATGATTAGATGTTATAAAAGTATAATAGATGAAACTATGAATATTAATATTGTTCTTTTATAAATTATTAACATGGTTAAAACCACTATAATGGATGTTAATGAATGTATATCCAAAATGAAGCATAAGTTAAGAGATTTCATCTCAATTTCATTTCATTGAGGAATTTTGTAATGTGTAAACCTAATTTCATTTATATGGTGCATATAATTACACTTTTTACAAGTAATATATTAGATACCTCTTTATAGAAAGTATATTATTATTAAAATTGAATTTTTTCATCTAATTGTTTCTGACTCAAATAATATAAAGGGGTAAAGAATTTCAGAATTAAATTTGTTTTCACCTCATTATATTATTTTTCATTTTATGTGACATTCTATGATTATGTGTATAATGAAATTTGATTATCCATTGGTATATTTATATTTTTTATGTGTATTTAAATTTGATACAAATAATTAATTCATCGATTAATTCGCACATCAATGTTATGATCATTTTAAGGGATTATTTGACAATCTCATTTTAAATGAGACACTTTATTCTTCAATTTACATTAATGGAAATTATTTGATCATTATTTAATTAAACATTTGATTTTATTATATTCTTGTTATTCATGGCATTCTTGAATTTATATTTCCATTTTTACACTATTTGATACATAAAATGTTTTATAAAATGTTTTCATGAATACCCGACTTTATTTGTCTCTTTGGTAGGAAATTTGTTCTCTTTAAAAACATTTTTTTCAAAAATTTACTTCAAAAATTTAATTAATGGTTTACAAATGATTAATTAAATAAATTTTACCCATTTTAACTTTTAAAAATGTTTTCAAAGGAAATTTATTTTCTCTTTTTGAACAAGGAAATTCCATTTCCTTGTTACCATGAAAAAAGAATGTTCTTTATGACATGTATGAAATTACCCACTAACATGATCATCATTTCATGGAATATTACTTTTCATTTTTACAATGTTATTTTTAAAAGAATATGTTTTTAAAAAATTCAATGAAAGGAATTGTCAAAAAAAATCAAAATAAAAAGGATAACCCCTTCAAGAATGTGTTTAAATATATTTTTTATTCATAAATGACAACAACCATTTATTCTTACTCCAATGGGTATACGGTATATTTAAACCATACTTATTCTAACTCTATATGGTTTGTGATGATTTTGGCTATGTGATTTTTTTCCATTCACTGCCTTGATCTATTTCTATAGTTAATAATGTTCCCATTAAATGTTCACTTTCCTATTGATCATCAGATATCATATTTCCCCTAAATATCCAAATTATGTTTAATGGATATGATTATTCCATAAATCATGTAACATTTTTACATATTTTTTCACATTTAAAGTTACATTATTAGTTGAGAAAATATGGACAAATTTGTATTGTTTATTCAATACGGATACATTTTGATAAGGTACATGGTTTATGAATTAAATCAGTTGTTTGATATATAAGGAATTATTTTGATAGGTATGACATTGGTGGGGGATGATAATAGATATCCTCTCGATTCATCAATAGTCTCATGTGACATACTAGTTGGTTATCCTTAGTTAAGTTTGTTTTTACATAGTATTTTTTAAACTGTCTTGTGAATGGTCTTGGGGGTAAAGTTATTGTGTTCCTGGGTAACATGTTGTCCAATAATTAATAATTTATTTAATTTAGATTTTATTTATTATTTTCCATGATATTTTCAGTATTAAAAATAAATGGATGAATTTCATTCTCAAAATATTTATTAAATTTCATGTGTGTTTAGCTATTTAATATCCCATATTGACTATGTTATATCTTTTCATGGTATTCATGTTATTTAAATGGAATGTTTGTTTTTTATTTACTATTCTAAATTGATTATACCATATCTAGTTATTTAAATTGAATGTGAGTTAATTTATTCACCTTGCCATGTTGACTATTCTTTATCCTATTATTTAAATGACATGTTTTTTTTAGTTATTTTCCTTTACATATTAATCATACTTATTGAATCATAATTTCTTTTTATGTACAAAACCCTTAATGATAATTTGAGTGAACCCTTATTTTTTTCCTTTCCCAATGATTCCATGAAGCTTACTATGGATGATATGTCGGGATATGCTAGATTGAAAATTTTATTCTCCAGAAAAATTAATTTTTGTATTAAAATGTAATATAGGAATAATTTGTGTATCTAATTTATTCGGAAAAATAAAATATTCACCCCCTTCAAGATGTGATTCATTGTATATTTTTCAAATGTGAAGGTAATAGGCATCAGTTCCTATCTTACTATTGTCTGGGTAACTATAATTGGTATCGGATGATGTTTAGTAGAATCCTTCGAAACTACCATTATGAAAAAATAGATTAGGGAACATACTAAAATGATTGAATTTGAGGATAACTACATAATAACATCCTAATGATTTAGTAAAAGATATTTTATGTGTGTTTTCCTTGAAATTCCTCCTAGCTGGATACAAAAAGTGGATGTTGTTATTGAAAACAATATACTATGGGGAATAACTATAAAAAACGTGTATCATGCTTGACTCAATCATTACATGGTACATGCCAGTGGGACTCACTGTGCAGCATTCTTATCACTGTCAGGGTATATGATTAGAATAATTTATACTTTCCTTACAAACTATTTTGAAGTATTTGAATGGATGATGATAATGAATGTCCTAGGTTAAATCCTAGACGAAGTACATATGAGGAAATAAAATGGATGATGTATTGATATTCAATAATTAAATTGGTGAAGTATTTCTACTTGTGGTTTTTTAGTTATAAGAATCATAAAACATAAAAGGATTGTATTAAATTTTATAAGAATGTGTGTATTCACTTAAGAGTTATGGATACCATCTTGGTTTATGAGTTTAAGGTTGATCATAAGATAAAAGCCTTAAACACCCCATTTAATTTTTTTAGGAATGTCACAATGGTAAAGAAATATTGAAAAACTTTATGGTAAGTATATGATTTAGTAAAAAAATAATTTGATGAAAAATTCCTTCACATTCTGTAAGAATAAGTTTATAGGTATTGATAATCATTAATATTAAAATGATCATTAATGATATCGTACTAATAGTCCAATAATATTTTTAGAATTTGAAAAAAAAACTATGTTGTGTTCTAGATAACAATATAAATTTAATTTAATGAATAAATTTCCAGGATTTCCCTAAAATTTATTTTTGGAATGATATCAATATGTTTTCAGAAAAAATGATAACCTGCATGTAGGGTTACAACCGTTCATATATATCAAGGTCATAAATCTTGACCCCATGACTTAATTATGATAAGTATTTTCACATACCACTGGCCTACATTATATCCTAGTTAATATATCAATATTTTTATTTAAATAATTTTACTAATAAATAAGAATGATGAACCATTACTATTACTTTTTTGGTTTATATATACGTGTATTAACCATATTTGTTTTGGGACATATTTAGAGATATACATAATGAATTGTCACTCTTTTATGGATCTTATGATCTATTAAAAGTGAATATTAGTTCATCATGCAAAAAGAATCATTTTTGGATTCTCATTTCATGAAGTAAGTGATAAATTTGGAATTGATTGTGGAATAACTGAAGTATAATATTATTCTTATGGAATTTAACGAAATCAAGTATATATATATCTTCTCATTAAAATTACCCAATATTGGGAAAAGTACCTTAAAATAAAATGTTTTCATGTTATCATTATTTTTGATAATATCAATGACCTTTTTCACATATCTATTATATGGCCTCGTGATTGTTAAATTTTTCATGACTATGTTCTCTATCTCTATTCATTAATATTTGGGTGTTATTTTTCTCTTCCTTGTTTGTATTTTCATTTTATACCTATGTTCAACAAATCATAATCCTAGTTATGTGATTAATAGGGATAACTAGTATACATGTCTTTCAATCTTTTTAAGAATATATTTTATTAATGAATATTCTATGTAGTTTTTACCAAAAATTAATTTGAAAATATAAAACCTTAAATTACCAAAATCAAGTTTAAATTTTGAGGGTGAAATTTATTTAATTTGGGTAGAATATAACACCAAAAAATTCTAAAAGAGTAATATTTTATTCAATATCGTGTATAACATGAAACAAGAAGTGTTTAAGGTAATATAAAATCATAATAAATTATGGTATAATTAATATTTAAAATAAATTAAATCTTTTATATAGCTTGAAATATAGGAATAACTGAGTTTTGTTTTTGTTACATGAAACAACAACTTTATTCTATGGATTTCGTTACATGCAATATCGATTTTTACTGAATAAAACTAATATTATTATTTAAAATCACATTTATCTCCATGATGTTAAATTTTCAGTTATGAATATTATCAACTAAATTATAAAAATATAAGGTTTATAAAAATATTAAAACAATTCATCTGATATAAATTGTTTATAAATAAAAATAAAAACCAATTTAATATAAAGGAAATGCTTTTATAAAAAAAATATTTTTATTTTCCCAAAGGATTTTTATTCTTAATAAATTGAACTAATTATTATTAGTGAATTATGTTAATTAGATTTAAATAATAACTATAAAATAAAATAGTACAAAATTTCATTCAATATATTTTATATAAATAATGTAAGAAAAAATCCAATTTTACACCTAAAAGGTTGGATTTTTCTAAATGATGTTTAGCCACCATTTAATTGAACAATTATTTCAAAACTAAATTTTCAAAATTGTATATATTTTTATATTTAAAAATAAAATTTATTTATGAAATTTCAATTTCAAAATTACCTTAGGGTTATATTTTGGTATTTTTCTGAGAAATTTCATTTCATCATGAATCATAAAAAATACAAAATTTTAATTGAAAATTTATTTTCACATCAAAATGTTATAATGTTATCTAATATATTAAATTTTTTATAAATTAAAATTTTATAAATTATAAATCTATTCATCCAATTTATATAATTTTAATAATTTCTTTATGTTTAATTTTGATATAAAAATATAGTAAAATTTTGGTCATTTTTCATTAAAACCTAGCTTTTCATAAATTCTAAAGATTTATTTTTAAATTTTATTTTACCAATTATGTGAATTAAATTTGAAAAATTGGATTATTTATTTATTATAAGATTAATTTATAATGTCTAATAATTTCAACCTATTTTTTTCTAAATTGATTAGTGAAAACATTTTAAATTAATTATGGCGATTAATAGAAAAATGAGTTTACAAACTGACTAAACATTAAAATTTTGTGGTCAAATGACCTAGAATCTTGTTCAAAAACAATTTAATAGAAATATTGAGACATTATTAATTATATGATATATTTTTTCTATTATTTTATCCACTTTACATGATAAAAATTGTGGATAAATCAATACATTTCAAAAATACCATGTGTGCCCTCTCTGCCACTTATAAAAGCCCCCCCCCCCCCCGTCTCCCCCTTCTTCAAAGATGGAAACAAATTTTTTTTTTTACAATACCTATCCAAATAACTCCTCAAATTTATGTACCTAATATTAGAATCCTTATATTTTTTAAAAATCTAACCTAGGTAATTTTTAGTGAAAACCAAAGAAATATAGCTAAAGAAGAGGTAATGTTCTCCAACGAGCATTTTTATTTTATTTCCTTCTCCACATAATTGAATTATTTTAAAACTATTGTGATATTATAAAAAATTTAAATATACTAAGAAATTTTTATTATAATTGTAATATCTATAACATCCCACACATCCATAAAATGGGTTACCAAATCAGCAGTCATGTGTATGGGGGACTACCACCTTGAAAACTGATATCGTAAATTCATCCATTAACATCTCTTAAGGTTGGACATATTGAAGTAAAAAAAGTATATATGTAAAATTTAAAACATAATTTTACCTTTGGAGTAATTATATTATTTATTCATTTTTTATATTCCATTCTATATGAGACACAATAATGTCGATCATGTGTAAGGAGGACCACTGCCTCACAAAGCGATGTGATTCATCTTTCACTAATGCTTTACATGGAAGGTGATATGTTCAATGTTAATAACTATATATGATATAAAATAGATGATTGTTATATTAATTAGATATTAATCAATCTAAAATATATATATATATATATATATGTCAATTTCATTATTTTTCCCCTAAATGAAATATGATAACGTTATTCGTGTACGTGTGATCTACCTCCTTCATTAAATATTGTGACATTATTTTCATAACCTCACCACAAGTATTATACATATATGTATATTTGATGAGGTGATATATTTTATATTTGGGTCATTCTTTAAGGTTGTGATATTACTCATCTCTTTTTCATAATGATCATTGAAAAATGAGAATGTTACTCAGGTGTATGTATGACCTACCATCTCAATGATCGTAATGCAATTCATTTTTCATAACCATATTTCAGGATTTTTTTAAAAATTATGATTTATGTATAAATATAATGAAAATAATGATTTATTATTAGAAAAAAGGTGATGATATGTTATAAAAGGATCATATATGATATTATAAGTATTATTATTATTTTATTAATAATATTTTTAAAATCTCTATATTGGTGTATAAAGTGCGTACAACCTTATAGAAGAAGTTCTATGAATCAATTTATTTTTAATGGAGTATATTACATCAACCATATCATTGACAATCTATGATTATGTGAATAGTGAGTTTTCATTATATATTTTTATATTTAAACTTTTTTTAATTGTATTTAATTTCGAGATAGATAATACGTTCATTTATTAATTCTCCTCTCAACATTATGATCGTTTTAAAGTTTTATTTCACAATCTCATTTTAATCGAGGTTGTTTATTCTTGAATTTCAAAAAAAGTACATTACATTATAATTATTTATTTAACCATATAATTTATTATTATTTGGTTAGATATTGTATTTCTGAATATTTATTACCCTTTTCACACTCTTTGGTACATAAAATTTGTTTAAAAATATTTTTTAAAAAACTCGACTTCATTTCTCTCTTCAGTTAGTAATATAATTTTTCTCAAAACCATGTTTTCAAATGAATAATTCAAAAATGTTTTTATGTTTTTTAAAATGATTTGTCGATGAAATTTTTAACTATTTTATATTTTAAAATGTTTTCAAATGAATATTCATATCGCACTCTGAACAAGGAACTTTTCTAACATTTTTACCATCAAAAGGAATGATCTGTGTGGCATGTTTGGAATTTCCCAGCGAAATGACCATAATTTATTTCAATCTTATTATGAATGTTTATGAGGTGTTTTAGATAAATTTAATTAAAAATTTATGTCTAAATACTAGTATTTTTATAATAAAAATCATATCTTTGACAATAATTTTTTATAAATAATTTTTTTATCAACGAAAACAACCGATTATTATTACTCAATGGTGTTTATGCTATACTGATACTATGTTAATTATCCATATGGGGGAATATGATCAATTTGAAATAATAGTGTTTTTATAGTTCACATCCTCTATTAATTTTTTTATTAAAAAAATTCAATTGAAGTTTTCACATTCCAATGATCATTAGAAATTTAATTTCCCCTAAATATATGTATTATTTATCAGGGATATGATTATTACCAAATATATATATGATTTTTACATATGGTGTTAAATTTTAAATCTACATAATTATTTAGAGAAATATTGATAAATATGAATCCTTTATTCAATACGGATACATTTTGATAGGGCACATTGTATATGAATTAAATAGGTTATTCGATACATGATGAATGATTTCGACTAGTATGGCATGAGTGGGTCACGGTTATAGATAGCCAGTTAATTCATTGGTAGTCTCATGGGATGAACTAGTTTACTACCCTTAGTTATGTGGGGTTTTACCTAGAATTATTTATACCTTCTTTATAAAGGTATTAATAGTAATGGAATCGTGCACTTGGGAAAACATATTTTAATAATTAATTATTATATTCATCTAGAATTCAGTTTTTATTATCCATGGTATTTTTACTATGAAAAAATAAATGGATTCATTTCAATCATATCATATTGATTAAATGGAATGTGTGTTCATTTATATAGCTTGGCACATTGATTATTCTTTATCTTTTCATGGAATTCATGTTACATAAATAGAATGCATGCTTAGTTATTTACCATTACATATTTATTATTCATTATCTAGTTATTTAACTGGAATATGTGTTCAGTTATTTATTTTTCGATTTTGGTTATTCATTATCCAGTTTTTAAAATGATATTTTTTTCAGTTATTTACTTTTCCTTATTGATTATGTATTTATTTGTGATTACTTCTATTTTACTTAACACTTACAAATAATTTTATCTCACCCTTATTTTATTTCCATTCCCTACGATTCTAGTATGTTTACTATGACTTTTATTAAAGAATATTCTATATATAATAAATTAATTTTCAAAAAATAAAAAAAGTTATTGTTTCTAGTTTTATATAAAAATGTAATATAGGAATCATTTATGTATTTGGTTTACCATGACTAATAAACTATTCCATCCCTAGAAATGTGATTCCTTGTATCTTAGGTCAATTTAATTATAGTAGGAACCATCTAAAGGATTATTGGGTTTGGTTCCCTACACTAGAGGTTCACACACGATAGTGTATTCAAGAATCTTATATTTTCTAGTGAATAAGTATATTCTGCATGGTGGGACACACCATGGGTTCCAAGAGTTATCTAAGATTTAACGATCACTGAAAAATAAATAAACTCATTATTATTAAGTTACAGAATAATTGATCTGAATTTTTATGTTGAATGTATTTACAAGTGATTAAGTAAATACAGGTAATACTATTATATGAAGGAATATAACTTGTATATTCATGGTTGGTTTAATATTATCGAGATTTACATGTCATGTTATTGACTCTAGATTATTAGGTAGTATTTCATTAAAATATATTACAAGAATATGAAATAATATTAATAATATTTATTACTCATTTAGTTTATCATAACAATTTATTTATTGCTTAGTTTTTTGGATGTTAAATAAACATGGGTTAGGGAACCCTAACAGGGTATTTTTACACCCTCTATATAAGTAGTAGGAGTAGCTCATTCTAATGAATACTCATGACAATGAAATGTGATTTCTCTCTCCTAAAAAATCCAAGAGGGATAAATTATCTCTTTAAGCATCTGATATAAGACCACCTTCAATAAAATGAATGTATGTGATTTATGTGATCATCGTGATGTCGAATGATTCATCAGAGATTTGCACTAGCACCTAAAATTTGATGAATGGTGATCGCATAGATTCTTGAAGTATGTGTAGATGATAAAAATTGTTCAACTCTGGATCCTTTAAGAAAATTTCACCAACAATGGGATGCATTCAAACATGCATTGTTTGGAACAAGACATTTTTTTAGTTTTAATATTAGTACTTCAATTAATCAACTTGGTATCCTCGAACCACTACCAGGGCTCGAATCATTGGAGAAGATGGTGTTCCATCCCTCTGGAAATGAAAATTTTTAAATCATTAGGCAACTATCTTTAGATGTGTTCCCAAAAACAAAAAAAATCAGAGAAAGGTTCAATTATTTGATCAAAGAAAATTATTAATTTTTGTAGAGGATTTTAATTTGGTCCCAACAGAATAGACCGTGCATTGATTTGATTTCAAATAGCCAAGTTTTGGTCATCCAAATTTTTTAATAAAGATCATTTATTGTGTTTTTTTATTAAAATTCATAAAAAATATTTTATATATGTTATTTTTTTTGAGTAAGTATATAGTGGAAACATTGGTGACCTCCTATACTTTGACCAATATTTGGATGAATTCACATCATCTGTGCAGTAAATTCTTGTGGGTGTAATTCCAAAAGTCTATGGAATTCATTAAAATTAAATAAAATGTGGGGGTGGTGTGTGGCTTCACTGAGCAGATTACCAAACAAAATGAATGAATGGAGTATGCCTTTTGACTATAATATTCATTTTTAATTGCATAATAAATATAAAAACAAACATTTTTATAATTTAAAAAAGGGTTGGTCCAACTTTCTAGACGAATGAAAAAGAGAAAACAAAAGGTAAGGGGACCCTACCCTAGAAACCTCATCAAGATAGGTCATAACCCAACTAGGAAACCACACCACCACCTTTGTCTACCTACTCTAGTCATGCCTAGAAAGGAACCTTCAATGGATGATCACATCTCCACCCACCACAGATCTGGATGTCATCACCCACTGTCTATCCACATGCCACTATCCAAATGGTATCCTCCCTCCAATGGTCACTTTCCATCCTTCCCTACTCCTCTTCACACACCACCCACATACCTCCCAACCGGACGTTCTACCTCTGCCACCTCCTATTCCCACTAACACAAGCTCCTCACATAATAGACATGGGTCGTCACCTCTCCCGCTATGTTGGTTCATCAATGTTGGTGGTTTCCTCCACCTAGGTTCCCACATTAATATAAAACGATGCTCTAGATCCATCTTCACCACTTCCAAGTCAAGCCATCCCCATGCACTTCCTTCCTCGACAGACTCGAGTTTCCATCATTCCACTAGAATTCCCCATCAAGTGGCTCATTCTTCATACTAGTTGCCAGTAAGACCATATCAGATCACACTCAATTTTGGTCACCCACAATTGTGATAGTTTCCAACTATCATCCTGACTACCTTATGTGACCGGATTTACCTTGTCGAGTGACACCCACTAGCTAACTGAGCTGCTACCGAGCAGTGCGGCTGAACCCCAGTCGTTGTACCCCTATCCATATTACCTAACCCGCACATTTTTTTTTCTTACAATAGTTTCTCTATAATGATAATTTTATGGTATTTCCAACCAGGAAGGGCTCTGGGTGTGTCGGCCTAGACCAAAATACCACTTTCTGGTTTTTTCTGTCTTGGAATGGGCCTTCATGGGTTCGTCTTGACCCACAATGGGTATGGGTGAGGATTCATGACCCAATGTTTTTACATATTATGAAATTAAATAAATATATTTTTCAAAATAAATTAAAATTATTTTATTATTCTAAATAAAAAAGTTAATTTTTTTCTAAAATTTAATTATTAAAATAATTTAGTTTAGAAATATAAAATAAAATAATAATTTGAAAAAATTAAACAATTTTATTAGAATTTAAATAATAAATTTCATCATTATTAAATTTCTTTGATTTAAATTTTTTCACTTTAATTGAACCTTTTTACTAGTCTAGAGTAGTGACTAACCCCTATATTTTTTATTATTATTTTATTTAAAACTTTATTATTATGTGATTCATGTAATGATTAATTAATTTTTTCAGAGTTTGAGCACCATCATTTTATATTCAATATGTATAAGGGTCTTCGTGTTCATCATTATGTTAAGATATTTTTCACCTCCCAAGACCCCCTCACTTTCATGAAGATATAAATGTTTTTTGAGGATGACACTATATGCCACAGACCACACAATGTTCAGTTAAAATCCATACAATAAGTGAACACACTAGACTGGGGATATATTGCATCTTGTTTCATGACACGACTCTAACATGATACCTCTAATAATGTTTTAATCCATTTAATTAAAATGTATCATCAAATATTAGATTCTCAAGCCCGGTTGAGTAATTTTTTTTCCTTTATACATAGTTTATTTTTAATTCATTTTAATGACAGTGGTAAATACATAAAATAATAAACTATAAAATGAATAATTATGATATGAATGTCTTCGTATTAATGTTTAGATATGTGTGCAATAATATAAAATGAACATATTAATAGAAATGAATTACATTTCTCAAGTAATATTAAAACCCATTAATGAAATATTAATTTGTAAAAATCTTCTATCATTTGAATTTAAACAACATTGAGTGTATTGGGTTCTTATCCTCCAATGTTGAGGGTGGCTCCTAATATTGAGGATTTCTTATGGGAGTGATGGTTTTACGTAACTTATCTTTGAAAAAAAAGACGTATCAAAATCTATCTTGTTGCAACATTATGGGTAAGAATGGAGTAAATCATGATTTTCTATTTAGAAGCTTGTATTTCACCCAATAGATCAAGGAACCAGGAGTAATTGTAGTTATCTAGTCAAACTCCTACCATGAGACTCTCTGAGTAGTGGTGTGTCCATATCTTAAAGACTATTCAGAGTGGTTTTTGGATCATTTTTACTGGAATACCCAAGAGATATAGTATTTTGATTCTAGTTTGGGGATTTTAATATATTGATAAAATTGTGGTAGAAATCAAATTATTTAATTAATAAGTAATATATAATCAAGATAAAATTACCTATATACACGTTAAAACTGTTGAAGAGAAATGGAAAGAAACATCACAAGTACACTGTAGTAATTATTGGTCAATGAAATTTTCCAAACTAGAATATGTTTCCAATGATCAGTACTACCACTTTTGTAAAGTACTATGATATTGTATATTCAAGGTGTTGGTGTCCCCAACACCTATTGAGCCACCCCATGAAGGGAGAGTCAAAAAATTATTATAAGAGACACATGTGTGATGCATATGATGGTTATTTAATAACTATATCATCAATTTATAATTTAGATTTAGGATAAAATATCTATACATGGATGATTTAACTTATTGTCTCATCTTTGAGAATATTACAAGGAGAAAGTGAAGTGAGATCTAAATGTGTGTTGATTAAACTGTCTATGTCTAAATTGAAAGTAGGATCATGATATTTCAATACATCTATTTCTTATATTTTTTTCAACAATTTACTTAGGTTTAGATTAATATTAAAATATTAATATAAATATATAAAATTATTCATCGCCTTTTTAATAAGGTTCACCAAGTAAATATAAAGATACAAAATGTTTTAGTTCTTTTGGTGAATATGTTGAAAGTTGAGGGAAAAGGATAATAGAATGTGTGATATCAAAGTAACCCTCAAATTTTATTTTAAATAAATAGTTATTTAATATGAGGTTATTTTCTTTTCTTTCCATGAAATAAATCTATATAAGTTTAAGTGAAATAAACTGAATATAACAAGCATACAATTACATCATATTCTGATATATTGATCAATTATAATTCTGGATTATGTTTTAAGTATGTTGTATTAAAATACAATATGACAAATAACATATGTTTATTTGAATATTGTAACCAATTAAGAAATGAAATGTTATAATAATGAAGGTTTGTTCTCCATGCCGATTAAAAATGGGTCGTTCTCAAGTCAGCATTGAGAAGTAAACACCTTCCAATTCCCATGTTTATTAATTATAGATTAAACATTGATAATTACTACCAAATAAATTCATATCATGTGTCCTTTGGACACAAGGAGGCATTATTTGATTTTAGGAATAAATTTATTTAGCGCTTAATAATCAAACAATAGTTCTAGAACTATTGAATCGTTAGAAATACATGATGAATATATATTATAAATCTAAATAATGTAAATATAATACTTTTCCAAGAAAATAAATAAATGATACAACCAGTATAGTTTCAAACACTTTTGATTTAGTAACCTTAGGTGTTTTATACAAATAGTATCATATAAGATATAATTTTTAAATAAAGGTAAGCCACAAATCTTTTTTGAGTTCATTCAGCTAGAGAGCATGAACCATTCCCTGGGTATGATAGTTGAAAATATAAATTACTAGATTCCTTCATATTTTTTTATAGAATGTTAAATTGATATATATAATATAAATGTAAAAATTATATGAGTTTTTTTCAACCTGTGTTCCAAATAATATCTTGAACAACTCTTCATCGATCAATATAATATAGCATATTGTAATTTATAAGCGTATATTAACTTATTAACTTTAAGGCTGTGATGTTAGTAAGGAGGACCAATTATGAGTATTTCATACAAAAAATTAACAATAAAATTTATCATGGAGAAATTCATTAACTCACCATTCATTATACACATCAGATACATGATGTAAGTATAAGGATCATCAATGTTGAGATATATATATATATATGTTGTAAAAACTTCCATTATTTTTCATGAAATTCATTAAAAATTACAGCATTATCCCAGAAAAATATTTCAGCTATCCTAAAAATGGATATCATATGAGTTATAGTATGATGAAAATCCATTACGTCATAATAACATGTGTTTTTATGTAAATTATTTGTTAAGGAAATAAAAAAACCTGCTTAATTTGGAACATAATGTGCATCTAAATTAATTATCCTAGACGCTTCATAAAATATATTAAAAAAATACCTAGGATTAAATGGTTTTAGTCATGTGATAGAATAAATTTTCAGAAAACTGTTCACATCAATACATGAGATCATGGGAGAAATAATTACATGGGTTTATTGAATTCTAGGGATGCAAACATAGTTGTGATAGGAATTCATTCCACATGAGCTATGGAAGGGGATTGTTTTAGAGAAACATATTTCCAAGAATGGTTAAAACCATATTGATGGATTTATATTCTCGATGTCCCATTATACATTATTAATTTATCTGTATATGGAAATCATTTAAATGTGAAAGATCATTTAAATTTAAAAATGTATTACATGTATAAAAGTATAGGGGGATTATTATTTTGAACAATACAGTGGGTATCCATGTGAGACTATACAAGGATCGAACAAGAATGGTAGAAAAACCGCTCGATTTGTAACACCAAGACATTATGCCTAAAACCATTTGATTTTTAGTTTTCATGATCATCTTAGTGATCATTTGATGTTAATACCACATGTCATGTAAAGTGTCTATATGATGAAACATGAATGGGATGATGACACAAGAGAATGAAAAGAAGGGGTGAAAGTTACTCAAATCTAGTAAAATATTAAATTGTGAAACAATATCACAGAATATTCATTAGGAATAAATTTATTCCATGTTCTTACTAGAGGATAGTGGGTGCGTCACTATATTAAAAGTAAATTTTTCTTGTAACATATTGAAAATAATTATTGGTCATATATTTAGTTAATACCAAAATTAAATAATCTCTCATAGATTGTGTTAAGTAGGAAAACATTGTTTTTGGGGACATCATATACTAAGGTAGATCTAAAGGATTCTTAGATCATTTCAATGTACATAGACTGAAAAGGTATTGAAAATTAAAATTTGGAACAATTCGATAGAGAATAATTTCTACTGTCACATGGAATAAATATCTCAACGAAGACATGTATGGTAATAGGAGGAGATTAGTGTGGTGATTTGAATTATATATTCTTCAATTATGGATCAATCATATATTCCACAATATATACAAGACATGATACTTCCAACATTGACATTATTGTTTGAAAATATCAACTATATCTTTGAGAACTGTAAGGAAATGAGTCAGAACTATCCACTTGTACTAGAGTAAGAATAAAGAATTCATACCTGGTATTTTGAGAGGAATGGGTACTTGTTATAAGGGGGAACATAGTAGTTCTCCCTTAGATCAATATGATAAAATATTGTAGTTAAGATAATGTAATGAGAAAGACATGCTCATTAAATCTATCAGAATCCACATCTACAAATAATGAGTATATTGTAGAATTTATAGTGACTAAAGAATTAGTTTATAATACACATTGATTCATTTATATTCTTGTAATTGAACCTAGTATGTAAATTTTAATCATTACGGTAATTTTATTGCTGGTACTGTCTTATATATCATGTATGGGCAGTGAACAAAAGAGTTATACATAGGGATATCATCTCTTGAGAAGTCTTAATTAAATAGTTAAAGTCGTAGAAAGTAGAATTACCAAACCTAAGAGATGTGTTATATCCCATGAATTAATCCATAAATTTTTAATAACTTGATCTTATTATGGGAGATATAACAAGGTTTGTTAGAATGTTGGATCTAGTGCAAGTGGGAGTGTTATAATAGTGGTTGGCGTAGACCCAACTAAAAAATAAGTTTAGATTGCAATTTCATGTATATAGTGATAAATGATTCATATGTACTTAAAATTATATTATTGATATTTATGAATCTACTCTTTAAATGGTAATGTACATTGATTATTTGACATATAAAAAGGACATAAATGTTCCCATTCTATAATCAGAACCATGAGATACTATGAAATTAATCTTAAACATATGTATTATGGTATAGATACATCATACTAACTATACAGAATTTATGTAGAGTTATTAGGTTTTGGAATCTCATAAGAATTATGACATCTTATTAGGAAGTTCACACATAGTGATCTCTGTAGGTTAGATCTTGAGGAAAACCCCACCAATGGGAACATCAAATGTTTCAGTGGTCATTGGTTGTTCAGATATATGAACATGTGTATTGATCTCTTGAATTGACATCATTATAAAATTGTAAAATATGATCACATACATTGATTCAGGAAAAAAAACATGACATTGAAGTCATATAATGGTATCTTATATTGGGTGCAACATTTGAGGCATATCATTGGGTGAATAATCAAGATAGATATTTTCACTTCTAGGATGACAAATTGATATCCCTTTCCTAGTTCATCATGATGGTAGTACCATCATAAACCATTGTCCAAGCTATTCAAAGATACGTTTTTCTAATTAGATCAAAAAATTATAAAGTAGGAAATAATGATGTCACAATTGTGTGTCTTTCATTATGAGAAATCATGAGACAAAGAGAATATATTACAGATTGTGTGTCCATAGGATTTTTTTCATTGTTATGATTATTCATTAGATCTATAAGGGCCTTGATGGAGTTCTAGACTCTACTCTTGGTTTATGACTAATATTAACTATAATTGAGATAAGGTTTGAGAGGGTCACACAAAAATGTGTATTCAAGAATCATCCATATTCTTGTTAATTGGTATATATGAATAGGTAGACCCCACCATGGGATCTAAATGTTATCCAAGATTTACTGATCATCAAAAAATAAATTAATCACTTATTATCCAAGTATCAAATAACTGATTTGAATTTATTTTTTCAAATTATTTAAATTTGTTTAAGTAAATACATGGAATAATATTATATGTATTGATATTATTTTAATATTCAAGTTTTGGTTAATATTAGTGAAAATTATAAGTCATGTTAATGACTCAGGTTTATCATGTAATAAATATTTACTAAATATTATAAGTATGTGAAAAATATAAATAATTTTTATCATATAGTTAGTTCATCATAACTATTTATTTACTTCTTATTTATTGGAGTTAAATTTATGGGGGTAGGGAACCCTAAACGGATATTTCTGAAACCTGTTATATATAAAGGAGGATATTAACATTCCAATGAATATTAATGAAAATGGGATGATAGGTTTTCTTTCCTCCTACTTCCTATAGAGAGAAAGTATCACGATGAATGTTTACCCCTTGAACACCCTCAATGGATCAAAAGGATGGGATTGAGGTGATCTTCATGATGCTAAAATATTCTTCAGAGTACCGCAGTAGATCACAAACTTATAAAAACACAGATCGAATAGATTATTGAATCATATTTGGATGATCTATAGTGGTTAAACTTAGGATATTTTGAGCAACGATCATCGCTAATGACCTACAGTCGAATGCCCACCATTTCAAAAAAGGTATTTGTTCAGTTTCATTTTTTATGATTCAATTAATTCCTGAGGGATCCTCAGACAGCATCCATGAAATGAATCATTATAGGCAACATTTTTCCACACATTGGTGATTAAAAATTATAAATCCTTATCCCACTATCTTTCATTACACAACCTTGTACCAAAATGGAAATTTTATCCAAGTTCCAAGTATCTTTCCTACTCCCATGGATTAAAATTACACAATTCTATCCATTTTCATCCATTAATGGGAAGAATAATTCTAATAATTTTAATATATCCTAATTTTTTTATAATTTTTATAGTAATTATGAAATGGGTATCATTTGGTTTTTATTATTTTTAATATTTTTTATATTTATAAAACATGATAAAATACTATTTCATGATACTATTGATACTTTTACACATATACATAAATATTAATATAGATTAATTATTACATATAATCACATAATTATGTGTGAATATTCTAAATAGTATAAGTGGTATCTATATTTTTAAATTCATACATGTTTTCGAAAAATGGGTGGTTTAGGAACTGAAATTAAATATCTTGAACTTTGTTTTTAAACTTTTTTCTTAAAAATGGTATACACCAAATGGAATTTTCAGAAGTTGGTTGTCCATTAAAATTAAAATTCCCTGGTCTGATTTTTTTTAATTTCATTCTATATTTCATAAATGGTTATTTAATTTTTTAAATTATTATTTTTTATGCTTCTTGGACAGTTTGAAATTTTTTATTTGAATTATGAAATATAATGTTTTAATGTGGATTGAGCTATTTAATTAAATGAATTAATTTGAATGAATTGTGGAAAGTTCCCTTTGATAAAGTGTGAACTATATGAAATGTGAATGGAATATAGGAACACAATCCAAAAATGTCTACTTCATCTGATTTAAATTCTACATTTTCTTCAAACGTTGGGTTCTCGAGACCACATGATTCTCCCTTTCACCATTTTCATCATCTAAAAAATGATCATATTGGGTTCTTAATCATATTATCATTAAAAACCCCACATTTCCTTCCATGTATCAGGTGAATATATGAA
This sequence comes from Viscum album, assembly GCA_963277665.1. Classification (NCBI taxonomy): domain Eukaryota; kingdom Viridiplantae; phylum Streptophyta; class Magnoliopsida; order Santalales; family Viscaceae; genus Viscum; species Viscum album. The sequence continues at coordinate 1,025,001,995 of OY728137.1, forward strand.
TAAAAATCAACTCATACCAATTATTGATTTCAATCACTCGCTAGTTTTTCATATTATTGTATTTCTATTTAATAATATGATATATTTTTGAATTAATACTACTTGGGATCTTCTTTTGAAAATTTCTCACTCTGGTTGCATGGATCTCATGACTAAATAAGGATTTGGATGAAGGGAACATATATGTATTGAAAAACACTACCCACTTATCATGTAAAGTGGTGATTTTAAATGATAATTCCGTAGGGTTTTTTGTAATGCATAGATGGTAATATGCTACAAATTACAGGTATCATTACTACTCCGATGAATTAAAAATCAAAAAAAATATACCATTTCTTTATAGTACCATGTATAATAAGACACATCCTTTTTATATTTTCATTTTTGTGAACATATATGATAGATATATTCCATGAAAAACCTAAAACATCAGGTTTGGTAAAAAAAATATATTAGTAAGAATGATACCAAATGTAAGCTTACTGAATAGAAAGTTTTATATCATTATCTTGTTGGTTAATTCACCAGAATTTTCATTTGTAGTTCCCTAGTTTTGTAATCATTCACTTTTAATAGTTTTTCCCCCTACTGACTCCATTGAAGATACCTTATGCTTTTATTTCAACCACAGTTCCAATTAAAAAGTGGGTCTTTATTTGCAGTATTTTCATGCACTTTTCCATAGTTTCCACAGTATCATTTTTTAATATTTAATTATCTTTATTGTTTCCATTGAGGATGAGTTTTGTTTTCAAGTTATCCCAGTTAGATGGTATTATACACCAATCATTATTGCGAATTATGTATTTTTTTAATCCATTGGTGAACATCTTAGACTTGTGTTGAATTTGATTATTTCTTCCAACAAAAAAGTAAATTTTATTTATGTTCATTGTGTCTTTATCCCAACCATGTGAATTGTTTTAATTTGAATCATTTGAGACGCCCTAATTTTATTATTCATCAATTTTTCTAGTAGATTTAGAATTTTATACTAAGTCTTCTAGTTTATTTGATTTAAATTCATGATTTTCATCAAACATTGGGTTCCCAAGATCATGTGTTAGGATCTATAACCATTTTCATCGTCTGGAAAAAGATAAAATTTCTTACCTAATAATCCAATGACTAAAAACCCGCCTAATCCTCTACATACCAATTGAACAAATTAATAAACATCATCTCCTCCTTCATTCTGTAATCCCACCTAACAACTCTATAGAAACCATCCTTGATTTTTTTTCCAAATAGATGAAAATTTATTTATATTAATTATAACATTATATATATTACACATGTATTTCCTTCAATTATTTCAAACACTACAAAACAATATCAATATGCATAATTACTATCTAATTATCTTAAATCAATGGATTCACGTACATAAATGATTCTTTAATAATTATCTTGTATGTGTTCTATGTTCGCACTTAATTTGTATTATTTTAAATATTGTCAAATATTAAAATTAACGAATAAAATAGGATAGATATGAATATTAAATGGATGTATGTCAATCATATGAAAAAATAATATTAGGATTGAGTGAAATAGTTCATCGTTTTTTCAAATGATAATGTATATAACCCCTCTCAAGTCCTTTTTTCATGTCAATTCTATTGTTATAAACGAATAATTAGTCCAAATGAGTTTCAAGAACAATTGATCTTTCATATAATAGATCAATGTTATAGAGTTTTGCATAAAATGGGGAAAAGGTGAATATACATAGTGATTGGGAGAACACTTTCATTTATGGATCATATGATATGATTATAGTTGTGATCAATGAATAAGAATATATCGAGGATGTGTTTGTAAAAGTGAACAGTGATTAAGAATATTTTTATGAAATGAAAATGATAGTTAAAGATGAACTTTGTGATATCCAAATATTATTTAAGAGGTCAAATAGTTTTTCACTGATTCCATTATATGTTGATTGTACTATATATAAAGTATTTTCAACAACACTGATGCTAAATAGTATAAAAGTTGGTAATGGATTGAGCGATTGGGATTTGATAGAACTAAATTATCTCTTGAATGATATGATTCTATATGATTATGATCTCCCTTTCCAGACATATGATTCTACATGAATGTTATGTTTAGTGAGTATAATATCTAAGATAATACATGACTATACAAATTCATGTATATTTTATTCATGGACCATGAATCACTTATATCATGCCCAAAGTGTGGTGTGTCTCGATATAAGAAATATTAATTGAGTATTAACAATGTTGTATGGGATATTCCAATCATTCCAAGGATTATGTGCCTATATGGATGGGATGAGAATGCAAGGAAATTTACATGGAATAAATTTACAAGAATTAAATATGGGAAACTTCATCATCCAATAGACTCTCCATAGTTAAAGAAAATTAAACATGAATATCATTATTTTTAAATGAGATGATAAACCTTTGTTTTTTCAATCTAAATATGGAGTGAATACTTTTGGTTTTCAAATAATTACTCATCATAGATGATTTATTATGTCAATAAATTATAAATTTCCATCATGGGTATGCATAAAACGAAAATACATTATGGTGTGTATTCTTAAATGAGGACCAAAATATCTAGGTAATGATATTGATGTTTATTTCTATATATTGATTAATAATCTAAAATTGTTAGGGGATTAAGGTGTTATATTGTAGGATGCATACAAGAATGAAATTTTCACATTGAGAGCCATATTTTATGGGATGTTAAATGACCTTACTACTTCTAAACATGATTTAAGATATAACATTAAAGGAACTAAAGGGTGTACCATTTTTGAATAATTTGCATAGTAAATTATCGTGAAACATTCATAAAATATATTTTTACTAGGAAATAATATATTTTTTCACTATTGACATAAATACCAATCTTGGATGAGATAATTGTATGGTAGTTTAGTATAAGGTGATACACTTTATATGCAAATAAGTGATCAACTATGTGAAAAGTTAAATGATATAGGCACTGTTTTTTGGAATCTTTTTCAAAAAACCTAACAAAAACTAGTTGAAAAAATATATCGTCTTTAAAAAAAATACAATACTACAATTAATTATACATCATGAATTTTTTGGATTTTATGAATTTGGAAAAAAACTGTATGTGATGGTGTCATTGGTGCATTACTAAATGCACCTTGGAAAACAAAGGATCGAATTTATGAATAGTGGGACATGATTGACAAAGGGATACAGGATGAGTTAGTGTTACTGAAGAGTGAAAAAATGGAATTTCTTCCTCCAGCTGATTAAAAACTTTCTAGGAATGAGAGATATCATTTTTTAGCATCTGGAATGATGTGATGGTTCTATAGTGGTATTCATAAATTATAAATAATATCATTTAAATTAATGATTTAAAGTTAATGGGTCTAAAATCACATTATTTTCATGTTTTCATTTAAGATATAGTGCCTATAGATTTACATTTCATTTTTTCTGTGAAATTATATGATACATTAACCATGATGTATTTCATTTTCATATATATATTCAAAAACATTATATAACTAGTGAATTTACCAACTATGGAGAAGGAAATTGTGATCATATTTGGTGAATTAGACAAGTTCTTCCAACCTAAGTTTTTTGATATAATGGTTCAATTTATGGACCACTTATTAAGAGATATTCGACTATTTTATCCTATAAATTATATACGGATATTCCCCATTGGAGATGAATAACATAAAATGTTTTTCAATAGAAAAAATCAACAAGAATGATTAACTACAAAATTATATGTTGTTGAGGTGGATGTTGATTTTTATACCGGCTGCATGTCGGAGGTGGAAAACATTGGTCTTCCAAAATGTCATCACACAATGTGTCTTGTGGGTGAATAAATTTATATATTGTATTTTTTAAAATTTATTATTACAAAGTTGGAGAAGGATCCCCTTTATTTTTTAAAAAGATGTTTATAGGTTTCACCATGTTTTCAAACACATAAAGTAATTATTTGGAATTATAATCCCTCAAGGGTTGAAATATGGATATCATGAAAAAATAATTATCAATTTATTGGATAGAATATATACCATATTATCAAAGAGTCAACACTAAACCCATATTCAATTTCAGAATGACTTCGATGGATAGTTAGTGGATCATTTTTGCATGTATTATCTTATAATGGTTATTTAATTTATGTTTATATGTTTGATACTAATCAACAGGATGAAAATAGTACCATGAAAAATAATGGAGTTTCAATAGTGGATGAATTGATGCATGAATATGGAAACAAATATGAAACTTGGATTTATGATAATATGTCATACCTTTTCATCATCAAAAAAATATGGAAGCAGGATTACAAAACATTAAAAACATAAATTTTTCGATGCTACTAGGTTGATTATAAGAGTTAAGTTAACATAGATGAATTAGGATTCATGAAAGTATATTCCAAAAAGTAACGTTAAAAAGAATTACATTTTATAATGGAAAATAAAATATTTTATGTTCTAGATCCTACAAACTGAAAGTGGTCAATTTTTATGTTATCAACCAAAAAAATATAGGGTCATATGTCCCTTCAAATGAGGATGATATCTTTATTGGGATATCACAATAATTTAACTTCAGACCAACTGGTAAAGGGGCCCGTTATGTTATAGGATACCATAATTAAGAGATTTTGATAATCTATAGAGGGTTAAAATTCCTTAAACCTTTAAAAATGATATAAAAATAATCAGGTTATATTTATTTGTGACATTTCGTATATTATTTTATATTATTAAAATTTAACATCTACATTTAGAAAACCTAAATTAAATGTTCAAAACCATCTATAGATGACAAATTCATCACATGATGATGCTCTAAAAACTAATAAATAATAGGTTTCTCGATGTATTGATGTTCCCAAGCAGAGAAACTACATGATTATGCACATGATGATGCTACTAATCTAGAGGAACAACATATTAATGATGTTGAAGCTAAAGAAAATGTAGATGGTGAAAATCCATGTCCCAAGAAAAGAATATCTTCATTTAATGATGGTGTTTTAAAAAATTATTAAGTAAAGAAACCACAATATCCAATTTGAGGTTAGAAAGAATGCACGCTACCATCCAATTAACCCTAAAATGTCCTTGTTTAATAGTTAAATTAGGCTCAATACTCAAATTCATATTAATGTTGATATAGATTCACGGAAAAATTTTCGTCATGTGATTGAGGTAGTAGTTTTTGGAATAGTTTATGGTAATATTATGATATAATTACTTTATATTACTAAAAAAGGAGATTTACTCTTCCTTATCCATTTTAGATTTCATTTATTGTAGATGACTCCTGAATAATGTTTTTGTTAATTATCTCTAGAAAGGATTATAAAGGATATTAGAAAATTTTTATGAAGTGTACTCTCATGGTAGAAAAAGGGAAAATAATCCCACACCTATCATAGATGAATTCCCAGATGATAAAACAAAAAATGTGGAATGTATTTATTGGTCATCATGAGATAGTAGTTTTCAATGTACATTATTATAGGTAATACATTTATTCACAATAAAAGTATTAATAACATTGATTAAGAATATATAATGTATTAAAATACAACTAAGTGATGAAAATAACCAACGTTCAATAAAACCAATATACCTCAACAGTAAATCAATGATGGGGTACACTTCCCTTGAAAAAATAGATACATATTATAAATCTATAGTAATAATTTTTGGTGACATGATCCAATAATGTAATTAGATTTCTTTTATATATGTAGATTGATGAATCAAAATCTTAATACAATTCTATCCCATTTCATTTGTATTAGAAGGTGGCATGTGTAACAAAAACACGGGATTCTAATATATAAAAATAATAAAAAGTATAAGAAACATGAGTAATTATGACATAAAAAATTCGTTAAATCAGTATTATATACTAATTATTACTTATTTTTATATATTTTTATCTAACATAGATACATGAATCATCATTAGTAGTACCCAATGATAAGATACTATCACTGGCCTTGAGGATTCCAGAACAATATAGCCACATTAGAGGTGTTGGTTTTAGAGTGTCACCCCAAAAATATTTTTGAGAAATTTAATTAATAAGGGGATAGAGATAAAAAAAATGGAATATATATAGGAATGACCATATACTCTAGAAGAAAAACATATTTGGTATTCTATGTTGATAAAAAAATATTATGGGAAAGAATCAAAGGGATTAAACCAGATCACAATAATCACTATATAATGATCCACCCCACTGCACCATCTTGTATGTGACACATTCCCACAAAAGTTTTGTCTTAAAAGTGGTAGTCAATATTTTCATAATTGTTTCTATGAAATGTAAATCACAAAGACACTAATACCATTATTATATCGATATTCTACTAGGATGGAAATGATATTGATTTATATCTATCAATTTCCACCAATCACCTTATTGAGAGGGGTACCATGTTCAATATCATGGGAGACATTATAAATAACAAAAGACTTCCAATAGGTCTTTTCATAATTTGGATTCAGGTATATCATTGGTTGAGTGCTAATTTAACTATTCCACTTGATGATAAAAATTATCTTATAGTCGACCTTTTTCTTGGGACTTTCATCACGTGTCCATTGTATCTTGAAAAAATTCATGTTAAAAATGAACTATTCCTTTATAATTTATTTTATATGTAAAAATTTAACAATTAATAAAAAGGGACTTGAACTGATGAATATTATTATCAAAAAACAAACAGAAGGGTTTGAAATGGAAGGCCAAATCAAAACGATATATAGAATTTACTATCTAATTGAAAAGATATTTTGAAATTACATTTACCCCACCCAATAATCTTTTAAATTTACTTATATTAATGTTTCATGTGGATACAACACTAAAATGTTGTAATACGACCAAACTTTATATTTAAGAACAAATTTATTGAGATTTCCTTATATACTATCTCAGTCTTGAGAATGTATATAAAACCCTCAAGAATGAATGGCTAGGAGTTTCAATTTTAGATATATAAATTTTTTTTCATGATTTTTTTTCAAATAGTTGATCCACATTGTTAATTATTTCTATGTACTATTTAAAAAATTCATGAATATATATCAACATTAGTTGAAGGGAAAACCCTATGAATGAAAATTTGGACTCATTAGTCATCACATCACTTCTACATAATTTTTCTCAATGGAACAAAACAAATATGAAGTAATTGGGTACAAACTAGCCACAATTATTGAATGAAAACTTATAGATGATAGACATTTCTTAATACCCACTTTCTAGGGGTAAAACACTATAATTTAATAATATAAAATATTTTCATTCCTTTCATTAAGTATTCCATTTTATTTTTTTAGGAATAATTAGTCACTCATTTTAATCAATTTGGATACTCTAAATATTTATTTTCTAGATTCAATGCATGGATTCTCAAAAAACTCACTTCAAGTGATGAGGCATGACAATTTGTAATACAATACATCAAAAAAATTAAATAAAAATCATGTAATACATTTTATATTATATTTTAATGAAAATTATATAATGATATGGTGGTGTTTAAATGTTATAAAAATCATGGAATGAAGAAAATACATGAGAACAAAACACCTATAAAATTCTATAAATGGATAATTATTATTGTATATATAATAAAATACCACTATTAAAACATATATTAAAAAATTACTTATTTTTCTCAATAATTAAATAGTGCTTGATATAAGATAATTGAAATGATTATGTTTATTATGTTTGAAAATTTATGAAATATATCATATTCAATCAACAAACTAGAATCCCTGAATACACATTTATGAGGAAAATTGAAATTTTAATTAAAATATTTTTTAATCCATTGTATATTTATATTTTTCCCATATTACTAGGGTTGTTGATAGTCTTCATATTAATAATGGGAAATGGATTTGTTTAGTAATGAATGTGAAGAATACATGGTGTTAGAATATATGAAGAAATCATGAGGATGCGACTTCCTAATACTTATTAGGTTAATTTTCTCATCATTTTATCTATTTTTTTTGTTAATTTACTAATAATTATTATCTGATACTTATTTTGTTAATTTTTAAAGAGATCACGTAGAAATGACTATTTCTTCAAGGATGATTAACTCAGGATTATTCAACATTATTTTTACTCTATAATTAATTCAATATTCTAGGTTATCAAATAGTAATATTGTTAGGTAACCCTAAATGTTGAATTTATTGGAAAATAAAAATAACACATTCCGATATGTTTGAATAAACCACACCTTAAACTGATAATATACATGATCATCATAAATTTAAGATTAAAGTTTTAGTTTTAAAATGAAAATTTAGTTCAAAACACAAGATACATACTCAAAATCGATAAAACACATTCATATTGTCTTGATTCTTTAGGAAAACAATTCATATGTCATATGTGATATGTGATGTTTATAAATAAGTCACAACTAGATCCAATACATTGTGTTCCTGTAATAATGAATCTTGTAAAATGTATGAAGCTACTTGATCTCATAATATATGAGACCTTGTTTTTGTTATTGAGATAATGGTGATAGGTAAACGGAACAAGAATAAATATAGGAACCATGAAAAGGTGAATTTCTACAACTTATTTGTTTAATTTTTCTATCATTTTTCCTAATTGTTTAAGTTAATTTTCTTATCATTTTTATCATATAATTATTTATCTTTTTTCATAGATAATTTGGGAAGTAATATTTTTCTTTTAACTATATATAATAATCCAAAAAAGAGAAAACATTTTTCTTTCGGATGGAAGTCAAAACCACCTTCTGTATCAAAACATGATGTAAAACATAAGGATGCATCTACTAATGGATTTTTGAATTTTTGAATGGAAAATTATTACTTCCCAAATGATCCATCATGAATGTTTTCTTGAATGGGTGTAGAAATCATCTGCACCTCAATTTAATACATAGTGTTCTCAATATAAATTGATGTGTACATTTTTATTTTTATAATTTACATTTATGTTCAAAAAAATCACATAATCTAAACTAATAAAATCACTTAATATTTTTTTAATACTTTCGTAATATTTTATGTATTTCATTTGTGATGTATAGGATGTAACTACACCTCAATCTGATAGACAGTGTGCCTTGTATGACTGAAATTGTATGTTTTGAGTTTAAAATTCACATTTTAATTCAAAACATGTGTCACATACTGAAAAATAAGAAAAACATTCATATAGTTTTGAAAATTAAATAAACTAATCTAGAAAATCTTTTGGACATGTTGGAATCATCTGCACATCAATCTGATCCACAATGTGCCCGGTATGAGACAAAGTGTATGATATGAGTATAAATTTTACATTTTTCTCCAAAACATGTGTCACAAACTAAAATCCAAACAAAAATTATTTTATTTACTTTATAATTTAAGAAAATGATTAATATTTCATTCTTTATGTGTAGGAATCATTTACATATCAGGAAAACACATCACATAACCTATATGACTCAAAGTATGTGATTTCAGTTTAAATTTACTTTTTAATAAAAAAAGGAACATCCTCAAAATATATAAAATGCATTTAAATTGCCTTTATACTCTAGTAAAATTATTTATAATTCATTTTTGATATATAGTAATTAACTTCACATCAATCTGATGCATGGTTTTACATGTATGACTCAAAGTGTGATTTTATTCAAAATTGACATTTTAGTACAAAACAAAATTCACAAACTCTAAATTGAGAAAAACATATTTTATTTTTTTGATACACTAGGAAAATGATCCATAAAACAATTTTGATTTTCTAGAATAAGTCACACCTCAATTTGATACTGGGTGTACACATTATGAATCAATGTGTATATTATAAATTTAAAATTGACATTTTATTTCAAACAATGTGTCACACAATAAATATTAAGAAAACTTTCTCATATTTCCTTGATAATTTAGGAAAATTATTAATAAGTCATTTTTGACATGTAGGAATTGGTCTCACATGAAACTGAAAAATTATGTGACTGGTATGACTCAATGTAAATGTTTTCATTTTAAATTTATTTTTGAATAAAAATGGTATATACTCAAAACCAAAAAAACATTCAGATTGGTTTGAAACATTATAAAATTGACCCCTAAGTAATTTTTGATGGGTCGTAATAAATAAAATTCCAATCCAATTCATGGTGTGAGAGGTATGACTCAAAGTGTGTTGTTATTTAAAAATGATAGTTTAGTTCAAACCACAAGTCACAAAGTCAAAATAGAGATAACACTTCAATGTTGTTTTGATAATTTATAAAAATGGTCTGTAAATAATTATTCATGTATAAAAATCAGTCACACCTCAATTTTACCCATGATGTTGCTATAATAACTCAATGTGTATGTTATCAGTTTAAAACTGAAATTTTAGATTAAAACATTTATGACTCACATAAAACAAATAAAACACACATACATTTTCATTATTTGTTTTTAAAAAATCATAATTCATTTGTGACATGTATAAATTAGTTTTATGTCAAACTGACACATAATGTAACTGTTATGATGAAAATTTCATGTTTCTAGTTTAAATTTAAATTTTATGAAAAAATTCATGTGACATACTAAAAATCAAGAAAATTAAATTGGATTGTTTTTATACTTTAGGAAAATGGTACTTATGTAATTTTTGTTGTGTTGGAATCATCCACTCCCTAATCCAATTCAAAGTGTGACCTATATGAGTCAAATTGTATTTTTATTTAAAGTTGACATTTTAGTTCAAAATAAACATCACATACTCAAAACAAATAAAATACATTCAGAGCATTTTGATACATTATGAAAATTATCAAAAAACAATTTCTGACATGTAGGAATCAAAAATTCCTCAATCGAATATACAGTGTTCCTGATATTACTCAAAGTGTATGTTATTATTTTAAAAATGAATTTTCAATTAAAAACATATATCTCTCACTGAAAATTGAGCTAACATGTTCATGTTTTCATGATACATTAGAAAAAAATCATAAGTAGTTTTTGACATTTGGGAATAAATATCATGTCAAACTAAGACATTATGTGTCTAGTATGACTCAAAGTACATGTTTTCAGTTTAAATTGATATTTTTGTGAAAATTACATATGACATACTAAAAACCAAGAAATATTACTTGGATTATTTTGAAACTTTAGTAAAATTATCATTAATTTATTTTTTATTTTTTAGAATCAACCAAACATGAATCCAACACATGTTGTTAACGGTATGACTCTTAGTGTTTCTTTTTATTTTAAATTGAAAATTTAGTTGAAAACATATACCGAATACTCAAAAACTAGAAAATTAATTTGGGTTAATTTAATACTTTATTACAATGATCAATAAGTCATTTTGGATGTGTTGTAATTATCCATGCCTTAATCGGATACATGGAGTTCCTGGTATGACCAAAAGTGCATGTTTTTTGTTTAAAATTGACATTCTAGTTCATAATGTGTGTTTGTCACTGAAAATCAAGAAAACGTGAATGTATTATCTGGATACATTAGGAATAAATATCATAATTCATTTATGACTTATTGGAATCAATCTCATGTCAAACCGACACATGATGTTACTAGTCTAACTCAAAGTTCATGTTTTTATATTAAAATAATATTTTTATAAAAAATTATAATTTCATATTAAAAACATATAAAACACAGTAAAATCATTTTGATAAATTGGGAAAAAATTTCTTTTGACATATGGGATTGATATGAATAAACCTCTCATCAATTAGACACACTTTATGCCCAATATAAATCCAAGTGTTCATTTTTATTTAAAGATGGCATTTTAGTTTAAAACACATGTCACATAGTTAAAACCGAGAAAAATAATTTTTATTTTTTTTATACTTTAATAAATTGATCCATGTAACTCCCTGACCCTAGAAGACCAATGTCGGATCATAATTTTAATACATTGGCATGATTACAAGGAATTAAGTCCCGGAGGACTGATCAGTTTAGTAGTATTTGAAAATAGATAACATAAATGAACGTTACATTACACATTCAAACATAAAACTCAACATAAATAATCCGTCGAGAATGCCATTATTCTATGAGAATAACCATGCATGTCAAATATAATACACTTTTTTGAATCCTAGGAAAACAAAACATAAAAAGATGTAAACTCAGATGCTAAGTAAGGCTGAATAATTTAGCGGAAGCTATAAACATTTAAGGCAAGATGGGTAATAAAAACAACATCCTTTTAATCCTAAACATGAACATAATATGGAGAAAATAAATCAAACATTACTATATAAACACTCACATGGATATTATACTAGTCAAATAATCACATGTACTAATTAATTTCATAATGAGGGAATGCCTAATGTCAGACATCATTACCACAAGGTCACGGCCTCGTGCCAAGACTAAAAATAATTTTTTTTCAAGGGATTGTGGTAAGATAGTAGTTTGTCTCATGAGACCTACTAATACATCTAGGAGCTATACTGGGATCCACCAGTCATTTACTATGTAAATAGCATTCCTCATATGAAATTGTTGAAACATAACATAAACATTCATATAAAAACTAGCATACGAAATGTCAATACTTTATCCATAAACAGTGAATGGTATAAAAATAGCACATCCATGGTAAAACATATCTTAACTCATTCAATACCATATGAAATATTTTCTTATAAAAATTAAACCTCAATCAATAATAATATCCAATAAAGGATGACGATATAGTTGAAAATGATCAGTAAAACTCCATGAGTGAAATATCCCGTTTTTATGAAATCATTTAAAAGTCGTGAAATTTATAAAGGATGACATTTAAAAGATATTTTTGAATAATTTTTTCCCATACCACTTTTAAACCTTTTAAAGGAATTAACGTTTTTAAACATTCAAGCCCATATAAATATATCCTTAAAACCATTTTGAAAAAAATATGCATTGATTATAATGATTTATAACAATAAATATTTAAAATATTTAAAATGATGTTTTATTTAAAGATTAAATTAAAAGAATAATTTGGGAAAATTATTTTTTGATGCATGGATATGGATAATAAATATTTCCCAGACAATACTTACAAATAAACAATCTAGGATAATAATGAGATTTAGGAATCAACCCTTACCTTGCACTTTCCTTTGGTCGAGGGTATGTTTAGCCTTCTGTATAATGACCCTAGTATGTTATTAAAATATACCCGAGCCATATTCATATTTATTATATCTTAAATGAGTCATTTATGACATTATACTACCCATTTAATAATGATTTCCATTTTAAATTATCATTTCAGGTAATAATCGCTTTCTTTATCATACGTGTTTTAACTCGTTATTCTGGATCGTATCATTTAGATCATGATTTAAATACTTCCAGAATATAAAAAATGATTAATATGTCATTTATATATATAATATAAATATGTATAATATAATGATATTTGAAATGGAAAACACCGTGTATGGAGACGGTAGGTTGTACATACGCATAAACGTTGTTTCCTTTTTCATATAGTATTAAATGGAAGTTAGTGAATAAGAAATATGTAAGTACACACACACACACACATATATATATATATTTATTTATATCCATTAGCATTATTATTTCATATATTACATACTAATTAATAATATATATTTTTATAATCATCGTTGAATGGTGAACGTGGAAATGAATCTCATCGCATCATGGAGATGGTAAGTCGTATGAACACACGAGCGACGATATCATTTTTTTAATGATTAAAAGTTATGGAATTGGATTGTATAGTAATATTTCTGAGAAATTATAATGTTAGTTTCATTATTTATATACATACTACTCATCATTATATCCATCCAAATAATATTGTTTTGAATAACAATTTACACCACGGCGTGGAGATAGTAAGCCGTAAGTACGCATGCGTGATGAGATTATCATTAATTTGATTGATAGAATGCTGAGTATGTTTGTACTATATTTATAATAACATCATATTATTTATAAGGTACTGTATTTATTGTTTTGGTATGGAAATAACAAAGAAAGAGAATGTGGAAGAAGAAAAGAACTTCAAAAGAGGTGACAAAATAATTACCTCTTCTTTGGGAGTTTCCATTTGAATTGAAAAAAAGGGCTCTTTTGGATGGCTTTATGATCAAGGGACGGAATATAGGATGAATTTAAGTATTTTTGGAGGAGATTTGGTTAGGGGTTGGCCAAGAGAAATGGGTTCGGAGGTGTGATTTTGAGAGAAGGGGAAGTACCATTTTATAAGAGATGTGATGGTCACTTTAGTAAAATATTGAAATTGTAACACCCCAAGATTTCATAGTGTGTTATTTCTTCAAAATAATTAAATAACTTTCACTACACACAACAACGAGTTCAATCGCACCATGACTTACCAAACAAGCCGTTCAAAAGTGGTTATGAATAGTATTAACTAAATTTTAAACTTTATATAATCCTTATAATTTTAGAATCCATATTATGAGTTTCTTAGACATAATGTAAGAACAAATTCATTTTCAGTATTGCACTTTTATCAACTTTTAATAGTGAACCCTTTTTAAATACAATATTTTAAACTTGTTGACTAAATGGGGACATAAAAAATTTAAAATGAAACATCCCAAGCTTCCACGATATACTTTCCTTTGAATAATACAGTAGTGTGTGTTGTACGCAACTTCAAGTTCTAACACACAGCACAACCAATCAAACTAACTGTTATGAATAGTAATACCTACTTTTTGAAATTATATATATTTTATATTTCAAAATGGACTTCATTTTTGGATTCCGAATATCGAATTTAGCCTAGGGTGAAATTTCTGAACTTTTCAGATGTAACACCCCAAGATTTCATAGTGTGTTATTTCTTTAAAATAATACAATAACTTGCACAACACGCAACACCGAGTTCAAGCACACCATGACCTACCAAACAAGCCGTTCAAAAGAGGTTATGAATAGTATTAAATAAATTTTAAACTTTATCTAATCCTTATAATTTTAGAATCCATATTATGAGTTTCTTAGACATAATACAAGAACAGATTCATTTTCAGTATTGCACTTTTATCAACTTTTAATAGTGAAACCATTTTAAATACAATATTTTAAACTTTTTGACTAAATGGGGACATCAAAAAAAATTTAAAATGAAACATCCCAAGCTTCCACGGTACGCTTTCTTTGAATAATACAGTAGCGTGTGTTGTACGCAACCTTGAGTTTTAACACACACCACAACCAATCAAACTAGCCGTTATGAATAGCAATACCTACTTTTCGAAATTATATATATTTTATATTTTAAAATGGAATTCATTTCTGGATTTGGAATATCGAATTTAGCCTAAGGTGAAATTTTGGTACTTTTTGGATAACTTTCATATTTTGATGAATAGTGAAAATTACTAAATTTTAATTAAAAACAACTTTTTTAATCAAAATAATTAATAGTGATAAATTATGAATTTGAGTGGTTTTAAAGTATATTTAGAATATAATTTTACCATTTAATATAATGTTGGTCATTGGACATAATTTTACAATTAAACCGAATATAAACAAGTGTCAATCTTTTGATAGTTATTATCTCTTAAAAACACGCTTTTTGTTTTGACCGCGGAAATTAATTTTAAATTAATTTCTGCCACTTCTGTGTTTTGAATTTAGGAAAATGGATTCCATATTTGTAATCAGGATGTTCAAATTGTGTAAATAGGTAACTTTTATTTTTAGACATTTTGAATAATTACTGCGGTAAAAATTTTATTTACCATGGTTAAGGGTAAATCCGGTAAATAAGGGTTAAAAAATAATATTATAATAATACTAAATTACCCTAAAACGTGTCTTAACCCTATTGGTTGATACATGGTCGACCATGGGCATCTTTGGGTCGATTTTGGGACCCCATGGATCCACTTGTAAGTGATAATGACACTTTATTTTAATTAAGTTAAAATGAATACAAAAATGACACAAGCATATATCTTTTAGAAAACAAATATTACATAGGGTTATATATGTTGGATTTTAGATTATAAATATTCATTAGAAATATAAAAAGATTTTCTAAATAATTATATTTTATTTATAATTTTTAGACATTAAATAATATATTTTATTTATGACACAATGATGATGCAGTAATTACTATAATAGTAAAAAATTAAAATAATTGATATTATAAATACCCAAATAAATATAATATGAAACTTTTAATGAATTAAACTAATTTTATAGGATAATATGATATATTAGGGTTGATTTAATTGACTTTGATAGAAGTAATCAATCTATTATGAGTTTCACAAAAATCAACTATTGGATAGTGTCAAAATTGACATAAAAGAGTTCTTAAAACAAATATTATATTATTAATTTATATTAAATTCCTAAAAATCTAAGGATAGGCCAAAAGACTTATATCATGATAGTTTCATCATTAATGGACCACTTGGGGGTCGCTTGGATGTATATAGTATGTTTATTAACCATATTAAATAAAAATACAAAGAGACATTGTAAAAGTGAAACTAATTAACTTAGAGTTAATACTTAAAGATAAGGTTAATATAAGTACCCAAACCTGTATAAATTCTATTGGTTGAGTTTTTGTCGACCTATCCCCACCTTAACCTTTTAATAATCAACTTTGGAGCCATTAGAAACCGAATATGAATTTATTATAAATTAATATTTCTAGCTTTTCCAAAGGTGCCCCTCACCCCTCTTATAAAAGGGCACTCCTCCTTCTCATTTCTTCACACCTTAAAAGCCTTTTGGTTCGGCCAAACTCTGCCCAAATACTCTCCCAACATCCCTCACTACAACCTAGAGGCCTTAGTTTGATCAGAAAGCCAGCCTAAAACGCCCTTTTGATCAAATCAAAAGGAAGAACCCGAAGAAGAGGTAATGTTTTCACCACCCCTTTTCAAGTTCCTTTCTTCTTCCACTTCTTCTTTCTTTGTTCATACCATTCTAAAATAATAACTCCAGTATCTCACATATACTGTGATGTTATTATAAATATGGTACAACCATATTCAGTATTCTATCCACCCTTTGAATAACATGTCACCATACGTGCGTACGTACGGCTTACCGTCTCCACGTCGTGGTGTAATTGTTATTCAATATAATATTATTTGGATGGGTATAATAATGATTTTTAACTCATGTAAATAATAAATATAACATGTTAATGATTCTTTATATATGATATACCATCCATTTATATATTATTTTAATATCAAAAGAATGATATTGTCGCTCGTGCGTACGTACGGACTACCGTCTCCACGAACGCGATGAGATTCATTCTCCATCGTATCCATTCAAGTCTTATTCTCATTTTAGGGTTAAAAATAATGTTAATATCATTCTGATTATGAATAAGATATAATATATCCATTACAAACATGTCTTACGTAACCAAACATTTAAGAAGAACGGATCGATTATCACCCGAAACGACGATAATACTAAGATATTATTAATAAAGAAATGTTAAAAGATCATATATGATATCATATTAATTTATATGATTCTTGTATAATTTAATAATAATTATTTCACCATTATACTGGAGGTTAACCTACCCCAACCAAGGAAAAGTACAAGGTAAGGGTTATTTCACAATCTCTTCATTATCCGAGGTTGTTTATACGTAATAATCTACTGGGATTTCTTTATCATCCACATCCATGTTTCTTCGAAATGTATTTCAAAAAATATTTATTATTTACATGAATATGGGTTAAAGTCATTTATACCCTTGTTTGACTTTTTATATAAGGTTTATAAAGTAATCTTTCCGTCGTTTTCAAAACAAGGTCCTTTTAACCTTTTTGACAGAATTAAGGTAAGAATGTTTTTTTTAACTTATACGGCGGGTGCGGCTATTTTCCGCCGTTATAAAATCTTAAAACCTTCCCTTACAAGCTTATAAGAATATTTTCAAAGAAAAGGTTTTATTTTATTTGGATCTTAAATGATTTCAAAATAAAAGGAGATATTTCTTTAAAAAGAATTTTGATTTCATCTATGTCAACATCCTTTGATGGATTTTAAGATTATTTTAAGTTGATTTATTATGATACAAAACTTCGATATTGTATTGAAGGTTTTTTGATATGTTTGACTGTGGATGTGCTATTTTTATACCATTCATAGTTTATGGTGAAAGTATTGACATTTCGTATGCTAGTTTTAATACAAATGTTTATGTTATGTTTAATCCTTTTCATATGGGAATGCATTGGACTTAATATGTTACGGGTGGAGCCCGCTATAGCTCTTCGATGCATCGGTAGGTCTCATGAGACAAACTAGTGTCTTGGAAGAAGGCCTTGACAAAATCTTATTTGTAGTCGTGGCACGAGGCCTTGACTATGTGGTTATGATAGTCTGGCATTATGCATTCCATCATTATGAAAGTGGTTATTGATTTTGCATGTGATTATTCGATTAGTAGAATAACCATGTGAATAAGTAAATGGAATAATTTCATTTTATTTATGCCATACTATGTTAAATGTTCATGTTTAAAAGGCTTTTGTTTTAGTTATACATTGCCTTAAATGTTTATTCTTATTTATGAAAGTTTCCGCTATATTGTTATCCTTACTGGGCATTTGAGCTCACCCCTTTTATATGTTTTATTCTTCCCAGGAAGTTAAGAAGTAAATTATGAATGACCTGCAGGGATGTTATGTGGGGATATGAGTGTGGATTATGGAGACATTATTCTGTTGTAGTAGTTTTTCATCTTATGATGTAATGTAAAACTTATGAATATATCTAGTGTTTCCAAGGATACTAAACCAATCGGTCTTTCGAGATTTGATCTTTCTTTTGATCATGCAAATGTTATGTAATAATGCACCGACTCTGGGTAACTAGGGTCGGGGCGTTACAGTTGGTATCAGAGGAAGTTTAGTACAAACCTCGGAGGCTAGATTTAGATAAACTTTGATTAGAGCACGTAGACCTAAGATGAACTTTGAGGATTAGTATAGAAAAACTTCCTAGAATTTTGGTATTGTAGAGATTTTGTGAGTTTTCCAAGAAATACATCCCTGTCTAGATATGAGCAGGTAGAGGCGGCTCTAGCACAGATGTACCTAGGGGTAAAACCAGAAAACACCGCTTTGAGCTAGACTCGAACGGGAACTGGTGCATGACAACGGGCCTTTCTTCAATCTTGGTTACGACACTCCCGGGGGATATGCTTAGGATAATTCTCATTTTCTTTACAAACCATTATGAAGGGTTTATGAGTATATACATCCTCAAAGGAGACATTTTTATGATTATGGATTATATCCATAAACTATTTAATTTATGTTATGTGTTTTAAAAGTTTGGGATTAGGTATTGTTATTCATAAAATAATCTAGTGTATGCCAATGTTTAGAAATGGCGCCTAGTAGAAGGAATGAGAACTCCAGCAATGCACATGATACAAAGAGAAAGAAGGATCATATATTTTATGGTCTTAAGCCAGAATTTACAAGAGAAATAGTCTCGCATGTATTATCATCATATGAAGAAATAATATCATGTGTTGATAAGATAAGTAAAGAGTTTACTGAGTCCTATGGCTTTGAATGGAAGCAAGAGAAGAAAAGGGTGGAAGAGAGAAAGATGGATAAAGGGAAGAGGAAAAAGAAGAATTTTCCCATATGTGGTAACTGTGGAAAGAAACACCATGGAACTTGCCTGAAAGGAATGGGAGTTTGTTATATGTGTGGAGGAAAAGGGAACAAAGTACGTGACTGCAAGGGTAAGAAAATGGTTTTAAATGTACAATGCTTTATTTGCAATGAGTTTGGACACTACACGAACCTATGTCCCAGTCATCATACTATGCCACAAATGATGTTATTGGATAATAATCAAGTTATGATACTACCACAGATGAAGAGGAATGATTATAGTTCTTATGTTGATTATGTCAATTGAGTGTTGTATCAACAATGTACTTGTTATAATAATTATGGAGTATATAAAGATTGTACTGCAGTACTATTTCATTAAGGACTTGAGATTGTGTGGAACAAAGAAAAGTGACTCAATAGCAGGATAACTTTTTGGAAAATATATGGTTGAGAGAATGATAAATCATAATATAGTTCTGATACTGAGGTAGTGATTTTGGAATAATATGTGATTGTTTTGGATAAATTATATTGGATATTCTCGACTACCTTGGAACTGATTAATGATTTGTATATTCCATTATTGTTGGGGTTTAAAACATTTTTGGATTGATGAGTTATATCCAGCATTCTATATGGAATAAGGGAGCATGAATGTAATCAATAAGGAATATGGTAATTCAGGATGTTTCAGTGTATTAAAAGAATACATGATGAAGGTATTAATATGCTATTACGTGGTAAAAAGGATCTACATTATGTTTAACTTCCTTATAAATGTTGGACTGTGAGATTGGTCAGAAATATTTTGGATAAATTCTAGTTTGAGATTAATTTTGGATTGCCATAAAAGGACATCCCGGAGGTCGGGCGGCAACCCGTCGCGTCCAGCAAGGCCATGAGACTTGAACCCGCAACCGAAGGGCGGCAAGGGTGTATCACCTACCACTGGCCCAAGAGATGTCCTAGATTAAATAATGTAGTTTTTTTAAAAGATCTGGTAGATTAATTATAAATTCGTTTATTTTGGAACCCTATACGAATAGTGTAAATAGATTTTTTTTACATTCTATTATCTTTTAGAGTGAAAGATGAGTTTGTGGTAGAAATTTATTAATGGACAAAACTCTAATTATAAAGTAAGTATATCTCCTTATGATCATATCCAATCTCATAATTAAATTCCTCAAGAGTAAGAAAAGGAACTTAGAACAAAAATGTTTTCCTAGATGGTACCTTAAATCACCACTAATTTATGGCTTTGGGATTTTTGGCCTTTTCATAGCCATGTTCTCTAACACTCTCCATCAGATAATTGATGGTTATATTTCTCTTCCATATCCATATTTTCCTACATGGAACCCTAGTATGTGTTATTTTCGGTATTCTTCATACTTTCCACTCTTTATTTTAAATAGAGTCCTCATTAATTCATTTTTCGATGTGGGATTTCAACTAAGATATTTTGAAACGTCAAAAATGTGTTATCCTAATACCCTATATTTTGTTGAACCGATGGTATTTCAAATCATCATAGATTGATGAGTTTAAGGACCTCAATTTTATACTTGTTTGTGATTTATGACCTCAATCACTACCTATAAATATTTTTGTTTTTCCTCCAATTATATGTCTCTAATTGCCACCAATGTTCTCCTAATCGAGATCATAATTTGGTGGTGACCCTTTCATTTCTCATTTCCTCATTTTAAGACTAAATTTTAGTAACCCAATTTCCGATGTGGGTTTTCCCACAAAGATATTTTTTATTTTCAACCTTTTATTTTCAATGAACAATTTCAAATTGCGAGGACGCAATTTATTGAAGGAGGGGAGAATGTAACACCCCTAGATTTCATAGTGTGTTATTTCTTTAAAATAATACAATAACTTGCACAACACGCAACACCGAGTTCAAGAACACCATGACTTTCCAAACAAGCCGTTCAAAAGAGGTTATGAATAGTATTAACTAAATTTTAAACTTTATATAATCCTTATAATTTTAGAATCCATATTAGGAGTTTCTTAGACATAATACAAGAACAGATTCATTTTCAGTATTGCACTTTTATCAACTTTTAATAGTGAAACTTTTTTAAATACAATATTTTAAACTTTTTGACTAAATGGGTACATCAAAAAAAAATTAAAATGAAACATCCCAAGCTTCCACGGTACGCTTTCTTTGAATAATACAGTAGCGTGTGTTGTACGCAACCTTGAGTTTTAACACACACCACAACCAATCAAACTAACCGTTATGAATAGTAATACCTAATTTTCGAAATTATATATATTTTATATTTTAAAATGGACTTCATTTCTGGATTTTGAATATCGAATTTAGCCTAAGGTGAAATTTTGGTACTTTTTGGATAACTTTCATATTTTGATGAATAGTGAAAATTACAAAATTTTAATTAAAAACAACTTTTTTAATCAAAATAATTAATAGTGATAAATTATGAATTTGAGTGGTTTTAAAGTATATTTACAATATAATTTTACCATTTAATATAATGTTGGTCATTGGACATAATTTTACAATTAAACCGAATATAAACAAGTGTCAATCTTTTGATAGTTATTATCTCTTAAAAACACGCTTTTTGTTTTGACAGCGGGAATTAATTTTAAATTAATTTCTTCCACTTCTGTGTTTTGAATTTAGGAAAATGGATTCCATATTTGGAATCAGGATGTTCAAATTGTGTAAATAGGTAACTTTTATTTTTAGACATTTTAAATAATTTCTGCGGTAAAAATTTTATTTACCATGGTTAAGGGTAAATCCGGTAAATAAGGGTTAACAAATAATATTATAATAATACTAAATTACACTAAAAAGTGTCTTAACCCTATTGGGTGATACATGGTCGACCATGGGCATCTTTGGGTCGATTTTGGGACCCCATGGATCCACTTGTAAGTGATAATGACACTTTATTTTAATTAAGTTAAAATGAATACAAAAATGACACAAGCATATATCTTTTAGAAAAACAATTTTTTACATAGGGTTATATATGTTGGATTTTATATTATAAATATTCATTATAAAGATAAAACGATTTTATACATAATGATATTTTATTTATAATTTTTAGACATTAAATAATATATTTTATTTATGACACAATGATGATGCAGTAATTACTATAGTAGTGAAAAATAAAAATAATTGATATTATAAATAGCCAAATAAATATAATATGAAACTTTTAATGAATTAAACTAATTTTCTAGGATAATATGATATATTAGGGTTGATTTAATTGACTTTGATCGAAGTAATCAATCTGTTATGAGTTTCACAAAAATCAACTATTGAATAGTGTCAAAATTGACATAAAAGAGTTCTTAAAACAAATATTATATTATTAATTGATATTAAATTCCTAAAAATCTAAGGTTCGGCCAAGAGACTTATATCATGATAGGTTCATCATTAATGGACAACTTGGGGGTCTCTTGGATGTATATAGTAAGTTTATTAACCATATTATATAAAACTACAAAGAGACATTGTAAAAGTGAAACTAATTAACTTAGAGTTAATACTTAAAGATAAGGTTAATATAAGTACCCAAACCTGTCTAAATTCTATTGGTTGAGTTTTTTTAGACCTATCCCCACCTTAACCTTTGAATAATCAACTTTTGAGCCATTAGAAACCGAATATGAATTTATTATAAATTAATATTTCTAGCTTTTCCAAAGGTGCCCCTCACCCCTCTTATAAAAGGGCACTCCTCCTTCTCATTTCTTCACACCTTCAAAACATTTTGGTTCAGCCAAACTCTGCACAAATACTCTACCAACATCCCTCACTACAACCTAGAGGCCTTAGTTTGATCAGAAAGCCAACCTAAGGAGACCTTTTGATCAAATCAAAAGGAAGAACCCGAAGAAGAGGTAATGTTTTCACCACCACTTTTCAAGTTCCTTTCTTCTTCCACTTCTTCTTTCTTTGTTCATACCATTCTAAAATAATAACTCCAGTATCTCACATATACTGTGATGTTATTATAAATATGGTACAACCATATTCATTATTCTATCCACCCTTTGAATAACATGTCACCATACGTGCGTACGTACGGCTTACCGTCTCCACGTCGTGGTGTAATTGTTATTCAATATAATATTATTTGGATGGGTATAATAATGATGTTTAACTCAGTCAAATAATAAATATAACATGTTAATGATTCTTTATATATGATATACCATCCATTTATATATTATTTTAATATCAAAAGAATGATATTGTCGCTCGTGCGTACGTACGGACTACCGTCTCCACGAACGCGATGAGATTCATTCTCCATCGTATCCAATCAAGTCTTATTCTCATTTTAGGGTTAAAAATAATGTTAATATCATTCTGATTATGAATAAGATATAATCTATCCATTACAAACATGTCTTACGTAACCAAACATTTAAGTAGAACGAATCGATTATCACCCGAAATGACGATAATACTAAGATATTATTAATAAAGCAATGTTAAAAGATCATATATGATATCATATTAATGTATATGATTCTTGTATAATTTAATAATAATTATTTCACCATTATACAGGAAGTTAACCTACCCCAACCAAGGAAAAGTACAAGGTAAGGGTTATTTCACAATCTCTTCATTATCCGAGGTTGTTTATACGTAATAATCTACTGGGATTTATTTATCATCCACATCCATGTTTCTTCGAAATGTATTTCAAAAAATATTTATTATTTACAAGAATATGGGTTAAAGTCATTTATACCTTTGTTTGACTTTTTATAAGAGGTTTATAAAGGAATCTTTCCGTCGTTTTCAAAACAAGGTCCTTTTTAACCTTTTTGATAGAATTAAGGTAAGAATGTTTTTTTAACTTATACGGCGGGTGCGGCTATTATCTGCCGTTATAAAATCTTCAAAACTTCCCTTACAAGCTTATAAGAATGTTTTCAAAGAAAAGGTTTTATTTTATTTGGATCTTAAATGATTTCAAAATAAAAGGGGATATTTCTTTAAAAATAATTTTGATTTCATCTATGTCAACATCCTTTGATGGATTTTAAGATTATTTTAAGTTGATTTATTATGATACAAAACTTCTATATTGTATTGAAGGATTTGTGATATTTTTGACTGTGGATGTGCTATTTTTATACCATTCATAGATTATGGTGAAAGTATTGACATTTCGTATGCTAGTTTTAATATGAATGTTTATGTTATGTTTAAACCTTTTCATATGGGAATGCATTGGACTTAATATGTGAAGGGTGGAGCTTGCTATAGCTCCTTGATGCATCGGTAGGTCTCATGAGACAAACTAGTGTCTTGGCACAAGGCCTTGACAAAATCTTATTTGTAGTCTTGGCACGAGGCCTTGACTATGTGGTTATGATAGTCTGGCATTATGCATTCCATCATTATGAAAGTGGTTATTGATTTTGCATGTGATTATTAAATTAGTAGAATAACCATGTGAATAAGTAAATGGCATTATTTAATTTTATTTATGCCATACTATGTTAAATGTTCAAGTTTAAAAGGATTTTGTTTTAGTTATACATTGCCTTAAATGTTTATTCTTATTTATGAAAGTTTCCGCTATATTGTTATCCTTACTGGGCATTTGAGCTCACCCCTTTTCTATGTTTTATTCTTCCCAGGAAGTGAAGAAGTAAATTATGAATGACCTACAGGGATGTTATGTGGGGATATGAGTGTGGATTATGGAGACATTATGTTGTTGTAGTAGTTTTTCATCTTATGATGTAATGTAAAACTTATGAATATATGTAGTGTTTCCAAGGCTAGTAAACCAATCTGTATTTCGAGATTTGATCTTTCTTGTGATCATGCCAATGTTATGTAATAATGCACCGACTCTGGTTAACTAGGGTCGGGGCGTTACATCAGATAACTTTAATATTTTGATGAATAGTGAAAGTTACTAAATTTTAATTAAAAACAACTTTTTTAATCAAAATAATTAATATTGATAAATTATGAATTTCAGTGGTATTAATTTATATTTAGAATATATTTTTACCATTTAATTCAATGTTTTTCAATGGAAATAATTTCACAATTAAACCAGACATAAACAAGTGTCAATCTTTTGATAGTTATTATCTCTTAAAAACACGCTTTTTGTTTTAACAACTGGAATTAATTTTAAATTAATTTCTGTCACTTCTGTGTCTTGAATTTGGAAAAATGGATTCCATATTTGGAATCATGATTATCAAATTGTGTAAATAGGTAACTTTTATTTTTATACATTTTGAATAATTATTTCGGTAAATATTTTATTTACCATGGTTAAAGGGTAAATCCGGTAAATAAGGGTTAAGAAATAATATTATAATAACAAAAAAATACCCTAAAACGTGTCCTAACATTATTTTTTGATACATGTCCGACCATGGGCATCTTTGTGTCGATTTTGGGACCCCATGGAGCCACTTGTAGGTGATACGGACACTTTATTTTAATTAAGTTAAAATGAATACAAAAATGACACAAGCATATATCTTTTAGAAAAATAATTTTTACATTGGGTTATTTATTTTTGATTATCGACTATAAATATTAATTAGAAAGATAAAAATATTTCATACATAATTATATTTTATTTATAATTTTTAGAGATTAAATAATTTAATTTATTTACGACACAATGATGATGCAGTAATTACCATAAAAGTGAAAAATTAAAATAATTGATATTATAAATACCCAAATAAATATAATTTGAGACTTTTAATGCATTAAACTAATTTTATTGGATAATATGACATATTAGGATTGATTTAATTGCCCTTTTTTGAAGTAATCATTCTGTTATGATTTTTACAAAAATCATCTATTGAATTGTGTCAAATTGACATAAAAGAGTTTTTAAAAAAATATTATATTATTAATTGATATTAAATTTCTAAAAATCTATGGTTCATCCAAGAGACTTATATAATGATATTTATGTCATTAATGGACCACTTGGGGGTCTCTTGGATGTATATAGTATGTTTATTAACCATATAATATAAAAATACAAAGAGACATTGTAAAAGTGAAACTAATTAACTTAGAGTTAATACTTATAGATAAGGTTAATATAAGTACCCAAACCTATCTAAATTCTATTTGTTGAGTGAAATTTCGACCCATCCCTACCTTAAACTTTAAATAATAAACTTTGGAGCCATTATAAACCGAATATGAATTTATTATAAACTAATATTTCTAGCTTTTCCAAAGGTGCCCCTCACCCTTCTTATAAAAGGGAACTCCTACTTATCATTTATTCACACCTTCAAAGCCTTTTGGTTCGGCCAAACTCTGCCCAAATACACTCCCAACTTCCCCCAATACAACCGAGAGGCATTATTTTGATCATAAATCCAACCTAAGGATCCCTTTTGATCAAATCAAAAGGAAGAACCCAAAGAAGAGGTAATGATTTCACCACCCTTTTTCAAGTTCCTTTCTTCTTCCACTTCTTCTTCCATTGTTGTTACCATTATAAAATAATAACTCCAGTATCATATATATACTTTGATATTATTATAAATATGGTACAACCATATTCACTATTCTATCCATCCTTTGAATAACATGTCACCATACGTTTGTACGTACGGCTTACCGTCTCCACGTTGTGGTGTAATTGTTATTCAATAAATTATTATTTGGATGGGTATAATAATGATGTGTAACTCATGTAAATAACACATATCACATGATAATGATTCTGTATATATGATATACCATCCAATTATATTTTATTTTAATATCAAAAGAATGATATTTTCACTCGTGCGTACGTACGGACTACCGTCTCCACGAACGCGATGAGATTCACTCTCCATCGTATCCATTAAAGTATAATTCTCATTTGATGATTAATAATAGTATCTAATGACTTGATATCATTCTGGATATGATTATGATACAACCTATCCATTACAAACATGGCTTACGTAAAAAACATATAAAACAAAATGAGTAAGTTAACACCCGAAACGACGATAATTCTAAGATATTATTAACAAAGCAATGTTAAAAGATCATATATGATATCATATTAATGTATATGATTATTTAATAATTTAATAACAATTATTTCACCATTATACAGGAGGTTATCCTACCCCAACCAAGTAAAAGTTCATGGTAACGGTTTATTTCGCAATCTCTTCATTATCCGAGGTTGTTTATACGTAATAATCTACTGGGATTTCTTTATCATCCACATCCATGTTTCTTCAAAATGTATTTCAAAACATTTTTACTATTTACAAAGAATATGGGTTAAATTCATTTATACCCTTATGTGTTTTTAAAGGAATCTTTCCGTCGTTTTCCAAACAAGGCACTTGTTACCTTTCGACAAATTGAAGGTAAGAATGTTTTTTCTAACTTATACGGCGGGTGCGGCTATTTACCGCCATTATAAAATCGTCAAAGCTTCCCTTACAAGATTATAAGAATATTTAAAAAGTAAATGTTTTATTTTATAATTATGTGACTTTTAACTGTTTTCAAAATAAATATTTTAAGAATTTTTAAAAGGTACTCTTTATCAAGATCATAATTTTAAATGTTTTAAAGATTTATCTTTCTAAAAAATTTTAATTAATGTCCATGTTTTCATAATGATTTTAAGGACTTATTTATATGGACATGAAGTTTTTGAAATGATATTTATTTTCAAAAGTTTCAAATTGGTATAGGGCACTTTGATTCAAAAATATATTTTAAATTACTTCCTTTATAAATGTGTGACTTTCCAATGATTTCGAGAAAAGAGATATTTCTTTCAAATAGTTTTGATTTCATCTATGTCAACATCCTTTGATGGATTTTAAGCTTATTTGAAGTAGATTTATTATGATACAAAACTTCTATATTTTATTGAAAGCTTTGTGATATGTTTGACTGTTGATGTGCTATTTTTATACCATTCATAGTTTATGGTGAAAGTATTGACATTTCGTATGCTAGTTTTAATACGAATGTTTATGTTAGGTTTAAACCTTTTCATATGGGAATGCATTGGACTTAATATGTGACGGGTGGAGCCCACTATAGCTCCTCGATGCATCGATTGGTCTCATGAGACAAACTAGTGTCTTGGCACAAGGCCTTGACAAAATATTATTTGTAGTCTTGGAACGAGGCCTTGGCTATGTGGTTATGATAGTCTGGCATTATGCATTCCATCATTATGAAAGTTTTTATTGATATTGCATGTGATTATTCGATTAGTAGAATATCCATGTGAAAATGTAAATGACATTATTTCATTTTATTTTTTCCATGCTATGTTGAAGTTCATCTTTAAAAGAATTTTGTTTTAGTTATACATTGCCTTAAATGTTTACTCTTAATTATGAAAGTTTCCGCTATATTGTTATCCTTACTGGGAATTTGAGCTCACCCCTTTTCTATGTTTTATTTTTCCCAAGAAGTGAATAAGTAAATTATGAATGACCTGAAGGGATATTATGTGGGGATATGAGTGTGGACTATGAAGAGAATATGTTGTTGTAATTTTCATTTCTATAATGTAATGTAAGACTTTATGAATATATCTAATGCTTCCAAGGATACTAAACCAATCGGTCTTTCGAGATTTGATCTTTCTTGTGATCATGCCAATGTTATGAACTAACGCACCGACTCTGGGTAACTGGGGTCGGGGCGTTACAGTTGGTATTAGAGGAAGTTTAGTACAAACCTTGGAAGCTAGATTTAGATAAACTCTGATAAGATCACATAGACCTAAGATGGATTTTGAGGATTTGTATATAATAACTTCCTTGAATTTTGGTATTGTAGAAATTTTTTGAGTTTTCTGAGCAATACATCCCTATCTAGATACGAGAATGTAGAGGCGACTCTGGCACAGATGTACATAGGGGTAAAACCTGAAAACACCGCTTTGAGCTAGACTCGAATGGGAACTGGTGCACGACAATGGGCCTTGATGCACTCTTGGTTACGACACTCCCGGGGGATATGCTTAAGATAATTATCATTTTCTTTAAAAACCATTATGAAGGGTTTATGAGTATATAATTCCTCAAAGGAGACATTTTTATGATTATGGATTATATCCATAAACTATTTAATTTATGTTATGTTTTTTACAAGTTTGGGATAAGGTATTGTTATTCATAAACTAATCTAGTGTATGCCATGGTTTAGAAAAGGCGCCGAGTAGAAGGAATGAGAACTCCAGAAATGCACATGATACAAAGAGAAGGAAGGATCATATATTTCATGGTCTTAAGCTAGAATTTATAAGAGAAATAGTCTCCCATTTATTATCATCATATGAAGAAATAATATCATGTGTTGATAAGATAAGTAAAGAGTTTACTGAGTC
The DNA here is from genome assembly GCA_963277665.1 of Viscum album. Lineage (NCBI taxonomy): Eukaryota > Viridiplantae > Streptophyta > Magnoliopsida > Santalales > Viscaceae > Viscum > Viscum album. Next base: position 1,025,032,120 of record OY728137.1, read on the forward strand.
CTATGGCTTTGAAGGGAAGAAAGAGAAGAAAAGGATGGAAGAGGGAAAGATGGATAAAGGGAAGAGGGAAAAGAAGAATTTTCCCATATGTGATAACTGTGGGATGAAACACCTTGTAAATTTCCTGAAAGGAATGGGATTTTGTTATAAGTATGGAGGAAAAGGGCACAAAGTACGTGACTGCAAGGGTAAGAAAATGGTTTCAAATGTACAATGCATCATTTGCAAGGAGTTTGGACACTACGCGAACTTATGTCTCAGTCATCAGACTATGCCGCAAATGATGCTATTGAATAACAATCAAGTTATGATACTACCACAGATGAAGAGGAATGATTACAGTTCTTATGTTGATTATGTCATTTGAGTGTTGTATCAAAAATGTACGTGTTATAATAATTATAGAGTATATAAGGATTTTACTCCAGTACTATTTAATTATGGACTTGAGATTTTGTGGAACAAAGAAAAGTGACTCAATAGCAGGTTAAATTTTTGGAAAATATATGGTTGAGAGAAAGATAAACCATAATATAGTTCTGATACCGAGGTAGTGATTTTAGAATAATACATGATTGTTTTGGATAGATTATATTGGATATTCTTGACTACCTTGAAACTGATTAATGATTTGTATATTCCATCATTGTTGGGGTTTACAACATTTTTGGATTGAAGGAGTATATCTATTCTTCTATAAGGAATAAGGGATCATGAATGTAATCAATAAGGTTTTATGATAATTCAGGATGTTGTAGTGTTTTAAAAGAATACATGATGAAGATGATCACATGTTTTTACGCGGGAAAAAAAGGATCTTCATTGTGTTTACCTTCCTTATAAATTTTGGACTGAAGTATTTTGGATAGTTCTAGTTTGGATTATTTTGGATTTCCATAAAAGGACAACCCGGAGGTCGGGCGGCAACTCGTCGCGTCCGGAAAGGTCGCGTGACTTGAACCCACAACTGAAGGGAGACAAGGGTGTATCACCTACCACTGACCCACGTGATGTCTGGGATTAAATAATGTAGTTTTTTTAAAATATCTGGTAGATGAATTATAAATTCGTTTTTTTTGGAACCCTATACGAATAGGATAAATAGAATATATTTTTTCGTTCTATTATCTTTTATAATGAAAGATGAGTTTGTGTTAGAAATTAGTTAAAGGATGGAACTCTAATTTTCAAGAATATATTTTTATTCTTCTCTTATTCTATGAATAAATTAATTCTTATACTTTATTTGAGGAATCCTAAAACCAAAAATGTGTTATCCTAATACCCTATGTTTTGTTGAACCGATAGTATTTCAAATCATCATAGATTGATGAATTTAAGGACCTCAATTTTACACTTGTTTGTGATTTATGACCTCAATCACTACCTATAAATATTTACATTTTTCCTCCAATTATATGTCTCTAATTTCCACCAATGTTCTCCTAATAGAGATCATAATTTGGTGGTGACCCTTTCATTTCTCTTTTCCTCATATTAAGACTAAATTTTAGTAACCTAATTTTCGATGTGGGTTTTCCCACGAAGATATTTTCTATTTTAAACCTTTTATTTTCAAAGAACAATTTCAAATTACAAGGACGCAATTTATTGAAGGTGGGGCGAATGTAACACCCCAAGATTTCATAGTGTGTTATTTTTTCAAAATAATTCAATAACTTGCACTACACGCAACACCGAGTTCAATCGCACCATGAATTACCAAACAAGCCGTTCAAAAGAGGTTATGAATAGTATAAACTAAATTTTAAACTTTTTATAATCCTTATAATTTTAGAATCCATATTATGAGTTTCTTAGACATAATGTAAGAACAAATTCATTTTCAGTATTGCACTTTTATCAACTTTTAATAGTGAAACCTTTTTTAATACAATATTTTAAACTTATTGTCTAAATGGGGACATCAAAAATTTAAAATGAAACATCCCAAGCTTCTACGGTATGCTTTCCTTTGAATAATACAGTAGCGTGTGTTGCACGCAAATTCGATTTCTAACACACACCGAAACCAATCAAACTAGCCGTTATGAATAGTAATATCTAATTTTGGAAATTATATATATTTTATATTTCAAAATGTACTTCATTTTTGGATTCGGAATATCGAATTTAGCGTAGGGTCAAATTTTGGAACTTTTCGGATAACTTTAATATTTTGATGAATAGTGAAAATTACTAAATTTTAATTAAAAACAACTTTTTTAATCAAATTTATTAATATTAATAAATTATGAATTTAAGTGGTTTTAATGTATATTCAGAATATATTTTTACCATTTAATTCAATTTTTTCATTGGACATAATTTCACAATTAAACCAGACTTAAAGAAGTGTCAATCTTTTGATAGTTATTATCTCTTAAAAACACGCTTTTTGTTTTAACAACGGTAATTTATTTTAAATTAATTTCTGACACTTCTGTGTTATGAATTTGGAAAAATGGATTCCATATTTGGAATCAAGATTTTAAAATTGTGTAAATAGGTAACTTTTATTTTTAGACATTTTTAATAATAACTTCGGTAAATATTTTATTTACCATGGTTAAAGGGAAAATCCGGTAAATAAGGGTTAAAAAATAATATTATAATAACAACAAATTACCCTAAAACGTGTCCTAACCTTATTGTTTGATAAAATTCAGACCATGGGCATCTTTGGGTCGATTTTGGGACCCCATGGAGCCACTTGTAGGTGATAGGGACACTTTATTTTAATTACGTTAAAATGAAAACAAAAATGACACAAGCATATATCTTTTAGAAAAACAATTTTTACATAGGGTTATATATGTTGGATTTTAGACTATAAATATAAATTAGAAATATAAAAAGATTTAATACATAATGATATTTTATTTATAATTTTTAAAGATTAAATAAGTTAATTTATTTATGACACAATGATGATGCAGTAATTACCATAATAGTGAAAAATTAAAATAATTGATATTATAAATACACAAATAAATATAATTTGATACTTTTAATGCATTACACTAATTTTATAGGATACTATGACATATTAATATTGATTTAATTGATGTTTTTCGAAGTAATCATTCTGTTATGAGTTTCACAAAACTCAACTATTGAATAGTGTCAAATTGACATAAAAGAGTTTTTAAAACAAATATTATATTATTAATTGATATTAAATTCCTAAAAATCTAAGGATCGGCCAAGAGACTTATATCATGATATTTATATCATTAATGGACCACTTGGGGGTCTCTTGGATGTATATAGTATGTTTATTAACCATATAATATAAAAATACAAAGAGACATTGTAAAAGTGAAACTAATTAACTTAGAGTTAATACTTAAAGATAAGGTTAATATAAATACCCAAACCTGTCTAAATTCTTTTGGTTGAGTGGTTTTTGACCCATTCCGACCTTAAACTTTAAATAATCAACTTTTGTGACATTAGAAACCGAATATTAATTTATTATAAACTAATATTTCTAGTTTTTCCAAAGGTTCCCCTCACCCCTCTTATAAAAGGGAACTCCTACTTCTCATTTCTTAACACCTTCAAAGCCTTTTGGTTCGGCCAAAATCTGCCCAAATACACTCCAAACTTCCCTTACTACAACCTAGAGGCCTTATTTTGATCAGAAAGCCAACCTAAGGAGCCCATTTCATCAAATCAAAAGGAAGAATCCAAATAAGAGGTAATGATTTCCCCACCCTTTTTCAAGTTCCTTTCTTCTTCCACATCTTCTTCCTTTCTTGTTACCATTCTAAAATAATAACTCTAGTATAATATATATACTGTGATTTTTTATAAATATGGTACAACATTATTCACTATTCTATCCATCCTTTGAATAACATGTCATCATGCGTGCGTACGTACGGCTTACCATCTCCACGTCGTGGTGTAATTGTTATTCAATAAATTATTATTTGGATGGGTATAATAATGATTTGTAAATCATGTAAATAATAAATATAACACGATAATAATTCTGTATATATTATATACCATCCAATTATATTTTATTTTAATATCAAAAGAATGATATTTTCGCTCGTGCGTACGTACGGACTACCGTCTCCATGAACGCGATGAGATTCATTCTCCATCGTATCCATTCAAGTATAATTCTCATTTGATGATTAATAATAATATCTAATGGCTTTATATAATTCTGTATATGATTATGATACAACCTATCCATTACAAACATGGCTTACGTAACAAAACATATAAAAGAAAATGAGTAAGTTAACACCCGAAACTACGATAATTCTATGATATTATTAACAAAGAAATGTTAAAAGATCATATATGATATCATACTAATGTATATGATTATTGAATAATTTAATAACAATTATTTCACCATTATACAGGATTTTAACCTACCCCAACCAAGTAAAAGTACAAGGTAAGGGTTTATTTCGCGATCTCTACATTATCCGAGGTTTTTTATACGTAATAATCTACTGGGATTTCTTTATCATCCACATCCATGTTTTTTCGAAATGTATTTAAAAACATTTTTAATATTTACAAATAATATCGGTTAAAGTCATTTACACCCTTATGTGTTTTTAAAGGAATATTTCCTTCATTTTCTAAACTAGGCACTTTTTACCTTTCGACAAATTTAAGGTAAGAATGTTTTTTTAACTTATACGGCGGGTGCGGCTATTTACCGCCCTTATAAAATCGTCAAAGCTTCCTTTACAAGATTATAAGAATATTTTAAAATTAAATGTTTTATTTTATAATTATGTGACTTTTAAATGTTTTCAAAATGAATATTTTAAAATTTTTTGAAAGGTACTCTTTATCAAGATCACAATTATAAATGTTTTAATGATTTATCTTTCTAAATATTTTTAGTTAATGTCCATGTTTTCATAATGATTTTAAGGACCTATTTATATGGATATGAAGGTTTTGAAATGATATTTATTTTCAAAAGTTTCAAAGTGGTATGGGACACTTTGATTCAAAAATCGCTTTTAAATTACTTCCTTTATAAATGTGTGACTTTTCAATGATTTCGAGAAAAGAGATATTTCTCTCAAATGGTTTTGATTTCATCTATGTAAACATCCTTTGATGGATTTTAAGCTTATTTGAAGTTGATTTATTATGATACAAAACTTCTATATTGTATTGATGGTTTTGTGATATTATTGACTGTTGATGTGTTATTTTTATACCATTCATAGTTTATGGTGAAAGTATTGACATTTCGTATGCTACTTTTAATATGAATGTTTATGTTATGTTTAAAACTTTTCATATGGGAATGCATTGGACTTAATATGTGACAGGTGGAGCCCGCTATAGCTCCTCGATTCATCAGTAGGTCTCATGAGATAAACTAGTGTCTTGGCACAAGGCCTTGACAAAATCTTATTTGTATTCTTGGCACGAGGCCTTGGCTATGTGGTTATGATAGTCTGGCATTATGCATTCCATCATTATGAAAGTGGTTATTGATATTTCATGTGATTATTCGATTAGTAGAATATCCATTTGAATAAGTAAATGGAATTATTTCATTTTATTTTTTTCATGCTATGTTGAAGTTCATGTTTAAAAGGCTTTTGTTTTAGTTATACATTGCCTTAAATGTTTATTCTTAATTATGAAAGTTTTCGCTATATTGTTTTCCTTACTGGGCATTTGAGCTCACCCCTTTTCTATGTTTTCTTTTTCCCAGGAAGTGAAGAAGTAAATTATGAATGACCTGCAGGGATATTATGTGGGGATATGAGTGTGGACTATAAAGAAAATATGTTGTTGTAGTTTTCATTTTTATAATGTAATGTAAGACTTTGTGAATATATCTAATGCTTATAAGGCTATTAAACCAATCGGTCTTTCGAGACTTGATCTTTCAAGTGAGCATGCCAATGTTATATAATAATGCACCGACTCTGGGTAACTGGGGTCAGGGCGTTACAAAAATATTATTTTATTATAAAATCATATTCTGTTAATAATGTTTCAAAATTGATTTATATCAAAATTAAGGTGGGTATGGGTCGAAATCCTCTCAACCAATAGGTTTCATACATGTTTAGGTTTCCTTATTAACTCTATATTTTAGATTTAACTCATAGTTAAATAGTTTATCTTTTACCATGTTCTCTTGTATTATTATAATAAATGGTAAATAAACTTACTATAAAAATTCAAGAGAACCCCAAGTGGTTAATTAATTACATATTTAACATTAAATTAAGTCCTTTGGTCTATCGATATATTTTTATTAATATAATATCATTTAATAATATATTATTTTTTAAAACTCATTTATGTCAATTTTGACACTATTTAGTATATAGTTTTTTAAAATTTATAACACCCTGATTACTTCGAAATACATTCATTGAATCAACCCTAAAATGTCATATTAATTTATATAACTTTTTTATGGCATCAACGACCTGAATTTACATTTATTTTTTTATTTATAAAATCAATTATTTTAGTCATTCATTGATAATGTAATCATCGCATCATCATTATGTCATAAAAAATTTAATTATTTATTCTCTAAAAAATATAAATAAAATAACATTATGTAGGATAAATTTTTATCTATCTAATAAATATTTATAGTCGAATTTATCTTGTTTATAGGCCTATATTAAAAATGGTTTAGTTATAAAAATTTGAATTTAACACTTTTAACGCTTTTTAAAATTAAATGATAATAAATGTATTAATATAGTCCAATTGGACCACAAGGATCATATTTTATTTCTAAGGTTGGTTTTGGTCGAAATAAACTTATCCAATTAAATTAGGACATGTGTTAGTGTAATTATAATATCATTTTTACCTTTTAATTACCCTATTTAATTTTAACTATGGTAAATAAAAGTAAAAAGTTAATATTCAATAATAATTATTTTATTCTTATTAAACTACATTTTACTTACTGATTTTAACCATGTATCTTATATTTTTGATATTCAATTCACAGAAGCGATAAAAAAAAATTATGAAAATTTGCAAATGTGCCTAGAAGGTGGGTAAAAGATGTTAAAATTTTCAATAATATTTTATACAACTAATTTTTTTATAAAATGACTCCAATGAATTGTGTTGAACTTATATTGGTGTTATATTTCTATTTTTACTTAAAATAAATTTAAATAAAATAATTATTTAATTAAATAAAAATTCGGGTTTAAACAATAATGCAGTGTTTTTCACTATTCATAAAAAAATTAAATGTTTTCAGAAAAATAACAAAAACTCACCCTAAGATAATTTTGATATTAAAAATTCAAAAATTAATTCTATTTTTCATAATTAAAAACAAATAAGTTTTATTAATTAATTTAAAATTAATTCACGTTGTCAAAACAAACAAGCAGGTTTTTAAAAAGTAAAAACTGTCAAAAGATTGACATGTTTTTATGTCAAATTTAAATGTGAAATTACATATAATGACCAAAATTTTATTAATTGTTAAACATATAATCTAATTATACTTCCAAACAATTCAAATTAATAATTTAATAGTATAAATTATTTCGATTAAAAAAGTTCTTTTCAGTTAGAATTTAGTATTTTTCATTATTCGTCAAAATATGAAAGTTATCAAAAAAGTACCAAAAATTTATCCAAATAAAATTTATATGTCCTAATTATAATGAATAATTTAATTTCATTGAATTAAATATATAAATGTGTCAAAAATTTGTTTTAAAAGGGTTCTTCATTAAAAGGCGGTAAAATTTCATTTATTGAAAAATACTTCTTTTATCTGAAAAAAATTAATTTGCTCTTATATTATGTCTATGAAACACATAGTTTAGATTATAAAATTATATGGAGTATATAAAATTCAAAATTCAGTTAATACTATTCATATTCTCTTTTGAACAACTAGTTTGGTAAGTCGTGGTTCACTCAAACTCGGTGTTGTGTATAGCACACGTTATTGAATTACATTTGGAGATAACATACTATGAAATCTTGGGGCGTTACAATCCATGACTCATTTATGACATCTAGGAATCAACCAAACCTCAATAAAAACACATTGTGTCCAGTATGACTCCAACTGTGTGTTTTGTGTTTTAAAATGATATTTTAGTTCAAACGACATATGACCTGATAAAAAACATGACAAAACATTTATATTATTTTGAAAAATTAAGACAAAAATCCATAATTAATATGTGATGTGTGGGAATAATCTTCACTACATCATGAATCAAGTTGTAACTTGTATGAAAAAAATGCGATGTCTCAGTTTAAAAATCAAATTTTATTAATGTGTTTTTGAAAAAAAAATTAATTTTTTTATTTATAGTATTATTCAAATAATTTTTTTTAAATAGATTTGGATTCTTTTTCTCAACATGGGGTGGTTTTCCCATCAACTGATACCAAGATGATACTTTTTTAGAAGGGGTTGGGTGTCAAAAATAATGAAACTAGTGATTTCTTTTTAATTCTTTTGATAAATTGAAATTTCTAACATAATTACAAATAACAATTTTTTAATTTTCTATGATATAGTGACTTTTCTTGTATCTGTGATGTAATTTTTATTCAATTAAATAATAAATTTCCTATATGCCTATATTTTTTACTATTGTGCTTTTCACGTTAAACGTAACATTGTATAAGTATGTTCATTATCATCACTATTTATAGAACTAATAAAACATCACTTTATCAGCACTTTTTTAGTGAAAATAAAGGTCCTCCTTTTAATGGTACGTGGAAAAATCACATCTTTAGTGATGATAAAGGCCTTTTCAAATGATGATTATAGACCGATTTGTATTAGTGAATATATTTATATTTATATTCAATTCAAATTATTTTTTGAGAATAACAGTATATGGTCCTTTTGTTTGCATGAGATGTCTGATTATTTAGGTCCATGAGGATGAAGTCATAAGGAATACAATAATAAAAGATAATAAAATAGAATAAAATATAAATGGGGCCATGAGTTTAACTGTTTCATTTTTTTTCACTCCACTATATTTTTAAAATATATTTTCTATTTTTAGAAGAAAAATTATTTCCCCATATTATAATTCTACAAATATTCAATCTAGGAGACAAAGATTACCTAACCATCCCATACTATGTTGATAAATAATTCAATTAGTAATATAGAGAATCTAATCATAATAGATAACCACAGTGGTATGGATTTAATGAATCATGCTTTAGGTAGTCTACTTAATTCATGCAAATAATATTGTCAAACCATTTTTCATGACATGAATTAATGAAATTCCCGTAGATTAGTTTTGAATTGTTATATGTACTTTGAGTGGTTTCATAATTTCATGTGTTCCCATTACCGATTGGATTTTATACCTAATATTTACAATTCATTCAATTAAAATATCTTGAGAGAACGTACAATGGGTCCACACTTTTAAAACAGTCATTAGTATCTTATTGAATCCATGAATGTATAATGTCACTTTTTATATGATTGAGGCATTTTCTATAAAAATATTATATTATTGAGACCTACCTTTTATGTTGAATCATTCTTTTGTATTCTATAATCTAGAAAAGTTATTTGTTAAGGAAGAGGTAAATTATAAGCCTATATTTTCCTTGTTACACTACTCTTTTAATTTTTTATTTTATTCAATCTTTTAAGTGTGGGATAAATGTTTCTCATTTTGATAAGGAATGTAAAAACTTAGAAGACAATGTGGGGTGTCTTTTATTATTTATTAGAGGAGTTTCATGTTCTCCATTCATTAAAATTATTTGTTAATCCTTTTTGTCTCTAAAAAAAATTGGAATAAAGAAATAAAATCAATGAAAAATTAGAAAACAAAATGGATTATTTCTTTGGTAAGTTAAAAAACACTATTACATAGTCTATAATATTTTTTCACTTCATCAATTCAAGAAGAAATCATAGGGTCTTTGGTGGTGTATGTGTGGTTTTTACAAGGTGTAACATTTGAAAAATAAAAAATGGAAAATGTAGGGGAAACATAAGAGGGTGTGCATTTCATTTCATATATTGTTCATGAGCCTTTTAATTAAGTTTAAAAATTTGTGAATTATTTCACTATTTATGATGATATTTTCATTTAGTTTCATTTTTTATTATTTATTATTGTTTAATATAAAACTACATTTTTGATATTATATTGGTTTTACATCATTACCTTATTCTTTTAGACCTGTAAGTCATTTGAACCTTAATTTTAATCTTTCATGATTAATTGTGGTCATTTCCTTTATGAGGTATTGGTTTGAGATCCAATGAAACCCTTTTTCAATGACAATTGAAATGAGGTTTCCTCATAAATGCATTGATTTTTACAATGAGAGATGAGAGAATAAAAATTATATGTGAGTTATATTACAACTTTCAATTCCAAATAATAATATATTAAGAAGATTTAATAAAAAGTTAGTATGAGAACATCAATTACAATTGGGATAATTAAAATAATTTATTGGTTTAGTTTCTTTGAAAATGAAGAGTTAGTTTAATATTTTTGTAAATATTGAAAATTTACTCACCCATTGAAAATCATTTATTTTTATTACTCTAGACTTTAAATATTGGTTCCATAGTACACCTTTTATATTTATGTAGAGATATATACATAACTAAAATAATGGTTTATGTGTTAGTTTATTTTATGTGGATATTTAATAAATACGTTTTTTAATTAGAAGTAAAAAATTTCATTAATTATATAATTTTCCTTTCCAAAATTTTCCTGATTTTATTTATTTTTATACAAGAAGAATAAGAATATAATTTAAAAAAAATTATTTAATTTTTGAAGTGAATTTATTATGGAAAAAATTATGTTTTATTACAGTGAAAAAAGTGACCCAAACACACTTATCCAATATTGATTTTTCAAAAGAAATATCATTAGTACAATATGCATTCCCAAGATACACTATCACTATAAGGTTATAAAACATCATGGTAGAGGCTTGGGAGCTTGGGCGACCCATTGTGAGGTTAATGGGAAGTATGAAAGATAATTTCAAGGTTGATGTGTCTTCATGTGATGAAACATGAACTCACACTATAATTTTCTCATACATAAAGGGCAGGTAAGATTGAATATGATGTTTTTAATCCATGGATACCTTACACACCTTGAACAATATTTTTGTGAAGAGACAATAGAAGATAAATTTTTTTCACCACATCAAATGTGATACACATTTTGAACCATGTAAGACCCTTGAAAAGAATAAGTGTACTCAAATAATTCAATATAGATTGGTATTAAAAAACATGAATGGATAAATATATATAGAAATATAGAATAATTCAATAATATTGCATAGCCGCAATGAATTTCAAAAAATTAATGATGTGAAGTTCATGCATGAAGTGATGGTAATTACGATGTTCATGTAGTGAATTCCCTATACAAGTAGTGAATAGATTTTTTAGAGGATATAATTATATATATCGGTTCCTCTAGTATCTTTTATAGATAAAATTGAATAAATATTTTAAAGGGTGATATAATTGTAGTTTTTAAGGTCGCTAATGTTTTCAATATAATTAGTTTAAGGATGATTTAAAATTCTTCAGATATAGCCAGCTTGAGATAGGGAATAAGATATAGTCGATTCAACGAGAGGAATATAAAGGGATGATAAAAGGAGATTTTAAATATAGATATAGAACATATACATTGATGTTTATAGACCTATAAATATAAGTTGTTATCTATACAAAATAGACTCTATTTCTAGAGACTTCTTCTCCTACCAACCACATTAGTGTACTGTAATAAGATGTTTTTTAGAGACATGAAATTATGGTATAAATTTTTATTATTACTTGAATATGCTTATAATGGGTAAAATGGTCATTTTATATTATAAAATTATTCTAGATAATTTTTAGGAACACTCCATTGGTCCCATAATAATTTGTTTACCCTAGTATAAGAGTTTTGTGCAATTTTAATCTATTTGAATTTTTAGGGAATAATTTACATTTAATATTTAATTAATTAAATATTAATTTATTCACACATTTATGTTTGGATATATTTTTTTAATTGATCACTAGATCAAGACTTCATCTCATTCATTGATTCTAGAATGGTATTTGTTTCTAGGATAGGAATAAACACCTCCTGGGCATCGAGATTGTGTCGGGCCCCATTTTCTTCATATTTTCTTTTTCTTTCTTTTATTTTTCCATATTATTTTCTTATTTATCACCTATGTTATTATGTATTCCCCCTAGGATATTCTTTAATTATGGGAACAATAGATGATATATAGAGGTATAAAGAGGAAGAGGATGAAGAGAAAGGGAGGTACTACCACAGGGCTTGTGGGGAGTCTGATCATCATATGACAACCATCAATCATGGAAAAGGTGAAGCTTGTGTAGATTCTACCCAAACGTAGGTCTTTCTTAATTTTTTTTAATTTCCCTAGATTTACTATTTTCTTGTTTTAAAATCATATTATTCATGTTTAGGGCCCTTAGTGGGTTTATCTATACCATTAGAGGAGAAAAAATGGGTTTCATGTGATTTGAGGGGATTCCCATTTGAAAATACCGATCACCCAATGTGTAGTTTTGAAACACAAGTTGCGTATTTTATCTGTCAAGGAAGTTGGTTTTTTATAAGTACAAGCTATGTAAGGGATATACCCACAATGTACTAGGACTTGGCTATGTAGCTGAGTACCCATCCAATGAGTTCCTGTGGTGGCACATGGTCATGTAGAATACACGGGCAGACCCCGTGTGGGTTGTACACTATATAGAAGTACATGGCTAGGATATAAACATGGCCATAACATGTGAGGTATAAATTCATGAACCAATGTGGGGTAAACTGCATGTACTAGATCAATACACTTTGTAACTGGGCTTTTCCACACAATGTCTTGCTGGAGTACATGCCTTTGTGGGAATTGGGGGGTTACACTCCAGGTACTATGTATACACATTGTGTGCTTCCCCTTACTACCATTTATAAGGTCTTTTATATCTTTATTCCTAGGAGTCATAATTGAACACATTACTAGTCAATTTTTTTATTTTTCTCTATAGATTGTTATGATATTAATTTCAAGTGACTTGAGGACGCCATGGATGAACTTCTAGATTTTTCCTAAATTGAGATGTTATTCCTATAGCGATAGAGTTCATATATCTACATAGTGTTAGACCATTGATCTGAGGTGTGCTACTAGCCATCTCTATAGAATTATGTTCATAGACTTTCCATTTTCTGTCCAAGGTTCAATCTTTTCTTTTGACCCATAGGACCCCATGTATGATACCTCTGACTTCGTACAGTTACTGAGGGTCCCCCGTGGGATGCCTTAACTAAAATTTTCACCTAGAAAATCCCTTATATGATCCCTAATCCTTTTAAATCTTCCTAAGGGTCCCATATAAGATTAATCCTCTTATATACCATTTTGAGGATCCCATGTGGGGTTCCTTTGTTTTCTTACAATCACAAATCCCATGCAGGATTCCTCCTATATCTTATGTTTCTAAGGATCCATGGTATAATTCCTTCCTTTATGTGTAGATATTGAGGTTCCTAATTAGGAATCCAATCCTATGGATTAACATAAGGGACCTATTTGTTTCCTGATTTTTGATCAACCCTGATCTAGTGTGTTGGGTTTTGGTAGAGATGGTAGTGGGTGTCACCTTAGAACCAGCATCGAACATGTATGTCGATGCGACTATGGAAGTAGTGGTGGGTTTAGGTGTTTTTCAATCATCACCCTTTATTTAATATTTCACCTATTTACTAATGATGTGGTTACAACAAACAGAGTTTCTTCTAAGTTTTTTGCTGATTTTCTTAACATGATGCATGATATTGTTTTATTCGGATACTCAGATGTCTTTTTTGGGGTCTGTCTCATGAGCCTATTCATTTTATGGGATTCCCAAACACATTTATTAGGAAATGTCTTGTTAGTCATATCTATTGAATGTATTTTGATAATGATTCCTATTTTTTATTCTAATGATATAGATGTTGAGCCTTAATATTGCATATTTCTATACATACTACATGAAACCAAAATTTAGAGTCTTATTCTACTATGATGACCAGACGTTCATCCTGAGTTCCAACTTATTATCATTCTCGATTTAACATTTCTATTATTGGTAGTCTAGTTTTTCATTGGGGATAATCCATCTTTATGTATAAATATTTTGGTTTCTGAGAGCATTCTATGAACCCCTCTTATACAGGGTCTCTATTAGAATGGAATGATTGCTATCATTCCTGAGGATACCAATTGTTTTTGGGTGTATGTATTACCCTCAAGCAGTGGGATTCTGATGAGATTCATGATGATGGACTTGATCTTCTCAACTGAATCCTAGGATACTCCTTCAAATTAGTGGATGTACCGTTATAGATACCCTCAAAACTCATCTGGGAGTGGGCTATTGAGCTACTTATTTAATGATTATGTGATGATATGCCAGATAAAGATAGTAATAATTGCATATCCAATAAGGGTCATCCAACTTATGTAATTTTTGGCACTAGATGAAATATGTATTTTTGATTGGGAATATGGACCTAGAGATAGACTTAATCATACACGGCTTGAGTGTTATGAGATACATCTCAATTTACTTTTCAAAGTATATCCATATGATCAAGGTTGCAGAACCCTAGATCGGCTATGGATGGTTCATATTAATTATCTCCTTACTCATATATATATATATTGGGTAATATACATATATACACATATAAATATACATACATGATGGGTCTTTGCTCAAAATTATTTCTACCAAGGGTAAAGAAAGTATGGTTGATAGGGATTATGGACCCAAGGTTAAACTTTGTTACTTTTTATATTATTCTTTTCTTTATTATTCTAGTTGTGTCTTCGATATGTTGTGAATACTACATGAGCATGAACTTACGATAGTACATTTATATGTTCATCATTTGGGGTTTCCAACTGACATTATTTATCACCAATTTATAAGAACCCCGGTGTGCATGAAGACCTTGTGTATTCATATTAGGTTGAGAACAGATTGTATGGTTGTTAGGACTAAGGCATAGAATTTCATGATTAAGAGGAACTTCTCATGTGGATTATTATGATTAGGCTAAGAAGCTTTACAGTGTCTTGTACAGCAGGTATGTGATCTGTTTTGATGTTTTTGTAGTGCCCGATACTATTATTTTATTTTCCCTTATGTAATCCTTCTTACAAGGTCATCATATTATGTTAATGGTATTGTATGTGTACTATGGTAGTCTGAGTTTTTATAGAATTACATTTATTATTATAGCATGATTTCATTTCTGTTTATTAAAAACTTCCATGCTCTTTTTATTTTTTGTTAATGTTATTTTCTAGTTATTTACACTATTTTTTACTCTAATATGGGGGCATAGTCTCTCTATGTATACACCTTAGGCTCATTCTTCTAGTTGGAAGCCTCTGGAAAATGGAAAGGCATGCATGAGGACTATGGTAAACTGACATAGAGAACCGATTCAGCATCAAATGGGTTTGGATGTTACAAAGTGGTATAAGAGGTGTTACTTTCCTATTTATTTTCTATTTCTGATTTTTTATACAAAAGTATTAGGAATCTCTCAAAACCTATGATAGATATAGAACTGGTGCATTGAGAAAACCTGTTCTGGTCGGAATTCATGGTTTCCATATATATATCATTATTGTTATGATCTATAAAATTATAGGTGTATATGCCTTCCACGTTGAGATACATATGTGTTGTGTAGATGTAATGCTTTATTTTGGGATTTATAGCTCTTATTATTTTTGAAATTGGATAATAATAGGTTTTTACTTTTGAACAAAAAACGAAAAAGGCATCTCATGCATCATATTCAAAACATAGAGTTCACATGTTATAGGCCTGCCGATGTGTAATTATTAATGATGATAGAGGAAAATTATTTAATGTTTTAACAAAAATATATATTTATTTACCATATATTTGTTTCTATGTAATTATACTCAATGAAGTCGATGTTCATATATATATATATTTCCTTTTGAAGTCAGTCTGTGTGGATCTATGGTGAGGCATTTGGCGGTGTGGTTGATGACTCAATCCTTATGCATGGGAGGTGTAGTGAACCTAATATTTCAATAGTGAACATGATCCCATAAGGTTGAACCCATTTCAAGGTATTTGTTTGGTTTTTTTATTTAAATTTTTCGTAAAATCATATATAGTGTTTTTTTATATATTGGAATGAAATTTTACTTCCCCGACCATTATTCATTTTTATCTAGTAAGGTTTTTGTGTCAGATGATGATAGTTAGCAGGAAGTTTCTCATGAACTGGACCATATGGGGGTATTACCATAAACATATTCAAATATATTTTTAGTTCAGTATCTCTTCTACACCGGTATCATGACTTCTAATGATTAGTTCCTTATAAGAATTCTTGGAGAGGATTGAGACCTAGTAGTTAGGTGCTTGATAGTTTTGACCAATGTAGGTTAATTTTATCATTACCTCCCTTGTATATGATTGATCTTTTGGGTTAGGTGGTCAGAACTAGACACCCTATATTGATAATTGATTAGTAGGGATTGGTTAAAGACCAAGAGTTCCTTAGTTGTGATTCAGGATGAAGCATGTTGATATTCCATTAGAATGAAGGAAACAATGTCTGGGGGGTTAGCTTGGGTTTGTGGATGCCTTTCTTGGTAGTGATCTAGGTTATTTTCTCATTTGAGACCAATTCATGTTTTTTTGTATTTTTTATTATACTCATGTTGATGCATTGGGATTTTGATGAAGCACCTAGTGTTATTTTTTTGAAACTAGCTTTTATGAGTATGACAATTTGGGTGACTAGCCCAATCAAAAATTAGTAATCTAATGGATCCTTAAATATCTTTAATGACACCATGTGTTATGTGGTTTTGGAATAATTCATCGAACATGTGTAGTTCCGAATTTTGAAGAGGGGTTCCAAGGGATCTTTTTCCTTGTTCAGGTTGACATTTTGAGTAGAATAGTCATCTGAGTTTTAATAGCTTACAACTAATTAGAGTGGGAGTAGGTTGATAAAGGTACACATGGTACCATTTAAATTTTAAATCAGTTAGTGGTCATATACGAGATAAGGAACGATGGTTTCATGAATTTTTTTCCATACGGTTTAATGGGAGTTATGGTTAAAATGATGAATTTCCATCCATGGTAGAGGATACATCAACGATGAATTGCGTACCATGAGGCAGTACACTAGTGGTTGGACCTGGACACTCATTTTTGGGAGACTTGGAGATAATAGTTTGTTAAAGGAATGTTAACCTGTTTTATGTTATCATGGATTATTAGAAATAAACACACATTGAAATGTAATATTAGTTTAATTAATTTTAGATATGATCATTCTTTATATTGGCATCATCTTGAGTACACTAAGATAGAATCAGCTTCATGCCAATCTTCTTAAATTCTCTTTTGATGTTTGGTGATGAAACCTATGGAGGTTGTGATTTGGGAGTGGTATGGGGTAAGCCTAGTGGTGGGGAGTGCACCATTGGGTGTTTGATGGTGGTGCCCCTTTTTTAATTGAATTTTAGTTTTTTAGTTAAGGATAATTTCAGTGGCTGAGACAATGATAAGGGTATTCATATTGTGTGAAGTACTAGATCGGTCATAATTAATCATATTCGTTGATGGACGAGTTGTTTATATTTTGAGACTAATCATTGGACAGTCTATATATCATAGTTGTGCATATTCTTGGATGATAGCATGACTTATAGTTTAATACCAACACTTATCGATGAAGATAATGTTTATAGTTGGAAAATTATATGACACCATATTTTTTCTAGACTAGAAATTTGTGTAGAAATTTTAATTTTTTCTTCTAGTTTCATCTACAGAATAAATTTTCATTTTATTATTGCATATGATCTAGGATAATTTTTTTTGTAAACTCTTTTGGTTCTAAAATTGGGTTTTTACCCCATGATGGGAGTTTGGTCGAATTCCAAACTGTTTGAATTTTTTAAGTATAACTAATTATTATTATTTTTATTAATTAAATAATAATATATTTTTACACATTCATTTGAATATATCACTTTAATAAAACACTCCATTAATAATCCTTCTCCTCCATTGAGTCCAGAATGAAGTTTTTTTTCAATAAATGGTATAAAATCATGTTAGGTCCCATGAACAGCTCAGGCACCCTTTGTTTTTCTCCTCATTTTATTTATTTTTTTCCCTTTTTTTTCTTCTTTCTCACCTGGATTCTCATGTACATCCCCTCACCATAGGATTCCTTTATAACACCCTGATATTTTAAGAAATATATTCTTTTCAAATGAATTGGATATTTTCAATATTTTATTTTACACTGATTATATATTACGTTACATGAAACACTATGTTTGGCTGGTGTTACACACTATACCTAGTTTATATTATGCTTAACACAATACTATGTTTATATTACATTATATGCAACACTGATTTTAAATGAAACATTTTATCTTATTAAAATATTATTATAGTTATCACCGAGTCATTATAATGGTGGGTATAAATAATACTAACTAAATTATTAAAATATTGTTTACACATTTTTATAAAATGAAATCATTGGTTACATATTAAATATAAATGAAAATAAATACAAAATTTAATATAAATGAATTGTTTTAAAAAAACTATTTTTGTATGTACTAAGTAATTTTATCTGAATTAATTAATTTAATTACTATTATTGAATGATATTAATGAAATATATATAATGTATTCAATCAAATGCTTTCAAATTCATCTTATAGATATTATATGCCTAATTTAATAACAAATCATATTTTACATATGAAAGGATGTATTTTTCTAAAGGATGTTTTTCCAACTTTTAATGGCATATTTATTTTAAATATAAATGTTGACACATTTATAAATTTTATTTTAAAACAATAAAATTAATTTATAAAATTGTAATATTAAAAATATCATAGGGTGAATTTTTGGTATTTTTCTGAGAAGTTTCATTTTTTGACAAAATAGTGAAAAATAATTTATTTTAATTGAAAAGTGCATTTTTGTCTAAATAGTTTATAACTCTGAATTATATTTTAATATTGATTAAAATTTTGTTTGTAAAATTATATATAATAAATAAAATTAATTTCAATTTAACAATTTATTATTAAATTTTTATATAAAAACATCGTAAACATTAGAACATTTTCACTTTAAAAACTCGTTTTCAAGTCACGCCTACGGGATTAATTTTAACTAAAATTATACTGCTTATGTGGGATATATTTCCAAAAAAGGATTCTATATTTTTAATCATCATATTTAATGTTATCTAATATGGTAAACATTATTTTATTACCATGATTATTTGTGAAAATAGTTAAAATTAATTACAATGATTAAGGTAAAAATGTGTTTACTTAGTTTTTAAACTAGAATTATAAGAGTAAAATGACATAAATTATTATCTAAATTTTATTGAATGATTTTAATTATAACTTTTTAATAAAATAATCTAAAATATTTCACATCCTTCCCACATTCATTTTAATAATACCCATATAATATGTTAAGTAAAGAAAAAGACAAAAAGATTATTTTTCGCTTTTAATATCTATATTTATTTGAGATAGGGGAGAAACTAAATTGTTTTGGTTATACATATTATTTTAGAATATAAATAAGTTATTTTTTTCATAATAATTTAGATTTAATTTTTATAGATGAATTTCTTAATTAAAATTCTGAAGAAATGCCAACGGAGTTTTTATCTAGTTAATAATGAACTAAAATAAATAATACAAAAACTATTAAAAGTCATGTAAATTGAATGGATTTCCATAAATTAGTTTTTTATATTCATATATCATGTTCCACATGTCTGAAATTAATATATTATAATTCAATAATTTTCTACATATTTTTAAATTTTAATTAAATAATTAATGTAAAAGTTGACATTAATGATATTATAAAATAAATGGTATTTTAATAAATGATTTAAAATTACTAAAATTACTATACTATTCCAGTTGAATTCTAAATATAAATAAATATAATATATATTCTTTTCATGTACCAATTTACCATTTTAATAAATATATTTAGCCTAAAATTGTATAAACATTGTTTGTAGGGTTAGGGTTAAAGTAGTGTTTTCTTTCACATTACTTGCGCTTGTGTTAAAATTAATTTGCAACACACAATGGATTTTTTTTTCATTTTTATTTAATATTTATAAAAATTAGGTCAAACTTATATAGTAATTATCATATTAATTTGGTCTTAAATGATAAATTAGCAAAGTTAATAACTAGTCACCGTAGTGAAAAACAAAAATGGAAAAGGTAGGGAAACATGGAAGTTAATAAATGAGATGTTAAAATATGTGAAAAAATGGGTGGTAAAGGTGTGGATCAACCATATAATCCCTAAAAACCTATAATTATCATTGTTTGATCCACTTTAGGTAATGTTAACTTCCTATTAGAGAATAATTTTGAGTATTTAGAATAATATTGTTCTTCCTCAACTATTAAAGGTGTCTCACTCTCCCAACTTCTTCACATATCTCAAGCCATTTTTATCAACAAAGATCTGCAATAATCACCTCTAAACTACCCTCCAATAATATTATAAAACTTATTTTGGACATAAATATAGCCAATAATTGATTTAGTTCAAGAATAATTGTAATACCTGAATAAGAGATAACGTTCATCGATGAAGGTTTTTGTTTTATTTCTTCCTCAAATCCCCTAAATTATTTTTATATAATGTTTATATAATAACCTCAGAATATTCCATAAAATTAGTTTTTATTACATTATGATTATAAAATAAAATCTCACACACTTCCTTAAAATGGGTCATGACATCATCATTTGTGTGTATGGCGGATTACCGCCTCACGAACCGATGTTTGTTGTTTTTTCATTAACACCTATTAAGATCTGGCATAATGATGGAAATACTATTTATTATTTATATTTAGGATATATAGGATTTAATTATAATTCTATAACTATTATATCACATATATTATCTAGATTTCCATTTTGTGGGAATACGATAACATCGCTAATGTTTTTGGTGGAATAACACCACGTGAAACGATGTGATTCATTCACGCTATACATAGAATGTATGAAAGATGAGTTTAACCAAAATATGAAATATATATGAAATAATAATTTTACATGAATGATTATATATATTTATATATATTATTTACTTTTCTCTCATTTCATATAAAAAGAAATCAGAAACAATGAGTAAAACAACCCTAGATTTTGAAAATAAAACACAATGTTTGTTAGCGTACAAACAAAATCCTAAATATTATTATTTACTTATGATTGTTATAATCTTACTATTAAATTAGAAACTATTAACAGGAATAAATTATTTATTTAATATAATATATTTATCTACATCATGGTAATTTATTTATAATTTATACTGATAAAATTGTTTCTTAAAATTCTAACAGAACATTGATGCAGAAATTATTCAATTAATTGAAAATATAATAAATGTAATTAAAAATATTAAAATAAATATAAATTGAGATAAATTTTTCCATCCATGAATTTTTTATATGACTTCAATATGTTATGTATGAACTAAAATATTTGTTTGATGTTATCTGGTTTTATTCATATCATTAAAACTCAATTTAATTAAAAGTGACAAAATTTACATTATTGATATTTAGAAAATAGTATTATTTTAATAAATGATATTAATTTTTTAAAAACATTAAATTCATTCCAATTATTGGAATAAGGCTTAGAATTTCATCCATTATCCATTTTTCATTAAATTTCCATTTTATTTTATGTATATTAACATTTAATGCATAAAAATCTATATTGTCACGATAAGAATTCATGGAGTTAAAAAAGGGTTAACATCAAAGGATAAGGATTTTTTTCAAAACATATCAAAATTTTATTTTAGTAGATTATTTATAACCATAATCATATTATTTTTGAAATTAAATTTTTTTGAGGTGTTTAAAATTTAATATCAAGTTATATTAATTTAATATTTTTAGAGCTTCCAACAGTGCATCTCCCCTCTCTTATAAAAGGGAACCTCTTCTTCTCATTTATTAACACAAAAAAAAATATTTGGATTGACAATTATCAACCCATATACCTTACTATAATACTTTCCATCATTTTTAGGGCCTTATTTTAGGCATAACACCAACCATAGTGGACTTAATGTGTTAGGAAAAGAGATTTTCCCATGAAGAGAAAGATAAATAATATATGTGACAAGTTAGACTCAATGTAAGTGGATTATTCTGAAAGTTTTATTCTAAAAAAAGATATTTTTTCTTAAGTGAAATATTTTACTTTCATTCATGTTTATAGATATTTCTATAATTTATAATTTTTATTATCATTTTATGAATTATAATATGATATTTTATTTTAATTTCAAAGAGTTTTTGGTCTATGATTTTAAATATAAGTAATTATTTTCTATAAAAATGTATTTATCCCAAAAATGATTTTTTTCAATATTATAATTTATTAAAAATTATATTCTATGAAAATAATATATATAATATTTAAAATTTTATTTTATTGGCAATGAATGAGAAAATGAGATCTTTCTAGAAATGTTTTCTTGAAATTCAACACTTGGGTATCAAATGAGATGATGAGGAATGGGGGGTGATCTCACTACCACAAAGGGAAATTTCCATAAAATATATATTTCTAATGGCCACTAAAAGTTCTTAAAATTTACTAGGTATACTTTTAATTTAGAAAATTATTATTATTTTTAAAAGGTTATTAGGCGAAATACAAGTAATTTTTTAAATGAAATTTTTTAATGGTTATCTAAATGATAATAATTTCAAAAAAAAATTCTAAATAATTTTTCATATGAACCATATATTATTATTTTTAAAACGTATATATAATATAAAAAATAGATATAAAATGTTTTCAAATGAATTTTCCAAGTATTTTTTAATGGTTTTTAAAACCTATAATAGAAAATTTTACGCTCATCCCATGTTTTAAAAAATATATCATAGGTTTAGTAGAAATTAGAATGGTTCTTTTTTAATATATGTAAGTATCTCATGTGAATGAAATTAGTTAATTGTATAAATTTTCTATAACCCTACTTAATTTTATTGTTTTTTTAATTCAACATAACCTAGACCAGAATAGATCTTTGGTTGTATAATGTATTATATATTTTTCAAATACATTTTAATGATAACAATAAAAGAAATGTTTTTAGAACTGAGTCTAGAACTACATGTTTATTCTTTCATAGTTTTTATTATTGTAATTACCTAGATAACTTTGAAGATTATGCATTTCCATTGGAAGAAATATATAAGAGAAATATTTTTCATTTTAACATCTAGGTAATTATGTACCCCTAAAAATATATAAGTTCAAAAATTATTGTTTCCCATGTTATGAAGATGAGAATTAAAAATATTATTAAGTTCAATGAAAAATATTATGGGGCACAATTCTTTTATAGTGGGGGAGAATGTAACATATCAATTTTTTTTAAAGGAAAACTATGTTTGTTAGCATACTATAAAATAACTAAATTTTATTATTTAGATTTGATTGTTATAAAATATCCATTAAATTAGATGATATAAATGAGATAAATGATTTATTATATAAATATAAAATTTCTAGTTAGTATAAATATATTGGTAATAATATTATAAAATAATCACATAATTTTAAGACATATCATTTTATTCATCAAAAAAATATGTTTTCTTCAAAAATGATATTTTCCTTTTAAGGTAAAAATAATATAAATAATTTCTATAAATTTTATAAAAATTATTTAATTAAAAAAAATATAATTTTTATAATAATCAAATCAAAACTATCTTATGATTAAATATTGATAATTTTTTGAAACGATTGATTTACAATGAATAGTAATAAATAACAAAATTGACCGAATTTTTAATTTTTTCACGCATTTAAAAAATAAAATAAAATAATATTTTATTTTTAAAATTTAGTAAATTTATTTCTATTTAAAATAATCCAATTATGGCTTTTTAAATTGATTTTAGAGTTTAATTTAGTATAAAGACATTTTAAATTTAAAAATTGTGTTTTTTTGAGAAATTATTTTCATTGTGTTTTACCAGTTTATATTTATATTAAATTTTGAATATTTAGTGATTTTAATTTTGTAAAATGGGTGATATATTTGTACTCATAAGTACCAATTTTAGTAAATAGTTTCCTTTTTTGAACTAATATGAATTGTAACCTTGGTAATTTTTGTTACCACGATAAAGGGTAAATCAAATAATTAAGGGTAAAAAAATGATAAAGACTATAAAATGACCCTAACACTTGAATACATTTCCTTTTTGAGTAATGTTATAAAATAAACATCCAATTATCTATATTATAACCTTTGGTAGTAACTTGGTTGAGATTATAACTTTTAAAATAATTTATTTAAGGAAATGCAAGAGAGTTCATACTCATGTTTTTAATATCTATATCATTTTTAAAATAGGGATATGAAGAGTATATATTCCACTATAAATTGAAATTTTAAATCTAAAATATTTATCTACATCTTGGAAATTTATTTATAATTTTTAGTGACAGAATAATTACTATAAATTCTGACACAGCACTGATGGAGTAATTATTCAATTACTCTAAAATTGAAATAAATGATATAAAAATATGAAAATATAAGTAATTTGAGAAAATTATTGACATCAATTAATTTAATATATGACCTTGTTATTTTATGGATGTATTGAAATATGTTTTTGATGTTATCTTGTTGTCAGGATATTTTTTTAAATTCAAATTTATTAAAAGTTTCAAAATTGATTTTGATGATATTTTAAATTAAATAATATTTAAATAAATTAAATAAAATTTATAAATACCTTAAATTCGGAAAAAAAATATTTATATAATGTCTACAATATAATACATGACCCATTTATGATTTTTTAGAATTTTATTGTAACTATATTAACCCTTAAAGATTAAAAATCTATATTGGCATGGTAAGAATTAGGAGAGTTAAATATGTGTCACATCAAAGGATATAGGTACAAATTTAGTACAATTTATCTAAATATATTGGATGAGATTATTATGAATAGTAATAATCTTATATTGTGGATTAATAATTTTTATTCCAATATGAATTGAATATTATTATTTTGAATTGAATTTTTCATAAATGGAATATATAATAACAAATATTTTCTATTGGGTATAAAATGGTTTTAAATGAATTTTCCTTTTAGTTTTTGGTTGTTTTAAAACCAATTTTTGGTAAATTTTATGATTATACTATATTTAAAAATATATTTCAAAGTTTTAGTAGAAATTTCAAAGGTTCTTGTTTCATATATAGACGTAGTGCACATGAAGAAAAATAGTAAATTATATAAATTTTATACAACTCTGATAAATTATATGGTTTTGTATAATTCTTTAAAAAATGTATATGAAATATTATTTTGTTTTTTAATATACTATGAATTTTTTAATTAATTTTCGATGAGAACAATACATAGTATGTTTTTAGAACAGAATCTGGATGTTCCGGTTTGGGTTGTCACATCATTCATGTGTTTGTAAGAACTATTGTATACATGAACTCTATATTCGATTTCTTAACACCAAATAATATGGATTACTATAAATAAATTTACATTGAATATATTATATTTATATCAACATTTACATTATCGTTATGAGAAAACAACAATCTATGTAAGAGGAATAAAAATGAAAAGTCGAAACGTATATGAAAAATAAATCCATTATTACTTGAAACATAACTTTATAATGAAATTGTTAATGAATGGGTAATAAAAAATAATAATCAAACTATATATTTTGTTATATGTATGAATATGGTTCTAAAACATATTTTAATAAACTTATATTTATTATAATGGATATTGAACAACTATGATGGAAGTCAAGACTTAGGGTAATAGATCTGTGTCTCACTTTTATTTTCTATGAGACGTGTTCCTTGTTCACTATATTTTTTTTATGTTGTATATATACTACCCATGAATATATATAATGATTCCTATAATTAAATTTTCTAGTATTTACATATCCATTTGAGGACCTCTCTTTCATAGGGTTATAGTTTCAAAAGTTACCAAAGCTATAATGGATTTTTGTCTCAATTTTCCTTCTTCGAGACATATTTTATGTCATGCACCGTGATTATTTCATGAGGGGTATATATAAAACCTTTTACACTTAATAACACATATTTATTTAACCTCAGGATGTTTTAAGTTTAGTTTTATATTGTTTATTTAGGGGTTATAAAATTTAATATAAACAAAGTGGTTAATATTTTACGTTATAGTCTCATCATTTATCAAGATTGTTTATCATTAAGTCTCCAATATTGAAATATCATGTTATAAATCTCAAGAACACTCTTTAATTTTCATATCATATGGTTATTCATGAAATTTAGAGACCCAAATCTTGAAGTACATTGATATTACATTAATCTTGCGTAATTTCTAATACATAACAAAAATAGACACTAAAGGACCGTAATAGTTTAGTCTCTTTGGAAACATGGAATATAAAAATCTAATCATGTTGAAAGATCTTCAACATCTCCCATAACTATCTTCCCCTTTTTGTTTCCTTAACTAAAACCTTTCTTTTAATCCTGGGGGAAAAGAAAACATAAAAATGGTGAGGTCAAATGCTCAATAAGGGTAAGCAAGGAGAAAGTAAAACAAACCATATATATTTGAACTTAAAAACATGAACATAATGGTTAAACATCAAGATCATGAGAAATGAAATAAAACATGGTAGTACGTAAGGCATAGATCATAATGGAACATAAATCATGATAAAATAGCATGGGAATGATACTTGTAATTGTGGAAAAACATTATGCACGTGATATGATTTCCATAGTAGCCAAGGAATTACTGCCAAGACCATCTTAGTGGACAAAGTCCCTTACTGAATCGGGTTTACTTGTTGTTCCAACCCTGTATTACTGAACTTGATTTACTGTCCGTGTCAGCCGTGTCTATATCATGAGATATAAATAGTTACCCAATGCATTTGAGGTAGATATAGGTCCCACCCATCTCATAATGAAATCATTCTTACTTGTGCCACAACATAAACACAAATCATTGATCATAACCTAATGAATAAAAATGGGTTTCATAAACATCATCCCATAATAACGTATTCCATATAAAACAAATGGATATCATTTCATCATAATAATAATAAACCCATGTAAATAATAGAGACATTATACTGGAAACATAATCATACTAAATAATGTCATCTTAGATTGAAAATAGTTTTGACAAGACACTTGAAATGAATTCTTGAGGAAAATATCCTTTCTTTTTCAAAATCATTTTCATTTAAAAAAATTCCATTATCTTTTAAAAGAAATGTATTTTGTTGAAAATAATCATGAAATCTTGTAGAGTAAGCTTCTTGAAAATAAGGTGATATGAAACCGTAAAAATCCATTCATGTCGTATAAGTTAAAAAAACATTTTTCTCGTACTTTGGCCGTAAAAGTCAAAAAGTACCTCGTACAAAAAATGACAAAAGATTCCTTTCATATATTTTACTAAAAACATACCAAAGGGTAAAATTGGATTTAAAAAATTGTAGGACGACATAAATAATATTAAATTTTGAGGAAACATGGATGTGGATGATAAATATTCCCCAGTAAATTCTGAAGTATAAACAATCTCGGATAAAAATGAGATTGCGAGATTTTCCCTTACATTAGGTCCGATAAGCTTTGTACGTGTATGAACCTCTTGTATAATTAATTAAATAATGTTATTTACTTATTACATAATTATATTAATTGTTATGATATCATATATGTTCATATTCTTATCTTCTTATTAATAATATTTCATTGCAACTTGTTATTCTGGTGTTTATTGCTTTATGTTCTTATGCATATTTTTTCAAATAGGGTTTTTTCATATTTATAATAAAATATCAGTATATTATTTATACTGATGTCATAAATTCATAATTAAATAACTAAATAAGAGGAAGTAGAAGAAGAAATAAATTTTAAATAATCAGTAATAGATATTACCTCTTCTTCGACACGCCTCTTTGAATCCTTCTTTTAGGGCACTAAAATTTGCCTTTTAAAAAGACCAGGACCTAGAGAATATTTCTAGGGAAGTTGATAATGGAAATGGTCAGGGTTTGGCTGAGCTTGAAGGCTCAATGTTGTGTAAATATGAGAGGGAGGATGTGCCCTTTTATAAGGGAGGAGAGGGTCACCTTTGGAATCCTCAAAAATATTAGTTTAATAAAAATTCAAACCCCACATAAAAACCTCAAAAAATGACTCATTTAGAATATTAGATGATATCAGGTTGTAATATCATCAACCAATCAAATTTAGACATGTTTTGATCTTATTTTAAACATTATCATTTTGATTTATCCTTATTTAATCTATTTAATTTTATTTGTGGTAATAAAATTGTAAATTATAAATGGTTATAAATAATCACTTATGTGTTGTTAATTTTCCATAATTGGAAATTTTATGAAATATTAGACTATATAAATTTAATTTTATAATTTTTAAATATTTTTTGTGATTTTTAAACAATTTAATAATATGTTATTTTTATAAAATAACAATAGTGTCAATTTTGACACTATTCAATTATTTGAATTTAAATAAAATCCACACATAGGTTATATTCGAAATAAAATTTTTAATAGGTTCCTAACATGTCATATTCAGCTAGAAAATTAGTGGAGCACATTAAATAGTTCATATAATATTTATTTTACTATTTGTAAAAACATTTATTTGATACTTCTCTTAAGAAAATAATTTTGACAACATTTTTGTATAATTATTAAATATACTTATTTATTGCATAAAAATTAAAAAAGAAATACTAGGATGAAGATAAATCGTATAGATTTCATAATAATACTTTTATATGTATTTATATTCTAAAACACCCAACTTTTAAAATGTTATATTTATTAAATTATGAAGGTGACAACTTTGACATCATTTAAAATTAAATAATATAAGTGTGATAATCACTTTAATAAGACTCCAAACGGTCATTGGATGATTATGGTGTATATATACACTACCAATAATTATTTTTCAGGTTTTTGAGCCTTTTAATGGGGATTATTATTTCAATAAAAACTATATTTCTTATTTTTCACTAAATAAATAATTTCTGAATCATTAATGTATAAGCAGTTAAATTAATTAAATATCTCTTCAAAATTATAAATAAATTACCATGATAAGGAAAAACATTTTATATTTCAAATTATTATTTATAACGGATTTTATATTCTGTAGAAACTTATATTAAAAATACTTTAATTATTAAAGTTGAGTGAGGCAAATGTCACTTTCCTTTAAATAAAATAAACTAAAGGTCTTAATCACCTCCAAGTAGGTTACAATGGATTTCATTTCGACCCAAATATGCCTTGAGACGAAATATAAGTATCCAATTATATTATGACAAGTTTTAGGGTAATTTTATAATATTATATTTTCCCTTACTTCCCGATTTACCTTTTACAATGGTAAATAAAATTTACCGTAGTTACTATTCATAATGGCCAAAAATAAAAAGTAGCCTATTAACATAATTTGAACTCACTGATTCCAAATATGTAATCCATTTTTCTAAATTCAATACACAAAAGTTGCAGAAATTAATTTAAAATTAATCTCGTTGTTAAGAAAATGAGTTTTAAATGTTAAAACATTGCAAAAGATTGAAATGATTTTACCTATGAATTCAATGTAAAATCAATGGTAATAACATACATTATATTAAATGGTAAAAATATATTCTATTTATACTTTAAAACCATTAAATATTATAATTTAACCATATAAATTATTACGATGAAAAAAGTTGTTTTTAATTAAAATATAGTGTGTTTTTACTATTCATTAAAATATGAAAGTTATCAAGAAAATATCAAAACATTATCCAATGTAAATATTTATATCCTGATTCAAAATAAGAAGTTTATTTTGTAAAATTTAACTTATAAACATGTCAAAAATTATATTTAAAATGGGTGCGCCATCAAAACGTGGAAAAACTGCATTTTTTTTAAAATTCTTATTTTACCCAAAAATTTTATTTTGTTCTCATACCATGTTCTATAAAATGTGTAAGATGAATTATAATGTCATAAAACTCAAAATTTATTTACTAATATTCATAAATTCTAGGTTATAATAATATTAAAACCATATATCGTTGTTTAGTGAAACCTGGTATTGCGTACAACACACGCTATCGAGGAAGGTTGTGCTTGCGTGTTATGCAAGCCAAGTCAGGGTTGCGTATAGTGAAAAACTCCTTTTTTGTTTCGTATAGCAAAATCCAACCATATTTTATTTATACATTGAATATATATATATATATACACTCAGTGTTTCGTAAAATAACTACTATCAAACAAACTTGAAATTGTGTGTAACACGATCCAAGATTAGTGTTGCGTATACTGAAAGCTAATACGGTGTTGCGTATAGCGCAAGATAATCTTGGTGTAGCGTACAACATAATATATGAAAGAAATTAAAACTAATATATCTTATAAAATCTCAGGTTGTTACATTCTACACCCCTTAAAATAAATTTCTCCCTCAAAATTCATCGGGGGTATAAATTGTTTACTATTCATAGAAACCCACATCGTAAAAATGAATACTAAAACATAATTTTAAAAACTAAAGTATGAAACGTAATGATTACCCAAAGTAACTCATCACTGGGTTTACATATAGGAGAACATAAGTGAAAATATGGATATGGAAGAAAAATCTTACCATCAAGTTCTGATGGAGAGTGGTTGAGAACATGGCTATGAAAAAGACAACAATCACAAAGCCATACATTTGTGATGTTCTATGGTACCATTTGATTCATCAGATATGAGGGAACTAGGACAACAATTTTAGTTTTCAAGATCATTTCCCTAATGTTGAAGAATTTTCAAATCAAAATAAATAATTACTTGATTTTGGAACAATCTCACTGTTGTTCGTGCCTTGAACAATTTCAACTTCATCTCTTAAAAAAATGAAGATGAATTTGTCATTCGTGAAGTGTTAGCAGATCATGTGATAGAATGATGAGTCATTCCATCTGTTTAAAAAAAAGGTTAGAAAAACTTATCAATTATACATAAGTCTGTCTATGGTGTGGTTAATTGTATATGATTTCAGAAATGGACTTATACTTCATCTATCAAACCGTTTAATAAAATAAAACTAGTTTCTACTAACAAGGGACTTCCTGTAGGCCAGTGGTAGGCGATAAAGTCCTGTATCACTTTGGTTGTGGGTTCTATTCCCGAAACCTTGTCTGAAATGATGGGTTGTCGCCCATCCTGTAGGTTGTCCTTTTTCTAAAACTAAATTATTATAACATCCCATAAATAATATTCAAAAAAAGTTCTAGAGTTAGACAATACTAATTTATTTCCAACATAATCCATTTCAAATCATTAGGCTAACCCAAAATACCTATGTTCATGATCATAGTATAAAGAAAACATTTACTAGAAATTTCATCTATCGAGCATGTGAATACCATCATTTATCCCCCATATATCATACGATATATCTTGTGGGTCACATTCCAAACATGTGATTACCTTAATCATGTATTCTATTGAAAAATTAATACCCATTGAACCTTAGTGAAAACATGAATATTGTCAAAAGTTAACTCTTTCCACATACCGAAATCCCAAAATTTTGATATACTCCAACCATGATATCACTTTGTCCTTATATCAGTCATGTGCCTATGAATACTATCATACATATTATTTTCTCTTTATCCATTCATTATGTGCATATCATCTACTTTCCAAAAATATTCGAATAACCTTTCATGGTTACTGGTACCATTCAACATATACTATCAAATACTTAGAAACATCAATATTGTAACAATCCTTAGATGTGTCTTTATTCCATAGTACCAT
The DNA here is from genome assembly GCA_963277665.1 of Viscum album. Lineage (NCBI taxonomy): Eukaryota > Viridiplantae > Streptophyta > Magnoliopsida > Santalales > Viscaceae > Viscum > Viscum album. Next base: position 1,025,064,220 of record OY728137.1, read on the forward strand.
TACCTATACAACATAACTCTTAATAAACATAAATCATTCCACTACCTTCTTAAACCATTGACCGAGCTTCATCATTTTATTCCTCAACACTTCTTTCATCTCATATACCATTTATAGTCTCCTCATCATCATCAACATAAATACTTCCCATACGACCATGCTGGTTCTCTTCATGAGATTTTCCCTTAGGTAATTGGTTTGTATAATGCCCATACATTCCACATTTAAAGCATTTAACCATTGTTGATGTCTTAGCAATACCATTATCCTTGTCCATGGTGTTAACTGAACCTTTTCCTTTACAATTACTGGCTTTGTGTCCTTATTCTCCACACCCAAAGCATCTTCCAGTTCCTTTGAAACATTAACCTTGATGCCTCTTCCCACATGACTTATATGAGGGAAATTGAACTTACTTTCCTCTAGGATCATCCTGAAACTCCATCTTTCTCTTATTAGATGAGTCAGGAATCATACCAAAGTTGAGATTATTGATCATATTATGAGATTGATGATTAGGCATAATAGTGTTATTTAGCATTCCAAATTCCATTTCATTCGGTAGCTCATGAAGAATATCATTCCATTATCCATCACGTCCTCCATTATCGTGAATCCTCCTGTTTTCAGCCATTTTCTAAAACCCAAAAAGAATAGTGTGAGAGGCAAAAATCATGCTAGCAAAATAGAATAATAAAAAAGGAGTACCTTCAATATCTATCATCTTATGTTTAATTATAATATGGTTTCTGTTATTCTAGGACTATAACCTATACTTATACTTAACATTAGGGACATCCCTAGACATACCTTAGAAATATCTCTAGGGATCTCACAAAAGTTTTCGTATCCTAGTTTCCAAAGGTTAACTAATCCTTTCCTCTGATACCAACTGTAGAGACCCAAATCTTGACGTACATTGACATTAAATTAATCTTTTGGAATATCTAATACATAACAAAAATAGACACCAAATGATCATAATATTTTACTGTCTTTGGAAACATGGAATATAAACTTCTAATCATGTTGAAAGATATTCAACATCTCCCATAACGATCTTCCCCATTTTGTTTCCTTACCTAAAACCTTTCTTTTAATCCTGGGGGAAAAGAAAACATAAAAAGGGTGAGCTCAAATGCTCAGTAAAGGTAAGCATAGAGAAAATAAAACAAACCATATATATTTGAACTTAAAAACATGAACATAATGTTTAAACATCAAGATCTTGAGAAATGACATAAATCATGGCAGTACATAAGGAATAGATCATAATGGAACATAAATAATGATAAAATATCATTGAATAAAACTATTGATTGTATAAAAACATTAAGCACATGATATGATTTCCATAGTAGCCATGGAATTACAGCCAAGACCATCTTAGTGGACAAAGTCCCTTACTGAACCGGGTTTACATGTTGTTCCAACCCTGTATTACTGAACTTTATTTACATTCCGTTTCATCCATGTCTATCTCATGAGATATTAATATTTACCAAATTCATTGGAGGGAGATATATTTCCCACCCATCTCATAATGAAATCATTCTTACTTGTGCCACAACATAAACAAAAAATAATTTATCATAACCCAAAGAATAAAAATGGGTTTCATAAACATCATCCCATAATAACGTAATCCATATAAAACAAATGGATATCATTTCATCATAATAAGAATCAAACCAGGTAAATAATAGAGACATTATACTTGAAACATAATCATACTAAATAATGTCATCTTATATGGAAAATAGTTTTGACAAAACACTTGAAATGAATTCTTCAGGAAAATATCCTATCTTTTTAAAAATCATTTTCATTTCCAAAAATTCCATTATATTTTAATAGAAAATTATTTTTTTGAAAATAATCATGAAATATTATATAGTAAGATTCTTGAAAATAATGCTTTATGAAACAGTAAAAATCTGTTCATAACGTATAAGTTAAAAAACATTATTTTTATACTTTGGCCGGAAAAGTCAAAAAGTACCTCGTACGAAAAATGACAAAAGATTCCTTTCATATATTTTAATAAAAACATACTGAAGGGTAAAACTGGATTTAAAAATTTTAAGGAGGATAGAAATAATATTACAGTTTGAGCAAACATGGATGTGGATGATAAATATTCCCCAGTAAATTCTAAAGTATAAACAATCTCGGATAAAAATCAGATTGCGAGATTTTCCCTTACCTTAGGTCAGATAAGCTTTGTATGTGTCCAAACCACCTGTATAATGATTTAAATAATTTCATTTAATTATTACAGAATCATATTCATTTTTATGATATCATATATGGTCATATTAATATCTTCTTATTAATAATATTTCATTGCAACTTGTTATTCGGGTGATTATTGCTTTATGTTCTTATGCATGTTTTGTCGAATAAATTATTATTCCTCTTTTTAGGTTATGGATACCTTATTTAAAGAATTTTATTAGTGTAATATATATCATATTTATTCATTTAATTCATTTATATAATCATTATTCAATGATGATCATGTAGAACGGGTCACATCACATCATGGAGACGGTAGGCCGTACGTACGCACGAGCGATGATATCGTTCCCACGATCGTGGAATTGTATTGAAGGGTATGTATACTATTTCATAATAAATATCACTTTACAATAATCATATATAGTTATTCTTTACACCATTATGCCCATCCAAGTAAGGTGGTGGTGTAAAACAGATTACACCACGGCGTGGAGACGGTATTCTGTACGTACGCACGCGCGGTGATTTCATTATCCGTAGGATGGATAGAAGGTGGAATAGGTTTGTTCCATATTTAAAATAAAATATAAGTATATTATTGATACTGATGTTATTACTTTATAATGAAACAACTAAATAAGATGAATTATAAGAAGAAATAAATTTGAAGGAATTGGTAACGGATATTACCTCTTCTTCGACATGCCTCTTTGAAACCTCCTCTTAGGGAACTAAAATTGGTCTTGGAAGAAGACCAGTACCTCTAGAATATTTATAGGGAAGGTTGAAAAAGGAAATGGACATGGTTTTTCATAGCATAAAGGCTCAATGTTGTGTAAAGATGAGAGGGAGGAGGTTCCCCTTTTATAAGGGAGTAGAGGGGCACCTTTGGAATCCTCGAAAATATTAGTTTAATATAAATTCAAACCCCTCATAAAAACCTCAAAAAATGACTCAATTATAATATTAGAAGAGATATTATTTTAACCTCATCAACCAATCAAATTTTTACATGTTTTGATATTATTTTAAACATTATCATTTTTATTTATCCTTATTTAATCTATTTAATTTTATTTGTGGTAATAAAATTCTAAATTTTAAATGGTTATAAATAATCCATTATTTGTTGTTAATTTCACATAATTGGATACTTTATGAAATTTTAGACTATATAAATTTCAATTTATAATTTTTAAATATTTTTTGTGATTTTTAAACAATTTAATAATATGTTATGCTTATAAAATAAAAATATTGTCAATTTTGACACTATTCATTTATTTGAATTTACATAAAATCCACATAGGGGATATATTCGAACTAAAATATTTAATAGGTTACTAAAATTTCATATTCACCTAGAAAACTAGTGGAGAACATTAAATAGTTCATATAATATTTATTTTACTATTTGTAAAACCATTTATTTGATACTTATCTTAATAAAATAATTTCTACAACATTTTTGTATAATTATTAAATATACTTATTTGTTGCATAAAAATTAAAAATAAAAATACTAGGATGAAGATTAATCTTATAGATTTTGTAATAATACTTTTAGTTAGATTTATATTCTAAAACACCCAACTTTTAAAATGTTATATTTATTAAATTATTAAGGTGACAACTTTGACATCATTTCAAATAAAATAATATAAGTGTCATAATCACTTTTATAAGACTCCAAACGGTCATATATTCGGTCATTGGATGATTATCGTGTATATATACACTAAAAAAAAGTTTTTTTCTGCTTTGTGTGCCTTTTAAGTGGAATTATTATTTCAATAAAAACTCTATTACTTATTTTTCACTAAATAAATAATTTCTACATCATTAATGTATAAGAAATTAAAGTAATTAAATATATACTAAAAGTTATAAATAAATTACCATGATAAAGAAAAACATTTTATCTTTCAAATTAGTATTTATAACCGAACTTATATTTTGTATAAACTTATATTAAAAATACTTTAATTATTAAAGTTGAGTGAGACATATTTCACTTTCTTTTAAATAAAATAATCTAATGGTCTTAATCACCTCCAAGTGGGTTCCAATGGATTCCATTTCAACCCAAATATTTTTCAGGACGAAATATAAGCATTCAATTATATTAAGACAAGTGTTAGGGTAATTTTATAATTTTATATTTACCCTTAATTACCTGATTTACCTTTTACTATGGTAAATAAAATTTACCGTAGTTACTATTCATAATGCCCAAAAATAAAAAGTAGCATATTAACATAATTTGGACCCACTGATTCCAAATATGGAATCCATTTTTATAAATTCAATATAAAAAAGTTTCATAAATTAATTTAAAATTAATCCCGTTGTTAAGAAAACGAGTTTTAAAAGTTAAAACATTGCAAAAGATTGAAATGATTTTACCTATGAATTCAATGTAAAATCAATGTTAATGACATACATTATATTTAATGGTAAAAATATATTCTATTTATACTTTAAAACCATTAAATATTATATTTTAACCATATAAATTATTACAATGAAAAATGTTGTTTTTAATTAAAATATAGCGTGTTTTTACTATTCATTAAAATATGAAAGTTATCAGAAAAATATCAAAACATTACCCAATGTAAATTTTTATATCCTGATTCAAAAGAAGAAGTTTAATTCGTAAAATTTAACTTATAAACTTTTCAAAAATTATATTTAAAATGGGTACGCCATCAAATGGCGGCAAAACTGCATTTTTTGAAAAATACTTATTTTACCCGAAAAAATTTATTTTGTTCTCATACCATGTTCCATAAAATGTATAAGATGAGTTATAATGTCATAAAATTTAAAATTTATTTACTACTATTCATAAAGGCTAGTTTATAATAATATTATAACGATATATCGTTGTTTAGTGAAACCCCGGTATTGCGTACAACACACGCTATCAAGGAAGGTTGTTATTATGTGTAATGCAAGCCATGTCAGGGTTGCATGTAGTGCAAGACTCCTTTGTTGTTGTGTATAACAAAATCCAACCAAATTTCATTTATACATTGAATATATATATATATATATACTCAGTGTTGCGTAGAATAACTACTACCCAACAAACTTGAAATTGTGTGTAAAACGATCCAAGATTAGTGTTGTGTATACTGAAATCTAATACGGTGTTGCGTATAGTGCAAGATAATCATGGTGTAGAGTACAACAGAAGATATGAAAGAAATTAAAAATAATATATCTTATAAAATCTCGGGTTTTTACATGAAATATTCAAGTATTTGAATACTTTTATATTCTATTGTAGTTAAAATAATTATGGAAATGTTTTAAAGAAAATTCGACTTTATTTATCACTTCAGTCGGAAATCCATTTTCTTCTAAAAACGTGTTTTATAAAAAAATAAAACAGGTATTATAATTATATTTTTATTTTTAGATGTAATTTTTACACATGATTTAATTTTTACAAAAAAATGGAAGGAATTTATATGTTATTTTCCATACAATGCCTATTATGATCTTACCAAAAATAAATAAGGAATATTAGTTTTTTAACATTCACGACAAGAACAATATTTCCTGTTTTTCTAACCAATAATTGATTTCAACCATCCCTTACCCATTTCCAAAATTAAATTCAAATAATATTCTTTCCTTAACATTTGAAAAAAATTAGATATTAAAAAAAATTATTTCAAAAATTATTGTATTTACAAAATTTTTAATTTTTAAAAAGTGTTATAAATTATTTTCAAAGGCCCCTTTATAAATTATAAAGAATATTTTAAAATAAAGAGTTTATTAAATTGTTTTTAAAACTATTCTTGAAAGTATAACTGATATTTTCATCAATAATTATTTTGAATTTTCTTTCAAAATTATTCTATATATAAGATGAAATCATTTGATATAGTTTATGATTTATTGGTGATATGATCCAATGAAACTATTCTTATTATTTCTTTGAATATATTAGGTTTAATATGAATAGTTCTTAATGAAACCTATTTATATTCCACGGGTTATACCATGTTAAAATTCTTGTGAAACACTCTTCTTTTCATAAGTTATGCTATTATTAAATGAATGTGAAACACATCTCTTTTTCACGAGTTAGGATATGATGAAATGTTTTTGATACCCATTTATTTTCATGGTTTCAGATATGATGGATTTTTAATCATGTTTATAAGGCTCCAGCGTTAAAAATCATATAATCTTGGGTTATGTCAAGAATTAATATTGAGGATTCTTTTAGGTTTGTAGCTTTAGAGAATTATGATATAACAATTACATAACTACTCAAATATTATAAAGTAGACACGTCTACTCACTATCATTTTAAAAAATAAATAAAACTCATTTAAATAAAATACGATATCTTTTTCTTGATAAAAAACTTCTAGACTTATTCCTTTATCTTACCCATAATTATACCCTATGAAAACCATTTTCAAAACATGGGATGAGCAAAAAAAAGCTCAGGATGGGATATAAAATAATGAATGAAACCTTTGGTCCATGAATATTTTAAACTCATCTGTTTTTTCACAAAATTATTCATTTTACCCATAAAACATAAGATCATAACATACCTAATGAAATATTAATATTATTAATATACTTATAATCAATTATAAATCAAAAAGGAAAATTTTGGAAGCCATATCATACTTACATTGTACCTTTCACAACTATATAATGGGTAACCTTTGTGGTTACGTTTGGAATACCCATCACAATATATTCCATAAATCTCATTAGAGAGAACTTATCATTTAACTCTATATCATTAACCAATGCATTGAAGAGATATCATGGGCTCAACCACCATTTTTATCACATAACCACCAGTATAAATAAATAATTCCCATGTACCATAACATAATAATAACACATAAACAATTATAATGGAAAAATAACAATTCCACATTGAAACTGCAAGATATAATTTCATGATATTGATATAATAAATCTATTCTCAATACCATTTTCAATAACAACATTCTTTAAAATGAAAAAGGGTGTTATTTTTCTTTTAAAACTAGTAAGACTTATAGAGGAAGCCATATACCAAATAGTTGTCATAGTGACAGAAATGTTGTTGTCACCATATATGTTAAAAAACATTACTTTTATATTTTAGTAAAAAAATTAATTTAAAAATACTTCTTTTTAAAATAATTGAATGAAATTAAAATGCAAAGGGTTTGATTTTACTCTTTATAAAAGAAGGTGGTGTTTATTATCAAAATATGCCTCAATGAAAGTATATTGAGATGAAGTCCCTTACCTTGAGTCTGAATTGTCTCAAATAATATTTTTATTTCTGAATAATAAACATAGGTTAATTTATAATTTGTCTCAAAAATTTTTATTTTTTATTATTCCTTTTATATTACTTATTATCATGTTATAAAAATTACATAATTATATAACATCATATCGGACTTTTTGTCAGTATTCGGTACTAAAGTTGAAAATGAACATGGTTTGATGTCAATAGTCCATGTGATTATGAGTCCATAATATTCCTAGTAATTTTCATAAAATTATTATAATTTTTGTACATAAATTTTACTTTTAAATAAAAATAAATTTATTTTTGGTAAAAATCAACAACATTATAATCATGGAGATGGTAGGTCATACATAAGCATGAGTAATATTTCCATTTTTCATTGATTGGTATGGAAATAATGTAATTATAATTTTAACTTTCTAGAATGATCAAAATATTATTAAAATCATTATAATAATTTAAATATACACACATATATATATTATACAAGTGATTTGGTGAATAAAAATGATTAACATCGATTCATGGAGTTGATAGTTCGCATGTACGCACGAACAACATTATCATTTTTATGTGCATGTAAAGGAAGAAAATAATTATTATATTATTATATTATAATGATAAATATTTCAGTAATATCATATAAAAAACTAATACCATCACTACAACCAGTCTTCAGAGATGGTAATAAAAAATGAAGTATATCAGTTCACGAGGCGATAGTCCACCATACACACAAACAAAATGCTCATTTCCCATTTAATGAAATTGGACATAGATTTAGGTGATAATTATGACATAATTAAATATATGTATATTGAGGATACTATACTAATTATTTAATAATGGATTAATGAGATCTTAAGGAAGTCAAAGTGAAATAAAATTGAAATACTTGAAGAAAACGATACATATTTTTCGGTTGATCCCCTTTGAAGAACACCTTAACACCTCTATAGAGGGTGGTATACCTAAATACAGCCCGAAGAATATGTGGAGGGATTTTAGAATGGTTTCTGAGTAAATATCGACCAAACTAAATGGTTTGTGAAGTGTGATTAATAGAGATGAGTGAGTGCCTTTTATAAGAGAGGGGCAACCCTTGGAAACTCATAAGATATTAAATTAAGATATATTAATTATTAAATCCAAATGATTCCAACATGAGTTATGTCAAATATAAGATTAGTATGGTACGAAATACTCATATCCAATATTTTTTAAACATATATTTATTTTATTTTACGCATTATATTTTCGGTTTACCCTTACTTAATGTATTTTATTTTTAATTATGGTAAAAATATTTTCAATATTAAGATGCTATAAAATTTCCTTATATGGGGTAAATTTTCAATAAATGTACAGTTTATCAACTTTTCAACATTATCATTTTCACTTTGTAATTTGAAAAGATTTTTATTATTAATAAATAATTTATTAAATTAATATATTTATAAAAAATCAATACTATCAATTATTAAACAATTCAATTCATTGAATGTAAATAAAATCCAAACATAGAGATAAATTCGAAAAAAAAAATTGAATAGACTTATAATATGTCACAGAAACCTATATAATTCATAGAGTATCCTTATTAATTATAATTATATTTATTTTTTTTCAATTTTCATATCTTTTATTTTCTATTTATTTTAATAAAATAATAATTTTTTCACTATCGTGTCATTATTTAGGTAATTATTTGATCTATAAAAAATCTAACTAAATTTACATGATTTATATAATATATTTATCTTTTTTTAGAATTTTGTTTCCAATTTATATCATATGTATCACTATAATAAAAATATTAAACTTATAATAAATAATAGGGTGACATGTTGTCACTTTCTTTTGATTTAATAATATTTGTATCAGTTTCAAAGAAAAAACGACATTAAATGAGTCAATTCCGATCCTTAGTTGTTAAGGATATACTACTATTCTCCCAATAAGATTTTTTTTCATATGTTAGGATAATTTTATTATCCTTATCATATTATTTATTTCCCTAATTTTCCTGATTTATGTTTAACCATGATAAATAAAAAATGTCAATGTCATTTTTAATAAAATAAAAAAAATAAAAAGAAATTTTTTACATATTTTTTACCCACTAATTCAAAATATAGATTCAATTTTTCAAAATTTAAAAATATAATTTTCCTTAATTAATTTAAAATTACATCACGTTTTCAAAACAATAAAATAGGTTTTTAAAATTAATTACCATCAAATGACTGACATGAGTTTATAACTAATTTCAATGTGAAATTACTTCCAATGAAAATAAATGAATTAAATGAAGATAAAATAATCTAATTATACTTTAAAAAATAAAAAATATAATTAGAAAATATAAATAAATGAGACAAAAAGTAATATTTTATATTAAAATGCAATATTTTTTGTTATTAATTAAAATATAAATTTTATCATAAAAATACCAAAGTGTAATCCAAAATAAATTTTGATGTCCTTCATTATAATAAAACTTTTTTTTCAAATAGAGCTTATTAATGTTTCGAAAACTATATTTAAAATGGATTCTCAATCAAAAGGCGATAAACTACCCTTTAAAAATATTAGAGTTGTTATGCTTGAAATTGTAATTATTCTTATTTTAAGCCCATATAATTTATTAGATGAAAGTAAAAGAATTTAAAAAATATGTGAAAACATAAAATAGTTAGATATATTCATTCCCTCTAATACAATGGCTAGGTGATAAATGCAATTTAAATTAATAATATTTATAGTGCATTATATTTTTTTGGTATACCTCATTCTTGTGTGCAACATAAGAGTTCAGAGAATCTCATTGTTGCGTGTCGAGTACACTATCAGAGATAGTGTACCCCTTAAACTACAATTAATATCTAATTCATAAATATTAATATATATTAAAAATAATAATTCTATAATTACTTGGTATGTTACATCCTTCCCCATTTTGGAAATTACATCCTCATAATTTTATTCATTTATCAAATAAGTGGGGATATTTTTCCCTCAAAACATTTTCAAAATTATAATGTTTCCACTTCAACCATTTGGTTTTCCCATAAAACCTTAACATGATGAATCACTGTATTCCACAACACATTCTCTCTATGGTCAATAATCTAGACTAGATGTTCCTCACAAGAAAGAGTCTCTTCCAACTGAACTACATCTGGACTCAAAACATGAGATGGGTCTGACATATACTTTCTGATCATTGAAACAAGAAAAAAAATTATGTACCGAGGATAAATTTGGTGTTAATTCCACTTGATGGAAAATTGATCCAAATTTCTCCAAGATTTCATATGGTGTAATAAATCATAGACTTTTCTTCCCTTTATTATGAAAAAGAATAACACGTTTCTATGGATAAACATTGAGAAAGACATGATCACCTACCTCAAAAGAATTATCCTTCCTCTAGTTATCCTCATAACTTTTCTATCTCCTCAGATCTTTCCCCGTGTATTTCTTAATCAACTGAACTTTTTCTTTCATCTATTCCACCAATTCGGGTCCTACTAACTTCCTTTAACCTACATCATCCCAAAATCTAGTGTTTGACACCACATTCCATATAATTTCTCAAATTTTTCCATCTGTATATTGGGTTGAAAACAGTTATTATAAAAAATACTCAAAAAGATATATTTTGATCTCAAATTCCCTTTTAATCCACTGAACAAGCACGAAGAATATCCTCCAAGATCTGAATTTTTTATTCTGACTTCCCATCTAATTGAGTAAGAAAAGTTGTACTGAAATTTAATTTATTACCCAAAAAATTTTGAAGGCCTTTTGAAAATTTATAATTGAAACTAAGATCACGATCAGATACAATGGAGAGAGGAACTCTATGTAACTAGAAAATCTTTTTTATATTTAACCATGAAATTTGTTCTAGATATAGTATATCTAGAATAGGAATACAATGAGAATATTTAGTCAATCTATCAATATTAACCCAAAACACATTGTTACCTCGATAAGACTATTTTAATACGACTAAAAAATCCCCACATATATTTTTCCATTTCCACTCTGGAACTATCAATGACTGAAGCATCCCCATTGGAAACATCTGCTCTAATTTAACCTACTGACAAGTCAAACACATCCTAGTAAAGTTAGAAATATCACTTTTCATTTCATCCCACTAGTAATACTCCTGAATATCTCCAAACATATTACTACGATGAGGATAAACTAAAAACTGATAACTATTATATTCACATAACAACCCTTTTTCAATTTTTAATCCCAAGGACCACATAATCTCTTCCCATGTCCCAAAACACACTCTTTATCAATATTAAATTCACAAAAATTTTCCATATGAACCAATTCAATATTTTTATGCAACTCAATGTCTTCATTATGTGCATACTTAATTATATCTGATAGAGATGATTGCATTGACACATGAAATAAAATAGAAGGATTTTATTCACCAACGACTTCCAATAATAATCTCATCAAATAAATAACAAAAGGATCACATTCCAATCATATAATGGTTAATATAACATTACTTTTTTGACTCAATGAATTGGACATTTTATTTTCTATTCCACGATGGTAATGAACGGTGTAATCTCAATCCATGATTACTTCCAATCATCTTCTATATCTTATGTTCAATTAATTTTTAGTGAATATATCCCTCAAAATTTTTTTGTCGGAATATATTACACATTTTACTCTATATAAAAGATGCCTCCAAATTTTTAAAGAAAATAACAACTGAAGATAATTCCAAATCATTTCTAGGGTTATTTAAATAGTTGTTTTTTAACTAATGTGAATCATTAGAAATTACCTGGTTATTATTCATGAGTACACAATCAATCCCTTTCAATAATGCATCATTGTAGATATCAAATTCACCATTTCAGGAAGGTAATTACAAAACTAGGTAATTCACTAATCTTTTTATGAATTCGTGAAAACAATCATCACATTATTTTGTTGAGATGAACACAACACCTTTTAAAATTATCTTAGTTAGTAAACTATATAATAATGAAAAAAATTCAAAAAACCGTTGTTAGCAGCCTGTTAAACCATGAAAACTGCGAATATAGGATATATGTTTGGATCTTGGGAATTCATAAAAAACATTTGGTTTAGCATGATCTATTGTTATTCTATATTTGGAAAAAATGTGAACAAGGAATTAAATTTTTCATAACCAAAACACACACTTTCTAAATTTCCCATATATTTTATTTTCTTTTAAGGTTTTTAAGACAACACTTAAATGAATTTCATGTTCTTATTTTCTTTTATAATATATCAAAATGTTATCAATAAGCACATCCACTATATTATCCAAGGGCTCCTAGAAAATTCTATTTATAAGATCAATGAATACATAAGGTGTATTAGTTAACCCAAAAAGAATAACTAAAAATTCATAATGGCCATATTTGTACAAAACATAGTTTTTGGAATGTCTTATTATTTTACATTCAATTAATGTTACCCCAAACTCAATCCAACCATTGAATAAAATTATGGTCCCTGGATCTAATCAAACAAATCATAAATATGAGTTAAATGATACTTTTTCATTACAGTGATGTTATTCAAGGATCTATAATCAATTAAAAGTCTCATTGAACCATATTTATTTTTAGCAAACTAGACAGAAGCACCCCTTGGTGATGTGCTTGGTCAAATAAAATCTTTATCTAATAATTCCTACAATTTAATCTTCTCATCTAAAAGTTCAATTTGAGCCATTAGATAAAGGGATTTTGAAATCGGATTAGCATCAAGAACTAATTAAATAGTAATTTCAGCTTCCTGATCTGGTCTGAAACCAGGAAAATCAATAAGAAAACGTTAAGGTACTCATTTACCTCTAGAACATCATTAATATAAATATATCGTTTTTTCAATGGCATGTGCAAGATAACATTCATTTCTATCTTTTAACAATTTATCAGCTTCCTAATTTGTTATCAATGGTTGGGATTCATTCTTGTTCATAGATTAAAATCCTCTCTAAAAATAAATATCTTTATATCAATAGTCAATATTTTCATGGTAAACATAAAGCCAATCCATATCTAGAATGATAAAAACTCTACTAGTGGAAAAATAAAAGATTTTTAGGTAAATTATTTCCATGGATAAGGACATTAATATTATTATAATTTCTTTTTTCCTCAACATTTATCTAGGTTTTTTTGCTATAATTTTTTATTTCATTTCATGAGTTGGAATTTCTTATTTACCAAAACATTTCACAGAAATGAAAGAATTTGTATACCCTGAATCAAACAAAACAATGACATAATATGAATAAACATACAATGTACCTGCTAAAATTTCATTTGACTGCCCAATTTCTACTGAAGTAGTTGTGAATTATTTCACGACACATTTTTTTATTGTATTATAGATGCTTCTAGTCTTTCAAATTCATCATCGAACACTCTTCTCCAGAATGATCCATATCATTAAATTTAAAAAAACACTAATTTTATATCATATTTTGTCTTACCACTACCTTGATATTTTTTAGTGTAGTTATGAGCCATATCTACAATTTTACCACTGTAGAGGCACTTACCGAAATTCAAAATGAATTCCCCAATGTGATTTTTATCTCAATTTTTACAAACTATGGGCTTGATTTTCTTACCCTCTTACTTTTTTGTAGATTTATTTATTTTATCTCACCACCTAGACCTCTTATTCTTCAATTTTTAAAAGAATAAATGATCATCAGAAAACTCCATTTCCACCTTCTCCACTCATTGAAAAAGTTTTTCATAACTTTTGAACTCATGGGAGGAAAATTACCTTCAATACATTATCTTTAATCCTGAGTAAAAAGAATTCATTTCACTATCAATATCTTAGATGAAATTTGGAGTTTACCTTGCCAATCGAGTGAATTTTTTGTATATGCATCCATTGAATCATCATCTTTCCTCAATTCCAATTATTGTTTTCCCATCCTATGTTGAACCACCTTAAGATAATATTTTTAAAGAAAAATACTTTTTTATTCATCCCACTAAAGGTCATTAATCTCCCCACTTTCCCTAAAATTATTAAAAATAGACCACAACTAATCAGTTTATCTTTAAAAATGGTAAACAACATGACTAACCTTTCGATTTTTTGAACACCCCATGACATCAAACATATTTTCTAGTGATTCAATACACCCTTCATCTAGTATGGGGGTAGATGATCTTATGAATGATGGGGGATGTTGCCTCATGAAATTCTCAACTACCGAAATGTTACCTTATGGTTTATATGTCTGATCTCAGGGATGGATACCACCACCATTGATATAATGATTCAACTTCACTATCACTATAAGAAACTATTCAGTTCTGATTCATACCATCTTGGTTTTATGATTTGGAAGGTTTTTTTATTCTAGATGTTGTCCTAGCATATCTTTCTTATTTCCTCTATGGAAAACCATTCTGAATAGAAATATCTTATATGAATCAATATGATAATATTCTAATGTTATATCATTTTAATTTGACCATAATGTAAAAATAATTTATGGATATTCTATTAATAATATCCTAACCCTTAAAGTTATTTAAACTGTCCTATGATACCAACTATAAGGCCCCAGCGTTAAACATTACATAATCGTAAGTTATGTCAATAATTCACATTTATGAAATTTTTTGGTTTTGATTATTAGTGAATTAGAAAATAAATACTACATAAAAATGAAAATATTAAAAAGTATATGCATCTACTCACTATCCATTTTTTTACAAACGAAAACTCTTTAAATTAAAACATGATTTCTTTTCCATGATAAAAATATCCTTGAATTCTTATTTTATATTACCCATCCTTATAACCTATGGAAAACATTTAAAAAACATTAGATAAACACAAAAGTCTCAATGAGGGATATAAAATAAAGAATGAAACCGTTGTTTAGTGAATATCTTAAACTCATGAAAATATTTTCGCAAAATCATGGTCTTCACCGATAAAACATAAAATCATAACATACCTCGTGAAATCATAAGATTCTTGAGAAAAATATTATCAATTATAAATCATAAAGGTAACTTTTGGAATCCATATCATACATACATTATAAGTTTGACAACTACATACAGAGTAACCATTAGGGTTACATTTAGAATACCCATCATAGTATATTCCATAAATATATTAGTATAAACCTTATCATTGTACTCTATCTCTTTACCCAATGTATTGGAGAGCTATCACAGGTTCAACTACTCTCAGTTTTTCATGGACCACCTGTATATATAAATCATTCCCAAGAATATTAACATAAACATAACACATAAAACAATAATAAAGGGACAATAACATTTCCACATTGTAATCGCAGGATATCATCTCAAGATATAGATTTAATTAATCCATTGTCAAAACCATTTTCTATAAAAAAATACTTGAAAATGGAAAATTATATATATTTTTCTTTTAGAAAAATTACATCTTGTAGGGGAATCTAAATACCAAACAATGGTCACGATAGTGGAAATGTTGTTATCATCACATACGTTAAAAATTATTTCATTTTTCATTTAGTAAAATGATTTATATAAATAGGATCATTCTTAAAACCATTGAAAGAAATTAAAATTAAAATTGGCTGATTATACACCATATAAAAAAAGGTGGTGTGTATTATCAAAATATACCTCAATGAAAGAATATTGATAAGAAGTCCCTTACCTAGAGACCAACTTGTCTCGTAAAATATTTATATTCCTAAATAATAAATGTAGGTTAATTTATTTTTTAGAACCTTTTTAAATAATATTATTCCTTTTATATAAATTATTATTATGTTATAAAAATTATATAATTATTTATGTTCATATCAGATGTTTTGTCGATATTTTGTACTTGAGTCGAAAACAAACATGGTATGATATAAGTAGTCCATGTTGTCATAATCCCATCATCTCTAGAATAATATTCATTATATTATTATAATTTCTTACATTATTTATACTTTTAATTTATTCCATTACGTTTTTTTTGAAAACTGAACAATGTTATAATCATGGAGATGGTATGCCATACGTACGCTTGAGTAATGTTTCCATTTTCCATTGATCATTATGAAAATAAGGTAATTATAATTTTAACTTTAAATCATTATTATAATATTATTAATATTATAATAATAATTTAAATATACTTATATTTATCATACAATTGATGTGGTTAATAAAAATGACTCACATCCCATCATGGAGGTGATAGTTCACAGATGCAGACAAACAATGTTATCATTTTATGTACTTGGAAAGTAAGAACATAATTAACATGTTATTATTTTATAATGATAAGTGTTTCATTTAAATAATATAAAAACATTGATTCTATCATTATGACCACTATTGGTAGACGATATTGAAAAACAAACTATATTAGTTCAAGAGGTGGTAGTCCACCATACACACGAATGATATTTTCATTTCCCATTTTTTTTAAATTGGGGATAGATTTAGGTGATTATATTAATATAATAACATCTTAGTATATTGAGTATATTGGATCTATCAGTTCATATTGTTTGGAGAATATTATAAAGATGTGTAAGTAGAAATAAAATAGAAATTCATAAAGAAAATGATACCTCTTCTTCAGTTTATCACCTTTGAAGAACATTGTAACACCTCAATATAGGCTGTTCTACCTAAAATAATTACTCAATAATGTGGGGAGGTCTTTTATGAAGATTTTTGGGTAGATATTGGATGAAAATATTTGTTCTTGAAGTGTGAGTAGTAAAGAATATTGGGTACCTTTTTATAGGATAGGAGAGGAGAACCCTTAGAAACTCTTAAAATATTAAATTTAGATAAATTATATTTTAATTAAAAATTACTCAAACTAGAGTTATGTATAAGATAATATCATTATGGTTCAAAATATTATCATCCAATTATTTTTATACATTTATTGATTTTATTTTAAACATTATCTTTTCATTTTACCCACAATTAATATATAATAATTTTAATTGTTGTAACAACATTTTCAATATTAAGGGGAAATAAATTTTTCTTATATGGGATCATTCTCTAAGAAATTTATGCTTTATGAAATTTTAGAAAATATAATATTCAATTTATAATTATTAAATATCTTGATGCTTTTTATATAATTTAAAAAAAATATAAAATATCAATAGGGTCAATTTTGACACTATTCATTTCATTGGATTTAAATAAAATCCAAACTAATAGATAACATAGAAATAAACATTTAATGTAATTATAATATGTCATATTAACCTATGAAAATAACGAACTACACAAATTATTTTTAATTTTTTTTATTTTAATAATTTTCATATCATTTATTTGATATTTATATTAATAAAATAATTATTGTACCACTATTGTGTTAGTTTTTATTGTAATTATTTGATCTATAAAATTATAAATAAAATACCAAGATTTATATATTTTCATTATATTTTTTTATAATATTTATTATTTATATTATTTCATATTTTTCACTATATTATAATTATTATAATTACAAGAAATAAGAGGGTGACCCATTATCACTTTCTTTTTTTTAATAATATTTATGAAACTTTAATTGAAATTAATACATTAAATGAGCCAATTAATATCCTTATATGTTAAGGGTCCAATTATATTCATCCAATAGAATGTTTTCTGGTGTTATGGTCATTTATTATCCTTATCATATTATTTGTTACCCTAATTTACATGATTCACAATTAATTGTGGTGAATAAAAATTATCGAAGTTACTATTTATAAAATCCTGAATAATAAAAGAATCATATTTACACAATATGGACCCACTAATTAATAAAATGGAATTAATTTTTCAAAATTTAAAACACATAAGTTGTAGTAATTAATTTAAAACCAATCCTTATTTCCAAAACGAGGTAATGGGTTTTAAAAAATAAAACCCATCAAAAGATTGGCATGTATTTATATCTAATTTCAATGTGAAATTACTTCCAATGAACGAAATTAAATTAATTGATAAAAATTAATATAATAATAATTTTAAACCAATTAAAAAGATGATATAACAATATAAATAAATTAGAAGGAAATTCATTTTTGAATTAAAATGCAGTCTTTTCACAATTCATTAAAATATAGATTTTAATTGAAAAATACCAAAACATTATCCAAACTAAATTATTATGTCTTTATTACCTATAAGAATATTATTTTTTTCAAATATAACTTATTAATATGTCAAAAAAATTAAATGGGTTCTCTATCAAAAGGTGGTAAAACTACATTTTAAAAATATTAGAGCTTTTATGCCAATATTGGATTTATTCTAATTTTAATCCCATGAAATTTAAAAGAATAAAGTGTAAAAATGAATAATATATGTAAACATAAGATAATTATTTCACTTCATTCCCACCAATACAATAACAAGGTGATAACAACCATTTTAAATAATAATATAAATAATGTATTATAATTTTTTTGGTATAACTCTATCTTGTCAGAAACGTAATATTTTTGAGAAACTCATTATTATTTTTCGAGTACACTATTAGAGATTGTGTTCCCACTAAGTTAAAATTAATATCTAATTCATAAATATTAATAAATATGAAAATTTATTATTTTATATTTAACTGGTATGTTACAATGTTGAACATATAAATATTGTTTTTGTTATGTGATTGGTGAGAAATATATCTTTCTTCAATGCATTGGTTAATATTTATATCTCATGATATAGACATGGTTGGAATATGGAATTAACCTGGTACAGTAAGGGACTCTTCAATTATGACAGTTTGGGGAGTGAACCCATTCTACTATAGGGAAAAGGCTTCCACTGGGGATGGTGGTGTGTTTATTCCAATAGGTTTATCCCCCATGAAGTTCCCTAATAAATTTTGGATATGAGCCTTAACTACTAGGGAATGATTTTATAGGCTTAGGTTTAAGATAAAATATTATGGTTTATACCCATGGTATTCTCTCCTGGCTCATGCTCTTTGATTCCATTATGATTCATGTCTTATAAACTACAAATCTTTATTCCATGACTCATGATTATGATCATTGATATAAAATGTGTGGTATTAAAATTTTATTCTCATGTTCTCATACCCATATATACAAGTTATGCTTAAAGATCTCATTTATTTCCCCTTAGAAAGCATCTGAGCGCACCCTTTATTGTGTTTCCTTTCCTTGGGTTTTTAAAAAAGGTTTTCAGTATGAGTACTTAGGGTGAAGATATTTATAGTAGATATTGAATATCATTCACCATTTTTAGGGATTATGGTTCAATGTTTCCAAAGGCACTAAATTATTAAGGTTTTTATTAATTTCATTTTATGATGTTTTGAATATTCATCTTAAAAGATATAATATATATGTTTTTTATTCATTGGTAACTATAGTTAGTATCATAAGAAAGGTGTATTTATACTAAATAGGGTGAGAAAACTTTAGTGAGGTCCTTAGAAATATTTATAAGGATATATATTGGGACGTATCTAAGGAAAAGAATAATTATGGATCAATGCTTAAGAAAATGTCGTGAATTTTGGTAAAGGATAGAGGAGGTGGTTTCCTAGAAATTCATCTGTGTCTAGATTGTATAAGTAGATTTGGCATTGTAATAGATGTACATATGGATAAAAACCCCAAAAACACTTTTTGTAGATTGAATTGATGGGTAAATGGTACACGACAAAATCCATTATTGTATAAAAGGATTAAAACTACTAGGTTATATGCATTGGAAATTCACAAACTCTTTATGAACAATTATAAATTATTTATACAGATGGTGACTATGAATTAAATAGGATAAACCCAATGTGTGTATCATTAAATAGAAGGAGTCTTGATTCAATAAAACCTAAATTATTTTCTATACTATATGATAATCTATTAAGATTAGTTTTTCTCACACCATGATTTCTAGTATTAGTCAATGGTGGGAACCTAATGGAACTAGTTTAACATTGAAGTTGATGGAATTTTTTTTGTGCATTCTAATCGGAGATGTCATCTATGAAGGATTTTTTTATTATGCCTTATATTTTTCCATGGAACATTATTAAAAATGTGTACCTTATCCAACTCTTAGGATCACCAAAGAAGAGAATGAAATAATTTACTGAGTGTTCTATTAGAAAAGTCTATGGATGAAATTGTATGCTATTTCTTATGTTTTAATAATGTGGGAAGATAACCCAAAGTGGATGTATTAGAGGAACATGAAGATGTTTTGACTATGGAATATATGGAAAAAAATAATTTCACTACTATGAAAAAAGTAAAACTTTGTTTAAGGTAATGGATTAGAAAAATGGCCTTCTTAAGGTGTGATAGACTATTGAGGGTTTTAAAAATGGAAAATATGGGAATTATTCAAAATAATTTCATATGAAGAAATCTTTTGACTAAAAGCATCAAAGTTGTACGAATAATTTTTATGTTGTTGATGATGAAGAGACCTCAAATGACATAGGAAGTGAAATAATTGTTATGGAATTAGACAATAAAGCATGTTTAATAGTGTATGAATAAAGTGGAATGATTGGTATGTTTATTTATTATATTTCAATACTTATTAATTATGTAAGAATGAATACATTAAATTGTGATGATGTGTTGGAAATGTGATTCAATGGGAAGATAATGTTTCATTAAAACTAGATTTTTATGGAAAATAAAACACATAACATACTTCTGATGTTGAGATAATGATATCGGGATAATGTGGTTTTTGAGATGAATTAATTAAATTGGATGGTACTGATTACCCTAGAACTGAATAATGATTTTCTAAAAAAGTGTGTCATATATCATTTAAGTACATTACAACATTTTTTTATCTCAGGAATATATACAATAATATTTTTTATGATTTATGATGATGTATGTATGTTTTTAACAATGTTTTATGAATATTAAAGTTATTGATCTATATAAATTGAATACAAGATGAATATATTCACTTGTTTGGTATGTGTAAATCAAGAGAAACTATATGATTTATGGGGGATCATGGTGTAGCTGATTTTTTGATATTTAGTGACCTTATTTAACAAAAATGATTTTCATATTTTGTGGGGGTTATAAGGATAAAAAAGTAAGGAATGGTTTTAGTTGAATGTTGGATGAGGTTTTGGAGATTATAATATTTTTTTATCATGAGAAACTTTATGAATATTGGATAACTTATGATAACCATACTGGTTTTGGAAAATAATTAGATATAGGTGGATAGACTAGTAACTCTTTCATGGATATTACAAACCATTAAAAGTGAATTTTAGTTCTTTTGTAATACAAAATTCATTTTGGAATATTTAATGAAGCACAACCAATGGATTAAATTATGCTTGTAAAATAGATAGATAACAAGTATGTATTTTCCTTATATTTTTAGATAGTGATAGAATTCCTAGTCATTTGAAAAAGGGTCAAAAAATACATAACAATATCATATTAGATAAATCAAATAATATTTTAAATCATCATAGATTTATGGTTTTGATACCACTAACATTACTTTGATGATTCACTTTCTTTTGATCAATGACCTCAATCACTCTCTAAAATTATTTACCATTTTTTTCTATGTGGAAACCTAGATATGAGTTATTATAGGTAAATGTTATGTTTCCCACATTACCTTTTTAAGGAAGTTTTGTAATTAATTTTTCTGATGAAGGTTTTTATTAAAAAAATTTCAAATATTAATACTTTGAGGATGAAGACAAATTTTGAGGGTGAAATGCATTTTAAGGGCGCTAAAATTTGACACCCTCAAGTTTTGTTAAATATTTTTTTCAAATGAATTTATTCTTTTCAATATTTTATGTTAACATAAGTATATATTACATTACACACAACATGAATTTTTTATTTTTTTTACATTAAATGTTGATATAGGATTACATTACATGTAACGCCAAGTTTAGCTTAAGTTACACACAACACTGATTTTAAATGAAACATAAAATTTCATTAAAATATTATTATAGTTATTACCAAAAATTTGGAATAGAAGGTATCAATAAGATTTATTAAATGATGAGAATATTTTTTACACATGTTTTTAAAATTAATTCACTGGTCATTAAAAATTATAAATGAAAATAAAATCCAATTGAATATAAAGAAATTGTTTTATATAAAAACAATTTTTATGCGTCCAAAAGAATTTTATCTTAATAAATTAAAAAATTACTATTATTGAATTATAATAATTAAATTAATATTTAATATATTAAATAAAATTTTGATACATTCATCCTATATATTTGATAGGAATAAGATAAGAACAAATCTAATTTCACACATAAAATGCTATATTTTTCTAAAGGCAGTTTTGTATCCTTTTAACAGAAAACATGTTTTAAAAATAAATTTTGATTAAATTATATATTTTATTGGAAAAAATAAACTTCATTATTTAAATTTTAATTTCAAAATTTCCATTAGAGAAATTATTCATATTTTCGGATAAGTTTTATTTTTTGATGAATTGTGAAAAATAATTAATTTAATTCTAAACATTCTTTTCATCTAAAAGGTTTACAATATTAAATTATATTTTAACTATATTTTAAAGTAAAATAAGTTAAATTATATATCTATTAGTAATATTTATGCATTTTTAATCATTTTTATACCGAGTTTTGATATAAAAACATTTTAAACATTTGGACATTTTCACTTTAAAATCCCGCTTTCTCATCACGCCTATCAGATTAATTTCAAATTAAATTCTAACAATTATATGGTTAAAATTTGGAAACATTGATTAAATATTTGTAATAATAATAATTTATATTATCTAATATGATCAACATATTTTTTTGGAAATAATAATTATATAAAATGGGAAAAATTAATTACAACGATTTGGGTAAAAACGAGTTTACATAGTTGTTAAACTAGAATAATAATATTGAAAATGAAATAGAATATTATCAAAAATTTATATAATGAGTTTATTTATAATTTATCTATCATATTATCTATACTATTTCAATTAATTTTTTCTTTCTTATGAATATGACCCATACTATAAGTTATGTAAAGAAAAAGAAAAAAAGATACATGTTTTCCTTTTAAAATATATAATGCTTTGATATAGGTAAAAAATTTGGATTGGTTATAAATATTATTTTGAAAGTTAAATGAGTTATTTGTATCCTAATAATTTTTATTTAATTTTTATATATTAATTAGTTTCTTAAAATACCAAATAAATTCCAACATATTAATTTTTAGTTAGAAATTAGCTAAAATAAATGATACTGAAATTATTAAAAGCAAAGTAAATTGAATGTATTATGAAATTAAATTAAATTTTAGAAGAATATATCAAGGTAAAAACAATTAATTAATACATTCAAATTTTGTCATTTTCTTGATATTTTTAATTTGAAACTAAAAAAAATAATGGCAATATTGAAATTAATGTTATTTAACAATAAATGATATTTAATTAAATTATTCAAAATTAAAATGAACATATAATCTACCGTATGATTTTTAAATGTTAATTAATATATAATTTAGTCTATTAATGGACCAGTTTACCTTTTATAATAAACATATTCACCCCTAAATAGTAAAAATGTTGTTAGCCTAGTTGTGGTTAAAGCAATGTTTTTTTACATTACATGCACTTCTGTTAAGATTAATATTCAACACATATGTTATTTTTATTTAGTAAATTTTATTTCATATAAATAGTAATTATATACAAATGATCTAGTAATTATCCCTTTAATTAATTCGAAAATTATAAATTACCAAGTATAGAAAAGTTATTCTCATTGAGAAAAACAAAATGGTAAAAAAAGGTAAATTTAGAATTCAAGAAATGAAATATTTAGGACATGTGAATAAATTTGTGGTATAGGTGTTTATATACCATATAATCCCAAAAAACCATTAATTATCATTTTTGAGCCACATTAGGTAATTTATACCTCTCAATAGTTAATAATTTTGATTATTCACAAGAATATCACTCCTCTGCAACTAGAAAAGGGCACTCACTCTCCCCACTTATTCAAATCTCCCAATCCATTTGGATCTATCCAAATATTACCAAATAAACACTAAACATGCATAAACTAATCTTAATTTCCTTATTTTGGATGAAATTCCAACCGATAAATGCCTTCGTGAAAGCCTATTGTGGATACTCGAAGTAGAGGTAACATTCATCATTGAATGTTTTGGTTTTTTTCCCTTAAACCCCTTAAATTATTTTTATATAGCTATTATATATTAGAATCAGTATCTTTATAATAATTAAAATTTTATGTTATGGTTACATCATAAAACCAAAAAAAACTTCTTTCCAATGGGTTAGGAAATCATCATTCGTGTGTACGACTGAATACCGCCTAGTGAATCGATGTTGTTTGTTTTTCTATTTACACCATTACAGGTTCAAAATAATGATCGAAATAATATTTATATATGATATTTATGATTTCCTATTTTATTTATCTTATTTAAATTTTATATCAGATATACCCTCAAGCTTTCCATTTTGATGGAATACGATAACATCACTCATGTGTATGGAAAACTACCGCCTCACGAAGCGATGCGATTTGTTCCCGCTTTTTCTGGATTGTATTAAATATGTTTTTAATTAAAATATGTGATATATATTACATAATAATGATACTATAATGATAATATATACATATCATTTACTTTTCTTTCTTTCAATATGACAAGAAAATCTAAATAGTGTTCCTGTGTACATATAACTTAACATCTCCATGAACGGTATATTCAATTTCTTATCACCAAATTTTATTGATTACTATAAATAAATAAATAATGAATATATATGATATTAATTTATATTTTTACAATATATAAATTATGAAACCATGATATAATACAAAGGATTAAAAATGACGATATAAAATATATACAAAAAAGCGATTATTATCTGAGACATATCCTTAACAAGAAATTGTTAATAAAAAGAAAATAAAAATTCATAATAAAATAGTATATGTTATGATATATATGAATATGATTCTCTAATATATTTTTAATAAACTTATATTTTTTATATATGAGGTTTAATGAGTACGACAGAAGTCAAGACTTAAGGTAATGGATTCTCATCTCACTTTTATTTTTAGTGAGTCTCATTCAGTGTTCACCATGTATTTTTTTGATGTGGTGTATATTATACCCATGAAAGTATTTTATAATTATTATAATTAAATTTATGTTTATTTATATATCCAATTTATAATCCCCTATTCATGGAGTTATAGTTTCAGAAGTTATCAAAGAGGTAATGGTTTTTTCTCAATTTCCCTTCTTTGAGAAATATGTTATGTTATGCACCTATATTATTTAAGGAAGTGTATATACAAAAAAATTGATATATAATATCATGAATTTATTTATCCTAATTTTATTATAAGTTCCATTTCAGGTTATTACTTCATCTAGCTTATTATTTAATATTACTGTTGTGGTAAATATTTTATGTTACAAAATCATCATTTATCAGGGTTATTTATGATTAATTCTTCAATATTGAAATATCATGATCTATCTCTAAAATATTCTCATTAATATTGTTATCTTATGTCCATTAATGATATATTCATGTTATTTTACAATTTTTCTCTCTTTTCTACTTAAAATAATTAATAAAATGTTTTTATGAAAACATGAATTTATTTATCTCTTCAGTTGCGTATATTTTTTCTTCTAAAACAATTTTGTATAAAAAATGTTTTATTATTCTAAAATAATTATAAAAAAGAATATTTAACCATTTTTTACTTTTTAAAAAAAAAATGGATGTATTCTTCGTTTCATTTTCCAAAAAATTCTATTTTGGATTTTATCAAAATTTTAATGAAAAAAATATTTGTTTTTTAACATATATGACATGGAAATTATTTACCACTTTATTGAACACTAAATGATTTAAATACTCCATTATAAATTTTCAAATATTATTTCAATGAAATTGTTTCCTTAATATTTGATAAATTTGTAGATTTAAAAAAAATATTAAAAAATCAATATTTTTTATAAAAACCATTTCTTTTAAAAATGTGTTCAAATGGTTATGAAATAATACTTTATATTTTTACAAAAAATAATTCAAATACAATTTTTTTCAAAATTATTTGAAATGTTTTTTTCAAAGAGGAAAGGAGAGTATCCCAGTTAAATTTTTTAAATGGTCACTCAAAATTTTTCACAATATAAGATGACATCCTTTGATATAGTTACTAATTTAATTGGGATATGATCCAAGGAAACCATTATTATTATTTCATTAAATAGTTTATGTTTTAGATGAAAATTCATTTTTGAAACTCATCTATCTTCCATGGGCTATATCATGACAAAATTATTGTGAAACGTGATTCATTTATTGGTTAATGATATGATGATATGATTACGAAACCTATCTTTTTTTAGAGGTTATGATATGATGAAATGTTTATAATACCCATTTAATCTCTTTGGTTATGATATGATGTATGTTTATGTTATTTTGGAACACATAAATTTAATTTTCATTAATAGATTTTTGGGACTTATATCTCTCCCCCATGCAAGTGTAAATATTTATATCTCATGAAATATATACAGATAGAATAAGGAGTTAACTCAGAAGAGTTAAGGGATTTTTTCCTTATTAAAATTTTAGGGGTAAACACATTATAATATAAGAAATGGGTTTTTAATAGGGATATTGGTGTGTCCCTCCACATAGGTGAGTCCCTTATCAAGTGTCCTAATAGGTTTTGTAAATGAGAATGGATTTTTAGGGAATGATTTTTATGCTTCTTTGTAATCCAAAAATCTATGGTTTATACCAACATTATATTATCATGGATCATATTATTTTATTCCATTTTGATTCCTAATTTATAAACTTCCAATATTTATTCCATTACACGTTATTATGATATTTTATATTCAGGTTATGTTTTTATAATTTTATGCTCATCTTCTCATACTCTTATGTTCATGTTATCCCTATGTATCTTTTTTATTCAACCTTACAAACAATTTGAGCTCAAAATATCTTATGTTTCTATTTCCCAGGTCATGAATAATGGATTTAAGTTAGAGTACTTAATGGTAAGATCATTATTGGAAGCATTGAATATATTTCACCAAGTAAGATGATTAATTTTCCTTTTTTCTAGTGCACTAAACTATAATGGCTCGTAGGTGTTTATTATTGTAATGTTTAGAATATTAATTTAAAAATATGTATATCCATTTATGTTGAGCCATGGTTTCTATATCCTTCATCATGTGACTGAGATTGGAGAGAGAGGGGGGGAAAGTGAATGTGGTAGAGCAGAATAGAGGTACCACTATGAATCTTGGGAGGATCTGGATTATCGTATAGCAGTTGTGAGTAATGAAAATAGGAGAAGCTTCTAGAAATTCTACAAAAAGGTTATCCATTTTTAATTCATGTCCTAAATACCCATATATTTACTTATTTCATGTTTTATTCCCCTATTATACCTGCTTAGGACACCTAGTGGGTATATATTCTCATTCTGAGAAGAAAATGGTGGGTTTCGAGTGATATCATGGGTTTTCCATTTGGAAATCCTAATCACACCATATGTAGTTGCGGAACACGTGATTTGTATTCTTTCCATTAGGGGAATATGATATTTTTATAAGATCACACCATATATGGGGTATACATGTCATGTACTAGGACTCAACCATATAGGCATGTACACTACTAGCCAACCCACGTGGGGGAACATGGTTGTGTAGAGTACACGACTAGATCCTTTTTAGGTTGCACACTATGTAAAAGTACACTTCCATGCTCTATACATGGCCATACTATGTTAGAAACAAGGGAAGCTGCCCCGTTTAGGGTATATTCTATGCATAATATTAACACATTGTGTATTATGGATTCAATATTCCATGTCTTGCTGAAGTATATACCCATGTGGGGATTTTGGGTTACACACTATGTACTAGGTATACACGTCGTGTTCGCCCCTTGATACCATTTTTTGGGGTTTTCAAGTCTTTATTCCCATGAGTTTTAATTGGACACCTAATTAGTCTATTCGGGTAATTCTTTCTCATATTTCATGATGGTATTACCCTTAAGGTGAATTAAGGACTTGGGAGAGGAGTTCTATTTTTTTGAAATAGGGAGGTTCTTCCTCCAGTAATCGAATTCAGATATCTCTTAAGAGATAAATTCTTGATCTAAGGTTTTCTATGATAAATATCTATAGACTAGTGTTCAGGTATGTTCCCTTTTAGTCCAAGAATCCAACATCTATTTTGGCTAATAGGATACCATGTAGGATGCCTCTATCTTATTACTATTATCAGGGGTCCCCTATTGGATGCCTTCACTTACATGTTGACCTAGAGAATCCATTGTAGGATCCCCCTACCAATTCACACATCATGAGGTTCCCAAGTATGATTCCTTATCCTATGTAATTTTTTTGAGGATCTTGTGTGGGATGCCTATGTTTTATTATAATCAAGGATCGCATATAGGATTTTTCCATTCACTTCTACTACATAAGATCATATGTAGAAGTCGTTTTATTATCTATAGACCTCAAGGATCCCGATTACGATACCTCTAATATGTTTGGACTTAAGGGACCCAGTGGGTTACCTATGTTATACCATTCATGATCTAGTATGTTGGGTTTGGGTATAAATTTTAGTAGGTTTCACCTAAGAACCTACATCGAGCATGTAATCCCATGAGGCTATGGTAGTAGTGGTTGGTTTTGTTATTTTTACACCCTCAATATATTTTTATTTTTTCACCTATTTACAATTTATGGAAAAAAAATACCATAGTTTCTTCCTACATTGTAGAATATGTCCCTGATGTGATGTGAGATATTATTTTATTGGGATATATATATTCCATTCCTAGGGTCTGTGTCATGTTCCTATCTGTTTCTCAGGGTGTCTAGATGTAATTCATGGGAAATAGCTGTTGATCCATATCTTTTAACTATATTTTGATCATGATTCCCAATCATGCTTCTTGTGATACAGAATGTTAATCCTTTTTACTGAGTATTTCTAGGTAGACTCCCCAGAATCTTACTTCAAAACCGTATTCTACTTGGATTCCTTGATGTTTTTCTTTATGTTCCAGCTTAGGATCTTGCATTATTGAATTTTACTATTACTATTTTCCAATTTTTCACTTCTATTATTCCATATTAAGGCATAAAAAGTTAGTTTTTTAAGAGTTTTATCTAAACCCCTCTTAAATCTTTTGAAATAGGGCCTAGGTATGCATCTCTAGGTGGAGGATTCGGGTGATAATGGGGGATAGATCCTTGGACGTACTGGCTGAAAAATCTCAGTCAACGGTCTATCAAGGGAAAAAGAAGTGGCCATTAGGGATTTTCTAAGAGCATAGGTTGAGCCTTATGGATTTTCATTATAGGAGGCATATACGGCAGTTGCATCTCAGACAAAAAAACACATGGTGAGCTTGGTGTATTGGGTCCATTGGATCCAAACATTCTCACAACAGAACCCTCTTCCCATATGAAGACTATGAGTAAGGGAAATAAGAAGGGCCTTGAAATAGGAAAGGAGGAGGTGTCGGTTAGGCAAAGACCCTCCAAAGAAGGATTAGTGGTTGAGTTATTCCACCGCCTTGAAGGTCTCGATGTTTAAGGACCAACATTTGATCAAGAGGTAGAGGATTCAGGTTATTAAAGCTATAGACAATAATCTGTGGACAGCTTGGAAAAAATTCAAGGGAAATGTCTTCATAGCCCAAGAAGAAAGAAAGGTGAAAAAGGAAATATAGACTTAGGGAAATGTATTGTGGTCAAGGGGGAAACCAAAGGGACTCAAGTATTATTCACACTTTCCTAAACCTATAGAAACTAGGTCAGGAAATAATGTTGGAAACAAGGATGAAAATACCTCTTAGAATTGGGAAGTTGGAGAATATAGAGGGTTAACTAGAACAGTTAAGAAAGGGGAAGGGGAGTTCTTGAAGATCCTCCTCCATTCCAAATAAAAAAAATTTGAAAAAGTGGTCGGGGAAAATTATTCAAAAGAGGAGATCAAAAGAATATATGAATAAAGGTTGTGGGTTGACACTAAGGAGGATCAAGAGGCATGGTTAGACAAACAAAACCATATACTATCTCGTGGCTTCAACCAAGTTATAATAAACTCATAGGAATTCATACAAACAATAGATAGAATGGCTAATCACCTTGAAGAGATCATCATCATGGATCTAGAATCCCGGGTTATTACTTTGAATTAGAAATTATATAGATTGTCTTATTGTAATAATCTTAGTATTGTGTTTAATAAATTTGTAAGCTCTTTATGCACGTAGCATTACCCTTATTTTGTGAACTTTGGTTTCCCACTTTTTCCTTAAAGTACATTAATAAAAAATTATATTTTAAGTATATCGGTTAACTCTAGGAATAGATAGTTCATTAGAATAATAGAGGATGCCAAATGTAATTAGGAAGGAGCATTTCCCTCAAATAGCGGGATGATTAAGATCAACTCGATTATAGACATGATATATTGATCCGATGCCAAAGATACTCCCTAGGATCGGTGAACACATCTTTATAGATACTCACCAGACTCATCTGAGAGTGAGTTTTTGAGTTTTTTTTGAATGATTTCATCATGATATAACCAATCAGGATAGTATTCCTGAATTTCACCAAAGGTTCAGACCCGTTAGTATTATCTACATTGAAATGACACAATTTCCTATGGACCAGGACCTAGTAATCATACATCATACTGTATTCCATGTTTATTGAGTAGTATGAATTCTAGGTCACTACAACATTTATAAGATTTTCTATCAGTATATGGTATCCTTGATTGTAGTGATTAGAGGCAATTATGAGTGAACCTAGATTTGGGGCATATATCCCCCTATGGTAAAATATCTTACTTAGAGTCATTTTCATCAATGTCCAGAAAATGTATTATTCATTGTAATTATGGACTAAGATATCAACATAATTATACATGAATTTAGTGGTATGACATCCAACTCATTTCCCTTTTCACAGGATGTCCATATGATCAGGGTTATGGACCCAAGGATCAGCTGTAGATGATTTTTCTTAATTATCTCCTTAATCACATATGTATATATATGGAAACATAAATATATATGAATACAAATATATATATATGAGGTAAATTTTATCAGATATATTTTCATCTTATATTGAAATAGGTATAGTTGATTGGGATTACGGAGCCAGGGATCAAATATGTTTATTTTTTATTTTATTATTATATATATTACTCTAGTTTTCCCACACTAACCCTGAGAATCCTTTTATTTTATTATTTTCTTTAACTTTATCCTTCGGTAGAGGTTCTGGTAGATTTTGGGTTTAATTTTTATTGTTTTGGAAGTTTCAGGTGGTATTCTGACCTATGCATTGGTTGGGAAACCATGCAACCCAACCCAGGTAACTGTGCAATAGTAATATGATTTGGGACAGAATTACAACACGATTTGTTCAAGTTAGGTCACACCGTGTGGTTTGGTCATGTAGTTGATTCCCTCTTTAGGAGTAGATACTCTATGGTTGATTCATGATATGGTAAACTATGCATCCAAACCATCATGTTAAAAAAACTTAAAATCATAGAATTCCAAGTCCCAGCAATTTTTAATCGCTTTTAGGTTTTCCTCCTCCTTGGTAGCTTTTGTCACATGAAGGTATCCCCCTAGACCTATCCCTTTATTTATCCTCCCTCCTTTGACGCTCCTTTAAGCTTACAAGGATTGATTATTTGGATTTAAAGTTGATTTCCATTTCCTATCTCTCTTATCTCTTGGAAATTAGTTCCTTCTTAGTGGGTTTCTTCTTCCACTTTGTCACTAATAACAATTACTTTTTCGGTATGAGAAGACTGAGCACCTTTCTTTACTTGAGAAGGAATTCTATGTAGAGTTCAAAGAGATTCAGTTGGTGCTTGATCTGCATGAGGAACCTATTTAATACCTTTACTTAGCTTTTGAAAAGATTCTTCTCTACTATTTTTTGAACTATGAAGAAATTACAAAAAAAATCATCTTCCTCTTCTTCAACTTCATGTAATTCTTTCAAAATTTGTTTCCCTTTATCTTTCCCTGGAAGACTCTGTAAGATAGGTTCTTGATGCACTTCTTCTATTAGTTGAGCACTATCCTCTTCAAACATTTTCATGATTTTAGAAACATCAATGTCGTGAGCTTTCCTTTTCAAAAGAGTCTTATTTTACTTCTATGTCTTAAGAGTATCCTATAACCTTATCCTCTCAGCTAAAGCTTCACCTGGGTCATGACTGAACTTAGGATCACCTTTTATTCTTTGTTATATGTGTTTCCTTCACTTGGCCGCATCCACCTTATTGTATATTGTTTTCTTCTTTGGATTAGTACAAGTTTGTGGATCTGATTTTTGAGGGGAAATATTTGGTAAATATTTAACTGGCAGAGGTGCCGATTAATTTGGTACTGATTGATTTTGTGTCGATTCAGGTTCTACATCTTTAACATAAATCTTTGAATTCTGATCAAAACATACATAAAACATTTTCAACGTATTATTACTTATCCAAGAAAGCTTCAGTTCATTCAATTTCCCTTTCAGAGGGATATTACAGAACTTTAAACTCTCAAGAATGAACTTTGTAAGAATATTGGGATACATAATCATATGAGACTTGATCGCTCCTAATTTAACATTCGTGATTGTTTCAAAAATTTATCCCATGAGATTTACTTTTCTCATGTTTACAAAATAGTATATCATGAAGAAATCAGAAACATTAAGAGTTTATCTATCCCCTTTCCTTGGGATAAGAAAACCTTGCATCCAAAGCACCATGAATCTTTTATCTGGAGATAAACGAGCTACTTTTATGTTCTCTTAATTGATGAGAAATAACGATTTTTCAGTACTTTCTTTATTAAACATACCAACATCCTCTAGTAGTTTATGAGATGGACAAAAAGAATCACCTTCTATTGAGATATTGAGAAAGTTGGTTGATTTATTCACAAACATTGATATTTTTCTATCATACACAGAAACGTTGATCACCATATGTTTTTCAAAAGACACCGTTTTGTAGAATTGACTAACTTATTCAACAAGGATTCGATCTTGAGATACGGGTTTCTCAACACAAAGATGTTCCCAGACATAAAATAAAATAATCCTCTTGATTGTTGAATCATATGTGTCAAAGAAGTCCCGAGAAACTAACCTTTCTCTGAATAAGTCTTTCTCTGAAAATGTTTTTTGAAGAAATTTCATCAGGTATGTTGGTAGAGGACCGGTACATAAAGATGAGGAAAAGGGAAGATCGTACGAAGTCTTAAAACAAAGGGAAAGAGCCTCGCCGGAATATTTTAAAAAACAATGTCGGTTTGGGGTAGGGAGGGCTCTATTTATAGGTGGAAAAAATGACCGTTTATCTTCTACAGTTGAGATTAGATGATATGTAAATCAATGGCTATGATTTAATGTTTTTTTAAAAAAACGAGAAACGATAAAAAGTAAGAAAAAATATGAAGTAAAGAAATAATGTACCTTTCGGAGATTCTAAGGAAATTGTTGGTTTAATAGTATTAACATAGTGTAATAAAATAGATAAAAGAAAATACAAGCGTACGAGGAAAAATATATGATTGGTTATGAGACCGATGGAAAACAAAGTCATTACCATGGGTTTTCAAGCTGATTGAAAACAAATTCATTACCGGAGGTTGACGTGCCAATGGAAAACAAAGTTGTTACCATAGGTTGATGTGCCGATCGAAAACAAATTTATTACCAAAGATTGATGTGCTGATAGAAAAAAAGGTGTTTCCATAGGTTGACATGGAAATGAAAAACAATTTTGTTACCATAGGTTGATGTGACAATGTAAAACAATGTTGTTACCATATATTATTGTGTCATAGGAAAACAAATTTGTTACCATAGGTTTATGTCCCTATGGAAAACAAAGTAGTTACCATAGGCTGACATGTAGTTGGAAGATCAATATAGTAATCAAGCAAACAGGATGACAAATAGAAGGTTAAAACAATAACCAGAGAGTCAAGATGATTATCAGAACGAAATAAAACAAAAGATTAAACGGATAAAGAAGTCCATAAGAAAAATTTAAGTAATACATAGAGAAATAAAAAAAATGTTCTCCCCATTTTTAGAGGAGTTTAATGTAAGGAGAGGTGCAAAACATGAAGTAGATATGAATGGTTATTTTAATGTAATCATTCCTAGATTCTATTTTATAAACTCAAATCTATCGGATGGTAATGGTTTTGTAAAAATGTCAGCATGTTGTTCTTGCATTCCGATGAATTGAAAAATAATATCTTTTTTTAGTGTGTGATCCCTATGAAAGTGATTCCTAATATTTATGTTTTTTCCACGAGAGTGGTGTGATGGGTTTTTACAAAGAGCTATGGCACTAGTATTATCACAAATAATTTGAGTTTTGAAAAAACTCAATCCATAGTTAGTGAGTGTGTGTTTCCTCCACAACACTTGAGCACAACAACTTCTAGTTTCTACATACTCAGCTTCAACATTGGAAAGTGATACTGAGTGTTGTTTCTTTCAAGACCAAGAAACCACAGAATCTCTTAAGAAATTACATGTTGCAGATGTACTCTTTCTGTCCATTCTACAACAACCAAAGTCAGCATCTGAATTTTTTTTAAAAAAAGAATCATTTCCAAAAGAATAAAAAAGACCTAAATCCATAGTTCCTTTTAAATATCAAAATATTCTTTTCACATATTTTAAATGAGACTATTTTGGATTAGATTGGTATCTTTCACATCATCATATTGAAAACATTAAGTCTGGTCGACTAGCTGTAAAGTATTACAAACTTTCTATCATACGTCTAAAGGTTTTTTGATCTATTGGCTTCCCAGTTTCATCAAGATCAAGAGTATTTGGGGTACCAATTAGAGTGATAATACTTTTAGTATTTTCGCACACATAATTTTTTAGTAAATCTAAGATATACTTATATTGATATATATATGTTCCTTCTAGTTTTTTTGAAATTTGAAAACCTAAAAAAGAATGTTAACTCACACATCATACTCATTTCAAACTCAAACTTCATTAAATTCACAAAATAATTAGTTAAATACTACTGAGTTGATCCAATTATGATGTCATCAACATATATTTGAACAATCAAAACATTTTTATTTTCTATTTTTATAAAAGGGTTTGGATCTGTTGTACCATTTGCATAATTATTTTGTAAAATAAATCTTGTAAGTCTATCATACCATGCTCTAGGGGCTTGTTTAAGGCCATATAAAGCTTTGGTATGTTTAAAAACATGATTAGGATATTTTGAGTCTAGAAAACCAGGGGTTGTTAAAAAAACTTCTTCTTGAAAAAAACCATTTAAAAATCACATTTTAAATCCATTTTAAATAATTTTAAATTAAAGTATGATGCAAAGGCTAATAAAATATGAATAGATTAAAGTCTAGATACTGAATCATATGTTTATTCATAGTATATTCCCTCTTGTTGATTATATCCCTTAGAAACAAGTCTTGCATTGTTTCTTACAATGTCATCACATTTATTTCTGAAAACCCATTTTACACCAAATAAAGTTGTTTCTTTAGGTCATTCATGTAAATTTCAGACTTGATTCCATTAAAACTCATTTAGTTCATATTGCATTTCTTTAATCCAATCTTCATCACCTAAGGCCCTACTTGGACTTTTAGGTTCAAATTGGGAAAAAAGTCAAGATGTTCTATATCATTTCTCAAGGAATTCCGGGTTCTTACAGGTTAACTTACATCTCCAAAGATGTTATCACTGGGATGATTCCTAAGAAGTAGTTGATTTGGGTTTTGTAAAACCTGTTCATCAACATACGGTAGAAAATATTCTAGGGTAAAAGTTTCAGGAACATATTATTGAAAAATTTCCTTATTAGAAGGATCTTATAATAAAGGTTGATGATCAGTTTTTGAAAACACATTCGTAGATGTCGGTTGGGGTTGTTTGAAAAATAAGGATTTGTTTTATCAAATTTAGAATGCACTATTTCATCAACAGTAAAAATAATTTTATTGAAAACAACATAAGACTTAGAGGTTGTAGAATATCCTATAAAGATTCCTTCATCAAATTTTAGTGTGAATTTGTGTAGATTCTCTTTAGTATTCAAAATAAAAACTTTTCAACCAAAACAATTCAAGTATGGAACTTTAGTTTTTTGGATAGTGGAGAGTTCATAAGTTGTTTTATTAATAAAAGGTCTAGTTAAACACAATTTATAGTATAACAAGAATTACTAACATCTTCATCCCAAAAATGCTTTGCAATTGAGTATTCACTCAACATGGTTCTTGTCATCTCTATAAGAATGTGATTTCTTCTCTAAACAACAACATTTTACTGTGGACTTGTTGGAGATGAAAAATTGTGATTAATACCTTTCTTACTACAAAAAGTTTCAAAATTGGAATTTTGAAATTCACTACCATGATAACTGTAAATAGTTATCAATGGTATGGTTTTCTCATTTTGAACTTGGGCTCTAAAAATATTGAAATCGAAAAAGGCTTCAGATTTCTTTGTTATAAAATAGACCCCTGAAAATATAGTAATTTCATCAACTAAAACAAATAAATAGTATTTTCCTCTAATGATATCAGTTTGTGAAGGACCAAAAAGATCTATGGGCACTAGATATAATGCATTAGAAGTTGAAACTTCATTAATTTTTTTAAATCTAGTTTTATTTTGATTGCCAAATTGACAAGGACCATAGACCTTTGAATAACCATATCTAAGATTTGGTAGACCCTTTACAAGTCATTTCATTGAAAGTTTACAAAGGTCTGTTAGGTGTCAGTGTCTTAGTCCTCTATGCCATATCCATGATTGGTCTTATATTACACTTAAGCATGGAAAATTTTGGGTCCTAAAATCATCTATGTTAATAGTGTATACATTATTTTTTCTATGGGAAGATAGAATGAATTCATACTTGGAATTGTGAACTAAGAATTTATCATTTCTAAAATTCACAAGGTATACTTTATCGCATAATTGACTTATGCTGATGAGATTGTGCTTAAGACCTTTGACAAACAAAACATTTGAAATAAGAACTTTTCCAAGAAAAAAAATATTATCTATTCCTACAATATTTACTTGAGTATTATCTCTGAATGTAACTTATCCAACTTTTGTTTTAATAATATTTGAAATGAAATATTTGTTTCTGGTCATGTGTGGAGAACAACCACTATCCATGTACCAAATATTCTTGTTGGTACACTTCTTATTTTCCTGAAAAAGAAATAATTAGGTTTCGGAACCCAAAGATGTTTGGATCCAAAAGGTTTAGATAAAATAATATTATGAATCAACATTTGTTTTGAAAAATGAGATTTTTAAAATCCTAAAGAATGATTTCTATTAAGAGAACAATCTTTTTTATAGAGTCCACCACATTGAAACATAGTACAAAATGGGGTACATTGAGGAACAAAATAGTTATTACTAAAAACTGGTTTAGAACGAGTATAACCAAAACCAGAATGATTCCTTAAAGGTTGAATATGAGAATAAATTTTGTCAATGTTTTCCTTGACATAAGTAAAGTTTGACAAACATTTCTTCAATGAAAAAAATTCTGACTTCAGTTTTAAAACTATGTATTTATTTTCCAAAACATTTGATTTTGAACTAGAGTTAGGCTCGAAAACATTTGCCTTTTAAATTACTTTTTCTAGATCCATAGAATGTTTATTATTCTTGGAATTTACTTCCCCAAGATTTTTTGAAATACTTTAGAAATCAAAATTTTTTTATCAATATCATTAGAAAGATCTGAAATCTACATAGTAAGAAAAGTATTCATAGAATTTTCCTTATAAAGATTTTTCTTGAGTTTAGAATTTTTATTCTCAAGTTTTTTAGCAAACCTATACACTTCATCATAAGAAGGTAATGTATTATCTTCTGATAAAAAAGACTCATCATTTGAAGATTCATAATATTTATTATTAGTATAATTTGCATTCAAGGATACATTTGTAATAGCTTCAACATTGTGTACCTTAGCCATGAAACAATGGTCTTCAATTGGTAGTCTGGATATAAGTCCAATATTTCTTTGTCCTGAAGATTCAAATTCTAAAGAATCATATGATGAATCTCCACCACTTGCACTCCAAGTATAATTTTCATTCATGCCTTTCTTTGTCATTGTCTAGTAATACTTTTTCTTATTTCATTCAGAATGTTTCTCCTTTCTATCTTTTCTCTTTATCAAATGACAGTAAGGTCTTATATGACCTACTTTCTTACATTCATAACAAGTTACCTATGAATCTTTCTTATCCTTTCTATATTTCTTTTTGAATCTGTATTGGATGTATTTATTTTCCACAATATTGTTCATCCTTCGAGCAGGATTGGATAACTCATAATCGGAATGGTCACAATCACTTGATTATGATAAAACAAATTTCTTAGCTTTGGATCTCGTTATCCTGTCAGGTGTTTTAACATTAGATGTAGTAGTAAAATCTAAACTTCCATTTCCATTTTTCTTTTGTTTGAAATCAGAATCTCTCTTTAATCTTTTCTTGTGCTGTAAAATATTTCCAAAGAGTTCATAAAGATTAATCTGAGAAACATTTCTATTTTCATCAATAGCTATCCTTTTTTACTCCCATTCGTTTGGAATTATATCAATAATTTTTTCTACAAGTGCATCATCATCAAGACCTTTTTCACCCATAGATTGTAAAATGTTGACAATTTTCATAAATCTTTGTTTAACATTACATACTGGTTACCCATAAGGAAAAAGAAATCCCAAATACTCTTCTTGAAGAATTGCTCTTCTTGTTTCTATAACCTTAGATGTACCAAAATGTGTGACTTCCAATTTCTTCCAAATACAATTAGCTGCTTCATAGGATGATATCTGGCTGTATATATTCCTAGTCATATAATATAGCAATGTATTGCATACCTTGTAATTCAGTAGATATTTTTGCTTCTCTTGATTGGTGAAAGTACTGACTTCTTTGTCAGGGGTTTTGTAACCTCCAATAAGCATAATAAAATTTTCTACAACATTATTAATAACAAATGTTTTCATTTGATCTCTCCAGTACTCATAAACATTCCCATAAAATATTGGAGGTCTAGTTGGGTTTAGATTGTCAATTGATCCAATATTCATCCCTGCCATCTAATAGAACAAAATCATTTTCCTCTCTACAAGTTAGTGCAGTAAGTAGTTGAAACATAAATTTAAAAAAAATTGTTTTAATTTAACAAGAAATAGAGAAATTACTAAAAATCAGTAGATATCCCTGGGATACCAATTTTTGGATCGATATATAGATGAATATGTTTATTAGATGGAAAAATACAAGAGGGGGGTGAATTGTAGGTTTAAAAACATTTTGTTTAAAAACTTAAGAAATTATTTTAAATGATCTTAAACTAATTCAATTCACAACAAATTCAATTAATCATAGGTATTGTAATGCCCCAACCCCAGTTACCCAGATTCGGTGCATTGCTACATAACAATGGCATGATCACAAATGATCAAGTCTCGAAATACTGATTAGTTTAGTAGCCTTAGAAATACTAGATACATTCATAAGTATTACATTACATGATAAAGTGAAAAACTACAACAACATAGTCTCTATAGTCCACACTCATTTCCCCTCAAAATATCACAGTTGGTCAGTCATAAAATACTTCTTCACATCCTGGGGAAAAAATAAAACCTTGAAATAGGTGAGCTTAGATGCTTAGTATGGATAACAATATAGCGGAAACTTTCATAAGTAAGCATAAACATTTAAGACAATGTATAACTAAAACAAAAGCCTTTTAGACTTGAAATTCAGCATAACATGGCCAAAATAAAATTTAATAATTCCATTTAATTATTCTCATGGATATTCTACTTGTCGAATAATCACATGCAATATCAATAATGCCAACGAGCTTGTACCCCAGTGGTACAGGCTCCTGGTTGGCATCCAAAAGACCCAGAATCAAATCCAGGGAAGGGAGAATTTCATGGGTACTGTAGTATTAATGTAGCAACGGTGGAACTATAGTAGTGCCGACACTGTAGTTGTGAAGCGACAGTAGCAGGAACTGTAGCGGCAGTTTTACTGTAGAAGGTACTGTAGCTGTGTGGGTACTGTAGCAGTACTATTCACCGAGGGGTCCTTTGGGCCTTAATATGGGCTTTCAAGCCTTGTATTCTAGCCACTTGGACTTGAGCCTTCAAGATCTGTAATGGGTCACCCTATTCTCAGTATAAAGAGGTCTTTTCATTAAATAATAAATTGAGGCTTCGGCCCCAACCATTAAAAAAACATGCAATATCAATAACCACTTTCATAATGATGGAATGCATAATGCTAGACTATCATAACCACACATTCAAAGCCTTGTGCGAAGACTACAAATAAGATTTTGTCAAGGCCTTGTGCCAAGACACTAGTTTTTCTCATTAGAATTACCGATGCATCGATGAGATATAGCGGGCTCCACCCATCACTTACTAAGTCCAATGCATTCCTCATATGAACTGGTTTAAAAATAACATAAACATTCGTATTAAAACTAGCATATGAAATGTAAATAATTTATCCATAAACCATGAATGGTATAAAAATAACACATCCAAAGTCAAACATATCACAAAACCATAAATACAATATGGATGTTTTGTATCATAATAAATCAACTTCAAATAAGCTTAAAATCCATCAAAAGATGTTGACATATATGAAATCAAAACTATTTGAGAGAAATATATCTTTTTAAAATAGTTTAAAAGTCACATAATTATAAAATAAAACCTGTACTTTGAAAATATTCTTATAATATCGTAATGGAATCTTCGACGATTTTATAACGGTGGAAAATAGCCTCACCCACCGTATAAGTTAAAAAATACATTCTTACCATAATTATGTCGAAAAGGTTAAAAAGGACCTTGTTTAGAAAACGACGGAAATATTCCTTAATAAACAAATTATAAAAATTCAAAAAATGGTATAAATGAATTTAACCCATAGTCTATAAAATAGTAAGAATGTTTCGAAATACATTTTTAAGAAACATGGATGTGGATGATAAAGAGTTCCCAGTAGATAATTATGTATAAACATCCTCGGATAATGAAGAGATTGTAGAATTAAGCCTTACCTTGTTTTTTCCTTGGTAAAGGGTAGGTTAAACTCATGTATAATGGTGAAATAATTGTTATTAAATTATAAAAGAATCATATACATTAATATGATATCATATAAGATCTTCTAATATTTCCTTTTAGTATTATCATCGTTTCGGTGTTAACTGATCCATTCTCCTTTATATGCTTGGTTACGTAAGCCATG
Organism: Viscum album; assembly: GCA_963277665.1. Classification (NCBI taxonomy): domain Eukaryota; kingdom Viridiplantae; phylum Streptophyta; class Magnoliopsida; order Santalales; family Viscaceae; genus Viscum; species Viscum album. The sequence goes on from OY728137.1 coordinate 1,025,106,268, forward strand.
TTTTGTAATGAATAGGATATATTTGATTTATATACCAAATGATATTATTTAATTAAACATTATTTTTAACCATCAAATTAAAATTAGTCTTGAATGGATATGATGGGGAATGAATTTCATCACGTTCGCGGGGACGGTAATCTGTACGTACTCACGAACACAACATCGATTTCATTTTTCATTTTAAAAGAAATAAAAACCAAATGAGACATAGGTATATTATTATTCCATTATAATATAATATATTATATATTTTACTTATGTTCATTAACACCATCCTTTATACATTCCATGTATGGTATGAATGAGTCATATCACTTTGAGGGGGCGGTAGTCCGCACTTCCTCTAATTAAATCATCGTATATATATACAACATGAAACAAATAATGGTATGATATAAAATGGAATTAAAGAAGCTTATATATTTAATAAATATAATAAATATCATATTTAATTACATTTTCATCATTATTTCTACCATGATAGGCTGTATGAGATAATTTGAACAATCATCATTTCGTGAGGCGTTTGGTTGTCATCCACAAAAACATTATGTTCTTCACCCATTAGATAAAGGTTTGTGTAAGTGTAGTTTGAATACATAAAATAAAAACATCCTAGTATATTTATTATATTGGTTTTGTTAAAAAAGAAAATAATAAAATGATTTTAGGGGATGGAGACGTAAAATAAAAGAAAAGAAGTAAAGAGAAATTGTAACCTTTAATTTGGGTAACTCCCTTTGGTTTGAACCAAAAGGACTCTAGAAGTGCCTTATGCCTAATGTAAGTATTCTAGGAGGAGGGTAGGTATGTACGGATCTTAATTGGGAAGAGGTTGGATGAGCCAAAAGGATTGAGAGGTGTGAGGAATTGGTTAGAAGTGGTGTCCTTTTATAAGGGGGAGGAGGGGCGCTTTACGAAAAACATAAAGTACTATTTTATAATAAATTTATATTCGGTTTATAATGGCTCGGCATTCTTTTATTTCTATGATAAGGTAAGGATGGGTCTAAATCCTTTCAACCAATAAGTTTTATATAGGTTTGGGTCACTATATTAACCTTATCTTTTATATTTAACAATTATTTCATTAGTTTGACATTTACCATGTCTCTTTGTATTTTTATATTATTTGGTTAATAAACATACTATAAGCATCCATGAGAACCCCAATAGGTTCATTAATGTCACATATAATATTATTTAGGCCCTTTTTCTTAAACTTATACTTTTAGGAATATATTATCAACCAATAAATAGTATTCATTTTAAAAACTCATTTATGTGAATTTTGAAATTAGTTAATAATTTATTTTTGTTAAAGTCTTAATAAGATTATTAATTCGAAGTAAATACATTTAATAAACCCTAAAATGTCATAGGCACCTATAAAATTTGATTATGTCATAAAAACGTTCAAATTATATTTATTTTAGTATTTATAATATCATTTATTTGATTCTTTCATTAATAAGAAAAATATTGCATCATCATTGTGTCATAAATAAATATAATTATTCAATGTCTAAAAATTATAAATAAACTACCATTATGTAGGAAATATTTTTATATTTCTAATTAATATTTATAGTCAATGGGATAACATGTATAACCCTATGTAAAAATTGTTTTACTAAAGGATATATGCTTATGTCATTTTTGTGTTTACTTTAACTAAATTAATATAAAGTGTCATTATCACTTACAAGGGGCCCCATGGGGTCCCAAAATCGACCCAAAGATTCCCATGGTCGGACATGTATCATCCAATAGGGTTAGGACACGTGTTAGGGTAATTGAATATTTTTATAATATTATTTATTACCCTTATTTACCGGATTTACCCTTTAACAATGGTAAATAAAATATTTACCGAAATAACTATTCAAAATCTCTAAAAATAAAATTACCTATTTACACAATTTTGACCAAATCATTCAAAATATTTAATCCATTTTTCTAAATTCAAAACACCGAAGTGGTAGAAGTTAATTTTAAATTAATTGCCATTGTCAAAACAAAAAACGTGTTTTTATGAAATAATAACTACCAAAAGATTGACACTTGATTTTGTCAAATTTAAATGTGAAATTACTTATAATTAAATAAATTGTATTAAATGATACAAAAATAATATAATTATACTTCCAAACCATTCAAATTCATAATTTATCACTACTAATTATTTCGATTAAAATAGTTGTTTTTAATTAAAATTTAGTATTTTTCATTATTCATCAAAAATTGATTGTTTTCAGAAAAATACAAAAAACTCACCCTAGGCTAATTTTTATATTTATAATTAAAAAATTACGTCTATTTTACCAAATTCAAAACATAGAAGATTAATTTATTAATGTGAAATTAATTCTCATTGTCAAAACCCAAAGGCGTATTTTTAGGAAATAATTTCTATCAAAAGATTGAAAGTTGTTTATATCCAATCTCAAAGTGAAATTACTTACAATGACCAGAATTGGATTAAATGGTAAAAATGTAATCTATTTATAATTCCCAACCATTAAAATGTATAAATTAACAAAGTAACTTATTTTGATTAAAAAATTTATTTTCAGTTAAAATATAGTATTTTTCACTATTCACCCAAATATGAAAGTTATCAGAAAAAACACCAAAAATATATTTAAACTAAATTCTTATGTCCCGATTATAAAAAAGAAGTTCATTTTTTCAAATATAATATATAAAAGTTTCAAATATTGAATTTAAAAGGGTTTATCATTAAAAGGCGGTCAAAGTGCATTTTTTGAAATAAATACTTCTTTTATCTAAAAAATTAATTTTTTATTACATTATGTCCAAGAAACTCATAATATGGATTCTAAAATTATAAGGATTATATATAGTTCAATATTCAGTTAATACTATTCATAATCGCTTTGAACGGCTAGTTTGGTAATCTTGTGGTATGCTCGAACCCGGTGTTGTGTGTAGTGCTAGTTATTGAATTACATTAAAAAATAATGTAATAAGAAATATTGGGCTATTAAATTATTCCCTCCTTCAATAAATTGCATCCTCGCAATTTTAATTTTTTCTTTGAAAATAAAAGGTTTAAAATAGAAAATACCTTTGTGGGAAAACCAACATTGAAATTTGGGTTAATAAAATTTAGTCTTAATAAGAGGAAAAGGGGAATGAAAAAGTAACCACCAAATTATAATCTCGGTTAAAAGAACATTGGTGGAAATTAGAGACACATAATAGGAGGTAAACGTTAATATTTATATGGAGTAATTGAGGTCATCAGTCACAAACAATTGTAGAATTGAGGGCTTCAAAGCCATGAATCTATGATGATTTAAAATATCATTAGTTCCACAAAACATAATGTTTTGGGATAACATATTTTTAGTTTTAAGATCTCTTACCTAAAGTTTAAGAATTAATTTCTTCATAGAATAAGAGAATAAAAAAATATATACTTGACAAGTAGAGTTAGATCCTTTAACTAATTTCTACCAGAAACTCATCTTTCACTATAAAAGATAATAGAACTAAAAAATTATTCTACTTATCCTATTCATATAGGGTTCTAAAAAATTTTAATTTATTATTAATCTACTATACCCTTTAAAAAACTACATTATTCAATCCAGGATATCACATGGGTCAGTGGTAGGTGATACACTCTTGTTGCCCTTCGGTTTTGGGTTCAAGTCTCGCTGCCTTACTGGACGGGACGTGTTGCCGCCTGAGCTTGGGGTTGTCCTTTTTATGGAAATCCAAAAATTATCTCAAACTATACTAATCCAAAATTATTCTATCAAAACTCACAGTCCAAAATTTATAGGGAAGTTAAACATAATGAAAATCCTTTTTTCCACGTAATAACATGTGAACACCTTCATCATGTATTCTTTTAAAACACTACAACATCCTGAATTAACATAAAAGCTTATTGATTACATTCATTCTCCCTTATTAATTATAGAATACTAGATGTACTCCTTCTATCCAAAAATGTTGTAAACTCAAACGATGATGGAATATAAAAATAATTAATCAGTTTCAAGGTATTCAAGAATATCCAATATAATTTATCCAAATCAAACATGTATTATTCCAAAATCAATACCTCGGTATCAGAACCATATTATGGTTTATCTTTCTCTCAACCAAATATTTTCCAAAACTTTAACCAGCTATTGAGTTACTTTTCTTGGTTGCACACAATCTCAAGTCCTTAATTAAATAGTACTGTAGTATAATCCTTATATACTCCATAATTATTATAACTATTACATTGTTGATACAACACTCAAATGACATAATTCTTTAATAACAACATAAGAACTCTAATCATTCCTCCTCATCTGTGGTAGTATCATAACTTGATTATTATCCAATAGCATCATTTGGTTCATACTCTAATGATTTGGACATTGGTTCACGTAGTATCCCAACTCCTTACAGATGAAGCATTTTACATTTGAAACCTTTTTCTTACCCTTGAAGTCACGTACATGGTGTCCTTTTTCTCCACACTTATAACAAACTCCCATTCCCTTCATGCATGTTCCAGGGTGTTTCTTCCCACAGTTATCACATATGGGAAAATTCTTCTTTTCCCTCTTCCCTTTATCTATCATTCTCTCTTCCATCCTTTTATTCTCTTTCTTCCCTTCAAATCCATAGGACTCAGAAAATTATTTACTTATCTTTTTAACACATGATACTATTTCTTAATATGTTGAGAATACATGGGAGACAATTTCCCTTTTAAATTTTGGCTTAATACTTTGAAAGATATGATCCTTATTACTCATTGGATCCAACATATTGTTGGAGTTCACATTAGTTCTACTGGGAACCATTTCTATAGAATGGAATTCACTAGGTCAGTTTATGAATTACAATGAATAATTCAAAACATGTAAAATAAATAACATATATTGAACAATTTATGGATATAATCTATAATAATTAAAATGTTTTTTTGAGGAATTATATACTCATAAACCCTTCATAATGGTTTGTAAATAAAATTAGAATTATTTTTAGAATATACCTCAGGAGTGTCGTAACCAAGAGTGCAGCAAGGCCCGATGTCATGCGCCATTTCATGTTCGAGTCTAGCTCAAAGTGTTGTTTTCAGGTTTTACCCCTAGTTACATCTATTCCAGATCCACCTCTACCTTCTCATATCTAAACAGGGATGTATTACTTGGAAAACTCACAAAATCTATACATTACCAAAATCCTAGGAAGTTATTCTATACTAATCCTCAACGTCTATCTTAGGGTAATGTGCTCTAATCAGAGTTTATCTAAATCTAGCTTCAAAGGTTTATACTAAACTTCATCTAATACCAACTGTAACGCTCTGACCCTAGTTACCCAGTGTCGGTACATTATTACATAACAATGGCATGATAAAAAATGATCAAGTCTCTAAAGACTGATTAGTTTAGTAGCCTTCGAAACACTAGATACATTCATAAGACATATATTACATGATAAGGTGAAAAACTAAAACAACATAGTCTCTATATTCCACACTCATTTCCCATCAGACTATCCCTGCAGGTCAGTCATAAAATACTTCTTCACATCCTGGGGAAAAAATAAAACATAGAAAGGGGTGATCTCAGATGCTCAGTAAGGATAACAATATAGCGAAAACCTTAATAAGTAAGCATAATCATTTAAGGAAATGTATAAATAAAACAAAATCATTTTAAACATGAACATCAGCATAACCTGGAAAAAGTAAAATGAAATAATTTCATTTACTTATTCACATGGATATTCTACTAGTCGAATAAACACATGCAATATCAATAACAACTTTCATAATAATGGAATGCATAATGCCAGACTATCATAACCACATAGTCGAGGCGTTGTGCCAAGATTAAAAATAATATTTTGTCAGGGACATGTTCCAAGACATTATTTTGTCTCATTAGACCTACTGATGCATCAAAAAGCTATAGCGGGCTCCACCTTTCACTTACTATGTCTAATGCAGTCCTCATATAAACGGGTTTAAACATAACATAAACATTCGTATTATAACTAGCATACGAAATGTCAATACATTATCCATAAACCACGAATGTTATAAAAATAACACATCCATATTCAAACATATCACAAAACCTTCAATATAATATGGATGTTTTGTATCATAATAAATCAACTTCAAATAAGCTTAAAATCCATCAAAATATGTTGACAAAGATGAACTCAAAACTATTTGATGGAAATATATCTTTTTTTAAATCATTTAAAAGTCATATAATTATAAAATAATACATTTATTTTGAAAATATTCTTATAAACTTTTAAGGTAAGCTTTGAAGATTTTATAACGGTGGACAATAGACGCACCCGTCGTATAAGTTAAAAAGGACATTCTTACCATAATTTTGTCGAAAAGGTCAAAAAGGACATTGTTTGGAAAATGACAGAAAGATTCCTTATTAAACATCTTATAAAAATTAAAACAGTGGTGTAAATGACATTAACCCATATTCTATAAATTACTAATAATGTTTTGAAATACATTTTTAAGAAACATGGATGGGGATGATAAAGAGGTCCCAGTAGATAATTACGTATAAACAACCTCGGATAATGAAGTGATTGTAGAATTAACCCTTACCTTGTACTTTTCCTTGGTACAGGGTAGGTTAACCTCCTATATAATTGTGAAATAATTGTTATTAAATTATAAAATAATCATATACATTAATATGATATCATATATGATCTTCTAATTTTGCATTTAATATTATTGTTGTTTCAGTGTTAACTGATTCGTTCTCCTTTATATGATTTGTTACTTAAGCCATATTTGTTATGAATAGGATATATTTGATTTATATACCAAATTATATTATTTCATTAAACATTATTTTTATCCATCAAATGAAAATTATCCTTGAATGGATATGATGTGGAATTAAACTCATCGCGTTCGGGGAGACGGTAATCTATACGTACGCACGAACGCTACTTCCATTTCATTTTTCATTTAAAAAGAAATAAAAACCAAATGATTCATAGGTATATTATTATTCCATTATAATATAATATCTTATATATTTTACTTAATTTCATTAAGACCATCATTTATACATTCCATTTATGTTATGAATGAGTCATATCACATTGAGGGGGTGGTAGTCTACACATCCTCAAATGAAATTATCGTATATATATACAACATGAAAGAAATAATGGTATGCTATAAAATGGAATTACATAAGCTTATATATATAATACATATCATAAATATCGTATTTAATTATAGTTTCATCATAATGTCCACCATGAGAGGAGGTAGGAGAAAATTTTAACAATCTTCATTTCGTGAGGCATTTGGTTTCCATCAACAGAAACACTATGTTCTTCACCCATTAGATGGAGTTTTGTGTAATTTTAGTTAAAATAATTCTCATAAATAAATCATAGTATATTTAGGATACTTTTTTGTTACAAAAGAAAAGAATAAAATGATTTTACGGGTTGGAGAAGTAAAATAAAAAGAAAGAAGTTAAGAGAAATCATTACCTTTAATTTGGGTAACTCCCTTTGGTTTGAACCAAGACGACTCTGGAAGTGCCTTCTGCCTAAATTAAGGCTTCTAGGAGGAGGATAAGGATGTAGGTACCTTAATTGGGCTATTTTGGGATGAGATAAAAGTCTTTAGAGGTGTGAGGAATTGGTTATAATTGGCGTCCTTTTATAAGGGGGGGAGGGGCTCTTTAGGGAAAACATAAAGTATTATTCTATAATAAATTCATATTAGGTTTATAATGGCTTAAATTTAATTTATATCGAATATAAGGTTGTAATGGTTCTAAATTCTTTCAACCAATAGTTTTTAGATTGGTTTGGGTCAGTATATTAACCTTCTCTTTTTGATTTAACTCTTAGTTAATTAGTTTGACATTTACCATGTCTCTTGGTATTTTTATATTATTTGGTTAATAAACTTTATATAAACATCCAATAGAACCCCAATAGGTTCATTAATGTCACATATCATATTATTTATTCCCTTTTTCCTAATTTAAGAATTTTAGGAAAATTTTATCAACCAATATTATTTTATTTAAAAAAACTCATTTATGTCAATTTTAATATTATTTAATAATTGATTTTTGTTAATGTGTTAAAAACATTATTACTTAAAACTAAATACATTTAATAAAACCTAAAATGTCATATTAACCTATAAATTTTTTTTATGGCATCAAAACTTTCAAATTATATTTATATTAGTATTTATAATATCATTTATTTGATTCTTTCATTAATGAGGAAAATATTGTATCATCATTGTGTCATAAATAAATTTAAATATTCATTGTCTAAAAATTATAAGTAAAATACCATTATGTAGGAAATCGTTTTATATTTCTAATGAATATTTATAGTAAAATATATAACATGAATAACTCTATGTAAAATTTTTTTTACTAAAAGATATATGCTTATGTCACTTTTTGTGTTTACTTTAACCTAATTAATATACAGTGTCATTATCACTTACAAGTGGCTCCATGGGGTCCCAAAATCGACCCAAAGATTCCCATGGTCGAACATGTATCATAAAATAGGGTTAAGACAGGTGTTAGGTTAATTTAATATTATTATAATATTATTTATTACCCTTATTTACTGGATTTACCCTTTAACCATGGTAAATAAAATATTTACCGAAGTAATTATTCAAAGTGTCTAAAAATAAAAGTTACCTATTTACACAATTTGGACCTCCTGATTCCAAATATGGAATAAATTTTTATAAATTCAAAACACATAAGTGGATGAAATTAATTTAAAATTAATTCTTGTTGTCAAAACAAAACAAATGTTTTTATGAAATAATAACTACCAAAAGATTGACACTTGTTTATGTCAAATTTATATGTGAAATTACTTATAATGACAGAAATTGTATTAAATGACAAAAATATAATCTAATTATACTTCCAAACCATTCAAATTCATAATTTATCACTATTAATTATTTCTATTTAAAAAGTTATTTTTAATTAAAATTTAGTATTTTCACTATTCATCAAAGATTGAACGTTTTATGAAAAATACTAAAAATTCACCATAGGATAATTTTGATATTTAGAATTAAAAAATGAATTCTATTATACCAAATTAAAAACAAAGAAGTTTCATTTATTAATTTAAAATTAATTCCCGTTGTGAAAACCAAAAGATGTATTTTTAAGAAACAATATCTATCAAAAGATTGACAATTGTTTATATCCAATCTCAAAGTGAAATTACTTAAAATTACAAGCATTGGATTAAATGTTAAAAATATAATCTATTTATACTTCCAAACCATTAAAATGTATTATTTAACACTATAAATTATTTTGATTAAAAAAGTTGTTTTCAGTTAAAATATAGTATTTTTCACTATTCACCCAAATATGAAAGTTATCGGAAAAACACCAAAAATTTATTGAAACCAAAATCATATGTCCCAATTCTAAATAAGAATTTAATTTTTTCATATATAATATATAAAAGTTTCAAATATTGAATTTAAAAGTGTCCATCATTAAAAGGTGGTAAAAGTGAATTTTTTGAAATAATTATTTTTTTATCTGAAAAAAATGAATTTGTTCTTACATTATGTCCAAGAAACTCATAATATGGATTTTAAAATTATAAGGATTATATATAGTTCAATATTCAGTTAATACTATTCATTACCGCTTTTGAACAGCTAGTTTGGTAATCTTGTGGTACGCTCGAACCCGATGTTGCGTGTAGTGCAATTTATTGAATTAATTTGAAAAATAACATACTAATAAATCTTGGGGTGTTACAGGTATGATAAGATTTAATACTATAAAAAGTGTAAATCAATTATATTCCAATGAATACAATAATTAGATTAATACAATAGTGAAATATTCTACCATAAAGCGTATAGAATCTATTTATACAAAATGTAACAGTATAATTGTAATTGAAACAATTACAAATGAATATGAAATGAAGAAAAGAAACAATAGAATTTCCTTTATAATACAATAAGCAGCGTAAATGTAAAATAATTAAAATTGTTTTATCACAAATATAAGGGTATCCTTTCACCTAGGTTAAGAGGTCTCACTTACCACCACCTTGGTAAGCCCTTGATACGATGATCGGTACGTCTGTCTTGTTATCGTCGCAAGCCCTCGATTTTGCAGGTAATCAGAACCTCTATCTTTGAAATACTTGAAAGACCTCAATACAAAGATTGGTAGCACCGTCTGCCTATCCTCAGTAACCCTCGATCATTACCACCTGATCAGTCGCACAAAGCAAAACAAAGCACTTATTGAAATACAAAAGCTATGAACGAGTCGTTCACATTTTGTAATTTCATGGTTTCTGCATGAATCAAGAGATAAGTCACAACATCTCTCTCTTGAACTTGATAGTATAAAATAATGATCAAAGTCACTCAGTTGTTCTTCTCAGCTTCAAATGACCTCTTATTTATAGGCCTTAGGTTCCAACGGTCATATTTCCTCCAATGGTCATATTTCTCAGGAAAACTCGGAAGGACATGGACCCCTGGAATTATAATGGTCATATTGAAACAGAGAACACTACATCGTTTTGATTAGTTTATAACTAACTCCACGACATCGTTTTGGTTGAAAAAAGATATATGAAAATGATAATCATGAGTACTATAAATATAAAACATGTGTTTGGATAAAGGATAAAAACAAGCACGTGATGAAAGTAAAATATGAATACTATTAGAATTACTTAGTGTAATGTATTGATATGATGCAAATAGAGTACGATGCATGAATGTCATTAAGTTTGACAGAGTCAGTACAATTTAGTCAGTACGATTGACATTGTCAGTACGATAAACATAGTCAGTACGATAAGAATAGTCTGTATGATAAGCATAGTCAGTACGATAAACATAGTCAGTATGATAATCATAGTTAGTACAATAAGCATAGTCAGTACGATAAGCAGAGTCAGTACGATATACATAGTTTAAAAGATTTTTGATTTCCAAAACAAGATATAAAAGTCAAAAGAGGACTTTTGACTCAACAAACACATGATGGGAACCACTATAAAGGCTTCCTCAACTTTTCTCAGAGGAGAACACTAACCAGCCCTTCAACCTAGCTTACCGACCAAACACAAACCAAACACATCGTTCAAACAAGAACGGTTCTTGGACTCAAAAAATCCCACAAAAGGAACAACATTTCCAAAAAAATGTAAGACCAAACATCCCAAACCATTCAATAAGACATCATGGTTTCCTTTAAAATCATCTCTTCAGAAATAAATAGTTTAATGGTTAGTGTATCCACCAATGGTACCCCATGGGCCTCACACATGCATGTTTCTATACCACATTGGGTCCCCACCTCATATCCAACCCGACACTCATCCATTCATGCAATTATCCATCCATCATCCCATATAATCCCCATCCATGTGGACACTCACAGAAATACCAAAGGTTAAAAAAATATTTCCACTTTTCAAAACCAAAACAATCAACCAATACTTCATTTTTCTCTAGACTACTAACCACGAAATCAAAATACCAATTTATATCTTACAAAAACCTTTATAAATACAAAATTATTTAAATAATAACTCACTTTCAATTCATAAACATTAATTTCAAAACATCTCATCCCATTTCAAATCACTTCTAATTTCAACAGTTTAGAAAACTCTATTGGGAACACTTTTTCAAAACCAACGTTAACATAGTTCCTATTTAAAAATAGGTGTAAACACACCATTTCCATTTCAAAAAAATTCTGAAAAATAAGTTCCACCATTTCAAAAATCAAAAAATTCCCTCTTTGTTAGAAAATCATTTCACAAAAACTTTATGCTTCTTAAAACCATGTCATTTTTTCTTTAAAACTGAACTTCCAATATTTCAAAACTAAATACACACGACAATGTGAGAGGAAAATAGTTTTAGTGGGTGGCTTGGAAATTTGGTTTGTGTCCATACACCAATCACTTCACCATCACAAAGAGTGTTCTAGGAAAATATCCCCAGCTCCACATGGCTTGTCAGGCCCTGCAAGCTTACTAAGACCTTTAACCCAACTCACTTTTCCTTTCACCTAATTATCACCAAGCCAAGAAAACCAAAGGGCTCAGATAAGTCCCAAATTCCCCTATCGACTTGAATCCCATCATGAGGTTTGGTGATTAGGAACCCTACCCATAACTAGAATTCCTAGTCCTGAAAATCCTAACTCCAAACTATCCCGACCGTTCCCTAAATATCATGACCCAAAGAATTAACTTGAATCTCCTCTGATACAATTTTTTCACTAACCTAATCTATCCCCCATCAAAACTGGTGCCAAACCCAGCCTGTGACAAGGCCCGAAAGGTATTCTTGACAACCACAAGCTAGCACAAGTTATCGGGTATCATATAAAGAAATTTGGGAATTCTTTTTCTGAGTTTCTAAACCTAAAACTAGAAACAAACCCAATAAAAAAAATCTGAATTTCAAACAAATCCATCTTTTACAATATTTCATAACTAAATTACATAGTTTAAAACAACTCTGAAAGACTATAAAAAGATAAAAAACCAAATAAAATAGCCCAAGAACAGTCGCATGGAAAGAGGAAATTCCCTCAAATCATCTCCACAACACCGCATCATGATGGACCTCTAAAACCTGAACCATTAGCACAAAAGTTGTACTAAAACCTATGACAAAAATAATAAAGTATACATACACCCAAAGGTGTATGTAGGGTGTGATCCAAATCCCATAATGATTCCTCTACTAAATTATTCCATGTGATAAACATTCAAAGATGAAAATCTTGCATGTTCTGTAGACAAGAAATTCAAGTTACAATTTCTAATGGATGCATATTTAAATAAAAATAGTTTTCAAGTGGTCTATTGTAAATAATCAACACTTTTAAAAAATAATGTGAATGAAACTGAATTTTCAAACAACCAAACTGTATGTTGAAGTTAAGAAAAAAGAAATTATTCAGCACAAGCAATTGGAAATAACCACTAGGCCCTAGCTCTTTGTGGGTCCCACATACCTCTTATCTCGGTGAGAGTAACCATCGCTATATCTGTTCTCGTGCACACGATCCACTAGTAGGGATCATACCCATAACCTAGTGGTCCCTAAACATCATAATAATAGTTTTAGTGTTGTATGTGTCAAAATTGCTACATGAAACTGAGGCCAAAACCCACGGGATCACTAGCATACTTGTACACGTCCATCAACCTAGATATCTGAGTTTTCCTGTTGAGCTCAAAAATGTTCAACAAGCCAGGAAAGGTAATTTTTACATGAAAATACCACTTCCACATCATACATTCACCAAACATCCAACATGAACATCACACAAGTCACATTATCCCCCTTTTCATTTGAATTTATTTGGAAATCTAACTCACACCAAAATATCCCACAACACCTTTTCCATATCTTTCTAAATTCAACAAATCTTTTAATAATTTTATAAAATCATTCCCAAGATGCTAAAAATCACATAACAACCCACTCGCATGTTACATAATACCATTTTCATAAATAGAATCCATTTTTCACATCACACTCACACAAAATATCCCACAAAAATGTTTTGCACCCACATCACAATTTCATAAATCACCTCAAAAAATTACTAAACATTATCAAAACATTTGATATCAAAACTGACCAATTCATCTTCTAAAAAATCATTTTAGGTGAACACACTCACCAAAATAGTACATATACACCTTTTTCCCACTTTTTTAACCTAATAAAGCATTTATAATTTTTATTAAACAAACCCAAGGGGTATAACTCTGTTTTTTACAAAAAAATCATTTCCAAACCCTCTTTAAAATCCAAAATCACACTAATACCAATCCAAAAAATAATTTTAAGCCCTAAAAAATTTTATTAAACCATTCTCAAGTATTATAAAATCACTTTGAATAATATCACGAAAGATGCACATGAAAAACACACATTTTCACATAGCAGTTTAAAGGGGAATAACATGGTTTGACACATAGAACCCACTCAAAACCTCTTTTGGAGGACCACATGAAACCAAGGAATCAATAGAATAGAATTGGAATCCCCTTTCAACAACTAACACATCATGTTTACATTTTATAAAACTATCACAAAGTTACTACATGAGTTACCTTTGAAAAATACCCAAATTCAAGTGATAATGTAACTTCCATACTAAATGCTGAACTAATGCCACCAAAAATGTTTTCAAACCACAAAAAAATAAATTATAAAAATTCTAAATTAATAAATTAGGAAATCTAACACATCAATAATTTCTTACACATGGAATCACATACCTTTTGAGTTAAAACCCTCAAAATTTTGTGAGAAACATCAACTACACCACCAACACACCACAAGTGGGTGAAAACTGACCCTAAAACACAATATTTCACCAAAAAGTAAACTGGTTAAACCCTAGGTATGAATCCTAGATTCTGGAAAATAAAAGGGATCTTCCAGAAAAGGAAGGAAAACCAAAAAAAGATGGAAGATACCAAGAATGAATTAACTTACTTGAAAGATCTTGAAAACATCACCCCAAATCCCCCAAACATTGAATCTCTAAGCAACCAAAACTGATAGGTAGGATGGAATGATGCTGAGTAGTTTAATTGTGGACTGAAATGGGAAAGAAAGAGTTAAAATTGAATGGTTTATGAAAGAATCAAATTACCTTTTCAAATCTGGATGATTTGAGAAACTCTGAGAAGTTTCGCCCTAATCCACGATAGAAATGACCTATAAATCATTGAAATAGATAATGAGGGTGAGCCTCAGGTTTTTTTATTTGGTTGGGAGGTGAAATAACTGAAAATAGTAAAAAATGAATGATATAATGAAAAATTTAAAAAAAAGCAGGAAATGGGCTTACGAGCTGGCCCAATACCTTAAAAAAACCCAAATCCATCATTATTATGGATTCGTATTGGTTCCAAATTTTTATTTTGGTTTTAATATACCCATGGATGACAATTGAACAGTGGAATAGTTATAAAATGTTGCAAATGGATGATTTATAAAAGAAACAATATTTATTTTTAAATCTACAAATGGGCTCACAGTTTGTCCCAAATTTGGAAAACACCCCATTTCCACAAAAATGCATGGGAAACCCCCAAATAAAATCATGAATGGAAACTAAATGAAAAATACCTTTAAAATAAGTCATTTATGTGATATTATTAGTTGTTCTTTAAATTAACGCGAGACCGCATGTTATTGGTCTTGGTCTCCCAATGGTTATTTCCTACTTAAGAAATAGATGGTTGATCCTATGAAATTAAGGTAGAGGGTGATGTGTCAGGTGCACCATTCTAGTTTCTTACTTCACCTAGGGGTGACCAAGATGTTATATATATTGATATTTCAGTACTGGTGTCCTAAGATGAGACATGTAGTTGAAGATTTTGTTTCGAAGTGCTTGACAAGCAAGTGGATTAAAGCATATCACTGTAGTCCAGCTAGGTTGTTTCCACCACTTCCTATTTTAGTGAGGAAATGGGGTGAGACCTATATATATTTAATGTTTGATCTAGCTTATACTCTAAGTAGTAAATATTCCATGTGTTTTATTATCATTTGTTTGATGAAATTATACCACTTTCCTTTCATCAATGACTAGATAAATATAGAGGGCATCAAACGCCTATATGTATAAGACGTATTCATGATGAATTGAGTGCCCTCAGTGATAGATTATAACTTTTATTCCCAATTGATTTTTAAATTTTGGAAGGGACTATAATTGGATTTTGGAACCTAGCTGTTTTTTGTTTCACCAAATATCACCCACATGTGGATGATTAGTTTGAGAAGACTATCCAGACTCTTTAGGATATTTTATAAGAATGTGTTCTTTACTTAAAGGGTCCATGGGAGAAACAATTATAATTTGATGATTATTATTCTTATAAGATTTATCAAGCCTCAATAAGTATATCCCTCTTTGAGGAGTTTTATGTGCACCCATGATAATTCACTTTGTGTTGGGAAGAGCTGGTGAGATCTCTTTGGTTGTATTTAGCCAAGTCTATGATATAACCAAGAATGTTTTCTTGATTCAAAAATTTTTAGAAGCATATCATAGTTTCTAGAAGTTTTATTATTATTTTATTCTTAGTCATTAGAGTTCCATGTAGGTTATCCGGTGTTTCTTTATGTATCCATTTGTTGGGTCACTGTCTCATTAGAAATAATAAGATATTGGTGTCATGTTAGGTCTGTACATTTCATGTTGGGGAGTGTCTTTGAAATATTTCCTATAGATTAGAGTTTCCATGAAATTGTACCTTAATTTGTGATGTCTCTCATATTTCTTTTCTAAAGTGATACTATTTGGACCCATATCATGTATTGGAGTTGGATAATTTTTATTTTGGCCAAATACCACCATTATGGAGCTTCTAGTTTTTATCTTGGATTATCAGACCAATATACTTCACGTTAAGATGATCTTATCAGTATGTATGATCTGGAAGTGAAGCGATGCTTTCCATGTGGCATGGGATATTAAGGAATTAATGAGGATGTTGGGTCTTTCCACTTATCATTTGATGGTTTCTAAAGACTTTCGTAGAATAGAAATAGGTATAGTGGGAATTGTTTTACACCCAATAGGTCACTAGTACTTCTCATTTTATTTTATTTTTTACATTTGCATTCCTTTATTGAGTTCTCAGGTTCATAGGGTTTGGAATAATATTTTTTGGAATAAAGATTAGGGTTTGTGGTTAGAACATGGTTTTTTAACTGTGCGACTAAGCATGTGAGTGTTCTACAGTTGATAATAGTGGGGTTTTACACAGTTTGAGAACATTTTATCAAAATGAAAAAAACTGTAGAGTAACAGTGTGGAACTTTCTTTTGGGAAGATATTATCCCTATATTGTTAGTGCATGGTTTTCATAACTGTTCATCTAAACCGTGTAGTATGTCTAGGTCACTTGAAAATTTGAAATTTCCAATTTTCCACTATTGATATTTAAACTTTTTAGAATTCATTTTCCTTCCCCATCATTCACATCAACATTTCCATTATGTTGGAGATTCTTTTCTCCTTATGTGGTGAACTTCTCATGGATTTTGGTGTGTTGGATTGACGCATGTACATATATTCATGCTTTCTTCTTCCATTCCTCTTTATTTTTCTTGTTATTATATTTTCATTGAGTTGTGTAACCCCGGAAGGATTATTTAACGAATATAGGTTGTGTAAATGGTGGATTTGGATTTTTATTTGCCTTATTAATATGAGGATTTAATCGTCATATTATAGGTTTTTTATTGAAGGATATGGGGTTGGAACCATATATGAGGATGGTTTCCCTATTTAAGGGTGTTTTCCATAGAATAACTTTAGATTCATAATCACCTTAGTTTTTGTTTTTTAAATTTCATCTAAAATGATTTATGATTTATGTGTAATCCATATTTATTTGATTCTTTGAATGTTTTGTCAATTTGAGTGGTTAATTAAGGTTTCCCAAAAAGGGGGTGGAATGTGTGAACCTTAAGTGTTTAAAAAAATGGATTAATAAAATTTGTATGGAATTAAATAGATTTATAAAATGGTTTTACAAATCATTTTACCATGAGAAATGTGTTTTGAAAAAATGGGTATTCTTTTTTGTGAATATAACACCCTGATTTTTTATAATTCGAACATCATATTTGATAATATATATGGTATACAACCACAATAATAGAAGTGACTATAACATCCTAATAATTTATGATATATTTACTATTTTAAATAAATGAAATATATTCTATATCTTTTAGTTCATGAAACATTGATTTTATCTTATGCTACACGCAATACTAAGTTTTATATTCACTATAAAGAACGTCGAGTTTGACATATGTTACACACAACACCGATTTTAAATGAAATATAAAATATTAACAGAATTATATTATTTGATATGATAAGAATACCTATCCATTAATTTCATGGTTATGAATATTAATAATTAAAATATAAAAATTATGGTTATATATGGTTTATAAATAAGATAAGAATCAATTCAAAAAAATAATTTCTTTCTAAAAAATAGCATTTTTAAAAGATGTGGTTTAATCTTTTTATTCAAACATAACAAGTTTTTGGTAATTTTTATACCTTGTATTCTATGTTTAACCACTACGTAAACTTCTTTTTACCATAATTTCTTTAAATAATTTTATCTTTATTCACTAATATCTATGGTAAAAACATTAAGTTTGACATATTATAAATTATATGTTATTATGGTTCTGAATATTGAATCATTTTTCCAAATTCAATTCCTAAACGTGGAAAATTATTAATTTAAAATTGATCCTGCAAACATGATGAGAAAGAGAGTTGTTTATGGTGAACATTTTCAAATCTTTATAATGTTTTTATATCTAAATTCAATAATAAATTTACTTAAATGACTCAAATTGGATTAATAGATATATAATTGAAATATTTTGACTTTAAAACCAATTCGAAATATATTTAAACCTTATTAATTATTTATACGAAAAAGAATTTTTCAATCAAAATTCAATATTTTTCACTATAAATCAAAAAATCAAACATCTTATAAAAATATGAAAAATTCAGCACAAGATAATTTTTATATTATGATTTCAAAAATAAATGGTATTTTTTCATATAATTTTGATTTTAATATAGTTTGTTTTAGAGGAAGTTTAGTATAATCCATTTAATCTATAATTTTTAAAAAATAGATGATCCAACAAAAAAAATATGATAGTCTTCAAGGATAAGTATATAATAACATCTGAAATATTTGGCTAGGTATACACTATGTGGATTTTCCTTAAAATACATTAATTTATGTATACTAAAATTAAATAAGGTTCTAGGAAAAATGTACCAATGGTTAATAACAATGAAAATGTGCATCGATAATGAATCCAGTTTTACCTAGTACTTGAAAACATGCTTTACTATGAACTTGGTATGACACTCCCAGGAGATTTTCTTTCGATAATTCACATTTTCCATAAAAACCATTACAAAGCATTTAAACAGACGATGGAAATGAATAACCTAGGATAAACTTTATGTCAAGTATTTATCTATGATGAAATAAAAAAGAATAACTATATATGTATTGGGATTCAAAAAATATATTTTAGAATTATTTTTAACAATATTTTTTTTATAAAAAACATTAAACATCTATGTATTTTTTTAAAATTTTGAATCAAACACATGTTCATTTACTTTAGAATTATAGATATTATCATGGGTTGATGAGTTTAAGATTTATCATAAGTTAAGAGTCTTAAAGACCTATACCTAGGTTTTTTGTGATGATATTATACAAATATTAAGGAAAGTTTTGATAAATTTAATGAAATTATATGTTTGAGTAGAAAATTTATTTGAGGAATAATGCCTTTACATTTTATAGAAATAATTTTAAAGGTATTGATAACTTTTAGGGTTAATATGATCATTAATAAAATTGTAATAATATTCAAATAATATTATTATTCATTGTAAAAAAATGGTATTGGAAACATTAGAAAAAATGTTACTTGTTGATTAAATTTCAAGGAAGTCCATCATAGTTTATTTGGAATCATATTAACAGATTTTTAGAAAAAGGAAGCAAATTTGACTGGTGGAATCCAATTTTGTCCAGCAAGTATATGTGGCTCAAAACCATGGTTGAATTGAAAAATGTTTTTAGTACCTACCACTAGCATATGTGATACCCTTATTAATATTCCATTTGTTAAATAGTTTGAAAAATAAATATTAATGATGAATAGGAAAGTGTTGCTTTTGAGGTTTAGAGATTAATTTATTATATTGGGTAACTTGTGAAAACCATATTGGATTTAGAAAATATTTATAAATATACATAAAGATATATCACTCATTTATGGATTTTACAATCCATTAAAATTGAATTTTAGTGCTTTTGGTAAAAAAATAGATATTCATTTTTAGGGGTAAGGGATGAATTTGATATTGAAAGAATCATAAACTAAGGTTGAAATTTTTCTTATGAAATAGAAACATCTCAATTAAATATGTTTCCTCATATTCTATATAATAAAAATAATTCCTTAACATTGGGAAAATGGATCTTGAAATAACAATTATCCTATTAAATTAATATAAGATGACTCTGGTGGTCTTTTAAATCCACAAAGATTTATGGTTTTGTGACCATTAACATTACATTGATTACTCACCTTATTTTGATCAATGACCTTAACCACTCCCTCTAATTATATACAATTCTCCACCAATTTTATACCATAAAAATATAATAATGGTCACCTATGTAGAAACCTTGTTATATGTTATTCCATATGACCATTATTCTTCCCTTTATTACTTATTAAGAAGATATTTTATTAACCCTTTTACGATTTGGGGTTTTCAAAGGAATAATTCTCAAGTATTAGACCTTATATTGCCAATATCAAGTTCAAATTATGAGGATGTAATTTATTTAAGGTGAGGAGAATGTAACACCCTAAAATATTAAAATATGAATATCATTTACTAGCACTTGGGAAATGAAAAAACAAGCTAACAAAGTAATATAACATCCCAATACATTATCATATATTTAATATTTTAAATAAATTAAATATATTCTATAGCTTTAAATTTATTAAACATTGAGTGTACCTTGAGTTATACACAATACTAAATTTAGCATACTCTACATAGAATACTATGTTTATCTTGTGTTACATGAAACACTGATTTTAAATGAAATGTGATATATTATTAAAATATTATTATTTAATATGATAAGTATACCTATCTGTTAATTTTAAGGGTATTAATAGTACTAACTATAATATAAATAATATTTTTATATATAGATTAGAAATAATATAAGAATCAATTAGAAATAAAAAAGAAATATTTTCAAAAAAAATTGTATTTTTCTAAAGGATGGATTAATATTTTTTTGAAAACATAATTTTAAATATTTTTTTAACACCTTAATAAAATATATATGAAAAATAAACTTCATTTTTGAAATCATAATATTTAAATTATCTTAGTGGTAATTTTTTATATTTTTATGAGAAGTTTTGTTTTTTTAATAATGGAAAATACTACTTCTTTATTCAACATTTACTTTTCTTCTATATAATTTATAATGTTCAATTATATTTTTAATAGATTTAAAAGTATAAATAGTTATATTATAAATATATTAATCCAATTTAGGACATTTAAATCATTCTCATATTGAATTTATATATTAAAATGGTTTGAACTTTTGAACATCTTCACTTAAAAAACATGCTTTCTCTTCACATCTATGGGATTAATTTTATATTAAAATTTTCCACTTGTGTGAATTTAATTTGAAAAAAACATGATTAAATATTTTTAATAATAATAATTTATAGTTTATAAAAAATTAAAATTAAATTTTTACCAGTTTTTTTAGTGAAAAAAATTAAAATTAATTATATCGATTATGCATAAAATGAGTTTGTTTATCGGGTAGACTTAGAATATAAGTTGTAAAAATGACTCATAACATGTCCAAAACACATTTTATAGTAATAATTAAAACATGGCCATTATATTATAGATAACATACCAGTATTTTGGCCTATTTACCTGATAAAAATATGTTTGGAATTCACTCTTTCAAAAAAATTACATGTCTGCCACTCACCCCACTTCTTAAAGGCCACCCATATCCTATATTATTCACACCTTCAAACCACACCGTTTTAGCCAATACCTAAAATAAATAAATTCCCAATTTTCCGCTTTTAATCCTAAAAGGATTATTTTTTTATAAATCTATATTAGGAATGGTTTATTACAAACCAAATAAAGATATCTGAAGAAGAGGAAATGGTCTTCAATGACCGCCTTTATTTTACTTTATCCCCCAAATTAATTTATTATTAATACAATATTATATAATAAACCGAGTATATTCTATATAATGGTATGTTTTTATTATAATTACATGACCTATTTCCATCCCTACATCAATCAAATGAGTTATTAAATCATCGTTCGTTTGGACGGTCGACTATGACCTCATGAACTGATATCAATCCTTTTTCCATTACCACCTCTCTAGGTTGGTTATAGTGATGGGTGTAAATTAAATATGTGTTGTTTATAAAATAATCATACCTCAAGATTTATTATATCATATATTAATTTTTTAATTTCCATTTTGTATGAGACATGATTATGTCAATCGTTTATACAGTGGGATACTACCTCACAAAGCGATGTGATTCTTCTTTCACTAACACTTTACATAGCTTTTGATAAGGTAAAGGTAATTATTATATGTGATATAAATGAAATAATTATGATATTAATGAAATATTTATCATTATATAAGGATAATATATATTTCATTTTCATTACCTTTACACTAAATTAAAGATTATAACGTCATTATTATATATTTGGACTACTACCTTCAAAAAACGATGTGACACTATTTTCGTCACCACACAACATAAGTGATATATAAAAGTATATTTATATAAATAATAGGATACATATTTGATATTTGTATCATTCTAGAAATATATTATATTGATTATTTTTTTCTATAAAGATCATTGAAAAATAAAAGTGTTACATAGTCATACGTACGGCCTACAATAACCATGATCATAATGTACTTTGTTTTAATAAATTTAATTCATGATTGGTTTTAAAAGAATAATTTATATAAAAAATAAAATAATTATGTCCTTATTATTGTTATTTTTATTATATAACTATATAATATACACAAGAACTAGATAATTCATGACGAAACGTGCATGAGAAAATAATCCTTTTAATACACAAAAAAATGAAAATAATGAATGATTATTAATGAATTATTAATAAGATGTTATAGAGTGATCATATATGATATCATAAATATTAATATGGTCTGATGTAAGTTAATAAAATGTTTAAAACCACAATAAATGATGTTAAAGAACATTCAACCCAAAAGAAGCAAATGTTTATGGATTTCACATCAATTTATTTTTTTAGATAAATGAGGTATTGTATAAAGTAAAAGAATCATAAAATAGATAAACAAAATGTTAAATCAATATATAGTAAGGAATTTAACATTTAAAAATTTTAGGAGGGAAAAATCATTATAATTCATACTAGATAATATGCAATCATCAAAACTCACCCATTAATTTTCAAGACTGGTAGAAAGCGAATTAACTTCACCATAAGCATGAATGATAAAGTAATTAAGGGAGGAGGTAATGTTAATGAATTTAATCAATTTCATATTAATTGTACATTATAGATGAATTGATTCATTATAACAACATCCAAAAATTTTGAAGATTCACACTAAATCCATAAGTGGATTTGTCTTAAAAGTCACCAAGTGGTAAAGAATTTCTAACTCAATTCTATTTCATTGGGTTATATTACTTCTTTGTATTCATTGAGATTATAAGATTATGTGTATAATTAAATTTTATTATATTATGTTTTATCTACACTTAAATTATGTGTATTTATAGTTAATACACATAATTGATTCATTGATTTATAACAGCATCCACAATTTTGAAAGATTCACACTAAATCCATAAGTGGATTTGTCTTAAAAGTCACCAAGTGGTAAAGAATTTATAACTCAATTTTTTTTCATTGGGATATATTAATTCTTTTTTTCATTGAGATTTTAAGATTATGTGTATAATGAAATTTTATTATATTATGTTTTATCTACACTTAAATTATGTGGATATATAGTACCATTTTCCACCCTTTGGAACTTAAACTGTTTTAGAAAATGTTTTTTAAAAACTTGACTTCATTTCACTCTTCGGTATGAAATTTTTTTCTCTCAAAAACATTTTTTCTAGAAATTATTTCAATTTTTTACCATATAAAAATGATTTATTAAATAAATTTCATACCCATTTTCTAATTTCAAACTAGTTTTAAATTAATCTACTTGTATCTTTCTTAACATTCCACTTTTCTTACATTTTAACTGTGAAAATAGAATGGTCTTTACGACATGTACAAAATTACCCATAGACATGACCATTATTTCTTTGAATCTTAATTTGTATGTTTGGTATGTTTGTTTTATAGAAAATGTTTTTAATATTAATTTTTATTGAAAAAATATTTTCTATTTTTTTTCAAAATAACAATGATATTTTTCCCCAAAAATGTTTTTAAAGATCATATTTTGGTATTTATATTCATAAATGACAACAACCCTTTATTATTACTCCAATGTGTATATATTGAAAGCATATTTATTCATCCTCTAAGTGATTGATGATTTATAAGGATAGTATTTACATTCACTTCCTTGATTTATTTTTTAGTTATTAACCTTCTCTTGAATTATTCAATTTCCTCTAATCATTAAACATTATATTTCACCTAAATATCATTATCATTTATCATTGATATATTTATTTATTAAAATATACATAAATTCTAATTATTTTTTCTATATTTAATTTTACATTTTTTGTGTGGGAAAATATTTATAGTTTTTTATTCCTTTTTCAATAAATATAATTGACGATAAGGCATGTTATTTATGAATGAAATCAATTATTCAATATATGGGGAATTATTTGGACATGAAGACATGGATAGGGAATATTTAATTATATCCCTTTAATGAATCAGTAGTATAATTGTATGAATCAGTTGTCTAGCCTTGGTTAAATGGGTTTCTACCCATGAATGTTGAACTGTCTTGAGAATAGATCTTAACAGTAAAGGTATTGTGTTCCTAGTAAACATGACTTCAAATAATTAATCATTTCATTAATTTATAATTTATTTATTATTATCCATGATATTTTCATAATTATATTATCTCTTGATTCATTTTATAATCATATATTGATTAAATGTCATGTTTTTTGTTATTTACCATGACATATTGATTATTCCTTATCCAGTTATTTTAATGTCATGTGTATTTAGTTATTTACCATTCCATATTTTTTATTCATTATCTATTTATTTTGATGGAATGTGTGTTTAATTATCTAACATTCAATATTAATTATTCCTTATCTAGTTATTTATATGTAATATTTGTGTTTAGTTATTTAATTAAACTTATTGATTATTAATTTTCTAGTTATTTAAACAGAATGAGTATTTTATTATTTAATTTTCCATATTGATTATTCCATGAATATTTATTTAAATAGAATGTGTGTTTATTTATTTACCATGTAAAATTGACTATTCCTTATCTAGATATTCAAACTTCATGTGTCTTCAATTATTTACCACTCCATATTGATTGTGCTTATTGAATCAAGATAGATTCCACTATACTTAACCCGTACTGATAATTTGATGTCAGCATTTGTTTTTCTTCCCCTAGGAATCCAAGAAGGGTACAATGCAATATATTTAAGGGTACACTAGAGGGAATAATGATATTCTCAAAAAAATTGAAATTTTTGTTTTAAAATATGTTATTGGACTCAGGTGTGTATCTATTTTACCAATAATACTAAACTATTCAGTCCTTCAAAATGATATTCATTGAATATTATACCAATGTAATGGTAGTAAGCACTGGTTCCAGGATTCTGTGGTTGGGGTTTCTATAGTGAAAATGATTTTTAAAATGGATTTGGATTTCGTGGAACTTGTTTTTTATTACATTGTCATTGAGTAAAACATTGGTTAACTTAGGTGTGAGTCATAAATTGTGTAAGGGGCCATGTTATCCTTCACACAAGAAGACTATGAGTGATTCAATTTTATCTTCTAAATTATTTTGAGATCCTTTAGGTAGTAATATAGTGAGTTCTTCCATTTCATTGCTGAGAGACAACAAGATCTCTAGGAGTTGGGCTCGGGAAGACTGTAAGAGCTTCCAGTTTTCTTCTTCATCTAGAATATAATATTCTGTATCACTTATATTATTCCATTGATATTAGGTCCTAAATTTTACTTATCAATTACTAATTGGTTTAGAATCTTTTTCCATTTTACTGGTGTCATGTTGATGTGATGAGTTGTGTTACACCCATTTTTAATTCCTATGATTATATGATGTTTATGTTATTCGTAGACATTTTATTTTACCTTATTAGATACATTGAGAATGTTCTGACTTGTGACATTATTTATCTATTTTATTTATGTTGGAGTTTGTTTGGGAAATTTGAGTTTCTTTAATGGAAAGACAAATGGATTAGAAATGTTTATTTGAAAATGGTATGTTTTAGAGGTTGTCTAGTTTTAAAAACTGATTTCAAACTAAAATATTGGTTTTCTTGGATAAAATACTTATATATATTCATGTTGGTATCCTACAAGGATTTTTTCATCACACATACATATTCCTTTGGGTGTGTGTTTTCTTTGTTCTACATGAAAAATGTAAAGGAAAGGGCACCATGTACCTAGGTGGATCTTCTTGAATAACATCATCCATGTTTGTTAGAGGAGATATAGTCTCAATGGTTTTTCTTGTGAGGATTTATTTTAGGATTTTGTATTCATTATGATGTATATATATTCAACCTGTTTGGTAATGTTCCCATTTTTTTAGTCTTAAGATTTTAGCTTTAGATATCATGTATGTATATGGCATCATGTGGTATGTATGTTTATGATATTTGTTATGGTTTATGGTATTTTTTCTTATGTTTCATTGAATTAGATGTTAGTTTATTCTTTTTGAAACTGATTCTATTAGTGTGTCCATATTTTTACATGGATGGATCATGACTATTTAACATGGGTGATACCCTTACCAAGATATTTCCGGTTATCCTCGGTGACTGTTCCCATCCCATGGTGTTTGGTAACGTTCTTATGGCTATATGGATGGCCATGTTGGGTGACAGGTTGGTTCAAACTATATAGTTTCATTATAGGTAATTAAATTCAGGCCTAGTGGGGATCTCAGTTGGTTAACCTTTCAATCCATCATTGGTTAGTTCATTATAGTTTATGTGTTGTGGTACTTTCATTCATTGAATGATTGGAGAATTTATATAATATTTTAGTGACGTTTCAAGTGAAAAGCATTCTTTTGAGAAAAGATAAAATAAATTGAAAGGTAAAATTACTTAATGTTTTCAGGGTATAGAATTTAATAGGATGGAATTTAAGTAGATATGAAAAAATACAATTATATCCACACTTCCACCACAAATTTTATTGATGGATTTTTTGTATTTTTTGGGGTTTTCATTCCTTTAAAAATTAATTAGAATATCCCTATATAGATTAGTAGTTGGAAATGATTACCATTTTCAATTTTAAATTTAGATTGATGTTTTTTTAGTGAATTTAGTGATTTTGGAATGAAAATTAACTATACAAAAAACGAAATTTGATTTTGAATGAATTACATGAAATTAAAAGAGACTCATATGTGAATGAAGGTATCATCATTGTGACAACTGGAATATTTCTTGGCATGGTGATTAAATATCTTAAATTAGAATATGGATATAAAATATTTTGTTGAATTTATTTCTAATGTTTTCTCATAGAGAACGTGAATCATAATAGTCTTGTCCTTTTATGGTATTATTGATTAATTTCATTTGATTAGTGGATATCAATTTGGAAGAGTAAGAATCATTTATTGTAAATATGAAGTGACTAGAATGATACTTTGATGGAAGAATGGTGGAGAAATCCACCTACAAAAGGTTGAAGGATTAATTATTAAGAATTTAGATTGAACACTATAAAATTAAATAAAAATATTGGGTGGAAACCCGGGAACCATACATCCAATTATGTTTTGATTTATTATTTTAATAATAATCATCATTCTCAAAACTAAGGATTTTAATTATACCTTAAAGGAAGATTATTTTTGACTGGGGTTTATGGATGAATACACACAAACAACCTAATACGTACAACAAATAATGGTGGAGTATTCCACCTACTCTTACATTTCTATTTAATTATACATGGATTATGTTTCTTAACCATAAATTTCATCTCAATGCTTCTATACATATTGAATATAGTGTTATAATAAAGTTTTCCTATGGGGGGAGTGTGTGTGTGTGTGTTATATGTGGGTAAATAAATTTGTGAGAACATTTCTCAATTAGAATCTAGGATAAAAACTACTTTGAAGAAATTTAGGCTTTTTATTTTATTATTTAATCATTTTAAATTAAAAAACATCTTTTTACAGGAATTTAGACTTGAATTTATTGATTTAGCTAATTAAATAAATTTGAAGTGACTTGATTACCCTGTAAGAGTAAAGAATTGATGAATAATGCTAAATGTTATTTATATAATATTATTACAATTTTAGTAATATAAATACTTTGGAACCAAATTGTGAATTTCAAATGATAGGTTAACATAATTTGTGTAAGTGTAAAAAATAAATGAAAGAGTGTTTAGAATAATTTGTGATATAATTAACAAATATTTCTTTCATTCTCTAGTTATTACAGTTAACATTGGGTGTTCTTTATATTTGGAATGGTTTTGTTCTAAACTTTTAATATGAAAACTTAAAAAAGTTAAGTATGCGATAAATATATTATAAAGAATATATGTTCAGAGTATGCCTTACTCTCAATGGATAGTAAAAGTATTTTTAAAACCATATCAAATGTGTAATATAAAAATAAATTTGTCAACATAGTTTTAAAAAGTAGTATTAATGAAGGTTAGATTTATTTTGTGATATGTGGTGATTTTAAAGGAATGATTCAAAAAACCTATTTTCATATTAAATCTAAGTTGTAGAAAATTTCATGTTTAATAAAATTAATAGACTCAAGACTCATATTTTACATTAAATAGAATCATTCATAAAATCCTATAAAAGGTAATTAGTTAAGGAAAATTAATATGTAAATTGTTTGTGTGTTGTTAATAGATAATTTCATTCTTTTACTTATAGTATTTTGAGTAAATATTTTTTAAGGACATTGAAATGTCATGTTTTGATATTATGATATTTTTTGAGTAATATTTTCATATCAATAATATATTATGTAAATTAATAAACTCAAATAATTTAAATGTGTAAGTAGTAAGATTATTTATATTCATACTCATATGTGGTTATATAAGTGGAGGATTATTTAAGGGAAGATCATCCACACTACAATGTAATGAACTAGGATAATGAGGATGACCACATAGAGCTAAAAATTTTCATATATGTATCTAATTGGGAAATTATTCACTAATACTATACATATTCTATCCTAATAGAATAACAGATTTTAATATTGTCTACATCAATCCTTGGGATAGAGAAGAGGATATGTTATATCCAAAGTCACAACTCAAAAATAGATATATATCCTGAATCTCTATCTACATCACAACCCAAGAAAGATATGAAATATAAATTCATACTTATTTCATATAAAGAGAGATATATATATATATTCTCATGAAACTTCCAATATTGGTGCTTAGAGTAACATGATAATTGATCAAATATAATGGTTTCATGCCATATTTTTATAGTGAAACGAAAAATGTATTTTCATTTCCTCTAATGTACACCTATGGGAATCATTGATGCAAATATAGAAAATTATAGGCCTAGATAATTGCATTTCAAAACCCTAGAAGAAATATATCCTTGTAACTCTATCTTCATTGATTATTAAGAGTGTGAGATCTTTAAAATGCCTTTTATGTTGATTCCATGAAAAATGTTTAATATTAAAAAATGTTTTGTTATGGTTATTTTATTTAATTTATCATGGAATATTAAATACTATGTTTATTAACCAAATTATTAAACAAATACTTAAAACAATTAAAATAAAACTATAAAAAGACCACTCTAAATTATATTGAATAATTATGTGAAAATCTAGTCGTGGGAGACATTAATGAACATGTTGGTACATGTGAAAAGAATTTCATGAGGGAAAATTTTTATATTATATATTTCACCAGGTTGGATAACTCTCAATCAAAATGTATATATTGAAAATTATCCTTAGGATAGAGAAGAATATAACTTGTTTATGTTTTATGGGTCTGGTATTTAAATTAAGGTGATGGGAGTAATGATAAATGTATATAATTATAGGTGGTGTGATATAAAATCACAGTACATATATGGATTGATCATACAAAAATATATATGGTTAGATAATAGAGGAGGTATGACAACATTAGTGATATAGAACGAAATAATAGTGATCTATTTAGATATTCTTAGAAGAGGTGAGGGTTTGTGGGCCAATAAAAACACTAAATTATTATTTCTTTTAAGAGTGGAAAACATATCCAAACGAAGTGAAAAATATCTTAAAAAAATTATTACACCACAAGGTCTATCCATTCATTTAGATAAATTAAAATAAGATAAATAATGGAATACCTTTTATTTTTTGATCATTCGTGTCCAATATTGTCCAAATAATCTTAAAAATATCACTATAAAAAAGATTAATCCTTTCTCATGGTATTTATATGTATTGTGTTAATTTCCCATCACTTATTAAGGATCCCCCTTCCTCAGGCTTTTCTGGAACTGTGGGTTAGAGAGGGGGAGGGTATGATATATTTGTCTTTGAGGTGTATCAAAACGTTTAGAATCCCACAAGTCACAAACTATAAAAATATATATTTATCTATCTAATGATATTACTTGTATTCTGAAATTTTGGATATATTTGATGAAATATTTCAAAATTTCATCCTGATTTAAAACTTGTTAATTATTTCATCTTTATTTTTGATTAAATTTTCATGATTTACACAACTATATTGATTATTAAGACCTCTCAGATAATCATCACATAATGAAGTAACATGATATGATAGATTATAGTGTGAAAAAAATGATACATATTTAATTATTTCATAACACATATACTACCAAGTACAAAACCATGGAATTTTTACACTCACCATGATGTTTCTTAACCAATAAAAAAATGTGTTCAAGACAGCCATGTTAGGGTTCAGTATTTGTTGTCAATTTTTTTAATCTATCATTTTCACTAGATCCTTATATACTTAGTGAACCTTCTTTATTATATTACATAATATATAAAAACTTGTAAAACCTTGTAAAAAACATTTTTTGAAAATATTTGAAAACTTATATTTCAAAATTTAACATTCATTTTAACCACATATAACTTCATATATTAAAAATTGTGATGAATTATCATAACTAAATTTTATTAGTTATAAATTATTTCTACAAATATTTTGTAACAATACATAATTATAATCTATAAAACATATATGAGCGACTCCACTTGATTTTATAGTGTTAATAAAAATTATGAATTCCATAATATATAGTAAAACAATTACTTTCCTCAAAAAAGTGTGATTACTAATAAATATATAAAGGCATCAATCATGATATTTATTAAACACATGTATCTCCATAAATGTGCCCACTAAATATACCATATAAATTTACACATAATCATATACCCCCTTTGTCTAATACATCGAGTGACCATGATTCATAGATTATGTCATTCTAGAATAACCAAATCATATTTTATTTATTCTTCAAGTATATACTAACAATATAGGTGAACATATCACATGAAATTGACCCTTATGGATAAAAAAATTGTTGTCCCCTCATCGAAATAGATAATAACAACACATGTACCTTATCTTGTTATAACTATAAACTCCCTTAGTCTATATTAATCTAGAGCCCAAACGGCACACTCCTCATAATATTAGGAAAAATTGACCTTGGCAAAGCATCAATAGACAACATGATAAAAAATACACCCAATACCCCCTAATTATCTCAACATAATGGATTTCATATAAAATTTATCAATTTATAAATGTTTTAACCATAGGTATATTTTCATCCTTAGATATGAAGATTGAATATGAAATATACACCACGAGTATACCAATGAAATAATATATGACACTCTATGTGGTATAAGTTGTGGTTGATCCATCACACAAGACTCTTTTTTTTCCTCATGAGTAAATTCCAGGTATTTATATAATCCCAAACTCAAATTAATCTATAAAACACATAACAATGAATAATACCTCATGATGACCATCAATTAGTGATAGTTCATCATTATACTTTGAGGGATGATTTATCATTTCAAATTATGTAATATATGTATAAAGTTATGTCTTAGAGAATTTTATTAAGTTATAAATTATTGTGATTTCAAGGAATTTGGTTGTTTAAGTGAGTGAATATATTAATTTTGGGTTTTGTATGAGTAGTATTTTTTTGGGGTTTTTGTCTTAAAAATTTTATTTTTGAGGGAGGAATATAAGGTGTTTTTGTGGATCGCTTAAGATGTCATAGGAGGTGAGGTATTTTTGTAGGATAGAATGTAAAACGTGATGTAACTGAGGCAATACATACTTATATGTTACATTATTTTATATGAATATTCCAAATTTCTCATAACAATACATTCCCTCGAACAATAAATTTTTAGTGTTTTGGAGGCTATATACATAATCGTATTATTTCAAGGAAGATATTCATCAAATCCCACAATTTTATTCCCAAATATAACACTTTTTAGACATACCCTAATTAATACCTTTCTTCATAACATAATAAAAGGAAACATAAAAATAAGTGAGTTTATATCCTAATTAAGATAAAACATTAATGTTTTCAATCAATTAACACAAGTTACCATAATATAAGAATAAGGATATGAGAACAAGATCATAAAATACAATAATCATACTCAATAAGCCAATAATAATTAATTATAAATCATTTCATAAGCATTTTTCATGAAAAGATAAATAATACATAATTGTGTGGAATCTTCAGTAATCAACCATGATCCAAGAGAACATATCCTGAGAGTTAGACATTAGTTTTTCGTTGACACATAATCATTGAAAATAATTTACGTAATTAGTTATCACTACAAAAAAATCATATTCGATTAGTTTTAATTCACATCACATCATTTCCTTAGTCTAGGTTCACTTCAGTACTATCTTATTGTAAAAAGAAACTTACGGAACTTAGTTCACTCCCCATTTCAATCCTCAACATCTTATGAGATATCAATATTTACCCATATAATTGGGAGTATATAATTCTTTTCCCACCCATAACAAAAGGAATACCTTATATATGTGTTCTATGAGATCATATAAACTACACCATATCATTATATCACTTCCCAATAAATGGATATAGGTTTCATAAAGGTTTCATCATAACTTAATTAACTTTGTGGAAAAAAATAGGTTTCATAAAATCGTACGAATTTCATTATTATCTTGGGATATATAGAGAAATAATGTAGATTATATCATAAGAAAATATCTCAGTTGAGACATAAAAAATACTGAAAGTATATTTTAATGGATGAAAATACCAATAAAAGGGAGTTTAAACATTTATTTAAATATATGAGAAAATATTCTTTTCCTTTCATAACATTTTAATTAAAATTAATTGAATATTGAGAAAATATTTTTATTTCAAAATAACCATGGGATCTTTAAATTAAGCTTCAATGAAAATACAAGTCATGAATGTGGGAAAATATATTCATTTAATATATTTCAAATGAAAACATTCATTTCATACATTTTAAAAAGGTTAAAAATGACTTGTTTGTAAGTAATTTCATTAAAAAAATTGAAACATTATAATTAAAGTAAAAGGTAATTAATGTGACATTTTTAAATAATTTAAATAGTAGTTATAAAACTTCTATAAAAAAAGTTTAAGGGAATATAAATAGAAAAAAATTATTGACAAAAAAGGAAATAAAGTCGACTTTTCTTTAAAAACATTTACTTAGTCATTTTTCTAACACACTGAGATTTTAAAAGATAAAAATAATATTTGATAGAGTATATAAAGCATACCACCATAAGATTTTAGAATATATTTATTTTTTATTAAACTAAATCCCTTGGATAGCTTTCTATTTAGGCAACACCAGGTTTAAACAAAATATAATACTCTATAAAAATATTATTATCTATTTATAACCATTATAAACTAGATTTTAAGTTAGAGAGTATGAATATTACTAATTAACTCTGAAAATTATATATTTTACACATTAACTAAAAAAAATTAATGGTAATATATGAATTAAAAATTATATAAAAATCATTTCAAATAAAAAAGGAAATGTTTTAGGGAAAACCATATTTTACTAAAAATGAGTTCTAGTTTCGCTTTGCACACATAATTTAAAATTATTTTTTGACAATTTTTTAAAATTTATTATACAAAATAAACTTAATTTTTTAAATTAACATATCAAAATTATCATAGGTTTATTTTATGGGATTTTTATGAAAGGTTTTATTTTTCAATAATATTAAAAAATGATGATTTTTATGGAAAACAACTTTTTTGTTTAAATTATTTATAAATTTATATTTTAGTTAAAGTTGATTTTAAATAAATATGAGTTCAATTATAAAAATATTTAACTAATTTAGGTAATATTTTTAGTTTTTATGTTATATTTCAGTAAAAAAAATTTACATAAATATAAGAATTTTCTCTTTAGAAACCTTCACTTTAGTCGTTTCTTTAGGTATAATTTTAAATTTTATTCTTCCACTTATTTAATTTCAATTTTTAAAAATTTATTTCACATTATTTATCAAAATAATTATTATTATATAATATTTTCAACTTATCTTTTTACTATTATGACATGTAAAATCAGTAAAATCTAATTAGTTTGGTTAAGATAAAAATTGGTTTACCGGGGGTTTATCTTAGAAGATAAGGGTTAAAAGGTCCTAGAAATTATCCAAAACCCATTTTTTATCCCTATATATACCATATAAACTATAAGGTTTGATAATTTCCCATTTTTATGGCTATTTTAATGATAAAAACATGAGTGTAATTGATTCTTTTCAAAAATTCCATGTCTGTTTTCTACCCTAATACTAAAAAAACACCACTCCCCTCCACCCTTCACACATAAAAACGCATTTGGTTCATCTAATTCCTACCAAAATAACTTAATTATTCCCATTAAAACTTATTATATCCCTTTCATATCATAAATCCGTCATAATAAGTCTATTTGCAAAAAACTAAGGAGGTTGTTTGAAAAAAGTTGTAATGTTCATAAACGATCGTTTTATTTTTATTTTTCTTTCACCTAATTAAAATATAATTAAATAAAAACAATATAATAGAAAAATTATCTACCTATACTGATATGTTATTATGTTAATTTCATAACTTATATTTATCTTAACTTCAATCAAATGGGAAATGAAATCATTGATCATGTGTACGATAGTCTACCATCTCACGAAGTGATATAAGTTTTTTTTCTATCAAAACCTCTCACGGTCATATATAATGATGTATTTAATATTAAATTATAAAATTTATGATATTTTTATACTAATTTTATTATTATATCACATAAAATATCTTACTTTTTATTATATAGGGGGCATGATAACATCGCCCATGTGTATGGTGGACTATTATCTCGCGAAGCAATGTGATTCGTTTTTCACTTATCAATTACATGGAAGGTATTAAGGATAGAGTTAATGATTATATAGGATATTTATTATCTAAAAACTTTTGTAAATAAAATATCATATATAACTTCATACATTCCAATCCATTGAAAAATAAGAATATCCCTTATGGTATGTGTGGACTACCGCCTCCACGTAGTGATGTGAAATGTTTTTCATTTTATTTTTACATGGATGGTAATAATAATAGATTTAATTAAAATAAATTCTATATAAGACATAATAATTACTCTTATTCAATTCCATCCTTTAAGAATAAATGTAAACAATGCTCATGTGTACGTACAGCTTACCATCTCCATAAACCGTGTAACCCATTTTCTATCTCAAACCTTTATAGATTTCTATAAATATATATATAATGAATATATATGATATTAATATAATTTGTTATATTAATTATATTATTTATCTAAGATAAAATTGAAACGAGCAACATTACTTAACTAATACATTCAGGAAAAATTAATCAATTGTCCCTTAAAATATTGATTTTAATAAAGAATTGATAATAAACCAATGATAAAAATATATATATAAATCATATATGGTATGATATAAATTATTATAGTTATTTATTATATATATGTAAAATGAATATTTGTTATACTTGAGTTTTATAAACAAGTGAATGAATTTGAACTGAATGTAATGGTTTCTCATCTTACTTTAACAGTTGTGAGACATATGTTATATTCACCAGTTATTCCTCTGTGTGGCATATATACTGCCTCTTTTGATATGTTACATCATTAATATATTTCCATTCATGGTGTTTATAATTTCATTTTACTTTATTTCATTCATGAGTATTATAATTCAAAATTTTCAATGTGTAAAGGTTTTATTTCACAACATCATCATTATTCGGGATTGTTTTTGTTTACGTATACCTTGGAGGAATTATTATTTCTTTCTATAAAAAACTTATTTCCATATCCTATATTTATTCATGAACTTTTCAAGTAATATTACCATTTTGACACTCTTTGGTACATAAAATTATTTAGAAAATACTTTTAATAAAATTTTTCTTTATCTCCCTCTTCGACCGAATATCATTTTTTATCAAAATCCCTGTTTTGTAAATATGTTTTCAAAAAAACATTAAAAATTTTCCAAGTGATATATTAAATTCATTTTTTCCAATTTTTACCTTTTTGTAAATTTTTTTTAAAGGATAATTTATTTCATTTTCAAAACATAGCCCGTTTGGATTTTATTCCAAATGCGAAAGGAATATTTGTTTTAACATACACGAAATGAACATAATTTTCTATTTTCATAACCAATAAATGTTTTAAAGACTATTTTACACGATTTATAAGGTTATTTTCAAATAAAAGTACTCTTAAAATGTTTTTGAAATATTTTATTTTCAAATAGAAATTTATAATTTCGGTGATAATTTTTTTAATGAAATCTTTTATGGTATTTATATTCATAAATGAAATCAATCCTTTATTGTACTCATGATCCAAAGGGTATATTTTTAATTGATATCATCTTTATTCTTTCATTGGATTATTTACGACCAGTTTGACTTAGTATGAAAATTTTAATTACAATTCACCATATTAATTGGGACGGTTTATGATTATATTTATTTGATTGGCGTTATTATTAACATTTTGTATGTCAGTTTTTCAATAAAAATGTTTATGTTTATCATATTTCACCGCTTTCATATGATGAATGAATTTGAATTAGTAAGTGATGGGTGGTGAATAGTTATTGATTAACCCTTACTGCGTTGGGAAGTCTCATGACATGAACGTGATTGAGTTTTGGACGAGACATTACCCATTTATATAGATGTCTTGGCACAAGGCCTTGATGGTATGTTACATATGTCTAACATTATTTATTCCATCATTATGAAATTAATATT
Organism: Viscum album; assembly: GCA_963277665.1. Taxonomy (NCBI): domain Eukaryota; kingdom Viridiplantae; phylum Streptophyta; class Magnoliopsida; order Santalales; family Viscaceae; genus Viscum; species Viscum album. Next base: position 1,025,143,717 of record OY728137.1, read on the forward strand.
TGATATTCCATGTGAACATTAAATTAGTTATAATATATATTATTAACTTTTAATATCATGTGATTATTTGTGTGGCATTATTTGATCCACTTTTATAAATTCCATATTATTCTCAAGTTATTGATTTAATGACATGTATTTTATTTATGTGTGTTTCCATACTGATTATGCCTTATTTATTAATTATATATTATATTTTAATATTTCTCTTAATGGAAATCAGAGATCACCCCTTTCTTATGTTTTGTTTTCCATTGGATATGAGAAGAGTATTATTATTGATATGAAGGGATATGATAAAGGAAAGAGTGGTATATTAAAATAAATATTTTATTTTATTTTATGATTTCAATTGTAATATGAGATTCTAATATGTATCTAGTTTACCAATACTACTAAACTATTTAGTCTTTCATGATTAAATACCTCGAATTTAGTGCCAATTTAATAATGTAACCACTCACTCTAATCTACTAGATTTAGAAGAAAATAAACCTATAATAAACATTGAGGATAAGAATAGAATAACAAACTAGTGTTTTTGTAGGAAAGATATTATGTTTTCATCCATGAAATACATCTATGTATGGACACTAAAAGATGGTGTGGTTATGATATATGTGTACCTAGGGTTAATAAATATGAAAAGGGAATATTATACATAACTCGAGTATCAGCTGGTAACTAAAAATGGGCCTTATTTTGCACCTACATTAACACTAATGGGGGATATTGTTGATTTAATTCACATTTTCTATAAAAACCATTGTTATGGATAAGAAAAAAATATGATTTCAATACATTCCTAAATAAAATATGTTTATGATTTTGATATTACCTATGCACAAATTTTTTAATTTATATTACTTTTCCCTAGATATGGAATTATACATTATGTTTCATAATTTTGTAACCTAATATAGTGTATTCAATTTTTTATAAATGGAACATAGTTAAATTAATGGTGAACATATCAATGAACATACACCATATAGAGATTTCCCCCTTGGGAAATATAATGAAGTTAATGCTGGTGGTATAACTAGAACTGATAAAATTATTACCATATTAGGGAAACTAACTCTGGTTATGAGAAATAACATTTCCTATATGGATCATATAGTTGATCCACCACAAAATGCAAAAAGTTAGATCATTTCATTCTTTAGAAACCTCTATCATTCATTGAGAATAAAAATCCATTTATAGCCGATCAGGTGATAATTTCCTTTTAGAAGATATTTATCACTATTGAATGTAATGAAACCAATAAGTTTGTCTTGTAAATTTATTGTCTCTTAGAGGATATGGATCAATGGTGTTTATTAATTAAAAACATTAAGTATGACAATAAAATATAAATCATTTAATGGAATTATATTAAGGTACTCAGCTTGGAAAAATATTTTCCTCGTGAAGAACAAGAGGATATGATGAGATAATTCTTGAGTCTAATATAAAAGGATGATGAAATTTTTATAATGCCTGGATCGAACATTACAATGGTATCAATCTATGTTATTATCCATGTATATAATCCAATGATAAATATCCATTGTTTCTTTGAAGGGATTAACGCAATCCTCTGAAAAGAACTAGTCTCCTAAACATTATAATCAGAACAGAATATAGATTCATGTGCTATTGAAATAGATAATGATTTCTACAATTCTTTTTGAATTTATGGTAAGTAAAAGAATACTAAGATATAATTTTAAATGATGTAAAAAGGGAATAGTATAAATAAGGATTTTAAAAAATGTGATGTTTTTTGAAGGAAACACCTTAATTCATGCTTAAATGGAAAAAGATTTTTCTTTATTTGTGGAGAAAAAATACAAAATAATCATGAATTTTAGGGAATGGAAGAATCCTGAAATTTTAAATGAATACACATTAAGTAAAATAGTAACTATGAAAATGAATTATCTAATTTTCAAAGAAATATAACTCAAAATGAGTTAAGGGGTCAAGGTAAAGCTTTTATAATTGCTACAGTCAAAGTGGAATGATTAATGTTCCTATGATTCGATTCCCTAATCATGTTATAGGAATATTTTAATCAATTATATTCCACTTATAAGGACAATTTAATTTATAAGGATTCTACAAAATAACTATTACATTAAGGATTTGATAGAATTTGTTGAATGGTGCTGATTAATCAGAAAATTGAATCAATGGAATGTTAAACTTCTTATAAAATAGATGATTGGGGGATTATAACCCTTAATATGTGTCTGATGATGAAATAATAATGAAAAAGAGGTTCTTATGAAGGTATTGGAAACCTTTAGTGTTTATCAAATATTTTATTTTGAGGTAATTAAGGATTCTTACAATTTTGTAATATTATTGGAATTATAATTGTCACGACCCCCTCCCCGCAAAATGTACCCCTCTTGGTCCAGCATTGTGAAAAGTGAGATAATGACCACTGAGTCTTGGCTCCAGTAGGCCCTGGGTTGGTGGCTAGCACCGAGGGTATAGTAAACACACAAATGGGAGTCATTACCCTCTAAGAGAACACATACAGAAGAGAGAGATAAGATAGACACCAACCAACTCCAACACATAAATGAAATATAAAATAAATCCGAAATGAACAAATGTAATGTCTTGAAAAACTACTACAACTGGAAGGGGAAAACTTCATGTACCCCAAATAAAGTAAAAACAGCAACAACCACAAGCCCAAACAGCTCATGCATCCCAAAGCTAGTAGAAACCAGCTTGATGTCTGACCTGCTCCAAGAGACCAGAAAAAAATTATATATAAATAGGGTGAGTAAATAGTTTACTCAGTAGGATCCTCCCCGAAGCCTCTCATGCAAAATTAAAGAAAGCATGCTAAAGCACAGTGAACAACAAGTGAAACAAACACTCCATCTAAATAGGTATACTATGTTCCCAGCCTCACCATGGATACTCTCACCAAGTAACGCATACAAGATTATATAATATAATAAATAATATCAAGGTTACCCCATTACTACTTCCCAACTAGTTTTCCGCTTTTCCCCAACGTCGCACGTCCTAAACATCTCTCTCCAAAAAGGATGGCCTATAGACACCTGGGCGAATCACCAGAACATGCACCTGAAGCAACAAAACCACCACGTCAACGCAAGAAAGTAACCAGGTAGTTTCTGGGAGCCACTATAGCTCGCATAACATGTATCATATGTCATTTATTATACCTCAATCCATTACATCCTATACACTGAGTAATGATTCTCAAGACATCAGAACCTATACCCATTACACCTATAGTAGTCCATAGGATACTATATCTAGAATATATGTGTGTGAATAACCAAAATCCATTATAGCCCTCTACAAACATATATGGAGAAAACTAACCATTTTTCCTACCAACACAAGTATCTACCAAGAGAATAGAGTGGGCCCAATGTGGGTAGTTATCCATCCATCCTCCGACCGGAATGTTGGGGAAAACACCCCCCAGGGCTTAGAATCTCCGAGGTGTCAGTTTCCCTTACTAATAGGGTGGATTAGCATATATAAACACAAAAAGTACAGAATATATTATATCTCACAACCACACTATGGGTGTAACCTAATCTTAGACTCAACTGCAGCTAACGTCTTTTGGACTCTGAGCTTCCACTTCTCAGACTATGAATCCTATAATCACACAACCATTTAAAGAGATTTATTTCCTTACTTCGTTCCCTTTTTATTAGTTCCACATTACTTTAATTAATTTATTATTCATTAATTAACTATTTACAATTCCACATTAAATTTCATTAGAATCACACCCAAATTCCTCTGTCCCTTTAAAATTACAACGTCGTCATTATGTTCCAGAAACTCCATCCCCAACACTTAACATCATTTATTTAATTATTCATTACATAATTACATTCCTATATTCCCAAGCATTATAGAGAAACATTATATTCTACTAAAGAAAAGTGGGCTCAACTGGGTGAGTTGATGTACTACCCGTCGAGTCTTTGCTGCCTATAGTAAGAGCATATACACATCCCCCCTTGAGAAGATAAAAACAAAAATCACGTGGCATACCCCAAGCGTCATCGCCTATTTCGGAAGAAGGGTATAAAAGACCATCTACCTTTATTAGTGGGGAAAATTAAATCAAATAATCAACCAATAAGAATCAGCAAGCATCCAATAATCAGATTCATCATGTTCCATCATCCCAGGTGTCCTCCCCGACACCCACATGCATAAACCGATGAATCTTTCCACTCTAGGAATCATCTTCTACCACAATTAAAAGGTCTTCATACCCTCACATATCACAACATCCATCCAGGATCACATCACAACACAAGCAGTAGGAAAAAATCATTTTAACAATTGGGTTCTTGGCCCTTTAACAAAAAATAGGGTAACATAGAGCCCTACAAAGAGTTATCTTTTATCGATCAACTGGTTCTTTAATCCGTATTAGATTAAAATTTTATTATTCATAGGTTCCAAATTCAGGAAACCTAATCAGTAAGCTATCAAAAATAATTAAACATTCTTACTACACCATTTTGATTAACATCAAATTACAAGAAGAACTAGATTCATTTACATGCCTCTTTAACTTCAGCCAAACCATTATCAATTATCTTCGGCTTTATTCCCTTTACCAATTTCCATCAAGAAGGAAATTCTAAACACAAAAAGCATTGATATCACACTATCTAGAAAAACAAGAGGCAGTAGCATACAATCGATATCAATTTTTTTATCCGGTTTAAATGTTTATTAGTTAAATTACACTGTGATCCAGTGGGATAAAACATGCTAACGATATAGTTTCATGTAAAAGAATATAGAAGAAATGAATCCCCTACCTCAAATGGTTCTTGAAATTCTTTATAAGAGAATGGTCCACACAGTAGATCATGATCGCCTCCTCTCACGACAATTGCATCCACCTGATGATGTCACGGTATGATCGTACCAACCAAAACCCAAGAAAACTCATTTAGAAGCTTGGAGATCACATGCTATAATATTTAAATGATAAACAAGAGAAGATTAACCCAAAAGAACAATGGTAAAACATACCTTATTTCAATTAAGGATTGACACTTTCTTCTTATACCAAAGTAGGGGGTGCACAGGCAGTAGGAAGATCATCAAGGGGAAAATGATCCACGGATTAAGGTCATATCACACCACTCATATAAGAAGAAGTAATGGTTCAAGAGTCTCACACAAGTTAGAACAAGGAGGAAGAATAAGGACAATATAGCCTCCCTTTTTAACATTTAATAGAGAATTAGTTTAAGATACACTTGATTCTCCCTTAATAGCGGGTCTCATTTAACCACACGATTTGACCAAATAAAAACATCTCGTGCCGTATGAATAATTAATAAAGGAGTTATGGACTTTGAATCAGCCTTAAAGTCCTTAAAATAAGGCATTAAATTCATTTTATGTCAAAGGAAATGTTAAAGAGGCAGAACTGTAGGAAGATGGAAAAACAATTTACCCTACCATTTGGGAAAAATTGCACACCCTACCATTCTGGAAACACAATACACCCTACTATTCTGGAAACACTATACACCCTAAGGTCACTGATATCACTATTCAGAGTAGGTCACTAATGTCACTATTCACTGAAGGTCACTGATGTATCTCTTCGCAGAAGGCCACTGATGTCACTGTTCATAGAAGGTCACTAATGTCACTATTCATATACGGTCATTAATTTCACTGTTCATGGATGGTTAAGGATGAAACTGTTCACCTAAGGTTACCATTGTACTGTTCACATAAGTTTACTGATGAAACTGTTCACCAAAGGTCAATAACGACACTGTTCACGGAAGGTCAATGGGGACATGGTTCACCTAAGGTTTCTATTGTACTGTTTACAGAAGTTTACCAATGACATTGTTCAAAGAAGGTAAATGATGACACAGTTCACCTAAGGTTACCGTTGTACTATTCAAAGATGGTTACTGGTGACACTATTCACAGAAGGTCAATGAAGACATTGTTCACCTAAGGTTACTGTTATACTGTTAATAGAAGGTTACTGATGACACTGTTCATAGATGGTCAATGATGACATTGTTCACCTAAGGTTACCGTTGTAATGTTCACTGAAGGTTACTGATGACACTGTTCACTAATGGTCAATGATAACACTATTCACCTAAGGTTACCATCGTATTATTCAAAGAAGGTTATTTATGACACTGTTCACAGAAGTTCAATGATGAAACTATTCACATAAGGTCAATGATGACACTATTCACCTAAGGTTACTCTTGCACTGTTCATAGAAGGTTACTAATTAAACTGTTCAAAGAAGGTTAATGATGACACCGTTCACCTAAGGTTACCATTGCACTGTTCACAACTGTCTACCATTGGAACTATTCACTGAACTAGAAAATTGGAAAAGTGTTGGGGATAAGTCACCATGACTTCACAAATCACCTCATACACCTGATTTTGGCATAAGAATGGACCAGAGAGGTCTGGGCCATTACATTAGATACCTATCAAAACATTCTCATCCTTGAGAATTCAAAACCCACCTAAAGGGAAAACGAAACAGGGTCCAAACAACCACCCATCGATATACCTCTGAAGAAAGAGTAAGCCACAAAAAGAAACAAAAGAAAACCATATTATAAACATTGAAAGTTCTAACCACAAAGGGGACACCATTACATGGATAGAGTTAAACATCAAGAAACTCTGGGTACTGATCATGTATATGTGAATCATGTTCACAGGTACTCTCCTCCATGCCACCATGTCGCCACAAGACATAAACCAAGGAGATAGAATGCATGTGCAACACCATCTCTTTGTGGTCATGGATCTCCATTGGCCATTCCTCGAAGGTCTAATCATCATCAACCTCGATCTCTCCCCAATTGATGATGTGAGAGTCATCGGGAAGATAACGAAAGAGCTGTGATACATGGAAAACATCATTTATCCGACTCATCTATGGGGTAAGTGCTTCTCGATACGCCACAGCTCCAACACTATATAACACCTCAAAAGGCCAAAGAAACTGGGGAGAAAGCTTACTCCCATGACCAAACCTTCACTACCCACAACGAGGAGTCACCTTCAGAAACACATGATCCCCAACATTAAACTCTAAGGGTCTCTTTATTTGACCAGCATATGACTTCTGACTATCTTTCACTATCTTCATCCTCTCATGAATCAACTGAAAAATTTATGTTGTATTATGCACTAGTTTCAGTCCGAGAATTGCTGACTCTCCAACCCCAGTCCAGCACAATAGAGAACGGAAAGTTTGGCCATACAAGGCTTCAAATGGCACCATACCGATGGTGGAGTGAAAACTATTTTTGTAAGAGAACTCCATCAAGGGTAAGTGCATCATCCGCAAACCTCAAAAATCAAGAACACAAGAGCGTAACATGTATTCAAGAGTCTGGATGGTTTGATCTGTCTAAAAATCCGGTTGAGGATGAAAAGAAGTGTTACGGCATAGCTGATAGCTGAGAACATGCTGAAGACCACTCCACACCCTTGAAGTAAAGTGAGGATCTCGATCAAAAATAATTTTCCTTTTGACTCCATGAAGTCTCACCACCTCCTCTAGATACTTTCTTGACAAAACATCCACTAAAATCGACTCCTTGATTGCTATAAAGTGGGCTTATTTTGTTGAGTGATCCACTACCACCCAAATAGCATCATGTCCTCCCAGATATCTAGGTAAACCAGTAACAAAGTCCATTGAAATGTCCTCTAACTTCCACTACGGAATCTCTAATGGTTTCAGTAGACCACCAAGAACATGGTGTTTGTCCTTTACCTTCTGACAGACCAAACATTGAGGCACAAACTCTGAAACTGCACGCTTCAGCCCAAGCCACCAAAACTGTCTCCTCAAGGCTCGGTACAACTTTGTCACACCAGGATGCACTGCTAAAGGTGAACTATGAAATTCCTCGAGAACCATCCCGTGCATCGTCAAAGGAAAAAAAACCTTCTGTGATACAACACTCGGTGTTGTTAATCCTCCAACCAACCATCAGGGGCCTCGCCACAAAAAACTCAGTCTCTCCAGACCTCTACCTCAGGATCTCCCAACTGGGAATCTTCCACATTCTGCACCAGATATGATTGTATCATCATCTGAAAAAGACAACCTATACCCCCAACATCTCCCATATCAAGATGTAATGCTAAAATTTCTTCCATTACTCTCCAAGAATCATTGGATTTACACACAGCATCACTATGTGACTTTCAACTTGGTCCATCAGCTACAACATTCCCCTTTCCAGGTGTATATGATATCCTGAATTCATATTCCTGTAAGAACTCCATCCACCGACACTATCATAAGATCAAATCACTCTGGTAGAAAACATACCTAAAACTCTTATGATCAGTGAAAACCACAAAGAGCTCACCAATGAGGTAATGTCTCCATAGATTCAGAGCAAAAACCACGGCTTCCAAATCAAGATCATGGGTGGGATAGTTACAATCAATGGGACCCAACTTCCGAGACCCATAAGAAAAAACTCATCTCCACTAAATAACAACTCTAACTAACCCCAGATGTGAAGGGTCGCAGAAAACATCAATCTAAACTACCTCTACTGGAAGAAAATGAACTGGACACTTACTATATTCTCTTTTAGATACTCGAAATCTACCTGACACTGATCAGTCCAAATGAATGCCTGGTTTTTCTGGGTCAAAGCTATCAGAGGAGTTGAAACTCATGAGAAATATACTACGAACCTCCTATAGTAGCCTGTGAGACCAAGGAAACTTTTCACCTCTGACACTATCTTGGGGACTTCCCAAGACAAAACTACTCCAATATTCGATGGATCCATAGCTACACCCTGCTGGGACACAACATTCCCCATGAAACGGACTTCTCGAACCCAAAACTCACACTTAGACAACTTCCCAAATAGATGATGTTGTTGAAGACTCCCATAATGGCTTGTAGATGCTCTTCATTCTCTTCTTTGGACGTGGAGTGCATAAGGATGTCATTGATGAAAACTACAATGAACATGTCCAGAAACACATGAAACACATCATCCATCAAACCCATGAACATAGCTCGAGCATTTTTCATGACGAACGGCATTGCAACGAACTCATAATGCCCATGACAACAACGGAAAGCAGTCTTCGGGATATCCTCATAAATCACATGCATCTGATGATATCATGACCCCAAGTTAATATTTGAGAACCAAATCTCACCCTTCAGTTGACCAAATAAATCATTAATCTGTGGAAGAGGATAGCGATTATTTATTGTCACTTTTTTCAAGTGATGATAATTGACACACAAGAGGAAACTGTTGTCAGCCTTCTTCACAAATAAAACTGGTGCACCCCACGGTGACACACTTAGCATAACAAAAATTCACTATAACAACCCATCAAGCTGTATACGTAGATCTCGTAACTCAGAAGGGGCCATCTTATATGGATACATATAGATAGGAGACGCTCCTTGTTGTAGCTCGATCCCAAACTTGATCTCTCTTCGAGGGGGTAATGCTACAACCTCTTCTGTTAAGACATCAGGGTACTCTTCTATGACCCTAAGAAATGACAATTTCTGAACCTCAAAAAAACTCAACATCACTTCAACCATCATGGATGATAAGGACAGAATGCGCCTATGACCCATCATAACATCTCGCTCGCCAAAAATCACCACCATCACTCTATTCACACCATAGAAAATGACCTTCTTCCTGAAGAAATCTAAGATAGCCTACACTGAATACAACTAATCCATGCTGAGGATGAAATCATATGGTTGTATTCTTAAATATTATAAATCTACCCAAGATTGGTGCTGCCCCAACACTAGCTCATATTCTCTATATACTTCAAACAAGTTAGCTCAACCTCTAACTGGCGTTGTCAACACCAAGGGCACTGGAACCCTCTCTACATCAAGTCACAAAGCATGGACAAGGGTAGGTGACATGAAGGAGTGTGTCTCTTCTGAATGAAACAAGGAATATACCATGTTATAAAACAAGCAAAGGGTACCTCGAATGAAATCTGGCTCACCTAGAGCTAGCAACAATAGAGCATGAAGCTGACTGAGACCTCCTCCATGGACTCTCTAAGCCTGATGATGACCACCACCATGGCCACACTCTGCTCTCTGAGGATGGGGAGAATCACGGGGTTTTCCTCTTCTTACCCCATCAACACTCTATTCATCTAAAGATGGTGCAACCTGCTGTTCTTGCCTCGGCTGAAACTGCCTCAACAGAGGAACCTGGAGTGGAGCACCTGGTCCACGATGACTGCTCTTAAAGGTCGAGCACTCCCGCTGCAGATGACATCAACCACCACAAAAAAAACAAGTGCATGATCCCTTGGAATGGTCTTGAGTGTTTCTTCCTATGGATAAATGAGATGTGAAGGGATGGGACCTACCCCCGGAAGAACATAAACTCTTCTTCCCTGAAAACTGGGAACCCCAGACTAAAGATCTGCTTCGTAATGAATTAGGATGATTCCCCTCTCATGATGATTTGGTACTAGACAAAGTCTTCTCGACAACCTCTTCCCTCTCCAGCACCTCACGATATGTCTTCAGCCTAAATGGGGTACCCATGCGCTGGATCTCTGGATGAAAAGACTCCTCAAAATGCCTCGCCCTGGCCTCCTCATATGGCAGGAGGTCCAATAAATGTTGTAAAAGGTTCCTAAAATGGTTTCCAAACTCTCGCATATTGGAGCTCCCTTGTCAAAGGGTGAGAATCTCTTGGTGACTGGACGCCTTCACAGTCGAAAAAATAAACTCGACTTTAAACTTTTCTCAGAACTCCTCCCATGAGATCGTTGACTCCTCACAATCCCCAAGGAACAAGAACCACCACTATCTCATTGATCCATACAGCATCGTCACTACCATGGACACCCAGTGCTCCATCCGAGCACAGATTGAACTGAAGCCTATATCGACCTCCTTCAACCAGTATTCTGTGGCTGCATCTAAAACGGAGCCCTCATTATTCTACAGACTCTAGCGTTGAAACTATCGAAGTGTCCTCCCCAAAGTTTCATCATCGTCAACCTATACCTGGCGGTGATCTGCTGGAATAGCCTACTGGACATCTTCTGTGAAAACCTAATGAGGACGTCAACCTGGATCCGTACCTATGAAATAAAAAACCGTTAGTGCTCCTAAACCTAGAATATGGAAGATTCAACATTAAGTAACTAATTTTTTTCTTTCAATGATTTTAGTTTAACCTATCCCAAGGTCTAAACATTCAAACACAGACACAAAGAAGAATGATGCATGATCTTTTCCAAGGTCTCTACCCTGAAACAAGTATCACCTTGTTTAATATCCATTATAAACATTAAGTTCCATACAAAAGATTATAGGGGGGCCTAAATGCTTATATATCAACCGGTGTCCAATGTTTACATCACTTTTTAAACATGAATTACAATGTTGCCATGCCAACCCATGCAACCTCACCTGTACCAAACTCCAAACTCCATCCTATCCCTCAACCTACCTATGATACCACTCTGTCATGACCCCCTCCCCACAATGTGTACCCCTCCTAGGCCGGAAATGTGAGAAGGGAGATAATGACCCCCAATTCCTACCTCTAATTGGCCCCGGGATGGCGACTTGCACATAGGGTGTAGTAAACACACAAATGAGAGGCATTACCCTCTAAGAGAACACATGCGGAAGAGAGAGATAAGATAGACACCAAAAAACTCAACTCAAAACTTAAATATAAATGAAAACCCAAGTTCACATATGTAATGTCATGAAAAACTACTACAACTGGAAGGGGAATACTTCAAGTACCCAAAAGAAAGTAAAAACACCACCAACCACAATCCCAAACAGCTCCAGTAACCCCAAGCTAGTAGAAACCAGCATGATGTCCAACCAGCTCCAAGTGACATGAAAAAAGGTTTATATATACATAGGGTGAGTATAACAGTATACTCGGAAGGATCCTATCTGAAGCCTCTAGTTCAAAAGTAAAGAAATCATGCTAAATCACAGTGAAAAAAAAGTGAAACTAACTCGTCATCTAAACAGGTATACTATGTTCCCTACCTCACCATAGCTACTCTCACCAAGTAACGCATACACGAGTATATAATATATTAAATAATATCAAGGGTACCCCGCTACTACTTCCCCACTGGTTTTTCGCTTTGTCCCAAAATCACACATCCTGAACATCTCCCTCCAAAAAGGCTTGCACGCAGACACCTGGGCGAAGCACCACAACATGAACCTCATGCAACAAAACCACCACGTACATGCAAGAAAGTAACCAGGTAGTTTCCGGGAGCCACCACAGCTCACCTAACATGTATCATATTCCAGGTATTATACCTCAAGAAATTATAGCCCATACACCAAGTAAGGATTTTAAGGCCATCACAGCCTATACATGTTACACCTATAGTAGTCCATAGGATAATATATCCAGAATATATGTTTGTAAATAACCAAAATCTATTATAGCACTCTACACACGTATATAGGGAAAACTAACCACTGTTCCTACCAGCACAAGTATCTAACAAGAGAAGAGAGCGGGGCCAAATAGGGTAGTCAGTCATCCATCCTCCCACCAGAATGTTGGGGAAAGCACCCCCCCCCCCATGGCTTAGAATACCTAGGGTGTCATTTTCAATTACTGATAGGGTTGAGTAGCCTATAAAACACAAAAAGTACAGAATATATTATATCTCAAAACCACACTATGGGAATAATCAAGTCTTAGAATCAACTACAGCTAACGTCTCTCGGACTCTGGGATTCCACTTCTAAGACTAGGAATCCTATAAGCACACAACCATTTAAAAAGATTTATTGCCTTACATCATTCCCTTTTTATCAATGCCAATTTATGTTAATTAATTCTATAAACATCAATTAACCATTTACAATTACACATTAAATGTCATTAGCATCACACCCAAAGTCCAATATCCCTTTAAAATTACAACCTCATCATTATGCTCCAGCAACTCCAACCCCAAGGGTTAACATAATTTATTTAATTATTCATTACATAATTACATTCCCATATTCCCAGGCATTCTAGAGAAACATTCTATGCTACTAAAGACAAGGTATATCAACGATGTGAGTAGATGTGCTACCCATCGAGTCTTTTCCACCTATAGCAAGAGCGTAGACCCATCTTCCCTTGAGATGCTAAACATAGAAATCACATGGCATACCCCACACGTCTTTGCCTATTTCGGGAGAAGGGTAAGCAAGTCCAGTTGCATTGAGAAGTGGGGAAAAGTAAAGTAGATAATCAACCAATAAGAATTAGCAAGCAATAACATCCATCTCGTCTCATCATCCCTGGTGTGCTCCCTGACACCCACATGCATAAACTGATGCATCTCACCACTCTAGGTGTCATCTTCCGCCACAACCAAAAGGCCTACATTCCCCCACATATCAAAATAGCCATCCAGGCTCACACCACAACACAAGAAGTAGGAAAACAAACATTATAACAGTTGGGCTATTTGCCCTTTAATAAACAATAGGATAACTCAGAACCCTACAACGTGTTATCTTTTATCAATAAACTAGTTCTTTAACCCATATTAGGTTAACAGATTATTATTCATAGGTTCCAAATTTGGGAAACCTAATCAGTAAGATATCAAAAATAATTAAACATGCTTACTACATCGTTTTTATTAACATCAAATTACAAGATGAACGAGATTCATTTACATGCCTCTTTATCTTTAGCCGAACCATTATCAATTAATTCTGGATTTTTGTTCTTTACCAATTTCCATCAAGAATGAAATACTAAACACAAAAATCATTGATATTACACTATATAAAAAAACAAGAGGCAATAACACACGATCGATATCAATTTGTTTATCCAGTTAAAATATTTATTAGGTCAATTCAATTGTGATTCATTGGGATAAAACATGCTAACGATATTGTTTCATCTAAAAGAAGAGAGAAGTAATGAATCCCCTACCTCAAACATTTCTTGGCGTTCTTTTTACAAGAATGGTCCACACAACAGATCATGATCACCTCCTCTCGCGACAACATCATTTACCCAAGGATGCCACGGCATGACCGTACCAACCAAAACCCAAGAAAACTCTATTAGAAGAATGGAGATCACATTCTATAATATGGAAAGGTGAAACACTGGAATATTAATCCAAAATAACCATGATAAAACATTCATTATTTCGATGAAGGATCGACCCTTGCTGCTTCCACCAAAGCAGGGGATGCACATGCAGTAGGAAGAACTTTAAGGGGAAAAAGATCCATGGATTAAGGTTCGATCACACTACTCATATAAGAAGAAGGAAAGGATCGAGTGTCTCACACAAGGTAGAAAAAGGAGGAAGAACGAGGAATATATATCATTACTTTGGAAGATTTAGTGGAGAAGCAGTTTAAGATATGCTTTATTCTTCATTAAGGGAGGACTGCATTAAACCACACAGTTTGACCAAGTAAAAACATCTCGAGGCTTATTAATAATTAATATAGGAGATATGGCATTTGAATTATCCTTAAATTCCTTAAAACAAGGGTTTAAATGCATTTTACGTCAAATTAAGTGTCAAAGGGGAAAACTGTAGGAATCTTGAATCATTGTTCACCCTACCGTTCTAGAAACACTGTACACCAAAACGTTCAAGAAACATTGTACACCCTACCATTCTAGAAGCATTGTACACCCTAAGGTCACTGGTGTCAGTTTTTATAGAAGGTCGCTGATGTCAGTGTTCACAGAAGTTCACTGATGTCACTGTTTATAGAAGGTCACTGATGTCACTGTTCACAGAAGGTCACTAATGTCACTGTTCATGGAAGGTCAACAATTACACTGTTCACCTAAGGTTACCATTGTACTGTTCATAGATGGTTACTGATGACACTATTGATAGAAAGTAAATGATGACACTTTCACAGAAGGTAAATGATGACACTGATCACCTAAGGTTACCGTTGTACTATTCATAGAAGTTTACTGATGACACTATTCACAGAAGGTCAATGATGAAAATGTTCACCTTAGGTTACCGTTGTAATATTCATAGAAGGATACTGATGACACTGTTCATTGAAGGTCAATGATGACACAATTTACCTTAGTTTACCATTGTACTGTTCATAGAAGGCTACTTATGATACAATTCATAGAATTTCAATGATGACATTGTTCACCAAAGGTTATTGTTATACTGTTCACATAAGGATACTGATGACACTGTTCACAGAAGGTCAATGATGACACTATTCACCTAAGGTTACCATTTTACTATTCACAAAAGGTTTCTGATGACACTATTCGCAGAAGGTCAATGATGACACTATTTCCAGATGGTCAATGGTGAAACTGTTCACCTAAGGTTACCGTTGCACTGTTCATTGAAGGTTACTGATGACACTGTTCACAGAAGGTTAATGATGAAATTGTTCACCTAAGGTTACTGTTTCACTGTTCACAACTATCTACCATTAGAACTGTTTAGCGAATTGAAAAATTGGAAAAGTGTTGGGGATAATTCGCCTTGACCACCTGAACCACCTCATACACCTAATTTTCACAAAGGAATGGACCAGAGAGGTCTGGGACATTACAGTACTAATATAGTTTCTTAAAAACATAAACATGCATGTTGGATGAAATCCTATCACATCTGACATGGTCATGGGGATTGAAAAACAATTGAAGGGCGATAAGGGTTAAGTTACTACCATAAGCCTACATGATGTTTCAGTTAATAAGGCATTATTTTTACTTAAATTATTTTATAGATAAACAATTATGTAATAGATTATGTTAATATTTAGGAGTTACTATTGAGGTTTGGATATCAATGTATATGGAAGTACATGTCACTCTTTTGTGGATCATATGATCCATTAAAATATAATTTTAGTTCTTCAAGAATAAAACTTTAATCTTGGATATTAATTTATCATAGTAATAAATGATGTATAAAATGATAAAAAAAACCAAAATATGAAATTATTCCTATGAAATAGAAAGATACAAAGTAGTTATATTTATATATATTCTTATTCTATATCGTAGAAGAATCCATAAAATTTAGGAAAATGATCTTCAAATGAAAATGGTATCATATTACCATTATTTACATCACAGATTTATGGGGATGTGTTTTTTTATTATCTTTATCATTCACCTTCTCATGATAAATAGTCTCTACCACTCTCTAATAGTCATTGGGTGTTTATATTTTCTTCCATGTCCATATCTTCATTACCCATATATGTTCTCCAACTTGGAAACCAAGTTATGTGATTATTTCAAATTACTTTTATACTACTATTTCTACTTTATCAATATGATGGTTTATTAACCCTTCCCTTGATTTGTAATTTCCAAAGGGTATTTTTCAAAAATAAAACACTTGATTACCAATAACTATATAAAATTGTGAGGATGTAATTTAATTAATGGTGTATAATGTAACACCTCTGAGATTTTAAACGTGGAACAACATATTTGATAGAGTATGTGACACACAACACCATGATTAGAAGATAATGAAACACCCTTAGACCGTATGATATATTTATATTTAAATAAATTCTATCCCTTAGATAGATTTCAATTCATAACACTTGTGTTGAATGAAATGCAATACTCTATTAAGGTATTATTATTTACTTGTGACCGTCATAATTGTACCATTAAATTGGTGGGTATAGATAGTAAAAAATGAATTATGAAAATTATATGTTTTAAAAATATGTATAATTATTTATTTTTTTATCTAATGATTATAAATAAAAAAGAATCATTTTAAAGAGAGAAAAAAATCAGAAAAACTATATTTTTTTCAAAGGCGATCTAGTTGCGTGTTGGAAAATAACTTAAAATTAACTTTTATCACATTAAAAAATATATTATAAAAAATAAACTTCACTTTTTATTCAGAATATTATAATTATATTAGGGAGAAATTTTGGGATTTTTTGGGAAAGTTTCATTTTTTTAATGAATAGTGAAAATATAGCTTTTTCTTAAAAACTGCCATTTCATTTAAATTATTTAAAAAGGTAAATTATATTTATTTGGAATTAAAGTAAAATTAGATCAAATATTTTAATATTTAACTAATTTAATTCATTTATATCAATTTTATATTCAGTTTCAATATAAAAATATTCCATGATTATTAGAATTTTCTCTTTGGAAACCTCCTCTTTTGTTGAATTTGTGAGTATAATTTTAAATTGGATTCTACCACTTTACTCAATTTAAACTAAAAAATTGGATTCAAAATTTGAAATAATAATAATTTATATTATCTAATAAGGTAAACTTATTTTTGACCATTGTGAATTTGAAAATAAGTAAAAATTAATTATTGTGGTTACAGTAAAAACAGATTCACTAGGGGTTAAACTAAGAAGATACGGGTTAAAATGGCCTAAAAATTGTCCAAAACACATTTTATATCCATATATAGAAAATATAAGCTATAAATTTATATAATGAACTATTTTTATATATAATTTAATGATAAAAACATATGTTTAATTGATTCTTTTTTAAAACAATCTAGGTGTGTCATATCCCCCACTTATAGAAGACCACCAATATCCTCCCTTGTTCACACATTGAAATACATTTGGTTAGAAAAATACCTCAACAAATAACATTCTTAGTCCCTTACCATCATAATATATCCCTTTTATCTTTGATACATCCTAGAAATGATGTTATTGAAAACCAAAATAGGTAGTTTGAAGAAGTTGTAAGGTTCTTAAATGGTCATTTTTATTTTATTTCTTCTTCAACCTCCTCGAAAATTTATTCAATCATGATTTTATCATAAAACTAGTATATCACATTTACTAATAATTTGTTTTTTAATTAAATAAACTATATCTATCTCCAATTCAAACAATTAGGAAACAAAATCTTCAATTGTGTGTATGGAGGACTACCGTCTCACTAACCAATGTAACTCATTTTCCATCAACAAATATCACAATTTTAAAAATGATTCATATAATATTTATATATAATATTTATAAAAATATTATACTTTTTTAATTATTATATCACATATACCTTCTATATTACCATTTAAAGGGGGGATATGATAACATTGCTTATGTGTGTGATAGACTATAACTTCACGAAGTGAGGTCAATTATTTTTCCCTTGCAATATGCAATGAATGTATTAAGGATAAATTTATGGAATTTATGTGATATCTATAAAATCACCATAATTCTTGAAATATATTATCATATATAAATTCATACCTTCTACTATTTTGGAAAATAATAACTTTTCTCGTGCGTATATGTGGACTATGACCAGAACATAGCGATGTGAAATGTGTATGATTTTATTTTTACATGGATAATAATAAGTATTTATTTTGTTAATATTAATTATATATATTATAATAATGATTCGGTAATTTTAATTAATATTTATTTTCTTTTTATTCCATTCTTCAAGAAAAATGGAAACAACGTTCATGCGTACGTACAACTTACCATATCCATGAATGGTGTAATCTATTTTCAAATATCTAAATTTTATTGATTTATATAAATACCCATATGATGAATATATATGATATTTATATAATTGATAAAATTTTTGGATATTATTTAACCATGATCAAATTAAAAGTACCAAAATTACCAATCTAAACCATAAATTAAAAATGAAGCAATTATTACCTTAAAAGTGATTTTAACAAATATTTGATAATAAACTAATGACAGAAAACTATAAGTAAATAATATATGGAATTATGTATAGGATTATAGTTCATTAATATATGTATAATACACATTTATTATTTATACAGTAGTTTTATACACATACGATGGAATTCGAACCTAATGTAAGGGTTTCTTATCTCACATTTAATTCTGTGAGACAAACATTGTGTTCACCACTTATTCCTTTGTGCATTGTATACACTACCCAATTTTATGGGGTATATCATGAATATGTTTCTATTCCTGGTATTTAAAATTTCATTTGATGTTGTTTCTTTCATGGGTATTTTGATTATATGTTACCAAAGTGGTAAGGGTTTATTTCCCAATCTCATCTTTGTTTAATATTGTTTTTTTAAGTATTATATAGGGAAATTAATTTGTATTTATATAAAAAATTTATATATTTCCTTATTCTATAGTTATTCATGAAATTTACATGTAATTGTACCATTTTACCACACTTTTATACATAAAATTGTTGATAAAATTTTTTTATGAAAATTCACCTTTTATTTCTCTCTTTGGTCAAAAATTCTTTTTAATCAAAATCCAAGTAATATATTTCCAAAAATGTATATAACCATTTAAAAATTATATAATAAATAATTTGTTTCCTATTTTTACCTTTTAAAATAAATTGTTAAATGAATATTCATATCATTTTCAAAACAATTCTCATTTGGATTTTATAGATAATGAGAATCAAATATTTTTTTTAATATGTATGGCATGAACAAAATTTTACATCATCATGAACAATCAATGTTTTAAATATAATTTTACAATTATAAAATATTATTTTCAAGTAAAATTATTTTACAAATGCTTTTTTAAGTTTTAATTTTATAATTTTATTTTAAAATTGAAAATGATATTTTATTCTAGAATACTTGTAATGACATTTTTATGGTATTTCAATTCATCAGAGACATCAAACCTTTATTGTAATTAAATTACACAAGGAATAATTTTTTAATATAACAATTATTATCTCTTTTCATTTTTTAGGATCTATTTTACTGATGATGTATAGTTTTATTACCCTTTTCCATATTATTCTAGATGGTTTATGATTAAGTTTATTTTCTTAGGTAAGTGTTAACATTTTTTATTTTTTAGTTTTTCAATATATATGTTTATGTTTATTATTTTTCACCCCTTTTATATAATTAATTAATTTTACTTAGTAATTGATGGGTAGGTCCTGGTAATAGATTTCTCCTTGATGCATCGATAGATCTCATGAGACAGACTAGATTGGTTTTTTTCCAAGGCCTTGGACATTTATTTATATGTATTGACACAAGGCCTATATGGTATGTTTCAGATGCCCATCATTATAGATTCCATAATTATGAATTTATTTATTTATATTCCATGTGATTATTTTATTATTTATAATATTCATGGTTTTGTTTCAAGCTCATGTTATTATTTGTATGTCATTATTTGATCATATTTTATCCATGTCATATTATACTCATGTTATTGATTAAATTTCATGTTTTATAGTTATTTAAATTTAAATATTAATTATTCCATATTAATCCATTATATCTTCTATTGTACGTTTTCCCATACTAAGCATATAAGCACACCCCTCTCTAATTTTTTATTCTCTCTTGGATACTAGGAAGTGTATTATGATTGATATGTAGTGATATTATAAAGGAGGTGTAATCAAAGTGAATAACATGTTGTATTTTATGTTTTCAATTATAACTTGACATTAAAATATATATTTAGTTTATTAATATTATTAAACTACTCATTAACTAGGGATTTGATACCTTTGGTCTAGTGCCTAATTAATAAAGTAACCACTGACTCTGGTCTACTAGGGTTAGTGTATTTAAGATTTTTATTACCAAAGAAGAGAAAATGGTACTAATACATAAAAAATATACGAATAAAAAGATTAAAATAAAATATATTTTTATTAATTCATCATATCTATATAATATTCTTCTATGTAAATTTATCATAGAAAATCCCAAAAATAAATGAGATTGTAAGATAAACCCCTTAGCTCAAGTCTTTTATTTCTTCATACATATTAAAATATCCAGTATAAACAATATATATTTATTAAAAATCTATTCTAGATCCATATTCATACATTAAAAACTATTTATCATTATTTTATAATTTAAAAATTATACTTTTTTAATATTTCCATCATTAAACTGATCATTCTAGTGAAAACTAGTTTTTTTTTCTTGCATGTTTCAGTTATATGGTTATAATACATGTGTATTGGTCATTGTTTCATCATCTCTAGACTATTAATCCTGAAATAAGTAAAATATTTATTCATAATATACACTTTTATAACTATTCATAAAAGTCAGTGATAAAAACACAATTATATCACTTCATAGAGATTGTAGTCTTTACGTACACAAGAGTGATGTTTCCACATTTCGATGGATGGAAAAAAATAAATGAATATTATAATTTACCTTTCCAAAATCAGTATAATATCATTAAAATAATATATATTCATTAAATATATCATTATTTCCATCCATGTAACTTATATTTGAAAAATTAATCACATCACTTTGTAGTGGTGCTATTATGTGCATGCGCATAAGGGATGCAATCTTTTTCCAATGGCTAGAATTGTAAGAAGGTTGAAAGTATATTTTAGTTCAATAAGAATAATTATGTCATAAATATCATATATATAAACATTAAATTCATTATAATAACCAACCAATAATTATTTTTATGGAAAATGAATCACATTGTTACATGGAGGTGATAGTCCACAAATATGCACAAGTGATACTTTCAGTCCCCATTTGATGGAAAGGAGGTGGAATGTGGTCGATCAATAAAAATAATGAAAACTAATTATATTAAATAAATTTATGTCATTATTTAAAAAAATATTACATATATTTATTAGAATAGTGTGAAAAATAAAAATTTAAAGTACGCGGTTAAGAGTTATACCTCTTCATTGAGAAACCATTTTTCCTTACACCTTAATCATTAAAGGATAGTATTCTGATCAAACCATGAACTATTGTATATGGGGAGGAGTTTTAATAATGGATTATTGTATTTATTCTATGATATATAAAGAACATATGTTTTATATTGAGTGGATAGGTGGTATCCTATTATAAGGGTGGGAGATGACACACTTGGAATTTTTCAAAAGGTTAAAATATATTAATTTCTTAATCAAGTAAAGTG
The DNA here is from genome assembly GCA_963277665.1 of Viscum album. Lineage (NCBI taxonomy): Eukaryota > Viridiplantae > Streptophyta > Magnoliopsida > Santalales > Viscaceae > Viscum > Viscum album. Next base: position 1,025,165,717 of record OY728137.1, read on the forward strand.
ACTCAAAATTTTAAAAAAAAAACTAAAATTTAAAAAGGATTATTTATAAATACCTAAAACTTATGAAATAAAATAATGTTTTTAATATTTTAAACCTTATCTCAAATGTTACACCCCCCCCCCCACTACCTAGTAAACCAGTTTTAACGTTAACCATTGTAACAAATTTTTACTGTTTTTACTATTCATTGTGACCAATAATAAATATAAACCTATAAAATAATATTAAATGTTATTATTTCATATATTTAATCCATTTAAAAATATAATATTTCTATAATTAGAAAAAAATCATTTTAATATAAGTTCAAAAGATATAACAGAACTGTTTCAAAAAAAATGAATTTTAATGGATAAGATTTATTTTACAATCATTATTTTCTATGTAAAATATATTATATCAAGGATAAAATATTTTATTGAATATATAATCTATAAAAATCATTAAAATAATTAATAAATATTAATTCATTTAGTTTATTAAATTAAAAACACCTTGCAAGCACAAAATATATATTTATAAAAACATACCTTTTTAATTTTAAATACTATTATTTTATTTTATTGCAAATTAATAACCAATGAAATCATTTTATACATTTATAAAACAATAATATTTAATAATTTATTTATTTTGACATGTACCTTCTAATCCACTTGTTAAGAAATAACTATCACATTAAATAATAATAATTTATAGTATATCATGGTTCAAGTAAACATGAAATTGCATGTAAAGAAATATATCAACCACGTAAAATTTAATGGTGTTTCATTATAAAAACCTTATAAAATTTTCACCCTTGGAAATAGATCACTATAATATAAAAAACTAAGGATATGTTCATCTCATCGCATCTTTAGGTTCCAATGTAGCTTTCTAAAATTTATGGTTTCACCACAAAACATTGACCAGGTGAGTGTTCATATTTAATAACACTTTGTCCAATCCATCTATATTTTTCCCCATAATAGAGATCGTTTTTCAATGGTACACCCTCTTAGTTCAATACATATAAAGAATCAGGTATACACTTCCTTGGTAGGGATACTTGAAGCACATTGGGATCATGAGAGAGATTTATTGGAAGCACCAATTGATACAAAATTATCTCAGTATGATCAATAATTTTTAAGGTACTAACATATCTAGTAGTTAAAATTCCCTTCATTTCAAATATCATAAATTTATTCCATGTTTATATTAATAGGAATAAATTATCCCCAAATTTTAACTCTAGATATCACTGATGACATTTAATATAACTTCTAGGTATACTCTAAGTTTCTCAAATTTGCCACTGAATAGATCTAACCTTCTCTACCATTTCCTCATCTATATCAGGTCTCAATGTCATTATTTCCCTAAATTTATCCAAACAAATTTGAGTTCTGTACTTACTAAGATAGAGGGATTCATGAGGATCAATATTTTTTCTTGAGTGAAATATATTGTTGTAAAAATATTTTACCAATCTATGGTGTTGATTCCACCCACCATTAAAATCCGTAGAGAAAGACCTCCACATGAATTATAGAGTTTGAATGGTCTTGTAAGATTGAATATATTTTCAAGGATGATATCCAATTCTCAAACTAAACATTGTATCTAGAGAATATTGAGTACTTCTCTAGATCTTTGAATTAAACATTAGATCCTAATCAGATAAAAAATAATGTAGTACACCATGAAACCTTCACACTTCCTTAATATATATCCTTTCAATATGATCAAGAGAAAAAAAAATTCACTAATGGAAATTTAATTTTCTAATTCTTTAATTCTATCGACTATATAAAAAATAGAATTATGGACTTTTTATTGTTTGGGGATTCTAGTGATGAAATCATTGGTGATGTTTTCCCATTTCAATTCTAGTATGGTTAATGGTTATAAAATCCACTAAGAATTAAATCTCACAGCCTAAATATTCTAATATACCAGGAATCAATATATATTCTATAATATCCCTCATCATGTTGTCTCATTAGAAATTATATTTAACATGTCAATACGTACTCATTATTCTATGATAAATAAAGAATGTTTTTTATGAGATTCTTCCAATAACTCATTCTTCATGTATTCTATTCATAGGTCATATACTAAAATACTAAAATTTATCATTCCATCATAATTATGGTTGAATTTTGGAATATTTTTCACCTACTTTCTAAGTTCCACTTCCTCTTTATATTCCTCATTAATCCTTACATTGATGGATTGTTGAACATTTATCTAATAAAGATATGATATGTCCCATTTCCTCGTGATTTCATGATTCATCTTCTAAAAATACCTAAGTATTTTACCTCTATCAATCCTCATCATGGACGAACTAGAAAGGCATTTTTTGACTCAGGTCATAGACCACCTTAATTTCCCACCCAGGGTGGTGGTTTCTTTTTCCATAATAACCTTTAATCAATTAAAATTTTCTCTATAGATTCATATTTAACTCTTTTTATTTGAATATATACATCAAGATTTTTTTATCATTATATATATTACATATTTCACCATAAATATAAGGCCTATATATTTTTAATGAAAAAATTACTACTTGAAACTCCAAACTATGAGTTGGGTAATTTTCCCCATGGATTTTAAATTATCATGAGACATAAGATGTAATAATGTCATTCTATATGAGGATTCATCCTTGTCCTTTCTTTGATATATCCCTAGAGATCAAAAACACTTCACCACTACAGGGTATTGTAAAAACTGGTTCTCTTACAAACTTAATTTTTAACTCTTTAAAATTTTCCTCATATTAAACTCTCCAATATATCTTGGCCCCCCTTCTAGGTACAATGAGTTATTTTATTAGATTGTTATAATAAATCACTCATAAAAAAATTGGTAGTATCTTAAAAACCCATGAAAATTATAGATCTCAGTTACCAGGGAATGTATAGATAAATATTCAATAACATATATGTAAATACCCTACTAAGAGTAGACTGGATCTAATGCAACACTTTATAAAATTTTCATAGTTACAAGACTCAAATCACAAATGGATAATAAGTTTAGTGGTTTGCATACAAGGACCTTACATTAAAATTTTAAACATAAAATACCATATAGATAATCCTTTGATAAAAACATTATTATCCTCCATTAACCCAAAATATCATTCATAATATACATCGTGGCATCCTGGAAAAAATAAAACATAAGAAATGGGTGATCTCAGATTCTTAGTAAGGGTAAAAGTATAGTGGAAGCTATTATGAATAAATAATCATAATCATTAATGAAAGGTGTATAAATGAAGTAAAATATATTAAAACATAATCTTGATAATAATATGGAATAAAATAAATCAAAAAATAATAATTCCATAATAACATGGATATTCTAACAATCGAATAATCACATGGAATATCAACAACTAATCTCATAATGAGGGAATCCATAATATCGGACATCATAATTTCAAGGATTCGATTAAGAAACCATAGAAAAATGTGTAATGCCTCAACCAACACCCAAAATACATTGTCTCATAAGACCTACGATTTCATTGAGGGGCTATAATGGGCCCAACCTGTCACTTACTATGTCCAATGCATTCCTCATATGAAAACATAAACCACTTAGACATTAGTAATTAAAAAGTAGCATATAAAATGAGAATGCTTTAGCCATAAACTATGAATAGTGTAATTTCTTAGACTGACTTAACATTAAACCAGTAGCTGGACAAGTGGGTCACAAGGCCTCAAGTGTGCCACCCAATACTCTAGAGTCTTCCAACTAGTTGTGGTGGTGTAATGAGGTGATATTAGGGAGAGTATACCCTCAAATTTAGAGTACAAAAGTAGTATGATAGAACTAAATAATAGACAAAAATGAAATTAGTAAATAAATAGATAATATATTAGTATAAGAATAATAATATTCAATTTGAAAAAAGATTACCAATTACAATTTACAACATTTTATGTGTGAAAGATGATGATACATGTGAAATAAGTCATAAATAAAAAAACAATACAATATAACAATAGAGAATAAAACCCCAACTGTTAAATCCTCAAGCATCATGATCATGAGCCCAGTAATGTGCTCTTTAAATCCCATATACAAATCACAAAATAAGAATTAAATCAAAATACCTACAAGAATGTACAACTACTCAAGTAACTCAGTTCACTTGTGGTGCGAGAATGGTGTGGGATACAAATCTCAGTAGTCTGACACCATTGTTCTATAGTCCAATCCATACAGGGTATTATAAATTAAGAAAGTGTGTTGAATATAATAGTTTCATAGTTATAACTAATTAGTAATAGAAGATTGGTATGGGTTCCTAAATGGAGACTCTTTACATACAACCTTCTTCGGCCTAAGTTGGATGTTTGAAAAGTATACTTATACAAAGATGTATATATATATATATAAATAATGGAAATTTCTGACATGGAAAACCATGGAAGGAATACCCACAAGGTTTTTCTTTAACTTGGGTTTCAAATCCAATGTCATCACATAAGTGTGCTAGTCATGTAAAGGAAACATCTCAAGTGAAATCACAATTCATGATAATAATAAAGGATTCATCTCATATGATTCAATAATCTGAGAAATAATGCAATCCAAACAATACATTAAATCCAAGTATGGTGTCCCACTCCCATATTTGGTGATCTTATCATAATCCCTATTGTTTCAATGGAAACATCCCATATAACCCAATTCCTTGAGTCCTTTCAAGGAAACCCATACAGTGTCCCTTGTATCACTCAAGGATGGTGACATTGAGTCTGTGCCAAATATCTCACATGGGGTAACGAGTCTCCCCTAAGGCATCGAATAAACTTTATTCCAATAGTTCCATTCTTGGTTTCTCCCCTATGGATCCAAACTCACTCATAAGAACAATAAAACCCACTCGAAAAGATCGTACTCAGAAATCGAAAGAATCACTCTCAGGGAGTTGATTAGTAACCCCCAAAGTACGAAGAGTCCATCTATGAAATCCTTAACTCGGGATTCCTATCCTCTCCCATACTATATCAAATGATCCATATCAGTAAAGTATTATAACACATGATAATGAATTTATAATTTCTCACCAACAAAGAAGAATCTCAATATCACATTCTTACCATTTAATCCAGTTGTGCAATTTAATCCAATAAATAATTGAACAATTCATATTGTAAGGAAATGAAAATTATCGTATGTAGGGAATAACTATTAAGAATATCATATAAAAATTGTATTTAATCACAGACAAATGATTATGAAAATATTACATTCTTAACATTAAATCAATCTTTTCAATTCATGATATTAATCCTAAGTGAAACCCCACTAACTGCATAATGAAACATAGGCCCAAAATGGATGGCACACCAAAAGGGGTGGCCCAAAGCCTAGAAAAACTCCCTAAACATCTATTACATTGGGTGAAATGGTCACTACAGATGCTACAAGTAGCCCAAACAATTTATTATGTGATAACTAGCTTCGTTGGAAGGTTCCAGTGAGTGGTAAAATAGAGGGATCTCTAAAAAGCAATGAAACAATGGGAAAAAGCATATGCACCCTACAATAAATTATCCATTTCTTTCAAAAAACTTTCAATTTACCAAAACATGAAAATTTCACTTACAAGCCCCAGAGGGTCTAATGGAAGGTGTCATTGGAAAGAGGGAAATTTTATACACATGTAATTTCCATTTTTTGAACAAGATTTTTTGTTTATAAAATAGTCATAATTCCTAAAAATGTAATATATTAATCATATCATCAAATAATAAATAAACATAAATTTAATAACTAGAAAATAGAAATGTATAATCATTAATATTTTCTTTCAAAGACAATGCACCTCTGTTGGAAGGGTTTTATTTTAAAACCATGTATTTTTTTCAAACCAATCATTTATCAGAGAATAAGGCAATAGCCCAAGATAACATAAATGTAAAATCATTATTGTGAGTTTTCAATGATAGTGCACCTCCATTAGAGGGGTTTTATTATAAAATAGTGAATTTTTTTATTAAACCAATCATTTATCATAGAAAAATGAAATATTCCAAGCCAAAATTAATTTATAATCAGTACTGTGTGTTTTTAAAGACAGTGCAACTCCAATGGAGGGGTTTTATTATAAAACCATGACATTGTTTACCAAATAAATCATTAATCATGATTAAAAATTTATTCAAAAATAACCCACATTATTTAAATTAAATGAAAGTGTTAAATGAAATAAATAAATTTATTAATTCATTTTAAACATAAGGGGTTATGGAAAGAGATTATACCTCGGTAAGTAGACCAAACCGAGCTAAAGACGTAGACCTTGGATATTTTAACTCAAAGATCCTCCACACTTTCATGTACATACATTCCTATATATATATATATCCCTTAATCCAATGTACATATTCCTATCTCCATGATAAAATACGTATAAGGAAGTTATATATATATACACACACATATACATACTTATGTATGTGAGTGAAATCCTTCACGGAGTCATCACGATCCCCACAAAAAATACCCATAAATCAAAAAAACTACAGTAAGTGAAATATCACTCGAGGAAAATAACAAATACCTCGTAAACTATGAAATGCCTAAATATTAACTGAGAAAAATGGAGAATAAAGGAAAAACATACAACAACCCATTGGTGGAAAACCAAATCGAATCAATCCACCTTGACATCAGTGGTGGATGCTAGAACATGATTGAAAGGGTCTCAAGAGAGCCCTTTCACAAACTAACATCAAATGAAACACTGAAAATTGGGTTAACCTCAAACATTAGGTTCAGCCGCAACTCACTGGGTGACGGGGAGTCCATAAATTATTCAAATAAGTAAGTAGAGGGGATTAGAAGTCCTTACTATGATTGATAGAAGTGGGAATTTAAAGAATCTAGTGGCAACGATGATTGAGGAGGGAGTCATGGATGAGGTCACGCATGAGGGGTTTTTTCCAAGGGGGCGTCGCACTGCATGGGTAAGGAGAGGAGTAAACCTCATTTAGGTTTTTCTTAAATCCAAAACTAATTGTGGAAATAATAATAATATTGTTGTTGTTATTATTATTATTAAATCATTTCTTTATTATTATTTTCCCGTTTAATTATCATTTTTATTTTTAAATAATTAATTATAATTATAATTAAATTAATTTTATTCCTTAAAAAGTATATTTAAGTGTTCCAAACCTTGAAATTATGTTCTGAAGCTTATTTTTGAAAATAATTTGTCTAGTAAACATGAAAAATAAAATTTATTTTGTTTTTTTTTCTTTTCAAAAGAACATGTCATTACAACCTCTCATCCATATAACTTCTATCCCAGAGAATCCTTTGGGAACAATGAAAACATCACACGGCCTTCCAGGGCCGTGAAGTCCTATTCAAATGGTCATGTTTTGGTTCAAAATTCCCAAATGCACCTTTAATAATTTCTTAAGAATTCATAGCTTAATCCATTTAAAGTAGATGTAATGATCGACTTCCAACCAAAACATCAAAATGGTACTTACCCATCCCCATTTTACTAGAGACACAATTATGTCACCTCCTCATTTGACATTTAAAATAAGGTACTACCCATATTAGGATTTAACATTGGTAAGGGGAAAATCCTAATCCATGATACCTCCACCATTGAAATTTCCTCACAAAGCACACATATAAGCATTCTAGTGATACTCATGGTGTGATTTTGTAAGTGTTCAAATAGATGATACCCCCCCACCAAACTCACATAGTTAGGTTGAGTGATCTTCTCATGAAATGACCAGGATGATTCATACCGCACTCATCTTCACCCAAAAACATACTTTAAAATGGTTCTTCACAAACCATATTATTGAACAAGGGAAAAGACTAGTCAATCCACCTCTGGTTGACCATCTCACAATGATCATCTTAGATGGTTGGATATTATAAATATAATTGCAATGCCTTCTTCAAAGTCACCTTATGTTTATCATGGACATGTTCATCAAAGAACAAAGATGACTTCCGGGGATGTTCCTTTGCAAAACCATCACCTTCCCATTTAACATATCATTACTCAACATGAACAAGGGGGTAACCCAAACCCATCCCACTAGAATAATTTCCCTTCTTAAACATTACCTTTGAGCCTGAGAAAAGACTAGGATAACCTCAGTTTCAATAAGATAGAGTTCAAGGAACCATCTATAGTAGTATATACTCTAAGAATTAGGTGAGACATTTGGTACAAATCCAAGACATCCACATTTGATCACTGACTGAACCCAGATAAGCATCCTCTTGGCAGTAAAGTCTGAGAAGAATGAATTGTATCCTAGAGTTCATCCTAAGAATTATTACATGGAAATATAATGATTTTTCAAGAATAACCATGCCTCGATTAGAGACATGACATCGTGACACCCAAACAAAACCACCCAAAAAAGACCAACAACATAAAAAACATTAGAGTGGTGTAAGAACGATGCTCCCTTCATGCATCTAGGATGATGTAAAGATAGGTTACATGATCATATCTAATCTAGAGTACAATAAGAGGTTTTGAATATTTTCTATTTAATCATACGTAATTACTTGAAATAATATTAGTTGAACCATAACTGGTCGACTTCTGAGAAGAAGATCGACTTCACTTTCCAAAGAATTTCTATTAACAGATTACAAGACAATACCTCACAAGGAATCATGTGATCTCCCAATATTTACCACAAATGTCTATCCAAGACCATTGGTGTTTCTCATAGGTTTAATACACAAAAAACTAGATGAAAATCAAGATTCCATGCAAGCACTGATATGATTTAACACTCACCATCCCCAAGAGCGTTTAAGAAATATTGACCATTTTCAAATGGTCTTTCTTGGTGTTTTCCTTCTACTTGGAAGGGTGCATAACCACCAGAACTGACATGATGCTCCCCACCATTGGAGTGTCCTAGTATATGATAGATAAGATAAATTATCTTCTTATAATCATGCTAGTCCAAAAACTATTATAACGAACATGTGACACTCTTCCGAGCCACATTCACAATGTCACGGAATTCAAGGAAATCCAAAACCAGACCAACCAGCATGTCAGAACACTGGAATATCTTGAAAATTCATCCCAAAATTTGGGATGGACATGATTTATTCATACACATGTCACTCTAATTGGATATGACCCAAGACAGCACTCAACAGCTCAATGACCAAAGATTCAATCTAAACTCACTCTGTTCGGTATACCATTTTTCACTTGATGGTACTACATATATCAACACATACTACCCTGAGGTTATATGAGAAAATATGAAATTCTAAATACTACCCATAGGCTTATCATTACTATACTTTCAAGTATTAGATGGCCCATATAGAAAATTGGCTCAATTCATTCTATCTCATGTGACTGTTAAAAAAATCGACGACTTCTCGAACAGCCCAAGGAGAAGAAACCAAGTCACATGACCAACGAAATGGCCAACCATGACCGAGGAAAGTCTAACCTGCTGAGACAGAGTATTTCTCGATGCTCACACACATATCAAAGGCCATTAAAGGATTTCCCTCCCATTCGAACAAGGCAGTCATTTAAAAACAAGGGCCCTACAAGGGACAATAGCACCCGAACGACACAAATAGATAGAAATATCACAAAATTAACAAGGAATTTAAAAAACTAAGGGTGATATTACCATGGTATAGCTTCATATGAGAGCATAAAGCGTCAATCCATAATGGGGTCATGCCTATGAAAGTTACTTGGTTCAAGATCACTTCTTCTAAAACATTTTGAAAAGGAAAATATCCTATAAAAGACTAATGCAGTTCCATTCCAAGGTAACTCAACAAAAGTTTTACCTACCCTAATACACGGGTTTGAACCATGGACACCACTGTAGGTTCAATTTTCAATTATTTTCATTTATTCTCATTTTTCCCTTTAACCATTTAAAATATTTAACTATCACATCAATGAAAAAACAATAAATTCTCAAAAACAACCTTTTTAAACATTTTAAATTTATTAACCTTTCTTCATAATTAAAAAATGTATCCTAATGAAGTCTCTTTAACAGATAAGGTGAATTATAAGGGTCCCATTAAGCCAACAAGGGTTTATTATAATTCAACCCAATAACAGTTACTTAGTAATTATGTTATAAACACAAACACCCTGGAGGTTTATCCCATAAGAAACAAGTCCCAACTGACCTGCATGGGGCCAAGTGTTCATTTATAAGATAAACAATTCATTATAGATATAAAATTAAATTCATCTACCTTTCTACCATTTCAAAATATAGCATGGTCATATATAATGCTTCTGTCATTTGGGTGGCCATATACCAATCCATATAGCACCCATAAACATTAAATCTTGGCATTTGGTTCCCATTAATCTGAACCAATTTCAATTTACAATTAAACATTATCATCCATTTATAATTGTTCTAATGCATGGGATACCTTTTTCAAATTTTAAGGCACCCATACACCTTATAATTGAAAATTGGATCCTTTTTAATTGGAACTCAAATATTTGTCCCATGAAACTGTTTACATATCTAAATAGACTAGAATGTAATCATAATCAGTAACATAGAATCATCAAACATATACAATCAAATAACACTAAATAGATTAGGTAGCATGCCATATTTTCAATCAATATAATTAAAATAAGATAATATAATAACATGAAATGAACACAATTCAAAAAAGTAAGCACCCTATAATACAACTAAATATAATAGAAAATGCATGGAATGTAAATTTATATGTGCTTATAATGTTACATGAAATTATTTATCCTTGTCATACCAAGACAAGGGAAAAAATACATAAAAATTCTTAAATCATCAGCAGTTCAAAATACACCATTCACTCAAGGTGAAATAATATCAATTGTAATAACAAACATGTATTCCCAATAATCAAATCATTAGTCACTTGGTTATTTATCCATACATGGGGTGATCAGTCCCAGGAACAGATATTTACCAAATGTCGATACATTCCTAGTCATTTCTCTTCTAACCCCAAAAAATTAAGATAATGGAAAATAATTTACCACTAATACCACTTTGTAATATCCCGACCCAACTAACCATTAGACCAGCAGTCGGAACAGGGGGTCACATGGCCTCAAGTGTGCCTCCCCATACACTAGAGGGCATCGACTCGCAGTGAGGATATAATGAAGTTATAGCTAGGAGACTATACCCTCATAATCATAGTAGCATAATAGTATGATAGAACTAAATAGATGAAAACAATGGAATCAATAAATCAACAGGAAATCGAGCAGTAGAAGAATAATAATATTCAGTTGGATAAAAGATGGCCAAATCCAATTTACAACATTTTATATATGACAGCTGATACTATAAGTGCAAGAATAAATAAATACCAATAGAAATACAATATAAAAATTGAAAATAAAAACCCAATGGTCAATTGGTTTAGAATATTGAGCATAAACCACGTCCTATTCTCATTATCTCCCAAATACACAACACAATACATGAATTTAATCCAAAGGCCTACAAGCATGTAGGACTACTTGGGAACCCCAGTACAATAGTGTCCTGAGCAAGGTGTGTGGCATAAATATCAGTTGTTCAATACCACTGGTGTCTATCCAAATCCAAATAGTGATTTATAAATTATGGAAATGTTCCATATATAATAATTTTATAATGATAACAAATTAATAATGGAGACATGTTCTAGGTTCCTAAATAGAAACATGTCCCATTCCACCTTCTTCGGCCTAATTCAGATGTCTAAAAAGTATACATATGAAAATAATAAAAATAATAATATATATATAAGGGCCATTTTTAACATGAAAACCAAAGTAAGGAATTCCCCCAGGGTTTTTCTTTAGCTTGGGGTCAAAATCCTATGTCAACATATAAGTGTGCTAGTAAAGTAGAGGAAACAACTAAACTAAAATCACTATACATGATAATAACAAATAATGCATCACATATGGTTCAAAAATCAAATATACAATGACATCCAAACAATCCATCAATTCCATGTGTGGTGTCCTACACCACTCCTTGGCGATCATATCAGAACCCCAATGGTCTTGATGGAAACATCCCATATAACCTGATACCTTATTTCTTTTAAGGAAACTAATACAGAATCCCTTGTATCACTTAAGGATGGTGACATTGATTTTGTTCCAAAATATCTCACATAGGGGACCAATTCCTACCTGAGGCATGGCAAAACCATCTTGAATATATTTCTATGCTTGGTTTCTCCCTGTGTGAACTGACATCACTCATGAGAATAATAAACCCCACCTAGCAAGTTCATACCTTGAAATCCAATGTAACGTTCCCAATGCATCGAGTAATAACCCACTGTGTATGGAGAGTCTATACGTGAAATCCTTAACACAGGATTAAGGTCCTCTCTGAGCCTGTATCGACTGAGCCATATCAATCAAGGCATATAACACATATTAATGCATTTATAAATTCATGCTAACAAATAATCATCTAAATATCACAAGATTATCGTTGAATCCATCTACATAATTTATGAAGATAAATAAAGGAACAATTTATTTTATATGGCAATGAACATTATCATAATCAGGGCATAAGAAAAAAATAGAATTTAAACAATTTCAGGTCATCACATGCAATTTAATATCACAATCTAACAATCTTAGCATTAAATCAAGACTTTAAATTTATGATATGAAGCCAAAGTGAAACCGCACTAATGGAATAGGGAAACATAGGACCAAAATGGATGGATCACCCAAACGGGTGGCCTAAATCCACGGTGAACACCTTAAATATGGGTTTCTCCATGAGAAATAGTCACTAAAGACATTATAAAAATCCTAAATAATTGAATATGTCATAACTATTTTTTTGAAAATGTTCTGATGAGAGTCACAATGGTAAAATGTATAAAATCCAATGAAATGATGGGAAAGAAGCATTGTCACCCTGCCATGAATTTTCCATTTTTAAGAACAACACATTCAATTTACCAAAACATTACAATTTCACTTATAAGGCTCAACGGGTCTAATGGAAGGAATCATTAGAAAGAGGGAAATTTCTTACACTGGTAATTGCAATTTCTAATCAGGATGTTCGGTTTATAAAATTGGATAAAGTTCTAAACAAACTGTATATCAACCATATCATCACATAATAAAGAAACATCAATGAAATAGCTAGGAAAGTATAAATTTCAAATTATTACTATGAGTTTTCAAAGATAGTGCACCTCTGTTGGAGGTTTTTTTAGAAAACTATGTATTTTTTATCAAACCAATAATTTATTATAGAATAATGAAATATTTCAATAAATCATACATTTCTAATCATTAATATGATTTTAAAAAGATAGCACACCTCCGTTGGAGGAATTTTATTATAAATCCATGACTTTGTTTATCAACCCAATAATTTATCAAAGAACAACATAATATCCCAAGAAAGCATAAATTTGTGATCATTACTCTATGTTTTCAAAGATAGAACATATTCATTGGAGGGGTTCTATTATAAAACAATGACATTGTTTATAAAACAAATAATTTATAATGATTAAATATTTAATCTATCATTAACATAATTACTTAAATGCAATGAAATTGAAAAATGAAAGAAATCAATTTATTAATGAAATTTTAATTTTAAGTGGTTATGGAAAGTGATCCTGTCCCATTAAGTAGACCAAACCAAACTGAACACTCATCCCTTAAATATTTTAACTCAAATCCACTCCACACTTTCACGAACATAAATTCATATATATATATATATATATATATATATATATCCCTTAATTTAGTGCACATATTCCCCTCACCATGAGGTAATATTTACAAGGAATACATATATAAATATACATATAAAAAACTATTCTTATGAGTGAAATCCTTCACAGGCTCATCAAACACCCTGAAAACAATACCTGTAACACAAAAAAATCACGACAAGGACCAAAACATCCTTTTAAAACCATAATCACCTCATAAACAATGAAAACCCTCAAATATTAACTGAGAAATAGTGGAGAACAATGGAAAACATTACCCCAGAACATTATTGATAAACTAAATGGAACCAATCCACTATATCTTCAGTGGTGGATACCAGAACACAAATGAATGGGTCCCGAGAGACCCATTGTATGACCAAACATCGAATGAAGAACAAAAAAAATCATGTTAGCCTCAAACCCTAGGTTTGGAAACACCTCACCAAGTGATAGGGAGACCAACAATCCTCAAAAGTAAAAATTATAGTGGAGGATAAGGCTCTATATTGATGGATTGAAGGAGTAATGCAATTAAATTAGTGGCAACATCGATCAGAAAGGGATCCCAATAGAAGGTCAAGTGTGAGGGGGTTTAGCCATGGGGTGTGTCGTGCGGTGTGTGTAAGGGGAATAAAATACCTCTTTTAGGTTTTTTTAAACCTTAAATAGTAATAATAATCATCATCATCATCATCGTCATCGTCATCATAATTAAATTATTGTTATTAAAACATTTCTTTATTTTTATTTTTCCATTTAATTACCTTTTAATTTGTTTATTTTTTAATTTTAATTTTAATTCAATAAATTTTATTTCCCACAAAAATAGTTTTTCAACAATTGAAATTATGTTTTGGAGCTCAATTTTTAAAATAGCTCATCCATTAAACATGAAAATCAAAATTTATAGGTTTTTTCATCTGGTTCAAAAGCACGGTTCATTAAAAATGGTATCAAAATAGAATATCCACTGTCAAAATGATCATATACCCTTAAATAAAACAAGTTATATATTATAATAATATATCATACTTATTCAACTATAAGATCCAATAATGTATTTTGACATATATGAATGTACACTGCTAAAATTATCAAAAATGTATTGAGATAAATACTCATTTTTACTTTGAAAAATTTTATTTAAAAACTCAGGTAATTTTAAAAGAAAAAAATTTCATTTAATAGAATCTTATAAACATGTAAAGGAATCTTGGAGGCATTAATGTTTCATGATGGAGAAAATATCAAATCGTGTCGTATAAGTTAAAAAACATTCCATCCATATTTTTGTCAAAAAGATCCATAAAGTACCTCAATTTGAAAATGAAATAAAGATTCATTTAAAACAATTTAATTAAAAGTATAATATTGGTAAAAAGAAATTAAAAATTTATATGATAATATTAAAAATATTTTGGAAAATAAGTAAGGAACATGAACATAGTTGATAAATATTTCTCAGTAAATACTAAAGTATAAACAATACTATATAGTAATGCGATTGTGAAATTAAGCATTAACTTGTACTTTACTTTAATTAGAGGTGATTTAACCTAATTTATAATGTTATAAATCATGTAATTAATTCATAAAATTACCATATAAAAATTTATTTTATCATATATGATTTTTTATATATATTTTTCTAATAATATTTATTACCCTTATTTTGGGTGTTAACTACTTTATTTTTCTACGCATGTTTTCTCATTAAAGTCTGGTTTATTATGAATAGGATAAATTTAATTCATCTAAAGAATGATATTAAGTTCATAGATATTATATTTATTAATTATATACATTTTTATAATCATTCATTAATGGTTAACTTGGAAAATGAATCACATCATGTCGTGGAGATGGTAGGTTGTACGTACACACGAGTGACGATACCATTCCCTTAGTGATGAAAGGGTAGGTAATTGGATGTTATATTAATTAAAAATAAAAAATATAATCAGGTATTTAAAATTTTTATCCAATATATCTATCATTATACCCATCCAAATAAAGTGGTGATGAAAGACAAATTACACTACAATGTGGAGATGGTGAGTCATACATATGCACACACGGTCCTTTTGTTTTTCATAGGATGGATAAATAATAGAATATGTTTGTACCATAATCATAATAAAATATCAAAATATATATTATATAGGATTTATTATTATATAATGACAAAAAACATTAAATGTAAGTAGAAGAATAAATGAACCTGAATGAATCTGGAAAAATGATTACTTCGACTTTGACAAACTTCCATTGGATAAATTCTTAATTGGAACAGGGTTGGACTTTTTGTATGAAAAAGATCTCTAGAACATGTATATAGATTTTGAGAAGATAAATGGTATGGGTTTATTTGAGATAGAATACTCAATGTGAGGTAAGTAATTGCGGTATGAGGTTCCCTTTTATAATTGATGTGAGGGTCACTTTTATAAAATACTAAAATATGAAATTAATATAAATTAATTTCCATTATTAAATGTCCCCAAAGTTATTTATTTCTGATATTGGATGAGATCTAAATCCTGTCAACCAATAATTTTTAGATAATTTTAGCTTACATTATTTCCCATAGCTTTTGGTTTTAACCCTTATTTAGACTCTTAAACTCTTATCGTGACAACATGTATTTTTACTCATTAAAAGGTTAATATAGTTACAGTAAATTTCCAAAAGAACCTAAATGAGTCATTTATGGAATATTTTACTTTATCCTCATTATTTTAAAAAAAAAATATATTTTTAACAAAATTATATCATTTAATAAAATATTATTTATTTTAGTGTAACATTAATGACAATTTTTACACTATTCATTATATAGACTTTTACAAAATTCAATAAATCTTGATAACTTAGAACCAATAATTCTAAAATATCACTAACATTTCAAAGTTATCTGTAAAATTTGTTTTTGAAATGTATTGACTTATTTTACGTTTATTTTAATATTTTTAATATCATTTATTTCATGTTTTCATTATATAAATAACGAATTCATAATCATTTTATAAGCCTTTAAGGTAATTATTTATATCATAAAATTTTTAAAAAATCAAGATGAATATAAAAAATTATTATTGAAAATTATTATTTATAGTCAAAGTTATCATTTTTATAACTCTATATTAAAAATGATATAGTTGTTAAAAATATGAGAATGTCATCTTTATCATTTCATTAAATAAAATATAATAAATGTCATACTCCCATACAAGTGATTTAAAAGATTATAATCTCATCCCAAGGATTATTATGGTCTAAACCCATTCGTCCAATTATATTTGGACTAGTGTTACTGTAATTTTATAATATTAATAATATTAATTTACCTTTAATTACTCGATTTACCTTTAACTGTGTTAATAAAAAATTACTAAAGTTAAAATTCATAATTCCCAAAAATATAAAAAAACCTATCTAAATAATTTAGAACCAATGATTTCAAATATGGAATCTATTTTTTAAAATTAAAATCATACAATTTTCTATAATTTAATTAAAATTAATCTCGTTTATGGACTGAAAAAATGGGTTTTTAAAGTGAAAACATTAAAAAGAATAGAATGTTTTTATATCCAAATTCAATGGGAAATTGATCCTAATAACATAAATTTTATTAAATGTTAATAAATTAAACTTGTTACACTTTAAAACCAACTAAATATATAATTTAATGGTATAAATTATTTATAAGAAAAACCTAGTTTCAATTGAAATGAAATATTTTATTAGTATTCATCAAAACAATAAACTTATCATAAAAATACAAAAAAATAAATAAAAGTAAATTTCAATATTTCTATTTTATATCAAAAGTGTATTTTTTTTCAAGTAGAATTTATAAATTTTTCAAAAAATAGATTTAAAACAAATGTTCCATCAAGAGGAAGTAAAACCACCTTTAGAAAAATGTATTCTTTTAAGGAATAAAATTTGATTGATTATTAATATATGTCAATAAAATATTTTTGTTAAATATTAAAAATTTAAATATATAAATTTCATAATGTGTTTGATTCTATTAATTCTCACTATTTTAATGGATCGGTTATAATAATCTCTTATTAATATAGCGTGCTTCGTTTGAACTCGGTTTTTCTTACAATGAAAGAATTAAAAAAATTAAAAGGAAACCATTTCGTAAAATCATGGGGTGTTATATTCTTCCCTCATTTATAAAAAATCATTCTCTAAAATTCTAGAATATCACCTCATAAAAATATTTGGGTATTTCTTTATCATTATTTCCCTAGGTCCCCATGTCACCTCTTTTATTTTATAACTATTCCATATTACATTCCCATGATTAGATTTTTAATTCTTGTACACTTTTTCAACTGTATCAGGAATCTAGAAAGGCTCTTCTGAGTAATATTGATCGGGTTCTAATTCTATTTCATCATATGTAAGAACATGGATTTGGTCTATCATGTTCTTCTTCAATAATGATATGTGGAACACTTCATGAACTTTGGAGATACTTGGTGGTATTTCTAAATGATAAGCCACAGTTCTAATTCTTTCTAGATTTCTTAAAGAATTGATGTACGAAGGGCTTGGTTTCCTTTTCATAAAGAATATTATAACACCCCTCCATAGATATAGCTTCAAGAAAACATGATCTCTAACTTGAAATTAAAAATCCATTATTCGTTTATTGATATATCCCTTGTCTGTATTTTGTGATTCCTTGATATGGGTTTGAATAGTATTTACTATTATTATTGTTTGCTCTATATAATCTAGGCCTTCAAGATTCCTTTCACCAACTTCATCCCAACAAGTTAGTGTGTGACATATTTTTCCATACAACACTTCATAAGGTGCAATTTGAATACTTGAATGGAATCTATTGTTATTATAAAATTTTATCAAAGGTAAATAATTATCCCACATACCTCGAATGTCAAGTGACAAAGGCCTATACATGTATTCTAATTTTTCAATAGTCCTTTCAAATTTTATATCTGTTTGAGGATGGTAGGTGTTTCTCAAAGGAATCCCAATATCTAGAGCCTTTTGAATACGTTTCTATAATTATGATATAAATTGTGGATCACAATCATACATAACCAAAATAGATGCACCATGAAGTATTATAACATCATTAATATAGAATATTTCTAAGCATTCAACAGGTAAATGTTCTCTTATAGAATGAAACTTTTCTAATTTGATAAGCCGATCAAAAATAAATCATATCACATCATTCCATTTGGGATTCCTTAGTAGTCTCATGAAAATTTTCATTGTAACATCATCCAGTGTCCACACATTTATAGGAAGAGGTTACATGACCCATCTAGGATGTTATATCTTAGTATTTACTTGTTGACAAACCATACATCTTGGCACATAGTTGGAAATTTCCCACTTTATATTATCCTACCAAAAATGTTCTTTCAAATCTCTATAAATCTTGGTACTTCCAGGGTGTATTGAAAAATTTGAGCTATGAGCATCATCCAATGATTCCCTTTTTATCTCTCATATTGAGGGAACACAAAGAATTTTCTAAATTTCAAAATATCAACATCATATAATATGTCTTCAAATTTCCCATCATTCACAACTTTAATTTTCTTATGAAAAGTTTCATTATCACACTAAAAACTTTTTATCCTTTCCAATAAAGATATTTTGGAAAAAAAATTAATTGGTAGTGATGTTTAACATTCCATGATAATTCTATATCCATATTTATTAGATCCTTGAACACAATTTCCCTTTTAATTTTCATTCTGTTTAAAACACCATGATCATTCTATCTCAATGCATATGACACCTTATTTACCTTCCTTGGGAGGTAGTGTATTGAACAATCATAATCCTTGAGTATCATGATCCATCTTTTTTTACTCATTTTTATTTATTTCTGTAAGAAAATATATTTCAAACTCTTGTGATCATTATATATCTTACTTATTTCACTATAGAGATAGTGACTCTATATATTCAAAGAAATTATTGCAGCTAATAACTCTATATCATGAGTTTGATAGTTCTGTTCAAAAGTTAATAACTTCTTTGATGCTTATTAAATAATTATATAATTGTATATAATGACACATCTAAGTCCATCCCACGATGAATCACTCTAAATCACAAATCCACATTTTCTCAATGGTAATATTGAGATCAGATCATTGACCAATATTCTATTTAATTCTTTAAAAAATTATTCATATTCTTTTTTCCATATGAACATAACCCCTTTATAAGTGAGATAGGTTAATGTGCAAGATAATTAAAAAAATATGAACAAACCACTGATAATAACCTTCTAAAACAATTAAACTATGTACCATGGTTTTTTTCATTGGTGTAGATCATTCATGGATTACCTTTCTCTTTATTGGATGAATGGAGATTTTATACTTAAATACAATATTGACATAAAAATAAATTTTTACAATCTAGAATTTGATCATGCTAAATTTACCAAATATTGTTTTCTTTTGAGAGTATCAATAATGATCTTAAAGTGATTCTCATGAATATAAAATCTTTTAGAATCAACCATTATATCATCAATAAATACCACAATAGAATCCTAAATATATTACTTGAATATTTTTTCATTAGATCTATAAAAACTGATAGTGAATTATACAATCCAAATGGGATTACCGTAAACTCATAAAATCCATACTTCATCTGAAAAAGATCTATTTGGAATGTCTTCCTTATTTACTCAAAGTTGATGATATCCATAAAGAAGGCTAATATTTGAAATAAATTGAGATCCATGAATTTTATCAAATAAATCATTGATGTGAGGAAGAGGATACTTGTTCCTTATTTTAATAACATTAATTTACTTATAATCAACACAAATCATCATAGATCCATATTTCATCATAACAAAGATAACATGGGATCGCCATGGAGAAACCCTAGGGAGAATAAATCCCTTTTTACCCAACTCCTCTTATTGTATCTTCAACACCACTAATTCCAATATGTATATTATATATGGAGTCTTTTATATTGGTCTTGCATCAGGGATTAAATCAATATAAATCTCAACCTCACACTCTGGGGGATGTCCAAAAAATTTATTAGGAAGTAAATAAATATATTCCCTTAAAATAGGTATCTCCTCAATTTTGAGATTATTTTATTAATCACTAGATTATTTTTTCTCTTGCTATATAATAATTTAATTCAGTAGAGCTAATGGGGTGGATCTCGATAAGAATCATATGATGATGTTTCTTCTCTAAAGTTAAGGGATTCTTATTCTTCATCAAAAATTATGATTTCTTTATATATGTAACAAATTTTCACATCATATTTTGAATGTTCTTCCATACATAATATTATATAAATTTAAACCATATGTACTATGAATAGTTCAAAAAATAAATTGTGGTTATGTGTCATAAAATGGATTTCACAACACATATTTAATATAATTAGTATTCCCTTTAGAGATTTAACTGACTACTCCAATATTAAATAAAAAGGGAAATGTCTAATTTTATTGGAAAACTAGAAAAATATAAAGGAATGAGATGATCTTAATTCAAATAAATAATTTTATAAGTTTGATAATATGATTATTGTACATTCCACCACATCATTAAGAACTTCATCCTTAAAAGTTTTGATAGCATAAGCATTTTCTTTCTCCCTTGGCCTTTTCTGGGTAAAGATTCCTTGACATTACAGATAGTCATTTTCATATTTTCCCATATCCTTACCGTTAAAATACATCAAATTAATGACTTATTTCCTTTCATTACAATCATTTCCTTCTTTGAATTTTTCTCCACACTTGTAGAAAACTCTCATCCCCAATAGGCATGTACTAAGACATTTATTTACATATTTATTACATGATAGAAATTCAACACTTCCCTTATTACCCCTTTCCTTATTGCATTTTCCAAAGTGTTCACTAGTCCAATTATTCTATTTCTTTCCCTTAAAGTCATAATACATAGATAATTTTTTCTCTTTCTTGATAACACATGAGTCTATATCTTCATATGATAAAAATTTTTAGTTGACTAGTTCCCTTTAATGGAATTATTTTTACCCATAAAATAATAAATAAATATTTCTCTATGGATTACATACATAATCCATAGAATTCAATTGTATCCTTGTAATGTTGGATTCATACTTATCAACATTTTCAAACTTATTTTTTCTCATACATAGAAATTACATCTTCATGCCCGCTCATTTTTTGCAAGGAAAATATTTCCCTAGGAAAAGTTCTTTAAATTTATTTCATTCCATTTTTGAAATTTATTCATCCTACTTTATATTTTCAATCAAATATCACCATTTATACACATATATTGATAGATTATAAGTTTACATGAACACCTTATCCATTTAATTACATAAAAATGTAAAGAATATCTTCTCTAAGGAACTTATCCACTTCTCAACTGCAAATGGATTTGTAGTCTCATAAAATAATGGAGGTTTTTATCTCATGAAGTTTTGTAACATTGTTCCTCCACAATGTGGATTAGTATTATCCATACACGTAAGGTTATTCTTTATAACCCGAATCATCTTTCCTATTATAGTAATAAGTTTCTTATAAAGAGTTGTAGTTCGAGCTCCAAACATCATTATCATTCATAGGAAGGAAATCCCAATAAGGATTTCATTTATTGATACGGTTTCCATTATTTCCACTGGGAACTCTCTATAACCAATCGAATACACTTTATTAAATTATGAATCATAATTGATAATGTACTACTAGTAAACCACTTAACATAAATGGAAAATTTATGTATGACTAATCTCTAAATCCTAAGCATGGTTAGTTTTGGGTATATTTTCAAAGTATTTTATGGGTTTTTGATCCCCTAATCTATATTTTCCAAATCTAATTTCCAAATATTCTACTAAACATGATCATATACCAACTATAAATACCTTGTCCCTAGTAGCCCAGTGCTAGTGAATCACTCTATTATATTAGCATAGATACAATACTCAAATATCAAAGGACCAATAAGTTTAGTATTTTTTGAAACTAGATTACATTCATAAAACATACATTAGAATTTAAAATATAAAATAAAACATTGATATTCCTTTGAGAAAACCATTAATATTCATGCTTAACCCTGTATATCACTCATAATATACACCTTGGAATCGTGGGAAAAAAAACATAAGAAACAGGTCAGCTCAGATGCTCAGTACGGGTAAATGTATAATATAACCCAATAGGTATAAATATAAATAAACATTAAGTCGAAGTCTATAACTAAAAAAACATTTAAACTTAATCTGGGAAAAATTTTGGAAAAAAATATCAAAATCAAATAATAACATAGTCACATAGATATTATAATGATTCAACAATCATGTGGAATATCAATAACTAATATTATAATTAGGGAATGCATAATGTTGTACTTTATAAACATAAAATCAAGATTTCATCAATGAGTCTATACATAAATGGGTAAGGCCTCATCCAACAACCAAACTATTTTGTCTCATGAGACCGACGGATGCATCGAGGGGCTATAGTGGGCCCCACTTATCAATAAAAATGTGTATATTGTTTATCCTCATGTTTAAATGTTCAAATAATGTTGTTAATTTATAAAAGAACCGTATACAAATATATTATATCATTTATCATCTTCTTATTTAGTTTGGTTGGTAATATTTCATTATCACCCTTGTTTTGGGTGTCAACTTCATTATTTTTCTATACATGTTCTTCCGTGTAAGTCATGATTCTTATGAATATGATATATTTATTTAATATAAAAAATTATATTAAGTTCATAAATATAATATTTACTCATTATATACATTTTTATAATCATTATTTCATTCATAACATGGAAAATTAATCACATCGTGTCGTGGGGATGGTGGGTCATACGTATGCCCGAGCGATGATATCATTGCCTTAAAGAAGAAACTACAAGGAATTTGATGGTATATTAATTTTAAAGAATCAATTTGATTTCATATTAATTATTTATATCCCTTATATACATCATTATACCCATCCAAAAAATTGGTGTCGAAAAAAATTACACCATGACGTGGAGACGGTACATCGTACATAAGCACACACAATGCTTTTGTTTCTTGTAGGATGTCTAAAATGTGTGATACGGTTTTCCCATAATTATTATTATATATAATAATATATAAGACACCAAAGTTAATATTTTTTATGTAAAGAACACGTGAATAAGAAATATCATAAGAAATGATCTCTAATGAATTGGTAAAAATGATTATCTCTTCTTGGGGGGTTCATTAAATATATTCTTATAAGATCTAGGGTTGGTATTTTTGTAAACAAGCATCTCTAGAATTTGTCTGGGAATTTTGGGAAGAGAAATGGGTTTGTTTTGGTTGATAATGATGGATCAAAGTGGTGTGAATAAGTGATGGAGTAGATTCCCATTTTTAATTGAGGTGGGTCACTTTTGGAAACTCCAATACTATTAAATAAATTTAAATTAATAGGAAATTTAAAATGGATCAAAAGTGATTTATTTATACGATAATATGAGGAAGGGTCTAAATAATCTCAAAAAATATTTTTTTGACAAGTTTATGTCACATTTTTACCATTATAATATTTTTTTAACCCTTATTCAAACCCTTTCACTATTACTGTAAGAATATTTATTTTTACTCTTTTAAGGTCAATATAGAAACTATAAAACTCCAAAAGAACATTAAATGAGTAATCAATTACATTTAAAACTTTATCCAAATAAGTTGACGAAATTTTATATGTTTATTAATTTTATATCATTTAATAGAATATTATTTATTTTAGTGTAAAAATAATGACAATTTTGATAATATTCTTTACATTGAATCTAAAAAAATCAATAAAATGATATATTCTAGAAAATATTTTAAAATATCACTAACATGTAAAATGTATCTATAAATTATCTTATGAAATTAATTATCTCAAATTTTATTTATTTTAATATTTTTAATATCATTTATTTGATATTTCCATTAATTAAATAATTACTTAATCATCATTTTATAAGAATGAAAGGTAATCCTTTATTTTTAAAAAAATTAAAAATAAATTATCATGATAAATATAACTCTCTTATATTTTTTGTAAATAATTATAGTCGAATTTCAAATTTGTATAACCCTATATTAAAAAAATTATATGGTCATTTAAAATTTGAATATGACATATTTAACTTTCTTTTATATGAAATATAATAAATGCCATACTCTCATGACAATGGCCTAGAAATGTAATAATCTCAGCCCAAGGATGCCTCTAGTCGACACCCACTCATAAAATGAAATTTTGATAAGTTTTAGGTTAATTTTCTAATATTTATAATATTATTTTCGCCTTAATTACTCGATTTACCTTTAACCGGGTTAATAAAATATTTACTAAAGTTAATATTCATAATTCTAAAATAGAAAAGAAACATATTTAAGTAATTTGGATCCACTAATTCCAAATATGGAATCCATTTTTCAAAATTTAAATCACAGAATTTGTAGTAATTAAATTAAAATTAATCTTATCGATGAAATGAGAGAACATGTTTTGAAATTGAAAACGTTCAAAAGATTGATAAATTATTATTTCCAAATAAGATGTAAAATTTTTCCCAATGACCTAAATTAGATTAAATGATTAAAAATTAAACTAATTACACTATAAACCAATTCAAATAATAATTTAAAATTATAAATTACTTTTATGAAAAATATTTTTTTCAATTAAATTGAAACATTTTATCATTATTCATAGAGACATGAAACTTATCAAAAAAATACAAAAAATAAAAAACGTAAATTTTTATATTCAACATTTTAAGAAAAAGTTTATTTTTTTCAAATATTATTTATAAATATTTCAAAAATTATATTTAAAAAACCCACCATCAAAAGGTGGTAAAATTACCTTAGGAAAAATATAGCCTTTAATGAATTAAACAAGATTCAATTTTATTTTATGCAAATAAAATATTTTGGATGCATTTTAGAACATTAAATATATATTCTTTATAATTTTTAATACTATTTATTTTCTCTATTTTAATGGCTATGTTATAATATTCTCTTATTAATAAATTATGGTGTGTTCGATCTCAATGTTGCGTGCAACACAAGCTCTTAAATTTGTTTAAAAAGAAATTGTACTTTAAAATCATGGGGTATTACAATATATATTTGAACTATCTTCTTATATACCCTCTCTTGATATTATATGACCATATAATGAAACCTTTTATAGCCATAATTCAAACATTCTTGATTTGGCTTATAGATTATCCTTCCTCATGGTCTTTCGTACAATCCTCGAATGACCATCATGTTCTTAATTTCTATTTGAATATATAATAATATCATATAAAATTACTACCATAAATAGATCAAGTTAATCTCTAATGAATATATTCATTAGATCCATGAAGAGAGTAGGGGGATTTATATGTCCAAATGGAATCACTATAAATTTAAAATGACCATACCTTATCCAACATGTCAACATAGCTATATTCTACTTCTTGATCCTCAATTGATGATATCAAAAATGAAGGTCAATTTATGAAAATTATTAACCGAAATTAATATGATAAAAAAATTTATCAATACTGGCTTGAGGATACTAGTTCTAGAAATTGATCTTGTTAAGTTCTCAATAATCAGTGCAAAGACACATTGACCAATATTTCTTATTAACCAAAATAATGGTTTCCTCCCATGATGACACACTTATGTGTATGAATCCCTTTTTTTTACTCTCTTAGTGTTTTTTCTTCAATTCTTATCATTAAATTTGGGTTCTTCTATGAGGGGACTTTCAAATAGGCCAAGCATAAGGTATGGTTTTTATTAAAAACTATACATCACTATTCATAGGAAAACTAGGTAATTACAAAGAAAATATATCAACATATTCATAAGAAATAGGAATTTATTCCATGATACTTTTTTCCTTGACCATTTTCTATAAATTCTACTCTTGAAATGTAATTAATACCCAAATAATTAAGTAATTTCCACTAAAAATTCCAATTTATCCTCACACAAATAGACAATCATAGTTTTATTTAGGATACTAAATGTGATTCCTTTAATAAATAAATTTATATGGGATCTTTGAATATATAGTTAATAAATACTCGAAATCAAATATAGTTTAACTATAATATTATTTTCATAGGGTGCATTCCTATAAACATCATCATGACTTCCCTAACTATATAGTATAGGATAAGTGTGCCTGAATTATCATAATCCACTTCAGTGATTGATATAACATAATTCAATCCTTGTTATATGAGTTATCCTTTATATTAGAGAATTTAATTGGATAATTCCCATGTTCTACACATATAATATGTTAAAATACTAATGGATCCTTTGGAAAAAATATATTTCCCCCATTAAACTCATTATTTTTTTTCTTGTTAATTTGTTTCTATATGTCCTTATTTTAAACATATAAAACATGTTATAATTACTTTGAGACATACACATGTATATTTATTCCCATATTTTTAATATAATTGAAATATAAATTTATTTCCTCTATTGAAATTAAACCTTTAAATTATATAAAACAAAATTTTTCTTTTATTTGATGTGTAAGGATACACACATATGTTTATATTGTTAATCATATATCACAATATCTTGTTAGGAAAAATCATAATGTTTGGCATTATAGATCCCATATCATTTCTTTTCATAGGTTTATATTCATTTTATTCTCCTGAATATTCATTGTTCAAATTAATATTACTGGGTCCAACGACTAATTGGAAGGAAAAAAACCTAGTGTAATAATAAATATATAATAATCAGAGCAAGAAATCACTTAATAATGTAATTCATTACTAAAATTTCTTAAATTTTGATATCTTCTTATCAAACTATGACACATTAAATTAATCTCATATCACTATCTTTTAACATTGGTTTTCATAGACTCTATCCTCTTCATTCATTATAATGGTTAATAAAGAGATCATGAATTAACCAGACCATATCCCCCAATATTTTCTAGCTATGTGTGTTGCCTTGGGAATCTCATCATACACTAGTGAAGAATAATTTAATACCCAATCCACCAATTCCAAAGTTGTTACAACTAAGTGAATTTGTTCCACTTTCGCACCAATTTTCTAGTATCTAGATAGGGATATTATTTTTACCAAAACCACACAATCAAAACATTACCCAAACATTATGATGTTATCCTATATTAGGACTTATACTTAGGGTTCCCACTAAATTTTTCTAACCATTAACTCTAAAAGTTTACTAACTCTTAAACTAATAACAACTGAGGCAACCATATCATTTCCAGCATATATATTACATCACTTTAGATTATTATTCAATACATTTCACAATAATATACACCCTATAACCGTAAATGTTTAGATTACATTTAGACTAGATATATTATCATATCATTTCCTAAAATAAATTCAATGTATCCAACAATGTTCTCATCATATAGTAAACTTATTAGATACAACCAATTAAAAAGATTCCAAATATCCCAGGGAATGGAAACAAGAGAAAGGGGACTTATATGTTCAATAAGGATAAAAATAAAAGATATGAACCAATTATCATAAGTGTGAATAATATAAGCATAAGGTTATTATAACATGATCATAACATAAAATAATCACACCCAATCTGTAAATGATCATTAGCCACAAGTCATGGAATAATGTTTTCTCATAAAAAATACGTAATTCACAAGTGAATGGAATTACGAATAATCAATCATGAATAATGAAAATACATAATAAGAATAATACAATAGTTTTTAGAATACACATAATAATTTAAAATGATTTACATAGTAAAGTGTCACTACCAATACTATCATATTATACTTGGTTCATTCAGCATTCCACAATTTCTTTGTTCAATGTTCACTCCCAAGAGATTCTTATTGGACAGAGTCCATTAATAAAATATGTTCACTCCATATTCCAATCCTTATAATATAATTATATATCCATCATTAACCAACGCATTATATGGATATATAATTCGGGTCCCACCCATGACATAATAAAAAAAATTCATAAGTCTACCAAAATATCTTAAATCATTCATTATATCATTATATCATAGCCCATGTAAATTAAATAGGTTTCATAATGGTCTCATCAAAACCTAATTAACTTTTCGGAATGACATGTTTTTAATATAATAATCAATAAATAATCATTATTTTTAGACATAAAGAGAAAGAAAGTGGATGGTATGGTAATATTATATCCTCGGTGAATCATAAAAATATTTACAAGACCTTTGGATATTATAAAAATAACTTTACAATATCTCTTTACAATATATTTGAAAGTAAGAGTAAATATTATTTTCCTTTGATAAAACATAAATTAAAAATTCATAGAAAATTTTGGAAATAATTCTATTTTAAAATCACCAAGGAACTTTGGAAGGAGGCTTTATGAAAATCATAATTCATGATGACATGAAAATATATTAATAATTTAAACATTTAATGAAAACATTCATTTAACACTTTTATATAAATTCAAAGATAACATATTTAGAAAATGTTTATTTTAAAGGATTTATTTTAAAACTTTTCAAATAAAATAAAATCTAATGAAAATACAAATTTTAAAACATTTAAATTATTGGTATTAAAACTAATATAATTTCTTTTGAAGAGTGTAGACCTGGAAAAAAATTTCATCAACTAAAAAAGAAATATTTTTAACCTTTCTCTATTAATATATTTCTCAATAATTTTATATAGAAAAGAGGGAAAAAAGTGTAAAAACACTTATAAATTATATATATAACTGTAATAGAATAAAATTTAGGGGTATTAAAGGATAAAATAAATTTAATTTCTCCGAATGAAAATTTAGCAGTGTTAGTCCCAAAAAGAAAAGGGATTGTAACATAAACCACTTACCTCAAGTCCCATCTTACTATG
Source organism: Viscum album (assembly GCA_963277665.1). Taxonomy (NCBI): domain Eukaryota; kingdom Viridiplantae; phylum Streptophyta; class Magnoliopsida; order Santalales; family Viscaceae; genus Viscum; species Viscum album. The sequence goes on from OY728137.1 coordinate 1,025,195,488, forward strand.
TACGGATTCAAATATCATATATAATAAATACATATTTATTATACATATATTATATAGCTATATTAAAACATAAATTTTATCCACTATTCAATTATATTTTCTAATTAACCTTTTATTATAACCATCTTCATTAACATGATCATTCAGTTCAAAACTGGTATATTTTCCATGCATCCTTCGGTTTGATTATTCTAATACTTTAATCAATTTCATAGTTTATTCATCTACAGATTTTTAATCAATAAATTAATTTTTTATTTATTTAATATATACACTTTTATAAATATTCATATAAGTAGTTATGAATAAATTAATTACATCACTTTCAAGAGATGGTAGTATGTACGTGCATATTAGTGATATTTCCACTATTTGATTGTAGGAACAAGAGAAATGTAAATTATAATTCACATTTAAAAATAATTATTATATAATTAAAAATATTATATATATATATATAATAAATATATACTCATTTCCATTTATATAAATTGATATTGAAAAGTGAATCACGATACTTTGTGGAGGTGGTATTATACAAGTACGCACGAGTAGCATTATCATTTTCCAACAGGTGGAAAGGTAAAAAGGTTGATAAATGTTATAATTAAAGAATAAAAATTACCTAAAAAATATCATACATAAAAATTAAATCCATTATAATAATTTTCCATGATTCATGGGGATAGAAAATGAATCATATCTCTATGTGGAGGTTTTAGTCCACACATATACATGAGCGATACATCCATTTAGAATTTAAATGAAAGGACGGCGAAAATTATTGGTCAATAATTGTAATAAAAAATATGTATTTTTAAGATACTGAATAAATTATTTTATATTTTATTAAATTGATTCAAAGGATATAGAATAAGAAATAAAATTGAAAGTACTCAGTTAATATTTTAACCTCTTCATTGATAAATTTCTTTTGGTTTACACCCTATGCCCTAAAAGAATTGTATTATGATAAAAAATAAAATCTATGATATAGGTTGGGATGTAAAAAATATATTATGGTATTTATTATATATGATAAAACCATCGTGACGATAAAGGAGCTGCAGATATGTGGTATCCTTTTATAAGGGATGGAGAGGATATAATTAGAATTTTCCAAGATATTAAAAAATATTAATCTCAACCTCAAGTTATGCAGCTATAAAATAAAAAATATTTCCATATAATAAATATGGTTTCAATTTAACAAGAAAAATAAAATTCAAACATTTATTTTTTATATTTTAAAGCTTCTCTTAGGTTAACCACCATGATAAACCTGTTTTAACATTAATCGTGGTAACAAATTTTAATAGTTTTTACTATTCATTATAACCAAAAAATATGTTGGCCCTATTAAATAATATTAATTGATAAAATTAAAAATATTTAATCAATTTTATAGAATTAAATTTCTATAAAGTGTTTTAATTAATTTTAAAATAGGTGTACAAAACCCAACAAAACTGTTTTTAGTAAAATGCATTTTTAAAGATAAAATTTAGTTTACCTCCATTAATTTCAATGAAAAAATGATTAGATGAATGTTAAAATATTTTAATGAATATATAATATATAATTATAATTAAAACCATTAATCAATCGTGTTTAATTAAATTTATTAGAATAAAAACACATTTCATGCATAAAAAAGTTTATTATAAAAACATTTATTTTATTACTTTTCAATAATATTATTTTATTTTCTAACCAATTGATAACAAATGAATCAATTTCCTATATGTGTAAACAAATAATTTCTTATATTTAATTTATTACAATTAATTCCTTCCAATACCAAATCTATGAGATAATTATAACATTATATAATAATAATTTAATATTACATCATGGTTTGTTTAAACTCGATGTTGCGTGTAAATAAAGTTATTTAAAACATAAAATTTTTTAAATAAAAATTTATCACGAAATTTTGGGGTGTTATAGGACATATTATATTTTATAGTTATATATTTAATAGGGTTTTTAGTGGATATATACCTAGTATACACTATTCCTATAAGTGGTGGTGGTGTTGAGGTGGTACTGTTGAGTACGTGATGACCCTTGACCAAATACTTGATAAACATAACCTAGTTTTTTCTAAGATTTTATTTGGATATTTTCTAATTAATCCCCATTTTAATTATTTTCTTCTATACCCTTTTAAACTCACTTTTCGTATATGTTTTAGAGTCCCTCTCATGGATCCTTTTGGTTTTATTCTACCCCTATCATTCATTTTTTATATATGGGGGTTTCCAACATTGTTCTTCACATCGATCCAGGGTAATCTTTCCCCTTTCTAATTTTCATTAATTATCAAATATTTGTTTTCTATTACTGAGGTAATGGATTCAGTGAGTATATTATTATAAGTCATGGGGGACTATACCATGGCCTAGGGATTCCTCTAACTTTTCCCAAAGGAAACTCATATGGGTTTATTTTTTTTCACCTTTACAGAAATCATGGTCTGAAATAGTTTTTTATGGTTTATTTTAGTATATATAGTTTTTTGGGTAAGAATGGAATTTTATTTGGTGTGTTTTAATTTATTATTTTTGTTTTTTTATTATCAGATGGATTTTATAGGTTACTTTTCAGGGTTTTCTTGGATTTTGTTGATTTGTTAATTACAGTGTGATTATATTTAAGATTATTTTATTAAATTTTTTTAATGGTTCATAAGGTATTTTTGGTTGTTATTATAGCATGAATTAGATATCATTTTAATGTTTACTATACCCAAAGGTTAAGGTTGGGAGACTTTACTCATCAGTTGATTTCCATGGATATTCCTATGACATGCCAAACATGTTTTCCAAAAGAAAAATGAAAATAAAACTTCTTTTTAGAAATTATGATTGAGTTATTTCTAAAACTATTTTTCTATTTCAATTTACATTTTTTATAAGCCTTTAATAAACATTCGGAATATTTAATTTTATTATTTATTTATATAAAATTCATTATTCATATCATTTTATAAATTTTGTTTTTAGTAAAATATTTCCATTAAAGTTAATTTTTAATTTGAGCAAGTCAAGTCAAGTATGTATTATTTCTTTTATATATTAGTTTCATTAGATATTCATGATTTTATATATATAATATATATTTTTTAATGGTTTATTTTTTAATTTTTAATTTTTTATGTTGGATATTATACTTGTATTATTTTCTAAAAAATCATTATTTTCCATGGTTGTGGTTATAAAAGTTTTATAAATTTGAAACATTCTATGATTTATTTCACCTTTTTTAACCTCATTTTAATCTAATTTCTTGTTTATATTCTTAAATATCATTTAATATATATTATTATCATTTTTAATTAAAATATTATTTTTTTACTATGTTTGGTTAGAAAATTCCCTTTTGACCTTTTTTACTCCCCCAACGGTATCACTTTTTCCCTCTCTAGCCTATAAGTGTTTAAAATCAATAATTCAAAATAAACTTCTATTAAGAAATTGGATACTTATCAAAATAATGGATGGGTTAATCTAGTTTTAATTGGGTTAGGTGATTCATAAAAATTGTAAAATTCCTAAATTTTATTCTACCTAAGAAAAGTATAATGTATTGAAACTCTAAATTATTTTATTTTAAAAAGTTATAATACTATTTTTTCATTTTAAAATATTGATATAAATTAACATTTTTTTAATTAAACTATATAAAATGTAAGAACTATACTTTACAGTAATTTAATTAATTTATTGATTTAAAAATAATATAAAATAGTTTTGTTATATTTCATAAAAGTGTGAAAGAGAAAACTTTTAATTAAAATGAACTCTATCATTTAGAATAGGATTTCTATTTAATTTTGTTTTTCTTAACTGTGAGTTTCAAATATGAAAATATATCTCAAAGAAAATGTCTTTCTATTTAAAATAGTTATTACATATTCCCTATATAGTCCCCTCTTGGCCTATCAGTGGACGTATTTACTTTTTATTCATGTCCTACCTTAGACTCCACATGAACTATTGTTAAAATTCCCTAAAATAGTAATAGTATCCTAAATTATGTCATGTTTGAATTCAAATTGGTATGATAAGTTATTATATTTTTTTAGCATCCCTATTCATTATTTCTTAAATTAATAATCATATATGTGACCTTGTTTTTTATTATGATAAAAATATTATTACATTTATATATAAGATCATGATAATTATTTTTTATACGAGTCGTGTTGAATTATATGGTTGGTTTCTGTTATTTCATCTTATTTTTTATTTTAAGAGATGATAATTATACTAATAGGGGATCATTTGTATTATATAAACTATAATGGGGAACAACATGAACAAATAATGATGAACTAGATGGATTCACAATTCCCTAAATCCTATACACCCATTCACATTTACCATGGGATATGTCGATAGTTCCCTTAATTATTATACACCTTCACCTTCCCATTGGATTAGATTATTCATAGACTCTAGTATATATAACCTTCTTAAGGGAAAGGGTTCCAAAATTTTCCCTCCCCCAGTCATGTTATCAACATCAAGTCTTGACCTAAAGTATGTGAGTATAAGTATAGACCCTCAATATATATGCAGTTAATTTTTATATATGGTTATTAATATGTACTATAATTCTCTATCATAAGGTCAATTTTTGATTAATGACTATCAAAATAATTTGTTATATTTATTTAACTGAGTAGACAGTTTCTTACATACATCTAATTATTCACTACATTGTTGAGGTATTTTCATGGTTCCTTGCTATGTATATATGTTCTTACACGGTACATTGAAACGTTGGTTGAATTTAATATTCACTAGAAATATAATAGTTATCCCAGCCTTATAGATAATTATTAGATGTTTTTTTAGGTATTGAGGTGTTATATAAGTTTCATCTATTCATAATCGGTGGGGAGTTAGAGTAGAAGGACATATTTTATAGTATAATTGTTGTCATATCATATATTTTACTCCATTAGGGTTGACTATATATATTTTATCAGAATAATTATGTATAGAATATTTTAATAGTTTTTATTTCATTCATATAGAGATCTATTTTATTTTCTATGTATGTTATTCTATTTTGGTATATAATTTTGGATATTTAATGGGAATGTCAAATATATTAGTGATTAATGTAGATTCCTTAGGAAAAACCATATATGAATTATTATGCCAATAAAATTAGGAAACTTGTTCCCCAATGATAATATTTGACATGTGGCCCTAGTCATGATCCCTTAGAGATTGGGGAAAACCCTATGGGAATATAGAGATCTTGGTTTAAGTATTATCTAGGTATCCCAGTCAGGTTTGTTATAATATATGAAAACAATGTTAAAGAATGATAAAGTGAATATTCTATCTTGTATAACATGATATATTTTATATTCATAAATTTTTTTTTAAGAATACTAAATAATATACATAAGTGAGAATCTAATCATATACTTTTTGATAGACTACTAGAGAATCGTTATATTAGATAACATTTTAGGGTCTTTTCAAAACTCATTATAACTCTATGTCATTCTTTCAACATCATTATGTGAAAATTTCTTAAATGTAATCCCACTAAACGTTTTTAATAAGTAACATATATATTGAAATCTTTTATAAATAATGATGATATTAGATTGATAATCTTTATGTTCATTTCTTCGAACATATCATTCAAAAAAATTAATCCAAAACATTAAATGTTAAAATATTGATATCCTTTATTGTATAGTTTGACCTCTACCAAATTGAATCATAGTTATCTTCATACAATTCTACTCAAAATTTTATTTGAGACTATTTGATAATAAATTTTCATATTACTATTTACATAATAATTATTCTTTACCAACACATCCTAAATCCATTTAGGATTTATAGTGATTACCAGTTTAAATTTAACTAGTTTAATCCTTAATTTTTTACAATTTTCACTCCTCTAAGTTCTATTGTACTCCTACTATCCTCTTAGAGACTATATTTTCTATAAAATTTCATTATAAGAACACAAGATCTATTATTTTAGGAAATAACATGTATTTCATTAGTTGATAATATTTAAAAAATAATGTATCTTCAACCATGTCTTATATGGTATTCCATAGGTTTAGAACAATAATCCAAAAATAATATTTTATTCATTAAAAAAGGAAACTATTTTTTTAAAAATGTAAGTGAAACCATATATGGAACAAAAAGAATGAAATTACAAAAGTCTGAAGGAGGGGATCTTATTACATTTTTTCCACAATGTATGAGAAGATCGACCAGAAGGTCATCAAGACAAGTGATCTCATGGTTGATTACCTTTTTGGAAATACCATAAGCAACCATGTTCACCTCACGAAAGGCATGATTGACAATATATCTTGTATCTAGGAGCGAGGCAATGCATCTCATCCAATGAGTGGTAAGTGGCCAGGCAAGGTGCACCACACCATTCCAGATAACCTGGAAAATGGTGGTTGAGTCAATTTCAATCCATATGTTTTTCTAACCTTTTTGTTTCACAAAATAAACTGTATGAATCACAACCAACATCTCTGCTTCTAAATAGGAGACTGAACCGCAGCTTCCGAAGAAGCATTCAGGACAATGCCCAATAATGTCTCTAAAAATAGTACCACATCCTAAGAGGCCCGGATTTCATTTAAAGGCTCCATCAACATTTATTTTAATCAAGCCTAGGATCGAAGCTTTCCAGAAGACTTCAAAAGTGAACTTTGGATGCCATTAGAGACCTTCAACCCTAAGACGGTGAAGGATTATAAAGTCTCCAACAGTGTTGTCACGGGAATCTTTCTGAATAGCCACCGTATCCCTAATGGATGTGAGAATCTGTGTCCAAACATCATTAAGATCGAATGAGTAATTGTTGTGAATAATATAATTTATGTCATACCATATCACATGGTTGATCTTGGAAATAGCGTTTAGGAAGAGATCCTTGATTTGCTGCGAATAGTCCAACTCTACACAATGTTTTTTTGGGAGAAAATAGATTCAAAGGATAACCATTTGCATTCAAAAATTTCAGTAATATAATTCTAAAGGGCTGAATCCATAGAACAAGGAAAAAAAGATTATTAGTATCCTATCTATTTTGATGACAGAAGTGACATTTAAAGAAAAGTTGGATACCAAATGACAGGAGAAAAACCTCATTCGGAATGCGGTTGTGGGAATACACCAAACAAGATTGAGTCTTGAGGGTTTAATGCAAGGTTTTTAAAACAAAGTTCAACCAATGAATTCTATTGTCTAAATTTTTGAAATTGTGTTTATAAAAAATTTTGGAATCAAGAATACTATTATGGGTGGGCTCCCAGATAAGGAAATCATCAGAGCTAGAAAACGGGCAATTGTCAACCACATGCATGATATTATTTACGAGATTGAAATTACGAGATTGCATCACATACTTAATAGTTCAAGTGGTATTTTTAGGAGGTGAATTATGAGATGGCATGGATATAAGGGGGTTCCAATACAATTATCTAGCTAGAAATTCATTTAATAATCAACGCAAACCATCCAACTAGTATTGTTCATGATGTTAGCAAAGGAAAGTCTAATGGATGGCCAGATCGAAGGGTTGGCATTGCTCAAATTTCCCATCTTTAATTTCATAAGGAATTTATTTTTAAGAAAAGAAATGGAGTCAAAGTTATTATTGATTAATCTTTAGGTGAGTTTGGCTTAGAGGGCCTCATTAAAAATATTGATATTTCTGATGCCAAGGCCGCCCTTCTCAAGAGGTTTATAGTAGGTGGACCCAGGGATGGTAACAAACTTCCTTTAAAAAATGCTTCCATTACAGAAAAAAATTGATTTACATATTAATTTTTTAAGGAGACCATCAGGTCATTTATAGACCATCAGTGAGTATACCTTTTTAGATACAATGGTTGATTTCACAAGATAGATCATGCCCGCCCCAGAGAGGGATATACCTTTCCAGGAGGAGAGTTGATTGACAACCTAGTTGACAACTGTGGTGAAGTATGTGGATTTAGGTCTTCCCTAAAAATTGGGAATTCCTAGGTTAGTGAAAGGGAAGGATCCTTCTTTAATACCTAAACTATTGATGATTTTATTTTTTCTAATAGGAGAAATTATTTTTCCAAAGAAGGCTAAGGATTTTTTCCTTCTAATAGATTGATCTGACATTTCTTCATAATTGGATAAGGCATTTTTTAGAGTTTGAATGTTTTTTCTCCCCTTGTAAGAACAGGATAATATCATCGGAATATAGAAGATGCGTAGGAACAATTATATTTCTGGCCGCCTGGATGGGTTTAAGATTGTTTTGAGATACTAGGTGAGTGATCAATCTTCTAAGATAGTCTTCTACAATATAAAAGAGAATGGAAGATAAAGGGTTAACCTTTCCTGACACCCTTGGTGCATTTGAAATATCATTTAAGAGAGATATTAAAAAGAATGGAGATAGTGGCTGAAGTAAATAATGAACTTATTCTACTAATGAATGTTCCATTAAACCCAAAATCATGGAGAACATTAAAAATGAAGCTCCAATTAGTGGTTTCAAAGGCTTTCCTAATGTCAAGTTTAATCGTAATATTATCTCCTATATTAACATTATTTAGAGAGTTGGTTCATTATGAGGTGAGGAAAATGAAATCTTGTATAGACCTTCCCTTGATAAACACAAATTGATTCAAAGAGATAATTTTAGAGCATATGGAAGAAAGTATGTTTTAGAGGGGCTTATTAATAATTGTGTAAAGACAGTTGATGAGAGTAATAGTACGGAAGAGATGTAACTCATAAGCATTGTCCACTTTAGTAATTTGGGTGAGGAATTGAGCATTAAGTCCATGAGGTAAGCCACCATTAGAAAAAAAAAGTATCTGATGAGATTGCAACTGTCTATTTGGATGACATCCTAGAATTGTTGATAAAAACCATTATTGAATCCATCAGGGCCTGGAGAACTGACAGAGTTGAGGATGAAGATAGTGTCTTTAATTTCATGATGAAGAGGGATTCTCAAAAAAAAATTATTTTCTGTTTCATTTACCATAACCAAGATGACGTTAGGGAGGAGGTCATTGCCAATACTTGGGACATTAGAAATATTGTCAAAGTATGAGACCAATTGATTAGTAATGGCCACCTTAGAGTCTAAAATGGTATCATTTTCCATAAGGAATGAATGAGGTCTACAAACATTCCAAATTATTTGAAGATAATTGTAGAACATAGTGTTTCTATCACCATCTGAAATCCATTTAGTTTTGAATACTTTCTTGCGCATATTATCTTTAATCATCAGAAGAGAGTTATGTTTCCGAGAGATGTTTATTTCTTTTTGGGGGTCTAATGAGAAATCAGAACTGGTGGTGATATTTTGAATTTGGTTAATCTCATTCTCAATAATGGAAATATCTTTTTCCATTTTTTTGGATTTAGCCACACACTAACCATTGAGACTTTGTTTGAGGTGCTTTAGCTTGGTTGTATAGGAAAAAGTGTCATGGTGATGCTTCATATAATCCCAACAATATTTTATGAGGTTCGAGAATTCCAAATCAGCAGACCAAGATTTATTGAATCAAAATAAAAGAATGATTTTTGTCCTTTTATGGAAAATAAAAACAAGATGGGATGGTGGTCCAAATTTAGTTTGGGAAATTTAATTATAGATATGGAATCCCATTTGTCCAACGCCCATAGGTTTGTGAAAGATCTATCATGTTTTCTAGCCATAACCATGTTGTAGTGTCTTCTATACCAAGTAAATTTAGCACCCTTAATATTGATTTCAACAATGTTACAATCCTTTATAGTTGATCTGAATTCTCTTGAGGAGATGTGTAAGTGTGAATGACCAATTTTTTTACTTGGAGTAAGAATATAATTAAAATCACCTATCACAAACCAAGGGTCATGAATGTTGTTATCAATATCTAAATGGTCATTCCAAAGAGTCATTAGATCTTGATATCTATTCTTAGCAAAAACCATAGTTCAAAAAAATATTTATACCATCAAGGGAGAAATAACAAGTAAACATTTTCTCAGAGAACATGAAAGCGTTAACATTTTTAAGGGATTCATGATAAAAAATACAAAGAGATTCAGTATCAACATTGATTTTTCAAGCACCAAGAAAATTATAACCATGAGTATAAAGATGTTGAAATTTCAGAGAGAAATTAACATTTGGTTCAGTAATAGAATATATTTTGGGTTTATGTGTCAAAAGAATTCTTTTAAGAATAGTTAGATTGTCATAGTTCGCAATGTCCTGATGTTTCAAAATAAAACATCCATTAAAACATGGATTTGGAGCAAGAGACTCGCTTTTTCTTTTTTGGGCCTCCCAAACCCTTCTTCCACTTTGATTGCAAAAGATTATGAGAATAAATATGACTAGTATACTTGTCATGTTTACTCATAGGATAAACAGAAGAAATGTTAGTATCACTTGAATTATCAGTCTTTTTATTTATTTCAGGTGCAATATGGTTTATGGTGGTGGTTATGTGATCATATTTTGAATCTATAAGATCACATATAACTTGATAAAGAGTAAGCATCACAAGGGACAAGTCTACTGCAACTTCTAAGTCAATGGGTAAGGTCATTTTAGTTTTTTTCCTTTTAAGGTGGTCCTACTAGTGACATTTTTTTGTGCTTGTGCAGGGTTTGTGCACACTTTTATAGGATTTACATTGAGAAATTTTAAAATAGTTTCTGTATTCTTACCTATGTTCCTATCCAGGTTTCCTTGAGTTATAGATTTCATGTCAATCTGTCTAGCTCCGAATTTTCGATTACCATCTTTCAATCCATTGAAATTTTGGTTAGAGTTTATTAGAGGTGTAAGTGACTGCAGTAGAGACTTGTGGGTAGAGTCTTGAGAGATATCTAATACTATCACATTATTTATAGTGTCCCTCTGAGACAACTCAGTTTCAACTGGGGCAAGGTAATAGGGGTCATATAAAGATTTTTCATTCTGGGATATCTTACATTTATCTATAACTAACCTTTCAATATCCTAGAGTATTCCATTATCAATATTTTCATGTTCTTCTTTTTCAACATGTTCATCCCAAGTGATACCTGAGCCTTCCCTCAGAAAGGATGATTTCTTAACCCAAATTTTAGTTTTCTTTCTAGAAGGCTCGAGATTTTCTAGGGAAGAGCTTATTTCCTTCATGTTCCTACTCATTTCAGTCCATCCATCATCACTTAGCTAGGTAACATAGCTTTTCACAACCATTAATTTTAGCAAAGAGTGTCCAAAAATTTTACATTGTTCACATTATGGTGGAATTTGTTTGAATTCTACCTAAACTTCTATTTTATAATCATTTTCATTGAAAAAAATAACCTCAGGGTCCTCAGAAGGAATATCAACTTCTACCATCACTCTAGCATAGAGAGCATTCTCATCGTTCAGTTTACGTTGACCAATTTTGATTGGATTACCTATGCAGGATGTGATGTCATTCAAAACACATTTGTCATCAAAATAATTTATAGTGTTAAATTATATTTATAACTAGTTTTAAAGTATAATTAGATGAATTTTATATAATTTAATACAATGTATGTTAATTTAATAAATTTCACATTGAAATGGGATATAAAAACTTTAGGAAATTTTGAACGTTTTTAAATTTAAAAACTCTTCTTCTCATTCCGTCAACAAGATTAATTTATAATTAATTTCTACAATTTATATGTTGTTAATTTTGAAAAAATTATTCTATATATAGAATCAAAATTTCCAAATTCATTAAATATTTTCTATTTATTTATTGATAATATGAATAATATATTTTTTTTAATTTATATTAACAAGATTAAGGGTAAATCGATAAATTTAAAGTAAAAATAATGTAATACGTTTTATAAAATTTCCCTAAAACTTTTACTGATTTTATTTTATGATTATTTTTCTTCCATAAGAATTAAGTAATCGGTTATTAGACCATTTATGTCCTTTTGGATGAGAATATAAACATTATAATATTATATTCAAAGGAAAGTTAATTTTTTCAAACTTATCATTCTAACAAGCGACATGTTTTTTATATGTGGTTATATAAGGGATGTATTAGAAAATAAATACTATTTTTAGATATAAAATTTTTATCTGCATCATTGTAATTTATTTATAAATTTTAGTCATAAAATTATTACCTGAAATGGTGACACAATGATGATGTAGTAATAGATTAATTACTGGAAGAGTTGAATAAATGATACTAAAAATATTCATATAAATATAATTTGAAATAACTAATTTTATAAACTAATTTTATGGATTAATTTGACATGATAGTGATGTTTTATAAGTATTTTCTCAAAATTACCTTTTTTATGATATTTTTAAAAAGTCATGTAATGAATAGTGTCCAAATTGACATTATTGATGTTTTAAAATTAATAATATTTTATTAAATTATATGTTTTTTTAATATATATATTTCATAAATATTATCTTTATATGTCTTAAAATATCATCAATGAATCATTTATTGGTATTTTGGCATTGTATAGTAATTATATAAACCTTCGAAGTGTAAATTACATGATATCACAGTAAGAGTTAAAAGTGTTAAATATGGGTTAAAACAATAAGATAAGGATTAAAGATTATTAGAAAATAGTATTTTTCGTATAAATTTATTAAGGCCCATAATAATATTATATTATCAATAAATTATTTTGGATCGATTTGGAATATAAAATTAATTTATATTAATTTAATATTTTAAATTATTCCAAGAGTGCCCCAGCCCTCTCCTATAAAAGTGCACTCATTCATCTTATTTCAATACACTAAAAAACTTTGTGGTTCAGCCAATATATTTCCCAGTACCACAGAAAAATCCCTCTAGACATTCTATAGCCTTTATTTTATCCAAAAAACCCTTCTTAGAGGTGTTAGTGTGTTAATCAAAGAAGGTCGTCAAAAGAAGTGGTGTTGTTTTTAATTAGGTGTTTCTATTTTATTTATTCTTCCACTTCCTTAAAATATTATTCAACCATGTTGAAATAGTAAATCTAGTATAATCAATATAATTATATTTTATTATGTTAATAACATCACCTAAATCCATATCCAATTTCATTAAATGGGAAATGTGTTAATCGTTTGTGTGTACAGTGGACTACCACCTCACTTACAGATATAATTCATTTTCCATCACCATATCTCAAGACTAGTTATAATGAAAGAATTAATTTTAATATATTATATTCATGAAATATTTATCATTTTTAAATAATAATATATCATTTACAATCTTACCTTTTTATGCACATAAAAATGATAACGTCAGTCGTGTGTATATGTGAATTATCATCCCATTGAATTGATGTGATTTTTTTCATCACCACATAAAATAGATGGTATATATATATATATGTACTTTTAAATGATGGGTATGATATTTATGATATTATGATAATTCTGCTAAGATAAAATAATTATTATCTTCTTTTCATAATGATTATTGAAAAACGGAAATGTTACTCATGCGTACGTACGACCTACCATCCCCATTATTATAACATTATTCATTATTCATAACAATACATAAATGGTTTGATTAAAAATTATAATTGATATATACAAGTGATTATCATTTCATGAATATTATCCTAGTGATGATGGACTTATTCCCACTTTTACTATTTATATCATACCAAATCCATTCCGGAATCAAGTAACGAATATCGACAAAAAGTCTGACATGTAATTAAATATTTAAGTAATTATTATAACATGAAAATAAGTGATATAAAGGGAATAACAAAATTAAAAATCCTAAATCAAGTTAATAATTAACATATTTTTATTATTCAGGAAGATAAATTTTGTTAGTTATGAGTCGGACAAGAGGTAAGGGACTTTCTTTTAAAAATCTCTATTAAAGTTACTATTTCAATTATTTTACAAAAAATAATAATAAGTGATTTCTTTTTATATGTATAGATAATATTTTCCCAATTTCATTATTATGTATTAGTTTAATTTTTCTTTTACAATTTTAAAATTTCATAATCAAATAATTTGTTTCACTTATGAGTGTTTGGTTTTGTAATAATGAAAGGTGATTTCAAAGAGAAAAGGTTATTTTTCTTTTATGCAAGATCTATGTTTTATTATTATGTTTTGGTTATTGGTAATTTTTATGAGTATGGATGGTTCCATGGTAAAAAAATGTTGTGTTATCGTTTTTTAGTTCACTAATGAATTGGGTAATGAGATGGAGTTAATCGGTATGGTTTCTCTTAAGAGATTAAGGGAATATACTATACTGGATAGTCTAATTGTAAAAATTAAAGTTACCCTCTATATATTTTTGATAATTACAGTAAATGTATGAGTGATATTAAATTTATTACAATATTTACCATTATTGTTTATGTTATTTATTTATTTCTACAGGAATGATATGATTTCATAAGGTAATTTTAAGAGTTTATGTTTTTTGGGTTAAAAATATTAATTTGTGAAAATGTTTCCAATGGGTTTTCAGGTTTTCACTGAACTAATGATTTTGTTTCTTTATATTCCTTAATGAGTTTTTTTCTCATCCCATGTTAAAAAAACATAGGTTTTGAGGATGGGTAAGATAAAAGAGGAATTCAAGTTGAAGTTATAAAGGTTTTTCATGAACAATAAATCATCTTTTATTTTTAAAAGTTTTATATTACGGAAGAAATAGATACTATTTTAGTACTCTCTGTTTTGTCTGGATATGGTATGTTATGTATGAATTATTACTTAATAATTTGAAATCTAATCCAAAAAATCATCAATTTTAATGATAAGATTATGTAATTCTTAAAATGAGGTCCTTATATTTACTCTTATTTACATTCAACACAAAACAAAATACTATACATCCCATGTTCTAATCATCTATAATTGATTATTTTATGTGATCGAATCATAATTTAATAGATTCATTACTAATATTAGAATCATTACCATTGAAAATATAGACTGAATTCTCTAGCCAGATTTAGTATGTATGTTAAAATATATTCTCTCTATGTAATTTACATACTCAATCATATTGATTATGTGAGTGGAGAAAAAAGTTCCTTCAATTATATTTAATTTTATAAAATATTTTTAAACCTCAATTCAATCACTGGATTCTTATCAGATTCATCGGTATCTTCTTGTTTAGTAACATCAATATTCATTTTATGAGGAAAAATTTTCTATAACGAATATAATTTTACTTATTTAACATAAATTATTCTTAACTTTCCATATAAATCTAAAAATTTCGATCCATTTAGATTTTAAGTTTTCTAGTATTGAACTCATATTCAAGTTTCGTGATGATGATGCTTTTATATCTACCTGTAAATCGTTATCTGATTAGTATAATGTTTTAATATTCCTTATTAAGGACTTATATTAAGTTTAATCTCCATAAAATGATGAATCTTATAATGTCCAGTGGATAACTCATTTCCAAAATACATCATATGGAATATTCAAACTCTATTTTTATGGTATCATAATATTTAGGATATCTTAGCTATGTGCGACCCGAATAAAATATCAAATATAGGAACCTAATACTTCTAGGTTCACCCACAAAAACCATTGCGATCCTAATTTGAAAAAAACTACAATATTTTATGATTGAGGTCTTTACAAGTGTTTATTTGGATGAAATATAGCACTAAGTATTTGAAGATATTCAAAATATCATTATCTTTTCTCATGTATTCGCATAATGTATTCGTGGTTCTAATTATTTATTTTTTCAAATTTGTATTCAATATCCAGGTAAATATGTTCAAACCACATTAGTGTGTAGATATTTACAAAACTCATTTCTTAAATTACTTATCAAAATTAAAATCTAACTATATTTTCACATATCCAAATATATCCCATTAATAAGGTAAATAAAACCCTTTCATTTAATGACTTATAATCATATGAAACTAAAATCCATAGAAGTGAAGGAATCATGCAATAAGTAACCCACCAATAATTTTCTATATATTTCCAATGCTCCTAGGATAATGAGTAGTCTGACCCAAATACCCACTACATGTGGCTCAATACTCAGGATACACCTTAATTCCAACTTAATTATACCATGTAATATGTATAATCTCTAATTAAACTCTATATTCTAATGTGTAACTATTGAACAATTCAAATTAAAGGTCTAATAAAAGTAAATCAAATATCATATATATCATGTAACTCCTTAAATAAATGTATGATAATTTAAATAATCAGTTTCAACACATTTAAACTAATGTTTTCATGCTTTAATAATACGTACACATTAGATATATGAATAATTTATGGAATAATATAAATAAATTACCATTTTATATATTCATATATGAGATAAATATTTATGAGCAATTCATAAATAATAAATTATCTAGACATTATAATTAAACAATGTTTATAGAAACTACCGAAATTAAGAATCATGAACTATTTTAATATAATCTCTTTAATAAAATTAATTTACATCTAATATAATATGAAATTCTTCATATTACAAATTATGTAATATTTTTTTAAAAAATGGAATATAATATTAATATCATATGTTTTATATAAAAAATTCACATAAACTAAATATAAAAATTTATTAAAATTAAGGCCTTTAAAAATGAATAATTCATATATTATTATGTCATACATTTTACATTATATGAAATTTATAAATTATTAAAAAAATTGATTCACTATAAATGTATATCATATCCACCAATACATTGTATTGAGTTTTGAATCCCTATTCAGATTTAGCATGTTTTGTTCAATCCCCGGCCAAAAATTATTTTTTAAAAAAAATTAAAAATTATTAACATTTTATTAATTAATAAAAATATAAGGGTTTTTATATAACCAACATTGTGTTTGGACTCTTTGTGAAAATTATTTCTATAAGAATCTCCATGACTAATTTTCTTATAAACCATGACATTTTTTATACCTAGTATTAAGGGAAAATCCATGAAAAATTTTATTTAGCCAAATTATTTTTGGAAATAATTTTTTAAATTATTATTCTATGAACCATAGCTATTAAAAATCTTCCATGACAGGGTTTTTCCTAGTGTCTTAATTAAAATTACCATAAAACGCAATTTAGGATAAACAATGATATGATCATGCCAAAATAGTATTCCTTATTTATTATAAAACATTTTTCACTAATTTTACTAAACCATGATGTGGTCGTTTGTTATTTATATAACAATGCTCATTTTTTCCAACAAGTTATGTTTTAGTTTATAACACTCCATGAATAATGGTCATTTTTTATAAACACAGCATAAATCTAGAAACTATCATTTTTTGAGTTTCTTCATTCATCTAAAAAATAAATCCAAATGAGATAGAAGAGGATTAGATATCTTATTTGGGTGTCAAGATCATATCATTCAAATGAACACATTGTACATGAAATTTATATTAAACTAAAATATTTCTCCACAATATGAAATCCTTGGTATTTTAAAATCTCTTCATTAGAAATTTAGCTCCAGGAAGGGGAGTCACACTTAATCACACATTGATATATGAGAGTTCCCGTGAATTTATACACCCTTGTCCTAGTTTTGATATATATATTAGGTATTATAGCTGATAAATGTTTCAAAATTTAGTATAAAATTTATACTAAAACCTATTATTACATAAGAATTATCTATTCATTTGGAATGAATAAAATAAGATGAAGAATAATGTACCTTTTCTTTTATAATCCATATTGTCCAACAATTCCCACAAAATATTAACAAAGATCACCAAGATATATCTAATTAACTCCTCCCACCTAAGGTTTCCATGATTCTTGAAATTCTCTCAAAATATTGGATGGATTGCCTCTTCCTCATGTTTTTCTTGAACCTTATATTAAAGAGAGGGGAGAGGGATATTAAGAGAGAGAAATGGATTTTTATTTGACGAGTATCATAGTATTCAAATCCCCATAAATCAAAAATAATATTCCACTCTATATATCAATCAAAGTAGACTCTTTGGATTCAAAACAGTTAATTATATTTAATGATTCCATTCTTTAACATTTTGTGAATTAAAACTTTTTTAAATATTTATGATTAATTGAGGATTAATTATTTAAGGTTTAAATAATAATTTATATGTAAAAACTCCTCATATCATCATCACATAATTAAAATACCAAATAGGATATATTAAATTAGGAGAGGGAGGTTTTATCATGCATTATCACATAAGATTTATACTTCCATGAAAAAAACTTTGTTGTGGATATACTCACCACATCATAGGTTAACTATGAACAAAACATAAGATAGTTAAGACCTCCATTAAATGGTTTTATATTCTTTGTAGATTTTCCAACACCATAACTATCATTAAATATTCCTACTTTCCCTATATTTTCATTTTGTTTTATATTATAAGAATGATTAGATAAATATGTTTGTCAGTATTGAGTCATGTTTTGTTAAGGATTATAGTTATATCTTGAAAAACATGAATATATGTTGTTTCTATCATTTGAAACTAATATTTAAATAACTATAAAAATTATTATATGGTTATTTGGGATTGGTGAATTGAGAAAAGTGGAAGTCAATTTTAATCACTATAGAGTGATATTTATGGTGTTTAAGTATGATAGTTACCAGAGACCTAAAGATGAACATATATTTTAAAATGTAAAAGTGAATTAATTTATTATAATTTCATATAAAACATTAAAGGGAATTCTGATTATAATATAGGGTCCAATGACTATATAAACAAAGAACCCCATAGATTGAGTTATCATTCTAGGTTTAGTTAAGGAATTACCTAGAGAATGTTTTGAATAAAATAATCTCAAACTCCTTGTATTTCATTATTTTTTTAAAATAATGTTATCATTCATGCATCTCATATATACTACTAATTTACTTGTGATTTTATTTAGTTTAGTATAAATTTAATGTAATAAAATCCTTACAAACCACATTTTCACTTTTTTAAAAAAAAATTAAAACAATATTTTGTGATATAGCCTCAAGAATTTCATTGTGAATTCATCCATGAACTCTTAGTTATTTTTTTTAGTGGTTAACTACACTTATAGGGGTATTTTTATGCAACACATCACTAATTAATATTGATAATATTAACTAATTATTGATTTTCAATATTTCTACTCATGTTGACAACATTAGATTCAATCTTCAATATCATATTTCACATCTCCTTAAATATTTTACTCATATAATTAGTGATATTTTTCTTTCAATTCCTCTTTAAAAATTATATTTATATACCTATCATAGTTTAATTGGTTTTTATCTTTAATTATATCATGATTGGACATTAAATAATCACCTTCTTCTTAATATTTATTTATATATAATTAAAAATCATGTAGAACTATGTTTGAATTCATAGTATATGTTCTCTATATATGATTTTATTCCAGAAAATAATATCCACATTAAGGTCAAAAAAATCCTTAAATTTATCCTTTTATTCATTACTAATCTAAAGGAATTGTTATTTATAAATTATTTCCACCATTGAAACTTCATCAAAGTCCTAACTTTTATTTATTTATTTACACTTTTTCATATAAGTTTCTATATTTTTATTTTGTAAATTTTATATTTTTAAAAAAATTCTTCTTTTTTATTTCCTAATACCATCATATCCTCAGGTGGATTAATCTAGTTCATCTACTTTATTATCACAATTTTTCATTATATATTTATTATGAAGTAATAAAACCATTAAATATTATAAGAAATTGAGTTGAAACATCCTATTAACTTTTCTTTTCAAATTTTTATTTTTGAAGATATGAAAATCATTACCTCATTATCATCATTTTTTATTGGATCACCCTCAATGATATGGTACTTCATAGACATGAAATTGATTTTCATTAATGACTCTTTCACTATCTAGTCATATCTAGTCATTAATATCTCATATGAAATGAGAATATTTTTCAAATCATTCAAGGGAATTATCTTTGAACATCTCTCACAAATAATCCATGCATTATGATTGATGTAAGGATATGGATTTTACCATATCTACCTCATAGTGGCCACACCTTCAATAGATTTTCTAAATATAACATTAACCTAACTGAAACATTCATCATAGTTACCATCAAGTGGATCCTAAATTCCTATTATATATTCCATATAACATGATCTATGGAATACTTAAATTTTTAATCAACGCTATTGATGTTCAATAATTTCAATTACTTAATCGGGGATGATTTTAGTGACATCATATTTATAAAAATAGAGTTATAAAATATTCCTAATAGATAGTTGGGTTTATTGTAATCTTCATCCCACTCTCTATGATAATTACTCAGTAATGATTTATTTTAATGTGAAAAATTATACCAAATATCAATTATTTTAAAATATATATATCATTTGATTGGAATTAATGTTGAACATGATTCTTCTATATTAGAAAATTATGCATAGTAAATATTAAAATTACTTGATGATTGAATATATCAACTATATCCAATGATAAGACAAAAAACCCTGAAAGAATAAACATTAGAGGTGATACAACTTTCCAGGAAACAATACGAATGAAACTATGAAATTTTGGGTGAAATATGTTATTTAAATTATTAAAATATTCACTTTTTACAATATTGTTACTATGATTCCAAATAATGTGACAAAAAATTCATGCAATTATTTTTTGGTTTTTTATTAGAAAATAGTTTGAACCCCTTAAAATGACTCATATTGATATTTATAAATTATAATCTAGAGTCTCTTAAATTTTAGGGAGGGTTAAAATATTTTTTGTAAGAGAAATAAAAAATACTTTTTTAAAAGGTTACCATGTCATAGTTATCCCCATGGTTTTAGAAAAAAAAAGTCAATTCAATTATGATGGTGGACTGCTACAATTTTGTTTATTGAAGATTCTATATGTCAAAATTGAAAAACAAATGTGGTGGTTCATCCCATGTAATGTAAAAACCTTTTCAAAAAATATGTTCCAAATGATAAAAAGTGGAATCCTATGCGATAGTCAAAATCCCTTTTTAAAAATTATTGAAAAATTAGTAATAAATAACCCAATATGTTTCTTTATATGAATTTTGAAGATGTACTTTGTTAGAGTTTCTAAATTTAATTAGATTAATAATGAATCCATATTTTGATTAAAGTTATTAATATTTTTTTCTAAAATCTCTATTATGAATTGGATTTTTATCATCGTAAAATTCATTGAGCGGAAAATTTTATTAAAGAAATATATTAGAGTTTTACTAATGAATGCATTCCACAATGGGTGGAACATCACGTCATATTTATCAGAAGATATGGTATTTTTAACTATGAAAATTGTAAAAAAAATATTAAGTGATAAAATATTTGGTGATTTTAGTATCAGATTCATTGGTTGACTAAACAAACCAAATATTGGGGGACATGAGAACACAATGGTTTGTAAAATACCAATTCTAAAATTAATATATGTATTTATTTAAAAATTATAAAGATATATAGTTTAATTGGAGAGATCTACTCATATCATTAAAGACTATTTCGATTGTTTTGACTGGTATACATTCAAAGAGTGATGATATGGTTTTCAAGTATGATTTATGAAATTAGATTTAGTAATGAATTTTTTTTAATTAAATTAGAGATTTGAAGTTTAAATTACATGTGAAATTATAAATTACATATTTTCAAACTCATTGAATCATTCTTCTAATAGAATAATATAGTATGGGATCACATCGGAATTATATAGATACAGATAAATGAAACACTAAAAACCATGGATTAATTCATATCTAATGTTTGTTATATATTGTATTCCATAGGTAACTAACAGTTCATCATAACAAGCAAAGATATAAGTGATCATTCATGTGAGAATGGTAATAAAAAAAGAGGAACATTACATCCTCTAAAAACTTTGTAATAAGAAATGTTTTTAATGAAACATAATCCTCAATATATCATCATTGCATTCTCCTTTGATTTAAAATAATATAGGTAAAACAATTAAATTATTATCTGGTAATTATTACTTTTATTTATTGTGGGAATGAGATAATATTCTATACTCATTAATGGATTATGATATTTTAAAGGGAGTATTTATATTTTCATGGAAAATATACACCCCCTCTCTTGGTATATTTTCATGTGGGTCTAAAAAGTGTTTTAAGATTTAATAATTCTTTTTAAAAAGTGTTATGTTTCTTTAGTGGAGCAAAAAATGATTTTCAACCAAATGAGCATTGTAAAATATATTAAAAAAATTTACACATAGAAAATATTTTGATAAAAAAACAATCTCAAATCACCTAGAATTTATGTATATGGCACTATCATACATTTAATTAAATTTGACATGGAAATTATAGCTCGTGTATAATAGGATTACAAATAATTAGATGTTGATGCCTATGGGATCAACACTCTAGGGGAAGAATTTTCCAAAATGATACACTGAAAGGTGATTCCATATATGTCCTTGAATGAAATATAGGAAAAAATTCTAAATATTGATGAAGCACAATAAATGGTTAATGAAGAAAATAAAAAAATTACACAGACTTTATGTCACATACACCCCTACTTAAAACCCCTTGTGGTACAATAGTGAAGATGTGTGTGACCCCAAAATCCGAACTCTAGTAGGCCATAGGTTAAATATTGTAACTAAAATTATAAAAGACACAGATTATTGGAATTACTCTCATTAATCCTAGGGAGAAACGTTAAAACACCAATAAACACCAAATAGTATAAAATAAAACTTGATATATAATTCATGTAAATGGAATACCTATGAAAGGATTCCAAAATAAAATACCAAAAATTAAAACCTATGGTATAACCTTCGTTCCTATATATTGTAATGTTTAGGTTAGTCACTAACACTATCCTAGAAACATGGAAAATAGATTTATATATTTATATAGGGGTGATCATATAAGTATACTAAATATAATTCACACCCAAACCAATCAAATAAAAATTAAAAAATCATATAACTGGCTTAGTGATTAGATACTAAAAAAACACACACCAACATCAGTTCAACTATCACCCAACCATATTATAACTCACTCACCCAATAACACATCCATTTATTATAATCAAAGTATATAATAATATATCATAAAAAGGTACCTTATTGTTGTATCCCAACCTAACCAGTCTCTCTAATGTCCCAACTATATTTTCCAGGTTCTTTAGTCACTTAATTATCTACACATCCAAATAATAAAATACGATATCACAGATTTAAACAAATAGCAAGTAATACCCAAAAACCACACATCCACAAATATATGAAACATAGGAACTCCACATCACATCCTCGGGATAGTTGGGTATTACGAACATGAAGAGAAACAACCCTATTCGCCCCTCCTACCATGCATGAATCCCCACCATTTTAAAAAAACTCTATGAGATCGTTATCACAACCAAAAATTAAAAGAACTCTAACTTCAATCTATTATATATTTTTCATCATAATATCAAGATATAATTAGAAATACTAAATCAAAAGGAAGTGTGAGGAAGAGAAATAAGACAACTACTTGTTCCCTCTACAATTGGAATGTCGAGGATAACCCCTAGAACCAGTGTCCTTATATGGGTTTCATTAAGGTTACCCATATCAGGTTGTGGGTGTATTAAATAAAAAAACACAATAATATTTTATCCACACACATTCCCAACCTATGGGATCATATTCAAAGAAATTACACATAATCCCATATTAAACACCTTACTATAACCATCTCTGACTAATAACTACATCCATAAATATAAAATAAATAGCCCCATTTATCTACATAAAAAATTCACAATAACATTCATAATTATATATTTTCCCACATTAGTAATCATATTCTACATTTACCATTTGACAACATTATTATATTCATTATGCCATTAATTTCTCATATTTAATGTCAAATCATTCGTTAAACAACTGTTAATTCCAAATCATTCATCATTCACATATTCAAATTTATTCAAGTCATTAAAATTCATCACTTACATTCATCCAAACCATTATAATTCATTATTAATTATTTATCATCCCATCATTTTCTAAATCCATCCCACTACCAATTGACACCTTTGATAATTACTAACCATTTTGAATGCAATGAGGAAACTATAACAATATCTCATACTAACCAATCATGTAATCACATAATCCACCCCCAAAACACTTGTGAAGAATAACCATACTATACCTAAACCCATTTCCTTTAAACATAACAATCCTTTAAACTACTACCATAATTGAAAAACACATCATCCATCACCATTGCGTTAACAACCAAACCATATCCTTCAAACAAGTAGTAACTACAACAAAATCCCCTCTAATTATAATAAAGACTAATCTCAATAAAAAAATGGAAAACACAATATAGATACAATTTGAGGAAATTCTCCTTTAATTACTATCTCATAACAAGTAGAATTTCATGTTTACACTCTACCACTTAAATTATAGATTTTAATTTTACTAATTCATCCCCAACATTAAGTGATTGGCCCATTATGAATGGAGATTCTGATAATTTGATGATTGAAAATAATCTATATCATAGTAGAAAACATGAATCCTTTAGTGGATACATCATAAAATCTTTCAACATATAAAAAATCATGGAAGTCTATAAGAAACATGTAAATAACCCCCTTCACTACTACTTCCAATAATATGATTTATTATCTTATTTCAGATAATCCAAACCTCAAACAAAGAAATATCATTATTAATAAAAAATTTACAAATAAATAAATATATCGAGTCTATGTATCTCATACCTCAACCAGATCTTCAATAGTTTTGTGAAATGAGAGACAAACTCCCATCAAAATCTATACAATACATGATAACCAATTGTGAGTCATACACTCATCCATCCCCATCAAAACCCCAAAACAAAAAACACTAACACCAAATAAAAACTACTATCAAAAACCACCCCTAGAATAAATTATAAGAATATTTCCATGGAGAATAAAATTGGAATTCATATATGATCATAGGACTGTATTTCTCAAAGCTGAGTGGAACATATATCACCCTCTAGAATAAACTACCCGTAATTTCATGATTTATAACATTGCATTCACTTTCTTAAATTTCTAGTATTTTTTCAGTTAAGAGATTTAGAGAATTAGAAAAAACTATTAAATATCAAAACCTTACAATAAAAAAGAAAACGTTCTAGAGGAGGATTCAGATATAATAAATTAAATAGGTTCTTCTAGGAACAAGATCCAAAAGAGGATTCAGTGCTGGGGCATTCACCAAAGCAGAGCTAGTGGATTTAGAAGAAGGATAGGGTACGGAAATATTCATCGGTACCAGTCCAATGAATGATTTCATAGGACAGCTAGTCAAAAATCCATGTGAAGGTGGAGAGCTGATCACGATGTAGATACTGGGATGGGGTGGTTTCAAGTAGTCATATTTTAGTATGAATTCCACTAAGTCCATTGAGTACTATATTTTCATGAATCTTACGGTCCATGTATGGGTTCCCCTTCAGCCCTTAAATGAATGATTATAAAAATGAATAAAAATTAAAGGCCTTTGGGCCATTTTGATAACTCAAAGTCCATTTTTTCACAAAAAATACGATTCTTAAATTTAAACTCATATTTAATTCCAAACACATTTTCTTATTTTTAAATGAAAACTTGTCATTAAAATATAGTCCCTAATATAGTTTCTACTCATCCTTAAACATTGTGAAATATGTTTTAAAATGTGGGGTGAGGAAAAAAATATTATTAAGGGATTTTAAAATAATTGAAATTATGCATTCAAGTGAAAAACAAGAATAACCATGAAAACTATTACATTTTTCATGTAATAAACACTTTGTTGGTATTTAAAATGAAATATTCACCCAAACATTTTTGTAAAAAAATAAAAAAAGTCCTAAAATAAAAAACCTAGTTCATAAGGTTCTTTTTTGAAAAATATGAAAACATTCCCATGAAATCAAACATTTCACTAATAGAAGATCATAAACTTTCATTTAAATCAAAAGTTAATTTTATTACCTTTTGAAATAAAAATATTTCCCTAAAAATCCATTGATAACATATAAATAAAATATATAATTGGAAATTTTAAATAGTTAAATGGATAATAATCATTAATTTTGTAACATCGTGATTTTTAAAAAAAAATATTTTGTTCGATAGCGTACAAGATACACCATATCAAGCATAAACAAACAACTAAATATTATTATTTAAATTTTACCATTATAACCGGGTTGTTATAATGGAGGGAATGGATAATATTAACTAAAATATAAAAATTGGGTTTACACGTGTTTATATAGCAATTCATTGGTTACCAAGTTATTTATAAATTGAAATAAAAACTAATTGAATATAGAGGATTTGTTTTTATAAAAAAACATTTAAATGAAAATAATTGTGTGTATAAAATAATAAAATCTCTCTTTTTGGATTATATTAATGAAATATAAATTCAATCTATTATTTAAAATTCAACTTATATATTTTATGGATATTATATAAGAACAAAATCAATTTTATGTATAAAATGAGTATTTTTTAAACGAACCACTATTTGTCGCCTTTTAAAAAAGAACCTATTTTTAATCTAGTTTTTGACACTTTTATAATTTCTATTTTAAAAATTAATCTTCTTATTTGGAATCGAGACACCAAAATTTACTTTGGTTGAATTTTCAGTATTTTTCGGATAAATATTATATTTTAATAAATAGAGAAAAATAATACAGTTTAGTTCAAAAATACATTTTCATCGAGTTTATTTATAGTAATATATTATATTTTTGAATGGTTAAAAGCTGTAATTAGATTAGTTTATTTCATTTAATCCAATTTATGTCATTGGAATCAATTTCATATTGAAATTGGATATAAAAATTTTGTGAACTTTTGAATATTTTACTTTAAAAGTCATTTTCACATTCTGTCCATGGGATTAATTTTAATTAATTTATACCAATTTTGTGTTTTAAATTTGGAAAAATGGATTACGTATTAGAAATAAAAAGTTCCAAATTATATAAATAGGCCCATTTTAGGAAGTAATTTTTTAAATGAATACACTATTATGGATTGGTAGTCAACATGTTCCATGAAATGGTTTTTCCTTATATTGCAACAAAAATTCCCATAAAACACAATTTAGTGATTTATAAACGATGATATGGTTATTCAAAAATAATATTCTTTTTAATTATAAAACATTTTTACACTAATTTTACCAAATCATGATGTAGTCCTATGATATTTATAGAACCATTCTCATTTTTTCAATAATTTATGTTGGAGTTTTAACACTCCATGAATGATGAACATTTTTTAAAAACATGCCTAAATTGAGAAAATAACATTTTTTCAATTTCTTCATTAGTTTTAAAATTCAATCTAAATGATATGGAAGTGGATCAGATATCTTATTTGGGTGGAAGGATCATATCACTCAAATGAACACATTACACATGAAATTTATATGAAACTAAAATTATATTCCACTATCCAAACACCATGGGATTTAAAACTCTTTGCATTAAAAATTTAGCTCTATTATGGAGAGTCGCACTTAATCACACATTGATGCCTGAGAGTTCCCATGAATCATTACACTATTGGCCTAGTTTTGATATGTATATATATACCAATTATTATAGGGGATAAAATTTTCCAAATTTCGTATAACATATTACTAACCAATTACTACATAAGAATTATCTATTCTTTTGGAATATATAAAATAATATAAAGAATAATGTACATTTTATTTTATGATCCATTTGCCCAGGATTTCCCTCAAAATATTGAAAAATATCACCAAGATATATCTAATTAACTCTTTCATCCTAAGGTTTCCATGATTCTTGAAATTCTCTGAAAAAATTGGATGGGTTTCCTCTTCCTTATGGTTTTCATAATCATAAGATTAAAGAGATAGGTAGGGGAGAGTGAGAGTGAGATAGGTTTTTGTTTCAAGAGTATCATTGTATTTATATACCCATAAATTAAAAATAATAATCCCCTTTATATATCCATCAAAGGAGAATATTTGGACACAAAACATTTTTCTATATTTAATTATTCCATTCGCTAACATTTCATGATTTAAAACATTTTTAACTTTTGACACTTGATTTAAGATTAATTATTTAATGATTAAATAATAAGTTATGTATTAAAACACATCATATAATCATAGAATGATGAAAATACCAAATATTATAGATTAAATTATGAGAGAGTAGTGTGGAAATTCCTTAACATCATGTCTTGGGCCCAACCATCATTATAGAAACTATTAATGCCCATTTCCCCACATTAAAGCCTGAATAATGTGGGGAAACTTTTTCAAGAATTTTGTGTGGCCTGAGTCTCATTATAATGGGATATGTAGTTATTCATGGATCTCTGATCCCATTCCTATCTATAACAAATAAATATCCCCCACTCCTTTTGTGTGAGTTAGATCTGTATAGGGAGCCTTTAAAAAACTATGTATGACTTGATTCTCATTCAAAAAAGATATGTAGTGATGCCTAGACCTCATTTATTTAGCCCATCCATTATTCTAGATGATATAAAAACCCCATTTCTCTATGTAAAAACCGGATTTATCTTTTATGTTTTTTAGATATGATATAAAAACAAATTCAATTTAATGTATAAAATCATTATTTTTCAAAAGAACACAATTTTACCGCTTTTTAATGGAGAACCCATTTTAAATGTAGTTTTTAACACATTTATAATTTTTATATTCCAAAATAAACATTTTATTTGGTACTGGGACAAAAAAAATTTAAATTGGTTTAATTGTTTGTATTTTTCTAATAAGTTTCATATTTTAATGAATAGTGAAAATTACTGCAGTTTAGTTCCAAACTAATTTTTCAACGATTTTCTTTATAGTGTTAAATTATATTTTTTAATGGTTAAAAATTATTATTATATAAATTTTTTATCATTTAATTCAATGTATGTCATTGGAATAAATTAAATATTTAAATTGGCTATAAAACTTTTGTGTACTTTCGAACATTTTACTTTAAAAAAAATCTCATTCCTTCGGAGGGATTAATTTTAATTAATTTCTTCCAATTATGTGTTTTGAATTTGGAAAAATGGATTCCATATTTGGACTCTGATGTTCCAAATTATAAAAATATGTGCCTCTTATTTTTGGACATTATCAATAGTAGCTTTAGCAATAATAGTTATTTCCACGGTTAAGTGTAAATTCGGAAATTAAAAGTTAAATTAATATTTTAAATATTATAAAACTACTTTAAAATTTTACATAATATTATTTTATGTACCAAAACAATATTTTTCCAGAAATTTTGTCCTTTTAAATCCACTTGGGTTTGATTATGACACTTATAAAATTTTATAATATGTCACATTCTTTTATAAGGTGTATAATCAACCCCTTAGACTTTTAATATCATTCAAAAAATTTCAAAAGGAATCCTATTATAAGAAGAATTTTAATTTCTTTACAAAATGACAAAAGGAATGTTTTTTATGTGTGCGGTGTCAATGAATTAGGTTCTTCCATAACAATTATTTGATATTTTCCTTTATTTATAAGACTTATTTTTTTCAAAAGGGAAAAGTAATCCCCTGCCCCATTTTTTTAGTTTTTTAGTATTGAAAATGGTTTTGGAAATGGATTGACTATTTAAATATCTTGAACTGACTTAATATGATTAAAAAATGAAATTATATTAGTGAACTATTGATAATTATAAAATTTTATGTGTTAAGATTATACAATGGTACTTTGGAATTTGATGGGTGGTTACATGATAAACCAAATACAGCTGGTTCTGTGATAAAACACATATGGGTGATTTCTTGATAAACCAATGGTGAGCGGTTATGTTATAACCTCCAATGCACTGAGTATAGAAGTCGTTCATATGGCTATTACATTTTTAATAGTTATATTTATAGAAGTATAAAGTATGGTTATTCTATTTAAGTATGATTATTTCCCATGTTACCTTTATAATTTATATGTTCCTTCTATGTGTTTTATGGTAAAAATTTGATTACAAAAATATAGTAATAAAAGAGATTATATTAAGTGAAGAGTATTTACTACTTCTTAAAGGTGAAAAGTTTTAAATTATGATATAGTGTTCCTGATTTATATTTTTTGCAAGGTTAACAGTTTCCTTCAATGTGTAACCCTTACTTAGAATTTTATTCTCATCCCAAGTTTTAAAAAAATTCTAGAATTTAAGGGATAATAGAGACAAATATGGGATCAAAATAAAATTTGTGATAATTGAACATGGAAATAAACCATTTTTTATTCTAATAGATTTTGTTTTGTAAAAAAATAGATAGTGAGTAGAAGTTTATTCTTTGTTATATTTAAGTTGTTATGTATGAGTTATGGCCTAACACTCTAATGCTTTAAATTGGAAAATAACCTCAATGTGAGGTAAAGTCTAATTGTTTACTTAACTCAAGATTATGTAATTTTTATAGTTAGGTCCTTATAGTTGTAATAAAATTATGGTTTAGAGAATATTGTATATTAAGAGTTTTTTAAATAGTTGAATATATCATCATGAGTTTATAATTTTAAGGTTGATTATATTTTTACTGTCTCACAATCCCTTTTGAGGATTATGTTATGAAATATTAAGGTGACTAATGGTATTTTTAGAGATATTAACCTTTAAGATAATTATGGATTTTTAATTTTTCAAATGAAAAATGAATGGTATGAGATAACATTTTAGGTTAAAACATGTTATCGTCATTTTTTCATAATTTTGTTATGGGAATTTTATATGAATTATATATTTTTAGAAAAATTAAAACCTGTCGGATGGGTGACAACATGTTGCGTTGGACAAGGCTATAGGAATCAAACCCACAACCAAATAGCTACAAGGCTTTATCGCCTACCATATAGACTACGTGATGTCCCTAGTAAGTGTGACTTTTTTTAGTTAAGTATGTTGATGGCATAAGAATAAGTTGATTTTGGGTGCTTATGTTTTATCAAAATCATATCCTTTGTATTGGAAATTGATTTATGGTTTAATTGAAAAATATTATTTTGGAAGACATTCACTATTTTGGGAACTTTATATTGTTGAGGTAAATAGTATGCTATGGGATTTTAATTAAGCAGTGATGGTTTAATTATATATTATAATAATCTATTATTTTAATTGTGGTCTTATGAGGAATTAGGTTATTTAGGGAAATGATTAACCAATCATGGAGAATATTTTATTAGGTTATTTACTTTTTGGTTTAAGACATTAATATTAGTTGATGTTATTTGGAGATAAATGTTAAAATTTATATTGGATGACTATGTGATCAAATCCTTCTAAATTTTGGTTTTTAATCTTAGTTTAGATTATTTTCAGTAATTTTAATGATTGTTATTTTTTGAATGGTATATATTGATCTTTTGGATTCATTGATGAATTTTAGAGATTAAATTTTTTTTCATCATCCAAAGGTTTATTCTTTTTTGAGAATTTTTTTATCTTATCCTGACCAATTTGATTTTGGTTAATGTTTAATGATAAGAGAAATATATTGTTAATATTTTTTTAATTATTTCATTCTCTATAATTTGATTCAATTTCTTAAAGCGTGAAAAATTCATCTTAAATACTCATAGTTTGGAGAAAAAGATGCGTTTATAGTGAAAATTGACTAAAGGATGAAACTTTACTTCTCAAGAAAGTATATTTCTTTATGTTCTTCGTTAATGAATTAAATTATTCTAGAACTCAATCAAAAAGAAATTTTTACAAAAACTTTTTCTGTATAATTTTTTTTAATGAAATCAATGAAATTTCTAGCAATCACAAATTTATGGTTTTGTGATTGTTAAGTTTCTCCAAAAAAATGTTTTTTATTAATCTCAATAATAACTTTATCATTATTTTTCTCTTTCATATCCATTTTTTCGTACAAGGAATCTTTGTATGTGTTATCTTGGGTAACCTTTATACTTCACTTTATTTCTTTTAAAGTAGAGGTTTTATTGACTCTTTTTCCAATGTGGGATTTCAATGAAGTAATTTTAAAAATTCATTCCTTATTTACCAACCCCGAATTCAAAATTTTTTGGATGAAATTTCTAAAAGGGGGGAGAAGGAGACATTCAGAATATTTTAAAGAAATACCTTGTCCGATAATATACATGATGCGCCATTTTGAGATTAAACAGAAAACTAAATATTATTATTTAAATATTTTCATTATAACCTAGACCTTAGAATAGAATCAATGGGTAGTATTAAATAAATTATGAAATTATGGTTTACACATTTTTATATAATGATTCATTTGTCACCAAATTAATTAGAAATAAAAATAAAAACAAATTGAATATAAAGGACATGTTTTTATGAAAAAAAAATTATATTTGAATAATTCTGTTTATAAAATAATAAAATAAATCTTATTTTTATTAGATTTATGAAATATAAATTCAATATAATATTTAAAATTCATATTATATGTTTTTTAGACATGATATAAGAACAAATTCAATTGTGCGTATAAAAGAAGTACTTTTCAAAAAACATAGTTTTACCACATTTTGATGGAGAACACATTTTAAATATATTATATGAAACTTTTAAAAATTATATTTTAAAAAATAAACTTCTTGTTTGTAATAGGGAGGTCAAAATTTACTTTGGTTGAATATTTGATATTTTCGGATTAATTTCATATTTTAATGAATAGTGAAAATAATGCTTTTTAATTCAAAACTATGTATTCATAGAATTTATTTATAGGGTTAAATTATATTTTTAAATGGATTTAAATTATAATTAAATTATTTTTTTATCAGTTAATCCAATTTAAGTCTTTGAATTTGGATATAAAAATTTTGTGAGTTTTTGAACATTTCACTTAAAAACATGTTTTCTCATTCCATCAAAGGGATTAATTTTAATTTAGTTCATCCAATAATTTGTTTTGAATTTGGAAAAATGGATTCCATATTTTGAATCATATGGTCAAAATTATTTAAATAGGCCAATTTTATTTTTAGACATTATGAATAGTAACGTTAGTAATTATTTTTATTTCCAATATTAAAGGTAAATTGAGAAATTAAAAGTTAAAATAATATAATAAGTATTATAAAAGTACCATAAAACTTGTCCTAATATTATTGGATAAGTTATTTTAGACCAATAATATCCTTAGGCTAAAATTTTGGCCTTTGTATGCCACTTGGGTGTTATTATAAAACTTATAACATTTTATTTAAATAAAAGAGAATATTTCATAATCATGTATCTCATTACTAAAACAATTTTAATATAGGGTTATATAAGTGGTATATTCGACTATAAATAGTCATTAGAAAAAGTATATTATTACCTACATCATGGTAATTTATTTATAATTTTTTCGAAATATAAAATTAAATTAAATGGTGACATAATGATGTTACAATAATATTTTAATTATTGAAAGAATCAAATTAATGATATTATAAATATTAAAATAAATATAATTTGACATAATTAATTCCGTAGTCAAATTTTTTGGATGAATTTGAAATTTTATTGATGATTTAAAGGAGGTGTTTTGAGCTTATATTGTTGTTACGATATTTTTAAAAAGTCAACTAATGAATAGTTTCAAAAAATATAGTTTTGGAATTTTAAAATATAAAATATTTTATTAAATGATAATAAATTTATAAACATACAATATTAAAAAAAGTATTTTTAAAAGTCCTAATATGATCTAAATGACTATTTTATTGGTCTTTTGTAATGTTATGGTAATTATATTAACCCACAACTTGTAAATATCATGATATCCTAGTACGAGTAAAAAGGGTAAAATGGGTGTTAAAACAAAAATATAAAGATTAAAAAATAATCAAACCAAGTCTAATTTTTATTGGATGAATGGATCTTAACCAATCCTCATAATACATTTTAAAGAAATCAATTTTGACCCATTTTTAATAGGAAATGAATTTATATTAATTTAATATTTTTAATAATTCCAAGACTGCCCCTCCTTTATCTAATAAACGGGAACTCATTCCTCTCAATTCCTTACAATTTAAGAAACTCTTAGTTTGACCATGATTTACCAAAAACACTTCCTTGAATCCCTCCCCACATTCTTGAATTCTTATTTTAGTCATAAAACCCCCCTTATAGGTGTTAAGGTGTCAAGAAAATGTGGTCATTCGAAAGAAAGAATGAAAAAGATTGTATGTGATGAGTCGAACTCAAGGTAAGGGAATTTTTAACACAAAACCTAATTTTAATGTTCATATGATTTATTATTATATTTATTTCTATTTTATTTCCATGTTTTCATAAAAAGATTTATGAATGTATTTTTATGGACATGAATATTTTAAAATGGGAACTTTTGAATTTCTCTCAAATATTTTCATAAAGGGTTCCTTATAAGGGACTTCATCTCAATCTCCTTTAATTGAAGTATATTTTTATATTACACACCACCTTATTTTATAAGTTGTATAATCAAACCTTTTTAATTTCATTCTAATTTAATTTTTTTCAAAAGGAATCATTTTATATGAAGAGTTTTAATTCATTTAGAAAAAGAAAAAAGGAATTTTATTAAAGTATATTGCATCATCAAAATCTTCGCCACCATAAACTTTATTTGATATTTGGATTCTTATATAACAAATAATGTTTTTTGAAGGAAAAAAAAGAAATCCCTTATTCCTTTTTTAGGTAATTTTGGTATTTAAAATGGTTTTCAAAATTGATTTACTATTTCAATATCTTGAAATGATTTGTTGTGATTGAAAATGAAATTTTATGAGTGAAATATTGATAATTTCAATATTTTTTCTATTAGAATTATAAAATAGTACCTAATCATTTGAAGAGTTGTTATCTGATAATCCAAATTTGTATGGCTCCATGATAAACCAAATATGGGTGGTTCTATGATAAACCAAGGATGGGTGGTTATGTTATAACCTCCAATGCATTTGGTATCAAAATTGGCCTTTTGGATATTAAATTTCTAAGAGTTATATGTATGGAAGTAAACTATATAGTTATTCAATTTAAGTATTATTATTCCCCAAGATACCTTTATTTGTTATATGTTTTTTTTATGTATTTTATAGAAATATTTTGATTACAAAAAAAGGTAATCAATGAGATTTTATTTAGTTTTGAGTATTTACTACTTCTTAACGGAGAAAAGTATTGCTTTATAATAAAGTATTCATGGTTTACATGTTTTCTCAAGGAAAATAGTTTTATTTATTTTTATATCCCTTACTGGTCATTTTATGCTCATACCAGGTTTTGAAATATTTTTCATAGAATTTTAGGGAGAATAGAGACAACTATGGGATCGAGAGAAAAGTTATGATAATGGAACATGAAAAGAATTCATGTTTCATTTTAATAGTTTTTCTTTTGTGAAAAAATTGATAGGGTGTAGAAGTATCTACTTTGTAATATTTGAGTTTTTATGTATGATTTATGGTCTCTTTCTCTAAATCTATAACCTTAAAAAGATCCCTAATTTTAAATAATTTCAAATTATTGATTTAAATCAAAATTATGTAATGTTTAAGGTTGGAACCTTATAGTCGATATCAAAGCATGTATTAGACAAAATTGGAGACTAGTATGTTTTCTAAATAGTCAAGGTTGTTATCCAAAATTTAATATTTTAAGGTTGATTATTTGTTTATTTTCTTACAATACCTTTCGATGTTATTTTATAGGAAATTTTAAGGTGACTAATGGTATTTTTGGAGACTTTCACTATTGAGGTAATTATGGTTTATTAATTTTTAGGATGAAAATTGAAAGGTACGATATAACCATTGAGGTTAAAAAATGTTATGGTTATTTTTGGGGATTTTAAATTGATAATATTATAATAATTGTATATTTTTAAATAAATTACAACCCATAGAATGGGTGACAACACATTTCATAGGAAAAGGCTTTAAGAATAAAACCCACAACCAAAGGGTGACAAAGCTTTATCACCAACCACTAGCCTATGTGAATTTCATGGTTACTATAATTTTTTCTTTTTTAGTTAATAATGTTTACGGAATGAGAATAAATTAATTTTGGTAACTTATGTTTTATCAAATGGATATATTTGGTATTTTAAAATGATTAGTGGTTTAAGTGAAAAATATTATTTTGGAAAACATTCGCTATTTTGGGAATATTATATGATTTAGGTAAATAAAATACTATAATATTTTAATTAAGGATTGATGGTTTAATTATATTTTTGAATAATCTATGATTTTAGTTGTGGGCTTATGAAGAATTAGGTTATTTATGGAAATTCCTAACCTATCCTGGAGAATATGTGATTAGGTTAATTACTTTTTTTATAATACATTAAGAGTGGTCGATGTTATTTAGAGATAAATTTTAAAATTTATCATGGAAGACTATCTGATCAAATCCTTCTGAATTTTGGTTTTCAAAATTAGTTTGGATTATTTTGAAAAAATTTAAAGATATTTATTTTTGGAATTTTCCATGGTAAACATTGTTTATTAATGTTGAATTTTGGAGATTAAAATAATATTTTCTTCATCCTATGGTTTATTATTTTTAGATAGTTTTTTAACTAATCCTAACCATTTTGGTTTTGGTTAATTTATAAAGATATAATAAATATATATTTAATATTTTTTGGATTATTTTATTCTCTATAAATCGATTCTAATTCTTTAAGAGTTAAAAAATCATCTTGAATAGTCATCATTTGGAGAAAAAGGTGATTTTAGGGTGGAAATTGAATATAAGGATAAAAATATAATTGTCAATTAAGTATGATTATTTATGTTCTTAGTCAGGGAAGTAAATGAATTACATGACTCTATGAAAATGATCTTAAAACCAAAACATTTTCTGATTACTTTTCTTTCTAGGAAATCAAATACCTTTTAACCAATCAAAAATTTATAGTTCTATTATTGTTTACATTATCTTGAAAATGTTTTATACTACTCTCCTTTAGAAATTGATCATTACTTTTCTCTTCTATATCAATGTTTTCCTAGATAGAATCCTAGTTTGTGTTATCTCAGGAAACTGTTGTAATTCCCTTTATTTCTTTTAAAGTGGAGGTTTTATTGACTCTTTTTTTGATGTGGGACTTCAATAAATCGGTTTTGAAAATTCATACCTTATTTATGAAACCTGAATTCAAAATTAAAATTCATAAATTTCAAAAATTGGTGAGAATGTAACATTCCAAAAAAAATTAAAAATGAAATACATTGTTTGATATTGTACATGACATGCTATATCGAGCTTAAACATATAACTAAATATTATTATTTAAATGTTACCATTATAACCTAGCTATTAGAAGAGAGGGAATTGACACAATTAAATAAATTATTTCAATAAGTTTTACACATGATTATATAATGATTCATTGGTAACCAAATTAATTAGATGTGGAAATAAAACCAATTGAACTTAAAGGATGTGTTTTTATAAAAAACTATTTCAATGTGAATAATTGTGTTAATTAAATAATAAAATAAATATTTCTGGATTATATTAATGAAAAATAAATTCAATATAATTTTTAAATACATATTATATGTTTCCTAGGCATGATATATATAAAAAATTAAATTTTACATATAAAAGGATTATTTTTCAAAAAATATAATTTTACTGCCTTTTGATAGTGAACCTGTATAAAATATTGTTTTTACACTTTAATAAGTTCTATTTGAAAAATTGAACTTTTTATTTTTAATATTGACCACTAAATTTACACTGGTTTAGTTTTTTGTATTAATATAATAAATTTCATATTTTAATGATTAATGAATAATACGACATTTTTGTTCAAAACTAATTTTTTATTGCATTTATTTATAAAATTAAATTATATTTTTTTAATGATTTTATAGTATAATTAGATTAATTTTTTATCATTTAATCCAATATATGTCATTTTAGTCAATTTCATATTAAAATTGGATATAAAGATTATGTGAACTTTTGAATGTTTTACTTTGAAAACCAATTTTCTCAATCCATCAACGGTATTAATGTTAATTAATTTTTTGAAATTATGCCTTTTGAATTTGGAGAAATGGATTCCATATTTTTAATCATAACTTCCAAATTATTTCAATATTCCCATTTATTTATTTTTTGAGTATATAAATAGTAACTTTAGAAATTATTTTTATTAACATGGTTAAGGGTAAATTGGGTAATTAAAAGTTAAAATAATAATATAAATATTATAAAACTACCCTATAACTTGTCCTAATCTTATTGGATGAGTTATTATTGACCAAAAAAATAGTGGTCTAAACCTTTGGACTTTGAAAGCCACTTGGGTGTGATTATGACACTTATAACATTTTATTTAAAAAAATAGAAAGATGTCATAATCATGTCTCTCATAACTATAACAATTTCAACATGGTGTTATATAAGTGATATCTTTGACAATAAATATTAATTAGAAAGAAAAAATTATTATCTACATAATGATAATTTATTTATAATTTTTAGGAAATAAATAGTTAAATTAAATTATGGCACAATGATGATGTAGTAATTTCATAATTATTGAAAGAATCAAGTAAATGGAATTATAAATATTTAAATAAATATAAGTTGGAATAATTGATTCTATACACTAATTTTATGGATGAATTTGACATGTTTTTTATTATTTAAAAGAGTTAGTTTGAACTTATCTTTATCTAAAGATATTTTAAAAAAGTCAACTAAAAAATATTTCCAAAATTGACACTATTTATATTTTAAAATATAAAATATTTTATTAAATGTTATAAAATTTATAAAAATCCTAGATTCAACCAAATATTTTTTAAACTTCCTAATATGTCATAAATGAATCTTTTATTGATCTTTTTCATGTTATGGTAATTATATTAACCTTCCATGTGTGAATAACATGATATCTCAGTAAGATTAAAAAGGGAAAAATATGTGTTAAAACAAAAACATAAGGATTAAAAATAATAAAAACATGAATAATTTTTATTGTTTGAATGGATTTGGAAAAATCCTCGTCTAATATTTTAAATAAATTATTTTTTACCAATTTGGAATAAGAAATTAATTTATATTAATTCAATATTTTTAATAATTCCAATAGTTCCCCATCACTCTCTTATAAAAGGTCACTCATTCCTCTCTATTTCTTACACTTAAAAAACCATATGGTTAGGAATATATCTACCCAAAACCCTTCCTATAATCTCTCTACATATTATAGAAGACTTATTTTAGATATAACACCCTCCTTTGAGGTGTTAAGGTTTTAAGAAAAGGTGATCATCTGAAGGAAAAGAAGATAAAAATCGTATGTGATGAGTCTGACTCAAGGTAAGTTTATTTTTAACTCAAAACATCATTTTAATGTTTTGATGATTTATTTTTATAAATATTTATATTTTATTTCCATGTTTTTAAAATGGTTTTTTTGAATGTATTTATATGGACATGAATTTTTTTTAAATAAGATATTTTGAATTTCTCCCAAATGCTTTCATAACGGGATATATATAAGGGACTTCCTCTCAATATCATTTCATTGAAGAATATTTTGATATTATACAAAAACTTATTTTATAAGGTTCATAATCAAACCCTTTGACTTTTAATCTCAGTCAATGGTTTTCAAAAAAAAATTATATAGAGTGTTTTAATTTCTTTACAAAATGACGAAAAGAATGTTTTTTAACATATGTGGCATCAATGACTTATCTACCTCCGTAACCGTTATTTGATATTTATATTCCTCTACATGCCTTAATATTTTTTAAAGGAAAAATAAATTATTCCATTTTTTGGTATTTTGGTAATGAGAATGGTTTTGAAAATGGATTGACTATTTCAATATCTTCAAATCATTTCCTGTTATTGAAAATGAAATTTTATGAGTGAAATATTTATAATTTCAATATTTTATGTGTTATGATTATACATTGTTACTTGGACATTAGATGGGTGGTTACGTGATAAACCAAATATTGGTGGTTCCAGGATAAACCAAAGATGGTTGGATGCATGATAAACCAAGGATGGGTGGTTGCATTATAACCTCTAATGCATTGGGTATCGAAGTTGGCCATATGGATATTCAATTTATAAGAGTGATATGTATGGAAGTCTACCATGTAGTTATTTCATTAAAATATGATTATGTCCCAAGTTAAATTTATATGTTATTGTTCTTTTTATGTATTTTATGGTATCATTATGAATATAAAAAAAAGTTAAGAAATGATATTATATTCAATGATGTGTATTTACTACTTATTAAAGGTGAAATTATTACTTAATGATAAATTGTTCAAGGTTTACATGTTTTCACATGACTAAGAGTTTTTTTATTTTTGTATCTGTTACTGATCATTTTATACTAATTTAATTTTTTAAAATTTTTTTCATATGATTTCAGGTAGAATAGAGACAATGATATGATCAAGGGAAAATTTGTGATAATTGAGCATGAAAATAAAACATGTATAATTTTAGTAGGTTTTGTTTGGTGAATAAATGAATAGTTTGTAGAAGTTTATACATTGTAATATTTTAGTCATTATGTATGATTTATATCCTATTATATATATCCCTAAACATTAAATGACTCTCAACTTGAAATTAATAAAAATTATTAACTTACCTCAATACTTTTTAATGATTATGGGTAGGTCCTAATAGATTTATGATGATGGAATTCACAGTACAGTACACCAAAATCTTATCATTAAGGCCTTGTGCCAAGACATCAAACATAGATAGGAAAGGCATACACCAAATACCTAAGATAGTCAATCTCATTTTACCTTCCAATATAATGAGGGGGTATAATATTCTATACATATCTCTTAATAAGTGAAATTTATTCATTATATAAAGGAATACAATAAAAAATATACAAAAACGTTCATACTAAAAATCATACATATGAAATAATCGTTTTCCCCATTCAATAAATAGATAATCCTAATCATAATCCATG
This sequence comes from Viscum album, assembly GCA_963277665.1. NCBI lineage: Eukaryota > Viridiplantae > Streptophyta > Magnoliopsida > Santalales > Viscaceae > Viscum > Viscum album. Next base: position 1,025,236,602 of record OY728137.1, read on the forward strand.
AAGAGAAATAAAATGGATGATATATTTATATTTTATATTTTATAATGTATAAGAATCATTAAAGGATATTGAAATATATGAAAAAAACATAAAATAATATTCAAACCTTTATTTGAAAACGTGAGAAAAATATAATTTTTTATAAAATTTTAGAAAAAAAATTAAACTTTTTTTTAGAAAATCCCATTCATAGAAAATAAACATGGAAATTTTTAAATTAATATTTAATGAAATTAATGTTCATTCCTAAAAGAAAATCTATTCATGTTCTATATGTTAAAGTAGAACATTATTTTTAAGATTTTGTAAAAAGTATAAAATCAGTCATACGTAAAATATTTGAAAAGATTGTTTATAATAATTTAAAAAAAACAGCAGTAGTAGAAAATGATGTTTAAAAATAATTGAAGAGAAAATAATAACATTTTTAAAAAAAATTAAGAACATGTTCATGGAGGAGAAATATTTTTAAAGAAAATATGTAAAATAATGTTTTATTGAAGATCGATTACCTAGAGTCCTTCCAAGATTCCAAATTGCTATAAATTATAAATAATAATGTAATATTAGTTTTATAATTCATTAAGAACCAAATTCATGTTAATTAAATTATAATTATTCCTTTTATTTTAGTTATTACCCTGACTTATTTAATTACTAAATCATTAAAATTTACATCAGAGATTTTGAGGAGGTTTGGTTCATAGTCCAAAATTACATTGGTAGGTTAACCATTAACAAAGGGGTCATGATTCTATAAACTCTATAAGAATAATTATAATTTAATTATTAACATTATCCATTAAATTAAATTTTAGAGACATCAATGGAAGGAGGATCCAAAAAATGAATTTCATCACTCCTTGAATGTGGTAGTCCACACATATGCACCAACAATGTCGTCACATTCCAAAAAAATTAAGGATAAGAATACAAGAAATATATAATATTTCAAAAACATTATTTTTTTAATATAATATATATTCATTAAATCCATCATATTAACAATACGTTTGAGGTAGTGATGAATAACGAAACACATCGCTTCGTTGAAATGGTACTCCACATATGCGCCCGAGCAACATCTTCATTCCCATAGGATGAAAGTGAGATGAAAAAGGATTATTTCATCATCATAATAAAATTTAGTTAAATATTTTACATTGATTTTATTATATAACAAATCTTATAGTATTTTTTTAGGTACTGGAAGAAGAAATAAACATGAAAACACCAAGTTGAGAGTTATACCTATTGTTTTGAAAGCCTCATTTGGCTTACACCTTAAGCCTTTTGAGATGGTATTTTGGTGAGAGTCTAAACTCTAGTAAATGGTTAGGAAATATTTTTAAATTATTTTGGAAGATATTAGCTAAGATAAATTTCTCAATATGTGTGAGGAAGTGAAGATGGTATATGCCCTTTAATATGTGAGGAGATAGGAAATATTGAAAATATATGAAATATTAATGTATAATATGTCTCTAAACCATGTGAAATGTCTCCAACGTTCCATAAAATATATGATATATAGGATAAGGTAGAATAACTTCAAAAAATTGAGATAAGTTTAAGATAATTTTAAAACATGATTTTTTTTGTTTAACTCCTTTATTGACCCTTTTAACCTTAATCATGGTAACAAATGTTTCGATATATAAGGGTCATGAATGTAATTTTAGAAATGAAAATTAGAACATAAATGGAACATTAATGGTATATAAAAATTTTTCCCATATGATTGAGTTATGATGAAATTTCAATGATTTTCAAATGATTTGGAAATTTGTTTAAAACATTAAATATCATTTAATTCCACTTTCATGACTATTCACTTATCTTGAATTTAATGAAATCAAGATAAAAATATTTTAATATAAAGACATTTAAAAACATTAATATTTTTTAATTATACATGAAATTATTCATACATAATAGTTCATCCAAAATAATACTTATAATATTTTTAAAACTCTTTAATTTTATTTTTCACCTACTTTGACAAGTGTTGTATTAGCGATGCATGTGCGTTCATGGTAATTATTAATTTTAAAAAATATAAAAATATAGTATAAAAATATAGTATATTAAAATTTAATTTTTTTCATCTATATTATCTAATATATTTTATCTATATATATATTTGTCATGGTGATATAATAAGTGCGATATAGTGGAAAATTTAGAAATTATTTTTTATTAATTTTAAAAGGGAACTCATATTCATGGACAATGGATTCATATTAAACTATTAATGACGAAAATATCAATTAAGGTTGATAATAAACTCATAAACCAATTTTAAGATGATGTTTTTTGATATTTTAAGACTTTAACCCCTGATTTAATACTTTTACCCTACTCTAGTCTTTACTTTGGTGAAAAAAATGTCATTATGAAAAATTATAAAATAGAAATCATTAATAAATTATAACATGTTGAAAAAAATATAGAATCCATTTTCTAATATTCAGTTTCCCGAATTGGTAAAAATTAGTTTTCAATAAGTTCAAAAAATTCTATGAAAAAACTGTTTATAGAAAAATGATATTTTTAGGCATAAAATTGATTTTATACCAAAATCATGATTAATATTGATTCCCATTGAATTTATTTGATTATTTTTAATAACATATATATATTTTACTTGAAAAAACATCAAAAATTAAATTTATCAGTGAAATTAATTTCATTAAATATAAAGAAATAACAGTATTTGTGAAATTTTATTCTCAATTATTCATCCAAAAATCAACCTTTTCAAAAAATTCCTAAAAAAATTATTAATATTTTATAACATGTTGATTTGAAAAAAAACTGTTTCAACAAATACAATTTATAAATATGGCAGAAATTAATTGTAATATTTGTGCACAAAATTCAATAAAAACTATTTTTGAATGTAATGTATTTTTTGTGCATAAAATGAATATATTCTCAATCTATTCAAAATAAATATAATTAAACTTGTCATAATTCATAGGATTTCATTTATTATCTAATAATTTTTTTTTCCTTTATCAATAGTGATTTATTTAAGATAAAAATACATTATCCATGTAAAAATAGTTTTATGAGAAATATCACTTGTACCTTCAAATGATTTATCTTTATTTCTAAAAAATAATCAATGAACGATGGCTTATTTATTTTAATAATGAAATAAATGAATATAAATTTTTTAATTTGGTTACTCATGTTTACACCCTCTAATCCTATGGTTATGTTATAATGGTTATATTTAAATAATAATATAATAATAATATATCACAAATTGTTTTAATCAAGAAATTGGGTTTAGTACATGATATATAAAATAGTATTATTTTAAATAATAATTATATATTCAAAACTATTGGTCTTAAATTCACCACTTCATACAAAAATTAGTTCCCCTAAATTTAAATTTGAACAAAATATCATTATAAAATCAAATATATATTTTATCATGATTTTTAATTTCTAGGTCATGATTGGGAAAATTATTATTTCATAAAATAATGTGCCTCTATAGGACTCATGATTTTAAATTAATTTTATAAAATCTTACCTATATATTTGAGTGTTATTTTCCACATAAGTATTGATAGATCTATCTCCATCTTATTTTAGATAAGGAATTCTTCCACCACCGAGATAGAGAATGAGAAAAAACTACATGATTTCATTCCATCACATTAGATCAATTTCATCATTTGGAAGTTTTTCAAATAGTTTTGTTCCTCTTATAAATTTCATATGATAAATAACCATGTTTAATTTTTTATTTCCGAATAGTGAAAATCAACTTCCAACAAATCACAAGATCCACCCGAAGATGAAAAATAATTTCTTTTATTTCTATCCATTAATAAAATCCTAAAATGTTTTGAACATTATAATATAATATCGAATATTAATAAATAATACATTAATCAATAAAGCCTAAAAAAATAACACCCAAATTTCATCTTAAATCATTCCATAATTAATTAACTATAAAACACTTCAAAATATGTCAAACTAAAATTGAAACCCAATGTTTATGAAGGTTTGATTAGATATTCTACCAATATCAACTTAACATTTATTTATAAATAAAATAAATCACTCCAAAATTTTCATACCAAAAATGTATAATACCTTATAATATAATCATCAAAATATTCTAATATTTTCTATATATAACCTAATTTACCATAAATCCATAATAAAATCATATCTTTTTTCAAAAAATAATTTCATCTTTTTTATTCAAATAAAATCTCATATTATCCAAAAATATTTCCATTTACCATAATCATATAATGTATTTAATATATTTAAATTCATCAAAAATAATATTAAACACTTAGTTGCCAAAAAAAATTCAGTCTCAGGGTTACCAATACGATAAATCATACATTCCCAAAATGTAATAACCCTTTTATCTTAATTAACCATAATTAATATAGCACTAAATACCATATTACCGCTAAAGGCTATCAATGAATTTAAACTTATGTCTAGTAGATATAAAATCATTCTACATAAAATAACATTTTCCCATGTTAAAAATAACTGTTTCATTTACCTAAAACATTTATTAAAAATCAATAAATGTCTCCCAATGTACTCTCACCATATAAAACCAGAAAAAAAAATCTCAATTCCTTGAAACTTATGATCATACTTATTCTTATGAACTATTAAATAAAATTCCACTACAAAATAATTTTTGGAGTTCTATATTTAGAAAAATAAATCAATCATCTTCATTTATAATTATTTAACCAATCATTGTTTTATTATTCCTTAATGCTTCCTTGCTACAATAAAAATATGAATCATGTCCATAGATTCATCAATATCCATATAATCATGTTTCTAACTTTAAACATAAGAAATACACCACGAACCGTCCTCGGGGCCCATGCCATGACTACCCCAAGCCCGCTTTCCATAGGCCAGGGGCTGACGACTAGTACCAAAGGTGTAACTCCCTATAAACTGGGAAGGGATTTCTTTTATAAAACGTAAACACACAGAAAACCAGAGAACAAGCGGAAGAAAACACTAAGTAAAGCAGTATAACAGAACTGCAGAAAGTAGAAAGGGGCCATAAATACAAGCCCAATAGAAAGGTACAACTACAACTGAAAGAAATGTACAACTGAAATGACAACAGCTGAAAGGTGAAACAGCTCCTGGATCGTCCTCCGGGTTCCTACCTGAAGGATAGGTACAGATGTCCTCCTTAGCACTCCGCGTCTATCGGTATGCTCTGTGTGCCGTCACGCCGAGTGTCCACCTCCAGGTACCGTCCATTCCTTGTACACTCTACTTCGATCAGCGATGTCTGTCGTCTGCATCCAACACAACGAGGTGCGAGCATAGCCCATGCAGGGGTGAGTATAACAATACTCAGTAGGGACCCTGAGACCCTCAAGGTCCCACTAAAATCCAACAAAGATAAACCACCAAGAAATATCTCAACAGATAACCCTTACTTATGTATATGCCCATACATATACCTAAGTTATCAATTTACCCATCTCAATCATGAGGAAAACACAAAGTCCACTGACTCAGCTCAAACTAGGATTTTATTCACGATGTCGAAACCACAGGTGCCGGAGAACTCCTCATCTTTCAAGTACAGCGGGCGTGCCGCTACCACCAAGCATTTCCCACTAACCTTGGACTGCTGAAGTACTCTACCTGTCGAAAACTGTGGGTCTGCTGCTACCACCAAGCGTTTCCCACCATGGGTCTGCCGCTATAACCAAGCGCACCCCCTCATAGCCTACAGAGGTACTACTTCTGTCGATTACCGTGGGTATGCCGCTACAACCAAGTGATTCTCCACTATGGGTCTGCTGCTACAACCAATCGCACCCCATTGGGCCATACGAATCACTCCGAGTCGATCGATCAGTAGTCGTGAAGTCTCAGCCAGCTACTAGGTCTCTGCACTCCGTACGCTCATCTCTGGGAGGGTCCGCTCCACGACCTACTGGTCGATACTTCCAAGTGTCACGTAACCTCACGTGGAAGTATCTTAAGGGGCAGCCTCGTCATAGGGGTCTCAACGCAACAGACGGCACGTCAATCAGATGCTCGGTCTGTGAGTTATTAGCATTTCTGTTCCAGGGTCCCGGTTGGATTTTGGGTACAATTCAACCTGTCCATGCTCAAACCACATCCAAAACATGTGTAGAGTATTCCAAAAGAACCATATCATCAATAGGAATCCAACATAGTCTACGGCACGTCAATTGGACGTTCGGTCCTTAAGTTATAAGCGTTTCCGCTCCGAGGGCCCCGTTGGTTTCAGGTTCGAACCTACCCGACAGTACCCAATCTTTACCGAAACCTTTATTGTAATATACCAAAACAGCCGCATCGATCCAAGGAATCCTATGCAACTGACGGTTCATTTATCGGACGTCCTTAGCTCAAGTTATGGGTGTTTAAACAAATATAGTCCGAAAAGGGGGAGTATGTGCCAGGTCCGACCCGGCCCAACCCACCCCGGGTCGGCCCGACCCGGGTCCGGGTCCGGCCCGATAAGGCGCGGCCCGGCGGGGCCCTACCTCGCCAAGCGGTTACGCGGAGCGGAGGGGTGCACCGCCTCCATCTAATTGGAACCGACGGCGCTAGCTAGCGCCGCCCCCTGGTCGTCCCGGATCCCGCACGGCCACGACATCCACCGCGTCGCCACTGCGGTTGTTGCCACGGTGGATCTTCTATGGCAGCGTATTGAGGTGCCGCTGACTCTAGGAGGAAGGTCGGCACTAGTCGCCACCTTTTTTCATCGGCGCCACCGCATCGGCGACCCGCACCGCTAAGAGGTTATGCGGTCTTCATGAGTTTCTCCAATGGTCTGTTTAAGCTTCCTCCTGCGCCAGCGGTCTTATCAGGTCCCAAGATTTACTACGAAGGCTCCAAAATGCAGTTGCGGCCCTGTTTCATCATCGCTCGTCAATTCGCGCACAGACAAACAACCTGCGGAGGGTCCAGACTTGTTCGTGATCCCATACCCTCCGCGTTAGAGGCTCAAACCATAATTCATCATAAAAGAACTCCCAACTACGAAGGTACAATACACATATATAAAATTATATAAAAACAACCCCTACCTCGATTATGGTTCGTTCATCGTAGATGCGGAAAGCATTGTCGTTCCATCAATTCTGGGAAAGAACCGTCATTATTGGAGAGTTCCTCATGGTTTTATTTCCTCCCTTGATGCAGAGGAAGTAGAAGATTAGAGGAACATGGAGTGTTCTTCGCCAAGTCGTTCTTCACAGGAGGATGATGTTCTTCAACGAAGGAGGAACTTCCTTCTCTCTCTACACAAGATCTCTCTCCAATCTATCCCAAAACAACATGTGATAAACTAAAATAATAGGCTAATGCTATTATTTTATTTACACAGGCAATTTAAAATTAAAAATTCAACACACTTAATTAATTAATTGAAGAGGTTCAATTTATTAATTAATGTATGTTGGCAAGAGTTAAAGAGGGAGAGAGAGGAAGTGGAAGGGTCACATTAATTAAGGGGGTTTACAATTAATTGAAGGGAGTTTAAGGAGTTTAGGGGGAGGTGAAAGGTTGGGGATCAGGTGGGACCCACCTCACAAATATCCACGCTTGGGTAGTTAGGTGGTCGTGGGTCAAACCATTAACTCCCCTTTGTAGGATATAACCACCTTAGATATAAATAAAATTGTTCTAACAATTTTATTTATTTTAAACTAAATCACAAATTTATAATTTACAACCCACATAAAACGCAACTGTGGTAAAGGTCCCTGTCTGAAATTATATGCGCTGCGAGTTCATAGGTACCCTCAGATTTCAATTCCAATCACTGGTTCAAAAGATAAAAAAACTCGCTCATTCGTTCACTGAACATACCAGAGCAAAATTTTGGAAATTGATTTCGGGCACACCGAACTTCGGAATCGAGTGCCGTCAGAAGCTACAGAATCGTAAAATTCAAAAGAAATTAAGAAAAAAATTTCCTTGAAATTTGTAGGTCTTTACATTACTCCCAACTCAGGTATTTATGTCCCCGTAAATCTACAACATAAACTAGGGGGAAAAAAGAGGGTACTGAGCACGCATCTGAGCCTCTCGCTCCCATGTGATCTCCTGGAGGTTCCCGTGCTGCCAACGAATGCGCACCAGAGGAATCGACCGTCCACATAGGACCTGCTCTTTTCGATACTCGATCTCCACCAAGACCTCCGTAAATGTCACCCCGTCATCGATATCCATCTCCTCATGATTGATGGTGTGGGTTGGGTCGTGCATGTATCTCCTCAGCTGAGATATGTGGGAGACGTTATGCACCTAGTGCAACTGAGGTGGAAGGTCCAAGTGGTAAGCCACCTATCCTACTCTACTTAGGACCTGGAAAGGTTCGATTAAACGTAGAGATAACTTGCCACCCCATCCAAATCTCCGTAGACCTCATCAAAGTGAGACCCATAAGAAAATGTGGTCACCACCCTTGAACTCCAGTGGTCTCTGTCTCCTGTTAGTATAGGAATTTTGCAAACTCTGTGCAGTCTTCATCTTCTCTTGGATGATTTTCACCTTCTCTGTCGTATCTTGAACCATCCCTGATTCTACACATGCTGACTCCATCACTATTCATAAAGGATATCTGAAACGCGGCCAGCTGCTGTCTCGCCACTCCTAACATCTAAATGCCTGATCTCCTACTAAGAGCATCTGCTACAGTGTTCCCCTCCCTAGGAATATAAACTTTCCCAAAGTCATGGTCCTAGAGGAATTAAATCCATCACCATTTTCTCAGGTTTATGTCCTTCTGAGAGAAGATACACCTGAGACTATTGGGGTGGAGAGAACCGTAAACCGTTCGCTCAACGAACAATGGGTGAGACTAGCCAATTGTAAGAACTCATCTCCACCCTTATTTGTCTACATTATACAAGAGCTGCTGAGATTTCACCTCTTTCGAAAAGAAAAATCTTGTCTCATCCCCTGGATGATCCATGTTTTTTTCCTAATACAGTCAATCCTGACATAAACGTTACTATTTCATTCCATAGATGACGTCGTAAGGCCTCGACGCTACTACTAAGATATCCAGCTATTACTCTATCCTCCAAGGGTTGAGTCACACTGTTGGCATTAGTGTGTGGTTACTGGGTCTCCTCCAGTTGGAATCTCGCAAGTGAGGGTCAAGTCAACCGTTTTAACCGAAACATCTTAGTATCAACCATACAAAAAGGACAGGAAAGTAAATGTCATGAAGATAAGTGTCTTTTATTACTGCAGCTCTAAGTACAGCGACACAAAGAAAACACAACAACAACAACAAAACGGAAACTCGAAGCACCAAGAACAATGGAATCCATGCCTGGAACTAGTCTCGCCCCTGTCCACCTGCTTCCGGAGCTCCATGGTCGTATGCTTCAACTGCCTGAAGTTGTTCTCTCCCATGTCCACTTGTTCCCTACCGTCGGGGTGGACCTCCTGGTGGTGGTGGTAGCAACACCTCGAAGCGTCGTCAACCACCAGCTGCACGACCAGCTCCTCTGCCTCGGTCTCCTGCTCCTTGCGATCTGCCTCGATCGAACCTCTGCTTCTGCCTGGGAGGTCCTTCATCTATCTGTCGATCATTAGTATGGTGGGTCGGACAGTCACATACCATGTGACCAAGCCCACCGCAGGAGTAACATTTTCCACTCCTGGTAAGTCATTCTCTACCCCGAGTGCCTCGCACACACGATCCTGAGTCATATAGTCGACCACCCGTGGGTCTGGTCTTCTTGGACCCCTACGTTATCTGTCTACTACTAGCTGCAGAAGACTCCACTACATGTCGACTAGTGGTGGGTTCCGCTTCTAAATATTTCTCAACAAGGAAACCCTCCACTAGGAGGGCTCACTCTAACACCCCTGTCTATGTCAGGTTGCTGTGAGAAACAACTGAAGCTATAATCTCTCGCCTGTACCCCTGCTCGAAGGTTCGGGCCTTGAAGAACAAGTCTCATACCATATCTGTAGAGTAGAGTGAGAGGTCTGTGAACCTCACTGAGTACTGTGCTACAATCATGCTACCTTGCTGAAGATGTAGTAGTTCCTGTATATCCACCGCTCAAAGGATGACTGGTACAAACTCCGTCCAGAACAGGCCCTCCAAGTCTGCCCATAGAAGTGTCACCTCGTCATGCATTTAGAGCATCAGGCTCCAGCATCTGCCTGCTGCTTCCTGAAGGAGGTTGGCAGCAAGGATCACCATTAAGTCGACTGGTGTCCCTACCAGTCTAAAGACTCTCACCACAGCCTTCAGCCAATCCTCAGCCGCCTGCGGGTCCGTATCTCCCCAGAACCTGGGTGGCCTCTGGCGCTGGAACTCGTGCAACACGCTCAAGAGGCGTGCACTCCCTGCTGCTATGGCTGGTGGCATCGGTGGCCGAACAGGTGGTAGTACCATTGGTGCCACTGCTGGTGCCTCAACTGGAAGAGGGCCCTATGCGGATGCCTCGTTGCTCAGCGGCATGTCAGTACGTACAAATCTCGGGGCCCTAGCTGGCCGTCCGCAGGGCGGCATCCTGAAAGAAACAGTTGTGACACGGTCAAAGACTATACCTGGTGAGTTGACCTGGTTTCAGCTGACTTAAAAAAACTTTTGAAAACACACACGCAATCAGTGATTTCGTGCACTGAGTCGGAAATCAGAAGTCAGGGTCCTGGTGTATGGATACATCGGCCGCCTGTACCAACACTGGACTCCCTTAACTGAAAACCAGACTTAGTACCCTTAACACTATTTCTTCACAGAAAGAAAATATCAGAGTCCTATGTTCTGTGGTACAACCGACTCCTCTGATACCAATTTTTCATGACCAGTCCTCGGGGCCCATGTCGTGACTACCCCAAGCCCGCCTTCCATAGGCCAGGGGCTGGAGACTAGCATCAAAGGCGTAAATCCCTATAAATTGGGAAGACATTGCCTTTATGAAATGTAAAAACACACACAACCCGAGAAAAGGAAGAAGAAAACACTAAGTAATGAAGTATAACAAAAGTGATAAACGTAAAAAGGGGCCAGAAATACAATCCAAACAGAAAGGTACAACTAAAACTGAAAGAGAAGTGTAAATGAAAAGACAACAGCTGAACTTTGAAGCAGCTCCTGGATCATCCTTCGGGTTCCTACCTGATGGGTAGGTATAGATGTCCTCCTTAGCACTCCGCGTCTATCGGTCCTCTCCATATGCAATCATGCCGAGTGTCCACCTCTGGGTACCGTCCAGTCCTTGTACACTCTACTTCGGTTAGCGTTGTCCGCCGTCTGCATCAAACACAACGAGGTACGGGCATAGCCCATGTAGGGGTGAGTATAACGATACTCAATAGGGACCCTGAGACCCACAATGTCTCACTAAAATCCAACAATGATAAACCACAAAGAAAGATCTCAAAAAATAACCCTTACATAGGTATATGCCCATACCTATACCTAAGTTCTCAAGTAACCCATCTCAATCATGAGGAAAACACAAAAGTCACTGACTCATCTCAAACTAGGCTTTTATTCACGCTATCGAAACCACGGCTGCTGGAGAACTCCTCCTCTCTCAAGTACAGTGGTCCTGCCGCTACAATTAAGTGCTTCCCACTATCCTTGGACTGCTAATGTACTCCACCTGTTGAGTATTGTGGGCCTGCTGCTACAACCAAGCACTTCCCACCATTGGTCTGCCGCTACTACCAAGCGCAACCCCTCATACCCTACAAAGGTACTCCTTCTGTCGAGTACCGCGGGAGTGCCTCTAAAAACAAGTGCTTCTCCTCCGTGTGTCTGATGCTACATCCATTCTCACCCCACTGGTCCATACGAATCACTCCGAGTTGATCGATCAGCAGTCATCAAGTCTCAGTCAACTACTAGGTCTCTACGCTCCGTACGCTCGTCTCTGGGAGGGTCCGCTGCACGAGCTACTGGTCGATACTTCGAAATGTCACATAACCTCATGTGTAAGTATCTCAAGGGACCTCCTCATCATAGGGGTCTTAACACAACATACGGCGCGTCAATCGGACGCCCGGTTTGTGAGTTATTAACATTTTTGTTCGAGGGGTCCAGTTGGATTTCGGGTACAATCCAACCCGTCCATGCTCAAACCACATCTAAAACCTTTGTATAGAATTCCAAATAAACCATCTCATCAATAGGAATCCAACATAGTCGATGTCATGTCAATCGGATGTCCGTTCATTATGTTATAAGTGTTTCCGCTCTGAGGGCCCGGTTGGTTTCGGGTTCAAACCAACCCGGCAGTACCAAAACATCACCTAAACCTTGAGTGTAATATACCTAAATGAATGTCTCGATCCAAGTAATCATACGAAATAGACGGTGAGTCGATTGAAGGTCTGTTGCTCATGTTATGGGCGTTTAAACAAATCTGGTCTGAAAAAGGGTGTCTGGGCCCGGTCTGACCCGGCCCAACCCACCCTTGGTCGGCCCGAACCGGGTCGACCGGAACCGGGTCCGGGTCCGGCCTGACGGGGTGCTTCCCGGCTCATCGGGCCAAGTGGATATGTGGAGCGGGCGGGCGCGACCCCCCACTAATTGGAACCAGCGGCACTAGCTGGAACCGCCCTCGTTCGTCCCGGATCCTGCACGGCCATGGGATCCACTGCGTCGTTGTCGCGGCTGTTGACATGGCAGATCTTCTTCGGCGGTGCGCTGGGGCGCCGCTGCACCCAAGAGGCCAGTCGGCGCCGCCGCGCCTGCGACACGCGCCGCCACGAGGTTCCACGGGCCACCAGAGTTCCTCCGGTGGTCCGTTTTATCTTCTTCCTGTGCTGGTGGTCTTCTCAGGTTCCGAGCATTAATGCGAAGGATCATAAACATCGTTGCAGCTCCGTTTCGTCATCACCCATCAATCCGCGCACAGAAAAACAACCTACGGAGGGTCCGGACTTGTTCGTGAGCCAGTGCCCTCCATATTAGAGGCTAAAAGCATAATTCATCATAAAATAACGCCCAAGTACGAATGTACAATACACATATATATAAAATTATACAATAACAACCCCTACCTCGATTATGGTTCATTCGTCATAGACGCGGAAAGTGTTGTCACTCCGTCGATGCCGGGAAAGAACCGTCGTCATTGGCGAGTTCCCCGCAGTTTTATTTCCCTCCCTTGATAAGGAGGAAATAGAAGACTGGAAGAACGTGGAGCATTCTTCTCCGAGTCGTTCTTCGGGGGAGGATGATGTTCTTCAACAAAGGAGGAACTTCCTTCTCCTTCTACAAAAGAGCTCTCTCCAATCTCTCCCAAAACAACATGTGCTAAACTAAAATAATAGGCTAATGCTATTATTTTATTAACACACAAAATTTAAAATTCAAAATTCAAAACACATAATTGATTAATTAAAGAGGTTCAACTTATTAATTAAGGATTGTTGGAAAGAGTTAATGAGGGAGAGAGAGGAAGTGGAAGGGTCACATTAATTAAGGGGGTTGCCAATTAATTGAAGTGAGTTTAGGGAGTTTATGGGGAGGTGAAAGGTTGGGGGTCGGGTGGGACCCACCTCACAATATCTACACATGGGTAGTTAGGTTTTTGTGGTTCCCACCATTAACTCCCCTTTGTTGGATATAACCACCTTAGATATAAATAAAATTGTTCTAACAATTTTATTTATTTTAAACTAAATCCCCAATTTATAATTTACAACCCTCATAAAACGAAACTACGGTAAAGGTCCCCTTGAGCAATTACTGGCGCTGCGAGTTCATCGGTGCCCTCGGATTTCAATTCCGAGCATTGGTTCAAAAGATAGAAAAACCCACTCATTCGTTCACTGAATATACCCGAGCTAAACTTCAGAAATTGATTCTGGGCACACCAGACCTTGGAATAAAGTGTTTTCAGAAGCTACAGACTCGAAAAATTCCAATGAAATTAAGAAAAAAAATTCCTTGAAATTTCTTGGTCTTTACAAAAAACCAATAAAATAGCACATTCTTTATATATTTTATTCAAACATTCTTCATCTTTATCATATAAACATTCTAATCTTGTATTAAAATTTTAGTACCCCCTATTTCTGGTATGTAACCATTACATGATGATTTTTATGGTTATAAAGTGTAAGGGTGATGGATGGGAGAGTTGGGAGAACTTTGGAAGTGCATTGGGGTTAAATGGAATTGGAACTGGCGACACACGGTTTGCCAAACTATCTGGCCAAACAATGTGTAGTGGTCCTCTTGAGGTAGTATCTCCATCATGATTGTAGCACGGATTTGGAGACTGTTAAAGCGGAGGTTGTGCGAGCAGAGGATACCACATAGTTTTCCTAATCATGTAGCCAAACCGTGTGCAGAGTTGATTTTAGATCCTAACTCCCTCATTTTTTACCGAAATTGGCCCTAACTCAAGATTTTTATTCTAATGAAGCCAAATAATGTTCACTCATTGATCTGAAGGGGATCTAAAGGCTTACCTTGGTGAATCAAAGCCAGATTCTTGAGGTATGTGATTGTTCTTCTTTATTCTTGATCGGGTTATTAGATCTACTTAGATATACTTCTCGTCTTCTCTTGGTTTCATACATCTACACCCATTATGGGTAGATCTATGTTTTTGGATGCAAAATATGATGAGTTTTGGTCTATATCTTTCTAGGAAAATAGATATAAGGTTTGTTCTTAGATAATCGACTCGGTTTTCTTGTGTGTTCTTCGTTTGTTGTCTAGTTTCATCAAAACCCTCGAGGTAGGAGGCTTCCATATCGAATCTTATTAGTAGAACTAATTGTAATGAATTCAAATTGAATTTATTGTGCTGAATTTATTGTGATTTATTTATTGAACACTTGTTGGAAACCTTCTTCAAGTGAAGATTGTGGAATCTGGAAAATTGGGGAATTTTAATGAGTGCTTTGGTTCTTGATTTTAAAATATGGATTTTACAAAGGGGATTTTTCTGGATTGATGGAACTTAAATGGGATTAGATTTTTTCAATAAAAGGGAATGTTTTTTTAAAATTAAATATTTCTTGTAAATTGGTGGTTCTTTAGTTTTCAATAAAAGTTGAGATTTATTTAAGTGGTTTATTTTGGTAATGGAAATATTTGGAAGAAATGGTGTTGGTGTGATTTCATTATTAACAGGCCCTTATAAAGAGACGAGTACCATTAGGGTACAAGGGATCTAACCCTAGATCCAGGTCATGTGTCATTGGGACACAATGTACATAGAAAAGTGACCTCTCATGAGAATGAAACTATCACACGAAGAATGTATGGTTGGGTTTGTTTTGAACTATAGATCAGATATTCCAAATGATAATAAGAATTAGTTTTAAGAATTGATTTATTATTATCTAGAAAATAAATTTCAGGAATTTGGTTTCATTTATTTTTCTTTTAACTTGGTTATAAATGGTTTTTGGAACTTCTTTATATTGGTTATAAACTATTTTGGTAAATTTTTTTGGATAAACTGTTTTATATAAATTTGGATAAACTTTATATCCTATTGGTGTGAGTTGGGAATTCATTGGAGAAAACCTTATGAGTTTTATACTCACACATTCTTTGGATCTTTGGTGCTTTTGCAGATGCTCTCTTTCTAGACATGGGAAAAGGTAACATCTCCCACATTTTTAGTACTACCTCATGATACATGTATTGTTCGGTGATTATGGATCTTGGAGAATGTGTATCATTGAGTCTTGTAGTATCTTGAGAGTCTTAAGTTGTTTATTCATTGTTTACTTTGATACCTTTTTGGTTTTTCTCTTTTGTACACTTTGTTGGGGTTTTGAGAAGCATGAAGTTTTTTAGATGTCTTTCTCTGGTTTTTGCATCATTTAGTGAATGTTTTGGTTATGGTTGTTAGTTTATTGGTTTGTTTCTTAAAGGGTAAATTGTCATCCACTTATATTTGAGCCCCTTCATCATTTATTTCTAGCCATTGGCATCTTGGGTATGTTGCTTAATGCCTCGTAATGACTCATTGTACACTCAAGCCAACGAAAATTTGTGGGTCATTACAAATGGTATTAGCCTGGTCCTTCCTTTGTGGTACAAATTTTATCATCATGTTTATCCCTTACAGGAGAAGTAATCATCAATTTTCATAGTCTTGGAGTGGCAATTATTTCTAGACTATTCCTAGGGTTAGAATCTTAGACACGACTAAGATTGTTGGAACTTGAAATTTATACCATAAAAGGACGTTGCTAACCCTTTTATAATGAAATTCTTGTTACGAGGGTGTTGGGTACATAAGTGTTTTGGAAAAACTTCTAGAATGTTGTAAATATCATTATCATGGGTTTATCCAATGATAAGACTATGACATACATTATAGAATAATTAATTTCTACTAGGAGTGCATACAACATTTTATGCAATGATTTAGGTTGTGTATAAAGTGTTGATTTTTGAAAAAGTATGAAACTAGTTTCAAATGATAGGCTTTAAAAAAGCACTGTTGATTTATTTTGAAAAATTTTTTATTTTCAAAAATAGGAATAAGAATTTTAAAAAATGGTGGAAATGAAAAAATGGTGTTTTATAAAAAAACAATTTGTGATATTTGATGTGATAGGTTTTGAAATGTTAATCCATTAGTTTCTAGAGAGTGAGATTGATCGAGTTTGTTGTTGGTTTGGAAAATGGAACATGATAGGCGTCATTGAAACCAACCTAAAGAAGTTGTGGAGAATGTGTTTGATGCTAAACTAGGGGTTAACCAAAATCTAGTTTAGTGTACTGTCCCGGATTTTCAAGCTGTGGATATGGGGAAGAGGAAGAATGGGCTAAGGCATGCGGATCATACCATCCAATTCACGAAGCAGAACCCAACTAACTTCCTGGTTGATGTTGAACCTGATAAGGTGAAGGTGTGGTTCAATAGAATGAATAATATTTTTTATTTCATTGGCACATAGGTGGAGCTAACGGTCAAGTTAGCGACGTATATTCCCTAGGATCTTGCATGCTAGTGGTGGGATTTAGCAGTTCAGGATAAATTGGATGAAGGCCTTACATGGGAGGATATTTGAGGAATTTTTCAACAATCAATTCTATCCTCTCATGTTCAAAATCCAAAAAACAAGAGACTTCTTTAGCCTAAAGCAGGATAATCTATCTATCATGGAATATGTGGCTAAATTCTAGAATTTAGTGCACTTTATACCATAAGTTGTGACAAGTGGTCTTTAAAGGCACGCATCTATGAATCAGGGCTAAGGAGATTTGATCAACGATTGAGGGGCTCTGTATTATGGATTATACAGAGATAGTTAATAGAGTGATTGTGGCTGAACATGACATCTCAAGATATATGGGAGGAGGTATGATGATACCTATTGTGAATGGTGGAAACTCAAATGTTGTGAATAAGAGAAAAAGGGACACCTATTTCCAAGGTGGAATTGGAAATCAGAATCTGATGGTGGGATTAGTGAACCTTCCTATATGACCCATGAGAAAAGTAGGTTGTTTTAAATGTGGTTCGCTTGACCACATAAAGCAATAGTGTACTAAACAACCTAGAGCATGTCATACCTATAAGAAGATGGGTCATATTTTTGCGGTATTTTCGTTGTGCTCTTAGGTCAGGTGCTCGAGACATTTCTCAGGCATCACAAGCATCGTAATCTTCGAAAGGGTGAGGATAGTAGAATCAGTCTCATCAGTAGAGAAGAGCTAGACATGGTAATTCTAGAAATACCATGACTCCTCAACTAGGGAAATCCCAGCAAGGAAACAAGGAGAATAGTGCAATGACGAAGCAATTGTATGGCGGTGAGCATATGATTGTCAATGATTAGGATCAACCGTCTATGGTGAGAGGTATGATTCTTTTGAATTCTAACCATATGTTAGTGTTCTTCGATACTGGGGCATCAAATTCTTTCCATTCTTCTTTTGTTGTTTTTTTCTATGTTTAACATTGTAAATGATGCCTTATATTTTAAAACTCCAAACTCCTCTTAGGGAAAGAGAATGTAAATCATTTGTGTGTAGATCATGTGTTATAACTGTTGATGGATCTGATCTGAAATGGTACTTCTCAATGTTAGACATGGATGTCTATGATGTAATACTAGGTATGGATTAGTTGACAATTTTCAAGGCTCACATCTACTTTTATAGTAGAACCGTAAGTTTCATGACTGAGGACGGAATCAAGCATCTCTTCATTAGAGAGAGGATGGTAAAAATAGACGAAAAGAGCATTTTGGCACCAATGGTGGGAATGACCTCTTACCAGTTGGTGTCATTGACTTTGGCATCAATGGAAGAGATTTATGAAATTAGTTTTCTAGCGTTTTTGGATCAATTTTCATATGTCTTTATCAAAAACATATATGGGTTACCACCTCTAAGAGAAGTGGAATTTACAATTGATCTTCTTTTGGGGACCACTCCTATTTCCCTTTTGTCTTATAGAATGGCACCAACAGAGTTACAAGAATTGAAAGTTTAGTTGGAGGATTTGGAAAGAAAGGGTTTCATTCAACTATGTACATCTCTGTGAGAAGAATCAGTCTTTCTTTTAAAGAAAGCGGAAGGAACTCTTTGGTTGTTCATTGATTATTGTAAGACAAACCATGTTATGGTAAACAACATATTTCCACTTCCACACATTTATGATCTGTTCAATAAATCAAGGGGATCTCAATGGTTCTCCTAGATTGAATTTCAATCAAGATATTACCAATTGCGAGTTTGGAAGTAAGATATTCCAATGACAACTTTCAGAATTAGATATTATGAATATGTAGTCATGCCTTTTTGTCTAATGAATGCACCAAAAGTCTTCACGGTTTTGATAAATCGGATATTTCAACGATATCTTGACTCTTTTTTGTGGTTTTTTTAGATGAAATCATGGTGTATTAAAATACAAGGGATGATCATGAGGAAAACCTGGAAATGGGGTTATAGATCCTAAGAGATCACCAATTTTATGCCAAGTTATCAAAGTGTGATTTTTTGGGATAGGGAGTGTGTTTTCTTGGCCATGTAATTTCTAAGAAAGGTGTTTCTCTTGATCCTCAAAAGATAGAAGTTGTTATCTCGTGGAAACCACTGAAGAATGTCTTTGAAATACAATTTTTTCTTGGACTACCTGGTTACTACCAATTCTTTTAGCATGATTTCTCATGATGAGCTTCACCAATGATAGCTCTGACAAAGAAGAATGCTCAATTCCAATGGAAAGAAGAATGTCAGAAGTCTTTCTAGGAGTTGAATGTTTGTCTTACACTGGAACCTATCTAGATTTATTCAAAATCAGGATAGGGGTATGTCAAGTACTGTGATGCCTCAAGATTAGGGTTGGGTTGTGTTCTCATTCAGGGAGACCATGTGGTTGCTTCTGGTTCAAGTGATTTGAGGGTGCATGAGAAGAATTACTCGACACATGATTTGGAGTTATCTATGGTTGTCAATGCTTTGAAAACATGGAGACATTATATCTTTAGTGAGAAATTTACTATGTTCATGGAACATAAAATCTTGAAACACATTTTCTCAAAACGAGATTTTAATCAGAGGAAATTGAGATGGACGGATTATCTCCAGATGTTTTACTTTGACTTGATGTATACACTAGGAAAAGTGAATTCAGTAAAAAATTCATTGAGTATAAATATATATGCTCAGTTGGTGAAAAAATCTTCAGATGAATGGCATTTGATGTCATTCCTAGCCGACATGCAAGTATAATGTGAATACCAAGGTGATGTTATGGTTTTCTTTTCACCTATTCTTGTTCATAATTTGGTAAATATGGTCAAAGAGGCACAAACGTCTAATATAGGATGTTTGGTTATGAGTTTAAAACTCAAAGGGGGGGATTATTAAGGGATGGAAACTAGATGGGAGTTTAGTTTTATGTTTTAGAGATCGGATGGTTGTACCTCTGGATTTTTAGTAATAACTACTTCATGCTTACCACCATTCAAGATGGTTTGTAAATCTAGGTACATAGAAGATGTATAAGTTATCAAAAGTAAAATTTTTGTGGAGAGGAATGAAAAGGAAGGTGGACAAGTTTTTTTCTAAGTGCTTAAATTATCCGCAAGTTAAGTCTTAACATCAGATACCAGCAGGTATATTGCAGTATTTACCTATCCTAGTTTGTAAATGGGAGTATAAAGAGATGGATTTTGTTATAATTCTTCCAAGAACAGTCTGGAAACACAATGTCATTTGGGTGGTAGTGTATCGGTTTACTGAGTTGGCCTATTTCATTCCAATTAGTGAAACTCATACGGTAGAGGATCTGCCCAAAATCTATATCCAAGAAGTGGTAAAGAGACATGGAGTACTAGTTTCAATCATTTTAGAAAGTGATCTAATATTAACATTTCATTTCTATAAATTCTTACAGAAATCCCTTGGTACTTAGTTGAATATGATCATGGCGTATCATACTCAGATGGATGGGAAATCCAAACGCACGATACAAAAGATGAAGACATCTTGTTGGCCTGTATAATGGATTTTGGTGGCTCATGGGAGGGACATCTACCCTTGGAAGAGTTTTCATATAATAATATCTATCAGGCCTCAATAATTTGGATCTATTTGAATCATTTTAAGGGCGTTTTTATATTTCTCTAATATGCTGGGTGGAAATAGGTGAGTCTTCACTACTTGGGTAGAGCCTTATCCAAGAAACAACAGAGAAGATCCAGTTGATTAGAAAGTGGATAGGTATGGCTCAGAGTCTTCAGAAATATTATGCAGATCACCATTGAAAACTGTTGTCATTCGATGTGGGAGATCATGTGTTCTGAATATCTCTCCAATACTTGGACATCATCATTTTTAGAATCAGGGAAAGTTGTCTCATAGATACATAGGCCCTTTCGAGATACTGGAATGGGATGGAGAGTTAAAATATAGATTGTAATTACCACCATGGTTCAGTTCATTGCACAATGTGTTCAATGTATCTCACATGAAAAAGTATCAGCCTGATCGTGGCCATGTGGTCATATGGGATCACATCGACCTAGATCTAGATTCTTTGTTGGTAGATACCCCGGTGAGGATTGTGGATAATCAAGAGAAATTATTCCATGAAAAAAAAATTCTAGTTTAGGTTTTATGGTATCATGGTCATACTCAGAAAGAGACTTGGGAACGTGAGAAGGAGTTGAAAGAGCAATGGCCGGAATACTTTCAGATCAGTGATCGTTTTCCTCTTTCCAAGGACAAAAAGACCAATGGTGGGGAGAATGTAGTACCTCAAGTTTCTAGTTTGTAACCCTTAGTTGATTCATTTATGGTTATAAAGTGTAAGGGTGATGAATGAGATATTTAGGAGAACATTGGAAGTTCTTTGTGGCTAAATAGAAGTTGCACGAGCAGCACACGGTTTACCTAACCGTGTTGCCAAACTGTACAAAATGGTCCTCTTGAGGCAGTAGCTCCAGCATAATTGGAGATCATTTTGGGAGATTGTACAAGGGGAGGTTGTGTGGGAAGTGGATACAGCATGGTTATCACATGGTTTGCCAAACCATGCAGCCAAACCATGTATAGAGTTTATTTTAGATCCTTAAAAATAGGATCTCACTTGTTTTTTCAACAACTCCATCATTTTTTACCCAAACTGGCCCTAACTCCAGATTATTATTCTCCTAAGTCCAAATAATGTTCTCTCATTGATCATAAGGCGATCTTAATTCTTCCCTTATTGAATCGATGCTGGATTCTTGAGGTATGTGATCATTCTTCTTCGTTCTTGATTGAGTACTTCGATCTATTTAGATCTACTTATTATCTTCTCTTGGTTTCTTAGATCTATGCCTGTCATGGGTAGATCTAGCTTTTTAGATGCCAAATATGATGATTTTTGGTCTTGATCTTTCTATGAAAAGTAATCTAAGGAGAGTTCTTGGAGAATGGACCCATTTTTCTTGCATTTTCTCTGTTCGTTGTCTAGTTTTATCAAAACCCTTGAGGTA
The DNA here is from genome assembly GCA_963277665.1 of Viscum album. Lineage (NCBI taxonomy): Eukaryota > Viridiplantae > Streptophyta > Magnoliopsida > Santalales > Viscaceae > Viscum > Viscum album. Next base: position 1,025,258,574 of record OY728137.1, read on the forward strand.
GGAGGCTTCACTCTAAACTCCTCCTAGTAGAACTGATTGGAATGATTTCAAATTTAATTTATTATGATGAATGGATTATGATTTTCTTGTTGAACACTTTTTGGAAACCTTTATGAAGTGACGGTTGTGAAATCTATAAAATAAGATATTTTGAATGAGTGATTTGTTTCTTGGTTTTAAAATATGGATTTTAAAAGGGGGATTTTTATGGATAGATGGAACATGAATGGTATTTTATTTTTTAAATAAAATTTAATTTTTTGTTGAAATGAAATGTTTCTTTGAATTTAGTTATTCTTTGGTTTTCAATAAATGTTTCATTTTATTTAAGTTGCTTATTTTGGTAATGAAAATATTTTGAATAAATGGTGTTGGTGTGAGTTCATGCATAATTGGACCTTAATTAGGGATGAGTACCATTGGGGTATAAGGAACGTGACCTTATATTGGGGGTGTGTTTCATTGGGACAAAAGGTAATTATATAAGAGACTGCTCATGAGTATGGAATTGTCAAAGGAAGCATGCATGGGTGGGTGTGTTGTGAACTATGTATTGGGTATGAAAAATGATAATAAGAATTGGTTTTAAGCATTGATTTTTTTTGGAAAATAAATTGCTGGAATTTGATTTCATTTAATTTTTTTTCACTTGGTTATAATAGTTTTTTGAACATGTTTATATTTGGTTATAAACTATTTTGGTAAAATTTTTGGAAAAACTATTTTATATAAATGTGGCTAACTTTTCTATCCTAGTTCCATGAGTAGGGAAGTCATTTTGGAAACCTATTGTGTTATATAAACACCCCTAATTTGTCACTTTGGTGATTTTTTAGATGTTATCATCTATGAATAGGGAAAAGGTGATGTTTCCCATTATTTTAGTACTACCTCATGAGACTTGGACTATTCAGTGATTATGGAGCTTGAAGCATATAGAGTATAGTGTCTTTTAGTCACTAGACAGTCTTGATTTTGTTTATCCACTATTTACTTTGATACTTTTTTGGTCTTTTGATGTTGTACAATTTGATATGTTTTTGAGATACATGAAGTTATTTAGTTGTCTTTCTTTGTTTTGTGTGTCATTTAGTGAATGGTTTGGTTATGGTTATTGGATTATTGGTTTGTTTCTTAAAAGTTAAATCATCTACCACTTGTATTTGAAACCCTTCAGCATTTATTTCTATCCTTTGGCATCTTGGTGATGTCGCTTAAGTCCTAGTAATGACTCATTGTACTCTCAAGCTAATGAGAATTGGCGGGTCATTACACATATGTTCTTGATAGTCTCATCTATAAGCATTGAACAACTGAAATTGTTTTTCATAATGCCTTTGCTTCCCACATTTATAAAATCTTCATTTTCTATTGAGAAATTTTGTCAAGTTATTTTTCCCGCATTACTAGCATGTAAGATGTTATAAAATTTTTTTTAAATATCTTTATCACTTTAACTTCTATAAAACATTAATTTTATTTTATTTAGCCTCTCAGGAAACTATCCTAAGTTCATTTAAATATGTATAGTTATGTATGACATCTATATTTTTAACTCTATATCTTATCTTGTAAGGTTTATCATTTAGAAAACTTCTACATTTTTCTTCAAATACAATGAAAACTTGGTTCCCCATTGTTGCAACAATTTTTATAAAACAAAAAATGTTAGTCTGAGTATACCATAATAAAACATCATTTTGAAAGGATAAATAATAAGATATAATTATCCATGTAATATTATATTTATTAACCATCATTATCCATATCAAATAAACCTTTGTGGTTAATGACTAACCCTATCTTATGATCAAATATAATATAAACCTATAAAGTTCTCTAAACCATTCATTTAATACAAACTATAACACACTATAACATAAAAACTGAGAATTACATGATTTATAATAAGGGTTTGACATTATTACACTTACAAGATATTATTTATTTACAGTTTTAGAGAATTATGAAAACCTATTACATATAAAACCCATATAATAAAAATTATACACTTCTACTTAATGTCCATTTTTCAAAAAAAAAAGTTGGATTCTTAGATTTGAACTATGATTTCATTCAAAATGCATCCACTTCTTTTAAGAAGGAACTCCATAAAAAATTAGTATTTTCAATAGTTCATACTCATCGTTAATACCTATGAAAAATAATGGAAAATATGGGATTGGAAAAACAAATTTCAATAAGGGTTATAAAAATAAATTAAATCTGATAGTCCATTGAAAAACATTAATACCCCTGAAATTGTTTTCCTTTTTCATTTAACTAACATTTAGATAAAAATATACCCTTACATACTCTTGAAATAAAATATTTGAAAAAAAACATCATGAAAAATCTCATAAGTAAGAAAAAAGAAAAAAAACATATTTCATGATGGAATATTTTCAAAACACGAAAAATTTTAATTGAAACAAATATTTCCCTGAGAGAAGATCACGAACCTTATATTAAATCATACGATCATTTTATCACTATATAAAATAAAATTCTTTCTATTAAAAATTTATAATATAAAAATATATATCTATGTAAAATGTAAATAATTACATGGATAATATTAATATATTTCATAGTGATGGAATTTATAATGTTAGACATCATAATTTTACAGTCAAGGCCTCATTATAAGAAATCAAATATAAATAGAAAATTAATACACTAAATACCCATTCTAGTTTATCTCAAAAGTAATAACAATATATGAAGTGGCTAGGATAGGCCCTACCAATAACTTAATTAGTCTAATGCATTCATCCTATGATGGAACACAATTTATAATCAATATAAACATTCATATTGAAAAAATATCATATAAAATGACATTATTTACCCAACCAATAAGTATAACAACATCTCATAATACATACATAGAAACAAGGTGGGTTGTATATTTATATTATATCCCCAATAAAGCAAATAATCAATAAAGGACTTCAACATTGATGAAAGTTCCTTTAATAGAATATTTGAGACATTATTTTAAAGCATAATAAAAATATCATTTTTTTTACTAAATATTAAATAAAAATTTCCAGAATATTGATAAAATTATATTATATGAAAATAACCAATGAAACATGTAAAGTAAGTATCAAATAAAATAACATTCATTATATTAGGAAAATCCATTACTATCATACATGTTAAATGAGAACAATCTTTTTAAACTTTTATAAATTTTAAGAATTGAGTGTATATAAAAATTTTGAAATGATTGTTTTTAATCATCTGTAATGAAAATAAAAATAAATTTAAAATAATAATTAATAAATTTGAACAATAAATTGGAATTTTTTTAAAATATTTGAAGAACATGTACATAGAGGAGAAATATTTTACTAGGAAAACATTAAAATGAGGTTTTAAAGAAAAATATCTTACCTCAAGTCTGGACTTATTTTTTACATTCTATAACTCCTAAATAATTAAATTATATTATAATTATAATTTCATAAGAATATTTTTATTTTTAATTTAATTATTATCATACCTTTTGTTTCATTTATTACCATGACTTATTTAATTACTAAATTGATTATGTTTACATTGAAGGTTTTAAGAACATTTGATTCATAATCCCAAAACAACTTTGGTATGTTAACCATGGTCAAATTTTTCATGGATCTATCAGATATAAAATATTAATCATGGTATAATTATATTTTTTACATTAAATAAAATTTTATTACCTTCTAAGAAATTCATACATGAAAAAAATTACATTGCTTTGTGGTGGTGATATTTCACATGTACACATGAACAACGTTATCATCTTCCATATGATGGAAGGGTAAGAAGGTAATCAAAATCATATATTTGTATAATAATAATTATTTCATGAATATCATATATATATATACATATACATATTAAATTTCATATAATTACCATCATTGTGAGGAATTGATGAAAAATGAAACACATAACATCATTGAGGTGGTAGTCCACAATTACGGAAAAGTGATGTTTTCATTTTATATTGGATGGAAAACGAGATAAAATGGTTTTTATATGAACATAATAACATTTAGGTATATTTAGTATACTTATTAATCAAATTAGTATGGTTTTAAGATATTTTACGGAAGTGGAAGAATAAATGTAAATAAAAACATTTGATTATTAGTTACACCTATCCTTTGAAAAAACATAATTTTTTTTACACCTTAATCCTTCTAAGATGGTGATTTATTTAGAATAATACCTATAGAACATGTGGATTAAGGTTTTAAATAGGTTTTTGAATATATTAGTTGATCCAAATGACTCAATAGGTGGGAAGAATATTTGAGAGGAGATTCTCTTTTATAAGTGAGATGTGTGGAAATCATGTTAATATATAAATTATTAATATATAATATATTCATAACTCATTTAAAATGGTTACAAAGAGCCATATATATGAATATATGGAGGATAATGTCACAGTAAATTAATCCAATTAAATTTATACATGTTAAGTTCCATTTTTAACCTTATATTATGGGTTTACCCCCATGTTAACCCTTTTAACATTAACTGTGGTAATAAAATCAATCACTAAAGTTCAAGATTTTAATGATAAAATTCCATGTGGAATATACATGGTACATTAATGATAACCTTGAACATTTCCAATCCTATTTAGTTAATATAAGATTATTATTATTTTCTAAGGACTTAAAAATTAAAATGACTAATTGAGATCTATGTGATTACTGAGAGGGGGAGTCCATAAATCTATTATCGTCCATTTTTATATTTTTTTTACTGAAGAAACAAACATCTACTCTATCTAGTGAGAAATGGATCTACTAAAAACCAAGGAAAAAAATAGAAACACAAGTATTTACATGGTTCACTACTCAATGAGTATAGCTAGTCCATGGCATGGTGTAGAAGTAATCTAAGACCACAAAACCCACTCGAAACAAATAATTTTGGTGGTTAAAATTAGTATAGAATAACCTTTTAATTTAAAAATTATATATTTAATATACAATTTTTTTGCTCCTATCATATATAAAAGATATTAATAAAATTATTATAACTATAAGAACCTTCACTACCAGTCTTCAATATATATTCACTATAATACATGAACTTTCATCACACATGTCCTTCCTATAAGTAATTTTCAGTCCTATTCACTTTGATTCACAATGTTATTAAATAACCATATTCCATTCAATAACAGTTTGTCTCACAAGTTTATCCTATATACCAAGTCTAGCGAGTTTGTCACATCTGGTTCTTCATGTCTTGGATTTTATTCGGTTTGTTGAAATCCCGATCCTTTTCTTGGGTTTTGGGTGAGATTAATGTTGTGTATTGAAGTCAAATATATGTATAATCATCCTACCATGGGTTCCAAATATATTGTTTGGGATTTTTTGGAGAAAAAAGGTGGTTACTTTAAGATTTGGACCAAACTGTGATCCGATTTTCATATTTAAGAACAAAATTTTTTTATTTTGTAACTCCTTCATTTTTCATCATTTTCAATAATTATAATTCCCACTTGTCCTAAACTAACATATTCAAACCACAATATCCATTTTGACCCCTCAGGAACTCATAATAATTGTGAATTTGGGTTATTTATTCATGTATTTGGCCAGCCTGGGAACCCATTTCCAGTTTTAAAAAATATTTTTTCCTCTTATATATTATTCATTTTTTAATATTTTTTGGTCATTAGACCTCTCACTTGAGCTCCAAAACCCTAGTCACACCCCCATGTTCCATTTTCCCTCTTTTTAAATCATCTTAATTGGGGATTAGGGAGAACTTTTTAATGGTTTCCTAAATCATCTAGATTTGAAGAGGTAATTTATTTATTTCATAAATCATTCTATTTTTACTCTTTTTCCCCAAATATTCTTTCCATAGTTCTTCCATACCTAATTATAATCTCCATTGAGTTCTAAGACATTAACTCTCCAATATGTGAGTTGATCTAAGGAAAGATGATGATTTCTCTAGTTATCAAGGTGAGTTTCCTTATCCATTCTCCTCCACCCATTATTTCTGCACTCTCTCTTCCTAATTGGTCATGTACAACCTAGGTTTATTTTATCCAATGATTTATTATGGGGTTTTTTCTCTTTTTCAGATTTTATTCATAGTTTTAGTTTTTATAAACCCTCAAAAGGTGTTATGGGTTGTGCATTTCCATTCTCCCTTCGTTTTGAGGTAGGTTCTCCTAAGCACTTGCCTTTATTATTTAAGTTTCATATTTTCATTCCTGTTAAAACCTTTAATAAATGTTTATTATTGGTTTAAAACCTTTGGATGATCTATTTTGTGTGAAAATGGTTATTTATGCATTATTTTGTGTAAAATGGAGTTGTTTCGTATAAACGTGCACACCGATTGTTTAAATAAATACTCTATTAGTTTTCGTATATTGTTTGTGATGTTTATGACCTGGTTTAAAAACATTAAATAAATTTTTGGCATGAAAATTTGATTTTATAACCTTTTCAATGTTAAATATAATTGTTTTCAATAAATATTGCATGCCCCTTTTTCAGGAAAGTGCCAGGTTGGATTTTTTGTGCTCAAGGTGATATAAAATTATTGGTTTGGATTATAAAAATTATTTCCAACAATTGAATAAATATTTTTTGGGTTCCTTATGTGGGTTAAAATATGGTTTTGTGTTTTATAATGCAATTAGTATGGTTTTTTAGGGTGTATTGGCATGTGTTCCCGATAAATGGCATGTTTGGAATCTCTATAGAAATGGATGGGTTATGAATGTGTAACCTGAATTTTTAAGGGTTTTATGTTAATTTTTTTTCATACAATGGTGTGTTTACAAATCTTTATCAATAGTGTAATTGTTTCTTTTGATAAATGTTGTTTTTTTTGAAGAATGGTTAAAGCCATGTTTGGAATGTTTCTTGTAAAACTGGTTTTCATGTGTATTACATTTTTTATCATTGGGGTCATTTTATGATTCATGAAATTGATTTATTAAATGGTTTTGGGGATTACAAATTTGGTTGATATTTTATTTGTGGGTGTTTGGTCTTAAAGGATCATTTTTAAATGGATTTTATGTGAAAACACTCATTATACTTCTTGAAATTGTTTTTTGAAAATTTTAAGTGGTTTATTATCCCAGGAAGAATATGTGAAACATGTATGAGGGTTGTTTAGTGAATGTTTGATTTTTAAATGGAAGTTTCATGTGCAAAGTGTGTGTGATAACATATGGATCCTGATTGAATACAAAGAGGAAATCCCAAGTATCTAGGTGGGTAGACGTGTACCAATATGCTAGTGATCCGGAGTGGTTTCGTCCTTGTTTCATGTAGAATGTTTGACGATGATAACACTAAATAAAATATGATGGTGATTTTTGGGACCACTAGGTTATGGATATTTTTTCCTACTAGTGGATCATGAATGAGAACAGATATTTTTTATGGTTACTTTTCACCGAGATATGAGGTACATGGGGCTCACAGCTAGCTAGTGCTTAGGGATGTTCTCGTGACTTGTGGTCATTGTATATTTTGTACTCACCATTGGAATATGGTGTGTTTGGTTTATAAATTCAGAATTATTTGTGTTCTATTTATAATTTTACAATATTTAAATAATCCTTCTTGAAAACTGTTTTCATTTTGAACCCACATCTCCTTGAAATTGGTTACTAGCATTTCCTATTTAAGAAAACTTGTAGTCATTTTATTTGGTAATGTTTATATCATATAACCTTGTTTGGAAAACATAGTTTTATATATAGAATTTCAAAATTGAAATTTATGTTTCTTTTATTTTAAAGTAAGTTCGTTGGGAATATAATATCAGGCTAACCTACTGAGTTTTAATACTCACACCAATAGTCTTCTTATATTTTTAGTCGTCCTGTAGGTTTCATCATGAGTCTGAAAACCTTGTGTGACATCAGATCATTATGTTAGAGAGTGACTAGAGAGGTCATATAAAGTTTTTTGGTCATCAGGTCCAGTCGGTTTAGTTATATTGTTCAGTTGTACTTTCAATTTTTTCGTACAAATGATGTGGGTTCAATTTTTATATAAATGTGAATTGTGCTCTCCTTTCTTTAAGATGTTTGTATTATTGTTTTTATTAGGAAGAAATCATTCCCTTATATACTCTATTGTTTCCCTTGGTTCTTGTCGTTGTCCCAGCAGGATCAGGAACACCTATTAAGACTTGTCGCGGAGTGGCCTGAGGGACCAGTTTAAGGTCGACTTCGGCTAGTTCATGACCAAATAGTGTGAAAGGAGGTCGGATCTTAGCGGACCTTGATTTTTAGAGTGCCCTTATTATTTATGGGATCTAATAGAAAATTTGGTAGGATTCTAAAAACATTAGGGGTAGGTTCGGGAAGAGCATCGTAAACTCTTACTCATTCTGATCCTTGGGTTTCTATGGGAAATCTTTTTTTATTAGTTTCTTTTCTTCCTAGGGATTTTTTAGTGATTGGGATAAAATAATGGGATTTAAACTAATGGCCTATGTGATCTCACATGGACTAATTAGTTTCTTGGGAGTATGGTCCTATGAAGTCTCTACGTGTGGGTGGTGTGTTTGACAAATGGCCTCTAACCATATGTTCAAGTCAGCCTCCAAAACTAGTTTCCTTCTATGGGTCTCTTGTACATTTCATAAATTCTGAATTTTGTTTTGAAAATACTCTTGTGAGAAATGTGGAAATGTTTTTTTAGGAAATTGTGGGATTTTAAAAAGTGGAAAGTGGGTTTTCAATTATTAATATAAGAATGTTTTTGGGAATTTTTGGTTATTTTGAAACAAATATTTTGGTATAAAGTGGAAATGATTTAATAGGATTTAATTTCATAAATCTAAACTTATAGTTTGATGAAATAAAATTCTTGGAATGCCTATATTATTTTTAAATGATTCTTATAACATTTTTTTAAATGGAATTTTTTGGCATGTAGAAAAGTGTTTGAATCTAATGAATTGGGTTTGGGAATCAGTTTTGAATGGTTGGTGTTTTTCTGAAAAAGGGTTTTGGCCTTTGTGGCTATCGGATTAAGAAAAGAGACCATGATGTATTTTTTCAATGAGAAAGGGTGGTTTGGAATTGAATGTTTGTTTGTATGTTGTACTAAATGAAATGGAATGGGTTTTAAATCAAATGGTTCTTGAAAAATTGTGTTTTTCTAGATGCTGAAGAATGTTTCGAATAAAGGGAGAGGATTTATATGGAGACCTATGGGGTTTCTTTTTAAAGATTGGAAAAATTGTTTGTTGGGTGGAAATATGAAAATAGTATTTAAATTGGTGGTTAGTGTTCCTATGGCGATTTCTTGACTGCACGAAAAGATTCAATCCATGGCCCAGTTTTTGTCCCCTCTATTAAGAAGTGGGTGGTTTAAATGTTCATGTTGTGACCCTATTATCTTGGGTTTTTAGGATGTTGTGATATATTTTTGGTGTTCCTATAGGGTTGAGTCATGGTTCTTGTTCAATGTGAATTCTTGTTTGTTCATTTCTAGTTGGTCTCTAATGGCGGGGAGACCCACTACAGGTCTCAAAGATATTTCCTTTAAGAATTTTTCAGATGGTAGTTGTGATTTAATGGTGGAAAGCATGTTCCATACCCCCCCCCCCAATTAATTGGATTTTTTGATTAAACATTTGTTTGGTTGATTGTTGGGTTCAATGGGAGAAGGACCAACAATCTGGTTCTTGGCTTGGTTATAGAGGTGGTGGCTTGATCTTTCCGTTGATTCTCAGGAAGTGGTTGGGAGTTGTTGTTTTGTTTGGGAAAGATTCTAAAGATTTGTTGATGGTGGATTATATGACCTATGATTTTGGGGATGGACCATGTTGATAAGGAATCCTTAGGTTTTGTTCATCCAGTTGGAAAGCATTATGGCTTTCCGGGGGAAGAAAGTGTTAATGGTTGGGAGAATTGTCACACCTGGTTTTTCATATCTTGGTTCAGATCTGGTTTTTTGTAAATACCAATATTTTTCTTGTGGTTTGGTTGAGATTGATGTTGAGTTTTGAAGTTCCATATATTTATAATCATCCAACAATGGGTTCCCCAAATATAGTTTGGGAGTTTTTTGATAAAAGGGGGGTTACTTCAATATTTGGTCCAAACCGTGATCCCATTTCCAGATTTAAAAACAAAATTAGTTTCTTTTATAACTCCTTCGTTTTTCAACATGAATCACTCATTACAATTTCCACTAGACCTCCCCTAACCTATTTATACCACCATATTCATTTATACTCCTTATGATCTCATAATCATGGTGGATTTGGTTTATTTAATCAAGTATTGGTCCATCCCATGAGCTCATTTCTTGTTTTAAAAAAAATATTCTGTTTCTTTTATATCATATTAATTTTTTAATATTTTTCTTTCATTCAACCTCTCACTCGAGCCCACAAACCCTAGGCGCACCCCCATGTTTCTTTGTCCCTCTTTGGATCTTATATTCATGGAAATTATTGAAAACATCCTCAAGGTTTCTCAAATCATCCAGATTTGAAGAGGTAATTTGTTTCTTTCATAAATCACTCTATTTTTACACTTTTTTCCCAAAATCTTTTTTCACTTGTTCTTACAAAACTAAGGAGACTTCAAATTTAGTTCCAATCCATTCCATCTCTTCTATGGGTGTGGATCTATGGTAATATGAAGAGTTATCTAGTTATCAAGGTGAGTTCCCTTCTCCTTTATCCTCGTTCCTCCTCCTCCCATTATTTCAAGGATCACTCGTCCTCCATGGTCTTGAAAGTCCTAGGGTTATCTTATACCATGATTTTTATGGGTTTTTTCTCATTTTTGGATGGTTAGTTTAGTTGTGTCATTTAGTTGTTCTTTTGGTTTGGTTAAATAAATTATGTGAGTTCAATTTTTATATAAACGTGTATTGAGTTGTCCATTCTTTTCTATGTTTGTATTGTAGTTTAAATTTGGGAAAATCATTCTCTTGTATACTCTATTGATTCCCATTTTTTCCATCCCAGTAGGATCAGGAATTCCTTTCAGGACTTGTTGTGGAGAGGCCTATGTGACTGGTTCAGGGTTGACTTGGGTTGGTTTGTGATAGTGGTTGTCTAATATACTGTGTTTGGTGTCTCTTCTATAGAACGATACCAATTTGATTCCATATTTTTCTAATCACATTTTAACTGTGTTTTTCTAATCCTATTTCAACCTATTTGACTGATCACCTATTAAATCCAATCATCTGATTCGAAATGATAGGAAACATTGAAAAGTACCATTCCATATAATGTCTCTTTAACCTATTCATCTTATTATCCCTTCACTTTGGTAGCACTTCACCAAGGTACAAAAAACCAAAACACACTTTTTAGTACACCAAACCACTTTATATAGTCAGAGTTCATCCACATTTCAATAAATATTTACGTTGTTCAAATTTAAACTTTATGTATAAACATTAAAACAGACTTCTTCAATATATCTATGATTAACTACCTCTAAAATTACTTAATGATAGGATTTGATGGTCCTTAATACCTAAAGTCAACAAACTCTTCCAAAAAATTATTCGATATTAGTGAGAATCATGATTCAATCCTTTATTATTTTTTGAATGTTGATCAACCAAATTTGTTTCATAACATTTATGACTTTATGAAAACATCAAATAATATCCTATAACCTACCATCAAGAACATCATCCTAGAAACTGTTCCATATGGATAATATTCATATATTATTCCTTCATAAATTTATAGAAAACATATCATAAAAAACTGAAAACCACTTCCTTTACATGATGAACTTATTCAAATAAATGATGACCATTTCTACACATGGCATCCTTTATCCAGTGACATCAAAAATGGTTCATCCATTGAATATGATTGAATTAATTTAAGATTCCCTATCTTATGCACCTATACCCATAATTTTTTATGATTTAATAATAAAATTTTAATCTAAATAACTTCATACACACTAAATTCATATCTTTATATGGAGGTTTGTTTATATGTCCATTTTCTAAAATTTGTACAAAACTTTTTCTAATCCAACTCTATTTATAGTAACTTCAAAACATTGTAGCACATCCCTTATACACCCACACTTCAAACCCTACCATTTTTCATAATCTTCAATCAAGATATTTTTTAGCTCTCAATATTTTTTGGAACTTCAGGATTGGTAAATCATCATCAATCATTATATCTGATGGAACTTAAAATAATTCAAGGATAAAACAATTATTGAAAAACTCTAACCATTGAACTCAGACCAATAGACTCCATCTAATAACCCAAGTCATTGGGCTTTGTCTAATAACTTTTATAGGAAATATCAATAATATAATGTGATTTATGTTATCAATAATGTTGTGTAATTTATGCTGAAAAATAAAAGGCAACTCATAAGACCAAAAGTATTCAATCCAACCCCACTTCTTTTTAACACCTCTAACTTCGTTGAAACACCTCAAAACATATTAGTTTCAATAATATCTCCCTTTGGAATTTTTTTTCAACCAAGGAACATATATCATTGAAACTTCATAACTCAGGAAATGGGTCACTAATCCAATAACTCTTATCCTACATGAGTGGAATCAGTATAGGAAACAATAATAATTGGACAAAAATACCATTTTATCCTCAATAAATACTAAAATAAAATTTTCTTACAAATATTCCATACCCATACCTCTTTAAGAAACTTCTCTAAAATATATTCTTTCACTTAAAAAATTAATCTTGAAATAATAACTTCTTACAATCAAATAAAAAAATTTGTTAAAATTGTTCACACTTGATTAAATCATATCTTACCACTATTAAAAACTAAACCTAAATATGCTCTCTTCCTTAAAAAAGGTAAAGCCCGTACAAATGGATAGATTTATATTAGATATTTTATCCCCCTTTAATAACCCTATTCAATGATATAAGAGAGTGGATGGATTTCCACATAACTTATCCTTGAGGATAGTTAGTTTGTCGCCTATGATTAACATCAATTTATTCAATTTTCATTAAGAACAAATTTTTGAAAAAAATTTCAACTTGCACCATTATGGGAAAAAACTAAAAAAATTGTTTATTTATTTCCAAATTCTATTTGATGATGTCATGTTTAATATCAATTTTCATAGAATGATAATGTTTCATATGATTCTTAGTGATATTTATAGAACTATTATTATCACAAACCAGGAGAAGGGGAAACTTCTCCTCAACTAACAAGTCTTCCAACTGAATCTTCAACCAAATTAATCGTGTATAAAAATTATTTTTAGATATATAGTCATCTTAAATTTTTCTAAGAGTTACTAAATTTTAATTCTTAATATGTCAAATCACACATATTTTTTCCAAGAAGAAACTACACTAGATTTATAACTTTTATAACCAACAAAACCTGGATAATATACTTCTATATAACCATACAGATCAATATTTCCTTAGATTCCATATTTGATTCAGAAATAAATTATTCATTTTATATACATGAGAATTAATTTTTCTTCCATATTATGAGATGAATTCTGATCACTTGGTACCAGGCACATAATGGGACATTATACACTATATATGTACTCAAATTTTATTAGATATAATACAATTCCAAAAAACATTCTAAAATCATAATAATAATCATTTATACATTCCCCACTTTTTGAGAAATTTGTTCCCATTAAAATAAGTATGGAAAAAGGATTTGAATATTATATTTCAAACCGCTCTAAAATATCCTTAGAATAATTCTCTTGATATGGGAAAATCTATTTCTTATTTTGATATATTTTTAATCCATGAAATTATTTTATTTATCCATGCATGGAAATTTAAAATTACTTATTTATCTAGTTAAAAAATAGTTCATTTTTTTCTTCATCATTATATATAAATAAGATATCATAAACTTTAATAATCAAAATTAAGAAAAAATATTAATTTTATTTTATTCATAGCTTATTATAAACTTTTCATTTTTTGAAGTTCAACTTCCTTAAGCATGTATCATGTTTTGAATACAAAACTCAAGGTTCTTTATTGAATCCTACAAATCCTTCTTAAACATGAACACCTAGATTTCAACATTTCTAAGCAAAAATAAACACAATTCCTTAATACAATATTCTTTATTGAGTTATATATTAAGAAATAATACTTGGCACCCATTTGAAATGTCTTAAACATTCATTGTGAAATGATAGAAAGAAATATTATAATATTTTTATTCATTAATAGTGCAGTAAATGTATCATCAAAATTAATGACTTCAATTTGTGAGTAACCTTTACAAACCATTGATACCATGTTTTTTATCACTTCACCTTTTTTATTAAACATTTTTGGGAACACCCAATTTGTACCAATCACATTCTGATTTTTTTATTTGTGTACAAGTTCCCATATATCATTCTTATTAATATTATCCAACTCTTCATTAATATAATCAATACAATTGTAATTTTGTAAAGATTATTCGACATATCGTGGCTCAACATATGCATATAAGGATGTATGCGGAACCAACCTCAATTATCTTTTAGTTTTAACGTGTGGTCCTTGATCTCTAATGATTCTTTACACTATCACCTATTTATTATGCTATAATGAAATGAAAATAATTGTTCCTCATCCCATGAGATAGTTGAGTTATAGTATTTATCTTAGACATCTTTAGTATTATTACTTTCATCAAGAATATTCTCATGTATTTTATTTGTAACCTCTTCATATTCCCTTTCTATAATATTATTATTTTTTGTGAAACATTATTAAAAAACTGTTCAATAATTTTAATATCTGTAAATTTAAAAATCAATCATGTGTCATTATTATGGTAGTTGTATCATTTCCCATTATGAGGGTATATAATAAATATTTCATTAATACTTATTTAATTAAACTTCCCATGGTTCTAACCTTTAACAACGATAATGAAAGAAATATAAAATGCCATTAGGTATTTTTGACTTAGGGTTTCTTTCCATTACATCTTATATGGAGTCATATTATAGATTTTTGTCAAATAAACATTGATTATGAATATGAACTGATTCCCAAATATACTGACTCAAAAATTATCGAGATGTATCATGTTTAATCAATATAGTTTATTCCATATCCACTAAAATTCAATTTCTCATTTCATAAAAAAAATCTAATGAGGTGTGTACGGTGAAATAAATTCATAATGAATGTTGTGATTTTCATTAAAATATCTAAAATTCTCATTTGTGTACTCAATACCATTATCATTTTGAATATTCTTTATAGAATAACTGCATTCATTTTCAGTACATCTCCTAAAACTCAAAACAACTTTTAGATTTTTTGACTTATGTTTCAAAAACATAATACATGAAATTCAACCAAAATTGAAAATAATAGAAATAAATATCAGATCATTGTTTATTTATTTCTTTTACAGAGGCTTAAAATTTTAGGTTTATATAATCTCTTAGGGATATTTTTTTTATAACTCACCTTTCTTAAGTACTGAGTTTATAATCTTCCCATTATGAAATATTAAGAAACACAAATATCTTCGTCTTTCCTTGTTAGGAATATCATGAATAATTTCAATATTTTTCATTTTGCTCATATTTTTTTGGAACATATATCCAATACTCTTATGACCTAACTAATTTTTTCCATAATGATCAAATATCATGAACTCTATACATCACCAACTTGCAACAAGTTTCCCTTAGTTAATTTCCCTCAAGTAATAACATTCATGTGTTCGAGGCTTCTTAAAAAAATCTATATATTCTAAAAAAAAAATTTCTCCCCTTTATCACATTGTTATGAAACACTTAACACGTTTTGTTTCAGTCTATCAAAAAATAAGGATTTTTTATTTTAACTTTTATTCTCCAATGATAGTAGATCCAACGCCTTTGAATTTAGGACACTTGTAATTTCCAAATTTCATTGTTTGATATTTTTAATCTTTCATGTTATTCAAAAAAAATTAAAATCTCATGTAATATGTGAAGAATACCCCTATCCAGTATCCAAAGTCATTATCCTTTAGTATCATTGAGATATTTTTCAACCACTCAGGGATTATCCTTTCCATCTCATTCCTTCTCATGAGCCTTTTATGATTTTGTATATAATATTTTTATTAGATTATATAATGATTCAACATTTTCTAATATTTCTAGTCTAATTAAATATTTAACAAAAAGTTTCCAAAGGCCAGAATATATTTTTAAACTTCAAGATGACTTTATTAGGTTTTCTTCTTTTAGTGAGTTTACTCCTACTCAATCTCGACCTATAATTTCTTCTGGATTCATTTTAGAATTTCCAATTGAACCAATAAATATATTTTGAATTTTCCAAACATTAATGGTACTAGTAGTATCTATAGAAATGATATATTCCTGAATAACATACAGGTTTACCATAACTATGTACATATTTTTTATCATACACCTTGGCACATTATTTTCCACTTATGTTTTTGAATCCTACTAAAATTATCTTATATATCTTATATATCTTCTCCACCTTAGAAAACTCCCTAATGGTAGTGACTTTTATTTCAGACTTTAGATCCTATGAATTTTTAGAATTTTCATCTCTCTTTAATTTTTGATATATATTTGGTTGTCTTAAATTGATTCTACTTTTTTTAATATTCAACCTTATTTTTAACATTTTAGGATGATTTTTTTATCCTTCTATGGTTTCACTTGTTCTAATGTACACTAACATCGGTAACTATTTTTTTGAAATATTTAATTTCTCACTCATCTTCAAAAAAATTATTTAATAAGGTTAAATTATTTATCTTTAACATTTATCTTTAACTAAATATTGATTTTAGGGACCTTTTATTTATCTTATAACTCTACATATCATCAATAAATATTAGAAAATTTTATTTTTCTTCAAGAAATGATTCTTCATTTTTTGATAGAATAATCTCTTTCTTCAACATCTAGTTCTAATTTTAATGACTCATAATATTTTAAAGATATTACCTCAAATATAAATTAAGAATATACTCTATAAAATTTAATTTTTATTCTTGTTTAGAGATATAACATTCTTCACTAGTTAATTTTCATCATCAACATTTTTAATAAGTAATTTTTATGCATCATTATCACTAGAGTTTTCATCTTCTTCTTCATCATCAACATCTTCCTCACACTTAGATAAAAAAAAGATTATCTTTTTGTGTCTAGATAACTTCTTATCCTTTCCCATTGTATGGTAATTTTATTTTTCAACCAATTTTTTCAAATAACTTATTGATTTTATGTCTTATTTATCAATATCTTCATCGTCATTAAGTATTCTAAATTTTTTTAGTAATGTGTCCCATGGCTTCACAACCTAATCACATTAGAAGTAACTTTCCTTTATACTTTCTGATTCCTCTTTTCACCCTTTCAGAAAAAAAGGACATAAATTCATAAAATTTATTATTATAATAATTTTGGTTTCAATCTCGCTAACATTTTATTTAATAAAAAAAATTAACTTTTGTTTTCTAAGTTTCATAGAAAGTGGTTTCCTAATCATTTATTTAATTTTTCATGGAAAAATTTTTTCTTCTAATTTCGTAGGTAATGATATTTCTATGTAGATCATCCAAAAAAAGAGTGTTATGATATCAATAATATAAAGAAGAAAATTTTTCCTCAAATTTATCAAGAATAATACATTATATATTTCAAACAATATTTGAATACTAAAACATCTCACAAATACATCTTAGTGTGCTTACATTGTCATTACATCTTGTAAATAAGTCATTATAAGATTCATAATCTCCCATATCAAGTTCATCCGAATTCAATATCTATATTTGTAACTAGAGTTCATCACTTTGTATTTCCTTCAAAAAGGTTCTTCAACTTCTCCTAGATGCCTTTCACCATTCCAATTTCTCTAACTCTTCAAAACTCACATTCCGAGGGTGAGTAAATTATAATATTTTTTTTCTTCTAATCATTCTGTAATTTCTTCTTATCTTTATTGAGTAAAAAGTTTCTTTTTGACTTTTCCATTCCATTTTTTGGTAAATGAAAAACTCATACACAATATCCATTTCTTTTATTTCCATAATTTTTTAAATATTTATTTCATGTAGTATTGATGAATATATATCACAATGATTGTGTGGAGAATAATTATGATTATGATCAGATCCACCATATCAAATTGGATTTCATACTTTATATCTAGTATTTTTATTGAAAAATGTGTTATTCATATTTGAAATCAGATATGATATCATTGAATTCACACTCATTGAGAAAATCATAATGAAATCCATCAGATTGAATACTATTTTAATCCTAAATATGAAAAACTATTTTATCATATTGAAATATTTTAATCTGAAACATTTTATTGACAAAACAATGTCATGTATTCTGTTATATATTATAATAAAAACATTGTAATGGTTTCATTTATAAACTGAACATTTAAATTCTAGGTGTTCGGGTCCTCCCAAAAATCTCAGAAATAATATGACTGTTGGAGATCAAGATGACTGTTAGGATGCAAACCTATAAATACCAAGTCATTTGAATACAAAAAAAAATTATTTTCGAAATCAATATTCATTTCTGCATGCGATTTTATTTCTCTCTTATTTTTTAAAGTGTAAATGAATGAACAACTTGTTCATAGACATTTGTATTTCTTTAGAGATATTTTATTTCTTAAGGAACCCTTTTCGTGTTGTCTCCTTAAGAATTGATTGTATTACATTGTTTGATTCTAATTTTTGTGATTGTGATTGAGGGATTCTGAATGTTAGAAAATAGAGGATATGATCTTATTATTGATCTAGGGCTTATAGGGATAGCAATGCATAATCTGATCATCATATAGAGAGCTTACCTTGGTGTGGGTAAGACATACTTTCTTGAAATTATAAATCAAGGGAAATTTATCCATGTTTATTGGATACCCTTCTCTTTGGGTTAAAAAGAATCATATTCATTTTTATTACTTGTTTCTTTACAAGTTCTTTTCATTTCTACAGCAATTATAATATAAAGTTAATTATTTTATATTCATATTTTTATTTTTATTTCATTTATTATAATATATTTAATTATGATTCAATTTATTTAAAATACATTACATTTTGAATGAAATTTTATTCTGAATATGATTCTATAATCATTAAAATACAATCATTATTTTTAATACTATGATTTATCATAACCATTTTGATTATGATACTCTTTGATAAAACTCAATTAAATCACTTTCTAATATGAATATGATTAAATTTTGTTTACTAAATATGATTCTATTACTAAAATCAAACATGTAGATTATATATCAGAATATATTTGATTGTGATATTCTTATCATTATAACCACGGTCACAGTTTGATTATAGTTTTAATATATTTTAGAGGTTTTCAAATATTATTTTTCTAATTCTCTTAAACAAAGATTCTCTTAATATTAAAAATAATATTTTTAAACTTACAATTCACTCCTATTATATTAATCCATTTCCATATACATTTCGATTCTATAATGTGTTTTATATCCATGTCTTTGTAATATTAATACTCACATTAAGTATCAGAGGAGTTTTTCCTTTCTCAAATACTTTAATTTTTTTCTTTTCAATTGAGCTTTATTTATTTTTATAAAATTTTTGTTTATAAATAATTTTTATAGTAACGTGTATTGTGGAAAATATTTTTTCTATCTATTTTAAAAGATGAAAAGACTAAATATTGGTTATATATAAAATATGAATTCTAACATACCACAAATTATCGATTGAAATGCTTATGGATATTAGAGTGACATAATGAATACTTTTATAATCAATACAGTAGTTAATAATTTTGTTATGTTGACTGGTGAATACAAAGTTCCTGATAAAGAAATCAAAACTTTTATAAGTAAGGAAAATATAGAATATCAGCTAAATCACATAGTAAAGAATAATTTATTATATTCTAGGATTATAAATATATATATCCATATTTCCTATTTTGAAGAAGCTATAATTATTTGGAAGAAGTTAGAGGTCACTCATTTTGGGAATTCTAAAGTTATTTATACTAGAAGAGATTTGTTTAGAGCTGGTTGTAATGTTTTTTAATTTCCTTAGGGTGATCCTATTATTAAGGAACAAAAAAATAAATTTTTTTAATAGTTTATAATATATTATTTGGAAAAGGATTATAAGTTGAAATTATTTTTTAAAATATCATTGATATCTTGCCCAAATATTGGGAATCATAGAGAAAAATATTTGATGAATCCACGAAGATTACAAAACTTACGCTTGATGATTTATTTGGAACACTTTTACAATATGAGGGTAGGGTAAAAATAGATCTTGAGGAATCTAAAAAGAAGAATGGTGGAGTTGATTTTACTTTTACTTAAAATCTAATAAAATCTCACACTCTTGAGAAGGTTTTTATGTCATAAAAGAAAATGGTGGTTATTCAATATGATTCAAGTGATTTTAAACATTCTAAGAATGAATAGTCTAATATTTCTCAAAAAATGAACGAGATTGTTGGAAAAAAGGATTTTTAGTATCATTTCAAGAAAACTAACATGGACATAAATGAAAATAATGATTCCAAAGTCAATTGTTATAAATGAAAAATATTTTTACATATTTAAATTGACTGTCCCAAGTTCAAAAGAAAATACAAGAAGGAAATTAATTCAGATGAGAATAAAATAGTGTATTATACGTCTAAAGGGAAGAAATTATTGAAAGATAATGATACTTTTACTGATAGTGGAAGAGATTCTTCTAATGATGCTTCAGATAATGAAAATTCCAGATAAAAGAATATTGGTCTCCATATGAGAGTACCTTTTAAAAATCAATGCCTTTTGGATAAGTCACACACTTTTGATTCTTTAACAAATATGTATTTAAATGAAAAAAACCTGATGGGAATTATTATACTTCTTGTAATGGAGAAACACATTCAGCAGAAGATAATACTTTACATTCATATAATGAAATCTTTATATTTTCTAAATTACTTGTAAATTAAAATAATAAAGTTAGAAAGAAACATAAAAATTAATATACTAGAATATATTTTTGTATAAAATAAGTATCATATCATTCAAAATATCATGATAAAAAACTTTTGAAATTTATTCTATTTCTAAAAACCATGAAAAAACTAATTCTGAAAAGGTTAATCTTTATAATGATTTTGAAAAATTCATTTATTGGAAAAAAATTTGAAAAAACTCACTTCTAAAACTTATAAAAATGTGGATAATAATTTAGGTATAATAAATAAAATATAATTTTTTTTCATTAAATAAATATTTATCAAAATTTTAACTCGTAAGGAATGTTTTAATAAAATATTAAAACAACTCCATCCACATGGTAATAATTTTGGAATGTGATATACTCATAAAAACATATTTTTAGTATCAACTTTTTTGTTCTTGAGAATTCCCCCTTTTGCAAAAAATGCCAAAGGGTAGGTCCCTAGAATAAAGATTGATCATTAAGTAAAATTGAATCTTTAGGATTCCAAAAATAAAATTTTTCAAAACAAATATGGATTCCAAAAAATTTATTTACTAACCTTTCCAAACCCAAGAAGGTTTGGGCTCCAAAAACCTAACTGTTTTGTTTTCAGGAAAATAAAGGAACTAACGACAACAAGAATAAAAGTTACAAGGACAGTATTTTTTGCTAGAATATGACCGGTAACAAATATTTATTTCAAAATATTATTAAAATTTATGGTGGAATATTTAATTTTGGAGACAATGCTCAATGAAATATTGTTAATATAGGTAACATTTATCTTCTTATAAATGATTTATTTTCTAATGTTTTAATTTTAAATGATCTTAAGCACAACCTTTTAATCATTATTCAATTATGTGATGAATGTTAACTTGTGAATTTTAGGAATAATAAATGTGTAGTACAAAAATCCAAGGATGAATTCAATCATTCTTCCCATTAACATGATAATTTTTACACATTTAACTTAGAAGACCTTAGGATGCAATAATTGCCTTTTCTCAGTGAAATTAAAGATAAATCATGGCTATGGAATAAATGGTTAGGGAATTGTAACCTTTGGGAATTATTTAAATTAACTAAGAAAATACTTATTAATGATCTACAAGAACATAAGTTTGATTCTTCAAAAGTATGGGACCCTTACCAATATGGTATGAAACATAAGTAAAGATTTAAATCTATTATTGAAGTCTCAACTACTTATTATTCATAGATAGTGCACAAGAATCATTTTGGTCCTACCCAAACTGGATGCATTGGTGGAAAGAATAATTAATTCTTTTAGTTGATTATTACACAAGATAAACATGGGTCTATTTTCTAGAAATAAATATAAAGATTTTTGTCTATTTAAAACTTATGTAGCTAAAGTTAAAAATGATAAGAACCTTCCCTTTATAACTATCTATTGTGATCTAGTGGAGAATTTGTAGACTTTGATTTAAAAATATTTTTTAGTATGATATTCATTACTCAAAACTCTTTAGATCCTATAACTCCTCAGTAAAATGGTTTTATCGAAATAAGAAATCATATTCATCAAGAAATAGTAATAACCATGTTGAATTAATACTGAATCAACAAATACTTTTTAGTTGAAGATTTTAGTACTACTTGATATACTATAAATTGGGTTTTAATTCAACCTTTTATTAATAAAGAACCTTATGAGTTATGGACAAGATAAAAACAAAATATTTCATACTTCAATGTATTTTGATGTAATGTATTAATTCTGAATAAAAATGATAATTTACACAAATTCACACCAAAATATTATGAAGGAATATTCTTAGGCTATTCCACTACTTCTAAGGAATATAGGTTTTTTAATAAAAACTCTTATACTATTGAAGAAATAGTATGTGTCAAATTTGATGAAATATATTGTTTTGTTTTTAAACAAACCTAAAAAACATCTTTATAGGTGTTTTCCAAAATGCATCATCATCCTTTGATAAAAGACTCTTATAGGAAGAAAAATTCTCAAGAAATTTTCTGAAGTATTTAGTGTAGAAGAATTCTAAACATTTGTTGATGAACTGGTTTCATAAAATGTTTTTAGTTATTTCTTAAGAATTATCCTAGTGATAGTATCATTAGTGATATCAATCAACCAATAAGGGATAGAATTTATTTGGTAAATTAAGTGTAAAATTTTTATTCCCTTTATTAATTCAAATCTAAAAATATTGATGAGGATTTAAGTGGTGAATATTTGATTACGGCTATGGAAGATGACCTAAATTAATTTAAAATGAACAAAGTCTAGAATTTAGATGAAAAACCTAATGAAACTGTAGTCATTAGTGTAAAATGGGTTTTCAAAAACAAATGTGACAAAAATGGAATAATTATTAGAAATAGAGAAATACTTGATGAAAAATGTTATAATAAACAAGAGAATATGGATTATGAATAAACCTATGCTCTAGTAGCTAGACATGAATCTATTCATATTTTATTATCCTCTACAAAATTATATAATTTCAAACCATTTGAAATGGAGGTAAAATGAATTTTCTTTATTGGATATGTTCAAGAGGAAGTTTTTGTTACACAACCTCCTACTTTTGAATATAAAAAACATCCTGAATACATTTACAAACTTAAAAAAGATTTATAAGACCATAAAAAATCCTCATGAGTCTCGTAAGATAGATTATCTGGATTTTTGTAACCAAAAAAATATATTAATGGAACTATTGATCCACCTCTTTTTATAAAGAAAGGAAAATAAATTAATTATTAAAATCTATTTTTATACCAATATATTCTGATTAACTAAAAATAATTAACAGATTCCTTTTTGAATATTACAAAATCTGAGTATGAAATGAGTATGATGAGTGAGTTAAAATTTTTATTTGTTTTCATATTTATCAAAAACCAAAATGAACTTATATATCTCAACAGAATTATATCAATGATATTTTTAAAAAATATAGATATTCCCATTCAAAAAGTATTAGTAATCCAATCAATACCTCTAACACACATGATATAGAAGAAGCTGGGAAACTAGTTGATCAAAGAATTTTTAGAGGTATGATAGTAAGTATACTATACATAATATTTAGTCATCTATACTTAATGTTTTTTATTTTATTATGTGAAATATATCAAATTAGTCCAAAAAAATTTTATTTAAAAGTAGTTAAATGAATTTTTCATTATCTAAAGGGAACCAGGAATTTAGGACTTTTCTAATCTTTTGGAAATTCTTTTAAAATAAAAAGTTTTTCTGATTCTAACATTGGAGGTTGTAGATTTGATAGAAAAAAAACATATGTAACTTTTCATTTTTTCATAGATTAATTAGTTTCATGGTCTTGTAATAAACAATATTGAGTATCACTTTTCACTAGCGAATCTAAATATGTTGTAGCTAGTAGTTGTTGTGGTCAAGTGTTATGGATGCAACACACACTCACTGATTATGGAATGAGTTTTACAAAAACTCACAAAATATGTGACAACACTAGAGCCATTTTGTAAGAAAAAACCCCACATATCAATCTCATAAAAAAATCTATAATTTAGTAATCATTTTTTTAGTGATCACAAACAAAAAGAAAATATCATTTTATAATTCATCATAATCCCAAAAAAACTTTTTGATGTATTTATAAAACCATTACATTCTGATATATTTTAATATATTAAACAAAATATTGTATTGATAACTACAAAGTAATCATTTATATCTATTTATTATTTAAACTATCTCATTAAAATAAGATACTCCTTTTCATAGGGGGTACATATATTTTAAATTTACAAAACTTTTAGTCTTTCAAAAATTTGTGTGTTATTAAAAAATTTCAAAATCAGTCTTCATAAATATAGTATGTTTGAAAATCATATTAAAAATTTTATATTTAAAAAAACATATGGACAATTAGATTTGAATTAATAATCTTATTCATAAAAACAATTTAATTTGAATTCAAAATCAAATTCATAAAAAATAAGATTTAAAAACAAAAAAAAAGATTTGAATTTCTAATCAGACTCAAAAAAAAATTGGATTTTATTTTTTAAAAATTGGATTTAGAAATTGTATCATATTTGACTTTTTAGTTGAAGTTATAAAATATATCTTATTCAATTTGAAAATATAAATTTATTTTCTTTCTCTTTCACGTATTTCTCTTCAAAATCCTCATAATAAAAAATTATATTATTTAACATTTTTTAAAACTATCATAATTTATTTAATTTCAAAGAAAAACATTTTATCATATCAAAGTCTCTACTCCAAAAGGAATTCTTATTTATTTTATTATTTAACACTGTTTTATTTTAATTAGTTTCACTCTATTTTTTAGTATTATAAATGTTTTTTTTTAAATTATTTTAAATTATCAATCACATTCACCCAATACAAGAAATGGTTTCTTTTCAGAGAAATGTTAGTTTTAAAATCCATATATGAGAAATACAATTCGTCATTAAGAATAATGATTCAATTTACAGGTAGGGAATCTTTAAGCATTGACCAGCTAGATCTGAACTATAATTTATTTTACCCAGAGATAGTATATCATTTCTATTATTCGTTGAATTTTTTTAAGGATACAACAAAACAAATGTTTTCATTTATCATTTATGACAATACCTATGAAATTTCTTACAAAGATACTAATATATTTCTTAGTGTTTCTAATTATGGAGATGTGTTCTGTTCATCTCGAAATTTTCCAAATTCAAATGAACTTTTGTAGAAGAAAGAGTTGAAAAGTTATGGTTTCAAAAAATGAATATTCAATAAATTTTACTCATTTAATTCCTGATCACAAAGTTTTAGCCATATGGATGTAAGGTTTTCTCATTCTGAGAAAATGAGAGAGTGATACACTAAAATTTTCTGATTATTTTATTCTTAATTATCTTGTAAATATGATGAAGATAAATCTCGTAGGATTTATCCTACTGAGAATTTTGAATATTAATTCAAAATACATTATGTCTCAAATTATTACGTTTCATATTCTGATCAGTAGGACAATTTAAACTAGCCTCAGATATTTTAAAATAGCTATAAAATCAGATCCAATTATAGAAAAGATTTTATTTACCAATGAACTTATGATTAAAAGGATGGTATTTTTTCACCCATAATAAATTTTATTTTATGCATAATACTAAGTTGGAGGCATCATAGGTAGAACCTTCTCCATCATAGAAAGATAAGAAAGGGGAAAAGGAAATAAAATATGAATCCCTTCCAACAAATAATGAAAATAAATTAGGGAAATACTCAAAAAAGTAGTGGATGAATCGATAAATAAAAAGTATGAAAGAAAAAAGGGAACACATCAATTTGGCCTTGACCCAATAAATTTTTTTTCCGTAAGACTACATGGTGAGCATGTCTTGTAAAAAGATGTAAAATAAAGAAAGAGAATAAAAATGTTTTCAAAAGATCGGTTATTTGAAAAGTTGTTAAAGGGGATAAAATTGGTCTCGGCTAAAATATTATTACCTAATCATGATTTTGGTATAGTGTTTAAAGAAACTTATATAGTCCATTCTAGTTCCCCCCTCTGTCAAAGAAAAAGGAAAAAAAGTTATTATTTCTCAATATACAATTCCTAATGGAAATTTTGACATGAGATCATAGCCTCAAATATGTGATATATTGGAAAAAATTTGTTGAATGAATAGAGGAAGAAATTGAATTTAAAAAAAAAATTAAATAATTTGAAGGAAAATAAGCTGATCAAGGGGAAGAAGGTAAATAAGGTAAAGGTGATTAGAAAAAAGGAGTAGAAGGATGAGTATGAGGAGGAGGAGAAGGATAAGGAGAAAAATAGTCAGATGAAATCCAACCAAAACCAAACACTGAAGAGAAGGAAAAAATGATTCATAATAATATATTTCTTTAAAGACTTCTAAGGCTTCATCAAAAAGTATATATTTATTGTGAAATCATATTGAGAAGATAATCGTTTAACAAATAAAAAAACATCAGATCAAAAAGTTGAATCTTTATCAAATAGAGATGAATATAATCCAATTATGAGGGATCAAAGAATTAGAAAAATTGTTGAAATTTGTGATAAGAATTAGAAGAAATATTCGAGGAAAATAATGATTGTGAAAGAGGATATCAATATAATAAAAATAATTCAATCAGATTCAGAATCTCATAATACAATCCTAGATCAACGAATTGATTATATTTATCATTTGTTAAGATTTTTTATGAAGACAATTCCATATTTTCATAGGATGTAAAAAAATTCAATATGATAGTGGAAAACCAATAAAAGGGTCTTAATTTATTAAAAGTATTGATATATTGATTAATTTATTTGGTATCAGAATTCAAAGTTCTCAATGAAAATGAAGAAACACATAGAAAAAGTTGAAACAAAATTATGAATTTCTCTCAAAGTATTGATGAGGACATAAATATTCATGATTAAAACCTTGGAATATTTATGAAATATTTGGATTGAATTAATGTTGATTTCAATAATATCTCAAGATATGTATCAAATAAAGTAAATCCTCTTGAAACATTCAAAAGTGACTCTAAAAATCAGAGTAAATAGGTTCCATATTTTCAAAAGATTTTAATGTTTTTTCTTAATGAAATCCTTACTATGAAGAATTTTTGGGATAATTTATCCGAAATAATTAAAACACAGGAAGATCAAAAAAAATATTATAAGAGAAGCTTAAAAATTAATAAGATTATAATAAATAATATAATGAAATATTTCATATTCAAGAGTAAAGGATTTATCATCTAGAAATGAAAATCAAGTCTCAAGAAGAGATGTTGGAAAAGGTATAAGAGGATAGAAATTAGTTAAAGAAGCTCAAATCAATTTTTAAATATTTGATTCCTCTGAAGAAGAGTATGTTTTATAAAAATATTTTTTGTATTTTGGAAACATTAATGATAAAATTTTCAATCTATACTTAGTTTGATTGAATGTATTCCACTTTTATTTGGATTAATATTCTTTCATATATTTTTAGATGATCAAGTATTATTTTAGATTCTTCTCTATAACCATTTTCAAGTACCTCAATGACTATTCCCATTAATTTTTAAAAATCACAAAGGGAGAGAGTGATAGAGAGAGGGGGGAATGCTAAAAATAAAGGGGAGAATTCTATAGTAAGAGTATTTTTTTAAAGTGGATAAATATTTATAAAATAATAGAATATGGTCCTTAGGGGTATTCTTATCCTAAGGATGAATTAGAAATATTCGTTATCATATTCATAATATTTTCTAAAATCAAGGTTAGAAACATATAAATGTTTATTTCTGAATACTATCATTCTTAAAAAAATGGACATTAACTTATCATAGTTTTTTTTCTATTTTAGTATTGTTATTTGTGAAAAAAGGGGGATATTCTTGAATCCAAAGATTCTTTTTGAATTTTCCATTCCTTTTGTTTTGGAAAGAAAAAAACTATATAAAATATCTATTTATGTTATGTCTACAATGTTTCAAATATTCATTTCATAATGTATTCATGAATTTACGTCACAATGATCATAATGAGCATGATTTTGATTATAATTAGATCCAAAATATCAAATCATATTTAAGACTTTCTAATTTATATTCATATTGAAAGAGTATTAATCATTTTTGACATTATATTTGATATCATTGTATTCACACTCATTGAGAAAATTTTAATAAAATCCATCTGATTGTCTCTTTTTTTAATCCCAAATATGAAAAAATATTTTATCATATTGAAACATTTTACTCTGAAAACTGTATTGATAAAATGATTTAATGTTTTCTATTATATGTGATAATCCAAATAATGTCTTGGTTTTAGTTATAAAATAACCATTGAAGTTCCAATTGTCTAGGTCCTCTATAAAATATTTGAGAAAATATGATCATTAGATATCAAGATGACTGTTGGAATGCATCCCTTTAAATACCTGGTAATTTTAAGATATAAAAATTATTTTTGATATCAATTTTAATGTGCACGTGTGCTTTGATTTTTTTCTCATTTTACTCAAGTATAAAAGTGGGAAGAAATTGTTCGTGGAATTTTTTTATTTCATTAGAGAAATTCCATTTCTTAATGAAAATATTTTAGGTTGTCTCCTAAAGAATATGTCATGTTTCTTTATGTGATTATGATCGTTGTTATTATGATTGAGGGATTTTGAGGATTGGAAGATAAAGGAGCTCATCATCTTCTTGATCGATGGTTTTCAAGGATAACGTGACATAATTCAATCATCGTATCATGGTCTTACCTTAGTGTGGGTAAGATAGACTTTCTTGAAAAGTATAGATCCATAGACCTTTATATAAGGCTACTGGATACCGTTCTCATTGGGTTAAAATAGTCATAATCAATTGTTTTACATGTTTCTTTACAAGTTATTTTCATTTTTGCTGCAATTATAATAGAAAGTGAATTATTTAATATTAATCTTTCTATTTGTATTTTTTTATCATAGTATCATTAATTAAAATTCAATTGATTTACTCAGTATAACATTATGAATGATAATTTACTCTAAATATGATTATATACACTTTACGTTAGAATATTTATTTTTAACACTCTGATTTATAGTAACCATTTTGATTATGATACACTTTGAGAAAACTTTGATAAATCACTTTCTACTAAAAATATGATTAAATAATTTTTACAAAATATGATTCAATTTACTAGAATCAAACCTTTGGGTTACATATCAGAATATATCCAATTATGATATTCTTATCATCATAACTTTGGGCCCAATATGATTACAGTTTTAATATATAAGACATTTTTTGAATATGATTTTTGTAATTATATTAAACAATGTTTCTCTTAATATTAATAATGAAATTTATTAACTTACAATTCACCCCCCCCCCCTTCTCCCACCCTCTTGTGCTAATCGATCTACATATATATTTTGATCCAATAATATACATATATAAAGGGAGAATCCTCAACCTGAAAAATGAAACCATTAATAGTAGCCTCAAGAACAACATAGCCAATAGAAATCAAACAAGTTAACTTTCTATCTATCTAGATATCATATTTATTCACATCAAAAATAGGAAACCCCTTACTATTAATAGAGTTTTGGATATCCTGTAAACCATCTCTACCTCCACTAAATAATCAATGATGGGAACATTCTCTATGATACAACATAAAAAAGAACAATTAACATATTTTTGATCTATTAGAGAGGGAGGCGAGAATCAGTGGTCATCTCTTTTTATGGTTTCTTACATAAGTGATAATCTTCGCCTTTGATTAGTGAGAATTCATCCTATTGAAAACAACAACCAATAACAACCCTATGAATAATATTATTTATATGGTTAACTACTCAATAAGTGTATATAATAATTCTAATGATTTAAATATAATCCCAGACAACCAAAAACACAAAAAAATAATCCTCTTGGTGGTTAAATTAATAAAAGAATAATTATTCACTTGCAATTACCTATATTCTATCGATAGTGCATGTGCTTCTCACATAGATAAAATATATAACATTATTTTTTAACAATTGTAATAACATTGACCCAAAGGATTTTCTATGTTGTCACTATATTTCTGGAACATTCTACAAACCTTCCTTATTGTCAAGTACATATTCTTCCTCTTCACTTTCATGCGTAGAAATGCTTATCAACTTTTTCAATCCTATATCAGTTCATACATCAATTTAATATTTTATACTCTTTACAATGTATCCATTTGGAATATTACATCATGATATAATTCTATAAAATGATACCAATTGATTACCTATTCATTAAATCCCCTCATCGCATAGTTTTTTTATCCTAACTCAACCACTATGACTGATCACCGATTAACATTGATCGTCAGAGATCAACTGATAAGAAATGAAATCGAGAATTATTATGAATGATGCATCTTTAACCTATTAATATAATCATATATTCACTATAGTAGTACTTTTCTTAGATACAAATATTCAATAAAAACTTCATAGTGCACCAACCACCTTTATATTGGTAGAATCCCTCTGCATTTCATGTAAGAATCGCATCATTCAAATTCAAACTACATTCTCAAACATTGAAATATCCTGCTTCAAAATTTCAATGGTTGTCAACTTTTAAACTTTCTTAAACATCAGATTCAATGTTTCTTATGTAAAATAATTAAAAAACACTTCTAAACCTTTATTATATCTACAAAAGAATCATTATTATTTCCTTTACGACTTTTTGAATGTTGATTGATGAACTCAACATCGTTACATTTATTAATTTACCAAAACATCATAATAGATCTTTGAACATTATATCCAATAAAACATCCCATAAACTCTTCATTCTAATTAATTGTTATATGATTCTTTTTAAGAAATTTACTGGAAATAAATTTGAAAAATTTACCATGAAACATCCTCAATGTGATGAATTTATTTAGAAAACACCACATGTTTCCTTCACCTAGAAACCTATTTCATATGACTTCGTAAATAGTTATTTTGGTGAACTCAATCTGATCAATTTGAGATTCCCCAACAAATGAACCTACTCTCATCATTTTTTTATGTACTTATTTAGGTTTGGTTATCTTAACTTAATAAAAACATACTTCATCTCTTCTTTATGAGATCTTTTTACATGATAGTCTAGTAGACTTAATACAATTATTTGTCATACCGAACTCCATTCACAAAAGCACAAAAACACTATAGCATAATATTTGTACATAAACACCTCAAACTAGATTTTGTAAAAAATATTATATAATGATATCTTTCTATAATAATGATGTTTTCATATTTTGGATCAACAAATAATCACCATATTCAACAACATTAAACATTATTTCTGATGGTACTTGTATAAATTCATGGATAAAACATTCAGTGAAAAACATAATAGATAACCTTAGGCTAATAGAATCTATATGATAACCTTGTGTTGTAGGTTTAACTCCCCATAATTTTAAATGATTGAATGTATAAATTTTAATAACTGTGTTAAAAATCTGCACCATTATTTTTGAGAGGCTGCGTGATTAGAACTCCATAGTTAAATAGTTTTTTTCTGGAGTATTAATCAAGATGGGTGACCTTCTTAGAAGTTTCCTAGGGTGTGGGTGAGTGAGGAAAAAACACTATAAAGAATATGTGTTAACCTATGGGGATAGTAATTAGTATGATAACTCATTAATACATATGGGTGGTCCCCAAATAGGGAACAACTTGTGTTTGTAGGGAAACATCGATGCCTATAGAGCCCAATTATTACATTTTTATCAAAGGAAGAACCCATCCCTAAGTGTGGTGGAACTACTTGGGTTGTGATGTTATACTATCCCAGGTAAATAATGAAATATGACTTTTTCATATTTATTAATATTTGTGAATTAAATATTAATTTTAATTTAAAGGGGTTCATATGATTGATAGTGTACCCAATACGCAACAACGGGTTTCTTTGAAATCTTACGTTACACACTAATAATATAATATTATTATTTTAGATGGTATTTAACGACTAATTGTTGTTTTGGAGGGAATTAATAGAACTAACTACAATATAATTATACATTTTTGTTAAATGTTTTTACATTTATCCAATAATAGTTAGGGGCTTAAAATATGAATAAATCTAATTTTAAACATAAATACTCTAATATTCAGTAAAAGGACGATTTACAACATTTTGATGGAAACCCATCATTAAATATAGTTTTGGCCATTTTTATATGTTCTATTTGACAAAATAAAATTATTCTTTATATTTGGGACATCAAAATTTACTTTGGGTAAATTTTAGAATTTTTCTGATAATGATCATTTTTTAATGAATGTTGAAAAATACTGTATTTTAATTCAAAATTTCTTTTTAATCTATTTTATTTATATGGTTATATCATTTTTAAATTCGTTTTAAAGTTTAATTAGAATATATTTTTACCACTTAATCCAATTTTGGTCATTCTAATTAATTTCACTTTGAAATTGGACATAAACAAGTATCAATCTTTTGATAGTTATTGTTTCTAAAAAACACGCTATTTGTTTTGATAACAGGAATTAATTTTAAATTAATTAATCCAACTTATATGTTTTAAATTTGGTAAAATATAATTAATTTTTGAATTTGGAATATTAAATAAATATTATTCTGAATTTTTGGTATTTTCTGAAAAACATAAATTTTTTATGAATAGTGAATCCATTAAGTCGTAGTTAAAAAACCTGACATTTTCATTTAAATAAAAATTTACCACTTCTGTGGATTGAATTTAGAAAATCCTACAGACATGGTTATTTTTTGTAAGTAAAATTTGGTTCAATAAAATGAAAATAATTTTTAGTGAATAGTAATTTTACTTTTATTTATTACAGTTAAAGGTAAATAGGGTAATTCAAGGTTAAAATAATATTATAATAATACAAAATTACCTTAACACTTGTCACAACCTTATTGGTTGAGTCATTTACGACCATGGGCATCTTTGGGTCGATTTTGGGACCTCATTGAGGAATTTGGGAGTGATAATGACACTTTAGATTAATTAACTTAAAGTAATGGAAAAAATGATAAAAAACAAATATCTTTTAGTAAATTAATTTTTAAAAGGGGTTATATAAATTTTAATTTCAACTATAAATATTCATTGTAAAGATAAAACGATTTTCTATTTTTTTATAATTTTTAGGCATCATGTAAATTAAATTATTTATGACATAATAATGATGCAGTATTTACCTCATTAATAAAATATTTAAATAAATAAGATTATAAATATTAAAAAATATCCAAAACCTGTCCAATTATTATTGGATGATTTTATTTCAACCATGAGTCATCTTATCTTTGACTTTAATTAGTTTTGGATCTTTAGAAACCGAATATCATTATATAATAAAATAATATTTTCACACTTTCCTAAAGAACCCCTCCTCCCACTTATAAAAAACTGTAACTTCTAACCAATTTCCCACACCTCTCAAGCCCCTTGGATCCTCCAAAACCTACCCAAATAAGCTCTCAAGGTACCTCTCCTCCTCCTAGATGCATTACCTTAGGCATAAGGCACTTTAAGAAGTCCTTTTGGTTCAAACCAATGGGTGCTACCCAAATTAAAGGTAACAGTTCCACTTAACTTATTTTATTTTATTTTACTTCCCCAACCCCTAAAATCAATTTATTATTTTATTTTATAAAAACACCAGTATCCTTAGTATACTAGGATGTTATTATGATAAGTATTTTAACTACACTTATACACACCTCCATCTAATGGGTGAAGAACATATCGCTTCTTTGGATGGAAAACTAACGCCTCACGAAACGATTATTATTTGATTATGTCCTACCGCCTCTCATGGTGGCCATTAAGATCAAACTTTATTTATATATTATATATATTTCGTTTATTTTTTATTTATTCTTATGTATTTTACATTTATATCCTACCTTTATGGTTTCCATAATGGGTAAATGTGATAATGTCATTTGAGGAAATGCGGACTACCGGCCCCTCAAACTGATATGAATCGTTAATACCATATGTGGGACATATAGAGGATAGTTTTAATGATATTATATATGTTATTATACTGGAATTATAATATACTTATGTATCATTATGTTTTAATTCAATTAAAGTAATAAATAAAAATGAAAGTAGCATTAATGCGTACATACGACTTACCATCTCCATGAACGGTGCATTTCATTTCTTATCTCCAAAATGTTATGTACTGTTATAAATACATAGATATACTGAATATACATGAATTATATGATATATAAATCATGAATATCATTCTAGAGATAAAGTACTATTTACCACATGGACAACTTGTAATTATAAGGTGTTAACTTTTGACTTAAGTAACAAATATAGACAAAACAACCATTATTAACATAAATGATTACATAATTTCTATAACATGAAAATAAGTGATATAAAAGGAATAATAAACTTGAAAAAGGTTCTTAAGAAAGTATAAAATAACTTCATTTTATTATTCAGGATATTAAAGAATGAACGGGTCAAGTCAGACACGAGTTAAGGGACTTCGTCTCAATCTCTTTTCATTGAGGAATATTTTTATATATGAACTTATTTTATACGGTGTAAAAACACATTTTACTTTTATTTTCATTCAAAAGGAATATTTTTATATGAATAATTTTTTTAAATGAAAAAAAGGAATGTTTTTTAGCGTAATCGGTGATAATGACCTTTTTCTACCCCCATGAGTATTATTTGATCTTTGGATTCCTTAACAAGACATAGTGTTTTTTAAAAAAAAATTCCATATACCGTTTACGTATTCTGGTATTGAAAATTGTTTTTATAATTTATTTTTTATGTCAATATATTTTAATGATATATTATTTCTTTCCATTATGTTTGTTTTATGTATTATGAATATGTTATGATTATTGGTCATTTGTTACGTATACGGATGGTTATGTGATAAACCTAGGGAGGGTGAGCCTGAGATAACTCTCTAATGCATTGGGTAACATGGTAGAGGTAAACATGAATGTTTCTCCTAAGATATTTAGGGAATATACCTGGATGGGTATACTAACCTAACTCCCTATGTAGCTGTGATAGCTACAATGTAAGTATGATATGAATTCCATCAGTATTTTTATGATTTGTGATTACTATGTGTTATTCATAAATCTTATGTTTTCATGAGGTAAGTAAAATATCATTTGTTTTGCATGTATTGATGGACTAATGATTTCTTTCTTATTTTATAACCCTTAATAAGCTTTTTATACTCATCCCATGTTTTGAAATCTTTTTCAAAGGACATAAAGATGAATATGGTTAAGGATGGGATCAAGGAAAATTCTTGAAGTCTAAAAACATGGAAATAGACATGACTCTTTATTTTAAAATTTTTTATTTTATGAAAAAAAAAGATAATTAGTAGAATTAACTTCATGTAATATTCATGTTTTTTTGTAAATATTATGATCAAATTCTCTAAAACACTAAACCTAAAAAGATCCCCAATTTTAATTATCTATTTTAATTCAATAATATCTAATGTTTAAGGCTGGGTCCTCATAGTTGGTATCAAAGGTCGGTTTAGACAAATTTAGGAGTTAGAATATAGTTAAATTAATATCCATAAATTATTATTTTTTTAGCTAAAGTTATGATTGAAATGATATAGCATTTACAGATTACCATGTTGCTTTGGCTAAGATTTTTCTTCTGTTCAGAATGGTTTTCCACAGAGGAAACGGGGCAGCTATATTGGGATGACATCAGGAGGAAGACAAACTTCCAAATCAGCTACTTGAGATGGTCAGAATCGGAACTAAACAGTTTTTTGCAGTGATGGAATAGTTGTCTTAGGCTATAAATGGTGGTGGTATCCATGTACGAGAACAGCCAGATCATCCACAGAGGAACATGTCAGTAGTGGAGCATTTCATGAGGCAACATCCCCCATCATTTAGAGGATCATCTGGACCGGTGCTAGATGAAGGGTGCATTAAAGCACTAGAAAATATTTTCAATGTCATGCGTTGTTCAAAACATCAAAAGGTTAGTCACGCAGTTTACTATTTTGAAGGTGAAACTGATTAGTGGTGGTCGATGGTGAAAAATATCAGGGATAGTGAGGAGATTGATGCTCATGATTAGGATGAATTCAAAGGTATGTTTCTTGAGAAATATTTTCCTAATATTGTTCATCTTATAATGCCAAAATAATTCCTATAATTGAGGTAGGAGGATGACTCAGTGGACACTTATGAAGAAAAATTCACACGACTGGCAAGGTATGCTCCAAATTTCATTTGAGATCATGGTAGTAAAATCAACCATTTTTTCTCAGGATTAAAGCCAAAGTATCAAAGGGCTTTAGCTTCTTGTGAGCTCAAAAGTTATGAAAAAATTGTTCATTGTGTGGATAAGATGGAAATGGAGTTTCCTGATGATCAGGTGTTCTTTGACAAATAATATAATAAGAGGTCGAGGTGGCAGGGGAAAGGGAAGAACTCTTCAAAAAGTCTGATGGTAAGACACTTAAGTTTACAGTTTGTAAAAATTGTGGTAAAAATCATACTGGGGAATGTCTTTTGAATTCTGGTAAGTGCTATAGATGCGGTAAAATGGGACATAAGGCTTGAAATTTCACTGAAAAATAACATGTTAAGGGTAAGACAAAATCCGATTTATAGTCTGTAAAATGTTTTAAGTGCAATGAAATGGGTCATTATGCACATGAGTGTCTAATGAAGAACCCAACTAAGGGAATGCATCCATATGACAAGAAAAAAGGGCTGTTGAAATCATTTTCAACTACTTCAGCAGATGTTCGTCCATCAAATGAATTGGTAACAAGTACACTGTTTGTTTGTTCAGACTATGCCAATGTGCTGTTTGATTCAGGGTCTACAGATTTCTTCATTTCTAATAAGTTTTCTAGTAAATTGGGAATTCCATTTAAATATATGAATCCTGAACTTATTGTAAAAACATCGGGGGGAAATTTTGAGACAAAAATAAATTAGAAGAACCTTCATGTCCTTGTATGTGGGAAGAATCTACCTGTAAACCTTATTGGTTTGCCTCTAGTAGAGTTTGATGTTATTTTGGGTATGGATTTGCTTTCTGTTTATCATGCTAAGATTGATTGCAGATATAAAGAGGTTTATTTTCAGAAATATTTTTAGTTTGTATACAAGAACGAACCCTTGATTTTGATAACATATTAAGAAGTTGAGAAACTAGTAAAAGACGGAAATGAATGTCACCTTTCTCATATTGTTGAAAGTAAATGAATTGTTGAGGTTAATGATGTGTCAATGGTAAATGAGTACCTTGACGTTTTTCATAATGAGTATCATGGTGTTATACCCTAGCAGGAAGTTGAATTTACTGTTGACTTAGTTCCCGATCCTAAGCCAATTTCAAAACCCCCTTATCGATTGGGTCAAATTAAACTTTTAGAGTTAAAGAAGCAATTGCATGAGTTATTAGATAAAAGATTCATTCGACCTAGCACATCACTATGGCGTGATCCTGTCTTATTTGTTAAAAATAATGATGGTTCAATCAGACTTTGAATTGATTATAGAGCATTGAATAACATCACTATTAAGAACAAATATCCTTTTCCTCATATCGATGATTTGTTTGATCAGCTCCAGGGAGCTCTGTATTTTTCGAAGATTGATTTGAGGTTGGGGTACCATCAGTTGAAATTAAAGAAAGTAGAAATTCTGTAGACCACATTTCGTACTAGATATGGCCATTATGAATTTGTAGTTATGACATTTGGTTTAACCAATGCACCTGCTGTATTCGTGGATCTTATGAATAGAACTTTCCGTGAGTTCTTGGATAATTTTGTGGTTGTGTTCATTGAAAATATTTTGTTTTATTCCAAAAGTAACTAGGAACATGAAATTTATTTAAGGGTTTTATTAAAAACCTTAAAAAAAGAAACTATTTGGGAAATTTAGCATGTGTGAGTTTTGGTTATAGAAAATTTCTTTCCTTGGTCACATTGTTTCAAAAAATGGCATAACGGTTGATCCTGCTAAAAAAAGTTGTAGAAGAATGGACAAGACCCACAAATATAACTGAGATCTATAGTTTTCTTGGTTTAGAAGGTTATTACCAGAGGTTTTTTGAGAATTTTTCATAGTTATCTAGTCCAATGACTATGTTAACACGAAAAGGTGTTAAGTTCCTTTGGAAAAAATAATGTGATGTCTGTTTTTAGGAATTGAAAATAAGATGGGTGAATTCTCAAGTTTTGTCACTACCTTCTAGAAATGGTGTGTTTTTTTCAACATTGATGCTTCGTTGAAAGGACTTGGTTGTTTCCTTTTGCAGAATGATCAGGTAATTGCTTACGCTTCATGCCGGTTGAACCCTCATGAGTAAAATTACCCTATACATGATTTTTAATTATCTTCGGTTTTTTTATTTAAAAATTTGGAGGCATCATTTGTATGGAGTAAAATGTGAAATATATACTGACCAAAAAAATTTGAATTATATATTCACTCAAAAATAATTGAACATGAGACAGAGGAGATGGTTCGAATTAATCTAGGATTATGATTGCAGGATCCATTACCATCCAAGAAATGCAAATAAAGTGGTTGATGCTTTGAGTTGATAAAGTATTGGTTCATTAACCACGATACGTTTGGAATAAGATCCTATGGTTTTTGATTGGATGAAATTTGACATAGAAGTTGTTGGTATAGGAAATTATTCTATTTTATTTCAGGTGTCAGTGAAATCATCTCTATCAGATAGAATAAAGCAAGTGCAGAATAAAGACAGTGAGTTACAGAAAAAGGTAGAGTTGGTTCAGAAGGGTATGTTTTCCTGATTTTAACATTTATAATGTTTTTGTTTTGAGTCTTGGAAAAATATTATGTGTGCCTTGTGATTCACATTTGAAAAATGAGTTGCTATGTGAAGCTTATAGTTCCTGGTTTTCAGTTCATCTGGGAAATACTAAAATGTATAGAGATCTTTGAGAGTATTACTAGTGGGATGGAATGAAAAGAGATATTGCTAATTTTACTATGAAGTGTTTGACTTGTCAACAGGTTAAAGTAGATCGGCAGTTTCCGAAAGGGAGGCTTCAGTCTTTACCAGTTCCAGAGTGGAAATGGGAAAATATATTCATGGACTTTGTTGTGGGATTACCAAAGACATATCGAGGTAATAATGCAATTTGGGTTATTGTTGAACGGTTGACTAAATCTGCTCATTTCCTTCCTATTAGAGATACTTTGTCTCTACATCAATTTTCTCAGTTATATGTTAATGATATAGTCAGGTTTCATGGAGTTCCCCTCTCCATTGTACTTGATCGTGATCCTAGGTTTACTTCTAACTTTTGGAAATGACTTTAAGAAGTTTTTGGGTACTGAATTAAATTTTAGTATAGCTTTTAATTCGCAATAAGATTGGCATTTAGAACGAACAATTTAGACCCTGGAGGATATGTTATGTTCTTGTTCACTAGATTACCAGGGAAGTTTGGACCAACATTTTTCTTTGGTTGAATTTTCTTATGATAATAGTTTTCATTCCATTATACAGATGGCTCCATTTGAGGCATTATATGGAAAGCATTGTCGAACTCTAGAATTTTGGGATGAAGTAGGTGAAAGGAAGCTGATGGGACTAGAATTGGTAGAAGAGATAGCAGAAAACGTTCAGGTGATTTAAAAGAACATTATAATAGCTCATAGAAGGCAGAAAAGTTATGCAGATAACCGAAGGAAGGATCTATCTTTTGAGGGAGGTGATCATGTATTTCTCAAAGTTTCTCCATGAAAAAGGGTGATGTGTTTTAGCAAGAAGGGAAAGTTGAGTCCGAGGATCATTGGACCTTATGAAATCCTGGAGAAAATTGGATCTGTTGTGTACAGAGTGGATTTACCTCAACGTTTATCCCAGGTACACAATTTTTTTCATGTTTTAATGTTGAGAAAGTATATACCAGATCCATCTCATGTTTTGAGCCTAGAGGTGGTTTTGTTGGAAGAGAATCTCTCTTATGAGGAACAAACAGTATAAATTCTTGACCATAGAGAGAAAATGTTGCAGAATAAGGTAATTAACTAGGTAAAGGTTTTGTGGAAAACTATATGGTTATAGAGGCAACGTGGTAATCTGAAAATGCTATGAGGGATAAATACCCCCATTAATTTGATAAGTGAATAAAATTGAGAGGACGCAATTTCAAAAAGGGGGGAAGGATGTAACACCCCAAGTAAATAAAGAAATATGAAATTTTCATATTTATTAATATTTTTGATTTAAATATTAATTTTACTTTAAATGGGTTTCTATGTTCGATAGCGTAGCCGATACGCAAAAATGGGTTTCGTTGAAATCTTACGTAACACACTAATAATATAATAATATTATTATAGATGGTAGTTTACGCCTAAACATTGTATTGGTAGGAATGAATATAACTAACTACAATATTAGTATACATGTTTGTTAAATGTTTTTACATTTGTCAAATAAAAGTTACTGGCTTAAAATATGAATGAATCTAATTTTAAGAATAAATACTCTAATATTCAGTAAAAGGTCGATTTACCACCTTTTAATGGAGAACCCTCCTTAAATATTGTTTTAGTCATTTTTATAATTATTATTTGACAAAATAAGATTCTTAATTATATTTTAGACATCAACATTTACTTTGGGTAATGTTTTGGTATTTTTCTAATAAAGTTCATTTTTAATGAATAGTAAAAAATACTATATTTTAATTCAAAAGTGATTTCTAATATAATTTATTTATATAGTTATATTATATTATTAATTGGTTTTAAACTGTAATTAGAATATATTTTTACCATTTAATCCAATTTTGGTCATTGTAATTAATTTCACTTTGAAATTGGACCTAAACAGGTATCAATCTTTTGATAGTTATTGTTTCTTAAAAAAGCTATTTGTTTTGATAACAAGAATTAATTTTAAATTAATTAATCCAACTTCTCTGTTTTAAATTTTTTAATATAGACATCATTTTTGAATTCAGAATATCTAATAAATCTTAGGCTGAATTTTTGGTATTTTTCTGAAAATCTTCAATTTTTGATGAATAGTGAATCCACTAAGTTGTAGTTTAAAAACTGAATTTTTCATTTAGATGAAACATTACCGCATATGTGGATTGAATTTTGAAAATATGACATACATAGTTGTTATTAGTAAGTAAAATGTGGTTCAATAAGATGAAAATAATTTTTGGTGAATAGTAATATTGGACTTTAATTTACCGTAGTTAAAGGTAAATAGGGTAATTCAAGGTAAAAATAATATTATAATAATACAAAATTACCTTAAAACTTGTCATAAACTTATTGGTTGAGTCATTTACGACCATTTTCACCTTTGAGTCTATTTTGGAACCCCATTGAGCCACTTGGGAGTGATAATGACACTTTAGATTAATTAACTTAAAGTAAAGGCAAAAATGACAAAAACAAATATCTTTTAGTAAATTAATTTTTACAAGGGGTTATATAAATTA
Source organism: Viscum album (assembly GCA_963277665.1). Classification (NCBI taxonomy): domain Eukaryota; kingdom Viridiplantae; phylum Streptophyta; class Magnoliopsida; order Santalales; family Viscaceae; genus Viscum; species Viscum album. The sequence goes on from OY728137.1 coordinate 1,025,300,638, forward strand.
TATTTTCGACTATAAATATTCATTGGAAAGATAAATATATTTCATACATAATAGTATTTTTTTACAATTTTTAGACATCAAATAAATTAAATTATTTATGATACAATAATGATGTAGTATTTACCTCATTAATAGAAGATTTAAATAAATAAGATTATAAACATTAAAAAAATATCCCAAACCTTTCCAATTATTATTTGATGATTTAATTTATACCATTAGTCATATTACCTTCGACGTTAATAATTTTTGGACCTTTAGAAACCAAATATCATTATATAATAAAATAATATTTTCACTCTTTCTTAATGAACCCCTCCTCCCCCATATAAAAAATATTCACTTCTAACGAATTACTCAAACCTCTCAAGCAGCTTGTCTCATCCAAACATTGGCCAAATAATCTCTCAATATCCCTCTCCTTCTCCTATAATCCTTACCTCAGGCATAAGAAACTTCAAGAAGTCCTTTTGGTTCAAACCAAGGGGAGTTACCCAAATTAAAGGTAATGGTTCCTCTTAACATCTTTTATTTTATTTTACTTATCCAACCCATAAAATATTTTTATTCCTTTCTGTTATAACAACACCAGTATCCTCAATATACTAGAATATTGTTATGAAAGTATTAAAACTAAAAATACACACACCTTCATCTAATGGGTGAAGAACATACTGTTTCTATGGATGGAAAACTAACACCTCACGAAACAATGATTGTTCGATTATCTCCCACCGCCTCTCATGGTGGACATTAATAAGGTACTATAATTATATATGATATATATTATGTTTATGTTTTCTTAATTCTTCCCTATTTTTCATTTATAGATTACCTATATGGTTTCCATAACAGGTAAACGCGATAATTTCATTTCAGGAAGTGCAGACTACCACCCCCTCAAAGTGATTTGACTTGTTAATACCATATGTGGGACATATAAATGATAGTGTCAATGATATTATATATGATATTATACTTTAAATATAATATACCTATGTATCATTATGTTTTAATTCAATTAAAGTACGAAATAGAAATGAAAGTAGCGTTCATGCGTACGTACTGCTTACCGTCTCCATGAATGGTGCATTTAATTCTTTTCTCAAAAATGTTATATACTATTATAAATAAATATATATACTGGATTTATATGATTTATATGATATCTAAGTCATGAATATAATTCTAGAGATAATGGACTATTTACCACATGGATGACTTGTAATTATAAGGCGTTCATTTTTCACTCAAGTACCAAATATCGAAAAAAAACTACCATTATTATCTTAAATGGTTACATAATGTCTATAACATGGTAATAAGTGATATAAAAGGAATAATAATCTTGAAAACGGTTCTTAAACACGTAGAAATTAACTTCAGTTTTTTATTTAGGAGATTAAAGAACGAATGGGTCAAGTTAGACACGATGTAAGGGACTTTGTCTCCATCTCCTTTCATTGAGGCATATTTTTATACACGACTTTATTTTATACGATGTATAAACACCTTTGACTATTCTTTTAATTCAAAGGGATTCTTTTTATTTGAAGCATTTTACTAAATGAAAAAAATAATGTTTTTTTAACGTAAACGGTGACAACGACCTTTTTCTGCTGCCATAAGTATTATTTGATCTTTGGATTCCTTAACAAGTCGTGGTGTTTTTTTTAAAGAAAATAAATAACATATACTTTTTACATATTTTGGTATTGAAAGTGGTTTTTATAATGAATTTTTTATTTCAATATATTTTAATGATATATTTTATCTTTCCTTTGTGTTTGTTTTTTGTGTTATGACTATGTTTTAGTTCTTGGGTATTTGTTATGTACACGGGTGGTTCCATGATAAAACTAGGGAGGGTGAGCCAGAGATAGCTCTCCAATGCATTGGGTAACATGACGGAGGTAAATGTGAATGTTTCTCTTAATATATTTAGAGAATATACTGAGATGGGTATTCAAATGTAACTCCCTATGTAGTTGTGATAGCTACAATATAAGTATGATATGAATGCCATAAGTATTTTTATGATTTGTGATTACTATGTGTTATTCATAAATCTTATGTTTTCATGAGGTAAGTAAAAGATTTTATGTTTTGTATGTATTGATAGACTAATGATTTCTTTATTATTTTATAACCCTTACTGAGGTGTTTATGCTCATCCCATGTTTTGAACTATTTTTTAGAGGACTTAAAGATGAATAGGGTCAAGGATGGGATCAAGGAAAAGTCTTGCTGTCTAAAAACATGGAACTAGACATGACTATTTTTTTATGTTTTTATTTTATTAAAAGAAATACTAAGTATAATTTACTACTTGTAATATTCCTATTGTTATGTAAATGTTATGATCTAATTATCTAAAACCCTAAACCTGAAATGATATTCAATGTAAATTATCCATTTTAATTAAGGGATATATAATATTTAAGGCTAGATCCTTATAGATGTAGTTTCCACAATGAGGATGTTGTGATCTAAAGGCTAAAGTTTTCCTAGGTTTTGTGCGAGTGATGAAAAAACACACTGGAAAGAACATGTATTGACCTATCACGATAGTCATTAGTATGATGACCCATTCTAGCATATGGATGGGCCACATGGATTGGACTACACATGTATGTAGGGAATATAGGGTGCCAGTGGGGCCCCTTTCTTGTAGTTATACCCCATATAATAATTGTTTTAGTAAATATGAACAATCTAAAGTGATTTATGTTCTCAAAAATGATTAGTACTTTATATTTAATAAAAAATAAAAATAATTTAGCTAAACTTCTCCAATCTGAGAGAACATGTTTTTAACACATATAACCTCTTTGAAACACCCCACAACCTCTTGGTCAAAAAAATAATTTTTAAACATTGAATATCATTTAATTTAATTTTCAAAACTATTCTCATATCTTCACTTTAATGGCACCAAGATAATAATATGATTCTATTATAAACACTTTATTTATCGATTATAATTTATAATCATTCATAAAATTCTTGGAACATAATAGTTTATCCAAATCACATAAATTTTACCTTTTTCAAATCACATTATTGTTATATTTCACATATTTTCACAAATATTGGATCAATAATTAATAATAGTTTTTTATAATTATTTCATTATTAAATTTTCAAAAAAATATATTTTAAATATATTTTATTTATCTAAATGTTTTTCATAAATATTCATTCATATAGTATTTATCTCTATATTATTATCATGATAATATAATAAGTGAGGTATAGTGAAAATATTTGAAATATAGTTTTATTAATAATAAAAGAAAATCATATTCTTGGAAAGTGTCTTTAAATTTTACCATTAATATTAATGATATCATGGAAGGTATTCATAACCACATCCAACCATTTTAATATTATTTTTTTGTGATATTTTATGACTTTAACCCTTGATTTAACACTTTTACCCTATTTCAGTCTTTATTATGGTGATAAATTTTTAAAATGGTAACTATTCATTATGGCCAAAAATAAAAAATACATCATTAATAAATTAAAATATGATAATAAAAAATATTAAATCCATTAATTATGACTTAATTTATATATGTTTTAAATATTACTTTTAATATATGTTCGCAAAGCGCAATACAAAACTGTTTTATAAAAAATGTTTGTTTAAATAAAAAATGATATTACATCAAAATTCGATATAATATTGACTCTCAAGGTATTAATTGGATTATTTTTTAAGAAAATAAAATTTATATGACTCTAAAACAAATCCAAAACCAAATTAATCATTTAAATCACTTTGATTTAAAGTAAATAAATGATATTTTTTGTAAAGTCATTATTTTTCTCTATTCATCCAAAAATCTACCTTTTGAGAAAAATACAAAACAAATATTTTAAGATTGTTTTAGAAATTTTAAATTTATATATGATATCCATTTTATCAAATATAAATTTTAAAGTGGTATAAATTAATCGTAAAATCCATATACAAAAATAAATAAAACATTTTTTAGGAAACAAATTACTATATTCTCATTAGCTAAAAACTTTAATTAAATGAATTTTAATTAATTTTACTACATATATAATCTAATAATGTCATTATAATCATTTATAAATAGTTTTTAATTTAATATATGCATACATTGCACACATAAAAATTGTTTTATGAAAAATATCTCATTTAACTTTAGAAGATATTATATTTATTTCTTACTAATTTATAAAAAGTGTGTGACTGATAATTTTTTTAAATAAATAAAACCTATAAATATATATTTCATAATATAGTTACCTTTTTATACACTTTAATTCAATGGCTAGCTTATAAAGATAATATTTATATAAAAATATTTTAAAAATATACTATAGTTTTTTTATGATATCTATTGTGTGTGGTACATACAATTATAAATATTATTTATTTAATAGATAATTATATAATGAAATATCTAGGTTTGAAATTCTCCCCTACTTATAAAAATTTCATCCTCTCAATTTTAATTTGATCATAATATAGTAATAAAATCATATATATATATAAATATTATCATGAATTTTAATTTCCAGCTCAAGATCAAGAAACTTATTATTTCATAAAATAATATACATATTTAAGAATCATACTTATAGAAAAATTTTCTAAATGATAGTGGAGTGAAATTTTCCAGGTAATACACAATAGAATTCTATTTCACTTTTTGACTAAATGGATTCATTTACAATCAATATAAACACTGGGAAAAGATATTTCATTCCATTCCATAAGATAAATCTCCACCTTTAGTTGTGTTTTGAGAATTTTTCCACATATCCTTAATTTAATATGAGAAATAACCATGTTTAATTTTTTATTTCTAAACCACTAAAATCAACTGCCAATAGATGAAAAGATTAATAAAAAGTTGAAATATAATTTCCTTTGTTTTTATCCATTAATAAAAACCAAATGTGACTAGTGTAAGTTAAGATAATATTCTATATAAAAAAATAAAACATTAATCACCAAAAAATCAATAAATAAAACCAAAATTTCAAATTAAACCAACTTATAAGTAATTATCCATAAAATATTTCAAAATATGTCAAACTAAAATTGAAACACAATGATTAGAATGGTTTAATAACAAATTCTTCCAATATCAACACAATATTTATCTTCAAAAAACATTGATCACTCAAAACATCACATACCAAAAAATTTATATTCCATAATCATAAAGTCAAAAAAATATGTAATTCTTTTCCATATATAACCTAAATCACCGTAAATATGTAATAAAATTATATATTCATCCAAAAGATAATTCAATATTTATTCCTTAAATAAACTCCCATTTATCCAAAAAAAATCATTTACATTAATCATATTATCTTCAAAATATATCAAACTTCTTAAAATATAACATTAATCACTTATACACAAAATCACTTTTCAATATCATTTATATCTTTATGATGAAACAATTGTTCCCAAAATATAATAAATATTTTATCCCAATTAACTATAATTACCTTAACATCAAAGATCATATTACCCCAAAAATTTTTAAATATATTTATACATTTTTCCAAAAAAATATAAAAGCAACATTCCTCAAATAACATTTTGAAAATTTGAACATAAGAATTTTATATAACTAAAACATTTATTAAAAGTCAATAAAAAAACTTCCAAAGTACTCCATTAAAATAAAAGAATATAAAAGTTATCAATTACTTTAATCTTATGATCAAAAATAAATTTATCAAAACTTAAATAAAATACCACTATATTATAACTCTTGAAATTATATATATGTACACTTCAATAAATCAAATTAATTCATAATTTGTTAACCATGAATTATCAAATTGTTTTTAACTATTCTATCCTATAATAAAAATTATGAATCAAGTAATAATATTCATCAATATAAATATAATTATGTTTCCTATATTAAACATAGTAAAATATGTTAAATTAACACATACCATTGATATTTTATTTTAGGTTTATTCATCTTTAACATATAACTTTTCTAATCTTTTAAACATTTGATCTTACTTATCTTCTTCCCAAGCATTCCTCATAAAAATTTGATTTTTATAATTCCATTACTCAATACATGTGAATCATATTTTTATTCCTTTTATACATTTACATAGATTATTATTCTCCAATTTTTTAGATTTATGAAGTTATATCTTTTTACCTTTATGATATTTATCACTTGAAATTTTTTGAAACATCAATTTTCTTTTATTTTTTTGTTAGAAAACTCACCTGGTTATAATTTATTAATCATATATCAAGATAAATGAACCAAAATAGTTTTCAATCCCTCTCATATCATGTTTGGTTTATCGTTCATAAAACCACCACATAGTCCTTCACTTCCATTTTAAGCGTAGTTCCTACTAGATACATCAAATTACTAAAACAAAAAAATTATAGTGTGAGTATACCATAATAAATATTCTTTTGAAAAGAAAATACTATGATGTCGTTAACCATGCCATATTATATTTAGTAACCATAATTATCTATAGTATATTAAACATTATGGTTATAAAATAGTTTTAATGTATTCTCAAATAATATTATAACCCCTAAAGTTATTTATACCGTTCCTTTAATGCCAAATGTAATGCCCTGAAGCATAAATATCCCACATTTACATGATTTATTACAATAGTTTTTCTTTAATACACTTTGGTGATCTTTTCAGCTTAGAGTTTTAGAAAATTAGAAAAAACCTTACATATCAATCATTTAAAATAAAAACTAGACACTTCATCTCAATTTTTCTTTTTTACACAAAAAATATAATTCATAAATTTAAACTCATATTTCATTAAAAACACATTCACTTATTTTAATACAAGATTTCATAATGAAAATATCATTCTTTATATAGTTCCTACTCATCCTAAAGACTAATGAAAAACATTTGAAAATGTGAAATGAGTAGAAAAAAACATATTAATGGATATACATATAAATAAAATCTAATATTCCATTGAAAAATATGAAAACCCATGAAAATGTTTAACAATGTAATGTAATATAATTTGAGCACAAAATAAGAAATTACATACACTTGAAGTCACCTATTTTACCATATTATTCCATAAAAATTTCCTAATAAATAATCGAAGAATAATTATAATTGACAAGTATCATTTTAAAAAACATTTAATTGTTTTCTTGAAATCAAACTTTTCACTAGTAGAAGATCATGAATTATCGTTAAAATAATGAGGCCATTTGTTTACCTTTTAAAATAAATATATGTCCATAAAACACATAAATAAAATAAACATAAAATATATAAATGGAAAATTAAAATAATCACATGGATAATAATAAATGATTTTATAATGATGGAATGCATAATATCGAACATCATAATCTTATCACCAAGGCCTCATCTTAAAACATCATAAATAAATGGATAAAGCATTCACAAAATACCCATATTAATTTTTCTCATAAGACCTACCAATGCTCAAGTTTTTATAATAGACCCCAATTATCACTTACTAATCCCAATGAATTAATAAAGTGAAATAAAAAAATATGTAACTAATATAAACATTCGTATTGAAAAAAATCTACACATAATGAAAATAATTTCCCCATTATATAAACTGAAAAAAATCCAAATATATCCAAAGAAATAATGTGGATTATATCTTAATATAATATCACCAATATATCATCGGAATCATTAATGTATTTAAGCATAGATAAAAATACATTTAAAATAACATTTATTCCTTTCTTTGAAATAATGAGAAAAATATCCTTCTCTTTTGATAACATTTTAAATAAAAATGTCTTGAATATTGAGAAAATTAGTTTATTTTAAAATAAAGAGGTAAACATTAAATTTTCAAATAAAATAATAGTCATGATAGTAGCTAAATATTTCCAGGTCCTATACATTAAAAGAGAACAATCTTTTCACTCTTTAGTAAAAAGTCAAAAGTGGGTTGTATATAAAATTTTTAAAATGATTTTTTTAATAAACTATAAAGAAAGAAAACATAGTTTAAATTGACCTTTAAAAATGTTTAAATAATTACTAATAACATTTTTGAAATATTTGATAAACTTTTACATGGAGGGGAAATAATTTCAAAGGAAAACTCTAAAATATGGTTTTAAAGAAAAATCCATTTCCATGAGTACAAAATCATTTTTTATATTCACTAAATATTTTATAATAAAATTATTTTGGTTTTTTGCTTTATGAAGAATGTTTTTTAAATTAATTAAGTTAAAATTAGTCATTTTATATTGTTTATTACCATGATTTATTTAATTACTAAATCAGTTAAGTTTATGTTGGATGTTTTTAGGATGTTCGGTTTATAATCCCAAAAAACATCTATAGGTTGACCCCAGTCATGGGGTTCATGGTTATATCATCTCCAATACATTAGTCATTGAATAATTATTATTTTTATAAATTAAATACAACATTATTACCATCTATTAATGGTGAACATGTGAAACAAATCACATCACTTTGTGGAGGTGGTAATAAACACATACGCATGTATGAAGCTACCATTTTCTAACAAATGGAATATTGAGAATGTAAATTATATATTATAATTATAGAATAATTTTTATTTCATGAATATATTATTAATTAATTTAAAATATCATTATATTCATCATTTTTATTGAGTTATTAAATACAAAAAAAATCACTTCGTTGAGGTGGTAGTCTTGACATGTGCACGAGCGATGATTTCATATCTAATAAGATGTAAAAGGAGATGAAAAATGGTTATTCCATAAAAATTATAAAATTTTATTATATTTAAGATACATATGTTTTGATATCATCCAATTTATTTAATATTTAAAGGATGTGTAAGAAAAAAACTTGAAAACTCTTGCTTAAGATTTAAACATCTTCTCTGGAAAAACTCCTTTGGCTTACACCTTGAGTATTCTAGGACAATATTTTGGTGACCCAGAACCTGTGGTACATGGGGAGGATTTTTTTAAATTATTTCGGTAGATCAAGGTTGAGATAAATGTTTTACTATGTGTGATGAAGATAAAAGAGATGATTTCATTATAAAAGTGATGTGTGTGGAAATCTTGTAAATACAAGATATATAATTTAATAACATGATTATGATACAAATCAAATTGATCCAAAGTTCTATATCTCTGTAAATAATGAGTATTAGGTAGAAATAAATTAAATAAATAAAATTTAGAAAATATTAAGTGTGACCTTGAACCTTATATTTTGGTTTAAACCCCTCATTAACAATTTTAAGCATAACCAGGGTAATAAATATTTCAATATATAAGGGTCATGAATGTAATTTTAAAACTTTTGAGTGGAAAATATATGAACAATTAATGATATCTTCATAGATTTTCCACTAATTTGGGTTATTATTGTATTTATTTGATTCTATAATACTTTGAAAATAATTTATAAACATTCTTTATCATTTAATGTCATTTTCATGGCAATTCTCTAATCTAAACTTTATAGGAAACAAGGTAACCATAGAATGAAAATATAAGCACTTTAAAAATAAATTATATTTTCTAATTATCAACTAAATTCATGGAACACAATTATTCAACAAAAACACGTAACTTTTAATAATTTTAAAACCATTTACCTTGATTTTTCACCTTCTTTCACAAGTTTTACATTAGCGATGCATAAACATTCTTGGTACTCATTAAATTGTCAAAATTTAAAAATAAATTACTATCACATATATAGTTTATTTATCTTTAATTATATTATATATATTAATACATATATTATTTTTATCTTTTTCATTATCAAGACAATATAATGAGCGAGATGGAGTGAGATTTTTTAAAATATATTTTTATTAATAAAAAATAGGAAGTCATTTTCATTGAAAGTGGATCCAAATTTTACCATTAATGATGATAATTTCAACAAATTTTGATAATAACCTAATCTAAAAAAAGAGTATGAATTTTTCTGATATTTTAAGATGTTAACCCTTGATTTAAAACTTTTACCACATTTTAGCCTTTTTGTGACGATACTTTTATATCTTGGTAAATATTCATTATGACCAAAAAAATTACATATTAATAAATCAAAAACAATAATCAGAATATGGAATCCATATTATCATATTATATTTCCAGAAGTAGTAAAAAAATATTTTTAATATAATTTTCTAAAATGAGATGAAGACCGATTTAGAGAAAAGTGTATGTTTTAAGCATAAAAATGATTTCATAAAAAAAATAAGGTATAATTTTTATTCCCACATAATTAATTGTATTATGTTCCAAAAAAATAAAACTTTTTTGAATATAAAATAAGTCAAAAACTGAATGGAACATTGAAATTACTTTTATTAAAAGTAAAAAAATGATCATTTTTATAAAATAATTATTTTCAACTATTCATCCAAAAAATCAACCTTTTTACAAAAATATAAATTAGTTTTCATAATATTATTTTCAAATTATTATTTCAAAAATTATTCCTATTTTACAAAATAAATTTTATAGATTTATAAATAAATAAATTTAATATTCCTACACAAAATATAATAAAAAACATTTTTGAAGAAATTATATTTCTCAAGAAAAAGATGACATTATTCCCATTCCATGAATAATAACTATAATTAAATTAATCCTAATTAAAATTATTATATATATAATCTACTCATTTTATTATAATCATTTAGTAATAGTGAATTATTTAAGATAAAAATACATTGTACAAAGTGAAACTTCTTTATGAAAATTATCTCTTTCACCTTCAAAAGATTTTATCTTCATTTATAACCAATTGATAATCAAGGTATTACAGATTATTAATATATTGAAGGAAAGAATTATATATATATTTCATAATATGGTTACTCATATTTACACTTATCAATCAAATGGATTTTTATAATGGATATTTTTAAATAATTATATTTTAATAGTATATCACTCTTTTTTTAATATTGCTATTTCATGTGCTATATACTATCAAAAACTATATTCATTTAAATTATAATTGTATATTAAAATATATTTCCTTTGAATTATCCCCTTCTAAAAAATGTGACCTCTAAATTTGAATTTGATCAGGATGTTGTAATTAAATTAAATATATATTTTATCAAGAATTTTAATTTCTATATCAAGATCAAGAAACTTATTATCTAATAAAATAATGTTCCTTCATATAAATCATAAATGAATATGAGCCTTCATAAATAATACCTTGATAGTTTAGTTTTATTTTTCACTTAATACTTGATAGGTTTATATTCCACTAGTTTGTGTTGAAAAATTATTTTGAATGAAAATTAATCTTTTATTTCCAAATCACTTTTGAGGAGAAAGTGGGAAACCATAATGAAATCAAAGACATAAAACACAATCGTGCCTCTACAACCAACATCATCAAGACCAAATTAAATTCAATTCAAAAGCAAGGAGAAGCTCCACCCAAGAAAAAAATACGACCAGTGTCCACCTTCCCATCGTTGCTCAGCTATCTGTCTCGTGGAAGGATGCACGGGCCTGATACCAATGGAAAGTGTCATACCCTCTCAAAACTTCCAATTCTGAATACCGATGATATGGAGAATTCTCCATGCTCTAAAAAACATCTGGAAAAATCCCTTGAAAATAAATTGGATGCACTGTCTCATGAACCAAGACCATAGTGCCACAAGCGAACACACATCATCAATTCACAAAATCAGAACAAATAAACCTTCACAAAATCAGAACAAATCAAAACATGTGTCCTCCTCCAAAAACTTGATTGCAGAATCCCTTAGAGACGTGGCCCACCCAGAATAAAATCAATATCGCTTCTAGAAAACCTCCATAGTTCTCCTTCCATCTATAGACTGATAAAAACAACAATTCATAATCAACCAAAAACCAAACAATACACAAGCGGCCAACACAAGCAAATTTCAAAAAACATTCTATCAGAAACACCAAGCCTCGAAGGATTCTGAAGAACCAGAAATTCATAGACCCCGGAATCAGCAACTAAAAAACCAAAATCAATGCAAGGACTCAGAAAATGAGCCAGTATATCCCAAAATAGATGACTACAAAGAAAAACTGATGCATAAGAATATCACCAGACTGCCAGATGGAATTCTGGCCTCCCATATACCATCGCCGCCACCCAGAATGAACTTGTAGACCACGGAGAATCACCCACCTCACACCCCGAAGAGAAGATAGAGACCGACGACTGCTAGATCTAGAAACTCAGATGTGGACCCAAACTGCACTGCCTTAGGAGACCCTATCCAGCAAAGGGGAATCTGGAAAGGAGAGTCCAGCAATGGTGCAAACGTTGACCAAGACCACGAAGCGCCACCACAAGAAGAATCACTCCTATATCTCACCGAGTATAGTAGAACATCCGCATAAACCCGAGTAGTTTTACACCTCTTATTTATTATATATGATAAATAACAATGACGAATTTTTCATTCCTAAAGCACTAAAATCAACTTCGAGTAGAAGAAATGATCCATAAAAATAGAAAAATATATTCTTCCTATTTCTAACAATTAATCGAAACCCAACAAAATAGCATAAGCTGTGATAATATCTATTATGAATAAATAAAATATTATAATCCAAATACTCTATAAATAAAAAACAAATATCAACTTAAATGCTTCCAAAATTAACTAAACATAACACTCCTTAAAATATTTCAGATGAAAATTAAAACCCAAAGAGTAGGATGGATTGATCACTTATTCATCCAAAATCAACATAACATTTATATCTAAATAACACCAAACTCTAAAAAAAATTCATACTAAAAATTTATATTATCTAATCATATAACCTCAATAATACAATATTTTTTACATATTAAACCTAAACCACCATAAAGACCCAATAAAATTGTATATTATTCTAAATTATAACTCAATATTTATTCCTAAAATATACTCTCATCACAGAAAAAGATTTTTCCATTTACATTAACCATAAAAATTTTCAAATATATTTAACTTATTCAAAAATAAAATTAATTACTTATTCACCAAATCAATTTTTAATCCCATGATTACCTATATAGTAGAACAAGTGTTCCCAAAATGTATCGACCCATTTATCCTAATTATCAAAAATTACATAAAAATTAAAGAAAATATTAACCCATAAGGTTATAAATACATATAAAATTTAGTCTAAAAAGTATAAAAGAATTCTTACTCATATAATCTATTGAAAAGTTAAACTAAAGGATTTCATAAACCACAAAAATTTATTATAACTCAATACTTTTTTCTAAAGTACTTACATTTAACAAAACATAAAAATGGGGTGAATTACTCCAAAATTATTATCGTCCATAAATTTATCAACCCTTAAATAAATCCCCACTATATCATAACTCTTGAAATTATATTGTTATAGAATTAAATAAATAAACATTATTTATTATTATTTAACCTAGAATTATAATCTTATTCCATAACACTTCCTAAAATAAAAAATATATACTATGTCCTAAGATTCAACAATCTCAATATAATCATATTTCCTTCTTAAAAAATAAGAAAAAAATGATAAAATAACACACAAAAAGTATATGTTATTCAACTTTTCTTTATTATCATTATATAACACTACTAATCTTTTATTCATATGATCTTACTATTTTTCATCACAAGATTTCTTCCTAGGAATTTTATTCATAAAATATATACTCTTCATATGTGAAACATCTTAATATTCCTCTGATACATCTTCCCAAATACTTATTCCCACATTAATTATATATATTAAGTTTTATATTTTTAACATTATGTTCTTTATCACTTCATCATCTACGAAACTTCAATTTTATATTTTTTTGTGCGTTAAAAAAATCACCAAGGTGTGGGATGTTAATAATATATCAAGATATATGGTTTGGCATAAACATAATATTTTTCACTTCATCTCCCATCATATTTGGTTTTTCAGTCAAACAACCACTAAATGATGATTTATAACCACTATGAACTTGGTTACTGTTGGATCTAATCATCCAGTAAAACAAAAAAAATTATTGTTAGTATACAATAATAAATTGTCTTATAAAAAGGATAAATACTAAGATATTCTAAACCATGTCATCTTGTAATAAATAACAATAATTATCTATTGAATATTAACCTTTAAGGTTATATAATCGTTCTAAATTATGTTAAAATAACATACTAAACACTAAAGTTATTTAAACTATTCTATTGATACCAACTATAATGCCTCAGAGCATAAAAACCCTATTATTACAGGATTTATAACAATAGTTTAAATTTATTAAATTTTGATGATCTTTTTAGTTTATAGTTTTTTATAATTATGGAAAAATGTTTCATTTAAAACATTTACAACACAAAATGGACACTTCCACTCAAATTCCATTTTCCATCAAAATTGGATTCATAAATTTAAACTCTTATTTCATTCAAAATACATTCTTTTATTTTAAGAAGAACCCCCATAGTGAATAATATTGTTATTTATAGTTATTTTTCATCCTTTATCCACGTAAAAAAATTAAAATGTGGGATGAGAAAAAAATAAGGTCGATAATAGATATAAAAATAAATGAAATCTGATAGTCTAGTAAAAAACATTAAAATGTTTACATTTTTCACATAATAGATATTGATCTCAAAATAAAAACATACTTAGTATTAAAATAAATTATTTTACCAGTGTGTTTAATAAAATATTTCATAAGTATTCATTGAAGAAAAATAATAATTCATGAGGTAATCTTCGAGAAACATGAACATATTTCCTTGAAATCTAAATTCTCTCTAATGAAATATCATGAACATTTCTTTAAATCATAAGACCTATTTATTACCTTATGAAATAAAATTATTTCCATAAAAACCCTTCAATAACCTAAACATTAAATATATAAATATAAAATGTAAATAAATACATGTAAAACAATAACTAATTTCATAATAAAGTAATTCATAATGTCAGAAATCTTAATCTTACCGCCAAGGCCTCATGCCAAGACATCATACATAAATGGCTAAGGCATACACTAAATACCCAAACTAGTTTGTCTCATGATACCAAAATATGCATGTAGAGTATATAACTATCCCTTCCCATCACTTAATAAGTATAATTAATTCATCATATGGAATAAAATAATACATAATCATTATAAACATTCATATTGAAAAACTAGCATATGAGATGACAATATTTTCCGAAGTAAATAAATAGAATAGTATAATGATAATATATCTATAGAAATAATGTAGATATTTTCTTTAGAGTATATACATAGTAAATAATGATTATTATAAAATTATTTCAACAAATATAAAAATAAATTCATAAGAACATTTTATCATTTCTTTGAAAACATGAGAAAATATCCTTCTCCTTTGATAAAATTTAAGATATAAAATATCCATAATATTGAGATAAATCATTTAATTGAAAATAAACATATAATATTTTAATGTATGATTCAATTAAATGAATGATAATGATGGTGTAAATGGCCATTCAATCCATATACATTTAATAAAAACATTTTTTCACACATTTGTGAAAAGCCAAAATTTGGTTTTATTTAAAACATTTAAAAATATTATTTTTAAACATTTATAAAGAAATAAAAAGGAAGTTAAAAATAATATTCAAAAATATTTAAATAATAAATAGGAATATTTTTAAAAAAATTTAGGAACTTGTACATAAATTAGAATTATTTTTAATAAAAACATAAAAAATATTTAAGTCAGATGTTTTGAGGATGTTCATTTTATAATCCAAAAAACAAATTTGGTAGGTTCACCATGGACAAATGCGATATGTTTCTTATCATATATAAAATATTAATCAGAAAATAGTTACAATTTTATTAAATTAAATTCAAATTTACAACCATCCATGAATGATGGTCATGAAAGACGAATCACATTGTTCTGTGGAGGTGGTAGTTTACACCTACACACGAACGACGTCATCATTTTCTGAAGGGTGTAAGGGTAAAAATTTATGTAATATAATATAATTATACAATTATTATTATCTTATTAATATCAAATATATTTATTTAGCCCATCAGAATAAGAATCATTTTGAGACGATGATGAAAAATGAAACGCATCACTTTGTGGAGGGGGTAATACACACATACGCAATAGGGATGTTTTCATTTCACATAGGATGAAAAAGGGATTTTGAAAGTTTTTTAAATCAAAATAATAAACTTTTATTATATTTATTATGATTATGTTTTCATATCATCGTATTTAAAGATGATTTTAAGGTATTGGATGAATAAATTAACCTGAAAACACTCAGTTGAGAGTTATAGATCATTTTTTAAACAACCATTCTCATACATCGTAAGACTTCTAGGATGGTATTTTAGTGATACCAAAAACTATAGGACATGGGAAGAAATTTTATGAAGGTATTTTGGAAGATACTGGTCTATATAAATGGATCAATAGGTGTGAGGAATAGAGAAGAGAAGATTCCCTTTTATAAGTGATATGTGTGGAAATATTTTAAATTATTGAAATATTTATATATAAAATTTGTATAACATGTATTAAATTAATCTAAAGTTCCACATACTAAAATATAAGGATAATATTGTATAAATAAATTAAACAAATAAAACTTATAAAATTTATGTGTAATTTTGATTATTATCTTGTGTTTTAACCCCCTCATCATCCCTTTTAACCTTCACTATGGTAACCAATTTTTCAATATATAATGGTCATGGAAGTAATTTCAAAAATTAAGATTTGAACATACATGTAAAATTAATCATTTGATTAATTTATGGTAGAATTTTTATGATTCCATAATGATTTAAAAACAATTTTTAAAAATTAAATATCATTTAATGTCATATTCTTACCTATTCACATATCTTGACATTAAAGGCATTAATATAACAATGGAATTTAAATATAAATACTTTAACACGCATATATACTTCAAAATTATCCATAAAATTCATGTAATATAATATTTCATCCAAAAAACAATACATTTAATATTTTAAAAACTCATTAATTTGATTTGTCACCCACTTTCACAAACGCTCCATTCATATTACATAGGCGTTCATGATAATTAGTATGTTACTAAAAATTAAAAATAAATTACTATAATAAATATCGTATATAAATTTTTAATTTTATTATCTTGATTCTTTCATATAAAATTTATATCTATATCATTAGCATGATGATATAATAAGAAAGAGAGAGTGACATTTTTTGTAAATATAATTTATTTAATATAAAAATGGATTTCGTATTAATGGAAATTGGATCTAAATTTTACCATTAATGATAATAATTTCAATTAAGATCAATAATAACCACATACACCAATTGGAAGATGAGGTTTTTTGACATTTTAATACTTTAACTATTTATTTAACACTTTTACCCTATTTTATCTTTTACACACACATGAACTATATATTTTTTTAAAATAGAGAAAAAACAGGACCAGAGTTGTGTGGGATGTGCCAACCAGATTGAGGCCATAACAAGGATAAGGGGGTCTAAAAAATGGAGGCTAATAGAGTCACCTCTAACAATGTTCACACACTTAGGGGAGGAAGTCTATATAGTAAAATGGAACAAATACATCATTATGAATGTACTTTGACATGAGAAAATACACCACATTGTTTCCTTATATCCAAGTATAGAGTAATATTTTCCTTCTATCAATAAGATATCTACATCATCAGATATGATAGTAAATGGGCCAGGGAGTTTTCGTGAGGTTTTTAATAGAACTGTAAATAATTTTGGATTCCATATCAATTTTTGTGAAGAAAATATTCCTGGTTATCCATACCTAAATTCCTTAAAGGAGAGACAAAGAATCCTCTTGAAGTGAATCCCCCCCTCTGAAAATTAGCACTAAAAATTGTAATGAAAAATCCATTTGGGTTCCATAAAACTCCTCCCCCTCATAACTCCCATTATGCATGAACTATTCGTATTGATCTTTATCCTAACTCCTTGTTGGTTCCAATATACCCAACACCCATCTGGGTTGATTCTATGTCTATATGGATGGTGGTTATTATAATTCCATAAGAACCTCATTGAAATAAATGTTTCCTATATTTTAACAATTGTTCTGATTTAATATATTAACCACCTTGTTCTTGCAAAAAAAATATCTTATATCAAGAGACACCCTCATTTCACGCCCTATTCCTAGCCTCCAAAATGAACCAATACCCAGAATAAAATATTACTCCTCTTGACTTCAGCTCAATACTACTTTTTTCCACCCCTTGGAACAGAATTTGGAAAAATACATCTACATATATACTCTTGGGGAGACACCCAAAAAATATCCCACTTCTTTTAACACCACGCATGCCAACTCACTCTGGAATAATAAGTGTGTTGTCATATCAATGTATTAGAAATGGAAATAGAGACATTTTCACACAAGATTGATACCTTTCTTTATTACCTCTAAGACAGTTGGTATGGTATGATTCGATAAACACCATAGGAGAGAGTTGTATTTTATAGATAACTCATTACACCAAAGGAATTCACCCCATGTTTCCATATCCTTAGTATCTGAGAGATTCAATTTGTAAGCCTTCAAAGAGAAGGAACCTATATAATAGGCTTTGAAAGTCCACTTTTCATGTTCATCCATGAGAGTAATCAGCTAGAAAAGAAAAATCTGGTCTTTATAGAGCATAGTCTAGATAAAAGCAGGATAATCACTAGCTTAATAGAATGAGATATGTAGAGATGGAAAACCTTTAAAACCAAATGTATGAACCACCCAATTATCATTCTAGAAGCTTATGTCACCCTACCCTATGATCCAACAGGTATAATGATTGATACTAAAAATATGTGTTAGTATTGTTTTCTATACTATTGAGATTTTCCTCATCGTTGTCTCCAGTACATCCCTATATCTCTTGGTAATAATCCTTTACCACAGCTTGCACCTTCCTACCACCTCCCATTCTGGCCTATCATGTATGAAATTCATAATATGAGAGACGTTGTGTAGTCCAATAACTCCCTCCTCTATAAGTAGGGCCAATCTAGACAAATAAATCTAATGACATCTTCCTTCCGATAGATAATCCCAGATGAAGGAATTTAACAAGTACACAAAATTTGTAATCAATGATATTTGAAAATTTTGGACCCAAAAAACGTGCATGGGGATTGAAGATAGTACACTGTTCATAATATTGATCCTTCCAATGAATGAGAGGAAGTGATTCTTCTAGTTTTTGAGCCAAGAAGTAATTTTTTCCACCATCTAATCTAGGTTCCTGATCCATAGCCTCCCAACCATGATTGGAGTTCCTAATTCTTCTATTAGGATACATTATTTCAATGTAACTCTAATATACTCAATTCTATTCACACGACTCTCTAAAAAGTGCTGCAAAATAAAAAAACTATTTTTTCCCTTATTAACTAGCTTTCTGTTGCATTTACGGTATTCTTTAAGAATTTTATTGATACCCTAGATGGATTTGGAACTACAATTGAGAAAAATAACCATGTCATTAGTAAACATCAAATTAGACACACCATAAAAGTCTTCCCTACACATGAAGAGCTCGATCAACCCCTCTTTCATCTTGGAATTAATAAATCTTATTAGAGTATCTTGAGTTAAGATAAAAAACTTGGGGATAGGGGATAACCTTTTCCCATCCCTTGAAAAGACTTTAGAAATCCTTTATTTCTTCCCAATAAACATATTTAAAACCAATTTGAGAAAAAATAACAAAAAAGATGATATGTAGCCAAGGAGAAAACGCCCAAGAAGATAAAAACCTTTAAGATAAAACCCCAATTGATCTTGATATATTCTTTATCCATGTCTATATTGAAAAGGATATTTGATCCTTGAGATTTATTATCTATTTCCTCAATAATCTCTTGTGATATCCCTATTTCACCTTGAATGGACCTACCCCTTACAAATACATGTTTTCCTCTAATACCCATACAGGGTGGTGATTAGATAATCTGTTATTGAGAACACTATCTCCAAATTTATAAGAGATGTTTCACATCCTTATAAGATAGAATTAACTTAATGAGAAAATGTCTTTGACCATGGGTATCATCATAAGGGTGGCTTAACTAGTCACTTGGGGAAGGATTCCCTATATAAAGAATCCTTCCATAGTCTCAATCTGATATTTCCTTAAAATTATCCATCATGCCACATAAAATGAACTGGGAAAACCATCTGGACCTGGGTAACTCCCCAATTTGAATCCTAAATATTCTTCCAAAATTTATTTTTCCACAGGAATGGAATTGAGATGTTTTTTTTTCTTCTTTAAAAACACTCCTGCAATAAAATCAAAAATGGAAACTTGACCTCCAAGATTTACATACTAAATGGAAGGATTATATCCTATAAGTAGATAATGAAAAATTGCTTCATCTATACCTATAACCTCCTCTATGTCATTAAAATATGACTCATCTTCAAAGAGTAAGTTTGTATTAATGATATATTTCCTTTCTTTGATGCATGTATGGAAATATCCAATGTTCCTATCTCCTAATTTTATCTATATTGATTAGAATTATCATAAGATATCCTTTATTGATCAAGAAACAAACCTTCTAGAGTACTTTTATTATGAATAAGGATATTGGAAAAATCTTCATCCCATCCTTCCTCCGTTCTATATTCACACTGTTCAATATCATTTTTCAAGCATTCTATCCCTTTCAATGATGTGTTGATCCCTTTTCTGCAAGAATGTAGATCATTTTTTAGAAATTTAATTTATTAAGAAGACCAATATGAAAAACACCCTAAATTGGTTTATTCCAAGAAGAAAGAACCTCCTTATGGAACCTGGGGTAGGAATCTCTGATGATGGAGTATAAAAACCGCTCAGCCTCAACATTCGTAGTTTCTAGGTTACAATAATTGGGGAGTGATCTGAAAACACACAAAATATATGATTGAGAGATTCTCTCTGGTAGAATGAAATGGATTGTAAGTTATCAAATTATTTATCCAAAAGGAACTGATTATTCTTAGAACATTTTTGATTGTTTCACTAATTGTATTTATCAACATAGTACCCCATATATTTTAAACTATTATTATATGAAAAATAGGATATGTCCTAACTTGAATTCCATAAAAAAAATAATCACCTTTTTAATCTATGAGGGTTAATGAATGGAATTGAAATCATATCCTGTGAACCATAGGGAAGAAACTGGTCAAACCTGCTAAATCTTTTCCAAATAAACTCTCTTTAAATAGAAAAAAAATAGCATAAATAAAGTAGACATAACAATGACGCATACCTACTGAGAGTTTGGTTATTATAAACATATCAAAGACCTGAAAAATTCCACTGAAATGTTATCATTCCAAAAAATATATATGTGTTCATTGTCCAGTTGATCATGCATAAAGTTGTGGACCCTTATTCTGTTGGAAAAAACATAAATCTATGACTCTTTCTATTTTGGATCTAATATGGACTCAAGAAAGATATGTTATTTTTGGATCTCATTAGATATCTAATCTATCTTCACCTATAAACCCAATCCATGGGAGTTCTATTTTATAAATTTTAACATTGAGATTGGTGGTGTATTGGGTTAGAGCCTGGCTTCATAGGCTTCAAAAATTTCTTTAATTGAAGAGATATTGGTGATTGTTCATGATTTGATTTTGAGTGAGTAAAGATTCCAAAAATCGGAGTTGACCGTGAATGTGAAGAGAAAACTATTGATACCTAATTTAGATAAAACACTAGACCAGCCTCACATACATATGAGAAACCCATCACTTTATGCTTCTCCCCCTAGAAGCATTAGAATTTGAGAAATTTATAACTCGTAGAGAGACTGCGGTAGTCTTATCATTTGGAGAGACCACATGATTCCCACTATAAGAGAACCAATATGAAGCCACTGAGTCCTTGGAAACCTCAGAAAGAGATATGGTGAATGGTGGGAGAATAGACATCATCTTATTTAAGGGGTAGGATTTCATGGGATAAAATCTAAAATTGGAGACAAGCTACAAGCACCACTTTCGCCATGAAACAGGACCCTAGTAGAAACTAACCAATCCTAAATAAATCCCTCAATGCAAGGAGGAGGGTCAATTTCATTATAAGGTACAAGGGCTAGATATTAATTAGGAACATAGGTTGAGGGATGAGAATCTTGAACCTCTGACTTGATAAAATGCACACTAGCCCTGGGAGAGGTGAGAGAATCCAACATAGTAACAGGGGTTGAAACCTCCCACATCTAAGCATACCTAGACTTGAGGGAGCCTCCATCACTTGGAGATAATGGGTCACTTATCTAACCAAGGGTGATAACTGAAAATCATAATTATTTTCTCACCTTCAGTTCCTAAAAACTTGAAGATCAAGCTCAAAGAGACGGAAAAATGAGCAATATCTGGGCGGATAGGTATACACAATCTCATGAGACTAATCGATCACTCATTGCACCCAAAGGTAGATCTAATATAGAAGAGTTTGGTAAAGATCTATTTGAACACATAGATAAGTAATAGAAAATTCCTTAATACTAAGTGTGAGGTCAGACAAGCATAGAAAACAACCTAATGAGTCATTGATGGCGTGTAAGAGGGAGATTTTTTTAATAGAGAGTCAAAGACAAGAGAAGTTTGATCCCCACTGATACTAAAGGAAATTATCAACAATTTTGAATATTCATATCCCAATAATAAATATAAAGTCGCATTCAAATAAAAGATTTGGGCATCGAACTACAAGCCTAAGAAAAATCTTCCAACAAAGCCAATATAATATAGAAAGATTTCTTGTTCAAAATTGAGATTCTAGCTACGGAACTCAAACAAATGGATGATACAATATTCCATAAGAGTAGGATAGGGAGAGTCTCTATGCCTAACTTAGCAACCACCATCCATTTTATGAGATGGGAAGATTCTTCGAATGTCGATGTTGGGACGATCAACTCTAGACTAGAACCTCCCAGTGCTTTAACTAGAAATATCGGATAAATTTGTGGGAAGAAAGTATATGGGAATGAGGGGGAGTGGTATAGAGTATCTCTGAAGGAACCACCAAGGAATTTTCCCCCCATGATAGCCTAAAAACCACTGATCAAGGGGTAATATGGATCTACTTCTAACATTTACTTTGTAGGGTGAGGAAGAAGCCCCAGATGCATTGGAACAATGAGCACCACCTCAAAAAAATGAACAATAATGAAGAAACAATCAAAAAAATGAAAATGTGGTTGTGTCTGGGGTTCATTCCCTTGAGTAAGAGACATTTAAAAAAATTTAACCATTTTGTCACAAACTATTTTATCTTTTACCATGGTGATTACTTTATACCATTTTCACTATTCATTATGGACAATAATAAAATTTACATCATTATGATTAATATCCAAATATTTAAATAGAACATAATGTTTGATAGCATATACAATACATAACACTAAACTTAAATGAACCATGAAATATAAATATTTAATTGTTATATTTATAAACTTTCCATTAAATTGGTGGGTATGAATAGGATTAACCACATTATGAAATATATATGTGTATGTGTGTGTGTTCTAGTCAATAAAAATTTATTGATTAGTTGTTATAAAATTAGAACAAAATTATTCATTAAATTTATTTTTATACATTAAAGATATGATTTTTTCCAAAATAGTTTTTATTGATTTTTGTAAAAGAATATTATAATTAATTTATAAAAATTTTAAAATTTTATTTTATAAAAATGTTATCATTTTTTACTTAAAATTTTAAAAATTATCCTAGTGTGAAGTCTTGATACTTATCTGAAAAGTTTTATTTTTTATTTAATAATAAAAATACCAATTTTTATTGAAAACTATATTTTCTTTTAAAGTACTTAAAAAGACATGTTATATTTTGGATTATTTTTAAAATTTAATTATTTCTTTTAAATATAATATAATAAAATTAATTTTACTATAATAAACAATATACTTGAATTTGGTATAATAACCCTTTTATACTTAAGAAACATTATTATCAAAAATCAATTTTCATTGCATTTTGTGGGTTTAATTTTAAATTAAATTATTCCTATCATTTGAATTTAATTTGATAAAATAAATTATATATTTGTAATTATCATAATTAATATCATGTAATAAGTCCGGTTTAGTTTTTTTCAAAATGAATAGTAATCATAGTAAAACTAATTACTGCCATAATGGTTAAAGGGGTTAATATCTATTAAAACTAATGTGAGAATGCTTCGGATTCATTCAAAAATTAGTTTCTATTTAATTGGATAAGTCTATTTTACCATAAAAATAAAAAATTATAAAATATGAAATTGTCTATTTATATTTGATTTCTAACTTTAAAATATTTTTTATAAAGGATAATGTCATAAATATCACTCCTTTATTTTTTTTTAATATTTTGTGAAATGGATAAAAACAAAGTATGTTTGGTTATAAATTTTTATTTTCATGATAAAATATTTTTTATCATATTAATTTATTTTTAAATTTTTAGTAATGAAATAAATACCTTAAATTATAACACAAGGATAACATAGTGTTTGAGAAATCAGTATAAAATATTGTAAATGATATTAAAAACTCTAAAATTAGTATTGTTTGGGTGATATTTAGTGTCCCAAAAATTTTACAGATAAATATAAAATATTAGTGTATGTTTAAAAGTTTTATATTTTAAATTCATTTTTATATTTTGGGCTTTAATTTCATACTTAACGAACAATGTTAAAAATGAAATTAATGAAATTTTAAGTTAGATAACAATTTATAAAATTATTTATAAATATTAAAATTATTTAAATAGGAAAATTATAATTAGAAATTGTAAAACAAATCACCACAAGAGATTAAACCAAAATATAAGTTTTAAAATGATTTATAAACCAATATAATATTTATTTTATTATTAAATTAAGACCATATCCTTCATATATTTTAATCCATGTAATTTTGAAACCATTTTACATGAATTCAACCCAAATTATATTATAATATTTCAGAAATTTCTAAAAATTCCCTTTCCCTTTCTAATAAAAGGACACACCTTATCTCTTTTTTGTTTCTCCATGTTAATCCATCCATATTGACTAAAACCTACACAATACTATAATAAAATTCCATATCCATTAATTATAGGCATTTTTATTATTAAAATAACATTACAAGGGTCCTTAATAAGGGGTCTGATAGAGCTCTACCAAAGAAGTGGTAATCATCAAACACATCACATATATGTTCGGGGTTTTGATACATAGTCCACAGTCTATCAAATTGACAGCTCATATTTCATACTCAACATATGAGAGGAAAAATATCATCTTGTTTGAGGTCCAACTGATGGCATGACTAGTAACATATTGAACTTCCCCTATATTATCTAAGTCATCAAGTAGATTTTCCTATGTATGGTTTCAAATTAGCATGGTTTTCATAATAAGTATCTTTCCAAACTCAGGTAGTGGGGACTAAAATATCATCTATTCACCCCTAGTATACAAAATACATTTTTATTAACCTTAATGTTGTATACGTAGTGTCATGACCACCACCCCCCACCCCCACCAAAGATGTCGCAATGAATGGAGGGAGATAATGACCCCCAAGTCCCGCCTCTAGTAGGCCTCTGGTTTGTGACTAGCATCGAGGGTATAAAAATATCATAGTATGGGAAGAATTACCTTGTATAAATAAAACATGATTAGGAGATGGGATAAAAAATCACCAAACAACTCTAGCAGATAATATTAATGTAAATCCAAAAAACAATCCCAAAATACATGAATAAATAAAATAGATATATATAAAATTATCAAAAGTAAATTCCAAAAATAAAATTCTATGAAAGAAACTCAACAAAAACTCCAACCCAGCTAGTAATGTTCAACTCAGTCCCCAAAGCCCTCATAGAAACATGAAAATAGTTTATATGTGTAGGGTGAGAATAACAAGTATACTTAGTAGGGACATAAACAAGGCCTCAAGTGAACATGTGAAAATATCATGCTAATGTTCTAGTAGAAAAAAACATAATTAAAACAACCTACACAATTCATCTGACAAAACCCAGCCTCACAATGGCTTCCTCACCAAATCATTCATCAAATATAATAATATAGCATCAAGATCATAAAAATAAAGGTACCCCACTACCTATTACCCACTAATTTTTTCCTCTCATGATCCAAAATAAAATATCATATTCTCCTATGACTTCCACACATATCACATCATATCATATCCCACCCGCAAACACCCAGGCATGACACTATATCGAATTACATCAGAACTAGAATCATAGTGGTAGGGTATCATGATTGTGAATGACATAAACCTTATTCCCTCCACTTACCATAAATGACCCCCACCATATATCACATCATGTCATGTCATTTCTCTCCCATAGACACATGGTCCAACACATCAAATCTCAACAGAAAACATTTGGGCCAACACATCACATATCATCTAAATACACCTGGTCCAACACATCACATCTCAACCGAACACACCTAGGCCAACACATCAGATCTCACCTGAAGATAACTAGGGAATCACATCACGACTGAAGGAAGATGTGGGGAGAGGGTATAACCAACCATCAATACCACTTCTATCCTAGATTTTGGGGAAAACACTTAGAACATATGACCTATGAGCATTGGTAAGGTTATACAGCTCGGGTGGGGTGCGTAAAACATAACATAGGCATAAATTATATATATAGAGAACATAATACCCAATCTATGGGTTTACATAAAAATCTAGTTCACACTATATCACCACCACATACAACACATCATTCATCTTAGCCATTCCAACGACTATATAAAACACACAACACAGTCCATTCAACATTTTCCACTTTCAGAATACAAGTTTCACAAAAATTATTCATTAATTCTTTTACCATAGATATAAATTTCCATCCCATTACATTCAATTACGAACACATTAATTTATTCATCTCATTAAGGATCATAATTTATTCCACTACTACCCTGGAAACTAACACAACCACACCACACAACCAACCTAAAACACAAAAATGGTCACAACACCGTAAATCCTCCATCTTTGTCACATAACATCATCCAAGCCATATCACAATAAAAAAACCACACATCTCATCCATTTCACAACTAAAACTACCACATACAACAAACACTGCACCACAACCACTGTGCCACAACCACTGTGCCACAACTACTGTTTCACAACCACTGTGCCACAACCACTCTACCACAACCATTGTTCCACAACCACTACGCCATAACCACTTTACCAAAAAATCTTCTCCATAAGCTCTATGACATAACCTCTACTCCATAACCAATTTTACACTTCCCACATGGAATTCTTTCTAACCAACCATCACATCACTACCTCATACACTACACAGCCCATCGGGTCGCATATATCATCGCATAATATCCCAAACCATATAGGGAAACACAAAAAGAATAATAACACATCATAATAAAAAATTATATTCCATTTATTTATAGGATTTATCACATTTCTTATTTATATTAACATGGGTATTAACAAACAACCATAATGTCCATGGGAAACCAATTATTAGCTGAATATATGTTCTTTAATCCATTATTTAAGGGAGATCACTAACAATACATCAAGGATCATCACAGCATAATAACTATAGTGAAAACAAGGATCCCAATAGATTTCATTTTCAAAGTTGTAAATAGGAATACATAATAACATGAGAAACAATTATTAAAGTAGAAATCATGTGATAACTCCCTATACCCATAAACTTTATGCACACTAAAAATTATATTATTATGTTGTCCCTTAATATTCACTCAAAGGTAATAAAAAGCATACATATATAGAAAATAGCATGTAAAAGGGTGATAATGATGACCCCCTGCCCTGAAGAATCATTCTTATCCCACTGTGCACCGCAAGGTGAAGAATAAATGCCTAGAAACCACCTCTACACAAGAAAAATGTGAATCAACTAAAACCATCACAAAGGGTTGCGAAAGAAAAACCCATTCAAACCCAAAACCAATGTTGTACCACTGTATTGGATCCATGGGAGAATATAAAGAGAAAACGAAAAAGAAAAGGGGAATAACTCACCACAGATTGCCAACAGGAATCCACTGGAACTAATAGATCAAAGATGTAATGCCAAGGATTTATATTAGATTAAGAAATCCCAAAATTCCTAAAGAGAGGGCCACTGGATTACCTGGAAAGGATATAAGTCTAGGGTTTGAAGAAAAATTGGAGGCACTCCAACCATTATAATCGCATTGCACATGTGTTTTACATGATGTGTAATCCCCTTTCACATCATTGAATTTCAGAATTTTAAGTTCCACCAAAAAACCCATCGCCTCAAA
Organism: Viscum album; assembly: GCA_963277665.1. NCBI lineage: Eukaryota > Viridiplantae > Streptophyta > Magnoliopsida > Santalales > Viscaceae > Viscum > Viscum album. Next base: position 1,025,329,095 of record OY728137.1, read on the forward strand.
ATATTAATCACCTAAATTATTACATGTCATGAATAGGCCATGTAGAATTTAAAAAACCCACTTTCTTTTCATGTAAACTTTACACAGTGTTTATTTCCTCAACTTCTAGCTTTTAGAAACCAAACTCTTCCATGCCCTCTCTATGCCTCCTCCAACCACCTCCAACACCAAAAACCAGAAATGTAATGTACTAGGAGGTCATGGACCATTACATTAGACACCTCTAAAAATTTTCTCACCCTTGAGAATCTAAAAACAATCCAAGAAGAAAATGGGTCTAAACAACTACCCTTCGAGATACCTCTCAAGGATATTATTACTCCTCTCCATTACAACTAACCAAAAACACCAACCAAAATAGCCACAAAACATCTCTCACATCCACATCACTACAAAACCACATAGCCACAACCATCTCAAGCTCCAAACATCCAAAACTAACAACTACTACAACCAATGAACCATACTACCTAGAACACACAAATCAGGGAAGTCTATCTTCTATGTCAAGATAGTATTTTCTATGGGTGGCACTAACTCACCAGCATGGGTTTTATCTCACTGTAGTTAATTCATATCGATTATAAATTAGGACCTCCCCTTCTTATATGTTATAACTTTATCATGTATAGAACATCAATGGAAATAACACATCTTATGACATAGAAATATCCCAACATCACATCAAGCAATAAAAAACCATGAAAATATCAAAAAATATAAGGGTAATAGGTACGAATCAATGTCTATCTCTCCCATGTACTCTCCTCAAAGAAATCATGCCTCTATAACATGCGAACCAAGAGAATGTTTCTCCCATGCAGCACCTTCTCATGATTTTCCTTGATATATACTAGAATCTCTATGAATATCTATTCATTCTTGATATCCAAATCACCCAAGTAAATAATATTGGATTCATCGTAAAGATATCGGCAAATCTGGGACACGTAGAAGACATCATGGATACTCTCCGACCATGGTGGCGATTCCAATAAATATGCCACCTCACCAATATGCCCCAACACCTCAAATGGCCCAAAACAATGGATGAAAACTTACTCCCCCAGCCAAACCTTTACTACCACGTGAAGTGGAGACTCTCAACAACACATGGTCTAAAACCTCAAAATCCAAGGGCCTCTACCTATGATTAGCATAGGCTTTATAACTATCTTGCACCACCCTCATCCTCTCATGAACTAACATAATCTTCTTATTCTTCTTTTTCACCTCATCAAAACCAAAAACTATAAACTCTCAAACATTCGTCCAACATATCTAAGACGCTTCCCTTATACTTACCCAAACACTTCCACAAAAAAGGAACGAAAATCATTCTTCCATGCCTCATCTTACTCTATCATCTCAAACCTTTGGCGATCAACTAGATCATCCTACTAAACCATAATCTTCTTAGAAACTCATGGATGATGAACAAGTGTAATTCCTAAATATAATAAAAATAACCTAAGTATGGTAGTACTAAATTTATTCAATGTTTATTTAATTTATTCCTTTTATTTTCACAAAACACCCAATTTAAATGTTCACATAAGTCATCATGATGCATGTACCTCTCATTGGTTTCTACACTGCAAAAAGTTCCACCTCACTTAGTCATTCAATAAGCTTAGAGTCTGTGCACTAGATCATTGGGTGACCTAAAATCAAATTTCCTAGCTTGTATCCCTAGCTTATGTTATGCACCAAGGTCAACTGGCACTGCTTCTATACCAACCCGTGTAATACCCACTATTCCTAACTCGAAGCTTTATCATATCTCTTGACCATCACCTATTATACCACTCTGTCATGACCTACTCCCAACATGGATTTTGTAATGAAGGGAGAGATATAATGAACCATGAGTCCCTCCTTTGGTAGGCCTCAGGTTGGTGAGTAGAACCAAGGTTATAAAAAATTTTCAATATGAGAGGAATTACCCTCTATAAATGAAACTGGATTAGAAGATATAATAAAAAATACCCAAAACACCAGTAGAAAATATAAATGTAAATGAAAAACCAACCCATAATACATGAAAAAAAACTGATATGCATAAAAAGTCTCTAAAGTAATAATCAGAAATTCAAGTCTATGGAAGTAACTCAAAAATGACTCCAACCCAGCTAGTAATTTTCATATAAATCACCAAAGTCCTCCTAGAATCCTAAAAAAGATTATATACATAGGTTGAACATAACAGGTGCACTTAGTAGGGAAATAACCAAGGTCTCAAGTGCACATGTGAAAATATAATATTAATTCACTAGTGGGAAATCATTAAAACCAATATGCACCAATATAGGTAATCTAACCAAACCCAACCTCACTATAGATCACTCACCAAAAAATGCATCCAGTATAATAATATAGCATCAAGATCATAATAAGAAATGTGTATTACTGCCACTTCCCCACTTATTTTCCAGTCTCATACCCCAATGTCAAACATCCTATGCTCACATCCCATCTACAAATATCACATAACACTGCATCCCACCTGCAAACACTAGGGCCACACATCACTTTTCCCGAACCACTCCCACGAAAGATGTTTCAATTAATGGAGAGAGATAATACCCCATGAGTCCCACCTCTAGTAGGCCCTATGTTGGAGACTAGCACTGAGGGCATAAAAATATCCCAATATGGGAGGTATTACCCTTTACAAATGAAATAGGATTGGGAGATAGGATAAACAGTCACCAAAAAACTCAAGCATACACTACAAAGGTAAACAAAAAACCATCCCTAAAAGCATGAATAAACAAAACAAATATATATTAAAGTATCCAATGTAAATACCAAAAAGAAAAGTATATGGAAATAACTCAACAGAAACTCCAACCCAGCTAGTAATGTCCATATTAGTCCACAAAGTACTCCTGGAAACCTAAAAATAGTTTATATATATAGCGTGATTATAACAGGTATACCGAATGGGGACATAAACAAGGCCTCAAGTTCACAAGTGAAAAGAGAATACTAATGCACCATTGGAAAAATAGAAGAACAAGCAAGAACCTATACAAATCATCTAATCAATTATATCCTCACCATGTCTCACTCACAAGGTCACAAATCCATTATAATAATATAGCATTGAGATCATAAAAACAAAGACGCCATGCTACCTCTTTCCTACTGATTTTCCACTCTCACACCACGACATTGAACGTCCTAAGCTCCCATCCCTTTCACACCTATCGCACCACATCACATCTCTCCCATAGACACCTAGCCCACATATCACATCACATTTAGAACTAGAGAGGTTGGGTATCATGAATGTGAAAGACATAAACCTTGTTCCATCCTCCTTCCAAGCATGACCCCCACCATATATCACATCACATCACATCTCACTCATAAAATAATTCTCCAATACATCGCATATCTCTATAAAACACATGGGTTAACACATCACATCTCTCCCGAAGACACTTGTGCCAACATATCACATCTCTCCTAAAGACACCGAGGCCAACAAATCATTTATCTCCCAAACACATGTGGTTCATCACATCACTGTTGAAGGTAGAGTGGGTAGGAGGGGGTAGTTATCCATCCATACCAAAACCATCTAGGATGTTAGAAAAACACTCAGAAATCTAAACATCTAAGCATTGGTATGTTTATCCAACTCGGGTGGGGCATGTATAAGATAACATAAATATAGAAGATATATAGATTGCACACAACCACCAACCTATGGGTTCACATAAAAAACACTATAGAACCCCACGTCACCAATACGTACTAAACATCCATCATCTCAATCACTGCCACCACTACATGAAACACACTATATAATCCACTCAACATTTTTCTCTTTAATTTTACAAGTGTCACCACATTTATTCGTTATTCCATTTACCACACATATATATTTCTATCTTGTTACATTAAATCACAAATATATTCATTTATTCATTTCATCCAACATCTATATTCCACTGCTTCCCAAGAAACTTACACAACCACACCACACAATAATCCCAACATTCATCAACTTACATAGAACCAAACTTCCCCCATTATCATCATGTCACATTACCCAATCCATCTCACAGCACAACAACCACACATTTAATCCATCATGCAACCATAACATCCACTTACCATAACCATTGTGCCACAACCGTTATACCACAACAACTACACCACAACCACTATGCTAAAATCATTTTGCCACAACCACTACGCCATAACCTTTGTTCCACAACCTTTGCACCATATTGCACAACTTCCCACAATGTATCCATGCTAACAAACCATCACATCACTTCCCCGAACACCACACAACCCATCTGGTGACATCTATCATTGCATAACGGACCAAACCACAACAAGAAACACGATCATCCCAAGTAGACATCACAACACACAATATTCCTTCCATTTATTCAGGGGATTTATCACATTAGTTCTTTATATTATCATGGTTATTAACACAAAAAATAGAATTTCTAGAGGAAAAAATTATTATCTGAATATAAATTTTTAAAATGTTATTCTAGTTAGTTTCATAACAACATATATCACAGAAATAATCATGTGATAAATCTCCATACCCATAAATTTTAGACATGTCAAATAATTATATGATTACTCTAACCCTTACCATTCACCAAAATGTAATAAAAATCATGAATTTCCCAAACATATCATTTAAAAAGTTGAGAATGAGGATCCACAACCTTGAAGAAGATTTTCTTTCTTGTTGTGTACTGTATAGTGAATTAGAAATGCCCAGAAACCACCATCACACATGAAACTGATGGATCAACCTACACCACACCAAAGGATTGTGAAAACGCAACCCAGACACACCCCAAAACTAATCCACACCACCACAATGGACAATTGGGAGAATATCAAGATAAAATCAATAATAAAAGGTTAATAACTCATTAGAAATCACCAACGATCATCCATCCAAACCAAAGTATCAAATATGGGGATCTTAGGATTGATCCCCAGAAAAGGAGTCCGAAAATTCCCAAATATATGGTTGATGGATCACCTATAATTGAGAGTATAGTAGGGTTTGATGAAAAAACATGAGTCACTCTAAGATTAATAGGGTATTTACATTATGTGTAATACCCTTTCACATCATATAATTTAAAGATTTTAAGTTCCTCTAAAAAAATGTCCCCTCAAAGTATTAATCACTTGAATTATTACACATTCCGAACGGCCCCTACACAAGTCATGAACCCCACTTTCACATCATGTAATCATTAAACGGAATTAATTTCCTCTTATTCTAGTTTTTAGTATCCAAACCTCTACAGGTCTACTCTAGGCCACCTCCAAGAACCTCCAACACCAAAATTGGGTAGTATAATGGATTAGGTGGGAATATACCCTTACAATTAGTGGGTCATCCAATGCCCAAAAACCCATTTTTTTCTCCATGATCATATTTTATATCTCTCTACATGAATCATAATCATGATAAACTTAAAATTTCATCACAAACTATAATACCTCATAATGAAACTTAGTTTTTGATAACTCAAAGTTATAATTTAAGATTTCGATTATCATTACACTTTGTGATATATATATATATATATATGTATATGCTATCAATGAGAAAGAATTATAAGGTGGATATTTTCGTCTAATATGTTACATTTTATATCCTTGGAACTCTTTTAAAAATATTTAAAAATATTAAAATAATAACCTCCTTATTATATCATATATGATAAAAACCATATCAGTCTTATGTATAATTCACTTTAGAAGGTTTTTTTTAACTCACTAGAGCATATTTAATTATTTTAACATCTTTATATAACCATTTTATACGACCTTCCTTCTAATATTTTTGTGATAAACATATATGAGGTAATGAAATTTGAATAATGATTGGATTTAGGAATAATATTCATAACTATTCAACTCATTGAACAAATTCAAACTTCTCAACTTCATAACAATAAATTATATGATGTCAACTTATGTTTTCAACTTAGAATAATTTAAAAGTGCATCATTATAATCCTTGGAACTCGTTTTGTTAAAATTCTCAATTGTAATTTTTCTGATAATGTAACTTTTACATTATTACATTACTAGTATATATGAAACACTTTTAGTATAAATATACATTTAATTTGTTACAGTAACTAATGTAGCTCGTTATATTTTTCTTTACCACGATACAGTAAACTCTTTTAGGGTGTTAAGATTAATTAACTTTTTCATTTTACTAGATCAATACTATAAGAAATTCTGAGGTTCACTTATTCATGATAACTAAATTTTACTCTTTCCATTTTTATTTATCATCACATTTCATAAAATCCTTATGATATTAAGTTAAAAAAACATCAACATTTGACTTGGTGTAATGATTTATTTGTTAAAATTGATCTTCTCTATGTCTAATCATACATCCTTTAGCTTCTTATATACTATATTATTTTTAGTATGTATTTTTAAGGCAGACAACTTCTTTTCTGTTAGGAAACAACACTTATTTTCTCATAGTGAAAATATTTAACATCTTATTATTGCCTCTATATAATATATGGTATAATTTAAGTTTAAATATTTTTTTCTTAAAAAAATATAATTATTTAAAATATTCCATGGATGGGTGGTGGAATCTCATTCATTATTTTTTTAACAAATAGTTAGATAAATTCTTTTACCCTTCTCTTCCTTTCAATAATGTTATTGAATCTAATGAATATTTTACCATGTGTATACAATCAATCATATCAATTTTTTCAATAATAGCATTTTTATAGAACCAATTTTTTTATCATATAAGTGAATTTATTTGTAGATAAACATACTTTATATAGATTTATATAAGTTTATAAAATTTAAATATATGAAAATATGATGAATTACCTAACTAGAATAATCTATGTTTTGTCTCCCTTAAATTATGTTATAGAATTGAGAAAATCATAAAATATGTGTGCTAAAAACACCCATCATGTTTTATTAAACAATATTTTTTTGTTATATTCCTAAGAGAAAAATAATATAGAGATATACATATTGTAATATTGTAATATAAGCTTGAATAATCCAAATTATAAATGAACTAAATCCTTTTCTCCATTACATGAAAGAAAACTTCAATATAAAAACATCAATTATTTCTCATATTCTCACCTATTTTATTTTTAAAACACTGGTAAATCATACAATTGATAGAATATTTTTTTTACAATAATAGAATTTAATTATATAACATTTATACATGGTTTGAATTATCCAACATACGTATTACAACCATTCAAGTAGTTAATAAAATTTCTTTTCCAATGGAGAAACTTTACATAATGAAATAATTTTTCTTCCATATTATTTATATTAGCTGGTGGTGTATAATATCCATGACCAGTTTTCTTCTATTTCTAGAAAAATACATTACCTTTATCTTTTTATACCAATAACATTGTACTTGATCCCAGATAAACCATGACCTGCTTATTCATCCTCAGTATATTGAGGAGATAGGGAAATAGTTTATAGAATTCATCAAAATTATAATTCACAACAAACTACTTGAAAATTTCTGATAGTGATTTTAGAATAAAATTTGGGGCCAATTCAAGCAGAAGAGGTAAACCTATCCTCTTTAATTCATTGTCATACCCATTAATATTGAGTAAATTAGTGGAGACTGAGGTTCCTTTAATCATTATCAACCAGAAATGATATTTGGAAACTTCAGACCATTAATTAAAATATTTCTCATTATATACCGTTTTCTGGTTATCTATCATTTTATTGGCATTAGGATATCATGTTGGTTTTGAAACTTCGACTCCATGGTATATAGCATTAGTGTTTAGAAATCTTGTTCATCATTTTGATGTTTTTCAAATTCATCTAAATGATTTTATTGAATTGGTTCATTAGTAGGTTTTATTAGGAATAGTTTGATCAAACATATATATCTTTTGTTATTATTTGAGAAATATTATGAAATTTTGATTCCAGGGAAGAAAGATACTACCATTTAGTTTTTCTTTACCATGGATTAATCTCAAGGTCAATTTTGTTGATGATTCCATTTATATGCTATATGAGATTTTTATTATATGTGGTTCATTATTTATTAATCATTTGTAAGGACTTATTTTCAATGTACACCCATAAAAATGATGACACCCTTTATTAAGATACATCATATCCATTAGCAAGTCAATATCAATATTTTACTAAGTAATGATTTTGATATTGAATTTCTCTCAAAAATAAGCTATTTGGTTAGGAAATAATCCTAATAATATCATATATGTCTCATGGATATATGAGTGTACAACCATTTACCCAATCCATCATATGGATGTACTCTACTATATTTCTCTGTTAATCAAATCCTATTAGGGTAACCTGACTACTGTAACCAAAATAAAACACGATGAATAGGATAAAAAAGGATAATTCATGGGTTCCCATCTATGGAATGACCTGAAAAAGGATGATCTAATGTCACCCATACTTTATTCCCTTATATAATAAAATCTAAGGGAACCAATATATAGCATGACCTACCAGTTTGGGTGACTAATGTCTTGACACGTGCTGCTTTGGAAGTTATATCACACTTAGTATTTGATGGGGTTTTAATATCACCATAATATATCATGTTATTACATTTATATACATGATTATAGTTATTTATATTAGAATCACATTCCCTCACTCAATAAATGTGTTCAACCCAAATCGATGTGTAACCCTTTATATAACCCATAATTAGTGTTACTCACCGAAATTATAAGTATAACATATTCAAAAATATCAAAATGAATCGTACGCATAAGGTACATGACCATTACATGTAAATTCATATAGGTATATGATATTGAGTTCCTCTATATGTGTAATAATATAGAGATAGATATCCAACCTTATTCACCTAAATCTTATGCTTCCAGGCTGTTAAGCAGTCTAACACCATGTCCCTCTCTCTAGGGATACATTACTCAAGAGATAATTAAATTCATGATATCACTAAAACCTATTATGCACAAACATTATTCAATATGTAAACACAATTTTATAACTATAATTACCAAATGAGTTCAACATAGGTGAAAAACTAAATTCATTATCACACCAAGCTTGTAATATATGGCACTATTTTCCTAGAAGTTGTATAATATTTAAACTTTGGCATAAAAATATTCATAATATAAACAATTTATATCAATGAAAAAATATTGAATAAAATTTTAATATATTAATAATTAAAATATATAAATATTTCATAACCATTCATGAACAATTCATAATTAAAATATAGTTATAAAAAAATAATTTCATCCTTTATATTATATACATTCAATAATTATGAATATAACACTTTATATTCATTTTAATATTAATATTTCATATTCATCATGATATATAATTTCATCATAAATATATGATATTATCATAAATTATAAACAATTTTATAATTCCTTTTCTATTACTAAATCATGTTACATGATCAAGATATTATATACTTACCAAGTCAAATAAGAACATATGAATTTTGAAAAATTAAAAATAATTTATTATAAAGAATTTATATTTTAAAATATAATAATTTTTATATTTTTTCCCATTTAAAAAATTTATAAACACTTTAAAATTTACATTTTTATGATTATAAAATAATTCATTTCGCTTATAACACATAAAACATTCCATATAAATTTAAATGAAATTTTAAATTTTAAATTTTAATATTTAAGGGTTATTTAATAATAAATGTTTTATAAGAATTTATATTTAATTATAAAAAAATATATAAATAATTAATAAATAAATATTCTTAAAATATTATTTATTATACTTAACAGACAATTTATAAATTATTAATTCAATTTAAAATTGAAAAAAATGAAAAACATTATCTTTCTCAATGCCAAAGATTGTGCTATGACATGTTGAAACATAAAAATTCATTTTTAATAACAACATCACCTAGGTAAGTCGACATCCACACCGATCTATAGTGAATATTTTCTATACATTTCACATATGTTAACACTTAAAACATAATCTAAAAATGGATTCCTCACTATGGTGTAGTGGACTTAGTATGATCATTTTTCATGATTTATTTCGTAACACATGATCTAAAATGACCATCCTAAGTTCACATAATTATTCTATAATGATTATATTAGATGGTGGTGTATAATATATAAATTATTGTATTCTTTGATGATTATATTAGTTGGTGGTGTAGAATATAAAGTGTTATATTTATATGTCCATATTTTACGTGATAATTTTGAATGATTTATTGAAAAATAACTTTGCTTTATTTATCACATAATTATTCTATAATTATTATTTAATATAAAATCATTTAAAAAGGGTTGTGCAACACATGAAATTAAATAAATTAAATATTTTTGGCTAATGGTATTTATACTGACCATTTCGGAACACCCAAAGGGGTTTCCGACCATGTTACAACAATTTTAACAATTCAATTTATGATAAATAAGGCTACAATGATTAAGAGAAACGATTAATTTAAAAATATTGGGTGAAATTGAATGATGTCAGTAGGCACTGACAAGAATCACAGCCATGCGTTTTTATAAATCACACTGAAATGGAGGGAAAGTGAGTAGAATCTCTACCTTATGGTAGTAAATGATTCTATGATCTGTGGTAGGATTTGATTTGACCTAAAATATAAAAACAAACATATTATTTTAGAATAAAAAAACCCTATTTCGGGTCAAATCCTTCTAAGGAAGATCTTGTGATATATTTGGAATGACATTGCATGATTCATGGGGCATGGGGTTAGCTTTACTGAGAGGTTTAATTCACATCTGATAGCAAAGAAAACAGAATAATAATGGGGGTGCAGCAGTTATCTGAAGGAGGAGGATGAGGCACACCACTTAGGGGGTGCTACCTGGGAGATGCACAAAGAGAGGGAGAGGAGAGGAAGAGGAAAGAAAAAAAAGTAAAGAAATATAAAAAATGAAAAAAAATAAAAGAAAATAAAAAATGAAAAATAAACGAAAGGAAGGAAAATAAAATAAAAAGATGGAAAAAAATGAAGATAAAAATAAAAACAAATGGTAATACCCCATTTTAATTATTTTTACTTTTTCCATAACCCCATTTCTAGTTTATTTTTAAATTTTATTTTATCCCTTATTACTTTCTTTTAATTTCCATTAAATCTCTTCTTATTTATTTTTAATCCTTAATTAATTATTTTAGTCCCAAACACCACACTAAGGTGTGATGTAACATTTTTCATAAATCCTGTGCAGTCATTTAAATTATTTAAATAGTTTCCTGGGATATGCAATAGGGTGCGCAAGCACGTGTCCTGGGACATTTTAAAGATTTAGACAATGGTTTTTGATGGTTCATACATTGATTAAATCTAGTGCATTACAAAATACCCTCTATAAGATAACTCATCCTCGATTTTCCATTTTGAGGGTAGTGGAACATCGTCTCAAAAAGCACTGACCATTGAGTATACACATGAGTCTTCTGCTTTGAAGATTCATCCTAAACCCGTCTGTGTTTCCATAACACCAAGACCAGAGGAACTGACCTACCTTAGAGAACTTTAGTGCTATGGAAAATGATATAGATCAGACACTTCTTAAAGGATTCATCCTCTTCAAGATCAATGTCATTAGGAACAAAATAGTGGGATGGGTCTAGGTGATACTATCAAAGTTGAGATACATAGAATATGGTGTGCATGCCATGGTACATCTGAGGTAGCAATAACCAATAGGCCACCAGCCCAACCCTTTCCATTATCTCAAATGGACCAATGTATCTTGGTGATAAATTCCCCTATCTCTTGATCCGTCTGCGACCCAACCTTGGATAAACACTCAAAAAGACTCGATGTCCCACCTCAATCTCAAGAGGTCCGTGATGAAGATTGGTATAAGATTTTTGTATGGACTGAGTTGTAGTCATACACTTCATAATCTTATGAACATTCTCATAAGTCTCCTAAATGAGAAAAGTACCCAACAGAGATGCATCACCTGCTTTGAGCCACCATAAAGGTTAATGACACAGTCTACCATAGATAGTCTCATACAGATCCATTTGAATTGTTTCCTCAAAGATGTTATTATAGTTAAACACAACAAGAAGAATATCTTTCTCCTAGGAACCTTCAAAATAATATATATAAGCTCATAGCATATCCTCTAACACTCTTAGAGTCCTCTCAGAATTCCCATCGGTTTGAGGGTGGTATGCAGTACTCAAGAGTAACTGTGAACCAAATTCCTTCTACAACCTTTTCTAGAACCATGAAGTAAAGTGGGAATCACTTTCCGAGATAAGAGAACAAGAAATTACATTAATTCACACTATCTCTTGGATATTCATCCTTCCTAACTCATCAATTGTAAAGGTATCCTGGATAGGTAAGAATAGTGGGACCATGTTCAACCTATCGATACTCATCCATATTGCATCTCTACCATGAGGTGATCTCACAAAACTTGTAACAAAATTTATGGTGATGTCTTTCTATTTCCATTCAGGAATGGATAGAGGCTTCAGAAGTCCAGTAGGTCATTGGTTTTCTTCCTTCACTTGATGATAGGTGGAGCACCAGGTGATGAATCCTGGTATCTTCTTCTTCATACCATGCCACTGGTATTTTCAAAACATGTATCTGTATATCTTAGTTAGTCTAGGGTGAACTTCCCAAATGGAGGTGTGATATTCCTTCGTCGTCTCTTCCAGTATATCCAAAGGTACCCATACACGGCCACAGTAAAGAATAGTTCCACTACCATCAACAACCCAACCAAGATTTTGGTTCTCTTCGTCAATGATTTCCCTCAAAACGAGACCCTCGGGCTTACACAACTGTCACATGCAGACTTTATCTAGGAGAGAGGATTTCATTGTAATAGATACTAAAACCGTTTGCCTATGATATTCCTAAACCTCTAGATGCATTTCAGAAAACAAAACCATTATATTCCACTCACTACTGACTACCTGAACGACTTTTGTATGTGTATTTCATCTTAAATAATTAGACACGACATTACCCTTACCATGGGTATAAGTAAGATCAAAATCTAACGACTGATGGTATCCAACCCACCAGTACTGCCTTAAATTCAAGTATCATTGGGTGGAGATATATTTCAATATTTTTTTATCCATGTAAACAAAGATCCTCTCACCCAAAAAGTAGTGTCTCCAGCTGTGTAAATCATGAACCATAGCTGCTAACTTGAGGTCATGTGTAAAATAGTTCTTCTCATGAGGTCTCAGCTAGCGGGATCCATAAGCCATGACTCTATATACTTGCATCAAAATTGCACCTAGTTTGATTCCAGAAGCATCACAATAAATAGTATATCTTATACTTAGATGAGGAAGAATCAGGATTCGGGCTAAGGTTTAGTCTTCCTTTCAACTCTTGAGAAGATCTTTCACAATATTCTGATGAGATGAACATCACACCTTTATTAGTTAGGGTTTTTGAGGCACTACTAAATGGGAGAAATCATGGATGACAAACTAGTAATATTCAGAAAGTCCCAAGAAACTGCATATGTAGAAAAATATTTTGAGATACTCCCATCAAACTACAGCACTCACCTTTTCTAGGTCGACTGAAATGCATATCTCAGATATTATATAGCCCAAGAAGTGAACTTTATCCATCTAGAAGTGGCATTTTCTAAGCTTTTAATATAGCTGGTGTTCACTTAGTGTAATTAGCACGATCTCAAGATAGTTTTCATGGTCTTTTTTAGAGCTTGAATACACCAATATGTCATAAACAAAAACAACCACAAAGGAATCAAGATAAGGGTGAAAACCCCCAATTCATCAGATCCATGAATATTATCAGCACATTCGTGAGGCCGAATGGAATAAATAGGTACTCAAATAGGTTGTACCGGCTCTAGAATGTCGTACGTGGTATATTAGATAGTCTCACAAGAAGCTGGTAATATCTCAACCATAGATAAATCTTGGAGAAAATAGTTTCTCCTTGGGGTTGATCAAATAGATCATCTATACAAGGTAATGGGAATCGACTCTTCACCATAAAATGATTGAGTCGATGATAAACCGTGCACAATCTGAGGATACCATCTACCTACACGGAAAAAATAATAGGTGATCCCCACGGTGATGTGCTAGGTCTGATAAAACCCTTAGCCTCAAGGTCTTTAAGCTACGTTTTAACTTTATCTAGCTCTATAGGTGCCTTCCTATAGGGAGGAATAGACACTAGTGTCTCACCTGGAACTAGAAAAATAGTGAACTCACCTTCCCTCATGGGAGGTAATCTAGTGAAATCATCATAAAAGACATCCCTAAGACAATCCACAATGGGAGAAAAATCCACTAGTTGTGTTCCCTGATCTCTCATGACGAGAGGTGCTAACTGACTTTTCACTCTTCCTAATCCTACATGTTTATGTCTAGCTCGATCTTCCTGGAAATCCCATTCTCCCCTATATAGATATGGGTCACCCTCAAGGGATGTGAAGGATACTCGACATTAAAATAAATCCTCTTGATAATGATAACAAACAGGACAGTACATACCAATAATGACATTCAGGCCAGTCATCTCGAACACATAGAAATTCTAAAGGAAACAGTACCCACCTATCTCGATGGGGAAATTCAGGAACTAGCATATTCCCACTATTTTTTCCCCTAAGGGAGTGTTGAGATACATGATTCCATGAAGATACTCAATTTTTAAACAAATTATTCTGACAAAAACATCAGATAAAAAGGAGTGTGATGCATTGGTATCAAAAAGAGTAGAAACTAATGTAATAGATATCAGAAAAGTACCTATAACCATAGATGGTCTTGCACTCTACTCCACCAGTGCTGGTTCACTGCATACAAAGTACCAGAACTATAGCCCCGAGATGCTTCCTGACTGGCCTAAACAGTTCTACTCTGCTGACACTGATAACATGGAACTTGATTTCCTCAACCATGACCTCCACCATCACCTCATCCTAATCAGACGGTGGAAAAAGAACATTCAACCTTCTTTGGAGCCGTAGATCCCATACCTGATGGAGGTTTAGGTATGATTATTTTTCATCTAGATGCTAAAAAAAAATAGCAGAAACGCTGAAGGTGACCCATCTTTCCATAATATCGGCACTCTATTGGGTCTCTCGTGCAATGAGGCTTCCTATGACCAACTCTACTGCACTGATGATAGGTGACAGAATATCAAAGTGTACCATTTGGAAAGGATTTCCCCCACTTTCACTTTAAAAACTGTGTTTCCTACTGCCTGAACAGTTGTCACCATGTCCCAGAACTGAACCACCATGGTTCACTGTTTTATCTTCCTTAACATTTTATTCCAAGATTAGGGAATATTTTACGATCTATGTAATAGTTGTCAAATGGAAGATTTTCACCAACAATCAGATATTATAGTCAAGTCCATCCTCAAAATGTCTCACTGTAGTTTGAGGGCCACCAGTCAGAGATTTAAAAAACATTAAAGATCTATGAAATGAGTATAATACTCTAACATAATCATAGTGCCCTATTAAAGACTTAATAATTCCCTTGTATGATCGTCCCTCAGAGTCTATAGGAAAAAATGATTGTATAAAGCAGTTTGGAAGTCTAGACAAACCATGTCTCTAGAAAGCTCCACCTGAGAAACAACATCCCACCGACACTTGCCGAAGTCACGAAGCATGTAGACTTCATGTTTGACCCTCTACTTTGGAAGCATCACAAGATGGTTGAAGATAGACTTTTTGGATTATATCCATGATTTTGCAGCATGAGGGCCACCACCCCCCCCCCCCCCCGAGAAAGTTGGAGGGTGCTTCTACAGAAATTACCACATGAGCTCTTCCATAGACGGGGTAGGTCTAGGAATATTCTGAACAAACTTCATAAACCTGAAGAGACTATACTTGATCTATGCATCAGGGCCCATTGGAAGATCTGTAGGAGGAATTACTATGGGAGGAACTATAATAGGTACCACTGGTGGTTTGGGACCCACCACCTTTAGGAAGTTCTCATTTCAACTCTCCTAAGGCATGAAATGAATATGATGTGGAAACATTAGTCTACAACATCCAAACACACTCCATTAGACATAGTGTAAATAATATGAGGAAAATAGGTTAAGGTGAAATAAAGATGGTAGGTATATATCATACCTATTAACTCTACACAGTAGGTAGCCATCTCCCGAAGCCGGTCTGGATGAGGAAGAGTAAACTTAAAGGATCACTAAAATGAGGTATATTGCTTATTTTCCAGGTAAAGAAAAGTTAACATCTAATAAAATATAACAACATTATATTTAACAAACAAGAGATTTAAAATTTTACAACTAGAAACAACAAAACTCACATGAAAATAGGAAGATGCACACTAAAAGTAAATAGGGCATGGCAATATGCATGCCATTTTAGTCATATGGTTCCAAATAGGATGCATGTAAATTATTTTCCCTCATATCATTGGGCTTCAATGGTAACAATCATTATCTCAATAATAACAATATCAATAACATCATAAAACAAGTGAGTCTCCCAACAGTGAAATCGTATCAACTATAATTGGCATATTCAATAACTTCAATCTCAAACTAAGGATTTGGGTTTCTCTTGTACATGGGTTAGATACGTCCAAGCATAGGGTAAGTTCCAAATACCTATATCATAGTCTCCTATTTAATCCTAATAGTATGACAAAAGGAAAAAAATAAAATCCTATGATACTAATTTGTAGAATCCCCATCATGGAAGCCACTGGAAGGTTGCTCTGAGCCGGGTTGTCCACATAACCTCATCTGCATCTTCCTAAATAAAAGAGTCTACTGACTAGCAATGAGGGTATTTTTAATGTGTCTTCATGGAAGACCCGCAGTGAATACTATTCCCTTATAAAAAATAAGAAATAGACAATGTAAGAAAAAAAAGTTATAACAAATAGATGAAGAATAGAAATAACCAGACTATAGCAGAGGTAGTATGAATAAGCCAACTGAATAAATTTATAGTGTGTAAGATGAAAGATAAACTAGAAAAACAATAATTTCATGTTGTGATATCTTTTCAAAAAGGAATGTATAGAAAATAGGAACACAATTGTGCTACTAAACTGAAATGAGAAGACTCAAAATATAACAAATGCATCACGAGAAAGGCTCAGTCCTCTTCCCCCAGTCTCCATCCTAAGCATCAAGAAACAATCAAGAATTAGAAGCATTATGCTTCCCTTTTTCAATACCTGAAATCATATAATCTACTCGAGTGCCAACAATTCCCGAGTAGGGGTGTGATATAAAATCTTAGTAGGACAGCACCCAAGATGTCTAAACCATTCCATAATTTAGTGCAATAAATAAAATAAATGTAACATTATATAATAAATGAAAGTAGTTAACTGGAAAAAATAAATAAGTCTAACTAGGTCTGATCTCTATCAGTACCCCTATCACATCACCTTCTTCAGCCTAAGCCAGGAGTCTGAATAAAGTACCTATATAGAGAAGGATTTACACATATATAGAAGCTGAGGATAAACAAAGTAAAAATAGGGAGGAGTCATACCCCAAGCTTTTTATTTAACTTTGAGTCTAAATTTTGTGTCAACAATATGTGTTTCAAGACACTAAAAAACATCAAAATTATCAAGAGACTCAAGGAAGTATTAATTGAAACCATTTATAAATCATTATTATTATGTTCAAGTTGAGATTTGGAGTCCAAGACCATTGTGAAGGTATCTCTACAGCACATCCTTCAAATTACCCAATACCACTAAGTCTGTCCAAAGAATTCCTCCAAATGACCAGGTATCTCTTGGGGGATGGTTTTATCATGAGTATATCGTAGTATCTCATAGATGGGGTCAAGTATCACATAAGGAATGGCATAGCCAATTTTCTAAAAGGCCGATCCCTTAATTTCCCATTGGGAACTAGTATCACTCATTAGTATTTTAGAAACCCATTAAAACCCTCATCTGGTAGATCCTAAGACATTATTTCTCAGGCATAATGTGTAACTGGTAAAGAATGAGGACTCCTTGTGTAGTCCTTAATACAGAACTCATGTTGTCTCACCGCCCTAGATTTAATTAATTTTTATGAAGTAGATATCACTGGATATGGATTTATAATTAAAATAAAATAATAATACTAACTCAATGCCACATACTAATGATCATTTTAGTGAAGCAGTTACAACCAAGGGAGTATATTAGTGAATACAGAAAAAACACACATTTTAATTAATAAATAAATTGGCATAACAAAATTTCGAAATCCCATCAATTCATGGTTCACAATCATTCAAAAATGATTATTTAATTTAAACTCATCTAAAAAGGGCTATGCAACACATTCAATTTAATAAATTAAATATTTAGGGCTAATAGAATTTATACAGACCCCTTCGGCACACCCAAAGGGGTGTTCAACCATGTTATAACAATTTTAATAATTTATTTTCTGATAAAAAAGGCTAAAATGACTAAGCAAAACAATTAATTTGAAAATATTGGGTGAAATTGAACAAAGTTGGTAGGCACCGATGAGCGGCACAACCATGCGTTTTTAGAAATCGCATCAAAATAGAGGGAAAGTGGGTAGACTCCCTACCATATGGTCATAAATTATCCAATGATCTATGTTAGGATTTGATTTTCCCTAAAACAGAAGAAAAAACATGATTTAAAAAAACCCAATTTCAGGAAAATCCTTCCACGGCACATTGTGTGACAGATTTGGAATAAGATCGTACGATTCCAAGTGTGTGGGGTTCGCATTACCGAGAGGTTTACTTCGCATTTAATGGTGAAGAAAATGGAATAAAAATTATGGGTGTAGCAATCTTCTAATGAAGGAGGGAGGAGGACGTGCAACACTAAGGGGGTGTTATAAGGGTGCCGCATAAGGAGAGGGAGAGGAGAGGAAGGGGGAAGAAAATAAAGAAACAAAAAAGAAATGAAAAAATAAGAAAAAAGGAAAATAAAAGGAAGGAAAATAAAATAAGACAATATAAAAAGAAAGAAGATAAAAATAATAAAAAATGGTATTTTCCATTTTAATTATTTTTACTTTTTCCATAACCCCCTTTATACTTTATTTTTAAATTTCTTTTATCCCTTATTTCTTTATTTTAATTTCCATTAAATCTCTTCTTATTCCTTTTAAATCCTTAATTAATTATATTAGTCCTATAAAACATACTAAGGTGTGATATGACATTTTTCATAAATCCCATGAAGTTGTTTAAATTATTCAAATAGCTTCCTAGGATCCTCAATCAGGTGCGCAGGCACACACCCTATGACTTTTTAATGATTTAGATAATGGTTTTTGACTATCCTTACCTTGATTAAAGTCAATACATTACAATATCCTTTAAAAAATTCTTCTCCATTTATTACCCTCTTCCACAAACACTATTTTGATGACTCAAACACCTAAAAGATATAATTTATTGGTTTAAAAATGTTTGTTTCATTACATTAAATGCCTTTCAAATGATTCTCATCCTTTAGAATTTAAAACCAACCCAAAATAAAATACCAAACACAAAACCCAAGTACATCTAAGAGATACCTATAAAATAGTAACATCACCAGAACTTGAACATAAATCAACACAATAATAAAACAATCTCAATCAAAATAGTACAAAATTAATCATCTCAGTCATCATGGAAAAGAAAATTTTAAAATATCTTGGGATATAAAGTGCATATTTGTGACTCCTATTCCCACGTACACTCCTCTAATCCAACATTCCTTTATAAATTGTGAACCAATGGAATGAAATCTATAAGAAACGCATTCTTATACAGATCCTAAATCTCAAAAAAAACCACTCCAAAAACATCACATCACTATCTATATCCAACTCATCACAATCAATGTAACTAGATTTATCACAGAGATATTGAAGATTATTTGACACCTAAAAGACATCATGGATTCGATCTAGATATAGAAGAAGGTATAAATGATGTTCCATATATCTTATAAACAAAAATACTTAAAATGGATTGATGAATCAAAGAGAAAACTTTATTCATGGAATAAACCATTATTTCCCATGATGAGGGAAAACCTTTATGTAATAACTTGAATTTTTAAAATATGAACATCATATCTAATAGTGTGTACGACACGCAACACCAAGCTTAGAAGAGAATATAACATCCCAATACTTTATGATATATTTACTATTTAAAATAAATTAAACCTATTATATAGCTTAAAATTCACACAACACTGAGTTTATCTTGTGTTACATGCGATAATGACTTTCTTCGATGGCTTACATTACACGCAATACTAAGTTTTACCGAATACTATTAATGTTATTTTTTAAAATGATAATTTTCTCTTATATATTAAATTTGAAGTTATAAATAGGATTAACTAACATTTGAAAATATATATTTTACACAAATATAAAATGAATTCAATGGTTACCAATTAATTATAAATGAAAATAAAAACCTATTTAATATGATGAAAATGTTTTAAAAAAACTATATTTATACATCCAAAGATATTTTATATACAAACAATTAAAAATAATTAATATTAGTCAGTTATTTAAATGAAATTAATATATTATATATTCAATCTAATTGTTTTACATTTTTCTAATAGGTTTGATAGGTATATGATAAGAACAAATCCCATTTTTCTATAAAATGATGTATTTTTTCTAAAGGCATTTTTGTCACCTTTAAATGGTGCAATTGTTTTCAAAATAAATTTTGTCACTTTTATGATTTTATTTTTAAAAAACCATAATTTTTTATGAAGTAATTTCTTTAAAATATTAGGTTTAATTTTTAAAGTTTTTCTTAGAAGTTTCATTTTTATGAATAGTGAAAATAGTGAATGTTAATTGAAAATTGACTTTTTGTTTAAATAATTTTAATATTACAATATAATATTAATTGGTTTTAAAGTATTATTAGTTCAATTTTATATCAATAAATAAAATTTAGTTCATTGGGGTAATTTTCATCTTTAATTTAGATATAAAAACATTATAAACTTTTAAAAATTTTCACTTTAAAAACTTGTTTTCTCGTCGCATCTGTAAGATTAATTTTAAATTAAATTCAGAAATTACTGTGATTTTTATTTTTTAAAATGGATTTAAAATTTTTAAATATAATAATTTATAATTTATATTTGATAATAATTTAAACTTATTATCCACATATTTATTAGTGAAAACAGTTAAAATTAATTACAATGATTAAGGTAAAAACAAGTTTACTTAGTGGTTAAACATAGAATATAAGGTGTAAAACTGACCAAGAACATTTTCATCACCAGTTTTATGAAGTTTCTTCAACATTAATCCTTATTTTATCACATTTGGTGAATTATTAAATCATTTGGTTAGGTAAAAATGTGGGTACTCATAACTTCTTATTAAAATTTTCAAATGTTTTCTCTCCCCCATTTATAAAAGGCCACTCACTCTTCTCACCGCTTTGTATCATAATACCAATTTGGTTCATACAAGAACTTGCCAAATAACTCCATAAATTTAATTTAAACATCCTATAATTATTTTATTTTGAGTGAAGACAAACAATTAAGGCTTTACTACAAACCTAAGGAAGAAACCAAAATAAGAGTTAATATTCTTCAGCATGCATCTTTATTTTATTTTCTTCTACACCTCCTTCATTTTGTTAAAACATGATGATATAAAAATCTAAGTATATTTCATATATTATGATATTTTTTAATAAGGTAATATCTTAAAACCATCTCCACTTCCATCAAATGGGTTATGAAATCATCATTAATGTGTACGGTAGACTACCACCTCGTGAACCGATATCGTTCATTTTTTCAGAACCACCTATTAGGGATTTTTATAATTATGGATATAAAATAATTAAATTATATTTATAAAATTATTATACATATTTATCAATTTTATAATATGATTATTTTTACCTTACATTCCATAGGAGACATGATAACGTCGCTCGTGTATATTGCAGACTACCGCCTAGCAATGCGACGTGATTCATCATTAACTAACACATCACATGGAAGGTGATAAAAATATATTTAATTATAATAAATGAAATAATTATTATATTTATAAAATATTAATCACTAATTAATGATAATATATATATATCATTTTCATACTTTTACACTAAATGGATGTTGATAACATCGTTCGTGTACGTATTAACTACCACCTTCATAAAGCGATGTGACTCTATTTTCATCACCACATAACATGGATGAACTATATAAGTATATAATATGGTATTAATTATATTATAATAATTATTTAAATGTAAAATATTACTTACCTCCTTTCCAAAATGATCATTTAAAAATGAAAATGTTACCCATGAATATATATGACCAATCGTCTCCATGATCGTAACGTATGTCATTTTTCATAACTATCTTTCATGATTGGTTTGAAAAGTATAATTTATGTAAAAACGTGATAATTATTTCATTACTATAATTATCTATATGTTAAAATTATATAATATATGAAATAACTAGAACTTTCATGACAAATTATGAGTAAGAAAACAAAGTAATTAACACCCAACACAATGAAAATAATGAAATATTATTAATGAACATGTGATAAGATGTTCTAAAAGGGTAATATAATATATAATAAATATTAATATGGTTCATTAATATGTTAATAACATGTTTAAAACCATTGTACATGAGGTTAAGTCATGTTTAACCAAAAAGGAATCATAAGGTAATGGATTTCATCTCAATTTTATTTCACTAAGGCATATTATAATGTTCTGAACATAATTTCCACTACATGGTGTATATAGGTCACTTTAACATGTAATATAATGAAAAAATAATTATTCATGGTATTTGAAGTTTGAATTTTTAATATTTCAACTGATTATAATTTTCTTAAAATTTTCCAAGGCGTAAAGAATTTAATAACTCAATTCCATTTCATTGTGTTATATTACACCTTATTTGTCTTAGACATTCCAAGATTATGTGTGTAATTACTTTTACTAGTTATTATTATATTTAAAAAAAATTATGTGGATTTAAATTTGATAAACATAATCTATTCATTTATTATTTCTCACTTTGACATTATGGTAATTTTAAGGATTTATTTCACAATCTCATTCAAATTGAGATTGTTTATCCATGAATTCCAATTAAAATAGATTATTTTATAATTATTTAATAAAAAATTTATTTTATTATCCTATATATATTCATTATACTTTCCAATTTATAATACCATTTTTCTATTTTGTGGTACAAAAAAAATTTGAATTTTTTAAGAAAACCTGAAAACATTTCTCTCTTCAGTTGGAAATAATTTTTCTCTCAAAACCCTATTTTATATTAATGGATTAAAAAACGTTTTTAACCTTTTAAAAATTATTTTTTGAAGTAATTTTTTCCCATTTTCTCATTTTCAAATTTTTTTCAAAGGAATCTTCTTATCTCTTTTTGAACAAGTAACTTTTCTAACCTTTTTACCATGAACAAAGGAATATTCTTTATAGAATGTGTGGAATTACTCGCCTACATGACTGTCATTTATTTAAATATTAATTTTCATGTTTATATGGATATTTTTAAATAAATTCTTTTAAAAAGTGATTTTCATATAAAATTATTTTCAAAATGTTTTCCAAAATGAAAAAATATATTTTCCTTATGGACTTTTTTAAAAATCTTTATATGGTTGTTCTATTCATCAACGACAATAACCCTTTATTTTTTATATAATCCAATGGTTATACATTTTATGGATAAATTCCTTATTATTTATCTAGATGATTTATGATTATTTTGACCATGGATAGTGTTTACGTTCACATCCTTTTTTCATTTTTTAGTCATTAACATTTTGTAGTCATTTATCATGAAAATATTGATTTATTAATCCATACCTAATTTCCATATAAGATTTTCTACATTGAAGGTTATTTTTTTCTTGGGGAAATAATAATAAATCTATATTCCTTGTTTAATATGGATATTTTATGATACTGCACATTGTTTATGAATTAAATGGATTAT
The DNA here is from genome assembly GCA_963277665.1 of Viscum album. Lineage (NCBI taxonomy): Eukaryota > Viridiplantae > Streptophyta > Magnoliopsida > Santalales > Viscaceae > Viscum > Viscum album. The sequence goes on from OY728137.1 coordinate 1,025,353,188, forward strand.
TTGATATATATATATATATATATAAGGAATGATTTAGACCTGAAGACATTGGTGGGACTATTTAGTGATATCCCCTCAATGCATTAGTGGTCTCTTGGTATGAATAATTTAGATATCCTTAGTTAAATGGTTTTTTTTCCATCAGTTTTAATCTTTCTAGAAAATAGATCTTGACGGTGAAGGTTTCATGTGCCTGAGAATCATAAAACACAATAATTAATAATTTCATTCAATCAGAGCTCAGTTATTATTATATAGGATATTTTCACTATGATAATATCTATGGAACCATTTAATTTTCCATTCTTTGATTAAATGAATTTTTTTTTCATTTTTCTACCTTTCCATATTGATTATTCCTTATACAGTTATTTAAATATAATTTATGTTCAGTTAAATTACCCTACTATATTGATTATACCCTATCCATTTATTTAAAAATAATGTGTGTTAATTTATTCACCTTTATATATTGATTATTCCTTATATATATTTAAATTGAATGCGTGTTTAGTTATTTACCTTTCCACATTGATTATTCCTCATCCAGTTATTTAAATGGAATGTGTTTTTAGTTATTTACCTTCCCATGTTTATTATTCTTATTGATTCATGGTATAGTTTACTTTACCTAACCCTTACTACACATTTGATATCACCCTTATTTTGTTTCCTTTCTATAGGAATCCTTGAAGTTTACAATAATGGATCTAAAAGGATATGCTAGATGGAATAATGATATTATCAAAAAAATTATGTTGTGATTTGCATTTTAAAATGTTTTATAAGTATCATCTAGGTATCTAGTTTACCAAGACTACTAAAATACTTGGTACTTTAGGATGTGAATCCTTATATCTTATACCAGTTTATTGGTAGTGATCACTAACTCTAGGCTACTAAGGTTGGGGTCTCTACAGTTAGTATTAGAGGATGTTTTGTTGAAACCTTTAGAAATAGATTTAGGAGATCATAGATTAGGGAACATAATCCTAAGATATAATTCAATGATAACAATATAAAAATATCCTAAAGTATTTATAATAATGGTATCTTTTTTTTCCTAGAAATACATCCCAATCTGGACACTGCATGTGGACATGGTTTTGGAACATATGTTCCTAGGGGTAATAACTCAAAAAAAAGGTGTGTCATGATTGACTCAAAAATTACCTGGTACACAACAATGAGTCTTACTACATACCTGGTTTGACACTCCTAGGGTATATTCCTAGGATAATTCACATTTTCATTACAAACCATCATAACATATTTGAATATATGATGACAATGAATGACCTAGTTTAAACCTAAGGTGTCTTAGATTAAAGATAAGATATCAAGATTTAGACACCCTATAAATGATATTATGATTCACAAAAAGACCAAGTAAGGACCTATATTTAAATAAAATATATGAAGTATTTAGTTATTTGGATTAAATAATTAAATTTTTGAAGTTTTTTACCAGCTGTATTTTGGTAATAAGAATCATGAAGCATCTAAAGATTATGTTAAATTTTAAAAGAATATGTGTATTAATTAAATTAATAATTATGGATACCATCATGGGTTATGTGTTTAAGATTGATCATGTTTTCAAAGTCATAAACACTTATTTCTAGGTTTTATATGATAGGAGTGTACCAAGATTAAGGATATTTTTAAAAACCTTTATGGGGTTACAACTCATAGATTTAGTATATGTTTTAGTGAAATAGTCATTTGAGAAATAAAGCCTTTAATTTTTGTTAACATTAGTTTAAATGTATTTATATAATTTAGGGTTAATATGATTAATAATTACGTTATAATAAAATTTAAATAAGATTATTTGACTTTGTAAAAAAATATCATATTGAAAACCTTAGTAAAAAGGTTATTTAATGATTAATTTTATTTCAAGGATTTCTATAATATTTATTTTTTTAATTATATTATTATGGTTTTAGAAGAAGGAAAACCTATATTATGTGTGACAACCCATGACCAAAGGACGATAAGGGTTTTGCGCCAACCACTAGCCTATGTGATGTCCTGGTTAATATGTAATTAGTTAAACCATTTGAAAAAAATTATTAATGATGAAAAATTAGGTGTTACTTTTGAATTTTGGAGGTTAATTTATTATATTGGATAACTTTTTATAACCATATTTATTTTTTAAAATATTTAGAGACATAGTAAAATACTTTTCAATCTTTATGGATCTTACAAATCTTTAAATGTGTATTTTAGTGATTTAGGCATAAAAATTTATCTTTTGGATATTCATTTCATGGAGTAAAGGTATAAATTGGAAATTTATCGGGAAAAAAATTATGGAATTTTTATTATAAAATATAAACGTTTCATGTATGTATATTTCTTATATTCTTCGATAGTAAAATAATTTCACGACCTTATAAAAAAAGTATCTAAAAAATATTTATCTTATTACATTCATATCTAATAAACCAAATATGCCTTTAGATCGTTATATATTTATGGTTTTGAGTCTTTTAACATTTCATTAATAACTCAATTTACTGTAATCAATGACCTTAATCACTCCCTGTAATTATTTACACTTTTACTTCTATTTTATACCTTCACTTTCCATTAATGTTATACTATGTAGAAACCTAATTATATGTCATTCTATATGACCAATGTACTTCTATTTTTCTATTATTAATAGGATATTTTATGAACCCTTTCATGATATGAGTTTTTAAATAAAATAATTTTCAAAATATCGAACCTGTATTACCAAGATCTTGTTTAAATTTCAAGGGTAAAATTTATTTAAGGTGGGGAGAATGTAACGCCCCGAAATTTAAAAATGTGAACATCATATCTGATAGTATGTATGACATAAAACCCCAAACATAGAAGGGAATATAACATCATGATACTTTAAGATATATTTACTATTTTAAATATATTAAACCTGTGATGTATTCTGAAATGCATGAAGCAATGTGTTTATCATATACTAAATGCAATAATGACTTTCTTTGATGTATTTCATTATATAGAAGACCGAGTTTTACCGAATACTAATAATATTATTATTAAAAATTAAAGTTATCTCATATCCATTAATTTGGAGGTTATTAATAGGATTAACTAAATTATTAAAATACATAGTTTACACAAATATAAAATTAATTAATTGGATACTAATTAATTAAAAATGAAAATAAAAACCAATTGAATATAAAGGAAATGTTTTTATAAAAAACTATTTTTATACACCCATACCAATTTTATCCAAATAAATTAAATTAATTACTATAATATAATTATATTAATGAAATTTATATATTATATATTCAATAAAATAAATTACATTAATCAAATATATTTTATAGGCATAAGATAAGAATAAATCAATTTTTATGCTTAAAAAGCTGTATTTTTTCTTATGGTCGTCTTTCACCTTATAATGGCACACATATATTAAAACTAAATTTTGAAACACTAATAAATTTTATTTGAAGAAATAAAATTCATTTTTTAAATAGTAATGTAAAAATTATCTTATGATAAATTTTTGGAATCAATCTAACAAGTTATTTTTTGATGAATAGTGTAAAATACATAATTTTAATTAAAAAATATCATTTATTTTAAATAATTTATAATCTTAAAATATATTTTTAATAGAATTTAAATTTATTTTAGTTCAATTTTATACAGATAAATCCAATTAATTTCATTTGGATAGTCATGTGGAATTTATATATAAAAACTTTGTAAACTTTTGAACATTTTCACTTTAATAACTTTCTTTCTCGTATCATCTATGGGGAAAATTTTAAATTAATTTTAGATGATAATGTTAGTTTAATTTAAAAAAAAGTTTTCATGTTTTTAATAATCATAATTTATAATTTCTAATTATTTTAACTAAATTTTAACCATAATTATTAGTTAAAACCATTTAAATTAATTACATTGATTAATGTAAAAATGAGTTTACATAGTGGTTAAACTTATAATATAAGGTGTAAAAGTGACCCAAAACTTGTAAAAAATCCAATGGATGGACATATTTAAAACTTAACCCTTTATTGATATAATTTTTGGAATTATTAAATTCTTTTTTAGGTAAAAACATTTGTACACCTAACTAATTTTCAAAAATGTCAGGTGCGTCCTCTCCCCCACTTATTAAAGGCCACCCTAGTCCTCCCAACATCACACATTAAATACAATTTATTTTATCCAATACCTAACCAAAGTAATTAAAAAATAACCTATACACATTCTATAATCATTATCTAGTGAATAAATACAAACTAGGAAGTCTTTAGTGAAAACCAAAGGAAGAAACCTAAAGAAAAGGTAATATTCTTCAACACGCGTATTTATTTTATTTCCCTCTCCACCTCCTTAATTTATTTTTATAACATGATTATATAATAACCTCATCATATTTCATATAATGGGATGTTTTTATAGTAATATCATTATATTAAAACATTTCCACATCTATTAAATGGGTTATGAAATCATTTTTCTTATCTGTGGTAGGATACCGCATCACGAACCGATGTCATTCATTTTTTCATTACCACCAATGAAGGTTAGTAATAATGATGGATCTAAATTATATATGTAATATTTATAAAATTATTATCTATATGGAGTCATTATATCATATGATTCATGTAATATCATAGTACTCTTTTTAAGTGTTTATAACCATTTATTTGAGTAACCTTTGATTGGATCTCTTCATGGGTTGTTTCTAAAGTTTTTATAGAGTTTTTTATGAATTTTTATGTTCCCGTGAATAGTTTTATCATAGTTTAAGAATGTTTGGAATAAATATTATACTTAGAAAAATTTTATTCTCATTTTTTGATCATTGTTAAACTATGTGTGCATCCAAAATATATAGCATGTGCAGCTATTAACAGTGGGGAATTGCATGATTTTCACATTGTTTGTTTAAATATTAGTGATAACCATGAAACCCACATAAATAGATATCATTGAATTATTTTTTAGTTGAATTTATTCCCTTAGAATCTACATGGATGTCTTCCTTGGAGGTTTTTTCTATTACAATGCTCCTCCAAGGTGATTTTATGCTGTTTTTATTGCAATTATTCACTTAATTCAAAAGGATATGGATACCTTCTCCTTAATCCTTGGTTCTTATCCATTTTAATCTCCACCTATAACCCTATTGTCTATGTTTTGATGATTTTTATACCTAATATTATATGAAATTGGGGTTTTGTCTTTCATAGGGTTGTGATTTTTGGTAGGAGTGTCTTTCTGTTGGATTTGGTCGAAAGCGGCATGATCATTCCAATTGAGGTAGATGTTTCCACTATTTTTCTTTTTAAAACATATTAGTTATTCTTGATATTTCCTAAATTTTTTATAAAATGTTTTAATTATTATTTTTGTGTTAGTTTTAATTATGACAATATTTTTATAACTACAATTTAAATAAAATGTGTCTTTAAAGTGTTTTCTTAACTAAACCTATATATATTTATGCAAGGTGTTCGATGAAATTCCATTTGGAATTTTTAGTAGATATTGGATGTTTTGGGTTACATTTAGCATTGGTTAAGCATTAGTATTTAGATTTTTAGGATTTTTAGTGTGGTTTTTGGGTTTTGGTTCTTTTTCTTGGTTTTCTTCTTGTGTGGTGACTTCTTATAATTGGTGGTAACATAAGTGGTGACTCTCCCAATTAGTTTATTTGGTGTTTTACGTGGTTTTCCCAATGAGTTCCATTGGATGTGGGAACATAAATTTTATCATAAGGTGAAAACATGGATGGGAATACAAATTTTGATGGATTTATAAAATGATGTTCACCTTAAACCCCATATTTCAAAATAGCTTTCCTTATTATTTCTCAGTTTTTCAAACCCTCCTCATTTCAGATGGTTTCTTCTAAATTCCAAGGTATTTAAAATGGTTACTTGGTTTTTAAATAGTCACTTGGTTTTGAAAATAATTCAATGGTGGTTTCAAATGTATTTATAATGTATTTTCCCATTTAGAAATTTGGAGTGTGGTTTGGTGAATAAATAATATAAAGGATCATTTGGAACTTCTCAAGCATGCTGTATTTTTTCTCATTGAATTTGGAATTAATTTTGAAAATGAATTTGGTTTTCAAAAAAATTAATGGCAAGGTTGGTACTTTCTAGTGTTTTGGAAATTAGTTTCAAAACTCATTTGATGTGAAATCTCAGTTGGCACCTGTATATGATTCTATGTGCAATAGGAACCACTATGGTGGATCCACCAGTAGAGGCTCATTGTATAGTTGATTTTGGTGTTTTTGATAGGAAAGAACAATATCATTTGTGGGTTATTATTTTATTCCACATGTGTGGGGACCTCCTCATTCACCACATACTACTATCATTGGATTCTTGAGAATTATCTAGAGGGTCGAGTGACGGTTGATTATCGACCCTAATTAGATGGGTTGGTACCCTCTGAATGTGTGCGAGTCTATGTGGGATGTTCCACTGGTGATGCTAGTTTAGAGCAGCCAGTTGTGTTATTGACTATAGAGCGATACTATATTCTATAATGTGATTCTGATCAGATTATTTCCATGTATTTCTTTAAGATATTTTTAGGAAATTTCTATGATAATTATCTTTATTTTCTACCTTGTTTTCTACTACGTTTTGGTTAATTTACCAATTTTTATTTGTATTTCTATATTATTTACATTATTTTCATAATAGTATCTTTTATCACCTGGTTTGTTTTCTTATTTTTTGGAATTAATCTATGAACTTTATTTTAAAATGGAAAAGTTTTCTAAAAAGTAAATTTGTGTTTATTTTTGAAAGTGTAATTTTAGAAAGACTTGATTGGTTATTAAAAATTAAGAAAACCCCAATTTTTTATATGAATTTGAAACTATTTTTTATAAACCATTTTTTGAAAGGAATTGAATATAATCTATGGTGTTGAACTACTAATATATTTTTTCTAACACCATACTTGTACCCCTTGGAATTAGTAGACCCAAGTTGTTTTATAGGTTTATCAATATGGTTCACATTATGGTTTAGGTTTAACTTTGGAGGAGGTTGTTCTCATGGATGGTGGTGACCTAGAGTTTATATGGGGATCATGTTAGTTTCAGTTAAGTTTTGGTTTTCATTTTAAATTTTCTGTTTTTTTAGTAGTTATTATACCTGGACTTGGTTATGTTTTTATTGGTGTTAAATTATTTTTGGTTTATTTTTTGTACTTTTTTGGCCTTTTTATTTTTGTTTTTATTGGGAAAATTCATTCCTATGGTGAAATATTTAATGCTCACCACTAGTCACCAGCCGAGGAGGATTGGGAAGGCCTCTCAGGCCTTGTCACGGACCGAGTAGGGAGTCAAGTTACATGGAAGCCTAGAAAGGTACTTTAAAAATGGTATCATAGTAGACCTTTTTTATTTTGGGAATCATGAATACTGTATATTATGACTGTCAGGACTCAGTAGGTAGGTGTGAGAAGATATTAACAAATTCCTACCTGTTCTAATCCTCAATTTTTAAGGGGCGATTTGGAATTAGATTCTTTTATTTTGGTTTGTGTGAATAGGGAATGAAAACGAAGTTGAACCAGTGTTTCAAATGGGATTTACATTGATTAGTGACCACTTTGGATCATGAGTGTGTGGTTTAAGGATCCTAGTGGTTGGCTCATGCTCGGTGCATGGTCTGCTAAACCATGTGGCAGGTTTAGACATGGTCACTAGTTCCCTATTTTGGTTGTCTCAGTGTGAGTGGTGTTTTGGTATGATTTTCTTTGGTTTGGGTGGATTTTAAAATAAAATTTGTTTTAATTTAATTATTCTAAAAATGAAAATTATTTTTTGGGTTTTTTTATTTCAAAAAATGATCTTGGGTGTTTATAGTGGCTTGGTTTTGAAAAGGGATTTTGGTATTCTGATAATGTTGATTTGCTGTGAAATTTTTTTGTAATTGGGAATGTAAATAGTGATTTTTGAAATAGGATTTTGATTTTATGGTGTGATTTTTGGTTCTTGATCAAGTTTTTTTTCATTTTGAGTGTTTCTTTTTTTCTTGAACATTGGTTTGATGTTGACTCATTTTTTTTTTGTTTTTTGTTAGGAAATGTATGCCACCTAGAAAGTTCCTAGAGGTTTCTAGTGAGTCTTATTTAGATTTCATCCCAGTCTGAACTCCTATTTGAATAGAAAAGTCTCGTTCTTTCAATGTTTTATTGGTTATACATGGTGATAAAGGTTATTTTGAGGCTGTGGATTAGCTTGAGATAGTCAGAAGTGTCTTCAGATCATTGGGAAATCCTGAAGCTTTGAGGGTGTGTACAGTTTTGGGATCATTTGAATGTCAGGGTTTGGATTAGTGGAAAGTTATATTCCTAGAATCATTGAAATTTGTGATGTATTTGGAGTTATTTAAGACAAAATTCATCAAATAGTTCATACCATAATAGGTGAAGGAGAGGAAAGTGGAAGAGATCTTGTGTATTCGGCAATGTCAATGGACAATGAAGGCCTATATTTACCTCTTTGAAGAGATGGTATTATTCTCTCCTAAGAAATAATTGGAAGGTTAGTTTAAAGATCCTCTTTTTTCAAGGGTATTCATACCAATATTGATAGATAAGTTCTTTCATCCAAGGAGTTCTGTTTAGAAAGTTGGTGGATGAGGCTTTTATAGTTGAGTTGGTTCTTAGAGCCTAATCTTTGGTCGTTGGAAATACATTCTATCTTGGTTATTTTGAAGGTTACTCATCTAAAAATATGTATATTCCATAGGAACCTATTCCTTAGTAGTCACTTTTTTTATTTCCATATTATCATTCACCAGGATGTTCGTTCGTGTGCCTCCATTGTGGTTGATTTAGACATTTAATTCCATCTTTTCAAAATCCTATGAAGTCTTGTCATCGATGTAGTCGTTTGGGTCACTTTGAAAAGTTCTATAAGAATAGTTGTAAGTGGAAGAAGTTACCTCTTGAGATTTTTATCTCTTAACTATGGGGTATTAGAGGATTTCATACATTAGGTCTCTAACCATAGGCCTCAAAGTGAAGCTTCTTATGTACACTGGAATTGTGGGGTGTGGGTAACCTTGGGCCATATTTTGGATCTCATATAGAATGGGAATAGTTTAAGTTTCCTTGTTTTTGTCTCTTTAATTTATGTAAGTTTTATTTTTTTATGAAAAAATTGTTGGTCATGTTTTCATTTAGTTATAATAGTTATTCCATGTGTATCTGAATATTTATATAGTTTCCTCTCTTGTGTGATTGGACCTCGTGATTTTGTTCAAGTCGTGGGTTGTGTTCACCTTGGAGATTCTCATGTCTTGTTGGAGTGATGAATCTTGATTTCTTCACTATTTAGTTTAATTTTATTCTATGGGTTTCATTAGGGGGGGTTTAGGTTTGGAGTTCTGGATAGTTTTGTTACTTCATTTATGTGTGAAGGTTTCTTAGTGTTGGGTTTTCCTTGTGATTGTCATGGTGATATCGTGTTTCTTGTTGTGTGGAGAACCCATTTCCATTTGTTTCCCTTTATTTCTATTCTTTTGGTTTTCTCTATTTTTGTTCAGGTGTGACTTCTGTAGTTAAAAGTTCACACTGAGGTTCATATTTTTATTTTTTTTCCTTCAGTTTTGAGCTCCAGTTTGGTTTCTCATTTATTTGGGTGACTTTTGAGGGAAGAAAGTGTTTTTATGGGGAGGTTTTAACATAATATTACTTTTTTTAATTATATTGAACCACTAATTTGAGTATCCATTTATTAGATCTATTCATTGGTTTTTTTGAAGTTTTTCCAAAATTTTTTGAAGGTTACTGGGCATGTACATAGTTTGTACATGGTTTGAGAACAGTTAGACTAAGTGTGAACCTTAGACAGAATGGGATCACATGGTTTGAGCACAGTTAAACTAAGAGTGTAGCTTAAGTGTGTATCTCGTGTAGCTCTTAACTATAAGTAATTTTATGGTTTTTTCATGGTTGGTTTAACCGTGTGAGATAACCGTGCAGCCCACCTAGAGAGGGGTATTTTTTCCCTATTCCTTATTTTTAAGTGTGGTCTCCTTCCTTAGACTCCCCACTCAATTTTCCTTGTCTTGGATTCCATCCATAGAGGGTTTTCCATCTTCAAATCTCCTCTAAGGTGATTTCAAGGTGGTTTATTGGTTATTCTTTACACGGTTCAAAAGGTTAGGGCCTCTTTCTCCTTCCTCCTTGGTTTTAATCCATTTTACTCTCCTCCTATAACCTCAGTGGACATGTTTGGATGATTTTGATATCTAGGGTGGTTTGAAATTTGGTGTTTTTCTTTCTTAGGGTTTTGATACATGGTAGGAGTGTCTTTTCAAGGGATTTCATCGAAGGTGTCATGGTTCATCCACTTGAGGTAGGGGTTTACATTATTTTCCTTTCAAGAACATGCCATTAATTGTTGACCTTTTATAAATTATTCATAAAATATGTTAATTATTCTTTTGGTGTGTTAGTTTAAATTATGAAATTGTTTTCATAGCGAAAATTTGAAGAAAATTGGTCTTTAATGGTTTTTCTTAACTACACTATATATATGTATGCAAGGTGTTTGATGATATTCCATTTCGCCTTTTTTGTAGAAATTGGTTGGTTTGGGTTATGTTTAGCCATGTTTAAGCATTGGTATTTATTTTATTTATAATTTGAGCTGGGTGTGTGGGTTTTGGTTCCTTTTTTTGGTTTGATGGTTGTGTGGTGACTTTTGGTAATTGTTGGACGTAAGTGGTGACTCTCTTAATTGGTTTCTTAGGGGTTTAAAATGGTTTACCATATAAGATCCATTGGATGTGGGCACATACATTAGATCATGGGGTGCACATGTGGATGGGAACACAAATGATTATGGTTTTCTAAAATGATTTTCACCTTAAACCTGGTATTTCAAAAAACCTTTCCTTATTCTTTCTCCTTTTAGATAACCCTCCTCATTTCAAATGGTTTCTTATAAATTTAAATGTATTTAAAGTGGTTCTTTATTTTATAAATGGCCACTTGTTTTTTTAATCAACTCAAGGTTTGTTTCATATTTATTTTCTTAGGATTTTCACATTTGGAAATTTGGATTGTGGTATGGTAACTAAATGATATAAAGGCCCATTTGGAACTTTTAGAACATGTTATTTGTTTTCTCCTTGAATTTGGAATTGATTTTGGAAATGAATTTGGTTTTGAAACAAATTAAAGGCCATATTGGTGATTTCTAGTATTTTGTAAATTGGTTTTGAAACTCATGTGATATGAAGTCCTGGTTGGAAATTGGGTATGTTTTTATATGTAATTCAAACATATATGGGGGACCCTCTGAGCAGTGTTTTATCACATAGGTGGTGTCAATGTGTGGGATAGTCAAAAATAGTGGCATATGTGGGTTATTTTTTTATGCCATGTGTGTGAGGACCTCCTAATTCACTATGTACTACTATCATGGGATTCATGGGAATCATCTAGAGGTTCAACTGATGGTTTCTTATCGACCCTTATTAGATGAGTTGGTACCCACTAGACGTGTGAGAGTTCAAGAGGGACATGCCATTGGTGGGATTAATTTTGAGCTGCAAGGTTTCTTATTGACTATAGAGATGCACCATATGTCGGTAGGGTAGTCCAATCTGAGTACATCTATGGATTTCTTCAAGAGATGTCTAGGAACTACCCCTGATTATTATACATATGTTCTGCCTTATTTTTTGTTAAATTTTGGTTACTAACCCTTTTTTTATTTTCATGCACGTATTGTTTCCCTTATTTTTATCATATTCTCTTTTATCACCTGGTTTGGTTTCTTATTTGGGTATTAACTCATGAATTTTATTTTAAAATGGAAAACTATTTTGAAAAGTGAAGCGGTGTTTTTTAAAAGTGGATTTCTGGAAAGACTTTCTTAGTTCCTAAAAATGAATAAAATCCTTATTTTCTATATGTATTTGAAACTAGTTTTTATAGATTGTTTAGAGAATGGGAATTTGTGGACTTTATGTTTCTTACCTACTGATCTATTTTTATCACACCCTATATATAAAACTCATCTTTAGTAGACCAAAGATATTTTTTGGGTTCTGGTTTCTGGTTTAGTTTTCTAGTAAAGTTTTACCTTTAGAACATGTTGGTCTTATGGATGGTGGTGACCAAAAGGTCACATGGGGATCATTTTGTTTGTGTTTTGGTTTTGGTTTTTATTTTGTAGCTTTAATTTTTTTTAGTATTTATTGTACCTAGATTTAATTATTTATTAGTCTATGTCGAATTGTTTTTAGGATGTGTACTCTTTTTTGTTGTGGTCCTAGTTTTTATTTAGAAAAATCATTCCCAAAGTGATATATTGGATGCCCAGTACTAGTCATGAGCCTATGAAGATTAGGAATGCCTCTAAGTTATTTTCACGGGCAGGGTGGGGTGTCAAGTTTGATGGAATCCAATCCTAGTTCCTGACAGTTCTTTTCACCTTTTATTGACTATGAGACACAATAACATCTCTCATATATAGGGTGGACTATCTCCTCGTGATACGATGAGATTAATCTTTCACTGATGCATCACAAAGAAGGGGATAAAGATAAATTTAATGATTATATATGATATACATGACATAATTATGATATTTTTGACATATATATCATTATGTAAATCTTATATATATATATAAATTTCATTTTCCTTACTTTTACACTAAATTAAAGAAGATAACATCATTCATGTATGTGTCTATTAGTCCCTTCATGAAGTAATGTGGCTCTCCTTTCATCACCAAACCACATGGATGAAGTATATAAGTATATATTACAGTATTAATGATATTATGATCATTCTAAAAGGGTAAAATATTTGTTACCTCCTTTTCATAATGATCATTGAAAAATAAAAAGTGTTACTCATGCGTATGTATGGTATACCGTCTCCATGATCGAAACATGCATCATTTTTTACAACCACCATTCATGATTTGTTTTAAAAGTATAATTGATGTAAAAAAATTTATAATTATTTTTTGATTATTATTCTTGATATTTTATAACTACATAATATGTGAAATAACTGGATCTTTCTTGAAAAACATTAATAAGAAAACAAAATGATTAACACCCAAAGCAATTAAAATAATGGAATAGTACAAATGAATAGGCGATAAGATATAATAAAAGGAACATGTACGATATCATAAATACTAATATGGTTTTGGAATAATTTAATAAAAAATTTAAAACCACTATATAGGATGTTAAAGTATGTTCAACCAAAAAGGAATCATATGGTAAGGGATTTCATCTCAATTTCATTTCATTGAGTCATATTGTAATGTTACGCACCTAATTTCCTTTACATGGTGTATATATTTCCCTTTTACATGTAATATCATGAAAATTTTATTCTTCATGGTATTTTAAGTTTCAAATTGAAAAATTATATCTAAGGGGATTTGTATTAGAAGTTACCAAGTGGTAAGGAATTTAATAACTCAATTTTGTTTCATTGGGTTATATTACTCCATCACTATCTTTAACATCCTAAGATTATGTGTGTAGAAAATTTTACTTAAAATTTTCTATATTTATACTTATTTTATGTGGATTTATAGTCGATACAAAAAATTTATTAATTGATTAATTCACAATTCGATGTTATGGTCAATTTAAGGATTTATTTCACAATATCATTCAAATTCAGATTGTTTATTCTTGAATTCCCATTAAAGGATATTATTAGATCACTTCTTAATAAAACTTTTCTTTTTCTTATACTATATTTATTAATGATCTATTTAGAGTGATATTTTAATTTTTCCATTGATTGCTACTTAAAATGTTTTAGATATATTTTTTAAGAAAACATGACTTCATTTCACCCTTTAGTTAGAAAACTGTTTTTTATTAAACCCGTGTTTTATAAAAATTATTTAAAAATGTTTTTAACCTTTTCAAAATTATTTAACAAACTCAATTTAAACCATTTTTTATTTTACAAATGTTTTCAAAGTAATCTTCTTATCTCTTTCCTAATACGGCACTTTTCTAACTATTTTACCTTGAAAAATGAATGTTCTTTAAAGCATGAATGAAATTACCCATGGAAATGGCCATCATTTCTTAAAATCCTCCTTTAAATTTTTCTAGGATACTTTTAAGTAATTTTTTTAAAATTTATTTTCAAATAAAAAAAATCACAATATTTTTAAAAATGAAAATAAAATTTTCCTTAAGAATGTTTTTAAATATATTTTTATGGTAGTTTTATTCATCAGTGACAACAACCCTTTATTTTGTATATACTCAAATGGATATACATTGTATTGATACCATATTTATCCTTTCTCGAGATGGTTTATAATTATTTATACCAAGGATAGTTTTGACTTTCACTTTATTATTTCATTTTGTATTCATTAACTTCACCTTGAGATATTCACTTTCTTGTGATCATTAGACATTAAATTTACATTAAATATCAATATCATTTATCATGGATATATTTATTTCTTAAACCGTATATCATTTATACATATTATGTTCTACATTTAAGGTTATTTTTTTGTCAAGTGAAATATTTATAAATATATATTCCTTATTTAATATGGATATTTGATGATAAGGAACATTGTTTATGAATTAAAATGATTATTATATATACAAGGAATGAGTTGGACCTACAGACATGGGTGAGGACCAATTAATGATATCCCCTTGATGCATTAGAAGTCTCATGGGATAAACCAATTTTCTAGAATTAGTTAAATGGATTTCTACCCATAAGTTTTAAAAATTTTCTGAGAATATATATTGATTGTAATGGTATGATGTTCCTAAGAAACATGATGTATAATAATTATGAATTTCCTTCATTAAAAGTTCAATTGTTATTATCCAAGATATTTTTATTATGATATTATCTTTGGATGCATTAAATTTTCATTTTATTGAATAAATTAAATTTTTTTTAGTTATTTACATATCCATGTTGATTATTCCTTATCCCGTTATTTAAATGGAATGTGAGTTTAGTTATTTAACTTTCTATATTGATTATTACTTATCAAGTTATTAAAATTTAATGTGTGTTCGGTTTTTACCTTTCTATATTGATTATTCCTTATCAAGTTATTTAAATGGAATGTGTGTTCAATTATTTATCTTTATGTATTGATTATTCTGTATCCAGTTATTTAAATGGAATGTGTGTTCAGTCATCTACATTTCAATTTTGATTATTATTATTAATTCATACTAGCTTCTATTATACTAAACTCTAACTGAAAATTTGAGATCACCTTTATTTGATTTTCTTTCCCTATGATTCCCTGAAGTGTACTAGGATAGATATACAAGGATATTCTATATGGAAAAATGATATTCTCCAAAATAAAATATGTTGTAATTTTTTTATCAAATATATTATTAGACCTAGGTATATATCTTGTTTACCAATACTAATAATATATTAAGTCTTTTTGGATGTGAATCATAATATCATATTCCAATGTAATGGTTGTATGAACCACATTTGGGCTAGAAGGGTTGGGGTCACTACTCTTTATGAACATATGGTATCCAACTAGAATATTATAGGTCACTTACTCTAATTTGAATATAACTTTGGATTATCCTACACCACCTTCATATTCTCTCAATCATCTACACCTACCCCATCATAATCCACCCCACATCTTCTCCAATTACTAGCATCTCCCAAACTTTAGTCCAATAAATTGATGTTCTACAATCCAACCATACAATGCCTTGAATGGATCCAAACTAATATAAGAATGGTACCTCTTATTATAATAAAACTCAAACAAGGGTAGGTTCTTCTCCCATGATCCACTAAAATCCCAAATGCATGCACACAACACAACCTACAATATCTAAAGCATCCACTCTTTCTAACCATACATATGAGGTTGTAAAGTTGTGTTATATAATATTTGAAATCCAAATGAATGCTGAATATCAACCCTAAATCATAATGAAAAAGAGCATCCCTACTAGAGACGATGATACTTGTAACCTCATAATGCTTCACTACCTTATCCATATATTTCCTTGTTAAATCATCCACAATAATCTACTCCTTGATTTCCATGAAATGTGGCAGCTACATTAACTGGTATATGATCACCCAAATAGAATCACATACTCTTTATCTTAGGGGGAAATAGTGATTAAATCCATTTAGATTTCATCCCATTTCTAAAAGGTATCATTTAATGACTGAAACAAACCTCCAGGAACATAATTCTTGGATTTCTTCTAATAACATACCCAACATTATAACATATGTTCATCACTGACCAGTTCAACCTAGAACACTAAAAATGTATCTATAAATAATGATACATATTTTATATACCTATATGTATAGACAATTAAGAATAATTAAACTTCTGAACTAAATTCTATCTCATCACTAATGGAATAAACAACTTCATTATAAAGAACAGTCAATGTTATTCATCCTCTGATCATCCCTCGAAAGAACCACCAAGAAAGACATGGTCTCATCAATATTCCTCCTTGAGATATCTAAACTATGACTCTTAAACCTTATCAAATAAAAAAATTACTTCTATATATTATAGGAAACCTCTACCACTGGCTTCCTATATATCAAGATTCATCATTGGAATCTCCTCTATCACTCTCTACATATCTAAAAGCTCATAAAAAGAGTATAGAATCGATCATGTTGATGGTAAACATTGATGGGAGTGAATAGGTTCTTTTATTCTTTACCAATAATAGTAATCCATTCAAAATATTCAGTATTAATCTCATCAAACAAAGAGTATTTAAATAAAAGTAGAGCATAACACATTTGTCTTCAATTTTTTCTTCTCTAATGATGTATTTAACCCAGCTGTATAATGTTTTTTATCCCACTCGCACACAAATAATATTTTATTATCAATATATCTATATGAAAGGGTATAATATTTTTCTTGGTATAAAATATTTTCTCCTAATATCAAAGAAGAGACACTTTCTTATTGAAAAGAAACATTACCAAATAACTGATGAAAGATCAACAATAGAGATCATGAACTTCTATGGACATGAAATCACATGGTGTTCATATTATTCTCAAAATAGACTTATGTAACTATTATCAACACTCAAAATATTTTTCACCAATATAAAACAATTATAGAAAAAAATCCACATCTTTCTTCTCTCTCATTTTTTATATATTCAGTAAAATCGAATGAAATTAATCACTAAAATTGTCAACACATAAACTATCCTAATGTATCATCCTATATATTGAGTCTCATAACCTATAATTGATAATAGAAATTTAATATCCCTTTATTCTCATTTATCATGCATTTATATAATTTTATCTACATAAAGGCATATAACAAAGCTGTTGGAATCGTGGATCATAATGTTTTAGAAAAAAGTTCTCCCACACCCACCTCCTTCATAAATTCTTAAATTATAAATGTTGGAATTGTGATATTTTGGGATTTGAAGTCACAATGTACCTTGAGTCATCATATTAATTCTTCAATTCATTATAATATATGAATTTTGGGAACTCACTAATTTCTTTAAAGAAGGAAATTCATACAAAGGGATATTGTGACGTATTGAAGTCATACTCTCTATTGTTGAATTATTATGATCTTTCTTGAAATTATTATGTGAATTTTTAAAAATTCATATGGAATGCTATAAATTATTGCTCCATATGATCAAATTCATATGGTATCATCTAAAAAGTAATATATGGATTATAAGTGAATTCATAATCCAGTGCATTAAGTATTATGGGATTCTCAGGGAAAGCCCTACATTCATTTCAAACGAAAGACATGGAATAATAATTTCATGTGAAACTAAAAAATGTCACAAACTCATGAATTATCTATTTTCTAGATTTCCATACTTCTTATAAATTTCATCATCACCACTTTAACTCATTCTGAGATCATCTCAAACACTTAGAAAAACTCATATAAACTCTCAACCTTATCAAGAAAATATATTCTTACTTTGATGGTCTTCTTAGTTTATATAAAACCGGTTTTATCAAGAATAACGTACAATTACAACTTCAAATAGCTCAAATAATTGTCCAAATAATCATAAATGGGTCTTCTTTTATTCATCTAGCCCATTCTTAAAAGTATAAGAAATAATATATGTTTTCTAGTTAGTTCCCTTCATCTTTCATCAAATGATGTATAAAAAACCTCCCAATAATCGATAATTTTTTATCTGTTAACATAAATATTGTATCACTAAAAATCACATATAACTAATTATTAAAAAATAGATACAAAAAAATAATGAAGAGGGTTCAATAGAAAGTATCTACCCATGACGTCCAACTTACCATAACTAAAACTAAATTCCCTTTCCCAAGAGTATTACAGATCTAAATGTGAGAGTCCTTCAATAAATATATCTACTACCACTGATATATATTCAAATACTACTGGGAGATGATATACCTTAAAATATTTTGATATTTGAAAACCTCAAAGAACTCAACAATGAGGTAATTTCAAATTGATTTAGATAAAATATCATTGCTTCCCATTGAAGATCATGGGTAGCATAATTATGCTCATGATTATGTAACAACATCATATGATATAATCATTTCCCCACTCTTCATTAAAAAACATCCCATTACATTATGATAAGGATCACAAAATTCCTCATACATGACTCCCTCCTCTGAAAGATGAAGATCTAGAGCACTGATCAAATTCTCTACCAGGAAGTTGAATGATGATTAACACTAATCAGTCTACATTAATTAATTTCCCTTCCATCTATAGTACATAAAAGGATCTACATTTCAATAGAAATTAAAAATGGACCTCTAAAAATATCTTATAGGTTTAAGGAAATTGTATAACTTTGCAATATTATTGGGGGTTCCCTAAAAACAACCACCTCAATCATTAAGGGTTGATTTCTTCTACCTACAAAGACACTACCTACCTTATAAAATTAATCTCTCATATCCAAACCCATCACTTGTATTACTTCTCAAAAATTTAATGGCATCGAAGGACATGTAAAATGGTTATTATATTCTCTACTTGATCTTCCTTTGACTTTGGGTACATGATCATGTGGTTGATGAAAACGACCATAAACTAATCAAGGAACTCGTGAATCAAAAAGTTCATAAGTCCCATGATAATAGATAGGTGATTTCAACACTAAATAACATAACTATGAACATCAAATACCCACAAAAACTGACGAAATTAGTCTTCATGATCTATTCCTTCTTAACTATCATCTAATGATATACACAACATGGATAGATAGTTTAAAAATTGATGGATCCCTTCAAATGATCAAACAAATCATTAATAATTGGGAGGGGATAATAGTTCTTGGCTACCACGTAGTTAAATAAATGATAATCTATTTTTAACCTCATACTATCATCTTAATTCTTAGAGAATCACCATAGAAGACCCCATGAAGACATAATAGTCCATGTAAACCTCTTATATATCAAGTCGTCAATTTTTACCCACAAGTCACAAAGCTCAAAAAGTGAAATATTATAAAAATATATTGAAATTGGAAACACACTAGGTTGTTACTCCATCCAGAAATTGATATCACCTCAAAGGGTAATGCCACAACCACTTTGGAAAAAACATCTACATCCTTCTTAGAAACCCACATAAATACTTCCACTAAAACAATACTAGCCAAAACACTAACTCTATTATTTGAGAAGATAGGTGATCCAAATACCTACCACCCATAATACGGTTCTTCTCACTAATGAATACCACATTTTGGCCTTCCATAACTAGGAATTCAACTCTCAACCAAATGCAATCGATGAAAAAATAAAAATATTAAAACCTATTTATTCCATGAAAGATATAATTTGTTTATATCTATAATAATAAGTGATTCCCTAATAAATAATGTATCTCCACCATTATTTCAATGCCCTGACACACATAGAATAGACTATACTAACTTCCAACTAGTGTAGTCAGCACTAGGGTCATTGGAAACCTCTATACCATAACTCCCAAATCATGGACCAAGTAGGGTTCAATAAAGGGATGTAAATCTCTAAAATAAAACAATATGAAATACATGGTATAATATAAATTTATGGTACATCAAGGGATCTCTATTCCACCTATAGAAACTATCTCTCATGAATAAAACTTAAATTTCTAAACTCTATTACCTCACTGGCCCTAATAAAGTCCACCTCCATGGAAACACTCAACCCCTTATCCATAAAGAACATGGAAGTCATAGGGATATACTTTGCCTCATATATCCCAAATATTGATGACCATACTAGTGATAAGTCCAAATAGGAAACTTTTTCTGGGGGTAAAATGAAAATTAGTCACCATTACCTTGGTAGACATCAAGAATAGTTGTGTACTCAAACTAAAAATGGACATTAAACTTATAATTAATGAATACATTGATAGATATTCAGGTTAGTTCATGAGAAATAATAGATCCATAAAATCATGAAGAATAATATTGAGACCAATTCCCCACCTATCAAAACATGTAATTATTTTCTCGTTGAGATCCACCATCTATATCTTTTTCCTTCAGGATATTCCGATGACTCTCATCTTTAGAATATTCCAACTTCACATGAATCATATCAATTATCATTAACTTGGAGAGTATCTCCAGATACATAAAAATTTGAAATGGGGTAACCTAGTGTTGGATAGAAGGACATAACGCCTTATCAAAATTTCATTCTCATGACTCCTCATCTAAAAAACTTTAGGGAAATGGATAATATCCTTGAACAAAATTCTTAGCTCCCACACACTCATGGTACCCTTTAGAAGAGAAAGATAACACATCTTTATCACCACATTCATTATTAAATAAATAAACACTATGAGAAAATAATTTCTAAAATAATATAATAAAACTTCTAGATCTTCATAATCCCCAAAGAATTTAAAGTTCCACTGAGGCACATCTCTCCTCATATAACTAGGATCTAGTAGACCTAATGCTCCTTCCTAGAATGAATCAGAATAAAGATAATCTTCAGATTCTCTAACCACGAATCCATCTTCTAATTAGATACACTCCCCTCATATGTCACTAAACCCTAACACTATAACTCATGCATCCACCTCCACCAAGACATATCCTCTTAAGATAGGTCAACCCTCCAATGGTTAACCATATTAATATTTCTCACCTCTTCGATATAAACCAGATGTGAATGCTGGCCAATAACCATATCTATAGAAATTAAGGAAAACTGTTAACAATTTTAAATTAGAATTCATTAAATATCACTTATTTAGATTTATTTTGGATTTATAAAATTATTCTAATTACAAAAAAATAAAAATAAAGAATTATATATGTTTCATGACTAGGTCTCTATGTCGCGACCAATATTATATTAACTAGTATGTTTGGTAAGGTAAAATTATTTACATCAAATCATGGTGGGGCTTAATATCCTATGTCCTATCTACTCTCACTACTTATGACACATGCTAATCTTGAATAACATTATTTCCATACCAAACCCATACGACCCCACTAGTTACTAACTTTAATTTCCACCCTAAATCCCATACATGGATCTAATACCACTATATCATGACTTACCCCGCGAGGAAACACTCTATGTCTAATAGTGAAGGAAAGTGTGCCACTTGAATCTTTTTTCTAATAGTCCATGATTTGGTAACTATTATCAATAATATAAAACTCAAAAATGGGAGGAATTGTGCTCATGAATCCTATAAAAAAAGATAAACCACCATCCAACACTAAATAGTATAAAATAAAACTCATAATGAATGTAAATTTCATATATAAGTTGGGTATCCAAAATAAAATACCAAAAAAACTCTTATAATTGTGACTCTGACAACACCTTCATTATACAAGCTAGTAATTTTCAGCTTGGTCACCAACTACCACTAGTAAACCTAAATTACATATATATATATATATATATATATGAGTGGGATATAGGTATACTGAGTAAGATACTCTATAAAGCCTCTCATTAAAGTGTGGAAAAATCATATTAATCATACTAATTACTCTTTAAATAAATGAAAACCCAAATTTCACCTACATAAGGCCAATTATCATCTATCCTTACCAAGGATCATTAACCTAATATTGAATCTAAGTATAGTCATCATAGTATAAAAGAATAAATGTAATTAACATTCCTTTTAAACACTACATCACTAATCATGACACTCTCATGCCCTAGTAGAATATTAATTGTTCTTAAATCCCTTTCATATCCATATATCTACATAACCACATACCTCATCAAACACAAAACCATATATCCAAAACCACAAACCATATCATATCCATAATCACATTTCCACAAAAACATACTACAACTTAATATCAAATCCTCCTCACAATAGGGTGTTTTTAATTTGAGGTACATCAACCTCATGCCCCCTCCTAGCATGCACAGCCGCATACCATGAATTATAAAATTTTTCACATCATAATCACCATTTCACATCTTATGAACTATAAATAAAAGAAATTATAGATCATGCATCATAACCTCAATCCATCATATCATAAACTATATCGAAAGGGAGTGAAGTGAATATGGATAAGTCAGCTATCCATTCCCACTATAACTTTGATGTTGGAGAATAATCCGAGAACTGATGTACTCATATGGGAATCAGTCATATTTACTAACATGGGTGGGGGTGAATATGAAATAATAAGATAATATAATAATATATTATCCTTAAACATTCCCAATATATAGGCTTTTATTAATAGAAATATTGTAATATCACACATAAAACTATTCACCTTTAGTATTTTTGATTGACAAATTTTACATAACTGTAACACCAATGGTCACATCTATCCATAAAAAGTAGCCAAAACAAGGTAATTTATTTCCAATTTATATAAAAAAATTAAATTCAAAATTTACCATTTTATTATATTATTATAATAATTGTGAATTTTATTTTCATTATTTAATGTTAAACCATTAATTTAATCATTTTCAATTCCATTCCATTTATCATTAACGTATTCACATTTATTCCATACTTTAAATTCATCATCTATATTTTAATTATATATATATATTAATTAAAAATAATTTAATAACCAATCATTTACTAATTTCAACCCATTACCTATTTCCATCTTCGTTAATTCTTAACCACATTCCATGCCACTAGGAAACATTAAAACCACCTCACAAAAACCAAATACATCACTCTATAAACCATCTAACACAACATTCAAATGAGCACCAAAATATCTGTTAAACTACTTCCTTTTCATATAACCAACCATGATACTACTACCAAAACTACACATCATCCAATCTATCACCATCGTGTTAACAACCACGCCACATACTTCTAATTAGCTATAATAACCAACAAAAACCACTATAATTAAATTAAATAAGACCTTGAATATATAATAAAATAAGGTAATATATAATAGAAATAATCTTTAAATAATCTTTAATTTAATCATTATTCTATTTAAATTATAATTTTATGTTTACACATAAACAATTTAATTCATTACTTCCACCCAACCGATTGTTTAATAATATTAAGTAATTAACCCATTATGTAATTTTCTTCTAATAAGTCATTAATATCAAATATTTAATATCATAGTAGAAAATATGAATCTTCTGGTATCTATATCAAAACAACCTCAAAAATTGAAGAAAATCCTAGAATTTTATAAAATACATGAAAATAACCATAGTCCCTTGAATTTCCCATAATCTAGTTCATTATATTATTTATGTAAATTTATAAAAACCACCAAAATAAGTAAGAAACATGATTAATATAAAATATATAAATAAATAATGAGGTAGATGTTTTAAATATCTTAACTTAAAAAAAAGTTCCAACAACCATTGCAAGAGAAGACATGGAATCTCAAATTGAAAGCTACCGAACACATGGTAACCATCCATAAATCCTATTATTAACCATTACCCATCATAACCACAATGAAATAATAAATCAAATCAACATTTTTTTCATAATCACACCCCACAATAAAGGAAAAGAATATAACTACAGATAAGAGATTGTAAATTCACTATGGATCAAAAAATTAGTTATATCTAAGATGAGGCCTCAAACTAATCAAAGGAATTTTAAATATCTCAAAAGATACACCTATACTAGATTAAGGTTTGAATATAGTTAATAAATTAATAGATAATATGTGACAATTCTAAAAGTTGTAATCAATCTGGAAAATTAAAGACTTGTGGTGTGATAAGAGTTTATCACACCATAATGCAGAAAACCCAAGTGGTATACTAAAAATCACAATATAATATCCTCATATTTCTTCTTTAATTTCATGGTTATAACCTCTTTAAATTCAATCATTTGACAAAGGAAATGAAACAAATAGGTTTTTCAATCTATAATTTCATATCCTACACCAGGGGATATCCAACCTATGGAGTAAAAACTCATAACACTCTAAGACTATCAATCAATATTGCTATAACTCAACATAAAATGAATTTCATGTTTTATTAATTCAAAAGTAGTTATGTCAGATTAACCCATAGACTTCCCCGTGTAAGAGTAACCTGTGAAAATTCATGGTGAAACCAACCCTATTCTTTCTGTAACTAGACATTAACACTAAAATAAAATAACAACATAACCTCATAGATCAAATGTTGAATAAAAACACAAGTAAAATTCCATAGTATAATTATTCATGGTGTGGAACAATAGAATATGAAAAAACCATCCCTATTATCTAGCTATTTATGATGAAACACAATAGGCCATGTTGAAACACATTCCTTCCTACTGAAATTTATACTCCAACACTTACTTCCTTCCACCAACCTACTCCTGATTCCTCCAAAACCAAAAATATGAAATCTAAGGGTCTCACAATTTCCTATATGTCACACTTTCGGATGAAACTAAAAAATTATGAATAATTCAATCATGTGAAATTATATGTGGATGATATGTATGGAGTTAGTGAGAAATTTAAATGTGAGTGTATTTTAAATATTATAATATGATTAATAACCCCTCATGTATATCCATTTATTTTAGTAATTAATGAATGAGATAGAGAGCCTATATACTTGAATAAATTTTAAAACATTAACATAAATTATGAGATAATGATAAATGAAAATTATATTATAGGAAAAGTTAATTAACGAATATAGACTTCAAGGTTATAAATAATTTTACTATATATATGACCAATAAGGGTAGAATAATGGTGATTTTTTTTAATTTCATTCCTAAAATATTTAAAATTTAAATAGTAACATATAATATGAAGCTTCCACTTAAATTATTTTAGGGTTGAAATATTAGGCCTCTACCAAGAAAGTATCCATAAAATTCCTATTAAATCATCAGAATGATACACCAATGAATAACTTAATAAGGGTTATAAAGGGAAAGAGTAAAATAAGGAATTTTTTATTCAATGATAAGAACTTAATATCATTGAAAGATGATGTATTAGAGGAATAATATGTGAAAAATATTTTTTTTCTGACTATCAGTGATCAATAAAAATGATCTGAGGGTAGCAAGGAAGTTAAAGTTTAATTTGATAGTATTTTACACCTTAATGATGACTTGGAAAATAACATAAATATATTTATGTTTTAAGATCAAATAAAAATAAATCAAATACATAATTTTATGAATATAAACTCTATATACAATAGTTACATGAGCATAAAGTTGAGTTAATTGTCGATGTTGAAAAACATAAACCTAAAAAATTTGTGGGACTAAGATAATCTTATTGAAATAAATCTAAAAGTATAGTTTAAATCCAAAATCTTTAATAATATGACTTCTATAAAAAATAATAAGTGAAAATGGATTAGTAACCCAAAGTAGATGTTTTTAACATGAGGCGTAATCATGATGATCCAAAAATAGTAATAAATCTTAGGAAACATTGGGTATTTAACTCAATCATGGAATTGAGTATGTGAAATAGAAACATTAATATCCTTTAAAGAATATAGATAAATGAAAAAAATAGTAAAAACCAATTAGGAAATAAATGAAATCATATATCTTAATAAAAAATATCAGTGTTATATTAAAGAATCGATATTTCACTCTATGGACTAAGATCGATTTGGGTGATAAATAAAATACTATTATACCACCAATTAACAATCATAAGAATATACAAAAAAACAATATTTATGATTATTAAAATATGGGAAAATTGAAAAATATGTGTTCTATAAAAAATTCATTTCAAATAACAATAGAAGTAGAGACTCACAATAATGTTTGAACATAGTTATTAAATTATCCATAGATAATATTTTTTGTGAGAAATTTATAAAAAAAACCTATTTATTAAACATATATATAGTAAATTAGAGTGTCTATAAAGAATTAACACAATGATAAATCACATGACAATGATACATCTAGTAATATATGAGTAAAATTCTTAATATAAATATTATGAGCATGATTATCAAGTAAAAAATGAATGTTATGTACCGAATATGGATATAAAAGATATGGTTGATAAGCATATAGTGGTAGAAATCATTTCCAAAACAATTAATTCAGATACAATTTAAATTATTGATATTGGTAACACTTCTTATATAATAAGGTACATATATCTATTGAGGAATTTAATGTAAAATATAGAAATAGTTGTATAATTTTTTAATGAATTAGGCTTAATGATTATTTGATTAAGTAAAACCAATATTGGAAGAAAATAATTGATAAATATTAAAATTTTAGTGGTAGAGTGTCTTAGAAACTATATAAAATGAATTAATTAATTTTGTAACTCTATACATGCAATTAACTTCCCCAATATTCCATGTACTATCAAGGAAAAAATATTTCAATCATTTGTAGAAGGTAATCTCTACCATGTGAGTGGAGAAGTAAAAAGTGTATTTTCATACCAAATAAGATAAAAATAGATTTTTCCTTAAATGGATTGGACACATGGTCCAATAATTATTTGGTAATAATTGATGCTTAAAGATTATATTTATATTATTAGGATTATATATAATCATGTTAATATGTGTGATTATGTAAAATGGAAAAAATTATTTGAAATATTTAAAATTTTAATGAAAATAATCCATAAATTTTTCTTGAATTGGGTTATGAAGATGTTTGTTGGATGGTTAGTCTAATATATGTTGATAGAAACATGTACCACATACTCATTTTTTATTATTATTAAATGATTTAATGTATAATGGTGATCAATCATAAATTTGTGGTTTTTAAATACAAAAGATGTTACCAAAGGTCAGTTGAGATAATGTTGGGGAAGAAAGTTATAAAATTAAAAACAAAATGTATAAAAAATATTACTTATGTATTTATATATTATTAGTTTTAAAAACATGGGGTAAGGTAACATATTTTTTAAGTTATTACTCCTTGATAAAATTAAGATATTGAGATGAGAAAAATGTTTATAAACAAAATATTTAAGATGATGTTTTTTGAAAAAAAATATCAATGAGAATTTTTCATAAGAAATAGGTAATCACAATTTCCGATATCATAACTAAATAATTATTGTTTATTAAAGAATATAATGTACAATGTGAGATTTGGAATATAAATAAATTATTATTTAAATAAATTTTAACATTTTTTATAATAACTATTTATTTGGTAGTAAAGAAAACAACCATTGAAAGATGCATTTTGAGGGTCTTGAAGGTATATTTCATATATAATAATTAAAGTGGAAGTTTTTTAAATGATCATATAATCTCCATGGTAATAAAATTTAAATTATATATGTTTTAGTTGTGAAAAATGGTATTATTTTACAAAAAAATATTGTTGAAACTCATTGAGAAGTATTTTATAAAGTGTCTATTTTAGGAGGAGTACAATCGGAGTATGATGATTTAGAGGTGAAAATTTATGATGATAATAATAATCTTGGTTTTTTTCACTCATAAAATCATTGAACAAAAACTTATTAGATAAAATTATCCTATAGTGAAAATATGAATGAAAAATTGTCAATATAAAATAGAAAATTTATCTCTTCTAGATCAAAATAATTTTATAATTCTTGTAAATATAAAATTATGGGTAAAAAATATTAACAATATCCTAGAACAAATGAAGAAAAAATTAACTTGATAGATTATTTTGAGGCTATAATATGAGAGAAAAATTATAATGACATGAAATATCTAAAATATATTCAATGAATATGGATAAGTGGTTTAAATAAAATCATTAATTTTGTGTAACGGATACCCTAATATTTAATACATTTCAATCCATGATATTTTTGTCCTAGGTAAATTTAGGAAAAAATTCATTTATTCTAGGTTATCATAATGAAAATATCATTCAAGGTATTCTAAATTGATTTAAAGACAAATTTTCTAAAACAAAATATGTTTAAACGATGTTTATGTGAGAGAAAATATATTTCTCATAATTTAATATTATACAAAGGTTTATGGGTTAATTATTTATCTATATTCATAGATTCACTAACGAAGAGAATGTATTTTCAAGTATTGATCAATTTAGAGAAAAATATGTGTATTTTTTCCTCTATGTTTTTCAACTAAAGATAAAAACCCTACTATAGACTTATATTGACATCTAGAAATCATCATATGTTTTTTTTTGAATTTTTCATAAGTTATAAGTATTTTTGGTTAGTAAAATAAAAACCCACACCATGTTAAAGGTTTCTATGTCATGATTGTATTTATAGTTTAAGGAAATTTAATATAATTTTGATGGACGTCTTCTAGAGTATGTTTGTTCAAGAAACTGTCCATTGTGACTAAAAAACATAATACTTATTCCCATAAATTTAAGAAACCTTTTAAATATAAATATTTAATATGGTAAGAATATAATTTGAGACTACGTTTAAAAAATAAAAACTACAATAAAAATATGTAAAACTCAATAAACTATGTCATGTTGATAATATTTTTTAATATTTACTTTACTAAATTTATATATTTAATGACCTCAAGAAATAAGATACTTTATTGATTATTTCAGGGTTATATTTTTGTTTTATACAATCTCCAATCATAATAGAGAGTTTTTAATGGTTAAAAATATGCAGTTATTTTACTAGAGAAATATCTCTTGACAAAATAATGAAATAATGAAATAATGGGTGAAAATGTACATCATGGTTGCATCTGTATTTCAATTTAACAATAAATAAATTCCATAAAAATTAACAAATTGATTATTTCATGCATGTGGTTTTCGGAGTTATCGATTGAAAAAACAAGCCTTGTCTTGGTGTTTTGAGTCACATCATAGTTTTTAAGATCATATTTCAAAAATGAAAATTCATATCTCCTTACAAAAAAAATATACAGACATTAAATAGACTACTTCACTAAAGGTTTAAATAAATATTTAAATAGTTTTTACTAGTAACAATTCATTCAGTGAAGGTATTGTTTGTTGATAAGAAATATAAAATCACTTTATGTTGATAACTTGATTGATGAACACATAAGTGAGCAGAAGCATACATTCCATGTGAAATCAAAAAAGCGGTATTTTGGTAATCATTTACACATTATTACTATGGAGTAATATGATAAAATGTTTCATCAACATATTGTAGAACAAAATCATTTTTATATCATTGATAATAGATTAATTCTTATATTATGTTTAATAATTATTTTGTTTAAATTTTAATCGATATTTTTTCATAAATTGGGAAGTGATCATTGATCTTTCAATCATGACAGGTTAAAAATAGACATAGGTGGTTCAATTACAATTAATATTATAAAAATAAGTGTGTATTATTTAATTTCATACATCAATACATGAAGTTTTTTTAATGATTGTACATAGATCAGTGAAAGTGAACAATGTAAAATTAATTTTCCCCATTTTTCACTACTTTAAGATAATATTTGGAAGAGATAATAGTTCATATTAATTTATGGAACATAATAATTGAAAGGGGAAATTATAATTTACCATACCATGATTTAGTCTCCCTCTTTTTATGGTATATTCCCTAGTGATTCAATTATAATGCTTCTCTCTTTATATCTGTGTATGTAAGTAATTATAAACAAGTGAGACATGGTTTTTAAAATTTTCACCCTTACTAGGTTTTGACCAAGTAATATAAGATAAATTTAGTTCCATTGTACCAAATTTATATAAGTATTTATTTTTACATTTTAATGGATTCACTATCCCTCATTGTTATAAACTCTTGTACTTAAATGATCTCTACTTAATTACAATTATTGATATACTACTAATTATAACTTATTAGTTTGATAAAAATTATATATAATATAAATAATAATTACACAATTAATTATAATCTATAATGATGATATATCCACTTATTTTTTCCATGGAAATGTATTTCAATAGATATTAATAACTCTAATTTTATTTAAATTTAAAAAAATTTATCTTGTTCCACATTTCTCTATGATCATGGGAGAAGAAATATTATAAAATAGATATTTATATATTAAGAATATATCACATATTCACTTCTTGATATTTGGTAAGCTAGAACTATTCAAATCATTATAAAAACTAAGTTCAAATATTCTATACATTTTTTAATTTTTTCTCTGTTAAATGAGATATAAAATATCAGATTTAAACTAAAATAATCCAAACCACATTGTGATCTATGTCACCCTAACATGATTTCGTCATAAATAAATTTAATACCAAATTTCATAGTTGTGATAAATTCCTCTAATAAAATATTCACTTTATTCTACAATTTGGATATCACAATAATTATGCACATCAGTGTTGTCTTCCTTAGCAATGATGTAATTTCCTAATCTAATCATCATGCTATTATGAAATTAAAACCATAATCTTCTCTATGTAATTAACCAAGAGGTATTCTAATTATATATAATGATATTAAGAAAAATATTCATCTCCATGTAATTCTTACACTACATGTATTCCTTCCTATTTTACTACTATTTCTTCTATCCTAAAATGATGTGTGTACCATAGTATGAGTTCCTTGAATTCCCCATGTCGCACAATAATATTTAGAAAGCCTCTTCCTACCATAATGTGATCTATCAAATGATATTAGTCATAGTTGATAGGATCCACCTCAAAAAATCATAAATAGAACATAAATAATCAATAGAAAAAATATAAGTATTTTTTTAAACCACTGGGATTTACCATGGAATGATACATTTCACTATGATATTGGTTTTAGTTCCTTCACCAAGATTATCTCAAACGTTTTACAACCACTTATATAGAATTTTCAATATAAATAAGATTCATTTTAACATATTATTCCATATTTTTTCAATATATAAAACACAAAAATACACTTATGGGTTATTTATAACACTACTATATTTGATAAAAAATAATAAATTATGTAAGACCACTAATGTGTGTCCTCATATTCGTGAGGTTTCTGAAATATTTTGTGGAATTAAATTCAAATAATGGGGAGGTTATTCCATCAATAAAACTCAATAAAATAAAAACATATATACCTATATAACTATATACAAGTAATGGAACCTCATACATACAATGTAAATAAAAAATATATAACAATGTCCATTTGTTCTATACCAATTCAAAATAAAATACATATTAAACATGGATTTATGACCAAATCAATAAAATAAATTTTCAATAGCCTATCCTCCTCATCACCACTCCCTTTGAGTCACCATTCTATCTAAATTGAAACCTATAATTTCAAATAATATATAGAGTTTACTCATGATTATCAAAAACCCCATGTATATAAGCATAGGGTGAGTCCACTAACCAAATGGGATTTCTACAGAGTCCTTTATTCTCCTGAGTGGAAGTGATAAAATTTTCATGCTGGTGAAATTTCTATGGGTGACACTCAAATCAGTTGAAAATTATAATAATAAATTATAAAAAATTTAGAATTAAATTATAAATAGTAAAATAATAAGTAAATTATAAGAGTTACCAATAATTAAAGAATCTCATGTGACTATGTGTGTGCCTCAAAAGAGACAAAAATCATTCCCAATTACAAATGTGAAAAAATAATTAAAATATTATTACCAAATTATAATTACATTTTTCAACAAAAAGGGTCACATCAAGGTCACAAACCCAAAAAACCATGACATGAGAAATTAGAGATATGTACCATAAAAAGTGGAAAATGGGGTGAATCCAATGAGAACTACACTCATCAAATACCTATATAAATTTTACAAAATTTAAATGTTTATTTAAATTATAACATAGAACAAAAAATGTTATTAATGGTCTCTGATAGGGAAGTTTCCTTACATACATATGGTGATATCTCTTATTCCACCTAGAAATAAGTGTTCCATGGTCATGGTCTCCATTATCCCCATTTAAAGACGAGAAAACTCTCATATTAGTAGTAAAATGAAAAAAAAAAGTCTCTAAGGACAACAATTCCTTTACCACCATGAATACTTACCCCTATGAACTATTTCACATTTATAAATATTTCAGTCCAAAAACATTCATGATGAAAATCAAAGAATTAGAAACAAAACCAAGTGCATGTGACCAGGACCCAAATAAACTATATTTCCATTACCAAATAAAATAATTAAAAATGATAAACTATTATCTTATGTCAATTTATAAATCCAATTATAAATTCACATGAAACAATATCTCTAAAAGGGGTAAAAGGGAGTATAATAATCCAATAAATTTAAAAAATCTAACAATAAAACAATAGATAAAATACCACTCACATTTATAAATAAAAATAAATGAACATTATCTTATATACCCCTAATATAGCCATTAACAAGTGTTAACACTCAATAAATACTTCTAAATTACACACCAAATAATGTATCATTATTTACAATAATATTGGAGATTAATATAACTCAAAAACTTAAAAAATTGATGATCATATAGCCTTTACATAGGGTTTATTAATCATGAATCTAATCTATTTCACCTACTATAAAAAAATACTAAAAAATATTTTTAAGTTACGCATTTTATAAATCATCTATCTAATCATAAATCCAATAAAATTCCTCTAAAAACATCGCATTTCCACAATTATCCTTTAAAAATTAGGATAAAACATTATTGTTTTTTAAATTCCAAAAATGCATGTGAAATCACTGTCATTTATCCCTAAATCCACTCCAAAAATTCATATCACGTTGAATATCTCCCTAAGATAAAGAATATTTCCTAATATATATTTTCAATTAGGGAATTTTAATCTAGTTTAAGATCCAAATTGTTTTATAAGTCCTTAGAAACATTCAACATATGATAAATATTCATTGAGTTACTTTAAAATATCAATAATGGTAAACTAAAAATATTATGTAGGTCATAATTACTTTGATCAGGAGGTACCTTTTCTTAATTTTAAATAAAAATATTTAATTTTCAGTGAGTTAATTAAAAATTATTAATAACTGAACAAATAAAATTGTCACACATTTCTCAAATACAACTATGAAGAAAGAGGCTACCAATGATAAATCACTTCCATAAATTAATTCAATATATACCACCACCTAAAAATTATTAACCAACATCATCTACAACAAAATGAAAACAAAATCACTATACAGTTTCAAAATATTGATTCTTCTAGAAATTATAGGTAAAATCTTATAGGGACATTCTTTATAATCCTTGACAAAAACCACTATGAATAGGATATATTTTCCATGATTTGATGAAACCCCCACACAAAATACCTAAAGCAACCCAGATAAATCAAATATGAGATAGGATGAAATAAAAAATAACATAAATGAGTGTAACAGCTTAAATAATGTGAATAATAGTGAATAAATCATGCTCTTGTGACCCTTTGATAAAGAAGAACCAAAGGATAAGAATAGTGGTTTGCAAGATTCAAAATGGGCATAAATATGGGAGGATAGAGAAAATTTTCAAATTTTAAAATTTCTAGAATAAGTTTTATGCCTATGGTGCATGGTTATAAAACCATGTGACTAATAATATTTTACCCACTAACTCTCTGGAGAATGATTTATGCTTAGTGTGATTAATTTCTTAACTATTCTCTTAATCATACATTGCCTAATATCATATATTTTAAATCAATTCATCATGTAAATTCATCAAAAACATTTAAAACCTAAAATAATGCATCTTAAATTTTATATTATTTATAATTTAACTTTTATAATCATCTAAATAAACATTTATCTCCATAAAAAATTTATGAAAAGTAATTCTTCACATAACAAAAAATTCACTTTAATGTAAATTATATTTTAATATATTCCACTAAAAAGTTTTAATAGACTAATATTTAGATCATCCTTCCAAATTAAAAAATAATTTATGGGTAATAAATAGATTTAAACTTCTCTTCAATGTTAATCACCTTCTTTAAACTTTTTTAAATCTTCTTTGTGAACATTGTATCACATTAAGATACTCTAGATAATAGTACACCACAATACATCAAAAATTTATAAATATAAACAAATTCTTATTAGTTAAAAATAAAATAATATTGAAATGATAAGAAATGGGAATTTTCAGAAATAATATCGATGATAACCCATATAACATAATTTACTTTGGATATATTAAGTATTCTTATAAAAAATCCATTGGGATGTTATCTCCTTCCCATACTGGTATAAGTAGATGTAGCATAATTTATTTAGGTAGTTTTCATTCATTTTTTACTTTTTGATATAACATGTATCTATGTATGTAAAATAAAATCTCTTATTTCAGATTATTACTAAATATATGTTATTAGATATCCCTATAAAATAATTTTTTAAACTGTGGTGTATATATAAATTTGAACCATGATATACATTCAATAACTTATACTTAAGTTTATGAATAAATGTAAAACCTAATATCTTTCCAAACATTAAGACATTATACATGTTAGTTTTGAACTTTTTATATTTTCCACCATTAATGATTTTCATTTTCTGGTGCTGGATAATGTCTCCTTATTATGACTTCTAGATGGTTTCCAGAAAATATAGTTTATAAATTTCCTAATAAAGGTATGATGTTTTGGTTTATATGATAATCCCATTGTTAAAACATAATATATCTTTTCCCAAAGGGTCATTTTAATTTCTCATCAGTGGAAGTATTCCATGATCCTTCATACTCAATGTGTTAACCACCATGTCTTCTTTTATATGGGTATAGTGTATTTTATAAGTGTAATCGTTGTGCAACTCCAGTAATAAACATTGTCTCATGTTTAAATTATTTTTAGTGAATATATACTTTAACCTTTTGTGATTATGGTTTATAACCTAATTTTCCACCAATAGATAGTTTAATTGTATCTTTAATATAATATTTGGATAATCAGTTGAATGTCAAGAGTTATGTAATTTTTTTATGGTATTTTTACTATTGTGAATCATATGTTATTAATATACCATTTTTCATATGGTAATAACCATTTTTTATCATTGATATGTTACTATATAATACAAATAATTCATCTAAAATAGTTGACATTGGTGCATTGAACTTTTTTCATCTCTTCAAAATATTTTTCATATTGTATTTAACCATTTAAATTTTAACCCCTTACATGTTATATTGGTTAACAAATTACATGTTTGGGAAAATTTAAAAAAAATCAATAATACCATTATAATTCAAGAAAACTATAAATATAGGTTATATTTGTGTGTCTTGTCAACTCTGTGAATATGTTATTATTTGGAGAGACAATAGATATAACTTGAATGGAAACCACATGATTGTTTAATAAAACATACTTTCAAAAAAAATTACACTTATTGAATTTACTATACAATTACCCTTCTATATGGGTTTCAAGTACAATTCGTAGGTTTGTTTCATACTCCTTATGCTTCATAGAATATAAAATAATGTTATTAATAAAATAAAATAAAATTGTACATATTCCTTAAAAAATTCATTAAATATGACCAAAAATAAGAAAAGTGGTTATTTTTTTCTAAAATAGAATAAACACAAAATCATAGTTTTCATTATAGGTATTAAAATTGATCTTAAGTATGTATTACTTATCCATACATAATTTTTTATTTCCTAAATTAATATCCATCAAGAAAAAATAGTAATCCCCTAGAATTTGGTAAAATAGTTCATCAATATGAGGTTTTAGGAACTTATTCCTTAGGTTGTAGATATTAATTTAACTTAAACTAATATAAAACCTTATTGAATCATATTTATTCATTACGAAAATGTTAGGTTGTCCCCATTGTTAAATACTAATAAAAATGAATCCCTTATCATATATTTCTACCATTTTTCTATTCAAATCCTATAACCTTATTAAATCTATCTAGTATAGAAAATTGTATAATGGTTTTTCATTGAGATTAAGGTTAAAATAGAAAAAAAATTGGGGTAAATCTAGTTAATGCATCCATGTATTCTTGTAAGATGGGTTTTTCTATTATTCTTGTAATGTCCTAGACCCAGATTCCACTGAAGGTTCCCTGAGCCTAGTTGGGAATATAGCCTCAAGAAAATATCCCAAAACACTAGAGGCTACCAACTAGTAGAGAGAGCCTAAGATGTGTCTGTGGAGAGAATATTCCCTCATCACCAGAGTATAGAACATCAGATATATAATAAAATAGAAGTATAAGAAACAATAAATCAATTAGACAACAAAAAATGAGTAGAAATATATATGAATAGCCAATTCCAGAAAAGGAATCTCATATATAGATGATGATACATGTTATTTTTCTACACAATAGCTGAAACAGGTATCCATACAATAGTAAAATACATGTAACAAAAACTATAATGTCCAAAAATAATCCATCTATCATCCTAATCCTTATCTTAGTCTCATGCTCCCGTACTCTTAAGCAGATATCAAGAACCTATAGTAGGGAGCTTTCCCTTATCCGTACTTGCAATCATATAATCTATTGGGGTACCATTAGAGGAATGAATAGGGTGTGAGATACAGTCCCAGAAGGAAACCACCCTAATTTCTAATTAAATTCATTTAGTTAATATATAATAATAACAATGTGAAGGAAGTAGTAGAATATATAACGGAAGTACTAAAAATAAATAACCCAATAATGTCCAGGTTCCCATGGACACCTATCCTCTTCTACCTACTTCATGCTAGCCAGAAATATCTAAAAAAATAGTCAGTCTTGTATCAGTATATTAGTAATTTTAATTTAACTATTTATTCTCATTTAATAAATATGTCTTCATACCTATCACAATTCCTAGTGTCCCCTATTAAGATATGTGATCAGGGATGCCTAACCAGGCCATCAATCAGGTGTAGGAAAAAGACTAAATCCAAGCTTGTGCTTTGTATTTACATACACGTCATATAAATCATTTCATTAATTATTAAAACAAGAGCCTGAGACTATCCTTAGAATTCTTTATTTGGAATCCAGGTATCACAGAAGGTGTAACATGAACCAAGAACCTTACAATCCAATCCTAGGAATTCATCACTAGAATTTTGGAATCTCTCTTGGTGTGGTATAACATCACTAATTGTTGATTCCATCCTTGGCGATGCACTAAGGGAGCCCAAGTTTCACCCATGGCATATATAGTCAACTACCCTCTAAATCTATCATTAAAAATCTATGAGTATTCCAAGTATCACTTTGGCATATAAAATTAATCCCCCATGAGTACATCATTATAAATCTGTATAAGGAGTCCAAGTGTCACTCGGGTGTAAGAAAGGCAATAACCAAAGGAGTCCATATTGGGTGTTCGTAAAGGAACCTCATGTGTCACCCAAGGAAAATTCATAATCATTTAGACAATATCATTTAACTATTTCAAGTTCATTACCAAAATCATATCATTTAAAACCTCTCCACATAATGTGGATCAAATCATGGGATAATCTTATAAGGATTAGTCTCTTAATTATCTTATGTGGGCATATCAATATAAGATCAATTAATGATTAACAAGAAATTATATGGAAATATGATATGTTAATGGTAATTCCATCCACTTTCCTTCATCAATTCAACTCACAATTCAAATTATAATTCAATTCATTAATTTACATTCCAAAAAAAGGGTAAACAGAACACCTCAAGGATGAACCAATTCATATGCCACCAGTGGTTTTCCATTTTATTTTTCAACACACTTAGGGGTGATCCCAATTCAAGGTTCACAACCATTAATCATTTATCAATGGTATCGTTAATTAAATAGGACACTCTTATTCATTTTAATCAAGGATCACAATCCATTTCTAGGGTGTCACTATAGTAAATGGGTGCATGAAACAATTACATATATATAAACACCTTGACCTTGATGTAAAAGTATGTTACCACCTACCATAGGTCCATAGTAGAGTTCCCATATAGCATCATCTCTTGATTCGACTCAGATCGGGATAAAATTAAAGAACGAACAGAGAACCTAGAAATTGGGAAATTTAGTTTGAACCTAAATAGAACATCCAATACCTAACCAAATGAGGAATGTGTTGTACCTCTCGTTCCCCTCGTTGTTTGATTTTCATGATCACAATCACCTTATTATTTGTCTAATATTGTTTGAAGTGTTTTTGAATGATAGGCACAAGGTTGCCAAGAAAATGGCCCAAGAAAGAATCAAGAAGTGGACTGAATTTCAGTCCACCGGCCAACCGGTGTGATAGCACCGGCCAGCCGGTGGACCTGGCAGAGGCATTGCCCACTGCCAGGTTCCACCGGTCAGCCGGTGGCTCTGTCACCGGCCAGTCGGTGGCAACCTGATGCAACAGTGATGGCTACTGCCTCACCACCGGCCAGCCGGTGGCTCTGTCACCGGTCAGCCGGTGCTGCCTGGGCAGAAGGCCTTCTCAACATCCAAGGCACCGGCCAGCCGGTGGCCCTGCACCGGCCAGCCGGTAGCCCAGTCAAACTAGCCGTTGTCTTTGACCAGTCAACTCCCATTTGGCCTCCAACGGCTCCGAGGCCCTTTACAACGGCTCCGAAGACTCCCCAAGGGTTCCTTGCCTATAAATAAAGGCCAAGGAAGCCCCGGACACCTACCGGATCATATACAAAGCCCACGGACACGTTGTTCATCATTTGGCGTACCTCCGGCAGACTTCCTTCAAGGAACCCATCTTGCTCAAACAAACTTCCACATCCAAGGAGCTCCTCCAAAGAAGCTTGGAAGCGGCCTTCAACATCTCCAATCAATCAAAGGCGCCCAAGGCTTCTCAACATACGGGTTTTATTGTTTTATTTATTTTGAGCTTTAAATTTGGGTTTGTGCCTACAAACCCCAACACCTTTTCTCATTCCTCTTTCTTTTGGGTTTCACATCACCACTAAGGTGTGAAGAGGTTTCTTCAAGCCTTTCCTTTTAAAAGGCTTGTGTCATAGGTGAGCTAGCCTTCACCTGTAAGAAGGCTAGTGGGTTCTTGCTCAACCATTAAAAGCAAGTGGGTTCTTTCTTAACCACCAAAAGAAAGCTGTAATAGGTTCTAGTGCTACCTCAAAGCCTAGTGGGTTTCTTGCTAAAACCATTGAAAAGCAAGCGGTAGAATCTCTCAACGGTTGAGTTGGGAGCGGAGACGTAGGCCGGGTTTTTGGCCGAACTCTGTTATCAATTTTGTGTCTTGCCTCTTTTATTTACGCTGCACTTTCACTTTGATTTTAATTTGTTAATCTTTTTTTAAAAGGCAATTCACCCCCCCCCCCTCTTGCCATCACTCCCTCTTTCTCCGTCCTACAGAATGGAACAAAAAGAATAGATATCTTACCAAGATAGATCTAATTCTTCTAACAGATCTTGATTCGGATCTTGGACTAAGGATATCTCTTGATTCCAAACTTAATCGTAAAAGGAATCTCTTAAAAGACTCAAGGCTTTCCAACATATGAAATGAGAAATAGAAATTGGGTTAATAGATCAATTGAGTTCAAAAACATTAATTCACCCAATTTATTAATTTGTACTATTTGGCTACACATTTGGCCAAACAGTACGCCAATAGTGTTCCCACTATTGTAGAAAGGGTATCCCCACACATTTTGTATGCACGGTTTGACTACCCATGCGCAAAATGTGTCTCATCCCACTATCAAAAAATGCAGACATACCTGCATGGTTCTTTACCTCAAATCACATGGTTTTTCAAAACCATGTGGTATCCTCCTTCTTTATTCCCAAGTCTCGCAGGGTTATCAAAACCATGCATCTTTCCCCGCATGATTTCTACTAACTGTGTGGCAAGCCTATTTCTTCATAAAAGATGGGATTCATGTTTCGAACAAGCCCTAAAACCCTCAATACCTACATGACCTCAATTTTCATTTACATTAGGCCATAATTAATCATTTATAATGAAAGTTTTAGAAATAAAATATTATGTACCTCAAGAAAGAACTAGGTTCATAAAAACATCCCCCTTAAAGAAATTCATACACAAAATTCCCTTCCATGGGTGGTGAATCATCGTCTATGAAAAAATCTATCCATTATGCTTATACATCAGTCCCCCACTCCTAGGTCTTATCTTTTACAAGGTTTTGCTACTACAGATCTTAAACTAGAGGAAATGACCGGCCTCGGGTGACCATAATGTTATGGTCAATAATACATATAGGATGATCCTCAAAGGATAAATCTACATGTAACTCAACCTCCTCAGGCTAAATAGCATGAGATGGGCCTGAATGAAAATGGAACAGCTAAGATACATGGAAGACTTCGTACATGGATCTGTACCTCTGAGGTAAATACAACTGATAGGATATCGGCCCGACTCTCTCCAGAATCTCAAATGGTCTAACATATCGAGGTGAAAGCTCACCCTGTCTCATGATCCTCCTATGTACTAACCTCAGTGAGACATGTAAAAATACCTGATACCGAATCTCAAACTCTATAGTTCATCGATGGTGATGGCATATGTTTTTTTCAAGACTGTGTAGTATCCATCTGATTCTGAATCAATTAAACCTTCTATATGGTCTCCTGCATGAGACGAGGTCAAATCATAGCTACCTCTTCTACCTTTAACCAACACAGGGGTGATCGGAATGACCTACCATACAAAGCCTTATAAGGTTCCATCTATATCATCCTAAAATATATTGTTATGTGAAAATTAAAACGGGGGTATATTCCTCTCCCAAAAACCCTAAAAATCTAGGAAGTATTCTCATATTATGTCTTATAGAACTTGTATCATGTCTACTAACTAGCCATCGATCTAAGGGTGGTATGTTGTGATTATAAGTACCTATGTACCCTACACCCTTTGTAACCCCTTCCATAACTGTCAAATAAACCAGGCATTCCAATATGAAATTATAGAATAAGGTATGTCAGGAATTCGTATTATCTCACAATTATATAACCTATAAAACTCTTCTACTAAATAGGTCTCCTTGATAAAAAGAAAATGAGAAACCTTTGTGATCCTATCATAAAAAACCTAAATGGAATCATTAAATCAAGTTGAACTTAGTAAATCTATCACAAAATCCATTGAAACTTCATTCTATTTCCACACAAGAATGGGTGGTAGCTTTAATAGTCTATCTGGTCATTAGTGTTTCACCTTCACCTACTAACAAGTGGAACATCTTATAAAAAACAAACTACAAATCTTTTTATACCAAATCACCAATACTAGAGATGTAAATCTAGATACATCTTAGGGACATCGGGGTTCACTTCCCAAGAAGAAGGATGAAAGCCTCTCCTCATTTCATCATGCATGTTTGTTAAAACCCATATGTGACCATGAACACAAATAATTTCATCCTTGCTTATGGTCTAACCAGAAGGAGGGTCATCACCTTCCACACTCTCCCTTAGGACTAGGCCCTCAACATTAGATAATATCCTCATCCTCACTCTATCCAGTAGGGTGGTGGTAACATCAAATGATGTAATAAAAAAATTTCCTTGACTATCTTGTGCCTCCAAGTGGATATCAGAGAACAAAACCATAAGATTACATTCACTATTGTCCTGCTAAAATTCTTATATTTGATTCCTTGTGCTCAATGCATTGGTCAATATATTTCCCTTTCCATGCATGTCGCCAAGCTCGAAATCAAATATTTTAGGTATTCAACCCACATTTTTTGCCTCAGATTTAGATCGTGCTTTGTAAATATGTACTTGAGGCTTTTATGGTCTGTTTACACCACAAAACGCTCTCCAAGTAAGTAATATCTCTACTAGTCTAATGCATTAACAACTGTATCTTACTCAAGATTGTGCATCGCGTAATTCCTCTAGTGTGGCCTCAAATTCTGAGACTCTTACACTACAACTCTATCTCCAATTTGTATAATAACATCTATTATACCAATACCTAATGCATCGCATTACATGGTGTAACTCATCCTATATCTAGAAAAATTAGTATTTGCACTAAATTCAATATTCTTTTAATCTTTTTAAAGGATGAATCGCATGCATATGATTGTATATTATTCATTCCCTTCATAGTTAAGCCCATAAGTGGAACTGCTATGGATGATAAGTACTTTATAAAACTCCTGCAATAACCCACTATCCCTACTAAACTTTGTACCTAAAAGATGTTCTTGGGGTACTCTTAGGAAACTATAGCTCTCACCATATCTAGGTTAACAGATACTTCTGTATCTAAGATAACGTGTCCCATAAAGTGAATTTAATCCATCCATAAGTGTCACTTTGTGATATTAGCATATAACCGATGCTCTCTCGGTGTTTTCAATATGATCTCAAGATATTTGGAATGGTTGCTTCGATTGTGAGAATACAAAAAGTTATCTTCCATGAAAACCACCACAAACGAATCCAGATAAGGATAGAAGACTTGGTTTATTAGTTCCCTTAATACTAATAGTGTTTTCATGATTCTGACTAGCATAACCAAATAATCCTATTGACCATGCCTACTAGAAAAAGTTGTGTGAGGTGTGGATAATGGTATAACACACACTTGATGATAACCCGATCTCAAATCAATCTTCGAGAAAACTCAAGATTATCGAATCTATTAAAATAGATCATCTATCTATGGTATAAGATACTAGTTCTTAACCTTTAGTTGGTTCAATTTATTATAATCCATGCATATCCTAAGGGTACTATCTACATTTTTCACAAAAAATATCGGCGAACCCCATATAAAAGTATTGGTTCGGATAAACCCGGTGCCACTAAATCCTCTATCTACCTTTTGAGCACATAAATCTCAATAGTAGACATGATGTTAGGAGGAATGGATACTAATTCATCTCTTATAACTATATCGATATAGATTTATACCACTTTCATTGGAGGTAATCCTAAAAATTCATCCAGGAAAACATCTCTAAAATGATCAATCACTGGAGGGAAATATGCCTAATGTTTTCCCTGGCTATCCAAAAATAAACTCACAGTTTGGGATATTTCCCCTCTTAACCTGTGATGCTCGGGTCCATCTCAGCTTGCCTGGACATCCCATTCACCCTTTTAAATAAACTCTCCACCCTATAGTGATGCGAAGGTCACCGTATGGTAATATAAATAAAAAATCATGAACGGAAACCAACTATTCCCTCCCAAGAATGATGTAAAAAACTATTCAAATCGAGAAAAAAAGAGGCCCCATACGAAGTGACACCGACCAGTCTCAAGGGGGGACTCTGGACAATGACATACATCCTCCGTTAAAATTTCCAATGGAGTAACAAGCATCATAATGACATTAAAATACTAAACACTGAGCCCCAGGATCTCCACAAAATGCACATATATAAATCTATGAGAATAGATTATATCTAAAATAGTAGATACCAACGTATAGGATACAAAAAATTAGAACCTCTCATAGTAGAAGATCAGGGATATTTCTCCTCAGGTTCTAGTTTCATTGTATATATCTTTCCTGATATGTGACCTTGTGATATAGCATGGCTACCCAAAGAAGATTCACCCTTTTCATGAAAATATGGGGTCTGACTAACATGGACAAAACCACCACATCATCCTAATTGGATTCCTATACTCTATCTCCCTACCTGACGAGAAGCTATTGGCCCTTTTCCTATATGTGGAGTTGGTGTAGACCCTCTCTCACTAGCTACCGAAGGGAACATTTTGAAAAGTCTTTATAGGTGGACCATCTTTATAACAACCCAATCTTTTGAAACATGGATATTACATATTTTTTGGTGAATACTCATTATTTTTAAAAACACTTTCCAAAAGATCATAATAGTTTAGTTCCTTTGGAAACTTGTAGCACATTATTCTAATTTGGTGAATGATATTCAACATATTCCATAAAAAAAATTTCCTTTAGTACCCCTAATTAAACCCATTCTTTATAATCTAGGGAATGGAAACATAAGAAAGGGAGAGCTCAAATGATAAGTAAGGGTAAACATGGAAGATATGTAAGCATAACATGAGCATATGTGTATGAAAACAAGAGAAAAACATTAAAGAAAAAATCATATATATCGAATAACATATACATGAGTCATGTCATAAATATTGGCAGTTTATAAGACATGAATCATAATATAATCAAAGAAGATGATCCATGAGATTATAAAGACGGCATAAGACCTGAATTATTTAGATTACACATATGATTATAAAAACTTATTCCAATGATACCTACCACGAAATTTATAGTATGTTAGGCTTGGGCTAATCACTTGGGTACATACTTCAAGCATGGGATGACCTCTCATGTACCTTCTATTTTTTCTTAGTATCACCTCTTGTGTACCCTCTTTGTTGTGGTATTATAATGACCTCATGTGTACCCTCTTTTTAATGGATTAGGATGACCTCCTCTATACCCTCTAGTTTCAGGATTAGGATGGCCTCTCATGTACCCTCTTATTCTGAGCTTAGGATGATATCCTATGAACCCTTGTGAACTCATAGAACATTTATCATTACCTAATGATT
The DNA here is from genome assembly GCA_963277665.1 of Viscum album. NCBI lineage: Eukaryota > Viridiplantae > Streptophyta > Magnoliopsida > Santalales > Viscaceae > Viscum > Viscum album. Next base: position 1,025,398,177 of record OY728137.1, read on the forward strand.
TGGAGGGATATCAATTCCACCCATCACATAATGAAATCATACATACATGTCCCACAAAATTATAAATCATTCATCACATGATAAATCATGAAAAGAAATGGTTTTCGTAAATATTTCATCACAGAATATCCCATTGAAAAGTAACACATATCAAAAACATCATTACATAAAAAAACCATTAAATGAAATAATATTAATGCTTTCAATGCATCATGTCCATATTAAGTCATGAGTAACACCAATTTATTTCATCTTAGATGGAAAATAATTTTTACATTTCATTTTAAAACATTTCATGAGGAAAATATGCTTACCTATTTGAAAAAATACATTTTAAATAATATAAAATTAATAATAAAAATTCACTGAAAATAACCTTTAAATATTAAAATAAATATTTGAATCCAACTTAAATATGTTTGAAATCCATTTTCTTGAAAATTCTTAAAAGATCATTTAAAACACTTTTAAAACATTTTTTGGAAACACTATTTTATAAGAACACAAATTTCTGACCGAAGAGTGAATAAAATTACATGAAGGTTAAAATATCCTGAGAATAATTATATACATGATAAAACATTTCAAAGGGAACATGTGTCTCAAAGAAGAAAAATTGAGACAATATTACTTTATCGATTTGGTAATTTTTGAACTATAATTCCCATGAAAGAGAGATCATAAAATAAATATGTAAATTCCCATAAATTTAAGGTTAAGGATGATGGAATAAATCCATGGTTAGTATATACACCCAAAAAAATAAATGGGTGGTCAATATGGAATAAGTCTCATAAAAATAAAAGTGAGACTAGAAATACCCTTACTAATTTGAATTCAGTTGAATCGTATACCCCATGAAAGAAAGAAAATTATATGGATATTTAAATACCATATTATTCTGGTAAATACTCATAAAATATATTCATGTGAATTATATACACCACATATAATAAATAATTTGTGAACATTTCTTTAAACTCATTAAAAATACAAGTGAGATGGAAATCTATTACCTTATGTCTTGACTCTCATAATTCTCATGAAAAACTCCTGTATAATAAATATAATTTTATTATAAAACTATTACAGAAAAATATTCATATATATAATTCGATATATTATTTACTTATGACTTTATATTATATTCTTATTAATAATTCGGAGTTTAAGTTATGTTTTGGGTAGTAATTGCTTTGTTTCTCATACATGTTTTGACTTGTTATTCTTGGTCATCATACATAGATCATGATTTAATTATCTCCATATTTATAAACAGGATATAAATATCATATATATTCATTATATTTTAATTTATGTTTATCTATAAAAGATAGAAATAGAAAATAAAATACCCCAATCATGGAGATGGTAGGTCGTACGTACTTATGAACATGGCTTCTATTTCATGTCGAATTGAATTAAATAAAGTAAATGAAATATACATATAGTATCATTAAATTATAATTATTATTTCATATATATAATATAATTTCACTAAACCAATCCTTAATACATCCCAACTAAAATGTGAATGAAACACATCGCTTTGAGGAGGTTGTAGACCACACGTCCCAAAATGAAGTAATCATGTTTTCAAAAAATAAAAAACCTGAAGGTATGATTTATATAGTAAATAATAATCATAAATATAATATAAAACATATTTTCCATCATAATTCTCTACCATGAGAGGTGGTAAAGGAAAAATAAATAACATCGTTTCGTGAGGTGGTAGTTCGACGTACAAAAGAACGGTAAGTTTGGTACCCATTAGATGGAAGTGCGTTTAAGTATAGGTAAAAAACTTATAATAATAAAATATAAGTATATTTATGATACTTATTTTATAATATAATCATGTAATAAGAAAAATTTAGTGTGTTCAAGGAATAAGTAAAATGAAAATGTTTGTTAATGAACATTACCTCTTTTTTGGGTATTTTCTTTTGGTTTGAACTAAAGGACTTCTTTGTTGGGATTTATACCCAAACTAAGGCTTATCGAATAAATGAAGGGAAGTTTGGAGAATATTTTTATAGATTTTGGACAAACAAAATATATTCTTAAGTGTGAATAAAAGATAATAAGAGTTTCCCATTTATAAGAGAGGGAGGGGAAATTTTTGAATTTCTAAAAAATAAATTTATAATAAATTACATCTCAATAAAAATACCTCAAAATTTATATTTATTTGAATATAAGATATTATAAGGTTTTAATCTCATCAAAAAATATATTTTAGAAAAGTTTTTTTGTTATTTTAAAAGTTATCATTTTGATTAACCCTTAGTTAATCCATTATAATTTTCATTATGGTAATAAATTTTTAAATAATAAGAGTATGTAATTTTTACGTATAAAGTGTCAATTAGACCATAAATGGAATATTTGTGATATTTTAGACCATATATCATCATATTTGTCCTTATTTAATATTTTTATGATTTATAAATAATTTAATAAAATATTATTTTCATAAAATATCATCAGTGTCAATTTTGACACTATTCATTACTTTCACATTAAGAAAATAAATAAAGAAACATAACTTCAAAAAAATACACCCATAACATATAACATTAACCTATAAAATTTGTGCATCCTGATAATTAAGTCAAATTATATTTCTTTTAATACTTATAATATCATTTAATTGATTGTTCCATTAATTTAATAATACCACATCATCATTTTGTAATTATTTATGATAATTATTTATTCAATAAAAATTAAATATATATTTATATGATGTAGATAAACATTTTATATTTAATAAAAATATATATATTTGATCATATCTTATATTTAACCCCATATTAAAAATATTATACTCATAAAAAGTAAGAGTATGAAATTTTGTTAGTCTCTTTGATTTTTAATAATATATAAGTCCTTTTCATGGATAAGTTTCTATTAAAAAAATAAATTTAGAACAATATCTTTCAAGGGTGGAATTAAATTAATAAAATAAAATTTATTAATAAATATAATGATAGGTCATTCCATCTTTCTTTATCACATTAATAATGTTATCACGATTTTTTCAAAGTGAATAAATCCACATACAGAGAGATAATAATTAATTCTCTAAAACCTCATCTTATGTTTAACATAAATCATTCCATAAATGGTTATCCTTATAAACATTTAGAAATATAAAAGTCCAAAATTTTAGAAATAAGGTCTCAAAAATAGCTTAGGATTGATCTCGTGTATATCATAAAGTAGCTCTTGTTTTTCACATACCAAACATGTGAATACATTCATCATGTATTCTATTGAAAAATTGTAATTACAATAAATCCATATTGAAAACATGTATTCGTTATTAATCCAAATATTATTGAACATATTCTTTAATTCCAAAAAATTCTTAAACTATATCCATGATAGCATAAACCACATGGTCAAAAAATCCTTAATCATTTACAAGGTAAAAAGTACCATCCAATTTACTTATTCATATTAAACATATCTTTATCCAAACATCATTAGCTCAACATCAGAAACCTATTAATGGTTATCATTCCCTTAATCTTGTGTTTCCTATAAATATAAAATTTCTATTAAATTTCTTTTTTAAGTCTCTCGCACCATTAAAAATATACTTTATATCCTTGATGAAAAACATATACTTAAAATAGTTATATATTTCATGATTCATATAACATAATCATTAAATTCCAAAACATATACTCTTCAATCATCCAAATTTATTCTGAAACCATTACTCATGATTCATCGCTTTATTATTTACTAGAATATGAAATATGAATCACTATGTAAGTTTCCTCAACCACAATATAATCATGATTCTTATATTTAATGTAAAAAATACTTTTACAACATCTCATACCTTTCGTATTTCATTTATAGTCTCTTTATCCTTATAAGTATAAAAAATAATCACACTAACTTCTTGGTTATCTTCATGAGATTTCCACTTAGGAAATTTATTTTCATAATGTCTATACTTCCCACATCTGAAACATCCAATGTTAACCAAGTACATTCTAGTTCCTGCTATTGACTAAGATGAAAAACTATAGTGTGAACAATAATTATCATTTAAGAAAACACATAATAATTAAAAAATACTGACAGGATGCCTATATCATGTCACCTACTTTTAAATACATGACACTATAGGATTATCCTTAGAGACACCCCTAGACATATCCTTAAAAATATCTCTAAGGATCTCACTAAATTTTTCTCATCCGAGTATCTAAAGGTTGACTAAACATTTGATATGATACCAATTATAACAACCCCATATTTTTAATCATCGAAATCACATCTTTTTTAATGAATATTCATTACATTACAAAAACACATTCTTAAGGACCTTAATGGTTTAGTACTTTTGGATACTTGGAACACATTATTCAAATTTGGTGAAAGATCTATAATATCTCCCATAAATATATTCTTCTTTAGTAATAATACTTAAAACCATTATTTATAACTAGAGGAATGAAAACATAAGAAAGGGTGAGCTCAGATGCTTAGAAAGGGAAAATATGGAATATACATTATCATATCATGAGATTAAGGGTATGAAAATATGAGCATAACATTAAAGATAAAACCCTACATCTCAAAGATTATATATATGAGTCAGGGAATAAATATTGGCAGTTCATAAGACATTAATCATTAGATAATCAAATCACATGATCTTTGAGAGTATAATAATGGAATAAGACATGCAATTTCTGGCTTATACATAATCTTATAAAATATTGTGTCAATGATACCTACCATGAAATTCATAGTATGTTATTCTTGGCCTAATCACATGTGTACCTACTTTGGGATTAGTATTAACACCCATTTACTTTATAGTTTTGGGTTTAGGATGACCTCCCATGTACCCTCTTGTTGTAGGCTTAGGATGACCTCCCGTGTACCCACCTTTTCGAGCTTAGGATGATCTCATGTGTACCCTCTTATTATGGGCTTAGGATGACCTCCCATGTACCTCGTTGAGATAATAGAAAATGTATCATTATCCAATGAATTGGAGGGATATTATTATCCCATAAATCACATAATGAAATCATACATACATGTTATACAAAATCACAAATCATTCATCATATCATAAATTATGAAAAGAAATGGTTTTAGTAAAAATTTCATAATAGCACATATCATTGAAATATAAAAAGATTCATAAACATCATTACAAAAAAACATAAACCATTCAAGGAATGAATAAGAATATTATACTTATATCATATCCCCAATAATTCATGAGTAAAACCAATGGATGTCATCTTAGTTCGAAATTAATTTTAATATATTTTTTTTAAATATTTATTGATGAAAATATTATTTACCCATTGCAAAAAACACTTTTTAAATCATAAAGCATTTATCAAAAAAATTTAATTTAAAATAAACTTAAAACATTATAAGTTAATATCTGAAACCATCTTAAACATATTTTAAATCTATTTTTTTGAAAATTCTTAAAAGATCATTTAAAACACTTTAAAAACATTATTTTTAAGGAACATAGATTTCCGGACGAAGAGAGAATAAAATTACATGAAGAGGAAAATATAATGAAAAAAATTATATTCATGATACAACATGTCAAATATCATTATATAAAACTCATAAGATAATATATATTCATAACATAACATGTGTTACAAAGAATAAAAATTAAGAAAAAATTACCTTACTGATCTTGTAGTTTTGGAACTGTAAAACCCGTAGAAGATAGATCATCAAATAGATATGTAAATAATAAAAAATTTAAGGTTAAGGATAATATAATACATTCATGTGAATTATATACACCACAAACAAAAACGTTTGGGGAATGTGGCATAAATATCACCGAAATAAAAGTGAGACTTGAAGTCCCCTTACTAATTTGTAATCAATAGAATCATATGCCCCATGAAAGAAAAAAATTATATGGATATGCAAATACCATATTATTCAGGATAATACACATAAAATAAATTAATGGGAATTATATAAACCACATATATGAAATAGGTGGTGAACATTTCTTGTATCTAATGGAGAATAAAAGTGGGATGAAAATCCCTTACCTTATGTCTTGACTGTCGTTGCACTCATTAAAACCTATTATATAGTAAATATACATTTTTTATTCATATATTACAGAACCATATTCATATATATAATACCATATATTATTTAATTATGACTTTATATTACCCACTTATTAACAGTTCCATGTTTTAGTTATGTTACTGGTAATAACTGTTTTGTTTCTCATACATGTTTTGACTTGTTATTCTTGGTCCTCATACTTAGAACAGGAAATAAATATTTTCAAAAAGATAAAAATGATATAAATATCATATATATTCATTATATATGTATTAATGGTTATCTATATAGTATTTAAATATAAAATTAAATACACCATTCTTGGAGATGGTAGGTCGTACGCACACATGAATGCTGTTTCCATTTCATGTTGTATTGAAAGAATGAAAGTAAACGAAAAATATGTGTTTATTTATATAATATAATATAATTATAATTATTATTTCATATATATCATATAATTTCACTAAACTCATCTTTAATACCTTCCATGTGAATTTTGAACGAATCACATCACTTTGAGGAGGCGGTAGTCCACAAGTCCACAAATGAAGTTATCGTATTTCCAAAAATAGAAAGCATGAAGGTATGTTTTATGTAATAATTATAGAAGAATAAATAAATAATAAATAAAATATATATTATATAAAAATGTATTTTATATCATAATTTGTATCCATGATAGGTGGTAAAGGAAAAATGAACAACATTGTTTCATGGGGTAGCGGTTCGTCGTATACAATAATGGTTAGTTTGTTGCCCATTATATGGAAGTGTGTGTAAGTGTAGGTTTAAAAATTATAATAAAAACATCTTAGTATATTTAGGATAATAAGTTTAGTATATAATTATTTAATAATAATAATTTAGGGGTTTCAAGGAAGAAATAAAACAAAAATGTCCATTGATGAGTGTTACTTCTTCATTGGGTATCTCCTTTTGATTTTCACAAAAAGACATTTTTGGTAGGCTTTAGGACAAAATTAAGGATTCTAAAATAAAGGTAGAGAATTTGGAAGAATATTTGAACTGAGTTTTTCTGAACCAAATAGGTTCTAAATTGTATTAAAACAAATTAAGATGTGTCATTTTATAAGAGAGGGGTGGGGCACTTTTGGAAATTATCAAAATATTAATTTTTAATAAATTAAAAATCAATAAAAATACCACTAAATGTCAATTTATTAAAAGATATGATATTATAAGGTTTTAATATTATAAAAAATATTTTAGACACGTTTTTTTATATTTTAAAACTTATCATTTTGATTAACCCTTAGTTAATCAATTTTAATTTTAACTATGGTAACAAATTTTTCAATATTAAGAGGATATATTTTTTACATAAAGAGTTTCAATTAGACAATAAATGGAAAATGTATGATATTTTGGACCATATCTAATATAATTTTTTTTATCAGATATTTTTAATATTTATAAATAATTTAATAAAATATTTTTGTCATAAAATATCATAAGTGTCAATTTTGACACTATTCGTTAATTTGACTTGAATAAAATCAATACAGTAAGATAACTTCCAAAAAAATTACATAATAAACCCATAAAATGTCATAGACACCAATAAAATTCTTTTATCACCATAATTAAGTCCAATTATATTTATTTTAATATTTATAATATCATTTAATTGATTGTTTCATTAATTAAATAATTGTTGCACCATGTTTTTTGTAATTATTTATGAAAATTATTTATTTATTATAAATTAAAAAAAATTATATTATGTAGATAGACATTTTATATTTAATAATAATAAATATAGTGGAGCATATATTTTATTTAAACCCATACTAAAAATATTATACTTATTAAAAGTTAGACTGTGACATTTTGTCACTCTCATTGATTTTTAAAAATATACAAGTCCTTTTCATGGACATGTTTCCATTAAAATTTAAATTTAAAAAATTATTTGTTAAGGTTATAATTAGGTTAATTCAATAAAATTTTTCCATTGTTATTCTATTTTTATAATATTTATAATATTATTTTTACCCTTAATTACCTGATTTACACTTAATGGTTGTATTAAAAACTATTAAAGTTACTATTCATATTGTTAAAAAATAAAACATACAAATTTAATAAATTTGGGAATTATGATTCCAAATATGGAATAAATTTTTAATAATTTAAAACTCATAATTTTATTAAATTAATATAAAATTAATCTTGTTGATGGAATAAGAGAAAGAGTTTTTAAATTGAAAACTTTCAAAAGATTAAAGTATTTTTATATCCAAAATCATTGTGAAACCGATTAAAATCACCTAAATTGGATTAAATAATAAAAAATTTATCAAATTTTAATTTAAAACAAATCAAATATTTAATTAAATACTATAAATTATTTCAATGTATAAGATATTTTCTATTAAAATTCAATATTTTTCACTATTCATCAAAACATGAAACTTATTCAAACAAATATCAACAATTCAACCAAAGTAAATTTTGATATTACTATTTCAACTAATAATATTATTTTATAATATAAAAATGATAAGACTCCAAAAAATTATATTTAAAATGGGTTCTTCATTAAATGTTGATAAAATAACCCTTTTGAAAAACACATATTTTTATTCATAAAATTGGATCTAATATTATCTTATAGAAATAAAATATATTGGATGAGTGTTAAAAAAAATTATTGAATATGTAATATGTAAATTTTGTTAAAAACATTCACCAGTAGTGGTTTGTTTAATTTATTCAGATAAAATGGTGTTTGTACATAGAAAAATAGTTTTCTTAGAAAAGGAATTTCTTTATTTTCAAATAGTTCTTTAATTTGAAGCTAATTGATGACCAAAGGATTAATTTAATATACATTTTTAAATCATATTTTCCTAATTTAGTTAATATTATTTGTAATTTCTATTCCAATAGCTAGGTGGTAATTATAATAATATGTTAATGACAATATTAATAGTATATTGTAGTTCGGTAAAACTTGGTCTTGTGTGTAACACAAACTATCAAAATAACTCGGCATTATGTGTAACATAATCCAAACATAGTGCTGTATGTACCACAGGATAGTATAAGTATTGTAAGTAGCGCAAACTTGACTTTTTGTTACGTACAAAAAATAATAACCTGGTGATTTAATGTAACACAAGATATATTCATTGTTTCATGAAATAAAAAATTTCGAAAAGATTAAATTAATTTGAAAAAAAATATTTCACAAAATCTCGGGGTGTTACAATATTCCTGTAAGATTAGCACTTGACTGGGTCACTTGTGCACTAAGGTCTTGTATGTCCCAATCTACAACACTATTAGTACCTCAATTAGATACCTGATTATGTGATTTGGCTACTAATATCACCATGTGGAAGATCCAGGCGACACATCCTAGTACCTGTTAATGTAGCACTAGATCTAGGTGTCGAACCGCCATTACTCATACCTCTTGACTCTCTCATGTTATGATCTATGATAAGAACCTAATTCACTAATCCATAAATGATAATCAGCTAAAAAAATTCAGCTATTATTTTACATCATACCTGATACCATCCTCGAATTGTCTATCCTTAGATAACAAATCACCCATTAGAATAGGCACGAAGTGATGTAGCTCTGTAAAATAAGCCGAATAAACCATAACTGATAATACTCCCTACTCCAAATGCATTAAATCTCAAGCTCTAGAATCCCTCAATGCCTCAAGTTATAAGTAATCATAGAATTACATATGAAAATACCTCAAAGTCACTAGTCAATGATGATCCATCCAAGTAAGGAATTCCTCCATAACTTGGAAGAATCGTGTAGTATATACGTATCGATATTTATCCTCCTTTTGGGAGTTGTCTTGAAATGCTTAAAGATAGATAGAATGGCCTCTAGCCATGACTCCATATCCTACAGTCCAACATCCAACTAAAACATGGGTGGATCTACCATTAGCCCATGGCCCACTACTTCTAGAGCATGACCACCTCCAAGCTCATGGTGTAACAATGGAGGACATCATGATGGAATACCTCTACAAATGCTAAGTTCATACCTCAAATTACAATTTAAAATTCAATAAAATTATTGATATTTTAAATAGAATAAGTATAAGCCTTCCCATATATGAACCACACCCATTTTCCTCTCTTTGAGTCAGGTCTGGGCGACGTATAGATCATATAAATGTAATAGATGCTGCATACTTCCCACTACTAAGGTTGGGTATAGGTCAAGTTTTCTACAATGAAAATTTTTAGTTTTCATTTCATTATCATAATCCCTTCCATTATATCACTATTCATTTTTAAATGGTCAAACCAAATGTTCCACTAAATTCTTATCCAAAGGGCACATACTCCTCATGAACCAAAATATGGAATCCACATAATTAACACCATAACATTTTCTAGTTTATGCTACTCATGGTCCATGACTCAACATGCCATAACTGTCTTCATAGGGTGTCTATTATATCCTAATCAAGAAAACATAGTTTACGTTATGATAAACACTCTATGTTCCAACCATGTTTTTTACTTCCCTACAAAAAATATGTATCACGTAGTAGGTATCGATCATGACACTTATCTCAACAATGTGAAATCAAGAAATTCCACTTATATGGCATGGAATAATGCATGTCATGTTAATACTATAAAGTGACTAAAATGATGAATGAGATTTCATGCCCTCATCTCATCTAATTTCAATAAAATAGAACCCATAATAATATCAATGATAACATTATAATTCATGTTCATCACCCAATAGTGGAATCCAATCAACTTCAATAGAAAAAATCCAAAAAAAAATAATTTTATTTGAGGAAATTTGGATTTTTTCTATATGTGCGTTAGGTATTCCCAAGATCAGATCTTTACTAAATTCTTAATCCTTTTTTCCCTTTATATTGTATCAATATAGTAAATCCAACTAGAAAAAAAGAGTTGATACCACATTTTAATATCTCAGAACCGGATTCCACTGAAGGTGACGCAATCTCGGTTGGACACATGGCCTTAAGCGCATCTCCCCAAACACTAGTGGATACGTACTAGCAGTGAGGACCTAGAGTGTGTCTGTGGGAACACTAATATTTCATCACCAAAGTTTAGAAAAGTGTTTATAAAACAAAATATAAGTAACATAAGAAGTAAATCAATTAGATAAAAAATGAACAATATAAAAAGATATTAATAACCAATACCTAAAAACGGAATCCCATCTACATATGATGTTACAAGTTATGTTTATAAAAAAATATCCAAAGTAGGTATCCATACAATAGTACAATACATGTAACAAAAAACAAAAAATCTAAAAACAATGTAGCTAGCATCATGAGCCTCAGATTGGTCCCATGCTCCCCTAATCTTAAGTAACTATCATGAACCTGTAGGAGAGAGATTTCCCTTATCTATACCTATAATCATATAGTATATCTTGGTACCATCAGTATCCTAGATTGGGTGTGAGATACAATCCTAGTAGTCAACCACCCAAATGTGTGATTCCATCCAGTTAGTGAATATAAATTAATAATAGTGTGTAGGAAGTAATAGAATATCTAAAGTACTTAAAGTAAACCACCCAATAAGGTCTATGTTCACAGGGACACTCGTCCTCAAATACATGCTTTGCCTTATCTAGAAATATCTGAATAATAAGTCAGTCTTATATTAGTTTATAAATATATTTCATTTAACCATTTAGCCTCATTTAATAAATAAGTTTCAAGATCTGGCACAACTCCTACTGTCCCTCATGAATATATGCAATCAAGGATACCTAACCATGCCATCAATCAAGTGTAAGAAAAACATTGAATCCAATATAGTTCTTTTTATTATAAGATGCATCATATAAATAGTTTAATTAGTTATTAAATTGAGAACCTAAGACCTTCCTTGGAATTCCTTATTTGTAATCCAGGTATCTCTCTAGGCATAACATAAACCAAGATCCTTAAAACCCCATCATCTGCATTCCTCATTAGAATCGTATTATTCCTCTAGTTCTGGAATAATATTACTACTCATTGATTCCATTATTAGAGGTCCTATAAGGGAGCATGTGTCACCCAATGCATATATAATCAACTGTTATATAATTATTTCCTTGTAAATCCATAATGATTCCAAGTATCATTTAGTTTTATAACAGTTATCCCCCTTGAGTCCATCCTTTAAAATCTGTATAATTAATCCAAGTGTCACATGGGTGTATGAAAGGAAGTATCCAAATGATTTCTTCTAGGGGATTAGTAAATCAACCCCATGTGTCGCCCAAGGACTATTCATAGTAATTCAAACAATATTATTTAACTATGTCAGGGTCATTACCAAGAACATTTCATTTTAAACCTCACCACAGAATGTGGTTAAAAGCATGGGCTAAGCTTAAAACACTTATCCACTTAATTATCTCGTGTTCTAATATCAATATAAGATAAATTAAAACTTTAAAAGTAATTATATAGATATATCCTAGGTTCATGGTCATTCCATCCACATTCAATGATAAATTCAACTCACAAATCAATTTATAATTCAATTAATCAATTAAAATTCAATAGCATGGGTAAAAAAACACCTCAAGGGTGATACAATTCATATATCACCTATGGTGGTCCATTTTATTTTACAACACACACAAGGGGTGGTTCTATTTGAAGGTTCATAACCTTGAATCTTTTATCAATGGTCTCATTAATTACATTTGTCAAACCAATACATTTTAATCAAGTATTAAAATCCATTTCAAGGGAATTGATTTAATAAATGGGAACATGAAACTATGATATATATATTTAAACACTTCTACCTAAATGGAAAATTATAATACCACCTACTATAGGTCTGTAGTATATAACTCATCTAGTATCATCTCCTGATTTGACTCAAATTGGGAGAAAATCAAAGAATGAATGAAAAACCTGGCAATAGGGAAATTTATCTTCCACCCAAATAGCACAACTAATAAAAAACTACCCAATTAATGCAACAAAATTAGTTGATTTCTTATCGATATGGATCTAATGCTTCTGAAGTATCTTGATTCTGATCTCGGACAAAGGAGATCACTTGATTCCAAACTTAGGTATCAAAGGAATCTCTAAAAAACCTCAAGGCTATCAAAAAAATGAAATGAGAAATAGAAATAAGTTTAATAGATTAATTTAGGTAAAATTAGTAAATTCAAACAATTTACTAGGTCTTCAAATTTGGATGCATTGTTATAGAAATTGTATTCCAACTGTGCACCCACTTCTATTAAAAGGGTAAACCTGCACATTTTGTACGCATCATTTGATTAATTGTGAAAAAATTATGTCTCAAACCACTATCAAAACCTATAGACATACCCATACAACCATTCACTAAAAATAATATGATTTTTAAAATAGTGTGGCCTCATCCTACTCTCTTCCCAAGTCTCTCTCAGAAAGACAAGACCATGCGTCCTACCACGAATGGTTTCTACTAATTGCGTGATAAGCCTATTTCTTCCCAAGAGTTGGGTTTTAGGCTCCGAACAAGACCCATACACCCCCAAAATACATCCATAACCACAATGTGAATTCACATTAGTTTATAATTAATCATTCAAACCAAAAAATGGTATAAGAAAAAGAAGTCTTGCCTCAAGAAATTATCAGTTTCTTATAATTCTTATACTCTATTTATCTGATATTAATTGATAAATAACTAGCATTATATTTTTCTTTATTAATTATGAGTGAATATCCATAAATAAAAATATATAATATCTTTATCAATATAAAAGTATAATTCTAGTTACCCTTTACATATTTTCACATAAAAATAATACAACATATAACTCTTCAAAGAGGATAAGCATCTTCAAAAATTTATAATTGAATCACTCTATATAAATATTTTCCTAATTTTTTATTATGAGTATAAAAAGTTATTTATTTAGATATGAACACTTCATCGTTATTTTTAAATAATCGTTGATGATTTTTTTAGTATTTCATTAACTCTTCCCAAACGAAAATTCATTTAATGATGAATTCAACCCTTAGGGGATAACTTCCACCTAAACTTTATATAAATATTAAATTTATAACCATGATTTATGGATCCTGAAGGATTAAAAAAATTATTTCACATCCAATGGAAATTATTTTTTATAATTTTTATGATAAAAATAACCTAGTGGGGTAATTAGATAGAAAAATCCCCTTAAAGTAATCATTTTTTTGTAAAAATCACATTTATTTGAAATTTATTCTAACAATGTTTTTTATAATTACACAAAAACTCTAAATAACTTATATTAAGATAATTTTTAAGGTTATAGAAGTGATAGATAATTTGATAAAGTTATTTTATTCAAATGAATTCATTTAAACATGATTATATGGTCTATAATTTTTTGGTTTCTATTATTAGTCAAGATATACATTGATCGAGAATTGAGAAAAACTGATTGAGTTAGTAGAATCTTTATTGGAAGGATTATGAAGTTGGTTCATGTCTAAATGAGCCTTAAAATACAACAACGTGTTATTTTGATGCCTCAGAGAAGGTATAATGAGGAGAATACCACTAGTTTCCCTATCTGTTTTGGGTGACTACATAGTATACTAAAATGAGACAAACCAATAGTTTATTATTAATCATTGAATTCCTAATGAATTTATATAGGAATATAGTGGATCATATACAACCCAATAAAAATAAAAAGGTGCCTAGTGGTATCTTGAGAATTTTAGTTACCATGTAGATCATACTAGTGGGATGTCGATGAGGGATTATGGGTACCCATTAGACTATTGAAATAAACTAAAACAATCTATATTTTAATGATATGGATTCTATTTTTACACATATAATACCTCTTACTAATCCCATTTTATCTATAATTCCAATCAGTAAGGATTTATAGAATTTTACAAGATGAAGGGATGGCGATATAAGTTTTCTAAAAGATAGTTGATGGAAGTCAAAAAGGTTTTTTAATTAAAATTTTACAAAGCGGTAAGTTGTTTCTGTGTTTTGTGATTGGATGTAAGACCTGAGTATATATATATATTAGAGAAGAGAGAAATTTAGAACCCATAAAGGGGTGATTTTATAAGGTAAATTCATTAATTTTGATCACTTTGATTTGAATTTTTATATTAGAAGGTGTTAAAGGTTTTCATTATCATATATGTGATAGTATACGTTAATTCCTATTTTTTAAAGATCAATATTTATTCTACATAAAATGTATCATATATTTTAATGTAATAATTTATTTTAATTTTTTATTAATTGAATTTTCACTACATTCTAAAAAAATTGAGTAAATAAGAGAGATAGAAGTCTAAATTTTGGAGTAATAGTGAATTAATTGTTTATATAATATTATTTATAGTGGTTAGTGATTCTTTTACATTGGTTAAAAATAAAAAATTAGGTGTAGAAGATTCTTTGTGTCTATTTAAATTTATTACATCATTTTATATGTGTGAGAGTACACATAAATTTTAGATACTTTATTCATATTATGTGTAAAGATATATCATTCTCATTATATTCAATGAATAATATTAGTTGAAAATATGAAATTTAATTACTATGTGTCATTCCAAGACATATCTACTCATTTTAAATGGTGAACCTTGTCAATGATCATGTTTATGATCATTTTATTTATTTATTACTCAATTAATTTGAAAAATCAAATACCCCATGTTATTTTATCTAATTGATAACAATAGGTCAAATAAATGTTTCTAAAAACTAAAAAACACCCAAAAAAATACTAATTTACCACCCCCATTCAATTAACCTGTTATAGATAAATGTTAGTAGTTTTTTATTGTTTGAAGAAGTTTTATATTACTAAATTTTATATAAGAAATAGATTATATCAATTTAGAAAATAATAAAGGAATTAATAAATTTAATGGAATGAACTACCAAGATTAGAAAGAGATTTTTTGCATTATTTTCTATTTACTAAATAATATATATTGGATAATATCATTTATGGATATAATATTATGGAGAATATTGTTTTAATGATTTTTGCTGATAAAAATAATTTTTTGATTGTTTTAAAAGAATAAAATTATATATTTACAAACTATTAAAAGGAATTTTTTACCATGGTTTTGGGCTTAATATTTTAAAAAATAATTTGGGGTAGTTTGACAAATATACTAAAATGGGGAAATTTGTGGAATTTTTGAATAAAAATAAGTTTTAGTCTTCACCAAATACTTACTAAACGTTTGTAAGGAAATATAGAACCATACCTTGGATTATATACCCAAATGGAGATAGATTATACAACTTTTTTCCAACATGGGGGAATTACTTTGTTCTAAAAAAGGAGAGAGTAAGTTTTTTCCTACAAAGGGAGGAATTTAGTCTTTTTAATTGGTTTAAATATATAGTTATGGTCATCATATGATGTTAGAGAGATAGAAAAGTGAGAGTATGAAAAATTAATGTAAACTTGAGAGGGAAACAATCAAGTGAAAAGTTTATCTTTTCATGACCAAAATATTAGGAAAGTAATTCATTCAAAAAGGATACTTTATCCAGAAGGGTTGTGTTAGAAAGTTCTATTTGAGAAATGTTTTTATTTGATGAATAGTTCATAAAAAGAGAGTTCTTGATAAAAAATATTTATGATAAATATTGAGTGATAAAAATGATGAGTGGTAAAAGTTGTTAATGGTAGTCATAAAAAAATATAAAGGGGGATATTTAAGATACATTGTGATATTTTTCTAACAATGTTTGTTATTCATTAATATCAAAATTTCATTAAATAATGTTTTTATAAAATAGGAAATGAAGAGCTAATGGAAGATTATAGTGTTGTTTTTATGAATTTTCTAGAGAAGAAGGAAATTAAAAAGTTTGTTAATAAACATATTAACAAATTCATATGTTTCTATTTTGATCTCAAAGTTCTTAATATTATTAAAATTTCATGATCCAAGATGATTTGTACAATCATTTATGAAGTTTGTGAAGACAAAGGGGGAGATCAACTCATATGATGAATGAAAAATCTATATACAATATTTCTCTAGAAAAATAGTTGATATAGACTATTTTGAATGTTGAAATAAGTGGAATCAGGTGATTAAATAGGGAAGTCACCAAAAATGATAGTTTCACAACATTTACCAGATATACTTTTGGGATGACGCTATTTAATAAACAAATGGTTTTAAAAAGTTACTGACTGGATTGACCAGAGATGTAGGTTGTAAAAGAGAAGGAAAGTGTTATTGAGTTCCGGAAAAAAATTACCATCTGTAAAATATTTAGTTTTCCAAAAATCCTTTTAGATATAGTTTCAGTTAGAATATTCTAATAGTGAAACTTTCTGATGTTTTTACAAAGTGAATGTAGTATAGAACATTGGACACACAAAAGATTGATCTTCGAAAAAAGATTTTTCTGGGAAGGTGGAAGTGTTGTTTTTACTCATTTTTTACAAGTTGTGATAATTTAATCAGGTAGATAGAGTTTACTAGATATATAAAAGTTTATGAAGATTAAATATAGAAAGTTATGGTTTTTTTCTAAATGGTGATTTTTTGTGAAAACGAAAATGGAAGAAAAAAAATTAAATAAATAGGTGTTGTAGTTGCTACCATACTAAGGTGTTGTAGGTGAATAAATTTTTCAAAAGTTGAAACAATGTAGTCAACCATATTCAATGGAATTAAGATAAATAGAAAAATTCTAATTAGTTTCTAGACATAAGTGTGTGTGAAGATTCAATTAGAAAATATCATGTTACAAACTACAAGAGGTATGAAGTTGTGAAGTTTTGAATAAGTGAATACTAAAGAAAGAAGACATGATAGATATTTAGTTAGGAATTACATTAGATATAAATTTCTAAGAAAGTGGTATATAATTTTTGAGATGTTACAGGATGAATAGAAAAAGTTATCTAGATGAAACAAAGTCTGAGTAGAGACAGAGCAATCAGATAGAGATTTTTTTGTGGATTAATTAGTCAAGAAACTCATCTGAATGAAGAAAAATCCACAAGTGATTTTTTTTCATTGGATGGAGAAGACTCCACCAGATTAAGAGTTCATAAAGAAATGTTCGATAAAAATTTTATAGAAAGATTAAAATTCAAGGAATTTTGATAAAGGTTCTATGTGTTGGAAAAATCATGAAGCTTTAAGAATATCCTAGAAGAGTTTAAAAGATTTATCACAAAATTCAAATGAAAGAGAAATTTGGAATTCGAATTTCAGTGAGTATAAAAATGAGAAGTGTCTCCGGAATTTTCTATTCTTAGAGGACCTATAAATAGAAGTGAAAAAAGTACATGGGTACATGGAAATATACACGTATATGAAAAATCAGAGGATAATAGATTTCAAAGTAGAGTGAGTTTCCAACTGATATTTTTTTAGCTGAGGAATTATAGATAGATCTTTTGATCAAATCATCATACAGGAAAATCTATTATAGAGAACCTGATAGATTTTTCTATGTATATTTTTAGGTGTGGTGGTTTTTCTAATCAGATAGAACATGGGTTTTTGAAAGAGGCTCCTATTTTACCAAGGTGGACTAGATGGAGAATATTGAACAAAGATAGGAACATCGTATTGACATTTATCGAAGGGATGAAATTGAAAAAAGTTTCTCGATAAACTTATATAGAGCTATTTTCAAAAGTTTCAAATACATTTATTAAGGCTTGATTTTCTAATAAGAACTTTTAATCTGATAGGATTCGGTATAATCATACTCATTGGGTGATAGAAGGATCCTAATAGGAGTTGACTAAAAAGTCGTATTCACTTCATTATAATAGTGAATTTATATGGAACTAAAAAGTGTTAATGGATAGGATGTAAGTTCTTACGCTAACATCGAACCTTGTAAATACTATTTTCATTTTTACTTTCTCATATTTATGTGATTTTATGATTACTAAAATGTTGAAAAGGAAAATAACTATAATAGGTTAATGGGGTTAAATTTTATAAAGATATAAATCTTTAAAATACAACCACCGATTCAACCCCCCCCCCCATAACCTCCCCTCTTAGTTGTTTAATGATCCTTAGAGACTTCAAAGTTCAAGATGAAATATTATAACACAAATAAATAAGTTTTGATTTATCAATATCATTTATATCTTAAGAAGTATTTTAATAAAACCCCCTTGAAAGAGGGATCCTGAAATTGAACTAAAAATACCATGAAAAAAATAATTTATGATAGGATATATCCACTGTGAAATATATAAATTATTTTAACAAAATTAGGTGCATAAACAAAACATGTCTCAATGAAAGTAAATTGAAACTAAACACACTTACAAATTTCGTATCTTTTTAATCGAAGTCCACTTAAAGAAAAAAATATGATAATGATTTTCAACCCCAATTAGTTTTATAAATATGTAAAAATAAATTAATTAGGAACTAATCAAACCCTATTAATATATCACGATACATTATAATGAATATTTTTCAAGAAGTTAAATTTGAGAAAAATGACCCATTATAGTAATTATAAATAAAGAATAAAAAAACATAAAAGGTATACCATGAAATAGACATAAAAATGTCATCAAATTATATAATTTTACTATAAATGAAGTAAATGGGTTAGTTAATACGCCATATAAAATAATTGATGGTGCATAATATCATACATGTCATGTGGATTTGTAAATGAAACAAAGAACCCCATAATTTGTTTCTCTTATTAGTCAAATATGTTATGGATTCCTGTAAAAAAAGATAAAAATACTAATATTCTATTTCATAATATTGTTTGATTCAATTAATTTTTCTATAATTCATTTATAACCATTTATTATGAATATATTAGTTAGTAATATCTTATTTTTACCATTAGGTGTTACTAAATTTAATTTTTTTACACATTCGTTATGATTTCAAGATTGGTACCCATTCATTTATACTAAGTTCATCATTCCAAGATAATTTATGATACTATAATATATGAATTATATTTATTTATAAATTTATCAACTCATTCCATATGTTTTTAGTTATGATGCAAGAAACTGGAATCAATGTTGTCTTATATCAGTAATTTTGTAGATTTAATATGTTATTTTAATTATTAGAGAAGTAATTAACATTACCTTTCTAAGACCATAGAAAATAATGATTTTATATTTAAATTAATATTATTATTATTTAATTTTCCATAGAAATTTCTGATATATTTGTATATAATTTTTCAAGTAGGTGGTTAGACCTACCTAAAAAGAACATACCATAATTAATGGATGATTACAGTTGTGAGAGTGGTTTATTTTAGAATAAGAAAAACAATATTGAATAATAATTAAAGTATTTATATATTTTAAAAGTTTTGAATTATATTTTAAGAGGTTTTAAGAAATATTAAATAAACTAAATAAAAAAATGATATACAAAACTTTGTGGAGGTGGTAGTCCTCACAACACACAGTTAACATTTTCATTTCCCAATAAATTGTAGGGAATGAAGGAAGATTATAATTGTCACTTAATAATAATAATTATATTATATATTTCACAATAATTATTTAATTCAATACTTATAAATAGAGAATATAGGTGGTGGTAAAATGAAATATATCAATTCATGGAGGTGGTAGTCTGCACAAACACATGACCTATGTTCATTTATTTTTCTAAGTGGGTGGAAAAGAATAAATAATGGTTGTTCTATTAATATAAAAAAATAGTATAATAAGGATTATTATTTTATTATAGTACAATTTCTTAGGTAATTTATTGAAATGAAAATTAAGAAAAAAAATGTTAAGGACTAAGTAATACTCATGTTGGGACATTGAACATTCTCTTAAAATTCTCGCTCGCAATGAAGATCTTAAGATAAATAATTTGAAATAGAGGATTAGGAACATGATGAAGGTTATGAGTAGAATAAAAATTTCAAATTTTTTTGATTAAATTAAAAGGAATAATGGTGACATGAATGGGTGTATGTGTTCCCCTTTTATGAGTGAAGAAAAGGGAACTTCTGTGAATACCCATTATTTTTCAATAATGGAATGACACTATTCAAGGTTTAACAGCACCAAAATCTTGAAATAATGGATTTTAGGGTTATAAAATGATGATAAATATTCAAAAAAACCATTTTACCACTTTTCAAGCTTGTTTCATTCCATTTACTACTTTATTTTACATTTTATCATTTTGGTTATTACCATGGTATATAATTTTTACCCAATTAACTTATATTTTATTAAAAATATAATGTAACCCCTCTTGCAATATTTTTATGTGAATAACCTAAATCTAATCCCTATATAATCTAATTAAAATTATAAATAATATAAAATTATCTTTTATATTTATAAATTTAATATATATAAAGATTATTTTGTAGAAAAAAATGTTGTTTCATCATTAAGTTTTCTTAATATTATTTTTTATAGATTACCAATTGAATGATTTATAATATATTTATACGTAGCTATAAAAATTATATTAAACACCTTTTGATATGTTGTTATTTTTTTTATTTAATAATTATACACTATAAATAAATTAATTCATTGTAAATAAAAGTTTTACCATTATCATGGTAATTAACTTTAAACTAATTAATCATAATTTTATACATAAAATTTAAAATTAACTTATTATATATTATGTACATATTGATCTAAGATATAAATACAATTTTTAATATTTAATTTCCATAATTTTTGAAAAATGATACTTTATTTAGTAAGGTTGTGTTAGTAAATTCTCTTTGAAATATGTTTTGATTTGATGAATAGTTTAGAAAAAGAGAGTTATTTAAAAAAAATGATTTATGATAAATATTGAGTGATGAAAATGATGAGTCGTAAAAGTTGTTAATGGTAGTCATCAAAAACTCTAAAGGGGGATTTTGAAGATACATTGTGATATTTTTCTAACAATGTTTTTTATTCTTTGATATCTAAATTTTGTTAAATAATGTTTTTATAAAATAGGAAATGAAGAGCTAATGGAAGATGATATTGTTTTTTTATGAGTTTTCTAGAGAGAAAGGAAATTCAAAAGTTTGTTAATAAACTTATTAACAAATTCGGATGTTTCTCTTTTGATCTCAATGTTTAAAATATCATCAAAATTTCATGATCCAATATGATGTGTAAAAACTTTTATGACGTTTGTGAAGAAAAAGGAGGATATCAACTCATATGCTAAATGAAAAATCTCTATACAATCTTTTTTTGGGAAAATGGTTGATATATACTATTATGAATGTTGAAATAAGTGAAATCAGGTGATTAAATAGGGAATTCACCAAACATGATAGTTTCACAACATTTACCAGATATACTTTTTGGATGAAGATATTAAATAAAGAATTAGTTTTAAAAAGTTACTGACTGGATTAAGAAGATATAAATGTTGTGGAAGTGAAGAAATGTGTAGTTGAGTTCTGGAAAGACATTACCATATATAAAATATTCACTTTTCCAAAAAAAACTTTTATATGAAGTTTCATTTAGAATATCATAACAGTGAAACTTTCTAATGTTTTTACCAAGTGAATGTAGTACAGAACCTTGTACAAACAAAATGTTGATCTTTGAAAAAAGATTTTGTTGGGAAGGTTGAAGTGTTGTTTTTACTAAGTATTTAAAAGTTGTGATAATTTAAAGAGGTATATAAATTTTTCTAGATATAGAAAAGTGTATGAAGATTCAAGATAGAAAGTAATAGTTTTTGAAAATGGTTATTTTTTGTGAAAACTCAAATGGAATAAAAATAAATAAATAAAGAGGTGTTTTAGTTGCTACCATACTAAGGTGGTGCAGGTAAATAAACTTTTTAAAAGTTGAAACAATTTATTCAACCATATTCAATGGCGTTAAGATAAATAGAAAGATTCCAATGAGTTACTAGACATAAGTTAGTGTGAAGTTTCAAGTAGAAAAGATCAAGTAACAAACTACATAAGGTATGAATTTGTGAAGTTTTGAATAATTGCATACTGAATAAAGAAGACTAGATAGATATTGGGTTATGAAATCCATCAGATATTAATTTCTAAGAAAGTGGTATATAAATTTTGAGATTTTACAAGATGACTAGATAAAGATATCTAGATAAAACAAATTCTGAGTAGGGATAGAGCAATCAGATGGATATTTTTTTGTGGATTAATTAGTTAAGAAACTCATCTGAATGAAGAAAAATACACAAGTGACATTTTTTCATTAGATGGAGAAGTCTCCACCCGATTAAGAGTTCACAAATAATTTTTTGATAAACATTTTCTAGATAGATTAAAATTCATGGAATTTTGATAAAGGTTAAATGTGTTGGAAAAATCATGAAGCTTCAATAAGATTCTAGAATATTTGAAAATATTTATCACAAAATTCAAATGAGAGAGAAATTTGGAATTGTAATTTCAGTGAGTAGAAAAATGAGAAGTGTTTCTGGAATTTTCTATTCTTAGAGGACCTATAAATAGAATTGAAAAACATGTATGGGTACATGACATTATACATGTCTATGAAAAATCAAAGGGTAATAGATTTCATATCAGAGTGAGTTTCCATATGATATTTTTTCAGTTGAGGAATTATAGATAGATCTTTTGATCAAGTCGTCATATATAAAATCTAGTTTATAAAACCTGATAGATTTTATTATTTATATTTTCAGGTGTGGTGGTTTTTTTATTCAGATAGATCATGGGTTTTTGAAAGAGGCTCATATTTTAGAAAGGTAGACTACATGGAGAATATTGAACAAAGATAGGTACATCGTATAGACATTTATGAAAGGGATGAAATTGAACAAAGTTTCTAGATAAACTTCTATGGATCTATTTTGAAAAGTTTCATATAAATTTATTGAGGCTCAGTTTTGTAATAATAACTTTTAATCTAATAGGATCCAGTATAATCATACCCATTGGGTGATAGAAGGAGTCTAATAGGAGTTGACTAAAAAGTTGTATTCACTTCATTATAATAGTTAATTTCTATAGAACTAAAAAGTGTTCATGGAAAAGATCTAAGTTCTCACACTAACATAAAACCTTTTAAATATTGTGTTCCTTTTTACTTTCTCATATTTTTATGAATTTATGATTAATAAAATGTTGAAAAGGAAAATAACTCTAATAGGTTACTGGAGTTAAATTTAATAAAGATGGAAATATATAAAATACAACCTCTGATTCAACCCCCCATACCCTCCCCTCTTATTGGTTTAATTATCCTTAGGAACTTCAAAGTTTAATATGAAATGTTATAACACAAAGAAATAAGTTTTGTGTTATCAATATCCTTTATAGCTTAAGAGATATTTTAATAAAAACCCCTTAAAAGAGGGATCTTGAAATTGAATAGCAAATACCATGAAAAAAAACTAATTATGATATGATATATCAAATATGAAATATACACATGATTTAAATGAAATTAGGTGCATAAACAAAACATGTCTCAAAGAAAGTAAATTGAAACTAAACACACTTACAAATTTCGTATCTTTTTAATTGATTCTCATTTAAAGAAAAAATATGATAATGATTTTTGATCCCCATTAGTTTTATAAATATGTAAAAATACATTCATTAAGAATTAATCAAACCCTATTAATATATCATGATACATTATAATGAATATTTCTCAAGAAGTTAAATTTGAGAAAAATGACCCATTACAGTAATAGTAAATGAAGAATAAAAAGAACATAAAATGTATACCCTAAAATAGACATAAAAATATTATCAAATTAAATAATTTTAATATAAATTAAGTAAATGGGTTGGTGAATACACCATAAAAAATAATTTATGATGTGTAATATCCTACATGTCTCCTGGATTTGAAAATGAAACAATGAAACCCATAATTTGTTTCTCTTATAAGTCAAATATGCTATGGATTCCTATAAAACAAAGATAAAAATATTAATATTCTATTTCATAATATTGTTCAATTCAATTAATTTTTATATAATTCATTTATGACCATTTATTTTGAATATATTAGTTAGTAATAACTTAATTTTACCATCGGGTGTTACTAACTTTGACTTTTTTACACATTCGTTATGATTTCAAGATTGGTTCCCATTCATTGATACTAAGTTCATCATTCCTAGATAATTTAAGATACTATAATATATGAATTATATTTATTTATAAATTTATCAACTCGTTCCATAAGTGTTTAGTTATGTTGCATGAAACTGGAAGTAATGTTGGCTTATATCGGTAATTTTGGAGATTTAATATGTTATTTTAATTATTAGATAAATAATTAATATTTCCTTTCTAGGAATATAAAAAATAACGATTTTATTTTTAACTTATTATTATTATTATTTAAGTTTCCATAGTCATTCCTGATCAAGTTTTATAGCATTGTTCCAGTAGGTGGTTAGACCGACCCAAACATGAACATACCATAATTAATGGATGATTACAGTTATGAAAGTGGTTTATTTTGGAATAATAAAAATATTATATAATAATAATAAAAAAATTACATATTATTAAAAATTTGAATTATATTTTAAGAGATTTTAAAAAATATTAAATAAAATAGATGAAAAATGATATACATAACTTTGTGGAGGTGGTATTCCTCACAACACACGGTTAACATTTTAATTTCCCAATGAATTATAGGGAATGAAGGAAGATTATAATTGTCACTTCATAATAATAATTATATTATATGTCACGTTGATTATTTAATTCCATCCTTATAACCAGTTAATATAGGTGGTGGTAAAAATGGAATATATCAATTCATGGAGGTGGTAGTCTACACAAACACAAGATCGGTGTCCTTTTATTTTTATAAGTGGGTGGAAAGGAATAAATAATGGTTGTTCCATTGATATAAAAAAATAGTATAATAAATATTCTTATTTCAAAGTAGTAAAAAATTTTAGGTAAGGTATGGAAATGAAAATTAAGAATAAAATATTAAGGACTAAGTAATACTCATGTTGAGACAATGAACATTCTCTTACAATTCTCTCTCGAAATGAAGATCTTAAGATAAATAATTTGAAATAGATTATTAGGAACATGATAAAGGTTATTATTAGCATAAAAATTTCAAATTTTTTGGATTAAATTCAAAGGAATAATGGTGATGTGAAGGGGTGTATGTGTTCCCCTTTTATGAGTGAAGAAAAGGGAACTTCTGTGAATAGCCATTATTTTTCAATAATGGAATGACACTATTCAAGGTTTAAAGGCACCAAAATCATGAAATAGTGGATTAAGGGGTTATAAAATGTTGAGAAATATTAAAAAAATAATTTTACCACTTTTTTAAACATGTTTCAATCCATTTACTACTTTATTTTACATTTTACCATTTTGGTTATTACCATGGTGTATAATTTTTACCCAATTAATTCATATTTTATTAAAAATATAATGTAACCCATCTTAACATGTTTTTACATGAAGAACCTAAATCTAATCCCTATATAATCTAATTAAAATTATAAATAATATAAAATTATCTTTTATATTTATAAATTTAATATATAGAAAAACTATTTTGTAGAAAAAAATGTTGTTTCATCATTAAGTTTTCTTAATCTTATTTAGAATGGATTACCAGTTTAATGATTTATAATATATTTATACATAGGTATGAAATTTATATTAAAATTATTTTTATAATTTGTTAATTTTTTTAGAAAATAATTATACACTATAAATAAATTAATTCATTGTAAATAACAGTTTTACCAATATCATGGTAATTAACTTTAATATAATTAATCATAATTTTATACCCAAAATTTAAAATTAACTTATTATATATTATGTAAATATTGGTCTAAGATATGAATACAATTTTTAGGATTTAATTTCCATTATTTATGAAAAATATGTTATGATATAATTAATTAAAAAATAGTTTTTAGAGTAAAATATTAATTTAGTTTACAAAATGTTAAAAATCTATTTTATAAATTTGACATAGCATTATTTGTTTTTTCAAAGTTTTTTTGGTTGATTTTTTGTCAATATTTCATTGTGTGTTTATAAATAAAGATTATAGAAGATGATGTTAATGTTATGCAAGAAAAGTTTCTTATATAGATTGAGGAAGATTCCTTATGAGGTGCGAAAACTCTCTTTAATAAGTGTATCAAAGTGTAATTAACTATGTTAGGAAACTTTTCTTAAACAATTATATGATTCTATGTTGTTCCAAAAGTTCATAACATCATACATTTTATTATGATCCATGAATATTTTTTATGCATTTGTACAAAGTGATAGAAGTATAAAGGGGAGAAGTATAAAGTGAGAGAAATCCAAGATACAAAGGAAATAAAAAGTTCAGTATGGAATTATCAAATAGATTTTTCGTACAAAGCTTTATAATTTGATCATATATATAGAAAAAAGTGATCAGGTGGACTATATTCATGTTATCATATGAAGGTCCAAGTAATGATGTTTGAGTTTCAGGTTGTACAAAAAAATTGTAATAGTGGTTGCCCTAGAGCCAACTATATAATACATGCTAATTACCATATCGTGTATACAGTTAGATATACATTATGTACACATACCATTAAAGTGTATCTATTTCTACATCCACTATTTAATGGTAATTACCATAAATTAATTTCTATATAAAAAGGTTATAGAATATCCCAGATTATAATGAGTACCTTGAGATAACATGGCATTAATATTAAACAAAGTTAATATGGTCTAGATAAAGCATACTTACTAAAAAAATTTAATTTCTAACTATCAGTTGTTGGAGTCTCATAAGAATTTAGACATATTCTCATTAAGTTCACATTTTGTGATCTCTAGTAGTCTGGATCATGATGACATACTTGCCAATAGGAACACTGCATGTTTCTTGTGTCTTTGGATGTATTTATCAACAAACATGTGTATTGGTCTCCTAACTTGAGATCATTACTAGTGTGTGTTGTTTGATCGCATACTTTGATGCAATGAAAACCATGATAATGAAATCCTGTTGAGGTAGATTGTGTTGGGTGTGTCTTTGGTGGTATGGCATTGGTTGAAGGATCAAGATAAGATTTTTTGCTTTTCAGTTGAGGAAGTAATATATCTCGGGCTGGGTTGATTAGGATGGTAGTGCCTTCATAATTCCTTGGAAAGTTAGTTAAGTGTAAATATTTTTGGTAATATAAAAACTTTTTAATGCAAGTAAGGGTGATGTCTTAAGTGTGAATCCTTCTTTATGAGATTTTTAAATACAAAGAGATTATATTACACAGTGTGTGTTGATAGGTTGGTTATCGTAGTTATGATTGTTCCTTATCTCTTTAGGGGCCTTTATGGGTTTCTAGACTCTACTCTTGGTCTATGAATACGATTCACTATTATTGAGATAATATCCTAGAGGGTCACACATAATAGCGTATTTAAAAATCTTACATATTCAGTCGGATAGGTATATTGGAAGTGGTGGGACCCACCATGTGGTTTGATTTTTTTCCAAGTTATTGATTACTGATAAATAAATAAATTCATTATTATTAAAGTAAATAATAATTGGGTTGAATTTATTTATTAAAATTATTTACAAATTAAGTAAATACGATGAATAATATTATTTTAATATTCCAAGTTCATTTAATATTAGCTAGAATTATGAGTCGAGATAATGACATGGGTTTATTACATAATATATTTTATATATATTATAGGTATGTGATAAAATAATAAATAATAATTATAAAGTATATTATATTTCAAAATTTATTATTTAGTGGATGTTAAAAATATGGGGGTTGGGGAACACAGTCTGGGTATTTGAGCATCCTCTATAAATAGAGGAGAGTGGCTCTCACACAAGGACTATTCGCTATAATATTTATATAGTCTCTCTCTATCCTCTCCTACTTTTTAAGGATAATAACTCTAGATCAATTTTATCATATTGAGTTCTCCCTCTGGCATCGCAATCACATCGATTTTTTGCTCATTAGGCCATCGAAGTCATCGTCGGATCTCATCGCTAGCACCTAGAATTTGATGATTGACACTCTTGAGTATTTTTGTAGAACATATGGAAGATATAGAGGGATTATACTTTAGATAATATTCGAAATGGTCTTTGGTGACATGTAGATGTCGATCATGGCTTCAGATCAAAAAAATATATCTTTTCAATTTTTTGTGCTCTGTTTAATTTATGTGAGATCCTCATACTGTACCAGGGATTGAATCATCTGATATGACAAGTCTCATCATCCGAGTGATGAAATGTTTTTAAAATACCTGACTCAGTAGCTTCTATTGCGACCCCAATTCCTTCAATTTGTATCAAATTTAATCATGTATATTTTCTAAACCTATAAAAATTAATTTTCTTTAAATTTATGTAGAATGTTTAATTTAGGTCTCAATGGATCTGACTGTGATTCAATCTAATGCCATATGACCATGTTATGGATATTCCAAAAAAATTATGGATCGTAATCGGTCATTTAATGGATATAAAAATTACGAAAAAAACACCATATATTCCAATTTTGTTTTAGTGTTTTCATCAAACCCTAAAAATGCGGCCAAGATCTAATTGTTCTCCAATTATCAGATATAATACCGGTTGATAAAATAATGAAATAATTTTAGTTGTTATTATTATTATTATTATTATAATTATTATTTTAGTAATCAAGACTAATTTTTAGGTGTTTGGAATGTATGACATGAAATAAAAATTTTGGGGATGAGCGTGACTAATTAAAACCTACCTGGCATGGTGGGAGGTTGGTTTCTTTCCTTGGTGTGAGATTTTACATGGTTGGTAACCCTTCCTCCCTCATTGTCAGTCACTGATCTTCCCAGATCACACCATTGGAAACCGTAAACACTAACAAGACTCATGGCCTTCTCCCTTTCCACATTGTCGTCCTGCACCCATGAACCCAATCCAGCCCCATCACAACTAGATCCTTTTGGATATACTACCACTTAGGTTCCCACAATACTGAATGAGGGTTGATCCTCCCCCTTTAGACCACCTCGGTGAGCTCCCTTTTGGCGGGACCCGACACCGCAGGCCACCCCTCCCCTCACTGGCAAGCACCCACCATTGGATCTTTATTGGTTGTCCTCCCAAGGTCATGAAAACCCTCAACTATGAAGCCAGATTCCCTCACCTTCCCGAAAAACCGGTCCAATATCCACACCATGGATTTCGACCATCCCTTTGTCTGATGCGGTATCTGAGCCGACCACAACCAGTCACACGCTGTCGCTTCACCAGGGGTATCCTTCATGTTAAGAAACCCACATCACTACCAGGATAGAAAATATCCTCCCTATTCACAATCAGATTGTTCACCACCTAAATTCTAAACTGACCATCCAGATCCGTCTATCAGAGACTTCGTCGTTGGCTGAGCAGCGGCTAGATTCAGTCGTGAGGTAACCCTTTTGAGGTTATGTTGGACTAAATCTGCTCGAAACTGGTTCAGTTCAGTCTTTCCAACCCGAAATGGGTATGGGAAAACCTTCCTAGTCCACATTGGTTCTATACAATATTTTCTCAGCCTAAAGTGGGTTTTCAAAGGTTCGACGTGACCCGAATTGGGGTTGCGTGGGTTAGCAAGGCCGAGATTAACAAAATTTAATATAATTAATTAATTTAATTTAAGAATCAAATTAAATGAATTAAAATGTTGATTTTTGGTTTAAAATATAATTTCATTACCCCTTGAGAAAATTAATTTAATTTAGGTATTAAATTGAATTAGTTGATTAATTTATTTTTTGGTATTAAAATTAAATTAATCAGGGGACTGAAGATAATTAAAATACTCTCTTACTTTAATTTATTGAAATTTAGTTTTTATTGTGTTTTAATTACTTTACCTACTAATTGGTCTTAAGAACTAACCATTGCATGTTTGGTTTATTGAATTAATTATTTAACTATTTGTGTTGACTGTAAATAATTAAGATGGTCTGTAAATCTTCCAACATTTTTTGGTCAATATAAATAAGGGCATGCACACCCAAATTTATCTACAATATATTATGCACCTAGTTCCCCTATCCTATGTGATAGTATACCTATAATTTTATGAAGATGATGTATTATATGGACCTCCCAAGATGAGGTGGTACTCTAGATGAGCAGTGAACATACTGGATGGGGGACATTATGTATTAAGAGTCATGCTATGACATATGTATGATACCCCTAGGTCATAGTTAATTCATTTAGTTTAAACGAATCAACCAGTTTTAGATTCTTAAGAAAAGTCAGGTAATTTGTTTCTATTATTCATTAATTTATTATTTTATGAATTTTATGATAGTGGTATATACATAAAATAATAAACAATAAAATTCATAAAGAAGTGATGAATTTTTTTCTATTAATGTTCAGTTGTGAGTGTGATGACATAGAATGAAAAATAATAATTGAAATGTATTAAATTTTTTGAGAAAAATATATAAAAACCCTCAAAGAAATATTAAGTCACAAAATGCCTTACATTATATAAAATTGAATAAAACTGGTTGTTTGGGGTGCTTGTCATTAAAATTTGAGGGTCCCTATTACTACCAGGGAGTTCTTATGAGATTTGTGAGTTGACTTAGCTGAAGTTGGATGCAATAAAGTATCCAAATCTGATGTTCTTTAACTTTAGAGGAAAGTATTGAGAAAATAGTTTTTATGATTTTAGAAGTAGGGACTTCATTTAACAGATCAAGAAACTGCAAGTTAATGTGGTTGTCCAATCAAATGCATACCTCGAACTCTCCAAGTAGTGGCATAGTGAATGATTTTAGACTATGAGGGGAGGCTCAAAGATCCTTTCCACTATAATACTCAAAGAGATATATTATTTTGATTCTAGTATAGTGGGTTCTTAGAATTTAATAAAATAGTGGGATACATTTAATGATTTAATTAATTAATCATTGATTTCTAAAAAAATAATCGAGGAAAACTAACAATATTCTTGATTTTATTTTTTTTGAAAATAGAAATTAATACAAAAAATAAATTGTGATAAATTGTCGACAAATAAAATTTCCAAACTAGAATGATTTTCTAATTTTAGTACAGGAACTTGCACATAATACTACAATATAGGAAAATTAAGGTGTCGGTTTCCCCATTACTTGTTGATATACCTCTGAAATAGATGGTGTAAAAATGATTATAAGATAATCATGATTGATTCATATGATGGTTATTTTATAATTATATCATCAAGGATCAATTTTAGTTGTGGTTATAACATCAAGAAATAGATGATTTCACATGTGGTATCATCTCTAAAAATTTTGCAAGGAGAAAGTGATGTGAGATAAGAATGGGTGATAGTACACTAGTTATGTGTAAATATGAAATAAAAATCATAATCTTTTACTACATCCCATTCTTATATCTACATCACCCATATACTCAAGATCCATTTATGATTAAAAAAATTAACATGATAGAGTAAACACTTCATTACCCTTTGGGAAAGGTTCTCAAAGTAAATAAAGACATAAAAAATTAATCTTTAGTTCTTATGGGGAACAAGTTGAAAAATAAGGAAAAGGGAAAATGGATTGAGTGATGATAAAGGAACCTTTTCAATGTACTTCAAAGAAAGAGTTAACAAACAAGAGTTTATTTTCTTCACATATCAGGAAATAAATCTTTGGAAGGTTAATCACAAAAAAGTGAATTAAATAAGAAAGTAATCGCTTATTCTTTATCTATATTAATCAATACAAAATTTCATGTTTTCTTCATGCATATTGGGTATTAAATAATATATATATTTCACACATGTGTATCAAAATATAGTAACCAAGTAATAGAAACATTACAAGAAGTAAGGTGTATTCTCCAAGTGGGTGAGAAAGGGTGATTCCTAAGCCAATGGAAAGAAACACATAACTTCTAATTTCCAAGTGATTGATTATAATAGAACTTTTGTTGAGTATAACCAAAACAGTTATCTCACATTTCCTTTGAACACAATGAGACATTATTCCAAGTGTAAGAATTAATTTTTTATGGTGTTTCATACTCAACTAATAGTTTAGTGGTACTTAAATCATAGTCAATACATGATTAATATAAAAATGTATGATTTATACACCCAGTTGTGGAAAGATAGTTATTTATCGAGTAAAACTAAAGGTGTATGTCAAGGATATACCCAGTATAGCATTTAGAATTAGTGGAGCTAAACACCTTAGGTATTTTCTACATATATAATTATTTATATTGGAAAAAGAAACCTATAGCAATAAAGGTACACCACAAAGATTTTGGAAATAGTCCAATAAGAGAGTGTAAACTATTCCAAGAGTAAGCTAGTGGTAAATATACTTCATAATATTTCTTTAAGTGATTAAGGAATATGAAAGTGAAGTATGATATATACCTAGTTAGAATATATGAGTTTATTTGGGCCAACATGCCAAAGAATATATTGACCAAGCATTTATTGATCAATATAATGTAGTGTAGAGTAATTCTTAAATACACATTACCTTATCTACACCAAAGCATTGATGTAATAAGGAAAATAGATGATAAGTATTACATGTTATCATTGATCAATAAAATGTAGTCTAGAGAAATTATTAAACACATATTTCCTTATATACATCAGAGTTATGATATAAGTATACTGAGAATCAATGTTAATATATATATGCATTGCATAAAATTTCATTATATTTCATGATGTTATTCACAAATATTGGTGAAATACTATAATAATATTCCATTAATCATGAAAAATTGATATCATATAAGTTGTATTATAATGGAATTCCATTATTTTATAATAACATGTGTTTATATTCAAAGAGTTTGTTAAGGATATAAAACAATTAACATCAAGAAAAAAACCAAGTGCATCTAAAGTAATTATCCCAAAAGTTTCTTAGGATATTACATAAATCCCTATATATAGAGTGGTAGTCAAGTGATAGAATACATTTCTATAAAAGGGACCACATCTCTACTTGAGATAGATGTAGAAACATTGAATTCTGATTAGTTAATTTCGGAGATTCACAATTAGTTAGCATGTGAAAAAGTTCCATAACAAATATGGAAGAGGAATGTTCCAAATACACACACTGTGTACGAAGTTTAAAACCATAGTTATGGTTTTATATTCACCATTTATAGTGATACATTATTTAGTGAGAATAATAATTCCTACAAGTAGGTAGTATTTGGAAACCAGCTAATATTTACAAGGTCAATTAAAATTAAAAAATGGATTCCATGTATCAAAGTGAAAAGGGGCTTATTATTTTGAATATTGTAATGGGTATTCAAGTGATTTTATACATGGGTGATAATAATAAGGATCAATTGGTTATACCAATTCATTATTCCTAAATCCATTATAATTTTACTTATCATTGATAATTTCTATGATCATATTATTAATAATTTTATTTGAAGTCTACCTATCATGGTCGGTGTCAATACGACGCAACCAAAATGGGGTGGTAACATTATATAAATCTAATAAAAGGTAAAAGTTACTGAAATCCGGTTCAGGATTAAATTAAAAAACAAGATCATAGAATATTCATTTGGAATAAATGTTTTCCATGTTTCTATCATAGGTTAGTGGGATTTCCATTATCTTATATGTGAAATATGTTTGGTGACATATGGAGAACATATATTGATCTTACAATTAATTAAGACTATGATTAAAGTAATTCTCCAGTGATTGGCTTAAAGTAGTAACCTAAGTTCTAGAGAACCGGATCTGTTGTGGTATATCTAATGGTTTCTTAGACCTAGTCAATCATACATATACTAACATTGTATTGAAAAATACAAGTTGGAACAATTATATAGGGAATTTTTACCAGTGTCACATGGAATATATTTCTCCAAGAAGACATGCATAGGCATGGTAGGAGGGTAATGTGGTGAGTTGAGTTCTATATACTTTAGTGATGGATCTATCACATATCTTATGATATTTACATGATATGATATTACCAATATATACTTTATAGTATATAAATATTAGTTATATTCAATATAAATGAAATTGAATTACTTAGAACTATCTAATACTAATTGAGAAAGTACAATGAATATATACCTGGTATGTGGATAGGAAGGGATACTAGTTTCCATGGGACATAAACTAGACTTAATTTGGATCAATTTGATCTAGTTTCATAGTTAGGATAAGGTTCTGAGTGACACAATATCATAAAATCCAGTTGTATACATACCTACAAGTATTGAGTATGTTGCATATTCTAAGACATCTAATAAGAAGTTATTAAATGCGACGATTTTTTCCAGTTATTAGAATCAAACCTAACAAGTTAAGTTTTATCATAATGATAACTATGTTACTATTAATATCCAAATTTTCTTGTTTTGATAGTGTTCGAAAGGGATATACTCAGGGATTCCATCTCTTGAGAATTTTTTACTCAAGGAGGTGAGGTCACACATATCATAATAGCCATGTAGTATAAACGTTGTATACCCAACAAATTAAGTCATGACTCGGTAAAAACAAAATATTTAGCATTTCAGAGCATACAAGGATGTTTAGTAAGTTGTATCTAGTAAAATTGGGAGTGTTGTAATAGTTGGTGCCCTAAAATCAACTATATAGTAATTTTTTATTACCATATGTTGTATATAGTTAGATATACATTATTTACACTTACCATTATAGTTTTTTTATTTCTACATCCATTTTTTAATGTTAATGTATATATATTAATTTTTATATAACAATTTTATATAAAATCCCATATAATAATAATAACCTTGATACACTATGAAATTAATCATAAAAAATTTTATATGGTCTAGATACATCATACTGACTAGACACAGATGATGTCAGGATATCAGGTGATGGGGTATCATAAGCATCGATACATCTTCTCATAAATTTCACACTTGGTGATCTCTAGTAGTTCGGATCATGAGTACAAACCTGCCAAAAGAAACACCACATGTTTTAGTTGTCATTGGTTTTACCTATCTATGGATATGTGTATTGGTTTATTGACTTGAGTTCATTACCATTGTGTGCCATTTGAACATGTAATTTCATGAAAGGAAAAAAAACCATGATAATGAAACCGTAGTGAGGTATCATTTATTGGGTGCATGATTGGTGGCATGGAATTGGCTGAAGGATCAAGAAAGGATTTATGGCTTCTGAGTTAAGAAAGTAATATATCTCAGGCCTGGTTGATCAGGATGGTAGTTTCTTCATAAGTCCTTGGAAAAGGAAGTTGAGGGTAAATATTTCTGGTTAGATCATCAAATAATAAGGTGATGAAGGGATATGACACAAGTGTGTATCCTTATTTAGGAAATATTTAAATACATAGATATTATATTACAGAACACCTTCTCATTGGTTGGTTATCATTTCTATGACTGTTTCTTATCTATTTAGGGGCCTTGATTACTTTTTAGACTCCACTCCTAGTATGCGAATGCTATTAAATTCTATTAAGATAAGGGTCTAGAGGGTCACACACAATAGACTATTCATGAATCTTCCATATTCAGATGATTATGTATATTAGATATGGAGGGCCCCACAATGGGGTTCGAGTGTGGTCCAAGTTTTCAATCATTGATAAATAAAAAAATTCATTATTATTCAAGTAAAGAATAATTGGGTTGAATTAATTTATTAAAATTATTTAAAAGTTAATTAAATATAATGAATAATATTATTTGAATGAATATTATTTTATTATTCCTAGTTTGTTTAATATTAGAGGGAATTGCGAGTTGAGATAATGACACGGGTTTATCACATAATATATTTTATATATATTATAGGCATGTTATAAAATAATTAATAATATTTATGATGCATATAAGTTCATTATAATTTATTATTTAGTCGGTGTTAAATATACAGGGTTTGGGGAATCCAATCTGGGTTTTCGAGCACCCACTATAAATAAAATAGAGAGGATCTCGAATAAGGACTATTCACTATAAGATTTCGTGAGCCATTATCTCCTCTCTCAATATCTAGAAATAGGAACTCTGGATATAGGTGATCAGATTGAGTTCTCCCTCTTTCATCACAAGCACATCGATGCGGTGATCGTCGAGGCATCGAAGGTGTTGTTGGATCTCCGCACTAGCACCCAGAATTTGAAAATAGATGATCTTATGGATTTTTTAAGCATATGTGGATGATCTAGAGGGATAATTATTTGTATCCTTTTAGAAATGATCACTAGTAAAAATAATATGTCAAGTGTCTCTTTATATCATAAAAATATATATTTTCGTTTTAATTTTTTACTCTTTTTAATTTATGTGAGATACTCGGAGCATACTGAGGCTTAGATAATTAGAGACGGCCAGTCTTGTTATATTGATGATGAAAAACATTAAAAATCCATAGATCAATTGATTTAATTGAGAACCCTATGCCTTTATTTTTTCATATTATTAGATGGATAGATCCTATGTTAAAACAAGTATATAGGAGAAGTTTCTGTAAAGGTAATTTGTGTTCTTCGTTGCTTTGATAAAGGTATCAAAGGTGTTTTATCTTGGTTGTGGTAGAGTTACATGAGATATGTAATATTTTTCCTTTTAAACATATTTTTTGAAAATTATATCTTATAAAACTATCATATAGAGTACATTTGAGTATAGTACTATATGGATATTTTAATAAAGTTGAAATGGTTAGAGTTCTATCAAATGAACACTTGAAATATCCAATGGAAATAGATTTGTTATGTCATTGAATGGATATATTAAAATTTCCTCCAAGAGGAGAAGGGAAAAATTGAGATGAAGTTGAGTTTCATCGGATGGATTAATATTGGACTAAGGTACATTATTTTTAACACCAAAAAATTCTAAAGTTCAACTTTTTATTTAATAGTGTTTATGACACGCAACACCAAGTGTAAAAAGGGAATATATTAACCCGATACATTAAAATTTAAAAGAAAATATAAAAAAATATATAGATTATAATACCCAAAACAATAAGTTAGCTTACATTTAACACAAGAGCGTCCTTCCTTGATAGCTGGTGTTACATGCAAGAGTAACCTTCCTCGATAACTTACATTACACGAAAGACCAAGTTTCTCCAAATAACAATCTATTATTAAAATATTTTCATTTAATATAATAAAATATAACAAAGTTGTTATGCTAAAAGTTATGAATATTATTAACTAACTTATGAAAATTTTTGTTTTACATAAATATAAAATTAATTCATTGGTAACCAATTAATGAGAAATGAAAATAAGAACCAATTGGATATAAAAAGAAAAATTATAATTTTTATGCTTTTAAAGGAGTATTGTCATTATAAAACTAATTAATTACAATTAGTGAATTATTTTAATGAAATATAAATTCTATATATTCAATCAAATATTTTTTATATCATTCCATTAGGTTTGACACGAATAAGATAAGAAAAAACCCAATTTCACACATAAAAACCTTTATTTTTATAATAGAAAATTTAATTCCTTTTAATGGTGAACCAATTTAAAATATGAATTTTAACACTTTAATTGATTTAAAATGTCAAAATAAAATTAATATTTTAATTTAAAACATAAAAATTAGGTTATAGTGAATTTTTTATATTTTTCAGAAATATAACATTTCTTAATGGATAGTTAAAAATACTGAATTTTAGTTCAAAACTTCTTTTCATATAATTTATTTATAAGGTTAAATTATAATTTTAATTGATTTTAAATTCTGATTAGAAAATATTTTTTTCAATTAATAAAATTTATTTCATTGGAACCAATTTCAAATTAAAATTTATTATAAAATCATTGTAAACTTTTGGACGTTTTTACTTTAAAAACATGCATTGTTGTCCCACCTATGGGATTAAAATTTAGATCAATTTATTCCAATTATATTATTATAATTTGACAAAATTGATTCCATATTTTGAATAATAATAATTTATAATTTATAATACGAAAAAAAATCACCAAAAAAATTAGTGAAAGTGATTAAAATTAATTACAATGATTAAGGTTAAATTTAGATTCATAAGGGACTATACGTTATTCTTAGGCCCAAAACGATGTATAAACTTGTCAAAGATCTATTTTCTGGACATATTTCTACCCTATCCTATCTTTTATCAAAATTGAACCATTATTGGATTCACTTTCAACATGAAAAAACATTGTAGGAATTCCTTTATCAAAATATTACAAGAGTGTCACTCCTCCACTATAATAGGCCACCACTTCTCTCCATTACTCACACCTCTCAAAAAAATTAGGTTCATCCAATATATTCCCAAATATATTCCTAAAATCCATTTCCTAACACTTTAAGCCTCCTTTTAGGAAGAATTATTTCCAAGGAATCCCTTTGGTAAAAACCAAAAGGAGTCACCTGATTTTTTGGTTAACATTTTCCAACGATTTTTTTTCTTTAATTTACTCCTACAACAATTAAATTATTTTTAGATCATTCTTATATTATGACACAAGTATCTTAAATATAATTTTTTTTTTGTTTTATTAGTGGTTTTACCAACACTAACATACACATTCATCTAATGGGTAACTAACATATTGTTTATGTGTACGGCGAACTACCGCCTCCCGAAACAATGATTGTTCATTTTTCCTATTACCACATCTCATGGTGGTCATTATGATGAAAAATATATTTATATATGATATATATGATATTTTTTATGTTTTTATAATTATTTAATCCTTTTATAACACATACCTTTAATACGTTTCATTTTGTGTTAATATGATAACATCGTTTGAGGAAGTGTGGACAACTGCACCCTCGAAGAGAGGTGATTCGTTCACACTATCCATGGAATGTATTAAAGATAATTTTAATAAATATACATGAAATATATTACATAAACATGGTTATATAATTATAATATAAATTTATATACATATCATTTACCATTCATTCTTTTGAAATACGACAATGAAATGAAGGTAGCATTCATGCGTACATACGGACTACCATCTTCGTGAACAGTGCATTTCATTTCATATATCCAAACGTTATAGATTATTATAGATAAATATATACTATATATATATGATATTAACTTATTTTTTTACATTATGAAGATGATGAAACTATGATATATTGAAAAATAACAATAAATAACAAGTTAAAACATACTCAACAAACTAGGTAATTAACACCAAAAATAGTAAAAATAATGAAATGTTATTAACAAATGAGTAATAAGATATTATAATAGGACAATATATGATGTCATAAGTATTAATATGGTTATATAATAATTTATTAACATTTATATACTATTATACAATAGTTTAAAGGACCTCTACCTGAAAGGAAACAAAAGTTAAGGTATTATTGTCTCATTTTCATTCCATGAGGCATACTTAATTTATGAACACTTAAATTATTTTATTTGGTGTTTATACTACCCATTTTGATATGTAATATAATTTTCAATTATATATTCATATTATTTTAATTTTCAACCTAAATTATTTCTTTTCAGGTTATTTTGAGTAAAAAGTTACCAAGTGGAATAGAATTGCATAACTCAATTTCTTTTCATTGAGTTATATTACTACCTAATTTTTGTTAATATTATAAGATTATGTGTGTAATATATTTTTAATATCTATTGATATATTTCCAATTCTATTATATATATTTATAGTTGATACACATAATATACTCATTGATTTATTCTCATATCGATGTTATATCCTTTTCAAGGGTTTATATTACAATCTCACTTTATTTAAGATTATTTGTACTTGAATTTCCATTTGAGAAATAATTGGTTAATTGTTTAACAAATCCGTTTATTTTAATATCATCTGGTTATTCATGACCTTTATCAATTATTAGTACTATTTTTTGAACTATTTGGTACTCATATGGTTTAGAAAAAGTTTTATAAAAACCCGACTACATTTTTCTATTTAGTCAGAGAACCTATTTTCTTCTAAAAATATTTTATTCTAAAAACGTTTTCAAAAAAAGTTTTTAACCTTTAAAAATGATTTTTAAAGAAATTTTTATCCCTTTTTATCTTTTATGAATGTTTTCAAAGTAATTTTCTTATCTCTTTTATAATAATACATTTTTCTTACCCTTTTTACCTTTCAATAGTAATGTTTCTTTTTACCTCATATGACCTGTATGGATTTATCCTCCATAATTTATTTTAAGTTTAATTTTCAATTTTAAAATTATTATTTTAAAAGAGAATTTTTTTATAAGATATTTTTAAATAAAAATATTTTCAAAAGTATTTTCAAAGAAAATTATATTTTCCTCAACAATATTTTTTTTAAGTTGTTCTTTTACTTCATCAATGAAAACAACCCTCAATTTTTACTCCACATGGGATATTTTGTATTGATACCATCCATATCTTTTATCTAGATGGTTTTTGATTAATTTCTCCAAGTAAAATATTTTTATTCACTTCCTTTATTTCCTTGTTAGTCCCCTTGAAATATTCAATTTCATATGATCATTGAGATTTGAATTTTCCCTAATTATACATATCATTTATCATGGATATTATTATTTCCTAAACTATATACCATTTTAAAAAAGGTGTTTACTTTGATAATTATTTTATTAACTGGGGAATTATTGATAAATATTCATTTATTATTCAATGTGGTTATTTGATAAGTCATATAATTTATTTTTTTTATTCTATATGAGTGATTATTTGGACTAGTAATGACGGGTGGAGCCCGGACTTTATATTGCTCATCGATGCATCGATAGGTTCACATGAGACAAATAAGTTGTAGAAATTGAATGGGTTTTTACCCTTAATTTAAACCATCTATTGAAATATCTTTATAATATAGGTTTTCATGTTCCTTATACATGAAATCCAATATTTAATAATTTCCCTCATTCAGACTCAATTATTATTGTCCATAAGTTTTTGCATCGACATATCTATGGATGCATTTCATTCTCAGTTTACTGATTAATGGAATGTGTTTCAGTTTCTCACCTTACCATGTTTACTTTCTCTTGTCTATTTATTTTAATGCAATGTGTTTTCATTTATTATATTTCTATATTATTTATAATTTCAGTTTATTAATTACATGGCATGTGTTTTCAGTTATTTAACTTTCCATATTAATTTATTCTCATTGATTCATTATTTCTTCTATTATGCTTTATTTAACCTTACTGAGCATTTGAACTCACCCTTATTTTTTTCTTTCCCTATTAATATAATAAGTGTACAAAGAAATATTTACAAGGATACGATATATGGAATAATGTTTTTAAACTAAAAGGAAGAAGAGAAGAAAAAATTATATTTTAATTAGTTTATTGTTTTTATAATAACATAT
Organism: Viscum album; assembly: GCA_963277665.1. Lineage (NCBI taxonomy): Eukaryota > Viridiplantae > Streptophyta > Magnoliopsida > Santalales > Viscaceae > Viscum > Viscum album. The sequence continues at coordinate 1,025,440,650 of OY728137.1, forward strand.
TCATGTATGTATCTTGTTTACCAATACTACTAAACTCTTCTATCCTTTGGGGATTAATTCCTTGTAATCATGCCAATGTAATTTATTGTAGACATCGGCTTTGTGATTCTATGGTCGAGTCGCTACAGTTGGTATCAAAGTAATTTTAGTAGTAACCTTGGGAACTAGATTTATGAAATAATAGATTAGAACAGATAACCCTAAGGTATAATTTGAGGATAAGTGTAGTAAAACAACCTGGAATTTTGGTAAAGTAGATATTATGTAGGTTTTCTAAAAATAGATCTCTTTCTATATATTACAAGTGGAAGTGGTTCTAGAATAGATGTACCTAAGAGTAACAACTCTAACAAGGTGTGTCGGGCCTGACTCATTGTAATTAGGTACATGACAATGGGACTTACTACGCACCTGGTTTGGCACTCATGGTGGATATTATTGGGACAATCCATATTTTATTTACAAACCATTATGAATAATTTGAGTGGATAATGAAAATAAATGATCAAGGATAAACCTAAGGTGTTCTATATTTAAAAATAAGGTGTCATGATTTAGATATATTATAAATGATTATAAACGTTTATCACTATGACTATTTTTTCTCACACTATTATTTCTGGTTTTAGTCAATGGCTAGAACCCTACAGACTCAAGTTAACATCTAACATGAAGGAAAAGGTGGTGAAAATGAGAAACCAAATGAGGTGTTGGAAGGAGTTAAGGATTTTGTGTTTATAAGAAATTAATTTTCCTAAAATATGATTAATAATATAAAACTTTCCAAACACCCAAAAAATCCAAATAAGATAACGATGATGGTTGTGAAGAGCTCAAGTTGTGGTGACCGTAATGAAAAGAATGTCTGATTTCCGACATGTGAGAAGTGTGGAAGAAGACACCCAGGAGAGTATCTCAATGGAAAAATGAAATTCTTTATCTGTGTGAGAGAAAGACATAAATAAAAGGATTTCCAAGTAAAAATGAAGAGTAAGATGGATGGAAATGAAACTCATCCTAAGAATCTATTTGTGGTTTTTTTCTTAAATGTGGGGAACCTGGTAATTACTTGAGGCAATTCCCACACATAAAGGATAAACCCTAGATCATGGAAAGATATATATAGGAAATAAATGGATTAAATTTTTATGCATTGAGGATATATTGAAAACCACAGTTAAGGGTATATTTAGTGATTAAATTTCAAGGATGCCCATTAGATTTATTTTTGAAATTTTATTAATATCGTTTTAGAAAAGGAAAACCTATATGTCTAGGGAAAACTTATCAAGTCCAGAAATGCCATGGATCTTGAACCCATGACCAAAGGATGGTGAGGTTTTCACTCCAACCACTAACCTACGCAATTTCCTAGTTATCTTTTCATTGTTTTTAGTTAAATAAGTTTATGAATAAATGTTAATGATGAAAAAATAATATCACTTTTGAGGATTATAGATTAATATATTAACCATATTGGTTTTGGAAGATATTTAGGGACAAATAGTTAGACTTTTAACTCTTTTATAGGCCTTATAATCCTTTAAAAGTTTTTTTAGTGATTTAGGTATAATTAATTCATTATTGGTAATTAATTTCTAAGAGTAAAGGGGTGAATTAAAATTTGATCAAATTATAACCAAAAGTTAGGATTTTTCATATTAAATTGAAAAAAATAAAGTAAGAATATTTCATTATATTCATGGTTATTAAAACAATTACCCAACATTAGGAAAATAACTTTGAAATAAAATTTTTTACTAATACATTAATTTTGGTTCAACTGGTGGTCTCTTAAATCATCAATGATTATGGATTTGAGGCCCTTATATTTCTATTGATCATTAAATTGTTTTTGATTGATGACCTCAATAACTTCGTATAAATATTTATTCTTCTCATCCAAGTATTTATTTTCACATTCCACTAATATTCTTCTACTTAGAAACCTAGTTACATTATAGTTTATGCGGACTTTTTACTTCTTATTCTCTCTTTTTTGGAGGATGTTTTACGAACCCTTATCACAATGTGGGATTTCAATGTAAGAAATATCAAACAATATATTATCAAGATCAATTTTAAATTGTGAGGATATAATTTAATTAAGTTGTGGAGAATTTAAAACCCCCAAATTCTAAAGTATATCATTGTATTCAATAGTGTTTATCACATGCAACACCAAGTGTAAAAAGTGAATATATTAAACTGATAAATTACATTATTAAATATATAAAATTTATTATATAGATTGTAATTCCAAAAAAACAAATTTATCTTTCATCGCAAAAAATATATATCTTCCTTTATATCTTCCATTACACGTAAGAGTGACCTTCCTCGATAGCTTTCATTACATGCAAGATTGAGTTTCACTAAATAACAATGTATTATTAAAATATTATTATTTAATATAATATTATATAACCTAGCTTTCATGTTAGAATTTATGAATATTATTAACTAAAATATAAAAATTTATGTTTTAGATACATATAAAATAAATTCATTGGTTAACAATTAGTGAGAAATGAAAATAAGAACAAATTAGATACAAAAAATAAATATTATTTTTTATGCTTCCAGAAACGTTTGTCTTAATAAACATAATTAATTAAAATTATTGAATTATTTTAATGTAATATATATTTTATATATTCAATAAAATATTTTTTATATCAATCCATTAGTTTTTATAGTCATAAGATAAGAAGAAACCAAATTTCACACATGAAAAATTATATTTTTATAAAGGCAATTTTACTGCCTTTTAATAGAGAACCCACTTTCAATATGAATTTTTAAACATTAGGTGGTTTTATATTTCAAAATAAACTTCATATTTTAAATAAAAACATAAAAATTATGTTAGGGTTACTTTTTAATATTTTTTGGAAACATATCATTTTTCAATAAACAGTTTAATGTACAGAATTTTAATTCAAAACTACTTTTTAATATAATTTATTTATAAGGAAAAATTATGGTTTTAATTGGTTTAAAAGTTTAATTATATAATATTTTTATCATTTAATACAATTTATTTAAGTTTAATCAATTTCAATTTTAAATTTATTATAAAAACCTAGCAAACATTCAGACGTTTTTTACTTTAAAAACCCGCATTGTCGTGCCGCCTACGGGATTAAATTTAAATCAATTTCTACCACTTCTATGATTTTAATTTGGAAATATGGATTCTATAATTTTAATAAGAATAATTTATAATTTATAATAATACCAACTTTTCTTTTTGAACAAAAAAATATTAGTGAAAGTGATTAAAATTAATTACAACAATTAAGGTTAAATTAAGATTAATAAGTGACTAAAACTTAACCTTCAGTCCTAAAAAGACCTATAAACATGTCAAAGAGATATTTTATTCCCATATATAGATCATATAATATATTTTATACAAATTGGACCATTATTTTATCCACTTTCATCATGAAAAATGTGGTAAGAATTCCTTTGTCAAAATATTACAAAAGTGTCACTCCTCCTCAACTATAAATGGACACCACCTCTCCCCATTACTCACACCTATAAAACCACTTAGGTTTCGAAAATATCTTCCCAAATAGATTCCCAAAATACCTACCATCAGCCTTTAAGCCTCTATTTTTTCATAAATCCGTCCAAGAAATCGCTTTGGTTTAAACAAAAAAAAGTTACCCAAATTTTAAGGTAACGTTTTCCAACGATCTCTTTTCTTTCATTTACACCTCCACCCATTAAATTATTTCTAAATCATGATTATATGATGAAAAAGGTATCCTAAATATAATTTAATTTTTTTATTAAGGTTTATACCCACACTAACACACACTTCCATCTAATGGGTAACGAACATATTGTTTATATGTATGGAAAACTACCGCCTCAAGAAATGATTATTGTTTATTTTTCCTATAACCACCTATTATAGTGGAAATTATGATGGAAACTATATTTATATATGATATATATTATGTTTATTATGTATTTATACTTACTTTAGTATTTTATAACACGTACCTTTAACACATTCCATTTTTCGTTAATACGGTAACATCATTTGAGGAAGTGTGGACTACCGGCCCATTCAAGAGATGTGATTTGTTCACACAATACATGGAATGTATTAAGGATAATCTTAATAAAAATATATAAAATATATTAAATAAATAGGTTACTAGAATTATTTTATAAATTTATATAAATATCATTTACCTTTCATTCTTTTAAAATATGACAATTAAATGAAGGTAGCGTTCATGAGTACGTACGGCCTATCATCTCTATAAACGGTGCATCTAATTTATTATCTCCAAACATTATAGATTATTATAGATATATATATATTTGATATATATTATATTAAAATAATGGTTTAAATTATTTATATGATGAAACCATTATATATTTAATAATAACAACAAATAAAAAGTTAAAACATACTCGACAAGCTATGAAATTAACACCTGAAATAGTTAAAATAATGAATGGTTATTAAAAACAAGTAACAATATATTATAATAGGATATTATATGATATCATAATTATTATTAAATTTATATAATAATTTATTAACATGTTTAAAAATATTATAGAGTAGGTTAAAGGATGTCTACCTAAAAGGAAACCTAAGCTAAAGGATTCTTGTCTCGATTTTCATTCCATGAGGAATAATTAATTATGGTACACTTAATTTCTTTCATATGGTTTATATAATTACCATTTTGATATGTAATATCATGAATAATTCTATATTTATGTTATTTTTAGTTTCAACATGAATTTTTTCTTTTAAGTTGATTTTAATTAAAAGTAACCAAGTGGAATAAAATTTCATAACTCAATTTATTTTCGTTGAGTTATATTACTTACCCATAGTCATTAATATTCAAAGATTATGTGTGTAATCACTTTTTACTATTTATTTTTGTATTTAAACTTCAATTATGTGGATTTAAAGTTGACACACATAATCTACCCATTGATTGATTATCACTCCGATATTATATCCTTTTCAAGGGTTTATTTAATGATCTCTTTTTGATTTAGATTATTTGTATATGAATTTCCATAAGAGGAAATTTTTGGATAATTTTAAAATAATAACTTTAATTTTAATATCCACTATTTATTCATGACCATTATCAAGTATTATTACCATTTTTTTCACTCTTTGTTACTCAGATGTTTTAGAAAATGTTTTATAAAAACCCAACTTCATTTCTCTATATAGTCGAAGAAACTATTTTCTTCTAAAAAATTGTCTTTTAAAGATGTTTTAAAAAAATGTTTTTAACCTTTAAAAAGGATTTTTTAAAGAAATTTTTATCCTTTTTTTCATTTATGAATGTTTTCAAAACAATCTTCTTATAAATTTCCGAACAATGGATTTTTCTAACACTTTTTACTATACAAATTTAATGTTTCTTTTTACATCAAATCAAATGTATGGATTTATCTAATATTATTTTTTTGAAGCTTCCTTTTAAATTTTAAAAGCTTAATTTTTAAATAAAAAATTTTCAAAGGTATTTTCAAAGAATAATATTTTCAAAAGTTTTTTCAAAGTAAAGGATATTTTCTTCAAGAATATTTTTTAAAGTTGTTATTTTATTTCATCAATGAAAAAAACATCTATTTTAACTCCAATTGGGATATTTTTTATTGATACCATCCATATTCTTTCTCTGGATGATTATTGATTGATTGGTCCTAGTAAAGTGTTTATATTAACTTGTTTTACTTCCTTGTTAGTCTCCTTTAAATAATCAATTTCATATGATCATTGAGCATTGAATTTCCCCAAATTATCCATATAATTTCTCATGGATATTACCATTACCAAAACCGTATAAAATTTTACATATTGTATTTACTTGGAGTGTTATTTGATTAACTAGGGAATTATTGATAAATCATTTTTTCTTATTCAATACGGTTATTTGAAAAGTCATAATATTTATTTTGGTTATTTTATATGAGGAATGATTTGGACTAGTAATGATGGTTAGAGCCCAAACATTATATAGATCCTCGATGCATCAACGAATTCTCATGAGACAAATAAGTTTCACAAATTGAATGGGTTTTTACCCTTAATTTAAATCATCTTGTGAAAGGTCTTGATAATATTTTTTCATATGCCTAAGACATTAAGTCCAATAATTAATCATTTCACTCATTTAGACTTAGTTATTATTACCCATGATATTTTTCATCAACATATCTAGGGATGCATTTCATTCTCAGTTTATTGATTAATGGAATGTGTTATAGTTTCTTACCTTTCCATATTTACTTATCCTTAGCAAGTTATTTAAATGTCATGTGTTTTACATTATTATCATTCCATATTATTTATCATTTTAGTTTATTGATTACATGGAATTTTTGTTCAGTTATTTAAATTTCCATATTAATTTATTCACATTGATTCATTTTTGCTTCGGCTATGCTTTATTTAACCTTGTTGAGCATTTGATCTCGCCCTTATTTTTTTCCTCTCCCTAGGAATCCAATAAGTGTACTAAGAAATATTTATGAGGATACGATAAATGGAATAAAATTTTTAACCTATAAATTAAAATGAGAAGAAAATAAATATATTGTAATTAATGTATTATTTTGTAACAAATGACTAATGTAGGTATTTGTTTTACCTAGACTAATAAAATCTTTGGTCCTTCGGGGCTTGATTCCTTGTAATCATGCTGATATAATTGATAGCAGACACTAGATCCAAGGTTTTGGTGTTGGGTAACTACATTATGTCATTGGAAAAATGGTCTTATGATGATATATTGTCCTAAGGTGCATGAATTACATATTAATATTACTAATGAGAGATAAATATAAAAATCCACTATTTAGAGATATGATATGTCATCAAATAAACATATGATAATTTTATTGGTTGGAGGTTTCCTAAACTATGGAAACTGGCAATGGACCATTAGATGATGATATTTTGTGAGTTCATTGGCTACAAACAACAGAAGGTTTGTCATCATATAGATAAGTCCTAATGAATTAAATTGTAAGAAATAAATTAGATAATAGAGAACTAAGGATCATTACATAAATAATGTAATGTCTTTACCTTGATGATGTTGAGATGAATATTCAAAAAAGATTTATGTTTTCAAGGTTAATTAAGTTTTTAGAAGTTCCTTAAAATAAATTTTAAGTAATTTTGAATAAATGGGGCATAAATAAACTTCATGAAGCTTAAAGAATATTCAAAAAGTGTTGAGAAACAACCAAGTAAAATTAAATTGAATGGGAAAATAAATTTTAGTTCCTACCAAAACTTCTTGAGGCGTTCCTATATAAATGAGAGTATGTATAGTTCATATATATTATTGTTAATATGTAATGAATCATAATTTATAGATTATTTGTGTTGTGATACATCGGATCAAGTTACTAGTTGATTGAATAAAGTTAAATGGAACATGTTTTGTTAGTCTAAGAATTCGTATGGTGATAGCATACAACCGAGTTACTACTAAGTAGAAGAAGAAGGTATCAAATAGATAAGCTACGTTCAAATATAAAATGGACAGTGATCCACTCTAATTAGAAATCACATTGAGCCAAACATGATTCATAGAAGAAATAAACAATGGATCGAGTACATCTAATGAAGGTGCATCAAAAATATCTTGTCTGTTTGAAGTGTAGTGAGATGAATCAGATGGAGACCAATTAGGAGAAGTCATCATAAATAGGGAATACCAGACTGAATTGATTGGACGGATTATTACTAAAGAATTTTTTCATAAAATTTTTGATAATTTCACATTGAGCATATCTATGGATTCCAAAGTGAAGGAGGAAGTTTCAAGGCCAACAGAATCTTAAGGGAGTTATTTAATATCTTAAAGATTATGCATAGGTAAAGGTGATCCTATTTTTTGGATAAAAATATGATCTTTCTATATAATATTAGAAATTATGAATAAAATTGATTGTAATTAGGTTAGTTAACTTGTAAGTTGGGGGATATAACCAGCTATTAAGAAAGAGGATGCAGTTAGGATAGTTTGGGGTATAACTAACTATATAAGAAGAGATTATTAATGGTGGTGGAACCAATGTTAGCTATAGGAATTATTTATAGGGTGTATAACTAGTTATTATTTATACCCTTATAATCCTATGTAGATAATAAAAAATCTATTTTTAGTGGAATAACCAACATGGAAAGGATTAGGTCTTCATATCAAACCTTTTAAGTATCATTCTCTAATCTATCTTTATATTTGTTTTAAATAAAATGTGAGGTTGAGATTTATATTTGAGTGTATCATAACTATAAAAAAATTAAATTTTAGGAAATTTACCTTATGAAGTTAAGAAACATTACTGTAAATGAAAATGTGTTAACTGATTCAACCATCCACTTCTTAGTGATCCTAAATTTATTCAAGGGAACCAAAATTGATATTAAATAAGTTTCTCTCTAAAATATATAAAAAATGAGTATTGGTATTTTTAATTCAATAAAAAATAGGTTTTTCCTATTTTTATAGCATTATATATCAAAATTGGAAGAATATGATGTTACCCAGTCTTCTATCTCTTGGCCTTGAAGTTAGAGATACTGCAATAGTGGGATTCCGTCACATTAATGAAGTTTTTATGGAACTTTCCGATAAAATTAATTTGGAAGTTTATAGAAAATCTCATATTTCCATATTTATAGCTCACATACAGAATTTTTATACAAATATTTTAGGATTTTTAATGGATAAAAAATAAAAATATTGAGGATTAGATTTTTAGATATTAATATGGTTGATGAAGAAAGTATTAATGAATACTTCACAAGAGGTAATGATATTATTATAAATATAAAAGGTTTCAATGAGAATCTGGAATAATTTACCATCATTAAGAAACTAATGAGAAACTTTATAGATAAATTTGATTCCAAGTGTCAACTTTAGAAGATTTATAGAATTTATATCTTGATAAACATCAAAGTATTCTCTTGGTACGTGAGATTATGAAAAAAACAATATTTAAAAATATGGATAAGGAATAATTAGTTTTCAAATCCTAGTTAAAAAGGATTCTTATAGATAAATAAGTGATAGAATAATCAACTGATTCTGAGATAGAATAAAATGAATAGTACATTAACACAATAATCATTCTTTTTTTCTCATAGATATAATAAGTGAAAGTGGAAAGGTAATATTTATCTTAAATATTGGAATTTTAATGATAAAGTACATTTTGTACAATAATTTCCTAAGAATAAGTATGAAGACACTAAATTATATGAAGAAGATACTAAGTCTTAGAAACTAAATTAGAAGAAATATAATAATAAATTTCTTTATAAAAAGAAGAAAGAAATTGAGTAAGAGAGAGCAGGAAGAGTCTTCATCAAGTAATGAATTTGATTTTTATTTCAAAATATTAACTCATGTAAGAAAAGGAAGTTATTCATCAGATGGTGATAATGATGGTGAAGAGAGACTAGAACATGAGTGGATTATAAAATAAAATTATTAATAATAATTGAAGAAAAATACAAAAAACCATAATCAAAGTAAGAAGTTCAAGAATTAATTTAATGAGATAACTTATTATAATGGTGAGATAATAAAAATAGGGTAGATAAACCTTAATTTGATTAGGTTTTAGAAAATTAATGTTGGTGAGAATGAGATAAAACTAAAAAGTAATGAAGAAACATCGGTATGGTAGGAGAATATTAACAAGGTAGAAATAACTATTTCTAAAGAATATAATAATAATAGTTTAAAGTTTGATAAATTTGAGAATATTGTAAATTTTCTAAAAGTGGTTGTTTTGAAAATGAAGAATAATTTTCATAAACATAATGATTATTTGTTACAACATAAATTGATTTAAGAAATATGTTAGAATACTTCACTAAATTAATTGAGTCAAAGTTGAATCTTCTCCAAATGGTAGAAATAAATATCAACATGAGTGGGTTGTTTCTATTCCCTATCAATATCAATGTATATCTAAAACTACAGACAAATTAGGTTTAGAAGTTAATATTTGTAAAAAAATCAACTTCTAATAAGAAATAGTGAAATTAATAAATGAAATATATCCCTAAACAAAGTCACCCATAGTTTCTAAAAAAGTAAAAACAAATAAATTCGTAGTAGTACTATTATAAATTTGAAAGATAAAGATTCAGATGTTTCTACTAGTGTTGTGGAGTGTTTGGGCATAGAGTATACTCATACTGGTAAAACATGCCCTTACCAGAAAATAGAAATGAATCAAGTGGGACCTATGATGAGAATAGAATAATAGACTTTCCAATAAAGTATGATGAGGAATAAAATAAATTTCATATGGTAGGGAATGTTAAATCTTTAGGATAGAAAATGTGGAGATTAATAATGTTGAGAAAATAAATGAATTTAATAAATTTGATATGGGTAATAAATTTCATCAGGAAAATAAAGTGTAACATCCCGGTTCCGGAAGCCACCCAGAGGCACCCCGTACCCAGTTGGTCACATGGCCTCAAGCGCATTTCCCCAAATTCCAGAGGATGTTGACTAGCAGTGAGGGCCTTAGGTGTGATAGTGGGGAAACTATGCCTTCATTGGCAGAGTACACAGTGGAATAGAAACAATAAACAATAGCGGAAAAGGTAAAAAATCTATACACAAGTAAACAGTGGAAGGCTAAAACAATAAACAACATGAGAAAACATATATATAAATGATTCATGATACATATGTCTAAGAAAACATCCAAACAAGTCAAAATGATAGAAATACAAATAGTACTAAAAACAAGTATAAAAGATAGATAAATGGATCCTTAGCATCGCAAGCCTCGGCTTTGTCCCATGCTCTCATGCTCTAATATAATCAAGTACCAGAATTCGAAGGGCATTTCCCTTGTCTATACCTACAGCAATATAATTTGTTTGGGTCCAAAAGCATGACCCAAATAGGGTGTGAGACTAAATCCCAGTATGCAACTGCCCGAATATCTGTGCCTAAGAGTCGGTGAGTATATGGCATGTAAGGTACAGTAAGTAGTAAACAATAAGCAATGAACATGATAATACACAACAATAAACAATCCACAGATCAACAAGCAGCAGTGAAGCAAACAGCTAACCACAAATAGAAAACCCTCTGAGAAGTACCCACAGCCATACCCTCTAGTCCTATCCAAGAAGTACCAACAACCCTTTGGGAAGTACACTAATCCTAACCCCTCTGGTTTGGTCATACAAAATTATAAGACTCTCTGAGGAAGCACGCTCAGTCAATTCCCCATATAGTCTAGGGTAGTCAGGGACTCAATAAGGATGATCACATGGTCAATTCCTCTTATATCACCAAGGTCTAGAGAATCTCTAAGGAATCTCACTTGGTCAATTCCTCCTATATCCATAGGTCTATCACAGACTCTCTGAGGAATCTCGCTCAGCCAATTCTTCCTATATCCTTGAATGGTTTACATAAAATCACACAAACAGAGACTCTCTGAGGAAGCTCACTCGGTCTATCCCCCTGTAGTCTATAAAGCTCAAGACTCTCTGAGGAAGCTCACTAGGTCTATCCTCTTGTTTTCTATAATGTCCAAGACTCTCTTGGAAGCTCACTCGGTCTATCACATATAGTCTATAATGTCCAAGACTCTCTGAGGAAGTTTACTCGGTCTATCCCCTTCAGTCTATAGCATCAGGTTCTCACGGTCCCATTCCAGTCAATGCATAATCACTAGTGCAGAAAACGTTATTTACGTCGGTTATTTTTCATTTTTTACATCGGTTTTTAGCCGATGTTAATACAGGCGACGTTATAAATAACGTTTTTTACGTCGTTTATTCAAAAACCGATGTAAAAAACATAACATCGTGGTGTTTATCACGTCGGTTAACTAATAACCAACGTGCAAAAAATGGGGGGGTTATAACGTCGGTTATTATATAACCACCATGATAAACTGGGGGTGGGGGGTTTATCACGTTGGTTAAATAATAACTGATGTTATAAACCTGTGTGGGGGATGTTTATCACGTCGGTTATTAAATAACGGACGTGATAAACCCCTGGGAAATGGTTTATCACGTCAGTTATATAATAACTGACGTGCTAAACCAGTCCGTGGGGGGTTTATCACGTCGGTTATTAAATAACCAACATGATAAAACATTTCCCAGGCCTTTTATCACGTCAGTTATTAAATAACCGACGTGATAAACAATTCCATAGGTGTTTATCACGTTGGTTATTTAAAAAACCGACATGATAAACCCTTCCCAGTTTCTTTATCACGTCGGTTACAAAATAACCGACGTGGAAGACAAAAAAAATTTAAAAAAATCAAATGCAGTCATGTGCTCTCCCCCAGAAACAACCAGAAACCAAATCAATAATTCGTACCATAAAAACAGAAGTATATCAAAACAAGAACTAAAGCGAAATTAAGCATTTACATTGATAACATATGAAACTTACCCCACTTGATAGCCCCCACCACACCCCTAGACTGCCCCCTGGACATCCCCAAACACCCCGGGACAGCCCCAAACACCCAGGGACGACCTCCCCCCCCCCCCCACTAAACTCCCACCACCCCTTTAACAGCACCCCCTCACCCCACTTGACAGCCCCCACCACACCCTTGGACTGCCCCCCCCCCCACCCCTGGACATCCCCAAACACCCCAGGACAACCCCCCCCCCCCACCCTCCTGAACAGCACCCCCTCACCCCACTTGACAGCCCCCACCACACCCATGTACTGCCCACCGACCCCCTGGATAGCCCCAAACACCCCAGGATAACCCCCCACCCTCATGTATACCCCCCCACCCCACACACACCCTGGACATCCCTCCCCCACCCCATTGGAGCCCCCACCACACCCCTGGACTCCCCCCCCCCCCCCCGACCCCATGGATAGCCCCAAACACCCCTAAACAACCCCCCCCCCCCCCCCCCCCACACACACACACACCCTCATGTATACCCCCACCCCCTGGAAAGCACTTCCACACCCCAGGATAGCCCTTCCACACCCCTGAAACAGACCAAAAAGTTACTGAAAACAAACCAGAACCCCCTCACACCACTAGACTGCCCCTGCCACACCCCTGGACACTCCCCCTTCCACCCCTGGACATCACCATCACCCCTGGACATCCCCCCACCCTCCTGTAGACCCCCCACCCCCTGTACAGAACTCCCCCCACCCCCTGGACTGACCCCCCATCCCCAGGGACACCCTGGACCCCCCCCCCCTCCACCACCCTAGAAACCCCCCTCACCCCACAAGACACCCCCCACACCCCTGGACACCCCCTAGACAGCCTCCCACTCCCCTAGACAGCCCTTCCACCCTCCTAAAAACGCTCCCACCCCCTGGACTTCCCCCCACTCTCATGGACACCCAGGACCCCCCACCCCACCAGACAGCCCTCCCAGACCCCTGGACACCCCCCCACCCCACGGAACACCCCCCCACCCCCACCTCAAAAGACACCCCCACACCCCTGGACACCCCCTGGACAGCCTCCCACTCCCCTGGACAGCCCTTCCACCCTCCTAGAAACGCTCCCACCCCCCCCCTGAACTACCCCCCCCCCCCCCACTCTCATGGACACCCAGGACCCCCCACCCTATCATACAACCCTCCCAGACCCCTAGACACCGCCCCACCCCACTAAACACCCCCCCCCCCCCCCCACACACACACACCCTTGGAACCCCCCCCCCCCCCAGACCAGAATACATACCAGAAAAACCATCGTAAGTATACCAAAACAAGAAGTAGAGAAAAATTAAACATTCACATATATAACATTCAAATATTACACTGTCAACTTCAAAAAAACTAAATCCAACCTAAACGACTACCAAATACACAATTACAACAACAATATTCAAAATTACATTTTACATTACAAACAACTAAAATTCAATCAAACCTGTAAAATAATTTGACCACTCCACTTGTAAGTGTTTGATGTCTTCAGCAGTATAGGATTGAGGGTCATCAAAAAGATACAAATGAAAGGGATAGTAGTTAACATGTATAATGAATAAATCAAATTGAAATATTATGGCAAAGTTTAAGAGGAAATCTTACCAGGTCAAAATTCACAAATGTCTCAGTTGTTATTATTTCATACATAAATCTTAACATATAATTTCCGCATTCGATGATGCCTTGTTTTTCATGGCAATTCTTTTTGAATGAGTGTAAATTCAATATATTATTTTTATATAATAAATCAAAAAGTACAAATTATAAATGGATATTTACCTTCGTATTTACATATTTGATCTTTGTACTCCTTTTCTTTGTGTTTTTTTGAAATTAGGCCCATGCCCTGAAAGAAAATAATACGAATGGGGTAAATTTAAAATTCATTATAAAATATAAAACTATTGAGAAATTGAAACTTACTTTTCCAATATATTCTTAAAACTTTCCTCCACATCATCATGGACAGAGCATATCCAATAAAGTGATTTCTCCCTTGGGAAAAAACCCCTAACATCCAATGATCACTGATAAAAGGAAATTTAAGGTTAGTGGTTTTTTTATGTTAAAAGATAATGAACTCTTTGAGAGAGATGTGTTTCATACCTCTCACAAAAAGGAATCATCCAACGTTGTGTGACTATATTCTTTTCAAGTCTTTCAGCAATATAAAGCATTATTTGTTCCACATCCAATGCACATGCTTCTGGGGAAATCAATTGTGTGTCCATGAATCCATATACATCGGTCAGCTCATTCCTCTCACAAATTTTATAAAGATAACTAATACAAAACATACATAAGTATACATTTTTAATAAATATAACTCAGGGAAAAGGTATTAAGACTTACATGGAAAACAATTTCACCACGTTGATGCCCAAATTATCTCTAGTAACAAGCTCCATGATATCAGTTTTCATAATCCCCACACCTATTGCACTTCCACAAACATGAGCTTCCATTGGAAACTCATAATGACCCGCCAACAAATTTGAATATCTTTAAAATCTTTCAAGACTACTAGAATCTGTATCTGATGTCATATCCATTTGTCTTTTTTGTTGTCTATACAGTATTTCTTTACCTTTGAAGTATTACTGTAAAAATAAATAGAAAAATATATTAGTTTTCAAATGATAAAACAATTTTAATAAAAAAAATAAAATAAAAGATATAACATTCATACCTCTATGGTAATGAGTCGAAGAATTTTGGATGGCCAAAATAAAAAATGGTTGATACTATGTCCAACTGTTGTCACCTCATCTGTAGGTAATGGTACTTGAGCTGATCTATCTATAATATCTTGTACAGTGACCCTCTGATTCTCTACCTATAATTGTTGATGATGAACTGTATCTTCTATACAATATACCAACCCATATTCAACTATATGATGTTGAGGATCATCAACATACAACTCGCAATAATTAAGAAGTTATGGCAGAGGAGTAGGATAAAAAATGGGGTCCACAGGCTAAGGTGGGGGAGTGGGAGCTACTGGCAGAGGTGGAAGATAAATAATGGGGTCTCCAGGGGGAGGTGGAGGAGTGGGAGTTGCAGTCTAAAATTGTCTTTGCATGTCTGCAAACATAGAATGTACCGATGCTCTAATCTTTTCCTCCATCATCGCATTAATATTATGAACTTTAGCCTCCAAGGATTCTATTTTTTTATAAATCCCCTCAATGTTATAAGTTGAAGAACATGGAAACACTTTTCTTACCGATACACCTGCTGGATATCCTCTTAGACGACCAGGATGTTCGGGCTTTCCCAATGCTACAGATAAAATATCTTGCCTCCCAGTAGCTGTAAATGCCCCCTTTAAACTCTTCTCCTCAAGAGAGTCCTCTATTAATTAATTGAACATTTCTGTAATGATTGAAATTATATGAAGAAAATAGTTAAGTTAAATAAATAAAATAGATATCTTACAATCCTCTCAGCTACGATTCTCGATTCTTCTAAAAGATATTTCCCTTTTTTTCCCTTCCGAGCTCTCTTCCTTTTTTCATGTCTAGATGGAGGGGATAGAGGGTCCACCTCTCTAGAGCTTGAAGACTCAGCTCTTAGTTGTTGAAATTTTTCCGCCATCATTTGTTCTTCCAAAAATGCATACCCTCCCCGAGATAAACTATGAGGGTATACATTTTTAGATTGTATCTCCTGATGAGATTTCCTTATTTTCTATAAATTAAGAATAATAAATCATTAACAAAACATTAATAAGATCATTTATATAAGTAAGCTTATAAAAGTTTACATTTCCCTTACCAAAAATGACTCTTTTCTTCTACTTTCATAAAACTGTCTCCATGTGTCTTCGTCTATAAAAGGATATATACGACATGGATTTTCATGACTCTTATGACCATAAATGAAATAAGATAAGAGGGTTGATTTGAAATCCATCCATCTCCTGGAAGCCAATGATAAGCATTTCTTCCTGACTCCTCCAGTGTCAGGAATATCAAATGTCATCTGATAAAGAAGAGGTTAAATATATTATATATACTAAAAACATTTAAAGAATAGTCAAAAAATAGTAAAAGATCTTACAAAAATCATCTCCCACAACTGAGAGATTATCGCTTCATCCACACTTCTCCAGTCATCATACAGAATGCTTACTTTGCTCTTGGCCTGAGTTGATACAAAACTCTTAAAATATTTTGCATTTGGACCTCTAGGAATATCATCATCATCAAACTCAATGAATATCCTCTGATCCTGCGTACGGGCAAGTGCTAATTTTGGTAAATTTGTGCACCAATGCTTACCAACCTTTGAACTCTTTGTTGTAATAGGATCACATGAGAGAGATTGGGGAACATCAAGAGGAGAACGTGAATGTTCCTCCCCAGAGGTATGACTGATATTCTCATCTCCAGAATCATGTGGCTGATCAACTGAATGATCTGTCATTATCCTTCAAATCAAAAAAACAAACATTAGTTCACAAATATAAAAATTCAAATATTTTAATACTACTTTAATCATAAAATAGAAAAGTGTACTAAGTTACGTAATTGTAAACATTAGTAATATGGTAAGCATGTTAAACAATGGTAAAGATAGTCATGGTCAAGATGGTAAACATGGTAAACCTGGTAAACATGGTAAAGTAATTTTCACTGAACAAAAATAATAGATATATAATTCATGTAATGGTAAACTTGATAAAGTAAACTAAACAAACTTAAAACAAACAAAGACTTATACTTATTTTGTTTTCATACATGTTTTAATGAAGAAAAAACTTACAATATCTAACATTTTATGAAAAAAATAAATGTAAACAAGAAATAAACATATGTTACCTGTGATTTTAGGAATGTAGAAATGTATTTTTTTACCAAATTCCTTCGTCGTGATCGTTCCTTATGGAAAAAACCATGTCTTTAACATTCTCATCATTTTGTTCTGTTAATATTTCCATGGAAGTAGGGATATCACATAAATCAGCATCTTCATCAAGTTCATCCTCACCAACATATTGTTTTTTCCCTTTTAAAACAACAACCCACTGCATATCTGATTGATATACTACATAGAAAATTTGTTTTTCATGTGTTTCCATTATAAAAGAATCAGATGTGTCTTCCAATCTATTCAGATTAACAAGTGTCATTCCAAATTCATTGTGTCTGACACTGTTGTTACCGATAAACCATTTACAGTTAAAAACAAGAACTTTAATTTTAAATTAATCAACCTCCCATATGTCTTAAATCACACTATAATACGCACTTGATGCAGAAATTGGGTTTTTATCCTTAGCACTCGAAAAATTAATTGCTTCTGCAAACACCAATACACCACTATTCTGAATTTCACATATGTTGTCCTGAGCATTCGTATGAAATGTATAGCCACTAATGTCATAACTGGACCATGTTATCACATTTAAACATGGACCACCCACTATCCATTTTAATGTCTTTGATACATCTGATCTACCAAGAAAGGTGTTTTTAAACCATGACAAAAAAAATTTGTTGTGATCATTCAAAATCCACATTTCTTTCTTCTTTGGATGACATTGTTTCAACTCATTAATATGAAATGTAATATACGATTGAGCATCAGCTATGTCATTAAAGATGTATGATTCTAACTTCTTCATATGTTCAGCTGTCAATGATTTGACTTTAAATCCATTAATCCCCTTTCCCTCATTATTAACTCATTCATGGTGAGATGGAGGCAAACCTTTGTGTTACACCGTAGCCATGTAGCTCGTACCAAACTTTGTTACCTCCTCAGAAATATACTTTTCAATAATAGAGGCTTCAGGTCGATATGGATTTTTAACATACCCCTTTAATATTTTCATCTACCTTTCAAAAGGATACATCCAACGAAGATATATAGGTCCACAAAGCTTTATTTCTCGAACCAGATGAATCATTAAATTCACCATTATATCAAAAAAAATTGAAGGAAAATCATTTCCAATTGACAATGTATAAAAATTTCATCCTTTTCCAAAATTTTCAAAGCATTCACATCAATATCCTTATTAAAAATTGAATTGAAAAAATAACACAACTTCATTATAGTCTTCTGACACAGATGGGAAATATTCCACGCAATGCAACTGGTAGAATTTGGTGTATCATGAAGTGACAATCATGTGATTTCATACCTATCAACTTCAAGTCCTTCAATGAGAAATTTTTTTTTACATTTGAAGAATAACCTTGAGGCACTTTGATATCATGAAGACACTAAAAAAAGATAATTTTCTCCCTCTTTGATAATGCATGACAATCCGGGGGAAGAAATGTTCATCTTCCTTTAGGAGTGGGAGCTAACTCCAAACGTATTCCCATTTATAGTAAGTCTAATCTTTCATTCAACCCATATTTTGTATTTAATTTAATATCTAACAATGTTACAATCAAATAATCACAAATATTCTTCTCCATGTGCATGACATCAATATTATGTTTAACTTCATGATACCTCCAATATGGTAGCTCAAAAAATATTGACCTTTTCTTCTAAATATGTCTATCATTACCAGATTTTTGTGTCTTTCCCAATGTCACATCAAGGATTTTCACCCTCTCAAAATAAAGATCAGGGGATAAAGGTTTTGGATCAGTATCAAATTCTTGTGATCCATTGAATGCCTTTTTAGTCTTCTATAAGGGTGATCCATAGGCAAAACCTTTTGATGACCCATGTACACTGTTTTCCTCCCATGATGCAATTGACAATATGAAGTCTGTTGTTCGCAAATTGGACATGCTTTATTCCCTTTAACACTGTATCCAGACAAATTTCCATATGCTGGGAAGTCATTTATAGTGAACAGAAGCCCTGCATGCATTTGAAAATATTTCATTTTATAATAATCATACACCCTAATACCATCAACCCATAACAGTTTCAAATCATCAATAAATAGTGAAAAGTAAACATCAATATCATTGTCGAGTTGCTTTGGACCAGAGATCATTATACTCAACATGACATATTTGCGCTTGATACAAACTTCAGGAGAGAGGTTGTAAATTACCAATAAAACAGGCCATGAACTATGTGTGCTACTGAGGGTTCGGTATGGATTCATTCCATATGTGCACAACCCTCATCTGAGATCTCTAATTTCATTTCCAAATGTAGAATATTGCGCATCAATTTTCTTCCATTGTGGACAATCAGCTAGATGACATATTTTTCCATCACATACTTTCTCATCAGCATTCCATCTTAACCTTTTTTCATCATGTGAATTAGCAAATAAACAATTGAAACGATGAATTATAGGAAGATACCAAAATACCTTTGAAGGGATCTTTGTAATCTCTACATCAGCCTGTGATTTTTCTTTCACCTTATACCGTGATGTCCCACATTTAGGACACTCTGACAGAAATTCATATTCCTTCCTATATATAATGCAGTCATTTGGACAAGCATGTATTTTCTTGTATCCCAATCCCATCGGGCATAATATTTTATTGGCTTTATAATGTGAATCTGGAATATCGTTATCTTTTGGAAGAATGTATTTCATTAATTGTAGAAGCTCTGTAAAACTTTTTTCACTCCATCCATGTTTTTCCTTCAGGTTAATCAATCTTAACTCCACCGATAAAACTGTAAAATCTGTACAACTAGGATATAATTCATTTTCAGCATCACCATATAGACACGCAACTTTCGGTTCTATCTCAATTTGTTCTGCTAGAATATCATGAATCATTTATTCAATTCCATCAGTGTTACCATCTTGTGAATCATCATCATCAGTGACATTTCGTCCAGTTTCACCATTCCAAATCCAAGGGTGGTAACTCGGATTAAAACCATGACAAATCAGATGATCTTTTATCTCTCTACTTTTCAAATTCTTCATATTCAAACATTTCAGGCATGGACAAAAAAAAATGTCACTACTTGGAACATTTCCTTTAGAAAATTCCAAAAAGGCATCAATACCTTCCTCATATTCATTGCTCATTCGATGTGCCATAATCCAACTTCGAATCATTATTACCTATAACAAATATAAAAAATATATATATTTTTAAGATAAGACAAATATATGTTTATATGAAAAAAATCATAATTTGAATGTAAAACAATTTTTAAATATAAAACAAATCTATGTGTATTTAAAAAAATATGCTTGAATATTATTTTAAAAACAAAAAATAGTTAGATATAATAGTTTTAAATTCCATTGAATCAAATAAAACCATAGGGCCTAAAATGGTTGATAGAAAATTGGAGAAAATGGAGTAAACCTGAGAATCAAATCAAATTTAAAATAAAAATTCAAATGGAGAAATTAACAATGTAAAGCCAATCATCATGGCACAATCATCATGTCATAATCTCAGAAACCACAATGCAGTAGTCAATCCCAACTGACACTTATCCCCTACCCCCTTTGACACCCCCTGGACACCACCACCCCCTTGTACAGCCACCCCCCCCCCCCCACCCCCTGGACACCACCCCCCACCCCCTTGGACAAACCATGGAAACCACCACACCCTTGGACAGCCCACCCCCCCCCCACCCCTCCTGGACACCCCCAACCCCTAGACAGCCCCCCACCCCTTAGACAGCACCCCACACCCCTCTTAAACACCACCCCCCACCCCCTACCCCCTTGGACACCCCCCTGGACAGCACCCCACCCCTCTAGACAGCACCCCCCACCCCTCCTGCACACCACCCCCCACCACCTACCCCCTTAGACACCACCCCCCCCCCCCCAGACACCCCCAAACCCTCTGGACACCCCCCCCCCCACCACCACCACCCGGACACCCCCCCCCCTCTAGATAGCACCCCTCACCCCTCCTGGACACCACCCCCACCCTCTACCCCCTTGGACACCCCCAACCCTCTGGACATCCCCCCCCCCCACCTCCATGGACACCCTGGACAGCCTCCAACCCCCTGGACAGCCACCAACCCTCTTGACAGCACCCCAAAACCATGGGTTTTTAACCTCAAGCTACTATTTTTGGCATATCTAGAGTTTTTAACCTCAAGAAACTAGTTTTGGTATCATTCCATTATTCAAAATGAGAACCATGAATTGTATCTTCTACTAGTCTAAAATTCTATATTGTGCAATGAATCGGATTTTAATATCATATGAAGACTTATAGTAGTCCACGAAAATAAGCGACGTAAATAGATTATGGAACAACAAAAAGTGATACCCAAAATAGAAACAACCAAGGATCCAAAACAAACATTCCACCATGAAAACCCATATATATACTTATAAGATAAATCACACTGGTACATGGAATGGTTTTATCACAATGTTTTACATATAAATTGTAGTAATATAGGTGAATGAGATCATTAGTTGTCAATGAAAACAAAAATTACCATCAATGTCGGGCATTCGCGAAACAAACAAAAATGAAATAGAAGTAGGTGAGGCTTACGTGAATATTGTGAGTCGATATAATAGATCTGGGGATAATAAATAAGATGATGATGGATAAACGTGGTAATAGGGTTCGAAATCGAATAATCTTACCTAGTTTAAACAAAAAAATCACAAAACGTAAATATAGACTATCCGGGAAAAAAATGAACGAAATAAAGTCGTGGGAGGCTTACCTAAGTGTTGTGAGTTGAGATGATAGATCCGAGGAGAGTAAAGATGATAAAAGATGATGTCAAAATGAGTTTAATGCAATGAGATCGACGAGTCTATTAGGGTTTACTGCACGAGAGAGACGAGTCGCTGGACTGTTGATCGAAAAATCGTAAATGACAATCCACGGGGCATGTTAATTTTTTAAATGTTTTATAACGTCAGTTATTTAATAAATGACGTTATAAACTATTTTTATTAAATTTATAACGTCGGTTATCATAATAATCAACTTTATAAATGTATTAGATACGGCTTTTTTTACGTCGGTTATTTTATAACCAACGTAAAAAAAAACCCACGTGTTGGTTTTTTACGTCGGTTATAGAATAACCAATGTAAAAAATACATCAGAAATCACAGTTTTTACGTCGGTTATTTTACAACGGACGTAAAAAATTCTGCGGGTTGTTTTGTTACGTCGGTTATCAAATAACTGACGTCAAAAGGGGCTCAAAAGCCTCTTTTTTTACGTCGGATATTTTATAACCGATGTAAAAAATTTGTAGATAACTTGTTTTTTACATCGGTTATCAAATAACCGACGTAAAAAACACCACGCTTTGGTTTTTTACGTCAGTTAATTTATAACCGATGTAAAAAACGAACGCGCTCAATTTTTAACATCGGTTATTAAAATAACCGACGTTAAAAATTTACTCACCGCATTTTTTACGTCGGTTATAAAATAACCGACGTAAAAGACCATGTTTCATAGATTATCACGTCGGTTATATATAACTGATGTAAAAAATAGTGATGTAAATAACATTTTCTATGCTAGTGAATAATTCTATAAGGCCAAAGTAAACCTATAGAGCTACATGGCTAACCAGTATACATTATCACAAGCATGTCAGAGAACAACACTCCATCCTAAGGTCACAAGGCATGGAAATTAGAAATAACAGCAAAGGCTGAACAAGACCAAAAGGTCGTAAATAGAACAAGGCATGGGAAAAACAACCAATCATAGAAATTATACTCATACATAACCAAATTACCTCTACACAAGCATACAAGAAAGTTAGTAAAACAACAAGGGTATAACAGTACACACGCAATACCCCATTCAAGGGTATTGGTGGAAATTGCACATAAAACTCAAATACTTTGAACAGAAAGGCACAAACCACCTACCTTGAGGCTAGGATATCGATATACTCTAACCACGAAGCTTGAATCTCCTTAGGTTGTCGTAGATCTATGAAAACGCACAAAATTATCAAACCACGATAACTTGAGAAAGAGGAGGAATTGGAAAACAAAGCTCTAGGAGAAGGAAGAGCTTACCTCTATGGTTCCAACGCAACTGACGGTGGTAGATTTGAAGAATGAATGGAGTCTTGGGGGATTGGAGAAGATCCATGTTTGTACCCTTGATCTCGGTCAAAGAATACGGAGAAGAAGACGGTTCTGGGGTTAAGACGCGACCCCAGTCTGTTTAATGAAAAAAAAAGTACATGGCATGTAATTTTGGAGTACATGGAGTGTACTAGGCTTTTCCGTACTCTGCTTTAAGTGGCCTCCACATCACCCCTACATGGTCGTGTGTGTGACCTGGACACGGCCAGCACATGGCCTCACGTGGCAAGGGAGTACAGGGCGTGTACTCATAAAGTACACGGCGTGTACTTAAAAAATTTCCAGAAACTCCTCTTTTCTCAAAAACTCTAGAAAAAGGAAAAACATACCTAAAACGAAGTTTCGAGTTCTTACAAACTTCCCCCCTTAAAGAAATTTGTCCCTGAATTTCCCTACAGATGCGTGGAAGAAGAAAACCTGAACAGCTCCAACCACTGTGATCGTACATCGGCCTCCCTCTCCCAAGTTTCGTCTTATACTCGCTCATGCTTCCATAGCACCTGTACCATAGGAACAAACTGGCCACGGAGAACCTTCTTATTGTGATTGAAAATCTAGATAGGATACTCCTAAAACGATGAATCTGCTTCGAGCTCAACCTCCTCAGGTTGAAATACATGAGACGGTTCTGAAAAGTAATGTCGGAGCTGAGAAACGTGGAAGAAGCCATGCATATCCCGGTACCTCTGAGGTAACTGCAACCAATAGGAAACCGGCCCAACTCTCTCCAACACTTCAAACGTCCCGACGTACCATGGTGAAATCTTACCCTATCTATGAATCCTCTTGTGTCCCAACCTCGGTGCAACAAGCAGGAAAAACTGATCCCCGACCTAGAACTCCAGAGGTGTTCTCTGCTGATCACCATAAGACTTCTGTTGAGACTGTGTCATATCCATCCTATTCTGAATCAACTATATCTTCCTTAAGGTTTCCTGAACAAAACGAGGTCCTAGAAACACTACCTCTCCTACCTCCATCCAGCATAAAGTTGATTGGCATGGCCTACCGTACAAATCCTCGTAAGGTGCCATTTGAATAGTCACTTGAAAAATTTTCTTGTAGGCGAACTCCACAAGAGGTATATGCTTCTCCCAAGAACCTCCAAAGTCTAGAACTCAAGATCTGAGCATATCCTCAAGCACCTGAATTATACACTCGGACTGGCCATCTGTCGGGGGATGGTACGCTATGCTCAAAAGTACCTATGTACCCAAAGCCTTCTGAAGCCCCTGCCAGATCCAACAAGTAAAACGTGCATCTCTGTCTGAAACAATGGAGTGTGGAAATCCATTTAGACTTACAATATCTCTAATGTACAACCATCCCATCTCATCAACACTGAAGGTCTTCTTGATTGGAAAGAAGTGAGAAACCTTCGTAAGCCTGTCGATGACAACCCAAACAGCATCATTCCCTCGAGGTGACCTCAGCAGCCCGATCACAAAGCCCATCACGAAATCATTCCACTTCCACTCCGGAATGGGTAACTGATGCAAAAGACCTGTTGGTCGCTGATTCTCCACTTTCACCTGCTGAAAAGTGGAACACCACATGAAAAAACCAGCAACATCTCTCTTCATGCCTGGCCACCAATACTGGCAGTGTAGATCATGATACATCTTGGTAACGCCATGATGAACTGCCCAAACTGAGGAATGAAAATCCCGCATCAGATCCTTGCATATGTCTTCTGGAACCCATACATGTCCCTGAAAACGCAAGATCTCATCCTTTCCCACTATCCATCCAGGAAGAGGTTCCTATCCTAACACACTCTCCCGCAGGACTAGGTCTTCTGAGTTTGATAGCTGCCTCATCCATACCTGATCAAGAAGTGTGGAGATAACAGCTATAGAAGATAGAAAGGTCTGCCCCTGTCTGTCGTACACCTCCAAATGCATCTCATTGGACATAGCCATAAGATTCTACTCACTGCTAGCCTCTTGAACTTCTTGTATCTGAGTTCTCCTGCTCAGCGTATCATCCACTACGTTTCCCTTTCCCAGCGTATAGGCAAGCTCAAAGTCGAAGCACTAAATGTACTCAAAACACATGCGTTGTCTCAGATTCAGATCATGTTGAGTGAATATGTACTTGAGACTCTTGTGGTTGGTGAAAACCACAAAGTTCTCTCCCATAAGATATTGTCTCAAACAACGTAAGGCATGAACAACTGCCGCCAGCTCAAGATCGTGTGTCGGGTAGTTCCTCTCATGTGGCCTCAACTATCGAGACCCATACGCAATGAATCCATCTCCCTACATAAGCACAGCTCCCAACCTGATACCTGAGGCATCACAGTAGACAGTGTAGCTCTTTCCCAGCTCTGGCAAGACTAGTATCGGTGCGGAAGTCAACCTCCATTTCAGCTCCTAAAAGGTTGTCTCGCAAGAATCTGACCATAATAACTTCACACACTTCTTGTTCAGACCCGTCAGCGGTGTTGCTAAGTGGGAAAAGTCCTGTATGAAGTGTATGTAGTATCCAGCTGGCCCTAGAAAACTCCACACCTCAAATACATTCTTTGGATGCTCCCAGGAAACTACTTCTCTCACTTTCTTTGGGTCCACTGATTTTCTTGTCTCTGAGATAACGTGGCCCAGGAAGTGAATCTGATCCATCCAAAAGTGGCACTTTGATAGCTTAGCATATAACTGATTCTCTCTCAGTGTATTCAAAACGATCTCAAGATTGGTAGCATGGTCATGTCGAGTGTTAGTGTACACCAAGATATCATCCACAAAGACCACAATGAAAGAGTCTAAGTATGGATGGAACACTCGGTTCATCAGTGCCATGAAAATCGTCGGCGCATTCGTGAGACCGAACGGCATAACCATATACTCGTATAGACCATACCTGCTTTGGAAAGCTGTAAGAGGTATATCAGATGGTCTAACACGCAACTGATGATAACCGGACCTCAAATCGATCTTCAAGAACACACAGGCACCTCGAAGATGGTCAAAGAGGTCATCAATACTAGTAAAGAGATATCGGTTCTTTATTTTCAACTGGTTCAGCTTCCGATAATCCACACAAAGCCTAAGGGTGTCGTCTACCTTCTTCGAAAATAGGACAGGTGAACTCCAAGGAGAAGTATTGGGTCGGATTAAACCCTTTTCCCACAACTCCTTAACGCACGCCTGTCATAGGGCATGGCAAAACAATTATTTCCTAAGTTAAAATGTAGTAAAGTGGTTGACCTAGGATGTCTTTTGAAGAGGAGTGCACACAAAATGAGTTGTCACTTTAAAACGAGGGTAAAAAACTGTTGTGTTCTTGAAATGAAATTTGAAATTAAAATGATTGAAAAACTATGATATTAAAAAGGGTGATTAGGTCGGGGTCGGTTTCCTAATTGTAATGCTATTCTTGTTCAATTTAATTCAGACCTCTTCTTCTTTGTTGATTAAAGTGAGTTTCCACAATCATTTCCTCTCACTTCCTTGGTGAAATTATTATTGTGAGAGAAAACCTTACCAAGATCTTGGTTTGGTCAACTCTCCTTCCATGTGTTAAATAGTGGTATTGAATATCCTTAATTTAAATGGGAAATACCCAATAGGGTTTTGTTTATCCCAAACAATCAAGAACATTAACTGCACATTTTACACGTACTGATGATCGTCGAGTACTTCACCACTATTTCCTGGTTTATTCCATTGTATATAAACCAGAAATTAGTGGAGGGAGATATTGATTATTTTACCAAGGTAAAAATAAATAACTGAATTAATATTCAAGAATGATCGAACTTGATAATAAAATCCGCTATAAGAAATTGAAAACAACTTTGAAGAAGAAAGAAATTTATTCAATTGCATCCAAGAACTCTAGCATTACAATGTAGAAAACCAACCCTTCTCCAATCACTCCAAAAGTTTACCCCACCATGGTAAGGGTAATCGAGTTGAATGGAGAAGAAGAAGGCATTACAAAACTATGAAAAAGAAAATAAATAAAAAATAAATCGGAAAATTTCTCCTTCTTGGTTTCCCAGAAGGAATGGGATGGAGAATGGATGATTTGAGAGGGTGGAGCTCTCCTCCTTTTATAGACAGAATGTTTCCCCCGAATATTGACACGTTGTAGCCCTGTTAAATGACATATTCACAAGTTGAGCACTAATTTAATGTTGTTCATAATTCTCTTTTCTGTGTCCCCTAAAAATCTCATCGGATTTGGACATGTATTCCGAGAGTTATGACCGTTTTACTATGAAAATTTATTCTGTCCAGTCAGACTCTCCAAAACGAAATCCTCTGGATTAGGGTGATTTAATGACCCCATAAACGGAAACTTCACTCGGTTTGTCCTTCATAAAAAATGCTCCAAAACTCCTTGCGCGTCCACCCACCGAATTTCACAATCTTTGGAACTACAGTGGATGAGTTATGGATCCCACACCAAAACTAGGCAGAACTGAAAACAGTTTTCTTGAGCCAATTTGTGAGCTTCTTTTGAGCTTCCATATAGCCGATTCAGCTTTTAGTCCAAAAATAGTAAATGAATCCCTGGATGTGTAGAATCTGTAAAAGAATAAATTTTTCAATTTGAATCAATGTAGATAATGTTATGGCCAAACTACAGAAATAAGTTAAAACTGTTAAAACTCCAAAATGGCCAATTTTTACTATTCAACTCAAAATAACACCATTATCATAAAAATGAAACAATTCATCTTAGAGAAACAATTTTGTGGGTTTAAAACAATGATATTAAATATAAATTAATTGAAAATATTTTCTCTATCAATTCCCCCACACTTAGCACTTGGAATCCTGGACAAGTAAAAATCAAATCAAATCAAATCCAAAATACATATCAATGAGATCTATCAAATCAATTCCAAGAAACAAAAAAGATATCATGCCTCATCAAAAACAATTATTTAAAGTTATCCATTTTATATTGTAATATATTTCCACTTCATTTCTTATCTCATGCACACAAAACACCTACCTCACATGAATTTTCTCTCATCTCACAAATGTAAAGCCTGAACAAGGCTTTTCTCATCCAAACTCACACAAGAGTCACCATAGGTTTGATAAATTCCTACTTCTCCACCCGATGTGAGTCAAGGAAATGTGTTTCTCATGAGGAATTTTCAGGGTTGTTCTGTGGATTCTAGTTGGTAGGATTTAGATGTTAAAAGTTATGAGGCCGAAAAAAGGAAGGCTTGGCTCTTATTGAAGAAAAATTGCAAGATTATAATTTTCACTCAAATATGGTTTCCTTCACTTCCCCTTTGTTGAAAATAGGCTCCATCATCATTCAATCAGCTCAGCAGCAAACATTTCAATCTTTTCAAGCATGATTTTTTTAAATCTCTATATAGGCGCATCTTTCTTTTTATATTGGAAGCTCCAGAAAGGCACATCTTCTCTTGTCATAAAAGCTCCAGAAAAGGCACAAATTTCAATAGAATAATTTTTCAGCATCACATACATCTCTTCCACAATTTATTTTCAACCCAAAGTATAACCAAATGAGGTAGTACACCATGAGACATCTTCTTCCACACTTAAGTTCAACTAGATCATGCAATTTTACTTAAAGAGCAGGTAGGATAGGGAAAATTGGATTGTAATATGGCTAACCTAACAGGAAATTCAGGGCTACTAGGGGTTAAAATGAAGGATAAATGTAAAGGTGGTCCATAATGAAAAGGATTATTTTGAAAAGGGGGCTTCAAACCAAATAAATGCCTCAATCATTTAAAACACATGTACCCAAACCCTCACGTTTTGAAAGGAATAAATCAAATTCTGTTTAAAGAAAGCATGGTTTGGTTCTCTCAAGAAATGAGGTGAATGAAAAGAATATGAAAAAAATGGTTCAGAAGCCTCACAGGAAAGTGATTTCAAAGATATAGACAGTGAAATATGGCATGGGATTCAAAAATCAGTGTACTTTTCATGAAATTCCAAAAAGATTGTACTTGAAAAAAATTCATTTCAACATTCATTTAACTCAGTTTCATTAAATATATTGGTTCACTCATTGACATGGGTTTAAAAAATGGTATTGATAATCTTTTTAGCTCAAAAGTTTCAGAAACAAACCAAAAATTGAAAAATAAACACACAAAAATTTGAAAACACACAATTTTTTATTTTTTTTATTTTTGAAAACAAACATCAAATAAAAATCATATACTACAAAGGTTCCCTCCCCCACACTTAAATGATGCAGTGTCCTCAATGCATTCAAGTGTATTTAACATGTAAGCCAATTTTAAAATTAATCACAACATCAAGAAAGTGTGAAAGAGAGGTAGAATCTGACTTATTGGAAATGCAACGTTGATTTTGACTCCTAAGTGTTGCTCTTTGAAAACCTAAAAAAAGTAAAAACATAACATAAGAAATTTATTAAAATAAATGAAAACATAAATTGAATAAGAAAAAAAAGGATATATCTTGGTATAATCCCCCAAGTGGGCCCTGGGTTTTGACTGCCGCCAGAGGGCAGTACCAGATTTTATCCATAATCTTTTGGTGGATGAATCTTCTTTGATTTAAACCACCACATGTGGCTCTTCCCAGCTTGAGGTTCTTTGTTCTTGTTGAGGAGGACTCCATAGACAGAGTATACCAGATCCACCCCTTCGCAATTTGGTACATCTTGCATGGTAGGAGTAGGATGAAGTACGTAACCTCCACCTCTTTTGTTGCTACTTGTACAACCATCTTGTATTCCAGTGCTAGCTTCATGGGGGCTTCGAACTCCTGTATTATTTCCTCAGCCTTAGGAACTTGGATCTCTTTATGATTGGGCTCCTCCAGTAGATATTCCATGACTTCTGGGAGCTCCAGGTGTTCCTCAACAGGTGCATCTTCTTTTGTCTCTTCATCCTCTAGGGCGTAATAGGATTCATCTGATTCTGAAAATTCAAAACAATTGGGAGTTATATTCAAATTAGTTTCAACAAAATTAAAATAATTTGAGTTCAAAAATGTATCATCTCCTTCAGTTGGTTCAGTTTGAATCTCTTCTTGATTTGAAAGTGCCTCTTGGAGTTGATTATCGTTGGATGGAGGTAGGTAGTCATGCTCCTCCACCTCAAGTTTAGATTCAAATTCATGGTTGTCTTCAGTGAAATCCGGGAAGACCAGCGGCACTTCCTTTTTGGCCTTGAATCTTTTTAAGTAAATTTGGAGTTCATTGACCATGGCCGTCAAATCTTCCGGTGAGATCTATGTTGTTCTGCCTCTTTCCACCTGCTTGAACGTTATCATCAGTGCATCAGCTCTTCATTGGAGGGCCTCCTCAGTGTAGACTTCTTCTTTCACCTGTGAGTAATTGTAATTCCATGTAGAATAATAATCATATGAATTCATTATATAAATATTTTATTTGTGTTTTTTTAAGAAAAAAAATGTCAAAAATTTACAAAAATATTGCGGCACTACCTAACCAGTAACGGCGCCAAGTTTGGCGCACGCCTGTCATAGGGCGTGGAAAGACAATTATTTCCTAAGATAAAATGTTGTAAAGTGGTTGACCTAGGATATCTCCCGAAGAGGAGTTCACACAAAATAAGTTGTCACTTTAAAATGAGGGTAAAAAAATGTTGTGTTTTTGAAATGAAATTTGAAATTAAAATGATTGAAAAACTATGATATTAAAAAGGGTGATTAGGTCGGGGTCAGTTTCCTAATTGTAATGCTATCCTTGTTCAATTTAATTCAAACCTCTTCTTCTTTTTTGATTAAAGTGAGTTTCCACAATCATTTCCTCTCACTTCCTTGGTGAAATTATTATTGTGAGAGAAAACCTTACCAAGATCTTGGTTTGGTCAACTCTCCCTCCATTTGTAAAATAGTGCTATTGAATATCCTTAATTTAAATGGGAAATACCCGATCGGGTTTTGTTTATCCCAAACAATCAATAACATTCACTAAACCTTTTACACGTACTAACGATTGCCGATTACTTCACCACTAATTCCTAGTTTATTCCATCGTATATAAACCAGAAATTAGTGGAGGGAGATTTTGATTATTTTACAAAGGCAAAAATAAATAACGGAATTAATATTCAAGAATGATCGAACTTGATAATAAAATCCGCGATAAGAAATTGAAAACAACTTTGAAGAAGAACTAAATTTATTCAATTGCGTCCAAGAACTCAAGCATTACAATGTAGAAAACCAACCCTTCTCTAATCACTCCAAAAGTTTACCCCACCATGGTAAGGGTAATCGAGTTGAATGGGGAAGAAGAAGGCATTACATAACTATTAAAAAAAAGATAAAGCTGAAAAGTTCTCCTTCTTGGTGTCCCAGAACGAATGGGATGGAGAATGGATGATTTGAGAGGGTGGAGCTCTCTTCCTTTTATATCCAGAATGTTTCCCCCGAATGTTGACGCGTTTTAGCCCCATTACATGACATCTTCGCACATTGAGTACTTCTTGAATATTGTTCATAATTCCCTTGTCAGTGTCCCCTCAAATTCTCATCGGATTTTGACATGTATTACGAGGGTTATGACCGTTTTACTATGATCATTTATTCTGTCCAGTCAGACTCTCAAAAACGAAATCCTCCGGATTAGAGTGATTTAATGACCCCATAAACATCCAATTCACTCGGTGTTTCTTGCATAACAGATGATTCAAAACTACTTGTGCGTCCACCCACCGAATTTCGCAGTCTTTGGACCCACATTGGATGAGTTATGGATCCCACACCAAAACTAGGCAGAACTGAAAACAGTTTTCTTGAGCCAACTTGTGAGCTTCTTTTGAGATTCCATATGGCCGATTCAGCTTTTAGTCCAAAAATAGTAAATGAAGCCCTGGATGTGTAGAATATGGAAAAGAATTAATTTTTCAATTTGGATCAATTTAGATATTGTTATGTCCAAACTACAGAAATAAGTAAAAACTGTTAAAACTCCAAAATGGCCAATTTTTACTATTCAACTCAAAATAAAACCATTATCATAAAAATGAAAAAATCAATCTTAGAGGAACAATTTTGTGGGTTTAAAAAAATGATATTCAATATAAATTAATTGAAAATATTTCCTCTATCAATTCCCCCTCACTTAGAACTTGGACTCCTAGACAAGTAAAAATCAAATCAAATCAATTCAAAACACATATCAATGTGATCTATCAAATCAATTCCAAGAAACAAAAAGATATCATGCCTCATCAAAAACAATTATTTCAAGTTCTCCATTTTAGATTTTAATATATTTCCACTTCATTTATTATCCCATGCACACAAAACACATACCTCAATGAATTTTCTCTCATCTCACAAATGTAAAGGTTGAACAAGGCTTTTCTCATCCAAACTCACACAAGAGTCACCATAGGTTTGATAAATTCCTACTTCTCCACCCAATGTGAGTCAAGGACTTGTGTTTATCATGAGAACTTTTCAGGGTTGTTTTGTGGCTTCCGGGTGGTAGGATTTAGATGTTAAATGTTCTGAGGCCAAAAAAAGGAAGGCTTGGCTCTTATTGAAGCAAAATTGCAAGATTCTAATTTTCACTCAAATATGGTTTCCTTCACTTCCCATTTGTTGAAAATGGGATTCATCATCATTCAATCACCTCAGCAGCAAACATTTCAATCTTTTCAAACATGATTTTTTTTTAAAGCTCCAGATAGGCACAACTTTCTTTTTCATTGGAAGCTCCAGAAACGCACAGCTTCTCTTGTCAAAAAAACTCCAGAAAAGGCACAACTTTCAACAGAATAATTTTTCAGCATCACATACATCTCTTCCACAATTTATTTTCCACCCAAAGTATAACCAAATGGGGTAGTACACCATGAGACATCTTCTACCACACTTAAGTTCAACTAGATCATGCAGTTTTACTTCAAGAGAAGGTAGGATAGGGAAAATTGGCTTGTAATGTGGCTAACCTAACAGGAAATTCATGGCTACTAGGGGTTAAAATGAAGGATAAATGTAAAGGTGGGCTATAATGAAAGGGATTATTTTGAAAAGGGGGCTTCATACCGAATAACTTCCTCAATCATTTAAAAGACATGTACCCCAAACCTCAAGTTTTGAAAGGAATAAATCAAATTCTGGTTAAAGCAAGCATGGTCTGGTTCTCTCAAGAAATGAGGTGAATGAAAAGAATATGAAAAAAATGGTTCAGAAGCCTCACAGGAAAGTGATTTCAAAGATATAGACAGTGAAATATGGCATGGGATTCAAAAATCAGTGTACTTTTCATGAAATTACAAAAAAAATGAACTTGAAACAAATTCATTTCAGCATTAATTTAAGCTCAGTTTCATGAAATAGATTGGTTCACTCATTGACATGGGTTTCAAAAATGGTATTGATAATCTTTTCAGCTCAAAAGTTTCAGAAACACACCAAAAATTGAAAAATAAACACACAAAAATTTGAAAACACACAATTTTTTATTTTTTTTATTTTTGAAAACAAACATCAAATAAAAATCCTATACTAAAAAGGTTCCCTCCCACACAATTAAATGATGCAGTGTCTTCTATGAATTCAAGAGTATTTAACACGTAATCCAATTTTAAAATTAATTACAACATCAACAAAGTGTGAAAGAGAGGTACAACCAGACTTATTGGCAATGAAACGTTGATTTTGACTCCTAAGTGTTGCTCTTTGAAAACCTAAAAAAGTAAAAACATAACATAAGAAATTTATTAAAAGAAATGAAAACAGAAATTGAATAAGAAAAAAAAGGATAAATCTTGGTATAATCCCCCAAGTGGGCCCTGGGTTTTGACTGCCTCCAGAGGGCAGTACCAGCTTTTATCCATAATCGGTTGGTGGATGAAGCTTCTTTGATTTAAACCACCACATGTGGCTCTTCCCAGATTGATGTTCTTTGTTCTTATTGAGGAGGACTCCATAGACAGAGTATACCATATCCAACCCCTTCGCAATTTGGTACATATTTAATGGTAGGAGTAGGATGAAGTACGGAACATCCACCTCTTTTGTTGCTACTTGTGCAACCATCTTTTCTTCCAGTGCTAGATTCGTGGGGGATTCGACCTCCTGCATTATTTCCTCAGCCTTAGCAACTTGGATCTCTTTATGATTGGGCTCCTCCAGTAGATATTCCATGACTTTCGGGAGCTCCAGGTGTTCCTCAACAGGTGCAACTTCTATTGTCTCTTCATCCTCTAGGGCTTAATAGGATTCGTCTGATTCTGAAAATTCAAAACAATTGGGAGTTATACTCAAATTAGTTTCAACAAAATTAAAAGAATTTGTGTTCAAAAATGTATCATCTCCTTGAGTTGGTTCAGCTTGAATCTCTTCTTGATTTGAAAGTGCCTCTTGGAGTTGATTATCGCTGGATGGGGGTAGGTAGTCATGCTCCTCCACCTCGAGTTTGGATTCAACTTCATGGATGTCTTCAGTGAAATCTAGGAAGACCAGTGGCACTTCCTTTTTGGCCTTGAATCTTTTTAATTCAACTTGGAGTTCATTGACCATGGACATCAAATCTTCTGGTGAGATCCATGTTGTTATGCCTCTTTCCACCTACTTTAATCTTATCATCAGTGCATCAGCTCTTCGTTGGAGGGCCTCCTCAGTGTAGACTTCTTCTTGCACCTGTGAGTAATTTTCATTCCATGTAGAATAATAATCATTTGAATTCATTATGGAAAGATTTTATTTGGGTTTTTTTAAGAAAAAAATGTCAAAAATTTACAAAAATATTGCGGCACTACCTCCCCGGAAACAGTGCCAAGTTTGACGCACGCCTGTCATAGGGCGTGACAAAAAAATTATTTCCTAAGTTAAAATGTAGTAAAGTGGTTGACCTAAGATATCTCCCGAAGAGGAGTTCACAAAAAATGAGTTGTCACTTTAAAACGAGGGTAAAAAAATGTTGTGTTCTTGAAATGAAATTTGAAATTAAAATGATTGAGAAACTAAGATATTAAAAAGGGTGATTAGGTCGGGGTCAGTTTCCTAATTTTAATGATATACTTGTTCAATTTAATTCAAACCTCTTCTTCTTTGTTTATTAAAGTAAGTTTCCACAATCGTTTCCTCTCACTTCCTTGGTGAAATTATTATTGTGAGAGAAAACCTTACCAAGATCTTGGTTTGTTCAACTCTCCTTCCATGTGTAAAATAGTGTTATTGAATATCCTAAATTTAAATGGACAATACCCAATAGGGTTTTGTTTATCCCAAACAATCAATAACATTCACTACACCTTTTACACGTACTGACGATCGTCGAGTACTTCACCACTAATTCCTGGTTTATTCCATCGTATATAAACCAGAAATTAGTGGAGGGAGATATTGATTATTTAACCAAGGAAAAAATAAATAACAAAATTAATATTCAAGAACGATCGAACTTGATAATAAAATACGCTATAAGAAATTGAAAACAACTTTGAAGAAGAAATAAATTTATTTAATTGCGTCCAAGAACTCAAGCATTACAATGTAGAAAACCAACCCTTCTCCAATCACTCCAAAAGTTTACCCCACCATGGTAAGGGTAATCGAGTTGAATGGGGAATAATAAGGAATTACAAAACTATGAAAAAGAAAATAAATAAAATGGAAAGCTGAAAAGTTCTCCTTCTTGGTGTCCCAGAAGGAATGGGATGGAGAATGGATGATTTGAGAGGGTGGAGCTCTCCTCCTTTTATAGCCAGAATGTTCCCCCCCAATGTTGACGCATTGTAGCCCCAATAAATGACATCTTCACACGTTGATCACTTCTTTAATGTTGTTAATAATTTCCTTGGCCGTGTCCCCTCAAAATCGCATTGTATTTGGACATGTATTCCGAGACTTATGACCGTTTTACTATGAGAATTTATTCTGTCTAGTCAGACTCTCCGAAACGAAATCCTCCGGATTAGGGTGATTTAATGACCCCATAAATGGACAATTCACTCAATGTGTCCTTCATAAAAGATTCTCCAAAACTCCTTGAGCATCCACCCATAGAATTGCACAAGATTTGGGCCCATAGTGGATGAGTTATGGATCCCACCCCAAAACTAGGCAGAATTGAAAATAGTTTTCTTGAGCCAACTTGTGTGCTTCTTTTGAGCTTCCATATGGCCGATTCAGCTTTTAGTCAAAAAATAGTAAATGAAGCCCTAGATGTGTAGAATCTGTAAAAAAAATGAATTTTTCAATTTGTATCAATGTAGTTAATGTTATGGCCAAACTACAGAAATAAGTTAAAACTGTTAAAACTCCAAAATGGCCAATTTTTATTATTCAACTCAAAATAACACCATTATCATAAAAATGAAACAATTAATCTTAGAGGAACAATTTTTTGGGTTTAAAACATTGATATTAAATATAAATTAATTGAAAATATTTTCTCTATCAATTCCCCCACACTTATAACTTGGACTCCTGGACAAGTAAAAATCAAGTCAAATCAAATCCAAAACACATATCAATGAGATCTATCAAATCAATTCCAAGAAACAAAAAGATATCATGCCTCATCAAAAACAATTATTTCAAGTTCTCCATTTTAGATTTTAATATATTTCCACTTCATTTCTTATCCCATGCACACAAAACACCTACCTCACATGAATTTTCTCTCATCTCACAAATGTAAAGGCTGAACAAGGCTTTTCTCATCCAAACTCACACAAGAGTCACCATAGGTTTGATAAATTCCTACTTCTCCACCAGATGTGAGTCAAGGACATGTGTTTCTCATGAGGACTTTTCAAGGTTGTTCTGTGTCTTCCGGTTGGTAGGATTTAGATGTTAATAGTTCTGAGGCTGAAAAAAGGAAGGCTTGGCTCTTATTGAAGCAAAATTGCAAGATTCTAATTTTCACTCAAATATGGTTTCCTTCACTTCCCCTTTGTTGAGAATAGGCTCCATCATCATTCAATCAGCTCGACAGCAAACATTTCAATCTTTTCAAACAATATTTTATTTAAAGCTCCAGATAGGCACAACATTATTTTTACATTGGAAGCTCTAGAAAGGCACAGCTTCTCTTGTCATAAAAGCTCCAGAAAAGGCACAGCTTTCAACAGAATAATTTTTCAGCATAACATACATATCTTCCACAATTTATTTTCCACCCAAATTATAACCAAATGAGGTAGTACACCACGAGACATCTTCTACCACACTTAAGTTCAACTAGATCATGCAATTTTACTTCAAGAGTAGGTAGGATAGGGAAAATTGGCTTGTAATGTGGCTAACCTAACAGGCAATTCATGGATACTAGGGGTTAAAATGAAGGATAAATGTAAAGGTAGGCCACAATAAAAAGGATTATTTTGAAAAGGGGGCTTCAAACCAAATAAATTCCTCAATCATTTAAAACATGCATACCCCAACCCTCAAGTTTTGAAAGGAATAAAT
The DNA here is from genome assembly GCA_963277665.1 of Viscum album. Lineage (NCBI taxonomy): Eukaryota > Viridiplantae > Streptophyta > Magnoliopsida > Santalales > Viscaceae > Viscum > Viscum album. The sequence goes on from OY728137.1 coordinate 1,025,478,551, forward strand.
CAAATTTTGGTTAAAGCAAGCATGGTATGGTTCTCTCAATAAATGAAGTTAATGAAAAGAATATGACAAAAATGGTTCAGAAGCCTCACAGGAAAGTGATTTCAAATATATAGACAGTTAAATATGGCATGGGATTCAGAAATTAGTGTACTTTTCATGAAATTCCAAAAAAAAATGAACTTGAAACAAATTCATTTCAGCATTCATTTAAGCTCAGTTTCATGAAATAGATTGGTTCACTCATTGACATGGGTTTCAAAAATGGTATTGATAATCTTTTCAGCTCAAAAGTTTCAGAAACACACCAAAAATTGAAAAATAAACACACAAAAATTTGAAAACACACAATTTTTTATTTTTTTTTTTTTTGAAAACAAACATCAAATAAAAATCCTACACTACAAATTTTCCCTCCCCCACACTTATATGATGCATTTTCCTCGATGAATTAAAGTGTATTTAACATGTAATCCAATTTTAAAATTAATCACAACATCAAGAAAGTGTGAAAGAGAGGTACAACCTGACTTATTGGAAATGAATCGTTGAGTTTGATTCCTAAGTGTTTCTCTTTGAAAACCTAAAAAAAGTAAAAAAATAACATAAGAAATTTATTAAATGAAATGAAAAAAGAAATTGAATAATAAAAAAAGGATAAATCTTGGTATAATCTCCCAAGTGGGCCCTGGGTTTTGACTGCCTCCAGAGGGCAGTACCAGCTTTTATCCATAATCTGTTGGTGGATGAAGCTTCTTTGATTTAAACCACCACATGTGGCTCTTCCCAGCTTGATGTTATTTGTTCTTTTTGAGGAGGAATCCATAGACAGAGTATACCAGATCCACCCCCTTCGCAATTTGGTACATCTTTCATGGTAGGAGTAGGATGAAGTACGGAACCTCCACCTCTTTTGTTGCTACTTGTGCAACCATGTTGTCTTCCAGTTCTAGATTTATGGTGTCTTCGACCTCCTATATTATTTCCTCAGCCTTAGAAACTTGGATCTCTTTATTATTGGGCTCCTCTAGTAGATATTCCATGACTTCCGGGAGCTCCAGGTGTTCCTCAACAGGTGCATCTTCTTTTGTCTCTTCATCCTCTATGGCATAATAGGATTCATCTGATTCTGAAAATTCAAAACAATTGGGAGTTATAATCAAATTAGTTTCAACAAAATTAAAAGAATTTGAGTTCAAAAATGTATCATCTCCTTGAGTTGGTTCAGCTTGAATCTCTTCTTGATTTGAAAGTACCTCTTGGAGTTGATTATCGGTGGATGGAGGTAGGTAGTCATGCTCCTCCACCTCGAGTTTGGATTCAACTTCATGGATGTATTCAGTGAAATCTGGGAAGACCAGTGGCACTTCCTTTTTGGCCTTGAATCTTTTTAAGTCAACTTGGAGTTCATTGACCATGGCCATCAAATCTTCCGGTGAGATCCATGTTTTTATGCCTCTTTCCACCTGCTTGAACATTATCATCAATGCATCAGCTCTTCGTTGGAGGGCCTCCTTAGTGTAGACTTCTTCTTGCACCTATGACTAATTGTCATTCCATGTTTAATAATAATCATTTTAATTCATTATGGAAAGATTTTATTTGTGTTTTTTTACGGAAAAAAATGTCAAAAATTTACAAAAATATCGCGGCACTACCTCCCCGACAACGGCGCCAAGTTTGACACATGCCTGCCATAGGGCGTGGCAAAACAATTATTTCTTAAGTTAAAATGTAGTAAAGTGGTTGACCTAGGATGTCTCCCGAAGTAGAGTACACACAAAATGAGTTGTCACTTTAAAACGAGGGTAAAAAAATGTTGTGTTCTTGAAATGAAATTTAAAATTAAAATGATTGAAAAACTATGATATTAAAAAGGGTGATTAGGTCGGGGTCATTTTCCTAATTGTAATTTTAACATTGTTAAATTTATTTCAAACCTCTTCTTCTTTGTTGATTAAAGTGAGTTTCCACAATCGTTTCCTCTCACTTCCTTGGTGAAATTATTATTGTGAGAGAAAACCTTACCAAGATCTTGGTTTGGTAAACTCTCCTTCCATGTGTAAAATAGTGGTATTGAATATCCTTAATTTAAATGGGAAATACCCGACCGGGTTTTGTTTATCCCAAACAATCAAGAACATTCACTACACCTTTTACACATATTGATTATCGTCGAGTACTTCACCACTAATTCCTGGTTTATTCCATCGTATATAAACCAGAAATTAGTGGAGGAAGATATTGATTATTTTACCAAGACAAAAATAAATAATGGAATTAATATTCATGAATGATCGAACTTGATAATAAAATCCTCTATAAGAAATTGAAAACAACTTTGAAGAAGTAAAGAAATTTATTCAATTGCGTCCAAGAACTCAAGCATTACAATGTAGAAAACCAACCCTTCTCCAATCACTCCAAACGTTTACCCCACCATGGTAAGGATAATCTAGTTGAATGGGGAAGAAGAAGGCATTACAACACTTTGAAAAAGAAAATAAATAAAAGAGAAAGCTGAAAAGTTCTCCTTCTTGGTGTCCCAGAAGGAATGGGATGGAGAATGGATGACTTGAGAGGGTGGAGCTCTCCTCCTTTTATAGCCATAATGTTTCCCCCGAATGTTGACACGTTGTATCCCCATTAATGAAATCTTAATGCATTGAGCCCTTCTTTAATGTTGTTCATAATTCCATTTTCCATGTCCCCTAAAAATATCATCGTATTTGGACATGTATTCCGAGAGTTATGACCGTTTTACTATGAGCATTTATTCTGTCCAGTCAGACTCTCCAAAACTTGATTTAATGTCCCTATAAACGGCCAATTAACTCGGTGTGTCCTTCATAAAAGACGCTCCAAAACTCCTTGGGCGTCCACCCATCGACTTTCACAAGCTTTGGGACCACAGTGGATGAGTTATGGATCCCAAACCAAAACTAGGTAGAACTAAAAATAGTTTTCTTGATCCAACTTGTGAGCTTCTTTTGAGATTCCATATGGTCGATTCAGCTTTTAGTCCAAAAATAGTAAATGAAGCCCTGGATGTGTAGAATCTGTAAAATAATGAGTTTTTCAATTTGGATCAATGTAGATAATGTTATGGCCAAACTACAGAAATAAGTTAAAACTGTTAAAACTCCAAAGTAGCCTATTTTTACTATTCAACTCAAAATAACACCATTATCATAAAAATGAAAAAATTCATCTTAGAGGAACAATTTTGTGGGTTTAAAACATTGATATTAAATATAAATTAATTGAAAATATTTTCTCTATCACTCCTCCAACTTTTTATTGAGCTCCTGCAACTCAGGTGTAGTCATCCTATAAGGAGAAATGGACACTGGTGCCGCTCCTGGAATGAGATCAATGGAAACTTCTACCTCATGATCCATAGGAAAACCTAAAAATTCTTTTGGAAATACATCCCTGAAACGATCGACCACTGGAGGAAAGTCTAACTGTGAAGTCCCCTGTTCATCCAGATACAGACTAGCAATCTGAGATGTAACTCCACCTAACACATGATGCCCGGGTCCTTCTCGACTCACCTGGACATCCCACTCGCCTCTATAAAGAAAGGATCCACCCTCTGGTGATATGAAACTCACCCAGTGGCGATAGCAATCGACGATTTCTTGGAAGGAAACTAACCAGTCCATTCCAAGAATGACATCATAGCTCATCATCTCTAGGACATAGAGGTCCCATAAGAAGTGACACCCTACAACCTCGAGAGGGCACTCTCTACACTGATGTATGCTAACCATTCTAGTCCTCAACGGTGTGTCTAGAGTCCAAGTATCGGTAGAAGAAAATATACATATCCAAAGGCTCTCCAAAACAGTAACAGAGATAAATCTATGCATAGAGCCAGTATTGAAAAGAGCAGAAGATGAAACGGAGGATACTAAGATCATACCTCGAACTGTAGAGGATCTGAGAGCCTACTCCTACTGGGTATGATCCACTGCAAAAGCCTGACCCGTACCATGACCATGTGACCCTGCCTGACTGCTCTGAGATGATCCACCCTATTTTTGATGAAAGACCGGTGACTAACCATTATGGTTGCAACCTTCACCTCGGCCTGAACATCTGGAAGAACTCTAGTTCCCAGACTGGTGAGAAACTGGTGATCCATCTTCTGTATGTGGGGTCATAGAAGAACCCCTACCACCAGCTGTAGGTGAGAATATCTGACAAAATCATTGAAGATGGCCCATCTTTCCCCAAGATCGGAACTCCATCAGGTCTCTCTGGCAATGAGGCCTAGTGTTCCCACTCCTCCCGCATTGCTAGCATAAAACCTGGTTTCCCAAAGATACATTCCTCCTACTCTGATCTCCTCGAGCAGACTCCCTACGGCGCTTCCTGCTATCAGTAGGAGGAACACTGACTCTGGATGTTGAACCGCCCTAGATCCCTTCTCTAGAATCCCTCAGATTGGGCTTTGTGATCAGCGCCTGGTTGACGATAGAGGATATCAAAGTCAACCTGAAGTTGTTCACCTGCGAGCGGATGTTGTGCATCAGACCATCCTCGAACTTCCGTGAAAGGAAAAAATCATCATCTATTGGAATCAGCGTGAAACGCTGCAGCTCGGTGTAGCGAGATGAGTACTCCATAACAGAAAGAGTACCCTGCTCCAGACTCATAAACACCCGGGCTCGATCGGCCCTCAAGGTCTCCGGGTAGAAGTAATCGTAGAAGATGCGCTGAAACTCATCCCAAGTCATACTCTACTGGCATCCTGACAATTATATCACCTCCCACCACCTCTTGGGAGAGTCTCGAAGCATATGGGTAGCGATAATCACCCTCATCTCTGTAGGTATCTCCAGATGCTCGAAAATTGTGAGCATGGCCTCTAGCCAGGACTCTGCAGCCTGAGGTCCTCCATCCCCTGAGAAAGTAAGAGGATTCTGTTGTTGGAAAAACCACGTCAACTCTTCCATCGATGGGGCAGAAGGCAGTGCTCCCTGGAAGGTTTGCATCATCCTCATAAAGTCTTACCTAAACTGTGCATCGGCACCTGCAACTGGTATAACTGCTGGTGACACGGCTTTCACAGCAGGAGGATCTGTAGGAGGTCCTTGATCGGCCATATTGGGTGCCTGATCACCGTCTGGAAGCTGACGTACAACCGGAGGACGTCTCAGTGGCATAAATATGAAAGGTCAAAATCACACCTTAGATTAGTATTATCAAATACTGAGAACACAATAGTACAAGATGGGAACAGAAGAAAGAAACATTCATGTTTTACAAGACACAACTACACAACGTGTATAAAAACTACACGGCGTGTTCTTTTAAGCCATTCACATGGGCATGTACTTCTTCTACAACTGGTCGTGTAACGCTCCAACCACACGGCGTGTTATCCCCACACACGGTGTGTACTTGAACTCTATTCCTCTACCCGAGTCTCTTTACACAGCTAACCTACACAGTCCTCTTAATCATAGACTACACGGTGTGTTCGCAAAAGACACGGTGTGTACTGGACAAGTTTTCAACGACCTGTGTTTTTAGTTACATGGTCGGCTACACGGTTCACTCTACACGGCGTGCTCCTTGAGAACATGGCATGTACTTGAAGGTTTTCCCTGACCCGTGTTGTTTGTGACACGGCCGGGTAATTAGGTTACATGGAATGGTGTGTGATAACAGGACACAGTGTGTACAGTCGAAGTTTCATCCATCCATGTCGTTAGCCACATGGGTAGACACACGGTCACTACAACACGGTGTGTACGTACTGTACACGGTGTGTTCCTGAAGATTTTTCACAACCTCGTGTTTCTGCCCACACAGTCAGTGACACAGTTTAAAAACTACATGGCATGTATCAATAAAGTAAACGTCGTGTATTCTGTGTTTTTCTGGGTAGTAGCTCAGAAACTTCTCCAAATCCCAGAAAACATATAAAACAAGAGTTAAGATGCCAAATTCTGATCTGTGAGGGCCCATACTCCTCGAGAATCAAATCTTCGCATCTTATACAAGTTATAACAAGGCAACCAGGAAATGATCCACCAAATTTCGGACCATGAGGGCCCATAACACCTCAAGAACCAAAGTTTGGCATCCATCTAAGCAAAGTACTATACAAAAAAATTCTTTATCAAACTACAGAGATTCTATCAAGGAATCTATCACATTAGAATGCATAATCTACACAACGTCTATCACAACAACATGAAATTGCTAATGCATCCTAGATGACATAGAAAGAATGCATGGCATGTGATTTATAACAAGTTCCTATATGATGCATGAGATGGAATGCCCTCATCTCATCGGGTTAAAACAGAAATAGAACCGCAATAACAACAACAGTAATATCACAAAGCATGTGAATCACCCAACGGTGAAATCAAATCAACTGTAAAAGTGAAAACTAGTAAAACTGCAATAAATGAGGTAGTGTGGATTTTCCCTATACATGGGTTAGCTACTCCCGGGCATAGCTTATTACCAAGTACCTATTCTGTCATATCCCAAGCTATAGGCTCCAAACAGTAAGTCAAGATAAAAGAAACCCTCTGATACCACTTTTTAACGTCCCGGTTCCAGAATCCACCCATAGGCGCCCCGTACCTGGTTGGTCACATGGCCTCAAGCGCATTTCCCAGAATGCCAGAGGCTACCGACTAGTAGTGAGGGCCTTTAGTGTGATAGTGGGAATACTATGACCTCATTGGCAGAGTACACAACGGAAGATAAATAATAAAAAATAGCGAAAAAGGTAAACAATCCATACACAAGTAAACAGTGGAAGGTTAAATCAATAAACAACTGGAGAAAAAATATATATAAATGATGCATGATGCATATGTCTAAGAAAGAATCCAAATAAGTCACAATGTTGGAAATACAAAGAGTACTAAAAACAAGTATAAAATAAAGATAAACATCTCCTCAGCATCACAAGCCTCGGCTTGGTCCCATGCTCTTCTGCTCTAATGCAATCAAGTACCTAAAGTCGAAGGGTGTTTTCCCTTGTCTATACCTGTAGCAATATAATCTATTTGGGCCCAAAAGCATGACCCAAACAGGGTGTAAGACTAAATCCTGGTAGGAAACCACCCAAAGATATGTTCCTAACAGTCAGTGAGTATATGGAAAGTAAGGTACAGAAAGCAGTAAATAGTTAGCAGTGAACAGGATAATACACAATAGTAAACAATCCACAGATCAACAAGCAGCAGTGAAGCAAATAGTTAACCACAAACAGAAAACCCATTGTAAAGTACCCATAGCCATCCCCTTTGGTCCTATCCATGAATTACAAACAACCCTCTGGACAGTACACTCATCCTAACCCCTCTGGTTTGGTCATACAAAATTGTAAGACTCTATGAGGAAGCAGGCTCAGTCAATTCCCCTTATAGTCTAGGGTAGTCAAGGAATCTCTGAGGATGATCACGTCGTTAATTCCTCTTATAGACCCAAGGTCTAGAGACTCTTTGAGGAATCTCACTCGGTCAATTCCTTATATAGCCTCAGGTCTATCATAGACTCTCTGATGATGCTCGCTCGGTCAATTCCTCCAATATCCTGGAATGGTTTAAGGAAAATCACACAAACAAAGACTCTCTGAAGAAGCTCACTTGGTCAATCCCCTGTAGTCTATAAAGATCAATACTCTCTAAGGAATCTCACTCGGTCTATCCTTCTGTAGTCTATAATGTCCATGACTCTCTGGGAATCTCACTCAGTCTATAACCTATAGTCTATAATGTCCAAGAATCTCTGAGGAAGCTCACTCGGTCTATCCCCTTTAGTCTATAGCACCAGGTTCTCACGGTCCCGTGCCAGTCAATGCATAATAATTCTATAAGGCCAAAGTAAACCTACAGAGCTACTTGGATAACCATTCTACATCATAACAAGCATGTCAGAGAACAACACTCCATCCTAAGGTCACAAGCCATGGAAAACAGGTATAACGGCCAAAGGCTAAACAAGACCAAAAGGTTGTAAACAGAAAAAGGCATGGGAAAAAAATCCAATCATAGAAATTATACTCATACATAACCAAATTACCTCTACACAAGCATATAAGAAAGTTCTGAAAAAAAATAGGGTATAACAGTACACATGAAATACCCCGTTCAAGGGTATTAGTGAAAATTGAACATAAAACTCAAAGACTTTGAAATGAAAATCACAAGCCACCTACCTTGATGCTGGAAGATTGATATAATCTAACCATGAAGCTTGAATCTCTATAGGTATTCGTAGATATATGAAAATTCAAAAAACACTCAACCAATGATAACTTGAGAAAGAGGAGTAATTGGAAAACAAAGCTCTAGGAGAAGGAATAGTTTACCATTGCAGTTCCAATGCAACCGACGGAGGTTGATTGGGAGAATGAACGGAGGCTCGGGGGCTTGGAGAAGATCCATCGTCGTACCCTCATTCTCAGTCGAAGAATCTAGATAAGAAGACGGTTATGTGGTTAAGACGCGAACTCAATCCGTTTAATGAAAGAAAGTACATGGTGTGTACTTTTGTAGTACACGACGTGTACTAGGCTTTTCTGTACTCCGATTTAAGCGGCCTCCACATCACTCCTACATGGTCGTGTGTGTGGCCTGGACATGGCCATAACATTGCCTCACATGGAAAGGGATTACACATTGTGTACTCATAAAGTACACGGCGTGTACTTCAAAAATTTCCCGAAACTCCACTTTTCTCAAAAACTCCAGAAAAAGGAATAACATACCTGAATCGAAGGTTCGGGATCTTACATAAATATTTCTTAATTATATAGATATATAAAATTTCCATGGATAGAAATATGGAGGAAGTATATAAGTATTCCAAACAGAAAGGGAAGAAATAGGTTTATAAAAAGGAGAACAAAGTTGATACCAAATTATCAACTAATAGATATTTTAAGATTCATAAAAAATAAAAGAGATATGTGCAAGATGATAATGTTAAAAAAAATTACATGAATATCTTACCAACTTAATAAGAAATCATGAAAAGGTTTTTATAAACTTAAGGTAACAAAGATGTTATTAAATAAGAAGAGAACATGATAACATAATTTCAATATTATATATTTGATAAGAAAGAAATTATATCCCATACCAAATCTAAGAATAAGAAGAATATGATGATGATGAGACTGAGAGAATAATATCAGTATAAATATTACTTCTAAGGAATAATAAGGTTCCTCTTAAATTACAAATATACTTTATTATTTATACTATCTTTTATGGAATGTAAGGATAAGAAGTAATGAATTTGGATGATTTTTGTAGTAGTTTTTACCGCAAGAAGATATGTTCATCATGGAACAGTTTTATAACCCTGATGAGTAATTTAGTGCTACCCATAAAGGGGAGAAAATATAAAGAACATGTATGAGAAAAAAACATTTCTTGAAAAATAAAGACATTATGTTTTAAATAAATGTATGATTTGGGGGGAATTGTGTTTATAAAACTAAATTTTTGTATATGTTTGTTAAGATGGATGTAGGATTTTTCTTAAGAAACTCCTTCATATTTATATTGATATAGGGATGTTGTAAGAATATTGATGAAAGTATTGTATGAATGAAATTTTGTGGAAACTAATGATCACCTTGATTATACACTCTTTTTTCTATATCAAGTTATCCTATAAATACATATAGTTCTTTAGTTAAAGGATCTTTGTTAAGAAACTCATGTGATGATATTTTTTCTTAAATTTTTTTTTCAACTTTCTAAGATGAAGGAAGATGATTTGAGATGATACGTATGCTATCCATTGTATTATATTGTCAATAATGGGAATAAATAACATTGGTTGATATGAAAACATCATGAAGATAGTACTAAGAACACATGTTGACTTTGTAGATGTTTGAAGTTGAATGAAAATATTGAAAACAAGCACAAAGGGAGATATCGTATTGAAAAAATCTGTTTGGTTGATTTTTTTCAATATGTAAATATTTTTTTATAGTTAATGTTTATATAATGTGATTTTGGAGTTATATAGGATACATTACTTATGGATATTAAATAATTTTCCATATGAGGTGTAGCAACTCTTTTTAAGGAGTGTAAGAAAGTTTTCTTAACTATATTGGGAAACTTTTCTTACAAAGTAAGAGAAATCCAAGATAAAGAGGTAATTACAGGTTCAAACTAGAATTATTGGACATAAAATTTGTACAAATTTTCATAATTTTATCAAATTGAAAAAACCTAGTGATTGGATAAACCAGACTTATGTTATCGGATGGTGTCCAGATTTAAGAAGTTTGATTTGTAGACTGTATGAAGTTGTGCATATTATCGAACAGACAAACCCTATATTAAGAGAAGTATGTAAGGAAAGATCATGTAAAGGTATATTATTCTTTGAATTAAATATCTAAAGGTATAAAAATTTATGTGTAAAGGTAGTGTGAGATTTACCTAAGATACATAAAGGTTATCAACATGAAGGTGTTTCATATGAAGGATAGCTAATCAAAGATATTCGACCAAGGAAATCTGAGAAGACATAAAATGGAGATGTCATAGAAGTTGTAATGGTTTGATTTACATCAGACATACACTTGAAATATCTATTGAATAATGATTTGGGATGTTATGTAATAGAGAAATATAAAGGTCCTCTAAGTGTAGAAGGGTGTACAGAGTCTGAGATGATGTTGAGTTTCATCGAATGAATAAACATCAAACTAAGGTACATGATGTCATCAGATAGAAAATACTATGAATATGTACCATAATGAGGTACATGTGTGGCATATAAAGATAATCAATCAGAAATAAATATGAATATGCATCATATATAGGTATGGTATTTCATCGGACAAACATGTTATGAGTTTATCAGAAGGAGGTTTCCTAACATTAAGAAACCAATTGAGGTACATCATTTTATAATGGTTTTTGAGTTTATTATCTTGATATTACTAAAGGTGTACCATCTAACTGATAATTACTAATGATGGAAATGGATATACATGCACCTGACATAGGAGAAATTATGAGATTTACATTAACATTGTAATGTCTTTAACTTGATGATGTTGAGTTGGACATTCAACATTTTTTAATCAAGTCGGGGTTAAGGAAATTTTTATAAGTTCCTTAACATCGATTTTAAGGAAGTTTTAATAAAGGGAGATATTTAAACAAACTTCAAGAATCTTCCTGATTTTTCTAGAATAGCTTATAATAATCCTAAATAAATTTAATTGAGCAGGAAAATACATTTTAGTTCCCACCAAAACATCTGGAGGTACACATATATAAAGGGGAGTATGTATAGTATGTACAAATTATTGTTCACATGTTGAGAAGTATAATTTTTAGAGGATTTTTACTATGAGATATCCAATAATGTTCATGGTTGATTAAAGAAAGTGAAATTAAATAAGTTTCATTGGTTTAGAAAGAAGAATGGTGAGAGAGTTTAATTGAGTTCTTGATCAATTGAAGAAGAGTGCATTGAATGGAGGAGATCTGATTAGAGATCGAACAAATTAAGATCCAATTAAAGAAGGAAGTTCATTATACCATAATTGATTCATCAGATAGAGAATTGTCAAATTAAGTACAATGGATGGAAGTGTATAAAATAGATCACACCAGACTAAAGTTTAGTGAGAAGTGTCAGATAGAGAATAATCAAATGAAGTCATTAGGCATAGGGAATTTTGGATGGAGTAGATCAAATGGATGATTGTTAAGGAATGTTTTCCAAATATTTCTATAAATTTAAAATCGAGCATATCCAGGTCTTCCAAATATCAAGAGGAACTTTCAAGGTCAATCGAATATTAAGATATTTTTTGAATATCTTGAAGATTTTACATAGGAAAAGGTGTTATTACTTTCTTATAGAGAAAGAGAATATATTAATAAAGAAGATCAGAACTGATGAAGTAAAGAGCTTGTAGTTTGGGGGTATAACTAGTTACTATAAAGTCTTATAAGATAACTATTTATGAAGAAATGTGATACAGTCATGATAGTTGGGGATATAACGAACTAAGTTAGAAGAGCTAATTACTGGGATGAAGAACCATGTTTAGCTGGATTAATGATTATTGGGGTCTAGAACTAGTTTTTTTATGTTCATTTTTAATCATGTGATGAGAGTAAAAGAATCTATGTTGGGGGGATAACTGACATGGCAAGGAGTAGGTATTTATATTGAACCCTATAAATATCATGTATAGATCATTATTTATGTTTATTTTATATAAAAAGTGAGGTTGATATTTATATTTTTGTGGATCCTAACTCTAAAAAGTTTTTAGATATTAGGAAGGTTTTCTTACGAAGTTAAGAAAAAAAATTAAATGAAAAAGTGATCACTGATTCACCCATCCCTCTCTCAATAATCCTACTTTGATCTAAGGGGACTTTATTATTAAATGATCTATTTTAAATTATAAATATTTTTTGTTTTAAAAAGAGGTTTTAAAAACTTTTAATCCATTTTTTTACTGTGATAATGTCAAAAAAGTGATGATATTTAAAAAATATTTAGTTTTTACTATACACATAAAAAATAGTTATTTTACAAAAAACTAAAAATTCACCTTAGGCTAATTTTGATAAGGAAAATTCAAAAATGAATTTCATTTTGTAAAATAAAAAATCTAAAATTTATAAATTTATATTTTAAATGAAAATTCAACATATATATAAAAAGAAAAAACTTCTTTTATATAAATATACCCATTTATAAATTTAATTGTTATTAATACTATTTTATATGAATTTATAACTAAATATAATACTTTTTATTTATTAGAGGTTTTATTATTATTAAGTTTTCTTAATAATAAATATTTCATAGCTCATTTTAGTTTGGTTTTTTTATTAATCAATCTATAAAAGGTATTATTAATTTATAAAAAATTATATATATATATATATATATATATATCATAATATCAGTGTATTGCAATCCAAGTATCTTAATTTGATGTAAGAGATTGGTTCCAGACTAGTGGTAATCACTGGTACTCACATAGACTTCCTATATGACACTAAGGGTCTCTCCTCCTTCATTTCACCTAATGGGGACTACATCAAAGCATGTTCTATTAAAAACATTCTTATAATTTTATTCAACATAAAGGATGATTTTCTCCTCACACTATTGGATATGTTTCTTCTTTGATTTATCTGGTTAAAGTATTAAATTTTAGTGGTAGTTTGTTATGGGGTATGTCCACATAATTGTTGTATTGACCGACATAGATTATGGTCCGCCGTTATCAATGGGGGATTTAACTTCACTGATATCTTCCATGTCATTATTAATGAATCGTGTGACCAACCTATATTGTATGATGTGAATGACCATCACATCCAGGTTTGTATTGGACAGTTCATCTATGTGTTGTTCAATTCATTATCTTAGGTGTTCTTTGATTGTATTATATAATGAAGCTTTGCCCCAAGGGATAACTTGGACATCAGACCTCATACATAATTAGTCAAGGGAACCAACTCTTCCTTCTTGATGGCATATTCACTATTTATTTCCTTGATTCTGAGATCTGAATCATTTTTTGTATTCAATATTCCTAATAATATTTATTTGTAAAACTCCAATCCTATAATGAGGTCCTATTATTCTTCTTCATTATTGGTTCACCCTTCTTAAAATAAGAAATAGTATAGAAGAACATATTTCATTGGAGATACAAAGTTAGTCCCCAAGACAACCTAGTTGTCCTCATACTTTTTAATCCTTCTTCATATTTTTCTCATATAATTTGTGATTATGTACATCTCCAAGGATTAGCGAGTTTTATGAAAGGAAAATACTTCCTCTTTGAGAAGTTTTTTGTTTAGTAATTATTTCCCAGTAATGGAGTGTACTATGAGAAAATATGGTAGTTCATGTTTTTTTATAATCTTCTAGGATATAAATGGGATATAAAACTACTATATGATGACATCCCATTATGATATATTCCTAGTAAGAAGTATAATATTGAGGATAAATTTGAGTGTATTAGCATGAGATAATAGATGGAATTAGTTGTGCATAAAGTAATGTCTCTAGTTATGAACTGTGAAGATCATTTTAAATAATTTATTCTTAATATCTAATTATTGAGTCCTAATATCCAACATTGTTCTACTATGATAGTTTATCTTATTTTCCTTAACAAAATCATTCTTATGAGAAAGCATGGAACTGGGTGATTTCTCTGTGGTCTCTATATCTAGGATGAGTGGTTTCCCATCTAATAAAAAAATCAATATTATCATATGTGGAAGATATTTCTTGAGATCGTCAAAATATATCTGATATTTTTTTACCACTAATACGTTTTCCTTTTCAAAATAATATTTATTATATGGAAAAAAATTAATGATGTTGTTTATGAATCTTATGATATAAGTAAGAAACCCTTGTAGTTCTCTAAACTATTTTAGGCACAATGTGGAGGAATGTCATGTATTGACTTGTTATTTTTGGGGACATAATGATATTGTGGTGGCATATCATGAGGCCAAGAAATTTCCTTGATTTTACCCTAAAATAACTCTTTAATGGATTATTTTTCAATATGTGTTTCCATGGTTTATTGAAAAAGGTTTTAATATAAAAAATATGATTATTGTTTTGTTTATGTTACCACCATATCATCCATGTATAATTCTATAGTCTTACCTAGAAAGGGATTAAGGTTATATTTCATGTAACACTAGTATGAAGAACCATAATTCTTTAATCCAAAGTGAATAACATGATAATAGTATACCCCTTAGGGAACATTGAAAATAGACACCTCTTTATTGTTTGGGTCTATTCAAATTTGGTTATATCCAAAATACCAGATTATGAATGAGAGGGATTTTATTTCATTTTTTGCATTGATTAGAAATTTACTATTCAGGACTGAGAAATTACCCTTTGTAAAATACAATCTAAGAAACCCAAAATCAATATAGACTCATATTTTTCCTATTATTTTTCTTGAAAATGATGATGTTGGTGAACCATTTTTGAAAATGGAAGTCACCAAATGATGTTGTCTTTGATCATATTATCAACATCAACTTGAAATTTGGTAGTATAGGTCAGATGAATTCATATGGATGCCTTCTTATTTTATTTTCATCAAGAAAACCCAAATAATGGGTATCCACACCAAGTTCCAATCCCATTATTTTTTTATATCCCCATAAAAATATGTCTAGGTATTGTTTTAGAAAGGATATGTATTTCTCTTATTCTTGAAGTTTTATGGGGGCACTAACCATCATAGTTCATAGATCATTCTCTATACATAGTTTATTTTTTTTGAGTTAATTTATAGTGGTAGAAAAAAACTCCTCAAATATTAAAGGGACATCCCTGAGATCTTCTTTTTCATCTTCTTCTACATTACTATTTTAAGAACCATAAGGAGACTGAGAATTTTTTAAATCTGAGAGATGATATTAGGGAATTATTTTTCTTATTGATATTTCATTTATATTTTGAATGGTTTATCCCATCATACTCAACTGATACAATTAGAATGTTAAGTAATGTACCCAAACCTCACATTATCCATATTTTTATGGGATTCATATCATAATGGTAAAAGATTCATAGTAATATTTATTGAATATTGGTCATATTTTTATAATAGTAAATGAATTTAGGGGCCAAGATGATATGCATAGATTACGTAGTGATATTTTCCTTCATAAAATATGGTTATTCAGTGATGATGTCTTTCTAACCTGTACATGAAAGGAAATTTATCGCATGACTTGGTTTATTTTCCATTGTAACCCATGTAACATGATGACTTCCCAAATCATGATTTTTCACCACAATTTTATTATTAGGAATAACATATTCTTTATCAAATATTCTTTATAGATGAATGGGAGAATTTCCAAACCATTGATGAAGAAAATTTGAATGGTGTTATCCACTATCATTTTATTTTCATACCTTTTACATAACCATAAAAATATGTATTGAGATTTTCAGAACTCAAATGGGGAATTATCTCCAAAAAATAACCAAAATTTTTTGTTAATATTGTACTATAGGAATTAGTGATATGATAAAGTTACTTCAACATACAAGTAGAGCCATGGACTTACTATAAAGGTATTGAAATCCATTTCTTAGAAAACAACCATAAACTTAGAGTTATAAACGATTTCACCAAATTAGTCCTTTATATTGAGCTTTCTAAGGGTTATTTTTTCACTATTTTTATATCCATAGATTTATAGGTTGGAGGGATTCATATCAGCTTCACTATAACCCTTGAACTTGAGTTTCTGGATTATGATTAGATTAATCCTTAAACCACTCTCAATTAGGGCTTGAAGAACTTTGATTTCTTCATGTCTATTATAGATATGTGAGGGCCTAATATGCCTTGGTATAACATGTTTCTAATATTTTTTGATGTTGGAAATGAATGTGTGGAATTTATAAAGCTATTTTTTATTTAATATGTTTAGCTATAGAAAATATATCATTGAACGTTTGACTGATTAAAATGGACTCAATAAGGAATTATATGAGTTTTATAGAGAGATTAAATAAGTCCAATATAGTGATATTGGATGGGATGATGATTAAGTTGTCTTATTTCTATACCAAGATTTTGTTCCTCCTATCTTGAGGCTTCTCCCTAGATTAAGGCATAGATTTCGATGTGGACTATGTTAGTGGTTTCTTCCCATTACTAAAATTGGGGGATATTTTTATAGTTTTAAAGTTGGGTTAAACTAGTATTCCTAAAAATTATGGTTTAGTGAATAACCTCATGTCCTCTAGTTATTCATAAAGTATAATTGGATGTGAAAAATCTATGGATAACTCAAGATCAAGTTGGTTTTCCTATTACGATTGTTGGATTGTCTGTCTTTGAGTTACGACAACATATATGGCTTGAGAAGAAATGAGAAAGGAACATTGGGGTTTGACACTACTTAATATTACCTAGCATTCTTATCCTTTGTGACCTTCCCGTTAATTTTGAATAGGGGAGATCATGTTTCTATATATATCCTTAATTAGAAAATGGGCATGTCAGGTGAATGATATTAACTGAACCATATTGTCACCCTTTATCTGATGAGAATCTGATTTGATTGGGTGGGGATCATTTTCTCATTTTGTGTGAAGGTGACCATCCTCCTAAAAATGGGGGTGAGAAGTCTTAAAGGGTTTGAAAAATATTTGTTGTTTATAAATTTTATTCCTCATATTACTTCTTATTTCAATTCTAATCACTTTGACTCTTAAAAGATTATGTTGATGGGGAATTCATTTAAGAAACCACATGGGAAAATGGGGTCACAAAAGTTCAATTAAGTTGATCCATGAGTATGGAATGTTCTTGACTGACCAATTTTATAGACATATGTTCATCAAATTTTAGAACTCACCTGTTTGGGATTTTATGCCACTCTCCTTCATCCCTATGTGGAGTACAAGAGACATAAGCCACATGTGCTAGGGGTTTGTGAAACTTGGCCAATCTAAAGTCAAAAATCATCTAGAGTATACCATTAAATATGAAATAGTATCGGATATTTTTTCTTATATATGATGAATGTTCATGTAGTTTGGATGATCATTTAGTAATAATTCATTGGGATTTTTGATCTTTTGAAGTTTGAGAAGGTTTTTCACTATGGCAGCGAAGAAATATCACAAAAACCTATTATTTTAAGAATGAGTAATATTTTTTATTTAGGTATTTAAATTTTATATGAATATAAAAATTCTTACACTATTAATGAGGGCATTATTGTTGATGATTTCATGAAGGGGGAGGAACCACCTTCTACTGTACAGGCTTGGGTATTGGAGTTAGCATCGGTTCCAATTTGAGTATGACAATCACAATATCTTCTATAATAGATTTCATACCTTTTACTAATATATTTTGATGATTCATGGCTGTATACAATCATAATAAATCCTCTAGTCATTGTTCCATAGTTATAAATTCAATAAATTCACAAGGGTACATTTAAGAGATTTTCAGTTTCTAAAACTCATTGTGATTTTTTCTATACATATCTCCAATGGTGACTCTTATAAGAGTTTTATATACAATAAATAGGCCATACCCTTCATCCTAGTGAAGAAGTATGAGACCCCATCATTTTTAGGTATTTTTTGATTCAATAGATCGAGGATTGTTTCCTTACTTGATGTCTAGATAAACTAGTATAGGAATTATCACTGCAAGTCTTCCTAACTAGTGATGGAACTGCATGGTTAATTGTAAAGAAAATGAATATGTTTACCTCTAAAAATTTCACAAAACACTATATTTTCTTTATTTTTTATCACCTTGTAACTCCCATCATGGGGATGTATCAATATGTAAAGTGAAAGAGATGTTTCTTTATATCTATGGTTCCATTAAATATTATGAAATATGTATTTACAAAATTTAGTGAAAGATCAGTCAAGTCTGCCCACTCAGGATATAGATTCCTCACCAATTATACTAATCTATGTCACCCTTCCATATCTTGCATCCAAGTGAAAATGGAATCAATGAAATCAATGACATACAATGGTATTATGTTATATGAATTCACTCGAGTAGATGTAGTGAGTGGAGATTAATATAGTTTTATTTTATATACTAGGTATTGATATCATGTTTGAGACAACATGGTGTAGTTCTCTAGACATGGTTTTTTTATTACCCGAGTAGAGTAAATTCCTGGTAGTCTATGGCCTCTAGTTTTAGATAGAATATTTTGTTTTGACACGGATCCGATCAGGTGGATGGACCCTACTCTTATTAGATAAGTATCTCCTTCTAGTGGGATAAGTACTAGAGGAGATACATTGTCTTATCTTTGTGAGTTTTACTTAATAATAATACTACCTTTGATTATTTCAGCATTGAGTCACCTGAATCTAACCAACTTGACTTCATATTGAGTTAGCCTCTCCCTAGTATATAGGGGTTCAAATTTTTCAGTTTTCTATATATGTATACATGTTTTTACTTTTATCTTTTGCAAAATCTCATCACATAGGTGGTATTTAAATAATTATAGAAAACCCTAGATCTCGAGTATACTTATAATGTTGGTTTTACAAACCGTATTTATACATTTTAGTGTGAACCATATTTTTAATATAGGATTCCTCATTATATTCATCAATTTTTGTGTCATATCCCATGTTATAGATGGCGTTGAAGTCAACGAAATTTACCAATGCATACCACAAAATGGAGAACATATCATATTCATAATTATAGGGGGTTTATCTCTATATAAATATACCTCAAGGTATATATCACTATCAACCTTGATATTTTCTTTCCTAGTGGATTATTTTAGCTTAAATCTAAAACTAGGATTCACCTTATCTTTTTAACATTACCCAGCAATATTTTTATGGATGGTGATCATTAGAGGTTCTCTAGAATATTTCACCAAGTGTACTTTCTATGTGGTTGATTGATCATGAAGTTAAATAAAAAGAAAGGGAGTTTCCCATAATGTTTTCCCCAGTATGGATAAGTCCAACTTCTTTGTAGGAGAAGGAGGATGAGGAAAATTTTCCCCTACCCTATGGTCTAGGGTTAATATATCCCAACCACCATCACATCATAGACCTGTTGTGGATTTGATGATCCCAAGGGTGGTGGTGGTGGTAAAAATCCCCTCAACTCTATGGATTGATCCTTCTCCAACAATTTTACTAGAAAAAATTATATCAATAAATTCCTGAACTTTTGAACCTCTATTCAGACATGAACTGGATGTATTTCATATTCCTGGTGAGAGATTCACACTATCAAGGATTAATTTATTTTGGTAGGATTTTCTTTACTTATGTGAGATACATATTTGACATTTCTTGGTATCGTAGTGTAAGAGTCTATTAATAGCTCATTACTTATGATTATTCCTCTTTAAATCCTTATGAAGGGTGAGATTCCACTAAACAAACAAACTATAATATAATGACCTAGGGAAAAATAATTATCCTAAAGCAATGTTGCTACAATTTTCCTTCCTTGGTATTCCTTGATGGTCAATGAGTGTGGAGAAATATATATAACCATAACTACCCCACCCACTAATATAAACATTAGTTATGGTGTTGGTAGTTATTTGATATATTTCCCTTATATTTATGATATAATCATGCTATAGGAATATTTTTACTTCCTCAAAATCAGGTTTTGAGTAATTGAGAAGGAATATAGGTTAACTAAGTGGAACAATTTTATCAATATCTCTAGGTGGTCAACGCAATTATTATAAAAAAAATATTATCCTTGGGATTAAATAAATTTTTCCATAACTTGAGGAAGAAATATTCTAGGTTACTCTATTTTAGTATCTCTAGAATGTCACACCTGAAGGTAGCCATGGTTCAGAACATAATCAGTATTCTTTAATTAGCCATCTCCTTTCACATGACCATGAAATTACCATTATCCACTATGATGGATTCCAATACTTGATCTAAACATAAAGTTCAGTTTCACATTTAATTTTTAATAGGAATGGGATCATTTGAAACTAATATAATTGAATCAGGGAGTGAGTGGTCGTAGGAGGAGCATATAATGACAATCACCTAGAACTATTGTAAAGACCCGTAAAATTCAAGGGAAATTTTTTTCTTAATTTTCTTTAGAATTTTACAAGAGTGCGGTTTCAGACGGCACCTGATTCCGAGGCCCGGAGTGCCCGGAATTAATTTCCGAAGTTTGGCTCGGGTACGTTCAGTGAACGAACGAGCGGGAATTCCTAACTTTTGTTCCGGTGCTCGGAATTGAAATCCGAGGGCACCGATGAACTCGCAGCGCCGATATTCGCTTAAAGAGGCCTCTTCCGGAGTTGCGTTTGCTCAGACGTGGTTTTTAAATTTTGGGGCTTTAAGACAGAAATAAAATAAAATTTGTGAGACAACTTTATTTTATTTCACTTAAGCTGCTTGGAAGTCACTTGGAAGCCACTTGAACTGAGTTAAAGCGGATAGGGTGCTATCCGGAAATATCCTACCCTCTTGGTAGGATATTTGTAAGGCAGGGCCCGCACGAGCCCCGCCGTTTCTTTCGCTAAGTAACGCACCCGTGAAAACCCGTCAAGTAACTGAAAAGTCAACCGACGCGTTTTCTTTATTTCTTAACAGACCATTTAATTGGGCGGTTTATTTCGGGAATTAAATGGGCTGTTTCATTCGTTGAATTAATTCAACGAATTTAATGGGTCGTTACTTACGCGTTTTGCGTTTGATGGCAAAATAATAAAATAGACAACTTGTCTATTTTGGAGGATCCTCCTGTTGTGCGAGATCCTCTAAACCTCCACCCTCCCCGCGAAGAACGCGAAGAACGCGAAGAACGCGAAGAACGCCGGCGACCGGAATTCGACGACGCACACCGTGATCTGCGACGTCGACGAGCTCTACCCGCGACATTCTTCGGCGACGCCTCTTCTTCCGCGGCCGATCCTCGTTCGGCAACTAAGGTGAGAATCGGATCGTTTATTTCTCTCTTTTTAATTTCAATAACAATGGATTTAATTAATTAAATCCGTTTGTTCTAAATCCGGAGATCGTCGGCGCGACGCTTTTTCCCGCGGTGCGACGAACGTCTCTTCCGCGACGACGCGACGATCCCCTCCTTCCGCGACGAGCGTTTCCGCGACGACCTCACGTCCGACGGCGACATCGAGGTAGGGGTTTATTTTTCTTGATGATTCATTCCCGTGTTTCTATTTCTTTTTGAATAAGAACCGGCATGAATAATTTCAATCAATTAAAATTGAAATGTCGTTCAAAAGGAAAATGAGTGAACAATTTTTATCATGATTAAAAATTGTTGTAGCCCCTTTCTCCCGTTGTTTATGACTAACGCGGAGGGTGCGGATCTAACGAACAAGACCCGGCACCCCTCCGCCGATCTTTTGTTGTGCAGATTTGGCGGACGACGACGAACTGTGCGGAAAGGGCGATCCGTTGATCCCGCAGTGAAAATCGGCCCCCGGGAGGAGCAATGGCGCAGACGGGAGGCAAAACGGGCCACCAGAGAAACTCTGGCGGCCCGCGGAAGGCGGCGGCGGCGCGGGTCGCCGGCGCCGCGGCGCCCGGCGCGCCGCCGGGAATTCCGCCGCGGCCGAGCCGCGGCGGCGGCGAATCGCCGGACCGCGTCCGCGGTCCGGCCACCCAGCACGCGGCCCGCGCGAGCCGCGTTCCTCCAAGCCGCGGGTCCAACCCGCGGCGGTTTCTCCTTCGGCCGCTCGGCCGAAGCCGAGCCGGCCGGTCTGGTCGGCCGGGCCGCGCCCAGGCCGGACCGGACCCGGCCTAGCCGGGTCGGGCCGGGTCGACCCGGTTCGGCCAGCCCTGGGGGGGGGGGGGTTCGGGCCGGGTCGCCCCGGGCCCAGAACCCCCGTTTTCGGGCCTTCTTCGGTCTTCCGCCCATATCTTGGGCCTGGGACCTCCGATTGACGAACCGTCAGCGGCTACGCGATCCTTGGATCGAGACGGTCATTTCGGTATATTACACTAAAGGTTTAGGAAGACTTTGGGTTCGGCCGGGTTGGTTCGTACACGAAACCAACCGGGCCCTCGGAGCGGAAACGCTCATAACTTGAGCTATGGACGTCCGATCGACGTACCGTCAGCTGTGGTAGTTTCCTCTAAGTGAGACGGAACTTTTGGCATACTCCGGCCGAGGATCGGACATAGGCGGAGTACGGTCGGGTTGGTTTTGCCCTAAAAACCAACCGGGCCCCTGGGACGAAAATGCCAATAACTCTCAGACCGGGCGTCCGATTGACGCGCCGTCTGTTGCGTTGAGATCCTGTTGTCGATACGGAACTTTTGGATACATCAACTTCGGACTACGTGTCAGTTGATGTATCAACCTCTCGGCTCGTGGGGCGGACCCTCCTAACGAGCTCGCTATGTGCGGGAACCCTAGTGCTGGCTGTGACTTCGACGACAGAGCAGAGATCCTCCGTGGACTGCGACGACGACAGAGCAGAGATCCTCCGTGGACTGCGACGACGGCAGAGCAGAGATCCTTCGTGGACTGCGGCGACGACTGTGCAGAGATCCTCAGTGGACTGCGTCGACTACTGCACTCAGCGATCCTACGTGGAACAGTGCTACCGAACCTGTGTGAGCTGAATCTTCTTTTTACCTTGAGCGGTGGAGCGCTTGGGTGTAGCGGCGGACCCGTGGTACTTGACAGTGGTGGTGCGCTTGGATGCAGCAGTAGACCCTTGGCGGTGGAGCGCTTGGTTGTAGCGGCGGACCCGCGATACTCTACGGAGTGTGTGCGCTTGGTTGTAGCGACAGACCCGCGACGGTGGAGACGTGCGTGCGGAGTACGGAGACTGTGTAGATGACTGAGACCTGACGACTGCTTGACCGACTCGACTTGGAGTGAGTCGGCTAGCCCAGTGGACGGAGCGCCCAGTAGTTGGCAGCAGACCCACGGCGGACAGAGCGCCTGGTAGTTGGTGGCAAACCCGCGGTACTCGACAGGAGGAGTACCTCAGTAGGCTATCTGGGTGAGCGCCCGGTATTTGGCAGCAGACCCTCAGCGGACGGAGCGCCCGGTAGTTGGCATCAGACCCGCAGTACTCGACAGGAGGAGTACTTCAGCAGTCTTAGGTTAGTGAGCAGTACCTCGGAGTCGTGACAGGACCACTGTACACTTCAGAGATGGGGCTCTTCAACATTTACGGTTTCGATAATGAAAATCCTGGTTGAGCTGAATCTTATGTTACTCTCCTTTGTGGTTTGTGTTGAACTATCCTTTGTGGATTTACTGTTTACTCTCCTTGTGGATTTGAGTCTTTCTTTCCTGCGTGGATTGAGTTGTTCTTGAGCCCGTGAACAGAGCTAGAATTGGGGACTTAGGTATATGTATGGGCATATACCTAAGTCGAGTCAGATGTTACTTCGTGATTGCATCTTTCTTTTTTGCTATATCCTTTGTGGATTTCGGGAGACCTTCGGGGGTCTCGGGGTCCTTACTGAGTAGCTTATACTCACCCCTGCACGGGCTATGCCCGCACCTTGTTGTGTTGGTTGCAGACGACGGACAGCGCTGATCACGGCTGGGGCGTGGAGCAGGACGGTACCTGGAGGTGGACCACTGGGCGGGACGTGCTCGGAGCGGACGTGGGACCCGAGGAGCCTGGAGGCTATCTGTACCCACCCTTCAGGTGGGATTGACAGTGGACGACACGAGGCCGCCGTCTTTCCTTCAGTTGCTGTACTTTACTTTTCAGTTGTACTTTCAGTTGGGCTTGTATTCCGGCCCCCTTTACTTTTCTGCACTTTGTAGTTACTTTCCGCTTGCTGACTCTGTGGTGGTTGTTACTTATAAGTCAATGCCTTCCCTGTTTACTGGGATTTTACGCCTTGGTGCTAGTCACCAGCCCCTGGCCTATGGAAGGCGGGCTTGGGGTAGTCACGGCACGGGCCCCGAGGTCGGGTCGTGACAAATTGGTATCAAAGGTGTTCGGTTCTACCGCAGACTCTGATCGTCTTTTCTTTCTATATGAAGCAATAGTGTTTAGTGTATTGAGTGTGGTTATCAGTTCAGGGAGCCCAGTGTTGGTGCGGCGGCCGACGTATCCGTAAACCAGGACCCTGACTCCTGATTTCCGACTTAATACATGAAAACATTGATTGCGTGTGTGTTTCAAGTTTTCTTCGTGATTACTTGTGTCAGCTAACCGGGTATACTGATCTGCTTTATGAAAGTCTCAGGTTTTCCTTGTGATTACTTGTGCCAGCTCACCAGGTATACTGTTCTGACTGTGGTGCTCTTGTTCTCCTTTTCAGGATGGCCCCGCGACGACAGCCAGCTAGGGTTCCGAGTGTAGGGCGCGACGGCAGCCCACCGAGCGACGAGGCCTCGATGCAGGGCCCTTTGCCAGCAGTGGCACCGGTGGTAGCTTTACCCGCCGAGCCACCGATGCTACCAGTACCAGACGCTGACGATGCACGTCGCCTCAGGGCACTGCATGAGTTTCAGAGCCAGCGACCGCCCAGGTTTCGCGGTGAGGCGGACCCCCAGGCCGCCGAGGACTGGCTAGAGGCGGTGGTACGGATCTTTAGGCTAGTGAGGACACCAGCGGATCTCATGGTGATTCTCGCGGCGAGCCTCCTGCAGGCGGCGGCAGGACGATGGTGGAGCTTGATGCTCTAGGTGCACGATGAGGCATCTCTTCTTTGGACGGGCTTTGAGAGCCTCTTCCGCTCGGAGTTCGTCCCAGCCACCCTTCGTGCGGTGCGGATCCAGGAGCTTCTACAGCTGCGGCAGGGCAGCATGACGGTCGCTCAGTACGCGGCGAGGTTCACCGACCTTTCTCGGTACTCGACAGACATGGTACGGGACCCCTTCTTCCGGGCCCGGACCTTCGAGCAGGGTTTGAGACACGAGATCAGGGCATCGCTGATCTCCCTCAGCATACTGACTCAGACAGGAGTACTAGAGCGGGCCCTTCTGATCGAGAGCTTCCTTGCTGAGTCTACACCAGCACAGAGACCCACCGCAGGGCGGCACGTAGCGGAGTCTTCGGTAGCAGGTAGCCGACAGATGACTCAGGGTTCCAGGAAGACCAGACCTACCAGTGGCCGACTGCACGACTCAGGCTCAGTTGTGCGGGGAAGCCGGGGTGGAGTCAGAGCCAGGCGTGCCGAGAGTGGGCAGTGTTACTCCTGTGGCGGAATTGGTCACATGGCTCGTGACTGCCCGACCCGCCATGCGGGGGAGCAGCAGACGGTTGAGGAACCACCTAGGCAGAGGCAGAGGTTCGACCATGGCGGTCTGCAGGGAGGAGACGGACGAGGTAGAGGAGCTGGCCGAGCAGCAGGTGGTGGACGACGCTTTGAGGCTCTACCACCACCACCACCAGGAGGTCCACCCCGACCGTAGGGGAGAGCTCAGCTTCAGGCAGCCGAGGCCTTCGATCATGGAGCCCTGGGAGCTGATGGACAGGAGCAGAACTAGTGGATACATCCTTTGTACTTCTGGTTCCTTGTTGCTTTTGTGTAGCATCTTGTAATATGAGCTGCAATAATAAAAGACACATACCTTTGTGATATTTTCGTTCATGTCCTCTTTCGTGATGTTACTAGGAGATTCCAGTTTTGGCTGTTGACTTGACCCTCACTTGTGAGACATCTACTGGAGGAGACCCAGTTACCACACACTGATGCCGACAGTGTGACTCAACCCTTGGAGGCGAGAGTAACGGTTGAATCTCTTAGTAGTAGCGTCGAGGCCTTACGACGTCATCCTTGGTATGGATTAGTATCATCCATGTTAGGACTGACTGTTTTAGGCAAAGAATGTGGTTCATCCAGGGGATGAGACCAGATTTCTCTTTTCGGCAAAGAAGAAATCTTGCAGCTCTTGTGGGACCTGTGATGGTCCAGGCCACGACAAAGAAGGTCCAGGTCATCCAGGAGCGGATGAGTACAGCTCAGATCCGACAGAAATCATATGTTGACAGGAGGCGGAGGCCACTGGAGTTCGAGGATGGCGACCACGTCTTCTTGCGGGTCTCACCTCGACGTGGTATTCGGAGATTTGGCCGAGGCGGCAAGTTATCTCCGCGCTTCATCGGACCCTTCCAGATTCTTAGCAGGACTGGCGAGGTGGCTTATCGCCTGGCTCTACCACCTCAGTTGCACCGGGTGCACGACGTCTTTCACGTGTCTCAGCTGAGGAGATACGTGCACGACCCGACGCACATCATTGATCATGGGGAGCTTGACGTTGACGATGGGGCGACTTTTGCGGAGGTCCCGGTGGAGATAGAGGATCGACAGGAGCGGGTCCTGCGTGGGCGATCGATTCCTCTTGTGCGCATCAGATGGCAGCACGGGAATCTCCAGGAGAGCACATGGGAGCGGGAGGCTCAGATGCGTGCTCAGTACCCTCATTTGTTTCCCTAGTTTTTGATGTATCTTTACGGGGACGTAAAGCCCTGAGGTGGGAGTAATGTAAAGACCCGTAAAATTCAAGGGAAATTTTTTTCTTAATTTTCTTTAGAATTTTACAAGAGCGCGGTTTCAGACGGCACCTGATTCCGAGGCCCGGAGTGCCCGGAATTAATTTCCGAAGTTTGGCTCGGGTACGTTCAGTGAACGAACGAGCGGGAATTCCTAACTTTTGTTCCGGTGCTCGGAATTGAAATCCGAGGGCACCGATGAACTCGCAGCGCCGATATTGGCTTAAAGAGGCCTCTTCCGGAGTTGCGTTTGCTCAGACGTGGTTTTTAAATTTTGGGGCTTTAAGACAGAAATAAAATAAATTTTGTGCGACAACTTTATTTTATTTCACTTAAGCTGCTTGGAAGTCACTTGGAAGCCACTTGAACTGAGTTAAAGCAGATAGGGTGCTATCCGGAAATATCCTACCCTCTTGGTAGGATATTTGTAAGGCAGGGCCCGCACGAGCCCCGCCGTTTCTTTCGCTAAGTAACGCACCCGTGAAAACCCGTCAAGTAACTGAAAAGTCAACCGACGCGTTTTCTTTATTTCTTAACATACCATTTAATTGGGCGGTTTATTTCGGGAATTAAATGGGCTGTTTCATTCGTTGAATTAATTCAACGAATTTAATGGGTCGTTACTTACGCGTTTTGCGTTTGTTGGCAAAATAATAAAATAGACAACTTGTCTATTTTGGAGGATCCTCCTGTTGTGCGAGATCCTCTAAACCTTCACCCTCCCCGCGAAGAACGCGAAGAACGCGAAGAACGCGAAGAACGCCGGCGACCGGAATTCGACGACGCACACCGTGATCTGCGACGTCGACGAGCTCTACCCGCGACGTTCTTCGGCGACGCCTCTTCTTCCGCGGCCGATCCTCGTTCGGCAACTAAGGTGAGAATCGGATCATTTATTTCTCCCTTTTTAATTTCAATAACAATGGATTTAATTAATTAAATCCGTTTGTTCTAAATCCGGAGATCGTCGGCGCGGCGCTTTTTCCCGCGGTGCGACGAACGTCTCTTCCGCGACGACGCGACGATCCCCTCCTTCCGCGACGAGCGTTTCCGCGACGACCTCACATCCGACGGCGACATCGAGGTAGGGGTTTATTTTTCTTGATGATTCATTCCCGTGTTTCTATTTCTTTTTGAATAAGAACCGGCATGAATAATTTCAATCAATTAAAATTGAAATGCCGTTCAAAAGAAAAAGGAGTGAACAATTTTTATCATGATTAAAAATTGTTGTAGCCCCTTTCTCCCGTTGTTTATGACTAACGCGGAGGGTGCGGATCTAACGAACAAGACCCGGCACCCCTCCGCCGATCTTTTGTTGTGCGGATTTGGCGGACGACGACGAACCGTGCGGCAAGGGAGATCCGTTGATCCCGCAGTGAAAATCGGCCCCTGGGAGGAGCAATGGCGCAGACGGGAGGCAAAACGGGCCACCGGAGCAACTCCGGCGGCCCGCGGAAGGCGGCGGCGACGCGGGTCGCCGGCGCGGCGGCGCCCGGCGCGCCGCCGAGAATTCCGCCGCGGCCGAGCCGCGGCGGCGGCGAACCGCCGGACCGCGTCCGCGGTCCGGCCACCCAGCACGCGGCCCGCGCGGGCCGCGTTCCTCCAAGCCGCGGGTCAAACCCGCGGCGGTTTCTCCTTCGGCCGCTCGGCCGAAGCCGAGCCGGCCGGTCCGGTCGGCCGGGTCGGGTCGACCCGGTTCGGCCAGCCCAGGGGGGGTTCGGGCCGGGTCGCCCCGGGCCCAGAACCCCCGTTTTCGGGCCTTCTTCGGTCTTCCGCCCATATCTTGGGCCTGAGACCTCCGATTGACGAACCGTCAGCGGCTATGCGATCCTTGGATCGAGACGGTCATTTCGGTATATTACACTCAAGGTTTCGGAAGACTTTGGGTTTGGCCGGGTTGGTTCGTACACGAAACCAACCGGGCCCTCGGAGCGGAAACGCTCATAACTTAAGCTACGGACGTCCGATCGACGTACCGTCAGCTGTGGTAGTTTCCTCTAAGTGAGACGGAACTTTTGGCATACTCCGCCCGAGGATCGGACATAGGCGGAGTACGGTCGGGTTGGTTTTTCCCTAAAAACCAACCGGGCCCCTGGGACGAAAATGCCAATAACTCTCAGACCGGGCGTCCGATTGACGCGCCGTCTGTTGCGTTGAGATCCTGTTGTCGATACGGAACTTTTGGATACATCAACTTCAGACTACGTGTCAGTTGATGTATCAGCCTCTCGGCTCGTGAAGCGGACCCTCCTAACGAGCTCGCTATGTGCGGGAACCCTAGTGCTGGCTGTGACTTCGACGACAGAGCAGAGATCCTCCGTGGACTGCGACGACGACAGAGTAGAGATCCTCCGTGGACTGCGACGACGGCAGAGCAGAGATCCTTCGTGGACTGCGGCGACGACTGTGCAGAGATCCTCAGTGGACTGCGTCGACTACTGCACTCAGCGATCCTACGTGGAACAGTGCTACCGAACCTGTGTGAGCTGAATCTTCTTTTTACCTTGAGCGGTGGAGCGCTTGGGTGTAGCGGCGGACCCGTGGTACTTGACAGTGGTGGTGCGCTTGGATGCAGCAGCAGACCCTTGGCGGTGGAGCGCTTGGTTGTAGCGGCGGACCCGCGATACTCTACGGAGTGTGTGCGCTTGGTTGTAGCGACAGACCCGCGACGGTGGAGACGTGCGTGCGGAGTACGGAGACCGTGTAGATGACTGAGACCTGACGACTGCTTGACCGACTCGACTTGGAGTGAGTCGACTAGCCCAGTGGACGGAGCGCCCAGTAGTTGGCAGCAGACCCACGGCGGACGGAGCGCCTGGTAGTTGGAGGCAAACCCGCGGTACTCGACAGGAGGAGTACCTCAGTAGGCTATCTGGGTGAGCGCCCGGTATTTGGCAGCAGACCCTCAGCGGACGGAGCGCCCGATAGTTGGCAGCAGACCCGCGGTACTCGACAGGAGGAGTACTTCAGCAGTCTTAGGTTAGTGAGCAGTACCTCAGAGTCGTGACAGGACCACTGTACACTTCAGAGATGGGGCTCTTCAACATTTACGGTTTCGATAATGAAAATCCTGGTTGAGCTGAATCTTATGTTACTCTCCTTTGTGGTTTGTGTTGAACTATCCTTTGTGGATTTACTGTTTACTCTCCTTGTGGATTTGAGTCTTGCTTTCCTGCGTGGATTGAGTTGTTCTTGAGCCCGTGAGCAGAGCTAGAATTGGGGACTTAGGTATATGTATGGGCATATACCTAAGTCGAGTCAGATGTTACTTCGTGATTGCATCTTTCTTTTGTGCTATATCCTTTGTGGATTTCGGGAGACCTTCGGGGGTCTCGGGGTCCTTACTGAGTAGCTTATACTCACCCCTGCACGGGCTATGCCCGCACCTTGTTGTGTTGGTTGCAGACGACGGACAGCGCTGATCACGGCTGGGGCGTGGAGCAGGACGGTACCTGGAGGTGGACCACTGGGCGGGACGTGCTTGGAGCGGACGTGGGACCCGAGGAGCCTGGAGGCTATCTGTACCCACCCTTCAGGTGGGATTGACAGTGGACGACACGAGTCCTCCGTCTTTCCTTCAGTTGCTGTACTTTACTTTTCAGTTGTACTTTCAGTTGGGCTTGTATTCCGGCCCCCTTTACTTTTCTGCACTTTGTAGTTACTTTCCGCTTGCTGACTCTGTGGTGGTTGTTACTTATAAGGCAATGCCTTACCTGTTTACTGGGATTTTACGCCTTGGTGCTAGTCGCCAGCCCCTGGCCTATGGAAGGCGGGCTTGGGGTAGTCACGGCACGGGCCCCGAGGTCGGGTCGTGACAACTATCCTTTTAATGGGATACAATTTCATTGGTCAATGATGAGTCTATCTATGTTTCTAACCTCCATTTCTCAAGTGTGTCTTAGTATATGGGAAGCCTCAAAGAGTTTTTTACATGTGGAGGAACTTCATGTAAATGAAATATATTATTATAGAGAGTACCTTCACAATAATCACCATAATGAAGGCCATGATGGTTTGTCTCATAAATAGGACCATTGGGAATTGATTTTTTCACTATTAAGGGGAATACCTCTATTAAATCTATTTTTTAATAAGGAATACCTCTAGTACATGTTCTCTGGAGACTACCTCTAGGGTTATAGATCAAGGAACTCTAGAGAGGACCTCCCTGTCTATAGCTACCTTCACTTATTAATGAAGAGTTTCTATATTCTTATGTATTTGTTGTAATTATTTTAAGATCCTCAATAATATTATATATAAAACATATATGAGAATTAAATTGAGTTATATATTGTCCTTGGTGGTCTATTCTTCAATATTCTCTTGACAGGGTGACTACGGTTGGAACATCGATCATAAGTTGAGTTATCCACTATGGAGAATGAATATCATGAGAAGGACCCATCCTAGGTAGTTCCCCTATTTTAGTCAGAGTATTACAACATGATTTTTTGATATGAGAATGGATATGATACTATTACCTAATCATTACTAGAATATTCTAACAAGACTTCAAAATACTTACAATAGTAGGGATATAATTCTACCCCTATGCATATAAAAAATATGTTGGTGTATCTCTTAGATCATAGTAGGGATATAAGCTCACTTCTATGCTACTATCCGAATATATCAATGATCCTCCTGGATGGGGCCATGGATATAATCCTTCTCCTTATGTTTGACCAGGATATGAAAATGGGTTCCATGTGTGAAGGTTAGGATATGAACCAAACCCAATGTTATTTTAGGGATATTTCATCAACCTTTATTAGAGTGATAAGGGATCTAGTTAAGCTCTATAAATGTATCTAGGATATGATAGAAATATTCTTGAATGTGTGTAAAAATATGGTTTTAATATGGACACCGCTAGAATATAATAGAGAGCTACATTAATGATCATAGGAATATGTGTATGTCCTATGGTTTCTATCTAGATATGATGAAGATATTCCTAATGGTGAGCATGGATATCCTTCTTGGTTGTATCCATCGAAATATGCTGATGATATTTATTAGTGTGGATGGTGATATGATCATATATTTTAGTCACTACATTAATATAATTGTGTACCCCCTATATGAGAATAGGGATGAACTCTTTTTCTTGTTCCACAATCATATTACTCCCTCATTAGGATGTCCTAGTAGCCCTAATTTAGATATCCAAATCCAAAATTCTTTATGGGTTGTCCCTTGTATTTTCATGAGCTTATGGGGTTGTATAAAATTTTTGATGATGGATTTCAAAATCCCTCCTAAAATTATTCTAAGAATCTATGGGGGAGACATTTACATTCTCCAATATATCCCTACGTGAAAGGAGATATGAATTTTACTTCTCCATAGAAATCTCCCAATGTTCTTTGATGTAGCTGTAAGGGACATTCACTTATTAGTAGTTCATTTTTGATTGTATAGTTGGTAAGGATTTATCTCATTGAGGATTTAATAAGATAATTATAGAGTTAGTATCTATATGTTGCAGTGATACACACACACAAGGACATTCCCCACTTGTTGTTGGAGTCATTGAGTACATGATAGTTTTATCTTGGGATATAGGGCCATGGAATTTGTTTCATCCATGACATATATTATTCTATTGAATCAAAATTTTGTATTTCCATTATATGATGCTTCCATTTATATTAAAGGTAGTTATTAGAGGATTTCAAAAAGACATTAATAGATAAAAAAACATACAAAGGAATATCGTTAATACAGTATCTCAAGAAAGAGAGTGTTTAGTCGATAACTCTCATGGGTAAAGGATTCATGTCTGTTTCACCATTTTGTTTGGGACAAAAACATTTGTGTCAATGTTGGTAATGTGATTCATAGTTCCTAATACTACCCTACCATTTACGGTTAAAGTATTTCATGTTGAGTTCATTATTCTATTTATAATGTGCTATGTGGTTGAAAGTTCAGAATAATGATTCCTAATTCCAGATGTCACTCAACCAATTATAGTTAAATGATTTCATGTTGGGTTTATTATTCTATTTCTAATGCACCATCATGAACATGGCTTTTTAAATCAATTAAATACTAATTTCCAAAGGTATTCCATCACTAGGACTCAACCTATGATTCTTTATATTTCATATTGGTTAAGGGGATAAGAGGTCAGGGTTATCTCACCCTTTAGGGGGAATTATTTCCGACACTGGGACTCTATTATAGATTTAAGATATATTCAGGAAACCTAACCAATAACAGTATTTCTAATATTTTCCACCTTAAAAAAGATTGATTTATTCCATGTGTTGGTGTGAACATTTGTATATATCATAGGTTCACCACTATCCTTTTATTTGGTTATTATATCATGATTTAAAGTTTCACAGTCATGAACTTTGGAATTAATCACCATCTAAAGAGGTGATAAGTTTTGTGAAGTTGGGAGTAGGACTATGAGAAAGGGAATAATGCATATACATATAAATCGAATCATGACCTGTGTAGTTTGGTACTACTTAATGTCACACATCATACCTTTTATGGTCATGTGATGAGGAACATTATGGTTTCATTTAAGTTTATACATCTATGATAAAATGAAGTTCCTTTTAATTTCATGTGTTAAATACCAGTTTGGTGTATAGATTTAACCACAATGATATGTATTATGTTTCTAGGTTAATGAAAATCAAATCCCACATTGTTTGGTTCACATAAATTAAGTTCATGTGATAGAAATAGTTCATATAGTTTAAAATCAATGATGTGGTATATTTTTATATAGTATTAATTCATAGACCTATGACTACTTAGTGAAATGGGACTAGAAGTGGTTGATGTGGGATTTATACGTGGATAACCCTTTATGGTTTATCTTTTTTGTTAATAATAGACCAAGAGAGGGTATGGTTAGTTTTTCAAGGAATATTTTCCATTGAGTATATGATGGATCATGAGAATATGGTCCATTGAGGATGTGATGTATCATAAGGAATATAGACCTTTGAGGAATGATTCATGGGGAATATGGCATAATGAGGATGAATTGGGGATTATGAATGGGAGGAAATTATGTATATAAGTTTCAGTATTACACATAGTAGGAGTCTCTGGCCTTTATTGGCAGTAAGAAGGACTCATGTGTGGCTAACACTTGTGCTTAGTGGAGGTTTATGACTTGGTAGGTGACACAGGGGAAGGTAGGTTTTGGTCTTTACACCTGATAGAAGGACTATTCTTTTTCACTAACTCATTGAGTGTAAGATATTGGTTACCTATATTCTCAAGATGATAGGATGCTAGGTATAGGGTATACAAGATGAGAATAGTTGGATAATATAAGTATCACTGATATTCTATTCCCAGGGACCATCATTATCAAGGGAATAATTAATTATTTTTTCACTTATGGTCCTATCGGCTTCCAAAAAACACGAGATATGTCCATTATTAATGGAATACATGATCAATGGGGTGTATAATTATGTGTATAGTCCAATAATTTATCTCATGATGATATATAATATTCTTTCATGGATGGTTTCCCTGGTAGTGACTTTGGTGAACTAGAACCCAAATATGAGGTTTTAGTGAATTAGAAAATAAGGAAGGAACCTAGTAAATTTACCTCTACGGTATCAGACCTTGGTCAGGTTGTGCTCATCTATGGAGCTAGTGGAACCATTTCAAAGTGACAAAGGAAAATGGTTTCCCTAATTTTTGGCATGGGTGAAGGATCACCCTAGTATGGGGTAGGGTGATGTGATGCCCTAGTGTAAGGTAGGGATAATTTTCTCTATAATATAGTAGGTAAGGATAATTTTTACACTAGTTGAAGGGTAGGGTGAAATGTCACCCTAGTATGGACCTCCTAGGGTAATGTAAGTGTGTGTAGCCTTAGTGTTTCACTCCTAAGGTGATATGGGTGCATCTAACTATATAATACCTTTTCCAAGATAGGGTGCTTCACCCTTGTCCTTAATGATCACAGGGAAAATGGTCTTTATCAATTTTTATGTATTTAATTCCTTGTATTATAAAATTATCTCTAATTACCCACTATTATCCCTAGGTTATGACTTTAAAAAATCTTCTCAAGGGGATGAGGTAGATTTTGGAACATGAATGGGATTATCTATATAATATATATATATATATATATATATATATATCTTGATTCTTCCTTGAATGTTCTCTCAAAATGGGATTATTGGGGGTATTTTTAGGTAACAGTATACTTCGAAACAGACCCTACTGGTACCCACCTTGGATCCCTTATGAAGTGAGTCGTATAAAATTGGTTGATGACTGAGGCAAATGAGTCATACATATAGGTAAACTTTTCTCAAATATGTGAGGGTGCACATGTAGAGACTATGGAAAAATTCCATGGGTGTGTGCATAGAGGATATGGAAAAGGTACTTGGGTATGCCCATGGTTTTTGGAAAATAAACTAGGACATACTCTTAAATTATAGTGTGAAGTGACTTAGGTGTGCACATGGGTGCTAGGTTTAAGTGATCTAATGATGTGGCCAGGACTAGGTACCATTTATTATTCCATTAATTGGAAAATTTCACT
The DNA here is from genome assembly GCA_963277665.1 of Viscum album. NCBI lineage: Eukaryota > Viridiplantae > Streptophyta > Magnoliopsida > Santalales > Viscaceae > Viscum > Viscum album. The sequence goes on from OY728137.1 coordinate 1,025,514,116, forward strand.
ACCTAACGGAGGTCCCAATCCTTTACAAAAGGGAGTACCCACAATGTACAGAGAAGTATTACACGTACTTAACTATCATTGGTTATGGTAGTGTAAAAACAAGATAAAACATAGACTTATCAAATTAGATTCTATCCCTAAAAACTAAAATACTAAGAAAAATTCTCTTCTATACCATAAAATGGAATTTCCCAAAGTGGATCATATGGTTTTTCTCAATAAATGTTCTAAAGATATAAATAGGACACTTCAAATGACTATAAAATGATGATTAATACACTATTAAATATTTTATAAAACCTCCATAAAATCATCTATAAACTCAAGAAAAATAATCACCATACGCCTATGAAATGTTCCCAGATCATTCCATAATCTAAATTGAATTATACTATAATAAAAAATAGAAAAATGATTTGTAAAGGTGGTATTTTCTTAATCTTCAAATGAAATGTGAATCTTTAAGTACCCTAGTAACTATAATAAAATAATATTGGGGATTAATTATAAGTCACTCAAGAATTTAGTCAAGTAATGATATAGGGAATTTATAATTATTATTCTAAATTTTGGGTTTCCTATAGTCTATTAACACCCTCTATTTACTTATATGTCTAATGGGAACAATATCATTAAACTCATTCATTGAAATAGTGATAATTCTATTTTTAAGAACTATTTATAATTGGAATATCCATTTTCTATTGGATATTGTAAAAAATATTCTATAAGCCCTTAATGTGGTCAATTACTTCTTAAATACCCCTAAAATTGTAGGATTTAAACTTCTTTGATACTACCTCATAGGTTTGGATTCATCTTCCAAAAAGAACTAATGTATATATAACTAATGACTAATTATGATTATGTTATAAGGGGTACATACAAAGGAAATATCATACTATTTAAGAACTCATAAAATTTACTTTTTTGTTTTTTGGACAACCGATTAGAAATGATAATAGGAATCCTCTAATTATATTTTTAAGGTGAATATTTAAGATTCTCTAAAATGGGTTTTAGTGAAACATCAAGTAGAATATATTTGTATTGAAAATAGGATTTTATGAACTTGATGAAATATTACTCAAGTTTTAGAATATTCCCCAAACAAGAATATTTTGTATTTATATTGGAAGCTAACATGTATAAAATATGATTTGGAAAGGTGTCACCTTAACAAGTAATTTCAAATTCATCAAAGCGATGAATATCTGATTCTTCATAATCATTTCTATTATTTTTAGAGCCTTTATCACTTGATATACATGTGGATTTATTAATTAATTTAAGAAATTATTTATAAGATTCGTCACATGTAATGTTCATATTAAATCCAATAGAATCCGAAAATAAAACATTATTTCTAGAATACTCACTAGAAAAAATTTCATCACATAATTTCTCTTTAAAGTAATCATTATCAAAATCATCTAACTAATGCTCAATAATAGGTAAAATTCATTTTTAGTAGCATCAAATAGTGGTTATACACTTTTTAAATTATAAAATAATTCAATAGAGAAAAAATTAATCATATTATCTTGGTGAGTTTAATGATAATCTATTGGATATTTCATGAATTCAAATATGTTAAAGTAAACCATTTTATTTTCAATTCATGATATGTTGTTCCCTTATGAATATTAATGATTTGGTTAATAGTTTTTATAAAAATTTATTCCAAAAATTAATAGTTCATGTGTGATAATCCTATCATCTTATATATAAAAAACATAAAAAATCACTATATAAAACAATATCCCTTAATCTTACCAACACATCATCAATGATACTAGTAGGTTTTTAACATTTTTGTTAGATAATTGGATCCCAATACCATTAATTTTGATTTTTATAACTTTAAAAGTGGATTAAATAGAGTGATACATACCATTTTTTGAAACACTTAATTCAAAATAACATCATTAATCTCAAATTCCACTATATTGTAAGGAATTGTGAATGTTCCCAAATATGTTCATCTCATTGGGAGAGAATGTGAGATCACAGATGAAATGTTCTATCTAAGGTTCACATTATTTCTTCCATTCAACTTCCTATTATGATAGAATATATCCTTCAATAATTTAGATGATTTTTGAATGTGTATCAATATATCTAATAAAGGAATAGTAGCATTAACATTCTTAATGGTATCTAAAATCTCTTTATCTAATTTACTTTAAACATTATTTTTCACTAGGGGATTTCTACAAGGATAAAGAAGTGGTGGTTTGGTTAGGTCTTGGTAATCTTTAATACTATTTTTACCACTATAAGACCATATTATTCTCCACCAATCTTTATGGGTTATCCTAATAAAAGCAACCACATTTGAAAATGATTTTGATTTCACAATAGGTTAAAAATGTTTAACAGACTCAACATGTATTCACTTAACTTAAAATGGGTATAAATTCAGTGGAAAACTCATTGAACTATTTTTTATCATGTTCATTTTAATAATTCATAGCCTATGGGTTGTTCAATCAAGTTCCACATTTTAGTTACATAGCACAGATTGTCTCCTTTCTAATGGGGTTCACTTTAGTTTCTAAAGGCATTCCTCCACTCATTTTATTTCTTACATTATCAATATCAATATTTATATTTTTTCCATTTATTTTAACAATGTATTCAATGTTATTTGTTTTATTTAATAGTTTCCATCTATTTTTTATATTTATAAGTGAGATTTTCAAGATTTAAATTCCTTTCTAGTAGATAATTGGCTTGAAACTTGAATTATGTAAGTTGTGGGTTACCTATTTATCCTTTAGAAAACCTTATTTGTTATTCAAGTTTACTAAAACTATCATTAGATTGGTTATTCTAGTCCTAGTTATAGGTATTATTTTTTTAGAATATACTTAGCCAGTTTTTTTAAAGACCTCCCTTGAAACATATAATTGAAAGAATTATGGTATTCTTTTATTTTTGGGAACTGGCCACTATAGTTCTCAGTTCATGTAAAAATTTCTCAATGAACTTGAGATTGAAAACCTAATTCAGTTGGGTTTTGGGTTGGTGATGTGTGGGATAACATCATGGAACTCACCATGGTGGTAGGATTACTAATATGACTCACAATAATGTTATTTTTAGAAATAATTTGAGTATAATGAAATTTTTTTTATTTATAACACCCTGAACAAACCATCCGGTACAAGTTGGGATGTCGCACGGCCTCATGTGCACTTCCATGTATGAAAGAGGTTGTCGACTAGTAGGGAGGGATGAGAAAAACACCATGGATAGATTGTTCCCTTGCTACCCAATAAACACCTGAATACATATATTAAGTGATAAAAATAGAATCAAAAAATATTGAATAAATAAATAAATCATTTGATTAATAGCATTAACAATAAATACAAACCCGTATAGTAATAGTATGGAATGTCAGTTACATCACCCAATAAAAAGAAAGTATACCATCAGGTAGTGGATCAATGTAAAAAGTATAGAAGATAACGAACAATAATAGATGGTCATCCTAAAGGCCATACTACAAAACCCACATCCTTCTAATATATATTCTAAACCATCCACCATAGTGACCTTTCCCTCCACAGGATCCATGTTCATGAAATCTACAAGCTCACTGAAATGCATGAGTAGTGTGTGAGTAAAATGCCTAGTAGGATGCCACCAACATTTTTTAATATAAGTTCATAAGATATAAAATTTCCACCCATAAATAGTAAATAGAATACATATAAGAAATAAGTACATTAAACAAGTATAACATATTTTTTGGGACCTTAGAAGATGGCTCTACCTGCTTCGGAACTATGTCAGGATGAATGTCAACCATCTAGGTCTAACATATCCCCCCTTGATGGGATAGTCCACAAAACATGTTGGAAACATCTCCATGGAAGGGAAAAACTATTTACATGTTGATCAACATCTTTCATATCCCTCTCACTGGGATAGTCCATATAGCTCAACATGTCATGAACCAAGACGGGTCGTCATCCAAACCAGCACTCAATCTGATCTTTGGCATGACCCGAAGGGAGTTCCCAATACCCACGGGCTAGTACAAGTTCCTGAGTATCAAATAAAACAATAGGGAACGATTTACCCGAATTAATAATATTAAAATAACCAAAAAAATAAAAAATCTATATCTGAAAAATCCAAACAAATGTACCTTTAATGATATCTAGACTTTTATTTTACAACTAAAAAAATTGAAAAATACTACGAAACAAATGGAAACTAAAAAATCACCCAAAACCTTTGTGAAATAAGAGGAGCAACGTCCTCAAGACACCACCACCAAGATCCACAAAAAGAGCCACTAGAAACACAATCCTCTAACACTAAACATCTTGTATTATCCTGAAACAAATAAACAATGGGTTCTACATACACCCAAAGGTGTATGCAACATGTGATCCAAATCCTAGTAGGATACCACCCAGATAAAAGATTCCATACACTAAATACTGAATGATAATTAAACCTGCAAGTTTTATAATGAATGAAATATTGGAAAAACTTTAAGGAAAATAACATTAAATAAAAACAACTATGAATAAATGAAACTTTAACTGGAAAAACGTTTTAAGAAATAAACTTTAAAGAAAAACCCCTTACTTTTGAAATTCCAAAACAACCATACCGTATGCTAATGGTAAGTGCAATATAGTAAATGAGCACTAGTCACGGAAAATGCCCCTAGGCACTAGCAACAGTGGGACCCTAGGTACCTTATATCTTGGTGGAATGTTGAATAGAAGCCACGACTAACAACTTTTTCATGCACGATCTACTAAAGAGGAGCAACATAAAAAAATTTAGTGCTCCCAAATCATCACTCATATTTAGTTATTGTTGTCATTGTCAATTCCACTAAGTGAAACTGGGAAAAATCCACTTCGGAATTACTATAATACTAGTCCTAGTCTTCCCACCTAGAAACTAGGGATTCCATTTTTGTTCTCAATCATGTTTCATGTGTCACATAATACTTCTTACACAATTAATAAACAAAACCAAGCATTATATATCATAATCCACCACTTTCACATCAAAAATACATTTTTAAAATACACTCACTCCAAAAAAATCTCAAATATGCTTCACACCTTTTATATAATTTAATAAACCATTATAACAATTTATAAAACAATTTCATTAAACACCCTAAATGCTTTTACACCAAAATTGCACCTGAACCCCTCTTTAAAAATCAACCGCACATCAATGGTATATCAAAACACAATTTGAAGCCCTCATATAGTTTAATAAACCAGTTACATGCTTTATAAAATGACATAAAATGGAACACAAGGGTTTGCACATGAAAAATACCCAATTTCACATCAAACTGCTACTTTAGAAATTAAACACATAATCAAACAAACAAAATACCACTTTCGCACCACAAAAAGAGTTTAATAAACTGTTTGAATAATTTATAAAGCATTCACAAGGGGCACAACAAAATTTTACACCAAAAACACAAATTATTTCATATAGAAACACCACTTTAAAACCAAATAAACCTCAAAACCATTCCATAACATGATTCTCTCCATTTATATAATTGAATAAATCAATTAGAAAATTTATATAACACTTACAATTAGAACAACAAACATTACACAAAAACTATGCTCACTTTAACAAGGAAATATTATTTTTAAACCAATTACACATCAAAACCTTCCAAAAACCACTCTCACACCTCAAACATAAATTATAGAACATAAAAAACACAATAAAGAATAATTAATTTGTTAGAATTGGTGAATCATGGAATCAACTACCTCAAATCCATGGCAAAATGGAAATGCATTCCTGAAATCACTCTATGAGGGTTCCAAAAACCAAAATATATGATAAAAACCCTAAAAACCCAAAAAATACAATCAAAATCATAGGAAAATAAAACCCTAGTTCAATCATGACCAGGGGAGAAGAGAAAACCTAGAAAAAAATGGAACAATAAGGAATAGGGGAGAGAAAGGAGAAGGAAATTACCTTTAGAAACTAGCCCCAACTTGAGAGTTTCTTATATCTACACCAAAAAAGTCTGAGGAAAGGCTTTGGGAGAAAATTAGAGGCCTCCCTAGGTATGGAAAAACTAGGGGAAGGTGTTTTGGGTGGTTTTGAGGCTAAAAATATCAAGGGGTAAAGTTGGAAATAAGAAAATTTTAATTATGGGAATTCTTGCACAGTTAGGCCACACGGTTTATTAAACCATGTGGAAACCCTATAGAAACCATAGGTACTAACCATGTAATCACCTTTAATCATCCACATATCCTTGCACTAACCATTTTTTAGTATTTATACCATCTATATGGTTACCTGTGTTTGGCCACACAGTTTATCAAACCGTGAACCAAACCATGCGCAGGGTATTTTTAAGAAAAAGTTCCAAGTTTTCCCCAAAAACTACCAAACGAACCAAGGAAAAACCAAGAGGGAAAGACTAGAAAAATAAAACACTTAAAAAGTCAAAAACCTTTACACCCAGAACTTGATAAAAGACCAGGATTCACAGTGAACCAAAATATAAACCAAAACATTAAAAATTGTGTGTAGTAATTCTCCCCACCATTAATGCTTTTTACTCCAAGAAATCCATAACACTTTCCATTTGTTTGATCAATACCTAAGTATTCCACATCAAAATGATCAAAACTAGTAATCTAAGGACATTTCCCCAACCATTAACAACACATAAGATTTTTTCTTGAAATGAAACAACAACCAACAACCACTTCTCTAGAACAACAGGAAAGATCAAACCACCACATTCACAACCCAACTGAAACCAGACTGTTGGGCCTTCTCCGAAAAAATATAACACTCACCAAAACTAAAAATGAAACTATAAAATTGATAGCTTTTAAAGAATCCACATCAACTAGATAAACTGAACCCAAACTCAAAATATATCACCAGTAGAGGGGAGGCCCGAGTGGACTTTCAAACTTTAAAAAACTACTAGCACTTGAAAAACTATTAAATAAAACCCAAAGAGACCCACAGTGGTTATCCCCACCATTAAGAACCAACTAAAACTAACCAAATTAGGATTTGAAATAAACTAGAATCAGGCCTTTCCCACATAGGCCAACCAAAAATCTTCCACCATGAACTACCCAAGCTAATAAGGACACAAGTTAAGAATAACACCTCAAGAGCATTTAAACTACTCACTCTTAAACTGAGGGGAAAACAATTGAGCCAAAAAATCCCATACAGATCAAAAACCCCCACTACATTGGGAGGGGAGGTAAGGGGGCCAATGATTGGACTGCTAAAACTACATCCAACAACCACCCACCACTCTTTACCTATGTACAGATAAAATCCCAAGACCTCACCTGATTCACATGGGTGGTGAATGCAAGATCACTAACCAGAAAATCACATCCGAGAAGGCATAACCACAAGCACTGCGCGAGGGGTAAGTCCACCATGATCTTTGCAATAGAAGGAAATTCGCAATGATGAGAAACCACAATAAAAACACTATAACTTTCTCACTATAATGGTAAAGTCACAAACTTAGGAAAACTCCTTAAATCCCTGAGATTCCAGACTACGCGTCAGCTTTACTCTGAAACCTATGGCTAGAGCACTGATGTATGAAGCATATATTTCCTTGTAGTCATGAGCTGCTAATCCCTTAACTGAAAATCATTCTTTTATTTCCACAAAAATACACATAACACTCCCAAGTAAAAATAGAGGATTATGACACACCAAGAAACTCACTTCCTAAAACAAAACACACTTCACCCAAATAAGAACTCAGATATATACACCATCATTCTCTCTCACTCCAATTGAGTATAATAATGAATAATATTTACAATGAAACCCACCAAACACCACCAATAAAAACTTCCACAACTATGGGAGTCATTTCAACAAGAAATAATCCTAGATGGAGCCCAAGCTGCTCATTGTTTCAACATACGGGTTGGGGCATCCTTCAAAGAGGTATATTTACCTTCTAAAACTCATAAACAAAATCTTTAAGTTGATCAACTAGAAATATTTTCAATGGAGAACCATATGTATCCATACTATAATATCCATCACATCATTAAGGTGGTGAACACAAGGAAAAAAAGGAAGCCATGATCTTGATCAAAACCATATAATGAAACCAAAACTTCACATTGAACGAACACCAAAATAGAGGGAAACCAGCTCAAATATCCCATGATATTTCTAGAAACCCATTGAAAATTTCTTCAAAACTGAGACGCCAACAAGATTTCGGCACAAGACATAACATGATCATCACTTCCAGGTCAAGAGGAAGCATATCAAAAAAACAAACTTCTAATACATTGGAAAAAATCCACAAAACCATTGGTTAGAAAAAACAACACAATTTTCAGATTAAAACACTTTTTAAAAATAGAAAAAAATCAAACTTGTTGTATTTTCAAACTTGCTAATGGTGTTTCATTGAGTCTCACTCAAATGAAAATTTTCATTCCACCTTGAGCACCCATCCACCATGCCATAATGAACATGCATCCACATTTCTATATAAAACCATGTATATGAGCACTCATGAAAACACCAAAGGCTAAAAAAACCTAAATTTCCCAAACTAATCATTCAAATAAATTAAAAAATTGAGTACCTTTACAAGGCACACTAACCACCAAGTAGAATCAATTTTCAGATTCTACACATCAAATCATTTTACCATGCTTGAAAAATTAAGTCCCATAGAATTCCATCATAAATCATTTTCATCTCATTCAAAAAAATCTTTAAATTCAACAAATATCATTTCACCAAAAACATTTGATTAAAACCCATTCCTTTTCATTTAAAATAAGTTCCAATTCAACCGTTCCCTTTCAAAAAAACCATTTTCCATTTCAAAAATTCACCCAAACCACTTTTCATAACCTGGTAACCACAAAGATCAAAACCCATTTAAAATTGCACAAAATCTCTTCGAAAAAAACCAACCATTCAAAACTAATTTCGAAAACGAATTTATTCTATTAAAACACTTTTCAAGAGGGAATTATTTTTCAAAATAACCCATTCATTACAAAAATTTTATTTAAACTAATTGTATGTTTATATTAAGGAAATCAAATCCCGTTAAACCATTTCTTCTTTAACCTAAGATTAGTTTCACAAAAACCCAACTTTCCAAATCCAATCTTGAAGTAAATCATTAAAATACAAATTCCACTTTTTTTTCAAAATAAAACTATTCAATTAAAACCCAATTTTTACAATTCACACATAATAATTTTCAAATCAATTTCTATAATTCAACAAGATTCAAGGAGACCCACATAAAGGAACTAGTTTTCGTGGGTGACATGACCATATGGTTGGTGGCCATATTCCAAACACACCATAAACATAGAGATCCTTATAAGACCATTACCACGAATCCACATGGATTTCCAGGCCCTGAAATCTCATGGAGACCATTGTCCCAAATCCCTTATCATATCATAATCACCAAACAATCCATAAAGACCCAAAAACTAATAAATTGGACTTCCCATGGAAACCTGATGATCGGAAAAAGAAAGGGTTTGCAACGCTCTTCCTGCACCTACCCCTCAAGTCATGAAAATCCTACTCTTTATACCATGACATACCTAAATAACAATGGGTGCTCTGAAAAGCATGGTCCTTTAAGATATGACCTACTCTTATACCATTTTTTCATGAACCAAGATGGGTTGTCATCCGAACCAACACCCGACTTGGTATGTGGCATGACCTGAAGGGAATTCCCAATCCCAAAGGTCATTCCTGATCCCCAAAGGCTAGCACAAGTTCTCGGGTGTCAAATAAAACAATAGGGAATGATTTACCTTAATTAAACATATTAAAATAACCAAAAAACCAAAAATCCAGATCTGAAAAATCTAAAAAATTGTGCCTTTAACAATTTGCAGAAATTAATTCTACAACTAAAAAAACTAAAAAATAATATGACACAAGGGGAAACTAAAACATTGCCCCAAAACTTCATGTAATAATAGGATCAACATCCTCAAGACACCACTATCAAGATCCACAATAATAGCCACTAGAAACCTAATCTTCCAACACTACATGTCTTTACTTAACCTAAAACAAATAGAAAATAGGGTCTACATACACCCAAAGGTGTATGTAGGGTGTGATCCAAATCCTAGTAGGATTCCACCTAGATAAAATATTTTATGCACTAAACATTGAAGGAAAATTAAACCTAAAATTTTTATAATGAAAGAAATGTTGGAACAATTTTAAGGAAAATAACTTTAAAGCACAACAACATTGAATAAATGAAACTTTAAATGGAATAAAGTTTTAAAGAAATAAAATTTAATGAAAACAAACATTCTTTTGAAATTCCCAACAAACCGTACAGAATACCAATGGTTAGTGTGAAATAGTAAAAAAAACACTAGTCACGGGAAATACCCTAAGGCACTAGCAACAGTGGGGACTTGGGTACCTCATATCTCAATAGAATGTGGTATAGAAACCATGAAAAAACAACTTTCTGGTTCATGAGACACTATATAGGAGAAACATCAAAAATTCTAGTGGTCTAAAATCATCAATCATATTTAGTTAGTGTTTTCATCATCAATCATACTAAGTGAAACCAGGACAAAGCCACTTCTGAATCACTAGAAAATTAGTCCTAATCCTCCCACCAAGATACCCAGGCTTGCCTTTTTGTGCTCAATCAAGTTTCACATGTAACATAATACTGCTTACACAATTCATCAACCAAACCAAGTATTACATATCACAAGACACCACTTTCACATTAAAAATCCACTTTTGAAAACAAACTCTCACCAAAACATTTCCCAAATATGTTTCACACCTTTTATATAATTTAATAAACCATTATAACAATTTATAAAACAATTTAAATAAATACCCCAAATAATTTTACACCAAAACTTCACTTGAAACCCTATTTAAAAATCAACCACACATCAATGTTATATCGAAACACAATTTTCATCTCCCACATAGTTTAATAAACCAATTTCATGCTTTATAAAATGACATCAAACATCACACAATGGTTTGAACATGAAAAATACCCAATTCCACATAAAACTACCACTTTAAAAATTAAACACATACTCAAACATACCAAATAATACTTTCTCACCACACAAATAATTTAATAAACCATTTGAACAATTTATAAATAATTCTCAAAGGGTGCAACAAAAGTTTACACCAAAAACACACTCGAATTCATATAAAAACACCACTTTAAAGCCAACCACACATCATAACCATGCCAAAAAATTATTTTCACCATTTATATAATTGAATAAATCAATTAAAAATGTATAAAACACTTCCAATTAGTACAACAAACTTTACACACAAACTATACTCACTTTAACAAGTAAAATTCATTTTCAAACCAAATGTGCATAAAAAAATTCTAGAAACCACTACCACACCTAACCCATAAATTATAGAACATAAAAAATAAAATAAATCATAATTAATTTGTCAAAAATGGTTGATCATGGAATCACCTACCTCAAATCCATGGTGGAATGGAAACGCACACTTGAAATCACTCCACGAGGGTTAAAAACCCTAAATATATGAAGAAAAAACCAAAAACTACCAAAAACCACATAAAAATCATGGTAAAATATAACCCTATGTCAAACAAGACTGGGGTATAATAGAAATCCAAAAAATGGAAGAATAAGGAATAGGGGAGAGAAATGAGAATGAAATTACCTTGAGAAACTAGCCCCACTTGAGAGTTTCTTAGATCTACACAAAAAGAGCATGAAGAAAGGCTTGGATATCAAGGGAGAATAATACCTAGGTCTGGAAGAACCATCTAAATGTGTTTTGGGAAGATTTAGGGATAAAAATCCTAAGGTAGGTAAGTTGGAAAAATAAAAATTTTGGTCCTGGGAAGCCTTGCACAGTTAGGCCGCATGGTTTATTAAACCATGTGGAAACCATGCGGCAGCCATGGGGACCGACCACATGGTCACCCATAATTGGATACATGGCCTTGTTCTAACCGTAAAATAGGTTTTATACCTACTACATGGTTACCTGGGTTTGGCCACACAGTTTATTAAACCAAGTGTGGGGTTTTTTAAGCCAAAGTTACAAGTTTTCTCCAAAACTCCCAAATGAACCAAGTGTCAACCAATAGGGAAAGAATAGACAAATATAACACTTCAAAACTCATTTCCCATAACACTCAGAACCCAAGAAAATATTGTTATTCCTAGTGATCTGGAACATAAACCAAAACTTTAAAAACTAGGTGTGACACGACATGTATTCTCAACTGCAGAAAACAAGAGAAAAAAACATGAAAAACAAGTATACATGATGAAAATTTAAAAATAAAATCATATAAATTAAAATACACAACCATAAAAAGACATATGTGGGAAATATAAAACAAAGGTTTCATGGGACTATACATGCATGGAAAAATAATCATACCACGACCTCATATAAATATAAGGTAATAATTAGGACCTCTTACCTTATGTGAAACGGAATTCGATGAAAATGATAAAAGTATAAATCCCATTGCACTAATAAATCCTAGAACCATGCCTAATTATCCATGATTATAACTATAGGATAATTATTGAGGATAAACCACACCCAAAAAGGTAAGAAATATTATATTTACCCATGAAGATCCACTATCAATAACAATCTAGATCCAGTCGATGTGTAGATGTCAATTACTTGAATCTTGGTGATTATTCTATCAATTTTAAACAATTACCTTGTCAGATAATGTTAAAACCCTTATATGAAATTAAAAAACCAATGTTCTAATTGGTTCTGATCAATTAGAAAATAATATAATTGATCAAATCAAAATGGAACTCATTGGATTAGAATCACGGGATAAAACTGTTGTTTGGTCATCGAGAGGAGGAGACAAAAGGGAGGAGAGAGCACAAAATTTATAGAATAGAGCTCTTAGGTTTTTGAGGGATGATAGAGGTCTTAAATAATGATAAAATAATATAGGGTATAGTTTTTTAATAAAAAATCTACAAAACTCAGTGGGCCTGCCATTCCCAAAACGACGCCACCTATACTTAAATATCTCTCTCCCCCACCCATGTTTCTTCCTAAAAACACACATTATAACATTTAACCCAACTAAGAAGAATGGTATTCCCTCATATAACCTCTTCACTTCTATCCATAATCGGAATGGGTCCTTCCACAAAATATGCATATGGTTCCAACTTAATATCTCTATAGTAAAGCACATACACATGATTAGGCATGCACCACTGAAGCTGAGACATTATGAAGACATTATGAATACCTTGTTAGAGTGGCTGATGATCCAAATTATGTCCAAATGTACTATAGTTCCAATATTACTTATATCCTCAAACACTTAATCCCTAACTGATGGGACACCCATAAGAAAACCATGTTTCCCATAGTGAACTCCAAGGGTTGTATCCTTTTTTCAGTATAATATTGTTTCCTATTATGAGTTTTAACTAGCTATTTATAAATAATATACACGCTATTCATGTTATAATGTGACTTACTTGGTCCAATAATGAAATATTCACCTAAATCATTCCAAAATAGCAGTGAACGGCATGGATTCCCATAAAATCCCCAAATGGAGCCATCTAAATAAAGGGATAGAATCTATTATTATAGAAGAAATATACTATATCCATATCATCATACCAAGATCCTCAAAAATAATAAAAACATTCCTAAATAATATCATATAAAGTTTGTATCATTCTCCCTGACTAACAATTTTCCTGGGGATGAAAGGTTCTACTTAGCATTAACTAAGTCCCTATTACCTTATGAAACCATTTCTAAAACTATGATTTGAACCATGAATCTATATTATATTCCATTCATGAAGGAAATTTGTGTGGAAATACAATGTCTCAAACATATATCTTTCTTAACCCATCCACTGAGTAAGTCTCATAGATCGAAAAAAAAGTGAACCACCTAGTCAATTAATCCACTATTATCCAAATGGTATCTTTACCTCTTAGAAACCTAGGAAACCCTTCCATAAAATGCATAGTTACCTTATCCCACTACCACAACATCACTATAAGTGACTATAGTGGCCCTTAGTGTCTCTAATGCTCATCCTTGATCCTCTAACAAGTCGTACAACATAATACAAAGCCTGGAATGTCTCTTTCTATATCAGGTCACAAAAAATGTCATCTGACATCATGATAAATTTTGGTCAATACTGGGTGCATTGACCACTATGAAGAATGAGAGTCATTTTTTCATTTCTTCCCTCAATGAAGAAGGAACCACCACTCTTCCTGAACTTAAAGCACACCACAACCGTATAATATCTATCCTATAATTGAAACTTTAGATGAAAACCACTCATACATAAAAACCCATTCTAGGTAAACAAAATGATTGTACATAACTCTTTCCACCAATAAGGATGTAATCACTAAGGGTGCATGAGACACTTCTCCTCAATCCTTGGCTACACCCACCTATCGGTCTACTAACGAAGACATAAGATTTCACCCTTATTCTGACATCCCCTCTCACACTTCTTATTTCTTCTTGATCAACACATATGTAACTACATTACCTTTCTTAGGAGAATATTCCATCTCAAATCCTATGTATTCTTATGTGTACAAGTATTCTACCCAAATCCTATGATGAATATTTAGGTCATGTTGAGAGAAGATATATTATAGACTCTTATGGTCTATGGAAAATATCACACCGAAGATGTAATTTTTATAATATTTCATTTCATGAACCACAACTGTCAACTCTAAGTCATGAGTATGGTAGTTTTGATCATGGGTTCATAGCTAAAAAGACCCAAAAACAACTAACTTATCACCCTACAACATAACATATCCCGAGCTAATGATATTTGCCTCTCAATACAATTAATACCCAACTCCAAACTCAAGAATAATTAGAATTAGATTAGATGTCAACCTCTTATTCAATTCCAAGAATGTTTATTCACACATGTATATCCATTAAAACTTTATTGCCTTCATTGTAAGAATGGTCATTGGTGATTCTAGGAATTAAAAGTTATGAATGAACCTCCTATGGTATACCACCAACTTGATGAAACTCTGCATCTTAAACGCATTCCTTAGTTGTTCCCAAGACATAAATGTATCTACCATATGTGGATAAATTAATATTCCTTATTAATAAACCACATACCCCTAAAAGAACTCCTCGTGTATCCAAAATTGGTACTTCAAATACTTATCATAAATTAAATGTGCTTGACACATAATCTATATGATCTCCATGTGTCTAGAATGTGATTCCATTTTCTTGGAATATATTAGGATTTCATCAATGAACACAACGATGAATAAGTTTAAGTATAGGTTAAAGATCTATTTTCTCTATATGTTAATATGATTATTTATTTTATTATTTTGATACATTTAAATCTCATTACTTTAATAAGTATTATTAAAATTAAATATAAATTAAAAACCCCTTTATTTGTTTCATGGGTTTTTTGAGATTAATGAGGAGATTGTAAATGATTTTTTATATATCCTAAATTCCAAATGGGATTCATGTAGATATTTTCTATATATCTATTTTTTGAAGAAAATGAATTAGTTTTTTTCTATGTATTTGTTTCATAAGAAAGTGAATTTACCATTTTCTATTTATCTATTTGTAGAAGTAAAAAACATAGTTTTTTTGAGTTATGGTGTTACATAGCCATTAGGATAATAGTGTTACATATTCATTTTCAGAAGAGAAATATATAGCCAATTTATATCTTAGGGTTTTTTATAAAATGTAATGTATCCCTACATAGTGTTTGACCCTGCCATCGGTGCCAAAGTTTTTTCATATACTCTTTCTTAAAGAAATATTCATAGATAAAGGAAAACAATGATATTACAGGAGGCCATTTGGCCTTCCAATTCTCATGATAAGTTTGTGATTTAAAAGTATGTTCATGAACATGTTTCATATCTTCACACCTAGATAGTACATAAACTTCATCAACATGATACATATCTTCATCTTACCATGACATGGAAAGTATACTCACTATGTGATCAGTGTGTTGCCTTAACTTTTGTTATATCTTCCTACCATGAGATGGTAATTGTTCTTATTATGAAGGTGATCGTGATCCTTATATCTACCTTATAGTGAGTTTAGATTTTACTTACCATGAATCCTCCATCCACCCTACCACTTGAGCTACCTGTTAAATTTAAATTTATTTTTTAGTGGTCATGCATAAGATCACGGTCAATATACCAACATTGTATAGTAAGTATACTGACCGTACACTTTCACGCGGTCATTATGTCACGTGGTCAACTGTAAACATTTCTTATTTTGAGAAAAAATATTTTTTTACATAGCATTTTATTAGCATTACTTTTTTAAATTGATTTACTACAATATTAATAAAAAAATTAACTCTTTTTTTGATTTTTTAAATAATTTTATTTTATAACCTTCATGTTGTGTATGAGAGATTACAAAATGTTGTGGAAATAATATGTTTCATATATGTATTTCATACTATTTTATGAATATTTTAAACAATTAGATCACTATAAGATTATTTAAATTTATTTAATAATGTTTTATTCATTCTAATAATTTTAATTTATCCCAGTGATCATTTTTAGATGTTATTTGAATTTATTTGATAAATAATTTAATTAGGTCAAAGGAACAACATGTTAATTCAAATTTAAGGCAGCAGTATTATTTTAAGCTCTTATTATTTCTATAACATGGATTTCTATGATTAGCTAATGTGAAGCTCAAAGATATTTGGAGTTAATGAAACTAAATTATTCATTAAAATGAAACCAACTATTGTGATAAAATAAATGGGAAAATTTTAATTCGAAGATGAAAGATGATGTTTATACTACGAATACTATTCTATTACCACAATAAAAAAGTAATTAATCATTTTCATCATACAATACTAAAGTGATCAAACAACTTGATCTACATAAAACTTCAACATCATATTCTCCAATACTATTCTAAATTATTTCTATATTTCCCTATTGTATTTATTTCTACCCTCTATTTGTACTCTTGAGTTTTTTGTATGATTTTATCTTAAATAATCCATCATACTAGGATATTTCTACCATCTAAAAATAATCTAGGGTTATTCCTCCTTGAAAAAATGAATAAGGGTTGTGACTCATTCAAGAGTCAGAGGTTATACCACCAGATGAGAAAAAGTTGTGTCTATTCTGAATCGGGTTATTACTCTATATAAAAATTAATGATCTAGTAAATACCAATCTCCTCACTGTGTGTAGGTGATTAAATAGTAGACTAAGATCTTGGTGATTTGAACCACTCTAAAAACATCATTTGTTATTTTTTTATTTCCACTATTCATTTAACACTATTTTAAATTTGATAATTATAATTAGGTAAAATAGTTTTAGAAGGACTATTCACCCACCCATCCCCCCCCCCTCCTAGTCAGTATTTTTATATACTGGGACCTAACAATTGGTATCGAAGTATAGTGCCTTTTTTAAAGAATTGATTTTAATTGTTTCATTGTCTATTTTGAACTAAACATTATCCCAAACATAACTATCTAAGGAAAATATACACTACATTATTATAGAAATTCAAGAATTTTATATGTTAAATATCATCATGCCACCACACTTTAATGGAAGTAACTATATATACTTAAAGGATCATATGGAGAAATTTCTAAAAAAAATTGAACATGAATTTTAGGCTATTATGTTAAAACCTTATAAAATGTGTGATGTTGATTTAAAAACATTAACTGGTAATGATTTTATAAAAAAAATTCTAAATTAAAATGTTATAAATTATTTGTACAATTATTTACGTAAAAATATTTATATTCATATTTTCTCATGTAAAACTAATTTTTATATCTCGATGAATTTAAAAGTCACTCATCAAGGAACTAACAAGTTAAAGAGAACCAACCTAGGTATACATAGAGATGTGTTTCAGGAATTCAGAATGACTAATCAAGAGATCATAAATGAAATGTACAAAATATTAACTATGATAGTGAATTGAATGGATTCACTTAGAAATACCATGAAAAATGAATCTCTTATCGAAATATTACTTCAAGATCAACTCAAAAGGTGGAATTAAAAAAAAGGGTCAATTAAAGAGAGTAAGTATTTTACTGAGTATTCAATTGATCAGATGATAGGACCACTTTTTCAGTTAGAGCTGGAAATAAAGAATAATAATTTTCATGATCATAATAAAAGGAAAATCAAAGCATTCAAATCTAATATTAAAGTTATTAACAATTCCTCTTATTTTGAGTTGTAGTAAAGTAAGAAGTATGAAATTTTAAATTTTGTATACAATTACATGAAGGGAAATAGAGTTTTTTTATAAGTTCTCTAGAAGAGATCATCAAAAGTATAAAATAATGGGAAGTAAGAAAATTAAAGGTAGTAAATATGATGTTTTTAACTTAATGTGCTATGAGTGTAGGAAAAATGAACATATAAAATCATAATTTCCAAAATTGAAACATGAAGTAAAACATAATAAATAAAATAAATAACTAAAAATATAATATCATACTAGATAAAGTTTTACAGAAGAGTCAGATACCAGTAGTGGTGGTTCTGAGATTTAGAAGGAATCATCTAATATTTTCTTGATGAAAACAAAAAAGAATAAGTTAAACACTGATTCTAATTATAGTCCTGGTTATGATTCTGATATTGAAAATTATTTTAAATAATAAACTAAAAACCTTAATAGTTTTAAAGTGGTATTTTGAGAATTTTTTAACTGTATAGAGAACTAAATAGATAGAATAAGAATATTATAGAAGAGAAAAGGGGTGAAGGTTCTAAACCAATTAATCTTAAATATGATAATGAGAGAATGAAAGATTTCATGTCAAAAACATATGAATATAAATATAGTAGATATAAATTAGCTTTCAATGACATGGATAAAATTGAAAAGGAATGTAAGAGGCATAAACATGATAATAAAAAACTGAAAAATATAGGATCATTTTTAACTATGAAAATATGATATTACCTAAAATTTATTCAAAAAGATAATGAAAATATTAAAATGGAAATAACATAATTAAAAGAAACACTATTTGGTTTTTTCGATCCAAATAAAAAATATATAATATTATATCTTTAAATGAAGCTAATAAAGAAAAATTTGGCTTTGGCTATACCAAAAAAATTATTAATATGTACAGAACTACATTTTTTAAAAGTAATAAAGGGAATGTTTTAAATGTTACATTATTTAGATGTAATATATAAAAGAATTATCAAAATTCATGTTATTTTATAATTACTCAATCACTAGTCCACCAAAATACTTTTATTTATAACAATTTATTCTCTAGATTTCCCTATAATAAATGTCTTAAATCAGTATGGCTTCCTAAGAGTTTTATTACTAATACAGTTGGAACAAAAATAGATTAGATCCAAAAAAGTTATCTTATTAACATGTTTTATAAGAAATCTACCTATATATTTATAAAGATACATGGTTTATGGATAGTGGGTGCTCCAAGAACATTAATGGAGACATATCTAACTTTCTACATTTTAATTCTTCTGATGGAGGCACTGTCACTTTTGTTGACAACTATAAAGGAATGGTCAAAGGTTTTAGAGAGGTGGGTATATTTAAATATGTTATAATTTATAAATTACTATTTTTCAAGGGATTAAAACAAAATTTAATTAGCATATCACAAATGTTTGAGGATGGAATGGGTGTAAATTTTGAATATAATAAATGTCTTTTTATAAAGATAATATTGTTTTATATTATACCAATATAAAATATAAATATATATATAGTACATATTATTTAGAACTAACCCAAAAAAAATAATGTTCTTAATGTTGTAAAAACAGACCACATTCTTAAGCACAAAAGGTTGGTATATGTACATATTTAACAACTACATAAGTTAGAAAAACATTGACCAGTTCTTTAACTTCATAGATTTAAAGCTAGTGTTTTTTTTGTGTGATTCTTATCTAAATTTCAAGAAGAAAAAAGATTATTTTAGATATATCAATATGGTTAACACTATAATATGTTTATAACTAATTTATCTTGATTTATTTAGGCCCATGAGAACTGCTATTTTAGTTAGTAAGAGATATGTACTTGTAATTATAGTTGATTTTATTAGATTCACTTGGCCACTTTTTTATCCCATAAAATTGAACCCTTGAACAATTTCAATACATTCTATAAAAAAATAAAAATAAAAAAGGTTATTTAATTTCATCAATAAGAAGTGAAAAAGGATGATAATTTGTTAACTTAGATTTTGGAAATTTTTTAAAGTTAATGGATATTTACATAATTTTTATGATCCTATAACACCACAAGAAAAATGTTGTTTTATAGAGGAAAAACATATCTATTCAAGAGATGGAAAGGAAAATTATTAATGAATTTACCTTACCAAAATTATTTTGGGTAGAATCAGTTAAAATTTCATTCTATATCATAAATAAATTTTTCATTATACTATTGTTAAAGAAACCCACTAATGAACTATTTAAAGAAAAGAAACTAAAAATTGGTTACTTTATAGTGTTGGGTTATAGAGTTTATATTTTAAATACTAAAGATAATCAAGAAAATTTTGATGCTAAAAGTGGCGACGGAATTATCCTAGGATATTAAAATAATATTAAATATTATAGAGTGTATAACAAGAGAACTTTTTCAATGTAGGAATATTTTCATGTAAAATTAATTGAAAAAAATGAAACACGGATTGAATATTCTATTAATTATATTGAAGAATTTATAGAGGTTAATTTTGGTGAAGATAAAACTGAAAATAATAATGCATCAGTTGAGGGGGAGCATATCTCTTCTCAATCTGATCCTATGAATATAAAAACTCTTAGAGATCACTCCATAGAAAATGTAATTTGAAATGTTGAACCTAGAATAAGAACTAGAAAGTTTGTTTTTAATTTTTTAATAATTCTACCTATGTTACTAATTTTATTCCTATTAATTTTAAGAAATCTTTGAAAGATTCAAACAAGATAAATTCTATGAATGATTAACTTGACCATATTGATAGAAATACAATCTGGAATTTAGTTGAGTTTCCTAAAGATAAACTGTCTATTGGAACTAAATGGATTTTTCATAATAAAATGGATGAGTCTGGTAATATAGTTAGAAATATTTCTAGATTAGTTGCCCAATGTTTTTTACAAGAAGAATGTATTGAATTTGAAGATTCATTTTCACCTGTTTCTATATTAGAAAATATTAATATTTTATTATATTTTTCAAGTTACTAAAATTTAAAACTATTTCAAAAGGATGTAAAAAGTGATTTTTAAAATAGTGTAATTTAAATATAAGTGTATATAAATCATCCACCTCATTTTCAAGATGATGAATTTCTAAATCATGTTTTCAAAATGTCTAAATAATTATATGTTCTTAAAAAATCTCCATGATCTTGGTATGATAGATTAATACTTTTTTACTAAAAAATGATTTTAATAAAGTTAAGTTTGATCCAACCTTATTTATAAATAATGTTTCTAATGAAATTTTAATTGTAAAAATATATTTTGATGATAATGAATTTGGTTCTAGAAATTATATTATTAGTAATGAGTTTTTAAAAATTAATGACTAATTAATTTGATATGATCCAAGTAGTTGGGGTTTGGCTTAGTGGTAAGCACCTCGTAATACTAAATGGAAAATGGGGGTTCAAAACCCATGGGGCGCAGGTACTGTAGCAGTACTGTAGCGACACTGTAGCGGCGGTAGGGCACTGTTCATCAGCGGGCACTATAGCGGCGGCAGGGCACTGTAGCGGCGGCGATACTGTGTGGTACTGTAGTAGTAGGTGACTATTCACAGAATGTGAATTGGCCTTTGAATTTGGGCCTACGGGCTATGTAATGGGATACAAGCCCACTGGGCCTTCGGGCTATGTAATGGGTTTCCCTCTACCTAGTTAAAAGAGGACTTTTCTTTGATTTATTAATAAAAATGAGGCTTCGGCCCCAACCTTTAAAAAAATTTGATATGATCCAAATAGAATAATTAAAATTCTTTCTTGGTCTTCAAATTCTAAAAAGAAGAGATTTTATTTTTATAAAAAAAAGAAATAATGATAAATATTTGGTTAAAAATTCAATATTTATTTATGTATAACTATGAAAAACTAATAAAAACTAATTTTAAATTGCATATAGATAAATCTGGAAAAAACAACTAGTGATAAATTGTATATAAAAATGATAGAAATATAATTGTATATAATTTTATCTAGCCCTTATATCTATTTTTTTATTTTTATGTGTTCTATATATCAGTATAATCCTATAGAAATTCATTTAAAGGCTGTTAAAATAATAATTAAATATGTTAAAGGAATACTCAATAATGGTTTAATTTATTCCAATCAGAACTTTTTTAATTTTTTATCATTTTATAATTCTCACTTTGGTGGATCAAGACTTGATAGGAATAGTATATTAGGTTTTTGTCTCTTATTATGTAAAAGATTAATTTCATTGTGTTAAAAAAAAGTAATTTTCATTTTCATTTTCTACAACTAAGGATGAGTACATTGATTATGGTAATTGTTGTTCTCAAAGCCTTGGGATAAAATAAACTTTATGTGATTTTATTTATTACTTAGATAATATGACCATATTCAAAAACAACACCTTTGACATTTTTTTCTAAAACCCCCTTACATCATTCTGAGACTAAGAATATAGATGTTATCTTTCACTTTTTATGAGACTGTGTTAGTAAAGGGTATATTGTTTTGGAATACATTCCAATAGAGAACCACTTAGCATATATTTTTTACTAAATCTCTAGTTTTTGTGAGGTTATAAAAATTAAAATTAAAATTAGGATTGATATAAATTTAATTTTTGAAATCATTTTGTGATATTTTTTATTGTTTCTATAACTCTAATATTAAAAATTACATACACTCAGGGGAGCTATCCCTTGTTTATTTTTTTATATCTATTATTATTATTATTTTTTATTATCTTCTCCTTTTTGATAAATTTTAAAAAGGGAAATAAATTTTTGGATAAATTTTCCTATTTATTAAAATTTAATGATTAGTTTTTGTTTTTCAATTTACAAAAATGGAAAGATTTTTTACTCTATGTGTTTATATGTTCTATTGTTTTATTTCTTGGATAAATTGCAATCCCCTTAATTTAATATGTATTTTTGGAATTAAATATAAATTATGAACCCCTTTGTTGTTCAAAAATGTTTTCAAGATTAGTGAGGAAATTTTTAATTATTTTTTACATAACCTAAATTCCAAATGGGATTCATGTTGTTGTTTTCTACATATCCATTTATAGAATCAATCAATATAGTTTTTTCTACATATCTATTTATAGAATCCAAAAAATATATTCATTTTCTATGTATTTTTTTGTACAATAAAATGATATCCATTTTGAGTTAGGGTTCTATCTAGATAGTTATAGAATAGTGAAACATATTAATTTTTAGAAGATTACCACATAGTTGATTCCTATGTAAGGATTTTTGAGAAAATGTCATGTATCCTTGCACAATGCTTGACCT
The DNA here is from genome assembly GCA_963277665.1 of Viscum album. Taxonomy (NCBI): domain Eukaryota; kingdom Viridiplantae; phylum Streptophyta; class Magnoliopsida; order Santalales; family Viscaceae; genus Viscum; species Viscum album. The sequence continues at coordinate 1,025,537,780 of OY728137.1, forward strand.
TGCCTGGGATGTCATTTTTCTTTTCATATACTATTTCTCAAACAAATCTTAATATCCAAAGGGAAAAAATTATGTTACAAGAGTTCATTCGGAATTTCAATTCTAAGGATTAATTCATGCTTTAAAATTCCTTTGATGGATGTGTTTCATATATTTTCACCTGGATAATGCTTCAACATCATCGACATGATGCATATCTAAAACTTACCATGTCATGGTAAATATACTCAATGTGTGATCAGTGTGCTAATTTACTATGTTTTATATCATCTTACCATGAGATGGTAAGTGTACTTACCTTGAAGGTGACCATGATCCTTCTATCTACCTCACCGTGAGTTTAGTTTTTACTTATAGTAAAGCCTCCAACCACACTATCTCTTGATGTTCTACTAATTGTGAATTTATTTTTTAGTTACCACACATACACACATGATTATTATACTAACCATGAAAGATAGGTATACTGAATTCATGCTATTACATGGTCATTATACTGTAATCTCAGCTATTTACTTTGTATATTTTTTGAAAACTTATTTTTTTAAAGAATACTATTTTTCTATGTTACTTTGTTAAATTTATTTACTACAACCTTAATGAATTTTTTTTAACTATTATTTTTCTTTGTTAAATAAATATATATTATAACCTTCCTATTTTTTACTTATGATTACAAAATTTCAGGAAAATATTAAGTTTCATATCTTTTATTTAATACTCTGTTTTATGAATATGTTGAACTAAAAAAATCATTATAAGTTAGTTTAAATGTTTTTATAATGTTTTATTCATTTTCATAGTTATAATTTATCTTATCAATAATTTTTTAAAGTACATTGGATTAATTTTATGAAAAATTAAATGAGAACAAAGACACAATGCATTAATTCAAATTTTAGGAGACGGTATTATTTTAAGCACTTATTATTTTTTCTAATAAGGATTTAAATTATTAGCTAATTTGAAACTCCATGGTCTTTGGCTTTAATGACATAAAATTATCTATTTCAATGGAATAAAATTTTCTGATAAAATAAATTATAAAAGGTCCATTAAAAGATAATAGATGACATTTGATATCAACACAGTGAGAAAAGAATACAGCATTCATTCTAGAATTACGAAGTGCTAAATTTATTCTATGACTATGTTTTTATTGCCTTGATCATGATGGTCTTCTTCATTTTCACCATCCACTACTTAAGTGATTGAAGAACATGATTTAAATAAAATTTCTACATCATCTTCTCCATTATTGCACTAAATTATTTCTATATTTCACTATTGTATCTTATTTTACCCTCTGTTTCTACTCTAGAGTTTGGTTTATGATTTTCCCTTCCAAAGTCCACCATACTATAATTTTCCTCCCATCTAAAAGAAATATAGTGTTATTCCTCCTAGAAAAAAATGGAAGGTGGGTTGTGACTCCTTCAAAAGTCATGGGTTATACCACCAGGTGAGAAAAAGGTGTGTATGTTTGTAATCATGTTATTAATCCATATCAAAATTATGGATCTAATAAATACCAGTCAAATCACCAAGTAGAGGAGATTGAAGAGTGTAATAGTATCATAGTTATCTGAACCACTATAAAAACATCATGTGTTATTTTTTTGTTTATCCACTGAGCATTTAACAGATTTTTAACTTTTATAATTATAATTATATAGAATAATTTTAAAATAAAATTTCACCCCCAATCAATATTTCCATATACTAGGACCTAACAAGATATTTTTCATGATTTCCATGAGCACTGCCTGATCATTTTTCAGTCTAAAAGGCATAATGAGAAAATCTATAACATGTACCTACTCTTAAAAGTTTTGTGGTATGTCTTCCATTATGAACTAAATATGATGGTGTCCAAAACATAGGCTAGTCTTTAAAAACTAGTGGATCCCAAAAAATGATCAAACAATTATTCAATTATTATAAATTCATACATTTCCTTCATAGTTATCTAATTTAACTTTTTTTAGTCTATAAAAAGGTGAATACTATTATCTTCTTTCTTGAAGAACAACATTGAAGCACCCCATGGGTAAGTACTTAGTCTAATAAAGCCTCTATCATCATTGTCATCCATATATACCTAAAGCTATTTCAATTAAAATGGTTCTATGATGTTTGGTGGAATCAATATGGGTTTCCCACTAGGCCTGATATCTATCTAAAACTCAAATCCCCTATGTAGAGATAACCCTAATAAATCCTCTGAAAAGATTCTATGATATAGGTTTACTATTAGAGGAAAATAGGGGGGTCACCATCTGACCCACTATAAGGACCATCATAGCCACCTATTCAAAAATAATAATTCTCTCTTAAAATGTTCTTGTATCACTCTAAATAACTCAAAAATCCATTCAACAACCAATTGGAAATTCTATCCTTTATGTGATATAAAGTTCACTCATTTCCAAAAACAATTGATGTGTGCATGGTAACTGATGATCCAATCCATTTTAAGGATCACATCGAATACTAACATCTCAAAAAAATTCAAGCTCCACATATACTCAAAAATAGAAACCACTATCAGAAATTATGGATAAATATAAATATGATACACTTTTATTCCTTATGGTTTATCGATATATAACATCTCAGAAGAGAACATAACTGATAATCCTAACTGAGTGACAACTTGAGAATATATGAACAAATTGTATGTGCTTGTATCAAACAAAGAAATAAATGAGAAGAATAAATCAAGAACATACCTTGAACTATTGAGGGCCCATATTCACCATTAGTCAGATCCTAATAAACTGTATAATTCATACCATCAAACACTCTGTGATGCCCCATAATCTCTTGAGGCACCAAATTCATCAACCCTTATGGGGTATATACCAATTGATGAGGTCTTTAACTAGCACCATAACCTAACTTTTCTATGTGTATCCATGAATACTTATGATTTTAATGTCTTATATGACTAGTCTTTCCACATTTGTGACATGTCTTGAAAAAATAAGACAATCATGGGAAATTGATCCTTACACCCATAATTATAGCACTGACAAGAGTCATTTCCCATATAGAGAGTCAAGGAACCTCTACTATACTCTGAATATGGACCACAACCTTGGTTTTCATCCTTTTAATTCTTCTTCTTATTTCTATAATAAGAAACTACTACTGCACTGGAAAAATCCCCTATCATTCCACTGGAAACTGGAAGAAGACCTTCTACTCTATCTTCCTTAATGCCTTTCTCTATCATCATTTCCCTATAAAGAACTACAACATATGTTGTAACATCAAAGTTCCAGACTAATAATTTTATCTCTGGGTGAAGAACAATCTTGAACATTCTAGCCTTCTGTGCGTCATTCCCCACGAGAAAAAGAAAAAAGTGAATCAACTCAATGAAGCATGATGAATAGGTTGACGCTATAATTGTCCCCTTTTGGATCTCCATAAACTAATGAGCATGGTCCATATTTAGTTTATTAGTGAATAACTCCTCAAATAAGATTTTCTTGAGGATTTCCCATGTTATCCCTTCATTTCTATGTGCTTGAGCCATAATTTCCACCATCATCCAAAAGTTCCATGAAACATAAAGGTTTCAAGATTTACTTTTCAACCCTTTGCGGTCTCTACCAAGTCAAAAATCCTCTCGATGAATTATATTTAGTCTTCCACATCCTAGGGACCTCCAGCGCCCTATAAGGATTTGTGATTATAAATATTAAAGTCACAAGTTTTTTTGACCATCATCAATCCTCCCTTATGTTCTCCTCCACCCAGAATAGGTACTAGCTAAAACAGACCCAGCTAGATTGGTTATATAGATTAACCTATTGGAGAAACCAAGTAAGAAAGATCAATTGAATTATCTTGCACAATAGATAGTGAAACTGGATGTGCAAGATGTCAATGCAGAATCATTTATTAAAATTATATACCAATCCTTAGAGCAATCCAATAGTTAAAATAAGAAGAGCGATAACAGGTCATATAAACACAAAAGGATTTACAATAAGGTTCAAGAAAATAGGCTACCCACAATAATAGTGCATAACCCCCTAAGTACTATATATAACCCAGTCCAAGACTCCAGTACCTTGATGTTATTCATAGTCATATAGATAAACTCAAGCATAGAATACTCAGTCTCAAATAAAATAATGCAATAAATAATTCAACAAAAGAACATATCATAATTTCAAAGGCATTTTATATGGGATCTATCTAATTCAAGCATAAAGAATATGGTATATAATCTTATGTGCCTAAACATTATGAATGAGTGAACACAAATTCCCTTAAATCAGTATACCAACATCATGTGCATTATACAAGGTAAATTTAAATCAAATGTTACATTGAATAGTTATAACATAAATTTCTACTTTATAGTAACTCATAGGTTCACTATGAAGTGTTAGATAGGCACTGACACAATTAACCTACCTGAGTCTTGACCATCTCTAATCCTTTATACCATGTCCCCAAATTAAGTAGAAAATAAGAAACTGGTTAGTGAACCCGGTACTCTGATACCATTTTTTTACACCTCGACCAGAACCGCTAGGTCTGATCTAGGATTCCACATGAACTTATGTGTTTTTCTCTACGAACAAGAGGTTTTTTAATAGAAAAAATCACTAAGAAGAACATCATGGAAAGATTATGCCCCCAGTACCATGTAAATATCATAGTAATAATGGTTTTTATAAAAACAGAATCAAAAAATAACAAATAAATAAATAAATAATCAGAGTAGAAATATACACAATAAATACCAACTCATGTAGTAATAGTATTTCATGTTAATCATACAATCAAAAAATATATCCCCACAGGCGGTGGATCAATTTATGAAAATAGTGAAGATAACTAAAAATAGAAGAAGACAATCATCACAATCTCTATCCTACAAAACCCATATTCTCTAGCTAAAACTACTCAACCATTTATCACAAGGACTTTTCCCTTCATTGGATCTCTGGTCATGAAATATACAAGCGCGCTAAAATTCCTATGTTGGGTGTGAGTACAAAACCCAGTAGGATAACACCAATAGTCCTTATGATAAGTGAATAAGATATAAAATTTCATGATAATAAAAATAAATAGAGCATATATGAGCAACTATTATATCACACAAAAATAACATATATGTTGTATCCTTGGAGACTGGCTCTACCAACATTGGTGTCATGCCAGAAAGAACCTCAACCATCCATGTTTGATACATCCGCCCATGATAGGATATTCCAAAAAACATGTTTGAAATTTTCTCCCATAATGGTCAGACCATAAACATTCTGATCAATATCTTACACATACCTTTTAGGGGGATTTTCTATATGGATCAATCTACACACTCAACTCTATAAAACAAGGGAAAAAAATGAAAAACATGTGTATAACCTGATAGATAAAAGATCACATCATATCAAGAAATTTACATAGTTATAATAAACCATATGTGAGAAAAAAAATATATTTTATGGGACTACACATGCAAGACAAAAAACATTCCAAGAACCTGTATAAACATGTGCTAATGAGAAGGACCACCTACCTTAGGTGACATAATGTTCGATGATAAGGGTCTAAGTACGAATCCAATTTCACCATTAAATCCTAAAACCATACCCAATCTTCCATGATTAAAATTCTAGGATCAATATTGATGAGAAACCACACCCAAAAAGGTATGACAAGATCACACTTACTAGATAAGATCTGTTACTGAAAATAACCTAGGTCCAACCAATGTGCATATGACAATTCCCTAAATTCGAGTGATGATTTTATCAATAATCAATAATTACCTTGTTATAAAATTTAAAAAAACTTATATCTGATTAAGATTTCAAGTATCTAATTGGTTTTGATCAAGGATAAAAATTGTGGATTGATCAAGATCAAAATGTAACTCATCATACTGGAATATCAAGATCGAAAAATTGTCCAGGCATCAAGTGGAGGTGAATGAAGGGAAGGAGAGACCCCAAAATCATCATAAGAGAGATCCTAGGGTGTTTGGGTTAAATATATGTCAAATGGAATGATAAAATAGGATATAGTTTGGGTTTTTAATGAAAATTATATAAATCTATATGTGCATTTCAGGCACCAAACGACGCCACTAGCTAAACAGTGGACTCCACTAGCAGGACACTGGTTGATGGGTTTAAATGGTTCTACCTAGAAACCTAACAAGACATCCAGTCAGACCTTAATCATTATTTCAGAATCTATAGACTCCCCTGGATAGCCAGTGGATCCCATTAGGGAGTAGTGAAACTGATGTATCTTTTCAACCTATAACATGCCCACTATCCTAGAGCCTTTTTTTATGACCTCCAAAACACCCCTAATATACCTCCAGAACTTTAAAACATATTAAATAATATATTCACAAGAATAAAATAGTTTTACCTCAAATATATGGTGTTATAGTATTTATTATCAATAAGGAAGTGGATATGTGACTCGATTCAAAATGTGAATGGTAACACCCTGAGATTGTATGAAAAATATTCTTTTAATTTCATTGATGTCTTATGTTGTATGCTACACCAAAATTATCTTGTGCTATACGCAAAACTGTATTATCTTATATTATACGAAAACACTATTCTTGGCTTATGTTGCACACAAAGGCAACCTTCCTCGATAGCGTGAGTTGTACGCAATACTGAGTTTCACTAAACTATGATATATTATTATAATATTATTATGAACTAGACGTTATGAATAATAGTAACTACATTTTAAATTTTATAACATTATTATTCATCTTACACATTTTATAGAACATTGTATGAGAACAAAATAATTTTTTTGGGTAAAATAAGTATTTTTTTTTAAATGCAGTTTTGCCGCCTTTTGATGGCGCACCAACTTTAAATATAGTTTTTGACATGTTTATAAGTTCAATTGGAAAAAATAAAATTCTTCTTTGGAATTAGGATATAAAAAATTTACTTTGGATAAATTTTTCATATTATTCTAATAACTTTCATATTTTAATGAATAGTAAAAAAACGCTATATTTTAATTAAAAAAAACTTTTTTCATCATAATAATTTATATGGTTAAATTATAATATTGAATGGTTTTAAAGTATAAATAGAATATATTTTTACCATTTAATATAACTTATGTCCTTATCATTTATTTTACAATGAATTCATAGGTAAAAACATTTCAATCTTTGGCAATGTTTTAACTTTTAAAACTCATTTTCTTAACAATGGGATTAATTTTAAATTAATTACTGCAACTTCTATGTTTTCAATTTTGAAAAATGGATTCCATATTTGAATTCATTGGGTCCAAATTATTTTAATAGGTTACTTTTATTTTTATTTTTTTGATATTATGAATAGTAACTACGGTAATTTTTATTTACCATAGTTAAAGGTAAATCAGGTAATTAAGGGTAAATATAATATTATAAAATTACCCTAACACTTGTATTAATATTATTGGTTGATTATATTTTGTCCTAATGTATATTTGGGTCTAAATAGAATCCATTGGAACCCACTTGGATGTGATTAAGACCTTTAATTTATTTTATTTTAAAGAATGTGAAATATGTCTCACTCAAACTTTTATAATAAGATTATTTTTAATATAAGGTTATAAAGAATATAATTTCGATTATAAATACTCATTTGAAAGATAAAGTGTTTTTATTTATCATGGTAATTTATTTTTAATTTTTAAGAAATATTTAATTACCTTAATAGCTTATACATTAATGAGGTAGAAATTATTTATTTAGTGAAAAATCAATAATATAGTTTTTATTAAAATAATAATACCTATCAAAAGAACTAGAAACTTGACCAAACCTTATTGGTAGTGTATATATGTACCCTAAGAATCCAAGGGTCTATTTTTGGATCATTTGGAGCCTTATAAAATAGATTAGGACATTTATATTATTTTATTTTAAATGTTTTCAAAGATGTCACCTTCATAATTTAATAAATTTAACAATTTAAATGTTGTGATTTTAAGATGATAAATTCGAGTAAAATTATTATTATAAAATATATGAGATTTATCTTCATCATAGGATTTTATTTTTAATTTTTATGAAAGAAATAAGTATATTAAATAATTATACAATAATGTTGTACTAATTATTTTATTAAGAGATATACCAAATAAATAGTTTTAAAAATATTAAAATAAAAATTATATGAACTATTTAATGTGCTCCACGAATTTTCTAGACAAATTTTGTATATTAGGAATCTATTTAATATTTTGTTTAGAATATATCCTCTGTGTGGATTTTATTTAAATTAAAATAAATGAATAATGTCAAAATTGAAACTATTGTTATTTTATAAAAATAACATATTATAAAATTGTTTAAAAATCACAAAAAAAATATTTAAAAATTATAAATTAAAATTTATATGGTCTAAAATGTCATAAATTATCTAATTATGGACAATTCAAAACACATAAGTAATTATTTATAACAATTTAAAAATTAGAATCTTAGTACCACAAATAAAATTAAATAGATTAAATAAGGATAAATTAAGTTGATAATGTTTAAAATAAATTCCCAACATGTATAAATTTTATTGTTTTATGATATCACAATACTATATCATATAATCTTATGATTTGAGTCATTTTTTGAGGTTTTTAGGTATGGTTGAATTTATTATAAATTAATATTTCTTATGTTACCAAAGGTTCCCCTCTCCTCTCTTATAAAAAGGGAACCCCTTCCCTCTTCTCTTCACACCCTTTTGAGCCTTGAAGCTCGGCCAACCCCTGAAAATTCCTCTTCTCAACCTCTCTAGTTATATCATAGAGGTTCTGGTCTTCTCAAAAGACCAACTCTAGTGCCCTAAGAAGAAGTTTAAAGGAGGTGTGTCGAGGAAGAGGTAATATCTTCTACCGACTCTTTCAAGTTTCTTTCTTATTCTACTTCCTCTTGTTTAGTTGTTTAATTATAAAGTAATAACATAATTATTAATTATATACTGATATGTTATTATAAATATGAAACAACCCTATTTCACCTTCTATCCATCCTATGGAAAATGAAATCACTGCACGTGCGTACGTACGGAATACCGTCTCCATGCTGTGGTGTAAAATGTTTTCCACCACCACCTTACTTAGATGGGTATAATGGTGTAAAGAATAACTATATATGATTATTATAACATCATACTTATTCTAAGATATTATATCATCCACTCTAATTTCATTCAATAAATATGGGAAGGATATCATCGCGTGTGCGTACGTACGGATTACCATCTCCACGACGCTATGAGATTCATTTTCCATGTTAACAATTCAAGAATGATTATAAAGTATATATAATAATTAATCATGAAATATATAAAATATTAATGATACTGGATTTATGTATATGTTATTTACTTACATCTATTAAATTTAATAAGGAAATGAAAACAACGTTCATGCGTACGTACGACCTACCGTCTCCATGAATGGTGTATTTCTTTCCATTTATCGATATATTATATATATGTATATTCTGAATATATATTTTATATAAATCATGTTTTATATTCTTTAATTAATTAATCATGATCTAAGTAATCATATTAATAATTACAAGTCAAAACATGGACGATAAATGAAACGATTTTACCCAAATAGCTACTTTAACATGGAATTGACAAATGAATGGATAATATAAAGTCGTAAGTGAATCATATATGATATCATAAATATTTTTATGTTTCTTTTACAAGTTAATAATATGTTTAAACCTGATATACAGTATTCTTGGACACATATGAAAGAAATTGTACAAAAGGTAAGGGATAATTTTCAATCTCATTTTTATCTGAGATTATTTATACGTAAGTATTTACTAGGGTTATATTTACATCCATGCCCATAAAATGTTTTTCATTATTCCATGTATGTTTAAAGTCATGTTTAACCCTATTTGACTTTTACTTTGAGTTATGGAAATAATCTTTCTTTTATTTACCATACGTGGTACTTTTTTTACTTTTCTGACAAAAGTATGAGAAGAATGTTTTTTTAACTTATACGGAATAAACAGATTTTTACGGTTTCATAATGCCTTATTTTCATGAAGCTTCCTCTAAAATATTTCATGATTATTTTAAATAAAAACCTTTTCTTTTAAAATTTTATGGAATTTTGAGAAAAGAGGATGGTTTTGAAGAAGAAAGGATATTTTCCTCAAGAATTCATTTCAAGTGTTTTATCAAAACTATTTTCCATCAAAGATGACATTATTTAATATGTTTATTTTTCAAGTATAATGTCTCTATTATTTACATGGTTTGATTTTTCTTATGATGAAATGATATCCATTTATTTTATATGGATTATGTCATGATGGGACTATGTTTATGAAACCCATTTTATTCATTGGGTTATAATGAATGATTTATGTTTATTTTGTGTCACACATAAGAATGATTTAATTATGAGATGGGTGGGACCTATATCTCCCCCCAATGCATTGGGTAAAGATTTATATATCATGAGATAGACATGGATGGAATGGTAAGTTAATCTGGTTCAGTGTTACCGGACTGGAATGAATAGTGAACTCGATTCAGTCAGGGACATTGTCCACTAAGATGGTCTTGGCATAAATGTCTTGGCTACTATGGAAATAATATCATGTTCTTAATGGTTTTCCAAAATTACATGATTTATTCCCATTCTATTTTATGATGACTGATGTTCCATTATGATCTATGCCTTACGTACTTCCATGTTTTATGTCATTACTCAATATTTTAATGTTTAAACATTATGTTCATGTTTTTAAGTTCAAATGTATATGGTTTGTTTTATTTTCTCCATGCTTACCCTTACTGAGAATTTGAGCTCACCCTTTATATGTTTTCTTTTCCCCGGGATATAAAGAAAGGTTTTAGGTAAGAAAATAAAAGGGGAAGATCTTTATGGGAGATGTTGAAGATCTTTCACCATGATTAGAAGATTATGTTCCGAGTTTCCAAAGACACTAAACTATTACGGTCCTTGGGTATTGGTTTTTGTTATGTATTAAGTATTCCGCAAAAGTAATGTAATGTCCATGTACGTCAAGTTTGGGGTCTCTACGTGAATAGTGATATTGCATAGAGAATTATTATGGAGAAACCAAGTCTCCATAAACTTGTGGTGATTATTTATCTCGTATAATTGTCTAAGACATGTATTGATTATAATTTGAATATATCACATTATTCTTAAATATTTTTAATTTGAAGTAGATTTCGAGGATTTTTACTAAATTTTGAATGATGTTATAAATAGTTTCATAATTTATGTAATTGAATTCCAAGACTAAAAATTGAATTAAAGTTGGAATTTTAAAGAATAAAAAAAGAATTTTGAGGATGATATTTGTTTAGAATTGGAACGATATAGAATTACAATTGAAGAACTTTGGATAATTTTTCATAACACTTTTATGATTAACTTTTAAAAAAATCCACTCAAGGATAGCCATAGGACACAAGTAAACCAACACCTTATGTGTGCACTATGATCAACCAAAGATAGCCACATGAAGCATGGAGGTAGGAAATCTTGGTCATGGGGTAGCCAATATGCACAAATTGTATACCGGGGAGTAGTAAGAAATTCACATTATAGGGCAGGATCATATATGATAGATGACATGGGTCCGGGTCATCGATAGGTTTCTAGAGCAGATTTGGTTACCCATATCTAAAATATGGGGAGTGTGATTTTGTTTATTAATCCAATGTCACCCACTACTAATTTCTATGTGGGATCATTCACTAGGCAGGTAATGTTACCATGTTAAAAATATACAAATAGAATGATTTTCATCCAATCATATTAATCAAGTCTACACAATCAATGTTGTAGTCATATTCTACCTTAATCATTGGTGAAGGGTTTATATATGCTGTTTATTTATCAAGTCACATCTCCCATTATCAAAATAAATATCAAATAAATGAATCTCAAGATAATAATACCATGAACCATTATATTAAATCTACATATTGAATGCAATAATTTTCTTGATGATGGATCCAATACTGAGTGTACAACACTCTGTTGTAGTGTGATATACATTCATCTGAATGTATGCATGAGTTTGAGCCTATGGTGGGGAGATGTATGTAATTTGTATCACATTCACAAACATGATTTTCACTAGGAATGAATTTTTTAGATATATAGTCACTCAATGCCATAAATTTTGGTATCCATGAGTTTGGGAGAATTTGAATTTTGATGAATGTTACAGATATATTCAATGATGATTTGACCTTGAATAATTATTCAAGATAAGGTGATGTATAATACTCTATAAATATTGAATTGGGGATGAGAATTTTCACTCTTGAAAGTACCTTAAGTGATATCATTTTCATGAAGAAAACAGAGCATCTGATAGCCTCATTGGCCACATGAAGAAATAAGAGTCCATGTCATTCATCCACACAAATGATTTAGATCCCGCAAGCCTATTTGGCTATATGAAGAAGAAACCCATGTTATCATTCGCATGATGAAGGATACAATCTTCCTGATCTAGTGAAAGGAGAATAAGAAACCATGTGTTTATCTTCACATGAAGGTGATAACCTACATGATCTAATTTTTTAGATAGATAAAGAGACCTTGAGGTTTCTAAAGCATCAATAATAAGAAGAGTTTATATACTCTTATGTATGAAAAGAATATAAGTTTATTTCTCTAATATGTATCAAGTAATGATTTTCACACTTTCATAATTTTATGAATATATGAGGATAACCCATGAAATATAATGAATTTTTAGAATAGGAGAGAGAGATATGTTCACTGTTTATATTACAGTACACATGTATAAATAATCATCAAAGAAAAACATAATTGTGTTCATGGAACACATATACATGAATTTAGATACCTTAAATATTTTACAAATATAATTGAGGATTAATAGTGAATAAAATATAATAAAACCACATAATATAGTAATATTAACATTCTACATGTTCTAGGGTTTCCACATGAATTATACAACATGAAATTCTATAATATTTCATGAAGTTCAATTGGTGTGATTGAGTTGAGAATTTGAAGATAAAATGGTTTGAGTTGTGAAATATTATTTTCAAAAAATATAATATCATAATAAATAATTTCTGATGTTGGGAATTCATCGATAGAAGGAGGAACATCGGGTCTAGAATTTGAATGACTGAGAATATTTGGTTATTCACTAATGAATAGAATAACCTAATAAATACTAGTATGAATAATCATTAACTTTAGACTTTACTGAGGATGTAAACATGAGAAATACAGTCGATCCAGTGATCTATTGGAAGAATAACAACATCTAGTGGTGTATGAGAGACCAAGAGCTAAAGAAATAATTGGATAAAGTCATCGAAATATCCAGTGTAAAGCAGATGGGAGCTGTGTGAAGTATCAAGGAGAAGACTAATAGAAATCTAGTAACACTGTGTGAATAAGTATATAGAACATATTGTGTGACTCATGAGTAAATTTAATTTTATGATACATTCCCAACGATTTTGTTTCAGTTTTAAATGACACTTAAAATCACAATAATATAGTTATGATAGTGAAGAACCCATCTTGGGGGGGTCTAACTAACCCATAAATAAGTAGGATCTCATTAGCACTAAACCTTGAAAATAATTTTATCATATGATTTTATTTTATGAATTATTCAAATCCATTTTTCTAAGCACAATAATAGTGTATTAAGTCTTTAGCTATCCACAAAGTTTGAATAAAAATTAACCATTCATAAAAATAAAGGGGATCACATATTCACCCCTCCCCCTATCAGTGCCCTCACACTAATCCAGGATCTAGAAATAAGAAGTACTAATTAGGTATCTTTTTCATGAATAAGTCCCATAGATATAAACTGTTGGGAATTCTGGTCCATGTTAAAAATAATTTCATTGGTTACATTTGGGGTTTTTTCCAAAAATTCCTCTCTAATGGAATCATCTATCATGTTTCTATTAGAATTAAAATTTCCTTCATAAAATTATTAGATAAAGATATGGTCACTAATATAATGGTGTGGGAACTAAATCCTAACCTATTAAATTTCTCCAAATAATCATCCTCCTGTAATCTTTTTTTTATTTTCTAAAAAGTCGGTTTATGGGATACCAGAAAACTAACAGACAAACCACAAACCATAATACAAATCACCACATTAGGATAATTCAAAATTTGAAAAAACCAAACCCCATGCCTCGGGACACGAACCCACGCGTCGGCCTCGAATCTCGGGATCCCTCGAACCCTGAAACACCTCGAACCATGACCAACCTCGAAACACACCCGAGACGGCTGAGATTCTGCAACAACCGAGTCGCTGGCGAGATTCACCAGTGACCTTCATCGCCATCATTATGAAAGAAACCCTCATTAACGCTTATGTTGAGAACCAGAAACCAGGTCACCGTCATCCCTGACCAAAGCGGCCAATAAAGGAATTAAACTCCCCAACACAATCAAAATCAGCTTAATCAAAACCAAAAACAGTGAAATCAACCCGTAAAAATCAAATGAAGAATCCATCTGAAGCCTTGGATCGATGTATTCCATCCACGCAACACCTTGCAGTCAAAATCAAACAATAGAATCACAAAACACATCTCTAGACCTACAAACAGTCTTTAAAACCCTCAAAGATCTAGGATCTACAGGATCAAAACCAGTCACCTTTTCCATCAACCCGAATGCCAAGAAACTAGAGAGAAATCCAGATACCCGAACACCAGCCGCACGAAAACCAGAACCAAAAACCCATCGCCACCAACCCAATCTCTCAAGGATACACGATTAACCACTCACACACATAGAAGAGGATGATTATAAATACCACAGACTATAAAGGATAGGAACTCGTCCGCTGGACCAATACTGTGCCACAAAGGAGCCCTATCCAGTATACGGGAGTTGAGCGAGAGACAGGTCGACAACGATGTGAAACGTCGAGACAGCTGATCCCATGAATTCACCTGATGCCAATGCAACAGGGGAACCACCACCATGAACTTGCTAGTGAGGGGAGGATGAGCCGAGCCAACCCAAGTTGGAGGGCGGCGGCAACGAGAAGGAACCTTAAAGAGGGAGCTCCCCTCTCCAAATAATTATTTAAGGTTTAACCTTGGTTTTTTCTAATAACACAGATTTATTTCCTATTTCTATCTATCCTGGAATTAGGGGAGAAATTACATTGAAAAAATTCTACATTTCATTACAATTTATTATTATAGTGGAGTTAGTTTAGTAGAACAAAAAAATTTCCACTCCATTCTAGGAAAAAAGGAATATCTATAAGCTTAATTTGGTCCCCATTCACCCATGATGGTTTCATATGTACACACAGGTAGCTAAACTCATTTAGGTATTTTTGTGGGTCATCATTGAGAAGTACATGGAATTTGGGTAGTTTATAAATGAAACATAATTTTAATTCCAAACCAGCAGGTAACTAAGGTATTCCATAATATTTTGTTGAATATATTCATATTATGTGGCTAATTCCTTAAGAATATTGTTCTCATCCATGTTTCTTTAATGTTACAGATAATCTCTATTTGGTATGTTAGCATGTTCTCAGTGTGATAAGGAAATTTCAAATGGGTTCACTAAATGTTCTCCACTAACAGATTCAAAAACTCGGTTCTCCTCTTCCTTAGACCTCACTCACCTAGGTGTAGAATTATATTTTTTTCTACATTAGATTCTAAGGGAATTAATTTAGTATTTTAATTCCATTAAATGAATTAAAATATATAAAAATGTAGGAACCCTAAAAAAATGGTTCTAGTTGAAAAGGAAATTATTTTTCATAAATTTCTATTCAAACTTAATCCCCTAGGAAAATAGTGGTAACAATCCTGAAGGTTGACTCACGTTGAGGTTTCAACTAAGATCATGTTGTATCAAATTAATATTGTATATATTTTTTATGTTTTTAAATGAATAATTAAGGGGGTTTGTTAAATCTATTAATGTTTTGGGGAAATGGTTCAATTTAAGTAAAAGAGTTGTGTGAAAAATATAAGTCTTCAATCAAGAACTTGTTTTGAGTCTTTGATAACACCCAATTTTTTGAACCCCCTCCCCCCCCCCCTTTAATTCCTCAATGCACACTCTAAAACCTTTGTATAAATATTATCCTTCTTATGTAGTGATATAATTACATAATAACCACTAATAAATTAAATCTAATCAAATTTATTGTACTCTTAAACAAAACTTTAGTTATGAAATTTAAATAGAAAACACAATTACTTTACAACAAATAATGAACAACCAATCAGAATATAAATAGAATAAGTATCACATTATATAATGAAAAAAAATTAATTCTATAATAATAGTTCTAGAATAATTTAATAAGATACTAAAGGAATTTGCACTTGGAATGGGATCTTTAAGTCATCACTAGTTCACTACTGCAATGCACTTAGCTAGACATTATGAGGTACACTGAAGGGTCAATTACTTCTTTATCATTAATTCATTCTTAATCCATCATCCTTATCCTTTTTTCTATCATCAATTTAATCCCTCCTAAAATATAGGTAAAATAATTGTCAATGGGTCTTGACATCCATCAGGCATTGAATCTCACACATGGAAGGCTCTATGGATTCAGTGCACCTTCACCTCATTTTCTTCCATGTGGAAGCAGCTTTTATTATTACTTGAAATCCTCCCATGATCTTCAAGATTACATATTATATTTTTATTGAATACATATTGATAATAGAATATATTTTAATATCTTAATGGATATTTATTTTAATGCATCATAGGATAAAAAGGTTATTTGCTACATCGAAATTCTTAAATATTTATCTATCTTATCTCACTTCATCTCTTTGATAAGTGATATCATTATTCATGGTGTGAAGATTTAGATTCTATTATTTTAAAATATATAAAAATTCAATTGATTATAATGTTCATAATTCTTGCTAAGTATAAGACCATTTCATATATTCAAACTTACTCTTACATAATCTAGGGGTTTCACATCATTTTTTTAAAATTTGTAGACCTTTTTCATAGAGTTACTCTTACATATGGAATCAAATACCCTTAAATATCTCAAAAAAAAAATTCCAGAACTCACCAAAATAATCCATGCATCTAGCTACAGGTCTCTAATTTATTGAATATTTTATCCCAGTGTAAATTATTAACTCTTACATATTATGTGGATTCAATAATGACTATTATATATTAGTAGCTTCTCATCTATGGAAAATTTAATTACCCTTACCTATCCTAGGAAGCACTAAAATTACTCATACATATTAGTCTAGGTTACCTTTATATATACTAATATTTACTATTAAATATCCCCATACTTTGTATAAATTTTTAGTTATAACTTTTAAGTTCTCTTACATATCCATGAAAATGACTCATACATATCCATTTTTAAGGGTCATTCACATTGAACTTTTTCTCATCAGTTATGTATAGGACCTTTACACATCATCTATTAGACTATTATGTATCTATAAATAGGTTATTTTACTTTTTAAAACTCTCTAGCCTCTAACTTATGAAAATTACTCATCCTTCTTCTATACTTTTCAAGATATTCTTTTTTGGTGCTTTAAAAATACACTTTGGTAAGAGTATATGAATCTTATGTATTCCTTGTTTTCTTCATAATTACTTTAAAAATTAAACTAGCATCCAAAAAATTCACCATTTTTCTTCCATACCATTTTTATTCTGGAAAAACTTGGTAATTACATGTATTATCTAAATTTTCATCCTCTTACTTCCATAACAATCAACTTCCTCTTTTAAACTATTCCATGAGGTGCTTTATTAATTAATATGACTTCTGAAAGTTCATTCTTCTTATTTTCTTATATACCCCTGCTTTGGATTTGCATCCAAGATTTATCCAAACTACCAAAAAATGTCTAGAAATTATGAGAACACATATTTACCTTACTCTTTATTCAAATAATTAAAAATTTTAAATTAATAAATTAATGATTAATAATTAATCCGTTTTAAAAATATTTTAAAAATTCACTATAACTATAAAAAATTCATTAACATTCATTTTATTATGGAATTTGTGTTGATTAAATAATTGTATTAAATAGAATAAATATATAATCTATAAGTTCTGTAAGTTGATGATGTTAAATATGAACCACAATTCTTAAATACAATACCAATAGTGACATTAATTCATTTTATTAGATTCATATTGTAAGATAAATAACTCCTACCACTTGGTGTATATCCAAGAAATATCCATTTCTTGTCTTATTCGTAAAACATTCTTAAATGTATTCCTTTAATCATGATGTAACATGGGTTATAAAACACATTTTAACTCTTAAAGTTTTCTTTAATTCCAAACCAAACTTTTATGATGTGTTCACCAAATTTGGATGAATTTAACACTTATTGAGAATATAGATATTCACTATTATGAAAAATCCCTAAAATATTTTTGAGGCACTATTCTATAATAATATAGTTCTCACCTTATCAACCAAGATAAAATAATTCCTTTTAGATTAACCATTTTTTAGGAGTTTATATAATTTTATATTCATACCTTTTTGTTTTT
Organism: Viscum album; assembly: GCA_963277665.1. Lineage (NCBI taxonomy): Eukaryota > Viridiplantae > Streptophyta > Magnoliopsida > Santalales > Viscaceae > Viscum > Viscum album. The sequence goes on from OY728137.1 coordinate 1,025,556,408, forward strand.
TTGTTAATATATCTCATAAAATCTTTATTCCAAATCTTGGATCCATTATCATAAGGGAGTTTTTTTTATGAAACTCCCTATTTTGGTCTTCAAAAACTAAACTAAATTTTTTTAATTTCTTAAGAACATATGAATTACTCACCATTAAATGAACATAATTCATAAAAATAAATTAATTAAAAATATAATTAAGTATACGTATTTATTGGTTTATTTAAATCCCATAAGTCTATAGGCATCTGAGTGAATTAATTTAAGTGGCCTCTTTATTTTGACCTCCATCAGATTATAATTATTTTTCACAATAATTCCACTATTATTTTAATCAAAAGCTATGTATTTCATAACTTCACATCTATATATTTCTTACATCTTTATATTTGATAAGTTTTATCATATTTTTTGACCCAAAATTTCTTGTATTCTATATGAAATCTCATTTTTCTCTTCATAAACATGAATCTAGTGTTTTCATCCTAGAAAACTTGAAATTGATTACATATTATCTATTTTAATTTCATGATAATTACTTTATATTGTAACTTCTTAATGAAAAATCCATTATTCTAAAAAAACCCTCCTTCCCATTGTAAAAATGTTAATAATCGCTTAAGATATTATGTTTCAACCCATAAATATAGAGAATTCTATTTCATTAAAACTTGTTCTCAAAAAACTAAATACTTTCAATTCCTTTTACATTAAATGATCTAGATTTTTAGAAAGTAAAATCTTCTCCATCATATTTCTAAATGTCATTAATAAGATATTTTTCTATTCCTATATGATGAGAAACTACAATGCAAATTTCAAGGATTTTACACTCTTAAAAATATATAAGAAACCTCAATGACATTTTCTTATTCTTGATCATTAATTATCATATTATATTTGAAAATACCTTTATAATAATTAAATTTTATATCAATAAAAGGATTTTTTTTCATGGTATGTTCTGATTTATCACACATACCAAAATTTTTTATAATATAATCAACAAAATTATTTAATGTTACCATCTCTTTAGGATGATTTCTCTCTTTTCCTTTTATATCATTAGATTATACCCACTTAAAATTATAGACTCTGTTTGATTGATAAAAATAGATATTTACTAGCACGTGTAGATCTTTTTTATTTGCACTCCAAAAAAATAAAATCTCTATTTTTATTGAAATTTCCTCATAAGTTCTAATTTTTTTTTACAAAAACTTCTTTTTGGTTTTATGAAAGTTATAAACTTTACTATATTCCTTAAAAATATTTTAAAAAATTATCCTTCTCTCACATTTTATCTTCCCATAAACTTAACATCCACTCCATTACATTCTATATAGTAATGTCTTTATGATTCTTATCATGTAAATTTGAAGTGAAAATGGGTATATAACCCTTTATAAGTGATCCTTATTTATTATCATCAATTACATTGATTTAGTTACATTAATAATTGTAAAAATTATTTGTTCATTTAACTTGGTAAAATATAAAATTTTATTAGGTTCATTAAAAAAACTCACTTATTCAGAACATTTTCCACCATCATTGATAATATTTAAAAAATTATTATTATTTAAGTAATTATTTTATTCAACAAATTTCATCACAATAAATTTAACCTCTTGATTATTAGAAACCAAATTTTTATAGAGATCTCAAGAATATTATCTCTTTTTTTGAGATTTTAATTATGATTACTCATCCACCTTAAAAACTTTGATTCCTTCTCCACATCAACTTTGACATTTGATATATTATGGGACTTATTTAAAGATTTATTCACCTACTTATATTGTGTTTTATCTCCCTCTATCTATAGTTATTCCTATGTTATTTAATGTAAACCATGCACTCCATCCTCAATTTAACCTCCTTTAAAATTTCTTCTATTTTATATCATCTTTATTGAATCATTTTTATTTATTAATGGGTTCATTTTATAACACTGATTAAATTATGAAATCATTCCTTAAAATATTCATCTTCATTTTCACTCTCATCATCAAAATAAAATTATTCATGTTTGATAGAAAATTTATATTCTTTAAAATATTTTCATTATTTTTTTATTTAGATAATTTCCTTCCATCACATACCCTTTACATCATGTTTATCCTAGATGAACATTTTGAATAAACATCATCATAATTTTTTAATGGATTCTTCTTAGGAAAATTATCTAAACAATTTTCAATATTTTCACAACTAGAAAAATTAAAAGGAAGTCTTATTTTTCACTTAACTTTTCCCCTTTATCTAAATTTTAAAGAAAGGTATTATTTTTTTATGTTTGTGGAATCATATTTGACTTATAATTCCTCCTCTTGATACCTATTTGAATTATTTATCCTTAATAACTTTGAGGATCTGAATATATTATCTATTTTACATTTTACTTTATTATTAATGGTTTCCCCACCTCTCATCTTAGAATATACCAAGGTGTTACTGAGTTTATCATTGTTAAAATCATTCAAGACATAGTCCTATAAAGTATTACTTTTGGAATTAAACTTATTTAATAAATTCCATATTAATTTCCTAATAATGAGAAAATATTCTAAAACTTCTCCATAAAATTATACCAAGTTGAAATTCTTTCACATGAATAAATTACTCATCTATTAATTTATCATCTAGCATATGAATTTACAAAAAAAATCAAAACATGATTATCATCATGACTCCTTAACCTTCTTATAACCATCATAAATTTTATAAACCATTATTTTTATGGATTTTCTTTTTTGAAACCAATATTTTGTATCAATTCCATCTCAGATATTGATGAGAGTAATATATTAAATTCTATGTAGATAATCTCAATATTCTTTGTATCTTGTAAGGTAAAGGTTATACCAAATTTAAGTATATTAACACAAGTTTAGACATAAAAAATTACTAATACAAGTTAAAGAATATATGGAACTATATTCTCTATCCACATGTAAATTCCTTTTCTATTAAGAATGTGAACATCATTATTATTGATAGAATTAATATTATATATATAATATTTTTAAAAAAATATTTAATCAATATAAACAAACACAATATTCTCAATAGTACCTAGAATTAATACTATAGAACTAAATAATACATAATGGTAGTAGCATGCTTGAATACCAATTTTTAGCATTATGCAGTTTCATAACATAAATAAATAACTATGAGAATAGATACACTCCAATACTAATTTACATAATCAAAAAAATCAGAGAATATAAATTAAGACCAATAATAAAAGTTATGCTCTCATGACAATTTTTAGTCCTAGGTAAAAGATAGTCGAACATTGAGAAGGGGTGAATCGGTGGTCTGGAAAAACTTTCTCCAAAAAATAATTCTTGAGATAGTTAAACTGTAAGATTTATAATGATTAATCAAATAAATTAAATTATATGATTTATATAGAGATAAAGATGAATAATTTTACATACCCTAGGGGTTTTTATAATTTTTTCTTCTTCTTTTTTCAAGTGTCTATGACTTTAGGGGATAGTCCTTGAGATCTCAATTCACACATATTCATGTTATTATCAATAGTTAATATGGTTTCTAGTGTATAAATATTTCATTACACTCCTACTAGTACGTCAATGATAAAATAAAGAAATAAGATAAATTATGAGATTCAATAAGATTGAATAACCATCCACCACCTTCCTCAAGTTCCTCGAATGATGGATAAATTTTAAACTATCATTATTATCTCAAACCATGACCAAAATTATTAGAAGACATTCTTTATATGGTTTGGATATCCCTTCAAAATTCACATCACTCTTTTATAGGGAAAAAACATGTTTCTATATCACATCAGAATCATATCATAACACCCAATATTGTGGTATAATTCTTGGTTAAAATATAGATAAAAAATCTAGAATCAAAACTCGTATTTAAATTCTTAATTTCACCAACAAAATTCAAAAAAAAATCACACATTTTGATTTTATATAATCATGGGTATATATACCACTATGTAATATTTTTTCCATGTAAATCATCTAAAGTATTCATAAATTCATTATGACATGGACATTATAAATTAATGCATGAAACTTCATCTACAAATTATAGTAGGAATATAAAAATTATGTAACATAATCATTGTAGAATAATATCCAGTAATATGGAATTATAGATAAAGTTGTGTCATGTTATATATCCCATAATAAATATTCATGCCCCCATACCCACCTAATTGATCATACATAAACCATATCTATGTAATATAGAATAAATTCTAAATAGTAGTGAACCAATAATACATTAAATAAGTAATAATGGCATAAAAAATGTATATCACAAAATTAATTTAGTGTATTTGGAAATTTATTCATCCTTTAGGCCATTTTTTCTTATTGAATACCTCATTACTGTATTATTTTCGAAGTCTCAAAAAAATATTCATTTATTTTTTACTCAAAACACCAATTATTCTTCAACACATCCATTAGCATGTTATCATTAAGTAAAACTTTCCAAAATATTCAAAGATCATGAATCATCAACTCAGTAAATATCACATAGAATGATACCAATATTATAGTACCACATAGTTAGTTAGAATAGTGTTATTGAGAGTTATCAAACCCTCATTATAAAGATCAATACTGTAGTTTCCAAGTATTGATTTATTTCTTCATAACTACCAATTTATTTATTCACTTCCTCGGGGAACATTAGTACCCCTAACATCATTAATGTTATAATAAATGAATATCATAAATCAATTTTAATTATTTATTTTGTGTGGTTCCAGTAATTTTTAATATCGTTCTCCATGATATTCACAAGTTAGTGGAAATGATAAATAGTAGGTTGGTTTCAAAAATTTATTATTGGGTGTGTCATTAATTAAAATTGGAAATACCTCTTATTATTACCAAATATAGAAGAAAATAAGCTACTTTTATTGAATAAAGTAAAAGAACCATATCATGAATCTTCTAAGATAACCAATATTATAATCCTAATTCTATGTCACTACTATGAAAGGAGGATATAATTAGATATATTTATGTATAATAGTGAACTATAATATATTACAAGGAATAATCAAAATTTATGACATGGGAAAAATGAACACTGGTGATTATGGAACTCAATTTTTATAGACTATGATTTATAAACATGGTATGTATTATTTAATGATATTGATATCATAATATTATACATGAAATCAATAAATAATTATTTATCTTTATAAAATCACCTAAATGGGTGATATTTTAGTGACTCAATTTTTTCTCTATAAGTCTTTGAAATATATTAAGGAATGTTTTTAGAGTCAGGCACTAAGAGGGTGTGAGATTCCTAGGCCCAATGAGCCTGAAATTTATATTATAAAAATATTAGATATTTTATATCATGTGCATGAGTCATTTTGGTTGTCCCATTTTTGAGGACCTTGGATGGTAAATCTGTTACCAGGGTTGAATCATGAATGCATGGATTACCTTAGGAGTGATCTAAATTTGATCAGATCCAGATGTTCAAATGAGGATGGCGTTGGCAGGTATGTTAAGTGGATAATTTAATTTATTTATTTATTTAATAAATGTAATACCCATGAGGTTAATTTCTACTTTAAATAGTCTATTATAGAAATTCTCCAGGTTTAGCCTCATAAACCTATGAGATTTTATAGGATCCTATGATGTTATTCATTGGTGGATCGAGATCGGGTGATGAAAAACGATCAAATTGAGGTGGATTGGGAGGAATCGAATGTGGTGGGTCTTCCCCGTCACTGAAAAATGAATTATTCACCAATGATTAACCTCAGTTGAGGTAGGACTTGTTAATTGTGGATTTTATCCATTTTTATTAAAACATTGATATTGATTGTTTTGTCTTCTAATTTATCTATGTTTATTCTATCCTTCACATGATCCCTATAATTTATTGGTTATTTAATATGATAAATATTTTTTTCATTTATAATACCCATGGATATATTATTTTAATGATCATCATCCAACAACACTTTTCCAATGAATGATACACATTTTTTACATGAATTTATTCACATCATTCTTTTTGTTCTTTAACATTGTCCCATGGGGTCAGGGTTTGGCATTTTATAGGGTGGGTTTTAATGTGATTGAACCCCGAGATTCATAGTGGCTTAACGAACAATGATCGGGGTGTTGATTTGAAGGGATATCAGCATGGATTCATGGATATGGGTGATAAAGATGCAAATCAAGGCCCAGTTTTGGGTCATCATCCATGGGAGGTGTGATGGGACACCAGTGGACCTATGGATTTCAAATTTACAACCATCATATGAAAAAGATTGATGGTCGGTGACCTAACCTTCGACTTTGGAAGATTTTTAATGGTTAATGGGTGCAATCAGTAATAGAAATGGTGGATCTGGGATCAACATGAAGAAACTTAGGTTTCTGTAAAAAAGGATACTAGACTGTGTGTATTCTAAGGACACACATCATGTATCCCCCCTGGTTGTGGTGCTAGGGTTTCGAGGAAGATAAGGATCACACACCATGTATCCAGGCCCAAATAATATGTGACCCTCCCTAGGTGAATAATTCAAGTTCTAGTTGTACATAGAAAGGACCCCATGTGAGAGGAAACTTCATGTACTTAAGGAGTACATGGACATGGTCTGGAACCCTAGAATAGCCAAGTACATGGGCATGTCCCGAAGTAAATGGGGTTGTCTAGATGTACACGGACAGGCCCTTGAGTGGATGAGTCACATCATGTACCACTTGTACACACCATGTATGATTACATGGATTCCAATCCATGTACAGAATAGAATACATCCAGGAAGCGAGGCAGCATCACATTCCATGTGGACCCCTTACTCACCTTGTATTCCCTCCTATTAATTCTTTCTCTCATATCTCTTTTATTTGGACTCATATTTTGGCCCACGAGTGGAATATCTAGATTGTATTACATATATGAAATGATAGTGTAATTCATTGTATAATACAATATATTATGTAAGATGTTATGAGTTTTATTATTCCTTAAGTGACATTTGATGAAGGTAGTGATTAGGACAGGATCATCAAAGAGATTTCAGGGTTGGTACTCCACTGTTGCACCAGGGCATAGATTTTTCATACTCTTTATATAGATAGTGATGGTACTCCCCTACACTGATTATGGGACATATGTATAATAAGTGGTACTCCCAAAAATTTGAGCTCCATTGGTGAGGGGGTCTACCAGTGGTGTCATGGATCCCTCATCTATGGAGTGCAGTAGCGAGGAGCAGACCCTCCACAAAAATTTCTGATGAGTTTTTGTTTTATTTTGGACATCGGTGATGGAATTTTGGGGCTATAGGCTAACTTATCAAATTTGGATGGGTTATGAGATGTAGATTCCATTTGTCTCTCATCTAGGTTTTTTTATGAGAATATATATATATATATATGTTTATCTATTGGGTTTGGTTTCCCTATTTCTTTTTGTTGATTTGACTACTTTTTTATATCTATCTATTTATCCCTCTTCAGTTTTTAGGGAATCTTATTGGGTATGCATATACTCATACCTATATAGTACTTTCCAGGATGTGTTGTGTCTTATGAAGATGATATCTAGATCAGCGGTGACTTTGGTGAATCTTAGGAAGACTAAGGTGCATTTACCACATATGGTGGTCAGATCTTGGAGATACCAATTCAGGATCTCTCATATTTCTTTTAATCTATTTTTTGGCTAGTTGGGACTTCATTTCTAGTTGGGAATGTATTTTTCTCCTTTAAAATTTTGTTTTATTATGTATTTCTTTGATTTATTCCATATAGGTTACCGCAAGCATGGTTTACTCTAGATGTTACTATCTATCTATTATTCCTCATTACTATTTTATGGGTATGTTTGGGTGAGTACATATATTTACATCAAAACAAATTACTCCCATTTCATTTATGCCTTCTCGTTATTTTTCATCGGCCCCTATCCTATTGGAGGTGGGCTTGGGGTGGTCACAGTTCAGCAATTCGTCAGCTAGATGGTCCATGGTGGGTTGGGTCATGACTGAGTGGTATCAAAGGTGTTTAGCTCATGAGTTAGTGTAGAGATTAACCCAAGGTGATGATTTTTTAGGACTTAGAGAATAGTATCAACGTGTCTAATGTGTGTGTTTCGATCTAGGGAACCTAGTATTGGTGTGGCGGACAACATATCCCTACAATATAAATATGTCTACCTTATTGTCGATTTAGTATATGATTACATTGGTTACATGGAACAAATGGTACATGAATCATATAGTATTGAGTCTTTTTACTATCCTTATTAAGTCATATTCCCATATATATGATCATTTGACCATGTTATATCTCGATTACTTATAGGATTCCTCTGTGAAGACAGCCAGCCGGGTTACTGATTCAGGATCCTGAAGATAATATTATGAGTGATGAGGCCTTAGTTCATGGTAAATATCACAAGCTATTTCACTCAAGTGGAAAGGTATAATAACTCATTCCTGTAAAGAATAAGTTGGTACTAGTGGTTTAGGATAAATATGAGTGCAATATTAGCACACTATATGAGTTGTAGTTTCTGAGAATGATGACTTTACATGGAGAGCTAGATCCTCAGGCAGTATAGGATTGGCTTGAGTTGGTGGTTCAAGTCTTCAGGAAGGTTCATACCCTGACCAATAAGATGGTTTCACTAGCATCCAGTTTTTTCCATTGAGCATCTAGTTACTAGTGGATTTTGGTGATGCATACCCATTATGAGATGAAACTCTCATAGTTCAAATTCCAATATCTGTTTCATGAAGAGTATTACCCATCATTCTTATGATTAGTTCAGATATAGAAGATTCTTTAGTCATGGTAGGGTAGTATTATGTTTTTAGAGTATGTTGTGAGGTTCAATAGCCTTAATAGATACTCCCTTGATATGGTATGAGACATCTTCTTCTGGGTGAGGAAGTTTGATCAGGGTCTCTATAGATTCAATTGAGCCAGTGTGTTCTTCTTATGATTTTCATTTATTCTAGAGTTCTAGATAAGGATATTATGACTAGGATCTTCCTAGAAAATAGACATCGAGCTATCAGTTCCAGTACTGGACATCATGTGGCTAAATCATTTACAACATCTAGCAGGTTCTGAATGTTGTGGTATCAGCAAAGGAGGCATACTCATTCCCTATCTCAAACACAGTGTTCGGCATTTTAGGGATCATGAAAAAAATCCAATCACCTTGGATACAAGTGATGTTATTCTTTTGGGGGGCATAACCACTTAACTCATGATTTCCGGACCCATCATGCTGAGCAGGATAGGAAGATAGTGGATCAACCACCACAACAGAGGAAGTGTTGTGATCAGGGATCTTCAATATGTGGCCAGGGAATCCCTTAGGAATATGGTGGTGGTAGAGGAGTAGGAGAAACTTTATAAGGAGGTTTATTTTTGGGGGAATGAAACTATAAGATCTTACCACCACCACCAGGTGGCCCATGTCAGGCTCAGGGAGCTAGTGGATGGATCCATGGGAAGTTTCAAACCATGGAGGAATAAGACCAAGAAGTAAATTATATGATCTGAGTTATGATATATGTTTATTATAATCTTACCTTAGTACTGGTAGAAATAATTGTGAGTCATTCTTTCATTTCCTTATCTCTGGTGTGAGAGCTGGAGCTTCTAGTTGAGACGTTCTCCTAGCGGCTATGGCTAAAGGTACCTACAGGGAATGACTCTTATTTATCACATATCCTCTAATAGTGTGAGCTATATATTTGTGAAGATAGTGTCTCATGGGACCTATTAGTTATCATGATTAAACCTTGAATTTATCTTGGGAGAGTATTGGGTATCTATATTCTAGTACTAGATTGAAATTAATTGAAGATTATTCGGATTCCTATAGAAAAATATGATAGGATTCTTCTTTGTGGGTGAGAGAGATCACATAGAGGAATGAGTTTATTTTTCAAGAAGGAATCTGAAACCCATCACCCATCAATTCAAGAGTTTATCCCTTTGTTTAGAATTCCCTTCATAAATCTATATTCTTTTGGTAGTAGAGGAATTTCTGGACATATTCTCCAAATATATTCTAGGACTACCTCAAAGGGGGGAGATGGAATTCTACATTTAAATTCATCTTATGACCATTATGATATATTCAGAGGCATATCTGATGGCTTTTATTGATCTTTAGGAACTGAGGCTATAGTTGGAGGACCTTCGATAGAAGTGATTCAACAGACCTAGTGTGTCCCCTTGGGTAGCTCTGGTTTTTTTCATGAAAAAAGAAGATGATAGATTAAGGATTTTTCTTGATTATCATCAATTGAACCAGTTAAAAATAAGGAACAAGTGCCCCTTTATAAGGATTTATGACCTTTTTTATCTATTTTAAGGTGTGAGTCGGTTATTAAAGATCAATCTCAGGTTTGGATACCACCAGTTGAGAATTTTTTAGGCTAATATTCTAAATACAGCATTATGATGTTTCTACAGACACTATGAGTTCCAAGTGGTGTCTTTTAGTGTGATTAATTCCCCTGCTATGTTAATATCTTTTATGAACCAGATGTTCCAGTCACACTTGGACTGATTTTCTATTGCCTTTATTAATGACAAACACATTTACTCGATGTCATAGGATGGGCATGAAAATCATCTAATGATAGTCCTAGACATACTCCAAGATCACCGAATTTATAGTAATCTATTGAAGTGACAACTCTAGATTCACAAGGTTCACTTTCTATGGCATGACATATATGATCATAGATTAGATGTGGACCCTGTGAAGATTGATTTAGTGAATTCTTGGGAGCCACACAAGAGAACGTCGGAGGTATGGAATTATTTTGTCTTGGTAGGTTAATAATGGAGGTTCATAGATGAATTCTCTAGGATTATATCTCCTTTGAACACCCTGATGTGGAAAGGGTGGTTTTTTACTTGGACTGATAAGTTTCATAGATCCTTTGAGGAGTTGAAGCTGAGTTTGACCAATGCTCCTGTGTTGAGACTACCAGTGGAGGGAATTGAGTACATAGTGTTTTGTGATACATCTATAGTTGTCCTCTGATATGTGTTTATTTATATATAGGTAGTGATAATATATGTATTGAGTCACTTAAGACCCTATGAGAATAACTATAGTACTCAATACCTAGAGTTTGGAGCAGTGGTCTTTACTCTAAAGATGTGGAGGCACTATCTTACAGGAGAGTGATTTTTTCTTTACTCAAATCATTATTCTTAGGAATATCTTCATGAAAATAGATTTGAACATGAGATAGAGGAATTATTTGGAGTTTCTATAAGATTATGACTTTGATATATTCTATAGTCCTGGGGAAGTCAATTCAATGGGATACGCTCTTTGTAAGAAGTCTTATTCTCACTTGGTGGAGGAGTCATCTAATCAGTTGGCTTCTTTGCAGCTAACCCTGGTGTATGAGAGGGGTGACACTTTTCTTCTGTCACTGGTAGTGAATCATTTTCTTCTTCAATGCATGAGAGAGGCCTGGTTGGGAGACATTAACTATGAGTTTCTTCATGACTAGATATCCTTAAGGGAATCACTATATGGATTCTCTCAGGAAGGGGAGCATGTTAACCTTTTTTGGGGAGGATAGTGATTTTGGTCATGATGTGAGAGGATTTGATAAGGGATGTTCATAATTTTCCTATTTTTGTATATATTATAGTTGGAAATATATACAAAGATCTTAAATGTAATTTTTTTTGGAATGGAATGAGGTGGATCGTAGATGAGTTCATCTCTTAGTGTCTCACATCTAAGTAGGTGAAGGCTGAGCACCAGGTTTTGGTAGGTTTGATGCACCCTCTTGAGATCCCAAAGTAGAAATGGGATGGAATATCCATGGATTTTTTGAAATGTATATTTTGGATAGTGAGGGGCTATGATTCCATTTGTGTGATAGTTGACTGACATACCAAGTTAGTGAACTTCCTTACTATCAGCGAGCAGAGTTCTGTGGAGATTTTGGGGTAGTTATACATGGGGAAGATCATCTAGATTCATGGGTTACCCTAAAATATTGTATCCAACCATGATGGGTGGTTTACATCACAATTTTGGAGATTCCTATAGGATGAATTCATGAACCAGTTGAGGATGGTTATAGAGTTTTACCCCCAGATGGATGTGCAGACCGAGAGGACTATCCATGTGATGGACAATATGTTGAGGGATTGTGTGTTAGACTTCAGCTAAAGTTGGGAGGATCACTTCACATTAGTAGAGTTTTCTTATAATAATAGTTATCACTCTATTATCATAATGACACCTTCATAGTCCCTATATGATAGACCCTTCAAGCCACCATTATACTAGTATGAGATTGGAAAGACTTCTCTTATTGGCCCAGAGATATTGTAGGAAATAAAAGAGAAGCTTTAAGTGATCTACAGGTGTATTAGGACAACTAATAATAGATATAAATCTTAAATATATTGACATAATAGGCCCTTGGAGTTTAATAAGTATGATCATGTTTTCCTAAGTGTCTCCCCATAGTGAGTATTGAGGACATTCAGCTAGGGAGGAAAGTTATCCCTGAGGTTCAACAGACTATTTGAGATTCCATGGGGGGGAGGGGGGTCGTTAAGTTTCATACCACCTAGACCTACCCCATAGTTATAACAGGTGCATGATATCTTCCATGTGTCATATTTGAGGAGATATGTGCATGATTTGATGTACCTTATTGACTGGTGTGAACTATACATTAAGGATGAAACCAGTTTCATGGAGTACCTAGCATTGATCAATATTGGAAGGATAGGATCCTATGATAATGGCATATTCTATTGGTTTGTGTGTTTTGGATGTAAAAAAGTTTGCATGATTTCTCTTTAGAGTGAGAAATCCAAATATGAGCTCAATATCCCCAACTTTTTGTTTAGCTTGTGTTTTTTGGGTGAAAATACTTGAAGAAGGGGATAATATAGTGACTCATTTTTTTCTTGTAATAATTTGAAAAATATTAAGGAATATTTTAAAATAGAAACACTAAGACTTTGTGATATTTTGAGGTTAAGTGATTCTATAATTGATATTATAAAAATATTAAATATTTTTTATCACATGTAAGCATGGTTTTGTTTTTCCTATGCTTTGGTACCTTAGATAGAAAATCTGAGATCACGGTTGTATCTTGGACAAGGGATGTCCCAAAGCATGACCTAAAGTTGATCAATTCATAATATTTGGATGATACATCAATTGGATGGTATGTTAAATGTATTAATTATTTATTTATTTAACTAATTCATTAAATACACAAAAAACCTAATTTTCTCTAAAAATAAACTTATAAGGAAATTCTCCAAGGTTATCCATATAACCCTAGGATAATTGAGAGGATCCTCAGACATTCCCCATTATAGGATTGAAATTGGATGATGATAAATGATAAGATTGAGGTACACTGATAGGCAGTGAACACAGTGGGTCTTCCTGATCACTAGAGAATTCATTCTTCATCAACAATTAATCCCAATCATGGTAGAAATCTTTAATTGTGGATTTCCTCCCATTTGATTAAAATATTGAGCATGGTTATTTTATCTACTTATTGATCTATGTCTATTTGATCCTATGGATAATCCCCTCAATTTATTGGTTTTTTAATATGATAAATCTTTTTTGACTAGATAATTCCCATGGATATACTATTTATATTATATTTTTCTAAGAATTCTTGTACAATGAAGGATTTACCATGTTTATGTGTATTTATCCCCACTTTTCTTCATGTACTTCACGGTTGGCCCACAGGGTCACGATTTGATATTTTTGGGGTGGGTTTAAGTATGATCGTAAACTCATAATCACGGTTGTTTGGTGAATGATGATCAATATAGTGATTTGAGGATGGATCGGGATAGATTCATGGATATGGGTGATGGTCGTGTAGATTGAAGAAGGGTTTCTACTCATTATCCATGGGAGGAATGATAGGTCACTAGATGACCTATGGATTCCCCATTTTCATCCATGAGAGGTTGAAGAATAATGGTCAGTTCTGTAACCTTCAACTTCGATGGATTTCAAGTGGTCTATGGGCACAATTGGTATCAAAAAGAGTAGATATAGAATTTTCGTAAATAAACTTAGGTTTATATTAAAAAGGAAACCACACATCGCATTGTCTAAGAGAACATTCCATGTAGCCCCTTGGTTGAGAAACTAGGGTTTTGAGGAAGATAAGGATCACATGCCATGTGGATGTGCCCACATACCATGTGACCCTCTCTGGGTAGCTATGTTGTGTTCCAACTAAACACATCCAAGATCCCATATAGGAGTACATGTCGTGTACTTCAGGAGTACATGGGCATGGGTCAACACATGGGAATGGCCAAGTATATTTTCAGGTACATGAGCGCTTATCAAAGTACGTGGACATGGACAGTCATACACAGGTAGGCCCCGAGTGGCCAAGACACATTATGTGCCACATTTACACACCATGAATGATTTTGTGGCTTCCAATATTGTAGACACCCGAATCTTGACTTACATGGACATTACATTACATTTGTGGAATACTTAGTATATAACAAATACACACACACAAGGATCGTAATAGTTTAGTGTCTTTGGAAACTCGGAACGTAATCTTCTAATCGTGGTGAAAGATCTTCAATATCTCCCATAATGATCTTCCCTTTTTTTTACCTAAAACCTTTATTTATATCCTGGGGAGAAGAAAACATAAAAGGGTGAGCTCAAATGCTCAGTAAGGGTAAACAAAAGAAAAATCAATCACATCATATTCATAAGAACATAACTTTTGGAAATCTTAACCTGCAAAAGAGAGCATAATTTCATAACATGGGATAAATCATAGTAGTGAAATGAAATCCCAATAATCATAACTTAAAACATGAAACTTTGTTGCATACACACATAATCATAGATAATCATTTCTTGTTAGTCAAGACTCATTGCCAAGACTATCTTAGTGGACAAAGTCCCTTTCTGAATCGAGTAACCCTCGTTTCAGTCCTGTTTCACTGAACCGGTATAACCTACCGTTCCAGCCCTGTCTATCTCATGAGATATAAAATCTTTACCCAATGAATTGGAGGGAGATATAGGTCCCACCCATCTTATAATGAATCCTTTCTTATGTGTGCCACATAATCATAAACCATACATCATAGCGTAACCCATGTAATAAAAATGGAATTCTTAAACAACATGACATCATAAAACAATTCATATAAGATAAAGGAATTCATAAAAATATTTCCATCACAACATAATCAAACCAATGTAATAATAGGGATAAAAACAGAACCCTTTTATTATCTTAGATGGAAAATAATTTTGATAAAATACTTGAACTCCATTCTTGAGGAAAATATCCTTTCTACTTCAAAAACATTTTTCCTTTCATAACATGTCATACGACTTTAAAATAAAAGAAGTTGATTAAAAATAAACTTGAAAACTTGTAAATGATGTTTCTTGGAAATAATGTTTTAAAAATCCATTCATGCCGTATAAGTTAAAAAAACATTCTTCTCGTACTTTTGTCGGAAAAGTAAAAAAGTACCTCGTACGAAAAAATGACAAAAGATTCCTTTCATATTCTTTACTAAAAACTCACCGAAGGGTAAAATTGGATTTAAATTATTGTAAGTGGATGGAAACAATATTACATATTGAGGGAACATGGATGTGGATGATAAAATACACCCCAGTAAATACTTACGAATAAACAATCTCGGATAAAAATGAGATTGTGATATTTCCCTTACCTTAGGTTCGATTTGCTTCGTAAGTGTCCGAACCTCCTGTATAATGATTTAAATAATGTCATTTACTTATTACAGAATCATATTCATTGTTATGATATCATATATGGTTCACTTATGACTTTATATTACCCGTTCTTTTGTAAATTCCATGTTAAATAGCGTTTTGGGTAAAATTGTTTCATTTGTCGTCCGTGTTTTGACTTGTAATTATTCATATGATTACTTAGATCATGATTACTTAATTCCAGAACATAAAACATGATTTATATATATATATATATATTCAGGATATACATATATATAATAAATCATTAAATGGAAAGAAATACACCGTTCATGGAGACGGTAGTCCGTACGTACGCATGAACGCTGTTTTCGTTTCCTTATTGAATTGAATGGAATTAAGTACATCACATACATATAAATATATAAATAAATCCAGTATCATTATTATGTCATATATTTCATTAGTACATATTATATATACTTTATAATCATTCTTAAATGGTTAACATGGAGAATGAATCTCATCGCGTCGTGGAGACGGTAGTCCGTACGTACGCACGAGCGATGATATCATTTCCATAATTATTGAATTGAATTGGAGTGGATTATACAATATATCAGAATAAATATGATGTTGTAATAACTATGTATAGTTATTCTTTACACCATTATACCCATCCATGTAAGGTGGTGGTGGAAAATAGATTACACCATGGCGTGGAGACGGTATTCCGTACGTACGCACGCGCGGTGATTTCTTTTTCCGTAGGATGGATAGATGGTGAAATAGGGTTGTTTCATACTTAAAATAACATATCAGTATATGAGTGATACTGATTTTATTACTTCATAATGAAACAACCTAAGAAGAAGAAGTGGAAGAAGAAATAAAGATGAAAGAATTGGTAACGGTAATTACCTCTTCTTTGAAGCGCCTCTTTGAGACCTCCTCTTAGGGAACTAAAATTGGTCTTTGAGGAAGACCATAACCTCTAGGATGTTTCTAGGGAAGTGGAGAAGAGATTTTGGCAGGGTTTGTCCGAGCTTGAGTGCTCAAATTGGTGTGAGGAGGAGGGGGGGAGGTGTCCTTTTATAAGGGAGGAGAGGGGCACCTTAGGAATATCTCAAAATATTATTTTATATTAAAGTCAAAATCGGTTTATAATGGTTCCAAAGGGTCTTATTTCGAAGCTAAAGTGGGTATGGGTCGAAATACTATCAAACAATAGGATTTAGACAAGTTTAGGTTATTATTTTAACCTTATCAATTAGATTTAACTCTAAGTTAAATAATTTAACTTTTACCGTGTCTTTTTGTTTTCTTACACTATATGGTTAATACACTTACTATAACATGTCAAACGAACCCCAAATTGTTTATTATTAATATATATATCCTTATCTAAGTCATTTGTCCGAACCTTAGATTTTTAGGAATAAAATAACAATTAATAATATAATATTTTATTTAAAAACTATTTTGTGTCAATTTTGACACTATTTGATACATGATTTTTATGAAATTCATAACAGAATGATAAGTTCGAAACAAGTTACTTATATCAACAATAAAATGTCATATTAACCTAGAAAATTAGTTTAAGTCATAAAAAGTCTCAAATTACATTTATTTGGGCATTTATAACATCAATTATGTTAATTTTTCTTAAAAAGGTAATTACTGCATCATTGTTGTGTCATAAATAAATTAAATTATTTAAAGTCTAAAAATTAAAAATAAAATACCATTATGTAGGAAAGATTTTTAGCTTTCTAATGAATATTTATAGTCGAATTTATCTTATGTATTACCCCATATTAAAAATGGTTTAGTAAATAAACTTTGATTTTAACTCTTTTAACTCTTCTTTGAATTAAATAATAATAAATATCCTAATCTAATCCAAGTGGGCCTAAATGATAATATTTTACACTTAAGGTTGTTTTTGGTCGAGATACACTTGTCCAATAGGATTAGGACATGTGTTAGGGTAATATTAATAACATTTTTACCCTTAATTACCCTATTTATTTTTAACCGTGGTAAATAAAAGTAAAAAGTTACTATTCACCAAAAATTATTTTCATCTCATTGAACCACATTTTACTTACTGACATCAACCGTGTCTCTCAGATTTTTGAAATTCCATTCACAGAAGTGGTAAAATTAAGTTTTATGAAAAATTCAGTTTTTTAACTACCACTTAGTAGTTTCACTATTCATCAAAAATTGATGTT
The DNA here is from genome assembly GCA_963277665.1 of Viscum album. Lineage (NCBI taxonomy): Eukaryota > Viridiplantae > Streptophyta > Magnoliopsida > Santalales > Viscaceae > Viscum > Viscum album. The sequence goes on from OY728137.1 coordinate 1,025,574,431, forward strand.
TTTCAGAACAATGCCAAAATTTCATCCTAATCTATATTTCATATTCCGAATTCAAAAATGAAGTCTATTTTACCAAATTCATAATATAGAATTTGCATTAATTAATTTTATAATTAAATCCCGCTGTTAAAACAAATAGCGTGTTTTTAAGAAACAATATTTATCAAAAGATTGACACTTGTTTATGTCTGGTTTAAATGTGAAATTACATCCAATGACAAACATTGTATTAAATTGTAAAAATATATTCTAAATATACTTTAAAACAACTCAAATTAATAATTTATCACTATTAATTATTTGGATTAAAAAAAATTGTTTTTAATTATAATTTAGTAATTTTCACTATTCATCAGAATATGAAAGTTATCTGAAAAGTACCAAAATTTCACCTTAGGATAAATTCGATACTCCGAATCCAAAAATAAAGTCCATTTTGAGAGATAATATTTCTAAAATTTTAAAAGGTGGTTATTACTATTCATAACGGCTAGTTATAATAATATTTTAATAGCATATCGTTGTTTAGTGAAACTCGGTATTGCGTACTACACACGCTATCGAGGAAGGTCGCGATTGCGTGTAATGCAAGGCAAGTCAAGGATGCGTGTTGTGCAAGCTCCTTTTGGTGTAGCGTACAACACAAGACATTAATAAAATTAAAAAGAATATTTTTCATAAAATCTCGGGTTGTTACATTCTACCCCCCTTAAAATGAATTTCGCCCTCGAAATTCGTCGGGGTTATAAATGGTTTACTATTCGAAAGTTTCTTTAATAGAAACCCACATCGTAAAAAGGAATATCAAAACCAATCTTTAAAAACAAAAGTATGAAACGTAACGGTTACCCAAATAAACTAATCACTGGGTTTCCACATAGGTGAAAATATGGATATGGAAGAGAAATCTAACCATCATGTTCAGATGGAGAGTGGTAGAGAACATGGCTATGGAAAAGCCAGAAATCACAAAGCCATACATTTGTGACGATCTAAGGTACCATCTGATTCATCAGATATAAGATCACTAGGACAACATTTTTGGTTTTCAAGATCGTTTCCCTAAAGTTGAAAATTTGAATTAGAATAAATACTTTCTTTATTTTGGTACAATCTCACTGTTGTTCATGCCTTGAAAAATTTCCACTTCATCTCTTAAATAAATGAAGTTGAATTTGTTATTCGTGAAGTGTTAGCAGATCATGTGATAGAATGACGGGTCATTCCATCTGTCTCAAACAAAAGGTTAGCAAAAATTATATACATAAGTCGATCTATAGTGAGATTAATCACATATGGTTCCTAAAATGGACTTATACTTCATATATCATACTTCTTAATATAATAAAACTAGTTTCTACTAAACAGGGACTTCCTGTAGGTCAGTGGTAGGCGATAAAGGTCAGTCGCACTTCGGTTGTGGGTTCGATTCCTACAGCCTTGTCCGACGCGATGGGCTGTCGCCCGTCCTGCAGGTTGTCCTTTTTCTAAAACTATATTACTATAACATCCCATCAATAATATCGAAAAAAAAACTTCTATCCTTAAACAATACTAACTTATTCCAACATAATCCATTCCAATCTTTAGGCTTACCCATAATACTGCAGTCCACTCTCATAATATAGTGAAAACAATTACCAGAGATTTAATACCATCGTTGATCCCCATAAGATATGTCTTGTTGGTCACATTATAAACATTCAAAGTCCTTAATCATGTATTCTCTTGAATACCTTAGTGAAAACATGAATGCAGTTTAAAGTTAACACTTTCCACATACCAAAATACTCAAAATTCTATATACTCAAACCATGATATCACTTAGTCCTTATATCAATCATGAGCTCATGAATACTATTAAACATTTCATTTTCTCATTTTCCCTTCATTATGGGCATATTATCTACTTTCCAAAATATTTGAATCACTTTTCATGGTTACCGGTACCTTAAAATTATTGAAGAACACAATAGACCAATACATAAATATTCCAATACACCATAAAAGTACCTCAACAACATTATTTCTGAATACCAATACATAAACACTTCAGTCCATCCACTTCAATGATTGTCCTGGAAGAAGTACTTCCTTGATTTAGAAGTAACTTTTTAGGTCAGGGCATTGAGTTGGGTAATGCCCATGTTCTCCACAAATAAGACATTGAACTCCATAACAGTCTGTCACTCTATGACCCTTTTCTCCACACAGATAACATCGGTCCCTCCATTTGAGGTATTCCTCAAGGTTCTTCTTCCCTTCTTTAGAAATCTCAATCTTCCTTTCTTTATGCTCCTCAACATGCGAACATTCATAATATTTTATCTTCCTCTTCTTTGATGAATTAGGCATACCAATAAATTTCACCTTGTTAATCATATATCGCGATGACTGATTTGGCATAATCACAAGATCTTTCTCTCTAGGAATTACACAATTTTTTTGCTCATAGTCACCAATTTGTCCATTGGATTCAATGTTAACCGAATTCCTTCTGGTTCCCTCCATTAACTAAAACACAAAAAGAATCTTGTGAGAGGCAAAAATCATGCTAGGGAAAACAACATAGTAAAGGGGAAGTACCTTCAATATCTAACATCTTAGGTTTAATTCTATGATCGTTAGCGTAATTCTAGTACTATAACCTATACGTATACTTAACCTTAGGGACATCCCTAGACTTACCTTAGAAATATCTCTAGGGATCTCACTAACGTTTTCGCATCCTAGTTTCCAAAGGTTGACTAAACCTTTCCTCTGATACCAACTGTAGAGACCTGAATCTTGACTTACATGGACATTACATTACATTTGCGGAATACTTAGTACATAACAAATACACACACACAAGGATCATAATAGTTTAGTGTCTTTGGAAACTCGGAACGTAATCTTCTAATCGTGGTGAAAGATCTTCAATATCTCCCATAATGATCTTCCCTTTTTTTTTACCAAAAACCTTTATTTATATCCTGGGGAAAAGAAAACATAAAAGGGTGAGCTCAAATGCTCAGTAAGGGTAAACAAAAGAAAAATCAATCACATCATATTCATAAGAACATAACTTTTGGAAATCTTAACCTGCAAAAGAGAGCATAATTTCATAACATGGGATAAATCATAGTAGTGAAATGAAATCCCAATAATCATAACTTAAAACATTAAACTTTGTGTCATACACACATAATCATAGATAATCATTTCTTGTTAGTCAATACTCATTTCCAAGACTATCTTAGTGGACAAAGTCCCTTTCTGAATCGAGTAACCCTCGTTTTAGTCCTGTTTCACTGAACCGGTATAACCTACCGTTCCAGCCCTGTCTATCTCATGAGATATAAAATCTTTACCCAATGCATTTGAGGGAGATATAGGTCCCACCCATCTTATAATGAATCCTTTCTTATGTGTGCCACATAATCATAAACCATACATCATAGCGTAACCCATGTAATAAAAATGGAATTCTTAAACAACATGACATCATAAAACAATTCATATAAGATAAAGGAATTTATAAAAATATTTCCATCACAACATAATCAAACCAATGTAATAATAGGGATAAAAATAGAACCCTTTTATTATCTTAGATGGAAAATAATTTTGATAAAATACTTGAACTCCATTGTTGAGGAAAATATCCTTTCTACTTCAAAAACATTTTTCCTTTCATAACATGTCATACGACTTTAAAATAAAAGAAGTTGATTAAAAATAAACTTCAAAAATTGTAAAGGATGTTTCTTGGAAATAATGTTTTAAAAATCCATTCATGCCGTATAAGTTAAAAAAAAAATTCTTCTCGTACTTTTGTCGGAAAAGTCAAAAAGTACCTCGTACGAAAAAACGACAAAAGATTCCTTTCATATTCTTTACTAAAAACTCACCGAAGGGTAAAATTGGATTTAAACTATTGTAAGTGGATGGAAAAAATATTACATATTGAGGGAACATGGATGTTGATGATAAAATACACCCCAGTAAATACTTACGAATAAACAATCTCGGATAAAAATGAGATTGTGATATTTCCCTTACCTTAGGTTCGATTTGCTTCGTAAGTGTCCGAACCTCCTATATAATGATTTAAATAATGTCATTTACTTATTACAGAATCATATTCATTGTTATGATATCATATATGGTTCACTTATGACTTTATATTACCCGTTCTTTTGTAAATTCCATGTTAAAGAGCGTTTTGGGTAAAATTGTTTCATTTGTCGTCCGTGTTTTGACTTGTAATTATTCATATGATTACTTAGATCATGATTACTTAATTCCAGAACATAAAACATGATTTATATATATATATATTCAGGATATACATATATATAATAAATCATTAAATGGAAAGAAATACACCGTTCATGGAGACGGTAGTCCATACGTACGCATGAACGCTGTTTTCGTTTCCTTATTGAATTGAATGTAATTAAGTACATGACATACATATAAATATATAAATAAATCCAGTATCATTATTATGTTATATATTTAATTAGTACATATTATATATACTTTATAATCATTCTTAAATGGTTAACATGGAGAATGAATCTCATCGCGTCGTGGAGACGGTAGTCCGTACGTACGCACGAGCGATGATATCATTTCCATAATTATTTAATTGAATTGGAGTGTATTATACAATATATCAGAATCAATATTATGTTTTAATAACTATGTATAGTTATTCTTTACACCATTATACCCATCCATGTAAGGTGGTGGTGGAAAATAGATTACACCACGGCGTGGAGACGGTATTCCGTACGTACGCACGCGCGGTGATTTCTTTTTCCGTAGGATGGATAGACGGTGAAATAGGGTTGTTTCATACTTAAAATAACATATTAGTATATGAGTGATACTGATGTTATTACTTCATAATGAAACAACCTAAGAAGAAGAAGTGGAAGAAGAAATAAAGATGAAAGAATTGGTAACGGTAATTACCTCTTCTTTGAAGCGCCTCTTTGAGACCTCCTCTTAGGGCACTAAAATTGGTCTTTGAGGAAGACCAGAACCTCTAGGATGTTTCTAGGGAAGTGGAGAAGATATTTTTTCAGGGGTTGGCCGAGCTTGAGTGCTCAAATTGGTGTGAGGAGGAGGGGGAGGAGGTTTCCTTTTATAAGGGAGGAGAGGGGCACCTTAGGAATATCTCAAAATATTATTTTATATTAACGTCAAAATCGGTTTATAATGGTTCAAAAGGGTCTTATTTAGAAGCTAAAGTGGGGATGGGTCGAAATAATATCAACCAATAGTATTTAGACAAGTTTAGGTTATTATTTTAACCTTATCAATTAGATTTAACTCTAAGTTAAATAATTTAACTTTTACCGTGTCTTTTTGTTTTCTTACACTATATGGTTAATACACTTACTATAACATGCGAAAGAACCCAAAATTGTTTATTATTAATATATATATCCTTATCTAAGTCATTTGGCCGAACCTTAGATTTTTAGGAATAAAATAACAATTAATAATATAATATTTGATTTAAAAACTATTTTGTGTCAATTTTGACACTATTTGATACATGATTTTTATGAAATTAATAACAGAATGATAAGTTCGAAAAGAGTTACTTATATCAACAATAAAATGTCATATTAACCTAGAAAATTAGTTTAAGTCATAAAAAGTCTCAAATTACATTTATTTGGGAATTTATAACATCAATTATGTTAATTTTTCTTAAAAAGGTAATTACTGCATCATTGTTGTGTCATAAATAAATTAAATTATTTAAAGTCTAAAAATTAAAAATAAAATACAATTTTGTAGGAAAGCTTTTTAGCTTTCTAATGAATATTTATAGTCGAATTTATCTTATGTATAACCCCATATTAAAAATGGTTTAGTAAATAAACTTTGATTTTAACTCTTTTAACTCTTCTTTGAATTAAATAATAATAAATGTCCTAATCTAATCCAAGTGGGCCTAAATGATAATATTTTACACTTAAGGTTGTTTTTGGTCGAGATAAACTTGTCCAATAGGATTAGGACATGTTTTAGGGTAATATTAATATCATTTTTACCCTTAATTACCCTATTTATTTTTAACCGTGGTAAATAAAAGTAAAAGGTTACTATTCACCAAAAATTATTTTCATCTCATTGAACCACATTTTACTTACTGACATCAACCGTGTCTCTCGGATTTTTGAAATTCCATTCACAGAAGCGGTAAAATTAAGTTTTATGAAAAATTCAGTTTTTTAACTACCACTTAGTAGTTTCACTATTCATCAAAAATTGATGTTTTTCAGAACAATGCCAAAATTTCATCCTAAGCTATATTTCATATTCTGAATTCAAAAATGAAGTCTATTTACCAAATTCATAACATAGAAGTTGCATTAATTAATTTTATAATTAAATCCCGCTGTTAAAACAAATAGCGTGTTTTTAAGAAACAATATCTATCAAAAGATTGACACTTGTTTATGTCTGGTTTAAATGTGAAATTACATCCAATGACCAACATTGTATTAAATTGTAAAAATATATTCTAAATATACTTTAAAACAACTCAAATTAATAATTTATCACTATTAATTATTTTGATTAAAAAAATTGTTTTTAATTATAATTTAGTAATTTTCACTATTCAGCAGAATATGAAAGTTATCCGAAAAGTACCAAAATTTCACCTTAGGCTAAATTCGATACTCTGAATCCAAAAATGAAGTCCATTTTGAGATCTAAAATTTCTAAAATTTTAAAATGTGGTTATTACTATTCATAACGGCTAGTTATAATAATATTTTAATAGCATATCGTTGTTTAGTGAAACTCGGTATTGCGTACTACACACGCTATTGAGGAAGGTCGTGATTGCGTGTAATGCAAGGCAAGTCAAGGATGTGTGTTGTGCAAGCTCCTTTTGGTGTAGCGTACAACACAAGACATTAATAAAATTAAAAAGAATATTTTTCATAAAATCTCGGGCTGTTACAAATATATTTCTAGATAAGAAAATAAAGAGGTAGCGAGGTTGTTTAACATGCCATGTATCCCCTCCTTTGACTTTTTTCTCTCTTATCTCTATATTTAGACTCTTATTTTGGCCTAAAAGTATCCTATCATGATCATTTTTACATGTATAATGTGATTGTGGACTTCGTTTTGGTATAAAATATATGATGCAAGATGTTTTGATCATGATTCTTCTTTAGAAAATACTTTATTATGGAAGTGATCAGGGAAGCATCATTAAATAGATGTTGGGTTCAGTACCCCCTGTCACACCAGGATGCATATTCCTTATAATATTTACATAAATAGATATGGAAATCCACTACACTAGGTGTGGTCCCCCTATCTGTGGAGTGTTACTCCCTCATATTTGAGCTCTAGTAGCGAGTGAGTCCTCCACAAGTGTTGTGTATCCCTCAGCTATGGAGTGCAGTATCGAGGATAAGGCCCTCCACACTAAATTCTAGTGAGGTTGTGTTAGATTCTAGGATTCATTGATAGACTTTTAGAGTTGTAGGATGACTTGTCGACTTTGGATGGGTTGTGATATGGATATCCCTTTTTTCTATCATATAGGATTCTTGTTGATCATATATATAAATATATGTATATATTGGGTTTTGTTTCCCTCTTTCTTTGGGTTGAGTTCACTAATTTTATTATATCTCTCTATCACTCCCTATTAGGTTTTTTAGGTGTCCTACTGGGTATATATATACTAACCCATGCATGGGTTTCTCAACATGTGTCATTTCTTATGTAGATGATAGATAGATTAGTGGTAACTTTGGTGGAGCTTAGGGACACTTGGGTGCATTGACCACATTTGGTGGTCTAGGCTTGGAGATCATGAGTTAGGCTCTATAATATTTATTTTATTCCAGTTATTTATAGGTTGGGACTTCATTTTTTTTTGGAAGTGTTTTTTTTTTCTTTACACTTTGGTTTTATTCTTCTGTACTTTGATGTATTCCCTATAGGTTACTACATACATGGTTTACACTAGATTTTACTATTATTTTATTATTCCTATATACTATTGAGTGGATAAATATGGATTTTTGTATATAGGTACATTAAGAAAAGGCCTGCTATTTTATTTATGTATTCTAAACACTTATCACCATCCCCTGGCCTATTGGAGGAAGGCTTGTGGTGGTCACATCTCGGTCTTTAACTAGCCAGGTAGGCCCCGGTGGGTCAAGTCGTGACAGATATAATGATCCAATAACTCTATCAAGTCTTGAAATATGAATATTTTACAATAGATGAAGAAAATAAGTTTCTTTGAGAATTATGTATATATTTAAGAGGGAATATGGAAGATATATACAGTGAGGAATCATTTTTATGAAATTTTCTAACCCAACCAAGAAATATCCTATGATAATGGGTAGATGTAAACATAACCAAGGATAGAGGAATTAGAACACTATCATTACAAGTGTATCTTATAAAAAATTGGAGGATAATCTATAATGATATGGAATTTTAATATTCTATATAGAAGGAATTAAGATAATTGTTATACATGTGGAAGTCATCAATTAAGGATAAGAGTTTCTTGAGTACATTTCAAGGATCTATTTAAAAGAAAAAATATACCGCCTTTAAGGGTTTTTAATCTTTACATTGATTTAATAACTTTATTCTTAATCTATCAAAATCATCCCCATTCTTGGTGTAATATCTCATATAGAGGGATAGAAACCTTATTCAAAGATTTATTTATTATGAGAGATCCTAAACTATACTTGATGTCTTATTCATAATTATTGTTTTAAATTATATCCATTATTCTCAATTTATAGTTATTTGGACAACTGATTAATATATAATTTTATTCAACATAGTAATTTTATGAAGTTATTTAATTCTTGAGTTTTTTGTTATTCGTTTCAAACTATTTGATTAATTATACATCCAATATATTGGAATTCATAAAATGGTTACAATTTAGAGATTACTGGTATGTTTATTAGAAAAGAGTGTATCCATTATTTATTACTTCAAATCATTGATTTCTTATAGGTAATTGTTTAGGTTTTAAGTCTTTGGTTTATTTTTTAAGGATTTAGATATATTTGGATACTTTCCTAAATCATATAAGAAATTTAACTAACTTATAATGAATATAGTGATATTAATACTCACAATTCAACTCAAATCCGGATGGGTATTATATGATTATAGACTCAATAATTGAGTATAAGTAAGAATAAAGAATGGTTATTTAAATTATTTTTATAGTATAGATTATGGTGATCCCACCTTGTATTGTTCATTAATTCTTCTCCTGGTATTAAAAAACTTAGTATTTGTGCTTATTGTTTATTTAAAATCAAACAAACACTATATAATACACATCCACAATTTTGGAAAATATATATAAAATAAAAAAAAGTGTCACAGAAAAAATTAATGGGTTTGCCTCTTTAGATAGGATAAATCAAGTTATTTCTTATGATTCAAAGACTTTAGATACTTCCTATACCAACTACACAACCATTAAAAAATAGTATATTGTAATATTATTTTCACTAGAAAAATATAGATCATATATTTTGGTACTAAAGTAACCATTTACTATGATCATGAAACAATAAAATATATAATGAATAAATCTGAATTGTACCCAAGGTTAGTAAAATATATGATATTCATTATTTATTTTGAAATTTATATAAATTATAATATTGTTATATATAATTTGGTTACAAACCATATGAGAGATTTACTACACACTGAATATGTAGAGATACCTTAAAAAGAACCCATGAATGACTCAATATGAACAGAGAATATTTACTCGGTTTATGGGAAAATCTTTTTATGTAGACCTGGTAAATTCTATGGAATCCCAAATTTTTATTATATAAACATTTCATTTACATGGTACAAACAAATGATCTTTTAATGTTTTGTTTCATGGAAATAAGGTACATAATACATGAAAACTTAATACATTATTTTAAATCTTGAAGACATCCTCATGGGTTAATCTTAAGTATATTTACTATATCTCATATCCTAGGGTAAAACATAAAATGAAAGGTATGAGCATGAGGTCCTGTAATGGAAAACATTTTACATGTGATCATGAGGAATATAAAAAAGAACATGAGAAATGTCATTAAGGAATGATCAAAGGAAAATAAGTCATAACTTAATAAAAAGAACATGTATCATAACCTGTAAATTTGGATACAACATTTAATTTAGATATTCATAAGCACATCACCAAGGTTTCATAAATGAAATTTACCAAGGTTATTCACCAAATTATCATAAATCATGTCATCTCTAGAGATTAAATTCTTTACCCAATGCATTATAGCACTGTCATAGATCACCCTTAATAAGAATTAATTTCATGTGATTCACATAGATCATAATATATCATTTCTTTAATAACCCATTTAGATTAAATAGGGGGTTTCTTATTAAAATCATGGAGTACAAAAGTTCTTAAAGGTGTGATCATTACATCATTTTTCACCCAAGAAAAGATAAAGTGGTTTTTTATGTGTAAATACCAAAATAAAATAAACCATTTTTATATCTAGGTGAATTCCCATGGAAAATAAATTTTTTGTTTTATCCACAAAATTAAAATAGAAGATAATTTCTTGAGTATAAGAGAGAAATTTTGAGAAGTAAATTTGATATCATAACAGGTATAAACATGGTTTTAAAAAAGGGTAAATGAGAAGGTACAAGGGTTAGCCATTGATAAAACTTAATTTCAAAGTAAGAGTGTGATAAAAAATATAAAAAAATGAATCATTAAAATTATAATATATATACAAAAATTGTTTCTTAAATTTAAGATAAAGAAAGGATAATTTTCTTTGCTTTGAAGAGTTAATGCTAAGTCTTGTGGAATGTAACCTTGGGGGCTTAAAGACACCTTGGGGGACTAAATGGGGGAAAAATACTAGACAATTATAGAGGATTTATTATGAGTTAATGTAAATGGATAAATTGGTGGGTATTTATAACAAAAGTGGAGGATTTTTTAAATAATTCTCAAATATAGGGCTTAGAATCTAGGCTATGGAAAATGAAAAACCATGGGCCTTCCCATTGTTTTTTCACATGGTTTTGAAAATTTGAGACATATTTTAAATTATTTTAACGCAAAATAATGTAGTATAATTTTATATTACTTCTTTTGGAAAGAAAAGGTAATGTTTCCACAAAATACTATTTTTAATGTTAAAGTTCACATTTTAGACTTTGGAAAGTAGATTATAGGATTGGAAATTGATTAGCATATATTAAAATAATTGATTTTAACAAAATAACACATTTTAGGTCATTTATTGTGGTTAATTAATTATTACATCATTATGAAATAATTTTTAAGTCATTAAAAAATGAAATACTCAAACTATATTTTTATTATTCATGGAAAAATAAAGTACTTTAAAAAATTCCCATAAATTCACGCTAACCTAATTTTGACATGCTGATTTAAAAAAAAATGATTTTTATTTTATCATAATAATTCTATAAGTATGAGAATGTTAAATTTTTAATATAAAAATCCTTATTTGTTAAAAAATAGCAGGTTGAGAATGGATAGTAAAATTTCTAATACTTAAAAATTTTCAATGACATAGTAAAATTATTTTATAATTTTTTTTAAATAATAGTGTTTTTATCATATAAAAATCCATATTTATTAAAAAAAAATATCTAGTTGAAAAAGCATTGTAAAATATCTAACACATAAAAAATTTCAATGACATAATAAAATTATTTTTTCATTTATATTTAAATAATATTGTTTCTATAAAACTATTTAATTAAAATAAATATCAATCATAATAACTTATTTTAATATAAAAAATTACATCCTTTTTGAAAAGTAAAATTTATTTCTGAAAAAAAAATTAATTTATCAAATTATTTATATTTAAGCAAAAATATTCCTAAAATGGAATTGATAGAATGAAAAGTTTATTTATACAATGGAATTAAACTTTACATAACTAAGTCCTAGACACATAACCCCTTATAACACCAAAATATGGCCTAAGTAGTGTGATAGTGATAAACTCGTGTGGTGGATCAGCTAACATCACCTGAGTGGTAATTTCCACCAACTTGAACTTCTCCCATAGAAAATTTCGTTCAAGAATTACTTGATGAAGCTCATCTTAGGCTTAGTCAAGGGTGAACCCCAATGTCAGAACCTCCCTCCCAAGTTCTAAAAAATGGGCTTCATAAGACATGACATTATGGGTGAAGGTCATCACTTTTCTATTTTTCATTAATTATCTTTTGTCATTTCTACTTAAAAACAATAATTATAATGTTAAAATTGTTACCAATAGTATTGTTTTTAATGGTCATATTTGACCAATAGTCATATAATGGTCGAATCCCAATGGTTACATTTCTCTTTATATTCTATAAATACTACCTAATTATTAGGGATTTATGGTTTTATTGTGTAAAATAAAATAACACACATTTTTAGGAAACAAAATATCATTTTTAAATTCTTGTTCATTACATTCTTCCCCCCTTGAGAAATTTTGTCCCTGAAATTTTCAAATCGTTCTCTCAGTTGAGAAAAGGTGTGGGTACTTTTGTCTCATTTTTTCTACAAGTTCCCATATTTCTTATTTATATTTATGGTTACTCTAAAACACTTTTATGACATGGGTAGTCTTGTTGTATAGAACCTTGACTTTGAACTAATCCTCATAAGAGAGGTCTTGTTCCATTTGTACCAACTCCAAATTCAATACATGTAAGGGATTAGGTATGAACATACTAAACATAGATACATGGAATAAATCATGAAATTGAGATATATTTGGTAGAAGTTCAAGCCAATATAACACTTCTCCTATGAGTTCAAGTGTTTCATAGGGTCCAATGTACCTAGGGATAATATTCCCATTCTTTCCAAACTACATGAATCTATCCCATGGTGATATTTGAAGGAAAACATTGTCGCCAACATAAAACTCCAAGTGCATTCAATGGTTGTCAACATAGCTCTTTTTCTCACTATGAGTATCATTTATGTGTTGCTAGATAGAATAAACCTTTTCTATCACCACTTTCATAAGATCAGGCCCAAACTACTTTCTCTCACCAACTTCATCTCAACAAGTAGGAGTTCTACATCACTTCCCATATAGATTTTCATATAGTTCCATTTTAATACTCAAGTGGAAGTTATTTGTGTATGATAACTCAATTAATGGGAGGTATTGATCCCATCCACCTTTAAATTCCATTGATCATGTTCTCATCATCTCCTCAAGTTTCTAAATAGTCCTTTAAGATTGAATATCAGTTTGGGGGTGATAGGTTGTACTAAAATTGTATTTATTACTCATATCATGTTGAATGCTTCTCTATAATTTATATGTTAACATTGGATCACAATTAAAAATTATAGAAAGTGGCCCCCCGTGAAACCTCACCACTTCCTTCACATAAATTTTATCAAGTTAATCAAGAGATAAACAGTCCCTAATAGTGATAAAATGGGCGGTCTTAGTGATTTGGTCCATTATAACCCATATTACATTATTTCCTTTTATATTTTCTTAGGAGAAGAGTGAAAAAGTCTATAGTGATATTATCCCACTTATATATTGGTATGGGTAGTGGTTTCGATACCCATTTAGAAAGTTGTCACTCCACATTCATCTACAAACAAACTAAGAACCTTGTAGTGTAGTTGAACATATAATTTTCATATTATCCTGTCAATAATGATCATGAAGGTCCCTATACGTTTTATTGCTTCTAGGATGTATAGAGAATTTATAGCTATGAGACTCATCCATCAGTTCTTTCTTTATCTTTGGAATAGATGGAACACATAGTCTTGTATGAAATTTCAGTACACCTTCTTGATCAATATTGAACTCAGGAAACTTCTCATTCTTCATAGCCTCTATCTTCTTTTGTAACAAGGGATATTATCTGTGAGATTTCTATATCTTCTCTAATAGTGATGGTTGAAAAATCATTTGGGATAGGTTTGATGATTTCCCTTACCTTATGATTCCCATGTCCAGATTTACTAGGTTTTTTATCAAAGGATCTCATTAAATCCTCATCATTGCCATCACAACATGTTATTTCATACTTAATGCATCTGTGACTCTATTTTCTCTTATAGGCTGATAATGAATTAAAATCCGTGGTCTTTAAGAAGTTCCAATCGTCTTCTTTTTCTCATGTTCAATTCCTTTTGTGTGAATATATATTTCAAAATTTGGTGTTCTGTGTATATATCACATTTCTAACCATAAATATGTTGCCTCTATATTTTTAGAGAAAAAAAAACCACGTCTAGATCTATGTCATTCATTGGATAATTCTTTTCATGAGTCTTTAACTGTCAAGATGCATAAACAATCACCTTTTCATTTTGTGTAAGGACATGACCAAGACCTTTCAGAGATGCATCGCTAAAAATAAAGAATCCTTCTCCGATAGAGGATAGAGTTAACACTGGTGTATTAAAAATCTTTTCTACAGTTATTGAAAACATTATTCACACTCCTTAGTCTATGTAAACTTATACCTTTTTTATATTTAACTTTGTTATTGTATTATAAATTCATGAAAATCTTTTCACAAACCTCTTATAATATTATGCTAAACTAAGGAAACTACAAATCTCATTTACTATTATAAGATGAGTCCACTCCTCCATAACCTTTTTCATGATAGGGCCAACTGATATTCCCTCATTGATTACAGTGTTCCACAAGAAAGAAACTTGTTGTAACAAAAATTCATATTTACTAAATTTTCCAAATTAGACTCTCCTTTCTTAGAGTTTTCAATATAACCCTTATATGATCCTCATGATCCTCGCAAATTTTGGAATATTTCTGAATATCATCAATAAAAACAACCTAAAATTTATCAAGGTAGTCTTTAAAGACTCTATTCATAAAATCCATAAATATAGAAAGATCATTATTCAAGATGAAGTTCATAACAACAAACTCATAATTCCCATATATTGATCTGAAGGCTGTCTTTGGAATGTCTTATTTCTTCACCCTCAATTGATGATAACTAGATCAAAGATCAATCTTGGAGAATAATTTAACACCACAAAGCTATTTAAATAAATAATAAATCCTTGGGAGAGGGTACTTGTTCTTCATTATGATCCCATTAAGTTCTCTATAATCAATGCATTGCCACATTGATTCATCCTTCTTCATTGAAAAGAGAATAGGTAATCCCCAATGAGACACACTTAGTTATATAAACCCCTTCTCCAAAAGAACTTTAAGTTTTTCTTTAATTCATCTAGCTCCACATTTTCCATTATATATGGGGTCCTTGATATCGGCTTGGATCCAAGTATTATTTCAATTGAGAACTCTACCTCTATTTCTATGGGAAGTCCAGGTAACTATTTAGGAAATACATCAGTGTATTCCTGAATAATGGGAATATTTTATATCCTTATACTTTCATTTCCTTATTATTATTAATTGATCAAATCCATAAAGAAGGCTATGGGAGGTGCCTCTAAATAAAGCTCAGGTCATTATATCTCTCGTTTGAAAATAATTATAGGTTTTCCATTCAATACTATTGAGATTTCATTTCTTCTGCAGTTGATATTAGCATTATACTTTGATATCTAGTACATCCCTAGTATAATTTTGAATTCCTCCATGGAAATGACTATTAGATTTCAGATGATATTTTTCTCTATAAAGTCAATATTATATATTCTATACACAATTTATTCTTGGATAATTACTCTAGGTTTCATTATTGATAACTCTACTTCTAGAAGTTTAGATATTGATTCTATATTTTTTGTAAACTTGGAGGAAATAAAGGAATGTGTAGAACTAGAATCAAATAAAGTACTTTTTATCTTTAAAAGAATAATGAGAGTGCCTTACACCATATCATTTGGAGCTTCTACTTCATCCATTGTGATAGAAAATGCCTGACCACACCCTCTTGGCCTATGCTGATGTTGATGGTGATTTTCATCCATTATCTTAATATTTGGATAATGATTGGAAAAGTGACCAAGATTTCTACACTTGAAGAATTGGAATTCAAGATGTTCTTGTACCATATTCCCCTTATCGTTAGTGTTGATAAGTTTATTATTCACCTCACCGTGACATTTATGAATTATCTCTTCCACAATTATAACATTTTACACTCCCATGAAAGTAGTTAATTGAATGCTTCTTCCCAAATTTGTTGCATTTATGAAGTTTCACTTCCTTTCCTTATCTTTTATGATCAAAGTTACTCCTTAGGTTTGGTTATAAATATATCTTCTTTTCATTTGATTTGTGTGACCAATACATCTCTCCAAACTCCAGTTCAACCTTTACAGCACTCTACATTATCACATCATAGTTGTTATAGTATCAATTGGTAATATTCTTCTATATATGGGGTCTTATCCCACTAAATAGTCTAACAACCTTTCCATTAGGATCTGTAATAAAGATAGAGTTGTAATGATAAAGTCTTGAAATTTTCATCTCATATCTTCCCATGGATTCATTTTCCTTTTGCTTAAACTCTAGAAATTATTTATCCATTTTCATTCTCATCAAACGGGGGAAATATTTATTGAAAAAGGATCCCCTGAACTCTTCCCACTCTATAGAATTAGTCTCCCTTCTTTTATTTGTGTTTTTAATCATGGTCCACTAGTGATCAACTTATCCCTCTATTTGAAATACATCCAGGGTGACTTAATCTTATTCTGAACAATGAAGTATATAAAATATCTCTTCTATAGAGTCTATCCATTGTCCAAAAATCAATGGGTCAGTAGATCCACTAAAAGAAGGTGGTTGTTGATGCATAAATTATTCAATGGAAAGTTGTTACCTTCAAGGTGAATCTAGTCTCGCAGCTTGAATAAATTTATTGTTCATAACTCAGGTCAGTTAATTCATCATTCTCATAAAGTTTTCCATTATGGCTTCCATCGGAGGGTCATAAATGCATTTTCCATTATGCTCATACTTAAAATGGTTCCACCTATTTACCACCATTTTCTAAAAGAATAAAACTTTAGTAATAAATTTGTTTATTTTATTAATATTATAATTCTAAAAGAATTCTTTGTCTTAAAAAATCAAGAATATGTATTTATTCTTAAAAACAAATAAATTTTCTATAAATCATTCAAAATAGTTCAAAAATAGATTATAATTAACCAAACATATCCCCCGAGAGTTTCAACCCAGGAGTGTAGCAAGTCTCATTGTTGTGCACCAGTTCCTTTTTGAGTCTTACTCAAAGTGTTGTTTTTAGGTTTCATTCCAATATACATCTGTACTAGAGACACATCCAATTTTTCATATCTAGATAGGGATTTCTTTTCTTAGAAACCACATACTTAATACTTCACCAAAATACCTAGATTTTTTACTATATTTAAAATTTTCTCGATTATTCTTCCTAAATATTTTAAATCTTATTTTCCACAAATAACTAAATCATCCTTTGATACCAACTATGGCATCCTGCTTTTTTATTATATAAACTTTTCATCTACATGGTTCAAGAAAAGGATCTTTTAAAGTTTTTTTTATTATAAATAAGGTATATAATAAATGAAAACCTAATAAATTATTCTAAATACACTTCAATACATCATCATGGGTTCATAATATGTATATTTATTAAATCTCATGTCCTGGGTATGTACATCAAAGGAAATGGGTGAGCATGAGGACCGATAAGTGAAAACAGTTTACATGTTATCATGAGGAATATCAATAAGAACGTGAGGAAGGAAATTAAGGCATGAGAAAAGGAAAATAATGAATAAATTAAAAAAATAAAATGAATAATAACATGAAAATTAGGCTAAAACATTTAATTTACACATTCATATGCATATCACCAAGGGTTCATAAATTAAAACTACCAAGGTTATTCACAAAGGTATCGTAAAACATATCATCTCTATATATTAAATTCCTTATCCAATGCATTTAATATATATCAGGGTAAACCATTCATATGTATTAATTTTATGTGATCCACATATATCATAATATATCATTTAATTAATAACCCATGGAGATTAAAGAGCAAGTTTCATATCAAAATCATAGTGTACAAAAGTGCTTAAAGATATGATTCTTACGTGATTTTTATTCCAAGAAAGGGTAAATTGGGTTTATTATGTGTAAATAACCAAATAAAATAAACCATTTTTAAATATAGGTTAATAATAATTAAAATAAAAATGGTTTAGCTATACACATAATTAAAATAGAAGGAAATTTCTTGAGGAGAATAGAGGAATTTTGAGAAGTAAATTCAGCAGCATAACAGGTATAAAATGTGGTTTTAGAGGAGATTGAAATGAGTGGTGGAAAGGTTCACCCATTTATAAAACATAATTTTTTAGTAATTTTATGATAAAACTAGAATAAAAAATAAATCATAACATATTATAATACATATACAAAAATAGGTTCTTGAATTGAAGAGAAAGGAAGGATAATTCCCTTACCTTGAAGAGTTACTCCTAAGCCTTGAGAAATGGAACCTTGGGGCTTGATAACTCCTTGGAGGGACTAATTTGAGAGGAAACTACCATAGAATCATGTGGTATGGATTTTGAGTGAAATGGAATGAAGAAATGGATGGGTATTTATAGAAAAAGTGGAGGATTTGTTTAATAATTTCCAAATATTGTCCTTAGAATCCAAGTAGTGGAAAATGAAATACCATGGGCTTTTCCATGGTTTTTTCCCATGTTTTTGTATATTTGGGAAATATTTTATGTTACTTTAACCCTCAAGAATCGATAATAATTTTACATTACATCTTTTGGCATGGAAAATTAAAGTTTCCACAAAGTAAGATTTTTAATGTTAAAGTTTCCATTTTAGACTTTAGAAAGAAACTTATAGGTTTGTAAATTGATTAAAACCAATTAAAATACTTTATATTAATAAAATAATACATTTTATATCATGTATTGTGAATAATTAATTATTAAATCATAATTATATAATTATGAATTCATTAAACATACTGAAAAACCCAAACTTTTTTTTACTATTCAGGGAAAAATAAAGTATTTTAGAAAATTCTCATAAATTCAGCCTAACATAATTTAGATATACTAATTTAAAAAATGATGTTTATTTTATTATAATAATTCTCTAAGTATTATAATATTAAATTTTAAACATAAAAATACTTATGTATTAAAAAATTAGTAGGTTGATAATAAATAGTAAAATTGATGACACTTAAAAAAATTTCAATGATATAATAAAATTATTTTATAATTTATATTTAAATATTAGTTTTTTTATCATATAAAATCCTTATTTATTAAAAAAAATAGTGGGTTGAAAATACATAGTAAAATTTATGATACTTAAAAAATTTCAGTGAAATAATAAAGTTACTTTATCATTTATATTTAAATAAAAGGTTTTTATCATATTATTTCATTAAAATAAATATTATTCATAATAACTTAGTTTATTATAAAAATTTTACATCCACTCTGAAAAGTAAAATTTTTCTCTGAAAAAAATCAATTTTTCAATTTCTTTATATTTAAGAAAAACTATTCTTAAATTAGAATTGGTGGAATAACAATTTTATTTATAAAATGGAATTACACTTTAATTAAATAAGTCCTTGATAGGTAACCCCTTATAACATATGTGTACAACCTAAGGGTAATGTGTGTGATATTGATAGATTCATGGGGTGGCTTGGCTAGCATCACCCAAGTGGTAATTTCCACTAACTTGAACTTCTATCGTAGAATATTTCATTCAAACTTTACTTGTTAAAGATTGGATTGGGATTGGTCAAGGGAAAACCCTAATGATGATACCTCCCTCTTATGTTTTGAAAAATGGGCTTTATAAGACATAAATCTACTAGTTGAGGCCATCGCTTCTATTTTCATCATTAATTATTCTTTGTAATTTCTAATTAAAAACACTAATTATAAAGTTAAAATTATTACCAAGAGTGTAGTTTCCAACTATCATATAATTGTCAAATCCTGATGGTCATATACTTCCCCTTATATTCTATAAATACCACTTCATTATTAAGGAGATATTGTTTTATTTTTTAGAATAAAATATCACATATTTTCAAGAAACAAAATATCATTTAAAATTATCTATCATTTTAGAGTCACTCATTATTCTTAAGTACCATCTCATTTTAATAAAAAATATTTTTTAAATTAAATGTCTATTATATGTATTATATCTTAGATCATCCAAATTTATAAAAAAAAAATATACAGTGGTGGAATTATTACAAGATACCTTCTTAAAAGTAATACAAAATTAGTACTAAATTTATTTCACACATTATCTTGTGAAGAGAATTTTTTACCTCAAATATTAGAAAGGAATACATTAAATTAAGGATAATATTAACCAAATCTATTCAAATACTCACATGAAATTTTCATGAAATGTATGAAACATTAATTTATTGAAAATTTGATAAATGGAAAGAAATTCCTTAAAACCACTATACCTTTATAAGAATTTTTATAGTAGGGAATTATCATTTATAGGATGCTTTATCATGTCTTAAAGATTCAATTGTATTCATATAGATATCAATTATGTATCAAAGTGGTTAGAGACTATGTATAGTAGAATTAAATACTCTTCGAGGTTTTATAAATTTTTCAACTCCCATATCTTTTATAAGTTTTAGAATACCAATAACTTTTCCTAATGACTAGGGTACTCATTTTTTTAAAAGAACCATGGAGAAATTATTGAAAATTCATGGTGTAATTTAGAAGTCCAAAATATTGATGAGTTTTTGAGGATCATGTTGTGATCATGGTAATGGAAGAAACCCATTTAAATTTTCAGATCTATCATTACAAATCAACATAAAGTATTGATAACATACAAATTAAGAGGAATACATAAAAATCAATGTGCACTATTGATAATGGTCTTGATAGTTTACGATTAATGGAAATCACCAAGTGACAACCAACAAACTCTTTCCTTTATATTTAGTACATCGGCTATTATAATACCCATACACTATGATAGGACCCTCAAATATAAATGTAGTTATATCATATTCACCTCAATGATAAATTGAGAACTGATATAAAGAGATATTTGGTTATGTCATTCCAAAATCATACACACTCAACATGGGTACCCCATTATTTTATATAGTCACCATTAATTCAATTAAGTGAGTCAAGTTTCATTTACCGTAACAACAAATCTGAGGACTGTTACCCATAACATGTGACAATTAATAATATTATCATTTGAACATTTAAAACAATTTTTCATTCCATGAATGAATCAACCCATTAATTCATAACCAAATGAAACCATGTTGAATAAATGGAAAAATCCAATTCAAATAATATCCCATATCTTGAGCCTATCATATATTATGATATATATTGATTGGATGTTGCGATAGAGGAATTTACATTCCATATCTAAGGATATGAATCAAGGGATATCATATAATATGATATCCCTAGTTTAGTTCATATCCATCAATCTACCACTTGTACTAAAATCACAAAAATACTTTATGAAAAACATTACAACCGTTTGGTAATTCATCTAAACTCTTTTGGATATGTTTTATCAAACCCCTTTCATTTTGGAATAAAAACTTTGTCAAAAAATTATTACCTATTCAAAGTCCAAACTATGTGACCATACAAAACTTTACAGAATTAAAAATAAGTTTAAAATCCTAATTTTATATACATATAATCAAAGATCATCCTATAGAGAAACATAAGGGATGTTCAAGCTACAAATGGGTGATTTTTTATCTCAATCAAACAAACGCATATCTCTATATGAACTTTTTTAACAAAAAATATATCATATTTGTCTTATATACACCTATATGATCCATTTTCCATACATTGAGTTACCACTAGACAGGGAACATGTCAATATAGTATAGGAAATCCCATATATTAATTATTCTCTAAAATAAACTAATTAGGGCAAAACAATATCACATGTCATCCATCCAAGTTATAGAGAAAATCATATGTCAATCAACTAAGCATGGACATGCATCTCCTCGGTCTAATTAAATCAAGGGTCTATATGTATTTAACTCATCATACATGTGAATAAATCTGATCATGGTTGATATCTAACTAAACATATGATTGGTAACATAATCAACCACCCCTGATTATCTAATTCTCAAGTCTTGTGTAAGAAAGCTAACAATTTATAAATTTCTGATGCTAGGTATCTCACCAACCTCCGGTAATAATGATTTATAATTATAATACATCCCTAATTATATCAATGACCATATGAAATTCCATATGATATACTTTTGTGGGTCAGTCTAAATAATAATCCTTGAATTATTATCTCATTAGACTATTCTTTGTCTCGCAAATACAACTCTTTGTATGGATTATAGTATTTTACTCTCTCTGATATTAAAATATAATCAAAACCCATAATACTCCATGATGACCATATATTAGGGATAAATAAAATTTTTACATTGATGGGATATTATTATTCCACTATTCAAGTAAAATAATTGAAACATGAATGAATAAATGATAAATGGAGATTTAATTCATTATAAAATAAAGATAAATTTTACAAACATTACATCCAATATCTGAAGTATTTAATACCATGAGATTTAATATTAACCTAGTTTTTTTATTCTATAATATTTTTTTAAATGAATCATCTACATGTATATATTTATCAATCCAAAAAATCTTTATAACACACCTCTGACTAATATATCAAATGAGATGGTACTTATAAAATATGTGATTGTTCCTTTAGTGATACTGGGGTTCCTTGGCCTAATATGTTTATCCATTATGGTCATAGTAAATCTAGATTCTCCCTAAATTCTAGTAATCACCCCAATTTTGGAAATAAACATCTTTATCCATGCAACTTCCATATAATTTCATTGAAAATATTCTAACTAATTGGTCCACTATTCATATAAAACACAAAACCAGATTAAGATCTCATATCATTTTTTTCAAATTAGAAACCATTATTAGTGTATCCCTTTATAACGATCTCATCCTATCCTCCAAAAACTAAGAAAAAATATTTAATCTTTATTAAGTACTTAAGGATATTATCAATATAAATATATTGACTCTCACATGGATTATATTGGTATCAACTAGTTATATGAAAAGAATATAAAACATGGAATCAAGTACACAGCATGGAATATAAGATATATCATATATAGGATGAATATGAAATATTATGTATAATTTCTTACTCTTTTGAAGGATCATGGTTATTTATATGATTTTTTTTCAATAATCACTTGAAATAACCCATTCTTGGAGTTCTTATGCTAAACTTATTTATTAATTTTCCAATATATGTGTTTTGATTCAATCCAAGAAACCTCATAGATCAATATTTATAGATATTCATACATTATATATAGGATTCTTAACTCGTGTATTTAATAAATAATAATTTTACCTACCACATATTCATATATTTTAATTTCAATACATCATTTCTGATAAGAATTTTTTCATCTACATAAAATATAAAAAACAATATTACACACCCATTAGGATACCTGTATACATTAGAATCATCCTCATTCCTGATTAATCCAAACTCTTTGATTTCATCATCAAATAAGATATTCTAACTCTAATAATCTTTCTTCAATCCATAAAAGGACCATTGAAACTTTAACATTGTAGAAGACTCATTTGAAACTTTAAAACCTTCAATATTTATCATATACGCATGCTTGAGAAAATTTCTTATTAAGGAAATAGTTTCAAAATCCATTTGATATATCTCATAATCATAATGAGATGTTATGGAAAGAAATAACTGAATTAACATTATCATTACAACTCATGAAAGTTTTTCTTTTAAACCTGGTTAGTGTACACGTAGTCCATGTTAGATTCTAAGGATTTTAAATATTTCTTAGAATCAAAAATCTCAACGGAATCATGGTATATAGTGGGTTAATAATCTCTGAACATTACCTAATCACCATTTTCCATAAAAAAATATATACTTAATAGGATCTTGATGAATCATATCATTCCTTGTAGGTTTTTTTATCCTATGTTAGTTCTAATTAAAAAACACTTCATAGAAATAGATTAATATTCATCTTAGAAGATCTTCCTTTTTTTAGTTTTGAACTTATTTATGTTCAATATTCTTACCATGTAATCCTCAATTCATGTGATCCTTCTCAAAGAAATCATCATATATAACCAAAAATACTTTATGTTCAATATAATTATTGAAAAGTTTCTTATTGTTTCCTTGGGATACTGAAAATAAAATCATTTTTACGACATAAGGATACACTTTTCAGAATAAAATCATCATATGAGTACTCCACAACCCCAAATACTCATAAAAGACAAGTTGGTATGTTTCCCACACTATATATAATATTGTGTAATTATTACTAATTTGGTTATAATGTGAATATTAAATAATTCAAAAATCTGTATAGTATAAACCTATAATGAAATAGAAAGGTCAAACTAACTTGTCATTGATTAAACCATGTTCACTAGGTTATGATTCCTCCTATCAGACACACTATTCCATTGTGTTGTTCTCAGATGAGCGAGTTGTGTAAAAAATACACAATCTATCATATGATTAGTGAATTCCTAGAATAAGTATTCACTATCACGATCTGATCAAATAATCATAATACTTATTATAATTTGTTTTTTTATTTAATTCTAGAACACATTGAACTTTTCAAAAGTTTCATACTTTTGTCTCCTTAGAAACACATGACCATATTGACTAAATTCATAAGTAATGGTTGCAAAGTAATTATACCCACCATTTGATTAAATATTCATTAGTCCACATTTATAATTATGTATAAGATCCAATAGTCCAATATCCCTTTCACATTTTCCAACAAGATATTATTTAACCATTTTTTCTAATAAAAAATATTCAAAATTATCAAATGATTCACATTGAATGATTCCAATAACCAATATCTATGGAGTCATTGAATGTGTTTATCATTTATATATACAAGGATAAAATACCAAAGGTATGTAGGATTAGAATCATTTTTGACCTTTTATTAGGAATTTTATATATAGTATTACCCATATCTAGAATATATAAACTATTTACCATATTTTTGATGCTATAAAATATCTCTTTAATATATATAGAATAATTCTTATTATTAAAATTGAAAAAAAAATCCCATATTTTCCAAAAAATATATATAAATAAAATATCTGTTTGTAGAATAAATATAATAATAGTTTTATAATTCTGGAACTAATCCACTTTGCAGACTTATATCATAAATTACAACCTCCAATGAAAAACTCTTTCACTATTTCTAACATATAGATCTACTCCACCTTTATTCAATTCCATCCTACCTTTGAGTCTATTTTTATCAACACAAATGTGTGATCAAAACCTGGAATCTAATTCCAAAATTCAAATTTAGATCAATTGATCTCTATAAAATTCAAATTCATTTATACATAATTCTTCTCTTTGATAACATTACTAATCTTTAAATGCCCATATTTAACTGTGTTATCGTTTATGACAATAAGATATCTAAAAATGATAAAATTGATGCATATAATAAACTATAAAAAAGAAATTTAAATGGGTGAGTGTCATGTTTTGTATCTTTTTATCAGGGACATTTAATTAAAGTTTAGCTACAAAAATGATGACCCTATACATCATTACCTTTAGGGGTCCAAGATCCATATTTCATTATGTTTTGAGTCCACCATAGTGATCCTCTCAAAAATTATCTATTTAGATAGAACATTATGTCAATAATATCATATATGATTCTTCTATATTTGAGTGGAAAACCCTGTTCATGAATCTATCACATAGATATAAATACAACTCAATTCATATGGTATCCTAACTCCTAGGGTTTCCCAGCTAAGATTTACCCAAATCTTACAATGGTATTTTTTATCTATCTCTTAAGGTCATCCATTTCCAGCATTCCTTACATAATATAATCCATAGACACTTTGTTTTATAATGAACCTATCCATTTGTATGATTTAGGTCTTGGTATGTGTTTTATTTGAAAGTAATCTCACACTTACTATTTTTTGGATTTCTTTTAAATTCTCTCCAATTATTTTATATCATATTTATATTAAATTCATAACAATTTCATCACATGAAATACTTATTATCTGATGTTTTATTCTTTTATGTTCGAATTATTATAACAATTTATTTTTTGTAATCCCTATTATATCAAAAAAATTAATTAATTTAAACCATAATAATGTATAACTCTTTTCGCAACCCATAGTTTTTATTACCCACTCTAAGATTGAAATTAAACAAATTTACACATATCCAAATACCTCATATACATAAAGTATATGAAATTTTCATGTAAATGATTAAACATATATGAAATTGATAATCACCACATGAGTAATCTTGGATCCATACAGAGCCAACCCCTACCTTTCCATAACAAGGATTAAGCCTCCAAACTAGTGGGAATTCCAACCCAAAGTCCCTCAACTGGGTGATACTTTACTCAAGATAGATCCTAATACATCATAACACTAATACCTAATATGTATAAATAATATTCAAAACCTAAATTCAAGATAATGAATTTAATTACAAATTTAATCAAAGGTATATGAAAACTAAATCTTATATTGTCTTATCCATCATGTACTTCAATCCATGAAAATTTTACAAGAAGTAATTTATCACATAACTTAAATCTTACACAATATTCTCATTTCATAAAAAAATTATAATCTTGAATTGTCAAAAGAAATAAGTAAATAAATAATAATTATATTTAATTTCTAAGCTTTAGATAATAATATGAACATTTCAAATTTAGTTTAAGTATAAAAATATTCTATTAGAAATTCCTAACTATTATATTTTATAAAAAAATTATAAAATATAAGCCTTTTTAGAAAAAAAATTAAATTCCTTTTTTTCTTGAATCATATTTTATAATTGATAGAGATAAATTATCAATCATAATCTATGATAAATATTAGAACAAAAGATAAGTGTTATCATAGGATTCTTATTTTATTTTACAATATCTACTAATCTGTATGTATCAAGTGACCCATTTATAAGAGAGTCTATCAAGGAATGGAAAAAATTACATATTGAAAAGTCTCTTATATATGGGAGAATATATTATATATGGGATAGTATTCATTAATGATAAATTCTATATTGTAACTATGACTTGATGTTATTTTTTCACACAACCCATATTTCTATCATAACCTACGATATCATCTACATCGTAGCTTAAAACACCAAAAAAACAATTATTTTTCATTATATTGTAATCTATGATATAAAATACCCATACACTATGACTATCAACACACATTAAATTATCCTAACAATATAACGTTAGGAAGAATGATCTTGTGATCTAACAGATCATATTCATACATGTCATATCATATGCTATGATATGGCCTCCAGTAGATTATGATATGAATTTTATTTACAAAAACAACATAATAACATGTTGATTCATTGATAATATTAACTCTGATACCACAAATGGGTTTTAGGGGATCATCTTATGATCATGGAAGTGTAAGAAACCCATTTAAAGTTTGTGATCTATCATCACAATTCTACAAGAAGTATGTGATTATAAATAATAAATATTTTTAATCATTAGAAGTTTTCTCCATCTCAAATAGTATTGAGATATTATTGTTGATGGAGATCACCAGGTGAAAACCAATGGATTATCACCTATGTAGAAAGTACACTAACCAATAGAATCCTCATAGGCCTTTAGAGGACCTCTGAACTCCAATGGTTTCCTAGCACATTCACCTTGATGATAAATTTATAATTAAGATGAAGAGTGTTTAGGCTAAGGATTTTCAAAATAAAATACACTAGATAAGGGGATCTCATACCTATATATAGTCTCTCATCATTTAATTAATGGATTAAAGTTTTTACTACCATCATAAGATAGGTGACATGTGTGACTCATAATGCACTCTTATTGAGAATGTTATTGTTTTTATATTTAAAAAACCATTCTATAAATGAATCAACCCATAGATTAATAAGTGAAGAAAACTGTGTGGAAGGAATGGTATAAGTTCATGAACCTAATATCCTATATCACCAAACTATTTTATATTATGATATATACTGATTGTATGCTACGATAAAGGCATCAACATGTCATATCATAAGCTACGACTTAGGGGACATCATAAAACATGAAATACTTATTCTAGTGCATATCCAACAAACATCATACCACCCACAAACCAAAATACATGAAGAAGTATCAAAAAATTAATTAAAGGGGGTTTTATTTAATAATATTAGTCTTAATAGGAGGGATTTGAGTGAAAGGATAAAGACAATTTATGGAATTACCAAGTTTCTCAAAAGATTCCCATTTATATGATCTGATAGAGGTTACTTTATTAAGAGAGATATCATATTATGGTAGAGATGGATAATGGATAATTTTAGGCAGTAAATAAGACAATATTTGCTTTGGAAGATTCTTGGAACCACATAAGGCTATAGATATAAAAACTGAACGAAATAAGATGAAAATAATTTTAAAACCCAATGATTTATAAGGAAAAGGAAAGCATGGCATTAGAAAAATTGATTTAAAAGAGGTTCATTCATCCAAGAGATAATGTTTTCCAAAAACTTTATATTGAATTTTATATTTAGTGAGATTTTTGTAAGTTGGGAAGGCCTTTTTTTAGTTGTTAATATTTTTTCTTATGGTGTAGTTGAAATCATTAGGGAGGATTTCCTTAAATCAATCACTATTAGAGAAAAATGGTTTAAACAATACCATGTTAACCTATAATTAGAACTAGTGTAGGAGAATAGAATCTTATATGATGAATACAAATAAACAAAAAAAATTCTCTCTCTATCTCTTTTATCATAGAAATTTTAAAATAATATTTTTATAGAAATTCAGAGAGGAAATTATTTGAACTAAATATAAGGGATGAATATTCCATTTTTAGTATTTTTAATATATTTAGAATTTGTTTTTTATTATTAATTTTATTGATTTAGTATCAATTTTTTTGATTTATATGTGATTTTTAAAAACATATAACCCTAATCAAGTACTTTTTTGGTTAAAAACAAAATTTTTGTGTAAGAAGTTTATTTAATTTGGTTATACTGATATAAATAAATTATGATATTAGACATAAATAATGGTTCTAATTTTAGAACATTCAAAAATATAACACTTGAAAAATAAAATTGATCTATAAGATACTAAACAATTCCATTATAACATTCATGTGATGCTTCTTATCCTTTTTATATCTTTTTAAATTTACCTTATTTCTTGGGGGACTTAATTCATGCTTAAAAAATAACTTATTGTGGATCATCTAAAAACATTATGAGATTGAAAGTTTTTTAAATATTAATATTGGTTTTTTAAATACCTTTCAATTAAACTCTTTTGAAACTACTTATACATTTGAAACTATTATTTTATCACCTATAATCAATGAGCATAATTTTTTGTAACATTATTATAAGAAAAAAAAATTACCATGCATTCACTTGATTGAATTCATGGATATATTTAAAAACAATTATATTAGAGACTATTTAATATGAATTATGGATCTGAATGTTGGTATATATTTAATAATAAAAATATTTAAGAAACATATGATACTTTGGAAATGTTTTTGAGATTATTTAAGGTGATTAAAAAGGTTATGAGAAGGTTAAATTAGTGATTTTGTTGAGAAGTATAACATTAATTTTCCATATATTACTAAATTACTTCTATGTAAGTCAGAATTGGAAGCTTTACTGGTCGTGTATTAAAATTTTAGCTATCTATATTAGAATAAATTAGAAATTAAAATATTCATTTATGAATAATTTGAATCCAAATATATTTGGATTGAATTTTAAAAATATCATGTAAGTTATAATTGTGGTGGAAAAATATTGAATTAAAATTTTCAAATTTCATGTAAGATAAATAAGTAGATATATAAGAATAAAATTCATTTTTCAAAGTCCATGTAAAAGAGAAAAAATATATAAATTAATAATAAAATAAGTTCTTTGAATCTCATGTATATGAGAAATGAATCTATGTAATGATAAAATATATTTTTTTTATATGATAATTTCTTGAATTCAAGGTATAGATGAATTATTTTAGAAGGATGGTTTTATGAAAAATAAACAGATGAAAATATGGAAATATTATAAAAGGTACTTGAATGTGATTATTAAAAAATTTAATGGGTTTATTTATTTATATATTTTAGATATTGATTGTAACGTTCCAGATCTGGGTTCCACTCAACGGGTGCCCCGAACCCGGTTGGTCGCATGACCTCAAGCACATTTCCCTAAATGATAGAGGTTGCTGACTAGTAGTGAGGGCCTAGGTATATTAGTGGGAAACTATGCCCTCATTTTTTAAAGTGTAGCGCAGCGAAGAAAATACAAAAATACTAAAAATGAAGCAGTAAACAATAACTAGATGAAAATAAAAACAATATTGGAGTAAAGAAATGACCAACAGTCATATATATGATGATGCAATACGTCCCTAAGTCTAAGAAAGCATCCAAAATAGGATACACTGCAATCTAATAAAGTACAAGATACAAGTACAACAAAACAAAGAAAAATAGTGCAGCAGGATATCAGCAGTATCACAAGCCTAAGCTCGGTCTCATGCTCTCCTACTCCTATGAAACAATCAAGTACCTATATAGGGACTCTTTCCCTGATCAACACCTATAGTAATATAATTTTTTTAGACCCAAGACATGACCCAAATAGGGTGTGAGAAATAAATATAAGTAGGGAACCGCCAAAGGCCCATTCCCAACTGTTAGTGAAAATGTGCAATAGTAGTGTGCAATTATAAAATTCAATAAACTAGATAGTACTCAAAAGTAACTATCTCTAATAGTTAAATTTACATTTTATTAATTATTTATCAATTCCAAGCTTTTGATTTATCTTGGAAGGTACAACATAATAAATCACCACAGTGAATATACAAAGTAAACATTGTCCGCAAACATGCAAATCTTTACCCTCAAGTAATCAGAATAGTAACCCATAGGTGACTACCCACAGGCATAACGAATATTTCCCTCAAGCATACGAGGTGTCGCCCATAGGCACAGAAGCTTCTGCCCACAGGCATGAGAAGAGTTTCCCTCAGGCTAAGCGAAACACTGCCCTTAGGCTAAGCAAAACACTGCCCTCAGGCAAAGAAAGTAACAAGGATGAGACCAACACATAATCAAGCAATTTATATATATTTTTCTCTCAAGAAAACTCAAAGCATTCTATAATCATGGCATACCCATGGGTATCCTAGATAAATGGCTAAAAAAGGGAAACGCACCCATGGGGTGGCCCTGGATCCAAGCAACGATCCTAAAAAACAGTTTATACATAATCATTAAATTACCTATGAAATCCTATGCTTTTTATCAGTCAAGGCCTCAACCATAAAACACCCCAAACATGGGTGCATATCACAAAGTTACACCAAAACACTAAACAGTTGGAATTAAACACCAGACCACCTACCTCGATCTCCACTGATTGATATACGTAAACGACACCTCCAGAATCGTCCGTGAATGACATAGATCTGGGATAAATTTTCACCCATTAAAACTCAAATAACTTCCCCTCTGGAAAGAATTGGAAAGAAACACCCAAGGAGAGGAAAGGTCTTACCCGCGCGGTCCAAACATGATCATCAGCGAAGGAATCGGAGTCCCGGTGTTCGTTCGGGAACACTTCTAAGGTTCAGTCATCTTTCCCACGGCTTCCTGGAGTTCTAAGCTTCCTCTGTTGAAAGTGGAGGATACTGCCAGTTTATAACAAAAAAAACAACTACACAGTGTGTAATCTCAAGTACACAGCATGTAATTTCCATTTTTTAACTGTTCATATGGCGGCTACTTTTCACCTCCTCACTGTTCATCTATTGACATGATTACACGGTGTGTATTTCTGAATACACGGAGTGTACTGTCACCCCGTTGGAGGCTACTCCTACCACTTTATTGTTCACCTGCCAACTGATTACACGGCATGTATATACTAAGTACACAGCATGTAGTCATTTTTTACACCCTCCATTGCTGACAGGCCTTCAAGCCCTATGTACTCATCCCACACGGGCAAAATACACGGCGTGTACCCACAAAATTTGGGATTTTTCCTCATTTTTCTTATTTTCTCCAAATCACCTAAGGAAAAAAGGAAAATGAGAATATCGTACCTCAAGAATAAGAACCGGGTTCTTGCATTGATATCATATTATTTTTAGGTGTATATTTAACTAGAATCAATTATGATTTTGGGAATGAAATTCATAATAATTTCAAAAATTGAAACCTATAAAGTATCATTTTTTATATAACTAAATATTTAAAAACAATGAACATAGTGAGGATAGTATAAAAACTAATGTTATGAAAATAGTTATTGAGGGACTATTAATTAATTTTTGCTTCAATAGATAAGGAAATATTCATTATTAATACTCTGAAGGTAACTATGTGCTATCACAATCATGTATTTAATTAACCAAGATATATGAAGAAATATTCTTATAAGATTTATCTTCCAGTGTGTAAAAAAAACTATCTATTGATATTGAAAAATTATGAGGATAAATAAATATATTTTTATTTTATCAAAATATAATATTTTTAAATATAATGGGTCATATATAAACTATCATGAGAAATATTTTTTGGGAGTTATTTTTTTAGTCAAGGAGGTTATCTACAAAATCTTTTTCTCACTTTATTATTTTAATAGAATGTTTTTATTTATATTTCATTTAAAATAAAAAGGATGTGATCAAACACATTATGAATGAACCATGTTAAAATATTTTTTTCTCAATTGTTTTTTATTTTAAGTATATGGTTATGGGGGATTTTAAATATTTAAAAAGATTCATACTTTAATCAGTCAGAGAGGGTGATTTCAAAAAGAAATTATAAAAAGCGAGTGACATTGATTCTACTCCCTTTTTAATGTTACTAATTGATAATTATTGAGAATATCAATTGGTATAACAGTAATCATGGTTCCCTATAAAGTATCCAAAATAGATTTATCCTTTATTTTTTTTGATTTTTTATCTCTCGTTTATCTGATTATTATTTTTTCATCAAAAGGAGAATCATAATTTTATTGAAATTAGAGGCATAAAACTTTTTATGTAAATAAAAATCATGGATAGAAGAATGTGATGGTTATTTATCTCTCATATCCGAGAGTATAATTTTTTAAGGGTTCTGTCATTGGTTTCACACATGTTGAGAAAGAATTTTCCATGAAATAGAATTATAAAAATAATGTTGATAATTATGGTAAGGAAAATAATGAAATTTTATTATTCTTGTCAAAAAAAAATTTCAACAATGACATAGGATTAAATGCTTCCAAAGGAATATAATAACATATTTTGAATACTTTTAAGTGAAACCATAAAATAAAATAAAAAGACACACTATAAATATAAAGAGAATTTTTTGGAGATGTAAATATGGATAATAACAAAACTATTGATGATTCCTTACATAGTGATAATGATATTTTGAGTAATATAAGAGGATTTATAGTAACATTAGAGGATCTAATGGGTGTTGAAATTTTTTAAGGATTTTTATAGAAAAATTTGATTCCAAATTTTTCATATTTGAAGATAGATATTTGAACAATATATCTATTAATATGATACATCGGATAACTCTTTCATATGAATAAAAAAATTTCATTTTTTGAAAATGATTATTAGGGAAGAGAAATAAATAAATATGAAATAAATGATAAAAAATAAACTCAAGGATAATTAAAATGATTCATCATATAATTTCGATAATGATGGAGAATGATATGAAGATTATTAGAAATTTATGTCTTTTTACTCTAAATGTTTTTAAAAAGGAATAAGGATGTATAAAGGTAAGTTACCATAAAAATATTTTAGGTATAACTGGTTATTTTTATTTTACTATCTCTAGAAAAGGATTGATAATTTTAAACATGATGAAAAGGAAGAATACATATAAAAAAATAGATTAAAAATCAAAAATCCAAGAAAGGTATGAAATACGTTAATAAAAAAAGAGAATTTCTAGTATAAAGAGAAATTTATTATTGAGTAAAGAAGAGAAAGATGGTTTTAAATAATGTATTAAATAATAGGAAGAAAATATAGTTGTAAATAAAATAAACTTTATGTATCATATTACAAAAATTGATGACAATTCAAGCAGTGTTGAAAATGATGAATAAATCTATACTTAGAATATATTGTAATCTTATCTTGAGGCCTATCTTGAACAAAAATTATAGGCTTAAAATGGAGATCATTATTTTTAAGAGATAAATTGATAAATTAAAATAAACTTAAGTTAGGTTACACTTGAATGAATATTAATATATTAAATAACTTATGCTCTCGTAAAGTCACAACATAAGATAAAACTTTGAATGACTATAATGTAAAATATGCTAAAAATAAATGGAGATTAATAAAGATCAATAAAACTATCTTGATATTAAAAATAAATTTAATAAGGACATAAAATATTTTTCAAAAGATATTTAGGTGATGTATGAATAATTTTATTCCTAAAATATTCGAAATCATCACAAACTATTGATGTTATTATCCTAAAAGGAAAAGTTATTATATGTTCAAGAAAATATTAATTTCATGAAAATAATTTATTTTAAGAATGTTGGTTATAAATTCATTTCTAGATTAATTTTGGTTAATAGAAATCATTAAAAATATATCATTACCTTAAAAGGGATGTGGTTATTCATACTAATAATATATCATAAAATGAAGTTAATGGGATGGTAAATTTTCATACTGAAAGAAAATAATATATTTTGTATATAATAAATTTTATTTATAAAGTTAAAGATATACTAGTAGTAGTTAATTCCATAGAGTTTATAGAAATAAAGAATTTTTGGGTGGTATATTATGTTTATTTCTTATGGTAAAATTTCATGAATTAAGGGGGAGACACTCGTTGATGATAAGTAATAGTTATGAATTTAAGATGGTAGTAATGAATGAAAAGATTCCATATCTAAAAAATAAAAATTGATTTAAATATTTAAAAGTGTATTTGTGATGTGACCAAAAAATTAATCAAATAAATTATAATTTAAAAATTATTTTTAAACAATTATAAAAATATATTGGAGTTAATACTTCATTAAGAATAAGGAATTTCATAAATTTATTTGTGGTTGAAGTAGCTTTAAAATATATTAGGAATTTCAAGCCATGTATTCTTAATTGTGATTATTCTTCACACATTACTAGATATTAAAAAATTGTAAAAAATATTTAACATAATGATGTATTTTCAATAAATTTTGGAAATTAAATTTCATTAAAAATAAAGGGAGTGGACATTTTTTAGATTAAGGCTCCAAAATTAAATTCTAAAGTAAATTTTGTTGAATGGATAAAACATAATATTTTAAGTTTTATCCAGATATTTAGTGATGGGAATATAGGAATTTTTTGGAGGACATATTTCATTATAAAAAAATTAAATTTTTTAAGGAAGAAAGAACTAATGGTAATATATTTCAAATTTTTAATAAAAAAACTATTGTTATTTTAGTGATAAATATGATAGTAAACTCTAGTATATATTTGTTGGTCATCTTGTCTAAGTAAGTGTGATAAAAATTAATAATATATAGTATGAAATAATAATTTCTAAACATAAAAGTAAAAAAGGCATTATTTTTTGGGATTTTCAAAAAATAAAACATGGTGTTAGAAAGTCATAAGATATTGGATATATAGTCCACTAGAAAACATAAACAGGTCTATTTTTATTTTTGTATACCTATGAGACATAATTAAACATGAGTTAATCTTTATTTGATTACATTTAATAATGATTTCATTAGGATGAATAATGTAATATTCATGACGCACAAGTATAAAGATATTAAAAGTATAAAATTTTTAGAAGAGATGTTGAAATTTATATTGTTCTATTTGTTAAAACATTTAGGATTGATAATTTAGATAAGTATAAAATAAATTCATTTCAATAACATTTCTTTGAAAATAACATTAAACCAGAGTACAACACTCTATATATTCCATAATAAAATAGAGTTTCAGAAACAAAAGGGTACAATTTTGGTGGAAATGGGATAAACCATACTGGATGAATTTTAACACTAAAAATTATTTTATAGAGAAGTTTTTTAAACAACTATACAAATTAAAAATAGATTTTATTATATCTTTGATCAAATATGAATTATTATTATATATAGTGAAAAAAGAATCCTTTAGTGAAATACTTTAAAGTATTTTGAATTACATGTTTAATGAAAAAATATAGATCTAATATAATTTTGTGAGAAAGTAGGATATGGGGTTTTTCTAGTCAAATATAAAAAGTTACTATAGTAGTTAAAAAAAGATAAATAATATTTTTTAAAACTATGATATGAATATTATTCAAATTAATTTCATTATGAGTATATTTAATGATTAAATTACTGAATAATATGATTAAGGTAACATGGAAAATTTTGAACAAGAGAGTGGAGAGGAATAAATAGATGAATTAAATTCTAAAAATATTCATTCAGATCATTAAATTAATATAGAATATGCTTTTAGAAATGAAAAATATATATATAAAAGAGTGTGAAAACATATGCAAGATTAAAAAATCATTGGAAAATAATAATCACCCAAATTAACCAGAAGAATTCTAAAATATAATAATAAAATAGATTTCATATCTTATATTAAACAAAATTTTGTTGATGAAGTGATTGTATATAAATAATGAAGGTTTCTATGATTGGTAAGCTAAATGAAATTAAAAAAAGACACATGGGATCTTGTTTTTAATTCTTTAATGAAATTATTTAATATATTCCAAGAAGGTGTTCATAAAAAAACTCAATTTGAATGGAGAGATTGTAAAAAAATACAAAATAGTGTATAGTGGTAACTCTTATGTTGAAATCATAATTTTTTTAAAAAAATATCTCATTAAAATATGTGAGGATACAAATATATTCTTGGTTTTGGATACTCATAAATAGAACATAATCTATCACATATATATATATATATGAAATAATATTTCATGAATGGTGATCATGAGGAAAATGTGTTCATTGAACAATATAAAGAATTTATACATCATAATGATGGAATAAAGGCTTTTAGTTTAAAAAATAATTTACATGGGGTGATAGAGGAAATTGGACTCGTGTATTCTAAGTTGTATAGTTTCTTAAAATGAATTAATTTTATTAAATTAATAGTAAACATAAACTTATGTATGAAATAGATAAGGTCAATTACTCACATTATTTTTATTTAAAATGATTGTATTATTTTGTCTAGTGATAGGGAAAGTATTTGTGGAGAATTTTATAAATAAATTAAATAAGTAGTTTGAGTTTTCTATGGTTAGTGAAATAAAGTTTTTTCTAAAATTTCTTGTTATGTAGGAAATTACTTTTATTTTTCTTTAAAAGAAAAAATATGCTATGTAATTTTTGAATAATTTATGATCAAAGCTTCAAAAGTTTTATTCACAGATAAAAATATTATAAAGTTGATTAAGGTTGTTTTAATAAAATATTTTAATTAAAATAAGTTTAAAATGTTGATTTAATGTATGGTATATCTTACTTTATCTAGAATAGACATGGTATATTTAGTTATATTTTTTGAAAGATTTTAAATTGATTATAAACAATAAAACTTAAAGGATAATAAAATAAGTCATATATAAATCAAATGGAATGTGAATTATGATTTTTATATAAAATAAATGAATAGATTGAGTTTTTTAGGAATACTGATACTGACTGGGATATAAGTGGTAATGATAAAAATTCCTTATATATGGAACATTATTTTTGTAAAAAAAAAATTGAGTTCTCACTTCCAGAAAGAATACTTAATTACACTCAATACTATATTAGATGAATATATTTAAACTACATAGGAATGTATAAAAACATATTTTATGAAAGTTTACATGGTATATTTAAAGGTGGAAGTTAAATACCATTAAGGATTGGCTCTGATAATTATAGTGTACTCAATTTACCAAAGAATGTAGTGAAATAATCAATGTCAAAACATAATGATATTAAATACCATTTTATCAAATGGATTATTAAAATTTTGATAGTCAGATTTTATTATAGTTTAACAAAAAATAATATTAAATATATTTTTGCAATGTTTTTTCTAAAGGGAAAATATAGATATATAAGGCTAAAATTGAATGCTCAGCTATTACCTCTTATGGTATAAAGAAATTTATCTACTTTTCATTGGATTATAATTTCAAATGTGAAGAATAATAATAAATCATGAGATATTATTTTTTAACAATATAAATCCAGTATAATAGATAATGGGGGAGTTATCAGTTTAGATGAGTGAATTAAAATGAATGTGAAAACTAATTTGAAAATCCAAAAATAAATTTCCACCAAGGAATAAAAATTTTCTCAAATACAATACTTTATCTAGTGATGTGTTATTAAAGATTTTTATCTTTAATAAAATAATATGATTTGATTTGAGTTATTGTAATTAACATAAAATCAAATGGTATATATTTAATAACCTAAGTAATTTTGTGAATGTTGGTTTGTATTTTTTTAATATTATTTGAGAAGTATAAAATATATTAGGAATATTTCTAATATCACCTGATATTATTTAATAAGTTAGATAATTTTTAAGATGTTACCTACATGAGAAGTTTGATTTCCACTAACCATATAATATTCAGTTTTTTTATTAAGTGAGAATCAAATATTCAACTGGTTTCATATAAAAAATTTAATAATATTTGTAATAATAAATTAGAAATTCAGTAATTTTTGTATCAATAAATTGAAGATTTGTATGATTAGATTTTATTTTATATAGATCATGTAATTTATAATTTTTATGATATAAGACTAAATTAACATTTTAAAAGTTCATGTAAGATTGATAAATAGATATTTTAGAATGAAATAAATTTTTTAAAGTCTATGTATATGAGAAAAAAAATATCACATAAGAATGAAATGAGTTGTATAAAGCTCATGTAAGTGAAAACAGAAGATTTTTACATTAAACTAGATAATACATATGTTCTCATTAATTGAATTTAAATTTTTTTAAAAAAATCAAGGATTATTTTTTGATAAATAAATGGAGAAAATAAAAAATTATTATAACATATTTTTTAATGTGATTTATGAACATTTAAATGAGTAAATATGATTCCATACTTTAGAGATTGAAGTTACATTATTTGAAAAAGGATACTTAACCACTATTAAATAATTTTTTATACTAAAATTCATAGGAATTTATAATGTTCATAACTAGAAACTACCCACATGTATATGGATAATAATTTAAAGAGAATATATATGGTGAGGAAAATCTAAAAAATTATAAAGATAATATTATTAGTGAGAAACTATTATTGATTTCTTTCATCAAAGATAGAGAGTATATTCAAATTTAATATTCTGATATCTGATGAGTTATATCATTATTAAGAGTTTTTTTTTTAATGGTGTCTAATAAACTTTGATATTTTCATGTATAACAAGGTGTGTGAATTGATGTTGAATAATTCTACAGAAATTGAAAATATTTTTCATTCATTTATGGTTATTAATAGTAAATAAGAGAGATAATGTATAAAAAAATCCGGGTATAAACTTTAGGGAAATTATTTTTGGGTCGGGAATGATACATTCCCAATACTTTATTAACTTTTCAATTTTATTGGATTACCAATAATTTGGACTTTACTAAACATAGGAAGGATGTAGTTATCCATATTAGGAATTATCCTTGTAAAAATATTTTTTTCTTTGGTTTATTTTTTATTTTTTCATACAGGTAAAGTAGATTTTAAATATTTTAGTTGTTTTAGAATTTAATCAATCACAGTAGTTGATTTCAAAAATAAATTTAAAATTGGGTATCTAGTTAAAAATTTATTTTAAATGTTACAAATCAATCATTATTGGGCATCTAAAATAGTTTTATCTAATATAATTATTGGGTAGTTTTCATTTATTTATTATTAGAGAATTAAAATAACAACTTGAATAATAAAGATCCTTATCTTTCTCTTAGAACAAAATATAAAAGAAATTGCGTATAGAAATGAAAAAATAAAAAATAATATATAAAAGAAGAAGTATTCATTATTTCCTGAAGTTTATAGAAGTGTAAACCTCAAGAGACATCATGGGATGAATAGTGTTGATTTATTCATTATAAGGGTAATGATTTAGGATACTTTCAGTGATTTTTGCACTATAAATCATGTATTTTATTGAAATAGAGACATGCCACCTCTTTTTAGTATTTTTTCACAATAATACCCCAAAATTGAACCTCATAAAAACCATAAAAAACATTAAGATTGATAAAATATTTTAGATATATTTTTAGACATTTAGATTCATTGAAAGCCTATAAATACCCTATTATGATTTTTAGAAGAGAAAATCCTTTCTAAAATCTATTATGAGTAATGAGGGAAACAATTCTAGGAAGGTAAGTATAAGTGTGCATGGGTAAATTTAATATTTGAAAATTATTTGAGTAAAATAGATAAGGAATAGGGGATTTTATACATGTAAAATGTATTTTTAGTCTTGGGTAACATAGAATTTAAAAGTTCTATGTGTTACTTATGATTTAAATTTAACATGGGTACCCCTTTTGAGTTCACTAATAATATTTACAAGGATTGTAAGGAGATAAGTTTGATGGAATTAATAATTTCATATTATTAATTATACTTTATTAAATTATAATTCATTTATTCCACCATATTTTGTAAACACGGTTATTTTAGGATGTTTTGGAATAATTGCTATATTATAGTAATTTAGGAATTAATATTTAATTAAATGTTAAATAGAGATTAATTAGACTTATTGTTTTTTGAAACAAAATTAATTTCCAAATAATTAAAAAAACTTTATTTTGGTTATAGTAAATAATGAAATTTAGTTAAGGTTAATAGGATGAAGAATTCATTGATAAATAAATGCAGTTGAAATCAAACTACCACACATTGATATTAATGACATCAGGTTTTTTCCCTTGATGACTTCAGGAGTATGTATCTGGCATGAGTAAGAGTAATTTAACCCATTATATATGTATGAGTGAATAAATTCCATTTAATATTTAATAGAAATGTTCACATACTATGTAAAAATGGAGTGTGAATATTATACGTGAGGAATCAGGATAAGAAAGAAATTTTATGAAGTGTTTTGATATCTCCAATAGTGATTAAAGGATTTTAATGACCATAAATTGTAATAGAAGGAATCCACTAATAAATATAATCCATATCATCAATATTACCATACTTCAAACACTAAAAATATAGATACCATAGTAATGATATGGATTTATCTATTCCAAATATTGTAATTGTTACATATGATTTTGGATGTCACCATGTTCAATTAAAGTCATCATATATGATATAATGTAATTTTTTAGTGACGATAAAAGAAATCGGAAGAATTCAGGGATATCATTAATATTGATATAACTCTTCATAGAATCCAATTGAAAAACATGTTATGATATGGTCAGATCATAAACTGACTATGATGGTCCATTTTGGGGGGTTAAGTATCATTTCATATCATTATCTAAGATATTATTATGTGACTCTTAATAATAGAGGATTGGTTAGTTTTTGGAAGCTAAAATTTGGAATTTCATCTTCTAGGATAACTATCACCACTTACGATTACCAAATAAAAAGGATGAATGAGTACTTTTGTTGAATATTGTAAATGAATAGTGGATTTTATCATATATGATATCCAATATCATAATCTTGATATAATTTATCTACTATGATTGAATGTGAAACATCCAAAATGTTGGTCAAAGTTGAAAAATAAAGAGGGGGTGAATTAAGTTTCTAATAAAATTTATATTTAAAAAAAATTAAAAACTAAAACACTAATTTAATAAACACACCTAGTTAATCAAAATAATATAAATATATAAACTTGATCTTTTAAATAATTTATCTGAAGTAGGATTAATTATCAGTTAAAATGTATTTTAACTACATTAAATTTTAAAATTAAGTTACTTAATAAAACACATTATATAAAAAATAAGATTAACTATTAGAGTACAATTTTTTTCAACAGTTTTAAAAAAACAAGTTTGATTCTAAGAAAAAAAACAAGTAAAGAGAAGTAAACAAGTTACATAAAATATAGAACAAATGAATTTAATGAGGGGTTAATTCTCAAGTTGATACTTAATCACCTCTGTTAAAGTTGGTGCCCTAGAAACCAACTTCTTTGTACTTTAGGATAAACCTTTATTCATTGTATGAATATTAATAAATCCTTTATCACATCATGATTATTATTCTACGTGACATTGTATGTGATAATTTCATAAGAATAGTTGTCGTGCTAAAAGGTCATAGTGGATCTCTTCTATGATGAGAACCCATAAGTTCCATGACACTATTCTTGAATATATTTTCTATGGCTGGATGATATCATTTTAAGGGACACAACTGATACAGGATATCAAGGGTGGGGACACATGAAACTTTGAGGCACCTTCTCATGTTGTACACCCTTGGTAATATCTAGGATGATATTATGAGAATAAGACCCTCCAGTAAGAAATCCACATTCATAAGTTCCATTGGATGTTCCTATATGTGGACTTGTGTATTATTCTTTATACTTTCAGATTATTATTAATGGGTATTATGACTCACGCACTTAGATGTATTGATGAAAATCATTACGACAGATGTTATCAGTGAGGTAGGATATATTGGGTGTGCCATGAGTAATAATGCATTAATGAATAATGTGAGAAAGGATTTTTCACTTCTATAGAAGTAGATATCATATTCCCTTTGATGGAAATGATATAGACTAACTAAATCCATGGTCATGGTGTTCTCTAGGTAATTTCAATTTCAGGAAGTCAACGAATAAAAAATCAAGCACATGGGTTGATAGAACTTGCACGCAACCTACTTGATTTGAGATATTGGGACAAAATGGATTATATTACACAGTAAAAATTTGTTTGAGGTGACATGTTGTTGCAACATCAACTTCTTTCTCTTTGGTGACTTGACCCATTGCTAGACAGTAATCTTGTACTTTAGGCAATACGTCCTAATGCTAATGAGAAAGAGGCCTAGAGTGTCACACACTAAGTGTAGTCAGTATCTCAGTTAAATAATTTATTTATTTCACAAGTTGAATAAATATTATTCCCTGTTTTGGTTTAATAATTATTCAAGTATTCTTGATCGCATTTATTTTGTTTCTAGTTTTTTGAGAGAATATATTGTTAACAGAATATTTATTTATCGAAAAATAATGCAGTTATATTTATTTGATAAATAAATATTCATTATTAAAGGCATGGTAAATATTGAGGAGGATTAGATAACCAAGTTATGGGTCCAGTGATAAATAATATTAAATATTATTTTGTTAAATAATATTTAAATTAATGTGCAAGTTAAGCACATATCATGGAAATAATAGAATTTCTATTATTATTTTACATGGGGTTTCACATGGAATAATAAATTAAGTAGTGACACATGTGCTGATTATTTATTATTATCTGGTGAATTAAATTCCTCATTATGTTATTATTCTCTAAATTAGACAAGGGTTCATTTGACTGGATAGTCAATCGTTTTGTGCACAACATCCTTGGAGAAAAGCTCTCAAGCCTAGATAACTCTTCCCTCTCCATGAACTCTCTCAAGAACAAGAGAGGTCCTCCTCCACCAGATCTATGAGAATGTTTTGGAAGCTATTATCAAGGAAATCAAAG
Organism: Viscum album; assembly: GCA_963277665.1. Taxonomy (NCBI): domain Eukaryota; kingdom Viridiplantae; phylum Streptophyta; class Magnoliopsida; order Santalales; family Viscaceae; genus Viscum; species Viscum album. The sequence continues at coordinate 1,025,618,450 of OY728137.1, forward strand.
GCGAACATCATAAGAAAAATGATCTTCCATTTTAGCACCCAAAGACTCCTTCGGCGAAGTCCAAAGATACATAGAGCATGTGTAGATCACCGCTAGAGGAATCCTATCCTTGGATTCTATATCACAACGAAGTCGCATCTCGGACCCATGGTCAAACAGATCAAAAAATAAATAATCACCTTGGAGGTAATTCTTTAATTTAATTAAATTAATTGTAAACAAAAAATTATGATCTTATTTTCTTGGTTTTGGGTTCTCTCCTTTTTCTTTTATCTTTGATTCAATTCTATGGATACAATCATTTATCATCATATTGATCCTACATTAATAATCCATCATGGAAATTTTCAAATTTGGGTACATTCTAATCCAATACTTCTACTACGCCCAAAACCTATACCCAACACTTGAAAGTCATGTACGACCATGAAATTTATTATAAAATAAACTGATCCACAACCTGGATCAGTTTTTACAAATAACGGCTCATAAGTATGTCTAAGTAGAGAGCCTATTACACACTTATACATGGGATAAAACAATTACAAGTCACACACAACCTCTTCCATAGTTTTTCATGGGAATATAGACAAAGAAAATTGAAATGGAGTGTCAAGAAATCTTCATTTTTGTACAGGATATAGTTTGTATAGATAAACAGATCAAAATAACAAACAAATCAAATATACAACAAAAACAGAAATTAAAAGAGTTTAAATATGAAACAAATATAGTGCAACTCAATAAAAATGGGTTTGGTTTCTTATGAGTATCTAAAAAAATTTGCAATAATCAACTTTAAGGTTTTCATAGAATGTATAGTGAAAATAGAGTGTCTTGAAAGTTCTATAGAATCCTTTGTTCTTTGTCTTTCTTATGTCATTCTATATTTTTCACTTTTTCACACATTCTCCATACAAACCAACAGGTTATAATCTTTATATAGAAGGATTCACTTCTGAATATATTGAGAATTAGGAGATCCAATTATCCATTGTGAAATAATAATAATATAGTCTGGATCCTTATACTGAGTAAAAAATCTGGAAAGACTGGATTTTTATTTAAGACCACCATGGAGTTGTTTAAGAATAATCATTCTTAAATCCATGTGCTCCTTTATAACATTCAACTCCTTAAACTATATTTTATAGAATTAATTTTTGAAATTAATTCTGAATAACCATGGTAACTCTATTGGCGGTAGATGCCATGTTGGTAGCATCTTGAACTAATAGTAGAATCCTTTGGTAGCAGATCACTAGTGGTATCATCTCTGAGAAGTGGGTTCTTTGATGGTAGGAAGACTGTGATGGTAGTGGTAGCATATCCTAGCAGTACCATTATCTATTGGGAGATCATCCTGGTGGTATATTTGTTGTACTAATGGTAGAAAAGAGTGATGGGGAAAATCCTTAACTAACATTTGATCAAAGTAACTAATTATAGATCTTATAAACTAATAGTATATCAATAATTATCTATATTTTTATAATTTTTGTAGAATATTTACTACCATAAAAAATTAAACTTTTTAAAAACATAACTAACATGATTTAGGATTATTAAAATAAAGACGTTCTCATCAATCTCTCCATTTTCATGATAATACCTCATGTAATTTAAAAATCATGTATAAAGATTTAACATATAAATTAGTAAAATAGATGGAAATTATGCTTAACATTTCACATCCAAATCTAATGCACATAGGTGTTCAATTAAGTTATATAATTATGTTATATAATTACTTATATAAAATTCCATTCAATCAAAGATACCACATTTTGGGAATACCAAAAAAGTAAAAAATAATTAAGAAAATAACAATAAAAGAACTAAATAATGAATAAAGAGAAAGGTGTTTCATTAATCATTAATAGGTACATAGTACATCAAAAAAATAAAAACAAAAAGAATCCTATATCAAATCCTAATATAAATATAAGGAACCATCCTTCTTACTGAGAGTGGTAGGATCCACTGTCTCCATTCCTTTTCCAGTGATAGGAGGAAAAAATGAAGAGTTAGGTGGAATTGGATGTGTAGGTGGCTAAAAAAATTGAAAAGCTGCCACAAGTCTAAGATATCTTACAACTTTAATAGAAGTGAGGACAAAGGGGATTCATGTAATAGAGGTATTCTGGACGGTTATAGATGGAGGTTCAAATATGGATCTAATCAAGTGAATAAATGTATGAGGATCTATAGGGGATATTAGTGTTTTCTTAGTAGTATACAAAAAGGTACCATAAACTATATAAAATGTGTAATCACATATCCTCCACGATCTGTTTATTTAAATAAATCATCTTTTTCTTATATGAAAATATTGAGAAGATGTGTTAAAGTCTTTGGTTGGGTCACTTATTCCTTGAAGTCCCCAATCACATGATACATTCTTAGGCTCTCATCCAAAAACATAAAATGATTATACAATTAATTATTTGTATAAATCCTTGATTGTTAATACTTTATATCCTTGGTGATAACTTCTCTATCACTCTTAACCTCATTCGAGCATTATCTAACACGTTTATAAATATACTCACCATATGATTTTATCTAATGAAGTTATTCTTGATGAGAAGTTGTAAAAGCACCCATAGAAGCCTATATCTACACTCTAATAATGGTTATGATCATATCATAATCAAACAAGTAAGTACCATGAGGTTGATCACTAGAAGTAGAAGTATCGGTTATAGGTAGAAACTTCAATCTCTCTAGAAGAGATAATTATCTCTCAACAAAGATTCCTCTCATTTCCTGCATGATGGATCTAAAATCTTCCATCTAATCAAATAACCTACTATTATCAATTTATATTTCCTTAATTTTAAAAAACAAATTAGTATGGATGTGAGAAATGGATATTTAAATTAACCACTGGTTATCAACCTCACTGAGTTTGGTCTCTTCAAGAGGTGTTGATCTGAGCATCCCACTAGTGTCTGATAGTAGAGATGCCTGAAAGAATACAGATCATCTTTGGATACATAACTAGGAGAAGGAGTGGGAGAAAAAGGATGAGATGGAATCCTATCTATACTATGAAGTTTGGCTTTCTCATTTCCAATTTCCACACCATGGTAATCAAAAGGAATAACCTCCAACTTTTCTTCCATATCTATCTCCTCGATCAATAATCCCTTAGGATATTTCTCACCAATAGAGATGGTAGGTCCACCATGATTTGGTGGACTACTCGGATCATCGTCACTAGAATCATATTCTCCATTAGTGTTAGGGTTTATAATTCCTAGTATATTTGAACTAGAATATTTATCTACCTTAGATAGTGCCTCATCTTCATCATTTTCTAAAGTAACTAGTTCTTCCCTATGACCATATTCTTGGCTGGATAAAATCGGATAAAAAGAACTAGTCCTGACTTCTCCAATATACTTATTTAATTTAGAATTACATTAAGAATATTTAGACTATTCTTTCTTGTCTCTATCATCATCATCATGTCAATTTGACACTTCATCTACCTATTTTGACTTCTTAGAGTAAGACTTATCTAACTAAGGTTCCTTTTACACTTTAGTTTCTTTAGAATCATCACCTTATTTAAGAAGGATTTCTCTATTTAGAATAGAAATAGGAAGGCTAGATGATTGATAAGATAAATTGGTACTCTTAACCACATTAGGGCCACTTCTCTCTTCTACTAAAATAAGTGAAGAATACAATTCAATATACATAGCTTCTACATTAGCAGAATCCTCAACTTACTCATCATAAGAATACACTACGAATTTATCTGACTCCAAGCCAGGGTCATCCACATCTCTTGGTCTTTTGGGGTGATCATGAGGGTTGAATATTTCATACATATTTCCATTATCCTCCACCCATTTCCTTAAACAAGGATTTTAGTTCACCTTCTTCCTTTTATAGGTTTCTTGACTCAATAAAAGACCCCCAAAAGTGGCCATATTCTATTCTTCATCATGTAAAAGACCCTTGGATTCTAAAAAGGAAGAAATAATTTTAGGATAATCCCAGGATTTTAAACTAGAATATGGATTGTAAATATTCATTATGTGTATCATTAGATATCTACATGATTTAATATTAACCAATATTTTCATAAGGAATAGTAAAAATATATCTTGATACCTCATAATGATAAAGTCCCATTCCCTAGTACAAATCATATGTTTGATAAATTAAAACAAAAGAGATAATTCCCCATCCAAATCTACTATATGTGGTCTTCACAAATCAACATTCCCATTTATCTCTAGAAGGACATCCATAATCACAAAATCTTTATGAATTGGAAAATATCCTTGATAATCATCATAAATACCTAAGTGATAAATGTTCATGAATTTTTCCCAATACTTTTATGAAAAAAAAATATTTATTCTATCTATCTCTATTTTAATCACATCTTTCTTTTCTATAAAAGCATAATCTGCAAATAGATAGAACTGGTGAACCAACTTAGAATAAAATTATTGGTCATTATTTAAAAACCATTTTATCCATACTTGTTCCTAGACAATTTTTAGTATAATTATCTTGCTTTGAACTAACCATTCATCATCTATTTCCTTTTCAGTGATGACATCTCATGATGAAAGATTTGGTTTCTTTAGTTCCACTGAACAACTAGATTCTACACTTGATTTCATAAAAGGTAACAGATCATCAAGTGAAATAGATCTACATTTTACACATACCATTTTCAGAAATGTTTGAGGGTTGAAGGTCAAACACATAAAAGCTCGAGAGAGGTAGGGATAAGGTGAGAGGTTTTAAGGGAGTCACACATGATAAGGAGACCCGAAAATTTGTATTTTGGCTATCATTTAGGTATTTCAAATTTTTAAAACAATTTTTAAGTAAATATAATAAAATTTTATATTAAAAAATAATTTTAATTCAATGTTTGTAATGGTAGTTAAAAGTGAACGGTATCACATGGGATGGTAGGTCCCAATAGTATAGCTTCTGGTATCATGAAATGGTAGATACCGATGGTCACATGTCAACGGCATCATTCCTATAGTAGAATACGATAGAATTATACCAACAATACCACACCATGATAGTATACCAAAGGTATTGTAGCTAATAATTCATAACTAATGGTATAATAGATAATGGTAGACCCACTATAGTATTACCATCCTAGAGAATTTTCTGACAAAAGTAACATAGTTTTAACAACAAAATATTAAAAATGATTTATAATTCCAATTTCATGTCTGATATAGCATATTCTCCCAAACTTCAAAGGGTTATTGAATATATCAGAAAGTATATGTTCAGTGTCTATGAATTCAAGATTTATATCACCTTTTTGTAAATTAACTCTCAAAAAGTGATGTATTATATCAATATGTTTTTTTCTCGAATGAGACATAGGGTTCTTAGAAATTTTAATAGCACTTGTGTTGTCACAGTTTATAGGGAGATGTTGAAATTGATATCAATAGTCTAGTAAAGTTTGTTTCATCCATAGAATCTATGCATAATAAATACCTATATCAATATACTCAGCTTCAGTAGTTGATAATGAAATATAATTCTATTTCATACTACACAATGAAAATAGAGACTTTCTAAAAAAGTGACATGTTCTTGGGGTGCATTTTTTATCTAGCTTACAACCACCAAAATCTATATCTAAATAAATAACTAAATCAAATGCATGTCCTACATGATAAATAGACCTATGTGGGTTGTATTATTTAGGTATTTAAAAATTATTTTAATAGTAAATAAGTTTGAATCTTTTGGATTTTCTTGAAAACATCCACACGTAAACACACTAATCATTATATCAGGTCGGATAGTTATTTAGTATAATAATATTCCAATCATAACTTTGTAAGTTTTTTTGATTAATTGATTTCCAAATTTCATCAATATACAACTTGAAAATAGTACTCATGGAAGTATCACTACCTTTAGTACTATCCGTGTCAAAAAAACTAAAAGATCTTTAGTGTACTTATTTTTATTTAAAATAATTCCATGTTTATTATAAGAAGTATGAAAAATAATAATGTATTTAAGTTCTCCCATAAAACACATTTCAAATTTTCTTTGTGTCATTTTTTAAAACTCAGTACACAAATAATTTTTTGAATATTCAAAAAATAATATCATCAACATAAATTTGTAACACTATAAAATATTTTGAAATTATTTTAATAAATAAATCAGGGTCATTTATTTTGAAAAACCTTTTGAAATTAGAAAATAGATGGGTATTTCATACCAAGATCTAAGATATTTTTTTAAACCATATAATTCATTGTTAATTTAAACACATGATTTGTAAAGTAAGGGTTTTTAAATATATGGATTTGTTATAAAAAAATATCCTTAACTAAATAACTATTTAAGAATAAACTCTTGACATCCATTTGATATAATTTGAAATTAAAATGTGATGCATAGGAAAGAAACATTCTGATGGCTTCAAATCAAGATACTAATGAAAGGTTTACATCATAATCAATACCTTTTACATGAATATATCCTTATCCAACCAATATAGATTTGTTTCTTACTATTATACCTAACTAATAAACCTTGTTTCTAAGCACCCATTTATTTCCAAAACATAGGTAGTCATTGGTTCTTTCAACTAGTTTCCAAAATCTATTTCTTTTAAAATGGTTTAAATCTTCTAGAATTTCCATTGCCAATAATTCATCATCAATTTAATCTATGAGGTTATTAGTTTCAAGCTATGATAAGAAATATTGATGTTTAACCTGATTTATAAGAGAAGATCTAGTTTGGGTTTATTTTATTTAGGTATATAACTACAGAATATAAGGGATGATATATATAATCCCTAAAAATTCTTGGGAGATAATTAATAAATAATTAATTATCTTATATAGGTTCAGGTTCAAATTGTTCATCAAAACTGGTATATTTTTCTCCACGTTTGACAATATTATCACAAGGTTTGGCATTTAAGTTTAAACTTGTATGGTCATCCTCTAGATTTTATAAAGTTTTTTAGACTCATGTGGATCTATCTAATCAAATTTTATATGTATAGATTCTTCCACAGGCTTATTCCTTTTATTAAACACCTTGTATGATTTGCTGGATGTAAAATATCTAAGGAAAATTCCTTCATCTCTCTTGGAATAAAACTTTTCTAAATTCTATTTTTTGTTGATTATAAAGAATTTACATATAAAAACTCTAATGTAATTAACCTTTGGTTTTCTACAATTCAATAATTCATAAGGTGTTTTCTTTAGAAGAGGATTAATTAAAAATATATTAATTATATATCGGGTTGTATTCATAGCTTCTTCTAAAAAATAAATAGGTAAATCGTATTCATTAATCATGGTCGGAATTTTTTTTTTTTTTTGAATTGTTCTATTTCTTCTCTCTACTACATCATATTGTTGTAGGGTCCTAGGAGAATAAATTTATTATTATAACCATGTTTTGAACATAATTATTTAAATTATTATTTTTTAAAATCACAACCATGGTCACCTCTTGAGGTCTTAATTCTAATCCCACTTATATTATCTACATAGTTATAATATTTAATAAAAATAGTAAATAGATTCACTTTTATGATCAAGGAAAATGAACCATGTATATCTTGAATATTCATCCACTATAATATAAGCATAATGTTTTCCTGCTAAACTATAAACTCTAGATAGTCAAAAAAAGTCCATATGAACAAAATTAAATGTTGATAAGTTATAAATTATTTATTTGGTTTGAAAGATATTTTATGTTTTTTTCCCTTTTGATAGGGATTACAGACTTTTTTTGTTGGGAATTATAATTTGGTTATATCCTTAACTAAACCTTTCCAATTTATATTTCTAAGTGAGTTTATATTTCAATGTCTAAGTCTCCTATTAAAAATTCAATATTCTTTGTGAAAGGTTCTTAAATAAGAAACATTTTAAGAAAATAATGAATTTAAATCTGTGGCATAAAAAATATCATTTCTCAAAGAAGTAAAAACTAAATAATTTTTATTATCAAAAACCTTCCAAGAATTATTTTCAAAATTAACATGAAAATGATCATCACAAGATTGTGAGATTCTAAGAAGAATATATTTTATTACATCTATAAATAAAATTTTTGAAATTAAAACCATATTAAAGTTACCAATTTGACTAAGTACAATTATCTTCCCTTTAGCATTTTCACCGAAGGTGACATGTCCACCATGGACATTAATTAAATTCTTGAATATTTTTTATTCCACATTCATATTTCTAGAATATCCACTATCCAAATACAATAATGATTACTAGAACATTTCGAGCATGTTCCCTACTAAAAATATTTAAACAAAAAATGAATTTAGAACCCATATTTTCTTAGGTCCAGATATGTTAGTAATAAGAGCTTTAGGAATCCAAAATTGTTTATCTAGTTTCCTATAAGTATACCTAAGTCTTCCAAAACTAAAAACCTTATTAGTTCCTATTGAATAAAGAATAATAACTGAATTAGTAGAACTGGAACTTGGAACAGATTTTATTTTATAAATCCACCTTTTACTAGGTTGAGAGCCAATTAAAGTGGTATACTTAGTTGAATTTTGTTTTCTAATAATATATGTCAATTTTTTCCTTCTATTCTTGAACCTCTCTATATATTTCTTTAATTTATCAGTTGACAATTCCAACTCATTATTTTATTTAAGAAGTTGTTAATTCTTATCCTTCTCTATTGAAAGATCAGTTTTAAAGTGAGAAAACAAAGAATTCTACTTCAATAAATATTTTTATTTATCTTTTAATCCATTAAATGTGTCTTCAAACATGTTAAAATATTCAAATATTTCATCACTTGACATATTTTCTTCATAATTTAAATTTTTATAAGAAATAAAAATATGTTCAGAAGATACATAAGAAATATGATGTACCTCATATAATGCATCATATTTAAAATTTCATTTAACCAAAGATACATATCATAAATTGGTTCAACCAGTTTCTTCATGAATATCACATATTTAATAGTATAAGTATTCAAGCACATTTCTTTAACATTAGAATTTCCTTTATGAGAAACACCCATGGTATCCCAAATATCAAAAGTAGTAGTGCGGGAAGATATTATATTAAATTATTCATACCTTAATGTAGAGTATAATAAATTTATAGATTTATAGTTATTTTTATAACCATATCTGGTAGGATCACTCCACATAGTTCTATCAGTTTTTGGAAGTTCATTCTTATCCTCAATCACAATCCAAATTTCAAATCCCACACTTTCAATATGCATTTTCATTTTAATTTTCTATTTATTATAATTTGTTCCACTAAAATAATGAGGTCGATTAGTAGTAGTTCTTTCCTGTCTATTTTTATCCATAAAAAATTAAATTTAGAAATGGTAGAAATTTAAGATCTTTAAATGAAAATAAATCACAATTAAAATATATTTTAAGACCTCTTTTACAAAATATTTGTAAGAGTGGAAAATCAATATGAAGAATTGATTTTCCAATAAAATTTATGTTTAAAAATAATTTAAAAACTATGTCCTGCAATTTAATAAACATGACTAGTTAATAAAAATATTATAAATATATAAATTTTTTTCTTTCAAATTATTTCTCAGAATTGGGATTAAGGATCAATTAAAATATATTTTAATTAATTTAACTTTTGAAATTAAGTCACTTAATTAAAACTTTATATAAACTCAAATTAAGATTAACTATTAGAGTATAATTTTTTTCAACAATTTCAAAAAACTAAAATAAGATTGATTTCAAGAAAATAAAACAAGTAAAGAGAAATAAAAAGGTTACAAAAATTTTAGTACAAAAGAATTTAACATGGGGTTCATTCTAAAGCCAAGACTTAATCCCCTAAACTTGTAAATCACTTACTACTAAGTAATTTTTTATAAAATAAACTTATCCACAACCTAGATTAGGTTTTACAAACAACAACTCATAAGTCTATCTAAGAACATTGCCTCTTCCACACTTCTATATGGTATAAAACAATTATAGGTTGAACATGACCACTTACATAGTTTTTATTGAGAATACAGATGAATAAAACTGAAAAAGAGTCTCAAGAACTCTCTAATTTTGTATAGGAGATAGTGTGTGTAGATAAACAGAGAAAATTAATACACAATGTGAATATACAACATAATGAAAAGAGAAAGAGTTTAGAGATGAGAAAAATGTAGTGCATCTTGGTTTGAATGGGTTTGGTTTCTCATGAGTCTCTAAAAATATTCATTAGAAGAATCAAAGAAGTTTTCATAGAAAGGGAAGTGAAAATAGAGTTTCCTAAAATTTCTAGAGAATGCTTTGTTATTTTTCTGTTTTATGTCACTATATCATTTTCAGTTTTTTCACATATTCACCATGCACACCCAAAAATTTTAATCTTCACACATGAGGAGGATCTAATAAATATATATAAAATCATAAGATCAAATTATCTATTGTGAAATAATAATAATAATAATAACATAATTTGGATCATAATACTGAGTAGAAAATATAGAAATACTGACTTTTTGTTTATGACTTCCATGGATATTTTAGTAATAATCACTCTTAAATACACATGCTCATGTACAACATTCAATTCCTTAAACTATATATTGTATAATTATTTTTTAAATTAATACATGATGGACATGGTATCTTTACTTCCATTAGATGCCCTGATGGAAGCATCATAAACTAATGGCAGTATCCTTTTGGTAGTATATCACTAGTGATAACATCTCTGAGTAGTAGGTTCTTTAATAGTAGCAATACTGTGGTGATATTGGTATCATAGCCTGGTAGTAGCACTATCTAGTGGTAGATCATCATGGTGTTAGCTCTATTTTACTAATGGCATCAAATATTAATGGTAGTACTCCTTAACTGGTGGTATCTTATATTAACTAATAGTGGATCATTTCAACTAATGGTAGATCAATACTTATCTATATTTTAACAGTTTTTCCAAAACATGATTTACTATCATAAAACATTAAACTTGCTAGAAACATAAAAAACAATATTTATGGTCATTACAATAAGTATGTGATCAACAAAAATATTTTAGAATTTATTCTTCAAGTATTATATTCATTAGCATGTGGTATATGAAACACTGAGTTTTAAGAGAATTGCAATATACTACAGAAATTTTAATTTTTTAATGTGATCATTATAACCTAGACATTAAATTGGAAGTATAAATAGGAATAAAAAAATTGTAATTATTTATAAAAAAAATTATATAATTCAAATGAGTTTATTAATAAAAATAAATATGTACTCTATTTTCAATAAAGTTGTTTTATGCATAAAAAATATGTATTCTTCAATATTGAGTTTTTTATTTTTGTGAATGGACCTCATAATTAATTTAAAAAAAATTATAGAAATATTATTTCAGTTAATTAATGTTATTTTTTAAATAATTATATGAATATTTTCTTAAGGTTCATTTTTTTATTTTTTTTGAATAAAGTTTATTTTTTGTTGAATCATATAAAATACCAAAAAAATTAAAATAGTCCTTTCTTTTCCTAAATTTACAAAGTCACGCTATATTTTTTATTGATTTTAAAATTTCATTAGTTAATTTTGATTAAATATAATCCAATAAATTTAATTAGGATCTGACAGAGAACATTTACGTGCATATTTTTTAACAAATACTGAGTATTTTTTAATGTTTTTAAATGATAAACCCCATGTATTTAAATGTTTTATTAAAATAATGGGTAATTTGAATTTTATAATGAAAATGAGCAAAACCGAGAAAAGTGCATAATTCTGTATTTTGGACAGATTTTAACCACAAGGGTATTTTTTCATTTATCATAAAATATATGTCTAAAATTTGTGATTAAAATTTTTTTAGATTCCTGATTTTATTTCCTACATTTTTTTCTTCTGGACCCAGAGCTGATTCGGCCATTTAAAGGGCCTAAAAATTCATTGAAGTTGGAAATTTGTTCAGGCAGACAGCGTGGACCCCACCACCATAACGGATGCACAATTCGGTCTCCAAAGCTAAAATATTGGTGATTATACCTGGATATGGAAGAGGACTCATAGGATCTCTCACCCATTAAATTCCATGGAGTTTTTCATCCATTAAGGTGGATATTGATCATATACATTTAAATGAATCTTCCTAGAAATTTCATCCAGAAAAAGTCCTATTCAATGAAAATTCCTTAACTCCTACATCCGGTGGCTAAATTCACTGATATTTCGAGGGGTGACATACAAGAGATTTATGAACATCTTTTATGAACAAGTAAATGAGAAACAAATTCATTTATGGGGGATAAAATGCATCACATTCAAAAAGAGTAATTTTGCCTATAAAAGAAGAGGAGCTCTTACCTCTCAATTTATTCCTTCGCATCCCATTCCAGCCAGCGACAAGCATCCAAGAGGAGGATAAAGTCCTCATAATTGTTCTTCATTCATAATTAATTCCTCCATTTTTATTTTTTATTTTAATTTGATGACCCCACCTTGCACTAAGGGGTAGAATATTTTGTGATTAGGTGAAGGGAAGGGGGGCCCATTTTGTGATGTTTGAGTTTCTAAAGTTTAATTCAAAGGAATTATTTTCTTTTAAATGAATGATTATCAATTTAATTTATTTTTGAATTTAAATTAAATATGATTGTATTTTGATTTATTCTTAAATATTAAATTTCTTTGATTTAAATATTATTCTACCCTTGCTTGATCTATTCATTTTTACACTGATTGGTTAATCTATGAAGAAAATCAACTAAGGGGGTGATTTGGTGATTTCTAAATCACGTGAAGAAATTAAGATAGATTAATTTAATTATTTAGGGAAATCAATACCAGATTTTGTATTTCCTAAGTAATTAATATTAGTTTAGTAATATTTCTACACTTTGATAAATAATTAAATCAAAGGTGAAAAGAAGAAACTATTGTTATTCAATTCACTTAATTATTTTATCTAAAACCAAAGGATTAGTATTTTTTAAAAAACTATTATGACATCACGATTTGGAAAACCCAGCCTAAATCCAATCACTTCTCTCACATATTAATTTCATAAACCTTTTTAATAAAACCTCTTACTTTCTTAAATCATTCAAACTTGTTATTTTTTAAGTGACACAAAGATTAAAACACTGATCCTTGGAGAAAGACATTATGGTTACCATTCATACAACACCCTTTGGGGGGTTTATTGTTTTTTCCATACCTCATGAAAAAGCGTGTTTCAAGACTGGCATCATTGCCGGGGAGCAAGTGTAAATCTGCATGATCAGGACCTCTAACGAGGAACTACTTGATTTCGACCCTGAGATAGAAAGAACATTGTTTACTAGGATTCAGAATCTAAATCTTGAAATAAATTTTTAAGAAATAATTTTAGAAGACTCAAGTGTCTAATTAGAACCACAAATAATGGCACAAAATCCTAGACAAACCTTGAGGGACCTCTATGCCCCACAATTTGCTAACTAGAAGAATCGGTTAAACATGCATGAATAACCAAATTATTTTTAGTTACAAGTAAACATGATTCCCATGCTACCTAAATTTCATGGCCTTATAGGTTAGGATCCCAATCGAAACATTCAAGAATTCTTCCATGTGTGTTCAAGCTTCAAACCAAGACGAGTAGCGGAGGAGCAAGTGAAGTGGAGAGAATTCCCTTTTTCAAATGAGGGAGCAGTGAAGGAGTGGTTGTATACCTTACAACCCGAAGAAATCCAAGACTCGGATGATCTCCAACAAAGTTTCACGCAAAGGTTCTTCCCAGCCTCCCAGAGTACAGCAATCAGGAAAGAGATATAATCCATTTGAAAAGATACCGGTGATACTCTTTATGAGTATTGGGAATGATTCGAGAAGATTAGTGTAGGTTTCCCACACCAAGCAATAGACGAGAACCAATTCCTTGTATTTTTATACCAAGGACTCCTAGACAGCGATAGGAACCTTTTGGATTCATCCTCCGGAGGAGCATTGATTGAAAATTTACCCAGAGAATCCCAAAGCCTGATTGAGAAGATCACCCATAATTCACAATAATTCGGGACAAGAAGAACTGGTACAAGAGTGATGCATGAGGTAAGAACTTTAGACTCATATCCTCTTCTTACAACACAAATTAAAGAACTTACAAGTCTTGTGAGGAAAATGGCCATCAATAAGGTGAATGAGAATCCATCTCCACCTCAGATATGTGGGTTATGTTCATTACCAAAACATTACACTGATCAATGTGCTGAGATACAGGATACATAAAGTTGTGTATCTTCATTCCAGCAAATGAAATTACCACAGAATCAACAATGGAGAGAAGGTCAAACCCAATAAGGATACAAAGGAAAACAAAACCAGGATAGGTCACCATTTCAACAGAAATTACATAACCAAACACCGTACAAGAATCCCTTCCAACCATAATAATCATTTCAACCACCATCATTCCAATGAAGGAATTTTGAACAACCTCTAACAAGTTCTGAGAAGTTCCACCAAGAAACAGAGATTGAAGAGTTGAAGAAGACTTAGAAAAATTTTTACAACAAGTTTGATAACCTTATGGATCTTTTAACTAGTAATCAATGCAAACTCTCGGACAAAACTATCCCAAATCCAAAGTAGAATATTAGTGAAATCATGACTCGAAGTGGTAAGGAGCTTCCACCACCTGAGCCAAGTAAGTTAGATGATTCCAAACAAAAACCTGAAGACAAACTCATCCACCCTAAGAATAAGGCAGAAACAAAAATTCAACGGCAACAAAGAGAGAAAGGAGGAAACAAAGTACCATTGCCTTCTGCACTAACTCGATCATCAAAGGCTGAAGAAGAAAAACTTCAAAAGGAGATCCATGAAACCTTTCAAAAAGTGGAAATCAATATTCCCTTATTGGATACAATCCACCAAATACCCAAATATGCAAAGTTTCTAAAGGAAACATGCACCAAGTAAAAGAAGTGCGATGAGGATGAAAAAATTAGTTTCAAAAATAGTGTCTTAGCCGTTTCCACCTCACCCTAACCCAAAAAATGTCAAGATACAGGGACATTCTCTATTCCATGTACAATGGGTTCCTTAGATATTTCTGATGCTTTTTGTGACCTTGGTGAATCCATAAATGTAATTTCTAATTCTATTTTCTTGTCTTTGAAAATAGGTGAGATTAATCCCACAAGAGTGGTTATCCAACTCAAAAATGGATCCATTTTTTATCCAGCTGGAGTTGTAGAAGACGTGCTAGTAAGAGTTAGAGAAATCATTTTTTCAGCAGACTTTTATGTACTCACCATGGAGGAGGACAATGCACCAAGACATTCACCCATAATTTTGGGAATAACATTCCTAAAAACAGAAAAAATAGTCATCAATGTACATGAAGGAACTCTCAACATGGAGCTAGGAGAATACAAGGTCAACTTCAATGTCCTTGACTCAAAAAGAATCCTGTCAAGAAACCATTACCTCTTTCCAATTTCCAATGGAGAAGCAAGTGATCCCATCAATAATTCAGAGAGAAAACTATCATTATAAGAGCTAGAAGAAATCATAATTAATCTTTTGGAAATTAGATGATTTCAAAGGAAGAACCTGGGTGGAACAAGATAGACTGATCCAACCAAATATCTCTCAACCGGGAGACCAAATTCTACTATACAATTCGAGATTGAAGTGAATTCTAGGTAAGCTTCATTCTAGGTGGGATGTTCCATTTCTTGTAACTAATGTATATCCTTTTGGTACCATTCAGGTTGAGAAGAAAAACATAAACCCATTCACTCTAAATGGAAAATGGATGAAGAATTTATTCGGAATTTTACCTCAAGAACTAGTGGAGGAGGTCAATGTTCTCCAACCCATCTACTGATTTCTTCTTATAAGGTAAGTTCAAGCCAACGACATTAAACAAAGGCGCTTCTGGGAGGCAACCTGAGTTTCACTATTTTCATAGGATTTAGTAGTCATTTACCTCCTACATCACCCAATTGAGCTATAATGGAATGGTTCTTACACTGGTATGAGTAGTTTTAATTTTTTAAGAACCATCATGGGAGGAAACCACAAGGAATACACAAGAACAAGAAGAAGAGGAATAAAAGCATTATGTCAAAATGGAGTTCACTTTTTATGATTATCATTTAAACTCCCTTAATTTTTTTCATCAAAAACATGTTTTGAGCTTTAATGATAAAATTTCATGCCCACACTTGAATTCATGTTTTACTCGACTTATCTAGGAGACATGAGTTTCTTAGGAACCCAGTGATGCAATGTTTTTTATTTCAATGTTTATATGATTAAATGATAGAAAAGCAGAATTGAATTTTTAAATATGAAGCATATATATTGAAATGATGACTCGTGATTTAAAGGAATTAATTAATTCATGTAAATTTCCCTACAATCTTTCATGCTTTGAATTTCTGAAATTTATGTGAATTTATTTATTATTATTATTCATGCCATGAGTGATTATACAATGTTATATTTCTCATTCCCGAGAGGATTTCTAGACCAAGTACTTCCTATTTATTTTTGAGCATATTTCTTGAGTGATCTTGGGACATGTAACCAACCAGAACTTGTATTGAAACTTGTCAAAGTTATGACTGTGCAAAAACACATTTAAAATGATTGAGTTATCCTTTGAAAAGACACTTATCCTTAAAATAACACCATTACATCAATCCTTATTTTATCCCATAGAGACCATGAATGACCTTTATAGGGATGATCCATGTTTCAAGCCATTTTTATCCATTCCTACCCTACTCTTGGTATTTGCATGGTATTTTAAATTTGAAGTGTGGGGGTAAAGGGAATCATGGTGGATGGGATGATATACATTGTAAGGAAGAAGTGGGGGGGTTTATTGTGGGAATTGTAAAAGGTTGTAAAATAATTCATTATAATCTTTTTTTTCCTCTTGAATTAAAAAAATGACAAAAAATGACAAAAAGATCCAAAAAAATAGAAAAATGGGTTTTGATTTGGGAGAACCAAAAATAACTATTTTCCAGACCGATGATCTTATGATCATATGTGGTTATGTGATGGATGTGAGGTTTGATCTAATAATAACTTTCGAAAAAATAAAAAAAAGTAAAAAAAAAATCAAGAGGGTGCACAAATCATTCATTATATATAATTTTATCATGACCTTACATTGAGTTTTTTAGAAGTGGGTGTTGCTACTTTGAAGGGTATAATTTCATTACACTTTAACTTTTGATATCTTGCATTGTACTTAGGAGATTAGATTCCTCCTTGATTCTTGATTTTTAAAGCATCAAATCCTACCAACCTTAATCTTCATAGTCATTTGAACCTTTATTGCAAGTCCTTGTGATTTTATGTGTCTTTTGTCTTTAAAAAGTGGAGAAAGTAGTTCATTTACAAGCCTATGGATACGGATCATGTTCTAATGATATGATCGTAACTCTACTTGAATTGTATCATGAGTGACAAGATAAAAAAATCAAAAGTGAGGTAAATCAATACTTGGTGTGCTTAATAATAATGATTCGAGGATCTTGAATGAATGAAAGGAGAAGTTCCATCATTTTTCAAAGGGGAAAAGTAAAATATGTGAATTATTTATTTCTTTGAAAAATGGGAAGTTAAATTGATATTTTATGCATATTTTTGAAATTTTTATTTCACATTGATAATTTTTTGATTTTATTTCATTGAAATTTGAATATTGGTAACATTGGTGTCCTCCGATTTCCATGTTGAGATTTTATTCTTGAGGACAAGCATGGTTTAAGTGTGGGGGTATTTGACAGAGAAAATTTACGTGTGTATTTTTTATCAAATAATGAGTATTTTTTACTATTTTTCAATGATAAACCCCATGTATTTACATGTTTTATTAAAATAATGGGTAATGTGAATTTTATAATGAAAATGAGCAAAACTAAGAAAAGTGCATAATTCTGGATTTTGGACAGATTTTGACCACAAGGTTATTTTTGTCATTTATCATAAAATATATGTCCAAACTTTGTGATTTAATTTTTTTATAATCTTGATTTTATTTCCTCCAATTTTTTCTTTTGGACCAAGAGCTGATTCCTCAATCTAAAGGGCCTAAAAATTCATTGAAGTTGGAAAATTTGTTCAGGCATACAGTGTGGACCCCACCACCGTAAAGGATGCACAATTCGGTCTCTACAGCTACAATTTCGGTTATTCTACCTGGATATGCAAGAGGACTCACATTAACGCTCACCCATTAAATTCCCTGGAGTTTTTCATCCATTAATGTGGATATTGATCGTTATACATTTAAAGGAAGATTCCAGGAAATTTTTTCCAGAAAAGGTCCTATTCAATGAAAAATCAATAACTCCTACATCCGGTGGCTAAATTCACTTATATTTTGAGGGGAGATATATAAGACATTTATGAACATATTTTATGAAGAATTAAATGAGAAAAAAAGTTTTTAATGGGGGATAAAATGCGTCACATTAATAAGGAAGAATTCTGCCTATAAAAGGAGAGGAGTTCCTACCTCTCAATTCATTCCTTCGCATCCCATTCCAGCCAGCGACAAGCATCCAAGAGGAGGATAACGTCCTCCTACTTGTTCTTAATTCATAATTTGTTTGTCCATGTTTATTTTTTATTTGAATTTTATGACCCTACCTTGCATGGAGGGGTAGAATATTTTGTGATCGGGTGAAGGGAAGGGGGACCCATTTTGTGATGTTTGAGTTTCTAAAGTTTAATGCAAAGGAATTATTTTATTTTAAATTAATGATTATCAATTCAATTTATTTTTGAATTTAAATTAAATACGATTTTATTTTGATTTATTCTTAAATATTAAATTATTTTGATTTAAATATTATTCTACCCTTGCTTGATCTATTCATTTTTACACCGATTGGTTAATCTATGAATAAAATCAACTAAGGGAGTGATTTGGTGATTTCTAAATCATGTGGAGAAATTAAGATATATTAATTTGATTATTTAGGGAAATCAATACCAGATTTGGTATTTCCTAAGTAATTAATATTATTCCATTAATATTTCTACACTTTGATAAATAATTAAATCAAAGGTGAAAAGAAGAAACAATTGTTATTAAATTCACTTAATTATTTTTTCTAAAACCAATGGATTCATATTTTATTAAAAAATATGATGATATCACAAATGGGAAAACCCATAATAAATCCAATCACTTATCTCACATATTAATTTTATAAACATTTTTAAGAAAACCTCTTGCTTTATTAAATCATTAAAACTTGTTATTTTTTAAGTGACACCAAGATTAAAACACTAATCCTTAGAGAACGACATTCTGGTTACCATTCATACTACACCCTTAGGGGGATTTAATTGTTTTTTCCACCACTCATGACAAGAATGTGTCAAAACTAGTTTTTACGCACGCCTATCATAGGGCGTGGCAAAACAATTATTTTCTAAGTTAAAATGTAGTAATGTGGTTGACCTAGTATTTCTCTCAAAGAGGAGTGAACACATAATGGTTTTTCACTTTTAAATGAGGGTAAAAATGGTGTGTGTTTTTAGAAAATGATTGAATGGGAATTTAAATTCAAATGATTGAAAATTATGGTATTAAAAGGTTGATTAGGTTAGGGTCGGTTTCCTAATTATAATGTTATCCTTGTTCAATTTAATTCAAACCTATTCTTCTTAGTTGATTAAAGTGAGTTTCCACAATCGTTTCCTCTCACTTCCTTGGTGAAATTATGATGGTGAGAGAAAACCTTACAAAGATCTCGATTTGGTCAACTCTCCTTCCATGTGAAAAATAGTTGTATTAATGTCCTCAATTGACATGGTCAATACCCGATTGGGTCTTTTTTATCCCAAACAATCAAGAACATTCACTACCCCTTTTACACGTACTGACGATCGTCGAGTACTTCACCACTAATTCTCGGTCTATTCCATCGTATATAAACCAGAAATTAGTGGAGCGAGATAATGATTATTTTAACAAGGAAAAAATAAATAATGGAATTAAAATTCAATAATGATCTCACTTGATAATAAAATCCTATATATGAAATTAGAAACAAATTTTAATAAGAAAGAAATTTCATTCAATTACATCCAATAACTCAGGCATTACAAAATAGAATACCAACCCTTCCTCAATCACTCTAAATGTTTACCCCACCATGGTAAGGGTAATGGAGATGAATGTGGAAGAAGAAGACATTATAAAACTATGAAAAATAAAATAAATAAAAGAGAAAGCCAAAAATTTCTCCTCCTTGGTGTCTCAAAAAGAATGGGATGTAATGAGAGATGATTTGAGAGGGATGAGCTCTCCTCCTCTATAGATAGAATTTTTCTTCCGAATGTTGAAGCGTTTTATCCCAATTAAATTATATCTTTACACGTTTAACCCTTCTTTAATGTTGTTTATAATTATCTTGGGAGTTTATCCTCAAAATCTCAGCATATTTGGACAATTAATACGAAAGTTATGCCTATTTTACTCTTACAATTTATTTTGTCCAGTCAGACACGCCAAATCGAAAATCTCCAAATTAGGATGCTTTAATGACCCTTAAAACTGCCTATTCATGTGGCATTCCCTTCATGAAAGATGTTATAGATCTCATTGTGCGTCCACCCACAAAATTTAACAATAATTGGGCCCACCAAGAATTAGTTAGGAATCCCACACCAAAACATGGAAGATCTGTTAAACATTTTTCATGCTCCCACTTGTGAGCTTCGTTTGAGGTTCCATATGACCGATTCAGATTTTGGTAAAAAAAAGGATTAAATTAATCCCTATATGTGTAAATTCTGTAAAATAAAGAATTTTTTAATTTTTATTAGTATAGAAAATGTTATGGCCAAACTACATATATAATTTAAAATAGTTAAAAATATGAAATGGGCCATTTTTATAATTAAGCTCAAAATAATACCAATATCATAAAAATGAAACAATTAATCTTAAAGTAACAATTTGGTGGGATTTAAAACAATAATATTCAATGTAAATTAATTGAAAATATTTTCTCTATCAATTCCTCCACACTTATCACTTTGACTCCTAGATAAGAAAACATCAAAATCAAATCAAATCAAATCCAAAACACATACCAATGATATCTACCAAATCCATACCAAGAAACAAAAAGATATAATGCATCATCAAAAAAAATTATTTCAAGTTCTAAATTTTGTATTATTTAATATATTTCCACTTCATTTCTTATCTCATGCACACAAAAACACCTACCTCACATGAATTTTCTCTCATCTCACAAATATAAATGCTCAACAAGGCTTTTCTCATCCAAACTCACACAATAGTTACCATAGGCTTGATAAATTCCTACTTCTTCACCCAATGTGACTCAAAGACATGTGTTTCTCATGAGGACTTTTCAGGGTTGTTCTATGGCTTTCGGTTGTTAGGATTTAGATGTTAAAAATTATGAGGCTGAAAAAGGAGGGTTTGGCTCTTTATGAAGAAAATTTGCAAGATTAAAATTTTCACTCAAGAATGGTCTCCTTCTCTTCCCCTTTGTAAAAAATTGGATCCATCATCATTCAATCAGCTCAGGATTTTAGCATCAAAAATTTCAATCTTTTCAAACATGATTTTTCTTGAAAGCTTCAGATAGGCACAGCTTTCTTTTTACATCGGAAGCTCCAAAAAGGAACAACTTATCTTATCATGAAAGCTCCAGAAAAAACACAACTTTCAACAGAATACTTTTTCAATAGCACACACATCTCTTCAACAATTGATTTTTCACCCAAAGATTCACCATATAAGGTAGCACAACACAAGACAGCTTCCCCCAAACTTAAGTTCAACTAGATCATGCAATTTCACTTCAAGAGCAGGTTGGATAGGGAAAATTGGCTTGTAATGTGGCTAACCTAATAGGTTATTCATGGATTCTAAGGGCTACAAGGATTAAATTTAAAAGTTAGGATAGAATGAAATGGATTGTCTTGAAAAGGGGCTTAAAACCAAATAAATGTCTCAATCATTTAAAACAAAAGTACCTCAAACCCTCAAGTTTTGAAAGGAATAAATCAAATTCTGGTTCTAACAGGCATGGTCTGGTTCTCTCGGGAAATTAGGTGAATGGAAATAATATGACAAAAATGGTTCAGAATCCTCACAAGAAATTAATTTCAAAGATATAGACAGTGAAATATGGCATGGGGTTCAAAAATCAGTGTACTTTTCATGAATTTCCGAAAGATTTTAACTTGAAACAAAGTCATTTTAGCATTCATTTAAGCTCATTTTCATGTAATAGATTGGTTCACTCATTGATATGGGTTTCAAAAATTGAAATGATAATCATTTCAGTTCAAAATTTTCAAAAACACACCAAAAAAAATGAAAAAGAAACCCACAAAAATTTGAAAACAGACAATTTTTTTTGAAAACAAACACAAAATGAAAATCCTAAACTACAAAGATTCCCTCCCCCACACTTAAATGATGCAATGTAATCAATGAATTCAAGTGGATTTAACATGTAAGTAGATTTCTGATTGATTCACAAAAAACAAGTAAGTGTGAAGGAGAGGTACTACCTGATTTATTGGTAGTGCAACATTGAGTTAATCTCATAAGTGTTGCACACTGATAACCTATAATAAAAAGAAAAAAAATGAAAACATAAGACATTTATTTAAATAAATTAAAATAGAAATAGTATGATAAAAGAAAGATAGATCTTGGTTTAATCCCCCAAGTGGGGCCTGGGTTTTGACTGCCTCCAGATGGGCAGTTTCAGTTGGTTATCTCCAATATGATGGTGGGTTGAGTTTCTTTGTGATGAACCAATAAAACTTCTTCTTTACATCATGTGCTTCATTCTTTTTGTTTATGACACCAGGAGTATAGTACTCCAAATACAGCCCTAGGAAAATAAAATACAACTTTCTTGGTGGGGGTAGGACAACGAATGAGTCCTCATCCTTCTTGGTTTCCAATTTCACATCCTCCCCTTTATTCTCTAGTTGTTGTTGAAGGTATTCCGCATCATTGAAAAAAATCAAAGGGAACTTAAAGTGTAATTCAATTTGAACAAAATTAAATCTTGAAAAATCAATATCAAATTCTTCCCTTTCAATGTAATCATATTCTATCTCTTTTTCCTTTGGAAAATCCATGTGGATATCCTCTTGAACTCCCTACAATAAACAATCAACATGCTCAGGGAGCTCCATATGTTCCTCTTTAAGTGCATCTTCCTTTTCTTCCTTGTCCTCCAAGACAATACATGAGTTGTCTGAATCTGAAAATTTCATGCAAGGGGATGTGATACTCAATTCAGTTTCAATAAAATTATAAGACAATGGGTTCATGAAAAGATCATCTCCCTGATTTTTATCGGCTTCAATTGGTTCTTTAATGAGAAGTGCCTCTTGGAGTAAAGTGGTAACAGATGGAGGCGGGTAGTCAGGCTCCTCAATATTCTCTTCAAATTCCACTACATTGGTGGTGTCTTCCTTCAATGATGTTATATATTCTACATTATGAGGAACATGGGGATCAAGTAATTCCTCACACTCCTTCCAGAACTCATCCAGATCTTTTTGATCTCTCGTACTTACTTCATAAGTCACATCTTCTTCCTCAATATTCTTCTGAAATGATTGAGAAGGGACAAATGGATCTTATTTTAATTTCATCATGGTCACCCTAGGTTCTTCAACATCAAGGATTAGCGGGGAATTAACTTCCACTAATGGCTCAAGTTTAGGTTCGAGTTTCTCTTGGGATGTGTGAACATATTCAATAAGCTATTCCATTTTTCTCTCCAGGTCCGGTATTTCTTCTCGACGTCCTTGCAACTAATCTTTTGTTTGAGTTTCCTCTTCTTGTAGCACCTTGACCATTTCATGACAAAATTTTGGAAAATACTTCTAGAGTTCAACTAATTCTCTTGACAATACCTCCAATATTGAGTATTCAAGGTTTTTGTTTATGGTCTTGAATGAAATCCTTGAATTCATCCTCCTTGTTGATTTGGATTCGATCTCCCCTGATCTATTTAGAAAAGAGAGAAAACTCTATCCTCTGTAGACCAAGGTGATTCAATAATTGGTTCTTTCACTCATGGATAATTGTTCCCAGAATTAAAGAAAAACTCATTTGAGAAAAACATGGTAAAATATTTTTTATGGTTTTTTTTAATTTGAAAAGGTTAAATATTTACAAATAAATTGCGGCACTACCTCCCCAGCAACGGAGCCAAGTTTTGACGCATGCCTATCATAGGGCATGGAAAAACAATTATTTCCTAAGTTAAAATGTTGTAATGTGGTTGACCTAGGATGTCTTCCGAAGAGGAGTGCACACAAAACGGTTTTTCACTTTTAAATGGGGGTAAAAATGGTGTGTTTTTTTAGAAAATGATTGAATGGAAATTTAAATTCAAATGATTGAAAATTATGATATTAAAAGGGTGATTAGTTCAGGGTCGGCTTCATAATTATAATTATATCCTTGTTAAATTTAATTCAAACCTCTTATTCTTAGATGATTAAAGTGAGTTTCCACAATCGTTTCCTCTAACTTCCTTAGTGAAATTATGATGGTGAGAGAAAACCTTACCAAGATCTTGATTTGGTCAACTCTCCTTCCATGTGAAAAATAGTTGTATAGAATGTCCTCAATTGAAATAGGAAATATTTGATCGGGTCTTGTTTATCCCAAACAATCAAAAACATTCACTACCCCTTTTACACGTACTGATGATCGTCGAGTACTTCACCACTAATTCTCAGTCTATTCCATTGTATATAAACCAGAAATTAGTGGAGGGAGATAATGATTATTTTACCAAGGAAAAAATAAATAACGAAATTAAAATTCAAGAATGATCCCACTTGATAATAATATCCGCTATATGAAATTGAAAACAACTTTGAAGAAGAAATAAATTTCATTCAATTACATCTAAGAACTCAAGCATTACAAAATAGAAAACCAACCCTTCCTCAATCACTCAAAATGTTTACCCCACCATGGTAAGGGTAATAGAGATGAATGGGGAATAATAAGGCATTATAAAACTATGAAAAATAAAATAAATAAAATAGAAAGCTGAAAAGTTCTCCTCCTTGGTGTCCCAGAAGGAATGGGTTGGAATGAGAGATGATTTGAGAGGGAGGAGCTCTCCTCCTTTTATAGCCAGAATTTTTCCCCCGAATGTTGATGCATTGTATACCCATTAAATGAAATCTTCACGCATTGAAACCTTCTTGAATGTTGTTCATAATTCTCTTGGTCGTTTCTACTCAAAATATCAGCAGATTTGAATAAGTAATACGAAAGTTATACCCATTTTACTCTCACAATTCATTTTGTCCAGTCAGACACGCCAAATCGGAAACCTCCGGATTAGGATGCTTTAATGACCCTTAAAACGGCCGATTAGCACGCTCTTCCCTTCATGAAAGATGTTATAAATCTCTTTGTGCATCCACCCTCATAATTTCACAATAATTGGGACTACCATAAATTATTTAGGGACCCCACACCAAAACATAGAAGATCTATTAAACAGTTTTCATGCTCCCACTTGTGAGCTTCGTTTGAGCTTCCATATGACCGATTCAGATTTTGGTCCAAAAGGATGAAGTGAAGCCCTGTATTTTTAAATTCTCTAAAAGAAATAATTTTTCAATTTTTATTAGTGTAGAAAATGTTATGTCTAAACTATAGATATAATTTAAAATAGTTAAAAATCCGAAATGAGTCATTTTTACAATTAAGCTCAAAATAATACCAATATCATAAAAATGAAACAATTCATCTTAAAGTAACACTTTGTTGGGATTTAAAACAATAATATTCTACATAAATTAATTGAAAATATTTTCTCTATCAGGATCAAAATTTCCCAATAATTTTGTATAAAAACAATGTTATACTTAAAAAGGAATTTTTCTAGAAAATTATTCTTCCTCGCATTTTGTGGGATTATTTTCAATTTAATTTATGAAAATTATAGAAATTTAATTTGATACGATATGATATATACTTTTAATTATTATTTATAGTTTTTTTAATGATTACGCATTCATGTTTTTTATTAGGAATAATAGCTTTGGTAAAAAAAGTCATTTACCATGGTAAGAATTAAAAGTCGTTAAAAGGGCTAAAATTAAAATAATAAGGGTTAAAATGAAATAAAACATTTATAAATACTATTTTAGGGTCATATTTATACCCTATATCATATCCTATTCTAAAATTATTTATTTTGGATCCATTTGGATTGATTAATACATTAATATATTTTAATCTTTTGAAAAATTACAAGTGTGTCCTCTCCCTCACTTATAAAAATACACCACCTCTGTTCTATTCTGTACTCTTAAATAGCCACTTAAATCACCCTATACCTACCAAAATCCATTAATAACATCCCTACACACATCCTATAGGTCCTTATTTTATCATAATACCATACTAATAAGTATTTAGGTTTAAAGAAAAGGAGGTTGTCTGAAAAAGAGGTATAGTTCTTAACCGAGTGTTTTCTTTTTATTTCTTATTTTGACTACTTAAAACCTATCATAACCATTTTGATATAGTATCATCATTATATATAATGTTTCTAAATTTTATTATGTTTATGTTATCACCTTTTTCATCAACTTATGCATCTAATTTAAAATGAAAACATCTTTCATGTATACATGTCGGGCCTCATGAAGATGATGTATTTCATTTTTCACAACTACTACTTATGGTTGGTCATAATGATAGATACAAATGAAATAATATGATATATGATATAAATTTAATTATTTAATTTTATATAAATATATTAATTCTTTATTTACCATCAAATGAAAAGTAAAAAACATCACTTGTGTGTATGTGTAGACTACCGCCTCATGAACCGATGTATTTTAGTTTTAATCTCTACCTAACATGGATGGTATATTTTGGTGGATTTGAAGAAAAAAATATGATATTTATTATATAATTATAATTATATAAATTTATAATAATAATTACCTTATTTCACTCATGTTTGTTGAAAAATTGAAATGTTACTCATGCATACATATGGGATACCATCTCCCTGATTGTAACATAATTCATTTTTTTATAACCACCTGACATGGTTTGTTCTAAAAGTATAGAAAATTTATAAAAATGATAATTATAACATGACTAAGATTCCAAAAAATATATAATCATGATCCATATAACATCCCCAACCTATTTATCCCTCACATGACTAAGATGGGTCACTACGTGACCTCAAGTGTATCTAACCATATGCCAAAGGCTATCAAATAGCAGTAAGGGTCTAAGGTATATAGTGGGGATATTATACCCTCTATAATAGATTATAAATCACAAAAAAAATAAGATAGACCAATTATAACGTATAACATCAACTACAGTCAATGAAAACCCAAATCAATCCAAATATATTAAACCATGTCATGTTATATTGAATGCCAAAAAAAATCATGTTAAATCTCATTTAAGTAGAAACTAAAAGAGTGACTCAAAAGATTATAAGAATATAAAAAGTGACATAAATTCCAATTTTTCTCAAAGAAATTACTTTCAAGATAAGAATGATAGAAAAATAATCCATGTTAATTATTTTTATTAAGAGGTTGGTGGGAGGGGAAACAATTTAAAAGGATTCTGAGGAAGAAAACTTCCAAACTTGACTAATTCATTTAAACCATGACACAATCTCAAAAAAACCACTAGATATATCTAATAAAATAATAACCATAATCATGAAGCACACATTAAAGGAGAAAATATAACTATCATGGGTCTCCCCAATATTTAGAATTCATCTAAAATTTTAATATGTAGGGGAAACACTCCTATAAAGAGATTACTAATACTGAGAAACAACACCCTCACAAAAACACAAGGAAATGGAATCCTCCACTAACTAGAATAATCAACCAAGAAACTAATCCATAATTCCCCAAGAGAAATTAAAACTCATTAACACCATTAATAAATCCTAAGATATAATTTGAGTGAAAATATACAAGAAAAATCCACAATCAGCCTCAATAAAGAGCATCGTTGTTTGAACCTCAGGTTGAAGGCCAGGAAAGAGAGTAGTAACTTAGGACCTCACCCAAGGAGAACCTACTCATGGTGAACCCAACAAGGTAAAAATTTAACACCATCAAGTGAATGATCTAAATTGGTTCCTCAAAATTCCTAGTTACCCAACACACACCCAACATTTTCCCCAATCCTATTTGTCCATCATTAATCCTCATCAAATACTTAAACCTCAAGAAATATATTCCACCAACCAAACATGAGTACAAACCTAACAGGATTAAAATATCACAAAAGTGATCAACAATTCACAACCATTCTGACACAACCATCACTCACAAAATATTAAATCAAAAATCATATCCCAAAATAAACTATATCTTGTGCCAAAAATCACATCCAAAATTCCTTATTATAAGTAACTCTCAAACCTTATGAAAATTGGACCATATAAAATAGACCATCCAGCCAAAATTCATCATCCTAAACCACTCAAATCAATACACATGGTCCATATATGATTCAAGATGTCCCACTACACCACTAAGAAGTAATAATTCCATACACTGCTATATTCATGGTATGGGTAGAATAAAAAATGAAAGGATCAAGAACTATAGGGGATAATCCAAAAGATAACCACCATAAAATTATCAATATCTATTTGGGAGGCATAAAAAATATGAAACATGAACCCTAATCATTCATCTTTCACAAATAAAATGAAAAAATCTCAACATCAACCATTGGATAAATCCAAAAGAACATTCACCTAGTAAAACACTTTTAAAAAATTCATTTAAACTTTTTTTTCAAAAAACCTTCAAAACATCTTTTTAACCCCCGAATTCTTAACAAGGGTCTCAAAAATCAATTTAAAAGAAAAAATACTTTTAAAATAGGATAAACCTGTTTAAACAGTTTACCTTCTTCAAATACCTACATGAAAACTCATTTCACATTCCCATCACAAATCAAAATCCCATATTCCATCTCAAACACATCACCTTTTTAATTTATAAAATATTTTAATGCATTTCATCATAAAAATCAAAATTTTCCATCAAATTTACATTCATTTTTAAATTATTTTCAAATTTTCTTTTTAAAACCACTACACTTTTTAAACCCTAAAAATGAAATAAACCATTTCAATAAAAAATATTTTACAAAACTAAAACCATTTTACAAACAAGCCCAAGGCATCATTACAATATAAGACATTTTTCTATGAAAATACCCCTACATCACATGAAAAAAATCAAATTTCACAATAACCATATAAACATAATAACACTATAAGAAAGGAATACTAAACATATCAACTATAAATCAAACCAACCACATAAACATATCATAAGACCCTCTTAATTCCCCTTACATCACTAGGAATCACTCAATAGAGAACTAAATAAAAAATTAAATGGGATTTATAATATACATGACTTTACTATATGGTTGAAAACCATATTACATTCATAAAAAATCCTTGAAACATTTCTAGAATCAAGTGTTCAATCACTATAGTGTTTTTAGTCCATGAAATCCAACCTCACACCTCTGATTCCTTCTTTATTTTTATCCTAGAAACATGATAAACCCTCAAGGAAACTAACAAAATTCTTGTCAGGATCAAAGTACCATCACAAATCTCAAGAATTAATTTTAAAAAATAATACATATAAAAATAAATTCCTTGACTACCCCTACTAACTCAAGTCTCAATGAAAAAAATATCTAGCTAGAATCTCCCTTGGCTGCCTATAAAGTCCTCATAGTCTTATATCCAAACTACTAGATTCCAAAATAACAAGATGGATTTTAGGAACCTAATTCCCTATAAAGAACTTAGGCTCTGATACCATTTGTAATGAACCAACCCAATCTGATCTGACACGTCACTCGAACCATACTTATACTATTCCTAAAGGGCATTCTTGATCCCCATGGGATGAAAATTAGTGTGTGGGCATAAAAGAACACTGCCTTGGGAATTATTTTACAATCAACTTATATTTAACAAGTAAAAAATCTGTTACAAGGGATCAGACATGATGTGACCATAATTTGGATTATTATCCATCACAAAATAAGAAGAGACCAAAAAAATACCAAAAATGTTATAACTAATGAAATTAATGATCCAAATCATTTATATTATCATATAAAATAAATATACAATATATCATGATAAAATGAAATTGAATAAAATAAAATAAAGGTCTCCTTAGAAGATACACCAAAATTTAAAAAAAATCAAAACATGAATCACATCGCAAAACCATCTTCAAGCATCCAATGGTCACTCACCATCAATTTTCTGAGAAAATAAGTGAGCAATCCAAAATAGTGAAACATCATTCATTTTCATGATATAATGGTTTCATACAAACATATATAGAGTGTATATCTTGGGTATGAGCCTAGTATGATCTCACTAAAGAGTTTATGAAATTATATTACTAAATCATTTCATAAATGCTAGTTTAAAATACATTAGAAAATAATATTTTTATCATTTAATCATATAGAAATAAATAATACAACACCATACATTATACTATAAATAATAATTTCCCGTCTTGGAAACACTTTAAAATCTAGAATAAAAATCTCTTTTTTCCCTAGGAAACAATCAAATCCCACTTTTCATTATATAAAACATTTTAAGAAATTATAAATATGAAATTGAACCATTTTAATTTTTATTTCAAATAATATTTCTTAAATAAACATTTTGAACCATTTTAAAAAAACACATGTATATAAAAACTTATAGCACAAAGGTATCCACTACCAAGTAAAATTAATATCACAAAGGGAATGAAATGTAATGGTACAATCAGAAAATAAGCATAGGGGTGTCATAACCAACTGATAAAGGAAACTCCTTATAGATAACCAACAATAAAGAATCAAGTTTTATGGCATACACCCTTTGTCTTATAATGAGACAACTCTAGACTTTACTAGATCCATGGGAAAAACTTTCAGCGTTTGTTAAGCCTGAAAAAAAAATCCACCCAAATTTCTCACACATTTCCTCACCAGAGAAACTCCCCTAGTCAGGGTCATAGAGTACAACTAAAGGAAATGGTACTATTATGTGACCTAGGTTAGTTTAGTATAAATCATGGTATCCCACTTAATTCTCAATTTCCCATGACTAAACCAATGTGAATGTGAGCAATTAACCAACAACAAGTGCATCAATAAATGATAAAAAATAAATCTCCCTCACTTTTAATTCCCTCACATAAAAAATACCCTTTTAACAACATAAAACAATTCAATAATAATAAAAAACCCAAACAAGGGAAAAATAAGCACATAGGGTGTCATTGAGGGTCTCACAAGTAATAAACTATCATTAAAAAGTACCAAATGGGACTTTATAATAAAGTTGGAGCATTATTCAAATCCATTTCTTCACCCTTTAAAATATCAACTTTTAAACATTTCCCTTGGAATAATTTTTTATTTCACCACCCATTTTCCTTTTTTGAAACATTATTTATAAATCATTTTAAAATCAACACTCCAATACCACCCAAATCAACCTTAAAACCCAATATAGGGATAAAGTCCCTATATTTTCCAAGAAAACCTTTCAAAGAGTCTGATGGACATTTAGAAAATGGATTTTCATAATTAAACAACCATTTCCAAAATAACATTTGAAATTCCTAAGGACAAAACATTATTAAAAACTAAAATTCTTAAGAAATAAATTTTAAAATCCATTTCGGATGTCACACATATGCATGATTTAATTAAAAATAAATTTATAAAACTAAAACATATCATGAAGTGAAAATAAATCAATGACTTAGAAACACCTACCTCAAATAAATTAGAATGAAATTGAAATGTGTCGCCTTCCATGTTGAACACTGAAACAAATAAGGAACCCCCCCCCCCCCAATAAGCCTTAAATGACCAAAACCCCAATATTAGATAACCCAAACCCTAAATATATTTTATATAATGACAAGGGTTATTTTAAGGGAATAAAATTCAAGGGGAAATGAAAGGGGAAAGAAAGTATAATATAAGGAAATAAGGGAGAAGAAATTACTTTATAAATATATTTTTAACCCAAGAGAATAGGCTAATAATTCAAGGTTGGGGAAGGAGGAGATCCCCTTAGAGCTCCATGGAAGTCTTCCATGTCAAATGGGAGGAATAAGAGGGATTGGGAGAGTAAAAATAATGAGGTAGGATAATTCATATTATAATTTAATCTAGGTAAATCACATTGTTTGGAAACATGGTTTTTCAAACCGTGCACTAACCATGCGAGATACACTAGTTAGCACACCACTACATGCATAGTTTTGACCACACGGTTTCACATAATTATTTTACAATTGGGAGGGTCACCTTTACGCGTAAATTGAGATAAAATATCTACCTTGATGCCTTATATGATTTGATAAAAAAAATTGAACATGTAATGTTGCTCTGTTAAGGATTAGAACATAGTCGCGTAGTTACTACATAATTACTAATAACCGTGTGCAAACTGTGTGACAATAAAAAATCTCCCAAATTTAAAAAATAAAGACCCAAAAATTTATTAAACATAATTTAACCAAAAATAAAATAAAATAATACATAATAATTATAAACATTAACATGGGTGTGTGACAAAATTTATAATTTGATTCTAGTTCTACCCACTCTTTTATATCTAAAAATTTTACTTCAGGCGTCAAATTGCCACCCCAGTGGATATGTATTGAATTATCAGTGAAAAATCCTAGTGGTGTGATGATTTTATCCTAATTATATAACCTTATACTATAAAATTATATGGGAATATTTTTCTTAAACATAATATTATTCTACTTTTTTTGAATTTGATATGATTTTTAGCATGGATTATCCCTCTCTGCATTGATACCATATCAATTACTGAGATAGGAAAATCACATTTCATATCCCAAATCAACCCAAGATCATTTATCAATGTAATTATGATTATGAAATCTCTATGGAAGCTACTTCTCTTTTATGGGTTCTATCACCTAATAATGTAATATATTTAGCTCAAATGGTTAGAGAAAAAATTAATATTTAGGATATACCCATTTTATAGGAATATGTCACTATATTTTTAGAAAAAAAAAGTTGTCTTCCTCTATATAATGGGGTTGAGTTTATCATATAACTCATACTCAATTTTATTCCTATATCAAAGTATTCTTATAGGATGGCCCCAATTGAATTATAGGAATTAAAAAATAAACTCTAAGAGAATATGGAAAACGGTTTTATATTCTTGAGTACTTCACTATGAGGTGTATCAGTTCTTTTTTTTTTTTGAGAAGAAATCGGGATCAATGGGCCTCTACATTTATTATTGTGAACTTAAAAAGATTACGATCATGATCAAATATACTCTACCGCATATTGATGAATTTTTCAATCAACTTTGAGTGAACAATACTTCTCAAATATTGATCTTAGATCTAGATATAATTTATGAAGGTTGAAAAGGGAGAATATATCCAATACATTCTTCCATATAATATATGAACACAATGAATTCAAAGTGATGATATTCAAACTTATAAATTCTCCTACTATATTCATGGATATGATGAATAGAGTATTTAGATATTACCTCAATAAATTTATGGTAGAATTAATAGATGATATTTTTATATATTCTTAGAGAAATGAAGATCATGAAAATAAATTAAGGATTATTCTAAATACCTTAATAATATAGAAATTGTATTATAAATTTAGAGAGTGTGAATTTTGGCTACATAAAGTATCATTTTTAGGTATTGTTGTCACAAGAGAGGGTATATTTTTGGATACTTCAAATATAGAGGTTATTAAATAATGTCCTATACTAACCACTATAATATATTACCATTTTTTCATGGATTGGTAGGATATTATTGGTACTTAGTGAAAAATTATTAGGACTATCAAATCCAATATCCAAGTAAACTCAAAAAGGAATCAAATTTCATTGTATATATGAATATAACGAAACTTTATGGGAGCATAAGAGAAGGTTGGTCACTGCACCTATACTCACATTACCCTAAATTGGAGAATAGTTTGTGATATATAATGATGCATAAAATAAGGGATTAGGTTATTTCGTCATGAAAAATGTCTTAGTGGCAACATATGCCTCATGTTAATTGAAGGTTCATGAGAAAAAATTATGTTTTGAAAGATTTGGAACTAGGAGTGGTAATTTTTAACTACAGATATAAAGTAATTATCTCTATGGTTAAAATTGTGATATATATACAAATCATGAGATATTAAAGTATATACTCGCACATAATGAGTTAAACATGCACCAAATGAGATGGTTGGATTTAATTGAATACTTTCACTACTCAATACATTACCAACCTATGAAGGTAAAAAGGTGGATGATTCTCTGAACATGAAGGATCATGCTACAATATCTATGATAAGAATTCAAAGAGACCAAATACTCATGGATTTGAAATGGATATACTTAGAAATCATAAAGTAAGTGGAGAAATATTATCTTTCAAAGATGTCTACTCAACCATCCATCCATGCAAAGATCAAATAGGTATTGAATAGGGGTATAGATCTGTAGAATAAGGTAGGGAGTATTATAGAGTTAAACTATTACAATAATAGAATTATATAATTTGGTAAATAAATATGTATCCATTAAATACCAAAATTTTAGAAGGAGTTTTTGGATGATGTACATAGATTATAATTCTCTATCTATATTGAAAGAAAAAAATGATATATAGCGATCTTAAGAAGTATTTTTGGTGATAAAACATGAAGAGGGACATTTCAAATTATATATTATGATGCTTGGTATGCTGGTAGGTTATGTTATAATGAAAAAATTATAAGGGGATGAGGAAACCATTGTCCATACATATATGGTAATGGGAGAACATCACCATAGACTTCATTGTAATACTTCAAAAGACTTATAAATTTCATAATGTCATTTGGGTTATATTTGATCACCTTATGAAATCAACGCATTTCATTTATATTATAGAAGATTTCTCACTTGATCAACTTTCCATGATATATATAAAGGAAGTGGTAAGGATGCATGGAGTACCACTTTCCATTTTATCGGATATAAATATGATTTTTACTATAAATATCTAAATAATTATTCAATATGAATTGAATATGAAGCTGAGCTTTAGCGCTACATATCATCCTTAGACTAATGTTTAATCAGAAAGGACCATTCAAACTCAACAGGATATACTTAGATCTTTTACAATGGATTTCAAATGAGGTTGGTATCAACACATTCCCTTGGTATAGTTCCCATATAACAACTATTTCCATTTTAATAATAAAATACCACTATATGAGTATCTATATGGGATGAGGTGTAGAACTAAAAAATGTTGGGATAAAGTTGGTGAGTGTAATCTACTAGGACTGTATCTTTATCAAGAGGTGTGGGAGAATGTTCAAACCATTAAGTGGCATATTAAAATTGAATATATATGAACAAAGATATACATTGATAATCATCAATGGGATTAATGATTTTATATTAAATATAAGGTAGTCCTTTGAATATCACTATGGAAGAGGTTTATGAGATTCAAGAAGAAGGAAAAAATTATCTATAGGTATATTTTCCCATTTAAAATCCTTTATTGTGTCGATATAGTAGCTTATTATCTTGATCTTCCACTAAACATCTCATAATTTCATTATGGATTCTATGTACCACTTTTGAGGAAGTACATATGTAACCCTTCATACATACTAAACTCAAAGGTTATACCACTATAACAAGATCTATATTATGATAATTAACAATTATAAATCTTAAAATATTTAGATAAATTATTATAAAACAAGATCACTCACTAGGTTAAAGTTATATAGAGGAATCATAAGGTATAGAAAGTGACAAGGGATCCCAAAGATACAAGTATGTAAAATTGCCCTCATTTTTTCTTTAGAGTAATGAAATTTCAAGGGATAAAATCATTTAAGGGGGATATAATATAACACCCAATGATTTTAGTAAGTATTTTCCTTTAAATATTGTTTTGAATAGCTTAATTCACAAATAACATAAAACTAAATCATCCATGAAATATTTTATTGAGATATAATATTAAAATTCAATATAAACATTAATACATTATGAGGATACAATATGAAGCACCATTAATAAAACTACAAGTGGAATAAATATGTAAGAAAATAAAAATACCATGAACATTAAATATTTATCTTCATGGTTTTCCATGAAAATCATACCCCTGACTATAACCATGGAAAGAAGTAAAAGTATTATAAATATAATAAACATGTTTAGAGAGAAGTAAATGAATAGGATGAATAATTATAATGAATTTTGAAAGGTTTTATATAGGAATTAAATATGACATGATCCCCCATAGACCCACACTTTCAAGTCTAGTAATAAAAACACATACTTTACATCGAATCTTTCATACTAAATGAGGCAAAAAATAAACACTTACAACATTTTACAAATAATCTCATTATATAAAAATTATATCTCACAATTAGTCATACCCAAAAACCCAATGGTTTAATGTCTTTTAATACTAGATACATGAAAAATTTATTCTACCAAATTTCCATATCTCTCACAATAAATCTTATATCATTATGAACTATTTAACACATCAAACATAATACCCTCCATCATAATATAGAGATGGAAACATATGAAATAGTGAGCTCAACTAATTTTTAAAGATAAACAATGATGATCATAGGTGAGAATAAGAAAATCATGTGGGTATGAAAAGAAAATCAAAATCCAATAACATAACATTAAGAGATCATACCCCAAATAACATGGATCATAAGACATAAATCAAGCATCATAGAATAACATAAGACATAAGTAATCATAACATTAGTTCGATGAAAAACATATGAATTTGGCACAAAAATAAGCATCAAAAACATAACATAGTGGATCAATAATCATTTTCCCACCTCCCATAACATAATATATCTAGAATTACATTATTTCCTCCCATAACATAGTGGATTAGGAATCATTTCCCTACCTCCCATACATATCATATGAGATATCATACCTTACCAAATTCATTGGAGGTGTTTATGATTCTGATACCACCTATAACATAATAAAAACCAAACATATTTGTTCTATGAGAGAAATAAAACACTCATATTTAAAAATCACATAATTAACTCATGGAAAAGATATGGGTCAATTCATCTATAGAAAGAATGTTTAATGTATCATATGAACTTATCCTAATTATAACATAATAAATGTCACACCCTAACATGGAACTTCTCTAAATTTTTTTTTATTTTTGGTCTTACCTTTATTATATGGCTTTCTTAGGTGTTTTAAATGAAAAATGTCGGTTTTTGGGTGAATAGAGGGAGGCGCATGATTGGTGCATGGTTAGAAGAAATCATGTTCCAACCTAGTGATAACTCTATATCCTAGATAGTGGCATTGTTCAAGGTTCTTTTAAAGGCACATGGGCATGTTCCTCTCTCCAATATCTTTTGTGGTCCTTCCCTCTTAGGATAGAGGCAACCGCATGGTTAGCGCATAGTATGGCAGACCTTGTAGCCAAACCATGGGGACTATCAAGGTTTTAAAAAATATATTATTAGTATTATTAGGTTTTATAAAACCCCAAAGGGTGTTTTCTTCTCATCCCCCTCCCCCATACTACGTGACCCCCCCCCCCCCCTCTATTATGCACATCACCCCCTTTTTCGATCCCTCTCCTCTAATGTGTTTCTCATGATTTCATGGTGATTTGTTGTCATTCTTTTGAGTTGTGGTCTATTCCTTCCTCCTCTTACCCTATTCTGGGTATTTTTTATCTCTCGTGATTTTGATCGGGTGAAACCTTAGGTGGGGTTTTACTGAATTTTTGGTTTTTTCTTAAGTTGTTAGGGCATGCGATGGCTCTCTTCGTTAAGTTCCGTTTAGGTTTCAGTATTCACCATTGAATTTGAATCATTTTGGATAATTTTGGTCTTCCCATTTCCATTTTAGTTTGGTATCTTTTTCCCTATTTATTTATCCCAATTTTATTTTAGGTATTTTATAATTTTTGGATTCCTTTCATTTTTCTTGTATACCTTAGACCCCCTTGGGGTGGACTTGGACCACCATTCATGAAGGCAGCTTACATGCATGTATCGGTAAGGCATATATATATACCTTATTGTATATATTCCCTCATGGAGATGGGAATATATATACATTGAATCTATGGGTATTTATGTATATATGTATAAATTTATGTGTGTGTAAGTGTAAAAGAATGGATTCTAGTTTTCATGTCCAAGAGTCTTGAGTTTGAGGTAGGTTTCCCTTTTCATTTGACCTTTAAATTTAAGAAACATTAATTTATTACTATTCACACCTCTTTCTGATGTTAATTAGTGATATGTATTATTTAGAATAATTTTTGATAATGAAATCAAGTTGTTTTCTATTTGAGTTAAATTGGGTGGAATTATTTTATATTTCATTGCACTCCATGTGTTTTATAAAATGTCAGGTTGTCCTTTATAAGTGTTTTTTGGTTTCTAAATAGTGTATTGGTTTTCTAAATGTGTTCTAATATTTTATAAAATTCTAAATTGTGTTTTCTCTCTCTTTGAAATGGTTTTCCTAGAGTATGTGAGGCTCGATTAGCACTTTTGGAAATAGTTTTTCCTTGTAAAAACTCTCCTTGGGACATTAATATTGACTTTCTCATCATTAAATGAGCTGGAACATCCTCTGCATGGGACCTCCCTTGTGAATCGTTGTATAAAGGCAAAGTTTCTATTCCTTGGGGTGGTTTAGGGGTGATTCTTGGTTGGGTAACTTTTGTAGTGTCTTGTGGCTATTATTTATATATATAGTCAACTGTTTGGATCACCCTTATTTTTGATACATCATAGGAACCTATCTTATCTAGTAGAACATATGAGAACTCTTATTGTATGAGTTTAGTATAATGCTCTAACTAATGTCCCATTAGTATGGACACACTCTTCTTTAGAATATGGTGCCCCTTAATTAGCCCAAGTAGGGTATGACTGAGTGTTAGGGATATTTTATTTCATTAGGCACCCCAATAGGATAGATCATGTTACAATATGTTCTAGAATTTCCACTGATCTCCTAGGTATTCTCATGTTCCCCAACACATGTTCCCCAACACATGTTTAGTATAATGCTCTAACTAATGTCCCATTATTATGGACACACTCTTCTTTGGTGATGGTGCCCCTTAATTATTCCAAGTAGGGTATGACTGAGTTATAGGGATATTTGATTTAATTAAGAACACCAATAGGATGGATCCTGTTACAATATGTTCTAGAATTTCCCTTGATCTCCTAGGTATTATCATATTCCCCAGGACGTGTTTATATACGGCAGATAATCTAGTTGCCTCACCTAGTTTGGTCACTTGAGTACTATTTTCACATTTCCCTCATTGTATCATCATTACATAATATCCATGTCTATGATATGTTTTATTTGGTAAAAGAGTATTTTTGGTTTTCAAATATTTCATAAAAAATTTCTTTAGAAAAATGTTTTCATACCCCTTTCCCCTTTACAAAACAACTGTTTTCTTACTTTCCCTATCTTCTTTTAAAATCCAAAGCTCCCTTGATGAAAAAACTATTTAAAATTAATAGGGTAATTTACCATGATTTTATTAAAAAATAATTGTATAAAAAATCTATATTTATATATCTTATTTTGAACTAACAATAAACAAATATCTTATTTAAATTAAATGCATTAGGAATAGTTTACTTAATAATTATTGCTGAGTTTTAATAATCATGCTATAGATATATCTTCGTTTTTAGCTTTTAGTACTACTTCTAGGTTGTACTCGGTCATTGTGGAGTGACGTTGATTCAGTGGTCGGTGGTAACCCACAGGGTCACATGGAGGTATGTGCGGTTTTTTTCTTTCTTCAACTAGTGTTTATTTTTAATATTCATCTTATTTTTATTTATTTTTCTTTCATTTATGGGATAACCCATTCCCACTTGAGTATATTTGATGACCAAAACTAGTTTCTAGTTTGGGAGGATTGGGAATTAATCTCGGTCCTTATTTCGGGCAGGCTCAGGGGAGTGGTTCAGGGTTGACCCAAGTTAGTTCATGAAAAAATGGTATCATAGGAGCCATTTTTAATTTGGGATGTAAAGTAGATCAGAGAGAGGATTTTCAAGTCTCAGAAGGTAGGTCATGCATCGGTACCTGATCACCACCACTCGTGATGAGACCTGAGTCACTAGGGGTGGTTGGGTTTCAAGTCTTTATTTTTAGTTTTGGGTTATGCTATTAGCATTTGTTTAGTTAGATGATATTTTGTGCATTGAGGGATGATAGTTCAAGTGATATAGTTCAATGTAGTGAGCTTACACGGAATAGTGAACCATGTGAATCCTACATGTACGGTTCAATATTCTTCCAGTGGTTGGTTTATGCTCAGTGCATTGTCTACTAAACCATGTGTTCAAGGTATGCATGACCACTAGTTCCATATTTCATTTATTTTGGTGTGGGTGATGCTTCAGTCTGATTTTGGTTGGTGTTAGTGAATTTTGAAAGGAATTTTTTTTTTGAAAATGGTCTTCATAGTGAAAAAATAGGATCTATGGTTTATGATTTTTTTTGGAAGTGGAAAATGATTTTAATTTTAAAAGGGGAATTGAATTTGAAAATGGGTGAATTTGGAAATGGTGGTTTTTAAAAGAAGGTTATTGGATTTTTTTTAATGTTATTATGGTTTTGTATTGATTTAGATTTGATTTGGTTTTGATTTGGTTTTGTGATGCATTAGTTCATGATCATGGTATTTGGTTTAAAATGTTAATTGGTAAAGTTCTGGTTCATTGTTGATTTAGTTTTATGATTTATTTTTTATAAATTATTCCACCCAAAAAGACCTATATGGTTTCTAAGGAGAATATTCCAGTCATTGGCCTTGCCCAAACTCTTAGAGGAGTGGTGGAGTCAAGAACTTTTCATTTGTTTCCTGTTTTTTGAAGTTATTGGGGTTTTTTAGAGTTTGTGTAGTTTCTTAAGGAATTTTTGAGTATCTTTAGGTTTTTTAGAACTTCAAATTCTATGAGCGAGTGAGTTTTCTTGGGTATGTTTGAAGGATCGGGATTCGACTATTGGAAGGTGATTGTTCCATCCTCACTGTGAGTTGGGATGTATCGGGTGATCTTCAAGACCAGTTCCATCTATAGGTTTATTCTTGAGTAAGTGAAGGAGAATAAAGTGATAGAACTCATGTATTCTAGACAAGGTCAAATGATAGTGAAGGGGAAGGTTGACCATTTCAATGATGTGGTTTCCTTTTCACTAGTGATTATGTCAACTGATTAGTTATAAGCTATTATTTTCATGTGGGTCTCCATCCAAGGATTAAGGATTATGTTATTTCATTTGGAAAAGTCTTAGAGGAAATCCTATATTATTTTTTGGTCTGGTTTCTTTTAGTGATCGTGAATTTTCCCCATCTCGTGAGGAGTGTGAACCCTAGGAACCTATTATAGACAAGTCTCCTTATCATTTCCTACTTTTTATTTTTCATACCACTTATTTGTTTTTTTCTAATGTGGTTAGTTTGGACACTCTAATACTTTTTTTTGTAATCCTCTAAAGTCTTGTCATTAGTGTGTCCACTTATGATACTCAATAATTTTTTTAAGTTGTTTTTCTAAAAGAATAATTTTTAGTTGGTAATTTTCATCTCCTAACTATGGTGCAGAAGATGCTTCAAGACATTGGGGGATCCAGCCATATATATCGGAGTATATATTTTCACATAGTGAAAAGGTTTCTAGGTGTGGGG
Source organism: Viscum album (assembly GCA_963277665.1). NCBI lineage: Eukaryota > Viridiplantae > Streptophyta > Magnoliopsida > Santalales > Viscaceae > Viscum > Viscum album. The sequence continues at coordinate 1,025,660,394 of OY728137.1, forward strand.
AATGTACATCCAACATGTTTTCTCTAATTTCAGAGTGGATACCATTATAGTTTTTCTCTATTATAGTTTTATTTCTTTGGGAACCATTCATTTTGATGATCCTAGTGGCCTCTTTCTTGAAATTTCTATGGTTGTGAATTGTGGATGTGAACACTTGAACGGTTAGTCTTCCTTTGTAGTGGTTTTAGTTTTTAGGTGGTACTCATTTGGGGATGCATGTGTATTGAAGAATTATGAATTTTTTATTGGAAAAGTTCCATATTCAAGTCCATGTGGTTGAACCCTTATCGTGTGGGTGGGTGGTTTTATTGAACATTCCTTTTAGTTCAACCATTGTTCTAGTCATTTACTTAATGGTGGGGAGACCCCTCTCTTTCCCTATTGTATATCCTTGTAATTTTCTCTAGATTTGGTTGGGTGTGACTTGTGGAGTTGAAAGGTCACATTAGGTTTCATAGTTTCATTTGGTCTGGATTATTTTTTAGTCCTGATTTTGTTCCTTGTTTGGCTGGGTGACTTTTTTTGGAAAATAAGTGTTAATGGTAGAGAGAAGTGTCACACCCCAACATGAAACTTCAATATTATTTTTATTTATTTTTTTGTCTTACCTTTATTCCAAGGATTTTATAGGTTTTTTATAGGAAAATGTCAGTTTTTGGATGAATAGAATGAGGCACGCAGTTGGTGCATGGTTAGAAGAAACCATACACCATCCAAGCACTAAGTGTGCGGCCTAGACAGCAGCATTGTCTAGGAAATATGGCTAGGCACATAGACATGCACCTCTCCCAAGTATCCCAGAAAATCCCTCCCTATTAGGATAGAGGCAACTTCATGGTTGGCACATGGTCTGGCAGACTGTGCAGTCAAAACCTGTGGCCTTCCCAGGTTTTAAAAAAATAGAAATATTTTTTTATTATTATTATATTATTATTATATTATTATTATTACTATTATTAGTTTTTTTAAACCCCAAAGGTGTTTTTATTTTACTCCCACTCCCCCATATTGTGTGACCCCCACCCCCTCTCTATCCATGTGTGTTTACCCCTCTCCTAATCCCTCTCTTCTATGGAATTTCTTTTGATTTCTTGGGTATTTGTGTTCTTTAATTAATGGTAAGGCCTATGTCTTCCTCCTTACCTATTCCATCAATTTTTCATCTCTCATCGCCCTATTTTGATTAGTTAAACCCTAAGGGGAGGGTTTACTGAATTTTTTATTATTTCTTCAAATGTTAAGGCATGTGGTGGATCTCTCGGGTCAGATTCGTTCATGTTTCAACATCCACCTTCAAAGGTAAATCATTTTGGATCATTTTGGTTTTCCCACTATCCTTTAAGGTTGGTATCTTTTACCCTATTTGTTTAGTCCAATTTTATTTGAGGGATTTTATAATTGTTGGATTCCTTGTATTTTTCTAATATACCTTGGACCCCCTTGGGGTGGATTTGGACCATAGTTTGTAAAGTCGGCTTACACATATTCATGGGTAAGGTGTGTGTGTGAGTGTCTATATATATATATATATATATATATTCTTTGTTGATATTATCTCATGGAAAGGTGAATATCTATATTTCATCTAGTGGTATTTATATGTGTGTCTGTGTGTGTAAATTCATGTGTGTGTAAGCATAAGAGAGTGGATTCGGGTTGTCGTGTCCAAGAGACTTGAGTTTTAGGTAGGTTTCCATTTTCATTTGGCCTTTAAATTTATGAAACGTTAATTTATTTCAATTATCACTTCTTTTTTATGATAATTAATGATATGTGTTATTTATAATAATTGTTTGGAATGAAATTATGTTGTTTTACCTTTGAGTAAAATTGATTGGAATTGTTTTATATAGCCTTACACACCATTGTTTAATAAAATTCTCAATTGTCCTTTACAATTTGTCTTTTTGTTTCTAAATGGTGTTTTTTTTAATATGTTCTAATATTTTATGAAATTATAATTAGTGTGTTGGATCTCTTTGAAATGGTTTTCCAAGAGTATTTGAGGCCTAATTAGAAATTTTAGAAATGGTATTTCTTTGGGAAAACTCTATTTGGGACATGAATCTTTCCTTGCTCATCGTTAAAGGAGTAGGAAAGTCCTTAGAATGGGACCTCCCTTGATAATTGGTGGATAAAGGAAAAGGTATTATTACTTGGGGTGATTCAGGGGTGATTATTAGTTTGGTGACTTTTTTAGTATCTTGTGGTTATTATTTATATATATATATATTCAACTTTTTGTTTCACCCTTATTTTTGATACATTATGGGAACCTATAATAGCTAGTGGAATATCTGATAATTCTTGCTACATTAGTTTAGGATTACACTCTAAATAGTGTCCCCTTAGTATATACATGCTCTAATTTTGGGATGATTCCCATTGGTTAGGCCAGGTAGGGTACGACCGAGTGTTAGGGTTGTTTGATAGCATTTGGTACACTGACAGGATAGATCAAGTTATAGTATGTTCTATATTTTCCATTGAGCTCTTAGGTATTCCCATGTTCTCTGACACTTGTTTATCTATGGATAATAATCTAGGTGTCTCGCGTGGTTTGGTTAATTGAGTACTATTTTTTCGTTTCCCTCATTGTACCATCATTTCATCCTCTACTTGTCTATGATATGTTTTATTTGGTAAAAGAGTGTTTTTGTTTTAAAATTTTTCATAAAAAATGTCTTGAGATAAATGTTTTCATACCTCATTCCCCTTTAAAAAGCTACCTTTTCTTACTTTCCCTATCTTCTTTTAAAATTAAAAATCTCCCTTATTGAAAAAAAAACTTGTTTAAAATTAAGAGGTAAATAGACCATAATTTTTTTTAAATAAGTGTATGAAAAAACTATGTTAATATATTTTATTTCAAACTTGTAGTAAGTGAATGTTTTATTTAAGGTAAATGCATTGGTAATAGTTTAATTGGGAATGCCTACTGAGTTTTAATACTCATTCCTAAACCATTATCTTTGTTTTTAGCTTCTTTTGTTACTTCTAGATTGGACTTGGTCACCATAGATTAATGTTGGTTCAATGGTTGGTGGTAACCCATAGGGTCACATGGAGTTATGTGCAGTTATTTTTCTTTTTGTTACTAGTGTTTATTTTTATTGTTCAGTTTATTTTTATTTATTTTTCTATTATTTATGTGTTAAACCATTCCCACTTGAGTATATTTGATGCCTGACACTAGTTGTTAGCCCAGTAGGATCGAGAACTCTACTTGGGACTTATTTTGGGCTGGATTGGGTGATCAGTTTAGGGTTGACCTGGGATAGTTCATGACTAGGAACACAAAATGATGTTAATACAGATGAAAAACACATTTTTAAGATTATTTAATTAGTCATTTTAAAAAATAAGAAAAAAATATTCTTTACTTTTTGAAACTATTAATTATTAATATTATTTGGAAAACCATTTTAAAATAATAAAAGGAATATTTGTAATGAATAATGGTCATAAAAGAATAAATTCTCATGGAAAATTTTAAAAAGATATTCTTTTCACATATTTGAAAAAAAAACCACCCATGTGGAAAAAAGAAAAAATATTCCTTTAAAACATTTTTAAAGAGAGTCAAAATAGTATAAAATGAACATAATAAAATATCTAATCATATATAGGGACATATATAAAATCATCCAATGAATATAGACATAAAGTGGAGGATTCTTGACAAAAAATAAGAGGTGGGGTCGGTTTCACTTACAAGAATCACATCAGCTAAATTATTTACCAGGGGAAAATGAAATCAAGAGACAACATGTAAAACCTCGTGAATAACTATAGTATAAGAAAATGGTTGGGGTTTTAGATATAAATTTCACACAATTTATCCTAATATGTAAATTTATTTATAAAATTCTTGATTTTAAAATGAGATTGGAAAGAAACTTTTATGACTTTGGTAACCTTTGATAAAATCCCCCTTGAAAGAGAGAAATTGATATGGATTTGTAAATAAATTGAATTTAATTAAAGGTATGATAAAATTCATATATAAGTAATTATATAAAACACATAAAAATAAATTGATGGTGAATATAGCATATATCTCAAAGAAAGAAAGTTGATATGAGAAACCCTTATAGGAATCATAATTCATAAAGTAACAAACATTTTAATGGGGGTTTATGTGATAGAAATGTAAATACCTAGAAAACATAGAATATAAAACATAATATAATAATAGGGTAGAATTTACCCAACTTATAATAATGTATTTCAAGAATAAATATTATAACTCAATAAAAGGATGTTGAGTTAAGAAACACCCATACAGTTAGTTAACAATTGAATCAAAAGAATATGAAGGATGGATTCATGAAAAGAAATGTAAATAAAATTAAAGAAGAATTAATAATAATAATAATAAAATTCAATGTGGCATTAAGTAAACTGTATAAAATAATACTAGGAGCATAATATGAAAACATTCCTTAATAAAGAAGGATTGAGATGAAAACCATTACCTTCTACCCCTACCTTCCACAAAGGATCTTTCAACTCTTGTATAATAAACATAACCATATTTATAAATTATTTAAAAAAATTATTCAAATATATTAATTGTTCTAAACATTTGTTATAATCATTCATTATACATTCATTATCTAGTTTAATGTTTATTTTCATCATCGGATGTTAATAATTACGATTATTTGTACATATTTCATAATGGTGATGTCAAACACTATTATTTGATACCAAATTCATAATTAAAAGATTTTAAAATCTGTTTAAATAATTTTTTCAATTATTTATTAATCCCTATGTTCATTTAATGTAAACTATGATCATGGTTCAAGAGAATGTGATCCATGATGATCTTATTTCTGGTAATTTACTAATATCAATGAATTGCATTATAATGATCTTTAATTTTTTTATTATCTTGTCAGAACTATATTAAGTTCATATATTAATAATTAATATCATATATATTCATCAAATATATTTTATAACCATCCATTTAAGTTAGTGATGAAAATAAAACATGTCATCCATTGAGTCAATAGTCTGCACATATACAAAAGTGATATTTTAATTTTCTAATGAATGGGAGGGAAGGAAGGTATATAATGATTTATATTTATAGAATATTTATTATGTAAAAAATATTATATTTATTCATTAAATACATTTTTATAACCATTAATTTTATATGGTGATGAAAAATGAAATACCTCATTCATAGCAGAGGTAGTCTACACATAACTATAAGCGATGTTTTCATTTTTCAAATGGTTCATAGGAAGGTATAAAATAATTATTTCATTAAAAAGATAACATTTTAGTATACCTATTATATTTATGTAATTATTCTAGCTTGGGTTTAATAGATTTAGTGGTTTCATATGAAGAAATAAAGGAATAGAAATGAAAATGTAGTGATTATGAATTTTTACCTTACTCCTTAGAACAACTCATTCAAAAAAAGAATCAGCCATTGATGGGTAGTCTCTTGATGATAAAGGAACTAATATGAAATGGATAGTAGTGTTGGGAAGTTATTTATAAATAGTTTGTTCAAACAAATATTCTTAAGGTGTGAGGCTTAGTGGGGTGGTAAAGGGATCCTTTTACAACTGAGAGGAGTGACATTTTTATAAAAATGGATTCACTATTCATGGAAAGTGGCTCAAAAAGTGGAAAATAATATATAGGTGGAAATATTGGTTGATAAACCTATAATAAACATATATAAGGGATAAGATTTGAGATATTTTAGGCCTTTCCCCTTTATTTAACTTTTTACCATAAATTACTATTACTAAGGTAACTCATTTTTTAACATGTATTAACAAATTCAGACATTCATATTTCAAATATAAAAACCATTTCATAATATTAAATTTATAATAGTGATAAAATTAATTTTATAAAGATAAATGTATAACAGATAAAAAACAACTTTATTAAAAATATAATTTTTGGTTCCAAACTGTTATACCTAGGTTTCTAATTTAAAGATAATATTTTTTAATTATATAATTTTACTTATTAAATACATATTTGGAATAAAAAAAGTTTTATAAATTTTTAATACATTACTATATCTTAATGATGTCATATAAATCACAGAATTTGTAAAAATTGTATTTTACACTATTCACTTAAAAATCAATATTTTTAAAACAAATTAAAAAAAATCATCCTAAGATAATATTATCATTATGAAACCAAAAATAAAGTTAATTATTCATAATTAAAATTATAAAATTTAGGAATTCAACTTTTAAATTTAAACCTAATATATAATGAAAACTTTTTTTTACAGAAAACTAACTTTTAAAAAAATATTAATTGTTATTATTCTTATATCCTATAAATTAATAATTAAATTAGTGTTAATATATTAATAATATAAAAAATATAATTTATTATAATTTAACAATAATATATTTAGTTTCCTAAAATAAAAATTTATTGCACATAAAAATTCAATTTTTAGAAAAATGCCTTTTTAAGCATAAAATGAGTTTGTTATTATTATTTGAATAGTAATAAATAATCGGTGAATTTTAATTTATTTTATTATATATAATATCAATAAATTTTATTAAAATAATTATTTAGTTTATATTAATTAAAAATACACAACACTTTAAATAAAAACAACTCTTTGAAAAATTTTACTTTTATATTAAATAAACTTCACCAAATAACATTAAAATAAATTATGTAAATTTTAAAAATTTACTTTTATCAATACATTGATGTTAAAATATTTCTTTTAATTTTATAAATACATCATGTCATACTTTAATAATAATAATATATGATGCAATAAAAAATATTTTAATTAGATATTATATTTTAGTTTAGTTGTTTTTTATTTATGAAATATATTATTTTAAATTTTTTGTAAAGAATACAAAACATCAGTATACCTATTGTATACATGTGTATCCAATGACCATATCTCCAACAACCATATTTCCAATGATCGTATTCCTAACAATAATATTTCTAATTACATTATTTATAATAGTTAACTTTCATTCCTATCTATAGACTCGCTAAAATCATTCATTTCATTCTCACTTATTATGCCACGCTTCTCATTCTATATTAATTATTTTACATAATTTTATCTCTTTTATTTAATTTATTTCTGAATTTAGGTTTAGTTCTATGAATGGTTATTCTCAATGATGAATATGATCCAAGGTATATCCTAGTTTTAAAGATATTTTTTTATTGATCCCTTTTAATTTATGCACTTATAATGGATGTAACCAACCATGGTATATAATACATGGTTTCATGTACATTTTTTGTAATGTTTTATCTCAATAAAATGTATTGTGGTTTTTTTTAGTTCATTTTTTCATGTGAATTAATCTATTAAAAATAATATTTATTTAAATATAAATTAATACTAAAATCTCAGGGTGTTACATTCTCCCCCTTAAATAAATGGTATCCTGATAATTTTATTTACTACTAACTAATAAAAAATAGGTAAGTTTATTACTCAAGATATAATTTCTAACACACTGTCATGTGTAAAACTATAAAACTCATATATTTCTTTATAATGGTCATATATTGACATTCTCAACCATTTTTTCTAAATATGACCCCTTATTTGACTATATGTCTTATAGTTTTCTAGAGACATGCCCTTCACAAATTCACTTCATGTTCCCATTTAAAACCAAATACTAAACCAAAAATGTTTATCATGATAATATCCTATCAAATCAATTAATAATATTAATAAGATAAATCAATCCTAATATATATTATCCTATGAAATTTTTTTATTTACCTATAATAGTTTAAGTTAGGTTTAATCTAGTTTTATTTAAGTTAGGTTCTCTTATACGTATTAACCTAATCCCAAAAATTATTATACCAAAATTCTCATGAAATTTTTTACAATATTCTAAACCTAAAAATAATTGAGATATATTCTCTCAAAATTCAACTTACCCTTTATCCATAAAAGCCCATATCAATTAACATTTACCTTAGCTTATGAATCTATATGTTTTAATATAAGTTATCCATGGTTATATTACTATTAGATTATATATCCTAACTAGTTATATATTACATCATTGTATTACCTTCAAATACTTCATAATGTTTTGTAAAGATCATGTAAATCACCAAATCATGTCCCCTAGATAAAGGTAAGTTTACCAACAAAACATCAAGAGGAAACCATCTCATAAACTAGATAAAGGTCAATAACCGCAAACAATAAACGCTATAAGGGAAGAGATAAAAAACATATTAGGGTACTAAGTGTGTATCTATGGCCCAAATACCCAAATAATCTCATCCACGCCACTTTTTCTCTATAAGACATGATCCAAGGGAATAGACTGACCACACAATACCTTCTCTTAGAAGTCTTCGATCTCCATAGGCCGCTCCTCCAAGGTATCATCATCATCAACATCGATCTTTCCCCAATCATTTATTTGGGAGTCATCATGAAGATAAAATAGGAGATATGACACATGAAAAACATCATATATCTAGCTCATCCATGGGAGAAGTTTTATCTGATATGATATGGCTCCAACATGAGCCAACACCTCAAAAGGTCCAACAAAATGGGGAGAAATCTTACTCTCATGATCAAAACTTTGTTTCCCACAATGAGGAGTCACCTTCAGGAACACATGATCTCCAATGTCAAGCTAATGATATCCCATACTATGATTGTAATATTACATATGAGGATCCTATTCTACTTTCATCCTCTCATAAATTACCTGAATTATCTCTATCATTATCTACACTAGTTCTGTTCTGAGAATTAATGATTCCCTAACCCTAGTCCAGCACAATGGAGAATAGAAAGATCATACATATAAATATTAAAAAGGTTTTATTCCAATAGGGGAGTGAAAAAATATTATTTTAAGAAAACTTGATGAAGATAAGGTGTCTCATCTATGAACTTCCAAAATCCATGAAAAAAGAACACAGCATGTCTTCAAGAGTCTGGAATGTTTTCTCTATCTGGCCATCTGTTTGTGGATGAAAAGTACTGCTAAGGAATAACTAAGATCAAAAATAATGTTGGAGACCTCTCCGCACCCTGTAGGTAAAATGAGGATCATAATCATAGATGATCATCTTTTTTACTACATGGAGTCTCACCACCTCCTCTAAGTACTACCTCAATAAAACCTCCATTGAGCTTGACTCCTTGATTGCTGTAAAGTATGTTAAATTCATAAAACGGTCCACTATCACCCACATAGAATCAAATCCTACCTAGGATCAAGTTAAAATAGTAATAAATTCCATTGAGATGTCCTATCAGTCTATATTTAGGATGATGTTATATGGTTGTATCTGTAAACTTAGGAAGTCTCCCCAAGATTGGTGTTTCCCTAGCACTAGCTCAGAGTCTCTACATACTTTATACAGGCAGTATTGACCTCTAAATAGAATAGTAAGTTCCAAGGGAACTAGAAACATCTCCACCTAAAATCCCAAATCATTTACTAGGGTAGTTAATATGAAGGGGTGTGTATCTCTTCAAACAAGACATGCACCCAAGTAGAAAACAAGAAAAGAGTGCCTAGAATGATGTATAGATCACCTAATGCAGGAAACACCAGAGCATAAAGCTAGATATGGGATACTCTATGGCCTTATTGACCTTAATGGTGACCACCTCCATAGTATTTCTATGCTCTATAAGGATGATAAGAATCTCAGGGTTATCCTCTTTCTTCCACATCTCCTCTATGTTGATCCCAGGATAGAGCATCCTACTATTACTACCATGGATGAAACTACCTCAATGTAGGAACCTAAAGTAGAAAACACGGTGCACACTTCCTAATGATAATGATTGGTAACTCTCCTCACTAATAACCTCAACCTCTACATGAAAAATGTGTGTCTGATCCCTTGGAATAGAATCAATATTTTTAGGGATGGAACCTACCCCTGATTATTTGAAACCTCTTTTTTCTAGGAAACTGGGAACCCTGGAACATATATCTATTTCTTAATATTCCTAATGACTCCCCTCTCATGACGGCCTAGTTCTGGTTAGCATCCTCTCAACAACCTCTACTCTGCCAGATCCTCGAGATATGTTAGTAACATGAATAGGTTGATCTGGCACTGGGCCTATGGATTCAAATCCCCCTCAAAATGCCTCATACTAACCTCCTCGTATAGAAATATGTCCAATTTATAATGTATAGAGTTCCAAAAATGGATTTAAAACTCCCACACACTAGAACTCCACTATCAAATGGAAATAATCTCCTAGAGAATAGACACATTAACAGTTGAAGAAAGAAACTCTACTTAAAATTGTTCTCTAAACTTCTCCCATGATACCTATGACTCCTCATGATTCTTGAGGAACAAGATCCACCACTACCTCTATACTCTATACAGCATCATCATAGATAATAAAACCTGGTGTCCCTTCCAACGAAGAGTTGAACAAAAATCTATCTCCACCTACTCCAACCAATATTCTATCATTGATTTTGAAACAAATCTCTCAAACTTTTTAAAACTCTAGTAGTGAAACTATCATAGTTTCCTCCTCCAAGTTTCTTCATCATTGATCTCTACTCTACTATGATCTGTTGGTGCATCATTCTAAACATATTCAGCGTGAACATGATGATAATGTAAACCTAGAGACATACCTTTAAAAGAAAAAATGGTTAGAGACTCCTAAACTAAGAATATGGAACATTTAATATTAATTAAATGATTATTTATTTTATTTAAGGTTTAACCTAATCCCAAGGTTTTCCCATTTCAAACACAAGAACATAGAATAATGAGCATGATCCTTTCCTAGTCTCTACCCTGCAACTAGTATCACATCACTTAGTAGCCTAGGTAAACATAATGATTTATGCATCATATCATAGGGGTGAATAAATACTTGTGTCTTAATCTGTATCCCTTGTTTTAATTGATTACTAAACTTAGCTAACATTGTTTCACTAACAACCCATGTAGCCTCACCTATTCTTAACTCTAAAATCCATCTTGTCTCTCAACTTGAACCTATGATGCCACTCTGTCACAACCTCATCCTACCAAAGGTACCCCTCTTATGACAATAATGAGATAAGGGTGACAATGACTGCCTGAAGCTCTCCTCCAATAGGCCATGGGTTGGAGACAAGCACTAAGGTTATATCATACATTAAAATAGGATGAATTAACATATAAAATAATATGGTTAATGAGAGATAATATAAGAACACAAATCAAAATATACTCATAAATATAAAAGTAAGATCCCAATTATATGAATGTAATTTCATAAAAACCTAAAACAACTTGAAAAAAGGAAACTAAAAGTGCCCAAAAGATAAACTAAGCAGCAACCATGAAGACCAAACAGCACTCAAACAACAATGAGCTAGTGAATTTCATCCCAATATCCAACCTTATCTTACTAACCTAAAAAATAGTTTAAATATACATAGGGTTAGAATAACATGTATACTCAGTAGGATCCTTCCCTAAGCCTCTTGTTAAAAAGATCAAGAAATAATGCTAAAACCTAGTGAATAACAAGTGAAATTAACTCATCACCTAAAAAGTTATATTTATTTCACAACCTCGCTATGGTTATATCTCAATAAGTAATAGATACAAGAGTTCATATAATATAGTAATAAAAACAATGGTACCCCACTTCCACTTCTCCATTGGTTTTCCACTCTGACACAACATCGTACGTCATGATCCATCTCTATCCAAAACAAGCAAACCCAAAAAAACCTTGGTTAAAGTATCATGACATTTATCTCATGCATCACATAATCTCATCATATCATGCCATATTTCTATATAGTAACTGAGTATTTTTAGGAAGCCATCATATCACATATTTTATGTATCATATATTGGGTATTAAACCTCAATCCATCATAGCTCATACACCAAGTAATGTACCTCAATCCATCACATCCCATACACGTCATGCCTAAATAATTCTTAGTATATTATATATATAGATACATTTGTGTGAAATAATCATAATCCATTACATCCATGAACACACATATTGGGTAGAGATAACCACCCTGCATACCGGCACATAATGCTACCAAGAGAAGAGAGAAAGGACAGGGTTAATATGTAAGATTATAGCTTTTCATATCAGGTATGGATCCTTTAAATTTTTTTTAAACCCTCATTGAGGTTATATTTTAAGTTTATACCTATGGAAACTGTCTTTATCCTAGATAATTCTTTTATGGAAGGAAGGGATTAAAATCCTAGGGGTTGGGTATAGAAAAAATACACTGCATGAATTAAATTCATGATATGAATTTAATTCACGGCATATTTTTAATACACAAAGTGAATTGGTCTACCCATACCAATTTCATGTTGTGCATAGGTTTTTAATAAGTGGGAAACCCAATATTTAAATAATGTGTAAAATATATACATCAGGAATACACCGGGATTTTTAATAAAGGGGTCTGAAACACCTTTTTTTGAAAAAAAACCTTATTTATTCTCCTCTACACAATGCCTCTCCTCCCCTAAAGCTCCTATTCCAAGACTACTCTAGGTTCCATTTATTATTATTAATATATACTTATATAATACCACCATTAATCTTGTTTTAAGTGAATTAGAAATATCTTTTGTACACATACTTCCTTTCTCAATTTATCTCGCAATCTTTTGTGTTATTATTGTGTGAGCTCCTACCCTGTTTTCAAGGCGGTTGTCTGGTTTGTTGATTTCTTCCCTTATATGCCAAATGGGAAGTTAACACTAGACAATTAATCCTAAACTTATATATGGTAGGTGGTCTAGTAATTATCCCGCATGTCTTATTGATTTATATTATGCATCGTGATTCCACACATCGGATTTTCCATGTGTTTCCATAAAAATACACATAATCTTTGTTTAATTTGTTAGACTTTATATAAATGACCTAGTATATCCTTATTCTTATTAGGATAGGTCCCCATCAACTATTTCTACCCCTTGAGGTGTGCCTATGGAATTTTCCCTTAGTATTATAAATACTTATGTGACCAAAACAGCTTTTATATGGTTTTGTATTGACTCCTAAATGTAATGACTATAATGAATCAAAATGGAGAGTGAGTGGTATGACCAAATCATGTGATATTACATTATAATTATTAAACCCTTGTTAAAGTGGAACATTAATAAATTATAAATCCTATTTTACTTCTTATACCTATGATATTTGGCCATGGTGTCCATTATACTAGTGATACTCAAGAATGGTGTCCTTATACTTGTAATACTTGGGCATGGTGTCCCTTATAATTGTGATAATTAGGCATAGAGTCCCTTATAATTATGTTACTTAGGAATAGAGTTAATTATAATTTTGATACTCAGGAATATAATCCCTTATACTTGTGATACTTAGGTATGGAGACCCTTATGATCTATGATACTTGGTCAGGGCATCCCCTGCTACCTTTTGAGACTCTAGTGACTAGACATGGACACCTAAGTTACATATCAGGTCCTGGATAGCACTACGCATGTATATATATGGATATAAACATAATTATGTATATCACACATATATATATACACATATTATTAAACACTTATATGCATATTTTCATGGTGGCATATTTTCATAGGTTTTCTTGGCATGGGCTGAAGAAGGTAGTGTCATCCTAGTGCCCTTCAAGAACCAAATCCAACCCTTAAAATTTTTCATTACTACTTACTATTATCATATATTCACACTAATAATATTATACACACTAGATAGATACTTCTATATTTCTTTGGTGGTTTCCTACTATGTATAACTCACACCCTGATTGATTCACCATTTGGTACCCAGATAGATTTCATGGATGTAGGTAGGGACAAGGGAAAGATCACAATTATTAATGCTTGATTTGATTTTATAATGGGGGTAGAGGAGCACAGGACCAAGCGATGGATCATGATGCTATCTGGAGATAGTCTATTGTTATTTTTGGTTCTTTTGATATATTTATATGTATGTGTTCTTGCTGTCATGTTTTCCTATTCCTTTTTTTAGAGACATGAAATTACCTCAATTCGTATATGGTCTTCTATATTTATATTGATGACTCTTTATTTAATATGTATGATTTATCTTCTACTATTAGTTGATATTATGCTTCCTCTATTAATCCAATTATTACACTAATTTTTTACTCTAATCATGTTGGTATATTCTTCCCACTATACCACCTTGGACCCTTAATTCTATTCGGAAGTCTCTAGCATATGGGGAGGCACACTTGAGGCCATGTGACCGATCAGGTTTGGTTACTTTTAATTAAACCAGGTCTAGGATGTTACAAAGGGGTATCAGAGATTTATTTTCTTTTACTTATTTGTTTGGGATAGTATAAAGTATACTATGATGTGTCAGAATTTGGTAATGAGACTATGCTTGGAGGTAGATAACCCATGTATAAAGAAAATCCAAATTACTAGGGACAAGAATTGCTTTTTTTATTCCACTTATTATAGTTGATTTGATTCCACCAATGGCTGACGCACATGATATGTGATGTTTATTATTATTATGATTGGGGATTCCATTTTAACCATGGAATTATATAGAAAGGAATTTTTTAATCATGTATCATTGTAGGCATGTGGAGATTCACATTTCATGCATTATTCCATGTCATATAAGTTAATCTCATTGCTTGTAATTCCTATGATTTTTATGATTGTATTGAATATTATAAATAAAATTTTTCTAATGTTTATTTTGGTGGGATGAAAAACATAATTGGATACTTGAAGTACCTAAATCAACCTAATAATGTTTTCTTTTATAGCTTGATGTTGACACCTTAAGTAGTAAATTATGGCACATTGAGTCATGGGGCATTGGTCACATGGGATAGAATTTGTTTATGGTTGGGATCAAATGGACACAATATTTTAATTTATAGAGTATATGGGCCTTTATAAATTGGAAGTTTTGATCTATATAATTCAACCATTAAAATTTTGATATATAAATAAATATTAATTTAAAAATAATTTAAATTATGAGATAAAATCATTACCATTAAATAGAGATTACAATTGAAACTTAAAGGATGTTTCCTCTATTACTTATAATTGAAACTTTTTAAACTATGAATCCTGACTTATATAAGAGAACTTGACCCTGACCCAACCTCATTGATGGGTAGTTGGTATTGTATATTGTGTTTATTATGATTTGAACATCACCCAAACCTGGATTTAGGAGCAGACAGAGGGGTGTGACTTTATATAAAAATGATTTATACATATAATATTATTATACATGTGGTTTATTCTATTTTAAGATCCTATATTAGGCATGTTATTGTAATTTTTTGATTTATTTTACCATGATGTCCTTTATTCATGTCCTAGGAAGGTGGTGACGACCATACTTTAGAGGTGGTGGGACCGGAGACACTAGTGTTGCCTCCAGTAGTGACACCTGAGGCACCTAGTATTATAACTAACTTGGGAGTTGATTATGATTTAAAATAGGAATCCATGAAACTTATGAATACCATGTAGTAATCACCACAACCTACCCCTACTATGGTAGAGTTGACGTGACAATTTAGTAGCAACATCCATCCACATTTTTCAGGGGATGGTGGTCCTTAAGCTTCAGATTCAGGGATGAAGTCCATGGTCACTATCTTTGATCACCTTGAGACACCTCCTAATAGAAGATTTAATATTGCTATGTTTATGCTTCAAGATTCTTCCATTTGACGGTAGGATGTTATCATCCATGCAGATCATCACCAGGGTATGGCCTGAGCTGATTTTCAAATAGTCTCCTATGACTATTCCTTTCCACATACACTGAGAGTGGACTAGGATATAGAGTTTATACATCTATAGTAGGGTAATATTCTCATGATAGGATATTCTAATAGGTTCATAGAGATCCATCACTTCACAAAAACTCTTTCCAGTGAGGTTTTGGTGATGGGGAGATGATTTTAGGATGGGCTCGTATAGGCCATTTAATCCCATGTAAATTGTTTTCGGTTGGCCACTGTTTTAAAAAAAAAGTAAAATATGATCTTATCACCAAGTGGAACCTGAGAGAAGATAAAGGTGTGGGATAGGGTAGTTCAGAACCAAAATAGTTAACTGGTTCAACTAACATCCAAAAACGTCACTTTGAGACTACACGTGGATGCATCAACAGTCATATGAAACCCACTGATAGTCAGATGGTTTTTCACTAGTGTGGGAAGCCAAGGTATAGGAGGACATAGTATCCTAGAGACACCATTGAGTGTCAAGGCTATGATAGTTTAGGGTATATTGAATATTTTTTGGGACCTTCTCATCTGTGTCTAGTGGGATAAGATCTGTATTAGCTCCTCCTTTAGGAGAGGCATCAGTAGCACCTCGCCAGTAAGGTGGCTAGATTACTATCAACCATTTAGGTATATAAGGAGGCCTTGGACAAGGTATCTAGGCTTTATATGTAGAGAACCAGCATGGAAGACCTACTTAGGGTAGTCATGTTGTATCTCAGGGTAGTGTAACATTCCATATCTATGTATTTTATCCTTTTCTAGAGGATCAGAGTGTTGGGACATCTATAGTTTGAGGTACTATTCTAGTACCCTCTACTATAGTTTCTTCCTTATTCAACACTGGCATATCACATTTGTTTATATCAGGGTAAATAGTGTAAAGTACTAGACTTGAAATTTTATACTTTAGTGGGGTAATAAACCTTGATACTCCTTTGGGTATACATTTAGAGAGTGTATGTTAGTGTAAGGAGTGACCCCTTAAGGTAGGTAGTTATATTTTCTTATGGTATCTCTTCATCCTCGAGATGATAGGATTTTATTTCATTCTTAAGATAGATGGGTTGGTCCCTGGTCATGATTATGTGGGTTGTTATCACCATAGGATATCGTTTACATCACATTAGGGTGATAGTTATCTTAAAAAAATTTAATGGTATGTCCAGGAGAAATAATATGGACTAGAGCATCAAGGACTAAGTGGAGTGACAGTATTAATCGCTAGCCTTTTTCTAGACAATCAAGAAGTATGTTAAGTTGATTTCCCTCTGGTATTTGATCAATTCAGAGACATATTTCCTCATGAATTTTTTGGACTACTTCTTGGGAGAGAGGTATAGTTTAGTATCAAGATATTTCTAGAATCTATAATGGTGTCCATTCCTCCATATAGGATAGATACTACTGAGTTGCAAGATCTTAAGAGGCAGGTAGTGGATTTGGAGGCTAAGGTTTTGATATGTCCCAAAACCTCACCATGGGTTTCACCTATCATTTTCACCAAGAAGGTTAATGGTTCCCTCAGAAATTACATGGATTAACCTCAGTTTATCTAGCACACAGTTAAGAACTGATATCCACTACCTTATATAAATGTACTCTATAGCCATATCTAAGGAGAAAAGGTTTTATCCAATATCAATTTGAGGTCGACCTATCGTCAAGTATGAGTTAGGCCTTCAGACATACCTCATATATAATTTCATAGTAGGTGTGGTCTTTATAAGTATCTCTTTATTCCATTCATTCTTACGAATACGCCAGTTATTTTCATGGCCATGATGAATGAGTCTTTTCACAGGTATCTGGATTTGTCTATGTTAATATTCATGGTTGATATATTGGTGTATTCTCATATGTGACATGACCATGTCAAACATCTTGATATCATATTGAATATACTGAAAGAGAAATATTTTTATGTTAATCTCGCTAAATTCCACTTCTGGATTAACAAGGTACACTTATCGGGTTACATTATCTCAAATACATGAGTATCACTTAACTAAGAGAAGGTTATGTTGTTGTTTCTTGGTAGTATCCCAAGAAATTCTTTTACATATGGAGTTTCTTGATGCTGGTTGGAAATTATATGAGATTTATATAGGAATTCTCATTCCATGCATTACAACTTACTAGTTTGACTAAAAATGGTGTAAAGTTCTTATGGTAAAAAGCATGAAATAAGGTATTTCAAGAGATGAAAGGGAGATTGACATCATCACCAGTCCTGATTCTTCCAAATTCGATTAGATTATATATAGTGTTTTATAATGCATTAGGTACTGTGATGGGATCAGTTTAGATATAGGATAATCGAGTCATTGTGTGTGGTTCTCTTCAGTTGAGGACTCATGAAAAAAATTACCTGATGCATGATCTTGAGATAGGTTATATCATTTATTCCATGCATTTTTGAAGGAACTACTTGATGGGAGAGTAGTTTTTGGTGTTCATATAAAACAAAATACTCAATTATATATTTATGCGGTTTGAATTGAACCTCTAACAAAGAAGGTGGGTTGAATACCTTTAGTCCTTCAACTTTGAGATTACATATACACATGTAAAGGGAAACACAATTATAGAAGCTCTGAGTTGAAAGACTCATATGCAAGTTGTTTAGGAATATAGTAATGAATGGATGTTTATAGATCTCCTTTTTGGGATTCATATAGAGGTTTCAGAGTTTCATGAGTGGTATTTCATTATATCCTTATTGGTTACCTCATCACTTCTGGATAGAGTGAAAAGGAGGTAGTTTTCTAATCCCAGAGGCCTAGTCCTAAGGGAGATCATTTTAGGTGGAGATCCACCACTAGTTTGGTTTGTCAATAGAGATGAGTTTTTTCTTATTCATGTACATGTTTGGGTTCTAGTAAAAATGTGATAAGAACTGATGTGATAATCCCATGATTCACAGTGGGTAGTACACCCATGGATTTCTAAGATATAATTAGACATGTTCCACTTGTATTGGAGGTCTAGGATGAAATTTTAGATTGTGGGTTTTATCACTAGGTATTCCACCTGCCATTAGGTGAAGGTGGAGAATGAGTGTCCTACTGGATTTTTATAGCCATTATCGGTTATGAATGGAAATGGGATGATGTCACTATAAATTTTGTGACTAGTTTGTCGATGTCTCCTTGAGGTAGTGATGTGGTTTAGGTAGTTGTGGATAGGATGAAAAAGGTCACACACTTTTTTCCTATCAGGGAGGCCCTATCGGTGGATGATTCTAGGAAACAATATGTCTGTGAGATTATACACCTACATAGGGTCCCTTGTAATATCATTTCTGATAGGGATGCTCATTTTATATCGAGGTTCTGGTAGGGGTTACAGATGGATATTGATACATAGGTGTTTATGAAAATAGACTTTCACCCATAGACCAATGGATAGTTATAATGGATGATATAGGTGATATAAGACATGATTCAATCTCTTTTCATTGATTACGGGGGTTCTTGGTAGAAACATATACCTCTCATTGATTTTTATTAAAATAAAATATTCCAGAGTACTATTTAGATGGATCCTTATGAGGCTTGATATTTTAGGTCATGTCATTCAACCTTATACTGGTTAGAGGTAGGAGAGGCAGTGATTTTGGGACCTCATCATATTTAGGAGACTTCAGAGCAGTTACAACTTATCAGGAAGCATATGGTTACTACTCAGTCTAAACATAAGTCTTATGCCAAACATCATCAATGACCTCTATAGTTTGAGGTTGGGGGTCATATTTTCTTGTGTGTTTAAAAAATACTAAGTTATATATGGATTCAAAGATAGGGAAAGTTATCACCTCATTATGTTGGTCCTTTAATGATATTATATAGATTCAGGCTGGTAGCATGTCGAATAGTTCTTCCTCAAAGGTACTGATTTATTCATGATGTCTTCCATATATCACAACTTCATTGATATCATTCAAACTCATATCATTATTTTGATCTTGATTGTGGGTGTTATGGTAGCATGGTCATGTATAGGATGTGACTTGGGAGAGAGAGACCGATGTATGTGCACAGTGGATGGAGTTGTTCTCAGATGAGGCTTTACTACCCATGGAAGGTGAATTCAAGGATGGTTTTTTTTAAGGGGGAAGACTATAATATCTTAGTTTTTAATATTAGGTATGGATCCTTTAAATTTTTATTAAACCCTCATTGAGGTTGTCTTTTTAGATTACGCCTGGGAACCATGCCTTTTGGCTAGATCATTCATTTGTGGGAAGAAGGGAGTATAATGTTAGAGGTCAGATGAAGAACAAATACATTGCGTGAATTAAATTCATGACATCAATTTAATTCAAAATGTGTATTTAATACATGACATGAATTGTTCTAGTCATATCAAGTTCACGATGAGAATTGGTTTTTCTTGGGGGTAAAAAAAATTGATCTTTACATGATATGTAAAATATACACATCGTGAATGTGTTAGGATTTTTTATTAAAGGTGGGAAGAACCCATTCATTTGACATAATCCTTATTTTTTATCCCCCTCATAGTGTATATCCTCCTGTAAATCTCTTATTCCATTCCTAATATATTTTTTCTTCATTATTTTTTTTTCGTACTCCAATCAAACCACATTTCATCACATTAAAAGCACATCAGTATTCTCTTTGATCTTCTTCTTTATTTTCCTAGTTTATCTCACTATATTTTCTGCTATTTTAGTGCAAGATATTTCCTTATTTTCAGGGAGGTTGTCAATTTTTTCAATTTATTCCATTATATGATGAATCAAAAAATAAATATTGGATGAGTACTCTTCTACCTCCATAAGATAGGTGGTTTATAAATTATTACATACATCTTGTTGATTTATATTATGTGTCATGATGTTTCATGGTGGATTTTTTGTGCACTTCCTTAAAAATTAACATAACCCTTGTTTAATTTTTTATCCTTGATAGTAATGACTCAGTGTCTCCCTATTATTTTGGGATAGGTCTCCATAGACTATTTCCACCCCTTCAGGTGTGCCAATGTAATTTCCCCTTGGTATTATAAATTCTTATGTGAACAAAACACCTTTTATATAGTTTTGGATTGAATCCTAAATGTAATGAATATAATTAATCAAATGGAGAGTGAGTGGTAAGACCACGTCATGTGAGATTACATAAAAAATGGTTATGCCCCTGTGAATGTGGAACATTAATAAATTATAAATCCTATTTGACTACTTATACCTATGATACTCAGGCATGGAGTCCCTTATACTTATGATAATCAGGTATAGAATCCCTTGTATGTGTCATACTCGAGCATGTTGTCCCTTATACATGTTATACTTAGGAATGGCATCCATTATAATTGTGAAACTCAGGAATGGCATCCCTTAAACTTTTAATACTCGAGCATGGAGACCCTTATGATCTATGATACTTGATCATGGATTCCCTTACTACCTCATGAAACTCTAGTGACTAGACATGGATGCTTGAGTTACGCCTTATGTCCTGGGTGGAACTACATACATATATATGTCTATAAACATAATTACACATATAGATCATATATAAAAATACTTACTTATATACTTATATTCTTATGTTTATGGTGACATATGTTTAACGGTTTTCCTAGAACAGGCTAAAGTAGGTATTGTCAACCTAATGTTCTTTAAGAACTAAATATGAACCTTTAAAGTTTTAATTATTTCTTATTGTTATCATATTTTCACATTACTCATATTATACACACTGGTTGGATACTTTTATGCATCATTGGTGGTGGCCTATTGGGTATATCTCATACACTTTTCGGGCCACCATTTGGTACCATGATAGACTTCAAGGAAGAAGGTATAGACATGGGAAATCACCCAATTATTGATGCTTGATTTGAATATAGAATGGGGAAGGGGAGAACACGACCGAGTTATGGGTCATGATTCTATCTAGATATATTCTTTTAGTATTTTAAGTTCTTTAGATATACTTGTATGTATGTGTGCACACTTTCATGTTTTCCTATTCCTTTTTGTTTAGAGACATGACATTACTCATTTCATATATGGTATTCAATATTTCTATTGATGGTTTATTTTATCTGGATGATTTATCTTCTGGTGTTAGTTTATATTATTCTTCCACCATTTATCCAATTATTACACCATTGTGTTACTTTGATCATGATTTTATAGTCTCCCCACAATACCACCTTGGAGCCTCACTACTAGTCAATAGCCTCTAGCATATGGGGAGGTGTTCTTGAGACCATGTAACTGGACATGTTTGGTTACTTATGAGTAAACTAGGTCTAGGACATTACATAGTCATCCATCCATTCCTCACCAACCTAAATGTTGGGGGGAAACCCCACCAGAGTCCTTTGGGTGTCATTCACCCTACTGAAATGGGTGGGGTAGTGTATGAAATCACAAAACATATAAGATATAATATATCTCACAACCATACTATGGGAATTAACCTATTCTTAAGCTCGACTGCATCTATCGCCACTCAAACACCCAACTTCCACTATTAAAGACTAGATATCCATATGCACATAAGCATTAAAAGAACTTCATTAAATTACTTATTTCATTTTAACATGACACTTCATGTTAAAAAATTCATTATTCATTAGTTAACAATACTCCAAGTTACATTTCATTAATCATCAGATTGAAGTCCATGCCCTCCAGAAATAATCCAACTGAGTCCATGGTTTCTCAAGAATTAACATATTTTTCATTCCAATAAGCACCACCCCATGGGATAAAATATTTCTTAATTATTATTATCATTCCATGATTCCATGTATTCTAGGAAACATCCTAAGCTACCATAAAAATATGCACAACCAAGTAAAACTAGCTACCTCAAGAATTAGGGAAAGGAATATAGGTAAATAAGAAACTTGGACATTTATCCTTTAAATGGATTTTTTTAACAAGAAAGCATAAATATTTTAGTAAACCAAGTGGGAAATTATAGCTTCAACCCATTCCTTTAATCATGGTTTAATCCCTACCACCATCATGCATATCCCTATGCATATCACTATCACAGGCATCAACTACTTCCATAAACCCTAATAATTCCCACCCATATATCATCAAACCAATATTTATCCCAAGATCGCATCACATCACATGGTAAGGATCACATATAGAGAAACATGAAAGGAAGAAAACAAAAATAGGGTCAATAAGGAAACTAGGCCTTAAAACAACTCGTTCGACCATCACATGTAAATGGGATCTCTCAATCCCAAATAGTTATCTTTACAAAACAAATAGTTTTATTCCATCCTGAATTAACTTAGTCATTTATCATAGGTTATAGCCATAGGAAGTCTAAGGCATCAACTATAAAATCTATAAATTACTTAAATAATTCTTTCAATCATATCTTCTAGTATCATTAAACTTTAAGGAATAAAAATTCCATTAACATTCCTTTAAATATTTAAAACATAAATCACTTATAGATTCATTTTCTTTATACATTAAATTAATATTTGGAAGTAAAATTTTAAATTAAATATGAGTTAAGCATAATTTGAATTATATAAAATTATAATAATCAAATGGTGTATTAAACATTACACTTTAATTTCTTTATCCAACCAACAATTAGAGGATTTATATTATTTAAACATTTTCATAAAATTATACATGATAACCCAATCATAAAAACATTCTAAACAATTCATAAACATAAATAGAAAACTATCTATTAAATCAAGAGGTGAATCATTATCATGGTGGAAAAATATGCAATCCCTATAACCATAAACTAATTATTTCATTGATATGGTTTAATATTTATTGAGGTTAATTACATTGACACCCAAAAAAGATAAAGTGTGATAACTTTATTATTTCACATGATATGAAAGAAGAATAAATTAATCCCCTACCTCAAGGATTTCAATGTTCTTTGAAGAGAACAAAACAACAAATCGGATCTCTGATCACATATCCCATAAGGAATATATATCCCTCCAAGAACATAATTCCATGAAATAAATGAATAATATAAAACTCCATTAGATTAATGAATATCCAATTCCAAAATATGGATAAAAATAATGGGAGTAAATGAGATCTAACGGAGAATAAAATGCAAGAAAAGAGGAAGAAATCACCTTGGATCACCATGGATCGATCCCTAGAAGGTGGGGTTGAATTTGATTAAAAGGGGATTTAATGGACTTAAAAAATATCTCTTGGGAACCTAGGGTTAGATAGACAAAGTCATGATAAAGTCTGTTTTAGAAGGGTTTCAAGTATTTATAGACATTCTACAAAACACAACACCATGACACAACCACCTTGACTATGCCACAAAACCGGTTGAAGTAGGATGGACTTTGGAACAATTCAAGGGACCATGTTATAGCCTTCCTAGTCAAACCTACATCTAAAAACCATGGAATAGATCCTATAAAAGTGGGAGAGGGACTATGGTGCAACTGAGACCACCACACCATAAAACCCATTTGACAAGAAGGTGACTACACTACAACATACCCCCCCCCCCAATGATTTTGCTACCTCAAAATTGGTAGAACACCCATCAAAGACCTATTCTATAGCTAGAATCATCATGCTGTAGAAATCAAGGACTTACACAAAATCCATGATCCATGGTATAGACATGCTAAAAATAATAGTGGATCTAGAATCCTTCCTCCCATGACCCTATTCCATATCCAAACACCCCGCACTATAGTAACCATTCCTTACAGAATATCCCAAGGCTCCATGAAGAAGCCATTCTAGAAATGGTAGTATCACCCTTCTGAGCCCTATCTCCTCTCCAAGCCTAATATGGGAACCTCCAACACCAAAAACTCACAAAGTAAGGGATGTTAGGATCCAATAAATTATAGAAATTTTGGATGTGCAATATAAAGCATTCATATAATAGATATCCATGATAAAAATTAGAATGGTTTAAAGATAAAATTTTTGATATCATAAAATGGTGGTGAGTAAAATATCAAAGAATTCATGAAATGCTACTAAACTAAAGGGATTGGGTTTGAGATGATAGTACCCATGACACCATAGCATAATGGTATGGTAGAACAGATAAATTGGACATTGAATAAGAGATCCCAAATCATGTGACTACATTCTTGTTTTATAAGTGAATTTTTTATAGAAGTAATAAATATAAAGGATTTTTTTGTCAATAAGAGTCCATATACTCCATGGGAATTATCTTTTGGAGGAAATTTGTTCTAATAAGTGGGTAGATGTTTCACATGTGATGGTATTCAGTTGTATTATCTATTGATGAGTGTCGTTAAGCTATCAAAAATTATATTTGTAAAACCTACTTAAAACTAGAACAATGGTAAGCAAGGTCAAACCCAAGGAAAAGAAATATAATGAAATAAAATAAAAATAAAAAATAATCAAATAAAAATAACACAAAACAACAAGAGTGACAGTTTGAAGAATGTTGAAGTGAAAATGAATAGATAAAAACAAATAATTAATAGATGATAAGTGAAATAAGTATTGAGTTAAAAGATTAGATAAAGATAAAAATGTTTAACAATTAATTATTCAAGGAGACTGAACCAATATAATTTAAAGAAAAGGTTTATGTTATTTCTTCTAGATTAATCAAAATTGTGAAAAAATGAGATATAAAGGAGTTTAATAACCTCACTATCACTCAGTTATCGACACTAATCTATCAAATCACCCTAAGAAATTATTTTTCTACCAAAAAATATAGAATAAATGATTTTTTCATCAAGAATGAAAACCTAAAAATTTTCTAAAAAAAGTACTTTGGTTTATAATTTTAAGAAAAAGGGTCAACTATTCATTACCAATATGTGTATAGAATGGTGTAAAAATGATGCTTAGGGAGAATAAAAATTGAGAAAATGAAATAAAAAAGGATCACATTACCATTCTCTTAATAAAACCCACCTCAATTTTTCAATTTATTAGTGAAGAGTGGATGAGTCATAGGTAGGATGTCATGAACCCACCTAGGATTTCCATCCACTGGACACTTGAACCATCCCATGACATGGCCTAAAGGGTAATCATAATCCCCACGGGCTGGTGGAAAGCACCTGAGTATCAAAATACATAGGCAGTGAGGATTTCACCTAAATAAATAGAATCTAACATGGATCTTCCACTCGAAAACCCAACATGAATACTCCATATATCAGATATCCATATGTATTAAAGTAAATAGAAACAAATTTAAAACAAAATCAAACATGGAAATAAAAGGTAAACATATAATTGATCCTGATATAAATAAATTGATATGAGGTTCCAATATAAAATATAAAGGTTGAAATGGATAATACTATTATAGTACTAAAATAAAAACTCAAAAACTGATTGGAAGACCCAAACCAAGATCTCAGTTTGAATTCATGGTCATCATCCACCATCAATAACACAACCACTCCATGAGAATCCAAAATTAAAACATGATCCTTAAAAATAGATTTGGGCCTACCGACATCGAGTGACATAAGTAGGGTGTGAGCATGACATATCAGTAGGTAATCACCATATATTACCTGAATTTCCTTTAACAAAACAATCCAAAAATTGTAGTTTTGAAATAATTTTATTCAAAATATGGTTTTACCCATTTGATGGAAATAACCCAATAGAACTTTAAACTCTCCTTTACTTTTTAAAACTCAAATTCAATTAAAGAAAACATTTTGAATTTTTTTTAAACAATTTATTTAAATCACATCTTTAGAAATATCATTTTTAAATAATTTTTAAAATTTCCTCAAAAAAATCAATTTTATCCCAATTTAGCATCAACCAAATAAATAAGAAGATAAAGAAATATGATAAAAAAATAAAATCAATAGAACAAGTTAGATATAATGAAACTATAACATAAATGTAAATCCAATAAAATATGTTAGGGAGAAAATAATAAATAAAACCTAAAGAAGAACTAAAAACTAAAGTGTAATAAATAGAGAATATTAATGTATAAGTATTCATGGAAACCCCTAAACATATTTTGAGGTGGCCCTATATGTACTCAAGTTAGAACCATATGCTAGCTTATCAATGTATTCCAAAGTTTATAACCAACCAGCTAATCTAAAATAGTCTCACCATTAGAACTCCCCCAAAACCTAAGTATATGTCATACCAAGGGTTTTAGTACATATCATTGAGACTATATTGTAACCATTTCTTATCCCTCACTAAAAAACCTAGGACTCTTATGATGATAGTAATGGGGGTGAGGTAGCCTTTCAATAAAATATATCAAACAAAAATAAACATAAGATAAATAGATATACTCAACCCACATATCTACACTAATCCATGTGAAACACCTCTTTAGAATCCAAAAATAGCATCCCAATATAACTGGAAGAGAGTTATTCCATGTATTACTCACACTTTCCATGAAAAACCATTTTCAATTACCAATTAGGACTTAACATTTAAAGCTATAAATAGTTCTATAAGAAAACCCAATTTCTTTCAATGTCATTCAAAAACCTAAGTTAAGAATTAAACTACTTTATAAAAGTTCCAAACATGACTCTTAATAATGATTTTGAAAGCACACATTCAAAATCTCAATTAGAAATCATTTTGGAAACCAAGAGACAATTTGAGGACCTGTGTTTTAAAGAGGCATCATGTGAATTTATATATATATATATATATATATATATATATATACATATACTCATATATATGTACATTCACACATGAATATATATATATACACAAATATCCACACACACACACACACATATATATATATATATATGTTTATTCATATTAAATACCAAAGTAGAGAATAAGGATAAACAATTTAAGTCACTCATCAAGATGTAAGAACATCCAATTGAAATCACAAAAGTCTCAAAATAGTGATAACTCAAATAAACCACATTTAGACTCAAAAACCAACTTACATAAAATATTAAATTTCAATCGTCATTAAAAACAAGAAAATTATTTATAAAATACCTCATAGTAATTTCATCCAACACATCACAGATATATACTTTAAATGAAACACATTAACATTGAAACCCTTGGAAAATCCATTTTTGAATGAAACCTCTAGATTAAAAGATTTCAAAGACAATTTATATATTTAACAATATGAAAATTTTAATTAAAAAAATATAAAACACTATACATATCATAGTGTTCTATGGAAAGGAAATGAATGGAAACACCTACCTCAAACGGAGAGATAATGCAAAGAAACTCTCAAATATATGAAGAGAAAAACCTGATACATGATCCACACACCCTCACATCAAAAACCATAACACATCAGGTTGAATTACCTCATTAGGGTTTCAGAAACATGATTAAAATGAAAATTAATAAGTGAAAACAAGATAAAGAATAAAATAATGAAATAAAAAGGGATAACCTTTGAATAATCCATCATAAATCAAGGGAGAATCTTCAAAATCTCAAGGAAAAAGAAGGAAAATATCTCCCTTGGTGTGCCTATGGGTGTTTTGAATTAATTAGAGGATAGGAGGTGTGAGATTAGTTAAAATATATGATGTAAAGATAATTTTTTACTAAAATTAAAAATATTATCATATTGCATGTTTTTCCAAACCATAAACCCCTCACTGGAAAACTCCAATTTAAGTGTCATCGTGCATGGTTTTTAGTCTCACAATTTTACAAATTATGTACTTCACACCATTTAACCACCTATTTAAGGGTCGAACCACCAAATTATGTGGAATTGTTTGAAAACCCCTGTAAAAATCATGAAAAATGTCTCTATTAAAATATTCATTCATTTGAACAATTGTTTTATGGTTACCACTAACCATGTTAGCTAATAATGTTCCCTACACTTAAATCCTAAAATATTAAAAATTCATACCAGTTCAACTTGAAACTGAAGTTTAAGACCAGAGAACATAAAATAAATAAAATAATAATTAAAATAAACGTTATTGTGTTACAATTATCCCAAGAAAATCACCAAATAAAAAATGAATAAAATCATAAAGAGTCTCAACCAAAAAAATAAAATAAACTTCCCAAATAATAACCTATAAACTAATCTGAAACTAAGAAAAAATTCCACAAATGGTATGAATTTTATATCCACAAGTTGCACCCATAAACTATAAATATAAACTAGAATACTGAAACCCCTTGTGGGTCTCCCCACCATTTAAGGATTCAATTATAATGGTGGTTCAATAAGATAAATCACATGAAATAATTGCTACCAAACAGAACACAAACTTCCAACCAAAATAATTCAAATGAATCACCTAATCAAAACATAATATGTAATTCAACAAGACACCTATCTCTCCAATCAATCATGTGATATGGAATTTCCCAAAAATACTACCCATAGATCAATGATAAGTAATTAAGCAGGAAATGAAAGAAGGATCAGAAAAGAAAATATACTAAGGATTACCTCAAAATATCAGGCAGAACTACTATATAGATTTTGGAGTTAGTAGAGACTTATTCCTATTCTAACATAATCCCAATCCATATAATTTTTTAAGTTTTCCCAATCAACCATAATGATAAAAGTTCTTCAAATAAATAGAGTAATTGGGATTGTAATGATCAAACTGACCAAACTAGAAGCACATAAGGGAACACCCTCCTTTATAAGAAATAACAATATGAGTAGATCTATCCAAATCATGTTCCTCTAGTTTCTACTCCCCACCATATGGGGAACCCTCATTATCATCTAAAGAAATAGGTACGCTACCCATCTTGGGTTTTCATCAAAAAACCAACTCCATCAGATAATCCTCATTCACAAAATATTTAAATGGGATCAGGATAGGTGAGATAATTATAGAACTAAGTTCTATATAAAGGCCTATCATGATCATATGATCCCTTAATGAAACACTAGAAACTATCTCTATAGAAAAAGGAATCATCTCATTGAAATTATCAACATACTACTTCACTATTTTTTGTTCCTACTGATTATACATAAGCTATTCCACACACTTCACTTTTACTTCCTTTGGTAGAAACCACTAAATTAAATTAGTCATAAATAATTCCCATATCATTCCATATTCCAATGAATATAAAATGAAAACCTTCCACTGATCTAGACCTGGTCCCTTGAACAGGCCCATGAAAACTCCCACTCTCAAAGCTTCAGGTGTCATCAGGGACTTGAATATTTCTTAAAATTCCCTTAGACACTATATAGCTCTATAAAAATCCAATTACCATGTAAAATAGGCAATATTTTAGAGGTTTCCAGCTCCGCTACTCAACTTGGAGTATGGGTAGAGTCAACTACTATAAGGAAGACATGGAAACTATATTAAGAGGATCTCTTATAATCCTTCAAAACCAATCTAGGGTACATACTTTAAATAAAATAAAAATATAAGAATCAATCGATAAAAAACTAATCCTTAAATAATACCTAACATAAAATAATTATCAATTCAAAATAATATCCTACAAATTCAAATCACAACACCACTCAAGAAAAATATAAGAAAAAATGAAATTAAAGTCTCTATTTTAAACCCATTTTAAAAATTCATACATTTTAATTCCTAAAATATCAAAATTTTATTTTAAAATAAATTTCCCGTTATAAAATCCATTTATCAATTTTCAAAACTCAATTAATTTTTATTTTGAAACCAACTTTTTATTACCCAATTACAACAAAACCCAATCAATAACATCACACAACACCAAAATTTCTTTATAAGGTACTAGTGGTTATGCATGAATTGGCTACATGGTTTAGAAGACCATGTTCCAATCATAAAATTTCCATTGGAAGTCATGTTGAACTGTGCACATAGGCTCCAAATGTTTTCTTGGAAATTTGATCTAACTATGTGTGATCAGTACAACTCCCATTTTCATCCCTTAAAACACATAAATCCTTTAAAAATCTATAATATCATCATTGTAAACCAAAAAATAGAAATCACAATTCAAGACTTAAATAATAACTTCCCATGGTAACTCAAGGTTCAATATGAGTAAGATCTAGCTAGAATCTTCTCTCACCTACCTCTTGAGTTCTGATAGTCCTATCTCTAATCTACTAGACACACCCAAATAACAAAGGGTACTCTAGTACCATTTTTTATTGAACCAATCCAAGTCATCCATCCATAATACACACATATAATACCATGATATGGATCGAATATTTTCCTGATCTCCACGGGTTGGTGAAAGCACTTGGGAATCATAATACTCGGGTGGGAAAGATTTATCCTAGATAAATAACATCTAACATGAATCTTCCACTCATAAAACTGACATGACCCCTCTATACATGAAATATACATGAAAAGAAAAGTAAATAAAAAAAATTTAAATCAAATACAAAAATGGAAAAAAAGTTAAACATCCAACTCATCATGATATAAATAAACTAGAATGAGGTTGTAATATACAATGAAAAGGATGCATTGGTCGATACATCCATAGTACTAGAATGGAAACCCAAACTAATTTTAATATATAAATAAAGATCTATATGTGACCTCATGGTAACCATCCACTATCAAAAATACAAAGACTCCATGATAATCAAAAATTATGAACCATATCCTATAAAATAAGCCTAGTTCTACCGACATTGAGTGTCACAAGTAGGGTTTAAGAATGACTACTCAGTAAACAATAACCAGAAGTTCTATTCATTTTATTTAACCAAAAAATCTATAAATAATTGTTTTAAATACATTTATTCAAAATATATTTTTACTCAGTTGAAGGAAAATAAATCACATAAACTTCAAAAGTATACTTCCTTTTCTTAAACTCAAATTCACATTAAGAAAAAAAACTTTAAATCATGTATTTAGAAATATCTTTTTAAAATAATTTTTAAAATGAACTAAAAATAAATCTAAATTCAACCCAAAATAGCATAAACCAAATAAACAATAAGATATAATAACAAGATATAGAAATCAAGTCATCATAAAAAGTTAAGTATGATGGAACTATAATATAAATGTAAATCCAGTATAACATATCAGGTGGAAACAATAATAAATGGAAGGTGAATCATACATAAAAACTGAAGTATAGTAAGTATAGAATAGTAAAGTATAGGTATACATGGGAAACTTCTAAATATCTTGTGAGTCGAACTGATATGTACTCAGGTTGAACCATTTATTGGCCTATCGATGCATTCCTAAGTCTATAACCAACTGGATAATCTAAACTTGCATCACTAATGGAACTCCCCCAAAGCCTAGTTATATTCCATAATATGGGGGGTCTATTCAGTATCATCAGTACTAGACATTAATTATCACTCATCCCTCATTTAGATGCTTAGGATTCCCATGATGATAGTAATGGGAGGTGAGATATCCTTTATGTACAACATATCATTCAAGAATCAATATAAGCTAAACACATATGATCATCCCACCTCCATAAAACTATGCATGTGAAACCCCTATTTAGAATCAAAATATAAAATCTACACCAAACTAAAAGAGGGGGATTTCATGTAGTATGCACACTTTTCTTAAAAACCCATTTCAAATAACCAACAGGGCCGTAACATTTAAAGCTAGTAATAGTTTTCTAAGATAAAAATATTTCATTCAATTCCATTTCAAAACCCAATTTAAGTTTTAAACCACTTTATAAATGTTCAAAACGATCCTATTAATTTTTTTTGAAAGAAAACATTCGAAATATCATTTAGAAATCAATTTGGTAACTGAGAGACAATTTGAGAACCCAAGTTTTGTAGAGACATCCTGTGAATTTATATATATATACACACATATACACAAATATATATATAAACATGAATATGAATATATATAGACACATATTAATATGCATATATATATGTGGGAATTCATTATAAATATAAAATGATAAAACAATGAGATACAATTCAAGTCACTCATCAAGATGTAATAACTTCCAATTGAAATCATTGAAGTCTAAAAATAGTGATACCCCAAAATAACCATAATTCAAACTCAAGAACCAAATTACATAAAATATTATACTAAAATCATAATTAAAAACACCAAATTTATTTAGAAAAGTCTCTTAGGTGTTTAAAAAAACAAATCATAGATATATAAGTTCAATCCAATACATAAACATTCAAAACCTTAAAAATACCCTTTTTAATCAAACCTCTAACTCAAGAATATTTCAAAATAAATTTATAGATTTAAAAAGAAGGGAAATTTAATTTAAAACATATATAAATCTAAAAACATCTCATTATTTGATATGAAAAATAAATGAATGGAAACACCTACCTCAAACAGAGTTTGAATGTTAAGAAACTATCAACTATGGGAAGAGAAGAACCTAAGATATAATCTGCACACCCTAACATCACAATCCACACCACATTAGATCAAAATGCCTCTTAAGGTTTCATCCAACATGATTAAAATGCAAAGGAAGAAGATAAAACAAGATAAAAATAGAAATATAGGAAGAAAAAGGGATAATCTGTGAATAATCCACTAAAAATTAATGGATGAACATCAAAAATATCAAGGGATAAGGAGGGGAATAGATCCCTTGGTGAGTCTAGTGATGATAAGAATGAATGGTAAGAGAGGGTTAAATGGAGTTAAAACCAAGGAGGGTAAGATGGTATTTTACTAAAATTATAAATCGGGGTTTCCCACATGGTTTTCAAAATAATTCACAAACCATGAAATCGTCATTGGAAAACTCATATATAAGGGTCATAGAGAATACTTTTTGGTCACACAGTTTTCCAAAACCATGCATGAACCATGTACCTCACACTGGTTAACCCCCTACATAAGGGATACACTTCTTGTTTAGGATAAAAAGTTGAAAAAATTGTGCGCCATCCATGTAAAAATAAATTTGTTAAAAATCTGCAGATATTCACATGGTTACCAAATGGTTGGCACTAATCGTGCAGGATAACAGTGTGCCCTCACTAAAATCACAAAACTTAAAAAATTTGAACTAGTTCAATCCAAAACTCAAATAAAATGCCAATTATAAAAAAATAAATAAAATTATAATGAAAATAAATTTTGGGGTGTGACATATGAAAATTTATATTCCCTAATTTACTTCTATCATATTATCATAAGAGACTAGGAATAGAAAATTTTCAAGTAAAAGAATCCCAAGATGAAAAACATAAAACTATGAAAATTTGAGTAAGAATAAAAAAGATATTCAATTCATTTAAATCCAATCCCATAAATATATTTAGATACACATGTTCATAAAAATAGTATCAAAATTAAACAAAGAAACCATCTCAAAAAATAATCATGAACAAAGTAATAAAGATAAGATAAAGATGGATCTTCTTTATCAAGTTAGATCCTCTCTCCAGCTCTATCTCCCTCTAAATTTCCAACCTTGAGCATTGATCATTGTCTTTAAGTATTTATGGAAAATCCTCATATCAATATTACCCATTTGAATCCCCTATCTCCAATAAAGTTTTTATATGAATAAGAAGGAATCACTAGTGCATTTCCATATAGGAATTAACTAATATTATGATATCACTATTATTCATGAGTCATTTAATCACTATTTATCATCTTCTCTAGGTAAATCGAGTAGAAATTCCCTGAGAATTTCATTTCCCCATGTGCATATTACTTCGGATGCACACATTAAGTATCCGGATGAATTTTAATCTTAATTCATCCTTGAGTATCTTGAATTAACACACTCTAATAGCTTCCCATACACTCCTCTCATTGGCTCGATCTCCCTTTTCTTATATTATCAGTTTCCATAAAATTAAGACAACCAAAATATTTTTTCATGAAACATATAGATATTATAGTAAAGAACCTTTGATCATTTTAGCACCAAAAATCCATATTTTTAAATAAATATTCAAAGAATTAAATTTTGAAATAAAAATTATCAAGACCTAATTATTTATCAATTAAAGCACATTAAAAGTCAAAAAAAAATATAATAAAGATGTGTAAAACATGTGTTAAAATAAATCCAGATCAAATTCTCTCACAGTTAAGTCATTTTTTATCACAAAATAATCAATTAGATATATTTAGTGAATGAAAATTCATCTCAAAAATGAAATAATTATAATTCTAATAAAGATGTGATTTTTAAAAGTGTTTTCCCTCATGAGATCTCACAATTTAAAATGCATAATTTATCTCTAAAAAGAAAAAGGTTTTGGTAAAATATTAGTTTCTTATTTTTTTTAAAACAATCAGATTTAAAAATGTTGAAAGAAAATTAACCAAATTAATTTTTAGTTTAATTGTTCTTATAAACTTATATTTTTCTCCTTGGTGACCACAAAAATAATATTTAGCAGCTCAGCATAATTAGAAAAATCTAGATGGATGAGTGAGAACAATAATCAACAAATTAGTATAATTAAACTCACCAACAGATTAAACACGCATGGCTTACCCAGGATTAGAAGTTCATTTTTATTCCATTTTAATGTAATTTTTATCAGTTTAAATCTAATAAAGAAGTAAAAAATTCAATTAACATTGTAATACTTGCTCCTAAAATATCATCAAAAACAAATTTTTTTAGATATAAATGAAAATATGATTCCATATTGAATCCATAGAAAAATAGAAGTTATTAATCACCACAAGGTAGAAAAATAATCTCTAATCTAAAAAAATATTTAACCAATGAATATGAAAACTAAATATAAAATAGTTAATTTAGAAAAAAAACATTGACTGTATTTGAAAGTGCACTTAATGAAATATAGTTTATCACAAATAAAGAGCCCCATTTCACAATTAAAACCCAATATTATCTCTGATTTTGAACTTTATGGTGGAATAATAACTAGTATAGTTTAAGTTAAAAATAGTTTTGCAAATCAGTAGTTCAAAAACATATATCAGGGTCACAATAAACTCAAAACAACATGTATTCAACAAATTATAGAACTTATAAAACAAAAATTAGATTTTACATGCATTTTTTATGTACATAATAGATTAATTTTTCAAGAAAACTCATAAAAACAACATGTTAAGCATTGTTTTCATAAAACAAAATTACTTTCAAAAAAATTCCAAAATTCCCATGCAATAAAAAGAATTTTTTATGGTGGTAAAATAAGATTTAAATTCTATTTCATAATAATTATCAATAACATAGATTAAATAAATCAAAGAACCCGTCAGTTACAACACAAATTCCACATGAATTCAAATTCAAACAATTTATACAATTGTCTCCCCATGCATAGCTTTCATTGGTAAAAAGATTTAAAACTATACTTATATAAAAATTTTAAATTAACTTTTAGGGTATCTTGTAATAGTATAAACAACATTAAATTTCAAAGAATAATGAAAATGTGTTAGAAGGAAAACTCCTTGAACAGTTGATTTTTATTCCTTTATGCATAATCAATTGATCACTATCATTTATAATAATTTAATCTCTACTTGGTATCTTCATTAAAGAACCTATAATATTAGAAACAATAAACCATTAAATCCAATAATTCAAGAAAAATAAGATGAAATAAAGTAAAAAATGTGATAGGATATTGCAATGAAGATCCAATCCATTAATGACAGAATTGGGGCAGTGCTAAAGTAGAAAAACATGCTTCTATTTCAACTCAGGGAATAGGTGGGTAGGGTGACTCCTCCCTTTGAAAACATGTGATGTTGTAAAAAAATAAATTGGTGAGGTATTTTTGTATTAAATATAAACAAAAAACATTGTTTCATTGAACTAAGGGTTTCTTTATATGCAATTCTATATTTAAATTTCCTCACCAGACTTTCCCCAATAATTTTAACCACGATGAATAAGAGAAATTCATTTATTATTGAATTTTATTTTTAAGGAAATATATTCATGATTATCCAAAATATAAAAAACACCATAATCAAGTAAATAATTAATAAAATACTCTATGACTATAGGACTAATTTTTCTACCTACTTCTATTTTTATGCATGAAATATCAAAAAAATCATCAGAAATGGATGACATCACCCTAAAAATCATCAAGATTCCCATCATCATCCTCACAATGTTACCCCAAACTTGAGGCATACAAACACTTATAAATAAGTGCAAGAAATACTATAATATTTCCACTAATTTCCAAAGAATCACTCTCAAGTTGTTTTCCCCATTGGAAGCAAGAGAAGCATCCTTAAGCTCTCCCAAGACATCCTTAAGCTCAATGACTAAAAACTCATATTCTGAATAGATCATGTTAGAAGGAATAGTCTCTCTATCCTTTTTTATAATTATTTCAATATTATCACCCTTGAAATTATCCAAAGGTTTGGAATACTTTTTTCAGTCTATAAAGTTATGGGACTCACCCTATATTTTATATCATCCTTAAAACACTCATTTTCATGTGATAATCCTATAACAATAAGTTCAAAATTTAAAAGAAGTATTGAATTTTAATTGGATATAAGGGAAGGGGTTTTCTCACAAAAAAAGAGATATGAGTGTTAACTAATATCCTGGGAAAAAATTTCAACATAGCAACTTTGTTCATATTAAACAACTTCATAATTCTTATTAATGATTTAACTAATTTTTCTA
The DNA here is from genome assembly GCA_963277665.1 of Viscum album. Classification (NCBI taxonomy): domain Eukaryota; kingdom Viridiplantae; phylum Streptophyta; class Magnoliopsida; order Santalales; family Viscaceae; genus Viscum; species Viscum album. The sequence goes on from OY728137.1 coordinate 1,025,697,762, forward strand.
TTAATATTCCCTAACAAATCAAGTTAATTGATGGATTCTGATTCAATATGTATTACTCTAAATTTCTCTTAAACTGATCCTTGAGTAATTTCTAAAAAAGGGTTGTGATTATCATTCATAATCTCAACTCTAAAAACATATTTAGCCATATATATCAACTTATAGCTCTCTTCTAGTGTGGATTTCTTAAAAAATTGAATTTTTCTTAATCATCGATAACATGAAAAATAATTTTTCCTTTTGATACATCTATAACAAACCCACCTATAGTAAGGAATGGTCTGATTAAAATGATTATTAACTATATTTCATGATCCATTTCAAGAACTAAGAAATTATGGGGTAAAGTGAGATTCCCCACAATAAATTATAGTTTATCCACTCTTCCAATGGGTAGAGTGATGTACTGATCATCTAACTATAGAGAAACATAAATGGATTTTAACTAACCAAGTTTGATATGCTATAATATGTAGTAAGTTATAAGTTTTTCACTATATCATAGGTCACATAAGAGAGGTTACTCATCACATTGTTATATTTTACAATAAATAACAAAGATACCGGTGTCTTGTAATTTTGGAGGTAAATTAATTTATAATATGTCACTGTATTCCTAAATCAAGTTTATGATGGAATATTCTTCCATATTCCTATTACTGGCCAAAAAAATAATAAATATCACATATGAAGGTATTTTTTGAAGGAATTAACAAAGGAAATTTTCAAGTTAAAAGTCTTTAAAAACTCAATGAATTTTAGATAATTAGGTTTATCATTTTTTTTATTGGCCCTTTGGGGAAAATGAATTGGAGGAGAACTATGAAAAATAGGTTGGTTACTCTATTTTCTCTTAATATAAACTTTATTATTTCCTTACTTGATTATATCTTATTTTATATTCCATTGTTCCATATTTATTTCAAGTGGAGAATCAGGTTCTTTCTCATTTCGTACCTTGCTTTCCACTTTTCCAGATTTTTTCTGTTCTATATTATCATTTAAATATTCACATAAAACCTTTGTCTCATCTCCCCAAGGTTGTTCTCTAACATCATATTGTGTTTTAAGACCTCTTATTATGGTAACAACCATTACTTTTTCTTTAGGATTTCCTTTTTTTGTACTAGGAAGTTTTCCCTTGTTATTGAAATCTCTTCCTAATTGACATTTTTGAATTTTTAGATTGTTCGTTTTGTAATATAATGTGTATTTTTTAGATTACATTTCAAACATATTCTTAACTTCTTGAGTTTCCATCTATTATTATTCATATCTTCTTGATATCCCATTTTACTAAGATTTTTGTGCAACAATCCTTCTATATTTCCTTGATAATTTAAGGATTCATGCCTTTTTTTTAATATTGAAATCTTGGTTTATTTGTAAATCCAATGGAAACATACTATTTAACAACTCCTTGATATCTCCAAGAAATGTTAAGTTTGTTCCTATAGACACAGTTAGTTATCCATCCAATATTAATAATTTATTAAAAGGACAAGAGCCCAATGAGATTAGGGAGGTCTAAAGTAGTACACCAAGAGAATAAGATCTTACATGACCCACACACTTATGGGGGAGGTATCTAATGTTATAGAAGGAAATTTGAGGATTATTCTATGAGGACCAAGAATCCATAGTTATAATTTTTTGAGTATGGATCATTTTATCCTTTCTATATAGCCCTAAAATCTATAAATTGGGAACTTTTATCATATTGTATGGGTAGATAAAAATTAGGATAGTAAACCCTTATATGAAAAAACATTCCACAATATTGAAATTGCTTCCTAAGTGAACTATCCTAACTATAAATATAAATTCCAACAACTTGAGCATTTGAATCACTCTTATTGATAGTCCTTCTCCTTAAAAATTTATGTTGGGATTTTAGAGTGAGTTTATTAAATATTTTCTTCAATTAATTGTCAATCATATCATAAAAATCACCACCAAATGATTTATTAACCATGTTTTAGCAGTAATGTGTGAGACCATTATAAAATGTATCTATTAAGAGGTGGGGGGAATTTTATGATTGTAACACTATCTAATAATCCCTCTAAATATGTCCCAACTTTCATGAAACGGCTTACACACATCTTGGAAAAAACATTGATTTTATACCTCACTTTAGTGGACATATTATTATGATAAAATTTCATTGTAAATAGATTAAAAATATGATCTCAAGTATAAAATATTTCTCTGTCTAAATTTTGGAACCATCACATAGATTTTTCTTTCAAACAAAATGGAAAGTCCCTCAACTTAAGATCTTATTCACTTAAACCATTTAAAATAAGTGGATTAAAAACACTATAAAAGTATCTATTGAAATCCAAATAGTTCTCATTAGGAAAATTGTTATATGATAGCATCATAGAATGATAAGGATATTTCATCTCATAATTCCTAGTTTAAGGAGAACCAGATATATGAAGAGTTATTTTAAATAGTAGTTAGTTAAAACTCCATGAGTCTAAGTCTCTCAACAATTTTATTTTTAGGTTGAGGTGGAATAGTGTTTTCATTTTAATTGACATCTCTTTCATTTTCAAAGTTCCCCATTTCGGTTTTATTTTTCTTCCTTAGGGAACTATAGTTTTTTCCAATTTCATGAATTAATAATTTTAATTTAGAAGTGGGATATTCCCTAGTGTTTATGAAGTTCAAGTGAAGACAGTTTCAATTTTATCCCACCAATAGAACAATTTGAAAATATTTTTTAAATCAATTTTTTTTTGAATTTCTTTATTATTTATTAGATTCCCTTTACTTTCCTTAATAATTGTAATGATTTTTTATGAGTTTTGTTAAGCTATAATAACTAAAAAATTTAAAATCCTATATAAAATTAACATGGTTGTAAGTAGGGTTAAACCCAAGGGAAGGAAATATACTAGAATCCAAGAAAAAAACAAAGAAAGAAAAAAAAAATAAAAAAAAAAGAAAGAAAATAGTTGAGAGAATGATGAAGTAAACATTAATTGATAAAAACAAAGAAGAAATGGATGAAAAATTAAATAAGAAATGTGTGAAAAAAATAGACATAGTCAAAGGTTGAAAAATTAATGAATCAAGGAGACCAGGCTGATCTAAATAGAAAAAATATTTTTTACCTTACTTCAAGATTAATAAAAATTTCACAAAATATGTAATGAAAAGGTATTAAACCACATTTTGGTCAATCAATTATCAACACTGCTCTACTAACCAACCCTAAGAAATTATTTTTCAAAAAAACTAGGGAGTTAATGATTCTTGCATATAGAAGATAAACATTAACCTTTTCTAAATAAATTACTTCGGTTGATGACTTTAGGGTAAAGGGTCTACTATTCATAACACATTAATACATATGAGAGTTTAAAAATAACACTCATTAAGTATATAAACTAATAAAAATGAACAAAATGGATCACATTGTCATTCTACTAATAAAAATCACCTCAATTTCTAAATTTATTAGTAAAGAGTGAATGAGTAACTCATTTTTAAGAAAATATCTATTATATAATTTACTTCTATTGAATTATCATCAAAGAATAAAAATATATTATAAATAAGTGAAATAAGCCCAAGAAGAGAAATAGATAACTATGAAAACTTGAGAAATAATAGTAAATATATTCAATTCATTTTAATCAGATCCTCTAAATATTTTCAGCTACATGTGTCCATAAAAGTAGTAACATAATTATACAAAGAAACTATCTCAAAAACATGTTTGAAAAAATGAATAAAAATAAGAGAAATATATATCTTATCTATAGATATTGATCCTCTCTCTAATTTAATCTCCCTTTGAATTTTTAACCTCAAGTAATTCTCACTTGTCTCTATGAATCCATGATTAAACCTCATATAAATGTCCCTCATATGAATCCCCTAGAACCAATGAAGCCTCCATATGAATAGTAAGTAATGGTCAGTGCATTTACCCATAGGCATCAACTAATCTGTAAGAATCTCTATTCTCTGCATGAAATTTAGTCACTATTTATTAGAAAAAAATCCATTCTTGTGGTTCTTTGGGTTGGTTGTGTTTTTTGATAAGGTTTGAGGTTGTTAAAAAAGGTTGATTATAAAAGGAGGCATGAAGAGTGAGCATGAATGTCTGATATCATTGAGTGTGAAATGTTTGATCTCATGGAGTGTGAGATTTCTAGTCTCGCAGAGTGCGAGATGTCTGATATCATGGAGTGTGATATGTCTGATCTTGTGGAGTGTGAATTTTTTAATTGATCTTTTGAAGCACCACGTGATTTTTAGAGGATCTCATGGAGATATAATATGAAGCACCTAAATACATTGAATAACTACCATGAGATCTTGTGGTGAGTTTATACGAAGAACACATGATTATCAGTCTCATGAAGAGATCATGTGAATCACATAAAGAAGAAAAGATGGAAATGACGTAGGTATCTCATGGTCATTAAAAATCATATTACTGCATTTTTATCTTTTAATATAATGATGGGTTCACACAAAGTGTTGGAAGATAATGGTTTTTTCAACATGATTGTATTTGGATCCTACGATAGGATCTTTTGAAGCGAATGATTGTCAGTGGATCTTGCGATGGGATCTCATGAAGCACTCAAAGAAAATGTCACTAGACACATGATTGTCATTGGATCTCACTATGGTATCATGAGATGCACACATATACAATGAAAATGGTCACAATAAGTTATTATGACATGATATAGGTAATCACATAGATTGGTCATGCAAAGCACGTAAGGTGGATTTTCCTGGTTGTGTAATGGATGGTTGATCGTGTTTTATGGAGTTAAGGTTGTAGATTTATGCCTATAAAAACCCCTAACCCATCCTTAAGAAGCTAAAAAGTTTTATTAAGTGGTTTGATCTAAATAAAATGTATTTTGTATGGCCTGAAAAAATTCATTTCCTGGAGTCTTTTGATCTACATAATCAGTATGAGGTCTTGAAAAAGGATCTCATGGAGTAGTCTCCTGAAGTGATGTATGTGCATAGTTTTTGTGCACATATGAAGACTTGTTGATATTACACAATCCATATAACTTTAATAAGGTATTATGCTAGAATATTTTTATCCAAATGAATTGAAAAATATCTCATGATCTGTATAAATTGAACAAGGTCTCGCAATCCATGTGAATGGAACAAGGTATCATAAAGGAGTCTCACGAAGAGGTCTCGTGGAGGAATCTTGCAGAGAGGTATTGTAGAAGATTCTTGCAGTGGATTCACATGAATAATGAGATTTGAAGGATGGATAGTGAAGTAATACCATGGTGAGGTGTTTTAAAGGAGTCTTATAGTGGATTCTTATGATCTACATGATTTGAAAGGTATCTCATGAAGGGTTCTTATAGAGGGTCCTTGTGGAGGAGTCCTGCTCAAATGTGGTTTCCATCACATTGATAAAAAAAGATAATAAAGACACACATGAGTGTGAATTAACTCAAAAAAAAATTTCAAAATATTCTACTAGAGGAGTAGTGTGTTCACATCAGATAGAGAGTAGTGAGATTTCAAATTGTGAATGGTTGTAAACCATGTGGATAGTGAGCCAGATCCAAAAAATTTAATAGTAGTGAGATTTAGTGGATTTGGTACATTAGAAAATTTCCTTTATATAATACTTGGATGTTGCCTAATGAGGGTGAAACAAGTAAAATTTCTGTGTCATGCTCATGTTTTAATTTCCATTTATATTGTGTGATGGGAAGGAGGGAGAAGAGAGTTTTGTCTAACAATGAAAAAATATCTGAAGAGACAGTTATTTTAATATGACATACCCTAATTCACCCCCGCCCCCCTCAGGGTATATAACCTAGTTGGGATAAAATTTGGTATTATAAGGAAGGGTTAAAGTTAGAGTTTCTCTCTTAGAATATGTAATGGAAGTTTTCAGTCACAAAGGAATTCATATCTTTGATGGAAATAATTTTCATCTATGGAAGAATTGAATGAAAAACTTCTTTCAATAATTATTTATGGATGTGTTTAGAGATGTAATTAAAGGTATTTAAGCTAGTATAGATAGTGGATTTTTATTATAATATGACTATAGATAATTGGATCATGATGCTAAATGAATCAATTCCTTAGGGGGGGTCTTTATCAAACATAATCTACACAAAGGTGATGTTATGTAATTCATCAGATGATATGTGGGAAAAAATTCTAAATATATATAAAGATGATTCAAAAGTATGAGAAGATAAATTTTAAGTTTTGTGGAAAAAATATGACGACCTGAGAATGCATCCCGATGAGAATGTAGATGCATTCTTTGATCGAGTGAATGTTATTGTGGAAGAAATATGTAGCCTCAAAGAAATTCTCAGTGATGAAAATATCATTAAGAACATCTTGAGAAGACATACATCTCATTTCAATCAAAAATTATCCATACTAGAGTATAAATATCTGAAGGAGTTGGAATTGGATAGCTTACATAGTACTTTTATTGCTTACGAGATGAGAAATGATGATAATGAGTCTGTGGGAAAATGGAAGACTAAAGAGTTAGAATTCAAGGCTATGAAGAATATCTCTATCTAATATGGTTAGGAAGAATATGTTGTGGATGATGTTATTAAATTAATTTCCTCAAATATTTAAAGGGTAAACCTGAAATTTTAAAGGAGAATTTCCTTGCGAATACTTTCATTTTGAAAGAGTTGAACATCTTGAAACAAAGTGTTTCAAGAAGTTTCAAGATTATTATGAGGATGATGATGAGTGTCCCAAGAATAAGTCTTCAAATACTGTGAAGTAAAGAATAATTCTAAGTGAAATTTATTTAAAAATAATAATCTAATTTCACAATAAAATGATTGTCTAGAAGAATCTCAGACAGAATAGATGGAAGACTACAAGGATCGTGGAGAAGATGCTATAGTGGAAGTTTTAGGTAACTCCCATACAAGGGAATAAAGAAATGATGATGATGAAGGAGAAAGTAAAGGAATATTTGTCATCAAAGTTGAATTAGAATCTTATCTTGAGGAGATAAATGTTTGAATATCTAAAAAACATTCAACAAAGTGGTTTGTGATGAAAAACTCTATATATAGCATTAGGAAGAAGAGAATTCTGAGTTTAAGACTAAAATTAAAAACATAGGATCAAAACAACTAGAAAAATAAGAGAAATTTATTGAATTCAAGATCAAGGTAGAATAACATACTATACTTATCGATAGTCTAACTAACACAGTAAAAGATCAAGTCAACTATATTCAAGAACTTGAGGAGGAATTTTTTGGCCTACGAAGAAAGTTAAAATATCATGAGAAACTCTTGACTCCTAATATGATATTGGGAAAAAAGGTTTCTCAGGATATATAGAAAAATATAAATTATAGTACAGAGGTCTAGAAAATTTTTCACATAAATATCTAGAGAAGAAAATGACACATCATAATGACACAGCTAGTATGGGAATTAATCACAAACAAAAACCAATAATGATTTATGTCAATCCATGAGATCATACTCTAAGGTTTAAGAATTATTTGGATATGAATTAGAATCATAAGATTCATATATCCCAATGGATAGCCAGTACTGCACTAATGACACATAAGAATACACATCAAATCAAGTGTTATTATTGTGGAAATATAGGACATTCTAAAATGTATGTTCTATATCCAATAGGTACCAATAGAGGAAAGATAAATGATAAAACACTATTTTTTTAATATTTTATTGATAATAAATGACATAATTTCCGCACATTGTGCTAAATATGTTCATTTATGAAATATTTGGGATTAGATCATTCATTTAAAAATTTTATTAAAATTACAGTTTTACCCTTTTAAAATAAACTTTAGTATTTCTCAATATGGATTATTTGAACTTAAATTTTTTTAAAAGTGTTACCCACTTAATTTTCTACAACTTTTATTTAGGACACTAGAGATAAAGAGTGCATTTGGTTAGTGCAAATGGGTCATGAAGTCAAAGTTGGGATGGACTCGCCAGAATGGACATGGGTTCTGTATTTGGGCCATAACCTCTTCATACTTTCTTGTATTAGGCCAAAATTTTGATAGGAGCTCAGGGATTCATTTTATCACAAATCATCCTTCTGGAAAAAGATCTGGTTCACGCTTTTTAGAGGTTAAATGGGCGGTAAAAGTTGTATTAAAATATTTGGCATAAATTCCCCATTCACACTTGAAACCTCTTTAAACATAGACTCCCCTCCACTCTATAAATTAGTATTTTTCTCATTTGGAGGGGTTGGAACGTTCATTAGGATATTTGAGGTAGATTAGAATTGGTTTCACCCAAATTCTCCTACCATTGTAAGAGGTGTGTCTCTTGAAGCAAGGATACCCTCATCGAAGCCTCCTTCTCTTCTTCATGTTGTAATATTTTCATTTGTGTATTAAGCTTCATTGTTATTATTTTATTTCTTATCTTTTATTATGTTTTATTAAAATTTATTCTTCTATTAATCTTATTATTTGGTCTGTAATCCTTGAGTAGAAGCTTTATTGGGTTATACCCATTATAAACCGTTGCAAATTCAATTCTCTTCTACGATGATTAAGCCACCCATGGAAGAGTAGTCTTTTTAGTAATCGATATATCTCTTAACTTATTCATTCATTTATTTTGAATAAATGAGACAATTTAGTTCTATTAATATGATATATTAATTTAGTTTTCAATTTAAATGAAACTAAGCAAGAAATTGAACAATAAACACAAATCACACAAGGTCGAGAATTGTGTGAATTGTGAGAGCGCGAACTTAATTGGTAATTACAAACCACACGGGATAAATTATTAGTGTTAAAATATAATCTATAAACTCAATTAATTCTAATTTAATGAGATTATGTGTGCCTTAATTTACCATTGACCATAATATAACCTTATAACATCAATCAAAGTAGGGTGTTGCGATTGCATGTTCCGAAGTTAGCCTAGGATTAAATTCACTTCATCTTTGTGGTAAAGTTAATTCTCATAGGGTTCGGGATTTAAAAAATTAAGGGATCATAATTAAGTGGATATTAATTTAAATGATAATGATTAATAAATTATTGAATAGGTATAGGTATATCGATTACACTTTCTAAAAATAGTTTTCTAAAAAAACATCTTCTCGTTGTGCTTTGTTAATCAACTTACATTTCAAAATTAAAAACAAAAAAACACGCAATATTCTTCTAGAAAACTTTTTATATTTCTATAAATGATAAACAACCCCATCCTTTCAAGTAGTTTTCTTAATTCCTTTTATTTTATTTTCAAAATACCTTTAATAAGTTGTTAAATTTACTTCCTCCTTTGATAGACGACATTGGTCAGCAACTCTACTACACCTAAGTAACCCAAAAACCACTAATCATTTGAGGGTGCCCACAACAGCGCTCTTTCAAATTGGTGTCATTGCTGGGGAGGCAAGTAATTATTTTAACCAATTAGAGTTATTTATTTTATTTTACATTTTATTCACTTCCTCTCTTCTTTCTTCCTTGTTTACCCAATCTAAATTCTTTTTTTCTTCTTCTTTTATTTTCTTCAACTTCTTTTTGGACCATCAACTCAAAATTCTTATTTTTATTTTACTATGGTCCACTTTCCTACTTTTCATTTTTATTTCATTTATGACATGAACTAATCCTGAAGATCTCTTAGATCTTGACCCTGATATTGAACGTAGCCTTAGAGAACGAATCATGCATTCTCAGACTATGGGAAGTTTCAATATTCAACCAGTTGGAGAATTCCTCCACTTTCAGAACATTGAAATTAGAAGCAATTCAAATTCAACCATAAAAAAAAGAACCAATGGCTGACAACAATGGAAATGAACTTAATAGAACCATTTTAGAATTGGATACACCTGATATTAACTATCAACCAAATTTTATTGCATACCCAAATCTTGAATCGGACTTTGAATTGAAATCTAGATTAATTCATCTTCTTCCAAAATTTTAGTTCCTCTCAGGTGAGGATCCCAATAAAAACCTTAAAGAATTTAATGTGGTTTGCTCAACCTTGAAACCAAAAAATGTATCTGAAGACCAAATCAAATTAAGATCATTCCCATTCTCACTTGATGGAGCTATGAAAGATTGTATGTATTATTTACAACCCGAAGATGTAACTTGTTGGAATGATTTAAAACATCTTTTCTTGAAGATATTTTTTCCAGAATCAAGGACCACTTCCATTCATAAAGAGATCTCTGGGATCAAGCAAGCACAAGTGGAGTCAATTTATGAGTATTGGGAGTGATTCAAGAATTTGTGTTCAAGCTGCCCACATCGCCAAATCAGTGAGCAACTACTCATATAGTACTTCTATGAAGGACTCATACCTATGGATAGAAGCATGGTGGATGATACTGTTGGAGGATAATTGGAGGACAAGACACAAGTAGATGCACGTGCGTTGATCAACAAAATGGCCAAAAACTCCCAACAATTTGGTGATGGAGGTACACCACATGTCAGGGGAGTACATCAGGTAAGTCAGTCTTCTCTTGAATGTCATTTGATTGATAGAAAGTTGGAATAATTGACAACTATGGTGAGGCGGATTGATTTGGAAAAAAAGACATCCTAACCCCCTCCTTCAAGGCCTTGTGGAATTTGCACTGAGACAAGCCACCCAATTGACTATTGCCCACAACTACAAGAGAGAGAAGATTGTGTAGCAGTGTTTCCTGGGAGACCATATCAGAAGAAGTAACAACCATATCCCTAAAAGAATCTTGATTCCTTTGCACCAGCATACAACCAAGGGTGTAAAGATCAATCGGACATGAGGTATGGCTCTGGACAACAACAAAGGTCCCCTTTTCAACAAAACTTCCAACAGCCTCCACCTTACCAGTAGGGTTTCTAACAACCCCAAAAGATATTTGAATCTCAAGCATCAAAAATCCAACAACAAGGGAATCCACCAACCAAGGTAGATTATAACACTGATGATATTTTGAAACAAATTGTTCATAATCAATAGAATGGGCTAAAGAGTCAAGGTTCAGATCTGAGGGAGTTGAAGACTCGAATGAGCCAGATTGTCATCGCCCTCCATAAACTTGTAAGTAAGAATTATGGAAATATACCTTCCTAACCCACTCCAAATCCAAAGGGGAATGTTAGTGCCATCACATTGAGAAGTGGGAAGTAAAAAACTGATGCTTCTCCACCTACCATTCCATCGGGATTCACCTCAACTCCAAAAAATCCCAATTCTACATCAACTGATGAGCAACCCAAGGAGAAAGATAAAGGTAAGCAAAAGATTAATGATGTTCCTCCTAACCCCCTTACTTTTCCAAATAGGGTTGTTCAAACTAAGAAGATGGTTGAAGAAGAAATGCAAAAGGAGGTTTTGTACACATTCAAGCATGTGGAGATAAACATTCCTCTACTTGAAGCCATTAAGAAAATTACAAGGTATGTGAAATTATTAAAAGAAATTTGTACCAATAAAAGAGGCCCCAAGGGAAATGAAAGGATCAATCTTGGAAGGAATGTGTCAGCACTCATTACACCAACTCTAGAAATGCTGAAAAAGTGCAAGGATCTAGGGACATTCAACATACCATGCACCATAGGGGAGTTTCACTTTTCTGATGCACTTTTTGATTTGGGGGATTCCATAAATGTGATGCCTCACTGTGTATTCTCTTATTTGAGGGTTGGTGATATGAAACCGATGAGAGTAGTGGTTCAGTTGGTAAATAGAGCTATAGCATATCCAGCGGGAGTTCTTGAGGATGTACTCATCCGGGTAAGAGACATGATCATTCTAGCATATTTCTACGTGCTTAACATGGAGGATGATTAGGTAAGTTCTCATGATACCATTATCTTAGGTAGACCCTTCCTCAAAACTACAAAAACTATCATAAATGTCAAAGAGGGTACACTTTCCATGGAGTTTGGGGATGAATTTTTGATATTTAATATTATGGATTCCATGAAGTACCCCTCAGAGGATCATTCTGCATTTCTTATCTCCCATTTTGAACCACCAAATAAAAACCCCATGGAATTTTATTGTTCTATGCTTAGGGAGATTATGAGTATTGGTTCTAGTTTGATGTCTAAGATTACTTCCACACCTATTTCTAATTCACAATACTCTCTTAGATTTGATTTTGAAATGGAATAATATTCTGATTTTGATCATATGAACTCTAATTATGACATGGTTGTTGAGTATGCTGATGGATTTGATGATTTATTCTTTGATTTTGATGATGCATATTCTGATACTGATGCTCTTTGTGCACATATTTCAGTTCCTTCTATGTCTCCATCCATACACCACCCCCTACACTGGAACTCAAGCCATTGCCACGAAATCTCAAATACTCATACTTTTTAAGTGGTGAGAAATTACCAGTTATCATTGTTAACAATCTCTCTTTTGAACATGAAGAAAAACTTTTGAATATTTTAAGGGAGAACATCAGGGAAATTGGGTGGACCTTGGCTGACATATCAGGTATTAGCCCCTCCATTTTCATGCATAGGATTCTTTTATAGGATGGGGCTAAACCGGTTAGGCAACCACAAAGGAGACTCAATCTAACCCTTTTGGAGGTTGTTAAAAAAGAAGTTGAAAAATTTCTCGAGGAAGGTATAATCTATCCCATTTCAGATTCCCAGTGGGTGAGTCCTATTCAGGTTGTGCCTAAGAAAAGTGGTGTTATAGTTGTAAAAAATGATAAATATGAGTTAGTTCTGATGATGGTAAAAAACAGTTGGCGTGTGTGTATTGATTATAGGAAACTAAACCAGTCCACTCTCAAAGACCATTTCCCCCTCTCATTTATGGATCAGATGCTTGAGAGACTAGCTGGGAAGACACGCTATTGTTTCTTGGATGAATTTTCTGGATATTTTTAGGTTCCTATAGCTCCGGAGGATCAGAAGAAAACTACATTCATCTGTCCCTTTGGCACGTTTGCCTATCGAAGGATGCCATTTGGACTTTGCAACACCCGGGGTACCTTCCAGAGATGCATGGTGATTATTTTTTCTGATTTTATTGAAACTTGCATGGAGGTATTCATGGATGATTTTATAGTGTATGGGTATTCATTTGATGAATGTCTAAGTAGTTTGGGAAAGGTGTTGAATCATTGTACTGAGAAGAATCTAGTCTTGAACTTTGAAAATTGTCATTTCATGGTAGATCATGGCATTGTCTTAGGGCATGTAGTGTCAAAACATGGGATAGAGGTTGATAGATCTAAGGTAGATATTATTTCATCCTTACCATATCCTTCATGTGTGTGTGATGTTAGATCTTTCCTAGGGCATGCAGGATTTTATCGGCACTTCATCAAAGATTTTAGTAAGATTGTTCTTCCTATGTCGCGATTACTTCAAAAGGATTCTGATTTTGTGTTTGATGATTCTTGGAGGAATTCCTTTGAGGAGCTAAAATAATTTCTTACCACTCCACCTATCATACAGCCTCCATGGTGGGAGCTTCCTTTTGAGCTTATGTGTGATGCATCCAACTTCGCGATTAGAGATATCTTATCTCAGAGGGTGGAGGGACGTTCACATGTGATCACCTATGCTTCTAGGACATTGGATTCGGCCCAATCATATTACACAACCACAGAAAAGGATTTTCTTGATGTCATGTTTTCTTTAGATAAATTATGTTCATATTTATTGGGCTCTAAAGTAGTTTTTTTTTTCTGACCATGAAGCTCTGAGGTAACTCTTGAAGAAACCAGATGCAAGGACTAGGCTGATCCGATGGATGATCCTTCTTCAGGAATTTGATATTGAGATAAAGGAAAAAAAGGGGTCAAAAAACTTGGTGGCGGACCACATGAGTAGGCTCACTCACACACTAGAGGATGACACCTTGGACTAGGTACCACTTCGGGACACTTTCCCCGATGAGAATCTTTATTCCATCTCAGGTATGCATCCTTGGTATACGGATTTAGTGAAATACCTTGTTGCATCTGAAATCCCTACAAATTTCAAGAAACATCAAGTCCAAAAGTTAAAAATTGAGTCTCGGTATTATGTTTGGGATGATCCATACCTATGGTACATGTGTAGTGATCAAGTTATTAGGAGGTGTGTTCCTGATCATGAGTTGGAGTCTGTTTTACATTTTTGTCATACAATTGCTTGTGGTGGACACTTTGGACCCCAACGGACAGCTAAGAAAGTTTTGGACTCTGAATTATATTGGCCTAGCTTATTCCATGATGCCCACGTGTTTTTTAAGTCATGCTCTCATTTCCAACACACTGGGAACATTTCTAGGAGACATGAGATGCCCCAACAACCCATACTATTCTATGAGATTTTTTATGTATGGGGAATCAATTTTATGGGTCCTTTTCCTAGTTCATTTGGTTTCTTGTACATTTTGGTTTCTATTTATTATGTGAGTAAATGGGTGGAGGCTAAGGCCACCAGGACTGATGATTCTCATGTTGTTGTAGACTTTGTCAAAGCACAAATTTTTTGCAGGTTTGGAGTACTGAAGGCCATCATCAGTGACCAAGGGACACACTTCTGCAATCATAATTTGGCTTCCCTCCTTCGAAATTATGGGGTGATACACAAAACATCAACACCATACCACCCCCAAACAAATGGCCAGGCTGAGGTTTCAAATTGTGAGTTGAAACAGATTTTAGAGAAAACCGTGCAACCAAATAGGAAGGATTGGAGCAAGAGCTTGGATGATGAACTATGGGCATATAAGATAATATACAAAACTCCCATCAGTATGTCCCCATTTTAGATTTTTTTTGGGAAAGCATGTCATCTCCCTGTTGAGGTTGAGCATCAGGATTATTGGGATATAAAGAAATGCAACATGGTTTTGGCCCAAGCTGGAATCCAAATGAAGCTGCAAATTCAAGATATTGAGGAGATTCGATTTTCTTCATATGAGAACTCAAGGCTCTACAAGAAAAAATCAAAAGTATCTCATGATATAATGATCCAACAAAAGGAGTTTCATGTTGGAGAGAAAGTCCTTCTCTAAATTTCATGACTGAAGCTAATGCCTGATAAGTTGCATTTCAGGTGGTTAGGTCCTTATGTTGCGACTAATGTTTTTCCTTATGGTGTAGTGTATATCACACAAGAGGACACAGGAAGGAGCTTTACAGTCAATGGGAAATGTTTGAAGAGATACATTGAGGGACTTCTTACTAATGTAGTGGATTTTATCACACTACATGACCCCACCATCACTTGAGCACATCAGTCTATTCCTAACCCTTTAACTTTTTTATTCTTTGTCCTATTTAAAATTATACATTTCATGTGCATATATAATCTCATGGGTTCAGATTGAGGACAATGAAATATTTTAAGTGTGGGGGAGGGAACCTTTTAGTTTAGTAATTTCAATTATTTTTCTATTTTAATAAAACAAAACAAAAAAATTGTGTGTGTTTCAAATTTTGGGTGTTTATTTTTCAATTTTATATGTGTTTTTGAAACTTTTGAGATGAAATGATTCTCATCGCCATTTTGAAATTTATATCAATAAGTGAAACAATTTATCCCTTGAAACTAAGCTTAAATGAATGCTGAAATGACTTTGTTTCAAGTTAAAATATTTAGTAATTTCATGAAAAGTACACTGAATTTTGAATCTCAAGCCACATATCACTATCTTTATATGTGAAATCACTTTCTTGTGAGGCTTCTGAACCATTATTTTCATATTATTTACATTCACCTCACTTCTTGATAGAACCAAACCACACTTTATTTAACCAGAATTTAATTTATTCCTATCAAAACTTGAGGGTTTGAGGTACTTATGTTTAAATGATTGAGGCATTTGTTTGGTATTAAATCCCCTATTTCAAAGAATCATTTTTTATAATGGCCTAAATTGAATATTTAATCCTTTTATCTCTTAGAATCCATGAACATCCTGTTAGGCTAGCCACATTACAAGCCAATTTT
The DNA here is from genome assembly GCA_963277665.1 of Viscum album. Classification (NCBI taxonomy): domain Eukaryota; kingdom Viridiplantae; phylum Streptophyta; class Magnoliopsida; order Santalales; family Viscaceae; genus Viscum; species Viscum album. The sequence goes on from OY728137.1 coordinate 1,025,713,729, forward strand.
CCCTATCCAACCAACTCTTGAAGTGAAATTGCATAATCTAGTTGAATTTAAGGGTGGGGGAGCTATCTTGTGTTGTGCTACGACATTCTGTGATACTTTGGGTGGAAATTTAAATTCTAAATAGATGTGTTTGTTTCTAAAAAAAATCATTCTATTTAAATCTGTTCCTTTTCTAGAGCTTTCATGATAAGTGAAGTTGTGCCTTTCTGGAGCCTCTAAAAAGAAAGAAAGTTGTGCCTATCTGGAGCTTTCACAAAAAACTATTTTGGAGAAGATTGACATTTTTTATTGCTGAAATGATGAATGGTGTAAACTTTTTATGAATTTTTATGATGATGGAGCTGAATTTATGATAAGGGTATTAATGAGGAGACCATGTTTAAGTTAAAATTAGATTAGCGTAATTTTTCTTCAAAAATAGTCAAGCCCTCCTCATTCAGCCTCAGAGTTTTTCACATCTAAATCCAACCAACCAAAAGCCAAAGAACAACCCTGAAAATTCCTCATGATAAACATATGTCCTTGAATCACATTGGGTGGTGATGTAGGAATTTATCAAGCCTATGGTGACCCTTGTATAAGTTTGGATGAGAAAGACATTGCTAAAAATTGACATTTGTGTGATAAGAGAAAATTCAAGTGAGGTAAGTGTTTTGTGCATGAGAGGATAAATGAAGTGGAAATATATTGAATGATATAAATGAATAACTTGAAATAATAGTTTTTTATGAGGCATTATATCTTTTTTTTCTTGGTGTGTAATTTTTGGATCTTAAGGATATGTGTTTTAAAATTGTTTTGATTTAATATTGATCTTTACATGATATGAGGTTTTTCCCAGGAGTGCAAAAGGGAAAGTGTGGGGGAGTTGATAAAACACTATTTTGTTGAATATTTTATTGATAATAAATGACATAATTTCCTCACATTGTTCTAAATATATTCATTTATGAAATATTTGGGATTAGATCATTCATTTGAAAATTTGATTAAAATTCCAGTTTTACCCTTTTAAAATAAACTATAGTATTTCACACATAACTATTTTAATATGAATTATTTGAACTTAAATTTTTGTAAAAGTTTTTCTAAATTAATTTTATACAACTTTTATTCAGGACACTAGAGCTAAAGAGTTCATTTGTTTGGTGAAAATGGGCCATGAAGTCAAAGTTGGGCTGGACTCGCCAGAATGGGAATGGGTTCTGTATTTGGGACATAACTTCTTCATCCGTGCTTATATTAGGCCCAAATTTTGAGAGGAGCTCAGGGATTTATTTTATCACAAATAATCCTTCTTTAAGTAGATATGGTTCACGTGTTTTGGAGGTAAAATGGGCAGTTAATGTTGTATTAAAATATTTGGCCGAAATTCCTCATTCACACTTGAAACCTCTTTAAACCAAGCCACCCCTTCACTATATAAATTAGTGTTTTTCTCATTTTTAGGAGTTTATACGTTAATTAGGAGATTTTAGGTAGAGGAGAATTTGTTTCACCCAAATTCTCTAACCATTGTAAGAGGGGTAGCTCTTGAAGCAAGGATCCCCTCATCGAAGCCTCCTTCTCTTCTTCATGTTGTAATATTTTCATTTGTGTATTATAATTCATTGTTATTATTTTATTTCTTCTCTTTCATATGTTTTATTAAAATTTATTATTCTCTTAATCTTCATATTTGGGATATAATTCTTGAGTAGAAGTGTGATTGGGTTATACCCATTATAAACCGTTTCAAATGCAATTCGCTTCTACGATGATTAAGCCACCCATGGAAGAGTAGTCTTTTTAGTAATCGATCTATCTCTTACCTTCTTCATTAATTTATTTTGAATCAGTGAGATATTTTAATTAATTTAATATGATTTATTAATTTAGTTTTCAATTTAAATGAAACTAAGCATACAGTTTATCAATAAACACAAATCACGCGAGGTTGAGAATTGTGTGAATTGTGAGAGTGCGAACTTAATTGGTAATTCCAAACCACACGGGATAAATTTGTAGTGTTAAAATATAATCCCTAAAATCAATTAATTCTAATTTCTAGAGATTATATGTGCCTTAATTTACCACTTACCATAAGCTAACCTTAGAACATCAATCAAAGCAGGGTGTTGTGATTGCATGTTCCGAAGATAGCCTAGGGTTAAATTCACTTCATCTTTGTGGTAAAGTTAATTCTCGTAGGATTTGGGATTTAAAAAATTAATGTATCATAATTAAGTGGGTATTAATTTAAATTATAATTATTAATAAATTATTTAAGAGGTAGATTTATATCGATTACACTTTCTAAAAATATTTTTCTAAAAAAACTTCTTCTCGTTGTGCTTTGTTAATCAACTTACATTTCAAAATTAAAAACAAAAAAATATGAAATCTTCTTCCAGAAAACTTCTTCTAGTTATATAAATGATAAAAAAACCCATCCTTTTGAGTAGTTTTCTTAATTTATTTTATTTTATTTTCAAAATACCTTTAATAAGTTGTTAAATTTACTTCCTCCTTTGAGAGACGACCTTGGTCAGCCACTATATTGCACCTAAGTAACCCAAAAACTATTAATCATTTGAGGGTGCCCATGATAGAGCTCTTTCAAGAAACATAGACTTCTAAACATTATTCAATATTACAATAATTATTTTGATGGTCACTATTTTTATTATGGAGGATTTGGACACATGGATAGATATTTATCGTTAACAATGCAGAGGAATGTACCAAAGAAGAACCAAATTAGTTTCTTAAAATATCTCAAGGGAACATCAAATGAGATGAGAATGAGAAAAAAAATTAATCTCTTAAATTTGAGGTTGGACCATCACACACTGAGGAAGATCAAGAATATTAGTCAACATCAAGTATGAATTCAAATAAATGGATCATAAAGAAAGGAGATGAGCATGTAGTGGTTGTTGAGATTGCCTTTGAAGCATCAAATCACACTATAACATGTATCATTAATAGTGGATGCACCTCCCATATGACAGGAAATTAGATTTTGGTTACATGAATTTTTTACAGAAAGGAAGGTATTGTAAAATTTGGTAATAATGAAGTCCTGAATATTATTAGATCAATAAAGTTTAGGTGCAAATACATGAGATGTGCATAGGTCTTCATTATTTAAGTTCTTAGTCACAACTTGATAAGTGTCAGTCAATTGTGTGACTCTATACATTCTATAATATTTACCAAGAAGTTTTGAATCATTAAGGGAAAATATGGTGCATTTTTTTTCAAGTGGAGGATTATCTATAGAAACATGGTATAAGGAACCAAGTTTCAGTGGTTAGAACTTCACAGCAGAATGGAGTGGTTGAGAGAAGAAATTGCGTTATCAATAACATGTCTAGAATGATGTTGATCAAGAAATACCTTCCATATAATTTTTGTAAAGAATCATTGTTGACATAAAACTAAATTTATAATATAGATTTATTATGTCCATAGGATGAAAATACTTCATATGATCTATGTTATAGAAATAATCCAACGTTTAAATACTTTCAAGTATTCAGAAGAAAGTGTTTTATTCTTAATATGGAAAAATACAGGAAGTTCAAATCTCATAGAGGTGAAGGGATATTTCTTGGTTACTTAAGGAAATATGAAGCATATAAATTATTCAATAATCATAAATGAAAATTTATTGATAAAAATGATGTTTTTTGGTGGAATATGAGAAGAATATTCAACAAAATCATAAAAAATATATGGAGGATAATAATGAATAGGTAAGAATATCAAGGGGAATGAAAGTACCTTAGTCGGATTTATAAGAAGATTCATATGATTAGTAGAATAAACCTATAAAGAAACCAAAGAGTCAATCCAAAACTGATAGGATAGATATCATTGGGGGTAAGATAGCTTCAGTTTAGATGGGGATGATGAAGACTCTACAGTAAGAATATTTCTTATCACAGGTAAAGAAAAAAAATTTAAATAAGCTTAAAGATATGAGATTTTGGTTCAAGAAATGAATGAAGAAATTAAATAAATAGAAAATAATCAAACATGGGAGATTATTTCAAGGACAATATATAAGAATTTCATCTGGTCCAAAAGGGTTTTTCATAACAAGATTTATGAATATGGAACAATAATTCGAAAAAAATAATGAATGGTGTGTAAGGTATACTCCCAAATATATGGTATTGATATTCATGAAACATGTTCACCTATTTCAAAGATACATACAATTCAATTATTTTTTTCAATATAAGTACAAAGAAAATTAAAAGTTTTCTAGATTGATGTAAAGTCATCATTTATGAATGGGATTCTAGAAGAAGAAGTTTATATTGAACAACTAGAAGGTTTTATCATTCATAAAAATAAGAATAATGTTTTTCGATTAAATAAGTCTCTATATGGGTTGAAATAGGCACTAAGATCATGGTATTCATGACTTGACTAGTATTTAAAGAAGCTCATCCAGAATGGTGGAGTTGATTATAATATCTATGTTAATAATGAGAGTAATCAAAGGATTATTGTGGTAGTATATGTCGATGACATAATATATGGTGGATTTAATGAAGATCAGTGCAAAAGGTTTTCATAATTTATGAAATGTGATTTTTAAATGTCTATGATCAGTGAGATAACATTTTTCCTCGGTTTATAAGTAATGCAAGGAAGACATGGAACATTTATTTCTCAATAAAAATATTACAAGGAGGTTCTAAGAAGATTTGGAATAGATTATTTCAATAAAATTAAAATGATGGCTGATACATAGATGAAATTTTCAAGTGATGATTAAGGAAAAGAAATCAATATAATAAAATATAGACAAATAATGGGTAGTATATTGTACTTAAAAGTTACTTGACCAGATATTATTTTTTCTACATTCTAGGTGGAATAGTATCAAAGTAATCCAAAAAAACCCACTTACTTTTAGTGAAAATAATAATAATATATATCAAAGGAATGTTGTATTTCAATTTACTATATAGTGAAAAAAAATATTTGTGGGAGTTTTGGGGTTTACAGATGCATATTGGGTTAGTTTAGCAGATAATAAAAAGTTAACATCAGTTGTTTCATTCTATCTTGGAAGACTATGTATATCTTGGTTAATAAAGAAACAAAATTGAATTTCTATGAGCACTGCATAATAAAAATACATTTCAGATACTAAAGATTTCATGCAGTTACTATGGATGAAGCAGTAATTTGAAGATATGAGATTTGAAGTGAAGTCTCTGATTGGAATTCATTGTGATAATTCAAGTTCAATAAATCTTAGTAAAAATCTATTACATCACTTGAGGAAAAATAAAATTGAAATAAAATATCACTATATCAAGGATAAAGTGGAGCATGGCCTTATAAAGCTTAAGTATGTGCCTACTGAACTATAGGTTTCATGCATCCTGACAAAGGCCTTATCCAAAGAAGTATTTGAATGATATAGAATGGATCTTAAAGTTTACTCAACTCCCCACACTTAAATAGTTTGTATGTGGACCCCCTCTCCCTGAGTTATGGTTTTTTTCCCCTATGTATTGATATTTTTTCTTTACTATGTTGTTGACAGCAAAAAGAGTGACATTTGGGTTCATTGAAAAATGGTAAGAAATTTTCTTAATCAAGACAAGGTGAGAAACTGATACGGGGTCAGTGAAAGAATTGTAGTTTTAAATAAAAATATTATAAAAATGGTATTTCATTGAATAAGAATCTTTTATATGAGTTTCCTTTTTGTTTAATATGCAAGCAGTATATCTGTGAAGGTTAATAAGTGATCTCAAAGGTGGAGATTTTTCTATCTTTTGGTATCGATATGGTTTCCAATAGAAGGTTTGAGAGTAAAGTGATTAATTGATGAAATTTTCATGATATTAATGTTTCTCACACTGAGCTTGAATCATATGCTCTTAGAGTATGTGTTAAGGCAGTCCTTGATCACTATCTGGGGTTGCTGAAGGCAAATGGTTTCGCATGCGCATGACTTGTCAACAAGTTGGTTCTTGAAGATTATAAGTGTTTCCAACCAAACCAAAGAAGGATATTGTTGGAAAAAATACCTTTTGGTGGTGTTTTTTGGTTGATTGTGTTTATTGACAAGTTTTTAGGTTGTTGAAGAAGGTTATTTTTTAAAGGAGGCATGAAGAGTGAGCATGAATGTCTAATCTCACATAGCACAAGATGCCTGATATCATGGATTGCATGATGTCTGATCTCATGGAGTGTGATATGTCAAATATCATAGAACTTGAATGTCTGAAATGATCTTATGAAGCACCACATGATTGTCATAGGATCTCACATAGAGATCATGTGAAGAACCTAAATACATCACATAACTGTCAGAAGATCTTGCAGTGAGTTCACGGAAATCACAAATGATTGTCAGTTGACCTCATGAAGAGATCATGAAAAGTGAATGAAGAAGAAAAACTAAAAATAAAGGAGGTATCATGGTAGTTTGAAATCATTCAACCATATGTTTTTATTTAGATATCATAAAGGGTTCATACAAAGTGCTGGAAGACAATGGCGCTGGCCACATGATTGTCTTTGGATCTAATGATAGGATCATATGAAGTGCATGATTATCATCAGATCTCAAGATTGGATCTCATGAATCACTGGAAGAAAATTTCACATACCATATTATTATCATTGGATCTTTTTATGGGATCATGTGACACACTAAAATACAACGAAAATGATCATGCTAAGTGATTGTTACATGTGAAAGGTGATCATGTGGAGTGATCATGAGAAGCATGTAAAGAGGATTGTCAAGGTGGTGCAATGGATAGATGGACATGTTTTTTGGAGTTAAGGTGGTGGATTTTTTCACATAAATACCCCTAACCCGCCCTTAAGAAGTTAATAATTTTTCTTGTGGTTTGATCTGAATAAAAAATATTTCACATGACTTGAACAAAGTCTTGTTCTAGAGTATTAAAATCTGCATAATCAATAGGAGTCCTTGTGAAAGTATCTCACAAAGAAGTCTCACAAAGTGAATTATACACAAATTGTTTGCATGAATAGGTATACTCGTTGATATGCACAAGGTATTTGTGACATTCCTTATATCTATATTAAAAATAAATTTTACCAATAATTTTATTCATCCTTTTATCTATATTATCTAGTTCATTTCCTTACTATTCTGATGAACTACTATATGATTCAATAATCACTTTATTCTTTTTAGAATACTTCACAACATTCTTAGTAGGTTGAATTTTACTAGAAATATTTGATGTAGTTTCAAAGGAAAATAATCTATTTTTCTTTTTCTTTTGCTATGCATATCTTTTCAATCTTCCCTCATACTATATAAGAGTTCCTATAAAATCATCAAGAGTGTGATTTTTAATCCTTCTTGTATCATCCAAAGTAGTCCTTTTGGATTCCCATTCATTTGGAAAAATATCAATAATTTTATAAACTAAAATACCATCTTCAATATATTTTTATCCAAGATATTGTAAACTATTTAAAATAGTCATAAACCTTTTTTACATTTTAGAAACTAACTATCCTGGTGGAAAATAAAAATATTGATAGTATGCACGAAGCATAACTCTACTTGTATAAATGAATTTAAAAGTTCCAAAATGTGTTACCTCTAAATTCTTCCAAATACTATTTATTACTTCACAAGAATAAATCTAACTATAGATGTTTCTTTTCATCAAAAATAATAGAGTGTTCCTTACTCTATAATTCAATTGAAATTAAAACTTTTCTAGATTAGTAAATGAAGTAACCTATTTCTATGGAATATTATAACTACCAGTTAATATCATAGGGTTTTCAACTCCAGTATTTATAAAAAAAGTTTTCATCGTGTCTCTCTAATATTCATAATCATTCCCATAAAAAATAGGTGGTCTTCTATGATTCAAATTCTTAAGGGTACCAAAATTTAACCCTACCATATTATAGAAAATATAAACTCTTTCTACAATACATGTTAGTGTAACAACATTTTATAAAAAAATAGTTTATAAAAAAACTTTAATAACTTACAGTAGATAAAAAAAATTAAAAATTAAAAAGTATAATATTAGAACCTCCTTTGATACCAATTTCTGGATCTTAAGATTTTTTTATGCATAAAAGAGATGGGTGAATTTTAGTTTAAAAAATTAAACAAAAACAAAACATAAAACGTCTTTAGATAAAAATATTGGACTCTGAAGTTTTCCGATGATTAGAGTGAATGTATCGGATCCAAAAGGTGTCAGATAAATCAGAGTTATAATTAGGCTCACAGGAAATTTTATAAAACATATATTATAAAGATTATTAAAACAAACTTTATAATATAAATGAATAGTGGAATGTAAAACTTGTAGAAACAAGTAATATGAAAGTTATAACAAATTGTGAATTACTTAAAAGCATTATAAGAGTAATTCTACACTTTAACCTTAATATTTAAGGACATTATAAATCATGACATAATATATACACAGTTTTAAACATAACTATAATGGTCTATCTTTCCACCCTAATAAGTGATTATTAGAATAACTATGTCTTCAAAAACCCTAGAATCCCTTGATACAATGATCGGTATTAGATATATCTTTCTTAAACAAGAAAACCCTTGATATTTTGGATCAGAATAAACTTTATTCCTATCCCTATAAGCCACCGATCTTCTATATCAGATTAATTTTGTCTTATTATCCCCATAATCCCTTGATTTAAACCTTGATCAGACAGACAAATACAAAAGAAAAAATAGTTCTGATGATTTTACAATTCCTCACTCTGAATCCTTAAAACTAAAACTATCTAAAAATTTACAAAGTGTAAGAATGAGATGTTCATGAAGAGAATAATACTAGATGTTTTGAGTTTCAAATTCACTAGCTCCCAGCTCCTCAAATATACTCCTATTTATAGGAATCCCTCTAACAATCATATTTCTATGAATCTTGGAGTTGGTTGCAACGTCCTCGGATGATCTTCACTTAAAATCTTGGAAAAATGTCTCCATACGATGTTGTTTTATAAGCACCATCAAAATTTTGTAATTAATTTTTCCTAATATAAATAATTCCAATTACTTTGATTATATACTTTAGATATTTTTATGGAATATAAAATTTTTTTATCAATCTAATTAACAAAACTATATTCAGTCAAATGGATCTGAATTGTTATTAGTCTGATAGTTATGAATTCATTCAGTCCAATGAGCATAACACTTATTCAAACTGATAGATATAATATCAGTTAGTCTAATGGAATAGACTCTAAGTTAGTCTGATGGATCATATAAAATAATAAAGTTTATACTCAATTTATATTAGAAACATTTCATAGTTTGGTATAAAAATATTTTTTCTATAAAAACATTATAAAACACTTAGGATATATAAAGTTAGTAAAATAGAGTTTTAAGAAAGTATTTTTTTTATTTTAAAAACTAAGGAAAGGTAAAGTGGAAAGTATAAATTTCAACTCAACGGTAATTTCCAAGAACATTTTGATAGTATTGAGTCTTGTAATAGGAAAAATGTTTCTTAAAAATAAGCACCTTCAACCTGTACATATCTTTTTCCTATGAGCCTGACTTTGTTTATTGAAACCTATCCCTTTTCAATATTATTCTGGAACTCCCATTTATGGAAGATGTTTGAGTACCAGGCTATTCCTGACACTTCCCAAATTTTAATTATAGAAAAAGACACTACAGACGCAAAAAACAGGCAAGGGGAGGGGAGGGGTCAATCGACCCGCGCCCAAAAACCCCAGACACACCCCACAAATGAAAACAAGGAAATAAGAAAGAGAAAAGAAAAGGTACAAGACCACAGCTCAGTCAACCTCACCCCCAAAATCAGAGAACGAAGTAAGTCCATAAGGGTCCCCATCTGTGCCATATCCAGAGGATGCATCTGTGTCTGCCGATTCCCTTATGAGGATTCATATTTTTTGAGAAAAGACTCATAGTAATCCCTTAACCTTTTCTTCTCCTCATCCTGCATCACCTTCAAAGTCTTCTTGGGGATATTATATGAGGCTCTAGTAGACACGGTCCTTGGAAGGTTTGAATAGTCCTTCCTCGGCTTTTTCCGAGGAGCTGGAGCTTTATTCTCTTTCCCATGACTCGTGGCATTTTCTAACAGCGCTTTATCCCTATTGATCCATGCCATGCTGAATGAAATCCTACTATTATCATCCCTGAAAAAAGAATATTGCTCGGGAATATTAGGGTTCTCCTGATTTGAAGTGCAGACTATGGTCTCATAGGCCTTAGCTTCCATTGCCTCTCCAGGAAAGTGTGCATAAGAAGCATCTATAGCAATGGGAACCAAGTGTCCATCTTCTACAAGAGTATCATCATGCAAGTCAGATAATGCCAAGGCCTCCCCTTCAATAACATCCTTCTTGCGGGAAAACTGCTTGGAACACATTCCATCAAGCCCAACAGAATCATCCACCACAACACCGGCATCACGCACAGCAGCATCATCCTCGGAGGCAACACCCACAGATCCATGGAAAATGATCTGTCTAGATTTCTCATCATTGGAAACCTCCAGCTTCTCCTGTTGTGTATCACCAAACCCCCCACTAGCCAATCCATCAATTTTCAAGGTGGCATCACTACTGTCCATAGGCACCACCATGGTATCCCCAACACCCCCATCCTGTATAATTCATTTCATAGCCTATAGATAGTATAATCCTCTTACTGCATCCAGGTCCCATTTAGATTTTATGGAATTTTTATCTTTGGTTCTGGGAACAAGTTCTCAAGCATCATTATTCTCAATATGATATAACTCTTCATTCATATCTTACAACTATTCTTTATGTTCTATATATTTTGATAGTGATGATGGTTCTATTTGAGAGATGATTGTTATTTGATTATCTATTATTCATTTCCTTCTAGTCTAAACCAGACCTTAAATTCTTTTGATAATGTTGGTTGGTTCAACCTAATTCTGTATATTTCATAATTTAGAGTTTTTTTTCCTTAGTTTCTTCCTCATCCCTAGAAACTTTAGAGTTCATTTATGGTAACTCTTATATACTTCATTTATTTTTCTTTTTAGTTATCTCATAAGGTTGTAAGATTCATTCGGTTACAGCATTGAAACAACCATTTACTTTGTATATTTCATCAAGATTATTTTCAAAAACCTTAATATCACATGATTCAAAGTTTTGTGTGATTGTTTATTTTATCACTTTTAGCTTCTTCCATTGGTCATATACCCCAAGAATGTTCTTTCTTCAACCCTTTAATTAAATTTCCCTAAATTTTATTTTTCAATATTCATCAACAAGGGATCCTAAATACCTTAACGTATTTAACAGTATGCCTATTTTTGTACCACTTTTTATAGGGAGTTTCTTATACTTTTTTTATTAGAAATTTTTTTTTTACTATGTACAATATTATAAATGGATTCCAACCATAAGTATTTTGATAGTTTATACTCAAAAATCATAGCTCATAACATTTCAAAAAGGATTCAATTCTTCCTATTTACTACTCTATTTTGTTGTAGAGTGTGTGGAGCATTGTATTTATGTCTAATCTCATTCCTTTACAAATAATATTCAAATGAGTTACATGTAAACTCATTTTCATTTTCTATTCTCAATTTTTTTTCATATATATACCTTATTCCATCTCAACCACCTTGTTTTATAAACATTACCTAATTCATCCATGTAAATTCATCAATGAAGGTTATAAAGTACATATCACCTTGGTATAATTATGTCTCGTTAGTCTATAGAAATAAAAGTGAATAAGTTCAAGAGGTTGAGTAGACTGAATCTCTATCTTTTGATGGCTTGTTGAACATTCTTTCTTTTTCACATGTTTCACAAATAATATATCTTTTCTTATTAAGTTTAGGGAGATATCACATTGATTATTTCTTATATATTGTAATTATATTTCCTTGACCAAGATGGATAAGTCTCTTGTTCCACAATTCATTTTCATCTTTAGCACTCAAATAAAAAGATTTACTTAGATATCCAATTTGGAAGAAATTATCACTATTTTGTCTCCCTTAGTAATAATATTTCCATATTTTGACAATCCTATAATAAAATAATATATTTTGAGGATAAATTCATTCCCATTATTACAAATCTTGTTTAAACTTAGTAAATTTTTTTAAGTCCATCAAAAAATAGAACATATTTGGAATTCGACTTTCATGATTCAATTTTAGTCATGCCAATCCCTTTTATTTTGATAGAACACTCATTTAAAAATGTAAAAACACCTCCATCATGTTATTTGATAATTTTAAGGATTTTTTTATCTCCTAACATATAGTAAAATCATCCAATATAGAGATTCCAAGGATTCCCCCTTTTGTTGTATTTTTGCGCAACCTTAACTAATAATGTTTTTTCATCAATCCTAACTTTACCAAGTTCCTTTTCTTTCCTAAGGAGTGAAACTTTTATGGATATATTAGTTATGAATTATTCTAAATGATGACCATATTGATCAAACCTTCCAAATACCTCATCAAGACATTCATACATGTTTTTTATTTCAATATTTTAACTTTTAGACTATTATTATTAACATTTTTCTCCAACTTATATACTTTATTATTACTATCCTCTGAATTTATCATCCTTATGGTATTTCTCCCCTTGACTCATGCCTTTTCCAAGGAAGTGAAATATTGTACTAATAGTTTCATGCTTTATCCTCAAATACACCATAAAACAAACAATAACCATTGAATTATGGTCTTACATGGTAATATTAATTTTGGTTGAAATATTGTTAATGAGGTTCATTGAATTGTGAAAATTCCTTTACCCTTTGTTGATGAATATTAGTCTATTGGGAGAAACCATTATATTTTGTTTGATTTTAAGAGGAAGTAAATTTTACACTATCTTTTTTAATTCATGCATTACCTTCTCTTCTCATTGAACCTATATAGTTAGTTGAAACAACATTATAAAATTTTGAATTATCAGGTGATTTTGAACCTATTTTATATAGATGGATTCTCTAAAAAACTATGATTGATGTTCAACTTCCTTTTCTTTACAGAAATCTATATTTATTTTTTTTACGGATTTATTGGCTTTGAGACATCTTTATTGAGTATTTCCCAATTCCTCTTCTTTTATAGTAAGTTTCACATCATTTTATTTTGAATGTTTTCTTATTCTGCAACTCATAATTTAATGGATTTAATTTCCAAACGATATGCTTTTTTTCTTTTAAGGAAATCTTCCATTCCATCTTTCTTAAAAGTTAGCCTAACTTCCTTCTTGAGTTTAGAATATTTCTTGAGACAAGATTCAAGTTATGATCTATAAACATATTTTATATATGTTTCTTATCCTTGTTAATCTTCTCTATTAGAAGTTTCCTCATGTTTCTTAACATGATCCATGAAGTTAGTGATTTTTTCTAGAATATATTCATATGAGTAATTACATTTAGTTGAGTAATTCACATATTATTTAAAAACCATGATCATCCTTCTTATTCTTGAATATATTCTTTTTATCACTCAATATTTTTTTACCTCTTTTTAATATTTACCCAACTTCTTATTCAGATGGTTTTTCATTCATTCATCTTCTTTAAACTCACCACTTTTATTTATTAGGAAGTTTTACGCAAAGTGGCCAATTTATACAATCTTAAAACATTTTAGAGAAAGTTTTCTCCTATAATTTTCTTTACCTTTTTCAATTTCATTTGAGATAAAATCCATCAATCATGAATATTCTTCATTGTCTTTATATTCATATCCTTATATGTTGGAGCACTCTTCTTCTTCTGAAATCTTAAGTTTCTTCATTTTTTGTAAAAGTAATTTCAAAATTTTCCTTATTATTAAATATTGTATCTTTACTTATTTAATAGGTAATAATAATGTTATGAATATTGTCCAGATAAATTGTTTCTCTATCATTGATAAATTATATTTTTATGTCAAATATATCAATAAAATTTATCATCAATTTTTTAACAATTTTTTAATTTAACAAGGTTTCACCAAAACCTATGATGTTATTGACTATTTTATTTATCCTTTTGAAATATTAATTAATGGACTCTTTCTCTTAAATTTTCTCATCTTTAAATTTACATATCAAAATTTTATGTTTCACTTCCTTCACATTAACTTTTACTTTAAAAATTATTTTATGTTTTTTCCAAATATCCTTATTCATTTAAAATCACATCATTTTTTAAGAAATTCATTGGTGCATCCTTTAATCTAGGTGGAAATACAATGGTTGTTGTATCCACCACTTCTAGTTAAATTTAAAGAAGATTGGGTATCATCTTATTCTTCTAACCATAATATTTCTTGTTATCAAAAGTAGGTACTCATCTATTGTTAACTAAATTTAAATTATCAATACTTGAAAAAATATATCTATAGAGGTATTAACCCTCAAATACCAATTGAAGTGACTAAAAATGTAACACCACTGAGAATGGGTGTTGAATCAGTGACAATATTTTTACAATTTCTTTCACCTAGAAATAAACCTCTACAAATTATTGAAATTTTGATCCACTCAACTTTGAAACTCATCCTCGCCTGTATTCAAAGATAAGAAAGATAAAATGAAAGAAACATAGTTTTTAAAAGGTTTGGTACAAATGTGGGAATCCACTCCTTTTTGTGCTCAGAATCACCCAAGACGTGAATTTTCCACTAAAATTTATCATTGATACAAATTTGGGTAAGAAAGGAATCACCATTGACCCAAATAATGGTGGGAAGGAATCACCCATGACCCAAGGATGTTCATTATCACCAATTAAAAAAAATTACACCACCAATCTGAGAAAGATATCTTGAACCATTGGATTCTTTGACTATAATGAAGATCTTCCTCTAATCTTATATATTAAAAATATTTTAGATTCTAATCCAAACTCAATATTATATAACATTTCATACAGTTCTTCTTATTATGAATCTTTGAGCTTCCCAAAATTTATTTTCCAATCTTCTTCTCATAAGCACTCAATTCTCAATATTTTCAAAAACATCCAAAAGGATCCTTTCACCCCTTTCTATACTCAAACTTTTACTGATAAACAAGGAAAAAGTATTGATCCTAATTTTTGAAAAACCTTCTCAACTCAAACTTTCTTAGACCACCTTTAAAGACTATAATTTCTTTAGAGTCAAAATTCTTAACAATGCTTTCCTAAAATCTTGGAATCAATAAACATTTAAAACCATAATAAAATATATGATAAAATCATGAAATTTCTGTCAATAATGTTGACTCATTGAATGTCTAACATAGCATCATCACAATTTATAGATTTTATAAATATTAAGGAAAATTCATCTTGTAATTCGAATGGTTCTCCATCCAGTGATCCTTATAAGAACTCCTCTATATAGTAACTCTTTATCTGGTGATTCTTTATCTAGATCCCCTCTATCTAGTATCCTATGTCTGATAAACTCATAATTTGATATTACAAACTTGAGGGATTCTTTTTTTGATGACATCGCATTTCTCCATTCGAATCTGTACATGGGTTTCCTCTATCTGATAGACTCAACAAAGTTCATTTAGTGGATTCATGAAAGTTAATCTAGTAAAATTAATATTTTTCTCTATCTAGTACATCTTTTTACTTTTCTCTATCTAGTATAACTTTTTAATTTTCTATATATGGTACAATTTTGTAATTTTCTATGTATGTTATAACTTTTTATTTATATTCATCCAATACTCATCTATATGATAATATCTTGAAATTATATCAATTAAAACTTCTAAAAAATTTCATCCAATAGAAATGGTTTTCTCTATCCAATATATTCTCAGACATTCATCCGTCTGATCATCATGTGTTTGATCATTCTGCATCCAATAGACTCATTCTATTAACCTCAATCTAGTAACTTCACAATTATGCATCTAATGGACTCTCAAATTTTCATTCAGTAACCTTCATAATTATACATCTAATAATGGTTCATCCAATCATTATCTAAAACTTCACCACTTTATATATTGAACTTTTTATAGTTGTATCTCAAAATTTTTATAGCCTTTCTCTATCTGAAAACTTCATGAATAAAATAATCTTAAATCATGAGAAACTTTTACTAACCATGATTTTAGAAAAGTTAAGGAATAGAAAAACATCATTTGACTTAATATCCAAACCTTCTAAAAAATTTATTTTGTAAATTTCTAGAGTCACACTTTTTTCATGTTGACAAAAAATACAACACATTCAATAAAACTATGGGTTCTTTAAATTTTTGAATTTATTGGTGAATATTGAACGAGTTACTTACTGCTTGGAAAATATATATTCCCTAATTTACTTATATAAAATTATCATTATATAATAGGAACAAAAAGGTCGTAAGTGAAAGAATCCCAAGAAGAACAACAAACAAATATGAAAAATTAATCAAGAACAATAAATATATTAAATTCATTTCAATATGGTCCCTTAAAGAGATTTATCTACACATGTTCAAAAATGTATATGCACAATGATATAACGAACCCATTTAGAAAAAAACATAGATAAAGGGAAAATGGTGGTAGTGATAGATCTACTCTATCGAGATTGATCATCTCTCTAACTTTAACTTACTCATAATATCCACCCTTCATCATCGCTCCCTTGTATCTGTGACTCCATGTTGAAGCCTCAAATCAATTTCCCCCAGTTGAATCCCCCAACTCTAATGAATTTGTTGTGTGAATAATGAGTAATCATCAGTGAATTTCCTTTCAAGCATCAACCAATACCCTAGAATCACTATCCTCTACATGGAATTTAGTCATTATTCATCATCTTCTTCAAGTTACTCAAGAAGAACTTCCCTAAACATATCAATTCCCCATGTGAATCTTTCTTCAACTCCATAAATTGAGTATATTGATGCATTTCCCTATTGATTCATCCTTGATTATATTTAAATAACACTCTCAATTAGCTTCCTAGGCACTCCTCTCATCATCTCAATCTCCCTTTCCTTGGGTTTTTAATTTCAAGAAACGTAATGCACGTGAGAATTTTGATTTGTATCTAAAATCTGGGTAGCTTCATCCAATCCATCAAATTTAGAAATGGGATATTAAGTATCATTAATTTCTTAGAAATTATATTGCATATCATCTTTTAGAGCATAATATTAGCTTCTAAAAATTGATAAGGTCTAATCATCGTACATATCAATTTTACTAGAGAATTTTTATTATATATGAACCTACCCCAAATTTAGAAAGATCATATATTCTTATGTATCATCTGATGGGGATAATTATCAAATGTAACAACTTAACACTATGTAATTATATTACATTTTACTTCTCCCAAAAATTATCCCATGTGTGAGACTTCAATGGATAGAATCATCTTAAGTAAGAATATTTTTCAGATTCGGCAAAGTGTAGGACATTATGTATCTCCCTGATATTAATAATTTTCTAACATATCATCTTTAAGTTGGGAAATTATCTTACATACAACTTCCATTTACTATCACGAACCGAATCTGGTCACCACCAATACTGGTACCAAACTCGGCATGTGGCAAGGCCCGAAGGGCATTTCCTATCCCCACAGGCTGGCACAAGTGCCCAGGTATCATTTATCATGGTTTGGGAATGATTTCCTGAATATTTATACATAAAACATCAAAAAAAATTGGCAAACTGAATCTGAAAAATTAATACCAACAAGGTTTATACAAAAAACCATAACTAAATACATAAGTTCAAATGAAATACAAAAGGTCCAAATATACAAAGAAACAGCAGAAAAACATCCCCAAGGACTCCAAACGACAAGGGGTCATCACCCACAAGTCATCTCCACAACTCATCCCCAAGGAAGGTAATTAATACCCCAAACTTCCATTACCCAAAGTCTTGGTTTGGGAATGATTTATCCAAATAAGTATACATAAAACATCAAAAACATTTGGCAAACTGAATCTAAAAAATTCATACCAACAAGGTTTATACAAAAATCAAGAACTGAATAAATAAGTTCAAATGAAATACAAAAGGTCCAAAGACACAAAGAAACAGTAGAAAAACATCCCCAATGACTCCACACGACAAGGGGTTATCACCCAGAAGCCGTCTCCACAACTCTTCCCCAAGGGTGGGAATTAACACCTCGAACCGCCATCACCCAAAGTATTTCATTTACCTGAGTCAAGAATAATAAATTCTGCTTACACCCAAGGGTTTTAAGTAGGGTGTGAGCCTAATCCCAATAGTATACCACCCAATTATTCCAAAGTTCATGAAATACAAGGTGAAAAAGCAATCAATTTTAATATGCAATGAAAAGCGGTGACAAATTCCAAGAAATGCAACTTCTAATTGAAAACAGTTTTCAAGATAAAACATTCAGAATGTTAACAAATTTAAATGATCATATTATCTACTGTAATATAATTCCAAACACACCCAAATACAAGTTCAAATACCACAAATCCAATGAGCAAAAAAATCGGCAACACCCTTAGGCACTAGATAGTCTCGATCGGGCCCCATGTACCTCATACCTCGGTGTAATGTAACCATAGTAAAATCCATTATCATGCACGATCCACTACTAGAGAACACACCCATAACCTAGTGGTACCCAATAATCATCTATATAGTTTATTTATAGTTTTCATTATCAAAATTCTAATTGAAATAGGGACAAAACTCATCTGGTCCACTAGTCGTACTAGTACATATCCACCCCACCTAGGTACCCAGGCTTCCCCCTTTGTGATAAAACAATTTTAGAATGATACATAAACCCATTTTCATATAAAACACCACTAATGGTCACATAAAATCAGTACAGTAGATATACATATTTTAAATCACTTAAAACACGCAATAAAACACTTTGATTTTTAAATGAAACAATTTCTCAAAATCCCACGTTGTTTTGGACCCAAAACTCCTTGAAAACCCCACATTGTACACTATGTGCACACTCTTAAGTTACCAAAATAGAAAATTCATCCCAATAAATTTCAATGAAACCAAAAAATCAATTTTATGTCAGCCCCATGTGAACCAAGAAATGATAACTTTGTAAAACCTCCATTTATACACAAACATGGCACTTAAAGTTCATAAGTTCCACAAATACCATTAAAACCCATTTTAATAGCAACAAAAAAATGGTATTAAAATTAAAAACATGATTATAATCCCTATTTCAGTTCAATAAAATCAATTAAGTATTTATAGGGAATCCCCAAATAAACCAATAAAACATTTCTATGAAAAACCCCCAATTTCACATAAAATTTGCATTTAAAATTTATTTTCAATACAACCACCACTAAAACTAATTTTTTCAGAAATAATGAAATGAGTTAAACCTAAAAATATGATAAATACAGCATTTTAAGACACAAATATTGCATAAACAAGCAATCACCAACCAAATTAATGAAACCCCTTGATTCTTTGTGCGAAAATCAAAACGCACCACTGCCGCACCATGAGGGACCTATATCAAGCCTAAAACCACAAGAGTAGACCAAGAAACCCCAAGGTTAAAACCTAGGTTTTAAACCCTTCCCTTTGGAAATTAGAAAAATCAAGAATAATTGGAATAAACCCTAACCAAAAGGAAAGAAAACACTAAGCAAATGGGAGGAAGAATGAAGGAGACCCACTTAATTAAGGGATCTTGAAGAAGTCACCCCAAATACACTAGTATCTTAATTTCAAAACATCCAAAAATTAAAACCAGGTTAGAATAATTTTTAGAAGGTCATTTGAGAACTTAAATGGGGGAAAAGAGTGAGAATTGAAATAGTTATTAAGGAAATAAGTTTTTTCTTAAAATCTGGATGATTTTAGATAACCTATGAAGTTCTGTACTAAATTGCCATGAATAAGAGCTCCAAGGAGGG
Organism: Viscum album; assembly: GCA_963277665.1. Classification (NCBI taxonomy): domain Eukaryota; kingdom Viridiplantae; phylum Streptophyta; class Magnoliopsida; order Santalales; family Viscaceae; genus Viscum; species Viscum album. The sequence goes on from OY728137.1 coordinate 1,025,733,627, forward strand.
TGGGAGGATAATGGGCATGCATCTGGGTTCAGTGGTCTTGGGTGAGACTTAGAATCACTGAAAAATCATTAAAATTTAATAATTTATTAAATAGACAAATTTTTTAAAAAAAATGGAAATGGACTTTCTGGATGGCCCAATTCCTTAAATAAAAACCCAAATACACAATTATTATGGATTCCTTAAGGGTCCAAATTGAAATGGTGGTTTTAATAGGAAATAGGAGCACATTTAAGAATTAGAATGGGTGCAAAATATTAAAAAAAGAAATATTTATAAAAAAACAAAATTGGTTTTTAAATCTGGAAATGGGCTCACGGTTTGGCCCAAATCATGAAAACTCACCCTTTCCTCCAAAAAAGCTTAGGAAACCCCCAAAACAAAGAATTAATTAAAATTAAATAAAATTTACCTTTAAAATAAGTCATGGATGTGACAATTATACCCACCATGAAAGACTTTCTACCCCAGAAAGTCAACCTAAAGCTTGATTGGGAAACAAGAACTGGTACTCTTCATTGACCCATGACTTCCACTCCCATGTCTCATGTGTATCATTCCCATGATTCCAAAGAACCCGGACCAAGGGAATGGACTTCCCTCAAAGAACCTTCTCTTGGGAGTCCACTATTTGCACTAGCTGCTCAACAACAGACAAGTCAGGCTCGATCTCCAGTTCTTCCCAACTCAGCACATGGGACGGATCCGAGTTGTATTTATTTAACTGGGAGACATGGAAGAAATCATGGATGGATGTAAACTGAGAAGGTAAATCCAGCCTATATTCCACCTTTCTAATATTCTTGGTGATCTCAGAGGGCCTGACATACCGCGGCGTCAGCTTCCCTTGCTACCCCAATCAATGATGGCCCAGATAAGGGGCCACTTTCAAGAATACCTTATCACCCACAGAAAACTCTAGGTCTTAACACATCTGGTCATAATATGATTTATAGTGACTCTAAGCTATCAATAAACTCTTCCTGATCAACTTTACCTTCTTAGACGTCTTATTCACCAGACTCGGCCCCAGCAGTGTGGTCTCACCTACCTTAGCCCAACACAGGGGGACCGACAAGGCTGACCATAAAGCGCCTCAAAAGGATCCATTCGAATCAAATATTGGTAACTTTTATTATAAGAAAACTCAACCAACCCCAAATAGATATCCCAAGAACCTCCAAAGTCTAGGACACATGCACGGAGCATGTCCTCCAAAATTCAATTCACCTGCTCTGTCAGACCATCCGTCTAAGGATGGTATGCAGTGCTCATTTTAATCTGAGACCCCAAGGCCTTCTGAAGTACTTCCCAAAATTGAGAAGTGAAATAGGGGTCTCTATCTGAGATAAATGATAATGGAACGCCATGGATTCTCACCACCTCTTGAAGATACAAACAGCCCAACTCATCCACTTTAGTTGTATCTCTGATCAAAATGAAGTGGGTTGATTTGTTCAGACGATCAATCGCCACCCAAATGGAATTCTTACCCTGAGGTGTACGAGGTAATCCAAGAATTAAGTCCATGGAGATCTCATCCCACTTCCAGGTAGGAATGGGCAATGGCTGGAGCAAATCAGAGGGCCTTTGATGCTCTATTTTTACCTGCTCGCATGTGTAGCATCTCGACACAAAGTCCTCTATGTCTCGTCTCATACCAGGCCACCAGAACTGCCGACGGACATCATAATACATCTTGGTGGCACCCGGATGGAAAACCCACTAAGACCTGTGGTTGTACTCCATCACCACCTTCCATAGAGATAACAGCACTACTAACCGGCCCTTAAAGCACAAGATTACCTCGAGAGATGATGACCAATCAGAGGATGCCTCCCCACCATGAAGAAACTGCTTCATCTGCTGAAAAATCTCATCACTAGTCTGTTACTACTTAATCAACTCCAATAGAGAAGGAGTCAACTGGATGCTCTCCAAGAATGCACCTCCACTGTGCTCCCTAGTCTCTACATGCATCTGAGAAAAGAACCCCATCAAATTCCGCTCATCACTAGACTTCCTCAAAGCCTGCATTGGAACTATTCTTCTCAAATCATAGGCCACCACATTACCCTTTCCTAGGGTATAGACAATGTAAAAGTCAAACCCCTGTAAGTACTCAATCCAATGACGCTGCCACAAGTTGAGGTCCTTCTGCAAGAAAATATTAGCCAATATTTTGTGATCAGAGTAGACCACAAACTTCTCCCCAAAGAGGTAGTGACGTTAAGTCTTCAAATCATGCATCACTGCTACCAACTCCAAGTCATGGGTCAGGTATTTCTTTTCATGTGGTCATATTTGGTGAGATTCATATGCCACCAAGTGATCATACTGCATAAGCACGCACCCAAGACCCATACCTAAAGCATCACAATAGACCACATACCCCTTTCCAACCTCTGAAAAAATCAGCACGAGGGCGGTAGTCAACCACCTCTTTATCTCCTAGAATGATTCCTGACATTCTAGGTCCCACAAAAACTTCACCCCTTTCTAGGTGAGAGCGGTCATCGATGAAGCAAGCCGAGAGAAATCCCGAATAAATCGCGTGTAATAACCAGCCAGGCCAAGGAAACTCCTGATCTCGAACACATTCTTTGGCTTCTCCCATGACATAACTACACTAATCTTCTTGGGGTACACTAAAATCCCCTTATCAAAGATCACATAACCCAGAAATCTCACTTCCCTGATCCAAAAAGTGAAATTTGACAACTTTTCAATGAGGCGGTGATCCCACAAAGTGCCCAAGATGATCCTCAAGTAATGTTCGTGTTCCTCCTCCGAGCCAGAGTATAGTAGAATTTCATCCACGAACACCACAATGAAGGAATCAAGATACTAATGAAACACCCTATTCATGATTTCCATAAAGACCGTTGGAGAATTGGTCAATCCAAAGGGCATGACTAAATACTCAAAGTGTTTGTACCTGCTTCGGAAGGCTGTCTTTGGGATATCTGACTCCTTCACCCTGAGCTGATGATATCCTGAATGAAAGTCTATTTTTGAGAACCAATTTTCCCCCTTCAACTGATTGAACAAATCATCTATTCTGGGCAAAGGGTATCTGTTCTTAATTGTTACCTTATTCAGCTTCCGGTAGTTGATGCACAACCGGATGGATTCATCATCCTTTTTCACGAACAACATAGAAGCAGCCCAAGGAGAGACGCTTGGGTGAATGAATCCTTTAGACTCTAAGTCTTATAGTTTTATCTTCGATTCCCTCAACTCGGTGGGGGCCATGCGATAAGAGGGAAGAGATATCGGTTGGGTTCCTGGCGCCAGATCAATCGAAAACTCCATATCCCGCTCCGGGGGGAAACCTGAGAAATCATCCAGGAATACCTCCAGAAACTCATTCACTACATGAGGTAGTGCACCTTCAGGGGAAATACCATCATAATCTAGTGAAACCAATGATAACTGGAAGGTAAGACTTCCAAACTCTAGGAGTGTAGGTCCTGTGTGACCCAACCGAGGATCCCATTCTCCCTGAAAAACATGACGACTCCCATCAGGTGTCGTGAAAATCAATCATCGCCTGTAGCAATAAATGTGTTCCTGGAAGTTTACTAGCCAAACCATGCCAAGTATTATGTCAAATAGTTTCATATCTAGAACCAAGAGGTCCCACTCCATCTCAACCCCTGACACAGAAAGTGCACACAAGGGGAACCTAAGGCCCTACTCCTTTCCCAGCAGTGTCACCAACTCCATCGCGAAAGACATCAACTCAGTTGTAAAATTTAGCATGTCCACAAAACAGGAAGAAATAAATGAAACAAAGGCACCAGTATCAAAAATAGAGGCATCTATAGAATATGCGATCAGAACGGTACCTTGAATTGTTGATGGTCCCACCTCTGATCCTGCAGGTGCATGATCCACTACATGGAGATGTCTGGTCTCTGCCTGAAGACAACCGCTGGTCTTTGGATATGCCCTGAACTAGATATACCCAGAAGATGACCCATCCCTACCCCCATGGCCTCAAAATCGAGATCCCCTAGTCCTCGACAGCTCGTACTGTGCTGGCACTCCTCTTGAAGCCACTAACCCTGCCTCACTCAGAAGTGGACGTGCCACCCTGCAGAAGCGCTGCAAATGCCCCAAACCTCCACACTGGTAAAAAGGCTTTGAAGGAATTAGGAATTTTGGTTGGATGTTCCCTAGCTTCCCACACTGGTGGAACATGACCGATCTCACATCAGAAGTCATAGATGAAAACTGCATAGAAGAGTGGCATGAACTACCACCTCCCTTCTTCGCATATTCCTCCCATTTCCTTTTCTTTTCTGAAGAGCTTCCACTTCCCACTACAAATACTAACCTAGAGAAACTATCCCTACCTTTATGGTCAATATCCACCATGCACGCCCATTCAATGACCTCATCATAGGTCCTCAACTTAAACAAGAACACCAGAGAGTATATATCAGGTCGCAAGCCTTTCTCAAACCTCTGGGCCTTTTATTGTTCATTCGAGATGATTTCAGGGGAATACCGAACCAACTCAGTAAAATGGTTGGCATACTCTATCAGATAAATATTCTCCTAAATAGGGTCCATGAACTCACAGGACCTGGCATATGCCAAGACCTCTGGGCAGTGTTGTTCATTGAAGATGGCCTTGACATCTCCTCAGTGCATCTGCTCATTCTTCCTAGTATGAAGCACTAACTCCCACCACTTACGGCTAGGACCCTCCAATAGAAATGATCCACACTTTACCCTGAGCTCCTCGGGTGTTTCTAGGAACTCAAACATACGCTCGATCTTCTCGATCCATTCCTCTTTTTCCTGGGGTTTTAAGCTGCCTCGGAAGGTAGGAGTCTTGTTTTTCAGAAATTCTTGTGCTTTATCTTTTCTAGGACCCGTCTCTTATTCCCTAATAGGAATAGGAGTAGGATCCAGTCCCTATCCCAAAGATTGGATAGCCTGTACCATAGCCTTGACTAGCCTCTGATCAATTGGTGTGGGAGAACTCTCTCCAGCTTCCTCCCGTGAGCTCGTGGGATCTTTCTAGGGAGGTATGTTGATACAAAATGCAACAGTCACAAAACAATAATCAATACCACAGTTCTGAAAATTTTAATCAGATGCATCAAATATAAATAATCTAAACATATTTTAGTAATAAAATAAACAACTACTCCACCCCTCCCGATATCCACATGTGGTCTGTAACCCACACATCTCACCTGGAAGTGAAGTCAATTCGTAAATTCCAATGTGCCAGGTGACTCAAGGTCTGCCACAAGAGGTGTGGGTCAGCCACCATACTCACAACCAAAACCCTGAGCCTCGATAGTCCTAAATCATGTCTATCCTGACTCATCCCAAAATAGCAATATAACCCAAAAACATTGGCCTGCCTATGATACCATTTTGTCACAAACTGAATCTGGTCACCACCAATAACAACACCAAACCCAGTCCATAGCAAGGCCTGAAGGGCATTCCCTATCCCCACAGGCTGGCACAAGTTCCCAGGTATCATTTATCTAGGTTTGGGAATGATTTACCCAAATATGTATACATAATACATCAAAAAAATTTGGCAAACTAAATCTGAAAAATTCATAACAACAAGGTTTATACAAAAATTCAGAACTGAACACATAAGTTCAAATGAAATACAAAAGGTCCAAAGACACAAAGAAACAACAGAAAAACATCCCCAAGGACTCCACATGACAAGGGTTCATCACCCACAAGTCGTCTCCACAACTCTTCCCCAAGGATGGGAACTAACACCCCGAACCTCCATTACCCAAAGTCTTAGTTTGGGAATGATTTACCTGAATATGTATACATAAAACATCAAAAACATTTGGAAAACTGAATCTGAAAAATTCATACCAACAAGGTTTATACAAAAATACAGAATTGAATACATAAGTTCAAATGAAATACAAAAGGTCCAAATACACAAATAAATATCATTAAAACATCCCTAAGGACTCTACATGACAAGGGGTCATCACCCATAATCTATCTCCACAACTCTGCCCCAAGGATGGGAACTAACACCCCGAACCGCCATCTCACAAAGTCTTTTCTTTACCTGAGTCAAGAATAATAAAGTCTACTTACACCAAAAGGGTGTAAGTAGGGTGTGAGACTAATCCCAATAGGATACCGCCAAATGATTCCAAAGTTCATGAAATACAAGGTGAAAAAGCAAGCGGTTTTAATATGCAATGAAAAGCAGCGACAAATTCCAAGAAATGCAACTTTCAATAGAAAATATTTCTCAAGATAAAACATTAAGAATGTTAAAAAAATTTAAATGGTCATGTTAGATACTATAATATACTTCCAAAAACACCCAAATACAATGGAAAATACCACAAATCCAATGAGAAACAAAATTGGGAACACCCCTAGGCACTAGATAGTCTCGGGCCTCATGTACCTTGTACCTCAGTGTAATGTAACCATAGTAAAATATGTTCTTGTGCATGATCCAATAGTATAGAACATACCCATAACCTATTGGTCCTAAATCATCATCTATATAGTTTAGTTAGAGTTGTCTTTATCCAAATTCAAAGTGAAATAGGGAAAAAACTCATCAGGTCCACTAGCTGCACTAGTACATATCCGCCCCACCTAGGTACCTGGGCTTCCCCCTTTGTGCTCAAACAATTTCAGCATGCTACATAAACCCATTTTTATATAAAACACTACTAAAGATCACATAAAATCATTATATTATCTATACACATTTTAAATCACTTAAAACACACAACAAAACTCTTTGATTTTTAAATGAAACAATTTCTCAAAATCCCGCATTGTTTTTCCCCCAAAACTCCTTGAAAACCCTACATTGTACACTATGTGCACACTTTTAAGTTACCAAAAGGGAAAATTCAGACCAATAAATTTCAATGAAACCAACAAATCAATTTTAGGTCATCCCCATGTGAACCATGAAATGATAACTTTGTAAAACCTCTATTTACACACAAACATGGCACTTAAAGTTCACATGTTCCACAAATACCATTAAAACCCATTTTCGCAGTAATAAACAAAGGGGGTTATCATTAAAAACATGTTTGGAAGCCCTATTTCAGTTAAATAAAATCAATTAAGTATTTATATGGCATCCCCAAATAAACCAATAAAACATTTCTATGAAAAAAACCCCCAATTTCACATAAAATTTGCATTTAAAATTCATTTACAATACAACCACCACTAAAACTAATTTTTGCAGAAATAATAATTGATATAAACCTAAAAATATGATAAATACAGCATTATAAGATAAAAATATTTCATTAACATGGAATCTCCTACCAAATTAATGAAAACCCTTGATTCTTTGTGCGAAAATCAAATCGCACCATTGTCGCACCAAGAGGGACCTAGATCAAGCCTAAAACCACAAGAATAGACCAAGAAAACCCAAGGTTAAACCCTAGGTTAGAAACCCTTTATTATAGACATTATAAAAATCAAGAAGAATTAGAATAAAACCTAACCAAAAGGAAATAAAACCCTAAGAAAATGGGAGGAAGAATGAAGGAGACCCACTTACTTAAGGGATCTTGAAGAAATCGCATCAAATACACCAGTAGATGAATTTCAAAAACACCCAAAAATTAAAATGAGGTTTGAATAAGTCTAATAAGGTCATGTGAGAACTGAAATGGGGAGAAAGAGTAAGAATTGAAAGAGTTATGAAGGAAATAAGTTTTCTCTTAAAATCTGGATGATTTGTGGCACCCTATGAAGTTCTGTACTAAATCACGATGAATACGAGCTCCAAGGAGAGTGGGAGGATAATGGGTGCATTTCTGGGTTCAGTGGGCTTGGGTGAGACTTGGAATCACTTAAAATCATTAAAATTGAATAAGTTATTAAATAAACAAATTTTTTTAAAAAAATGGAAATGGGATTTCTGGCTGGCCCAATTCATTAAATAAAAACCCAAATCCACCATTATTATGGATTCCTTAAGGGTCCAAATTTAAATGGTGGTTTCAATAGGTCATGGGAGGATATTTAGGAATTTTAATGGGTGAAAAATATTAAAAAATGAAATAGTTATAAAAGAAACAAAATTGGTTTTTAAATCTGGAAATGGGCTCACGGTTTGGCCCAAATCATGAAAACTCACCCTTTCCTCCAAAAAAGCTTAGGAAACCCCCAAAACAAATCATGAATGGAAATGAAATTAAATTTACCTTTAAAATAAGTCATAGATGTGACATTTACTGATTTTCCAACTTCCCTAAATTGGAACAATAAAAACCAACTAATTGTATGTATAAACCTATAATAAAAATTTCAACACATTGTGAGAATTATCAATTCAATACGTAATATAAAATTTATAATTAGAAAAGTCAATGGATTTTACTACCTCAAAATAATTTAAATAATGTTCCAAAAAATCATATTAAAGATAAAAACATGGAACATTGGAAATATTAAACCATGAATCAATGAAATTTCCACCAAATACAACTAAAATATTTATTCTTGAAGCATATAGAAGTTAAATCAAAGAAGTTATGATCATTTTATCACCAAAAAGCCACATTTTTTAAAAAAATATTAAAAAAATTACATTTTCAACTAAAAATTATCAAGATCCAATTATTAATCAATAAAATAACATTTAAAACATGAAAAAACAAGAATTTCATAAGAAATATGTTTCAAATGTGTATTAAAATAAAGACACATAAACTATGTCTATGTCGATTCTAGTGAATGGACAAGATAAAAGTTAAATCCAAGACATGTTTCTTTTGTGGGTATGATGAAAAGGATTCTAGATTTCAACTTTGAAATAATGATGGACGGGAGGTCATTAGAAGTTGGAATGTCTTATTTAATAATGTAATCTTGTAAATAGATCATCACTTAGTGGAAAATGTTGTTGAAAACAAATAATAAATGAAACATGTCTAAGTTTATCTAAATGGAAGTCTAAAAATACATATTACTTCAAGGAGCATTGAATGATTGAAAGTACCATAAAATTCAAAAGATAAGAAGATGGTAAGACTCTAAAGGAACCAGGAAGGCTAAATGAATCAAAATGTTTAAAACTACTAAAGCCTAAATTAGAGTTCTAGAAGGATTGATTGAACCTTAGGTTTAGTTGAGGAAGTATACCAGGGTCAGAAGACCAATGTAAAGGTTTGAATCAAACTTTAGCTATTTATTTCTAATAAATAGAGGATAACCTGAATGTATAGAAAAGGTGGAAAGTATGAGTGACTTGAAACTATGGTAGATAGAAATAAAAGAAGAGTTTTATTCCTTTCATGTGAATATAACATGGTAATTCATTGATCTACCACTGGGGGAGTAATAACTTCAAAATAAGTGGTTTACTAGTTAAAGGAAGAAATGGATGGTAGGAAATACTACAAGGAAAGGTTTTTTCATAAATGATTTCAATTAATGTAATGGATTGATTTTAGTGAAATACTATCTCTGGTAGTAAAGAATAAAACTTTTTGGATTGTGCTCGAAATGGTTGCAGAAGAATATCTATATCTTGAGCAATTAGATGTGAAGACAGTCATTTCTCCATGGTGATTTGGAGGAGAAATTTTTCATGGATAAACTGATAGGTTTCAAAAAAATGGAAATAGGGTCTAGTGTATAGGATTGAATGGAGTTTTTATGGGTTTAAATAGATACAAAGACAATTAAACAAGATATATTAAGATTTTTTTATAGATAAAGTGTTCATATAGAGAAATGTGGATCATTTTTGTTACTTTAGAGAGTTTGGTTATGTGATTTCCCTCATTGTTCTTTTTTATATGAATGATATGCTCTTTGCTAGTTTGAATTTTGAACGGATAATATTGTTGAAAAAATAGTCAACTAAAACATTTGAAATGAAATATCTTGAAGTGGAAAAGGGGATTTTGGGGATGAGGATCAATGAAGACCAGAATACAAGAACTGTGATATTGAGTTAGTTTTACTAAATATGAAAGGTCTTGGAAAGGTTTGGAATGTTTGCGTCAAAAACTTTTTCAATCCCATTATCCAATCACTTTAAATTTTTAAGGAGAAAGAACCTATAATAGATTATGAGGCTAAGTATATGAAAGTAGTTTCATATGAATATGTAGTTGAAATCATGATGTATTTCATGGATTTTATTAATCCTAACATTGCATTTATAATTAGAGTTGTTAACTAGTTCATGTTGAATACATGCATGGAACTTTGGGAAGGTGTGAATTGGATACTCTATTATCTCAAATGGGTCATGGAATTTTCTTTTTGTTTTGGAATGGATGATTCATTGTAGAAATATATTGATGCATAATTTTAAGGTGATATAGATAATTGAAGAAGTACCATAAGTTATGTGCTCACTTATTATAAATACCTGGATCCCAGTAGCTTAGGGTTGATTTATACTTTATTAAATTATCATAAGATATAGGGAATATCATATCAAAGGACTGAATAGTTTATTAGCCTTGGTAAACTTGATACATACTTGGAATTCACATTACATTTTAAAATATAAAATACAAAAATAATTTTCTTTGATAATTTCATTATTTCCCGCAGCATATCCATGTATATCAATCAAAAAAATACTTTCTTGTATCTTAAGGAAAATAAAACATAAGAAATGGGTGGGATCATATTCCTGGAAAGGGTAAGTGTATAATGGTAGCTATGAATTAATAAGGAATAATCAATATAGAATGGTAAAAAACTGAAACACGTGTCATTTAATCAATAACTTAAGTATAATAAGGGACGAATAAATGATGATCAAATAATTCCATAAAAATAATCAAATGATCTTGAAAACTTAACCGGGGATATTTTAGCTAGTCAAATAATCACATAGAATATCAATGAATAAATTCATAATGATGGAAGGAATAATGATGGACATCTGAAAAATACCATCGAGTCCTTTTACCAAGACATTTAAATATTTTTGAGGGCTTAGGACAATACATATATATAAATGGGTAAGGCCTCATCCAAAACCCAATCTAGTTTATCTCGTGAGACCTACCGTTGTATTGAGGGGATATAGCAGGCCACACCCATCACTTACTAAGTCTAATACATTCCTCATATGAAAGGTGTAAAACATAATGCACAAAAACATTTTTATTTAAAATAGAATATGAAATTTAAATAATTCCTCCCAATCAATAAAAATAATCATAAACCATCCAGAGTAAAATGAAAGGTACCAACATTGTATATCCTCAGTCAAACTCATTATAAACCATCCATAAAAATAATATGGATGGTATCGGTGAATTATATCCCCATTAAAGCATAAGAAACATCAAATAATGTATTCTTATATGTAAAATGATTTTTAAATATCACTTGAGAAATTTCTTGAGGAAAATAAAATTTCTTTGAAAATAGCGCATTTTATTTTAAAACTATAAAATTCATAAAATATTGTCGAAATCCTTTTCTTTGAAAATCACTTTTAAAACTAATAATTTTCAGAATATTAGAAAAATATATTTTCTTTAAAAAAACATGTAAACTTTCAAATGAAACTTCAAAGAAATGATTTTCACGATGGCGGGTAATTCCATACATGTTGTATAAGTTAAAAAGAACATCCCTTTTTCACTATAAGAAGGTTAGAAAAGTGCCTAATTCATAAAACAATAAGAAGATTACTTTCAAACCATTTTATAAAAATTAAAACATGGGTAAAAATGCATTTAATAAATCATTTTAAGAATACTGAAACTTTTTTAAAAACATTTTTCAAAAACGTGGTTTTGGAATAAAAATGATTTTTTACTAAAGAGATAATCAAAGATCGATTTTATTATAAACATTTTTGTAATAATTTTAAGTACCAAAGAGATATAAATGGTATAATTACTTTAAAAAGTTTATAAATAACCATATGATAATAAAATAGATTGATTTTAAGATAGAAATATCAAATATTTTCACCAAGGGTGACTTAAACAAAAGTAATCCTAAATAATGATGAGACTGTGAAATAAACCCTTATCACTTTGGTAAATTTTTAATCATAATCCCCATGAAAGAAATAACTTTAAATAAAAATTTAAATATTGTGAAGATAAATTAATTCATGATATAATATAAAAAAATTGCAATATATATACCACACAAAAGAAAAAAGTGGCGAATATGGTATATGTCTCATAGAATTAAAAGTGAGATGAGAAACCCTCACATGAGTCGCTAATAGAAAAAAAAACCTATACTAATAGTTTGGAACAGTTGGTATAATCCCCCAAACTATTGGTATAGCCTATACCATGGTTTGGTGGGATATTTGATACTCTTATGTTGTTATATACCTATACCAATGGGTTTCATAGAACCTATATAGAGTTAGTTTTTTCCTTGTATGACTTTTAAATATTTCTATATATATATTCAGAGATAGAAAAATGAGATGATTTGCGATTTTGAGGCCCGGTGTTCCCGGAATTAATTTTATAAAAATATTAAATGTATTTTATATTACACACATATATTTTCTTAAAGAAATTTGGATAAATATTAAACAGAAGCTCTGATCAAAAATATGAGACCACAGTTGAGTCTAGAACATATTTTTTACCCTAAGTGTGACCTAAAATAAGTTAGTGCAGGGCATTCGGATATCTCTTACATTGGTGGTACCTTCAATGGATTAATTCATTCATTCATTAATTCATTCATTCATTCATTAATTTAACCTAATAGTATTTTCCTATAAATGAATTGTTATATAAATCTACCCAGGTTAAGTATCATAACCCTAGAATCACTAAGCGATGTTCTCCATCTCCTTTTGTTGGCAAATCACATTAGGCGATGATAAAACTCTCGATCGGATCAGATCAGGATGTAGTGAACACAATGGATTCCTTAAATCATTGGTGAGTAAATTATTCAAAATAAAATGATAAAATATCCAGGTAGGACTCATCAATTTGTTTATTATTCCCATTCAGATTAAATTGATTGATCATATCAATCCCCTCCTTTGATCTGTGACAATTTTGGCCTTTGCATGCACCTGTGTACCGATTAAATTGTTTAATATTTAGTTTTCTTACCCCGATTATCCCCATTATTGATTTTTATCCAATAATGGTTGGAAAAGATCATGAAACCTTTGTTTTTGTGCTTTTCTCCCTCAATTGATTCTTGTTCTTCACCAGTTAGACCCCACAGTCCTGGTTCAACATTTTCAGGTCGTACCGAGTCCGATCGGACCCTCAGAATCATGAAGAAATGACGTACGAGGTATGGATCGGTGAATCAAGGACATATTTGGGGTGTTTTTGGGATGTTTATGATCATTTTTAGGATCTGAGATCAAATCATTATTGATGGAAGGTTCGGAGGCATGTAGTGTATATGGAGGAACCCCCATGGACCGATAGAATCATTTTTCGGCCAAAGGATGATCAGAAATGATGAATTGTGACTAGATTCACTAATTTTATGATGGAAAAAGGTGTTATATATAGTGAAATATCTAGATTCAAGGCATGAAACACAGATATGAGAAACTGCAAAAATCTAAACTACACAACATATATCACGATGAACACACATTGTGTAGCCCCTTAGCTATGGCGGATAGGGTTTTGGAATTTTATAAGGATGGAACACCATGTAGACTCCCTACATGTCATTTATCCCCTTTTTCATGTGGAATATCCATGTGATAGAGCACATGGCTAGGAACACTCCATGTGCCTGAGTACATGGGCATAGCCAGAGATACGGGAAGCACCCTGTGTCAAGAGGCACCCTATGTCAAGAGGCACGCTGTGTACTAAAGTACACAAACACATATTCGATAAACAGACATATCCAAGAACATAGGTGGGGCCCTAAGTGGAATGGGAACATCATTTATATTTCCCGAACGTTGTGTATCCCTACACAGTTGGAGGGCCATGTACTTCTAGGGACACGACTAGGTGAAGGAGTGGGACCACACTCCATGTGAGTCCTCTCACACACTATATACCCCTTGGTTACTTTTTAGAAAACTTCAAGCTTCCATATTTCCTTAATTTGGACTCGTATTTTGGCCCCTTTAGTAGCCTATCCTGAGTATTTTTTAGTGTAGAACATGATAGTGCCCTCCGTTATGTATTTTTTGGTACGATGTAAGATGTTATGGGCATGGTTCTTATTGAGGCGATGCTCAATGAAGGTAGTGATCAAGATGGATCACCAAAGGCTTACTATAGAGTGGAACCCCCTGTCATCATGGACATGTGTCCTCTACCTTACCGAGTGTAACTCCCTATCAGATAGGGTGTGGGTACTTGATGACTGGAGTGGATCCCCCCTATCACACCAGGGTGTGGGTTCACGATGACTAGAGTGAAACCCCCTATCACACCAGGGCACGGGTCATCTACCTATAAAGTGAAAATCCACATCATCTTGAGTGTGTTTCCTCTACCTACCAAGTGTAACCCCCTATCTGATAGTGTGTAGGTACTCATCAAACTAGATTGGAACCCCCCCCCCCCACCCCCATCAACTTGGGTGTGAGTCCTCTATGGATACTTACAAAGTGGAACCCACCTAATACACTAGGGTGTAGGTTCTCTACTTGGATATTGTTTACCTTGATTTTGATACATAGTGGCATGGTGTGGTCCTTCACATGGTTACTTTTTGATAGGTGCATGAGATGTTGGACATCATTGATGGACTTTTGGAAATGTTGGAAACTCTTTTTACTGGACTGAGTAGTGAGATAGAGATCCCATTTCTCTCTCATTTGAGATTATTTTGACTTAGAATATATATATATATACACACACCTTGGATTTGGTTACTCTCCTAAAATGGGTTGTGAAGACGCACAGGGTATTTCACATGCTCTTCGTGTTTAGATTCTCATTGTTGGATGAGGTTAATCTCCTACTATGGGTGGAAAATACTCGATGTGTGATCCATATACACACCATATTAATCCCCTTGTTCTTGGACTAGGTTACTCTTTCTTTTTATTGGTTTGAGCTACATCATGTTTACTACCTACTGTATTTTTATTTCTATTGTATCTCTTAATACTCCCCCTTCACATTTCAAAGCATCCTACTAGGTATGTATATACTCACCCATACATGGGACTTTCTTGCACGTGTCGTATATTATAAAAATGATGGATAGATCGGTGGTGACTTTAGATGATCTTAGGGATACCTGGTTCCTTGGACTACATACTGTGGTTATAGCTTGGATATTAGAAGTTGGGATCTCTTAGAATTTTACTTTCTAGTTTTTTTAGGTTGGAAAATATTTATGGTTGGGAATGTATTTTTTCCCTTTTCTTTTCAATTTACACTACTGTACTCCTGTACTATCTAGAGATTTTACATGCATGGTTTTTTCCCTAGTTTTATGCATCCTTTTCTACTATTCTTATACACTTTTTCATCAATATGGTTGTGTGTGTGCATATAGGTACTTATAAAAAATCCTCCCCATGTTAATTGTACCGTCAATACTGATCGCCAACCCCTGTCCTATAGAGGTAGGCTTGGGGTAGTCACGGATCAAGACCCATCTTGGTTCGGGTCATGAAAAATTGGTATCAAAGGTGGTTTGATCCTTGTGACGGTGTTTGGAGTAATCCCCTTACAAGTATTTGGTTGGGTTTAGGGTAGTAGTTTCAGGGTGTCTCGTGTGCGGATCTCAAGCTAGGGAATCCAGTGATGGTGTAGGTGGTCAATATATCCATTCACCAAGACCTTGACTATCTGCTTGTTGACTCAGCATACCAATACATTGGTTGTATGGATCATTGGTACATGCATCATATAGTATCGAGTCTTTGACTATCTTTTTTGAGTTATCTCCCCATTGTTTTATATATATATATATATATATATATACGGTCATATGAATATGGTATGTCTTTATTAAAATTTCAGGATTTCTCTACAATAATAGCCAACCAGGATACCAGTTCTGGATTGTGAGGATGATCCGATGAGAGATGAGGACTCGGTTTAGGGTCCATCCTACAATATTCTTCCTTTATGTGGGAAGGTAGTAGCACCTCCACCTGTCGATCATCAGATCATCCCAGCAAAGTAGGTTGAGGATGCATGTAGGCTTAGTGTGCTCTGTGAGTTTCATCACTAGAGGCTATTAAGGTTCCGTGTCAATCCAAATCCTCATCCAATAGACGGTTGTCTAGAGTTAGTGGTATATATTTTCATAATCATCCGTACATCGATGGATCAGGTGGTTATGCTGGTATTTATCCTTTTCCATGGAGTATTTGGGAACTGTTGGAGTCTCATTACCCAAATGCATGATGATTCGACACTCTCATGGACCAACATCCAGTAGATAATCCATGAGGAGTACTACCCCTCCTTCTTGCACTTGGTTCAGATTCAAGAGCTCCTACAGCTGCAATAGGGAGGGATGATAGTGGATGAGTATGAAATGAGGTTTATAGACCTTACCTGATACTATCTTGACATGATCTGTGATGGATACTTCCGAGCACATAAGTTTGAGTAGGGTCTCTATAGAGATATCCATTCTATAATGGTTCCCTTGTGTATACCCACCTATGTTGTGATTCTGTAGTGGGAACTAGTAATAGAGATCTTCCCAGCAGAGGGACTCCAGGAAGATGAAGCTATTAGTGGGTGTTATAGGGTTGAGTCATCCGTAGTAGATAGCATACGCCAGGCGATAGGATCTCGACACAGGAGACCTACCCATGATTATACTCAAGAACATGGTCAGGGGAAGCACATATCACTAAGGTGGCTCATAGAGGGTCATTTTTATACTTGTGATGCGTGAGGTCACATCACACAAGGATTCCTAACCAAATTTGTTGAGGAGCGCAAGTAGATAGCTGACGGACCACCATAGCAGAAGTAGTGTTGTGATCAAGGATCTCCCAATAGAGGGAAGTTTGGTCCCTAGGTAGGCAGATCTTGAAGATAAGGAGGAGTTATGGGAGGTGTATGATGTTATGAGATCCTTCCACCACCACCACCAAGCATCCCACTTCAAGCTTAGGGAGCTAGCGACTAGGGATGCAGACAGTTATAGGATTTAGAGGATTATGACCCCACGACACACGAGATTATTAGAGGTATGATCTATGTTTATTATAATCTTGATTTAGTTTTAGTAGACATATTTTCCATTCATTCCTTTATCTCTATACTCCTGTTTTGAGAGTTTGATCTCCCAGTTGAGGTGATATCCCGACAACTTCATCTTGAGGTTCCCACAAGGAATGCTTCTTATTTATCTTTTATCTAATGGTAGTGTGAGATATGTATTGGTGGATAGATGTTCACAAGATAAATTTTGTTCATCATGATGGAACTCTATGACATCATCTTGGGTATGGATTTGTTTTCCATGGTCTGATCCTAGATTGACTTTTACCGTAGATGAGTCAAATGCCTACACAATAATGGGATGAGATTCACCTTTATGGGAAAGAGGGATCTCATGGTAGGACGAGTGTGATCTAAAATCAATATGTTATAGCCCATCACTAATCAGTTGGAGAGTATATCCCTTGGTGTGTCAGGCTCTTTAGGAATCTAGATTCCTTTAGTCATAGAGGATT
Source organism: Viscum album (assembly GCA_963277665.1). Taxonomy (NCBI): domain Eukaryota; kingdom Viridiplantae; phylum Streptophyta; class Magnoliopsida; order Santalales; family Viscaceae; genus Viscum; species Viscum album. The sequence continues at coordinate 1,025,751,247 of OY728137.1, forward strand.
TCATGGATTTCTTCCCTGAGGATGTTCTAGGACTACCTCTAAGGTGAGATATGGATTTTTACATTGAATTGCATCTTAAGACAACTTTGGTGTATTTTGTGGAATATTAGATGGTCCCTACTAAGATCTAGGAACTATAGTTATAGTTATAGGACCTTTGAGATAAGGGTTTAATCAGACCCAATGTGTCCCCTGGGAAGTTCCAGTGTTGGTTGTGAAAAAGTCGGATGAGATTTTATAGATTTTCATGGATTATCATCACCTGAACCAGGTCACGATAAAGAAAAAATAACCCTTTCCAGGGATTGATGAACTCTTTGACCATCTGTGAGGTGTGAGATGGTTCTCGAAGATCAATATAAAGTCTAGTTACCACTAGTTAAGGGTCCGAGAGGATGATATTCCATAGCTATAATTCTGATGTCACTATAGACGATATGAGTTCTAGTGATTCCCTTTAGTGTGATGAATGCCCCCGACATGTTTATGGATTTGATGAAATGGATCTTCCATCCATAATTAGACTGGTTTGTGGTTGTCTTCATTGAAGACATACTCATCTACTCTCCATAAAAGGAGGATCATGTAGAGAACTGGAGGTTGGTTCTATATTTTCTTCAACAGAACCAGCTTTATGGAAAGCTCTCAAAGCTCCATTTCTGGATTTATAAGGTTTACTTTATTGGGAATTTCATTTCTGAGAATGGTTTATTCATTGACCCAAAAAATATTGATGCAATTATTTCTTGGGATCCACCTAAGAATGTGTTAGATGTTCAGATATTTCTTGTCTTGGTAGGGTACAACAAGAGGTTTGTGGTAGACTTCTCTAGGATTGCATCCCCATTGACCACCCTGATGTAGAAAAGGAAGCCATTTACCTATACTAAAGAGTGCCAGAGATCCTAGCCGAAGTTAAAGTTGAGGTTGATGATTGCTCCTATGTTGAGACTACCAGAGGAGGGCATGCAGTATATAGTGTATTGTGATTCCTTAGGAGATGGGATCGACTGCATGTTGATGTAATGGCAAAAAGGTATTGCATACGGGTTGAGGTAGTTGAGACCCCATGAGTAGAACTATAAGACTCATGACCTAGATCTAACAGCAGTAGTCTTAGCCCTGAGGATGTAGAGTAATTTTCTTCTGCGAGAGCACTTTATGGTTTACTCAAACCATCAGAGTCACAAGTATGTATTCATCCATAAATATTTGAACCTGAGACAGTGGTGCTAGTTAGAGTTCTTACAGGACTATGAATTAGAGATATTATATACTCTAGGAAAGGGAAACATGGTATAATATTCCCTTAGTAGGAATACCTAGGATCTCTTGGTGTAAGAGGCTTTGCAGTAGTTGGCTTCCATGCAGTTGACCCTAGTGAAGCAGGATGGTACAGATTTTTTATAGTTGATGGTGCTTACTCCTCTAATTTTCGAGCATGTGAGAGAGTCCTAGATAGTAGAAATTTACTTTTAGGTCTTTCATGGTCATATATATGCAAGTACTTCACCAAATGGACATTATGAATGAGGGAATCATGTCATCCTTTTCTAAGGTTGGACAGCGGTTCTAGTCATGATGCGGGAGGATGTGATGATAGATTTTCACAATTCTACCCTAGAAATACATCCTATTAAAAATAATATGTAAAAATGTATTTAGTGGGTTTTTTGGTAGTCTGTTATAAGAAAAATCATATCTGATTTCATCTCTTAGTGATGCACTTGTCAATAGGTTAAGGCTGAACACCAAGTTCTTGTAGGTTTTTTGCATCCCCTTGAGATCCCGAAGTGGAAATGGGATGGCATATACATGGATTTTGTGATAATTATTCCATGAATAGTGAAGTACCATGATTCCATATGATTGATAGTTGATCAACTCATGAAGTCAGGACACTTCTTTTCTTTTTGGGAGAAAAGTTTAGTGGAGAGTTTTGGTAGTTATATGTACGGGAGATTATTCACCTTCATGGGGTTCTCTCTATGATTGTCTTTGATCATAATACATAGTTTACATCACAATTATGAAGAGGCATTCAATATTAATTAGGGACCCAAATGAGGATGATTATAGAATTTCACCCCTAGAAAGATGGACAGACTAAGTTTACTATCTAGGTGTTGGAGGATATACTGAGGGATTGTGTGTTAGACTTCATCCAGAACTTGGAGGATCACTTTCCCTTGGTAGAGTTCACATACAAAAACATCTACTACTCTACCATCAGCATGAAACCTTTTTAGGCCCTGTACGGGAGACCCTATAGGTCACCCTTGTGCTGGATAGAGATTGAAGAGACATATCTTTTGGGCTAGAGATGGTGCAGGTGACAACAGATAAGGTCCAGGTCATTCGTGAGTGGATGAAGATGGCTTAGAGTAGGCATAAATTATATTTATATCACCATCATAGGCCCTTGTAGTTCAATCATGGAGAACATGTTTTCCATAGAGTCTCCATACGATGAGGATTGCGGAGGTTCGACCAGGGAGGCATGTTATCCCCAAGGTTCATCAGTACATTCTATATTGTATAGATGGTTGGAAAGGTTGCTTACTACCTCTCCTTGCCCCCATGGCTGGAGTGGGTTCACAACGTCTTCTATGTGTCACAGATGAGGAGATATGTGCATGACCCTATTCACATCATCAACTCAAGCGATATGGACATCAAGGATGGATCCACCTTTGCGGATCACCTGGTGGTGATCGAGGATCGACAAGAGAGGATCATATATGGATGGACCATTCCCTTGGTTCGTATGTTATGGAAACAGAAGAAAGTGTAGGAGAGTTCTTGGGAGCGGGATATCCAGATACGAGATCAGTTTATTGAGTTGTTTGTTTAGTTTTTCTTTTCAAGTGAAAAGGATAGAATGGTGTAGAGACCTTATTTTTTCCTTGTAATACTTTTAAATATTTCTATATATATTTCCAGAGCTAGGCGTTGAGACGGCATGTGATTATGAGGCTCGGTGTGCTCGGAATTAATTTTATAAAAATAATAAATGTATTTTATATTACATGTGTGAGGTTTCTTAAAGAAAATGGGATAACTCTTAAATTAAATCTCATATCAGAAATATGAGACTACTGTTGAGTTCAGAACATGTTGTTTAACCTATTTATGGCCTAAAATAAGTCGGTGTGGGGAATTCGGATATCTCGCATGTTGGAGGTATGTTCAGTGGATTAATTAATTATTTAATTCATTCATTCATTCAATTAACCAAACAATGTTCTCCTATAAATGAATTTTTATGGAAATCTACCTAGGGTTAGCCTCATAACCCTAGAATCATAAAGAGATATTCTTCCTCTCCTTATGTTGGAAAATCACATCAGATAATGATGAAACTCTGGATTAGAGAATATCAAGACACAGTAAATGCAACAACTTCCTTCAATCATTGGGGAGTGTATTATTTGATGATTAATGATCCAATATATAGGTAGGACTCAAAAAATTTTGGATTACTCCCACATTGATTAAATTGATTGAGTAAATCAATCCCCACCTTTGATATGTAAAAAGTGTTTCCTTTGTATGTTCTTGTGTACCGATTAAATTGTTTAATATTTGGTTTTCTAACCTCTTTTATCCCTTTTATTGATCATTGGACAAGAATTCTTGGAAATGATCATGAAACCTTTGTTCTATTTCTTTCCTCCCTTAGTTTCTTCATGTTCATCACCGGCTAGACCCTACGTTCCTGATTCAATGTTGTTGGGCGATACAGAGCCCGATTAGACCCCCAGAATCATGATGAAATGATGTAAAAGGTATGGATCAATTAAACAAGAACATATTTGGGGTTTTTAAAGGTATTGGATGATTTTTTTATGATCATAGATCAAATCATTGTTGAAGGAAGGTGCGGAGGTGTTTAGTGCGTACGGAGAAACTCCCATGGACTAAAAGAATCATTTTCCATCCAATGGATGACTAGAAATGATGAATTGGAAGTAAATTCACTAATGTTAGTTGGAAATGAGGTGGTATTTGTGGTGTAATGACTGGATTCAAGGCATATAATGCAAATCTAAGAAACTGTGAAAATCTTGACTACAAATCGTGTATCAAGATAAACACACATTGTGTTTCCCCTCAACTGTGGTAGCTAGGGTTTTGAGATTTTATAAGGATGGAACACTGTGTAGACTCTCTATATATTGTGTACCCCATTTTCCATGTGGAGGATTCATGTGGTGGAGCACATGAATAGGCACATACCATGTTCCCAAGTACACGAGCATGTCTAGAGACACAGGCGACACCCTGTGTGAAGAGTCATTCCATGTACTAAAGTACATGGACATGGATTGGATAAATAGACATATCCAAGCACACGGGAGGGACCCCAAGTGGCATGGAAATTCCATGTATATTGACCATGCACCATGTATCCCTACAGGTTGGCGATCTATGTACTTCCAAGGACTTATCTAGCTGAAAGAGTGGGACAACAAGCTATGTGGGTCCTCTCACATGTTGTATACCCCTTAGTTTCTTTTTAGGAAACTTCAAGCTTTTGTGTATCCTTAATTTGGACTTGTATTTTGGCTCATGAGTATCCTATCCTGGGTGTTTTTTCATGTAGAATGTGATGGTTCCCTTGGTTGTTACTTTTTGGGTTTGGTGTGAGATTTTCTTGGCACAATGCTTATTGAGGCGGTGCTCAAAAATGGAAGTGATCAAGTGGGATCACAAAATGCTTCCTATAGAGTGAAACCTCACATCATCTTGGGTGCGGATCCACTACCTTACCAAGTGGAACCCCCTCTCAAATAGGGTGTGGGTTCTCAATGACTAGAGTGGAACCCCCCTTTCACACTAGGGTGTTGGTCATCGAGCTATAGAGTGGAACCCCTCATCAACTTGGGAACAGGTCCTCTACCTACCAAGTGGAACCCCCTATTAGATAGGGAACAGGTACTCATACCACTAGAGTAAACCCCCCCCCCCCATCATCTTAGGCATAGGTTCTCTATGATACTAACATATTAGAATCCCCCTACCGCACTAGGGTGTAGGTACTCTACTTGGGTATTATGCCCCCTTAGTTGTGCATAATAGTGAAAAGGTGTGGGCCTTCACACAATTACTTCTAGATAGACATGTGAGATGTTGGGAATAATTGATGGAATTTTGGAACTATTAGAGGCTCTTTTTCCTGGGATGAGCTATGAGATAGAGATCCCCTTTTTAGCTCATTTGAGATTATTTTGACTGAGCATATATATATATATATCTATGTGTGTGTGTATCCATACCTTGGATTTGGTTACTCTCCCACCATGGGTTGTGAAGACATGTGAGTTATTCCATGTGCTTTCCGTTTTTAGCTTATCATGGTTGGATGAGGTTACTCTCCTATTATAGGTATCAAAGACTCAATGTTTAGTCCATCTATACACCATATTAAGACCCTTGTGCTTGGATAAGGTTACTCTTTCTCTTACTTGAGTGGAACTACATTCTATTTACTACCTACTATCTTTCTATTCCTATTATATATCTTACTTCTCTCCCTTTATCTTTTAGGGTGTTCTACTTGGTATGTATATACTCACCCATGTATGAAATTTTCCCGCACATGTCATGTCCTATGTAGAAAATGGACATGTCGGCGGTGACTTCAAAGGATATTAGGGATACCTGGTACTTTGGACCACATATGGTGGTTATAGATTGGAGATTAGGAGCTAGGATCTCTCAGCATTTTACTTTATAGTTTTTTCAGGTTGGGAAATATTTCTGGTTGGGCATGTATTTTTTCCCTTTACTTTTCATTTTACACTACCGTACTTCTGTATTATCTAGATGTTTTACATGAATAGTTGTTTCCTAATTTTCTGCATTTTTTATATTATTCCTATATAATTTTTCATTGAGATGGTTGTGTGTGTGTGGAAAAGGCCTCCCAATGTTATTGGTCCCTTCAGCGCTGGTCTCCATCCCCTAGCCTATGGAGGTAGGCTTGGGGTAGTTGTGACTCAAACCCCATCTTGAGTCAGGTCATGACAGAACCATTGGTCTATGTCTATACCAAAGTTCTGGAAACTATTGGTGTAGGGATTTACCAATGGTTTTAATCCTTTGGTATAGGTAATGTAAAATAAAAGAGATGGTCGGGGTTTGAACACATCACCTCTCACTTATATATCAAAGACCTAAACACTAACCTACAATAACCTTTGTGAATATATTTTGATAAATAAATAAATATATATATATATAACTTATATTTTGATGTATTTAATGTCACTTGACAAAATAATTCATAAAAAATATGCGAACTTATACCAACGGTTCTAAAAACCATTGGTATGGGTACTTGAATTTTTGGGACTTATACCGATGGTTTTACAAAAAACTATGGGTATAGGGTTTATATAAGAAACATATACCAATGGTTTTTTTATAATCACCGGTATAGGGTTTGAATGAGGCACCTATACCCATGGTTTAGACAAAACTGTGGGTATAGGGTTTGAATAATAAACCTATACCCACGATTTTGGTAAAACTGTGAGTATAGGTTTTTAGCAAGTGACCTATACCCATGATTTTGGAAAAAATGTGGGTATAGGATTTGAATAAGGTACCCATACCCACGGTTTTTGAAAAATAATGGGTATAGGGTTTTAATAAATTACCTATATACCCATGGTTTTGGTAAAACCATGGGTATAGGGTTTGAATAATACTCTTATACCCATGGTTTTGTAAAACCCATGAGTATAGGTCTGTTGGTATAGCTCCAATTTCTAGTAGTGATTCTGACTCGTCATGTACATCATGTTATCTTCCTGTATAATAAAATTTTGTTAATTATTTCATTATTTAAGAACCATTTTTAAGTTTATTATTCCTTTTATTTCACTTATTACCATGTTGTATATGATTACTTAGTCAATTAATTTTATTTTAAATGTTTCAATGATATTTTTCTTATGTGTCAAAAATGACATTGGTAGGTTGAATATGGTCAGAGAGGTTATTATTTAAACATAAATAGAATAATAATCATGAAATGGTTATCATATTTATACTTCAATTAATTTTTTAAAACCAATAATTAAATATGGTTATTAAAAATGAACTACATTACAACCATGGAGATGGTAAGTCGTACGTACTAATGAGTGACATTTCCATTTTTCAATGATCATTATTGAAAGAAGTTAAGTAATATTTTATATTTTTAGAAGGATAATAATATCATGTATACAATATTATTTCTTTAAATATACTTATATATATCATTCATGTTGTGTGGTGATGAAAATAGAGTCATATCGCTTCGTGAAGGCGGTTTTCCACATGTACATGAATGACGTTATCATTTTTTAGTATAAGAAGTAAAATGATATATATTATATTTTTAGAATGATAAACATGTCATAAATATCATAATTATTTCATTTATATCACATATAATCATTAAATTTATCCTTATCACCTTCCATGTTAAGCGTTAGTGAAAGACGAATCACATAGCTTCGTACGACGGTAGTTCGCCTGACACACGAGCGACGTTATTAAATCCCATACAGAATGAAAAGTAAAAAAAATGTATATATGATCTAATTAATTTAGAGGTATAATTATGTTAATAATATGACATATATTATTTATTTATATCATCATACCCAACTTTGATATGTGGTAATGGAAAGACTAATAACATCAATTTGTGATGTGGTAGTCCTTCGTACACACAAATGATGATTTCGTACCCCAATTAATGGAAGTGGAGATGGTTTAAGTCATTACCTTAACATAAAATCATCTAAGTATATGGAATATATTGAGGTTATTATATCTTCATTTTTTAATAATAATTGAAGTGGGTGGAAGAATAAATAATATGAAAATGATCATTAAATAACGTTACCTTCTCTTCAAGTAACCTCCTTAGGTTAGCACGAAAAACCTTCCTAGGTTGGATTTATGACCAAAATAATGCTTATAGGATGAGATAAGTGAATTTGGTAATTTATTTGAGCAATTTTTTTCTGAACCAAAAGGGTTTTATGTTTTAATAATAGAAGAGATGGGTAGTCTTTTATAAGTTAGGTGAGTGGCACACTTGTAATTTTTGAAAAGAAAAAGGTGAACCAATGTTTTTCACAAGCCACAAGAGTCAAAAATGGAGTATTATAGAGCCTTGGATATTATAAGGTTGAAATATTACTATCCAATATATTTTATATAATTATTTAAGTCATTTTAACCTTTATCTTTTTAGTTTTACCCTTGGTAAACCCATTTTTACCTTAACCATAGTAAATATTTTTTACTATTTTTACTATTCATTATGGTCAAAAATTAAGTTGACATTATTATATAATATGAATTATTATGATTCCAAATATTGAATCCATTTTTACAAATTCCATTCATATAAGTGGAAAATTTTAATTAAAAATTAATAATGCGGACATGATGAGAAAACAAGTTTTTAAAGAGAAAATGCTAAAAAGTTTACAAAGTCTTTATATCAAAATTCAATATAAAAATGATTCCAATGACCTAAATTGGGTTAATAGATTTATAATTGAACTAATTTTACTTTAAAAATAATTCAAAATATAATTTAACTTTATAAATAATTTAATTGAAAAGATATTTTTCAATTAAATTTCATTGTTTTACATTATTCATCAAAAAATGAAATATTTCAAACAAATCCTAAAAACGGACCTAAGTTAATTTATATATTTTTATTTTAAAAAAATATTTTGAAGATTAAATTTTCTAAAACTATTAAAAATTAATTATAAATTATGTGCGCAAACCACAGCTAAACCATCTTTTAGAAAAAATACAATTTTTTAGAAGAAAAAAATTCATTTTATTTTAATTTATTATTATTTTATTATAATAAATATATAATCATAATTTTGATATTTTAGTTAGTATTATTTATAAAAATAGATTTAACTACTAGGTTATTTCTTTATACTATATTACAGTTCATTTAGACTTGGGGTTGAATGTTTCATAATCAATTGAAGGAATTAAAGTTAAAGAAATATATTGCATGGGTTTTTTAAGCTTGGTGTTGTGTGTTGAATATACTATCAAATACAATATTCTTATTTTATAATTTTTTTGTGTTACATTCTCCCCACCTTAAATAAATTGTGTCCTCACAATTTAAACTTGATCTCGGTAATCAAGGGTTTGATATTTAAAAATACCATTATTGAAAAACTCACATCGAAAAAAGGGTTAATAAAACATCCTCTTAATTATATAGAAAATGTCAATATTAAGTTCATCTGGAATAACAAGTAACTAGGTTTAAATTTTGGAGATAATTAGTGGAAATGGAAGATATAGACCTATAAGAAAAGCATAAATAATTATAGATAATGATAGAGGTCATCAATCACAATAAATTTAATGATCAGTGAAAAGTTAAGGACCTAAAAACCATAAATCTATAATGATTTAAAAGACTATCGATTAAAAATAAATGAAAGTATTAGGATAAAATTTTGTTTCAATACCCTTTTCCTATAGTTGAGGAATTTTTTCCCATCTAATAATATAAGGAAATATACTTACTTGATATGGTTTTATTTCATAATCACAATTTCATTATTTGATTATGATTTGATCAATTTTAAATTCATAGCTTACTCCAATAAATGAATATCCAAAAATGGAATTTTTATGCCTAAATCACTAAAATTTACTTTCAATAGATTTTAAGATCCATAAAAGAGTGAAAAGTATTTTCATCTGTCTCTAAATATTTTCTAAAACCAATATGGTTAGTGTTAGGTCCACTAGGTAAAATACCTTGATAGGGGGATGAATCAGGGTATGATATATTAAAACAACTACCTTTTTTATCTAGTTTCTTTGTTAAACAAAACTATTTCCATAGCAAGGTATGAATAGAAATTAAAGCATGCATAGGACACAGTTATTTTACTTTGTTCACTCTCAATGGGCTAAGTCCAAGGAGAATACAACGGCAATGTGTCAATGTACCAAATACACTAAAAGAACACTTTTGTTTACAATGTTTGAAGCAGACTCACTATCCCTCCTGGTTTACAACCAATCACAATTTGAACACTAACTACTCTCTCAAAATAAGTGTGCGCACTGCTTCTTCAGAAGATCCACTCAAAATTTATAGACTTTTAGGTCCCTTAATTATCTCTAATGAATGCATACTCCATTGTATGTATATGATCTATTTATTTCCCACTTTCATTCACTGATGAATACTACTTTACCATAGATGTACTGGGAAACTGTAAATCTTTCATGAAACCCTTACTGTGTCTTGTGAATGATTTTAATGCCTTGTATGCAAGATTCCACTTTTGCGTGAAACACCTCTTACACACAACTTTAATCTTACGTGCAACTAAAATATTACACGCAACTTCCTTAGCTTGCATGCAACACCAAATCTTTCGTGCAACTCCCTTTGCATGGAATTCTTACATAATCTAGAGATCAGATTCTCTCTAAGTGTTGATCCCCACGGATGAGGGGGGTCACCTCTTATTTATAGTCATCGTTGACCCCTACGTGGAATATTCGATGTGTCGTGAAAGATCCTCTTTGATCATGAAAAACCCCATTTGATGTCGCATTGGGCGTGCAAGTTTCTTTCACACAACCTCATCTTTCATGCACATTTCCAAATATTTTGCACACTTCATGAGTTTGCTATTTTTTGACATTCTGATCTCGAAACATGACTTCCAAGAAAGTTTCCAAACAACCTTCAATATTTCATGTAACTTCCTTTTCCAAAAACCCATTTCTCCATTTTCCAATTTTTAAGCCCAAAAAATTGACAAACACTGGAAAATGGTGCCACCTTGTATATGTTCTTTTTGTACCGCCTCCAGATCATCCATTCCTTTTTCATGGTTCTTTGTCAACATTGATATTAAAAAATATATCTTGAACTCAAAAACTCACCATGGAAACCCTCTTTATCAAAAAAACAAACTCTCTTTGTCAAAAAACACAACCAACCCAAATATGCTTCAATGTATCCTTGAGGGATTTTTTCCCAATAGTTAGATCAAGTTATCCAATATAATACATTAATCTATAAACCTCAACAATAAAACCACTGGATCATCATTAATATTTATTCATAAAAATTTTTAACTATAAGTAATGAAATATTAACTAGGAAATCGTGTAGTTCATTGGTAGGTAATAAACCCATATCATCTATCAGTCATGGGTTCAATACCCATGGCCTTTCCGAATGTGACAGGTTGTCACTCGACATGTGGGTTGTCCTTTATATAAAACCATCTTTTTATAATTACTATAATGTTCCCAAATTGTAATAACCCATAATTATCATAACATAAAATATTATATAAACATCAAATGTTACCAATACCTTCATAAAAAACCTCTTTATCGTTATTATCTCATCTTTAGGAACGTGTTAAGGGTTATCCTCCCTCAATAATGTGTTTTTCAATAATTTCAACTTTCCACTAAAAAACTTATCTTGATCATCAGTACCATTAAATATATGCTCTCAAATCCTTTAAGAAATAATATTATGGTAAAATACTTATACATTTAATGATTCTTATAACAAGAATTTCATTACTAAAATACTTTTAAAAAATATTTCTTAGATCCAAATAAACATGCACAGTAATCATTTCACTTCATCTCTATTAATATCCTAAGCTTTACCTAGACCCGTTAACTCCTTTTGAGGTATTTTCCCTTGAATCTTAGGGAATTAATTTGTATAGTTCCATGTCTCCTTACTGTTAAAGCATTGAACATTGGAAATTTCATTCTTTACCTTACAATCACAAGCATGGTGGTCATTTCCCCACACTTAAAGCAAGCTCCTTTTCCTTTTAATCATGTACTAAGGTGTTTTCTTCCATAAGTATCGCATGTTTGAAAATCATTCTTTCCCTTATTCCCTTTATCCATTTTTTTTCTCTGTCATCCTCTTCTTCTCTGGATTCCCTTAAAATCCTAATACTTATAGAATTATTTTTATATCTTTATAACACATGATATTATGTATTCATATGATGAAAAATTTTGGGAGACTATTTCATTTGAAATATTTTCTTAATGTCATCAAAGAAATGGTCATTTTTACTCTTTGGATTATGTGCATTAATATGATTCACATTCCTTCCTCTAGGCACCATTTTTAAATGATGGAATACACTATATTAGATTATAAAAATATGAAACATAACATATAATCCCAAAGCTATATAGAAACACTTAACACAAATTAAAAATTTATGCATAGTTAATATCATAATGATAAAAATGTTTTCTTTGGGAATGTTTTCAAATCATAAAAATTATTTTTAAATCCTTCATAATTGTTTGTAAAGAATATGTGAATTAACCCAATCATATCCCCTAGGAGTGTCGAACTAGGTGTGTATTAAGACTTATTATCATGCACTAAGTGATGATTGTGTCAAACCCAATGCACCCTTTTTGGATTTATTACCCCTATTTTACCAGAACCACGTCTACTTGTAGTATTTATAAAGGGATTTATTTTCTAGGAAAAACCCCATAATATCTTCTTTAAAAAAACTTTAGGTTGTTATTTTATATATATCCTCAATGTTTATAATCGGGTTATGTTACCTAATCTATGTTTCCCTAAATTTAATTCATAGGTTTCTAATAAACTTCCTCTGATACCAAATGTAGAGACCCAGACCCTGGTAGCCTAGGTATGGTTTCTACTTTATTACATTGGTATAAGATATAGGGAATTGCATCCCAAAGTACTGAATAGTTTATTATTCTTGGTAAACTAGATATGTACTTGAAATTCACATTACATTTTAAAACATATAATACAAAAAGAATTTTCTTTGAGAATTACATTATTCCTATCAGTGTATCCCTTAATATCAATCATAAAATACTTCCTTGTATCCTAGGGAAAATAAAACATAAGAAATTATTGAGCTCAGATGCTTAGTAATGGTAACCGTATAGTGGAATCTATGAATAAATAAGGCATAATCAATATCGAAAGGTAAATAACTGAGACACATGTCATTTAATCAATAACTTGAGAATAATATGGTAGGAATAAATGATGATAAAATAATTTCATATAAATAATCACATGATCTTGAAAACTTAACCATGGATATTCTAACTAATCGAATAATCACATGGACTATTAATAATGACTGAATTCATAATGATGGAATGCATAATTTTGGACATCTAAAACATATCATCGATTCCTTGTGCCAATAAATCGAAATACCATTAAGGCTTTGTTCCAATACATATATATATAAATGGTCCATTCCTCATTAAAAACCCAATCTATTTTTTCTTACGAAACCTACCTGATGCAACGACAGGTTATTGCAGGTCTCACCCTTTACTTACTAAGTACAATGCATTTCTCATATGAAAGGGGTGAAACATAATGCACATAAAATTTTGTATTTAAACTATCATATTAAATTTAAATACTTTCCCCAATCAATAAATATAATCATAAACTATCCAAAGTAAAATTAATGGTATAAACATAGTACATCTCAGGTGAAACTGATCATAAACCATCCAGAAAAATAATAAGGATGGTATCATTAGATTATATCCCCATTATTGTATAGGTAACATCAAAGAATTTATTCTTAGATGGAAATTTATTTTTAAAGATAACTTGGAACATTTCTTGAGTAAAATAAAATTTCTTTGAAAATAACCCTTTCTATTTTAAAACTAGAAAATTCATAAAATGTTATCAAAATCCTTTTATTTAAAATAACTTTTAAAACTAAGAATTTCCATAATATTAGGAAAAATATTTTCTTTAAAAATAACCATGTAAACATGAAAAGTAATATTCAAAGAAATTATGGTCATGAAAGTGGGTAATTCCATACATGTCATATAAGTTAAAAAACATTCCTTTTACACTGTAAGAAGGTTAGAAAAGTGTCTTGTTTTAAAAATGACAAGAAGATTCCTTTCAAAACATTTTTAAAAAATTAAAACATGGGTAAAAAAATCTTTAATAAATCATTTATAAAATTATAAAACATTTATGAAAACATTTTTATAAAACATGGTTTTGGAAGAAAAAGGATTTTCGATCGAAGAGGGAATTAAAGTCGGACTTTCTTAAAAACATTTTATTAATAATTTTAAGTATAAAAGAGAAGAAAAATGGTAATATTACTTTAAAAATATCATGAATAACCGTAGGAGAAGAAAATATATTGATTTTAAGATAGAAATATAAAATAATTCCCCTAAGGGAGACTTAAAAAAACATTCCTAAATAATGATGATATTGTGAAATAAACCCTTACCACTTTGGTAACTTTTGAATCATAATACCAATGAAATAAATAACTTTAAATGAAACTTTAAGTACCATTAAGATAAATTAATTCATGATATAAAATAAAAAAGGTAAGTATATATTCCACACAAAATAAATAAATGGTGAATATGGCGTATGTCAAAAAAAGTAAAAGTGAGATGAGAAACTCTTACCTTGAGTTTGAATCATTGTGCATGTTCATTTATCTTATTGAATAATAAACTTATGTTAATTATTTAAATTATTATGAAAAATTTTAAAGTTTATTATTCCTTTTATTTCACTTATTACCATGTTATATATGATTTTTTTTTTCAATTAAGTTTATGTTAGATGTTTTGATGATATTTGGATTATGTGACAAAAATGACTTTGGTAGTCAAAGAGGTAATTTTTTAAACATTTCAAAAAATATTAAATCATTTCATTATTATCATATTTATACATCAATTATACTTTTAAAACCAATCATTAAATATGGTTATGAAAACTGAACTATGTTACAATCATGGAGATGGTAGGTCATACGTATGCATGAGTAACATTTCTATTTTTCAATGACCATTATGGAAATAAGGTAATTAATATTTTATCTTTATGGAATGATAATAATATCATGTATAAAATATTATTTATTTAAATATACTTATATATATAATCTATGTGGTTTGGTGATGAAAATAGAGACACACCGCTTCGTGAAGGCGGTAGTCCACACATACAGGAACAACGTTATCATTTTTCAGTGTATGAAAGAAAATAATATATATCATATTTTCATAATGATAAATATGTCATTAATATAATAATTATGTCATTAATATCACATATAATCATTAAATTTATCCTTATCACCTTCCATGTTAAGTGTTAGTTTGAGATCAATCACATCTCTTTGTGAGGCAGTAGTCTACCGTACACACGAGTGGCGTTATCATATTCCATGCCAAATGGAAAGTAAAAAATGTATACATTATTTAATGACTTCAAAGATATAATTATTTTATATATATTATATATATAATTTATATTTATCATCATACCCAACCATGATAGGTGGTATTGGAGAAATGAATGACATTGGTTCATGAGGCGGTAGTCTACCGTACACATGAATGATGATTTCATAACCAATTTGATGGAAGTGGATATGGTTTTTGGTCATGAACTTAACAAAAAAACATTTCAGTATATGAAATATAATTTTATTTTATATCAAAAAAATTTAATAATAATTTAATTGGGTGGAGAAATAAATAAAATAAAAACACTCATTGAAGAATGTTACATCTTTTTCGATTAACCTCCTTAGGTTAACACCAAAATTCTTCCTAGGTTGGATTTCTGCCTAAATTAATTCTTCTAGAATGATAATATATAATTTATAAAGTTTTTTATACCAAAAATTCAATATTAAAATGATTTTAATGATGTAAATTGGATTAATACAAATACAATTTAACTAATGTTACATTAAAACCAATTAAAAATATAATTTAACTTTATAAATAATTTAAACGAAAAGGTAGTTTTTAATTAAAATTCAGTATTTTTCACTATTCCTCAAAAAATCAAACATTTCATAAAAATACTAAAAATTTATCCTAATATAATTTTTATATGATAATTAAAAAAATAATTTTATTTTTCAAATAAATTTCCTAAAAGTGTGAAAAAATAATTTTAAATTATGTGTACAAAATGTGACTAAATCTTCTTTTAGGAAAAATACAATTTTTCAAAAAACATTTTTGTTTCTTTTAATTGAATATTATTTTTATTCTAATAAATAGATAACCATATTTTTTTATTTTAGTTAGTACTATTCATACCCACCAATTTAATGTCTAGGTTATAATGGTATACTATATTGCGGTTCATTTAGACTCGGGGTTGTGTGTTCCACAAGCTATCGAAGAGATTAAATTTAAAGAAATATGTGTCACATCCAGATTTTCTGTGTATTATTTTTGGATATTACAGGGATTTTTTTGAGACTAGGAATGGAGAAAATATGAGATTTCAAATCTCAGTGTGTCCATAATAAAGGTATTAAATATATTAAATATATTAGATAGCACGCACACACAGTTTTCCATAAAAAGTAGAATTACTCCCAAACAGAGGCTTGGATCGAAAATATAAGGGCATCGTTGAGTTTAGAATGTTAGTTTTACCCTAGGAACAAGTTAACCTAAGTCAGCATGGGTTGTTTGTCAAAAATTCATCATGGACATAAAATGAATAAAATAATTAATTATTTTATTTTATTTATTTTTTTAATGTTGTGACGTAGGGACCCAATTTCCCCTCTTTAAATAAGTGCTTATGGGAAATTTTTAGGGTTATCTACACAACCTTGAAAATCACTGGATAGCCTTTGTATAGCGTGGAATGAGATCCCATTGGTGGACAACGACCAAATCAAGGATCAATGGCTGAAACAGAATGAAATTGAAGGATCTCACCAATAATTATGACACCGCATCATTCTTTGTCAATGATTGATAATAAAGGTAGGGTGGTTTTTTGAATTGTTTACTTTCCTCGTTCTTGATTCCTATTATGAACACGGATCAATAAACCAACAGATTGATTCGTGAATCATGCATATTTATGGGATGGGTTTATTATGGGGTGATTTTGGGAGAATTACATTGGATTATTGATTTCTTCATTATTATTATCACATAAAAAATCGATATCAATGCTAAAATCTATCAAGGTCAGCTCCTCTCATTTGTTCTTGTTCTTTTCTCCCTTGGTTCTTAATTTATTGTGGGCATTCTTTGTTTGGACCAAGGTTCGAAAAATCTCAATCAATTGATCATAGCGCATCTGTTTCTTGTCACAATGATCTGATATCACATATATGGGATAGGCACAACATGACAGTGGTGCGATGATGGATGTGGCGAAAAATCAGATAGTTTGGGATACCTAATTTTGTGTTCTTCAATGTTCATCTGCATGAAATAAAGAACAATGTGTAGATCCATTTTTCAAGTAGATTTAAGATTAGTTTTCCATAGATCAGTGTTGGAAAGGTCTAGACAAACCCTAATCTATAGGTTTTACCAAGGGTGGAGGCTCTGATGAGTTTTGGGATGAAGAAGAGTGAATCTGGGAAATCACCAGCAACATAGCGTGTAATCCAGTATTACACACTATGTGGGCCCCATGGCAGTAGCGCTAGGGTTCTGACTGAAGTTAAGGATCACACATCATGTGACCTCTATCACACAGTGTATGGCCCTCTCTAGTTGACTCGACGTGTACCTCAGTGGGTACACGGACACAGGTTGGAGTACACATCCAAATGGAACACCGTGTACTACCACACGGACATAGCTTGTTTGGGTGTACATGGGATTACCCATGTAGCGGTACATGGGTAGATTATATAGGTAGCCACACATCGAGTACTACTACACAAACACACCCACTCGGACATGGCCACACAGACATGGACACGACTAGGAAACATGGGTAGGATACCATGTGTTTCTACACACCGCGTACTTCTTCTATACGCCATTTATTTAGAGACTACATGTTGTGTGAGGCTCTTCCACACAGACAGGCATGGGGATAGCTAGACACGTCGTTTTACCCCTTCAAGAGTGTTTTTCGATCTTCATTTTCTTAGTTTGGGATAATATATATTGATTATTTTCGCTTGATCCTTTTTCTTAAGGGTGAAATATGTAATTACATCTAAATCACTTGATTGTGATCCCCTCTAGAGGTCAAGTCTTAGATAGAGTTTTGGTCTCCCTCTGAGAGACTAGATTGTTATCCTATTTCATCCTATGTTCCCTAAGTAGAGTTTGTGGAATCAATGTGACCTCCCTAATTAGGGTGTTGATCCTCCATCTAGTAGGTCATATTGATAGGGTTTTTGGTATCACTAACATATGATCCCCTACATAGTGGATTGATCTGGATTGGGATTGTGGTGTCCTCCGATGGTTCTGGGAGTGGACCCCTATCTGTTTATCATAGTCTTTTCAGCCCAGTGAGATTTTTTGGGTGGGTATTAATGATCTATACCTTTTCATCGAGTGTCTACGATGATAGCATAAATCATGGAGTGGATTCTCCCGGAATGAACGTTGTTTTGAGAAGAATCCTATGGGTGGAAGTTGGTTATGACCGCCTGCTGGCATGGTATCTTTCCTAAGTATATATGGGTGTTTTTGTTATACATTTATTGTTATATATTGTATTGAGAATACTATACTTTCTGATTCATGTTTAGTGTTTTTGGGGTGTCCTACTGAGTATTGTTATACTCACCCCTGGATGGGATTTTTATGCACGTGTCATGTCTTATGTAGATGATGGCCCTTTTGATGGTGTCCTGGGAGGACAAGGAGCGGGTGGAGCATAGCTGGATCTTGAAAAACCAAGGTGTTTTTATTAGGAGCTTGTTGTTGACTTAGTACTCTCCTTTGTAGTAGGTTTGACTTTTATAGTTTTTGGTTGGGCTTATATTTGGCCCCTTTTTTCACTTTCAGTACTTTTACTAACGTACTCTGTTGTGGGATCTTAGATTTATGTATGCATTGTTTAAGTTATTTTACATTTCAAAATTTTGTGGGCTTGGATATGTGTGTGTGTGTGTGTATACAGGTACTTTATGATAATGCCTCCCATTTTTTGGATATACCTACTTGGAATTGGCCATCAGCCTCTGGCCTATTGGAGGTGGGCTTAGGGTAGTCATGTGTCGGACCTCGGTGGATCAGGTCTTGACAGAGTGGTATCAGAGGGGGTTCTACCATAGGATCGGAGTCAGTGATTTTGGTTTGGGGAAATATTTTTTAGTGTTTTGAGTTTATATTTAAGGCCATGGGCTTCAATGTTGGTGTGATGGCCGACGTATCCATACACTAGGACTTTGATCACCTTCCTTTATAATAGGTACATATAAAAATTGGTTGTATGGGAAAAATGTTGGTACATGCATCATATAGGAATGTTTGCATTTTTTATTTCCTTATTAATTCAGCTCCCCATGTATACTTTTTTGAATGTGGTACATCTTGTTTTAATTTTAGGATTCCTCCAAGTAGAAAACCAGCTAGGACTCCACTACATGATCACAAGGATGATCCACCTAGTGATGAGGCATTGGTACAGGGGCTGGTACCTGAGATAACACATTTGGGTGGTTTACCATCTATACCACCACCCATTGAGAAGTAGATAGAGCTAGAAATACCAGATGAAGATACATGTATTTTGAGTGCATTGCATGAGTTTCATAGGTAGTGACCTCCCATGTTTTGAGGTGAGTTAGGACCTCATGTGGATGGGGACTAGCTAAAGGCAGTCACTTGTGTTTTCTTCCTAGTGAGGATGCCAACTGACTAGATGGGAGTCCTCACAGTGAGTCTTTTTTAGGGATATGATGGGAGATAGTGGAGCTTGGTGACTTAGTCTCATTATTATATAGCTCTCTCCTGGACATACTTTGAGAATATTTTCAGAGATTAGTTCTATCCAGTCACATTACGATCGGTGCACATTCAGGGGATTATATATCTACAGCAGGGCATCATGACCATGGCAGAGTACTCAGTGAGATTAGATGATCTCACATGTTACTCCTTGGATATGGTGAAGGACTAGTTCTTTAGATCTCAGGCCTTTAATCATGACTTGCGCTAGTACATCAGGACATTAGTGGTATCTCTCTGCATTTCCACCAATTTTGGAGTGCTTGAGTGAGTCTTATTGGTGGAGATATTTCTGGTTGATCAAACACTGATAGTGGGAGATAGTAGTGGGAACCCAGTAGCTGAGACCTCAGAAATAGGTAACTGACAAAAGTCATAGGGATCCAAGCATTTCAGATGCTTTAGGAGGAAATACCAGGAATCAGGGCTAGTGGTACATGGCTCTTAGTGTGGCTCAAATCAGATGAGGGATAGGCAATGTTTCTCCTATGATTGTCAAGGACATCTAGATCGAGATTTCCTGAACTGTCGTATAGATGATCATGAGATGGTTGAGGGACTTCCGAGGTAGAGACATAGGTATAACCAGGGTGATCCTTAGGGTGGAGAACGTGGAGGAGGGGCTAGTAGGGCAGCAGGAGGTGGTCATAGGTTTGACCTATTACCACCCCTAGGTGGTCCACACCAGGCTTAGGGAGCTGATGGGAAGGGATGAGGTCGGTTATAGGCTATAGAGGCCTATGACCCCAAGGTTCTAGGGATGATATGAGGTACGATATGTTTGTTTTCTACTTTAGTTTCATCATTGATAGATACAGGTTCTAGTCATTCCTTTCTTATCGCTTCTCTAGTTTGAGACTTAGAGATTATAATTGAGTCATTGGATTGACCCTTGCGGTTGGAGACTCAGATCAGTGGTGACTCAGCGATTGCACACTTGTTCCAACAGTGCGATCTAATGCTTGGAGGAAAGAGTTTTGGATGGGGTCTCTTTGTTGTAGTAATGAGACCTTACGAAGTCATCTTATGTATGGATTGGCTATTAATAGATCATTCCCAGATTGACTGTTTTAGGTGGAGGATGTGGTGTGTCTGTAACAATGGGATGAAGTTTTCATTTGTAGGTGAAAAGGATACCTTGGAAGTGCAGGAAAAGCTCCGGCATAGGAGAGTGTAGCAGATTACTCATCAGTTAGCTATCATGACTCTTGGAGTAGTGGATGCTTTGGGCTATCAGTTCCTTACAGTGGTGGAGGAGTATGAGGATGTCTTTCCTGAGGATGTACTAGATTTACTTCCCCGATTCTTCATCAACTTGCATCCTAGGACAGCACTGATATCTACACTAGTATATTGGATGGCTCTTGTAAATCTTTGAGAGCTAAGGATGTAGTTAGAGGACTTGCAGGATAAGGGCTTTTTGAGACTCGTTGTTTCCCCCTGGGCAGCCCCAGTGTTGTTTTCCAAGAAGGAATATGGGATCTTGAGGTTATGTATGGTTTATCAGTGCTTGAATCAGGTGACTGTGAAGAATAAGTACCCACTATTGTGGATCGATGACCTCTCCGATCAGTTGAGATGGGTGCGATGGTTCTCAAAGATTGACCTCAAGTTAGGCTATCACCAGCTGTGAGTAAGGGTGGAAGATATATCAAAGATGACATTTAGATGTTTATACGGCCACTATGAGTACTTGGTGATGTCATTCAGCATGATGAAATCCCTAGAAGTGTTCATAGGATTCATGAACTAGATATTTCATCCATTCTTAGACCATTTCATGGTGGTCTTAATTGATGACATCCTAGTGTATTCGGTGTCTGAGGAGGAGGACGTGAGACACTTGAGGATGGTCATGGACACACTCTAAGATCACCAGCTTTACAGGAAGTTCTTGAAGTGTAAGTTTTGGATGTAAGAGGTCCCCTTTCTAGTACATGTCATCTCAGAGGTTGGATTTGTAGTGGATCCAGCAAAGGTTGAGGCGGTGCTTTATTGAGAGCCACCCAAGATTGTTACCAAGGTACGGAGTTTCCTTATGTTAGTAGAGTACTATTAGAGGTTTGTACCTGACTTCTATAGATTTTTAGAACCCTTTAAATCCTTGAATCATAAGGGGTATCCTTTCAAGTGGATGTAAATGTGCCAAAATTGCTTTCAGGATCTGAGATAGAGTTTTATAAGAACTCCTATCTTGATATTTCTAGAGGATGGTGTTTATTACATAGTGTTTTTTGATACATCGGGGACCAGACTTGGTTGTGTGCTGATGCAAAGTTAGGTGGTTGTTTATTATGGTTCACACCATTTTAGATCACATGAGAAGAACTATACAACCCAAAATATTGAGTTAGCATCGGTATTATTATCTTTGAAGATATGGCGACACTGCTTGATGGGTGAGCAGTTTATCATTTACTATGACCACAAGAGTCTCAAGTATATCTTCTCTCAGAATGATCTTAACTTGATATAGATTAGATGGATATAATTTCTCCAAGACTATAATTTTGAGATTTTCTATACTCCTGGAAAGGGGAACGTGGTGGAACTCTCTCGGTAGGAGATCGTTTTCTTAGTTGTGGGTTGAGGTGCCATAGCAGTTATCCTCATTGCAGTTGTCCTTCGTGGACAAGGATAGTGCTTTATATCATCATTCGATAGTTGTTGCCCCACCATTTTTACATCATTTTAGGGATTATCAGCATAGATATGCCAATTGTGAGATCATACGTGATCAGATATCCACTGGACATTCCCCTGATGATTATTCCAAAGGTGGGGAGCACGTTATCATTTTTAGAGGACAGATTATGGTACCTTTGATGTTGCAGGAGGAGGTGTTGTGGGAGTTTCATACATCCCCTTTTGCGATACATCCAAGTATGGTGAAGATGTACTAAAACCTATGCCATTAGTTTTGGTGGCCAGGTATGAAGAAGGGAGTTTCTAAGTTTATCTCTCAATGCCTTACTTATCAGTAAGTGAAGGATGAGCACCAAGTTCCAGCGGGTTTAGCTCAACCCCTCGATGTGCCATAGTGGAAGTGGTATGGGATATCTATGGAATTTATGAGGTCTTACCACATACTTACATAGAAAACGATTCCATCTAGGTGATCGTAGACCAACTCAATAAGTCATAGAACTTCCTAGATATCTGAGAGCAGAGTTTAGTAGAGATCTTGGGATGCCTTTATGTGCAAGAGATATTATAACTCCATGGATTTCCCTTAATGATCGTCTATGACCATGATGTTAGCTTCACATCCTGGTCATGGAGAGGATTACAGGAAGCCTTTAAAACTCAGTTGTACTTGAGAACAGCGTTTCATCCCCAAACTGACAGCCAGACAGAGTGGACCATCCAGTTCTTAAAGAACATATTGTGGGATTTCATATTGGACTTTGGTCATAGTTGGTAAGATCAACTACCCCTGATGGATTTTGTGTACAAAAATAGCTATCATTTCACCATTGTTATGGCACCATTCAAAGATTTTTACGGGATAACCTACAAGTCACCACTTTGTTGGACTGATCAAGGTGGGTCATTACTCATGGGACTGAAGTTGGTGTGAGATACTATAAAGAAAGTGTAGATAATATAGGAGTGGATGAAGACTACATATAGCCATATGAAGTCTTATACGGGCCGATGTTGAAGACCTCTAGAGTTTGAGGAAGGTGACAATGTGTTCTTGAGGGTCTCACCTCGATGTAGATTGAGGAGATTTAGCTGTGACGAAAAGTTATCTCCAAGATTCATTATTCCCTTACAGATACTACGTATAGTTGAAGAGGTGTTGTACTTCTTGGCTCCATTGCTTCAGTTGTACCGGGTACATGACATCTTCCATGTGTCACGGCTGAGGAGGTATGTGCATGACCTGTCACACGTCATCGACTGGGGCGAGCTAGACATCGAGGATGGAGCCTACCTTTGTAGAGTACCCAGTAGAGATCAAGGATTGGTAGGAGAGGATAATTTGTGGGAGATAAATTCCCCTTGTGTGTTTCCATTGGCAGCATGGGAATCTTCAAAAGAGTACATGGGAGTGGGAGGCTCAGATTCATGCTCAGTACCCACATCTCTTTATATAGCCCTTGTTTGTCTTTTCAAGGCGTAAATCCCTAAGGTGGGGAGAATGTAACATATCATATTTTCCATGTATTATTTTTGTATATTATATGGATTATTTTTTAGAATAATAACTAAGACAGTGTGTGATTACAAGTCCCAATGTTCCCAAAATAAATGTTTGAAATATATAAAATATATTAAATAGCATGCACGTGCATTTGTTTTAAAAAAATGGAATAAATCACGAATGAAGGCCTAGATCATAAATCTAAGGGCACCGTTAAATTTAGGAAGTGAGGTTTATCCAAAGTGAGACTTAACCTAAGTCGGTGCTGGTAATTTGTGGAAAATTCATCATGGGTGTAAAATGAATAAAATAATTAATTAAATTATTTTATTTGTTTTGTTGATGTAGTGACGCAATGATCTAATTTCCCCTATTTAAATAATATCTTATGGAATATTTTCAGGGTTAGCCGCATAACCCTTCAAATCACTAGAGAGCCTTTGTAGAGTGTAGAATGAGATCTCGTTGGTGAAAAATGACCGAATCAAGGATTAAAGACCATAACATAATGGAATCGAAGGATCTCGTCAATGATTATGGAACCACATCATTCTTCATCAGTGATTAATCCAAATCGAGGTAGGGCAATTGTTTGAATTGTTTCCTTTCCCCGTTCTTAATTCCTACGATGAACACTGATCAATCGACCAATGGATTGATCCATGGATTGTGTGTATTTAAGGGATAGGTTTATTGTGGGGTGATTTTGGGATAATTATTTTGGATTATTGATTTCTTCATTGTTATTATCACGGTAAATAATCAAGATCATAACAAACATCAATCAAGGTTTATTCCTATCATGTGTTCTTGTGCATTTCTCCCTCGATTCTTCGTTCACCACGGGCGTTCTTCATTTGGCCCGGGGTTCGACATATCCTAATCAATCAATTTTTTGCACCTGTTTCTTGTCACAATGATCCAATATCATAGATATGGAATCGGCACGACACAACAGTGGTGTGACGACGGAAGAAGAAACGAATCAGATGGTTTTGGATACCCAATTTCATGTTCTTCGGCTTTCTTCAGCATGAAATGAAGAATGGCATGTAGATCCATTTTTTGAGAATATTAAAGCCCGTTTTTCCATAGATTAGTGTTGGAAAGGTCTGAAAGAACCCCCAGTCTGCAAGTTCCGGCAAGGGAGGAGGCTGCATCGAGGTACAAGAAAACATGGAGTGAATCTGTGAAATCACGAGCAATGTGACTTTTAATCTATCATTACACACCTTGTGGGAACCCATGGATATAGCACTAGGGTTTTGAATGAAGTTACGGATCACACAGTGTGTGACCCCTATCACACAGTCTGTGGCCCTCCCCTTTTAAATCGGCATGTACCTCGATGGGTACATAGACACGGGTTAGAGTACCCAGCTAGATGGAATGTCATATACTACAACACATACATGACTTGGTCGAGTGTACATGGTCTTACATGTATAGTGGTACATGAGTAGAGTACACGAGCAGTCACACTCTATGTACTACTACACGAACAAGGCCACCCAGACACAAACATGGCCAAGCGACATAGGCATGATATTGTGTGTCTCTACACATCATGCACTTATTCTACATGCTATATATTTGGATACTATATGTCATGTGAGGCTCTTCCACACTATTAGGTATGGGGATAGATGGACATGTCATGTACCCCATGGTACATGTTGTGTGCCCCCTTCAAGAGTTATTATGGATCTTTATTTTCTTAGTTCAGACCAGTATGGGTTGAGTACGTTCCATTGGTCCTTTTCCTCTAGGTTATGGTGTGTAATTACATCCATATCAATGGATTGTGATCCCTTCTAGAGGTTGAGTCTCATATAGAGTTTTGGTGTCCCTCCGTGAGATTGGAGTGTGATCCTCTATCATCCTTTGTTCCTTGTGTGGAGTTTGTGGAATTGGAATGACCTCCCTGAGTAGGGCATTGATCTTCCATCTTGCAGGCCGTATCAATGGGGTTTTGGTATCTTTGACATATGATCCCCAACATAGAAGGTTGATCTGGATTAGGTTTGTGGTGTCCCCCGATGATTCTGTGCATGACCCCCTATCTATGTGTTAGAGTATTTTCAGACTAGTGATCTTTATTAGGTTAGACCCAATGAGATAGACCTCTTCATCAAGTGTATCTGATGATAGCATGTCTCATGGAGTGGATTCTCCCGGAACAATCATTATTTTGAGCAGAATCATGTGGATGGAAGTTGGTTATGACCGTCTGGTGGCGTCGTACCATTACTGAGTATATATAGGTGTTTCTATTATAAATTTATTGTTATATCTTGTATTGAGATGAATATACTTGGTGCTTTGTGTTTAGTGTTTTCGGGGTGTCCTACTGAGTATTGTTATACAAAACTCTGTAATGGATTTTCCCGCATGTGTCGTGTCTTATGCAGGCGACGACCCTTTTGACAGTGTCTTGGGAGGACAGAGAGCAGGTGGAGTGTAGCTGGAGCTTGATAGACATAGGTGTTTTTACCAGGAGCTTGTTGTTGACTTAGTCCTCTCCCTTGGATTAGGTTGGAATTTTTTAGTTTTTGGTTGGTCTTGTATTTAGCCCCTTTTTCCTCTTTGAGTAATTTTACTATCGTACTTTGTTGTGGGATCTTAGATGTATGCATGCATTGTTTAAGTTGTTTTACATTTCAGCATTGTGTGGGCTTGGAGATGTGTGCGTGTGTACGTGTAATTTAGGATAATGCCTCTCATTTGTGGAATATTCCTACTCAACCTTGGTCAATAGCCTCTAACCTATTAGAGGAGGGCTTGGGGTAGTCACGGGTCGAACCTCTACGGGTCGAGTCATGAAAATATATTTCACGGGTTGTTTAATCTTAGTGTTGAGTTTCGTATACGCTACTGAATACAATGTTCTTTTTTTAGAATTTTTAGGTGTTATGCTTATAGAGGTATGAAAATTAGTCATATGTCATGACTATAACTGGAACCAATACTTTCAACCATAAAAATGGGGTATATGGTAGCAATGGAGGCTATGAAGGAGTTGATATGGTTAAAGGGTATGTTGGAAGAAATTTAAAGAGAACATGGGGTAATATATTATTCTTTGATAGTCAGAGTGCAATCCATCTTACTAAAAAATTGATGTTTGATTCAAGGAAAAAAACATTCAACAGAAGTATCACTTCATTAAGAGTCTTCTATAAGAAAAATTGTTGGAACTATGAAAGGTGAGTGGGAGTGAAAATCCCACAAACATGTTGACCAAGGTCATTATACAGAAAAATCTAGGGTGGTGATTTTCCTTAGTGGGACTTAGATGACTGAATGGTGATCATTTCTATAGTGAAAGCTAATAGGAAGATGTGTTTGGAAGGTGGTTAAATAAGATCCTTAGAAACAGTCTTCAAGTGGGATATTATTGAGGTGTGAAGCTAATTTTTATGCTCAAATAATATTCAGAAGGCATTAGTGGGTTTCAGTTAGAGAGATGGTGGATAAATCATAGATGATGACTTGTTCATACTAAAATTTTAACAGTTGTGTATTAATAGGTGGTGGAGTAAGGTTTTATTTACAGTTGGGATCTATTGGATAGTGGACTTTAAATGTTCACAATATCAATTAGAAAATTAATACAACTAGTTGAAGTAGAATCCAAAATGGGTAAATTGGACTGTTCATTTTTTTCCTTTTATATTGGTGTTGTGTATGGTTTATCATATGTTGTTCTCTTATCGATCATCAGTTTCTTTACAAAGTCTTGTTTTAATACGGTGTGTGGTGTCTTTCTCGGATACACCGCAGTTTAGTGCCTGTGGATATCCAGTCTTTGTTTCACACTTGATGTTTAGAGGGATGATCCATGTTGCAGTCACAATATATTTCACTATATAGCCTCAAACAATATCCTAAAAACATATATTTTGAATTGTATTTCTTTTAGTGATATCAGTATATCATTTTAGTGATATAACACTGTGTTTTTAGAATAAATGAGTTGGGCCTATTGTAGGTAGTGATATGTTATACCATTGTATGAAATACAATGATCAGCAATCCAAATTCATTTATTCCACCTAAATTCATAACACACCTAATGATATCTCTATTTTTTTTAATGAAGTGATATCTCTATATCATTGTTTGTGATATTCATGTTCTCCAAAAATTTATAATTTTTATCAAAATTTTAAATTCTTCTAAACATTATAGATTTTGTTTGAATATTTTTGTTGGATTTTGATCACATCATACATGCCCAAATGCAATAAGTAAACAAATGAAACTCATCCACAATACAATCCATAATATGTTTAGAAAAATTTCTATAAATTAATAGAATATATTTAATGTTTGGTTGAGTCTTTAATCTACAACATGGTTGATAAAGATCTTTAAATAGAAACTAAAAGACTCATGTCATTATAAATATTCATCACCCATGTGAATCTCCATACTCTATTGGAATGATTGATAATTACGTTTCATGCATATCTTTTTTATATTAAAATGAATTACTTTTATGATTTAAATTGAAATTATTGCTTGAATATTAAATGATTTGTTCATTCTTATAAGGATACAATATTGGATTAAAAATGAGTAAAAGGATCCAAACAGATTGATAATTCCACTAAAAGAATACCTTCCATGATGTAGGATGATCATGGGATGATTCTAGTGGTCAGAACTAAAGAAATGGGTTGAAATTGTGGTTCAAGCCCTAGAAAAAGGGAATTAAAATCATGAATAAAATTCAGGATGTGAATTGAACTAAGAACATGAATAAGACCCCATGAAAAACTCACTTGAAGGAGAGCCTAGGGATTTCACAGCGTGACACTATAAGTTATGTTGTGAATGTTGTCAGACATGCCCAGTTTTGAGCAGGAGTTATATATGTTTTGATGGAGACTTAAACTTGGTCATTAAACATGGGGATTGACCCGATATTCATAAATGACCATATTTACAGTGAATTAAATCCAACTCAAGAATCCCTAATTCTTATAAATATATATTTAGGGTTCTATTACGAGATTCATTCATTGACGGGAGATCTGGATCGATGGGAGGCATTATTGTGATGATTAGATTGTGGATTTTTATTTTCCTACCCCCTTGTGACTAGCATGAGGGGGTATCCCTTGTGCAAAGTGATTGTAAGGAAAGGGTATTGATTGTATGAGTTATTTTATTTTTTAATGTAATTCATTTGGGTCTTTTACTGCAACCATGACATTCTCAATTCTCTTCTTTTCTTTAGTCATGCATGACCATTGTGTGATTGGAGAGAGAGTGATAAAGTTAACACATTGACTAGTGGATAACTCTCACCATGACCATTGAGAGGGTTTTCCACAATGTTTAAATATGGCTATGAGTCACCAAACCATCAAAAGAACTGAAGTAACAAGACCATTGTGAAAAAATGAATTTGGTGATTTGGGGGTTGATTACCATGACCATTGGATTCTCCTAAACCTAGTTCTGACAACCTATGTTTTCTAATTCACTATATTATGCCTTAATTAATCAAAAACCTAGATTTGAAATTGCCAAGCATGTTTTCTTTTTCTTGAATTCCAAAAACCATCATCATTATTTCTTCAAATAAATTAGTTTAGATTTCCCTCATAAAATAGTTTAGGTATTTATTATTAAAAATATTATTTTCTTCAACCCTGTCTCTGTGGGTTTGACCTCAGACTTTCATTTCCTATATTGACCTATAGTTTATAGATTTGTTTGTTTAATGTTTATAAATTATTAAATCCGGTAAGACTGTGGGAATTAATGATGCTCATGAAGATTTCAAATTTTGGAATCATTATCAGGGATAGGAGTGAAGATTGTTTTACTTTAATAATTTTGACAAACTCTTTAATTATATTTACTGTTTCATTATTTTAGTTTAGGATTTTTCACTGTATTTTTATAAATTTTACTGCACTTGGGTATTTTTTGTTGTGATGGAAGACCTGCAAGGTAATTTGACTATCGAAGACAGGTTCGCCTTCCTTCTGAATTATTTAATGCAGCAACTCAAAGAACTTAAAATGGTGAACAATAAATACAAAGAGTGCCTGCAATCGTCCCCTATCAAGTAAGAGGCAACACTCCAAATCCTGGAACTAAAATTTGAAGAGGCGCATTAGGAGCAAGGAAGTGTGGTCATGGAAGAAAAAGTAAATACCACTTCTGAAAGTAATTTTATTCCTAATTATGATGCCCTCAACTTTGCAGGTATGTACGAAGAAGAAGATGATATTGTTGCTAAACTCGAGTGGGCTAATGAAAAATTTAGTGAACCGTAGAAAAGAAAAAGAACCAAAAGAATGGACCTTGACTGCTAAGTTTTTATATAGATTCCTTACAAAATTGGGATCATAGCTAAAGGAAAAAAAAGAAAAATAAGAAGAAAAGACGGTTGACACCTTTATAACAGAATGTTTAGAAGATTTAAGAGTGTTACAATAAGAGGAAGAAGAACCAAATACACTCTGCACTGACTATGCAGAAGAAAAAGAAGTGGTGGTAGAAAAAGAAGTTGAGGAGTTGGCTACTGAACATGAAGTGATCATTGCAGAAGTGAAACACACACATCCAAATGATGAAAAGGTAGAATAATTTTACCAAATCTAGATGGACACAAAATTATTCCTACTCACCTTCATTTAATCCAGATTTTGGTCACCTCCACTACATTTCATGTCGATGACATCAAGGAGAAGAAGAGATGAGTCAGATGTGTAATAAAATCAAAACTAGGTTAACCCAAGATGATTAGCTTTGTATCACACTCCAATTATCTAACTCAAGTGCGGTTGAGTTAAATGACCATTAAAAAAGAGCATTTTCTAGGAGGTAGCCTAAGTATTTTATCGCTTTCTAAGAATTTAGATTTATTGCATTCATAGAATTTAATTTTATATTAGGATTTAGTTTCAATTCCCCTTATTCTTTGTTTAGCATTATTGAATGGGTCTGCGCTTTCACCTATTTCTTTTCATTTTCAGGTCCAAGTTGATATCATTAGAATACATGAGAAAGAAATTGAAGTGGGTGTTATAGACAATTCATGTCGTGATCCCAATTCATGTCATGAAATCAATTCACTTCGTGAAAACCCAATTCAGGATGTGATCTAGTGCAGACAGAACCCACACAGCCCAAACCAGAATCTTTAATGAAAAGGGAGTAGCAGTCACCAGAAGCAGAGCTAACTGGATTAGAAGAATGAGAGGGTATGGAAACTACCATTGGGACCAGGCATCGTGCAGCTTTGTACGGGGTAATGCTAACCGATCAGCAATGCAGGTGGGGAGCTAAAGGCGGTCAATGATGCAGAAGCTGGGGAGGGGCAGTTCTAGTGGGTTGGGCCTACGGGTCATGTTATGGGCATGGTATGTCTCTAGACCTTCGGGTCATGTATTACGGGTCATGTCGGGCCTAGTGCCTTGGGCCTTCGGGTCATGTACGGGTTCTCATTCAACCCTTAAAAGGGGGGATTATCCTTAATAAAATAAAAAAGAAGGCCTTCGGGCCATTCAGAGTAATGAAAGGGGAGTAAGTGTTTCAATTTTGTAATTTTCTACTGTACTCTTCATATTTATTTTCTTTTAAAGGTTTGAACTCTCAATTGCATGCCCTGCCTTGATTGTTGTTTTAATCAACTGAACTATGAGACATGAACTGCCTAGGATAATTACCACGTCATGTTTTTTAAAAAAAACAATAGATTTGAATGAGAAAAATGGTGGAAAATATTAGTAGAGATAATCATGAAGATATAAAATTGATAAATCGTGATTTAGGGGAACATTCTGATCTTTGTAAATGAAATTTTTCTAAGATTTGGTCAGCCTTGAATTTCTGATATTTTCATTAATTGATTTTATTATTCGTATGCATTACCATGAGTACTTGTCTCAACCTTTCGTTCTCATTCCCAAGATAATTTCTAAACCAATATTTCTCATTCATTCTTTAGTATATTTCTTGAGTGACTCGGGCATGTTCACTTCTAGAACTTGTCCGGTATCTTATCAAAGCTATGACTAAACCGAATCACTTTTAATATGATCACTATGGGAAAACAGGGCTATTCCGATGAGTTATTTGCGACAGGTCAGTATCCCGTCGCAAATAGTCCTTCGGAAAACATTTTTGCGGTGGGAAAACCAACTCATCGCAAATAATAAGGCTTTTGTGACGGGTAGATGATTCTCATCGTAAAAGCTTTGGCGTGTGTTGCGTGCCAAAACGCGGGAAATGGTATTTGCGATGGGCTATAGTAGCCCGTCGCAAATACCCTGCGGCGTTTTAAGTATTTGCGATGAGATATATATCTCGTCACAAATGGTATGTTGGCAGGTCGTCTTTTGTGATGGGTTCCGTCGCAAAAGACTTTTTAATCAGAGGGTATTTACGACGGGGCTCATCGCAAATGTTACTATTTGCGACGGATTTCTCGTTGCAAATAACTTTCTCACAACTAATCTAACCTATATATACCCCAACCCGTTTTTTCCCTCATTTCATTCCATTCTCTACTCTTTTCTCTCTCTGATGAATTTTTTTCATAGTTTAATGTTTTAATTTGGGGCATTTTTCACAGTTTATATCCATCGAAAGATTCGGTTTTAAGGTATTTATCTTTTTTATTATTTTTTAATTAATTTATTTTATTTTAATTAGAGTTATTATTAATTAGCTGTAGTTAAATTAAATTAGAATTAGATAGTTTTATTTATCATTGTTTATATTTATTTTTACAAATAATTATGTGTGATTAGTATGAATTAGTATTAATTAATAGTTATTATATTAATTAGTAATAATTAGTATTAAATTGTAATAATTAGTATTAAATTGTAATAATTAGTATTAAATTGTAATAATTATTATTAAATTGTAATAATTAGTATTAAATTGTAATGATTAGTATTAAATTGCAAAAAATAGTATTAAATTGCAAAAAATAGTATTAAATTGTATTAATTAGTAATAAATTACAACAATTAGTAATAAATTGCAGCAATTAGTAATAAATTGCAACAATTAGTAATAAATTGCAACAATTAGTAATAAATTGCAACAATTAGTAATAAATTCGAATAATTAGTAATGAATTCGAATAATTAGTAATAAATTCAAATATTTAGTAATAAATTGCAATAATTAGTAATAAATTGCAATAATTAGTAATAAATTCTAATAATTAGTAATAATTATTAATAAATTCGAATAATTAGTAATAAATTTGAATAATTAGTAATAAATTTGAATAATTAGTAATAAATTTGAATAATTAGTAATAAATTGCAATAATTTATAATAAATTGCAATAATTAGTAAAAAATTACAACAATTACTAATAAATTGCTACAATTAGTAATAAATTGGAACAATTAGTAATAAATTGCAACAAATAGTAATAATTAGTAACAATTAGTAATAAATTGCAACAATTAATAATAAATTTGTATAATTAGTAATAAATTCGAATAATTAGTAATAAATTGCAATAATTAGTAATAAATTGCAACAATTAGTAATAAATTGCAACAATTAGTAATAAATTACAACAATTAGTAATAAATTGCAACAATTAGTAAAAAATTGCAACAATTAGTAATAAATTGCAACAATTAGTAATAAATTGTAACAATTAGTAATAAATTGCAACAATTAGTAATAAATTGCAACAATTGGTAATAAATTGCAACAATTAGTAATAAATTACAATAATTAGTAATAAATTGCAATAATTAGTAATAATTATGAATAATTAGTAATAATTAGCAATAAAATCTAATAATTAGTAATAAATTCTAATAATTAGTAATAAATTTCAATTAGTAATAAATTGAAATAATTAGTAATAAATTGTAATAATTAGTAATAAGTTGTAATAATTAGCAATAATTAGTAATGAATTACAATGATTAGTAATAAATTTGAATAATTAGTAATAAATTCGAATAATTAGTAATAAATTCGAATAATTAGTAATAAATTTGAATAATTAGTAATAAATTTGAATAAATAGTAGTAAATTCAAATAATTAGTAATAAATTGTAATAATTGGTAATAAATTGTAATAATTAGAAATCAATTGTAATAATTGGTAATAAATTGTAATAATTAGTAATAAATCGTAATAATTAGTAATAAATTGTAATAATTAGTAATAACTTGTAATAATTAAAAATGAATTGTAATAATTAGGAATAAATTGTAATAATTAGAAATAAATTCTAATAATTAGAAATAAATTATTATAGTTAGCAATAAATTGTAATAGTTAGCAATAAATTTAAATGATTAGCAATAAATTGTAATAATTTGTAATAATTTGTAATAATTTGTAATAATTTGTAATAATTTGTAATAATTTCTAATAATTTCTAATAATTTCTAATAAGTTGTAATAATTTGTAATAATTTGTAATAAACTGTAATAAATTATAATAAATTGTAATAATTAGTAATAAATTGTAATAATTTGCAGTAATTAGTAATAAATTGCAACAATTAGTAATAAATTGCAAAAAAATAGTAATAAATTGTAACAATTGTTAATAAATTGCAACAATTAGTAGTAAATTGTAACAATTAGTAATAATTAGTAATAAATTCTAACAAATTCTAATAAATAGTAACAAATTATAATAATTAACAAAAAATTATAATAAATAGTAGCAAATTCTAATAATTAATAATAATTAGCAATAATTAGTAATAATTAAAAATTAATTAGTAATAAATTGTAATAAATTGGCACAATTTCCAATGGATTGGAAGCTCCCTTTTACCTAATGCTTTATCTCCTTGTAATTTTCTCCCACTGAAATCACTATGAAAAATATGTCCTCACGTACAGATATTCATTTTTGTATGCACGATAATAGAGAGCAGCGTGGAGAGGCCTTCCTGATCTCCATTCTTGTGCATACAAAAATGGATATGCGTACATCGGAGCAGATTTTTCATACTGATTTCAGTCGGAGAAATATGCAAGGAGATGAGTCATCAAGCAAAAGAGGCTCTTTTTTCTGATGACTCATCTCCACTATCTCTGACTAAAATCACTATGAAAAATCTGCTTAGACGTACGAATATCCATTTGTGTAAGCATGAAGATGGAGAGTAGGGAGGCCTCATCATGCTGCTCTCCATCTTCATGCA
This sequence comes from Viscum album, assembly GCA_963277665.1. Classification (NCBI taxonomy): domain Eukaryota; kingdom Viridiplantae; phylum Streptophyta; class Magnoliopsida; order Santalales; family Viscaceae; genus Viscum; species Viscum album. The sequence goes on from OY728137.1 coordinate 1,025,786,406, forward strand.
TACAGAAATGGATATTTGTACGTTTAAGCAGATTTTTCATAGTGATTTCAGTCGGAGATAGTGGAGATGTGTGGTCAGGCAAAAGAGTTTTCGTCAATCCACTAGAAATTATGTCATTGGTAATTAATAATTATTAGTACAAATTAGATGTAATTAATAATAATTAGTGGTAATTAGTATAAATTATTATAAGTTAGTGTAGATTAGTAAAAATGTTTAAAAAAATACTATAAATAAGTATGAAATAATAGAAATTATTATAATTTTATAGAAAATAGAATTTAATTGTCTTCTCTTTTTTGGATAGTGTTTTTATTATATCAAATTATATAAAGAAAACTAATTATTTTATATTTTTTAGAGAAATATGGAATAAGGAAGTCGACAACAATCATTATTAGATGATCATATTTGGATAAATCAACACAAGAATCCAAACGGTTCTGGTTTAAATCCTATATATATTGAGGGTGTTGAAGCTTTTTTATCATTTATATCATCAAAACCAGAATTTGTTTCAGAATTGACAATTAAGTATCTTTGTAAAAAATTTGCTTTGAGGATGTTTGACACAATTGAAAACGTTCGGGGTCATTTATTACATTTTGGTTTTTAACTATATTATGTTTTTTGGTATCAACATGGTGAACACGGTTTCAGAGAAGATACCAATAATTTGGTTTCGGATCTAGCACAGTTTCAAAATTTAGTACATGATGTGGCAGGTCCGTCTTTTCAACAAGCTGAAACTCGGGATGATATTAATTTAACTCTTGAGTTGGAACCATCTCATTTTTATGAGTTGTTGAGGCCCACTGAAGATGTCTTATATCCTGGTTTCAAGATAAGAAAATTTGAAGAGTTGCTAAATTTATGGCTATTAAATCAGATAATGGAATGTCAAATAACTGTTTTGATCAAATATTATCTTTGGTAAAAACACTACTACCTAAAGGAAATGTGTTGCCTACAAATTTTTATGAGCAAGAGGCTGGTTCGTAATCTGGGACTTGGTTATCAGAAGATTCATGCATGTTCAAATGATTGCATGTTATATTATAGTGAAAATGATTCGTTGCATAGTTGTCCCACATGTGGACAATCAAGGTATAAAGAGGATCAACAAGGGTAGTATGAATTGATTCCTGTAAAATAATTGAGATATTTCCCGCTTACACCCAGATTGTAGTGTTTTTTTATGTCTCAGAACACAGCGGTGTTGATGTCATAGTAAAAAACCAATATTCCAACCGGTAAAACCTTAAATTATCCCTCTAATTGTGATTCATGGAAACATTTTGACCAAGTGCATTCGTCTTTTTATTTAGAATTCTGAAATGTGAAATTGGGTCTTTCTACTAATAGTTTTTGTCCATTTGGTTTTTAAGGTAGTCAGTATTCATGTTGTCTTGTCTTTATAACTCGATACAATTTACCTTCTTAGATATTGATGAAGGAACCATATATCTTTTTGATCTTACTAATTCCAAGACATCTGAAAAAGAATATTGATATTTATTTGAAACCATTGATTGATGGGTTAAATTCATTTTAAAGCAATGGTGTCAGTACATTTGATGTTACTGCGAAACAAAATTTCTTACTAAAAGATGCATTAATGTAGATAATTCGTGACTTCCCAGCATATGACATGTTATATGGATGGAGTTCACATGGTCCAAAATCATGTTTGTATTGTATGAGAGATAACAAAGCGTTTATGCTCGTCAATGGAAAAAAACCTTATTTTTTTACTATCATCGCATATTCCTTCCAACCAATTATCCTTTTTGGAGGAACAAATATCATTTCAAAAAAGGCACAATTGAAAGAGATGGACCTCCAACAATGATATCAGGTACAGAGTTAAAATCAATTGTCTCTTCATTACCTCCCATCGCATTTGGACCAACAATAAACCAACAGAAAATTGATGGCTTTGAGAAAGAACACAATTGGATAAAATGAAGCATTTTGGGGATCTGCCATATTGGTCTGATTTTTTGGTCCGTCACATGTTGGATGTCATGCATATTGAGAAGAACTATTTTGATAATTTATTTCATACAGTTTTGGACACACCAGGTAAGACCAAAGATAATGTAAAGGCACGATTAGATCTTGCCCAAATTTACAGGCGACTAGAACTTGAACTGTTTGAAAATGTCAGATCACATAATTTAATGAATCCAAAAGCAGCTTATACACTCTCCAAAGAGAATCGATTATTATTTTGTCAGTGCATTTCAAATTTGAGACCTCCTAATGGTTATTCTTCCAATTTGGGCAGATGTGTCCGAAATAGTCATATTATGAGATTAAAAAGTCATGACTATCATGTTATAATGGAAAGACTTCTACTGATTGGATTAAGAGGTATATTGAATTCTATGATTTGGGATGCGCTAACAAAACATGTCATATTTTTTCTGAGACATTTGTTTGACAACAAGTGACTATGATGCATTATGCAAACTACAGGAAGATATTGTTTTAATTTTATGTAAACTGGAAAAAATCTTCCCGTCGGATTTATTTGACTCAATGAAACATTTGATATTATATTTGTTGCATGAAGAAAAATGTGGAGGTCAGGTATAGTTTAGATTAATTTACTCATTCTAGATATGCAAGAAGAAATTGAAAAAAAAGTATGTAACAAAGCATCGGTTAAAGGTTCAATTACATAAGATTATTTGCAAGAGGAAATTTCTTTTTTCTTCTCTCATTACTTTCAATCTAAATATCCCTCAAAACACAACTGTATGGGCCGTAATGAGGAAAATGTTGACGATAAAATGGGTAATCAATTATCAGTTTTCAATCTTCCCGAACTTGGCTTCGGTGGAGTTCATGAACGATGGATTTTAGATGATTAACATCACAGAGATCATACATATGTTCTACTCAATTATGAAGAAATGACATCATTTATACAGTGAGTGCTCTTATCACTTATTCTATAATTTTTGTTACAGTAAAATAATATCATTTTATTTGTAGGTTATATGATAATCATATCAAAAAACAACTTCCTCAAATTACAGCAGCTGCTCTTGAAGAACATCGGCAAAAAAACTTTTCTTACCGATTTCAAAAATTGGTAACATATATTATTTTTGGTTTAACATATAAAATCAATTTATTATCTATTATATTGATAACTTTTTTACAAATTTTCAAGTATCTCAACATGCTAATAAAATTGATAATCGATTGTATGTATTGAGTAACCCACCATTAAAATGGTTAAATCTTATAATGCATATGTGGTGAATGGTTTTCAATTTCATACACGTGCATGTGGAGAATCAAAAAACAATAAATAGTTTTGTTTTCTTGAGAGGATCTCATCATAGAGAAACTGAATTTGACTTTTACGGCATGCTATAAGAAATTATTGAACAGTGTTATTTGGGACATCATTACATAATGATGTTTAAATGTCATTGGTTGGATACTGAGAGAGGGTTGCATGTTCATATGACCCATGAAATCGTTGATATTAAATATAAAAGTCTTCTTGGAGTAAATGAACCATTTTTATTGGCTCATCAGGCACAAAAAAATTATTATTCAAAATATTATGTTGCTTTAAGAGAGTTGAGTAATTGGTGGAGCATAATAAAAATTTAATCTTAGGAAACTCAGTTTACTCAAAGTGAATGTGGTTCTGTTGAAGTGGAAGGAATTGAAATTTTTTAAGAGACCGCTCCAAATCCATCTTTTTCACGAAGAGACGCGGATATCAATGATGAAACCCCACAGTTAAGGGTCGATGGTGATGATGGTGTTAATGATGTTACAAATGAATTTGAAATGACAAGAGATGATGAAACTGAAATTCATATAGAAATTGATGATGCTGAGGAGGAATATGAAGACATTGTCATCGTCAGATATAAAGATGAGGGTGAAGATCAACATTGACACAGTTAAATACTGGTTATAATCATATATAATATATATCTATATATAATATTTGTTTTCAATTGTTTGTTAACAATAATCATTTCATGTTTCAGGTGGATGAGGATTTGTATCATCTGTTGCGAGAATTTGAGCTACCTTTGGACGAGCAGGATGTTGGGTCATCTGACCGGCAGTTCAGGGGGGACTCGGAGGGGGCATGATCTGTAAAGACCTAGAATTTCCAAGTATTTTTTTTTAAAATATATGGGAATTTTACGAGTCAACAAAAATTTACGGTACTTGATTTCGAGGCCCAGAGTGCCCAGAATGAATTTATGAACTTATTTTTTGGGTACGTTCAGTAAACGTACGAGTATGTTTTTTTATAACTTTTGAACTGATGCTCGAAATTGAAATCCAAAGGCACCGTTGAACTCGCAGCGCTAGTTTTCACTTAAGGAGACTTTCACCTCGACGGCAGATGGACGAGGGTGAAAGTTAGTTTTTGGGTTTTTCGTGGAAATAATAAAATAAAATAAACTTCATTTTATTTTATTTTGAGCATCCATGTGGATATTTCAGGTGGGGTCCACCAGAACTAAACCTCCATGTGGGAGTTGGAAGTGGGAACCACCAGTCCTTAACCTCCCATGAGAGGTTAAGGTGGTGGGGACCACCCAAACCATAACCTCTCATGAGAGGTTATGGTGGTGGGGACCACTCGGGATGAAACCCCCCTTTAATTGGGAGAAACCCTCAACTTCCACAATTAACGAGGGAGAGCCTCTTGACCTCCTCCATTTTAATTGTGCCAACACACATATTTTATTATACCAAATCCTCCCCATTAATTAATTGAACCAACACATCAATTAATTAATTAAACCTTTTTGAATATTATGCCAACGACTTAATAGATATTTCAATCTATTATTTTGGCTACGAATTCACTTGGGTGGAATTGGGGAGAGGAGGATCTCTTGGGAGAAAGCTTCTCCAATGAAGAACACTTCCTCCACGAAGAACATTGACGACTTCGACCTTCTTCCTTAGAACTTCCTTCATTGTAGGACGTGTTCCTCTACAACGAATCGACGTCCGCCTTCTCGCGCCAACGTCAACCAACATCGAACAAGGTAGGGTTTTTAATTAAGTTTGATTTTATTCCCTTGATTCTTTCCTTCTAAAAACAAAGGACGCGGATCAACTTATTATCAAGTTGATCCGCGGATGTTTTCCTTGCGAGTTGGGAATAAATTGTTGCGGGGAGATGTAGGGGTTTAATCTTTATTTGATTTACACTTCCCATGTTCTTCCCTCTTTTTCCATTGCGGGATTGGGAATAAAAATTATCGAGGGATTATGGGAATTGATGTTTTAAAATATCTTCCATGCTCGTTCTTTGTTTATGTTCTTGAACTGCTTGCTACCACTCTAAACGCGGAGGGTGCGGTCCAAACTAACATGGTCCGACCCCCCGTCGTTCTTCTTTGTGGTGTTCTTTGAAATGGAGGAAGGCGATAACAACATCAAAGGCGACGAAGGCAACGGCCGCGCCACTCGCAGCCTCTGTGACCCGCACCGCCCCCGCGACGCTCCGGCGCCTCGGCCGAACCGGCTCCACCGCATCGGGCCGAACCACGCTGCCCTCCGACCGCGCCGCCCGCCGGCCGCACCAGCCTGCCGACCTTCCGAGCTACCCCAGCCGCGGTAGCCCGCCGGCCCCTCGTGGAACCCCGGCCAAACCGGCCCATGCCCTCGCGGCACCCCGACCGAACCAACCCCGCGCCCCGGGCTGAGCCGCCCTCGCAGCGCCCTCCGGGCCGAGACGCTCTCACGGCGCCCTCCAGGCTGAACCGCCCTCGCGCCGACCTGTGGCCGGTCCGCACCCTCGCGGCCGATCTGGACCCTCTCGGCCATCCGCGGCCCCTCGCGGCCAGCTGGGCTAGGCCCAGCGGGCCGGGCCGAACCCAACGGGATGGTCCGCCCAACGGGCCGACTACGACCATTTACTTTCTTTTGTCCATATCTTTGGCACCGAATGTCTGTTTCACGAACCGTCAGCGACGCTAGGAATCTTGGAGCGTGACGGTCCCTTTGAGTATACCACACTGAAGTTTAGGGTATAGTTGAGATACGGTCAGGTTGGATTGTGCACGAATCCAACCGGGCCCCCGGGACTAAAATGCTAATCACTCACAGACTGGGCGTCCGATTGACGCGTCGTTAGTTGCGTTGAGACCCCTATAACATGGCGGACCTTTGAGATACTTCTTCGTGGGACTTTGTGACAGTTGGAGTATCGACCAGTAGCCCGTGGAGCGGATCCTCTTGGAGACGAACGAGCGTAGTGCGGAGACCTAATAGCTGGCTGAGACCTGACGACTGCTGATTGTTTGACTTGGAGTGACTCTACTAGCCCAGTGGGGAGCGCCTTGGTGTCGCGGTGGACCCACGGTGGAGGAGCGCGCTTGGTGACACAGCAGACCCATAGTACTCAATAGGAGGAGTACCTCAGTAGACTACAAGGGGGAGCGCGCTTGGTGACGCGGCAGACCCACGGTTGGGAGTGCCTATGTGTGACGCGACAGACCCACGGTACTCAATAGGAGGAGTACCTCAGCAGTCCAAGGTTAGTGAGAAGCGCACTTGGTGTCGCAGCAGGCCCACTGTACTTGATTGAGCAGGAGTTCTCCAGCAGCCAAGGTTTTGATAATGTGAATAAAATCCTGGTTGAGCTGAGTCAGTTTTTCTGTGTTTTCCTCATGATTGAGATGGATCACTTTATAATTTAGGTATATGTATGAGCATATACCTAAGTAAGGTTATCTGTTGATTTCATATTGTGTGGTTTATCCTTGTTGGATTTTTGTGATACCTTGAGGGTCTCGGGGTCCCTACTGAGTATCGTTATACTCACCCATGCACAGGCTATGCCCGCACCTCGTTGTGTTGGATGCAGACGACGGACAGCGCTGACTGAGGCTGAGAGTACAAGGACTGGACGGTACCTGGAGGTGGACCTTATGACGTGTCGGTACACGGAGGAGACAGACGGACGAGGAGTGTTGAGGAGGTGATCTGTACCTACCCTTCATGTAGGAACCTCGGAGGACAACCCAGTAGCTATTTTCCTTTTTCTTCAGTTGTACTTGTACTTTCAGTTTCTTGTACTTTACTGTTGGGCTTGTATTCCAACCCCTTTTACTTTCATCACTCTTTTGTTATACAGTTTACTTGGTGTTTCGTATCCAGGTGTGTGCTTTCTTGTGTGTGTGTTTACAGGTTATAAAGGCAATATCTTACCAGTTTTAGGGAATTACGCATTTGGTGCTAGTCGTCAACCTTTGGCCAATGGAAGGCGGGCTTGGGGTAGTCACGGCACGGGCCCCGGGGGACGGGTCGTGACATGATCTTATGCGGTTGATGATTCTTGATCCGATCCTCGAGTGATGTCTACATCTTGGCTTTGACCCACATGTACAGAGGTATGTTTACACATATAGCTACTAAACAGGGGAGCGCTATACTGCACAATTATTTTTCTGAAGCATGAGTCTCATGGGATCAGATTCCCATTGATGCGCAGCACCACATATTCGATCATTGGATGGTACGTAAATAAATAAAATTTATTTTGAAATTAATTTAATTAATAACTTTATATTATAAATTATTTATAGGGTTTATGGTATCCCATTGATGAGAGCATGTGTGGGGCTATCTGGAAGGCATGGCAGGTGACTATGCGTCAGCATTGCAGTCAGTTTTTGCATAATTTGAGAAGGAAAGCAATTGAGAAAGTAGGAGTGACAGAGTTTGATGAGTCTTGTCGCGCTCACTGACCTGATTACATTTCATCTCAGGTTTGGGACAAATTATGTTCACACTGGTTAGGTGGTCATTTTCAGAGGAGATCATTGGTAGGGCGACAAAACCGGGGGAGACAGGAGGTGACACATTGAGCCAGTAGTCGTGCATTCAATACACATAGGGAGCATATGGTAATTACTTTTTTTAAAATATTTTATATAACTTAAAATGTAAAAAATTTATTTTATATTCATATAGGCAGTCGAACAACCCGATATTTCAGAGTTCGACGTTTATAGGTGGATGTATAGTGATCTGACCACTGGAGAGATTAGAGGTGCTCGTCAGTGTCAGATTGTGGTTCGTATATTTTCTTTTTGAGTTTAAAATTTAACTATAAATAATATTTTAACTATTTTACTTTTAAATTGCAATTGAAGGAGTCGTATGAGGTCACGACATCTTAGACACAGACCGAGAGTTAGGCTGAGACCGATGCTCAGACCAGTGCCCACTGATTTGATGAGACACCATGGATGTAGGCGACCCAGTATGCCTTCGAGAAAGGCTGAGTTGTTGGTATCGACTCTCGATTGACGTATGTTGATTATTATGGCACCGCTCCGATATCGGCATCCAGTTCGAGAGGAACTCGTGGAGAGTCATTATCATCTGTTGCACAGTATCAGGAGCAGCTGCGAGATCAGAGTGAGCTTATAGAGAGTATGCACAGGGAGTAGGAGTAGATGCGTCAATGGCAGTAGCAGCAGCATGAAGTGTTCCTACGACAACAGCAGCAACAACAGCAGCAGGAGATGCGTTGATGGCAGCGTTAGTAGGAGCATGAGCAGTTGGAGTACATGTGACGTCTGACTCGTGGTTTAGGGATGGAGTTCCCTCTGCCATCTCCTCCAGACGACTCTTCCCCTTAGTGATCTATTTATTTTTTATGATCAAACATTTGAATGTAAATTTTGTTTGTAATATTAACTATCTATATTTTTATATAGTGCCTTTTTTATATTGTAACAAATATTATATTTTTTATTATTTATTTATTATTTATTATTTTATTACTTTATTTAAAAAAAATTATTTTTTTATTATTTTATTAATTATTTTTTTTGATTATTTTTTTATTTTTTTATTATTTTATTAATTATTATTTTTGATTATTTTATTTTTATTATTTTTATTATTTTATTGATTATTATTTTTGATTATTTTCTTTTTATTAGTTTATTATATTTTTCGTGAATATTGAGGTTTCATTTTTTTATAATTTTTTATTATATTATTAATATTATTATTATTATTATTATTATCATCATATGATCAATATTATTATTATTATTATTATATGAATATTATTTTATTATTTTATTATTTTATAATTTAATTTAATTTGGTAATATTAATAGTATTATTTCATTAATATTAATATTTTTTTATTTTTTTTATTTTTTACACCTTACGACGGGTCATCGCAATATGGTATTTAAAAACCACGACGAAACTATTTGCGACAGGTGAGCATCTCGTCACAAATATTACTTTTTGCAATGTAGTTTTCTACAACAGGTCATTTGTGATGGGATCCCATCACAAATACTCCAATTCCAGTAGTGGATTGAGGCATTTTATTGTTTAACCCTTTATCCTTGGACCCATCTTTCATCAATCCTTTTATCTGTAGATTCCATGAATGACCTTAATAGGAAAAGATCCAAATTTCAAGACTATTATACTCAATCATAACTGACACCTAGTGTGTTGCATGATATTTAAAAGAATAGGTGTGGGAGAGGGGTTTTCCATGGTGGATAGTGATGTACTTATGTGAGGAGACTTTACTGGGGATTTTTCATGTGATTTGGGGAGATGCCATGTTATCATGCATTGTGCTTTATTATTCACCTATCTTGCTAAAAAAATGGGTTATGTCTTAGATAGGATAAAAATAATCATTGTCAGACCGATGATCTTTTGATCGCATATGGTTAGGTGGTGGATGTCATATTTCTTCCAAGCATGGCTTTTGAAAAAAATAGAAAGGAAAAAAATTAAGAGAGGGTGATTCATTAATTGTTCTTACTTTTATCATGTGTCCACTTTGAGTTTGGGGGATGGGGAGATGACATATTCATCATTTCAGGAGTATTTCTTTGAGTTTGTCTTTCGATATCATGCACTATGCTTTATAGTCAAACCTCTTTTTTAAGATTTATTTGTTTTCACGTCATATACCTACCTACCCTAAATTCTCACACACATTTGAACCTTAATGCAAAGTCATTATGATTAACTATGATCTCTATCTTTACGCAGTGGAGATGCTAGATTTCTTGAAAGCCTATGGTAAGTGACATGTATTTGAGATATATGCATAACTCAATTCACCTTTGTTGCCTTGATAATGAGAGGAAAAATTAAACTGAGGTAAATTACAAATGACATCCATATTATTAATGAATTGAAAAATAAAAATGAATGAATGAAAAGGCATTGTTGTTTCAAAAGAAGAAAAGTAAAATACTTAGTTGACTTGTTTCTTTGAAAATTGAGGCGTTGATGAATTTTCCTGTGTGATGCTCAAACATTTAATTTCTCATTTTATCAATATATTTTATTAACATTGCATTCAAAGTATGGTAATGTGAATGTCCTTTCTAGTATGTTGAGATTTCATCCTTGAGGATAAGTCTGAATTCAAGTGTGGGGGGATTTGATACATACATTTCATGCATATCTTTTTTATATTTAAATGCATTGCTTTTATGATTTAAATGGCATTTTATTCCTGAATATCTAATGATTTGTTCATTCTTGGCATGATACAATATTGGATTGAAGATGGGAAAAAGAAGCCAAACAGATCGAGATTTCTACTGAAAGAATACTTTCCATGATGCAGGATGACCATGGGATGCTTTCGGGGGTCGGAATGAAAGAAATGGGCTGAAATGGAGGTTCAAGCGTTGGAAAAAAGGAAATTCACATCATGAATACAATTCAGGATGTGAACTAAACTCAGGACGTGAAGAAGACCCCATGAAAAACTCACTCGGAGGAGAGCTAGAGAATTTCACGACGTGACACTCTGAGTCACGCTGTGAATCTTGCTAAACATGCCCAGTTTTGAGCAGGTTTTACATATTTTTTGAAGGAGACTTCAACTTTATTACCTGGAACGACCATTAAACATGGGGATTGACCCTGGATTCATAAGTGACCGTATTTATGGTGAATTAAAGCCAACTTGAGTGTCCATGAAGCTTATAAATAGAGGGTGAGGGTTCTGCTCCAAGATTCACTCATCAACGGGAGATCTGGACCGACGAGAGGTGTTGTTGTAATGATTAGATTAGGTCTTTTATTTTCCTACCCCCTCGTGACTAGCATGAAGGGGTAGACCTTGTGCAAAGTGATAGCAAGGAAAGGGGATTGATTGTATGATGTATTTTATTTTTGAAAGTAATTCATTTGGGTCATTTGTTGTAACCCTAAAACTCAATTCTCTTCTTTGTTTTAGTCATGCATGACCACCATGTGAAGGAGTGATAATGTTAACGCATTGACTAGTGGATAACTCTCACCATAACCATTGGGTGGGTTGCCCGCTATGTTTAAATATGATTCGGAGTAGCCAAACCATTGAAAAAACCTAAGTGACATGACCATTGTAAAAGGGGGAATTCAATGATTTGGGGGTCGATTACCATGACCATTCGATTTGTCTAAACTTGGTTCTGACAACCTATGTTTTCTAATTCACTATTTTATGCCTTAATTAATCATGAACTTGGATTTGCAATGGCAAAGCACGTTTTCTTTTTCTTGAATTCCAAAAACCATCATCATTCTTCCTTTTAATAAATTAGTTTAGATTTGCCTCATAAAATAGTTTAGGCCTTTATTATTAAAATTATTATTTTCTCAACCATGTCTCTGTGGGTTCGACCCTAGTCTTCTATTTCCTATACTGCTTTGTAATTTAGTGATCTGCTTGTTTCGTGTTTTAAATTATTAAATTCAGTAACCCTGTAGGAATTAACGATGCTCACGGAGCTATCAAGGATCTTCTTTCTCCCATGATAAGCTAGAGCCTCCTCTCATTAAAGGAAAGAAAAGAAAAACATTTTGATCTTTGGATGTTGGACACGCCAAGAATCATACGTGTTTCTCATTGGTTTAATCTTCGTTGTATAGGCATCCTTGGATGCTCCGAGAATCGTGTAGACTCAAACATTTCACAAACGCTCCATACGTTGCAACACTTTTAATGAATTTGTTAACTTGATACAAAACTGACCATGAATGTTTAATGATTAAATATTCATTGTGTGCACTATAACTCTTAGAAACGTCATTTAATGATATTTAAATTAAACATTCAATAACCTGCAAGGAAGAGACGAAGTGATATTGGTATGTGATTACATCACATAATGTGGTATCCTTATATCACTAGTCATTTTATGTATAACACTTCATGTGATATACCTATACCATATGTCACAATATGTATATCGCATATAGCGATATAGCGATATAACCCATATCACAAGTTGCTATATGAGTTTTAGTGTACATACACCTTACAATAAGATGGAAATTCATTATTAACACTCTCAATGAGGTGTTCCTTAGATTCAGGGTATCAAGTTTGTGTAAACCATGTGAAATGAATCCCCTTTATTATTGTTGTTGAGCACTTCTAAGGGCACCACCCCTCTCCTTGTATATGTGTCCTTTGTATTGAGTATTTATCACAAGTCATGTGGTGCAAAGTCTCCCATCATTGATTATCCAATAGGCTTGGCTAAAAAAGGGTCCCTCTCTAGCATCTTTTCTTTGTCGATGATCATACTATCTTGAACTTTGTCATATCTTTAACTTTGTCATGACCTGCCAAGCTTTTATCATCAAGGTATACCTCTCCAAATTCTACAGTCCTTTAGGATAGCATGTAAGTGATGGGGGGCAAAGACTTCTTCTCACCAAATGTTTCTCTCCAACATCTTGGGCTTGAATATCTTTGGAAAAAACCTCAATGTTCCTATTATGCAAGAGGGAGGGTCTCCCAGAATTAATTTTCTTTTCTAGAAGATGTCCTTCAACATCACTTGCACTAGATTCAAAGGTCTCCAACTAAAATTCCTTTCGGATCACTCCACAACACTAGCTCGATTATCAAGTCAAGAACAGCACTCCTTACAGAATTATGGATTTATCTTTATTTTTGCTGAGGTTTCATTGTTACAAGACTACTAGTGGTGCGGAATATGAACTTGGACATTGTTCCATCAAAATCAAAATCAAATGGCCCATCCAGGAGGAAGAAACAAACGCAACCTGTGAAATTAAATGGAGCACAAAATTAATGAAAACACGGGATTTCAACTAGGTGGATGGAAACCAGCATTCGCAACTTCAATGTGCCAAGAAATAGTAGCCTCTAATAAAAGTGCAAAACAAACAAAACCAGTGTGCACTATGATCTCCCCCGGCCTCTGAAGCCACCGCCACGACCACCACCGCCACGTCCACCTCCCCTGAAAGGCCTACCACCCCTGCTGCCCCTAGGAGCCCCCCTCCCACGGAAGCCACCAAACCCTCCTCGGCCACCGCCTCGAGACCCACCACGACCTCCACCTCTCCCACCACCCACTGACTGCCCCCTGCAAAACATGACATGCACAAGACTTTAGTTTCTTCACCCATATTTGTCTTTGGATCAACAATCTTCAAGAATCATGAAACTTAGCCACATAAAAATGATGATAACATCAATGATCTATGACCATTCTTCATGATGCAACCTATGAACTACATGCTAGTCTCAAAATAAGAAAAATCACCATGCCAAGGGGAAGTTTTACATCTACCGCCACACTAAATAATGTTTTCCTCATTCCACATTCCACATCCCAAACCACCTTAAATCACACTCATCAAACGGCTAATTACTCTCGCATCTAGCCTACTACAAAACTTTTTAAAATTTACCTCGTATGATCTTTATTGTGTTTATCTAAGCATCAACATTTCAACAATACCCATTTTGTAATTGCATTGTTTCTCATGCCCTGTTTGGCTCACCTTCATTAATGGGTTGAAATCACTAAGAAATCATGTACAACTAGGATTGGCATAGTCTTCATTCCTGAACACGAGGTAATTTAGACTCCTTAGGGAATCCAGATTCAGAAAACATGCGTAAACCAAATGGGTAAAAAATCAAAGAATACATGAAATTATCTTTCCCTTGATCTATACTTCATCGAACCGAACAGGGCCGTGATTATGCAACAACAAGACCACTTCCAATATGAAAAGCCTACATGCATATCCACTACAACAACAATTGTTAACATTTAATTACGGAAAACACAGCAGAAATCTGTTCTGAAATCCTCTCTAACCCTTTATGATTCAACAATTCTCAGCACATCAATCAGATAAAAGAACACTGGTGTAACCAAGAAAACCATTGTGTGGAGTTGGCCACATTAAGAAAACATTGATACGCGCACCTCTAAACCTCAGAATAAAAAAATATATATGCTTTATAAAAAAAACTTTGCAAAGAAACAGCCTCAGTGAAATGTAGTAAATCTTAAAGGAGAAAAATACATACTTCGGTTGTGGAAGAAACCTTGCCAAAGGCAAGAGCTTTGCCGGATTGATATAGAACTTATCACCCTCACCGTAAGAGGTTGCTACAACGCCTTCCATCATTTTGATTGAGAAGTACTGTAATGAAGTGGAACGAAAAAACATACAGCATCACAGAAAGCATAACAAATACGATGAATTCAGAAAATGTAAGAGAAGCTAACGGATTCATTGATTGGACCGAAGATTTCGTCGACAGATCCAATCTGGGTCTTATTCTGCAGATAAATTGGCGCATTGAAGTATGGGATTTTCTCATTGGTGAGCTTCGTAACAGCATCACCCTCGCAGGCATGGAGAAACGACGACACCTCTACACGGACAAATCGATAAGCACAGAAAAAAGGGGGGGGGGGACACCTGTCACTAGAGACACATCGAAGGTGGATCGGAGAGACGATGAAGCACAAAGGCAGGACAAAATGCGCACCTACAACTTCAGAAGGGGGGCCTTCGTCGCGGAATCCACCGCGGCCCCCGCCGAATCCACCCCGGCCGCCGCCAAAATGCCCCCCTCTGCCGCCCCTTCCGCCTCCCCTGAAGGCAACACCACCTCTCGGAGGCCTCATCCAGTGGATCAAAATCTGAACCGCCGGATATCCCTCCGATGGGATTTTATCAAGCTCAACCGCCGCAGCTGGCGGCGGCGCTAGCGCTCTTGCGTTCCTTGGGCTTAGGGTTTAAGACCCGAAGCGCTCATTTGATGGTTGGGGTAGCTGGTGTAATTTTGGCGTCCACTGCCTCCGGGCCAGGCGGGCCAATATCCATTTTTTTATCCAACAAGTAAAATCAGAATGGGCCCAAAAAGTGGGGCAGTCCAAAAACGTTTATTGAATCATGTATTATCTTACAACAATTTAGTTTATCATTCATTCATATCTCCCGCATTTTTTACATGAATTGTGATATGATATTAAATCTTCCAAAGTTGGTACATCGAGAATCTTTAACTGATGTCCGTTATGAGATACAGTAGGTCATGATGATGTATTTGAGTACAAGCAAATGAGTACAAGCTATAAAAATGTAAATAAAGTATTGAAATGTGAAATTTATAACTGAGTACAAGCTATAGAACTTCTTGGTTAGGTTGACAATACATCACATGAAAGGATCGTATGCATATGTAGTTGATGCTGCATTAGATGTAAACTTTGTAGTCTTCTGTGTAACATCTCGCCCCTCACCTATTAACTTGGGAAGGTGGCGGAACATTATTGAGTCTTAGGTGACATCTCAAGGCGCCAAAAGCTAACAATAAATGTCAATGACTTCATGAGCAGTTGGAGGAAGATTTGCCCATTTGAAAATAAAAACAACCAAACCATGATAACCATGAGAATCAAACCTCTATACGATGCATGAATTCAAAATAAAACTGAAATAAAACCAACTACAAGATCAGAGTACAAGCGGAAACCAAAGCCAACAAAACTCAAAGATACCAAAGATTATAAAGCCCAAAGAAAACGATGACATCCAAACAACAACTACTCACATGCTCCAAGCTCCAACTCAACACGTCACTCCCAAAGTATTATGATGCAACATTAAAGAATTGAGATACTTTATCTTTACCCATGTCTCGATATACAATATTTGCAAATGCACCAAAGTGCCCAAGCAGGGGGTGCGTATAAAATTCAGTAGGATTTCCCCAATGGCTTCCCTACTCACACCACCAAGATAAAACAAGTTAACACATTTATATAAACACAATTTATCTAAAATAATTTAAAATAGTTTACATCAAAACCAAAACCATCTCTAAGAAAAACAGTTTTTGGTCTCGACCAAATTTACCCAAGTTTTTAGGGTTAAGCGGTCAAATGTAGAGTAGCTTGGGTTGTCGATTCCTCAGAGACCTAAAAAGAAACCTATAGACACACACATTATATGGGTTGTTTTTTACTATGAAGTGGCCAACTTAGGTAGATTTTAGATAGGTTTAAGTGAACTCTAATAGACTTAAGTGAATTCAAATTAAAAAAATGAGTTGATCCTAGATTATCACTTGGGGTGGATTGGATGAATTTCTTTTTTTTAACAATTTCAATTTCATTAACTCAAGCACGATTCATTTAATGAATTCAAACTAACCTTATCACTTACTGGTTAAACACATTCACAAACACATGCTAATCACCTATACACTTGTAGGATCATTTTCATGAGTACTCCAAGGTAAAGGATCTTATTAGCACATAAAAGTGGGGCGATAAAATTCAATAAGGAAGAGGAAGAGAGAAAATCCTTGAATAAAAGAAACTCAAGTAAAAGAAATCAATAACATTTAAAGATTGAGAAATAACATCTAATTAATCCTCTTTCTACTCTCTTGGATCAAACCATAAAAGAGTTAGTCCTCCATTGATGACATGTTCTCAACAGAAGCAGGAAGTAGACTCATAAGGGCGAAAGTGAAGAAGTAAAAAACAAGAAAATAACGATCACTTCACCGTTGTTTGAAGAATATCACAAGGTATGGTGTGAATAAATTCACACCTTAAGGAAAAGATATCAATGTGATATATAGAAAAATAGAATAATAGGAAAGGATGAAATTTTATTAAGAACTAAGGTGATTCGAACAACTTACATGAGAAAGAAGAACGTTACAAAGACAAATCGACATAATAACATTACAATGAAACCAAAGCTCAAAGATAATCAACTCCTCCATCACCATTGCCTTAAATAGGAATTTCAAGAGGCTTGGGTAGAGCTCCCAATAGTACAAAGGATCCCACATGAGTATGGTAGGCCTAGGGTGGTGGAAAGTAAGGGAGATTGAACTTCTTTATCCTTGACCCGAAGCGGCAGCCAGCTTGCATCCACCGAAAAGACACGTCTAAATGGCCTTATAGATGGCCGAATTAGAGTGGTACATAGAATAAAAAAATATAGCTACATATGTCTCCTAACCACATGTAAAATTTCATCCCAAATGGAATTTTTTTAGAGATATTATCAAAATGGTGGGTTGTTTTTCTAGGCCGCTGAATCTAGCCCAATATTGCATCTTCAACTTGGGTCGCTTGGAAATCCATTCAAACATCAGAATTAGATTTGGCCATTGTTTAATGAAATGTTCCCCATGATTTAATCTATATTAATTTAAATTTTCAGAATTATTGGGCTTGGATATTGCCCGATACAATAGTTTTATTGGGTTTTTGTCCAATTTACTTCACCCAGAATGTTGTTTGTTCAAGGCCAACTTTTGTGGTCTTCCAATATGAATCTTTAAGTACACAAAAAGTATGAATTATTGTAAATATAATGAGAAACCTGAAAATTAAATATGAAAATAAAATCAAGATCATTGTGTACTTAAAATGATGTTAAAAAATGTACCATGTAATAGTGCATTTTAAGAAGGAATTACAATTATAATATGAAATAATGTTCAAAGTGTAAAATGCACTAAAATGGTGTTTATGAATAATAAAGAACATGAATATTGTATATATTAACAATGAATATTAGCCTCATTTAGTGTCTAATCACACCCCCAACTTGAGTTTTGCTAGTCCCGAGCAAAATATATCTCAAAAATATGAAATTCGAATTCCCTTTTCCAAAAACATTTTAATAAACAATGATCACCAAAAACCCTTATATCAAACAAATATGAAACCCATAAAAATATTTTAATACAAGATAGTTTCATAAGCAGATATTAATCCCAAACCCATTCTTTTGTTCAAATTCATTGTCATATTTCATCTAATATCAATTAAGTATGAGGATGTGTTGTGTATCACAACAGACATGGGGGATTATCTTTATTCAAGGGGGAAATAAAAGAATCACTAGGTGGAATCACATTTCAATATTAAGATGATTATTCAATTTTTTTTTGCAATATTGTCACGATAATTGAAATTGCACTCAAAAGAGTCAACCCATGTAGCAAGACTTTGCCGATGACTCTGAGGCTCAAAAACCTTAGGGCACCAAGTGAAGCCCACATACTCAGGCATCATCTTGAGTTAACTCAGTAAAAAAAAAGTCAAATTACCACAAATAGAGATAGAATTACCAACTCTGGGCCAGAAAACTATGGAGTCACGATCAAGTGCCGAAAGCCACGCATTAGGTCATTTCATTGCTCTACATGCAAATTTATTATTATTTTTATTTTTTTATTAAATAATCATATTAAAACTAAAATGATCACAAAACCTATGATATTTATTTGGGGGACCTCATGAACTCAAAATAATATCCCACTATCCAAAGGACTTGCGTTGTGATCTCTTTTGTTATTTGGATGAAAATATAAATGATGAAATTTCACATTATACAGCCACACTTTCCAAAATCTATGCTCATGAAATTATACATGGACTAAAATCAGAATCAGGGCATACTAAATTATTTGATATTCAGTTTCAAAGTATGCAATGTGTATTATCATGTTCAAGGTTAAAGAAAATTTTCCTTCCATTAAGGCACACTTTTTGTTCTCAAATTTTTTTTCACACAAAAGAATTTTTTTTATTTCACCCCCAACTTAAAATAACATTGTCCCCAGTGTTTGAAAAAAAGAAAATTTAGAAGGGGTTAGAGGTAGAGAAGGGGAGTTCAAAAAGGAAATTGAAAATGAGGATCATGGAATGAATTCACCTGGTGGTGGAATTTGAAGTCTGTGCTACTCCAATTTAGTTCTTTGATATCCATGTTACTTGCAGAGTTCCCTAGTGGAAAAAGGAAAAAAACAAAAACAAAACAATATATATATATATATATATATATTTATAATAATAAAAAAAGTAAAATATAAGTATATAAATAAAAATTATAGAATAAGGAAGAACTATAAACCGTAGGTCAGTGGTAAGCGTGCGCCCCTGTCTCCCTTCGGTCCCGGGTTAGAGTCCTCACGACTTCGCCGGTTGTGACGGGGTTTTCTCCACGACCTACAATATGTCCTTTTAATTTTTTTAATTATTATTATTATTTTTTGTATTTTTATTTTAATCTACAAACACATAAAAATAAAAATAAACTAATGATACATTGTCTTCTTTTTAAATTTCTGGGTAAGTTATTACTCAAGGATTACACCACGTGACACAGATGAATATGGTGCTCCCCTTTCATACTCATCCATACTCATAATAGAAGAATGAGTCAACAGTTTATGGTACTATCATATTCAGAGTTAATTTTTTTTAAATATAAAATTTATTTATTAATCCTATTTGAAAAATAAAGATGATTCCAAAATATTGGAAACATGAAAACCACGGGTTGCCTCTCGTGCAACGTTTTTGTTTAATGTCACTAGCTCAACTTAGACCCCTAATTGTTTAAGTATTTTCCTCATCTAAGGTTGGTTCACACAAGTCTTTATCTACTTCATGTTTTTGGAATGGTTCAATGAATGGTTTGACTCTATGACCATTAACTTTAAAGGTTTGACCATTGTTGGGATCTTGAATTTCTATAGCCCCATGGGGGTACACCTTATGCACTATGTATGGACCCGACCATCTGGACCTCAACTTTCTCGGGTGTAAATAAAGTTTAGATCTATACAAAATAACAGGTTTACTGAGTACAATGTGTTTGGTTTTAAGATTTCTATATTTGTAGGCTTGAACTCTATCCTTATTTATCCTTGAATTTTCATAAGCCTCCATCCTAAATTCCTCAAGTTCATTGAGATCTAATTTCCTTTTTGTTCCAGCCAATGAGAGGCCATAATTCATTTTCTTAATTACTTAAAAAGACTTATGTTCAATATCTACTGGAAAATGACATGCTTTTCCATAAACCAACCTATATGGGTATATTCCTAAAATGGTTTTATATGCGGTTCTATATGCTCAAATAGCAACTGAGAGTTTTCTCAACCAATCTTTCCTAGATGGATTAAATATTTTCTCAATAATTTGTTTGATTTCTCAATTGGCTAACTCATCTTGACCATTGGTATGTGGGTGGTAAGCAGTGGACACTTTTTGAGAAATTCCATAATTTTCCATGAGTGCTGGGAATGGATGATTGCAAAAATGAGTTCCATGATCACTAATGATAGCCCTAGGAATTCCAAATCTAGAGAGGATGTTTTCCTTGAGAAATCTAATCACAGTTTGATGATCATTGGATTTTGTAGAAATGGACTCAAAACATTTGGATACATAATTGATAGCTAAAAGGATGTATATATATCCCCTAGAGTTTGGGAAGAGACCCATGAAATTGACTCCCCAGCAGTCAAAGATTTCAATCACTAAGATGGGAGTTAGTGGAATTTGATTCCTTTTTGTAATGAAACCTACTTGTTAACACCTAGGACAACATTGAAAAAATGTGTAGGAGTCCCTTGAGAGGGTGGTCCAGAAGAGACCACAATAAAGAACCTTTGAAGAAGTTTTCTTAGAGGAAAAGTGACCTCCACATGCCTCACTATGACAAAATTTAAGGATGAACTCTTGTTCAGATTCTGGGACACACCTCCTAATGAATTGGTCAGGGTAGAACTTATAGAGGTATGGATCATCAAACACATAGTTCCTAACATCAGAAAGGAATTTCCTTCGAGCTTGAGTCCCTAATAATTTTGGAATGACTCCTGTAACTAAGAAGTTGGCTATGTCAGCATACCATGGACAGTCACCCACATAGTATAGGTGTTCATCAGGGAATGAATCAGACACATAAAGGTGAGATAATTTGTCATTAAATTCTATCCTAGAGAGATGGTCAACTACAACATTTTCAACACCCTTTTCCCCCTTGATTGTGAGGTCAAATTCTTGTAAGAGAAGGACCCACCTAATCAATCTAGCCTTAGTATCTTGTTTCTAGAAGAGGAATTTTAGTGCAGAATGGTCTGTGAACATAGTGATGGGGCATCCTAAGAGGTAGGACCTAAACTTTTCTAAGGCAAACACAACAGCAAGTAACTCCTTTTCAGTGGTGGTGTAGTCGATTTGTGCATCATTTAAAGTATTTCTTGCATAAGCAATGACACATGGAGTTTTCTCACACCGTTGTCCTAAGAATGCTTCTATAGAGAAGTCACTAACACCACACATGAGTTCAAAAGGAAGTTTCCAATTTAGATATTTCATGATAGGCGGAGAGAAAAGAGCTGACTTGAGTGTAGAGAATGATTCCTCATAGTTTCTGTCCATAAAAATGGGGCATCTTTCACCAATAGAGCACAAATTGGTCAAAAAATAGAGCTGAAATTCCTAATGAACCTTCTATAGAAACTAGAATGTCCTAAAAAATACCTCACTTCCTTAACAGTTTTAAGAGATGGAAGGTGACGAATGATTTTGACCTTAGCTTTATCAACTTCTATCCCTATACCAGATACCAGATGGACTAGAACAAGTCCTTCCTTTACAATGAAATGTCATTTTTCCCAATTTAGGATGATATTCTTATCCTTGCATCTTGAAAAAACCCTTTAAACATTCAAAAGGAATCCCTCAAAAGTATCCCCAATGATGGAGAAGTCATCCATGAATACCTCTAAACAATCCTCCACCATGTCCGAGAAGATTCCCATCATGCACCGCTGGAAGGTACCACAGGCATTACATAACCCAAAGGGCATATGCTTGAAGGCAAAAGTGCTGAATAGACAAGTGAAGGTTGTTTTTCCTTGATCCTCTAAGGAGACATTGATTTGATTATACCCTGAGAATCCATCTAGGAAGCAATATAATTGTTGACCCACCACTCACTCGAGGACTTGATTAATAAAGGGCAATGAGAAATGGTCTTTCTTGGTACAAGAATTGAGCTTCCTATAGTCAATATAGACTCTCCATCCACTACTAACCCATGTGGGGAGAATGTCACCATCTTCATTGGTGATCATAGTGATTCCAACTTTCTTTGGGACAACTTGAATTGGTCTTACCCACTCACTCTCAGTAACGGGGTATATGATACCTACTTTCAACAACTTAAGAAGTTCTTTCCTTACCACATCCATAAGATTTGGATTGAGTCTCCACTGAGGTTAACGACATGGTTTGGATTCAGATTCAAGAACAATTCTATGAGTTCCAATGAGTGGTCTAATCCTAGGGATATCAGAAAGGGTCTATCCAATTTCTTTCTTATGCTTTATTAGGACATCCAGAAGCATAATATCTTGATTGGCTTCAAGGGAGGAGGAAATGAAAATAGGAAAGGCTCGATTTTCCCCTAAGAATGCATACTTGAGTGATGAAGGTAGGACCTTAAATTCTATATATGATTGGTTATCACTTTCCAAGGAAGGATGTGACTTTGTATTGAATTCAGTTTCTTTGTTCATATTTCTTGACAGAATTGGTTCCTTGTGAATAGAATTTTCATCCACTAAATTATCCACATTAGTATCATGAATGGGTATGGACTCAATGTTATTGATTTCACCAATGGTATCATTGATTGGTGATTCGATAAAATCATCAATAGAGATATCTGAAAGATATTCAAGCCAAGGAGACAAATTTACCTCATGTGAACAAAGATAATCAATCTCTTCTTGACTTAAACATCCTTAAGTAATTCGTTAATGGTCCTCAAGTTCACTATCAACACTACCAATCCAATTAACCTCATGGATTTCTTCATCATCCCCAATTTGAGAGTTTTCATTGTAAATTTTCAAGTTTAGACTTGTATTTCCAAAGGTTATGGTCATGTTCCCATTTCAGACTTGGATAACAGAGTTGATTGTTGCATGTAAGGGATAAACAAGGATGATTGGGGTTTGTTCCTTGTTTTCTAAGTTTGGATTATTGTCAAGGATAATGAATTCAGCAGGGTAGATAAAGTTTTCTACTTTTACCAGAACATCCTTTAAAATTATTTTTGGAACCCTAATGATACAATTAGCAAGTTGAAGTGTGACAGATGTGGGTTGGAGCTCTTCCAGTCCTAACTAGAAGTACACAACATAGGGAATGAGATTGACACTGGCACCTAGGTCACACAAGGATTTGAAAACTTTTTTCTCTCCTAGTTCAACATTGATATAAGGGCATCCTGGGTCTTTCATCTTTGGTGGAAGGGTTCCTTGAATGGTGTTACTCACATTAGTAGCCAAAAGGACTTGGTTTTTATGTGAAAATTTCCTTTTAAAAGTGCATAAGTCCTTAAGGTACTTTGAGTAGTCAGGAATGGTTTGTATTGCATCTAGAAGTGGAATGTTCAACTTTACTTGTGAGAATATTTCCCTCAATGTTTCACTCAATTCAGGCTTGGTTTTCCCCCTCATGCATTGAGGGAATGGTGTAGGTTGTGGGATTTTTTTTGAAGAGTTATTTCTTTCACATTTTTATCAGTTTTTTCAGTTTGATCAGGTGGTTCATTTGAATTTTCATTAGAGTTTGAATCTTCAGATGGTTTTTGAATTATTTGTTTAGTTTTCTCAATTGATTTCCCACTTCTTAAACCCATCCTAGCCTTTAGTTGTTCATGAGTTGTTTGAGTGCAACTTGAATCTCCCCTTAAAGTTGAGGATGGTATCGCATGAGTAGGCATGGGTGCCTTCCCAGTTTTTATGGTTTGTAGTTCATGTTTAAGGGATGGGACTTATGAGTTCATTTTCTCTATTTTTTTATACAACTGTTTAAGGATTGGTAGAGGGACAGACTGGGTAGGGGCTTGTGCTGGTTGGTTTATCCCAGGAGGATACTTTGGTTGTTGGATGGGTTGTTGGTATTGGATAGGAGGATATTTGTATTGTACTGGTTGTGGTTGGAATTGATTATGGTTTTGGAAATTTTGTGTAGGGTATGGGTTTGGTCCTTGTGGTTGGCTAGTTTGTTGGTTATCCTTCCAGTGGAAGCCTGGGTGGTCATTATACCTTGGGTTGAATGTGTTTTGGTATTGGGGCTTTTGAAATTTTAGAGAATTGACCTCTGTTGGTGGTCCACCTAGAAGAACATATTTAATGGAAGGGATGGTTGGGCAGTTTTCAGTCTTGTGGTCATGTTTTTCACAAATTGTGCAATAAGGTCAACAATTTGAATTTTATGGACATTCCTAAGATCGATCTCCTCAACCTTCCTAGTGAGCACACCAAGTTTATCCTGAAGGCTTTAATCTTCTATAAGTGTATGAATTCTAGTAGTTCTTTGTGGATTTTCAGAATAAAGTGATGTTCCTCATATTTGGTTTTGTTCAGCAAGTATTTCTAGATACTCGTAAGCATCATTTGGGGCTTTGTTTTTAAAGGTCCTATTACACATCATGTTAATGAATTGTTTGTTCCCCGGTCCCAACCATTCATAGAAAATTATCACTTGTTCAGGAATAGAAAAACCATGGTCTGGAACCATGTTTAGGGTGTCTTTGAACCTCTCCCATGTTTCATAGAATGACTCTCTATCTTTTTCAAAAAAATTTGGATGCTCTTTTTAAGTGCAATTGTTTTTTGGTGGAGAAAGTATTTTTTGTAGAATTCTCTTTGTAATTGGTCCCAAGAGTTGATGGATGATGGTCTCAAATTATTTAGCCAATTTTTAGCTTGATACTTTAAAGAAAAAGGAAATAGCCTCATCTTATCTGATTCTAGTTGATGTGGGGAACACATGGTTTCTATAATGTCATTGAACCCCTTGATGTGAAGGTAGGGTATCTCGGACTCCATTCCATGGAATTTGGGAAGGTGGTTTAGGACATGGGATTTAAAGATGTAGTTGGAATATCCTAGGGAATTGTGTATAATGCATGAGGGGGCATTGGTCCTGGTAGGTTTGAGGTAGTCATTCATGGTTTGATCAACTGCATTCCCCAAGTTTGGGGCTGCCTCATTTGGATTTCCATTTTGGTTCCCACCTGGGTTTATGAGTTGGTTTCTTTGAAGACCTTCCATTGAAATGAGATCAATTTTTGACTCTAGAGTATTTTTAAGATTAGGATCTAATGGAAAAAGTTCCCTTGGTGTACTTGACTCCCCAAACCCAGGACTATCCACCCTAACTAGACAATTTGATTGGTCACAAGTGTAGGCGGACATGCACCAAAAGAAAAAAAAACGAGAAAGGGAAAAGATAAGAGAATTTGGATGAGAATAGAAGAAATGGGGGAGAATAGAATGAGTGTTTATATGAATTACTTGGGTCCCCAGAAATGGCACCAAAATTTGGTCTCTCCCAAATTTACCCAAGCTTTTAGGGTTAAGCGGTCAAATGTAGAGTAGCTTGGGTTGTTGATTCCTCAGAGACCTAAGAAGAAACCTATAGACACACATATTCTATGGATTGTTTTTAGATATGAAGTGGACAACTTGGGTAAATTTTATATAGTTTTAAGTGAAATCTAAGAGACTTAAGTGAATTCAAATTAAAAGAATGAGTTGATCCTAGGTTATCACTTGGGGTGGATTGGATGAATTCCCTTTTTTAACAATTTCAATTTCATTAACTCAAGTAGGATTCATTTAAGGAATTCAAACTAACCTCATCACTTACTGGTTAAACACATTAAAAAACACATGATAATCACCTATAAACTTATAGGATCATTTTCATGATCACTCCAAGGTAAAGGACCTTATTAGCATGTAAAAGTGGGGTGATAAAATTCAATAAGGAAGAAGAAGAGAGAAAATCATTGAATAAAAGAAACTCAAGTAAAAGAAATCAATAACATTTAGAGATTGAGAAATAACATCCAATACAGCCCCTTGCTACTCCATTAGATCAACCCATAAAATCTTTAGCCCTCCATTGATGACATATTCTCAACAGAAGCGGTAAGTAGACTCATAAGGGCGAAATTGAAGAAGTAAAAACAACAAAATAACGATCACTCCACCGTTGTGTGAATAATATCACACGGTATGGTGTGAATAAATTCACACATTAAGAAAACTATTTAAATGTGATCTATAGAAAAACAAAATAAGAGTAAAGGAAGAAATTTTATTAAGAACTAAGGTGATTCAAACAACTTACATGAGAAAGAAGAACGTTATAAAGACAAATCGGCACAATAAAATTACAATGAAAACAAAGATCAAAGATAATCAACTTCTCCACCAACACTGCCTTAAATAGGAATTTCAAGAGTCTTGAGTCAAGATCCCAACAGTATAAAGGATCCCACTTGAGTATGGTAGGCCTAGGGTGGTGGAAAGTAAGGGAGAGTGGACTTCTTTATCCTTGACCCGAAGTGGCATCTAGCTTCAATACACCAAAAAGGCACGTCTAAATGGCCTTCTAGATTGCCGAATTAGAGTGGTCCATAGAAGAAAAAAATTTATATCCAGATGTATCCTAACCGCATGTAAATTTTTAGCCCAAATGGAATTTTTTTAGAGATATTATCGAAATAGTGGGATGTTTTTCTGGGCCGCTGAATCTATCCAAATATTTCATCTTCAACTTGGGCCACTTAAAACTCCATTTAAAAATCATAATTAGATTTTTCCATTACTTAATGAAATGTTCCCCATGATGTCCTCTATCTTTAGTTAAAATTTCAGAATTATTGGGCTTGGATATTGGTCTATACAATAGTTTTATTGGGCTTCTTTCCAGTTCACTTCACCTAGAATGTTGTTTGTTCAAGGCTAACTTTGGTGGTCTTCCAATTTTAATCTTCAAGTACTCAAAAAGTATGAATTGTTGAAAATATAAGGAGAAACCTAAAAATTAAATATGAAAATAAAATCAAGATCATTGGGCACTTAAAATGATATTAAAAAATGTACTATGTAATAGTGCATTTTAAGAAGGAATTACAATTATAATATGAAATAATGTTCAAAGTGTAAAATGCACTAAAATGGTGTTTATGAATAATAAAGCACATGGATATTATATATATTAACAATGAATATTAGCCTAATCCAGTGGATAATTAGTTTTACATGGAAAGTAACCAAACAAGTCTTTCAAACCATTCTTCAAATACATTTGGCATAACCCATTCCATTCCATACATTCACACATGCATGCTTAGATGATAGTTTTATATTCATGAGTGGCCTCTCATAAATCAACCAAGTCATCGCAAGGAAACCATATACCATATGCCTCAATAGCACACACCCCATCCACAGGGTCACGTCAATGAAAATGAACACACACCAACATTTTATGGCAAATATCATGCCAAACCAATTATGCCAAACCATTTCAATAAAACAATCATTTTATTGAAAAAAAATTTACATAAAATTTTCCATAAATTAAAAACAAACAAAAAATTTAAAATCATTTCACCAATTACACTTTCCACAAAACAATATGTTCCACAATTTCACAAACCATCACCAAAGAGGGTTTCCATCAAGCTTTAAACATCAATTTCACAATTCAAATCAAGAAATTCAATTAATTTAAAATAAAGCATCCAAGTTCTAACTAAGAGGAGTCAAGAGTGAAGCCATCAACCTCACAAACTCAGGTGAAAATGAAGAACAACACAAATTCTTCAACAAACTGACTTGAAACTCCTTAAAACGTCCTTATATCTTGTTCCCCTTGAGAAAAACAACCATATATCATCATGATTAACATCACACAAAATTATTCTATCCCCAATAGATTATATCAATGAATCCAAGAGATGTAATAAGAAGAAAACTAAGGAAAACAACTAAGAACAAACACTTATCAAGGAATCTGGGCCTCCAACGTACTTAGATTCGCCAACAGATCACTCCCGTATCAAGAGGAAGGGGCTCTCCAGCCATTGGAAGGAGTGGAATTCATGTTAGGGTCAGATTAGGGGGAAAAGAGTCATTAAGGGGGTAAATCGAGTTAGATCCACAAAATCCGGATCTTGTTTTTAACGGTGCACAGTGAGGGTGCACGGTTAAACAAACCATGCGCTAACCACTACCTCCAAACACCCCTTACATAGTTAGACAAACCATGAACCAACCATGATAAACCCCACTATCCAGCATTGTACAGTTTCTCCTGGGTGGCCATATGGTTTGGCTAAATCATGCGCTTACCTAATGCCCACTATTTTAGTTGCACGGTCCCGAGAGGTGTTTCATGGTTTCTACTAACCATTTTCAAACCTTTCACCTCTATAAAAGCCCCCAAAACTTTCTAAAACTCCTTTTAAACAACCAAAACTTAACTCAATTACTTTATATACTTAAAATACATAAATAATTGGTTAATTACTTGAAACTTTGGGTGCTACATTCTCCCCACCATTGGTATTTCCCTCCCCATAAAGTTGAAAACCACCATTGGCTTGAAAGAGTTAGGGCCATTGCTTGAACATTTCCTTCTCACGCTCTCACATTTCTTTCTAAATCTGAACATGCTACCATAAAACCCGCATTAGATTGATGCTTTTCCCACACAAGACATTCTCTTGCCTATCCTCAATCTACACCGACACGTGAACCAATGTAGCATCCGACTCTAGGTCAACTTGATCCCATTGAATCATATGGCCAAGATTAGGTTGGTACTGCTCAATTGAGATACATGAAACAAATTATGCACTAAACTGAACCTTGGTGGAAAATACAACCGATATGCCACATCACCGACCTGTTCAAGTATCTCAAAAGGACCTATGTATCAATGAGATAACTTTTCCTGCTTCCTAAAATGATGATTCCCAAGCCTTTGAGAGATTCTCAAGAACACATGACCACTCATCTTGAATGACAACGACCATCGATGATGATCCGCATACAATTTTTGATGACTCTGAGTTGTCTCCATTCTCTTCTTGATCAACTAAATTTTCTCCATTATCTCTCGCACAAGGCTTGGTCCAACCAATGAAGTCTAATCTATTTCCACCCAACAAAGTGGAGATCGAAAAGGATTCCCATACAATTATTCAAAAGGATCCATATGTATTGAGGCCTGATAACTGTTATTATATGAGAACTCCATCAACGGTATGTGCTCCTCCCATGAGCCACCAAAATCCATTACACAAGCCTGAAGCATGTGTTACAACATTTGTATCATCATTTTGGATTGTCTATCTATTTGAGTATGATACACCGTGATCATAGTCAACTGAGTCCCAAGGTCTTGTTATAAGGACTTCTAGAAACAATCCCTAAACCTCAGATCTCTATATGATACTATCGAAACTAGTATTCCATGCCTCTTTATCATTTATCAAGTATAGATTTTTGACAAGTCTTCCACCGTATTATATTCATGAATATGGATGAAATGGGTCATCTTTGTAAGTCGATCTACTATCACCCATATGGAATCGTATTTTCAAACCATCCTTGGTAGACCTATTACAAAATCCATAGTTATTTGCTCCCATTTCCAAATAGGAATAGGTAAAGACTGCAGTATACCTGCGAGCCGCTGGTGCTCTGCCTTAGCCAGCTGTGTAATGTCCCAATTTTTTAGTGAGGTACATTTTATTTTTGTTTTGGTTACATTTAGATATTGTTCTTAAGTGTCGATTGGTTCGTTTCAGAAGAGGAGGTAGCTGGTGGGATGGATCTTGGCTACAGACCAAATTACATGACGTGTATTTAAATAAATGAAATGTATTTAAATACTTGATGTGTATTCGACTGGCTAGACCTATTCACATCATATAGTGGCTTTTCCCTGGGAGGGAAAGCTTAATCATTACACAATGTGTAGCATTTACACATCATGTAAATGGTCGACCAAATTTTTTAAAAAGGGAAGAACCCTTGTTTTTTTACAGGGGAATTTTTTCCCTCTCTCATACAATAGGGATGACATGCGAGAGCTCCTCCCAACGCCTAACCTAGGTTCATTAATATCTCCTCTATCCAGACTCTATTTACTTCATAGCGGGATGCATTGGACTCCTCTCGGTAAGCTCTTAACTTCACATCCTTCTGTTCCTAGTTTATCTTCTCTTCTCTTGCACTATTTTGGTGTGAGATGATTTTCTCTATTTTCAAGTAATTTTATGGTTTTTTCATTTTATTCCAAGATATCTCAAATCAAGGGTAGAGGTTGGATGAGGAAAGCTCTATGAATATAAGGTAGGTGGTCTTCTCTCTTTCCCAACATTTCGTTGTGTTCTATAAATTGTATCGTTGTGACGTGGGCCGAACCTTTCTGGAAACACCTTCTTTTGTAAAATCAAATTAAAATGAATGTCTAACCATGCAATTGGTGACCTGTGTGAGAAAGGAATCAAACCCTTGGGTTGATTACCTTGACCATTAACACCCTAATGGGTATACTTCACCATTAAGTCTATAGTTCCTTTTTGTCTTAGCATGTTGATTACCCTAAAGGGGTTTGGCCTTTTTATCATTGCCTTTAAATACTTGACTGAATTGATTAGGTGATAACCCAAGTGTTAGGCCCCTATGACTATGTAGTATGTGAAATGGTATAATTTATTGAATTGGGCAAGTGCTTATGCCTTGTGCCTTATGACTTAAATGGTTATGCCCAATGACATGCTTTCACCAACCTTCCCATGGTAATTTAAATGCTAGAACAAATAAAAAGGTACCTGGATAGACGTGATATATATATATATATGTGTGTGTGTGTGTGTGTGTGTGTGTGTGTGTGATTTTATTGTTCAGTTGTTTTACCTTAGTGTAGAAGTGATATAAGGGGTTCTGACTTAAGGATCCCTTGGACGAACTCTCGTTCCTTATTGATAAAGATGTAATGGTTAGTAAACACATCAAGGGTGATACCAGCTATGCCTGGGATAGACTCACTGAGCATTATCTATTTTTACCTCCAAACGAGTGACACTGGTTCCCTAGGGGAGACCCCTTGGAAGGGCTCTAAGTAACGTTTGGTTGAACCATGCCTCAAGAGAGACTCGGGTCCCTACGTGCAATACTAGGTACAAACTCGGAGGCTAGTATTGGACTTTTCTCAATATGCTTGGAGTGAAATGTGGGACTTCATCCTTAGGTCACCACGTATGGAATCCCTGAAATTGATCATATGAGGAGCCCCTCAAGCGATACATGGAAATTATTTTTGAATTGTCATGGATGGGGTCAGGATGTATTGCTACTTTTTATAAAGTGATTTTCTTATTAAAATGATTTAAAAATGAAATAAATGTTTTCAAATGAGAATTGATCAATTGATGTAGAAAACATAGGGACATGTACTCTAAGCCCAATCATAAGCTTGGGGACAATCCAGCCTATGGTGCTTAACCTTACTCACTTTATCTTTTCAGGATCTATCGGTTCAAGCATACCGACATAGGCCAATGTAGGTATATTGGGAGGGTGTCCAAGTGGAACCTAGTCTAATGAATTTATTTATTTATTCTGTATTTCATATAATTACTATGGACCACTTTTTAATTTATAATGCATGTTATGGATTAGTCTAGACACCGTGGGTGCCATCTTACTGAGATTATATCTCATACCCTACTCAGGCACCTCTAGTACTCGAGTATAAATTATGGTTATTGGTATGGAAAAATGGAATTAGTCAGCTTCCAATATTTTATTTCTAGCTTTAGGATAGAGTTTGGGAGTATAGGATCGAGCCTATTCTCGAGATTCTAGTCTTAACAGTTTTTTCCCTTTCTATTTATTTTGATAGCATGTTATATATTCTTGTATCCTTTTCCCCATCATAGTCATTTTCGTATAGTTACATTACCATGAAATGATCATCATATTGTATCTTTTCATTATTCAGCTTCTGCTTACTATTTATTTAACTTGCATGATTTATTATATCATCTTCACTATTATCTGTTTGTACTTTCTATTTCTTATATACTAACTACTATTCTCCACTCTAATCTTTGTGGGAATAGTATCCTTAAGGACACACCCTATGACCTTGCTTCTAGTTAGAAACATCTGGCATTTGGGTTGGTGCGCTTGAGGTCTTTTGTCTCACTGTCTCAGGGCACCGATGAGTGGTATTCGGGGAGAGACACTACAAAGTTGTATCAGAGATTTCTTCCTTTTTGTTTTACTATCTAGATTTGGATAGGATACTGGTATATATGAATTTTGTTAATAATCTTTTCCTAGGAGTAGCTACCCCACATACATGGGAAATCCAAATTTCTCGGGTTGGGTAAATGTTGTTTTGCATGTGTTGTTACTGTTTCACTAGATTCCACCATTGGTTAACTTACTAAATCTATGTTCCTATTAATATTGATATTATTTGAATGGGTTTTTAGACTTATCTTGATGATATGAGGGTGTGTTGGAATCATTCATCATACTAGGCACCATTGGGATAAAATTTCATGCATTATGCCATGTCATATACACTTTTCTGTATGCATTTCCTGTATTACTTGTGATTTCTACATGTTAATTGTTAATATATATCTATATACATACTAAAGAAGGGTTTTTCCTACTTATGTGTATCCTTCCCACGCATCCACGTCCACACTTATTCTTTCTCCATCCCTCCAATCCAGAAAATAGCTCCCATGAACCTGACCCCGATCAGAATTTTCCTTACCTATTCACTCTGCCCCCTCAATCACCTCCTCAATTCCTCGCACCTTTCTCTAGGGTTCCAGCACCTCTCCCTAGTTCCCCCATCCCCGAATCCGCTCTCCCACTCCCCTCTCCTCCCCTCCTTGATTTACCTCTCCAACTGCGACTCCACCTTCAACTCCTCGGACTTTGGCTCCTCTGACTATGGTTTCTCCTCATCCGACAATTTCACCATGATCTACCTCCCAACTCTGCGGTCAGGGATTCTACTTGACACTACGTCTTCGGCTCCTCCACCTAGGCCTTCTATGAAATCGACAACTCCACCTTTAGATCCTACGACTTCAGATCCTCCAACTTCAGCTCCTATGACTTCAACTCATCCAACTATGCCTTCTCCTCATCCGACGATTTCACCACGATCTGACTCCAAACTCTACGGTCAGGGCTGCTACTCGATAGGATGTCTTCAGCTCCTCCACCTATGCATTCTCTGATGGGAAAGTTTTGGTTCATATGAAGTTGTTGTCCTTGGTCTTTCAATCTTCAATCTGTTCTTGATATTATCTATAAATGCATACTATATTATTTTATTTTTTTGTTCTCTGATGTAAAATAACTCATATTTTTACCTTTTTATGATTTTCAATGTATGGATTATATTGATTTCAGGTGATTTGTTCACATCGAATATCTTTTTTTCTCATGGGAAAGTTTTGGTTCATATGAAGCTGCTATCCTTTGGCATGCCAGGATATGCGTTTTACTGCTAATATGCCGCTTTCCAATGATAACGATCTAAAAACCCTCTCGCTGAATTGGATAAGGGGAAGCATAAGCCGAAACACCTCATGTTGTCTCCAAATTCCTTTTTCATGGATGTCAAGTTTCAGGGATGCTTCATCATCATGACCATGTTCAGTAATTCTCAGACTTTTATGGTATGTAGAAATTGCTAGATGGTGCTATGCCTACTGACTTGAGGGTCTGCCAAGCTCACTGAGGGATGCTCCTTCAGGAGAAAAAATGATTGATTACCTTATCATTTGAATCAGTACAATTCATGTCTCTTTCTTCTGGCCGGCTGGGAACAAGATGAGGCATTCATGGTTTCTCTCTTTCCCTTTCTTCAATTGTGTTTTATTTTAGTTCTGGTCTTAGATTTTCAGGGATATGTTTTGAATTTGGTTTATTAAACATCACATTGAAACAATATTTTGATTGACAATTAATGTGATTTTAGAGCAACTATTTGAACATATGAAGCAGGTACATGGAGATTCTGCTAGGGCTGTCACTACATTCTATGAATGATCATTAAATCTTCGCTATTAATTATTTCATTGAGCATTTATCTGGTAGAAACCTATATTTTATTTGTTCCTATTTTATTGTCTAAATGCATAATAGATTTTTTGATTTGTTTGTTCTCATTTTTCAACTTAATGGGATTTGATCCTTCTTCGGGATTCCATTGTTTAGATTCTACTGATTTAGGGAGATGGGTTTACATCAAATAACATTTTTTAGGTATCATAAAGTGACGGTTTAGCAAAAGTTGCATCTTCTCAACTCTACACCGCTTTCAGTGAAACCTTCTCCAATCATTGTAATGCTTCTTTCTCTATTTCTTTTGGTATTCCATTAGAATTATTACTGAATATTATATCTTTTAATTTTATGATCGATGATATGATTAAGAATAATAATAATGAAATCTACATATAATTATGTAGCTTCAACACAAATGAAGATTATATCACTTTGAATTTATTTAATGTTGCAACATGAATAATATATTAATGGATTTATTTAACTTTTTGGTTAACTTTATAATGATTGAACAGAAGTGTAGGATGGGTACGTTGCTTTATATGTTGTCTATGATTTTTGGATTATAGTGGGAAGTTTTGTTGTAAGTTATTTTTTGGTTTTGAATTAGTTTATTTTTTGATTATCTATAATTCAGTGCATGAGAAGGTGGCGCGTACCATGAAGAGCTGGTGAGAGATCGAAACATAACACTAGATAATATTATCTCTCTCTCCCTCCATATCCCACAATCTAAAACATCGATTGTCCATGTATTCATATATATTTAGTTGGCTTAATTTAATGATTTGAAATTACAGGCAATTCAAGTGATCTCTGAAGGAGGAAGGACTAATATAAGTTTAGTTGGTTATATCTCTATTTTTAATCAGTCATCACACTATCTCCTTTACAAAAAAAATCATTAATCCGATACGAGAAAAGGTTAGTTCATGTTCTCATATTGTCTCATAAATTTCATTTTTTTGACTTGGAGGCATTATTTCCGATAAATATTATTTTATGAAGTTTTCAATCTTAATATTAGATGTTGATTTTATTGAGTCATGTCTGATCCGAGCCTCCATAGTTCATCTCATATATAGATGTTGTATGTTTCTATTCAATCTAGGATCTGATACACTAAGAAGTTTTAAAATTATAAAATACTATTTTAAATTGATTTAAATTTTTTATGTCTAGATCCTCTCTCTATCGTTATAATTCCTGTAAGTATTTATGATATTCAATACATAAATACTAACCTAAAGGTTCCCCAAAGAAGAATATCCCCATGAAATTTTTTTCACCATAGGTTCTTGATATTACCCTACTCAATTTTCTTGGTATAACAAAGGTTCAGGTTTGTGACCTGCCTTGTGACATTGAAGCATAGATTATAACAATGTTTATGTTATATATCAAGTTTTGAAGGTGTTAAATACTGATTTTTACCTAAAAAAAATCAGATTTACCAAACTATGATCATCATCATATGGTAAGAAATGCTGATCTTGATGGTATATTATATTTTTGAACAAATGGCACATCCTAGTGTTTTTTAATTTAATGATTTGAAATTATAGGCATTACAAGTGATCTATGAAGGAATAAATACTAATATAAGGTGAGTTGATTAGTAGTTATCTCTCTATTTTTAATCAGTCATCACACTATTTCCATTGCAAAACATATCATCAATCCGACATGAGAAATAGTTAGTTCATGTTCTAATATCGTCTCATAAATTTCATTTTGGTTTGACTTAGAGGCCTTATTTCCCATAAATAATATTTTCTATTGTTTTCAATATTAATATTAGAAGTTGATGTCATTGAATCATGTATGATTTCAGCCTCCATAGTTCATCTCATATATGGATTTTTTATACTTCTAAAAAATCTAGGATCTGATACACTAAGCAGTTTTAAAATTATAAAATACTATTTTAATTTAATTTAAAATTTTTATGGCTAGATCCTGTCTCTATCATTGTAATTAATATAAGTATTTATGATATTCAATACATAAATACAAACCTAAAGGTGCCCCATAGAATCATATACACTTGAAATTATTTTCACCATAGGTTCTTTATATTACCCTGCTCAATTTTCATGGTATAACAAAGGTTCAGGTTTGTAACCTGCCTTATGACATTGAAGCATAGATTATAACAACGTTAACGTTATATATCAAGTTTTTAAGGTGTTAAATACTGGTTTTTACCTAAAAAATTCAGATTTACTAAACTATGAAATGATGATCTTGATAGTATATTATATTTTTGAAACATTCCACATTCCAGTGTTTTTTACTGAAGTATTTCTTAAAATGAATTATAACATAGTTTTATCAATTTCTATTTTTGATGATCAAAATTCAAACATGACACTATATTTCTATTTGTAGGTTAGTGAACCATATGTTTCATGCAACCATTTTGTTGTTCATTAATATTGATGAGGTGGTCTTACTTGTAAGATACAACTTTTAAAGGGTTACTCTATTTGAATTTTTAGAACCCAAAAGTTTCGTTCAATTTCTGATATTATATCATAAATTTTATTTTTTTGACCTGGAGACCTTATTTTATATAAGAATAATTTTTGTTCTGGACAATGTTATTATTATAAGTTGATTTCATTGAATCTTGTATGAATTCATCCTCCATATTTCATCTAATATAGAGATTTTGTATACTTCTATTATATATAGAAACTAATATACTAAGATGTTTGAAAATACTAAAATACTATTTTAATTTGAATTAATTTTTTTATGGCCAGATCGTCTCCCTATCATTATAATTCATGCACCTCTTGTCTTCCCCCTTCTCTGAATTGTAAATAACTCCAGCACATTGTTGCTGGCACAACTAAGGGGAGTTTGAAGTGAACATCAAGTGGTCATTTTCATCTACTCGTGGATACCCTCAGAAAAACCACTCCCAAATTGATGCTCGACCTGAAGTGAACAAAAAAACTTCCAAGAACGTCACATGAAAGGATGTGATCATTCAGGTAAAATTATTTCATATTTTTTTGTTCCATTAATCATACATGTGAGATCCCTCCCCAGATTACAAAACATTGCAGAGCCCCTTCTTGAAGCTGCATCTCTCTTATGAAGCACTTTAAATCCATCAGTATAAAGCCTTCATGTTCAATCTGTTGCAATAGATCTACTTAAAAAATGTGGCTTTGTCTGTAGGAACATTGAAGTGCATTATCATGTCAATGGACTCAGCAATGAGTAGAAAAATAACTGGGTCAACACTTCAAATGTCCCCTTCATCTTGGAACAGTTAAGGATATTCTCAAGCACAAAAATATTTTAGTTAGGATTTATCTGGACCATCCTATTAGAAACATGATAAATAATGAATCCATATTCTCCAGTTTTGATGAGGTTTTTGGGTGAGTATGCAACCAATTCTTCACAATATTCCAGGTAAAATCGATTTTATCATATCTTCTACTCCTATCATAACTTCTGCTCACCAACATTTCATGTCTTTCATTCAAAGTATGTTTCTATTCCTAATTTTGGAAGCATGTTTGTTAGAACATAGTACAGTTTTGTACATGCATGTTTGTTTGCTTTGTATCAAATCAAGTTATGTTGTTCATTATTTGATATCACGAGCATATGTTTTCCATTATATTTTCTTCATTTTTTTAATTTCTTATTTGTATTTTTTTGGAATTAGATAAAAAACAATTCGTTTTTATTTGTAAAAATTGATATAAACATCTAAATAATCATTTTTATTGTGTTTCTACTATGATATTGATTATTTTTATTGTGTTTCTACTGTGATATAGATTATTTTTATTGAGTGAAGTTGATATGATTTGTTTTTTTATTATTAATTTTTATTTTTTATTAAATGGTATTTTTAGTGTGTATATCAATCTTTTAGCCTTCAACTGAGTGAATTTTCTGATTGGTAAAATCTTTGGAAGGCAATTAACAGTTTCTAATACAGGTCGGTGTGACTTATGATTGGTTCATTTGCAGTCACAGCGGTGCAAAAACCATAGTCAAGTGGCACCATCCATTTGTGGTAATGGAGAAGATGGATATGTGTGGGAGAGAATCAATTTTTATTGTGTTGTTTCTAATGTGATATGGATTATTTTTATTGAGGTAAATTGATAAGATTTTTTTTGTTGACTGCTATTTATTATTAAATGGTATGTTAAAGGTTTATATAAATCTTTTAGTAGCATGATTACTCAATATATAGGATTGGAAAAAGTTTAGTATTCAAATAAGTGAATGTATTGATTGGTAAAATAAATGGAAGGCAATTAACAGTTTCTACTATAGGTCGGGGCGGCTTATGGATGGTTCATCTGTAGGCACGGTGGTGCACAACCAATAGACAAGGGGCACCATCCATTTATGGTAATGGGCATCTATGTGCGCATTAGTGTGACCATGATGGAATGACAATTGTGGAATCCTGGGGATGATAATGGGTGAAATATCATTTGTAAACAGTGCCACTTATTTCCCGCACTAATATTGGGTTTTTTATTATAATGATCATAATTTCAATTATTCATTTGAATTATTTTTTCAATAATGTAAATGAATTATTTATCATAAATACCCAAAAGAATTTCTTATTCCATAAAGACTACTAAATGTTTTCCTATATATTATTTTAATATAAATCTCTTATCCCAATTTTTTTTACCCATTGATACTAACTATTGTAGGGGTTCATAATATTTTGAACTCAGCATCTAGGATAGGGGTTTCATTGTAGCAATAACTCACATATCTAAAGAATCTGTGACCAAATACTATTAAAAAATACATTATGTTGTTACATAAGTGAACTTTTATTTCAGAAATAATGACTGTTGGGAAAACATTTTGTAATTTTTTCTTCATTTAAACATGTATATTTTATGTTTACATTCTTAATGAAATGTACCTAATTCAATATTAATTATTATTTTTTATTATTTTGAATATTTTTTGTTTCATGTATATGATTTCTTAATGGTCAAAATAAATATTCACAATATTGCCTCTTTGCTCCAACTTTGCCTTCACCTCCACCTTCTGTTTCATCTATGTCTCTTATCTCTAACTCTTCCATTCCTTCTTGTTCCATCTCCATCACAATTAGTCTCCACTTTATTTCCTCATGTCATTGGAACCCCATTAAATTCATTATCATTATTTTATTCTAAACATTATATTGAGTATAACGACATTACATTTTTTTTGAATGACACTGAACCAGAAGATTTGAAAGAAAATCGAATAGTCCCTTGCATTTGCACAGGAGGAGTACTAGTTATTACTTAAAGTGTGATTTTATTCTCTATGAAATCATAATTGGTTCAATTGACCAATAGTTCTATATTAGTTGTTTGATTGATTGATTCCAATGGAATCTCATCTGATCAAACCATACCCATGGCCTGTTACACCTGTTGTTTGATGTAAGGGTTAGGATACAGTTACGTGATATACCAATTTCAATTTATAAGGTGTATGATCCCTTATGAATTGGAATCAATGAATCAATTAACTAGATCGTGATATTAATAACCAAATAAATAAAAATGAACTTGAATGAAGTAAAATGAATTTGATCCTTTAAAATCAAAAGGTTACCAAATAAGAGACCTTAGCCTGACCCAACCTTAGTAGTGGGTTACATGACATGTCTCCTTTGACCCTTCTGTTGCTTGTTCTTATCACCCATAACTAGCTCATGGAGTAGGTAGAGTGGTGTGTTTCTTTAGTAGGATATCTTTGTTCCTATCCTTTCTTATCATTTCCCTACCTGTTATAAATTTTTTACGAGGAATGCGCTTGGAATTTATAGAGATATGCCACCGCGATAACCTTGTGTTGCACGCCAGGAAAGTGGCGATGAGCATACTCCAGATGTGGTGGGACCTATTCCACCCATGATACCTCCTATAGTTCCACCTGAGGCACCTCCTATAAAAATTCCAATGGGTGTTGATTCCCAATTTCGATATAGTTTTCTTCTCTTTATGCAATCTGTTTAGGGTGGACCTCGACCTTCCCCTTCTATGGAAGAGCTGACCCGCGAGTTCCAACAGCAGCATCCTCCAACATTCTTAGGGGATGGTGGGACTTAGGCTTCTGAGTCTTAGTTTGAGTCTATGGTTTTAATATTCAAGCATATTGGGACACCTCTAGATTATAGGGTTATGCTTGTAACCTACATGCTATGTGATTTCTCCAAGCGTTGGTGGGACGTTCTGACTCAGGCTGGTCGACATCAGGGTATGGTATTGACAGACTTCCAGGAAACCTTATTTGACTATTTATTACTGTAGACCTTGATAATAGATCATATTTAGGAATTCATGCACCTTGAGCAAGGTTTCATGTTTGTGATGGAATATTCATCTTGCTTCAATTAATTGCAACACTTTTCACCAAACCTAACCATTGATAAGATAACTATTGTGAGTCACTTTGAGGATGAGCTTGCTTATGCCTTCTGCTCATAGGTGGACATATTTTGGATGAAAAACATTTAAGAGATTGTGAAATAGGCCCTCATAAATGAGAAAAACTTGAGAGAATTAGATGATGTGAAGCAGAGCAGCTAAACTTTAAGGAAAAGTAGTGGTTTATCTATTGGAAAGAAGCTACACTTCAAGGGTACACATGGGGGGTACCATACAGGTGGAATGCAATGATATCCTTATGGTGTGTCACCAGTGCATAATTTCAGGCTATAAAAATTCCCAATGTATGAGGAAACTAATCAAGTGATGGTCATGAAGTAGGGTGGGTCACCTCCAACGTTTCTGCCAATATTTTCCTTCAATTATGAGTGAGTGAGGTTCTATACTAGCATTGACTTCAGGTGAAAGATCAGTGACACCTCATAAGGAATGAATCTAGTCATCTATAGGCTATTCAGGCTGACCAGGTGGTCACGGATGAGGCAGTTAGGCTTCAAAGTTTCGTCGTCAGTAGAGTGGACCTGCTAAGGATACTCAGGAAGCATCCTAGGGTCATAGTTTAGGCCATATCTATGATTTGAATCCCATTATAGAGAATTAGAGTCAAGTTCCATCTACAGTTAGAGGTATTGTTCTAGTAGCCTCTACTTTAATATCTTCCTTATTTGATATAGGTACATCATACTCTTTCCTATCTGCTACGACCATGGGAAGTTTGGGTTTAGTGTTTGAGTACTCCAGTAGTGTTATGAACCTTGAAATTCAATTAGGAGTTTGAGTAGAGGGTATATGCCAGTGTAAGGAGTTCCCCTTGAAATATGTGGGTATTGTTTTCTGTGGAGTTTCTTCATCCTCGAGATGATTGGATTTGATGTCATTCTCAGTATGGACTAACTTGTTCCTTATAGAGACCAAGTGGATTTACATCATCACCGAGTGTCATTCTTATCACCCAAGGGAAACACATATATACATAAGGATGAATGGGATATCTATCCAAGTCGAGATAGACTCAAGCGTACTAGGATAAGAGTAGTAACAACCCAGATGGAGGGTCTCTTTATGACCAATCAGGGAATATAGCTTATAGAATTCCCTATTATGGTGGGTCAATTTAGGGAAATCTTCCCTGATGATTTATCTAGATTACCACCTAATAAAAAAAACAAGTTACCATTTATCTTATGCCAGGTGTGTCATAGATGTCCATTCCTCCTCATAGGATGACACCTACAGAGCTCCAAGAACTCAAGAAGCGGCTTGAAGACTAAGAGGCTAAGGTTTTTATCCAACCCAACACATTATCATGGGGTTCACCAGTTATTTTTTCCAGGAATTCAGATGGTACCCTTAGATTGTGCATGAATTACCACCAATTGAACCAACTTACAGTGAAGAATGAGTATCCACTTCCTCTCATAGATGACCTCTTCGACCAGATCTGAGGAGAAACTGTTTTATCTAAGATCAATTTGAGGTCGGGCTACCATCATGTTTGTGTAAGACCATAAGACATACCATGTACAACATTCCAAAGTAGGTACGGCCTGTACAAGTATCTGGTTATGCCATTCGGTCTGACGAACATGCCAGTAGTCTTTATGGCTTTGATGAATCGAGTTTTCCACCTGTATCTTTATTCCTTTGTAGTAGTATTCATAGACAATATCTTGGTGTACTCATGCTCCATAAATTACAAGGACAATCATCTTGAGAACATGTTGAGTACACTGAGAGAGAACTAACTGTATGAAAAGCTTAGTAAATTCCACTTTTGAATCAACAAGGTTCACTTCTTGGGTTATATCATATTTGAGGTAGGAACGTCAGTTGACCTAGATAAGGTGAGTGCTGTGGTTTTATGGGAGAAACCCAAGAAATTTTTTGACATACACAACTTCTTAGGGAAGAATAGCTATTATAGGTGATTCATATAGGAATTATCATGATTGGAAGCACCACTTATGGTCTTGACCAAGAAGGGTGTAAAATTTTACTAGAGTGAAGTATGTAAGAAATTTTTTTAGGATTTAAAGGGAAGAATTACTTCAGTGCCAATTATAATTTTGACTAAGTTGAGTAGAAGCTATACCATTTACTATGATGCTTCAGGAATCAAGATGGGTACAATTATGATGCAAGGTTATCGAGTCGTGGCATATAGGTCTCTCCAACTGAGCCCTCACAAGTGTAATTACCCTACATATGATCTTGAGCTAGTAGCCACAGTTCATGCTATGTGTTGTTGGAGATATTACTTTTTGGGTGAGCAGTTTTTCAATTACATGGGCTATAAAAATATCAAATACATCTCCACTCAGTGAGACTTGAATCTAAGTTAGTACATGTGGTTTGAATACCTGAAATCATTCAACATTGAGCTTTCTTACATACTTGGAAAATGAAATGTCATAGATGATGCCTTGAGCTAGAAGATTTAGTTGTAAACTGTCAAGGAGGCCAGTAGTGAGTGGAAATTTATGGCACTATTCTCTGGGATTCATATAGAGGTTCATGAATAACACGGACAACCAGTTCTAGAAACTCTTACAGTGACATCCTTCCATATGGAGTGGGTTCTAATGAGGCATTTTTCTGACTCTAAGGGCCACATTTTTAGGGAGATCATCACAGGAGAGAACCCACCTCTTGGTTGGGTTGTTGATGGTTGTGATACCTTAATCTTCTATGTGGGTGTATGGGAAATCTATGATTTTATTCATCCTATTCAACTATACTTCTACTTTTTATGGCTCTGAATCATACCTAAATATGGGTGGATTTTGCTTCTAGAACTAAACTAAATGACCCACTTTACTTGGTTCATACCTATTATCCCCTCTATCAATGGACTAAAAAATCATGGACAATACTCTAGACTATCTATTGGTTCACCTATGGCTTAGGTACAACTACATTCTCAGTAGCCTCTTTTGGTTTGTTTCTTCTATGCCTAACCGGTTCAATTTTCCATAACCAAGAGAAAAATCCATTTAGTCGTAGTCTCTAGCAACTGAAGGCTTAGAAATTTTAAATTTATCACATCAAACCTATCACAACAAGGCTTTTTAAATTCAAAAATCTCAATTTCCAAACCATTTTTGAAAATTCCACCATACTTTTTAAAAATAAAACCATTTCAAACCAT
Source organism: Viscum album (assembly GCA_963277665.1). Lineage (NCBI taxonomy): Eukaryota > Viridiplantae > Streptophyta > Magnoliopsida > Santalales > Viscaceae > Viscum > Viscum album. The sequence continues at coordinate 1,025,830,120 of OY728137.1, forward strand.
TTTAAAAAATCAATACTTTTTAACCAAATAATAAATCATTACTCAAAATGAATTATCTACTCCTAATTGGAAGTATTTTCTATCAATGCATTCCATGTTCTTATCATAGGCTAAACCCATGAAGATGAGATTACAACTTCTAGAAGTGTCTAAAAACACTCATGTGCTGAAACTCCCTGGTAACTTGAAGTTCATCATAAATAGATTAGCTACGCCTTTTTATGATTTTCATTTCAAGTTTCGACAATCCTATCTCCTTGTTTCCAATCCAACTCAAGGACTACTTTAGAATGATTTTAAACTCTAGGATCTCACCAACTAATACCATTTGTAACATCATGCCCCTCACCCATTGTCTTGGGAAGGCGGTGGAACATTACCAAGCCTTAGGTGACATACCCAAGACACTAAAGGCTAAAAATAAATTCTAAGGGCTTCATAAGTAGTAGGGGGATGATTTTACCATTGAAAATAAAAACAAACAAACAATGATAACCATGAGAATCATACCTCTATATGATGCATGAATTCAAAATACAACTAAAATAGAACCAACTACAATATCAGAGTACAAGTGGAAACTAAATCCAATAGAACTCAAAGATACCAAAGACCATAAAACCCAAAAAAAAACAACAAGATCCAAATAGAAACTACCAACATACTCCAAGTTATAACTCAAAAATACATGCCTAAAGTATTACAATTCATAATTAAATAACTCAGATACTTTTTCTTTTATGTGTCTCAACATACAATGTCTGAAAATGCACCAATGTTCCCAAAAAGGGGGTTAGTATAAAACTCAGTAGGATTTCCTCAATGACTTACCTACCCATGACACTAGGATAGAAAAAGTTAGCACATTTATATAAAATAATTTATATAAAACAATTTAAAACATTTAATATTAAAACCAAAACCATTTCTAAGAAAAATAGTTTTCCATGGAAATAAACCAAACAAGTCTTTCAAACTATTCCACAAATCCATTTGGCATAACTCATTCCATTACACACATTCACACATTAATTCCCAGGTGAAGGTTCCATAATCATGAGATATCTCTCATTGATCTACCAAGTCATCACAAGGTAACCATATACCAAGTTCTCTAATGTCACACACCCCTTCCACAGGGCCATGTCAATGAAAATGAACACACACCAACCATTTATGCCAAATACCATGCCAAACCAATTATGCCAAAACATTTCAATAAAAAATAATTTTATTGAAATTTTTTTACAAATATTTTTCCATAAATAAAAACCAAAAAACAATTTTAAAATCATCATTTTAAAATAATTTCACCAATTGCACTTTCCATAAAACAACCAATTTCCACAATTTTACAAACAATTACCAAAGAGAGTTTCCATAAAGATTTGAACATCAATTTCACAATTCAGATCAAGAAATTAAATAAATTTGAAATCAATACTTCAAGTTATAATTAAGAGGAGTTGATATTGAATCCACCTACTGCAAAAAAATAGGTGAAAGAAAAGAACGACTCAAATTCTTCAACAAACCATCTTGAAAATCCTTAAAACATCCTTAGATATTATTCCCCTTAAACTAAAAAAACATATATCATCAATATTTGAATAAAAAAACATGGATCCATCACCAATGGATAATATCCATGAATCTAAGAGAGGTAATATGAAGAAAACTAAGGAAAATATCCAAGAATGGGCACTTACAAAGGAAGTTGGGCCTCTAATGCACTTAGATTCACCAACAAATCACTTCTGGATCAAGAAGAAGGGCATATGTAGCCTTTGGAAGAATTGGAATTCATGTTAGGGTTAGATTAGTGAAAAAAAGTCATTAAGGGGTTAAAATGAGTTAGATCTTCAAAATTCAGGTCTTGTTTTTAACGGTGCATGGTTAGGGCGCATAGTTAGACAAACCATGCGCTAACTGTGTGCTGGAAATTGCCCAAAAAAATGATCAAATAGTTAGAAAAACTATGTACCAACTGTTATAAACCCATCTATCCAAAATTTCATAGTTTCTCCTAGGTAGCCTCATGGGTTGGATAAACTATGTGCCTAACCATGCACCAAAATAGTTCCCACTATTTCAGTTACATGGTTTCTTGGGAGGTGTTGCATGGTTTCTACTAACCGTGATCAAACCATGAACCTCCAAAAAATCCCAAAAAACTTTCCAAAACTCCTCTAAACCTTCTGAAATTTAACCTAATTACTTTATATACTTAAAATACATAAATAAAGGGTTAATTACCTAAAACTGAGGTGATACATTTTGTGTGTTTGTGTGAGTGTGTGAAGCTATAACCTCCATTAGATGTAAATATATGAGCATACTTAAATGGATGTCATATAATTTGATTTATAATTTTAATTAATCTACTAGGAGAATCAAAAATTGACGTGTTAGTTTATATAAGGCTAACATGTTTAATGTCTTATGAATGGACTCAACATCATAGAAAAAACAATTATATTAATAAATAAATATCACACTTAGTTTATGATTACGAATTTAAATTTTATAATAATTGTAAATGGAAAAAAGACTTTGAATTCATGTGTAAGAATTTTTAAATAAATATTAGATTTTTCCAAAAGAAATTGGTTCAATGTCAAAGATCTATTTTTGTATGATGGTATTATTTAAATATTAGATATTTTAATAATTACTCTTGGATAGTTAATATTATTACACATAAAGAAGTCCATTTGATATCTATGCATAGCTTATTGGATGCGATATATTTATATTAGTTTAAATATGATATATCTAAGTAATATAACAAACATACTAATTTATATATACAAGATATTTAAGTAATATGAATCCCATTTAAATATAAATATGAGATAGTTATACTATGATGATTAAATAAATATTTTAGGAACATAAAATTTTCAATATTTCACATGTAAAATGTATATTTCATTAAATATTTTACTCTATTTATTAGATTATTATCATGTTATCATGGAATAAATCCATTTATATTTTGATGATATGTGTCCATTAAATAGACTCATAAAATAAATTAATTTATATGAGATAAAATATTAAATATATTTTTCATTGATGCATAAATGTTACAATATTTATGATGAGGGTTGGTAAATGAGTTACAATATTGGAGTTTTTAACTAATGGAGACAAAGGGGTTGGTATGTTTGATGAAATTAACAAATTAATACTTCCCATATGCTATAAAAAGAGACTTCTACCATGTAACACCCCAACCTAGACACTTGATTCAAATACCCAATCCAACAAGTGTCACATGGTCTCGATCATATCCCCCTATTGATGGGTTTTATGGGATCATCTAATGATCATAGAAGTGAAATAAACTCATTTAAAGTGTATGATATATCATCATGATTCGGTATGCAATATGAAGAACATAAAATAACAAGCATACCTAAAATGTAGCAAGAACCATATTTGATGTACTCAAAGAAGTTTCCTTGATCATAATCACTTAGAAACATCCAATAGAATCCCTCCTTCATAAGGATGACACTGAACACTAGGATCATTGTTTTTAATGAGAGGACCCCTGAACACTAAAAGTGTGATAACACCTTTTTCATGAAGATGAATGGTGAACAAGGAGAAAGATAGAGATTCAACTATGGGTTTACTTAATCGTTTGCACCCAACAGGGGGATCACATCCCTTTATATAGGCTCCGTTCATTAAATACAGGGTGTCAAGGGTTATTTTTCATTTCATAACAATCAATATGCATTACCCATAACACACGCTTGTTGAGAATACTATCATTTGAATGTTTTAAATGATTTTCCATGCTATAATTTAATCAACTCATTGATTCACAACTGAACAAAAAAACATAGATTCATAGTAGTAGTCATGAATATCATAATCCTATTACATGTTATTATAGAGGCATCTCATGCCTCATATGATATCAAGATATCATAATATGTAATACGCATCACATGCATATCGCATGCTATAACTCAAGGTATATCGTATAATATGATATACCCATTTTAGTTTAGTTACAAAAATTTTCCACTTGAAATAAGATACCATAAGGCCTTTATTCAAAACATCACAACTCATTTTGAATTTATCCAAGCACTTTTAGATATAGTTTATCAAACTCTCTTCATTTTAAAACAAACACTTTGTCCAAAATTTAATCCTTATCCTAAGTCTTAGTTGTGTGACCCTACATACCTTTGTAGTGCCAACAAAAAATATGAAATTTGGATTTCATAAATGAAATCAAAGAACAAACTCTAGAAAAACATCAGTGTTACTCAAGCTACAAAGGGGTCTAGTGTGATCTCGATCAAACATACTAATATCTCCATATGAACATATCCACCAAAATATATACCTATACATCATATTTATTCCTATATAATCCCTTTTCCATGAAATATAGTGACCACTATACATGGACCATGTCAATACAGTATAGGCCATATCATGAATCCAAGATTATCTAAAATAGATGGATTTGGTTGATGAATACATCACATGCCATTGATTTAGCTGATGAGCGCATCACATGCCCCTCATCAAAGTAGCTGAGCACATCACATGTCACTCAACTGATCATGGCCATGAATTTCCCAAATATAATTCAATCAGGGGCCCAAACGTCTTTAACTTGTCATAAAAGTGAAAAAATCCCATCTTGGTTGAGTTCTAACCAACAACATGATCAATAACATACCCAACCACATCTTTATTCTCTAATCCCCAAGGATTGTGAAAGAAAGGTATCAAAGTATGATGGATCACATAATAAGCATCTCACTAACCTAGGGTAATAGGGATTCATAATAATAATACATTCATAAGAATATCAATGACCATATGACATTCCATGTGATATATTTTGGCAAGTCATCCTAGATAACAAATCTTGACTTATTATCACATAAGTCTATTCTTTGTATCTTGTATAAAACTTTTTTTATAGAGTACATGATTCCACTCATGATAATCTTATCATATTATGACAACCCATAATAATCCATGATGATCATCAATTAAGGATAACCAATGTCTTACTTAGAGGGGATATTATTATCCAAATATTCATGTAAAATAAATTACAGTGCACACGAATGAATGATAAATGAGGATTTAATTTATTATAAAATCATGATACATTTTACAACCATTGCATATGATCTCTCATGTATCTTATACCAATATATTCAACATGATCCTCATGATTTTTATGCAATAATAGTTTTTTCAATGGATCTGATACATTATTCTATATATCCACCCAATATATATTTACATAACACCTCTCAAAAATCTATCAAATGAGATGGTACCTGCAAAGGATGTTTTTGGTCATTTTGTAAGATTGGGTTTTCTTGGCCTAATAAATAGCTCCATTGCTATCATAGAAAAGTTCTATTGATCCACAGATGCTAGGAAACACCCCAAGTGAAGTGATGAACTTATTAATCTAAACAGCTTCACGCAATGATGTAATCTGATATTGTTTTCAAGTCTACTATGGTGGCTTGTTTGGAATTATTATAATTGATAATTGCATCGTTTATGAAAAACATGTAGATCAAATTAACTTTTAAATAATTCTATCATATCTCTGAGTCTATATCTATTGTCATAAATTTGTGATGCACACTCGGTATATAATACCCATGAGGCAGTGTTACAGAAATTGATCTCTATCATATCCACATTCAAATACTCAGAATGTTTCTCTTTGGGAACACTTCTCAACCTTATATACCAATCTGGAATAGTTTTATAAGCCATTCCTATATGAAATCTCAAAAGTATAAAAAAGATTCATTCTATAATCTACAAAAAATATATATCTATGGATGTGCATCATGTTTTATATATTTTCATTGAGAAATATTAATGAAATTACTGCCACTAAAATGATATCTTCATACATTATTACCCTTAGTGATTCAAGATATATTCTTCATTAAGTAGTGAGTTTGTTATTTCATTTCTCTCACCACTTAGTTATTTTGGTATGGAATCACCCCAATAACATCATATATGACTCTTAGACATCTGAGTGGATAACTCTATACCCAATCCATCATATAGATAAACTCAACTCTATTTCTATGGTAACCTAATCTTATTAGGGTCCCCCATCCAAATTTCATCCAAAGATCATAGTTGAATATGGTCACCAAATCTTATTAGGGTCACACATACCTAAAGATACTTACACATGATAATATATGGGAACCCAACTATGGAATGACCTACCTGGTTGGATGATCGAGGTCTTGACATGTGTTTCTATGGAAGTAATTTTACACTTTGTATTTGAGGGGTTTTATTTTAAAGCCTCAATAATTTAATGTACATAATTTACACATTAAATTCATAACTATTTCATCACATACAATTTTTATTATCTCATATTTTATTCCTTTATATATACATGATTCTAACGATTTAGTTTTGGAATCCTAATTTCATCCACAAAATTAATATTTCAAACCATATTAATGTGTAACTCTTTACACAACCCACAGTTTGTAATACTCACCCAAAAATAGATGTCAAAAATATTCACACATATCCAAACACATCATATGTATAAGGTATATGAACTTTTCATATAAATGTTTAGAATTTTATGAAATTGATAATCCCTATATGAGTATGTCTAGATCCATATATAGACAACCACTACCTTCCTAGAATATGGAATGGGCCTCCAAGTTAGTGAGAAGTCCATACTAAAGTCCCTCTATCTAGAGATACTTTACTCTTGAGATATTACAATTCATTAGGACTCTAATATATAATATAAATAAACTAATAACTAAAATAAAGACAATAAAATTAATTACAAACTGATATTAAGGTAGATGAAAAATAAGTCTTATATTGTTGTATCTAGATTATAATGCATGGAATGTTAATTTATAAAAAGAAATATATCATAAAAATTAAAGCATACATAATATTCATATTTTGTAAATAATTTATAAACACAAATATTCAAAAGGAATAAACAAATAAATAAACATTTTATATATTTTCTAAACATAATAGATTAATATAAACATTTCATATTTTATTTAGCCGCAAAATATTCTATTTACATTTAATAACCCTTATATTTTATAAAAACATTTATAAATTTCAATCATTTTAAAGCTAAAATATTAATTTTTAGTAATTTTTTCTTATATTGTATTTTATGATAGATAGTGGGAATTATATATTGTAATCCACTATTGGAATTGGTGCCAACCCTTATGTTTAATTTCTACAAAAAAGGTAGAAAACCCTAAATATGTAGTAACCCACATAAGAGAGTAACCCATAAGTAAATGTAAAGATCCTTAAAATTCAAGGGAAATTTTTTCTTAATTTTCTTTGGAATTTTAAAAGAACGTAGTTTCTGACGGCGCCTGATTTCGAGGCCCGGTGTGCCCGGAATCATTTTCCAAAGTTTGGATCGGGTACGTTCAGTGAACGAACGAGCGGGAATTTCTATCTTTTGAACCGGTGCTCGGAATCGAATTCCGAGGGAACTGATGGAACCGAAACGCTGGTAATTTCTTAGGAACTCTTGTTCCGCAGTTGCATTTTATCGAGTTTGGAAGTTAGTTTTCAGGGGTTTTTAATTAAACTGAATAAAAATATGTGTTTGCCATATTTTTATTTGAAGTGGTAGTTAGAACCTCCAAGGGGAGGTTAGTGGAGGGGCCCACCCGCACATAACCTCTCTTGAGTGAATGTTATAAGGTGATGGCCCACATGAGTATCAAACCCCCTTAACCCCCCTTAACTCTTGAACTCTCCATTTATGTGGATGAAACTCTCTCTCATTAAATGAGTCTCTCCACCTCCCTCTCATTAAATTTGACAACTTGAGATATTTAATTATGTGAGTTAATTTAATTTCAAACTCTTGAAATTCATAAGCTTTTTTGTGTTAATAAAACAAGTTAAGAACTTATTTTATTTGGGTTGGAGTTTAGTTGATTGGGAGCCTTTGGAGAAAAAGCTTAGGAAGTCTTGATTTTCTTCTTTCTCTACGACGAAGAACACGAAGAACGTCTCTTCCGCCACTGAAGCACGACGACGCCATCTTCCTCATCGTTCTTCAACCGAGGCAAGGAAAGGGAAGCGACGCCCACGACATCTCCAACGACCTTCATCCGCGTCAAAGGAGAAGACGTCACCAGCGAAGAACGTCGTCAACGACGACGTCACCTCCGAACGCTCGTCCACCAATGACGAGTACCCTTCTTCCTTTCCAACACATGAGCATGAGAATTGGGAGTGTGTGACGGACATGACAATCAAGGAATCGATATCCGCCATTTTCCGAGATCATCAATGAACGACAACTACGAGGTAGGGAATTTAAATTGTGATTGTTGGTGAACCCTTGTTTACTCCCTTCTAAATCTAAGAACACGGTTCAACTAAATATTAAGTTGATCCGCGAAGATTTTTTTGCGGGTTGGGATTATTGTTATGATTATTTTTATTTAAGAGGTTGTAGGGGTTTTATTTATTTATTTTGTTTGTGAATACCAACTTGACGATCTTCGTGGATTAAAACCAATAGTTATCGAATAACGCGAGGGGGCCGGACCGCACAAACACGGCCGACCCTCCTCTTTATTTCATGTTGGTTCCTTTGTGGTTTATTACGGGAAGGCGTGGTGCCGTCGCACCATGTGGAATCATGCGAAAGGAAATGCGTGGTGCCGTCGCGCCGCGCCGCGCCGTCGCGCCGCGCCGCGGAAAGTAGATCAAGGACGCGACGCCGTCGCGCCGCGCTGCGAATTAATACAAAGACGCAACGCCATCGCGCCGCGTCAGAGACACCTAAAAATACTGCGGCCGGTACCGAGGCCACGACGGAGGGGCGCGGCACTGTCGCGCCGTGCCGGACGACAAGGGCCGCGGCCGGTTCCGGGCCGCAGCGGAGCAAGGTGACGGGCGACCAGACCAGGCCGCCGACGTCGGAGCTGGAAGGGGACCGACCATCGCCGGTCCCGTTGAGCCGGAACCGGCCGGACAGGGAGGAGCTGGGGGAATTAAATTCCCCCAGCTGGACTTCAAACGGCCCACATAAATGGGGGGCCGCGGTTACATAGGGGGGGCAGGCGCCCCCCCTTGCCAAGGGCTCGACCTTCGGCCGAGCTGGCAGCGTGCTGGGCGCGCTGTGCCCAGCCGGGCGGGTCCGCCAGGCCGGGCCGGCCGCCTGGCCGGTCCGCCAGGCCGGGCCGCACCCAGCCGGGCCGGGCCGCACCGGGCCGGGCCGACCCGGTCTCGGGGCGGGTCGACCCGGTTCGGGCCGACCGGGGGGTCTCGGGCCGGGTCGGTCCGGGCCCGAAACCCCCGTTTTCGGACTGTTTGGGTTCAATTGCCCATAACTCGGGCTATAGACCTCCGATCGACGCGCCGTCAGTAGCGACATGATCCTTGGAACGAGACGGTAATTTCGGTATATTTTACTCAAGGTTTCGGAATAATTTGAGTTCGGCCGGTTGATTCGTACACGAAACCACCCGGGCCCTCGGAGCGGAAACGCTCATATCTTGAGCTACGAACGTTCGATTGACGTGCCGTCGACTTTGTTGTTTTCCTCTAAGTGAGATGGATCTTTTGGCTTACCCTTCTCGAGGTTTGGATTCTGTCGGAGTGCGGTCGGGTTGGTTTGCTCACAAAGCCAACCGGGCCCTTGGAACAAAAAAGCCAATAACTCACAGACCGGGTGTCCGATTGACGCGCCGTCTGTCTAATTTAATTCCTCTTGATGAGACGGAACTTTTGGCATACTTCCCCCAAGTTTTGGTTGCTTTTGGATAGTGGACGTGTTGGATTGTACCCGAAATCCAACCGGGCCCTTGGAATGGAAAAGTTGTTATCTTCCAGACTGGACGTCCGTTTGACGAACCGTCAGCGGCATTGATGATCACGTTGAGAAACGGTCCCTATGAGTATACCCTATGAGAGTTTGGGGTACAGTTGAGATACGGCCGGGATTGGTTCGCGCACGAAACCAACCGGGCCCTGGGGATGAAAAGGCTAGTAACTCACAGACCGGGTGTCCAATTGACGCGCCGTCTATTGCATTGAGACCCCTATGACGAGGCGGTCCCTTGAGATACTTCTTCGTGGGACTTTGAGATACTTGGAGTATCAACCTGTAGCTCGTGGAGCGGACCCTCCCAGAGACGAGCGTGCGGAGTACGGAGACCGTGTAGCCGACTGAGACCTGACGACTGCTTGACCGACTCGACTTGGAGTGAGTCGACTAGCCCAGTGGACGGAGCACTACTTTGTGAGGTGCAGACCCATGGTGGATGAAGCACTACCTATGTGACAGTGCAGACCCGTGGTACTCGTCCGGAGAGTACCTCAGCAGGCTACTAGGGGGTGTGCACTACTGTGTTTGGGTGACATACCTCAGCAGGAAGCACTACTGTGTTTGGGTGGCTGACCTGCGGTACTCGACAGGAGTACCTCAGTAGTCTTAGGTTAGTGAGCAGTACCTCAGAGTCGTGACAGGACCACTGTACACTCCATAGACGGAGGTCTTCAGCAGTTACGGTTTCGTTAATGAAAATCCTGGTTTGAGCTGAGACTTTTGACCTTTGTGTTTACCTCATGATTGAGATGGGTCACTTGATAACTTAGGTATATGTATGGGCATATACCTGGGTAGTGGTTATCCGTTGATTTCATGATCCTTGTGTTTCCTAATGATTGAGATGGGTTACTTGATAACTTAGGTATATGTATGGGAATATACCTAAGTAGAGGTTATCTATTGAGATCTTCTTTGTGGTTATCCTTGTTGGTTTTAGTGAGACCTTGAGGGTCTCGGGGTCCCTACTGAGTATCGTTATACTCACCCCTGCACGGGCTATGCCGGCACCTCGTTGTGTTGGTTGTAGACGACGGGCAGAGCTGACGGAGGCCGAATGTTCAGGGACTAGATGGTACCCGGAGGTGGACCACACGACGAGTCAGTATCCGGAGGTGGACTACACGGCGAGACGACACTCGGAGGGGGTTGACGAGCAAGATCATTGAGGAGCTGCGCTATCTGTACCTACCCTTCAGGTAGGATCCATGGCGGACGATCCAGGAGCTGCGCCATCTGTACCTACCCTTCAGGTAGGATCTGAGGAGGATGACCCAGGAGCTGCTTCCGTCCCTCCAGCTATTGTCTTTTTCTTTTGTACTTTGTTCAGTTGTAGTTGTACTTTCTTTTGGGTTTGTATTCTGGCCGATTTACCTTTCATCACTTCTCTTTGTACTTAGTGTTTTACTTCCGCTTGTACTCTGTGGTGTTTTGTTTACTTTTATAAAGGCAATGCCTTCCCAGTTATCGGGATTTACGCCTTTGGTGCTAGTCGCCAGCCCCTGGCCTATGGAAGGCGGGCTTGGGGTAGTCACGACACGGGCCCCGAGGACGGGTCGTGACAAATTGGTATCAAAGGAGTCGGTTCTACCGCAGAACATATAACTCATATATTTTTCTTTCTATGAAGCAATAGTGTTAAGGGTACCGAGTGTGGTCTTCAGTTCAGGGAGTCCAGTGTTGGTGCGGGCGGCCGACGTATCCATACACCAGGACCCTAACAACTGAATTCTGACTTTGTGCACGAAAACACTGATTGAATGCGTGTTTTCCAGAAGTTTTATTTAAATATTAGCTCAAACCAGGTCAGCTCACCAGGTATAATCGTTTGACTATGTCATGTTGTTTCTTTCAGGATGACTTTTCTCGGATGGCCAGCTAGAGCCCAGAGGGATGTGCGTGCTGACAGCCTGTCGAGCGACGAGGCTTCAGTACAGGGTCCTCTTACAGTTGATGCACCAGCGGAGGTACCAGCATTACTACCATACATTGGGCCACCGATGCCACCAGCCCCAGCAGTAGGCAATGCACGCCACTTGAGCGCACTACACGAGTTCCAACGCCAGAGGCCACCCAGGTTCCGGGGAGAGACGGACCCGCAGGCGGATGAGGATTGGCTGGAGGCTATGGTGAGAGTCTTCAGGCTAGTGGGGACACTGTCAGACTTCATGGTGATCTTTGCTGCCAGCCTCCTTCAGGCAGCAGTAGGCAGGTGGTGGAGCCACTTGTTTCAGTTTTGCGACGGGATGACCTTCACATGGGAAGACTTCGAGACCTTCTTCAAGGTGGAGTTTGTGCTAGTAGCTCTACACCCTGAGCGTGTACAGGAGCTTCTACCTTTGCCGCGTGTTTTTAGATCAGTAGCCGAGTCATCTATGGGCAGTAGACATATGATGCAGAGGTCCAGGAGGACCAGAACAACAGTTGGACGATCTCGGTTTTTAGGACCGGTGGTGCGGGGCACCCGGGGTGGGGTCAGAGACAGGCGTGCCAAAAACAGACAATGTTACTCATGCGGTGGGAAGGGTCACCTGGCACGTGACTGTCCGACTCCTCGTACAGTTGATCCACAGACTTTGGAGGAACCACTGAGGAAGAAGCAGCGACGAGTGCTTGAGCAACAACCAAGCAGTGGACAAGGCAGTAAAGCTCCGGGAGAAGGTGGATAGGAGCGGAACTAGTGGATACATCCCTTGTACTTCTAGTTCCATGTTGCTATTGTATTCGTGTCTTTGTACTATGAGATGCAATAATAAAAAGACACTTATCTTGTTGCTTTCCTATCCTTTTGTTTGGTTTATACTGAGTGGTCCCGGTTAAAACTGTTGACTTGACCCTCACTTTCGAGATTTCTACTGGAGGAGACCCAGTGACCTCACACTGATGCCGACAGTGTGACTCGACCCTTAGAGGCGAGAGTGACAGTTGGATCTCTCGGTAGTTACGTCGAGGCCTTACGATGTCATCCATGGCATGAATACATCATTCATGTCAGGATTGACTATATTAGGCAATGGGCGTGGTTCATCCAGGGGATGAGACCAAGTTTCTCTTTTCGGAAAAGGAGAAATTTTGGCAGCTCTTCAGATCGTAGGCAAAGAAGGTGCAGATCATCCAGGAGCGGATGAAGACTGCACGGTGCAGTAAGAAACAGGAAACCCGCTCCAGTCTTAGAGACTCGAGCGTGTTAAATGTTTAAAGAAGAGGAAGCTTTAAGAAGAGATGAGTCTGCGAAGCAGCAGACGTGGAGGCAGATCTAGGAGAGCAGTATGAGGTGGTGTACATCTTAACATGCTACAACCACCCGCCTTAGTTATCCCCGCCAGGCTCAGGGAGCTGGAGGGCGGAGGAAGAGTGCGGCTGCATGCGGTCAAGGAGTGTGACCCAATGGCTCTAAAAATGATTCAAGGGACAGTCTGTGTCCACTACTAGCTGCTGTAGTAACAGACGTCGATATGAATCATTCCTCACTTTCACAAATCATGTCCCAGACCTAGAGTTTCCAGTAAGCCGTGGACTTGACCCTCACGTCTGGAGATACCTTGGGAGGAGACTCGATAATCACACTTACGCCGAAGGTGTGGTCAGACCCTCGAGGCGAGAGTTTCAGTTGGAATCTCTTGGTGGCAGCATCGAGGCCTTACGACATTGGTTTGAGTATGGACTGGGCAATCATAGTTCATACACAAATTGAAGGTATTAGGCAAAAAGGTTGTGGTTAAACTACGACGTCGGGACGGGTTTTCCTTGGTCAGCGAAAAGGAAACCCCAGGCAGCACAGGATAACTCATGCATAGGAGGGTGTGACCGATCACTCTTGAGTCGGTCAACCATACCCTCGTGGCAGCAGTCGTTTTAGTTTCAGTTCTAACAGAAGTTGGAGACCTCTAGAGTTCGAGGATAACGATCATGTCCTTATACGGGTCTCACCTCGACAAGTTTTACGGAGATGTGGCCAAGGCGGCAAGTTATCTCTGAGGTTCAACGGACCTTTCTAGGTCCTCAGCTGGGTAAGCGGGGTGGTTTATCGCTTGACCCATCCACCTCAGTTGCACCAGGTGCACGACAACTTCCACATATCTCAACTGAGGAGATACGTGCTCGACCCTTCGCATATCATCGACCATGAGGAGCTGGACGATGGCGATGGGGTGTCTTTCACGGAGGTTCTAATGAGGATCGAGGATCGACAGGAGCAGATCCTACGAGGATGACCGATTCCTTGGGTGCACTTTCTCTGGTAGTATGGAACCTCCAGGTGAGCACATGAGAGCAGGAGGCTCAGATGCGTGCTCAGTACCGTTTTTGTATCCCTGTTTTGTGTTATAGCTTTACGAGGACGTAAATACCTGAGGTGGGAGTAATGTAAAGATCCGTAAAATTCAAGGGAAATTTTTTCTTAATTTTCTTTGGAATTTTACAAGAACTCAGTTTCTGACGGTGCCTGATTCCGAGGCCCGGTGTGCCCGGAATCATTTTCCGAAGTTTGGCTCGGGTACGTTCAGTGAACGAACGAGCGGGAATTTCTATCTTTTGAACCGGTTCTCGGAATCGAATTCTGAGGGCACCGATGGAACCGCAGTGCTGGTAATTGCTTAGGAACACCTGTTTCATAGTTTCGTTTTATCGAGTTTGGAAGTTAGTTTTTGGGGGTTTTAAATTAAACTGAATAAAAATATGTGTTTTCCATATTTTTATTTGAAGTGGTAGTTAGAACCTCCAAGGGGAGGTTAGTGGAGGGGCCCACCCACACATAACCTCCCTTGAGTTAATGTTATAAGGTGAGGGCCCACATGAGTATCAAACCCCCTTAACCCCCCTTAACTCTTGAACTCTCCATTTATGTGGATGAAACTCTCTCTCATTAAATGAGTCTCTCCACCTCCCTCTCATTAAATTTGACAACTTGAGATATTTAATTATGTGAGTTAATTTAAATTCAAACTCTTGAAATTCATAAGCTTTGTTGTGTTAATAAAACAAGTTAAGAACATATTTTATTTGGGTTGGAGTTTAGTTGATTGGGAGCCTTTGGAGAAAAATCTTAGGAAGTCTTGAGTTTCTTCTTTCTCTATGACGAAGAACACGAAGAACGTCTCTTCCGCCACTGAAGCACGACGACGCCATCTTCCTCATCGTTCTTCAACCAAGGCAAGGAAAGGGAAGCGACGCCCACGACATCTCCAACGACCTTCATCCGCGTCAAAGGAGAAGACGTCGCGCGTGAAGAACGTCGTCAACGACGACGTCACCTCTGAACGCTCGTCCACCAACGAAGAGTACCCTTCTTCCTTTCCGACGCATGAGCATGAGAATTGGGAGTGTGTGAAGAACATGAAAATCAAGGAATCGATATCCGCCCTTTTTTCGAGATTGTCAACGAACGACAACTACGAGGTAGGGAATTTAAATTGTGATTGTTGGTGAACCCTCATTTACTCCCTTCTAAATCTAAGAACACGGTTCAACTAAATATTAAGTTGATCCGCGAAGATTGTTTTGCGGGTTGGGATTATTGTTATGATTCTTTTTATTTAAGAGGTTGTAGGGGTTTTATTTATTTATTTTGTTTGTGAATACCAAATTGACGATCTTCATGGATTAAAACCAATAGTTATCGAATAACGCGAGGGGGCCGGACCGCACAAACACGGCCGACCCTCCTCCTTATTTCATGTTGGTTCCTTTGTGGTTTAGTACGGGAAGACATGGTGCCATCACACCACACAGAATCATGTGAAAGGAAATGTGCGGCGTCGTCGTGCCGCGCCGTGGAAAGAAGATCAAGGACGCGATGCCGTCGCGCCGCGCTGCGAATTAATACAAAGACGCGACGCCATCGCGCTGCGTCGGAGACACCCGAAAATACTGCGGCCGCGGTGGAGGGGCGCGGCGCCGTTGCGCCGCGCCGGACGACAAGGGCCGCGGCCGGTTCTGGGCCGCGGCGGAGCAAGGTGACCGGCGGACAGACCGGGCCGCCGACATCGGAGATGGAAGGGGACCAACCATCGTCGGTCCCGTTGAGCAGGAACCGGCCGGCCAGATCGGGCCGGCCGGACAGGGAGGAGCCGGGGGAATTAAATTCCCCCGTCCGGACTTCAAACGGCCCCCATAAATGGGGGGTCGCGGTTACACAGGGGGGGCAGACCCCCCCTTGCCAACAGCTCGTCCTTCGGCCGAGCTGGCAGCGCGCTGTGCCCAGCCGGGCCGCGCCGGGCGGGTCCGACCCAGTCTCGGGGCGGGTCGACCCGGTTCGGGCCGACCGGGGGGTCTCGGGCCGGGTCGGTCCGGGCCCAAAACCCCCGTTTTCGGACCGTTTGGATTCAATTGCCCATAACTCGGGATACAAACCTCCGATCGACACACCGTCAACGGCGACACGATCCTTGGAACAAGATGGTCGTTTCGGTATATCGCACTCAAGGTTTCAGAATACTTTGAGTTCGGCCAGTTGATTCGTACACGAAACCAACCGGGCCCTCGGAGCGGAAATGCTCATATCTTGAGCTACAGACGTTCGATTGATGTGTCATCGACTTTGTTGTTTTCCTCTAAGTGAGACGGATCTTTTATCTTACTCTTCTTGAGGTTTGGATGCCGTCGGAGTGCGGTCGGGTTGGTTCGCTCACGAAACCAACGGGGCCCCTGGAACGAAAAGCCAATAACTCACAGACCGGGCGTCCGATTGACGCGCCGTCTGTCTCGTTGAATTCCTCTTGATGAGATGGAACTCTTGGCATACTTCCCCTGAGTTTTGGTTGTTGTTGGATAGTGGCCGTGTTGTATTGTACCCGAAATCCAACCGGGCCCTTGGAACGGAAAAGCTGTTATCTTCTAGACTGGACGTCCGTTTGACGAACCGTCAGCGGAGTTGATGATCACGTTGAGAAACGGTCCCTATGAGTATACCCTATGAGAGTTCGGGGTAAAGTTGAGATACGGCTGGGATTGGTTCACACACGAAACCAACCGGGCCCCGGGGACGAAAAGGCTAGTAACTCACAGACCGGGCGTCCGATTGACGCGCCGTCTGTTGCGTTGAGACCCCTATGATGAGGTGGTCCCTTGAGATACTTCTTCGTGGGACTTCGAGATACCTGGAGTATCAACCTGTAGCTCGTGGAGCGGACCCTCCCAGAGATGAGGGTGCGGAGTACGGAGACCGTGTAGCTGACTGAGACCTGACGACTGCTTGACCGACTCGACTTGGAGTGAGTCGACTAGCCCAGTGGATGGAGCACTACTTTGTGAGGTGCAGACCCATGGTGGATGGAGCACTACCTGTGTGACAGTGCAGACCTGCGGTACTCGTCCAGAGAGTACCTCAGCAGGCTACTAGGGGGTGTGCACTACTGTGTTTGGGTGATATACCTCGGCGGGAAGCACTACTGTGTTTGGGTGGCTGACCCGCAGTACTCGATAGGAGGAGTACCTCAGCAGTCTTAGGTTAGTGAGTAGTACCTCAGAGTCGTAACAGGACCACTGTACACTCCAGAGACCGAGCTCTTCAGCAGTTACGGTTTCGTTAATGAAAATCCTGGCTTGAGCTAAGACTTTTGACCTTTGTGTTTACCTCATGATTGAGATGAGTCACTTGATAACTTAGGTATATGTATGGGCATATACCTGGGTAGTGGTTATCCGTTGATTTCATGATCCTTGTGTTTCCTCATGATTGAGATGGGTTACTTGATAACTTAGGTACATGTATGGGCATATACCTAAGTAGATGTTATCTGTTGATATCTTCTTTGTGGTTATCCTTGTTGGTTTTAGTGAGATCTTGAGGGTCTTGGGGTCCCTACTGAGTATCGTTATACTCACCCCTGCATGGGTTATGCCCGCACCTCGTTGTGTTGGTTGCAGACGACGGGCAGAGCTGACGGAGGCCGAATGTTCGAGGAATAGACGGTACCCGGAGGTGGACCACACGACAAGTCAGTATCCGGTGGTGGACTACACGGCGAGACGACACTCGGAGGGGGTTGACAGGCGAGATCATTGAGGAGCTATGCTATCTGTACCTACCCTTCAGCTAGGATCCGTGGCGGACGATCCAGGAGCTGCGCCATCTGTACCTACCCTTTAGGTAGGATCTGAGGAGGACGACCCAGGAGCCGCTTCCGTCCCTCCAGCTGTTGTCTTTTTCTGTTGTACTTTGTTCAGTTGTAGTTGTACTTTCTTTTGGGTTTGTATTCTGTCCCATTTACCTTTCAGCACTTCTCTTTGTACTTAGTGTTTTACTTCCGCTTGTACTCTGTGGTGTTTTGTTTTACTTTTATAAAGGCAATTCCTTCCCAGTTATCGGGATTTACGCCTTTGGTGCTAGTCGCCAGCCCCTGGCCTATGGAAGGCGGGCTTGGGGTAGTCACGGCACGGGCCCCGAGGACGGGTCGTGACAGTAAAAGAGTAACCTATACATAAGAGTCTATCGTGAAAAGAAATACCCTTATGTATCGAGTTACCTATCCATAAATTTTTTTACTTTTGTGATAAAGGAAAATCTCTTACGCGTGGAGCTCATAAGATTTTACATATTGGTGAATCATAAACAAAAATATCACCAATATCAAAATTATGATTTAATGCTATTTTTTTCTCATAAACTAAGTTTTTATCATAGCCTATGATATCACCTATATCATAACTCACAACATAGATTAAATAAATAGGTTCTCATTATATCATAATATATGATACAAAATAGTCATACCCTAAGATTAAGTAAAAATAGAATTTCAATTTATGATATCCTATATCATAAATCCAAATAGAGTGATCCTATAACTAAAATTCAACCATGACATATCATATGCTATGATATGTCTTCAATAATATTATGATACACATGTTCTTTGTGAAATTAGTAAAAATAAAATGTTGATTTGTTAATGAAAGTGTCTTTAATACCACTATGTTATAAAAGTGGGTGTCCTAAACTCAAATTGAATAGTACTTTTTGATTACTATATCATTCATACAATGAGTTATACATGATGCACACTTACTATAATACCATCGATATTTCTATATCCACTGTTTATATGGTAATTTCCTTAGATTACTTATTGTATCAAAAGGTTATAGTAGTCCCCAAGATATAATTAGAACCTAGAGATACTATGAAAGTAGCCTTAAACTTATATCCTATGGTCCATATACATCATGTTGACATGACATAGATGAAGTGAGACCATCAGGTTATGGGGGATTATAAGCATTGGGATTTTTTCTCATGAAGTTCTCACTCTGTGATCTCGAGTAGATGAGATCATGAGGACTGAACCACAAATAGAAACACCACAGGTTTCATGTATAATTGGTTGTTTTTGTATGTGAAAATGTGTATTGGTCTCATGACTTGAGATTATTATCAGTGTATACTATTTGATTATGTACTTTGATATAAGATGAAAACCATGACATTTTTTTCGTGGAAAGGTAGCTTGCATTGGGTATACCATTAGTGGTATAATATTGATTGAATAATCAATATATATATTTTTTCTTATAAAAGTAAGTGATATCAGTAGCCTAGTTGATCATGATGATAGTAACTTCACTAAATCCATGGTCATGGTAGAATAAGGTAAGTTTATCCAATAAGTTCAATGAATAATAAAGCAATAAAGGATGGTGACACAAAGTTTCAACCTGCTTTATGAGACATCATGAGACCAAGAGATTATATTACATGGTGTGTGTTTGTAATAGGTTTTCATTTCTATAACTATTACTTATCTCATTAGGGTCATTGATGGGTTACTATACTCCACTCCTAGTTTGTGATTATCACTCACTACTTTTGAGATAAGGGCCTAAATGGTCACACACTAAGAGTATTCAAAAGTATATCCTATTATAATAAATATAAGTATAGGACATGGTGGTCCTCACAATAGGTTTTGGGAGATGTACAAGTTTGAATGATCACCATGAAATAAATAAATTCATATTATTTGAGTTTAGAATAATTGGTATTGAATTTATTTATTAAAAAGCATTCAAATGATTTTAATTGAATACATGATAAAATATTTAATGAATGAATAATATTTTATTATTCAAGGTTCATTTAATATTTGAGAGAACATTGAGTAGAGTTATTTTATTAATTTTATCACACAATATATTTATTATATTACAAGTGATAAAAATATAAATGATATTTATGACCAAGTAAATCAGTCATAAGATGTCATTTATAGCTTATTTAGTGGGTAATACATATTCGGGGGGTCGAAGAACTAATTCTAGGTATTATATAATTAAATATATAAGTAATAGGAGGATCTAATTCATATGAATATTTATCATATGAATTTGATAGCCTCTCTCTCATCTGTCTCGTATCCTAGAGAGAGAAGATCCCAATTCGAGCATTTGATTCGAGTTCTCGTTCATGAATCAAAGGATCGACATAACGGTGATTGTTGGGATGTAAAAGCCATTATCATATCTTTGTAATAGAACCTTAATTTTAATGATTGATGTTCCAATATATTTTTTAATCATGTGTGGCTGATCTAGAGGGATCATATATCAGTTCCTTCGAGAAATGGTCATCGGTGATGAGTGGTTGTCGAACAAACCTTCAAATACAATTGAAGTCACTAGAGTACACATTGAAAGCATATGGGCTAGGGAATCAGTTTTTTATCACCGATCGATGTAACCATAACATATTTGGAAATTCACAACCTAATAAAAAATACAAGGATCTCATGTGAGTAATATAATAACAAAAATTAAATTGAGAAATTACCTCAATTGATTTGAAGGCATGTTCGACAACCACTCATCATTAGAGACCATTTCTTGAAGGAATTGAGGTTGGATCCCTCTAGATGATAAAAAAATGAATCAAAATAATGTAGTAATTTCCATAATTGATATCTTATTTCTAGAACAAAGATATGATGAAGCCTTTGACATCCCGACAATCACCAGTACATCGATCCTTTGATTCATGAAGAAGAAATCAGATCAGTTGCTTGGATCAACAACTTATCTCTCTAGGATATGGGAGATATGAGATAAAGACACTCAAATTAGTGTATATAATAGTTACCCAAATTATATCCTCCTCATCCTTATATAGTGAGGTACAAAATACCCCCAAAAGTCTCCTCAACCCCCAAATATTTATCACCCACTAAATAATCCATAAACAACATGTTATGACCAATTAATTGTGTCATAAACATCATTTATATTTTTATTACTCACTTTTAATATAATAAATATATTACATGATAAAATTTATCCATTAACTTCTACTTTTTGTTCCCATAAATATTAAATGAATCTTGAATATTAAAATAATATTCGTTTGTTAAATATTTTTCCATGTATTCACTTAATATATTTTGAATAATTTTAAAAAATAAATTCAATAATATTTATTATAAACTCAAATAATATGAATTTATTTATTTTATGGTGATCATTCAAACTCAGACGTTAACTTGGAGCCTGTGGTGGGTCCCACCATGTCCTAAACTCCCGTTCTTTAGGATATGCTATATTTTTTAATATGCTAAGTGTGTGACCCTCTAGGACCTTATCTTGATAGAATTA
Source organism: Viscum album (assembly GCA_963277665.1). Lineage (NCBI taxonomy): Eukaryota > Viridiplantae > Streptophyta > Magnoliopsida > Santalales > Viscaceae > Viscum > Viscum album. The sequence continues at coordinate 1,025,851,598 of OY728137.1, forward strand.
AATATTATTCACAGACTAAGAGTGGAGTATAGAAACCCATTAGGGTCTATAAGGAGATTATGAAAAGTCATAGCAATGACAACCTTTCATATGAACACACATCATGTAATATAATCTCTTTGACTAATGATATTTTATAAAGGAGGATGCACGCCTTGTGTCATCACCCTTTATTTATTTATTATTTATTGACCTTAATAGATGAAATAACCTTCTTATACCATGGAAATGGATTTAATAAATATACTACCATCCCAATCAACTAGGCCTGAGATATTAATTCCATTCGAAAGTGAAAAATTCTACCTTGGTTATTTAATAAATTTCATACTACTAATGATGCACCCAATGCAAGATACCTTTCCATGACATAAATTTCACGTTTTTAATTCTTCATCAAAGTATATAATAAAATATTATAAACTAATAATAATCACATGTTAGGATACCATTATATATGTTCATAAATAGGAACTACCAATGACACCTGAAACATGTGGTATTCCTATTAGTGACTTAATAATCATAATCTCATCTACTCGAGACCACTAATTTCATTTAGGATTATTAAAAGAATAGTATGGAGAACAAATGATTCATTACCTTTTGGGTAATGTTTTTTAAGTTGACAAGAACTTAAATAATTATTAATCTTTAGTTCTTATGGAAAACAAGTTGAAAGATAAGGTAAAAAGGCCAATGGAAAGTGTGACACTGAGGTAAACTTTAAAAAATCCACTAAAGAAAAGAGGCAAATTATCATACAACAGACTATTTGTTTCTCATGTCATGAGATAAATCTATGGAATATTGAATGAAATGAATTTAAGTAGAAGAAATCAGTGGCTTAAACTTATAGAATATTCATCATTGTATGGGATGTTTATGTTATACTTATTAGGTATTAAATAAAACATGCCAGTCACATATGTGTATTTAAATATAGTAACCAATCAAGAAAATAAGAGTTACAAGAAGTAAAGTTAATTATATAAGTGGATTAGAAAAGTTGAATACTAATTCAACATTGATAATTACACAACTTATAATTACCAAGATTATTGGTTCTAGCTGAACTTTTGTTAAGTATTACCAAAACATTTATCTCACATATCCATTGGACATAAGGAGGCATTTTTGCATGAATGAATGAATGTTTTTTTTGTATCTAATACTTAACTAACAGTTCATTAATGCTTGAATCGTTGTAAATAACTGATGAATATAAAATTTAAGACTCATTTATACCCAGTTGTGGAAAGATAATTATTTTTCTAGTAAAACTAAGTTGTTTTCAAGGATATAACTAGTATGATTTTTAATTTTTTTGGAGTTAAAAACATTAGGTATTATAAAAAAATTACTTATTTAGTTTTGGAAAAATAAATCTTTAGAAATAAAGGTAATCCATAAAGCTTTTATAAGTTTTTTAGCTAGAGATCATGAACTATTACAAGGTTAAGATAGATGTAAATTCATATACTTCATAAGACTCCTTTAAGAGTTTTAAGGAGTGTATGAGTGAAGTATGAAATATTCATGGTTAGAAGATATGAGTTTCTTTAGGCCCATGTGTAGAAGAATATCTTGACCAAGCATTCAAAGGTAATTATAATGTAGCATGGAGTAATTCACAAATGCACATTTTCTTGTACACATCAAAGATATGATGTTGGTATGGAGGATCAATGATGAGTATTATATGAAAACATTGATCATTGAAATTTATCATGGTGTAATTCCTAAATTAACATTTTCTTATACACATAAGAGTCATGATGTGATTAAAAAGAGCATCACTGTTAAGATTCATATGCATTGTAGATACTACCATTATTTTTCATGACATGATTTTAAAATAGAGGTGTTATACTATAACCTTATTCTAGCTATAGTGAAAAATGAATTTCATATGAGTTATAGTATGATATAAATACATCATGTCATAATAACATTTCTTTATATGATTTTTGTGTGTTAAGAATATAAATAAACTTTCATCAAGAAAAACACAAAGTGAATATCTATTTGTATCCAAAAAGTATATGTAGGATATTATATAAGTCCATATGATAGAAACTTTACAGTAAAGTGATAGACTAAATTTATATAAAAGGGGTGCACAACTATATTTGAGACAGAGGGAGAAATATTGACTTGGATTTAGTCAATGTTGGAGACACAAAAGTGGTTGGCATAGGAATAAGTTCCATAAGAGATTGTGGAAAAGTAATTTTCTAGAGACACACACTACATGGGAATAATGAAACTATAGTGGTGGTTTTATATTCACTGTAGTGGGTGATACATTAGTTATTGAGAATAATGTATTTTACAAGGAAGTAGTAACAGGAAATTATATATGATTTATAATATTATATAAATTTAGGAAATAAATTATATATACCAAAATTAGTTTTGTATTTTGGTTGTTTCTTCATTTGATGTAAAGCCTTTGGTGGATATTCAAGAGATATTATACAAGGGTAATATTAGAGAGGTAACAATAAGGATCGATTGGTTATACCAATTCATCATGCCTAAATCCTTTATAATTATACTTATCATAAATACTTTCTGAAGATCCTTTATGGAATTTTCGTAACAAATTTTGGTAGTTATTGATAACTTACTTTTGTTAATAATTTTTTTGTTAATAGGTGAGAAAGAAGTACCTAAAAGTTTTTTTTGAAAGTATTTTTATAAATCTTATAGATAAATGTTAAGAAGTTTCCTTAACATTATTAAGAAACTTTCCTTAAATATTCAGATGATGATAAGATGTTATTTAATAATCCTAACATCATGAAAATCTCATTATCCAAGCATTGGTACAAAGGGGAAGATAAAATTTATTACCAGAAAATTTTTTATGAACAAACATTTATAGACATAGATTTGTGAAAAGCATGTAGATGTGTCATTAGATAGAAGGTAATTGGAAGAAGAGTTTTTAAATAGATATTTATACAAATTTTTTACTAGATGAACTTTATTAGACAAAGTTCTCTAGATAGAATAAGGTTGATGTTTTTAGACAGATATTTTCTTTAAATCATCACTGCTAATGTTTGTAAAAAATGTGTGATGTGAAAAATTGAGAAGCCTAAAAATTAGAAGTCATAATTCAAGTTTTTATCTGTGCATTAAAAAAGGGGAAAATCCAAGAAGGACATTGGATAAAGAAGCTGCATGTGACTGAAGACTTTAGAAGTGGAAATAACATGGTCAATGGTATTCAATAAAAAGAGAGTAATGAAAAAATATGGATAGAGTTTTATGGATAAATAGTTTGTATAAAGTTATAAGATAAAAGTTTTTACTATAGGTTGTATGAATATTACAACTGGAAGTTTTGAAGTGTGCTGCCAATGGAAGGATAACAGATTGAGTCCATCAGACAAAGATCCATTGGATAAAAATACATCAGATGAACATTTCAGATAATTTTTTTTGAAGTAAAAGTTTTAGTTGAGGAATAGAAACCATATAAAGTTATCATACAGATTTGTTCATATGAATAAGATTAGACACATAGAATTGGATGAAGGATTTTTTAAAGAAGGCACCAAACAAACATTCCATCGGATAGAGATTTAGTATATTTCCATAAATCTTTGAAAATACCTTTTAAATATGATAATTTTGTGCTATGATTTTAATTGGTATGTTATATAGACAAGTTTAAGGTAGTTTTAATAGTACCTTAACATATATGGTAAAAGAAGTTTGAAGAAAGGTTTGAGACACTAAGTATGTTCAATAATATTATAGAATACTATAAAATGATCAATAAGCTTCAAGTGAATTTCCAATTGAACAGGAAAATAAAATTTAGTTCCCAACATTTCTATTTTTGGAAAAACTATAAAAGGGGATGTAAGTTTAGTATGAATGTTCATTGAGAACACTATTCAATTGTACAAAAATCTGAAACACTGTAGATTGTGTGTTAGTGCAATTTTCCAACTGATTTTTCTTTTGAGTTGAAGAAAAGTATCAAATAGAGTTTCAATAAGAGCATTAGACAATAATTTTAGTTTAGAGATACTGGATAGAGTATAATGGATAGAGGATCTGAGCAGAGTTTGAGGCACAATAGTTTTTGGTAATCAGATACAACACACATTAGAAAAGTTAAAAATTTTCAATGAGTCGCACCAAATAAAGTTTCAACAGATAGAGGAAGAGCACACCAGATAGAGGAAATAAGATAAAGTATTCCAGATTAACTTATGGGAGAGGAATTTACAAAGTTTCAAATTTTTTTGGTTTATGATTTTTTTAATCAAATATTTATAAAATGACGAGAGTTAGTATAATCATTCCTATAAGGATATAGAATGAGGATAACGGGAGTTAACTAAAAATGGTATCACTTCTTTTTAATAGTCAATTTCCATAAACTGATGAGAGTCTCTATGTAAAGGATGAAGGTTATCACACTTAGTCCGAACCTTGTAAATCATGCATTCTTTGAATTAATTTCTTATTCTTTCATGCTTGTGAGTTTATTAGATAAGGTTGATACGGATAAAACTCTAACAATTTATAGGTGTTAAATTTTAGAGAATTGAAATTTGTAAAAGTTCAATAATAATTTAAGAACCCCTTACTAGTAGTTCAATGATCCTAAAGATCTTTAATTAGCATCATAGGGAAGGTTACACTATTTGATCCTTATCATGGAAAATCTCAACTCAATCAAAAGCAGAGGTAATCCTATCTTCGATGGAAAAAAATTATCATGGATGAAAAAACATAATGATACCCTATCTTATATCACTTGTCTTAGAAGTTATTAATGAAACAACTATTGGGTTTCCACCCATTGATAAAAATGATTCTATAACTTTTTCTGATAAAAGAAACATTGAGGTTTATGGAAAAGATATAAATTCTATTCTTATATACATGTTAGAAAATGTTTTCATGAAGTTTATGGGTATTGAAACAACCAAATAAATTTGGGACAAAATATAAAGTTTCATTTAAGTAAACACCACGGTTAAGGTAGGTAAGTTATAAATATAGAGAAACAAGTTTAAAGATATCAAAATAGAAAATGAATAAACTATTGATGATAAATTCATAAAAGTTAATTAAGTTTCTTGAAAAATTATAGGATTTAGACATGTCTTGGAAGATTATACCATTATTAAGAAACAAATGAAAATATTCCCTAAAAATTTTGATTCCAAAATCTATACTTTAGAATACGAAGATGATTTATATCTTGATGAATTACATAACTTTATTGTTTCATATAAGATGAGAAAATCTCCAATATTCAAAAAGAATACCAAGTATGAAATGGATTTTGAAGTAATGAGAAAGTTGAAAATCCAAGATGATGAGGTTATTAATCTCATTTATTTTAAATATAAGGAAGATAATGAAATGAATGAAAAAAATCATGCCTATTATCTATAAAAATTATTAAAGAGGTAGAGAAAAGTATATAGGAGAACACCCACTTAAATATTTTTAGTGTGGATGAATTGTAATTTTTTCTATGAATTTACCTTAGAATAAAGTTATTTAATATAAATATCATTATGAATAAAAAACTTTCTCTAAAAAAGAAAAAAACTTCCAGGGAGGATAAGAAATACACTGGTGGTAGGAAAAAGTTCACTAGAAATAGATGAAATATGTTGAGTAAGAAATTTAAATATGACTCTATAGAAATTAATTATTCAAAAGTTGAAAATATATAGAATATTAGAACCTTCTTTTAAAATGATGAGAAAAAGGAAGATTCATCAAACAATTAAGAAGAATGGGGAGGTAAATAAACTTATAGAGAATATAAACTATGATCATAACATGTGACATGTCTTGAGAAAAACAAAAAACTCAAGAAAGAAATAGAATTGATAAATAAATAAAGTGGAAAGAATAATGATGTAATTAAAGATGTACTTAAATAGAAATATGAGTATATCTAGTAGATTATAAACCTCACACCTAAAGTTGATGAACATGGAAAGATAAAAGAATATGAAAATTATTAAAACTTAATCCAAACTTATTGAGGATGAAAATACATTATGAAATATGAATAAAAATTTTAAAAAATATTTAGAGTTAAAATAAAAAACATCTCAAGCTGTCGAGAAAGCTCATTTTACGAATCCAGTGAAAACTTCACCCACTAAATATAAAAGTTCATTTGATTTTACTAACCATGCAGGTGTTAGGAAAAATGTTGGAAAATATTGAATTGAGAAAATATGTAAGAAATTTTTCACATTAATAAAATTTTAAAACATCCTCTATAAGAAATTTTCCTTGCACCAAAAGAAAACAAAAATAAAAAGATGTTATGAACCTCAAAAACTTTCTATAGGGAAAGATCATAATTCTTACTGAAGACTAAGATTAAATGGATTTTTTTAGTGTCATGGAATTTATGGGAATACAGATTATAACTATTAGCATAACATGTCTCTTCCTATAAATAGGTATGAACAAAGGGGGGACAATAGTGGAAGAAAAGAGAGAAACTTTTCTAAGGCATAGGATAAAATAAAGACAAAATCACAAGATTCTAGAAAGTTTTTAATGAAAAATAAGTTTGGATACCTGGAGGAAGTTTGTGGAAGATTTTTAAAACTCAGTCAATTTTCTCAAGAATTTTTAACTAATCTTTCTAGAAAAAGTTCTTATACTAGGAAAGAAAAAGAAACAAGAAAGAAAAAAGTTGAAGAAAGAGACTTTGTTGTTGAAATAGCTTTAAAGTCTAACAGAAGGATAAAACCATGGATTCATGATAGTGGTTGTTATTAACATATGATAGCTGATTTAAAGATATTAAAGATGTTTAAAATCATGAAGGAGGAGAAATTACATTTGGTAATGATAGTTCCTTAAAAATAAAAGGAATAAGAACTGTTGATATTGAAGTTCAGAAACAAAAATCTAAGGATTTCTTATATGTTGATGGACTCAAACAAAATTTAATAAGTTTAAGAAAATTTTTCGATTATGTAAAGAAATTTTTAACTAGGAAATATTATTGTATCATTAGAAGTGTGAAATATAGAAAAATTATGACCAAAGGAGAAAGAACTAACAAAAATCTCTTTCAGGTTAAAGAACTTTGAAAATTATGTTACTTGAGTGTTGAGGATGAATATATGTTGTGGCATCAAAGACTTGATCATCTTGGCCAAAAAATCAAGAACAAAATTTCCAAATTTGATGTTTTAAGAAACTTACCACCACTTAAAAAGAAATAATATAATGTTTTTAAAATTTATCAAAAAGTAAAGATGATTGGTAAAAGCCATAAGAAAGTCAAAATTCAATATACCATACCTCTTGAGCTTATAAAATTTGGTCTTTATGGGATAATGAGACATAAATAAATAAAATTATATTTTTACTTTATCAATTTTATTAATGGTTTCAATCAAATAACCAACATCATGTTTTTGAAGCATAAATCATAGGTTGTAGGAATGTTCAGATTTTCCAGAAGGTAAGTTTAAATATAAATGGATGTTTATATATTGAAGCTTAGAACTAAAAATGGAAATGAGTACACATGTAATGATTTTGAATTATATATGAAGAAGAATATAATAAAACATCAATAAAATGATCCATAATCCCTCAACAAAAGAGAGTGGTGGTAAGGAAAAGAAGAAAGTTTTGTGTAAATAGGAAGAAGTATTTTGGATGAGTATAAACTTTCTATGTTTTTATAGAGAGAAGATATTAGTACTATTATACATATAAAAAATATATGTTTGTTAATTCTATAATCCAAAATGAATTCTGACAAAATATGGTATATCAAAAAGACTTCAATGTAATATTTAAAGGTTTTTGTGAGTCCTTGTTTAATAAAGATAAAAAACATGGATCTTGTAAAATTTGATAAAAAGTCCGAGTACATAATTTTCATGAGATATCTATCCAATAGAAAATGTTATAAATGCTGGAACAAACATTTACAAAATTTGGTGGATTCTTATGATGTGAAAGTTGTTGAAAATCCAACTTCGTTAACAACGGTTGTTAAAAATGTTGTGAAAGATAATTTTAAGACTTCCAACTAGAATAAAAAATGTGTAGATGAATGTGAACCAAAATAGGTACATGAAGATTCAGGAGAATTTTGTAATCAGGAAAATAAAACATGTAGAAAATATCTGAAATTTTATACTCTACAAAAACAGGTAGAATCTATGAACATCATTGGAAATTAGAAAGCTCGAGTTCATACTATAAGAAATTTGAGATTAGAAAATCAATCATCACTTATCTCACAAGTCAAATTAAAATCAGTTTCATAGGTAGTTAAATATAAAGATTGGGTTGATGTTATGAATGAATATTTAGACCAGATGAAATTAATGAATTTGAGGAACATGTTCTATAATGAAAAGTACAGAATATTATTGGGACAAAATGAGTGTTTAGATAAAAGATAAATTAACATGGATATGTTTTAAGAAATAAACATAACTTGTTTATAAAGGATATTAATAGGTGGACGGTGTGGATTTTGAAGAATATCTTCCTCCCATTAAAAGATTAGAAACTATAAAAATGCTCTTGGTAGTGGATGCACATTGTTTTTACAATGTTTATCATATATATTTCAAGTTATCATTCTTAAATAGAGATATTGAAGAAGAATTTTATATTGAACAAAATTGTGGGTTCTTAATTTTCAAAGATAAAAACAAGGTGTGTAAATTAAATAAATCTTTGTACAGGTTGAAATAAGATCTATGAGACTGATACTCAAAAAATGATATTTTTTAAAGGAATTTAAAATTTATAAAGAAAAATTTGAAAAAAACTTATATGTGAAGGAGATGAACTCATGTACCTTAATTTTTAATGTTTATATAGATGAAATAATTTTTATAGGGGATAAAGATAAATCTTCTAAAGATTTTAATGATTAAATGAAGAAATTTTTTGTTATTTAAATGATTATAGACCTAAATTTATTTCTAGGATTATGAGTTCAATAGGGGGAAATTTATATTTTACTATCACATGAAAAGTATTCCAAGGAGTTGTTATAAAATTTTCACATGGGAGAATCTAAATAAGTTCCAACTCCCATTTTTTTGGGATAAATATGAGTAAAGATGAAGTTGAGAAAAGTATTAATCATAAATATTTTTTGAAATTTGATAGTAATTTTGATCTATCTTACACCTTCAAGTCTTGAAATTATTTATACTATTACTTTATGTGCATGATATCAGAGTAATCCAAAGGAATCATATATGCTAGTAGAAAAAATGATTCTCAGATATGTTAAAGGAACATCTTCTTATGGGATGTTGTATAAAACAATTTGTGATATGAACTTTATAGGATACATTTATGCTAATTGGGATAGATATTTTAATGATATAAAATCAACATTAGGAGGAACCTTTTTCTTGGGAGAATGTTGTGTGAGATAGAATAGTAAGAAATATATTTCATTTACTTTGAGTAAATCATAAGCAGAATATGTTTTCACCACTTATGGGTGCACAAAAATTATTTGGATGAAAGTTTAGATGGAATATTTGAGAGTGAATTTTTTTAAATCATGAAATATTCTTTTTGATAATCAAATTTCCATTTATATTTCCAAAAATCCTATACAACATTCAATATCAAAGCACATTGATATTAAGAATTATTTAATTAAGGATAAATTTGTCATAGGATATGTTATACTAAAGTATATTTCTAAAAAGTAATAAATATTTGATGTTTTTATAAAATTTATACCATGGTAAAGGTTTATAGAATTGAGGCTATAAATTAATGTTCATACTCCACTAACAAATTCTTAAAGTTATTAAGGAAGTTACCCTCACTATGCTTTGGATTATGTTTTAAAAGGGAGAGAGTAAGAAAAAATTTTCCAAAAAGGGGGAGAGTAAGTAAAACTCTTTCTAAAATGAATATAAACCTATGGTTATCATAGAATTTGGTAGATAAAGAAAAATAAATAAAATTAGGTGGTTGGAGGTTTATCTTACCATGGACACAAAATTTTCTTGTCAATAAGGGAAGTAATTCCATCAAAAAAATTCCATTATCCAGTAGTGTGTTATGAGGCCTTATCTTTGGGGAAGTATGTGATTTGATAAAATTTTGGAAAAGATGATATTGAAACCTTTTATAAAATTTTTGTTGAAAAATGAGTTGTGAATTTTTTTTGAGTGTCTTGTAAATGTTATTAACGAATGTTGCTAAAAAATCTAAAAGGGGAGATTGAATATCTTTTGTGTTATTTTCCTTAAAATGATTTTTATTTATTGAAAAGTTATTTTTGTTAAGAATTATTTTGTTAATAAGTGCGAAAGAATTTGTAGGAAGTTTGTTAAGAATGTTTTGTTATGAGGTTGTTGGATAAATGTTAGGAAGTTTCATTAACTTTTTTATGAAACATTACTAACATAGTAAGATGATGTTAACTTTGTTTTTTTAAGATTCCGATTTTTTTTGAAAATATCATGATTCAAGAATTGTTACAAAGGGGGAGATCAAATTTGTTACAAGAAAAACTTTTCCAATTTTTTTTCTAGACAATGATTTTTAAAAAGTGGGAAGATGTTTCACTAGAAATATGGTCATTGGATGAAGAGTTTCTTAAGGGATATTTGTACAACTTTGTTACTGGGAACACTTTAATATAAAATATTCTCTATAAGGGCCAGTATTAGTGTTTTTAGATTTATATTTTATTTAAATCATAAATATTGAAGTTTGTACAAAATTTATGAAGTGAAATAAGTGAGAAGGACAAAAATGAGATGTTAGAAATCAAGGTTTTATCTATGTAAAAATAAGGAGATAAGAATATAATCAAGACACTAGATAGATAAGTTGCATGTGATTAAAGTCCTTAGAAGTTATAATAATGCAGTAAAAAATCATCAAAAGACAAAGATAAATGAATTAAAATAGATAAAGTTTTATGGAATGATATTTTATATAATGTTTGAAGAGAAAATTTTTCACTATAGGTTGTATGAAGTTCAAGGATGGAAGTTATGAAGTGCACTGCTGAAGGAAGGATAATGGATCAAGTCCATTAGACATGTATCCATCAGAAAAAAATCCATTAGATGAACATTAATTGGATGAATGTTTTAGAGAAGTTTTTTTAAATCAGAAGTTTGAGTTGAGGTAGAATGACCAAACGAATTCATTTGATAGAGTCAGTCAGATGAAGAATATTGGATAAATAGAGATAGATGATGAAGTTCATAAACAAGACATTTAAAAAACATTCCACCCCATGAATATTTAGGATATTATATAAATCTTTGTAAATCCATTTTAAATATAAAAAATTGTGTTGTGTTTTTAATTGGTTTGTTATCTAGCCAAATTTAAGGAAGTTTGAATGAGTTTCTATTTGTTTGAGGTTAAGGATGTTTAAAGAATGGATGGATATGATGAGTATGTTCAAGAATATTCTAGAATACACCATATTTCTCAAGAATATTCAAGAAAATATCATATTGATTGAGAAAAGGAAATTTAGTTATCATTATTTCTATTTTTATAACACCTATAAAATAGGATGAAAGTATATTAAAAAAGTGAATTGAGAACACCATTCACCTGTACAGAAAGATAAAACACTATATAGTTTGTGTTAGTGTGAGTTTACAACTAATTTTTCATTCAGTTTGAATAAAATTACCAGAAATAGTTTTAATTAGAGAAGAAGACATAGTTTTTAGTTTAGAGAAATCATATAGAGTATAAAAAATAGAGGATCCAATTAGTGTTTGAGGCATACTAGTTTTTGGTAATCAGATAGAACCCATGTTAAAAAAGTTGTGCAGTTTCAGTGAGCCACACCAGATGAAGTTTCACCAGATGGAGGAAGAGAACATTAAATGGAAATCACCTAATTGAGGATATCAGATGGAGTATCCCATATGAAATTTTGGGAGATAAATTGAAAAAGTTTCACATTTTTGTGTTGGCTCAATTTTTTAAGAAAAACTTTTAAAACCGATGGGTTTCATTATAATCATTCACATTAAAAGATTGAAGGAGTCTAATGAGAGTTGGATCAAATTTGTATTCACTTATTTCTAATAGTTAATTTTTAGAACTGATGGGAGTCATCATGATAAGAATGTAGGTTCTCACGCTGAGGCTGAACCTTATAAATATTAGATTCCTTTAATTACCTTATTATTCCTTAATGTATGTGAATTTGTTAGATAAGGTTGATAAGGATAAAATTCTAACAAGTTATCAGGGTCAAATTTTAGAGAATTGAAATTTATAAAATTTAACCACTAATTCAACCCCTGTTATCAATAGTTTAATGATCCTAAGAAGCTTCAACTGGTATCAAAGGAAAGGTTCCCATGTTTGATCCTTATCATAGAAAATATCAAATCAGTTAATAGAATAGGTATTCCTACCTTCGATGGAAAATATTATTATGGTTGGAATAACATAATGACACCCTATATTTTATCTCTTAGTATGGAGGTTATTGTTGCAATAAATACTGGGTTTTCACCCATTGAAAAAAAATGATCCTACGACTTTTAATGACAAAAGAAACATTGAGGTTGGTGAGAAATATATAATTATATTCTTAAATACTTGTCAGAAAATGTTTTCTTGAAGGTGATGAGTCTCAAAATAGCTAAATAAATTTGGTACAAACTCAAAATTATCATTGAAGGAAACACTAAAGTGAAGGAAACTAAGATAAAAATCTAGAAAAGAAAGTTTGAAGACATCAAAATGGAAAATAATTTTTTTTATGAATAATTTACCTAATTTAATGAATTTTTTTTCAAAATTAGAGGATTCATAAATGTCTCAAGAGATTATACTATTGTTAATAAAATCATGAGAAGCTTCCCCGATAACATTGATTCTAAAATCTATTCTTTATAAGATAAAGATGATTTATCTATTGATGAACTACATAACTTTCTTATTGTATATCATATAAAGAAATATCTATCATTAAAAAATAATATCAAGGATGAAATTAATTTTGAAGCTACGAGAAAGTTAAAAATCCAAGATGCTGAGATTATTAACCTCAGTAATTTGAAAGATATGGAAGATGATTAAATGAATGAACCAATAATGTCTATTATCTTTAAAAATTACCAGAGTAGTAGAGAAAAGTATGGATGAAAAATACCACTTAAATGTTTTTAGTGGATATGGATTATGAATTTTTATATGAATTTACCTAATAATAAAGTTGGTGAATATGAAGATCATTCTAGAAGAAAAACATTTATTGAAGAAGTGGAAAAAAACTTACAGTGAAGATAAGAAATCCATTAGTGGTAAGAAAAATTTTACTAAAAAAAAAGAAGTATTTTGAGTAATAATTTAGAATATGACTCTATATAAAATAATTATTTAAAAGATAAAACTCAATAGAAGTTCAGAACCTTATTTTCAAATGATGTGAAACAGGAATATTCCTCAAACATTGAAGAAAAACGAGGTGAAGAACCTTATAGAGAATATCAAATAAGATCAAAACTTGTAGAATGTATTGATAAAAACATAAAAATCAAGAAATAAATCATAATTATGAGAAAATAAATTATAAATAATAATTAAGGAATGAAATATATCTTTAAATAGGTAGATGAGTATATTCAAAAGATTATAAACCTCAAACTGAAAGTTGCTAAATAAGGATAGTTGTTAGAAGATATTGGTAAGAAAATTACTAATAATGAAGATTAATATTATAAAACTCAATCCAAACTTATTGAGGTTAAAAATACCTTAATAAAGATGAACACAAATTTCAACAAAGCTTTAGAGGTAAAAGCTAAAACATCTCAAGCTGCTGAGAAATCTCATTCCAAGAATTAGGTGAAATGTTCACCCACTAAATGTAAAAGTTTATATGATTTTACTAATGATGAAGTTGTTAGGAAAAATGTTGGGGAATATTGGATTGAGAAAGTATGTGAGAAATCAATCACATCAATAAAAGTTGAAAACAAACTCCATATGAAATTTTCCCCTCGCCAAAAGGAAACAAAAATATAAAGATGTTAAGAACATCGAAAAACTTTATACAGGGAAAGATCATACTTCTAAAGAAGACCAAGAGTTGATGGATTTTTTTTGTAGTTGTAAAAATTATGGAATAGAGTTTATAATTATTGGTATAACATATCTATTTCTATAAATAGGTATGAACATAGGGGGTAAATAGTGGAAGAAAAGAGAAAAAATTTCCTAAGCTATAGGAGGAAATAAAGACAAAATCACAAGATAATATAAAGTTTCCAATGGAAAAATAGTTTTTCTATATAGAGGATGTTTTAAGAATATGTGAACAACCAGGTTACTTTTCTTAATAATTCTTGAATACTCTTTTAGGATAAATTTATTATGTTAGGAAAGAAAAGGACGTAGGAAATAAGAGATTTATAGAAAGATCCTTTGATGTTGAAATAATTATAAAGGATAACATAAAGAAAAAAACATAGATTATTTATAGTTGTTGTTACTCACATATTAAAGGTGATTTAATGATCTTAAAATATTTTGAAAATATAAAGGTGGACCTGTTACATTTGGAAATGATTGTTACTTTAAAAACAGAGGAATAAGAACTGATGAGATTGGTGCTCATTAACTGAAATCCAAGAAAGTTTTATATATTGATGGACTCAATTTTTTTTACTAAGTGTAAGATAAATTTGTGTTGATGGTAATTAAGTTTTCTTCTGGAAATATTTTTGTATCATCAGAGTTTTAAAGATGAAAAAATTGTTACCAAGGGATAAATAACTAGCAAAAATCTCTTTTAGGTTTGAGAAATTTGTAACTCATGTTACTTGAGTGATGATGATGAAAATAAGTTTTGGCATTGAAGACTTAGGAATATTGGACTGAAAGGTATGAATTTATTTTTAAAAGTTGATGCTGTAATAAACATACCATCACTGGAAAGTAAATAATACGATGTTTTCACAATATGTCAGAAAGGAAAGGTTATTGGTAAAAACCATAAGAAAGTTAAAATTCAATATATAAAACCTCTTAAGATTATAGAATTTGATCTTTGTGGGTTTATGAGATACCAATAAATAAAATGGGATTTGTAATTTATCACTTTTATTGAATAATTCAATCAGATGACTATATTTATGTTTATGAAGCATAAAACAGAGGCTGTAGAAATGTTCATATTTTTCATAAGGGAAGTTGAAATAGAAATGAGTGTTTATATACTGAATCTCAGAATCAATAATGAAAAATAATACACATGTAATTACTTTTAATCACATCTATGGAAATATGGAATAAAACATAAATAAAGTGCTCCATACACCCCTTAACAACATGGATTGATAGAAAGTAAAAACATAAGTTTAGTGTAAATGAGAATAAATATAACAGCTGAGTATAAAATTTCTACGTTTTTTCTGGTGAAAAGATTTTTGTACTATTTTACATACACAAGAAAGATGTTTTTTAAGTCTATAATAAAAAATTACTTCATAAAAAATGATGTATATGAAAAAAACTTTAGAGAAATATTTTATGTTTTGTGGGATTCCTTCTTTAATAAAGATTAAAAACTCAAATCTTGGAAAATTTAATAAAAATTTCAAGGAAAGAATTTTCATAGTATTTTCATCCAATGTAAGAAGTTATAAATATTGAAAAAAATATTTACAAAAGTTGGTGAATTCCTATGATGTGAAAGTTGGTGAAGATCACACTTCCTTAATTTTTTTAAAATATTGTGGAAGATAATTTTAAGAATTCCAACGAGAATAAAAACATTGAATATGAATGTGAGCCAAAATTATTACATAGATATTAAAAAGAATCATGTAATGAGGAAAGTGAAATAGGAAGAAAATATTTTAAATTTCATACTCTATGGAAATAAGTAGAATACGAGAACATAATTAGAAATCATAAAGCTCCATTACAAACCATAATAAATTTGAGATTATAAATTCAAACATCACTTATCTCACAGGTTGAACTAGAATTAGTTTTAGAGGTAGTTGAATATAAACAGTGGTTTGAAGATATGAATGAAGAGTTATATTAGATTGAAATGAATAGAACCTAGAAACTTGTTTCATGGATAACATTAAATAATATTAATATTACAAAATGGATGTTCATAAATACGATGAATAAACATGGAGAAGTTTCAAGAAACAAAGGAATACTTGTTTTAAAAGTCTATCCACTGGTTAAAGGTGTGTATTTTGATGAAAAATTTTCCCCCATTGAAATATTAGAAACTATAATAATGTTCCTGTTATTTACAACAAATCATTGTTATAATGTTTACTAGATGGATGTTAATTCAGCCTTCTTAAATGGAGAGATTTAGGAAGAAGTTTATATTGAACAAACTTTTAGGTTCTTACTTGAAAAATATGTAACCGAAGTGCGTATATTAAATAATAATTTGTATGAGTTTAAATAATCTCCATGATTTTGGTACTCAAAAGATAATAGTTTCTTGAATAAATTGAACTTTTCTAAAGGAAAAGTTGATAACAACTTATTAGTGAAGGATATAAAATTAGGTACCCTAATTGTTATTGTTTATATTTATAAACTAATTTTACTGGGGTAAAGATAAATAATGTAAATATTTTGTAGAAGAAATAATAAAAAACTTTGAAATTTCAATTCTTTGAGAACTAACTTTCTTGTGAGGCTTATAAGTTAAATAGAGGGAACAATACATTTTCTTATTATAGTAAAAGTATGTAAAAGAGTTGTAAATTTTTTTTGGCATGGGAGAATCCAAATAATTTTCTAAATCCATTTCTATTAGGAATAATATGAGTAAATATAAAGCTAAGAAAAGTGTTAATAAAAAATATTTTTGAAATTTGATAGGAAGTTTTCTCCATCTTATAGCTTCATAGATCAACACTTTTTATGATATTAATTTTTCTACAAGATATAAGAGTGATCCAAAGGAAACAAATATGTTGGAAGAAAAATAATTTTTATATATATCAAGGAAACATCTTATTATGGGATATTGTATAAAAGAAGTTGTGATATAAACTTTCGATGATACGCTGATGTTGATTGAGCTGGAAATTGTAATGATAAAAATTAAACATTAGGAATAAATTTTTTCTTGGGAGAATGTTGTATAAGCTAGAATAGTAAGAAATAGATTTTAGTTACTTTGATTATGGTGGTATAAAAATATGTTTCTTCCACCCATTATTATACAAAAATTATTTGGATGAAAGTTTAGATGGAAGATTTGAGAGTGAAATTTTGTAAACCATTGATGATTCTTTATGATAACTAAAGTGCCATTGATATTTTGAAAATTCATGTATAACATTTGATATCAAAGAACATTGATATTAAGTATCATTTCATTAATTGTAAATTTTATGGTGGAGGTTTTATGCTATATTATATTTCAAAAAATTACCAAATTGTTGATATTTTCACCAAAGTTGTTCCAAAGGAAAGGTTTATGGAATTGAGGCTACAATTTCATGTTCAACCTCCACAAAAAAACTCCTAAAGTTATTAAGGAATATACCCCACCATGATTTGTAATATGTTGAAAATGGTTATAGTAAGTAAAAACTTTTCGAAATAGGGGGATAGTATGTAAAAACTATTTCTAAAATAAATCTGAAGTCGTGGTTATCATAGAATTGGGATGAGAAAGGAAAATATATAAAATCGAGTTTATCTTACCATGGCCAAAAAAAAATTGTCACCTATGGATGTAATTCCTTCAAAAACATTACATTATCTAGTAGTGTGGTGTTAGGAACTTCTATTTAAGAAATAGGATGATTTGATAAAATTTTACAAAAATATTATATTGAAACTTTTGAGAAAATTTTTATTGAAAAATGATTAGTGAAAAAAATTTAGTGTCATGTAAAACTTATTAATGAATATTGAAAACAATATAAAGGGATATATTGAAGATCCTTTATGATGTTTTCCTATTTTTTTTTATTTTTTGATAAATTACTTTTTGTAAGATTTTTTTTTGTTAATATATAAGAAATAAGTTGCTTGAATTTTGTTAAGAAAGTTTTTTATGAATTTATTGGAGAAATATTAGGAAGTTTCCTTAATTTTTTTGAGAAACTTTCCTGACATTTTCAGATGATACTATGATATTACTTAATATTATTGACATCATGAAAATATCATGATCCAAGCATTCATACAAAGGGGAATATAAATATTGTTACAAGGCAAAGTTTTTTGGGAAAAATTTTCCAGACATTAATTTGTGAAAAGTATGAAGATGTGTCACCAGATAGAAGGTTATCGAATAAAGAGTTTCTAAAAGGAGATTTGTAAAACTTTGTTACCAGATGAAATTTACCAAAAAAAATTCTCTATATGTACCTTGGTTAAGGATTATGGATGGATATTTTCTTGAAATTATCTCTATTTAAGTTTGTAAAAAATATGTGAAGTGAAAAAAGTAAGAATTCCAAAAATGAGATGTTAGAATTCAAGTTTTTATTTGTGAAAAAAAGAGGGATAAAATACAATAAGGACACTATTTATAGAAGTTTCATGTGACTGAAGTTTTTAGAAGTTGAAATAATGTATTCAATCTAGTTTCATGTGACTAAAGTTTTTAGAAGTTGCAATAATGTACTCAACCTTCTTCAATGGATAGATAACAATGAACAATGATAGATAGAGTTTTATGAATAGATAGTTTGTATGAAGTTTGAAGTAAGATTTTTTTACTACAATATTTATAATGTTCATGGTTGAAAGTTATGAAGTAAACTACTTAATTAAGGCCAATAGATCGAGTATATCTAAAAAAGATCCATCATAAAAACATCCATCGAACAAAAAGTCATCAGAAAAATGTTTCAGAGTAGTTTGGTTAAAGTAGAAGTTTGAGCTGAGGTAGAATGATCATATAAAGTAATTGGACAGAGTTGGTTGGATGAAGAATATCAGATATATAGAACCATATATAGGAGTTCCTAAAGAAGACACTAGAAAAAAAATCCACCAAATAAATATTTAGAAGATTTATGTAAATCTTTGTAAATCCATTTTAAATATAATTATGTTGTGTTGTGTTTTTAATTTGTTTTTTATCTATCCATGATTAAGGAAGTTTAAATAAATATTGGATATGTTTAGTATGTTCAATAATATTATAGAATACTCAAGAAGGCTCAATAATCTTTAAGTGAATTTCAGATTGATAAGGAAAAGGAAATTTAGTTCGAACTATTTCTATTTCTGGAACACTTATAAAAATGGATGCATGTACAATATGAAAGTGTGTTGAGAACACTATTCACATGTAAAAAAAGATAAAACACTATAGAGTTTTTATCGATGAAATTTTCTAATCAAGTTTTCTTTTTTTTGAATAAAAATTCCAGATAGGGTTTCAATCAGAGCATTAGAAAAATATTTAGTATAGAAAAACCGAATAGAGTATATTGGATAGATGAATTGAGAAGAGTTTGAGGCATATCCATTTTTGGTAATAAAATAGAAAGGATGTTAGAAAACTTATGCAATTTCAATGAGTCATAAAAGATGAATTTTTACTAAATGGATGAAGAGTGCACTAAAAATATATCACTAAATGGAGGAAACTTGATGGAGTATTCTAGATGAACTTTTAGGAGAAGAATTTAAAAAGTTACACTTTTTGTATTAGTTTTTTGATCAAGACTTTGTAAACTAACATGATGCTATATAATCATTCCTATAGGGATATATAAAGAGTCTAATGTGAGTTGTATCAAATTTTTATTCACTTATTTCTAATAGTGAAGTTACATGGACTGATGGGAGTCTCCATGGAAAGGATATAGGTTCTCACACTGAGGACATATAACAACCTTACTCTTTATTACATATTTAACATGATTTATTACATAAAATTGCACTTAAGAAAATTCTGAGGATTGATAGGTCTAGTGTCTTGGAAAATTAGGAACATTACATGACAACTTAAGACATAAAATACAACATATTTATTGAAAACTTCTTTTACATAACCATGAAATTCCTTCTTACTTAGAATTTAATGGTATAACCTAGGTAAATACATAAGAAAAGGGTGAGATATAAAGCCCATTAAGGGAGTAAACAAGGCATAACATGAAGTATATAGTACATGTTAGGCAATAGGAATATCAATGGAGAACAAGAGAAACATGAACATAAATTTATGATATATCATGATTATCATAACATGGAAATGTGGCAACAACATACAACATGATATTTGAATGATCTAAGGCTCATTGCACATGGATTAGCATGAGTAAACCCTCATTGCACTTGAATTAGTATGAGTAAACCCTCATTACAATTGAATTAGTATGAGTAAACCCTAATTTAACTTGAATTAGCATGATTAAACCCTCATTGAACATGGATTATCATGATACTAAACATTACCTAATGCATTGGAGCACTATTAGGGCACACCCTTTATAAACATTTCATTTCATGCATAAGTGTGCCACATGGATCATATAACATGGAATCATTCAACATCATAAGTTATTACATGATTAGGGAATGTGAAATACATACTTGTAAGTTCCATTAAATATTTATATGTGCATAAAGGTTAATACCCTTGATAGAGAAATGGGTATGGTATTCACTACACAATGATTTGGCTTCGAAAATCACAGTGCAATTTCGACAGCATAACGGTGTGACATAAAAATTCATAAAAATGGTTTATGAGAGAGAAATGGGTATATAATAATATTTACATGAAATATACAGAAAAGGGGTAATATAGATACATTTCACAACACATGGAATTCATAAATATAATGCATAACATAATGATGAAAATTGAAGAAAGAGGAGAAATGAAATAACTCTTACGAAATTTTGGCATGGTAACGGGTGTACATGAGAGGAATTAATGAGAGAGAAGAGGTATATAATAATTAAAAAATAAGTAGGGAATTATGGGGGAGGTGAGAAATCATACCCCAACATTTTTAATTTAAAATAAAAGGGTATAAAAACATAAATAAATTTGGAAAAAAATGAGAAAGGAAGAAATCCATTACGAAAATTCGGTATGGTAATGGGTGCACATAAGGGTTCATAAGAGGGGTAAATGAGAATAAAAGGAGATATCATAATTTATAAATCAAATGTAAAGTAATTAGGATATTTAATAACATATCTCAACATAGGAATAAATTAAATTAAAATACCTAACATGAAAAGAATGCTTGATAAAAGAGAAGGGTGGAAGATCCCTTACGAAAATTTGGCATAGTAACGACTTAGGTAAGGGTCAACATGAGGGAGTATAAATAATTACTCATTAAAATAAAATAAAATTGATAGTAATATAATTATTATAAAAGAATTACAATATAATAATTCAAAATTACATGAACTACTTTTGAATAAGATGCTTGAATTTGAAAGGAGGAGAGGAAAGTGAGGATCCCTTACTTAGAAGTGTGATCCCAAAGGCTTGGGAGATGATTCTTGTGAGTTTGAGGGTGAATTTGGAGGAATATAGGTAGTATGGGGAATAGTTTGGTCACGATCCAAATGGTTTTAGTGAATAGGAATGGGAAGTTGGGTGGGTTTATATAGAAAATGAGAGGGAATTCTTTATTATTTAGGTTTTGGAAACTACATATTAAACTAATCAAAACCACAAACCATCCCATATTTTTTGAAAATGGTTTTTGATAAATAGGAGTGGAAAAAATTATTTTATAAGGAAAATTTCAAAACATATTAAAATATTATCCTTTCTTATGTGAAGGTGAGTCACACTCTCAAGGAAATCATTTTAAAATGATAAAATATTTTAAAATTCTTGGAGGGCCAACCAAGGCATTATAAAATTAATAAAACAAATATAAAATCAAATTACTTTAAATTTAAAACATATATTTTATGAATATAACTTTTATAGTATTTTATTATATCACTATTTGGTCATTATGATGTCATAAAACACATTATATATTTATACGGTATTTAATTTTTACCGAAAAATTCAATTATCTCAGAAAATTATGAAAGATTCACCATTAGATAATTTCGACATCCTAATTCCAAAAATAATATTAATTTTATTTAAATAATTTTCTAAATATTTGAATTTTTAATTTTAAATTAAAAACCATTATTTATTGAAAATTGACGGGTTTTGAAAAAAACAGTTTCCAAACCTTAATAAAAGTTACATTTGACTTTATAAAAATTATATGATCATTTATATTTAATAAAAATTATATAATAATAATATTTTATTAAAATATTATTTATTCCAAAAATACTTTAATTCATAAAAATAAATTCTTTAATTAAAAAATACAATTTCAGTTTTATCGTATAAAAATATAATTTTTATCAAACTGAATACTTAATCATTTATAAAGTAAAAAAATAACAGAAAAAATATAATAAACACTTATTAAAATTAGTGTTATTATAACACTATTATAATAAAATTATTAATAAAACCTTGGTTTAATATAATAATTTTTATATTTCTAAAAATCACCATTTTACCCGAAAAAACAATTTATCTAATTCATTATATTTTTAAGAAAAACTATTCTCATAAAGGAATTGATGAAATAAGAATTTTATTTATAAAAGGGATTACATAAAAGTAACTAATACCTTATTTCATAACCCCTTATAACACCCACATAAGACCCAAGGGTAAGGTGTGTGATGGTGACAGATTGTTGGGGCAGCTCGGATAACATCACCCAGATGGTAATCTCTATTAAATTGAAATTATGTCATAGGTGATTCTATTAAATATTAATGTGTTGAATCTCATATTGGTCTTAGTCAAGAGTGAATCCCAGTGACACTACCTCCTTTCTAAGCTCTGAAAAATGAGCTTCATATGACCTGAGTCTACTGGATGAGGCCATCCTCTCCTTTATCTGTGTTGAAAGGATTCTTTTTAAAAAAACCTTAAATTTATATAAGTCATGTGATCACTATTCAATGGCTATATTATCAATTTTAATGATACTTAACAGTCATTTAAACCCATTTGGATAAAATAAAAAGAATTTATGTGTTTTCTATATTCATAAGACATTTAATTAAATAAAAGAAACGAAATTTTATTCATGAATGTTCAGGTAGTTACAAGACATACCTTATAAATCTTGTGCACCTTATATTACTTTATTATTCTTTCATTCTTATGGGTTTGTTAGATAAGTTTTATCAGGTTAAAACTCTAACAAGTTGAAGGGGTTAAATTTTAGAGAATTAAAAATTGTAAAAGTTTACCAATAATTTAACCCCCTTATCAGTAGTTCAATGAACCTAAGGAACATCATTTTATATGATCATTATATTTAGAATTTGATTCAAGTAAACCTTTCTTGGAATGTGTATATACAATAAAACCTGAAATATTTTGTGACACCATATAATTCCAATAAGGTTTGAAAGTTACTAAAATCTAGTTTTGGATTTATGTAATCAATAAGATCATAGAATATTCATTTAGAATTAATTTTATCCATGAGCCTATAATTGGTTATTGGGAGCACCATAGTTTTCCAAAGAAAATATGTTTGATAACATACAAAAAAGAGCTATTGGTTTTATAGTTATTTAAGACCAAAATGAAAGTAAATCTCCAAAGACCAACTTAAAGTAGCAACCTAATTTCTGGGGAATGAGATATACTAAGGTGGATTTAATGGGTTGATTAGAACAAAGTCAAAATATACACACTAAAAATATTTTAAAAAAATATAAGTTTTGAAAATTCAAGAGAGAATAATTTTTAATGTCGCATAGAATAATTCTTTATAAGAATACATGTATGGGACATAAGAGGATATTAAAGTGGTGAGTATAATTCCATATGTGATACCAATGGATATATAACATATTCATGCTATGGATAAGATATAATATTACCAATATATACTTTATGGTATAAAAATATCAATAAATTCTAATTGAATTTCTAAAAAAGCAGTCAGAACTATCCAATTTTACTTAAGAGAGTACAAAGGATATTTTTTTAGTACATGGAGAAGAAGGGACAATAATTATAAGGGGATGAAAACCATCATTACTTTTGATAAAAATGATATCATATTATAGTTAGGATAAGGTAATAAGAAAGAGAAGTTCATTCAATCTAGTTATATCCACATCTACAAATACCGAGGGTGTTGTGGCTTTTGATGTAGCTAAAAAAGTAGTATAAAATAGAAAACGATTTGTCTTAATGCTTGGAATCACACCTAGTAAGTAACGTTTTATCATAATATAAATCCCACTATTGGTATAGGCCATGATGTTAATTTTTGAAAGTGTAAAAAGAGAATATACTCAGGGATATCATCTCTTGATGAGTCTTACTCAAGGATGTGAAGTCGCAAATTGAAAAGTAGCCATGCAATTAAGATGTGGAAAGCCCATTAACTAAATCCATAACTCATAAAAAGCATGATTTCATCATGTGAGAGCCAATAAGGATAGTTAGAAAGATGGATCTAGTAAAAGTGGGAGTGTTGTAAAATTGGGTTCCCTATACCCAACATGAATAGTAATTTTCAATTATCATACCATGTATACATTGAGTTATACATGATGTAAACTTACCATAATAGTGTTTATATTTTTGCATCCACTATTTTAATGGTAATTTCCATAGATTACTTATTGTATCAAAATGTTATAGAAGTTACCAGGCTATAATGAGAACCTAGATATACCATGACAGTAACCTTAAACTTATATCCTATTTTCCAGATTCATCATGTTGACAAGAAACATATTCTGTGCAACCAGTATGTGCTAAGGGATTTTAATCATTAATACTTATTCTCATGATGTTTTCATATATCATTGGTTATTTCTATATGTGAACACATGTATTGGCCTCATGACTTGAGATTATTATCAATGTATAATATTTTATTATGTACTTTGATGTTAGAAGAAAACCATTGCATTTATGTCATTGTGAGGTATATTTTATTGGGTGCACCATTAGTGATATGACATCGATTGAATAATCATGATAGAATTTTTCACTTTAGAAAGAAAGTGATATCTTAAGCCGAGTTAACTGGGATGGTAGAACATTAACTAAATACATATCCATGGTAGAAGAAGGTAAGTATGTCCAATAAGGTCAATGAATAATAAATCAAGAAAGGATAATGATACAAATTATACATCTTACTTTATGAGATATCATGATAAAAATATATTATATTACACATCATGTGTTCATAAGAGGTTTTCATTGCTATGACTATCTATTATATCTTCAGGGGCCTTGATGGGTTGCTAGACTCCACTCTTGGGTTGTGAGTATCACTCACTACTATCGAGATAAGGGCCTAGAGGGTCACACACTAAGCACATTCAAAAGTATGACCGATTATAATCAATAGGAGTATAGGATATGGTGGGACCCACAATAGGGTTTAGGAGATGTCTGAGTTTAAATGATTGGTATGAAATAAATAAATTCATATTATTATAGTTTAGAATAATTTATATTGATTTTTTATTAAAAATTATTTACAATATTTTAAGTGAATACATGGGGAAATATTTAAAAAAAAATTTTTATTTTAATATTCAAGGTTCATTTAATATTTGTGGGAATGATGAGTTGAGTTAATGACTCGTTTTATCATGTAATATATTTATTATATTAAAATTAATTTATAAAAATATTAACGATATTTATAACTTAGTAAATCAGTTATAAGATTCCGTTTATATCTTATTTAGTAGGAAATATATATTTGGGGAGTTGGGGATCCAATTATAGGTATTATATACTTCCCTATATAAAGAATAGGAGGCTTTGATTCGTAGGAATATTCATTGCATGAATTTTAGAGCCTCACTCTCATCTCTCTTGTATCATATAGAGGTAAGATCCCGATATGACCAAACAATCGAAGTTCTCTATCACAAATTGAAGGATCGATATAGCAATGATAATCAGGACAATGGAGGCATCATCAGATCTCCACGCTAGCACCCAGATATCAATAATCGATATTTATATAGATTTTTAAAGCATGTGTGGATGATCTATAGGTGTCTGAATTTAGTTCCTTTAATAAATGGTTACTGATGATGAGTGGTTGTCGAATGTGACTTAAAATCAATCGAGTTAATTTAACGGTTAATTTTTCATGCTTAAAATATTCACATGAGATCCCTAGACTTTTTACTGGGCTGCGAATCACTGGTGATGATGTATTTACATCAATCAGTGATGGAAAAATTTTAATCCTCAACCCAATATTCTTCCATTTCACACCTTGATACCTTCACACTAATGAGTTTTTTAGGATCATCTAATTATTATAGAAGTTGAATAAACCCATTTTAAGTGCATAATATATCATCATGAATCAACATCAAGTATGAAGAAAATAAAATAAAAAACATACTTTAAAATAAAAAGAACCATTACTAAAGTACTTAAATGAGTTTTCTTGATCATAATCACCTAGAGATAGCTAATGTATTCTCACCACCATAGTGATGACACCTGTAACTGGGATCCTCGTTCATAACGAGAGGACCCCCGAACATAAAAGGTGTACTAGCACTTTCTCCGTGAAAATGAATATTGAATAGGAGGGAAGAGATACATTCAGCTATGGCTTAAGAAAATCATGTATACCTAGAAGGGGGATCACATACCTTTATATAGGATCCCTTTATTTAATGAAGGGAGTGTAGGTTTAGCTACCATCACATGGAGCTATCATGAACTACAAGAAATTTGACCTATACCCATGAATATATAACTACAATATTTGGGAACCGATGGTACAGGTCCCTTAAAATTTAGGTTTTATATAAATAGTTCTCTAAAACCTTTGGTATAGGTTACCTATACCAATAGTTCTATAGAATCCTTGGTATAGGTACCAAAAAAATTCAGGTACCTATACCAATGGTTTTAGAGAACCATTGGTATATGCACCTGAATGTTTTATGAATTATTTTGATTAATAATAATAAATAAATAAAATTTAAATTATATATATATATATATAAATCTAATTATATAAATTAAAATGTTCATAGGTTATTGGTTAAGTTGTTGAAGTGTAATTGTAAGGTCATGGGATCAAAACTTGATGCTATTTTTTATTTTTTACATTACATATACCATGAGTTTTACAAAATCAATGGTATAGAGATATACCAACAGATTCCCATATATTGGTATAGAAGTATATACTAATGGGTTTGAAAGACTATTAATATATCCCTATTGTGGTTGTAATGTACCAACTTGGGTCAACTTACTATGTCACCTGGGTTAGCTCGCCACAAGTCCCAAGGGGATTTCTTGATTACCATAGGATAGTTTCTAATTATAGGGTACCAATTATAACCCATGGGAATGATTCCACCTTTATAATCAAGTAAAATAGGTATTCCAACCGGGAATCTGGAATGACCCATGCATAGGTTGGATGTCCGTGCTATTAAATAAATAGTTACACTAATATAAACCATTCTAGATAGAGTATAAGTAACAACAACAAAACCATAAACCATTAATAGATGACATAAGGAAACTAAATTAAGAAATTAAAATATCACATAAATAACCATGAGAGTTTAAATATAACCCAGGATGAATTGGCCAATACATAGCTATTAAAGTCCCAAAATACCAAAATCTAATGAATCCCAGAATGAATAGACCTTGCTAAATCCATGGGGCCCTTGGAAGCCACCATCCCACACTATGGAATATGACATAAGAATCATAGTGACTTACTGTGAGATATAAATCCTTTTCCTTTTCCTATATTTGATATAATCAAGTCTGTATATTCCCAATGACATATGCAGGGTGTGAGGAAAATCCTATTAAGGCATCACTATGAATCTACATATTAATTTTCTTAGTGAAAACCAATGATTCGATATTAGAAATAAGGTTTTTATAATCATTTCATTAAGAATTTTTTTTAAATCCTGTGGGTTTTCATAAAATAATCCATGTATATAAGTGAATGGTAAATACAATAACAAGTATAATTGAGGGTATCCAAAGATAACCAAGTGAAAAATTAAAAAAACACATTGGAATAACATAAAGGAATGTTATAATAATCTCAATGTGATTATTACACATGGGGGAGCTCTAAACTTTGGGCTCTAGGTGTCCAGGAATTACTCATGGAACATCGACTGACCTATGAGAACCTAAATAAGAAATCCAACCCATGCCTCATTATGTCACTGGAAAAGACCCCTAGATAGATCATACCTAAGGATAAGGAAAAAATCATCCTATAACCAACACACCCAAGTCCTCACATATTCCCCCATAACAAAATTCATCATACAAAATAAGGACCATGTTCAATAAACAAGGTTTCCAATGAAATACCCTTCCAAAGTCTATTTTAAATATCATTTTAAAAGAGAGTTTTCTTAAAGAAATTTTATCAAACCCTTTATAGGAATATGAATAATTTTCAAGTGGAAAACCAAAAATATAACTATTTTTTCAATAAACACTAATAAAAATAATAAAACATGTATAAAATCCCTTAATAATTAATTCAAGCTTAATAGATCAATAAAAACCAAAGGAAATACCAATAACCATGGTAAGGTAAAGGAAAAGTATGAATATATAGGGAAACCTACCACATAAATGATGGAATGTCACCACCATCACAAAATAAAACCAAGGATAAAGAAAATGGATACTCATGAACCTAAAACCCAATAAAATAAAAGATCATGTAAGATATGGAAGGAAAAAGAGTATAACTAAGAAGAAATGTGACTAGCTTGAATAAATCCACCAAATATTCAAGTAGAAATCACCAAAATAGTGGGGAAAGAGAGGCCATGAATATGGGAGATGCCTAGTCAAATGAAAGATAAGAAACATGAGTAGAAGGTTCATAATTTGATAGGGGTATAAAAGTATTTTTTCACTTTTAAAAAAAATAATGTAGACTGCAAAATTTGGCTGAAAAGTTTACCAAACCATACACTAACCATGTGGGTTACCCCTCTTAATCATCCCATGTCACATGGTTTCATAGAAGGTCCTACATAGTTTGACTAACCATTCAAAGACTGTGTGAAATGGATGTGGAATCCCTCACCCCCATTCACATGGTTTGTCATAAATTTACTAATAACTATGCGCTAATTGTGTGCCTGGTCTATTTTCCACAAAAATCTAAATTTTCACCCCCTAAACTATATTAATCAAAAAACACTTAAAAAAGTAATAAAATATAAATTAAATACATACTAGTGACCTGATTACTGTCACAATTCTCCCCACTATACCACTTTATACTACTAGAAAGTCCTCAAGGTTCAACTTCTATAAAAACACGAGGATGCTAATCTCTCACCAAGGTGTAATTCTCAAAAGTATCATGGAAATACCAAACAAGTTTCCATGGAACTTGGAATAAAATAATCTACTTAACTTTCAACACTTTGATATGACAATCTTGAATTTGAATAGGCTGATTAACCATAGAGGTGACCATTTTCAAGTCTAAACTCTCCCATTTCACCACATGGGAATAGTCTGGATGATACTTCTTTATCTATGAAACATGGAATATATTTTGAATAGAGGTTATCTAGTATGGTAAATATAACCATTATTCCACCTACTTGAGAATATATATGATCTCAAAAGTCCTGATATAGAATGGTGCTAACTTACCCTGATTTCTGAATCAATTATGTCCCATCTAAGGAGAGACTTTAAGAAACACCCAGTCATATACATCAAACTAAAAAAAAATAAATACTATCTATGTAATATTTTTGGAGACTCTAAGCCATAACCAAACTTTTTTGAATCATCCAGACCTTTGTTTCTATCTCATGAACAATAATCATCCTCAACAATGAATGTTAACCTAGATTAGACCAACATAGAGAGGAAAACCATGACCATATGTACAAGGAATCAAAAGGGTACCTATTTATTGATTCTTGGTAGCTATATGTAATGACCCGAACCTCCCTGGTCCATTAATTTGTGAAAATATGGTGTTTGGGGTGTTCTGGGAGGCAATGGTTACTCATTTCAAGAGTTTACCAAAATTCTAGTTTTCTCAATGGTGGGTGGCGTCGGTAGGTCACGTCGGTGGGTCACATCAGTGAATAACTTTTTGTGGGTTGCGTTAGTGGGTCATGTTAGTGAATCGCTATCGGTGGGTCACGTCAGAGACTCACTATCGGTAGGTCGTGTCAGTGACTCACTGTTGGTAGGTCACATCGGTGGGTCATGTCGGTGGGTCACATCAGTGACTTGCTGTTGATAGGTTGCATTGGTGGGTCACATCAGTGACTCACTGTCGGTAGGTCATGTCAGTGACTTATTTTCAGTGAGTGGTGTCGGTGAGTGGCATTGGTGAGTGACATCAGTGAGTGGTGCCAGTAGGTGGCATCAGTGAGTGGCATCAGTGAGTGGCGTCGCTGAGTCGCATCAATGACTCACTCAATGGTGAGTCATTTCCAATAGTTTTTCAAAATTCTAGTTCTCCCCAGTTTTTTCAATTTTTCCCCTTTAATGTTTTATTTGATGTAAAATGAGTTTAAAACCATGTATAGTTTTTTTTGAATTCATTTCAATGGATATAAATTTTATATTTAATTCCTAATGCTTAGGAGGCTTTAAGTTAGTCAAAACACATGGTCTTGATCATGATCCATCTTTAATGGCCTTTGAAACCATTTTACCTATAGATTTAGGATTTTTCCTTTATAAATCTAAGACCCTTACCTTATTGTGTTCTTCCCTTTATCTTGATACTGAGGAGCCCATAAACTTTCTTCCCTGTAGAGTCATGTGTTGTGTTGTGGCCTTCAGATCCAATTTTCCCTTGGAGTCTTTTGTACTACTCATGAACCCTCATGTTTTTAGTGAAAGGAGGAGTTTATGATCATTTGTTGTTCCAAGTAGGGATTTATTCATCTATATTTTAATTTTGTATCATATAGAGTGGTTATACTGATGTCTTCTTGTGAATATGGCTGGATCCATTTTAAATGAAGTAATAAATAATGTGTAGAATATGATGATAAAAAATATAATCAGACCTATTATTTTAGTAATAAATTAGTGGAAAGAAAGATGATGATGATGTTTTTTTTGTTTTATCTTTTATCCATTCTATGAATTGTGTTGGCTTTATGCCTTCTAAAAATCATGGTTGTTGGTGGTCTCTGTTTGCGCACCTAACTCATGAATACTTATTGTTAATCTTCCATTGAATGTATGTGAACATGAAAACTTAATTAATCATGTATATATGGTTAGATAAATGGATTCCCTAGGACCAAACTTGTTCTCTGATAACCCATGAATTATCAAAGTGGAATTAAAGAACTAGTGTGTTAAATATGAATACACCTTTCCTTTTTTGGTGTGGCTATGAGGTGTGTGTAGATATTTTCTATCTTATGCTTTGTAAGGGTTGTGTGGTGCTACTTTTTAGAGAATAAAAGTGTTTGTGGATGGTTTTAGGGTGTAATGAAATCTCAAGTTGATAGATTCTTTGATTCTGGAATGGGTGAGTGGTGTTGTGTAGTGGGACTGCAACGGGGTTGTGTTTTGTTTGTTTTGGTGGGCATGGTGTGGATATGTAGTGGGGATGCCAAGTATGGTTGTGATGTGATATATTGGGGGGGGGGGGTATTGTGAGTTGGGGGTTTTGCCTTAGGTTGGAAATAATTACTTTGAATAATGATAATGGCTGTGGTTGGATTGGGTTCTAAGTGGGGAGGAAGTGTGAAGTGGGGTGTTTTATCATAGTTTTCTTCCTCTGTTTGGATTGGTTGTGAGGCTGGTTGTGTGCTGTGGTTGTTAGTTTCCTAGGTAGGGATGGAATAATTGGAAAATTATTAATAACATCAAAATGATTGGGTGTTAAGTAGATTTATTTTATAAACTTCATAAGTGACTATTGTTTGTTCTGATACGTGCATTTAGAGGTGGTAGAAAAGGTAATTTTGTGGGATGGTTGTTGTTTGGAACCCCATAGGTTGGGATAAGTGTTTTCTACCTATATATATACATTTAGTTCCTTGTGATTTCTATACGCACCCACCCTAGTTGAGAATTATGTGCAGAACACCCCCATTTTTATTGGGGAGGGTGTCTTTCCTAAACATTACAGTGGAAGGATGGATGACTGGCCACCCTCTCTTCCTTGCTCTCTCTTCTAGGTGGTGATAGCCAAATATTTGTCGGGCAGTTGGTGGTTTGTGAGGCCTAGGTGTGTGTGGGTGAGTTATGTTTTCCCAGGTGTCTTCAGGATGAGATATGTTGTGTTCATAGACATTTGTGGGATGTGATGTGGCATGTGGCCTAGATGTGTGTGGGTGGGTTGTGACGTGGTTCTTCGAAAGAGGTGGGAGCACCAAGATGTTTTTTGTTTTGGTTTCAGAGTGGCTAATCAGTGATAAAGTGGTGTGAGGTACTCTATCATCAATGTGATCTATATTAATTTTTCTTTACTTGAGTTTTTTGGTGAGCATGCCTTTGGTGAGGTTGGGGTGGCTAGTATACCTTATTAGGTTCTCTTGGTCTCTACTATTTTCTCACGGGGGCATTAATATGCTTCTCCACTTGTGCATGAGAGACTTTGGTTTTTTTTCTACTGAGTATACCCATATGCTCACTCTACGTATATAAAAATTCTTTCAGGTTTCTAAGAGGACTATGTGGACCGTGCTGGGAATTACTAGCTCATACTTTCGGATAGTTTCCATGTTGTAACAACCCGAATCTGGAGCTACTCATGGTGCCCTGTACGACCTCAAGCGCATTCCCCCGAATGCCAAAGGCTGCCGACTAGCAGTGAGGGCCTTGGGTAAGGTAGTTGGGGGAACTATTACCTCATTGGTTATTAAAATAAAAGGAAGGAAACAATATATTATAGTGGAATTAGTAAACAATATTCTCATCAGAATTTAATAGCGGAAGACTTTATAAAATAATAAATAACTGGAACTGAAGATATGATGCCTGGCATGTTATAAGTCTAATAAAAAATCCAAACCAAAAAATAGGCTGGAAGCAATACAGTACAATGAAAAGGAAAAACAAAGCATCCAAAAGTCTCCTCAGCATCGCAAGCCATAGCTTGGTCCCATGCTCCCTAGAACCTCAGCAAGTCAGGTACCTGAAGTAAAAGGGAACTTTAACTTATCTATACCTACAACAATATAATCTATTTGGTCCCAAAAGCATGTCCCAAATAGGGTGTGAGACAAGGTCCCAGTAGGCAACCACCCAAATATCTGTGCCTAACAGTCAGTGAATACATGGCAGTAAAATACAGGAAGCAGTAAACAGGAAATCACAAAGAAGCTACAATCCAGTGTCTAGCATATAAAGCACACAAGTAACAACCAAATCAATAATTAGAACAACAGGTAACCCTCTGGGTAGTTCTCACAGCCTAACCCTTATGGTCCAACCTACAAGTACTAGCAACCCTCTGGGAAGTACACACAGTCTCGCCCCTCTGGTTCAGCTAAAGAATAGACTCTCTGAGGAAGCACTCACCATCAATTCCCCCTATAGTCTCGTATCGTGATAAAGGCTCTCTGTGGAAGCACTCAACGTCTATTCCCCCTGTGGCCCGTGTTGATGAACTACAGACTCTCTGAGGGATCACTCAACGGCAATTCCCCCTGTGGTCTCACATCGTAAATTAAAGACACTCTAGAGAAGCCCTTACGTCCATTCTCCCTATGGTCCACTACACTAGGTTCTCACAGCCCTGTGTAAAACAAACATGCATAGCGTGCGTATCGGCCCATGTAAACCTGAAGAACTACTTGGATATCATTCTAAGGCACAACAACATAACAGTACAACAGTTCCACTATCCTACAACTAGGCATGGAAACTGGAAAAATGCCTAATAAGCAAAACATTCAAGTCAAAGCACATGAACACAGTATAAATTATCCAAATTTACAAGCAATTACCTCTACTCAAGCAATCAAGCAAAGCAGACAAACAACAGGGAAAAAACAGGAAACACGCAATACCCTATTCAAGGGTATTGGTGGAATTTGCACAAAATATTCAAATACTTTCTACAGAAAGGCACAAACCACCTACCTCGAGGTGAGAAGGATGATATACTCAGATGTTGGCTTTCGGTTTTCCCTTTGAGTGAACCCAGGTTAACACGCCTTGCTTTATCGGTCACACAATCTCACGTGCGTGAATTTGATGTGCGTATATATATATATATATATATCTATATATATATATATATACCTATACACATAAAAGTGATGCGTATATATAACCTGAAAAGTAAACAACAAAAATATTGGTAAAATTAACAACTCAGGTAAACTGACTCTGGACCAGATAAAGTCCATAAGGGTTTGTAGACTTAATTTCATAATTAAAAAAGGTGTAAAATATATAATAATTATGTATATGCATTTTCTTACCCAACATCGGCGATAAAATGTAATCACACTCAACTGTGGTTTTTGGAGCATGGTCCAACGATCCCGACACATCTCCCGCATAATCCTCGGCTAATCGAACCAAACCAAGGAGTAGGTAGAGAAAAATATCTGCGCAAAGAAGGAACCCGCAACAAGGGTTGCGCTACACGGGATGTCCGACCAAGGTCATGCTGCACAACTACAGTAGGGCGTGCAATAAGTGGTTCACTCGGGCCGTGCCGTAGGGGTCTGAAGCCATTGCTGTGCGGGTCGTGCTTCACACGGAGGGCCGGAGGAGAGCCATCGCATCGCGCCATGAGAGGGAGGGGAGAAGTAGGTCGTGCAAGGGGAGAGGAAGAGCAGGCTGCTGGTCTGCGCGCCAAAGGGAGAGCCGCGCTACAGGGGGGCCACGTCGGTTGTCCGGAGTTGCACCGCTCCGCAAGGAGGTCCGCCGAGGGAGGCCTTGCACTGCTGCAAGGGAGAAGAGAAGCTGGACACGCACTGTGCGGAGAGGGACAATAGGAGGGAGCCTCGTGGGAGAGCTGGAAGAGCAGGCCGCCGGTTGTGCCACTGTGCTGGCCGCGTGGGAGAGCAGGCCGCCGCTGTACGGGAGGTCCGGATGCGGTTTTGTGTAGGGTTTGAAGGAGGAGGTGAGGCTTCTTGTGTGGTTTGGGAAGAAGAAGGGAGAATAGATAAAAAATAAAAATAAAAAAAGAGGAAAGACACCATGAATGGGGGCCCTGTGTGATTGAAGAAGAAAAAAATGGGCAAGGTGAAGTCACGCCCCTAGCCCAACGCTTCTAAAAAAACAATTTCTTTTTATCCCATATACTAATATATATATATATATATATATATTACAAATAATCTATATACATATATATATATATATATATATATTACTTTCTACATATATATATATATATTATAGGCCATCATTAATGTTATATTTATAAAAACATTCATAATAATATAATAATAATAACAATAATGGTCAACAATATTTATTATTAGGATTAATTACACTTAAATCCTTAAATGGATTCTTCACCCATCTATTTAATTAATTAAGTTAGCCATAACCCTTATTTAATTACCCAATTATTATTATTATCTAGAATAATAATAATAACGATCAAAACTAATAATTATAACCAAACATTTAATTAAATGCTCTCATTTAATTAAACGCTTTATTGCAAAGCCGCCACAATTAATATAACGCATTATTAAAATAACGCGCCTTTAGTTAAAAAAATCCAACGTCAATTAAAATCCGCTAACACTTGATTTTAAATTGACGTTCTTTGTCAACTGCAACGTCACATTTAATGGAGTTTGACCGCCACTTAAATAAACACGTCTACATAATATTTAATAATAATAATCTTCCAAAATTATTATTATTAAAACATCCACATTTAATCTCGTTTGAACATCATTTTATTAAACGTGTTTTCACAACATTTAATAATAATAATATCTCACCATTATTATTATTAAAACATCCATTAAATAAAATTAATTAGATAACACTTTTTGAAAATCGGTCAACTACGTGACTTAACCTGCATGGTCTAACTGGCCATGCACAGCCCGATGTCACCGCTTGAACCGGTTCACGCACTCGGAACCTCGTTCTGAAGTGCGATTTTAAAACTGACCCACCGATAAACAAAAATTAAAAAAAAATCTCATATTTTATCCGGTCTAAGAATGAGGGTTCTTACAAACTACCCACCTTAAAAACTTCTCATCCCTGAGAAGCCTTCGGGAACCAAAGAAAACATCACCTGACCTACAAGGGTTGTGAAGTTCCGTTCAGCAAGATCACATTGCGTTTCTAATGCCCAATGCATCTTTAAGCATTTCCTAAGAAAACCGCACTTGATCTTTTAAAACTGAGCTAACACTCACTTTAAAACTCAAACACCAAAATGAAGCTTTACATATGAGGCCATTACATTGACCTCATCAATGAAAACAGTCAATCTCAATCAACCAACATAAAGAGGTTACACATGCTTCCTCAGAAGACATTGCTGACCCAAAACCCACACTCGTCCTTTAACTGACGGCGTGTCTTTAAAACCATTAGATTACCAACTGTACGTACACCGAAGTCCTGACCCGATCTTCATTGACGTTCTGAAGTCAAAACTTCACAAGGTTATTGAAAAAAACTATGCCTTAGAATGAATAAGTTCAAAGATTAAGGAAATCACACATCCCGTGAACAACTACGAAGGGGATCACAAGACAAGCCTACAACTTTAAAACTTTAGCATGGCGTATATCCGACGCTATCCTAGTGCCTCTAGCATGAGTTCAGGATGGGGGAAATTCTCATCGCATTCGAGAGAGTGCACTAAGAGGAAACCAAGATCATCAAGAAGATCAGTCGTGCTACCAAGTAAGCATCGACACGTTTATGGAAACAAAAGAGACACTACCCACCTTAAGATCTTCCATGTCGTCACAAAAAGAGGTCAGCCGCTAACCAGCGTGCTATATGAGAATATATTAACCCATGTGTGATGTTCTAAGAACCTCGATCACCACGTGAACATCTTACATGGAAGATGATAATTAAACTGGTTGGCGTGTCAAAATACCCAAGGCAAAAGTTCTCCCGAGCAGTGGGATGCAACTTATTCCTTAACGCACTGGTCACTCTACCATGGAGGAAACCCGAAATCGTACTCAACAGCACAAGAAGGTTTACATCAGGGTCGTGTCACGTCACGCAAAGATTGTCCCGGACGATGTCATAACAAGTCATCCCTTTAAAAAGAAGAAAAGGGGTCAATGACCAACCATTTGAATGAGGATGTATTTCTAAACTTAAAAATTCCTACTAGGAACAACATCACGAAAGGAACCAACCTTAAAATCTTGCAACCGAAACAAGGCATATCAGGCTCTAAGGGTGATATCTACCATGGGATAGCCCCTTATGAAGCCCATGTTTTGACTCCATCTCTTAGTCACACAAAGCAATTTAAATACTGGGCTCAAGAGCCATTTTCATTTTAACCATTTAATTTTTAATTCATTTCAACCCTTAAACATTTGAAAGAATTCTAAAAACACACAAGTATTTTTCACAACAAGTTCACTTGGTTTTCAATCAACACCCATTGCAAAATAGGAAAGTCAGAACAAACTTCCTCTTAACATTTAATCATTCAATGTTATTCAAACATTAGTAGGAAATTTATCATATAAATTCCTTTTACTGAAAAGGCGGCCTCCGAGGGTCCCATTCATTTAATCTGGGTTCTTCAAAAAAGAAACCCTAATATAGTTCATTTCAATTAAAAAAAATCAACATTTTTATACTTATAACCATTTTAAAACACACATAGTTATAAAATCCTTAGTCACATGGGTGGCCACATACCAATCGATAAGGCACTCATACACCTTATCGCTGACATTTGGCTCCCATTCAAGATCAATTCACTTTATGATTTACTTTAGAAACCTTTTTCATAAGTTCTAATACATGGGTTACCCTTTTTCCCAGTTATAAGGCGCCCATACACCTTACAACTAAAAAAAATAGTTCCGTCATATTCGCAACCAATAACATTTATCCATAACAACCTATCATTTATAGGCAACCTACAATGTCACTACAAATAACTATCACAACACAACATGTTTAGATCACCAAAACATGTTATAACATAAAATCATGGCATATAAAAAGATAGGCAGCATGACATTTTACCACACAAGCATGTTAATTGTATCACCGAAACATGCTATCTAATCAAGACATACTAAATAAATACAAGACATGTCACATATTCAAGGAACACAATCAATATTAGCAGGAAATTTACTAATGCAACTACATGGAATGGCACATATGCATGCATATGAATCTCTAAGTGCCTAATATGATGCATGTAATGTAATTTTTCTTTCCATAATAGGCCAAGTCAAATTTTCTTAAAAATTTTCATAATCAATAAGCAGCGAAAAGTACAACATTCACCCAAGGTGAAATCATATCAACTGTAACAACAACCAGTATGAATATCAATCCCAATCCTGGTCACTTAGTCATTTCCCATACATGGGGTGATCAGTCCCAAGCACAACTATTAACCCAAGCACCGACACATTCCTAGTCTCCTATCTACTGACCTCGAAATAGTAAGACAAAAGGAAAAGAAAGAACAACCCTGCTCTGATACCACTTTGTAATGAACCGAATCCAGAGCCACTCATGGTGCCCTATACCCGGTTCTCCACATGACCTCAATCGCATTCCCCCGAACACCAGAGGCTGTCGAATAGCAGCGAGGGCCTTGGGTAAGGTAGTTGGGGGAACTATGCCCTCATAGGTTATGAAAATAAAAGGAAGGAAACAATATATTACAGCGGAAGTAGTAAAAAACATTCTCATCAGAATTTAACAGCAGAAGACTTTATAAAATAATAAATAATTGGAATTGAAGATATGATGCATGGCATGTTATAAGTATAATAAAACAGCCAAACCAAACAACAGGCTGGAAGAAATACAATACAATGAAAAAGAAAAAAAAAGCATCCAAAAGTCTCCTCAGCATCGCATGCCATAGCTTGATCCCATGCTCCCCAACACCTCAGCAAGTCAGGTACCTGAAGTAAAAGGGATCTTTCCCTTATCTATACCTACACCAATATAATCTGTTTGGGCCCAAAAGTATGGCCCAAACAGGGTGTGAGACAAGGTCCCAGTAGGAAACCACCCAAAGATCTATGCCTAACAGTCAGTGAATACATTGCAGTAAAATACAAGAAGCAATAAACAGGAAAGCACACAAAATCTAAAATCTAGTGTCTAGCATATAAAGCACACAAGTAAAAACCAAATTAATAAGTATAAGAACAGGTAACCCTCTGGGTAGTTCTCATAGCCTAACCCTTATGGTCCAACCTACAAGTACTAGCAA
Organism: Viscum album; assembly: GCA_963277665.1. NCBI lineage: Eukaryota > Viridiplantae > Streptophyta > Magnoliopsida > Santalales > Viscaceae > Viscum > Viscum album. The sequence continues at coordinate 1,025,891,044 of OY728137.1, forward strand.
CCCTCTGGGAAGCACCCACAGTCTTGCCCCTCTGGTTCAGCTAAAGAATAGACTCTCTGAGGAAGCACTCACCGTCAATTCCCCCTATAGTCTCGTATCGTGCTAAAGGATCTCTGGGAAAGCACTCAACATCTATTCCCCCTGTGGCCCGCATCGAGGAACTACAGACTCTCTGAGTAAGCACTCAACGTCAATTCCCCCTGTGGTCTCGCATCGTAAATTAAAGACACTCTGGATAATCCCTTATGTCCATTCTCCCTATGGTCCACTACACTAGGTTCTCACAGACCTATGTAAAACAAACATGCATAGAGCATGTATCGGCCCAAGTAAACCTCAAGAACTACTTGGCTATCATTATAAGGCACAATAGCATAACAGTACAACAGTTCCACTATCCTACAACTAGGCATGGAAACTGAAAAAATGCCTAATAAGCAAAACATGCAAGGAAAAGCACATGAACACAGTATAAATTATCCAAATTTACAAGTAATGACCTCTACTCAAGCAATAAAGCAAAGCAGAAAAACAATAGGGAAAAACAGGAAACACTCAATACCCCGTTCAAGGGTATTGGTGGAATTTGCACAAAATATTCAAAGAATTTCTACAGAAATGCACAAACCACCTACTTCGAGGTGAGAAGGATGATATAATCGGATGTTGGCTTTTGGTTTTCCCTTGGAGTGGACCCAGGTTAACACGCCTTGCTTTATCGATCACGCAGTCGCACATGTGTGACTTTGATGTGCATATATATATATATATATATATCCCTATACACATAAAATTAATGCATATATATAACCTGCAACGTAAACAAAAAAAATATTGCTAAAATTAACAACTCAGGTAAACTGACTCTGGACCATATAAAGGCCCCAAGGGTTCGAAGACTTAATTTCATAATTAAAAAAGGCATAAAATATACAATAATTATGTATATGCATTTTCTTACCCAACATCGGCGATAAAACATAATCGCACTCAACTGCGGTTGTCAGAGCATGGTCCAACGATCCTGACACATCTCCCGCATAATCCTCGGCTAATCAAACCAAACCAAGGAGGAAGTGGAGAAAAATCTCTGTGCGAAGAAGGAACCCGCAACACGGGTTGTGCTACATGGGCTGTCCGACCAAGGTAACACTTCACAACTACAGTAGGGAGCGCAATAGGTGGCTCGCTCGGGCCGCACCGTAGGGGTCCGAAGCCATCGTTGTGCAGGTTGCGCTTCACGCGGAGGGCCGAAGGAGAGCCATCACGTCGCGCCATGAGAGGAAGGGGAGAAGCAGGTCGCGCAAGGGGAGAGGAAGAGCAGGCCACTAGTCCGCGTGCCAAAGGGAGAGCCGCGCTACAGGGGTGGCCACGCTGGCTGTCCGGAGTTGCACCGCTCCACAAGGAGGTCCACCGATGGAGGCCTTACACTGCTGCAAGGGAGAAGAGAAGCTGGCCAGACGCTGTGCAGAGAGGGACAACAGGAAGGAGCAGCGTGGGAGAGCTGGAAGAGTAGGCCGCCGGTTGTGCCACCGTGCTGGCCACGTGGGAGAGCAGGCCGCTGCTGTAGGGGAGGTCTGGATGCGGTTCCACATGGGGTTTGAAGGAGGAGGCTTCTTGTGTGGTTTGGGGAGAAGAAGGGATAATAGATAAAAATAAATAAATAAAAAAAAGAGGAAAGACACCATGAATGTGGGCCCTGCGTGATTGAAGAAGAAAAAAAAGGGCAAGGTGAAGTCACGCCCCCTAGCCCAGTGCTTCTAAAAAAAACAATTTATTTTTATCCCATATACTAATATATAAATATATATATTACAACTAATCTATATAAATATATATATATATATATATATTACTCTCTATGTATATATATATATATATATTATAGGCCATCATTAATGTTATATTTATAAAAAAATTCATAAGAATATAATAATAATAATAATAATAATGGTCAACAATATTTATTATTAGGATTAATTACACTTAAATACTTAAATGGATTCTTCACCCATCTATTTAATTAATTAAGTCAACCATAACCCTTATTTAATTACCCAATTATTATTATTATCTAGAATAATAATAATAATGATCAAAACTAATAATTATAACCAAACATTTAATTAAACTCTCTCGTTTAATTAAACACTTTATTGAAAAGCTGCTGCAATTAATATAACACGTTATTAAAATAACGCACCTTCAGTTAAAAAAAATCCAACGTTAATTAAAATCCGCTAAAACTCTTTAAATTGACGTTATTTGTCAACTGCAACATCCTATTTAATGTCTTTTGACCACCACTTAAATAAACATGTCTGCGTAATATTTAATAATAATAATCTTCCAAAATTATTATTATTAAAACATCCACATTTAATCTTGTTTGACCATAATTTTATTAAACGCATTTTCACAACATTTAATAATAATAATCTCTCACTATTATTATTATTAAAACATCCATTAAATCAAATTAATTATATAACATGTTTTGAAAATTGGTCAACTGCGCGACTTGACCCGCATGGTCTAACCTCCCATGCGCAGCCCGATGTCACTGCTTGAACCGGTTTGCGCACTCGAAACCTCGTTCCGAAGCGCGGTTTTAAAACTAACCCACCGATAAACGAAAATTAAAAAAAATCTCATATTTTATCCGGTCTAAGAACGTGGGTTCTTACACATGTCACTTCTTAGCTTTGTTCTTTTGGTATTTACTTTGGAGAAACATGTTTTGTAACATTTATATTTTTAAACATGCATGTGGGATGGATTTTGGATTTATTTTATATATATGTCTTGGAGTTTTTTTTTGGTTGAAACATCTTATCTCCTGATATTGGTTACTATAAAAGGGTAATACCTCCCATTTTGTGAGATTTTTATACACTTTTTGCTGGTTACTACCCTGAGGCCTATTGGAGGCGGGACTCAGGGGTCATTATCTCTCTTTCTCCATTTCCAGCTTAGGAGGGGCATCTTTGGAGGGAGGGGTTCATGACAGAATGGTATCATAGGGAGGTTGAGAGATAAGATAGAGTTTTGAGTTAGGAATAGTGATGATTTCATGTGTTGGTAGGGAGGCAATTTCGGGTGATCTTGGTACGTGACATAGGCTAGGGAAGACCGGTTAGGACATAGGATTTTAAGGCCACCCATGATCCGATGCAAGGACTTTGAGCTTATCGAATGACCAGGTGAGGCTATAACATTTAAAGGGTAGATAACCTAGTAAAGATACATGAATCATAATGACTTGTGTTATTGTTTGAATTATTATCTTGGGGAAATTTCGAACGAATAATAATAAAATGAGTTAAAAATAACTTCAAATAAAATTCCATGCTACTCAGGCTTAAGAATTCCTTATTTACCTTTCAGATATAGAACCCAGTCATCATCCTCATGTAGTATAGGTAGTGTAGGTTCATCAGGATGAACCTATTGATTGACAGAGGGTTGATCTAGTAGAGGAGGATGACCAATGGCAGAAGACGCTACATGATTTCTAGCGGTAGACTCTAGGAAAGTATGAGGGTATCATTTTATACATGGAGATAGAGAGTTGGATTGAGTAGCTTGTGATCATATTCAGCTTAATCTGGGATCTGATGGAGTACTGGGTTCCTTTGGAAGTGATCTAGATGCGGGGAGCTACACGCTAGTGGTGTACACTTTACCTGGAGGATAAAAAGGAGGCTGATGTTCTTGTGGTCGATTTTATAATTCCTTTCTTAGAACATGAAGGATGAGAAGAGGTAGGAGTTACTCTACATCTAGTAGGGAAGTATTTCAGTACTAGATATGGGGATCAAGTTCAAGGATCTCCTTCGGTTTGATCTGGATATCTTTCTGAATGAGGAGTCTCATGCGATACACCTAGAGGAGGCACTTCATCCTTATCTTTAGTACACAATTACTCCCTTTACTTTTCTGAAATACTTGGAGGTCCAAAAGAAAAAAGAGGTAGTTGTGAGGATGCAATCATGAGAAGGTCTACTGAGAGAGGGGATTCATCCTAGTTCTTAGAAGGGAAAGGTTATCAGCAGTAGGTCTCAGGCTCCATGGCCTTCAAGGTTCCGTCTAGTAGGGAGGTGACCTCAGCAATTTCCATTTCAACCTTCTAGTCCTCATTCCTATCTTGTGGGCCTGGGGCTGGAATGTTTTATATGTGGAGTCCATGGAAATATTTAGAGTCAGTTATTAGTATCCATTAAAGCTTAGTATAGTGGAGGTGGTCAGATTCAGTGCCCACCTCAGCAACAATTTCTAGTTAGGCCATTTCAGTAGTACGGATAGCAGGTTCTTACTCCACCGAGAGGAGATGGGGCAGGTAGAGGCGGACCTCAGGGTGTTCTTCAAGGACCTTGAACTAGGTGTGGTCGAGGTGGTGGTCATCAATAGAGGGGCAGAGAGTCTAGGAGTGGTCAGTTACATGCCACAAAGGTAGAAGTTCTTGCTGGGCTTGAGATCGTTCGAGGTACGATTATCTTGTTCAACACTCTCACTTGTATTTTTTTTGATTCGAGAGATACAAAATCCTTCATTTCACCCAATCCATCACATTATCTAGGACTATACATAGAGAGTTTTTTCATGCCTATGCCAGTCATAGGTCAGAACAACCTATTTCATGTGTGTCAGGGATGTAGACTAATGATGGGACTACATCAGTCCCATAGAGATATTTTACTATTATAGATGTAACTGTATGATTTCATCCTTAACATAAAATGGTTTTAATACGTACATGCTGTTATTGAATGATTCCATAGGAGGGTTGTTTTTTCATATGTGGATGGCCAGTGTGTAACTTTCGTTGGCGAGCAGAGTTGTTAGATGGGCAGTTGACGTATGGATCCCTTTATTTCCTTGTTATCTAAGATATCAATGGAATTAGTGTATTCTAAGATGGAGGAGGTTTCCCGTGTTTTTAGGGAGTTTCTGGATGTTTTCCCTGATGAGGTTGCAACATTACCCCCTCAACGTGATGTTGAGTTCGGGATAGTCCTGCAGCCCGATGCCTCTCCGATTTCGATGGATCCTTATTAGATGAAACCTTTTGAGTTGTGAGAGTTATATATTCAGGTGGATGATATGATGAAGAAGGTTTTTATCTAGCCTAGTGTGTCACCATGGGGTGATCCATTCTTGTTTTTTAAAAAGGCGAATGGTGGTATGAGGTTGTGCATAGACTACCGGATGTTGAACCAAGTGACGGTCAAGAACCATTACCCTCTCCCAAGGATAGAAAATCTTTTCAACTAGATGAGGGGAGAAATTTGGTTCTATAATATTGATATGTGGTCTGGGTATCACCATTTGAGAGTGAAGGAGGGTGACATCCCAAATACTACTTTCAGGTGAAGGTATGGGAACTTCAAGTTCATGGTTATACCGTTCGGTGTTATGAATGCACTGGCCATGTTCATGGTACCCATGAACTCCATCTTTCATGAGTCCCTAGACTAGTTCATCATTGTATTCATCAATGATATCTTGATCTACTGTAAGTCATAGGAGGAGCATACCGAGCATCTTAGGGCTGTCTTGGAGGTCCTTCGACACCACCAGATCTATGGAAAGTTTTCCAAGTGCAAGTTGTGGATACAAGAGGTTCACTTACTTGGATATGTGGTGTCTCAGCAAGGCATAACAGTAGACCTATCAAAGGTAGAGGTGGTTGTTTCTTATGAAACACCCACGAACATGGTATAGGTTCATAGTTTCCTTGGTCTAGTAGGCTATTACTAGATATTTTTACTCGATTTATCTTGAGTTTAAACTCTATTAATGACTCGAACTAGAAAAAACTAGGACTTTTTGTTGAGTGAGTAGTGTTAGGAAGCTTTCATCTACCTGAAGGGGAAGTTGGTCAGTACTCCAGTGCTCTAGTTTCTATAGGAAGGGGTGATGTTCGATGTGTTTTGTGATTCTTACCATCTGGGTTTGGGATGTGTGCTGATTCAACAATGGGGAGTGATCTTTTATGGGTCTATACAGTTACGTCCCCATGAACGTAACTATTCCACCCATGATTTGGAGCTAGTGACAGTCATGTTCACACTGATGTTGTGATGACATTACCTCATCGGGGAGTGATTTTTGGTCTTCACAGATCACAAGATCTTGAGGTATATCTTTTCCCAGTGAGATCTGAACTTGAAACATCAAATATGGATGAAGTTTCTCCAGGACTATGACTTTGAAATATCTTACGCGTTAGGAAAGGAAAATTTTATGGCCGATTCCTTGAGTATGAATTTGTCGATGGAAGTAGTTTGGGAATCTGTAGATGCTCGAAAGGTGATGGAGGAATTAGCCACCTTGAACTTGGATGCAGGAATGGATGGTGGTAGAGGCTGCTTTTTTTTGATGATGGTGAAGTATTATCTAATACAGTAGGTGGAGGAGTCTCAATGGGAAGAATCGGAGGTAGAGGTGATGCATGACCACGTTGACCAAGGTGATACTCCAGAAGGATGATCAAAGGATAGTCAAAATCGAATGATATTTCATGGGAATCTATTTTTTCTGGCGACGATGCATAAGAGAGTTTTCCATGAGTTTCATAGATCACATTTAGTGGTACACCTAGGAGTTTCCAAGATGTACCTTGGCTTAAGGATGCAGTTTTGGTAGCCTAGGATGAAGTGGGAAGTAGCAGAGTTTGTGGAAAATTTCTTAGTGTTCCAATAGGTGAAGTCTGAGTACCGTGTAACCGGTGGTTTTTTTCATCCCTTAGATGTCCTTGGGTTGAAGTGGGATGAAATATTGATGGATTTCATCACAAGATTACGCAGAGCTCAAGGATTCTATGATTCTACTTGGGTAGTGGTGGATTGACTAATGAAATCAGTTGACTTCTTAGTGATCAAGGAGTTGAGTGTGGTGGATGCCTTTCCACAAAGGTACGCAGATGAGGTGGTGCAGTTTCATGGAGTTCCAAGATCCATCATATCAGATCAGGATGCACCGTTTACTTCGTGAGTCTGGAGGGGATTATAGTAAGATTTTGGTACTTAGTTACACCTTAGAACTAATTTCCACCCTCATGTGGATGGATATACATAATGGACCATCCAGACATTGAAGGACATGTTATGGGCATGCGTCTTAGACTTTGGTGGATCTTGGGTGAGACACTTTCCATTGGTGGAGTTCTCTTATAATAACAACTATCACTCTTCCATTAGCATGGACCCGTTCTAATATTTGTATGGAAGATTGTGTTTTTCACCCTTTTGTTGGATAGAAGTTGGGGAGTCAGCTGTTCTTGGTCCATACATAGTGCAGAGTACAACTGAGAAGGTGTATCTTAGTCATGAGAGGATGAAGACATCATAGGACCAGTAGAAGTCATATTCCGATCACAAGAGGAGACCCTTGGAGTTTGAGGTTGAGGATCATGTGTTCTTGAATGTTTCCCCTCAACATGGGCAGCAGAGGTTTGGAAGGGGGAGAAATATTTCTCCAAGTTTCATTGACCCTTTGAGGTGTTGGGGAGATTTGGTGAGGTGGCATACCAGTTGGAATTTCCACCACAATTAGAGAGGATCCACAATATCTTTCATGTCTCTCAGCTTCATCAGTATCTTCATGATGACTCCCATATCATTTAATAGGGATAATTGGATTTCAAAGATTATGTGATGTTCATGGAGCATCCAGTGGAGATCCAAGATCATTAGGAGAAGGTTCTCCATAGATGGACCATTCCTTTTTTTCATGTGTTTTGGAGGCATGGTGTCCTAGAGGAGAGTACTTGGGAGAGAGAATTATAGATGTGTGCCCAGTAACTAGAGTTGTTTTGAGTTTTGCTGATGTGTTTTGATTTGTGATGTAATTCTTGAACCTTGTTTTATATGAGACGAGTTGTTTCCTTATTCTGTGATGCATGATAAAGTCCTGACCATGAGGAGAGGAGTAACTAATTCCTAATCAAGATTCATTAATTGAGATGAGATTAAACCTGTGTGAGAAAGTTAGTGCTGCCTAGATCAGATGGTATCTCAACATGGAGGAAGAAATTCCATGATTCATGTGTCTGGATGGTGTGGTTTTTGTGCTCGTGTGGTGTGTCTTCTGGTTGGTTGGGGGTAGTAGATGTCGTAGGAGGTGCTCTTGGGTGTTGAGGTTTCACTCAATCTTTTGAACTACATAGTGTGGTTTATAGTTGAACTTTGATGTCAGTAGAGGTGTTTCAAGTATAGTAAAACCCTTGAGAGGTATCTCACAGGGTGGTTATTCGACCCCCCTATTTTCCTTCTAGGTTGGTTTTTGGATTCTCAAGGATGATAACAGTTTGAGAGGTATCTGATGGAATGTCCCTGACCTACCTGGTCCATTACTTTGTGAAAATATGGTGTTTGAGGTGTTCTGGGAGGAAATTGTGACCCATTTCAAGAGTTTTCCAAAAATATAGTTTTTACAATGGTAGGTGGCATTGGTAGGTTACATCGATGGGTCACATCAGTGAGTCGTTGTCGGTGGGTTGCATCGGTAGGTCACATCAGTGACTCTCTATCAGGGAGTCACATCAGTGACTTGCTGTCGGTAGGTCGTGTTAGTGGGTCACATTGATGAATCGCTATCGGTAGGTCGTGTCGGTGGGTCGTGTTAGTGACTTGCTATCAGTGGGTTGTGTCAGTGACTCACTATCAGTAGGTCGCATCGATGGCTCACATCAGTGACTCACTATCGGTGAGTGGCATCAGTGAGTGGCATCGGTTGGAGGCATCAGTGAGTGGCGTTGGGGAGTGGCATTGGTGAGTCACATCGGTGACTCATGTCGGTGACTCACCCAATGGCAAGTCATTTCCAACAGTTTTTCAAGATTCCAGTTCTCTCCAATTTTTCCAATTTCACCCATTTAATGTTTTATTTAATTTAAAATGAGTTTAAAACCTTTTATAGGTTATTTTTAAGCCATTTCAAAGGATATAAATTTTATCTTTAATTAATAATACTCGAGAGGCTTTAAGTTAGTCAAAATTCATGGTATTGATCATGATCCTACTTAAATAGAATTTGAAACAATTTTACCTTTTGATTTATGATCTGGCCTTTCTAAAGACGAGACACTTACCTTATTATGTGCTTCTCTTTCTCTTGATACTGAGGCACCTGGAAAGTTTCTTCCCCATGGAGTTGTGTGTTGTGTTGTGGCCTTCAGATCCAATTTTCCCTTGGATTCTTTCCTATTACTCGTGCATCCCCTATTTTTGGCACAAGGAGGAGTTTCTAATCATTTTTTGTTCCAATTAGATATTTCTTCGTCTCTCTTTTAATTGTGTATCATTTGGGGTGGGTATACTGATGTCTTCTTGTGAATACGGTTGGATCCATTTTAAAAGAAGTAATAAATAAGTGGCAAAATACGATGATCACTAAGATAATCGGACTTGTTACTTTAGTAATAGATGAGTGGCAGAGAAGATGATGATGATGATTGTTTTGTTTTATCTATTATCTTTGATCCATGATATGATTTTTGTTGGCCGTATGCCTTCTGAAAATCATGGCTGTTGGTGGTCTCTATTTGCACACCTGACTCATGAATACTTGTTGTTAATCTTCTATTGAACAGATGTGAACATGAAAACTTGATTAATCACATATATCCGGTTAAATAAATGGATTCACTAGGATAAAACTTGCTCTATAATAACCCATAAATTATCAAAGTGTAATTAAAGAATGAGTGTGTTAAATCTAAATACACCTTTTCTTGTTTGGTGTGGTTAGGAGTTGTGTGTGGATATTTTCTATATTGTGATTTGTATGGGTTGTGTGGTGCTGCTTTTGAGATCACAAAGGTGTGTGTGGATGGTTTGAGGGTGCAATGTAATCTCAGGTTAAGGTATTTTTGATTTTGTAGTGGGTGAGCAGTGTTGTACAGTGGGACTGCAACCGGGTTGTGTTTTTCTTATTTTGTTGGGAATGGGGTGGATATGAAGCTGGGCTACCGAGTATGGTTGTGACGTGATATGTTGGGGTTTTTTTTTGTGAGTTGGGGTTTTTTCCATAGGTTGGGAGGCATTAATTTGAAGAATGATAATGACAGTGGTTGGATTGGGTTCTAAGTGGAGAGGAAGTGTGAAGTGAGGTGTTTTATCATCATTTTCTTCCTCTGTTTGGCTTGGTTGTGATGTTAGTTGTGTGTTGTGGTAGTTAGTTGCTCAGGTTGAGATTGAATAATTGGTAAATTCTTAATAACATCAAAATTGTTGGGTGTTAAGTGTATTTCTTTTATCAACTTCAAAAGTGACCGTCATTCGCCTCGATACATGCATTTAAAGGTAGAAGCAAAGGTAGTTTTGTGGGATGGTTTTTATTTGGAACCCCATAGGTTGAGTTGAGTGTTTTCTACCTATATATATATATATACATTTAGTTCCTTATGATTTCTATATTCACCCACACTAGTTGAGAATTATGTGACAAAAAACCCCATTGTTATGGGGGACTGTGTCTTTCCCAAACATCCCAATGGGAGGATTGATGGATGGCCACCTTCTCTTCCCTACCCTCTCTTTCAGGCGGTGATATCCTAAGATTCTTTGAGCAGGTAGTGGTTTGTGAGGCCCTGGTGTGTGCGGGTGGGTTGTGTTTTCACAAGTGTCTTCAGGATGAGATGTGTTGTGTTCTCAAGTGTTCATAGGATGTGATGTGGTATGTGGCCCATGTGTTTATAGGAAATACATAGTTTTGGGGCCTAGGTGTGTGTAGGCGGGTTGTGACGTGGTTCTTCAGAAGAGGTGGGAGGTCTGAGATGTTTTTCGTTAGGGTGTGAGAGTGGATAATTAGTGGGAAAGTTGTGTGGGGTACCCAATCATCGATGCGATCTATATTACTTTACTTGACTTTAATTTTTTAATGAGAATTCCTTTGGTGAGGTTGGGGTGTCTAGTATACCTTTTTAGGTTCCTTTTTGTTTCTGTTGTTTTCTCATGGGGGCATTAGTATACTTCTATACTTGTGAATGAGAGACTTTTGTTTTTCCCTATTGAGTATACTTTTATGCTCACCCTATGTATATAAAACTTCTTTTAGGTTTCTAGGAGGACAAAATGGACCATGATGGGTGTTACTAGCTCAGACTTTGGGATAGTTTTCATGTCGCTGATTAGCTTTTTTCTTTTGGTACTTACTTCAGAGACACTTGTTTTGTAACAATTATATTTTTAAACATGCATGTGGGATGTATTTTAGATTTCATTTATATATATATGTTTTGGAGTTATTTTTTGGTTGATACATATTATCTCCCAATCTTAGTTACTATAAAAATGGTAATACCTCCTATTTTGTGATATTTGTATTCCCTTGATGCTGGTCGCCACCTTGGGGACTACTGGAGGCGGTGAAGGACCTCAGAACACCCTGAGAGGGGAGAGGTGAATCAGGGTGTCAAATTTTTATTTTAAAGTGAAGAATCTTGTTCCCACATTAGTAGGATCTTGTTAAATCTGTCTATTGGTAATGTTCAGTAATTTAAACATCCACATGCAGAAGGACCACACAACAATTTTACTTGGTTCACCACTAAGGGCTAGTCCAAGGAGCATACACCAAAAAGTTTTCAGTTGTACCAAATCCCAATAATCTTCACTCATTGTGAATTAAAAAAGTTTAGCATAGTCACTCTGTGTCAAGTTCAATGCCTTTACAAGGTTTTAGGGATAATACACCATATCCCTCAGATCACTTCCGTTGACTCCCCCTTTCTCACTACATTGGAAAGAATTTGAATTTAGTTTATCGACTTGATGGTCACTTCAATGGGTTGAAATTAAATAATTAATCTTCTCTATTGAAATCATGTTTTCACCAATAAAAGTAATTTAATTTTTCACATACTGTTCATTCAGGAACTTGTCCTCCATGTACTGGCCTTCTTCCTCCACATACCGCACTACACCACATACTGTGAGTGCTACGTGAACCACCTCCACGCATTGCTTCTGTAAAATACCTCCACATACCAATTTCACATACCACTTCTTCTCCATGTACCAACTCCTCTTCCACTAACCGTATTTTTTGAACCATCTTCCGCAAATATCCTTATGCGAACTTTTTTTATTTGAAGGCTTTAGTGCCCTACAAAACCCCTTATACAGACTGTCTCAGTGTACCACTTCTCCTTTTGTTAAAACCTCCTCGCAAATTTTTTCTCCTTCATGGGGTTATTTTCCCAAGAACCACTTCTATACTTCACTAAATTCATCTCATATTTCTAATAAAAAAGTCTCCTTTTAATGAAGGGATTAGTTCTAATTATATAGGAAAATAGATCTGTATAATCTGCTAAACTAAGATTTACCAAATATTTACTACATACTATGCTCCTGTGAACTATTTTACCCTACACGGTCCATGTAACACCTTTTCCTTCATGGAATCCCTTAATAGCTCCTAAAATCACCTCCTCAATTCCTCCAATGACAAGACATCCCGTGTACCACAAGTATCCACCGCAAACCATTTTCTGTTCTGTGAACCATTCTCGCTACGTGGTTCGCAGTTCACCATTCCTCAAACCATATTCTGTAATATATGAATTATTCATAGAAATCCCATTCTGCACACTGCCTTTGTATAAATCCTTCATTTTCCAAAAACAAACTCCCAATTTTTGAGGACCAAAAATTTGGAAAACACTGGGAAATCACACCACCTTAAACACCTGCTTTATCTAGTACTATAAGATCACTTGACTTCTAAACCCCTTGATCAACCCAATGTGGATTGACAACAAATACAAACCACACTCCATTTCTAGCAAAGAATAGCCTTTGTTCCAACTGGTGAGACTCGAGGGTCATTATCTCTATTTCTCCATTGTAAGATCATAAGGTGAATCTTTGGAGGGAGGGGGTCATGAAACTATTATTCTAGGAAACTTAATCCAATGATAAGTGATTCTTGCATGATATACCAAATTCAATGGTGCAAGCTCAACACATATCATCAAGAATCTAGACAGTCTTCTCCATCTGAACATCAATTTGTGGATGGTAGGTCATGTTTTATTTACACCAAAAACCTAAAGACTACTGAATTCACTTCCAAAATTGGGATGAAAATAATGGGTCTTAGTCTAAAATGATTTTAGAGAGCACACTATGGTGCTGAAAAACTGCATAGATGTAAAGGAATCCAAGCTCCTCCACTTTTATTAACTCCTTAATTGGAATGAAATGGGCTGATTTCATTAATTGATCGACGATCAATCATATAACATCATTACCTCTAGGAGATAGTGGAAATATGATAACAAAATTTATAGATATTTCATCCCATTACCATAATGGGATGGGGAGATACTAAAATAACCTAAAAACCTATAGTACCTATCTTTGATTCTCTAATAAGCGAGGAACTTAAATATAAAATCCAAAACTATTTGTTTAATCCTTGGATACCAATATCAGTGTTTTAGATCATAAAACATATAGGTAGATATTGGGTGAATGAAACAAATAGAGTGGTGACCACCACTCATTACATTCTACCTCAAAGACAAAGGAACTATCATCCACTTCTGCAAATATAATATGACATAGAGATAATGATACATATCACCCAATATCTCCCCACCATTTAATATTCCTATAATACATTGAAAATCTAGGAATTTTTCCCACCCAAGGTGTATCTGGTCATCAAGAGGAGGTGATTTTCATACTGGTCAAAAAATCCCATTTATCCTCCTCTTACACCTCTAAATGAATCTCAATGAACAAGATTATAAGGCTCCATTCTTCCCCAGACTCTCTCACTTTCTGCATTAGTAATTTCATTCTCATCACATCAGCCACCATATCCCCCTTTCTCAACATATAATTCATTTAAAGATCAAAAGTATAAAGATAATTTACCCATTGATTATGTCTGAGATTTAGATGTCATTGGGAAATGATATACTACATACATTTTTGGTCTGAATACACCATGAAATTTTCCTAGAAGAGGCAGTGGCACTAAATTTTCAGAGCATGCATCACCACCACCAATTCAAGATCACGAGTGGGGTAGTTATTTTCATGAGGTTATCACTGAAATGGGATATAGGATACCATGTGGTTACCTTGGATCAAGAGACACCTAAACCCAATGCCTGAAGCATCATAGTACACAATGTAAACCATTCCTGGATCAAAAAGGAACAAACATAACCAAAATTAAATTTCACTTTTATCTCCTTAAAATATCTCTGATATTTCTTATCCCACTCAAACATCACCCCTTTTTTAGGTTAGAGTTGTCAAAGGAGACACCATCCTGAAAAATTATTGCACAAAATGTCTATAATATCCTTTTATGGCCAAGAAACTCTAGATATCAAAAATGTTCTTGGGTATCTCCTAATATATCACAACCTGAATCTTCTCTGGGTCCACTAAAATGCTCCATTCATATACCACATGGCTTGGAATTTCACCTCTTGGATCCAAAATTGGCATTTGGATAACTTCACATACAGATGGTGGTCACTCAATGTCCTTAATAATATATCTAAATGAACCTCAAGTGCCTCCTTCATCTAGGAATAAACAAATATATCATGAAAAAATATTACCATGAATGATTCAATATACTCATGAAAAATAATTTTATCAATTCCATAAAGACCATAGGGAAAATTATTTAGACTGAATGGAATAACTAATTACTAAAAATTTCCAAACTAGTTCCAAAAGGTATTTTTTGAAATATCTATCTCCTTCACCCTTAGATAGTGGTTTCTCAAACTCAATTCAATCCTTGAAAACCACTAAAAACCTATGAGTTAATCAAATAAATCATTTACCTAAGGTAATGGGTACTTATTTTTGATTATCACTAAATTGATCTTATAGTAGTCAGTGCAAATATAAAGGATTATATATTATTTATTTATAAATATCACAAGCGATGCCTATATTGACATGCTCAGGTAGATAAATCCCTTGGTCTTGAGATATTCTAATTGAACCTTTAACTTCTTCAACTTAGCATGGGATATTTGGTAAGATGGAAAAGAGATAGGGGACCATCCTGAGGAGTATGTCAATGGCACCTCTCATGGGGGAAGTAACATAGAGAAATCATTAGGAAATTCCTTGGGGAACCTATCCACCACCAAAAAGAGCTGGTCACCTAAACCCTATTTGATGACATCAAGAAGTAGTTTAGAGAACTGACACAAAAGAGATCCTACCACTAAAACAATCATACCTAATCTACTAGGACTTGTATCCCAGTCACCCTAAATGTGTATGTGGTATCCTAAAGGTAGAGAAATAGAACCTTATAATGACAATACTCAATATGATCTTTAATTATCACTATCCAATCCATGGTAAAGATAAGTTCAAATATGTATAGATCCAAAACTAGGAAATCCCAATCAAACCCAACATCAATGATGATCACTACACTCAGAGAAATTAAAACCCTAGAATTTCTCTTTTCCCAATGGAGTGGAGAGACCCATAACATATGATATCAACTCAGTCCATAGTTCCATGGAATTAATTAACTTTTATGTGGAAAATAAATGGAATGAAACTATGTCAAAAAGAGATAAATACACGGATGAAGAAATAAACACTGTACCTTTGATGGTCTCTAGTATTGCCTCTGACTCCTCTAGCACATGATTATTTGTATGAAAGCACCCAGATTCAGGCCTAATTTTAGGTTTCTTAGTGGAATAAGAGCCCAATTTCAATTGATAATTATATCCCACCCCTACGATATATCTTCATACATTTGGGAACCATTGGTATGAGTGGAACCCACTTTACCAACCTAGGGAGAGTATGAGAAATATTTCTAAAGATATATCATTTGTCCACACTAGTGGAAGGACCTTAGAGTTTCTTGAAAATACTACTTGGTATTATATGCTTTTCCACACTAATAACAAACAACTAGCTTACACCCCAAGGTGTCCATTGAAAGGTCTAGAGGGACACTGTACACTCCTGTTATTTCCCTATTATGACTCCTACCACTTCTTCTTTTTCATTAAATAGGAACTCTATCTCTATCCCATGATATTGGGGGAATAACTCATACTAGTCATTCCTACTACATCTTCCTCATCCATATATTCATTTTCCATCACTCCAACTTAGGTGGGAAAGAATATAAGAATAATCTGAGACCATATTTCCTACTTCAAACCCATGTCAAAGTAGTACACCTTCAATTATTCATCCACAAGGATCTTAGATGAAAGATGCATCATCTCATTAAATTGAGTAGAGTACTCCATCATAGATTGGTCCCATTCTCCAATGTCATGAACTCCTTGGACTTTTAAACTCATAAATTCTCGAGGTAAAATTATTGTTTAAATATCTTTTTAAATGAAGACCAAGTTAGGAATTCATGAATCCTATCCAAAACAACTGAGTCCCACCACCTTCAACTCAAACCTTCTAACACATAGGTTTCAAATCCCACCTTTTATGTATGATGTTTCTAGAGAAATTGGAAGATTTATTCAATGTTTTCTAAACATTATTCCAATTATTGAGGCCCTCAATCACCTAGAAACAAAGATGAATTATGATTCATGGGATCCTAGGTATGATCTATCAACCAAAATTTCATTGGATCACTACCTTTATTGGGATACTAAATGGTCCAAATTACTGATTCAATGAGTTAAGAGTCTATAGGAGTATTGGTTAGTTGAGTATTCTCTACAAATTCCTCCCTCTGATTTCCTAAGGTCTTTTTGGGTGGAATGATCTAAAAACATATAAAAATCCAATCAGTAAAAAATTAATTTAAAAAGGAAAACAATAATAATAACTAAAGGAATCATATAAAAACATGCAATAGGAATAAAACATCTCCAAATTCATCAAATCAATCATAACAAAATTCAACCAACAGAAGATCTTGACCACCCTAGTAACTCTAGGCCTGTCATGAAGAAGAGTTATCTAGACACTTACATGGAACCCAACTTGATTATATATGGCATTAATCTATACCACCATACTCCCCAAATTGTAATATGGGATCTAATACCATTTTATAATGAACCAACTCAAGTCAACCCACCACATCACCCATGTCGGCCCGCCAAAAGGACCAAGGCATTTTCATGACCACCTAGAGATGGAGAACAGTTCTAGGGTACCAATGCAAACCCATGGGATTTATTTAAATATCAAAATTAAGTAAAAAATTCTAATTATTCCAACCAAGAATCCAATATGACCCATCTAGAGGTTGGATGTTCACACCTTAAATGTAAAACCCTGAAACTTTTGTTCTTAATGATGATCATGTTTTCCCTCCTTTCCCCCTTGTTTTGAAGTTGATCCATTATTGGGTAAAATACTAAGAGATTTAAGAAATCCTTAAGAGGATTAAGTTGGATTTTGGAAACCTTCTACCAAAATGTGAGGTACTACACTACAACACCAAATACCATACCAAAAAGGTATTGGCTGCACCTTAGTGGTTAGAGATACACCATAGTGTGTTGATATGATTGAGGCTATGCCACAACCAAAGGGTATATACTATAGTAAGGCAGTTTGAAGGAGGATACACCATAACGCCTCAGAGAATTCCATAGAGCTAGTTACACATTAGTTGTAGATGGGTGGTCCTGTGGTTGGTCTTCAGGAGTTAAATCCTTAAAGAGGATGTTACACTCTTAAATTTGGGGAACCCATTTCTAAATTGAATACAGTGTTTTATAAGGCTTAAAAAAAGTCTCCACATGGTATGAAACCCTCTAAATTCCCAACCTTCCTCCTTTATTCAAAATTCATCATGGTTTTAGTTTTTACAAAGGGATGTAGAGAGAAATCCATGCCACAAACCTCATATCTTTGCTACAATGATTCAAATTCCAGTTCACTCCTATACTACAAAGCTCACTCTATCCCATAGAGGGTTATTATATAGACCATTATTACACCACAATCTCCCCCTTTTCACTATGGTGATACTCTTCATGGTGGTTCCTATACTGTAGCAGTGCCCCCTATATGGTGGGGAGCACATTTTCACCATAGTGGATACACCCCTGTATCATGGTTCTCTTCATCAACCACACCCTAAATTGTACAAGTCTTCCATGTTCCATGGTGGTTATTAACCTATTCCATAGAAACCTCCAATGCACCATGGTGATTGAATTTTAATAAACCTCCATGCTGTAGTCCCTTCTTGCACAATAGATCCTACATGTTTTCTATAAGATCATCTAGAAGAGCTTGGAGTTTATAATGTTTGACCTTGGGTAAGAATTGATTCTACCCCCTTTTTATTATTATCCTCACCTTAATCTATAACCCCTGACATTTTTTAGAATTGGTTCTAGGATTCCTTGGTGTATGAGTGTGTTTCAGTTAGTGTGCGAATGTAGTGTGGTGATGAAACCTTTGAAAAATCATGAGATTGATGAAAACAACCATATGGTAGGAAGTTATTTACATAATTGGTCTCAAATTACACATGTTTTACATGATATTATTATTTAGTTCTATCATAATTGATATCAATTCTTGACTTGTGATCACATGTGGGTGTGTGAGTATCCCATGAGACTGTTATGACATTGTTTCCATGATAATTGTTGAGATAGCTAGATTCCACATTAAATGTTGATTTAAATATTGGATATATGATTATACTATTTTTTTCATGATGTATTATATGTTATTATCATGCTATTCCTTATTATATATTGTCTTTACTTTGGATATATGATGTGTGGTGCACATGATAGGTGATTGTCATTGTATTTTACCCCTTGAGGGAAGTGTGCATGGTGTGAAATGATGCAAATAGAGAAGAATGATATCATTATGAGTTGGATTTAACTTGATTACTTATCGATTCTAAGGGTACATGCTAATAAATTATTCCTTGAAGATTCCTAATTATCCCACTTACTTGATGCCTTGTATATTTCTATGTAGTATGAAACTCAATGCCTTGTGGATTCCTAAGTGTCATGTTGAAAGCCTTGTGGATAGATTGTATACCCAATCAATGCCTTATGGATTCCAAGTAGAATACCAACATCCTTGAGGCTAGGATACTATATTTTTTGATGACTCATGATCATCATTATAGAAAGGAGCCGATGCAGGTATGATATGAGGATTATGGAGGCTTGGTTAGGGCATGACCACTCAGTTTTGGATTTTTTATTTATGATCATTATAAATTTATATTTATTATAACATAAAATTATTATACTTGAATACTCTATATTGATAAAACATTGGTGGTGTCCTAATAAGTATTATACTCACACCCTACTCAGTCATTTCAGTGCGCTTATAGATTTCATGGCTAGAGATCCAGTGAAGGGAAAGGGTACTATGGTGGACAATTGATCAATGGAGAATGGAGATAGAGTAGACCAGGACATAATCTAGATGATCCCACCAATGTTTATTTATTTATTTATCTGTTACTTATATTTTGGACAGGTTTACCACTTCTGGAGATACTTTTATTTTATGACATGAATGATATCCTTTCAGTTTCTACATGATTAATCTAATAATTTATTATATTTTATATAATTTATTATTGATCATATGAAATGATATAGAGGATATAGTCTCCCCACTAATGGAATCAAACCATCCCTACTAGTCAATAACCTCTTTCGTATGGGGAGGCGCATATGTGATCATGTGTCACATCGACTCGGACCCAATGGTTCCTGTTGGGATGTTATAAAATGGTATCATAGGATCAAGATTCAATAAAATGCCTTTTATATTTTCACAAATTAGGGACATAGTAGATAAGAGATAGGATGATAGAAACTCAGTCATGGGTATTATGACATTGCCTGGCCAGTACTCTATAGTGGACCTCCGAGTTACCATAAAGTGTGGAAATTATTTTTTTCTATAACCATTGATTAAATTCAAACTGGGTGATGCACATGATGTTGGTATGTGATTTAAGAGATATCAAGCAGGTTCAAGAATCGTTACTAGGAACATAGGTTCACATTCCATATATATATACACCAGTTGTTGCACTACATAGAAGTTACTTAATTAAATTCCTTGTTTTTTGGTATCCATTTGAGATAGTTTCTATTCTGTGTGATATATCTATGCTGACATGATATTATGATATATATTTATTGTAATTAATTAGTTGAACTAAGAATGTCTTTATGTTAGTATGTATATGATGACTATGTATAACATGCATGGATGAATACCAGAGCTAGTTCTAGGAGGGTTATAACTTGGGACGAGAAAGGAATCCTAGGATAACCTTGTGTGATCCCTTAGACTAGATATAAATTATTATATTCCTAATTTTTCTTGTTTTATAGAGATGATGCCTCAGATATATCAGATGGTACCTCCAGCTATGGAATCCCAGGATGCTCCTATGCCACTACTAGTACAAGCATGATTGATTCAGGATACATAACCCATTCAATCGAGACTCTTCCAGATTATGCCTATATAGGGAGGGGGAGTCTCTAGAACAATGCTATACTATTATTAGGATATCTAGATCCAATATCCTCCATATTTCCAGGGCACCATAGGCCCTTAAGATGTTGAAGATTGAATTTGGTTTATTGAGAGGGTATTTGACTTAGTAGAGACTTTAGATGATCAAAAGGTGAATCTCGCTACCTTTATACTGCAAGGAATTGACAGAATTTTTTGGGATGTTATTCTTAAAGACGGGAGATGGGAAGGAATAATATGGGAAACATTCAAGGACCTATTCTTTTAGGAGTTCTTCCCAAGTATGATAAATATGGACTGAACACATGAGTTCATGGAGCATTGAAAGGGAGTGATGAAAGTGAATACTTACTCAACATGATTTATAGAGTTTATTCTCTTTACTCCTCTCTTGGATGAAGATGAGGTGCATAAATCTTGAAATTTTGAGATAGGTATTCAATTAGAGTTGAGACACCAAGCTAGGAACTTTGACCTAACAACTTATACTCAAGTGATCCACAAATCCCTGAAAACATAAAAGGGTTTGGAATAGGATCAAATAGTTGGGTTACTTTCACCCCTCATTACTTAGATTGGAATAAACCCTATTGATATGAAAAGTTCCACCTCTAGTGGTAGAAATAGGATGGTTGGGGATGTGCAATAGGCTAGTGGATTACAGGTTATGTATAGTATGGATTCATCAACCCCCTTAGCTCCATAGTTCTTTAACAATGGTAAAATGGGACACTATCATAAGTTTTATACTCCACCTCATAGTTTGTGTTGGAAGTGTGACAAGTTAGGACATATCTAGTAGTTTTACTTTAGGACTTCAAGGTCACGACCTGCAGATGTGGAGGAAAATCTAGATCTTCAACCTAGGGATTTTAACGGGGTTATAAGTTATATAATTAGATCGGTAATACACCTCAGTATAGGGACATATATATGATACATGATGCATCTATATAGAGTACTAGATTCCAAAAGATAATAGAGATGGTCCATCTACTATTAAAGGAATAGTCTTGATCACATCCACTTTTTATAATACTTTTTTTGATACTGATGCTTCCCATTCCTTTATATCTTCACAAGTAGTTTTTTTAATTGACCTACCATTCAATTTATCCTTCATGTTAGTCTCCCTTGATACAATGTTGGGTATGAAAGTGGACCATCTTCAGTGATGAGGAGAGTGTCCCATAGTTGTCACTAGATATTGAAATTTTTGGAAGTTTATAATTATAGATATGATGATATTCGATGTTAATTTTTGAATTGATTGGATGACTAGATTCTGAGCTCATATTGGCTAATATCAAAGATGAGTTTCATCCACTTCACCAAATAGAGATAAGTTCTTGATAACCAGAGAGTGGGAACTGAGTGTAGGAAGAGTTGGACTAGACTTGGGTTAGATCGGTATGATCATAGAAAGATGGAGGGATTGTCTCTTTTGGTAGGATCAGGGACACCCCCTTTTCTTTTCCTCCAATAATGGATCTTTATTTATAAATATTCCTAGATAACTTCATAGTATTCCTTCCTGAAATAGGAGTTGAATTTGAGTTAAATCTTATACCAGGTTCACAACCCATTTTAATGCTATTATATCACATGGAACTAAATGAGATGAAGGATCAAAAGCTAAAATTGGATTGAAAAGGATTTATTAGGACAAGTAATTCACTATGGGGAGGACCTGTATTGTTTTCTAAGAAGATGAATGGTAGTCTTCAACTCTACGTTGATTACTAGAAAATGAATCAAGTGAAAGTTAGGAAATGATATCCCATTCCTAGTATTGATGATATTTTAAATTATTTATAGGGATCTTGGTGGTTCTATAATAATTATCTTTGAATAGGCTATCAATAGTTTCGATTTAGAGAGGAGGAAATTTTGAATATGGTGTTTTAAAGAAGGTATGGGTTGTATGAGTAGTTGGTGATTCCATTCATGCTGACAAACACACTAACATTGTTCATGGACCTCATGAAAAATATCTTTCACCTATATCTGAAATATTTTCTCATGATATTTTTCAAAAAAATCCTCATTTACTCTCTAACACTAGATAAATATGCTAAACACCTCAAGATAGTTCTAAGTATTCTTTGTGCACATAATCTATACACCAAGCTATCAAAGTGTGACTCCTAGATACAAGAGGTGAGATTCTTCAGGCATGTGGTATCTAAAACAATAATATCTATAAAGCCATATAAATTAGAGGTAGTAATGTCTTGGAAACATCCCCAAAACATGTTTTAAACTAGGAGATTATTGAGACTAGAATGATATTACCGATGGTTTATCCAAGTCTTATCCCAACTATCAACACCCATGATAATGCTGATGAAGAAAGAAGTGAATTTCTAGTGGTCATACCTATGCAAAAAAGTTTTCCTTGAGCTTAAGAGAAGGTTGAGGACATCTCCAGTGATGATACTCCCCAAGATTGTGATTGGATATGCAGTGTACTATGTTTCATTAAGCATTGGTTTGGGAGTGGTAAATATATAGGGAGATAAGGTAGTAGCCTATTGGTCTTATCATATATAACCCCATGATAATAACTACCCTACTCATGTTTTGGATAAGGTATAAATGGTCCATTCTCTAAAGTGTCGGTGACACTATTCAGTGAGATATTTTTTGTTTACATAGAACACAATAGCCTTCACTATATATTTACATAGAGGGGCCTAAACTTGAGATAGTGGCACTGGGAAAGTGTATTAAAATGTTTGAATTTGATATTAAGTATTCACTTGGTAAGGGTAATGTTATTGTAGATTATGTTATCAATAATATAAAGGATGAGTCAGAGATTTAGGAATGACCATCAGTGGAGCATTGGAACTTGATGAGATTATTGGGAAATTGGAAGATAGATTCTTCGGAGGAACAAGGATCTATGACTTGTTCCCCTTTGATGATCACATCCTTAATTTTTTATTCGGTGAATATTATCCTAGAGTCTAAATTAGCGTGTGATGTGATGAGGGAATAGCTTGCTGGTGGTGAATCAACACCCAGATAGTTTATGGACAATGACTGTGTATTCTTGGTATATGGGAGAATAATAGTCTCCACTTCCATTAGAATAGAGTTAAGGAGAGAATACCATACCTCTAGATGGGAATTACATCCTGGTATAACCAAAATGTATCATGACTTTAGATGTTAGTTCTAGTGACTAGGGATGAATATAGACATTTCTAAATTCTTTTCCATATGCCTTATATGTTAGAGGGTGAAGGATGAGCATCGAAAACTTGGTGGTTTTCTTTAGCCACTTTCTGTTCCCATGTAGAAGTGGAAGGATATCATGTTAGGTTTTTTATGGAGTTACCCAATACCCCAAGGAGTTGGGATATATTCTGGGTGATTCTTGATCAGAAAATGAAGAATTATCACTTTTTACCAATAAGAGAGACTCAATCAGTGGGGGAGCTAGGAAATATCTATGTTCGTGAGATCATATGCATACATAGAGTTACCTTGAGAATTGTTTCTAGAAGAGTCACATGTTTTACATAATGGTTTTGTTAGGGCTTACAGAAGTCCCTAGGGACTCAACTGAGATTGAATAAAATGTACCATCCACAGATAAATAGATAGTTCGAGCAGAATATATGAATATCAGATTATATTCTTTGATAATGCATTCTTGACTATGTTGGAGTGTGTAATGATAATTTATCATTGTTTGAGTTCATGTACAAAAATATTTACCATGATTTGATTCATATGGAACCTTATGAGGATCTTTATGGGCTGTTATTTCATTAATCGTTCTATTAGAATGAGGTGGATAAGGCAGTCTTTGTTTGCACCAGTATAGTCTAGGATACCTCTGAGAGAATGTAGATAATTCAAAAGAGGTTGATCACCACTCATAGAAGACAAAGATCATATGATGGCCATAGTAGGAGACCTTTTGAGTTCACTATAGGTGATTATATTTTCTTGATAGCAATTCCTTAGTCAGGGGATCAATGTCTGAGGAATCAAGGAAAGATATCACCACATTTTTTGGACCTTTTCAGATCACTGAATGGGTTGGGACAGTATCGTACCATCTAGATCTTCCTTTTAAATACCGAGGTATAAACAATGTTTTCATGTGTCACATCACTAAAGGAACACGATCATTCCTATGCATGTCATTGATTGCGAGGATGTTAACTTGGAGCCTGATCTATTTTATAAGGAGAATAAGGTTCATATTGTCAATCAGAGTGAAAAATTCCATGAAGGGAAGATGATACCTCCTATCCAGATTCAGTGGCTACATGGGATGATCTAGGAGGATACTTGGGAGTGATATGATTACATTCATACAAATTGGTCAAACTTTTTCGATTAGAAACCCTATAAGTGCTTTTTGGGTATGAGAAGTCCTTAGAGGGGGGGAATTGTAAAACCCTAGAACTTTTTTCTTAATGGAGATCTTATTTTCCCATGTTTTCCCCTTATTTTTAAGTTGATCCATGAATGGGTAAAAGCCTAAGGACTTTGAGAAATCCTTAAGAGAATTAAGTGGGATTTTGACACTTTCTTCCAAAATAGGAGGTACCATGCTGCAGTGCCAAAGACCACACCGCATAGGTCTTGGTTACACCATAGGGGTTAGGGGGTATTCCATACTGAGGATATTCCACAATAGAAGGGGATACACTATAGTATGGATATTCAGGGGGTTTTACCATAACAACTCAAACCGCACCATATAGTTGATTATGAATCAATTATATATGGATAGTACAATGGTTGTTCTTTGGGATTTTAAGCCTTAAATAGGATTTTACAATCTTGAATTTGAGGAAAATGTTTATGAATTGAAGAAGGTGTTTTGTGAGGCTTAAAAAAAAGTTCTCCATTAGGTATGGAACCCTCTAAATTATTGATATTATTATTCTATTTTACATTCGTTATGGTTCTATTTTTCTTAAAGGGATATAGATAGAACTCCACACTATAGACCTCATCTCAACGCCGCATCAGTTCGAACTTCAGTGCACTCCTATGCCACAAAAATCAACCTACAATATAGAGGGTCATGCTATAGACCGGTCATGTGCCAAAATTTCCCACTTTTCACTATGATGATACTATAAAATGTGGTTCTTATATCATAGCAGTGTCCCATATGTCGTGGTTACCACCTTTGCATCATGGTGACTGCACCCTTGCACCATGGTGTTCTTCATCCATCACACCCTACACCTCAATAGTATTCCTTATGAAATGGTGGTCCACACCCTACACTGTATCAATCTTCCCTTCACCACGGTGGTTGGTTTCTAGTACACCACTATTCCATATACCTTTCTTGTATTGAGGAACATCCCTATTTTCTAGAAGATATTCCAACAGAGCTCAGTGTTTATGATGATTGACCTCAGATAATAATTGATCCTACCCCCTTTGTCTTGTTGTCCTTACCTTAGTCTAAAACCCATGACATATTTTTTAATCAGTTCTATGATTCATCTGTGTGAGAGTGTGTTCCAGCTAGTGTGCAAATGTGGTGCAGTGACAACAACTCTGACAAACCTTGATGTTGATGTTGAAAACCATACAATAGGAAGTTACATACCTTCCAGGGATCTCATTACACATTATTTCCATGATATGATTATTTAGTGATGGAATAACTTATATTAGTTCTTGATTTGTGATTACATGTGGGTTTGTGAGTAGACCATGAGACCATTATGACATTGTTTCTATGAGATTTTTTGAGATAGCCAGATTCCATGTTTGATGTTGATTCATATGTTGGATATATAATTATGCTATTTTTTTTGTGATGTGTGTTATGGTTATTATCATGTTATTCCTTGATATGTATTTTATTTCCTTTGGAGGTATGGTTCTTGGTGCACATGATAGGTGATTGTTGTGGTATGTTACCCCTTGAGGGAAGTGCACATGATATGAGATGACGATGCTAGTGGAGCATGATATCATTTTAGGTTGGATATAACTCAATTCACTGTGGATTTTGAGGGTATGTGCCGATAATAGACCCCTTTTGGATTCCCGAGGAACCCACTTATTTGATTCTATTTGGATTTCTAAGTAACATGCCACTCGATGCCTTGTGGATTCCCTAGTTGTACTCCGATGACCATGTGGATAGATTTCATGCCCACTCAATGCCTTGTAGATTATGAGTGGAATACTAGTAGTCTTGAGGCTAGGATAATATCTTTTATGATGACTCAATATCATATTAATAGTATGGAGTTGAAGAAGGTAAAAATGGGGGTTTTTGGTTTCTTAGTTAGAACACGAACACTTGGTTTTGGATTGTGTGTTTATGCACATTATTCGTTTATATTTATTATGGTATAAACTTGATATAATTGAGCACTGTAGGTTGATGGAACATTGGTGGTTTCCTATCATGTATTTTACTCAAATATTACTTGAGAATTTTAGTGAACTTTTAGATTTCATAGATTATGATCTGGTGAAGGGAAAAGGCCCTATGGTGGAAGGTTGAACAGTAGAGCATATAGTTGGAGCAGATTGAGACAAACTCTGGAGGACCCCACCAATGTTAATTTATTTGTTTATTTATTTATCTTCTTCTTATACTTTGGATAGACTTACCACTTTGGGGGAAACTTTTATTTTATAACATATATTCCATAATTTTAGTTTGTGAATGATTAATCTAATTATTTATTATTTTTTTAATATTTATTATCAATACTATGACATGATACAAAGGGTATAGTCTTACCACTAATGGACCCAGACCCTTATTTCTATTCAAAAGCCTCTTGTATATAAGGAGGCACGTATGAGGTCATGTGTCACTCCAACTCAGACCCTGTAGTTCAGGTTTGGATGTTATAATCAAATAAATAGTTACAAAAAATATAATAAACAACAAAAATATAACCATAAACCATAAATAGATGATATAAATCTACTAAATCAAGAAATAAAAATGTCACATAAATAACCATGAGATTTGAAGTATAACCCAAGATTAATTGGAAAATACATAACTACCAAATTTCAGAAATACAAAAAAGAAGAGGATCCCAAAATTATAGGACCATACTAACTCCATGCGACCCTTTTCCACCACCACCACACACCATGGAAGATAATATAAGCATCAAGGAGCCTTACTATGAGATAAAAATCCATTCAATTTTTATATATTATATAGAACCAAGTTTTTATATACCTAATGACATATGTAGGGTGTGAGGAATAGCCTAGTACGATACCACCATGAATCTACATATCACTTTTCACAGTTAAAACAAACTATTCTAGATTGAAATTTTTTTTATAAATAATTTCCTTGAGAAAAATTTTATAAATCCTTCGGTTTTTCACTAAACAAGATATGAATATAAGTGACATGGTAAATATAATAATAATTTTAATTGATGGGAGTAAGATATAACCAAGTGATCAAAATCAAATAGCACATGGGCATGAAATAAAGGCATGACATATTAAGCTTAAAGTGAAAGTGCCACATGGGGGAGCTTTGACCTATGGGATCTAGGTGTCTATGAATCACTCAGGGAAAATTTTATTGCCTATGTGAACCTAAAAAAGTAATATAACTTGATCCTATTAAGTTCATTAGAAACAAACCCTAGCAAGCTCACATATAAGGCAAGTGAAGCACTCATCTTATAACTTACACACCCAAGGTCTCTCATGTGCACCCACAACCACATTTATCATAAAAACAAGGCCCATGGTCAAGAAATATTTTTTTACAATGAAGTTACCTTTGAAACAATCTTTTAAATCTCATTTAAAAACAATAGTTTTATTTAATATATTTTATCAAACACTTAAAAGGCATAAAATTGATTTTTAAAGGGAAAACCAAAAGAAATAACTATTTTTTCAACATATTCCAATAATAAAAACAAAATAAGTATAATATACCTCAATAAGTATTTTCAAGAACAATAGATAAATAAAAAAAAGGAAAACTCAATAAACATGGTAATCCAAAGGATAAATCTAGATATGTAGAGACACCAACCTCAAAAATGATGGAATATCCCGACCTTCAAAAAATAACACCAATGATGATGAAAATGGATCCTTAGAAACCTAAACCCCAATAAGATTCATCAAAACCATATTATAAAACACTAGGTTAATCTATACATGGCCTGTAGGGTTATAATAAAAAGAATAAAATAGAAGATCATAGATGAAGAGGAATAAAGAGGAGGAAAACTAATAAGAAATGAGACTAACCTTGAAGGAATCCACAAAATATTCAAGGAGGAATCACCAAAATTGAGGGGGAATAGAGTCCATGATTAGGAGATACACCTGTTTGAATGTAGAATAATAAATTTAGGTGGAAGGGTTATAATTTTATAGGACATAAGAGTAAATTTTAAATTTTTAACAAAACATGGTAGACCATACTATTTGTCTACACGATTTTACAAATTGTGTTTCAACTTTACAGGTTAACCCTATTTAATTTTTTTAGTTTCATGGTTTCATAGAAGTTCCCATATAGTTTGAATGACCATGTAAAGACCATGAAAAATGGATCTAAAATACCTTACCCTCCATTCACATGGTTTGGCTCACACTAACTATTAACTGTGAATTAATTGTGTGTCTGGGTTGTTTCCCCCAAAAATTCATTTTTTCAACCCTCAACCATCATCAATTCCAAAAAAACTTAAGATAAATTAAAAATAAAAATTAAATACATACTAGTAACCTAATGAATTTCATAGTGATGAATTTAAACCCAATGGCTCATCAAACCATTGGCATAGGCCATGCCAATGGTTTGAGAGCCTATACCAATGGTCTCAAATTGTTGGTATAATCTAAATTTATAGTAGTGGAATGTTAACAATAATACACGCCTTTTTAGAATACTTTCATTTGAATATTTAAAAATATTTTTCATACCATAAATAAATCAACCTATTGATTCATAACCGAAGGAAACTATATAGAAGACATGGAAGTATCTGTGTGCCCATATCATAATCATTTCACATGCTATTATAGAGTCATATCATGAATTATATGATATAAGGATATTATAATATGAGATATTAATTAAATTTATATTATATTATATGACTTATTTTATATCATACAATATGATATACCTATTTTAGTGCATTTCCAACACTTAGCACCAAATTTTGACAACCGATATTAAGGAATAAAACATGATTTATATATAATGATTTCCCCCAAAACCCTAACAAACTCCCCATACCAATTTTTTTCCAAAATTTTAACATATGAGGTCCATATATTGGACTTTCCAATTGTAATGAACCCAACCCTATTTAATTAAAAAGTGACTACATTGGGTTTGGTGTTTGATCTTAGGCATGACTCTATATACCAGATGTTATCGACTAGTAGCAAGGGTCAATAAATAATTCTATGGAGGATACACCCCCATATCACAAAAATAAAAGACCAGATAAATAATAGAACATCATCCATTAATAAATAATTAGATTATGAAAATAGAATTATATCTAACTCAAACCATATTAATAAAATAATCAGCACGCTATATCAAAATGAACTCATTCTATAACATGAAAGTTGTACAACTAGAAAATAGACTTTCCACTAGGTCTATCATCAACAAAGTTCAATGAAGGATCTAAAAATACACAAGGATATATAACTATAAAAAAATATTTATTTCCTTGATATCATATCTAAATCTCATCAAGTTACTCTAGTTATATCACTTGCACAACCTATGCTCTATCCTATACATTAAACACAAAGTTTTCATGTCATGTGTAGGGTGTGAGCATAAAAATTAATAAAACACCACAAAATTTCCCTTAATACACACTATGATATATCAATATATAAAAAAGAAAATATAAAAATCAATATCACTTAGAATAAAAATAAGAAAAATGAGACATTGTGTGCAATCCAAGCCAATATAATGCTCGACCCTATTTTCTTTTACTAGTACTGGATAATCTTTCCATGGGTTCCATGAGAACGAAACTTAGACCCCTATCAACAAAAATAGGTGAGGAGTGTAGGAGTTGGTTCCTAAGGACTAACTTTTATGTACTTTATGACAACTTGTATTCATAGTTTTAAATATTAATAAACTTATTTTCACATCATGATTGTTCTTATGCGTAACATAGTATGAAATAATTTCCTAAGAGTAGCTGTCACACTAAAGGTCATATCAGTTCACTATTTTGATGAGAACCCATAATTTCCATGATAGTATTCTAAAATATATGTTCTATGGCTTGATGAAATTATTTTAAGGACACAAATTATTCATTATATCAAGGGTGGAGACTCATAGGAATTTGAGGCACCTTCTCATGGTGTATTCCCTTGGTAGTATCCAGTGTAGGATATTACGAGGAAGAGACCTTCCAGTAAGAAATCCAAAGTTATTTATGTCATTGGATGTTCCTATATTCAGATGTGTGTATTCATACTTAGACTTTAAGATTACTATTAATGAGTATTATAATTCATGTACTTTTATTTATTGATGAAAACCATGATGGAATATGTTTTTAGTGAGGTAGGATATGTTGGTCACATCATGAGTAATACTACATTATTGAATATTATGAGAAAGTATTTTTCCCTTATGTTCTTTAATGTAAGTTGATATCTTAATCCCTTTGATGGAGATGATATAGACTAAATAAATCAATTTCCATGGTGCACTATCAACAAGTTTGATTTTTGGAAAGTCAAAGAAAGATACATCGAGCACATAGGTTTATGGCACCAACCGCAAACAAATTGATTAGAGATATCACAATAAAGGGATTATATTACACAGTAAGTGTCCGTATGAGGTATTATGTCATTTCAGAATTAACTTCTTTCTCTATGGGTGCCTTGTCATGTTGCTAGACTTTAACCTTGGGATTTAAGTTACTCTGCCTAATGCCATTGAGAAAGAGTCCTAGAGGATCACACACTAAGTGTATCTAGAATCTCAGTTAAATAATAAATTATTATTTATTATTTAACAAGCTTAATAAATATTATTCCCACACATGGTTTAATAATTATTCATGTTTTCTTGATCACACATATTCCTTCACCGGTTATTTGAGAGAATATTATGTGAGAAGAATATTTAATAAATATTTATTTACTATTTAGTGAATGTATTTTTTATTTATTTATTGGAAAATAAAGCATTCATATTTATTTAATAAATAAATAGATATTATTCAAGGCTCGATAAATATTATGAAGGAATGGAGGACTGAGTTTTTAGGTTCAGTGAGAAATAATAGATATTGAATATTATTTGAATAAATAATATTTAATTTTAATTCTCAAGTTAATCTCATGTCAGTAAATAATAATAATAATATTATTTTAGTCACGGGGTTCCACAAGGGATTAAATAAATAATAACATTAACTTGTAAAATTATTTATTTCTAACCCTAGATATATATAAACCCAATTATATTATTTTTCTATACAGCCAATTCTTTTTTTTGTGCACAAAAAATATGGATAATCCTCTCAAATCCCTAGAGTGATCCCTTATCCAAGAACTCTCCCAAGAATGGATAGAGATATTCCTCCACCTCCCACTCTCAAATCAAGAGAGATAAAGGAGAATAATTTGGAAGCAATTCTCAGGGTGATCAAAGGAAAATGAAACAATAAATAGGATATGTCTTGATAGAACCTAGAGATTCCTATGGTGAAATTTGGAGATTTATGAAACACATGTGGATCACCACTAGAGGGAATCTGCTCTTAATTACTACAATGAAACGATGATACAACATAGATATGTCATCATACCCATAAAATAAGAAATAATTATCATAAGGTAATTATTTAATTGATTAAATTAATTATAAATAATATGAAATGATTCTCTCTCTGGTTATAGTGTTTTATCCCTTTTCTATTTTCTTTGATTCAATTCCATTGATCATGATGTTTATCACTGTGTAAATCTTTGATTAATCATCGATCATGGAAAAAATAAAATTTGGGAAGGACCCATCACATGATTCTACTACACCCAAAACCTATAAGGATTGGATCATGACAACTATACTTAAAGTGAAAAAATCTAGGTAGTGGATCATGACACATTCTCCAGAAGATATTAGTTAATATAGGGGTGTATTATGATACACCACACTCAAGAAAGGAATATCTAAGGGGTGGATCATGAAAAATTCATCAAAAGAGATTTTATAACTAAGGGGTGGATCATAAAACACCACACTTAGGAAGATTATATCCTAGTGGAGGATAATTACATATCCATCATAAGATATTGAGCATCTAGGGAGTGGATAACTACACATTATTGAATAGATTTTAAAACTGAGTTGTGTATTACAACACACTACACTTTGAGGAAGGGATACCAAGGTGGTGGATCATGAAACATCATCATCTCTAATATCCAACATCATTTTTGAGAGAAACACCTTTATACTAACATGATTCATTAATATAGTTAGGTTAATAATTAAAACAATGCATGGAATACATAGAAAAACACCCATCTCTTAACCAGTACCCATACCTCAGGTGTTATCTCACATTGACTCACCCATCATATAAAGTTGAATCACTCAAGTATCTCATCTCACAAGACTGACCAAATAACTATGTATTTAAGAAATTAATACAATTTCTCTCTCCAAGTCAATAACTCTAAAAAATCACCCTATGTGGATTTTAATTCCCAAAATCCTATCTTGAAATAATTCCTTGGACCAAGAATATAAACAATCCCATTTCCCAGGCATAGATTCGAAATGAAAACCAATCAATAAGATTGTATACTAATCTACCCTAAGATATATTAACCACCATTATTTCAAATACAAAATATATTTCCAAGTTAAGGAATATGACTTTAAACCCCTAACTTTCCTCTAAAAGAAGAGTTTAAGACCTAAAAAATCCATTATTTCCCTCACCATCTATTGGAACTTTAATGTGGAACCATATTCCAAATATAAATCCTTAAGTAAGAATTAACATCCCCTTTTATCAATACACATTAAGTCTTATAAGGTTTTTTATAGAAGAGACTACACATAAAACCCTAATACTCTCTTTAAAGAAAAAACACATCCCCTTGGCCCCATTCCACTTTTTCCTAGAATAACCCACATGATGAATCACTCACCGAATCAACCAAAAAAAAATTACACCCATTCTAGACCCTTATCAAATACTTAAGGAATCCCCCTATCATAAATTATCACAAGTTTAAGACCCTTTTTAAGTCCATTGTACTAAATTAGTTCTCATATTCCTTGGAAACACAATCATCAATCCATCATAAAATTACCTAACATGTGGTATAATTTCTATTAAAATTATAGGAGACTCTACCTAATTAATCTCACACTTTGGGAACCTATTATTCCCAATTTCAGGTCAACCTAATCCAACCCCCAAATAATACATGCAACATCACACATAAAATACATGATATATGTATTAATATGTATGGGAAAACCTACCTTGTTTTAGAGTTAACTGTAATGAATCTATTATATCCTTGTAAAACTTTGAAATATTTTAAAGAATATTTTCATGGTCAGGCACAAAGTCAGCGTGGGATATTAAGGCTCATGGAACCTTGGTGTTGATATAATAAAAAATATTATATAATTATATCACATGCATTCATTTTTTATAAAAAATTATAATATATTATAAATAGTGGTTCAGTTGGGAAATATGAGACTACCATTAAATCTAGAATGTTGGTTTTACTCTAGGTGCGACATAACATTTGTGTGTGTTGGGTGTTTGTCTTAAGAGTAGTTGTGGGAGGATTGATAAATAAATAAATAAATAAATAAATTTATTGTTTATTAAATGGACCATAACTAATTACACCTCTATATAATCACTTTTATGGCCAAAACCTAGGGTTATTCGGATAACCTGGGCATTTAGAGAGGATCATGGAGGGGAGCCTTGACAAAGTTCAAGATCACGGGTTGAAGATTGGTGTGTCAAGGATTACATCTTCAACAAAGGAGTTCTTGTATATTTACAATGATAACAATATGAAACCATTCTTTATAAGTGGTTAAACCATTTTTGAAGTGGGATGTTTGTTTTAATTTTATTTAATCCTTGTTTTGATTATCCCCTATCAAACATGAATTAATCTATTTAGAATATTAATTTTTGGGTTGATGGTTGATTTCTGGTTGATTTTTATATTCCTAGAATTAGGAATTGATAATTTTATTTTGATACTTTTTTATTCTCCTACGACCAAATTTTTTACCATCGATGAATTGAGGGAATCCTAAACAATGGATGATGTACATTACTCAATCTTTTTTTGTGTGATTTATCCCATCATTCTTCAAATGATCATCATCAGTGTTTCTTTTGGATGGTAGTATGAAAATACATAAAAAATGATTATTCTAAAATCTACTTTTGGTGAAATAGACTATTTCCATGGGTTCAATTATTGGATCAAAGGAACAATCATGGTATGACGATGATGAAGGATTATTGGTGATTAGATCAGTAGTTTTCCTTCTTCAAGATAGAGATTCAGTGGAATGGTGTGGCAGGAACCATTTCCCAAGTGGATGGGTGGATAGAATTCATCCACTTGTGAAGGTTAAGGTGTGTTCCACCATAGATCTATGTTCTACGAGTGTGAATGGAGGAGGATCCATAAATGGTGGTAGAAAAATAAAGATTCATAGATCATTCTAAAAATTCTTAAAATTTTCAAGCTCTTCGACATATAGTTTAGATAAACACACACCATGTGGACCCCTTTATGTAATGGATAGGGTTTCATGTAGCGATAAGTATGAAATGCCCCGTGAAATGTCACACACCATGTGACCTGATACTGGTGACTTAGCATGAAACTATGGGCACACAGGAATGGGAACAACCATGTATAAAGAACAACTAGTTACACTTGCATGACCGGGTACACAAGCATGACCAGGCTATGTGGGCATGACAAGAGTACTCAGACATGGACAGGTACACATATATGAATAGGTACATGAGCATGACCGGTGTAAACAAGCATGGCCAATTAAACACAAGCACAAGCTAGAGGACACAAACATACCCGGACCAGTAAAGACATGCTATTTACTTTTTCATAGTCAAGTTAAAGCCCTCAATATCTTTAGTTTAGACCAGTATCTATAGGATAGATTCCCTTGGTCTATCTATATGAGGATATAATCATAAATACCATACTGAACATAGGAAGAGTGATCCCCTCTATACATCAATCTCAAATAGAGTCAGGTATCCCTCTGTGTGTCTTAGGGTGTGGTCCTCTATCATTCTTCCTCAAGTTGGTCCAAGTATCTCATTACCAACTTCTAGGGCTTGTGATCCCTATCCAAGTGGTTTAATATGGGTAGGTTTAGGTATCCCCATTATCCCTAGGTTTGACCCCCTATCTATGTATCTACATCTTATGAGTTCCAGTGTTTACTTCTTCTTGGAGATTCACATTAGGAATGGCCTCTTGGATGAGTGCCATCAGTGATAACAATACTTGATGAGTGGGTTCCCCCCAAAAAACTATTACCTTGAATCCTCAAGTGAAATACTATGTTGGAAGTATGGTTGTAACCTTTTTGATACTTGGTATCTATTTTGAGTATATCTATCTAATATTATCCTTGCTTATGATATGAACCTCTCTTGATGCTTTTTGTTTGGTGATTTCAGGGTGTCCTACTAGGTATGTTTATACTCACCCTTGTAGGGTTCTTTCCACACGTGTCATGTATTATATAGATGACATGCCTTTTGATGGAGTCCTAGGTGGACCAGGAGAAGGTAGATCATAATTGAGCTAGATGGACTATAGTCAATTATAGGATTTGCATTTGATAAAACTCCCTTTCCAACTAACAGGCTAGACACTTTTATAGTTTTTGGGGTCTTATATTTAGACCTTTAGGCTTTATCATATTTTTTCATACTCTGATGTGATATTTAGTTCTATGCATGTGTATTATTATCAATTATATCTTTTCTTTCGATGTTATATTGGTTTTTGGAGATGTGTGAATGTTTATAAGTACACTAGGCTAAGGCCTCCCATGTGTGTGATATGCCTACTAAGCCCTTGTCTCCATCCCCTGTCTGATTGGAGGTGGTATTAGGGAGTCATGATTAAATTAACACTAGACAAGAGGACCCTAGTGGGTTAAGTCATGATAGAGTAGTTTCAAAGAAGGTCATATTTTTATTGGATTTTGGATATTTTCTAACTGTGATTTGTGGTTTGGGAACTAGGGAAATAATGTTAAAGTGTCTTCAATTCAGATCTCAGTATAGGGAAACCATTAGTGGTGCGACAACTGATGCATCTATTGAATATGAATTTAATAACCTTATTATTGACTTAGTACATATAACAAATAGTTGTAGGTAAAACATAAATACATGCATATTATATGAAAAAGTTGTAGTTTCCATGTCCTCCTTTTGTCAGCTCCCTAGATATACTATTTTTACATGGTGAATATTGAATTCTACAGGATGCCTCCATGATAAAAACCAGAAAGGGTTGCATAGTAATATCATGATGATGATCCACCTAGTGAAGAGGATTCATTTTAGGGGCCTATACAGGAGGTGGTACCTATAGGTGGTTTTCTAATCTTAATTCCACCCAATGAGAAGAAGGGTTCTCCAGAAGTTCTAGGAGAGTACGTGCATAGGTTGAGAAAAATCCACGAGTTAAAAAGATAAACACCCATTAAGTTTTTGGGTGATCTATACCCCTAGTCAGTAGAGGACTGGATGAATATATTTGGGAAAGTTTTCCAACTTTTTAAGACCCCTCCCAACCAGATGGTGGTTCTAGCAGCAATATTTCTCCATATATTGTCATGGAGATAGTAGAGTTTGTTGACTCAGACACATGATGAGGTGACTCTATCTCAGATAGAGTTTGACTGTATCTTTATAGAGGAGTTATACCTAGCTATGTTGTGATAAGTATATATCTAGGAGCTTATAGATCTCTAGTATGGAAACATGAAAATTAAAGAGTATGCATCAAGGATCAGTAACCTCTCATAATACAACAAGGTTATGGTTTTTGATGTGTACTTTTGAGAATTTAACTTTGAGCATGGACTACACTGTGATATCTAGGATGATGTGGCATCTATTTTCATTCCTTATTATTCTATGGTGATAGAGCATGCCTTAGTAGTAGAGAGCTTTATAGATGAGTAGACGTTGACGGTTGGTGCTGGATTGGGAACCCTAGAGCTGATACATCAGCAACAGGTAGTGGACAAAAGACTTAGGGATCCAGGTGTACGAGGTGTTTCCAAATATTATCTTAGGATAGGGGGTCTATAGTTTAGGGATCTCAATATGGTTCCATTCATCAAAGGGAGAGGATATGATACTATTTCAATGGGTGGGTAAATATCACACGAGGTTTTTTGAACCACCATGAGACAAACAAAGAGTTGGTTGATGGATCACCTGGGAAGAGGTAACAGATAGATAAGGGAGGCCCCTAGGGTGATGAATGTGGTATAGAAGCTTGTAGATTAGTAGGAGGTGGCTGACATTTTAATATGTTTCTACCACCACCCTCTCGTGGTTCATTCTATGCTCAGGGTTCTGATGGTTAGAGATTTGGGCAGCTTCAGGTAGTCAAGTATTATGAACTAGAGGATTTAGGGTTGGTTCAAGGTACAATCTGTGACTTCTATACTTTATATTTAGTATTGATAGATATAGGTTTGATCTAATATTTTCTTTCTACATCACTTGTTTAAGATATAGAGACCCCAATGGAGATTTTAGCTTGACCTTTACACTTGGAGATTCATGCGAGAGAAGATTTAGTGATAAAAAACTTCTTTTGAAAGTGTGACCAAAATATTGGAGGAGAGAAATTCCTATAAGACCTTTTTGTACCCATGATAAGGCCTTATGATGTCATTCTAGGTATAGACTGGATATCTATAGTTCATGTATAAATTGACAGTTTCAGGCGGAGGATGCGGTGTGTCCAAGTTTATGGGATGGGGTTTTTATTTATTAGTGAGACACAAGTCTAGGAACAGTATGATTAGATCATACATAAGAGTATACAACTGAATACTAATTAGATGGATAATATTACCCTTAGATTAGAAAATTTTATGAGCTTTTAGATTCCTACAGTGGTGGAAGATTATGCAGACATTATCCTTGAGGATGTTTTGGGATTACCTCCCCACCGACAAATCAATTTCCATATAAAAATATTGTTTGTGAATTATTTGATATTTTCAATAGCATATCAGATGACCCTTTCAGAGCTTCATGAGCTGAAGGTATAGTTAGAGGATTTATAGTGGAAGGGATTTATCAGACCCAATGTGTCTCCCCAAGTAGCCTCAATATTATTCACGAAGAAGGTGTATGGTATATGTGTGTGTAGACCCTTCACTTAAATTGGATGAACATAAAGAATAAGTATCAACTTATGAGAATTGATGATCTCTTCAACCAGCTGAAAGGGGTGAGGTGGTTCTCAAAGATTGACCTTAGGTTAGGCTATCACTAGCTCTGAGTTCAATATGACGATATATCAAAGATTGCATCCTGATGTCTCTACGATCACTATGAGTATTTGGGGATTCCCTTTGACTTGAATAATTCCCCATCAGTTTTCATGGGACTTATGTACCTATTATTTTATCCTTTCTTGGATCAGTACATGGTAGTATTTATCAAAGATATCATGGTGTACTCAATTTATGAGGAGAAGCATGAAAGACATTTGAATATGGTCCTGGACATACTTTGAGATCACTAAATTTATGGGAAGATCTCATTGTTTTAGTTTTAGTTTTTGAGAATTCCACTTCTTGGGACATGTCATCTTAGAAGAGTGAGTGCTTGTGGACCCAGTAGAGGTTGATTAAGTTCTATCTCGAGAGACATCGTAGAGCGTGTATGAGGTTTGGATCTTCCTTAGGTTGACAAACTAATATTTAAGATTCATACCCAAATTTATAGGATTTTAGAACCTTTGAATTATTTAACAGAAAAGTGGAATCCTTTCATGTGGATGGATTGGCGCCAATATAATTTTTAGGAGTTCCAGTAGAGGTTGACGAGAACCCCCATATTTAGACTACCAGAGGAGATTATTTAGTATGTATTGTTTTATGATACCTATAGAATTATGATTGTATGTGTTATGATATAGATGAAGGGGGTTATTTCCTATGGGTAATAGGATCTATGATTTCATGAGCAGAACTATGTGACCCACGATCTAGAGATGGTAGTAGTGGGTTTTCTCCTTAAAGATGTGGTGAAATTATCTTATGGGTGACCATTTTATCATTTATTCTGACCAAAAGAGTCTCAATTATATCTTTTCAAAAAAATATATTATCTTTAGATATAGGTGGTGGCTATAGTTCCTCTATGATTATGACTTTGAGATAGTTTATACTCCCATAAAAGGGGATGTGGTGGAATATTCTCTCAATAGGAGATCTTGTTCAAAGTTCTTGAGTGAGGTGTCAGAGAAGAGAGCCTCATTATAGTTGTACTTAGTGGAAGATATAAGGCCCCGGCCTTAAACCTTACTTAATCTTTAGTTATTACAAGATTACACATTGAGGATCTTTTCAGGTTTAGAATTTTAGAGAATTAGATCATGAAACTTGCATTACATTCCACATTTAAACAAAGTGGTTACATAAAAGACAGTATTCATTCTTCCCATCAACGGAAACATATTTAAAATAAAACACGGATTCTTTCTTGACACATCCTTGACACTATCATCACATCATGTACCTTTCCCTTTACCTATGAAAAACATTTCAAAAACTTGGGATGAGCATAAAAAGCTCAGTAAGAGTTATAAAAATATGGAAAGGAAACATGAGTTCATATATACATTAGAATGAAATCATACTTTACCCATAAAACATAGGCATATCAAATCATTAATAAATCATAGAAATCATAAGACATAAAAGGTAACTTGAGGCATTCATAACATTCTTACGTAGGGAGTAACCCTCTTGGTTACGTTTGGAATACCCACCACAATATATTCCATAAATCTCTTCAGAGAAACCTTAACGTTTCACTCCTTCGCATTACCCAATGCATTGGAGAGCTATATCAGGCTCACCCGCCCTTAGTTTATCACGGAACCAGCCGTCTTCATAATAATTCCCAAGAACCATAACATAATCATATCTCATAAAACATGCATAAAGGAAACATAACATTTCCACATTTCAATCACAAGATATCAATACAACACATTGATATAATAAAAAAATTATGAAAACCATTTTCAATACCAAAATAAAAGAAAATTAAAACATGGTATTTATTTTTCTTTTAAAAAAAGTTATGGCTTGTAGAGGAAGCTGAAACTCAAATAATGGTCACGGCGGCAGAGAAGTCGTTGTCGCCACATACGTAAGACAAAAACATTCCCTTTTTGTCATTTAGTAAAACGCTTCGTATAAAAAAGATTCCTTTTGGATAAACGTAAAAGTCAAAGGGGTTTATACACCGTATAAAAGGAGGTTGTGTATAAAACAAAATATGCCTCAATGAAAGGAGATTGAGACGAAGTCCCTTACAAAGACGGTATCCTTGGTTTAAGGATAAATCAATTACATAATTATGTGTGACAAACGAATACACCAAATACAAGTGGATATTAAGTGTAAAATAATCAAAGGTCATTCACACATATTCAAAGGATGACATATTCAATAACTACATGTTGAACCCAAAGAAATCAAAATTGGGTTAAGAAGTTCCCTTGACAGCCTAACGACGTCACATCAAAATGAGTTGATGAGAGATAAAAAAGGGTATCTCATCACTTGGACATAAAATTTACATCAATAAGGATATATGAGGACATATCCCAACATAACAATATGTAAATTAAAAGACCCAACAAAAGAAGTCTTTTAAAAATAGGAGGGTGAAAGGTTCCCTTACCGACATGGGTATCTTTCGAAACATACACCTCGTGAAAGAAGGACAATACAAAATTGATGTAAATACTCATAAAAGAAATTATATTACACAATGAGTAAAATAATGGGCAGTACATACACCAATCAAAGGAAATTGTGGCAAATGTAGCATAAATCTCACGGGAATAAAAGTGAGATGAAAAATCCCTTACGAAAACTCGGCAGCCTAATGACGCCACTTAAAACTTCAAAAAATGGATTGATGAGATCAAATAGGGTCTCTCATAATATTAACATAAAGTTTACAGAAAGCGGAATATAAAATAACATCCACCAACATAACAAAAGAGGAGCTTAAAAGAAGTGACATAAAGGAGAGTACTTAAAGAGAAATAGAGAGGTTAGATCTCTTATGAAAATTCGGCAGCCTAACGACACCACTCAAAACTTCCAAAATGGATTGATGAGAGAGAATAGGGTCTCTCATCATATGAAAATAAAAATTACAGTAAGAGTAATATAAAAGAACATCCCAATCACAATAAAGATGAGCTTAGAAGTAATGACATAAAAGAGTGTACTTAAAAAGAAAGAGAGGAGTAGGATCCCTTACCACAAGTCCAACTTGTCTTGTTCGTTTCTTTATATTACTGAATAATAAACTTTTGTCAATTAATAATTGCCTAGGTACCTCATTTAGAGATTATTATTCAGTTCATATCACATATTATAATGTTATAATAATTGTTTAATAATGTTAGTTCATATCAGACATTTTGGC
Source organism: Viscum album (assembly GCA_963277665.1). Lineage (NCBI taxonomy): Eukaryota > Viridiplantae > Streptophyta > Magnoliopsida > Santalales > Viscaceae > Viscum > Viscum album. The sequence goes on from OY728137.1 coordinate 1,025,933,315, forward strand.
CGATGTTTGGTACATGAGTCAAAAATGAACTTGTTTGAAAAAAGATTGCCCATGTAGTTATAAGTAAATAATTTACCGAATAGTATTAATGATTAAAATATCATATATATCCAGTAAATATTCATTTTATACTATTCCATATCATTTGGAGAGAAAAACGAAAAGCACCGTTCATGGAGACGGTAGGCCGCACGTACGCATGAACGCTACTTTCATTTTTTTGTCATATTAATGGAATTAAACCAAAATGAGAGATATATATATATATATGTTATAATTCCAGAATGATATCCATAATTTATATGTAATATATTACATATATATCCAATATATATATGTACTTATAATATTACATAACATTTTGAGATAAGAAATGAAATGTACCGTTCATGGAGACGGTAAGCCGTACGTACGCATGAACGCTACTTCCATTTCTATTTCATATTTAATGGAATTAAAACATAATGATACATAATAGTATTTTAATTCCAATATGGTATCATATATAATATCATTAAATATATCCTTTATACATACCACATATGGTATTAACGAATCAAATCACTTTGAGGGGGCGGTAGTCCGCACTTCCTTAAATGAAGATATCGCGTTTACCCATAATGGAAACCATAAAGGTACACCATAAATGAAAAATAAAGAAGTTTAAGTAAAACATAAACATATTATATATCATATATAAATATTGTTTCATCTTAATGGCCACCTTTGAAGGTTTTAGAAGAATGTTGAACAATCATCGTTTCGGGAGGCAGGAATTCACCATCCACGGAAACAGTATGTTCTTTAACCATTAGATGTAGGTGTGTGTAAGTGTAGCTCAAATACTTATTATAAAAACATCCTAGTATATTTAATATACTGGATTTGTTACAAAATAAATGAATAAAAATAGTTTAGGGGGTTGGAGAAGCAAAATAAAACAAAAGGACATAAGTGAAGACATTACCTTAAAATCGGGTAACTCCCTTTGGTTTGAGCTCAAAGGCTTCCTTGGGAAGACTTCTGCCCAAAGTGAGGCTTCAAGGAGTAAGAGAGGGAAGTGGAGAGAGAAAATGGGCAGGGGTTGTCTGATCCAATGGCTTTGGGAGTGTGGGTAAGGAGGTAGAGGTGGGGGCCTTTTATAAGAGGAGAGGAGGGGCACTCTTGTAAAGTTACAAAATGTTACTTTATTTTCAAAAGCATTTCGGATTTTAAAGGTCCCACATTGATTTATTTCGAGGATAAGGTGATAAGGGTTCGAAATCCACTCATCCAATAGGTTTTGGACATGTTTAGGTTTTAGATATTACATTATCTTTCCATTTTATTTAAATCGTTAAATAATGAGGTCATCGCTGCATCATCATGATGTCATAAATAATTTAACTTATTTAATGTCTAAAAATTATAAAAAAATACTATGATGTAGGAAATCTTTTTAGATTTCCAATGACTATTTATAGTAAAATATATGACTTGTATAACCCCATGTAAATTTTTTTTAGTAAAACATATCATGTTTGTGTCATTTTTACTTTAACATTAAATAAAAAGATATTTATGTCATTTCCCAACCAAAGTGGATCCATGGGGTCCCCAAGTTGACCCATGGATTGTCTTGGTCGGCCATGACACATCCCATGAGGGTAGGACATGTGTCTAGGTCATTTCATTTTATTAAAACATTTACCATAAACTACACTAATTACCTCTAATCGTGATTCAAAACTTAATAAGTTACTATTCACCAAAAAATTATTTTTATCCCATTGAACCACATTTTACTTATTAATGACAACCATGTATGTAGGATTTTTGAAATTCAAAACACAAAGATGGCAAAATTTCATTTAAACAGAAAAATAAGTTTTTATAAGTACCACTTAGTGGTTTCACTATTCATCAAAAATTGAAGTTTTTCAGAAAAATCCCAAAAATTCACCCTAATCTATATTTGATATTCTGAATTCAAAAATGAAGTCTATTTTACAAAATTCAAAACATATAAGTCACATTAATTAATTTAATAATTAATTCCCGCTGTCAGAGCAAATAGCATGTTTTTATGAAACAATAAGTATCAAAAGATTGACACTAGTTTAAGTCTGATTTCAAAGTGAAATTAATTCCAACGACCACTATTGGATATAATGGTAAAAATATATTCTAATTTCACTTTAAAACCAATTAAAAATATAATCTAATCATATAAATAAATTAGATTAAAAAGAGGTTTTGAATTAAAATACAACATTTTACACTATTCATTAAAAAATGAACTTTATCGGAAAGATACCAAAAATTTACACAAAGTAAATTTTGATGTCCCAATTCTTAAGAAGAGTTTTATTTGGTCCAATAGAATTTATAAGAGTGAAAAAAACTATATTTAATGACGGTTCACCATCAAAAGGCGATAAGTGAACCTTTAGTGAAAATTGGGGCATATATGCCTAAAATTGAATTCTTTCCGTATTTTAAGCCTTTATCTTTTATTGGATAAATGTAAAAACATTTAAAAACATATATAATAATATTTTAGTTATTTATATCCATTCCCGCCAATACAACGGCTACATGTTAACTACCATTTAAAATAATATTATTTTATTATTAGAGTGCAACGTAAGATTCCCAAGAAACTCGTTGTTGCGTGTTGGGTACGCCATCGAGCATAGCGTCCCCTTTAAAGTCATATTAATATTTTATTAAAAAATATGGATAAATATGAAAATGTCATATTCTTTATTTACCTGGGGTGTTATAGAAGAGGATAATGTAGCTTAGCTCTAGTTGATGGTTTTTACCCCTACACTTCTTCAGTGTGTTAGGGAGGAACAAATTAGAGATATTTATTATAAGACCTTTCATATTTAGATATCCACTAGACATACTCCTGATGGATTTTTTGAAGGTGGGCACACATCATCCTTTTTTGAGGGCAGACCATGGTACCGTGGTGCTGTGAGAGGAGGTATTGTGAAAGTTTCATACATCTCTTTTAGAGGTACATCAAGTAGTGGAAAATATGTACTAGGACATTTAGTGTTAGTATTGGTAGCTAGGTATGAAGAGGTACATGGCTGAATTTGTCTCTCGATGCCTCACTTTTTATTAGGTGAAGGCGAAGCACTAGGTTCTAGTAAGTTTGGATAAACCCCTTGAGGTGTCAAAATGGAAGTGGGATGGTATGTATATGTAATTCATGATAGTAATTCCACAATCATCTAGAGGTCATGATTCTATCTAGGTGATCATAGACTGAATCACCAAGTCCGGCCACATCCTAGACATCTAAGTGAAAAGTAAAATAGAGAGCTTAGGACTCCTTTATGTGTAAGAGATAGTCAGACTTCACAGAGATACCTCAATGATCATCTCAGACCATGATTCCCACTTCATGTTTTGATTATGGAGAGGTTTAAATGAGGTATTTGGTACTCAATTACAATTTATCATGGTGTTTCACCCCAAAAAATATAGCCATTTTGAGTGGACTATTCAGGTTTTAGGGGACATGTTATAATATTTCATGTTATACTTTATCCATAGTTGGGAGGATCACCCAACATTGGTGAAATTTTCATATAAAAACATTTACCACTCCACCATAAATATGGAACCATTTGAGGCCTTTTATGGGAGACCCTTTAGGTTACCACTATACTAGACTAATTCAGGGGATTCACCACTAATTGGCCTAGAGTTAGTGTGAGTGACAGTAACAAAGGTTCAAATAATCCAAAAGTGGATTAGGACTGCCCAGAGAGATCTAAATTATTATATAGATCAATGATGGAGCTCTTTGGAGTTCAAAAATAGAGACCATGTGTTCTTGAAGGTCTATCATCAATGAGGATTGTAGATATTTGGCTGGGTTGGTAAGTTATCTATGAGATTCATTGTACCTTTCTAGATACTATAAAGGTTTGGTGAAGTGGTGTACCACTTAACCATACATTTGTAGTTATACTGAGTACATGATGTATTCCATGTGTCGCATATGAGGAGGTATGTGCATGAACCATCACATGTTATTGACTAGGTAGATTTATACATCAAGGATAGAGCTATCTTCACAGAGTACCCAATAGATATTGAGAATAGACATGAGAGTATCCTTTGTGGGAAAGTGATTCTATTGGTGTGTATCTGATGGTAGCATTATAATCTTTAGGAGAGAACCTAAGTTTGGGAGAACCAGATGTAAGCTTAGTACCCTCACTTGCTCAAGTAGTTTTTTTTCTTTTTTGTATGAAAATCCATGAGGGTGGGATAACATAGTGAATTTTTTTCCTTGTAAAACTTTAGAATATTTTAAAAAATATTTTTAGGGCTAGGTGAAGAGTCAACGTGAGATTCTAGGGCATAGGGTGCCTTAGGGTTGATATAATAAAAATATTAAATAAATTATCATACATGTATATTTTTTCTATAATTATGGAAAATATATTAAATGGAGGTTCATATAGAAAATTTTAGACTGCCATTAAATTTGGAATGTGATTTTTACCCTAGGTACAAGATAAACTTTGTGTGCATCGGTAGTTTGGCATAAGAGTAGTCATGGGAGGATTGATAAATAAATAAATAATTTTTCTATTAATTAGAAAAATCCTAATTAATCCTCTATATAATCACCATTATAGAAAATCCCAATGGTTAGTTAAATAACCCTATTATTTGGAGAGGATTGTGGAGGAGAGCCTTGATGAATGTTGAGATCGTGGGTTGATGATTGATGTGCTGAGGAATATGTCTTCAAAAAAGGTGTTCTTGGACCCCACCAATGAAAATGGCATGAAACCATTATTTATCAGTGATCAATCCAATAAGAAGGTAGAATGTTTGTTTTTATTGGATTTAATAATCATTTTGATTATCCCATGTCTAATATAAATTAATACTTTTAGCATATTAATTCACAGTTCGATGATTGATTTGTTGTTGATGTTTATATTTATGGAAATAGAAATTGATAATGTTATTTTGATTCTTGTTTATTATCTAGTGATTGAAAATTTCACCATCAAAAGATTGAGGCCAACTTGAAAAATGGCCGACATTCATTGGTCACTTTTGTATTTGTGTCCTTTTCTCCCATAATTCTTCGAATGATCACCATTAGCTTCTCTTTTAGAAGGTGGTTTGAAAATACTCAGGAACTGATCATTGTGAAATCAACCTTTGGCGAAACAGAAATTTACATGGGTTCAATTATTGGATCGAAGAAAAAAACATGGTATGAAAATAACGACAGATTATCAGGGATTGTATTGGGATATTTCCTTCTACATGATGAAAATTCAGTGGAATGGTATGAAGAGAAGAATTTCCATAGTATATGGGTGAATGGAATCTGTCCACTGGTGGTAGTTTAGGCATGGTAAACAATAGATCCAATTTATATGAGTGTGAATAGAATTGGATCCATAGGTGGAAGAGATGTAGGTGAAACACATAGAATATTCTGTAAACTTAGTAAATTTCTGCGTTACATAGTGTATAGTTTGGATAAACACAATCCATGTAGACCCCTTTGTGTTTCAACTATGGTTTCATGTAGAGATAAGTATCAAAAATTTCATGACATGTAACATTCCATGTGACTCGATACTACCACCTGATGTGTACCTCTGGGTACACGAGAACTGCATGAACAGGTACACAACACAACAATGTACATGGTAACAGCCAGGTATAGGGGCACAACCTAGCTATGTGGGTATGGATAGAGTAATCATACATGGCCAAGTACACAGACACAACCAGGTACACAAGAATGATCAGTGTACATAGTCACAGTCCGATGAACATGGGCATAGGCCAGAGGACATGAGCATACCCCAACTAGACAAGACATTTCATGTATTACCTTTACAGATCATATAACTTTTACTATATAGGTTGAATCCCTCGATCGATTCAGTTTAGTCCAATATATGTAGGGTGTATTCCTATAACAACCCAAAATGTTATAAATAAAATTCCCCTTTTTATTCAATCAAATGTATTATTATATAATATGGTTAAATAAAACACATGCACTTATTTTATTTTATTATATCTAATTGAATTTTAATAACCATTAAGTATCTTTAACGTTGATAATATATCCATTTAATAGAGATCACATGAATAGTATAAATATAGGGTTTTAACAAATCCAATCGACATAGACAAAGGAAGTGTTGGCCTCAACTAATAATCATACACTATAAATCCCATTTATTAGAGAATTCGAGAGAGATAGAATTTCTGGGCTTTTACCTAGAACAATACCAAGATGAGATCCAACAACTTAAGTATGAGAAAAATCATTTATGGTAGAAGTTCATGCTCATTAAGATCATGACCCAAACCATGTTTGCCAAACTGCCCCATGAAAGTCCCACCATCATTCACCTTACCCTTAGAGAGTTTTTTGGTGTATTAATGGGATATATAACAATGACTCAACAATATGACTATGTTTTAATGATTTATGAATATATTTTCATCCTATTATTTTTACATTATAAACGATTTTTATTTTGACTCAATAAAACACAAATAGTATTCTTCATTAATATTAAAATTCAATTAAGGAATATATTTTTATGAATTAATGGATTTTTGAAATAAGTGATATTTTAATAAAATATTTTTATTAAATATAAATGATCATATAATTTTTATGAAGTCAAATGTAATTTTTATAAGGGTTCAAAAAAATGTTACTGTAAAAAACCCATCATTTTCAATAAATGTCAATTTTTATTTTAAAAGTGAAAATTAACATATCTAAATAATTATTTAGATAAAATTAATATTATTTTTGGAATCAAGGCATAAAAGTTATCCAACATTGAATTTTTTATAATTTTATGAGATAGTAGAATTTGTGGGTAAAAATTAAATATTATATAAATATACTTTGTGTTTTATGACATCAAAATGACCCAAAAGTGATGTAATAAGTAATATAAATGGGATATAATACCAAATACATGTTTTACCTTTAAAATAATGTATTTTTAAGTTTATTTTATTTATTTTTTAAAGCCATTATGAATCCTCCAAGACTTATAATATATTTTAAGATTTTAAAATCATTTATTTAAGAGCGTGACTCACCTCCACATGACCAATGGTAATATTTTAATAAGTTCGGACCTTGGAATTATAAAATACTTTAAACCAATCCCATTTTTCAGAAACCATGGGAAAAACCATGGGATGGTTTTTGGTTTTGAATATTTTGTTATATAGAGTCCAAAACCTAAATAATAAAGAAACCCCCCTCATTTCCTATATAAACCCACCAAGATCCCATTTATATTTACTAAAAATCCTTGGAGAACATAAACCTCTTACCTATACTCTCTATAGTACTACCAAGGTGACCTTATATTTAAAGAAGTCCCTACCAAGCCTTTGGTGTCACACACTCAAGTAAGGGAACCTCATCTTCCACTCTCATATTTTATCAAGCACTCCTTTTCTGTTATGTATTTTGATTTTAATTTAATTATAATGGGATATGATATTCCATATTCCCCTTAATTTAAATTTTATGTATAAATTATGAGATCTTCCTTTCACACTCATTAATCCTCCCAGATCCTTTATGTACATCTGTTACTATACCAAAATTTCGTAAGAATTATTTTCTCTAATAATGTTTATTCATTACCTTATGCCTAATATTTCCAAATTTATATTATTGGGATATGTTTTTCCATGTACCTATTACTTAAGATTTTATGTCCAAATAATGAGATACCCATTTCGCTCTAATCAACTATTTTTATGAATTTTTAAGTAACATCGTTATGCATCCAAAATTTCACCATGATTTTCCATGTGAAAATAATTATGTAGTGAATTCCATACCCATTTTTATATCAGGGATGTTCAACATTATGCACATATACTTATTTATTGGGTACTTAAATGTATTTATTACACATTCCTTTATTGTGGAATAAATTATTATTTTGACTAAATCCACATTGTATGATCTATGTGGCACACTTAAGCATGATAATGAAATTATTATAATGGGTGCGCCTAGATAGTGCTCTATTGCATTGGGTAATGTTTCGTATAATGATACGTCATGTTGGGACAAGGTGTAACTGATTACTTTATGGTTATTTTTTCCACCATTAATTATTGGTGGTTTATCCTTTACCTATGTTTATGATTCAGTGTTTTAAGTTGTTTCCACATTTCCCATGTTATGATTATCATGCTATATCATTCCTTATTATTCATGTTCTTTTTATGCTCTATTGATTTGACTATTGTATAACATTTGTTATCTTCTTCATGTTATTAATTGTTTATTCCCATACTAGGATTTATATCTCACCCCTTACTTATGTTTTCCCTAGGATATCCCATGCAGTTTTAAGTTCAAAGGAGTATTTTGAGCATATTAAAGAAGTTTTTAATAAATCATGTTATGGAAGTTTTTAATAATATTACTGTATCCCATGTTCAAGATGTTATTTTTTGTACCTAATTCCCAAATACACTAGACTTATATCTTTTTGCATTGTATTGAGTTTAGTATTATTTAACAAATCAAGTATTAATGTTTAGCAAAGAGCGAGGTTGTTATTGTTGGTATCAGAGGATAAGTTTAGTTATTTTTGGGATTAGGATTAGAAAAATTTATAAAAATCCTTAAAGATAAGAGAAATTATAAGAAAACATACCTAAATGTTAGTTAGTATAGATTAACTGGTTTATCAATAAAATACATCCCTCTCTAGATACTATAAGTGGATGTGGTTTTGGTACATATGTACCTAGGGGTAACAACTCTGACAAGATGTTCCAAGCATGACTCGTGGTAATCTGGTACACAACAATGGGCCTTACTGCACATTGGGTTTTCCACTCTTGGGGGATATTCTTTGATAAATTCATAAGCTCATTACATATCATAATTAAGGGAACAAAAAAATTCCCATAAGAATATGTGTTAGGAAATAGATTATGGATAATATAAATTGAAGTATAGAAACTCATAATTTAGGGAAATAAATGTAATTTATATATTATACCTTTAATTCCATTAGATTCACCTTTATGAGTTTAATAGTTTAAAAATAATCATCCATAAGTCTACATTAGACATATTAAAACCATAATAAAAAATTAAAAGGTAGGATTATCATCCTTAGTTCTACATATTCCTTTATATCACAATAGTTTTGTAGAACTATTCAAACACCACCAAAATCATGGAAGTAAAGATGTCTATGAAAATAAAAAATGGGGAAATTATTTCATCCCAAGTATATAACTCCTACCTTGTCACAATTTTTAGGATGAACTTCTGGAGAACCTTTTCATACTCCCTTTGGTGGAATTTGATTCAATTTTGGGCATGGTATGTATTTACCTATATAGAGCGAACATAAATTTCTATGAGAAGAAAATCACTCTCCGTATAGAGAATCGATCCTCAGTTCTCTAAAAGTGCAAGGAGGAGGATGAATCTTATTTAGAAAAATCATCTCAAGAATGGATATTTTTTCCCTATAAGTAAGCATATCTAGCCCAAATAATTGAGTCTAAGGAAAGGATCATCGTTGAAGACATTCCTATTGTGATGGAATTCACTGATGTGTTTCCTGAGGAATTTATTGGTTTTCCTCATAGAAATGTTGTTGAATTTTCAATCAAGCTTATACCTGGAACATTTCCAATATTCAAGAATCCATATAGGATAAATGTTGTGGAACTTGAGGAGCTAAAGAAAAAACTATGGGAGGATTTGGATAAAGGGTTTATATGCCCAAGTGATTCACCATGGGGTGCACTACTCCTCTTCATCAAGAAGAAGGACGATTCAATGTGCTTTTGAATTGATTATTGTGAGTTCAACAAGATCACTATAAATAAAAAGTATCATTTTCCATAGATTGATGAATTATTTTATCAAATATGTAGAGAAAAATACTTTTCTAAGGTGGATTTATGGTCGGGATATTACCAAGTTAGGGTGAAAAATGTGGATGTCCCCAAGACTTCTTTTCGTATAAGGTACGGGCATAGAGAGTTCATAGTAATGCCATTAAAACTCACTAATTCTCTTGAAATTTTCATAGAATTTATGAATATAGTATTTATAGATTACCTTGACAAATTTTTGGTATTATTTATAGATGATATTCTAATATACTCCAAAATAATGGAGGATCATTTGAACAGAGTGATAAAGACCTTATGAAATGAGAATCTTTATTCCAATTACTGCAAGTGTGAGTTTTAGTTGAAGTAAGTCTCATTATTGGGGCATATCATCATGAGTAATGGGATATCTATGGATCCTTGAAAGAAAAAAGAAATTAAAGGATGGACGAGGCCAACATCTGTGACATATATCCATAGTTTCCTTGGGTTATCTGGGTATTATCATCGATTTGTGAGAAATTTATCAGGATTGTTGAACCCTCTTACCAAGGCAACTCAAAAGGGAGTCAATATTTTTAGAATTATGATTGTAAAGATAGATTCAATGAGTTAAAAAGGAGGCATATCAATGCCCCTATTCTCACACTACCCAGAAGTGACGAACATTTAGTTGTATTCATTGATACTTCGAAGAAGGGATTGGGATGTGTGTTAATGTATAATGAAAACTTCATAGACTATTCTTAAAAGAAGTTAAAAATTCATGAGAAAAACTATCCCACACATGATCTAGAGTTGGCAGCTGTGATATTTGCATTGAAAATATAGTGGCATTATCTCTATGGGGATAAGTGTGAGATATATACTAATCATAAGATCCTTAAATATATATTCACACACAAATAGATTAATATTAAAAAGAAAATATGGTTATATATCATCAAGGATTATGACTGCTCAATCCACTTACATCATGGTAAAGAAAATAAAGTGATAGATGCTCTAAGTAGAAAGGATCCAGTAATTTTATCATTTATGAGAATTGAAAAGGTTCTGATCTTTAAAGAATTGAAGAGGATATACATGGGAATCATAAATAATAGAACATCATGAATCCTTTAACAAATTATTTCTAAAATGTATTTTATTGAAAGTTTAAAGGATTCTCAAAAAGATGATGTAGGAATTTAGAATAAATTGGAAACTATAAGAAAAGATAAATCCTCATAGTCCAGTGTTAATGAATAAGAAATTGTGAGATTTGGGTCAAGAATATGTGTTCCATCAAATACTGAGTTAAAGAAGGAACTATTGGATGATGCACATAGTTTGGATTTATCCATTCACCTAGAAAACACAAATATGTATTGAGATATTTGAGAGTACTATTGGTAGGACAACATGAAGAAGGATATCACTGAATATACATCAAATTTCTTGGTATGTCAGCAAGTGGAGGCTGGAAGGTATATGTCTAAGGGGATGATAAAACCATTACCCATACTATCATGAAAATGGGAAAACATCACCATGAAATTTTTCACCATAATTCCTAAGACATCCAAAGGAAATAATGATATCTAGGTTGTGGTGGACCATCTTATAAATACTTCACACTTCATTGAGATTCAAGAGGATTTATCACTAGATTAACTTGCATGGATATACATCAGATAAGTGGTGAAGCTACATGGAGTACCACTATCGATTGTGTCCGATCGAGATTCAAGGTTCACCTATAAGTTTTGGAAAAGTCTCAAAACTTATATAAACACTGATCTAGACTTTATTATGGATTATCAACCTTAAATTGATGGCCAATCTGAGTGGAATATCCAAAATCTTGATGAAATTTTGAGAGAATGATCAATTAACTTCAAGGATGGATGGGACCAACATCTTCCTCTGGTCAAGTTATCTTACAACAAAAGTTTCCACTCAAGAATCCAAATGGATCCCTATGAAGACCTTTATAGGAAGAGGTGAATCATACTGGAATTTTGGGATGAAGTTTGGGAATGATAACTTCTAGGTCCTAAAATGTTTTTGGAAATGGTGGAGAAGGTTAATACCATTCACCAGCACACCAAGGAGGATCTGAGTTGATAGAAGAGCTATGCTGACAATCATTGACGATACCTAGAGTTTGATGTTGGAGGCATGGTATTCCTCCATATATCTCCATGGAAGAAAGTGATGAGATTTGGGAAGATGGGAAATCTTAGTCCAATATACATCATCCCTTTTGAGATCCTTGACCGCATCAGACAATGTCCTATCAACTAGAATTCCCAACGAACCTATCTCAAGTACATGATGTATTCCATGTATCCCTATTAAGAAAGTACATACCAAACCCCTAACATGTACTCAGTCCAGAGGTAGTACTAGTGGATAATTATCTTTCCTATGAAGAGTATCCAGTGAATATCTTAGACTATAGAGATAAAGTTCTACGAAATAAGATAATACCCCTCATCAAAGTATTATGAAGAAACCACAAGTTTGAAGAAGAAATGTGAGAACTAGAGTAGGTGATGAAGCAGAGTTACCCTCATCTGTTTTAGCGTGGGAAAATAAAATTTCAAGGGGAAATTTCTTAAGGGGGGAAGATTGTAACGACCCGAACTATTATAAATAAAATTACCCTTTTTATTCAATAAAATGTATTATTATATAATATAGTTATAGAAAAAACAAGCACTTATTTTGTTTTATTATATAAAATTGAATTTTAATGACTATTATGTATATTTACCATTGATAATATAGCCATTTAACAGTGATCACACGACTAGTATAAATATAGGGTTTTAATAAATCCAATTGACATAGAAAAAGAAAGTGATAACCTCAACTAGTAGGACCATACCCTATGAAACACATTTATAAGAGCTTATGAGGGAGATATAATTTCTAGGCTTTTCCCTAGACCAAGCCCAAGAAGAGATCCAACAACTTAAGTATGATTGAAACCATTTATGAGAGAAGTTCAAGCTCGTCGAGATCACAGACCAAACCATGTTTTCCGAACCACCCCATGAAAGTCCAACCATCACGCTCCTTACCCTTAGGGAATTTTTTGGTGTATTAAAAGGATAAGTAATAGGTCCTTAGAAATATGAGTATGTTTTATAGATTAATGAATATATTTTCATCCTATTATTGTTACTTTATTAATGATTTTTTATTTTGACTCAATAAAACAAAAATAGTATTCTTAGATAATATTCAAATTCAATTAAGAAATCTATTTTGATGAATTAATGGATTTTTTAAATAAGTAATATTTTAATAAAATATTATTATTAAATATTTTATCAAATATAAATGATCATATAATTTTCATTAATTCAAATATAATTTTTATAAGGGTTCAAAAAAATGTTATTGTCAAAAAACCCATTATTTTCAATAAATGCTCATTTTTATTTTAAAAGTAAAAATTCACATATTTAAAAAATTATTTAGATAAAATGAATATTATTTTTGGAATCCAGAGTTCAAAATTATCCAACGATGAATTTTTTAATTTTTTTGAGACAGTTGAATTTTAGGGTAAAAATTAAATATCGTATAAATATACATTGTGTATTATGACATTAAAATGAACCAAAAGTGATGTAATAAGTAATATAAATGTAATAAAAGACCAAATATATCTTTTATATTTAAAATAATGCGATTTTATGTTTATTTAATTTATTTTGTAAATCCATTATGAATCCTCCAAGACTTATAATATATTTTAAGATTTTAAAATCATTTCTTTAAGAGTGTGACTCACCTCCACATCACCAATGGTAATATTTTGATAATTTAGGCCCTTGTAATTTTATAATAATGTAAAAAACTCCAATTTTTCATAAAAAATGGAAAAAAACATGGGATGGATTGTGGTTTTGAATATTTTATTATGTAGAGTCCAAAACCTAAATAATAAAGAAATCCCCCTAATTTCCTATAAAACTCACCCAAGATCACATTTATCTTCACTAATACTCCTTGGATCACATCCACTATTTTTCATATACTCCCTAGATTCTTCCCAAGGCTCCCCAAGATTTCAAGAATCCCCTCCCAAGCCTTTGGTGTCACACACTCAAGTAAAAGAACTTCATCTTCCACTATCCTCTTTTATCTAGCACTGATTTTTTGTTACGTCTTTTAATTTTAATTTAATTATGATGGGATAAGATATTAAATATTCACATTAATTTATATTTGATGTATAAATTATTATATCTTCCTTTAACTCTCATTAAGGCCCCCATGATCCTTTATATACACACGTTACCATGCCAAAAATTCGTAATAATTCTTTTCTCTAATCATGTTTCTACATTACCTTATGCATTACATTTCCAAATTTATATTGTTAGGATATGTTTTTCCATGTCCATATTACTTCCCATTTTATGTAAAAATAATTATATAACTCTTTTTATCTCACCAACCATTTTTATGAATTTTTAAGTAACATCGTTATGTTGCCGAAATTTCACCATGATTTCCATGTAAAAATAATTGTGTAGTGAATACCATACCCATTTTTCTATCAAGGGTATTAAAATTTTTGCACATATACTTATTTATTGGGGACAAACATTTATGCATTCCATATTCCTTTATTATGGAATAAATTATGATGTTGAATGAATCCATATTGTATGATCTATGTGGCACACTTAAGTATGATAATGAAATGATTATGATGGATTCACCCAAATAGCGCTCCAATGCATTGGATAATGTTTAGTATCATGATACATCATTTTGAGACAGGTTTATACCTGATTCCTTTATGAATATTTTGTCCACCATGAATTATTGGTGGGTTATCCTTGACCTATGTTTATGATTTAGTGTTTTAATTTATTGGAACATTTCCCATGTTATGATTATCATGCTCTATCATGACTTATTATTAATGTTCCTTTTATGATCTATTGATATTACTATTGTCTAAAATTTATTATCTTATTCATTTTATGTCTTGTTTATTCCCTTACTAGGCTTTATAGCTCACCCTTTTCTTATTTTTCCCCTAGGATATCCCATGTTATTTTAAGTTCAAAGGATTATTTTGAGTATGTTAAATAGGTTTTCAATAAAGCATGTTAATGAAGTTTTTAATAATGTTGTTTTATACCTTGTTCAAGATGTTATGTTTTATACCTAATACCTAAATTCACTAGACTTATAGATCTTTTTGGTTGTATTAAGTGTAGTCTTATGTAATAAATCAAGTATTAATGTGTAATAAAGAGTGGGGTTGTTATAATTACCTTGGTCCATCCCTATGAGGGTATAATGAGGCATCCCAACCTATACATAGATGATTAATCCTCTCTACATGTTAGTCTCAGATAGATTCAGGTATCCATCCATGTGCCCCAAGGTGTGATCCTACATCATTCTTCCCTAGGTTGGGTTAGGTATCTCATTACCAATATCAATGGAATGTGATCCCCATCCTAGGGGTTTACTCAGGGTACGGTTAGGTATCCCCCATAGGCCCTTGGTGTGATCCCCTATTTGTGTATCAACATATTTTGAGTTAAAAAGTGTACTTATTCTTGGTAAGGTCCGATAGGCATGATCTATTAGATGAGTTCCATCAGTTATAGAAATACCTAAGGAGTGTGTTCTCCAAGATGAGTGTTACCTTGAAACATTGAGTGGAATCCTAGGATGGAATTATTGTTGTAACCTCTTCAAGAATTTCTTACTATCTTGAGTATATCTATCTTTATGATATCCTTGCTTATGAAATGAACCTATCTTGATTCTTTATGTTTAGTTATTTTGGGGTGTCCTATTGGGTATGTTTATACTCACCCCTACATGGGATCTTCCCACACGTGTCATGTATTCTGTAGATGATATGAATTTCGGAAGAGTCCCAGATGGACTGGGAGAAGGTGGAGCATAATTAATATAGATAGACGAAAGTTAGTTCTAGGAGTTTCATTTGACATTAGTCCCCTATTTAGCAGTAGTTTGGACTATTTTAAATTATTAGTGGGATTATATTTATCACTTTATCTTTTTTTTAGTAATTTTTTCATACTTTGATGTTGGATTTAGTTATATGCATGCATCTTGGTATTAGTTGTATCTTTCCTTCCTGTATTATATTGGTGTTTAGAGATATGTATACATGTATAGGTACCTTAGTCTAAGGCCTCCCATTTGTGTGATATGTCTACATAGTGATTTTTGTCATCCCATGACCTATTAGAGGTGGGATTAGGGAGTCACACTAAACTTACCGCTAGTTTGGAGGACCCCGGTAGGTCGGGTTGTGACATTAGCCCTCTCAAGACACACTCATCCAACTTTATGAAAAATTTCACTGACCATATCTCACATTCATGAGCCCTTATCTACATAAATTACTCGAATTAATTAATTATAAAAAATTTATATTTAATATCCCAATTAAATTCATAATTAATTTAATTGATCATAAACTATTAAAACTCAACAAGCAACAAAAACTCACCGAAACCCTAAGAAATAAAGTTAAAACCACTCCCAATATACACTTGAACCTGTGATAATAAAAATAAATAATTTACTTCTTTGATTGTTTAATATATTTCACCTTAAATTGAATAAATTAAAGGAATAAATCATCAGAACAATTACCTCTAGTAAAATGGTGTACAACCATGGGTGTTCATCCTTTCTCAACTTCACCAAGAATCCACACACAAAAGGACCTCAATATGATGTGATTCCACTATGATCCGTGGAATCATTATAAAATACCTAAATCATTCATTATAAAATTATAATAACCGGAAGTGTAAGTTTATATGTAATTTCACGAATCCGGATGCCACTCAAAGGTGCCCCGTACTCGGTTGACCACATGACCTCACGTGCATCTCCCCAAAGACCAGAGGCTGTCGAATAGAAGAGAGTGCCTAGGGGAGATAGTGGGGAGACTATTGCCTCATTATCATAGTGTGACATAGTGGAAACAATAGTAATTCAATAAAGGAATCAGTAATACCATACAACAGAAGTAAAAAATAGAATACTGATAATATAAATAACTGGGTGTCAAATCCTATAAAAGATGATGCTAAATGTTACATGTTCTTTGAAAATATCCAAAACAAGTTACACTATAATAATACATGATATAAGTACCAAAAGTATAAAAAGGATAAAAGAAACTAAGAAGAATATCAAGCCTCATCTTGGTCCCATGATCTCATGATTCTAAGAAGCATATCAAGTACCTATAGAATGACACATTCCCTTATCGACACCTGAAACCATATAATCTTTTTGGTCCTAAAAAAAGACCCAAAAAAGGTATGAGACTAAATCCCAGTATTAAACCACCCAAGGTATGTGATAATCTATCAGTGAATATATATAATAGGTAGTGTACAATAATGAAAGCAGTAATCTAGGAGATAATCAAAAGTAAATAGATCTACAGGAACTAGTTTTCATTTACATTCATTTCATATTTAATAATAATTAAATTACATTGAATTATATTATTCTCGAGATCCAGCATAAGCCTAACTTCCCCTATATAAAATTAAGCACAAAAGATGTCTCAGAATACTATCCAAACAAACAAAAGTGAAGACTGAATCCAAGCTTGTGATTTGTCTTGGAAAACACATCATAAGACATTCCATTTCAATATTAAATTTATAACCTGATCCCATCCACTAAATCTGTGGTTTGATCATGTCTTAAACATAATAACCTATTTGAGTCCATCCATGTAATTCTAATCTGAATCCATGGGTCACCCAATGTATAAGTAAATTTCAACTCATGACATATAAAAAATTCTAATAGATTCCATCCATGTAATACCTCAATGGATCCATGGTTTTCTCAGTAGTTAAGTATATCCGCCATGATCTTATCCACTACATTTGTGGTTAACTCAAGGATTTAACATAATACCCTCTTTGAGTCCGTCGATGAAATTCTAATATGAATCCATGGTTCACCCAAGGTATAAGGTATAATAGTCATATGAGCCTGTCTATGTCCTTTTAACTTGAGACCATGGTTCTCCCATTTCTATTTACCCTTTAATCATTTAATATTTAAATTAAACATTTCATTAGGCATGCAATGGTCAAAACCCAAAAGCATCAAATATAAATCACCACCAAAGGGTGTCTCAAGCAAGGACCAACCTCATAAGGCTTGGAATTCTATCTAATCACATGGACACATATCTCATAAGAAGCTTCTCATGTAAATTAAACTATTACATGGCGTTAAAATTAATTAACTCATGTGGTCTAGTTCACAGTTGGAGAAAAACATTCCAAACATTCTTAAACAAGCATAGGCATGCAAAGGTCAATGGGAAAACCAACCATCCCATACCCTAACCAATTCAATTAAAATTTAACAATGTTGTAATTTATTAATAATGTCATATAATTTTTAACAACCCATGAAATGTAAATAAAGGCATGCCTCAATGGAATCTTATTCCAAACGTCCATAAACAATTATCCAATGAAACTCAACCATGGGGTTGCCATCAATCAAGGTATAAAACCTAAAAAATTCCTTAAAAACACTTATTCAATTACCTAAACATCAATAAGAAACAACAAGGGTCAATTATAAATCAAGGAGACACCCCAAAATGGGAGCGTAACACTTCAACATATATAAATAGCATGAAAATTAGAGAAAGTCATGAGACCACTTGCCTCATACTCATACAACTCTTGTCATCCAACGTGAGCATCTAATTTGACCAAGAATAGAGTATATATGAAAAATGAGCATAAACGCACAAGCCTAGATAATTAGGTTTAGAGAAGGAGAGAAAAAGAATGGATCAAGAGGAATCAAGAACTCACAGAAGGGGTTCCAACACAACCAATATAATTCGAAACAGAGTCTGAATGAAGAATTGGGAGCCAAACATACCTCATGTTGTCTTGGTGCTACTGTTCATAAACCAAGGGGTGAGGGTTTTGTCCATCTAAAGAAGAAGTGACTACTGCTCGTATTGTAAAAAAATAAAATAAAATACACGGTGTGTACTAGAAAATACATGTCGTGTATATGAATTTTATACCAACATTCCTTTCACGTCATGAATAGGTCTTTTCCAGACCATTACATAATGTGTGCTGGGATTACACAGTGTGTTACCCCTAGTCATGTTGTGTAACATGTCTGTAACCATAACTCGACTTCTTTTTCCTCCTCTTTCATAAGTACAACCTAAAAAGAAAAGATCCGTACCTCAAAAGAAGAACCTGGTTCTTACAAACTTCCCCCATTAAATCAATTCATCCCTGAATTTATTTCCATGGGTGGTGAAGAAATATATGAGAACAAATCTAGCCACTGCGATCATACATCAACCTCTCTCTCCCAGTTCTATTCCAATACTTAGCCATGCTATCATAACACCTATACTAAAGGAATAGAATGACCACAAAGAACCTTCGTAATAGGATTCAAAATTCATATAGGATGCTCCTCAAAAGACGCATCTACCTATAACTCAACTTCCTCAGGCTGAAAAGCATGAGATGAGTCTAAAAAGTAACATCGTAACTGTGAAACATGGAAGACATCATGCAAAGACCTTTACCTATGAGGTATCTACAACTTATAGGAAGACAAACCAACTCTCTTGAGAATCTTGAATGGCTCGACATATCTCAGAGAAAGCTTACCCCGTCTCCTGATCCTCTTGTGTCCCAACATCAGTGAAACACATAAGAAAACCTGAGCCCAAAACTCAAACTCCAAAGTTCATATATGGAGATTGGCGTACGATTTATGATGATACTGCACAGTAACCATCCACTTCTGAATCAAATTCACCTTCTCAGTGGTCTCCTGGACAAGACTGGGTCCTAATATAGCTGCCTCTCCTACCTTTAACCAACATAGGGGTGTTCGGCATGAGATACCGTAAAAAGCCTCATATGGTTCCATCTGAATTGTATCCTTAAAGTTATTGTTATATATGAACTAAACCAGGGTTATGTGCCTCTCCCAGGAACCCCCAAAATTCAGAACACATGCCCATAGCATGTCCTCTAGCACATGAATCGTCTGCTCTGATTGTCCATTTGTATGGTGGTAGTAATCTGGGCTCAAAATCACCCATGTACCCATCGCCCTATGCATCCCTTGCTAGAAACAAGAAGTAATCCGGACATCCCAATCTGAAACAATAGAACATGGGACCCCGTGCAGTCATAAAATCTCATAGATGTAAAACCTCCCAATCTCATAAACATTTAAGGTTTCCTTGATTGGAAGAAAATGTGAAACCTTTGTGATCCTATCAACAACAACCCATAAAACATCATTACCTCAAGAAAAAATCGATAAACCCCTCACGAAATCCATTGTGACATCATTCCATTTCCACTTAGTAATGGGTAGCTACTATAAAATTTTGGCTGATTGCTAGTGTTCTGCCTTCACCTGCTGACAGGTGGAGAACCTCATGACAAAACCAACTACATCTCTTTTCATACCTGGATACCAATACTGATGATGTAAATCTGGATACATCTTGGTGACACTTAGATGCACTGCCCATACAGAGGAATGAAAATACCACATCATCTCCTCACATATTTCTACAGAAATCCATACACGAGCATGTAAATTATAGATCTCATCCTCACCTCTTGTACAACTAGGAGGAGGGTCCTTACCTACCACACTCTCCCATAAAAATAGGCCTTTAGAATTTGATAGTTGTCTCATCCTCACTCTGTCTAGTAGGGTAGAGGTAATAGCTGAGGATGAAAGAAACGTCTGTCCCTAGCTATCGTGCACCTCCAAATGCATCTTAGAGAACAAATCCATAAGATTACACTCACTAATGTCCTGCTGAACATCCTATATCTAAGTCCTCATACTCAGTGAATCATCCACTAAATTTCCTTTACTAAGCATGTAGGCAATCTCAAAGTCAAAATCCTGAAGGTATTCCACCCACCTTTGCTGCCTCAGTTTCAAAATACGTTGCGTAAATATGTACTTAAGGATTTTGTGGTCCGTGTACACCAAAAAATTGATCTCCCAGTAAGTAATGTCTCCAATAGTGTAAGGAATGAACAACTGCCTCTAACTCAAGATCATGCATTAGCTAATTACTCTCATGTGGCCTTAACTACTGAGACCCATACACAACAACTCAATACCCTTGCATAAGAACTACTCTAAGCTCGATACTCGATGCATAACAGTACATAGTGTAACTCATGCCTGGCTCTGAAAAAATTAGTATCATCACTAAATTCAATCTCCCTTTTAGCTCCTGAAAGGCCACCTCACAAGAATCTATCCATACATACTTCACAACCTTTTTAGTCAGGCTTGTAAATAGAGCTGCTAAACATGGGAAGTCTTGTATGAAGCACCTGTAGTAACCAACCAGCCCTATAAAACTCTAAACCTCAAAGAAGTTCTTGGGATGTACCCAAGAAACTACTGTGCTCACCTTCTATGGGTCCAATGATACTTCTGTTTCTTAGATAATGTGACCCAAGAAGTGAATCTGATCTATCCAGAAGTGGAAATTTATAAGATTATAATACAAATGATGCTCTCTTAGTGTAATAAAAATGATCTCATATGTGTGGCATTGCCATGTATATTATGAGAATACCCCAAGATATCATCCATTAAAACCACAAAAAATGAATCAAGATAAGGATGAAACACTCACTTCATCAGTACCATGAAGACTGTCAGTGCGTTTGTGAGACCAAACGACATTAAAAAGTACTCATACAGACCATACCTACTATGATAGGTTGTATGAGGTATTTCTGATGATATAACATGGACCCGATGATTACTAAATCTCAAATCGATCATTGAGAAAACCCTATATCCTTGAAGTTGGTTGAAGAGATAATCTATCCTCGGTAGATGATACTGATTCTTAACCATCGACTGGTTCAATTTCTGATAATCCACACATAGTCTGAGGGCACCCTCCACCTGTTTTTCAAAAAGGATCAATGAATCCCATGGATAAGTACTAGTTCTGATAAACCCCTTTGCCTCTAAATCCTCTATTTTCCACTTGATCTCCTATAACTCCATCATAGCCATCCTATAAGGAGGAATGGATACTGGTGAATCTCCTAGAACTAGATCAATAGAGAACTCTACCTCTCTCACAAGAGGTAAACCTAAAATTCGTCTGGGAGGATGTCTCAGAAATGATCAACTATTAGAGGTAAATCCTTATGACATATTATCTGGTCATCCTGATACAAACTCACAATCTGGGCTGTCATACCGCCCAACCCATGATGTTTGGGTCTAGCTCAGCTCGCCTAGACATCCCATTCACCTTTATATAAAAACTCTCCAACCTCTGGTGATGCGAAACTCAACATGCGATGATATCAATAAACAAAGTCTTTTAAGGGAACTAACCAACTCATTCTGAGGATGAAATTTAATCCTATCATCTCTAAGACATAGAGGTCCCATACGAAGTGACACCCACCAATCTTAAAGGGGCACTCCTTGAACTAACTCACACTTATCATTATAATCCCTAAAGGAGTGTCTAGCATCATAACATCATTAGAATTAAATACATAAACCAAAAGACTCTCTAAAATGAGCACAAATATGAAACTATGTTAAGACCCTATATCAAAAAGTTTAGAATCTAAAAAAGAGGTGACTAGAATAGTACCTATGAAAAAAGAAGGTCCGAGATCATGCTCCTGGTGGGTCTGTTGCACTAAATAAGTCTGAAATGTACCATAACCTTGTGACACTACCTAGATACCTTGAGCTGATCCACCCTAATGTCACTGAGAACCTAAGGTCTGGCTACCACATCCACAACCACCACCTTGGCCAAAATGGCTCGACGTACCCCAACTCCCTATCAGATGAGAAGTTGCTGAACTTACTACTGAAAATGGAGTCGGTGCAGACCCTCTCTCACTAGATACTAGTGAAAACATCATGAAAAAGCATTGTATATGTACCATATTGCTGTAAGATCAACACTTAAATGGGTCCATCATATACTGGTCATATATTCCCAATCCTAACACATTGGTAACACCTCACTTGGCTACCCAAATATATGTTCTAACTACTAGTATCACCGTGATAAAGCTCCGAACAATGCTTCTTACTACCTATCAATACAGTACCAGATCTTGGTGCTGAACTTCCTTATCTCGCACATCAAAATTCCCTCAAGTTACACTCATTAATCAACACCTGATTCAATATAGTAGATACAATATTCAACCTAAATACATTTACTTTCAATCAGACATTATATCTGAGACCATCCTCAAATCACCTAGCCTTTGATATATTATCACCCATCCGAATAGGTGAAAAATGCTGAATCTCAATAAAATGGGTAGAATAGTCCATAACTGATAGTGTTCCCTACTCTATATGCACAAACTCTTGGGATCTATCGACCATCAATGTCTTAGGAAAATAATAACCATAAAATACTATATAAAAATATATTCATGCCATATCCCGATAACGCTCTTCCTGAGTGATAAAATCCCAACATCTCTTGGTAGAATCACACATCATATACATCATGAGCTTTACCCTCCTCTCAGGAGGCGTCTCTAAATGCTCGAAGATTGAAAGCATGGACTCCATCCATGACTCCGCAGCCTATGGTCTTCCATCCCTAAAAAACATGGGTGGTTGACACTGTTGGAACACTCACATCAGCTCTTTCATAGATGTGGTAGGGGGTGGTGCTCCCTGATAGGTTTTTGATGAACCTTATAAATCCTTCTCAAAACTATGCATCAACACCTTCATCTGGTATAATAGATGGTACCACAACTGGAATGACTAGAGGATCCAATGGTAGCCTATGGACCACCACCTCTATGGTATGATCATTACCACTCTCATGACATACATCTTGAGGTCTTTGTGGTGGAATGACTCTACAAGTCCAAGAATACACCCCAGTTCAAGCTCATTATCAAGGTTTGTAGTTAAAAAGCACAAAAAAAAAGAATAGGATAATAACATCAAAGGGTAACATAAAATGAGTACATGGTGTTTTGACACCCTAAATGGTGTGTAACCTCAAGTTCCCACATAAGAGTGTACTTTCTTCAGCTTGGGTGTGTAAAAACCCTAGGTACATAGTGTATAAACACCATAAATGACATGTTACCTGAAGATTCCACATGGGCATGTACTTCCTATGGCTTGGGAGTGTACTTCTACTGGCCTTGGTGTGTACTTACATTGTCCTAGTCATTTAAACACCCTAGGTACACGACGTGTATAGTGGGTACATGATGTAAACCCCATGTTTCTCAACCGACTTATCCATTTACCCAGTCAAGTACTCTAGCAAAAGAAAATTTCAAACCACTTTATTTTCTTGTTCATTTAAGTTTCAAAAACTAAGTTCATAATCATATCCTGAATGGTATGCCAAATTACAATCTATGGGGGCCCATACTCCCTACGAATCAAATCTTGGAATCTACCTATAACACATCATAACACATTTCAGAACAAGTATGAAATACAACCCACCAATTTATGATCTAAGAGGGACCATACACCTCATGGACTAAATCTTAGAATCCATCCAGTTTGAATGATAACATGTATCAATATGCCTATCACAACAGCAGACATATCTATCATGATACCTATCACAATATAATGCAATTAGTAATTCTCCAAAATGTAAAGAACACATGGCATGTGATTTATAGAAATTGTCTATATGATGCATGAGACGGAATACCCTCATCTCATCTGGTTGGAACAGAAATATAACCCATATTTGAATCAACAGTAACATGATAAACCAAGTGTGTCACCTAACGGTGAAATCAATCAACTGTTGTAATAATTAAAATCTAAAGATAATAATTCATTTAAGGAAGTTTGGATTTCCCCTGTACACAGGGTAGATAATCTCGGGCACAGTTTATTACCAAACTACATTTACTTCATATCCTGATCTAATGTTTTCAAATAGTAAGGCAAACTAGAAAATACCTCATCCACTTTGTAATGTCCCAGATCTGAATTCCACTCAAATGTGCCCCGTACCCGGTTGGCCATATGGCCTCAAATGAATCTTCCCAAATTCTAGAGGCTGTCAACTAGCAGTGAGGGCCTAGGGGTGATAGTTGGGATATTATGACCTCATTAGTAGAGTGTAACATAGTGTAAATAATAGTAAATCAATAGAGGAAGTAGTGATACCATACAATAGAAGTAATCAATGAAATACTGATAATATAAATAACTAGGTATCAAATCCTAAAAAAGATGATTCTGTATATTACATGTTCTAGGAAAATATCCAAAATAGGTTACACAATAGTAATACATGATATAAGTATAAAAGTAAAAAAATGAGAAAAGAAACTAAGAATCATTGAAAGTCTTGTCTTGGTCCCATGCTCTCCTACTCCTAAGCAGCATATTAAATACCTATAGAAGGGTGATTTCCCTTATCAACACCTATAACCATATAATCTGTTTGGGCCTAAAAACATGACCCAAACAGGGTGTGAGACTAAATCCCAGTAGGCAACCACCCAAGGTCTGTGCCAATATGACATTGAATATATATAACAATACATGTACAATAATGAAAGTAGTAAGCTAGGAGATACTCAAAAGTAAAAAAATCCTACAAGAACTAGTTTTCATTTGTATTCATTTCATGTTCAATAAAAATTCAATTACATTGAATTTTATTAGTCTCGAGATCCAACATAAGCCCGAAATCCCTTGTATAAAAGTAAGCACAAAAAATGTCTCAGAAGACCATCTAAACAAACAAAAGTGAAGACTAAATCCATGCTTGTTCTCTGGATTAGAAAATGAATCATAAGATAATACATTTCAATGCCTATCCACTAAATCCATGGTTCACTCATGAATTAAACATAATAACCTCTTTGAGTCCATCCATGGAATTCTAATATGAATTCATGGTTTACCCAAGGTATAAGTAAATGTTAACTCATGACATATAAATAATTACAATAGAGCCCATCCATGACATCTCTCAATAGATCCATGGTTCACTTGGTAGTTAAGTATATCCTCCATGAGCCCGTCTACTACATCCATTGTTCGCTCACAGCTTTAACATAATACCCTCTTTGAGCCCATCTATGGAATTCTAATATGAATCCATGGTTCACCCATGGTATAAATTACAATAGTCATATGATCCCATCCACATCCTTTTAACCTGAGACCATGGTTCTCCCATTACTATTTACCCTTTAATCATTTAGGATTTAAATTAAACATTTCATTAGGTATTTAAAGGTCAAAACCCAAAAGCATCAAATATAAATAACCTTCAAAGAGTGTCCCAAGAAAGAAACAACCTCATAAGGCTTGGACTTCTAATTACTCACACGGGAACATTTCTCATAAGAAGCATCTCAGGTAAATTAAATCATTACATGGCCTTAACATTAATTAACTCAGGTGGACCGGTTCACAGTTGGAGAAAAGAATTCCAAACGCGCTTAAACAAGAATAGGAATACAAAGGTTATGGTGAAAACCAACCATCCCATACCTTAACCAATTAAATTACAATTCAACAACCTTTCAATTTATTAATAATCTCAACTAATTTTTAGGAACCCATGAAAGGGAAACAAAGGCATGCCTCAATGGAATCCTAGTCCAAATGACCATAAATAGTCATCCAAGGAAACTCACCCATGGGGTATCCCTCAATCAAGGTATACAACCTAAAACATGCCTTAAAACACTTATTCAATTACCTAAACATCAATAGGAAACAACAAGGGTCAATTATAAATCAAGGTGACACCCAAAAAATGGGCACGTGGAACTCTAACTTATATAATCAACTTGAAAATTAATGAAAGGCACAGGACCACCTACCCCATACTCATATGACTCTCCTCATCCAGAGTCAGCCTCTAATTCAACCTAGAATGGTGTAGATATGAAAAACGAGCATAAATTCCCAAACCTAGATAATTAGGTTGAGATAAGTAGGGATGAATAATGACTTAATAGGAATCAAGAACTCACTTAAGGGGTTACAACACAACTAACAGTGTGAAAAATGGAGTCCAGATGAAGAATCAGGAGCCAAACCTACCTCGGGTCATCTTGGTGCTGCAGTTCTTAAACAAAGGGTTGAGGGTTCTGTCTTTCTATATAAGAAGTGGTCACTACCCATTTTGTAAAAAAAAAGAGAAAATATATGGAGTATATTAGAAAATACATGATGTGTATATTCATTTTCTGTTGACATGACTTACACATCATGAACTGGTCCTAGCCAGACCATTACGTGGTGTGTACTGGGATTAAATGGCATGTAACCCCTAGTCATGTCGTGTAATAGGCCTGTAGCTAGCCCTCAACCTCTTTTCCTCATATTTATTAAGTAGAACTCAAAAAGAAAATATCCATACCTCAAAGGAATAACCAGGTTCTTACAATATAAGAGGAAGGAAGGGGAAGTATACACCTCAATGTGACACCTTAAGGAACCTCAAACCACCCTAGATCGAAGGGGAAACAAGTAAGAAGAGATGATGGAAGAGGATGCCTAAAATGGCCTCTCTTGGGGAACCCCATTTGTAAAAAACAATACAGGGTACCCCAATTAAAAAACTAGTCATGGGGAATCTAGTACCCACTGGGTTCCCACTAGATATCCAGTGGCCACCTAGGGACCACATCCCCTCTAGGAACCCCACTAGGTACCTGGTACACTATAACTAGGTACCCTATGGTATCTAACATAATTTTAGTATACCACCAAGCTACACTGGGTTATCAATACACCACCATCAGGTTCCCAGTGGTTTCAACTTCCCTAAAAAACAATGAAACTCTACTCCTTTCCATTCCCAAACCTTTGAAAATTTTATAAAACCTCTAGGATGTTTAAAATAATATTCCATTAGATACTAAAGTGTTTTGAATTCCATTACGATGAAGTAATATAATTATTGAAGGTTTATATTATTTATTTTAAACTACAAGTGAAGATAATTGGAGGCGATTGAGAATGTTTTTTTGAAATTGTAATTTTTTTAAAGAGATTTGAGATGAATTTGAAGGTTTGAGGTTGATTGGAGTTGAGTTGGGAATCCTAGAAAATTATTTTTAATTCTAGAATTTTTGGATAATTTGGAAAAGAACTGGAGTTACACTATGATTTATAACATATTTTATATGGTACATAGTATATTCTTGTAGATAAATAATATATTACAACTCATACAAAAGATATTTGAAGCATACCAAAGATATAAACTAATGTGTATATTGAGATGTGGAAAATGAAATATCTTACATTAATAGGTAATATATTTCAGATCATATAGAATACATTTAATAAAGTTCCTATAAAAACGTGGTGAAAGAAAAACTTTACCATGATACACAATATACATTAGATTATACATAATATTTTTTAGTGAAATGTAATATTTAGCTATTGATATGTAAGATTTTACGAGATTCCACAAAATACATAAGATATTATAGAATTGAAATTTGAAAAATTATCAAAGGAATTATGATAGATAATATATATTTCTAATAAAAAATATATTTTGGATAATGTGTAGGATATTATAGATTTCTTAAGAGATATTTAAGATATTCTATTTCTTATTTAAATTTTATTAGTTTTATAAAATGTGTGATCTCTAGAGATTTTAGTAAGATGATGCTTTACAAGCCTTTAAGTCATAAATATCATGATTTGGAGGCATTGAAACATGAATCAAACCTCATAAAAAGGATAATTAAATGATAATAAACTAAGAGTATCTTGGCACAATAATTTCAAGATTTTAAAATAGGGTATTTGAAATCATTATTGAAGATAAAAAATAAAGATTTATCAAGAGATATTTTGACCTAATTTAAATAGAGAATAATGATGATTCAATTCAAGGTGTTTTACTATATTCAAATTATAGAAATAATATTCATGTGATTCTATGAAAAAATAAAGTAGAAGAAGAAAATAAAAAGATATTAAGAAAGAGAGAGACCAGTGTGAACCTTCTAATAAAGGTTTTCATCTGTGTTGAGGCAAGATAATTCAATTTTTGATCAACATAATGATTATTTTTTAGGAAAAAGAATACAAATTAAGTTTTCATGTTCTAATTCATATATTTATCATTATGAAAGGTTTATAAGATGAAAGACATGAATGTAGTACAACAGATCATATCCTAGCAGTAGAATTCATTATTATTAAGAAAGAAGATATTATATAGTGATACTGTGACATCCTTGAGTACAACTGATGATATTGTTCATAGTGCCAGAGGAATGAAATTAAAAATTGGTGGAAACCAGTATAATGATCTATCAAGAGATATATGTTGTTTTCTCACAAGAGTCAATGACGTATTATTCCATTATCTTATAATCACTTAGATAGCTTCAAAGAAGTTAAGGATGTATCCTTAAATTCCCATGATGATTTAATAGGATTCAAGGATATATTCTTCCCTTATCTTATAATAAATCAAATATTAGTAACAAAACATGTGTCTCAAATTCAATCCAAACATAGAAAGGATTAGTCTCCCACATTAGGGTAAAACTTATAAAAAATCCATGTGTGCCTTGTATTTATTTATTTCAATTGCACATGGGTGAGAGTGAGATTTAAAATAGAGTGTATCGAGACTTCAACAAGTGAAATAAGTTAATTTTGAGGAATAAATTATAAAATAGCATTAGTGATTCATCCAAAATTCTTAGTGATACATCATCACTTACTTGAGAACTTAAATTGGTATGAGAGGTTCCCTCCAAATGATCAAATATTGACTAAATAATATATATATAATCAAAATTCTTTCAATAGTAGAGATATTCATATGTTTAATAGTAGAAAATTTCATGTATGTAAGAACATTATGATTATTTATCTTCTTTCTCTTATCTTGGAGGTTATTGATGCTGCTACTAGGGTATTTGCACCTATTAATAAAGTTTCTCCCATGAAAGAGGTTGATAAGAGGAATTAAAGTTTGATGTAAATACAAGAAATTTTATTCATATTACCTTATCAAAATGAGTTTATATCAAGGTTATGGGAATATAAACTACTAAAGAGTCATGGAAAAAACTTGTAAACATCTTTAAAGGGAATACCAAAGTGAAGGACGCTATGTTGCAAATATAGAGAGTAAAGTTTGAAGACTTGAGGATGAATAATGAATAAACAATTGATAACTTCTTTTTAAGGGTAAATTATATCATCAACAACATGATATTTTTTTTGACAAATTGAAATATACAACCATTGTAAATAAATTTATTAGAAAATTTCTTTATAATTTTGATGCTAAAATTTATTCTTTGAACGTAATGGATGATATATATATTGATTTGATACATAATAAACTTTTTAGTTATGAAATGAGAAAATATATTATTTTTAAGAATAATATCACAAAGGAGAAGGAAATGACATTCAAATCCACTAGAATTCTTATAATCTGATAACATGAATATGATTAATATAGTGAATCTAAAGATAATGAAGGAAACGATGAAGAGTATAAGAGGACCATGAATCTTATCTCAAAGAACTTCTAAAAATTAAAGTGTAAGTATAAAGGTAAACTAACACTTTAATTATTTAAGTATGGTGGAATTGGATAATTTTTATGGACTGTCCAAATAAGAAATGTGGTGAGTATGATGAAGCTAAAAAGGAATAAAATTTTAAGAATAAGAGATGGAGTAAAAACTCTAAAAAAGATAAGTAACCAATTGAAGGTAATAAAAGATTCACCAAAAGGAAAAGAAGAAGAACTCTTAAAAAATAAATTAAGACTAATCTAATATAGGTAGTCAATATGAAGAATAATTTCTTTTAATGTTTAGAAAATTTATGGATAATGTTGAAAAGCATGAATAAATGTCAAGTGGTGGTGAAAATGGTTAATATATCTACACTAAGAACATGATGAAATATGGATTGAATAAGATATTAAATGGAGTACCAAATATAAGAGGGAAATAAAATACTTAAATAAATATTTTGAAAAAATAAAGGAAAGTGAAGACGAATTTCAAAAAAAGGAGAACAAATAAATTAAGGAAATTAAGCTTCTCAAAGTGAAAATTATTGAACAATAGATAATTTTGAATGATTTAAAGAGAAATATACTACAATGTAAAATGTAATAAATAAGAAATAATCAATATATATTAAATTAAAAAATACCCTATAATAAATGAGAGATGACTATAATACATATGTGGAAGTAAATGTAGAGTCATCTCAAAATTCTAATAATTATTGCAAAAAATATCCGGTAAAATATATAATTGTAGAACTTAAGAATGTTAAATCTATTTTGGATAATTTTATAGGATATAAATAAAAATATATTGAATATTGGACTATGAAAAATAATTTTAAGACCACTTCTATATCATGGGGATTTGAAGACAACTCATGAAGAGAAATTTACCCAATGGAAAAAAAATTAATCTAGTAATGTTTCTCAACTGTAACAGTTCGGTCTTATACCTAGTGGGATATAGATAGTAACTATAAGAGAAATCCATGGATGTATACACCTCCTATGTGGGATTCTTACCACCATCCTTAGTGGAATCCCTTTCCTTATAAAGAACTTAGTTGAAGATTCATGATTCTCCCAACTTTCACATGTGAGAGTTCCCAATGACCATATTCACTCCTTTTCTCTGATACCAACTGAGGTGACCTAAGAATTACATGCATAAATATTAAATAATTTTAGATAAATATTCAATAAATATCACAATAATACACACCCTAGAACCATAAAACATTAGAATATTTGAATACTAGATACAAAAACAGCTTATTTAATGAAGTATCATCAACATATCCCAAAAATTACTTCTCATATAGTACTATTATTATACATACCCTATTTAATACCTATATTCATAATATAGGGAAAAGGTAACATAAGAAAGGTTGAGATCAGATGCTTAGTAAAGGTAAACCTGGGATATATTAATCTATGATCATAGGTGAGTATAATATAAGTGTAAGGGTATAATAACTTGATTATAACTTATTAAAATATAACCAACATTTCATAGACCATAAATCATGAGTCATGGAATAAGGATTTTTGATAACAACATACACAAGTCATAAGAGTGAGAAATCATCAATAATCAATCATAGGACATGAGAGAATATCTTAATCCTAAGAACATGTCATAGAAATGTGTTTCATATTTATAATCATAGAAAAATAATTTCATTAGTCGAGGCTCACTACTGAGACCATCATAAGATAGTGGAAAAAGTACCACAATGGATTTCATTCACTCCCCAACCACTTTTCATTCTTAGAATGGGTTCACTCACCATCCACTTTAATATTATATAATGAGATATAAATATTTATCAAATACATTTTAGGGATATATAATTATGGTACCACCAATCACATAATTAAAACCATATATACGTGTGAAATAAGATCATAAAAACATTCATAATTTCATTATAGCGTAATTAACCAGTGTGAAAGAAATGGGTTTCATGAAATCATCCTTAAAACATCATAATTGTAAGAAATCCAGAGAAATAAAGTGGATGATATCATAATATAATATCATTGTTAAAACATAAAAATCCTTAATGAATATTGGAATAGATGAAAAATATCTTTTATAAAATAATATAAATTATGATTTAGAAATAAAGAAAAAACATCTCTTTTATTTTGGTAAATTTTAAGTAAATAAAATTACTTAAAAAATGGGAATAAGATTTTCTTTATAAAAAATTTGAAACATGTAATTTAATATTAATAATTAATGTAGGTAATTATGGAGGAAAAATCCGTTCATGTTATATATGTTAAAAGATAACATTCATTTCACACTTTTGTAAAATGTTAAAAATGGCTTATTTGGAAAACTTTAAAAAATATTAATTTTAAAATTTTTGAAATAAATTTAAAGGTGTTGAAAATTAAAATTTTCAAACATTTAAATTATAAGTAAAAACTACTATAAAACAATTTGAAGAACATGGATATGGAAGGAAAAGATTCCTAACCAAAAGAAGAGAAATAAGGTGAAATTTTCTTAAAAACATAATTTCAATACTTTTTTAGTAACAAAGAGAGGAAAATAGTAAAAATGATTGAAAAAACTAGAAATAAACCAAGTATATGAAAAATTATAGGTTTAAAATATAAGAATCTTATAATTTCCTTAATTGGAAATTGGGCATAGGCTATCTTGAAAAGAAATGGGATTATAGCATGAACCCTTACCTCAAGTCCTAGATTTATTCATATGCACTCTTAACTTATAGAATAATAAATAAAGATTTATTATACATATACACTAGAAAAAAATAATAATTATATTAAAATATATAATTCCATTATACTTTATAATTACTCATTTATTAGTAATTCTCCATAAAAAATCAACACTTAGGTATTTATTATTCTATTTCCCATGCATTTCTCGGTTGAAAAATCCCAATCCTTTCACCTCAGACATGATTTAATCACAAAAATAATGTTAATAATGTAATAATTTTCATATTTATTCATTATATACACTTTTATAACCATTCATATAAAGCGGTGATGAAATATGAATTATATCACTTTGTGTAGATAATTGTCTTTACGTACACAAGAGTGATGTTTTCATTTTCAAAATAATAGAAATAAGTAATGATATTTAATAATTTATCTTTTAATAATAAAAATAATATCATATATATCATATATATTCATTAAATACACATATATAACCATCCATTAGATATGATGAAAAATGAAACATGTCGCATCTTGGAGGAGGTAGTCCATAAGTACGCACAAGCAATGTTTTCCTTTCCCATAGGATGAAAAATGAAATGAAAAATAGGTATAACATGAACATAGTAAAATTTTAATATATTATAGACAATTATTATACTATAAAAGCATGGTTATAATAGGTTTTAAGGAGGTATAATAAGAAATAAACATGAAATAACTCAGTTAAGAGTTATACCACTTCTTTTGGAAAACCTCCTTTCGCTTACACATTAATCATTCTAGGTTGGTCTTTTGGTGAGTATAAAACATCTAGGAAGAGAGGAGGAAAGAATGGAATGTATTTGGTTAGGTATTATCCAAAATAAAGTACTCAAGTGATGTGGATAAGTTATAAGATGAGGTACCCTTTTATAAGTGAGGGCAGTGACACAGTTGTAATTATTCTTAACTTTTGAATATTATAGCTATCTTAATAATAGTCAAGTGGCACTAAAAAAAGTAAATTTATAAATTAAGGTGATAATTTTCAAAATAAACTCATCCAATAACAATTAAAATGGTATTTTTGATCTTATAACAATGTTTTAACCTTAATTAACTTTTTTTACCCTTTACCGCAGTGACAACATTTTTACCAACAATACTATTCATAATGACCAAAATTGAAATTGAAATCATTAATAATTTTTAACCTACTAATTCAAAATATGAATCCTATTTTTAAATATTCAATTTTTAAAAAATTATGAAATTAATTTTAATTTAATTTCTTAAAATGAAATGAAAATAATTTTTAGAAAATTAATGTTTTTAAGCATTAAAATGAACTTATACCAAAATAAAATATAATGATGATTCATATAGAATTAATTATACAATTTTTATAAAAATTGGTCTATTTTACTTTAAAATAAAATCCAAAATATAATTTTATTTTTAATTAATTTATTTTAAGAAATTAAATGATAGTTTTACAAAAATCATCATTTTTATTATTGACTCAAAAAGTAATATTTTTAAAAAAATACCAAAACTTCACTGCAATAAAATTTTTACATGATTATTTAAAAAAATATTTCCTTTTTTTAAATAAATTTTATAAAAGTGAAAGAAATTAATTATAACATTCAATCACAAAATACAATATTTTGTTTTGAAGAAACTGTATTTTTGAAGTAGAAAATGACTTTATTCTCATTCTTTGACTAATAAAATCAATGAAATGAATGTTAATTAATTTTATTGGATATATAATATACTCATTTAATTAAAATTATTTTTCAATAGTGATTAATTTAATCTATTAAGATAAAAACACATTGTACACATAAAAATAATTTTATGAAAAATATTTATTTTTCCTTGAAAAGATTTTATTTTCATTTTTAAAAAATTGATAATTAATGTATAATGTAATATTAATTTTACTAAGGAAATAATTTCTACATATATTTAAATAGTATAAGGTGGTTTTTCTAAGGTCTAAATTTCATGCAAAGAAATCTATCAAATAATTAAAATTTAAGAAAAAGAAAATATATATTCTAAAATATTAGGGTTATACATTATACTCACCTTATTAGAATTTATCCCTAAAAATTTATTTAATCTAATAAAAAATGAGGAAAATTATTTCTCAGCACATTATCAAGTTCCCACATAGATTTCTCAAACTTAGGGATTCACCATAGAACTTTGACTAGATGAGTGGTCCTATTATGCAACTCTTTTGTTCTTCAATCCATAATCTCCACTGGTTACTCTTTATAAGAAAGACAATGCACCAATGGAATTATATATAAGTTTTATTAAAGTAAAGGATCATGTATGTACTTTCTTAAAATAGATACATGGAATATATCATGAACTTGGGAGAGGTTCAGTGGAAGTTCCAAGCGATAAGAAACCACCCCAATGTGATCAAGGATCTTGAAAGGATTTATATATCTAGGGATTAGTTTTCTATTCTATCTAAATATAATAAACTTATTCCCATGATATATTAAAAATAATTCCTTATCACAAACTTAAAACTCTAAATCTTACTAATGATTATTAACACATGTTTTTTATTGACTATAAGCCGTCCTAATGTACTACTAAAAATATATAACCTTATATTCCATTTCCTCGACAAACTCAGGTACCAATAAGTTTCTTTATCTAACTTCCTCCCAGTATGTTGGTTTTTGCACTTATTTTCATTGAAGTCTTCATAAGTATCCATATGTATTCTCAAGTAAAAGTTATTATTTTAAAAATTCAACCAGAGGATGGTATTGATCGTAAAAAACTTTTAAATTTATAGAGTAAGTTCTCAACATATCTTATAGGGTTTGAATAGACCTCTCAAACTTTCTATTTTTATGAGGATGATATACAATATTAAAGTTCAACTCTATATTAAAATATTATTGAATAATTATCTATAACTTTGAGTTAAACCTTAAATATCAATAAGAAACATGAGAATGTGGTACTCCATGAATCCTTACAACTTCCTTAATATATATCCCATAAAATTGATCAAGATAGAAATATTAAATGATAAAAATAATATAATATGACTTTTTTAGGTGATAAACTATAACCCAAATGGAATTATAGCCTTTAGATGTCTTTGGGAGGCCTATGATGAAATATATGATGATGTTTTCCCATTTCCATTCTATTATGGGGAATGGTTGTAACACCCCCTTAGAATTTTTTTATTTTAACTTAACTTACTAACATACTTGATATCTAGATACATACTCTTCAATATCACTCTTAATTTTTTCCCACCATAAATAATATTTAATATATCTATACATATTCATTATTATAGGTTGAATAGAGAATCATAAGCTATGTTCTTAATGTAATAACATTTTCCTTAATTCTAGTACCAATGAGACACATACTCAGTTATGAAACCTGATCATTCTATCACTATCATAATTAAAATTAGGAAAGTTCCTTACCTTATTTCATAGCTCTATATATTCCTCCTACACCTATTTAATATTATCATGAATGGATGGATGAAAGTTTATCTAAAAAAGATAGGATCTTTACCCTTTCATTATAAGTTCAATGTCCATCCCCTAAAAGTCTATAAGTATTGGGTGTATTTCAATCCTTGCTATAGAAAAACCAACATGGTCCATCCAAATCATAGAATTATCCACCTTTTTCACCTTCCCTAGGTGGAAATATATTGATTAGTCACAATCTTAATAAACTCAATCTATCTACTTTATCACATATTTATATCTTTTTGTGTGAATATATACTTTAAATTTTTATGATCAGAATATATATCACTCCTTTCACCAAATAGATAATTCCTCTATATTTTCAATGAAAAAATACCACTACTAACTTCAAATCAAGATTCAGGTAATTTTCATATGAACCTTTAATTTTAATGAGGAATATGATTCTACCATGTTATTCTATATAAGAAAACAACCTAGTCCCTTCTTTGAAACATCTCAGTAAATCATAAACCCTTCAATACTAAATGGTAGTGTAAGTATAGGTGAACTGACCAATATTCTCTTCACATACTTAAATTTTTCTTCACATTCTTGAATACAAAGTAACTTGGATCCCTTCTGCTTTAACTTTGTTATTGGATTTGATAGTCATGATAAATTTCTCATAAAGAATCAACAGTATCCTGCCAATCCAATTGAATTATGAATTTTGGCCACCATGGTTTTTCTGGCCATTATTTAATAGCTTTTTTCTTAGAAGGATCCAAAAATATACCTTCTATCATGATCACATAACCTAATAATAATACCTTATGTAGTCAAAATTTATACTTTCCAAATTTGTAATATAGTTTCTCCTTCCTTAGGGTTTTTATCAAAATCCTCAAATGATCATCCTACTTTTCCCATATCTTTGTATATATTAGAATATCATCTATAAAGAATACCAAAAACTAATCAAGGTAATATCTAAAGACTCCATTAAATATATCCATGACTATAGAGAGGGTATAGGTAATTCCAAATGGAATTACTATAAATTGATATTGACTATACCTCATATAAAATGTTTTATTGGGTATATCCTCCTTCCTGACCCTGAATTAATGATATCCAGAATAAAGGTAAATCTTGGAGAAGTATTTATCTCCATTTAGTTAATAAAAAAACCGTCAATATAGTATAGAGGATACTTTTTCTTAATAGTGATATTGTTAAGTTATCAATAATCAATACAAAGATACATTGAACCAACTTTCTTTTTAATAAAAAAATAGGTTCAACCCACGGTGATGCAATTAGGCATATGAATCCCTTTCCCAGATTCTTCTTGTGTTTCTTCTTAAATTCATGAAACTCAATTAGGGTCATTCTATAAGGAGTCTTTGAAATTGGTATAACACCAGGTATGAGTTATATTGAAAACTCAACTTCATGATTTAGGGAAAGACTATGCAACTCTTCAGTAAATATATCAACATATTCCCAAACAATAGGAATATATTCAATGTTGAGTTTCTCTCTGACCATTTGAGATATGAACCCATCATGAATCGTTAGTAAGACTCATATTGTGGAACTAATTTCCATTATAAGTTAATGTTTATCCTCACAAATATATATGATCATAGATTTATTTTGAATATAAAATATGAATTTACATACTAAAACATTGATATGAGATCTATATAGAGAGATCCAATCCGTGCCTAAAATAATATAAAATTAAACTAGAGGGAGAATAAAAATATTTTTAGGAAGAAAATTCCTAAAAAATTCCCTCAACGAGGATTTATAAAATTGATATGTGATCATATTAACATTAGAAGTTTTCACCAATAATTCAACATCTAATCATTTAGGTGGTGATGTGATACCCAAATAAAAATATTCAAATATAAAATAGTGAGTAAAACTAGAATCAAATAAGACATTTATAGTTCTAGAGTGGATGCTAAATGTACCTTTCACCACTTCATTCTCATGAACCACTTTGTTAGTTATGATCACATGAGTGTAGACACAATGAAATGTGTTCCAGACACTTTTTTGTATAGTGAAGATATGATTCTCACATAGACAACAAATTTCAAGTATGAGTAAAGATGTTTTCACCATGTAGGAAGAATATGCAAGCAGTGGATTTCCAAGATCGATGACGAAAAGGTGTCGAAAAATTAAATTAAATTTACTAGTTTCATTAAAGAAGACTTGGTAAATTTACAATACCTAGAAGTTTAGATCTCTTCAAGACCTTCGATTTGACTAGTCGAAGAGCCTAAACGGACTTATGGATCAAAAGTTATTACACTCGGAAGACATACAAATTTTATCCTAAAGAGCTATGAGAAAAACCTATGCGAAGAACCAACGTGGAGGACCTACACGGTAGTATACTTTTTTTTCACACCTAAACGAAGGACCTATGTGGAGGAACTTCACGGAGGACCTATGCAGACCACTTCCCTTCAACCAAATCCCCTCCATGCCTATAAATAGGACCCTTGGGCTCCCCATTTTAACGACGGAAAAAGTTGGAAGAAGTCCCAAAGCTCCCATTGCAGATCTATTTCGCCAAGATCTCACAAATTTTCTAAGGTAGCTCTATAAAACATGAGAGAATAGAGAATTAATGGGGAACATGGTTCAAAGTCCCATCAGGGTCTAGAACATATGGAGCTACGCAGAGTACCTGTGCGCCGCACCTGCGCGGAGTACCTATGCGGGGGAGCTACGCAGAGAACCTACGCGAGGCATCTTGGAAGAGAACATGCGCGACCCCATTGGTCTATACCACGGGGGCTACGCCCCCGCATCCCCTACTTAGGGTCTGTGCCGGGCTGGGGCTCCATCCCTTTGGGCTGGTCCCTTCGCTTCCGTCACTGACCCCCATGAAAAATGGAGAGTCACACCGCAAGCTTTTCAGATCCAGTCGAGGACATTTTACATTGCGCCATTTATGTAGCCATACTTAAAACCTTGGAATACGATGATATGAGACACTCCATCACACTCAATGAAGTGCCTGGAGTCGAATTAATCCTCTTGGTTCCTTTAGTATGTTATGAGTTTGGACTCTCCTTATAGATTCCGTGAGTACCTTGAGTCGATACACTCATCAAGAAAATCCTCAAACTTCATCGCCTGACTTCTATGCTAGGTTAAACCTCAAATGGGAATCCTTATTAGGAGTAATCCCCAACAAAACCTCAAATGGGCACCCTTCTTAGGAGTAATCCCCAACAAGTTCCAAATGGGCATCCTCCTCAGGAGTAAGCCCCAACCAATTTCAGGGCAGCCATCCTGGTGTAAGCCCCTTACCTTCACCCCTTCATCCTTACATTGGACCCTTATCCAATGTAAATATAATATAGGGAAGGCTCATCACCCCACCCTCTTCCACGGTCGACGCACCCTCTTCCATCAACATGGAGGAAAAATTAGGAAGTGTGAATGTCATTGTTGAATCTTTTACATCCTCTTGTTTCTCACACCGAGCATGACTCACATGGGCTTAGAGATATGTGATGATTACAACATGTGCACAAACACTCCTTTTGAATGAACTATGAGAACTCTGATTCTTGTTCAATATAGGATACGTAGGAAGAACTTTCAGGGCCTGAGCTCACTGGATATCCTCCTTAGGAATCCAACCCTAATTCCCCCAATTTGGGCATCCTATTTAGGAAATAAGCCCCAAATACAATCCTAAAATAATTAAGGCATCCCTATTTAGGAATTAATCCCAAAATCATCTTTCTTAGAGGACTATATTCTCCTATGAGATTCATCGAACTACATGGGCTTTTATTCCCATCCATATGGGATACGTAGGAAGCCTCCTTGAGGTTTAAACCCAACACTTCAAATCAACCCTGTTCTCTTTGGTAAATATTCCCAATAGGGTTTGATCCTATTTGGAAACCTATATCCTTTACAAAGTTCCTTGGTCTGTTTTAACATAATCCCCACACTAAGTTTTAACTAAGCACCTTCCGCTTAGAGTTCCTTATCACATGACCTTAAAAGGTATGATGTGTCCCATTAAGTGGCACTGAACTACGAGGGTTCTAATTCATTTCACAAGGATACGTAGGTAGCTCATTTTATGAGATTGATCCCAAGATCAAAACAAACCTTCGTCTCCCTGGATGACAATAAACTCCAGAGTGCCCCACTGTGTGGATTAAAAACCAGTATCATCATAAATGATGATTAAAAGAATCTCTAATCAGTATATTAGAGGATACTATTGATGGAAAACCTCGAATAAATACTGATAATTCTAAAATTTTATACATTTTAAATAAGCGATTTTAAATTCCAAGGGATACTTATGATATACTTGGTGAATTAATAAGGATTCATGAAAATATTTTAATTTCAAAGAGAGTCCCGGAGTAGACAATAATTCCCTCCAAAAGTGTGTGATGAGTCCGACCTCCCATCCTCTCGACCAATGCATGTTCTTAAGTATCATAAAGTTCAAAACTTAACGAATTCTTGACTTTGGAAAGTAGGTCCTCTTTGGATAAAGAACTATTGGAAGTTTCCGGTTCCAGGAATAAATCTAATGGAAACCGCCTGGAAACAAGGATTCTTAAATCTAGAATATCATGTTTCAAGGACCTACAAAACAATGAGTTTTCACTTTTTCTCTTGGATTGAGTGGTTGCTGAAGTCAGTTTTCATTATTAACCCTTGGATTCATGCACCTATTGGCATAATACAAATATTCCTTCCAATTATAAGATAGGAGTGTGGGTGTTTCATTCAGTTGAGATTTCTCTCTAATCATTTCATTTAAGGACTTCATCACATCACTTCAACATTCAACTACTCGATAGAATTGTTTACACACTTAAAAAATTTACTAGTCCCCTTGAAGAAGTTTCCCCCTTACTTCATTCCACACTTTTATCACAAAGAAATATTAATTTTATTTTCTATATGGGTCTTTTTATTTTAATCTTCTAAAATATCTATCTTTCACTTATTATCACCAAAACTGTGAGAATAATGAGAGTCTCCACTCTCTATTTCTACATTGAGAGAAAATTGAATAATTTATTCATAACTACTAAAGTAACTTATGGGTAATTCATTTAATTGACTCGAT
The DNA here is from genome assembly GCA_963277665.1 of Viscum album. Taxonomy (NCBI): domain Eukaryota; kingdom Viridiplantae; phylum Streptophyta; class Magnoliopsida; order Santalales; family Viscaceae; genus Viscum; species Viscum album. Next base: position 1,025,975,169 of record OY728137.1, read on the forward strand.
TTTAACACACTAAATAACAAATAAACTTTTATTTTAGTTTTGAAAATAAAACCAGAAGCATAACTTTAAAATTTGGGGAAATTTGTCTCATAATTACTGATAGATTCATCATATTTCTACTTAAGATCAAGGAATTCCATTTCCATTATTTTTAAAAGAGTTCAGGGAAAGTACATATTAAAAAATAAACTCTTAAAATCCTCCCACATCATAGTTTCAATCTCTTCCTCTTAACTTGAATTCTTAATAAGAGTCAACCATTGATCAATATCAACTTCAAAATAATAAACATATAAGACAATTATTTCATACTCCAAGCATAGGAGAACGAAAAATAACTTTTCAGGGGTATCAATCCATTAATTAGTAATTAGTGGATTAGAGTAAACACTTAAAGAAGGTGTATTTTTTCCCATGAAAGACTCAATAGTGAATTTATCCTTCCTTTTACCATTTAAAATCTCAACATGATTCATGTCATGAGAGAGAATCATGAGCATAACAATAATATTTTTCAATAAAGTTCCTATTCCATTCATTTTCTCATGAGGATAGTCATTGAATTTTCCTTAACATTAATTCTTAACTTGATTCCCACTAGTTAAATATATTGAATAAAACCAAAAATCATAGTGTGAACATCAAGAATTGTTAATATGAGTGAGGAATCATATAATCATTAAAATAATTCTAAATATTTTCTAAATTATGACACTTTTTATCAACTTATGACACTTTAAGATTATCCTATATCACTTTAAGTTCATCATAGGTTTTCTTAGGTTCTATCCTTATTTACCTCATAATATAATCTACAAAAATAACTGAACCCTACTATGATACCAACTATAATGGTCTGGTCCCATACCTAGTGGACTATAGCTGATACCTATAAGAACACTCCATGGGCACCTACACCTCTTAGGAGAGACTCTTACTACCACCCCTAGTAGAAACCCTTTTCTCATTAATCACTTGAGTAAATAGTTACACTTCACCCAACATTTAAATGTGTGATTTCCCAAGGATCAAATTCACTCATTTTCTTCAATAAAAACTGATGTGTCTCAAGAATTACATACATAAATATTACATCATTTTTTATGAATATTCGATACATCTCATAATAATACATTATATATAACTATAAAGGTATAGTTCCTTTGAAGAGTACATATATAAACAAATTATTTCATTAAATATATTCAACATAGCTAAGAAATTTCTTCTCACATAGTACCATTATTATACACACCCTACTCAATACCTTTCTTCATAAGTAGGGGAAAAGGAAATATAAGAAAGGATGAGATCAGATACTAAATAAGGGTAAACATGAGAGATATCAATCTATGATCATAAGTGAGTATAATATAATAATAAGGGTATGATAACATGATTAAAACTTTTGAAAACATACCCAAAATGTCATAAATCATAAAACATGATTCATTGAATTTGGATTTATCATAACAAAAGACTTAATTCACAACAACACAGAATTTTCAATAATAAATCATGATCCATGAGATCATATCATAATAATAGGAACATTTAATAGGAGTGTGTCGAATAATCATAAGAGTAGAATAATAGTTTCACTACTCAAATATTAATTCCAATAATATCATCAAATAGTGGAAAATTTAAATAATGGATTGGGTTCACTTTTTGGCCTATTTTCATTCTTGGAATGGGTTCACTCTCCATTATATTTCATATTATATCATGATATATCAATATTTTCCCAATTAATTATAGTGATATAAAATTCCATGCATACCTATCATATAATAAAAACCACACAATTTATTCCATAACATCATAAAAACATTTATTATTTCATCAAATCAGAAATAACCTATAGAAAAGAAACATGTTTCATGAAATCATCCTTAAAACATCATCATCATAATATATCTATAGAAATAATGTGGATAGTATCATAAGAACATATCCCATTGAAGTATAAAAATCCTTAATGTATGTTTATAGAGATGAAAAATCTCTTTTATAAAATCATTGTAAATATGATTTGAAAATCAAGGGAAAAAATTCCTTTTATTTTGGTAAATTTTAATTAAGTAAAATTACCAGAAAAGTTGGAATACTATTTTCTTTATAAAACATTCAAAACTTATAAAAGAATATTTATAAATAATGAATGAGATCATGTTTTGGAAATATATTCATTCCATATACATTAAATAAGAACTTTCATTTCACTCTTTTGTAAAAAGTTAAAAGAGACCTTATTGGATAAAATTTAAAAATGTCCCATTTTTTAAAATAAAGTCAAAGGTACTGAAATTGAAATTTTTAAAAAATTTACATTATAGTTAAAAACTTATGTAAAACAATTTAAATAACATGGATATAGAAGATGAATATTACTTACCAAAATAAGAAAAATAAGGGTGGATTTTCTTAAAAAGATCATTTTGTTCCTTTTTTAGTACCAAAGGGAGAAAAATTGTAAAAATAATTGAAAAAACTAGAAATAAAAGTAATATAATAAAATATATTTGGTTTAAAATATAAGGATCATATAATTTTCCTCATTGGAAATTTAACATAGATAATCTTGAAAATAATTGAGATTATAACCTAAACCCTCACCTCAAGTCCTGAATATATTTCTATGATCTCTTAAACACTTACACAATAAATATAGACTTTTTATATATCTATAACAGAACAAAATAATAATTACCTCAAAACATATCATCCCTCTATAATTTCAAATTACACATTTTTTAACAATTATTCATTAAAATCAATATTTTGGTGTTAACAGTTTGGGTTCTCATGCATGTTTCGATTCAATGGTTTTGGTCCTTCCACCTTGGTCATGGTTTCATCATCTTCAAAATATTAATCATATCATTAGTATCATATTAATTAATTATATACACTTTTATAACCATTAATATAAAGCAACAATGAAAAATGAATTATATTACTTCATTGAGATGGTATTCTATACGCACACACGAGTGATGTTTTTCAATTTCCAATGAATAGAAATAAATAAAGTTAAATAATAATATTTATTTATGTAATCATAATAATATAATAAATATCATATATATTAATTACATATATTTATATAAGCATCCATGATGGATGATGAAAAATGAAACACATATCTTTGCCGAGGTGTTAGTCCACACATACGTACTAGTCATGTTTTCATTTCTCATTGGATGGAAAAGGAGATATAAAAGGGGTATACCATAATCATAATAACATTTCATTAGATTTTATATACTTATTATATTATACCATTATGGTTATTATAGTTTTGAAGGAGGTATAAGAAGAAATTAACATGAAAGAACTCAGTTAAGAGTTATACCTCTTATTTGGAAAACCTCATTTGATAAAAAAATGTTTTTAAGAAGAAAAATGAACTTATAAAAAAATAAAATATAATGATGAAAAATATGAAATTTATTAAATTATTTTTGATAAAAGGTATAATATTTTAATTTAAAACCAAATAAAAAAATAATGGTACTTTTAAATTACTTGATTGAAATAAAATAAAAGATAGTTTTGGAAAAAATCAATATTTTTCACTATTCACTAAAAAATCAATATTTTTTAAAAAATATAAAAAATTTACTCTAAGATAATTTTTACATGATAATTTCAAAAAAAATTTCCATTTTTTCAAATAATATTTCTATAAGTGGCCTATATTATTTATAATATCCATGCATAAAATGTAATAAAAATCATTTTTGAAGAAAATGTATTTTTAAAGTATAAAATGAATTTATTCCCATTCCTTGACCAATAAAAACAATTAAATGAATGTTAATTAATTTAATTAGATATATAATATACTCATTTAATTATAATAATTTATCAATAGTGACTAATTTAATTTATTAATATGAAAATACAATATACATTAAAAAACAGAGTTATGAAAAATATATTTTTTACCTTCAAAAGATTTTATATTCATTTATAATCATTTTATAATCAATATATAATTTATTATTAATTCTATTAAGGAAAAAAATTTCTACATATATTTTAATAGTATAATTTGGGTTTTTCTTGTGAATAAATCTATCGAACACATCATATTTAATAAAGAAAAAATATATATTATAAAATCTTTGGGAGTTAAACATACAACAAGAAGAATTTTGTATAAATATTCATTAGTTTCATGGAAAATCATATTTTAGAGGATATTGTTGGTGATTTGGATACTATGGCCATAAAAATATATTCTTTCTGGTTTAATATGAAATTTTATTGGAGTCAAAGGAGGCATGAAGTGAGGGGACACTATCCAAGGTAGATGATAAATAATTCTAAGAAGATGAAAGTTGTGAAAAAAATACATCATGATTTTCTACATTGACAAAGAGGGTGCAGGACCCGGCTATTCCTAGCCCCCCAAAATTTATTAGAAAAAAGAAAAGAAAACAAGAGAGGGGTATGGTCTAAAACCCACACCCCAAAAGAGCTACATGTAATAGTGAATCAACCATAATCATAATAAGAAGCTACACCATCATCCACCGTCTCCCATTTAGTATGTGAGCTATGTTGCTAGAAGATCACAATATACATCTTCCAAAGCCTTTTCTGTTTTGGAATGAGCCGAGCCTTGGATGTACTTGGCTTCCCTTACTTGGGATCATCATCATTCTTCTTAGAATCTTTATAAGAGGATATGGTAGACACAGTACTTGGAAAATTAGAATAATCCTTTATCAGATTCATCCTTAGGGTGCATAGATGAGCCCTTCAGGTTTATTCTCATTCCCAGATGGAAATAAATCCTCAACCAATGTCATCTTCCTAATGACAAGAGCCATTTTGGAGTTCTTCCTGCTACCACCCTCAGTGAAATCACCCCAATTATTAGTTATGTACTCCAAAACTATGTCCTTCATGGTATAAAATTTATAATTCCCAAGAGAAATATCTGCACTCCCCATCAGAACCTATGCAAGTCTTAAAACTTCCTATTCTCAGGACAAGAAATTAGATCTAGCCTTCTCTAGTCCAATTTCCAGGCTGAATTCTCAGCATCCAACTATCCATCCTCATCTGTATCATAACAAAACTGAGAAGTCTGATCTCCCTCATGCACATCAATTTCATTATGAACCAGCTCTTCCTCAAAAGCAGCTTGGGCCTGGATAGCCTGCACCTCTATCTGGATTCCTTATTTTCCATCATGAGTAGTAAGATAAATGACCTTTAAAAAACCTTGATCCTTACCATCCCTTAAGTCATGCCTAACACAACCACCATCCATAGTTTGCACATACCTAGCACATGATTTCCATGCATGCACACTCTACACCTACTCAGAACATTTCCCGAGCTCATCACATGGGTATACAGAATGCACCTCACTTTGTCCAAATCCATGAATAATAGGGGAATCCAATCCCTCTTCATTTTCAGTACTTGCATAAATACTAGAATAGGGGGACCAAATATGTGGAAGCACCTTCACCCCCTCCTGATCTATTTGCAATCCCTCATGCCTGACATCATCTCCATTAATCTCTTACAAGGTGGTTCTTAAATAAATAAAGATAAGAAATACATGGATACTTGATAGTGAATATTAATCTAATAATATTGGATATACAAAAATCATAAAGGTAATTTAAGAGTATGATGAAGGTGTGGTTAATTTTGGTAATAGAAGTTCCTTAAAAATAAGAGAAATTGGTACAACTGAGATTGAATCTCAAAAAACAAAATATAAAGATGTTTTATTTATTTATGATATTAAAAAAAATTATTGAATGTGTTGATAATAATGAATTTATTTTTAAAACATTTTTTTTGTCTCATAAAGAGCATAAAATATGGAAGAATTAGCACTAAGGGTGAAAGAACAAATGGTAATTTTTTCTAAATTAGAAAATTTAGTAAATAATTCTATTTATGTTCGAAAGATGAGAAGTAAATTTGTCATAGAAGAATTTTAAACTTATTTAAAATGTGTTCAAGTATTATTTTAAGGTTATATGTGATTAGATACTTTCCCCAACTCAAGATATAAATATAGGACATTTTTGGAACATGTTAAAATGGGAAAATGGTGAAAATTTGTCACAAAAGGTTAAAATTTAGTCAACTAGAACTCTTGAATTAATACACTCAGATTTGTGATTCCCATTGAGAAATAAATCCACTAAATTTTATCTATACATCAACACATTTAAAAATTATTTTACAAGGATTACTAATGTTATGTTTATGAATCCTAAATCAGAGGCAATGAAGATGTTAAAAATTATTAGAAGTGATGTTGATAAAGTGACATGGGTTTATATAAAGAAGCTAAGAACTGATAATAAAAGTCAGTTCACTATAAATTCATTTGAATATGATCTTTTCAATCATGGAATAAATAATTAGTATAATTCTCCATATACACCCTAAAAAATGAGGGTTTAAAGAGGAAAAATAAAATCTTGTTTGAGATAGTGGGAACCGTGGTAGTAGAATTCAGTCTCTCAATGTTTTTTTGGAAGTAAGTTATGATTATATACATGCATATTAGAAATAGTTTCTTTTTGAGTCTTGAATAAAACATCAATTTATATTATATTCGGTATAAAAATTATCCTATAATTAATTTATTAATTGTGTTTGATGTTCCATGATTTTTGAAAATCAAAAAATCATATCTGAAAAAATTTGATAAAAAAGATTAGGAATAAGTATTTATGGGATATTAATATAACGGAAGAGGCTAAATGTGCTAGAAAAAAAGTTTATACATGTTTTTGTATTTTTATTATGTAAATATTATTGAAAATAAACCTAATTTTGGTGAGTCAAATGATTTTTTTTGAAAATACAGATGTGGAAACCATTTATATTTCTGAGAAAATAACTGAGGAAGAAGCTGGAAATGAACAAAACTATATTAATATTGGTTCAAATTAGACCAGTGATTATGAAGGTGTTATTGAATATGAGAAATTAAAAAATCAGATGTTGAATAATCAAGGGTAAGATGAAAGTATAATTAGAAATCATAATATAGTAGTTTAGATCCAAAGAAGATCAGTTCACCAACCAAAAAAATATTATTTATCAAGTATATATATATATATTTAATTACTAAATTAATTGAGCACAAATGAATAAATTTAATTAATTAAGAGTAGGATCATATTGAAAGGAATTCCACTTGGCATCTTATTCTAAGACAAAAAGGGAAAAATATTATTGGAACCAAATATGTTTTTATAAATAAGCTCCATGATAAAGTTGAAGTTTTAAGAAAAAAAGATTACCTTTTAAAGAATACTCTCAGATTGAAAGAGTTTATTTTAAGGATATATTTTCACCTGTTTCAATTATTTAAGATATAATAATGTTATTAGATTTTTTAGATCATATAAATTTTAAAAGGCATATCAAATGGATGTGAAGTTTTCTTTCTTAAATGAAGAACTTAAAGAAGTTTATATTGATCAAATTGAAGGTTTTATTATTGATAGTAATGAAACCCTAGTTTTTAGATTTAATAAGGATTTATATGGGTTAAAATAAATAACCACCATAGATGGATACCAATAGGGTTATTAAATACATCAAAGGGACTTTATGTTATGATATAATATACAAAAAAGGCGAGCACCTAAACCTGTTTGGATACACTAATACTAATTGGGATGAAGGTTGTGATGGTAGGAAATAAACTTCAGGTGTTATATTATTTATGGGAGAAAGTTGTGTTAGATGAAATTTCAAGAAGTAAAACTCAGTTACTTTGATTACTAAATAGGAAAATTATGTGTCTAATATAAATTCATTTACATAAATGATTTTTATGAGGGATAAACTAGAATACTAGAAGGTGACTATTGAAAATCCATTAATAATTACTTATGATAATCAAAGAAAAATTAGTATTTCTAGGAATAATGTGAAACACTCAAGATATAATTACATTGAAATTATATATATTTTTATTAAATAGAAATTTACAAATAGTTATGTGAGGATGAAATTTATTCCTACAAGGAATAAAATTACTCATATTTTCACAAAGGTTGTAATGAAGGAATTATTTGATGGATTGAGGATAAATGTGCATATTCAAACTTTCCCTATCACTTGATGTATTTTTGAATTACACGACATTCCTTTGGATTCTATTTTAAAAGTGGGAGAAAGGTATTAAAATCTTGTGTACAAATGTTTTGAATCCCAAGATGATTTTATTATAAAAAGTGGGATAGGAGAGTGTGTTGATTGAGGGGGAGAACATTAAAATATTTTGGATATAATTTTCCCATTAATGAGGAATTTAAACCTCTAAAAAACATTAATTTATCTAGAAGTGTGGTTCTAGGAAATTTCTCATCTATAAAGGCTATGATTTGATTAAATCTAGTGTGAGTTTTTGGAGTTAACAACAAATCAATTGGTGGAAGGATTGAAGAACCCATGGAATAGTTGAAGTCATATTTTATTTATTGTAAACCATGAGTAAAGATAATTATAGGTTGTTTAAATCGTTTTTGAGATATAAAAAATGGATTCATATATATTTGAGATGAATTTTAGGGGATAATATTGATTAGACTTGAGTTGAAAATCCTAGAGAAATATTCTGGATTCTCAGGTTTTTAGATAATCTGAAAAAGTACTAGAGTTACATTGTGATACATGGAATGTTTTATATGGTATGTAGGATATCATTTTTGATACATAATATATTATAGTGCATACAAAAGATATTTTAAGCATATGGAAGATACATACTGAAGTTTATGCTGAGATGTGAAAGTGAAACAAATGTACATTGATACTTAAGATATTTGAGAGTATATAGAAGATATTAATTGAAGTTCCTATAGAAATGTTGAAAATTAAGAAACAATTCTATGATATATAGTATAATTTAAGTAATATGAAATTTATTGTAGGTGAAACATAATATTTTCTTAATGATGTGTAAGGTTTTCTACAATTTCATAGAATATGTAAGAGATTGAAGAAGTGAAATTTGGAAAGGTATTTGAGGCACAATGATACGTAATATATTATGTATGATATGGGATATATTTTAGATTATATATAAGATATTTAATATTTCTAAATAGATACATAATATATCCCATTTCTTATAAAATGTTCAGTAGTTTTAGAAAAGGAGATCTCTTTGGATATTTTAGTTAGATGATGCTTTTTCTCATAAATATCATAATGTTGTGGGTTTGGGACATGATTTAAGCCAATTAAAAAATAGAATTAAACAAGAATATACAAAGAGGATCTTGGAATGATAACTCTAGGATTTCAAATAGAGTATTTGGAATCATTATTGATGATCTTTTATTGGGATATTTTTTGATTATTTTCAAATGGATAACATTACTGCCACAATCCAAGGGGGTATTATAAATTAAAATTATAGAAATTATATTCATGTGATTATTTGAATAAAATACAATAGAATAAGAAATAAAATGATAGTAATAAATTTATATAACAATGTGGACCCACTATTTTTGGTTTTTATTTGTGTTGAGTAAAGTGGATTCAGGTGATAATCAATAGAATATCTTATTATCAAGGAGAAAGAAGACAATGTATGTGTACATGTTCCTATGAATATGTTTATTATTATGAAAGTTTGAAAAGAACTAAGATGTGCATATGGTACTATAAATCATATATTGGCATTCGATGTCCTTTTTTTATATGGATAAAGATCTTATATAGTGATGTTGTGACATCATGGATTACAAATATAGATTTTTTTCATAGCATAGGGGGAATAAAATTAAAAAATGATGTGAACTAATATAAAGACAATTAGTGGAAAACTATTTTTATTCACATGTTTCAAGGATATATTCTTACCTTCTCTTTTAATCACTTAGATAGCTTTATAAAAGTCAAGTATGTATTTTTTTAGGATCAACTATGAAAACCATTTTCTGGATAAGCGATTAGATCCAATGAAAGGAGAAATTATGGTGGTATAATGTATAATCATTAGAGGGTGATTGTGGAGTAGAAGAAACAAAGTACTAAGTGTCCAAACCATGGGAAACTAGAAGCTACATACTAGATGGTCAGATGACATTGATCAGATGATACAACCAATTTTTTTTGATCAAATGATATAGTTGGGTGATGATATTAGATAGTATAGTAAGATGATGTGCTCAGTTTTTACCCTTGATCACTTATAATAAATGTAGTTTAAAAAATATAGTTGGGGGTGAAAAAATATTTATAGGTAACATAGTTTTCATGGTGAAGGAGTTGAGGTGGTGGAAGGTCTTAAACCCAACACAATATTTTCCATGGATATAAAACTAGATGGACTTCATTACATAGATATTGGAGGGCAGCGATGACCAGACATACCAACTAGGTCTTATTATTTAATATTTATATGAATCATTGGTTGATAATCACTGAGTGAAAATTGTAATCATATTATAATTACTTGAATACAGAGTTGTGGTATCCCCCTCATGGATCATAAAGTAAGTCTGTACCAAATAAAACTTGTGTTTTTCTTGTGATTTTTTGTTTTATTTTAATAATTTTATTATGATTGTTATTTTTTATGTGTTCTGGGGGTTTTACATTATGGAATGATGATTTGGGTGCAATGTGTTTTCCAATTTCTAGAAATCAAAGCATAGTTTTACTTTTCAGTACTTTTTTTCACCTAATAAGTTCTAGTGGATATCATATGGTGGGTTTTCAAAAGATATTATTAATCCCAACAAGTGTTATTAGAGAATCAATTGAATAATCTTTGGATGTTTAATCCCTGGTGAAGGTAATTTAGATCTTTTTTAGTAGAACCATTATACCCTTGTCCTTATAGGAGAATATCAGTAAGAATTTATTGATCCATTTAATGATGAATAGAAGTTAAAGAGAGCTCACAATTTCTGGAGGAATGATGTTTGAAGAGGGTAAGGTCTAGGTGAAAAAGTTAAATAGATTTTTTTTGGTTTTGGATAATATATATAGATGATTTTATACTGTAGAAGGTCCTTCATCTACCATTAATCAGTACCATGTCCAAAGGGACAAAGAAGGAAGAATGAGAGAGGCTATATAAGAAATAATGAGGTTTGATACTGATTTCATTAGCCCAAAATATGTCTTCTAATATTTAGGAAGTGAAAACTACATTATAAATTATGAATACTCTTTATAATATGTATAATAATACCATGATTATAGACAATGTTTTCTTACTAATAAGTCTATCCATCATGAGGATATCAAAAAGGAATTATGATACCTAACATATTAAGGACTTAAACATGATATGGAGCCAGTTGGAGGGAGTGAATGAGAACTTTATAGATCTGGAGTGGGCACAATTTTTACTCTTATAATACCCTGAATCTTGGGATGAAATGGTTATCATTGTGTGTAAATCAATAAGGAAGAATGAATTGGTGGTTTAGATATTAGAGATTTTTCAAAAGGAGATACATGAATCTTCTGAAAATTCTTATAGTGTGGAAGGAAGAGGATGGAATGAAATATGGAAAGATTAAAGGAAAGTTAAAGGAAAGAGAATTAGGAGAAAAAATATCTCAATGGAAGGTAGTACCATGTGCTAGAATTATAGTAATAAAGGCCACCTAAAGAAGTATTTCAATGAGTAGAGAGTGAACCTTAGAAGATACACTTCCTGAAGTGGATCAACAAACCCTATGTTAGAATATAAGAGTGGATTAATCTTAAGTGATGTTAGTTCAATTGAGTCTTGGGTGATAGACTATGGATATTTATTTCAATGAAAATTTGAGAGAGGAATTATGAAGAAATTTATATCTAGAATATTTTTAGGGTACATTTGGTGTATGATAAATCTCATGAGATAGTTGGGATGAGATATGTTTTTTTTTCAGACATTGAGTATAAGAATGCTAAATTTTCAAGGATCATGGAAAATCATGGGGTTAAAGAAGAACTTAATTTCCATTGGAAAATTAGATGATATAGTTTTCTATAAAACATTAATTCATGGTTAATGGAATATTTTTTATATCTCTATGGTTATAAAACATGATGTGATGGGTGGGACTCTATACCAAATAGGATAATCAGAAGGTATGATACATTCCAGATAAGAAACTTCCATAAAGTTATGGAATGATCATTTGGTTCACCTTAGTTGTAAGGGGATGAAAGTTCAAGCTACTAAAGGGATGATGAAGTTTGGAAAAATAGATTATGGAACATTAATGGAATGATTTATATGGAAGCAGTAGGATAATTTCTATCTAAATGGTAGGTAAGGAACTAAAGAACCAAAAATTATATTTGGTTCATATAGATGTATAGAGACTGGATCTAGTTTTTTATCATGAAGGATCACCCTATGATGTGACTTTTAATGATGATGAAACATAGAAAATATTAGTGTTTTTAATCAAGAATAAGTACAATGTATTTAGATTCTTTTTAATAGAGATTCATGATAGAAAAGGAGAAAAGTTTCAAGATTAATTTTTTGAGATCTGATAATGGATGGAGTATAGAATTATAGAGTTCCAAATATTTTGTTGGTAGAATGGTATACATACCAGGTACTCTAGAACATAATAGATTCATACAAAGGTTGAACTAGAAATTATTTGAAAAGGAAATATGTATGAGAATCCATGTGTGGTTCTCTAATGTGTTTTGAGTGTAAGTGGACAATTTCATGTCATACATAATCAACATGAGTCATTTTTTCTATTTTTACCTAGGAAATACTAAAGGTATTTTTCTCTAGAGTAAATATTGAATTTACCCATATTAAAGTCTTTGGTGTACTCACCGACATCCATGTTGATTCCAAGTAAAGAGATAGTCTGGAAACTAAGTCCATAATGTGTTGATTTGTGGGATATGGAAAAAAATAATTTGAATTTTGACTATGGTATAAAAACTCTTGTAAGGTTTTTAGAAGCTAAAATTTTATCTTCTATGAAAATATTATGTGTATTGATTAAAAATTAGTGGAGAATTATGATGCGATAAATATATCATAAGAGGATGATGTTCAATTAAATAGGCATCTATATATTGGCGATGTTCCAGATAATTCAAGAAGAATTTCACTACTGAAAACCCCAGATTATTTGGAGAATTTTTTAGAAGGTATTAAAGTTATAATGATGTTTATAAGGCATGATTTTCTAGATATATCAAGGAATATAGAAGCTTGAGTAAATCATTTGGAAGATACATCTCTGAAAGCTATAGTACTGGGGGGAGCATAACTATAGGGAAAGTTGTGGATATTTATTAAAGGGAGGAAACAATTATAGAGGTATGAGAGTGGCCTTAAGTACTTACTTATAATATAATATAGAGATACAAAGATCCCAAAAGTGGATATAATTTTGAAAGGATTGAATATGTTTCAGTTATCCATGAGAGATGAAATTGATTCCCTCTATGTTTCAGAAACATGGGAGATGATGGAGAAACATATAGGGTAGAAAGTAATTCAAAATAAATGGGTGTATGATTTGAAGGAATAAATAGATGGTAGGAGGAGGTACAAAGATAGGATATTCATAAAGGGGTTTCAACAAATGGTAGGTCTGTATTTCTCAAAGATCATTTCACTAGTAGATAAAAATGTGACTATTCAAATGGAATTAAGCATGATTTCTATGGAAGGATATCATTTGGTGTGGCTGGATGTGAATACATCATTACCTAATGAGGTATTATATGAGTATATCTTTATAGATAATTTGATTGGTTTCATGGAGCATCATAACTAGGATATTATGTGAAATATCAACCAGAGCCTTTATAGTTTGAATTAGGCACCAGGAAGTTGAATAAGAATTTTAATGACTTCATAATGGAGCAAAGTTTGTTTTGAAATTTTTTGACCATTTATATTACGATAATGTGTTCAGTGAGGGTATTTTTATCATATTTATTCTCTATATTGATGTAATGATTATTTACAGATTGTTAAAGGAAACGATCATTGAGTTAAAGGTTTAAATGTACAAGAAATTCAAGATGAAGGATTTGATCCCTGATAAGAAGATGTTTGGGACAAATATATTAAGAGACTTATGATTTATTACTCTATAACCACTACCAAAATTATAAATTTCAAACATATAAAAGATAAGGTTCTATTAATGAAATCTAAGGTAGTGCACACGTTAAAGATATCATATGCCTTGATAGTTTGAAGCCTGATGTATGCCATTGTTTGTACTAAACTAGACATTAAGAAAGCAGAGGGAGTTGTAAATATATTCATGTAAAATATTAGAAGATAACATTAGGTGTATGTAAAGTGGGTTCTCTAATACTTAAAAGTTTCTATAATCCTTTAAATTTTCTTTAGAATAGATGAGTTTTTTGTATGGGTTTTCTAACTCTGACTATAGCAGAGATTCATAAATTCAGAAAAACACCACTGGATATATGTTCTCTTTAGGAGGAATTAAAGTTATCTAGTGATAAATGATTCAATTAGTAGTTTCACTCTTAATAACAGAGGCTTGGTATGTTGGTTTAATGTAATACAAAAAGGAATTAATCTAGAATATGGGGTTGTTAAAAGATATTAAAATAAGGAATGATGATGGGATGTTATTTTTGACTCACAAAGTGTGGTTCACTTAGTAAAACCCTAGTTTTTTATTCCAAGTAAAATCATATTCAGCTGAATCTTCAATAATTTTGACGTTATGGGAGGATGGAGTGTTGGATTTAAAAAAGATAAAAGGGGCTTGGAATCGGTTAGATATACCGACAATGTTCATTATTGATGATGTTTTGATGTGGTGTTGCACCTCATTTGGGATGGGGTGACCGAAATCATGAGGAAGTAACCATGCTTATTGTAATGGAAAGTTCAAGAGTTGAAAGTGGTTTATTGAATCTAATAGATGACTTAGTGGTGATCCTGTAAAATGATTCTCAAGTGGGAATTGTTAGGATTAGTTTTGAAAACCATTTTATAGATAATCTATTATATACAAAGGATGGATAAATTATAGTGGTCTAATGTCTAATAATTAGATGGAAATAGTGGAGCGGTTGTGACATGGGACTAGTTGTCCATACAGTGGAAAATTAGAAGTTACAGACTAGATAGTCATACAACTTTTTTTGGATGATACAACTGAACAATACTAATTGGATGATACTACTGGATGGTTCAAATAGATAGTATAACCACAAAATGTGATCATTTTTTAACCTTGATCAATTCTCATGGATACAGTGTGGAAAAAACAAAGGGAAAATATGAAAGTATTGGATGGTAAAAATATTTACCAGTAGAGGATTTGAGGTGGTAGAAGGTCTTGAATAAATAATGGATTGTCCATAGAGATCATAGTAGGTGGTCTTAATCCCATGAATATCAAAGGGTGATGATGGATAGACACACTAGAGGGGTCCTACTATTTAATAATGGGACAAATCATTGGTTTAGAATCAATGAGTATAATTTTTAATCATCTTTTGATTACTTGAATAAAATAGTTATAGTATTCACCCTATAGATTATGATACAATTATGAAGCATGAAAAACTTATTTTGTTCTTGTGCCTTTTATTTTCTTTCAATCATTGTCTTATGATTATTATTATCTATGTGTATATATGGGTTGTACATAATGACATGATGATTTTGGTGTATTGTTTCTTACATGCTCTAGACATCATTACTTGGGTTCACTTTTTGATACATTATTTCCACCTAATAAGTTCCAATATACACAATCCAGTTAGTTTTTTGGAAGATATCCATGATACCTACATGTTATTCCCTTCCCTCACTTATTTCATTAGAGTAAAGGATTTATTATTATCTTCTCTTTTAATTACTTATATATTAGTGATAAAATCTATGTATTAGACTCAACCCAAACACAATAAGGAATATCTACCCATAATAGAGGAAAACCTTTTAAAAAATTCCAATGTGCCTTATATTTATTGATTTCTATTACATACAGGTGAGAGTGATATTTTAAAGTTATAAAATTTAATCTTTAACCAATCATAGAGGATAATTTTGGAGATGAAATTATAAAATATTATCACTGATTCACCCCATTATAAGTGATACATCACCACTTACCTGAGCCCTTCACATTTGAATCCCAAAAATCAAAACACCCCTACTCTTGTACCACCAGAGTTCAGTTTTTCCCCAGTCCCACTAAACCATAATAACATGGGTTATTACAAAATCCCCAACATATGGATTCTTATCCTCAAGAATTATCATTGTGAAAATCTCATGAAATAATCCATCCATTGAGACCCATTTTCTATCTTTTGTTTCATGTTACCATTGGATATGTGTGTGATATAATTGAACCCAATCCTATAAATTGTAATTCCCACAAATCCACTCCACATACTCATTATAGACACTGGACATTACTTGAATTACTTGTATGATTTCAATTTTTTATCACTTCATCCAAAAATTTATGAGAATCACTAGTTAATTCTATATAGCACTAAATTCCTAAAAAATTTCATTGTCCCATTCATTATGGTGCTAGATATCACCACCTATTGAATCAATGATGTACCTACTTAAGTGAAATCATTAGGGTAATTTTATTACCATATCTAAACTCCAATGGCCAATATCATCAATTCATATAAGGACAACACCCACTATGAGTGTTCTACCAAGATTCTATCATGCCACTCTGATCATTATTTTTTTACCACATTATTCTTATTTAAACTCTTTCTATAACACAATTACTCAATCTAGAAATCCAATTATTTCACTCTCCTGGTTAATATAGACATTACACAGTCTGAGTCATACTCAACCACTCAATGGATTTTTCACTTTTTTTGGATACCATATTCACTAACTCTTCATGTATGTGACACATAAATTTAACAACTTGGTATTATCTAGGGATTGAATAAAATATATCTTCCTTTACTCTAATATCATTGGTGACACCTTGGTCACTAAACCAAATCATTTTACTTGATGTAGAATCATGTTGAAGTTTTTTCAATGTATTCATAAGAGGATATGTTCCTAGAAACCAATAGGGTGGTCCACACCCTTTATTATCACTCCACTCAAAAATGATATATTCTTTCATTAACTTCATATCAAAATACAACTTATGATCCCATCTAAACATGAACTGAATAGCCCACCCCACGAGCTGCATTCTAAGAATTTGATACATAAATAATTCCCCACACCACAATGGTCATCCATTACTACCTAGAAGTTATCATCATTAATATTTACCACCCTTGATGTCCTACAATAATATCATACATATCTCACCCAAATAAAAAACATTAAATCAAAAATAACATCCATGTTAACTTTAAAAACCTTAATTTCAGAATGGTTGTTCTGTATATTTCTAAATTTGTTGACTTGCGGTAGCTATCACTCGATACCCATGTAAAACCTATTAAAAATATATAATAACACACAACTTTATAAAAACCACACTGATGTTCTAACTAAGAATGGTTGAAACATCAATCCATCATGACCTTTTAGTTCAATGATCCCCCTCTACCAATGAATCTCACCTCAATGTTTCTCAACAAATACTCAACCTTTATTTTCACCATCAAACCAATCCTCTTACCCATAGATCGTACATATCTATCCTATTATAAAAATCCTATAGTTTTAAAAGTATTTGGGATTTTATCTCTTGAATTTGAAATAAAGTTGAATATTATTACTTATCCTTCCACAAAGTCTTATCCTAAGCTTTAAATGTCCATGATATATTTATACTTGAGGGAATCCTTTACTAGTAATTACTCATAAAAGATGTTTTAATATTCAAATAATAAGAAAATATCTCCCAGACATCGCCTTAGAATACAAGGCCTCTATCCCAGTAGTCACTTTCAATAGTACATCCTAATCTCAATATCAACTAAGTTTTATAATGAGTTGGCACATACTCCCATAACACCTTTCCATTATACTTGATTCATGCCACCATGAGTCATATCTCACCATCACTAGGTTCACATATATAATCCTTCAAGTCATATTGGTAATAATTAAAAGAAATGAAACAAAATTTTAAATGAAAAAACCATTGAATTATTAAAATAAATAAAATTAAATGTTAAATATTAATTAATTAAAATATAAATAATAAAAACACAATGATTTTTTTTAAAAATGATGAATAAATAATTAAATATTAATCGAAGAAACATTAAAATAAGAATTTTTTTGTAACTAAAAAAAAGAAGACAAAAAAAGAGAAAACCAAACAGTGTATGCGATTATATTCTAGTAGATGAGAAACAAGAGAGATGAGAGAGAGAGAGACTAGCAGCAGATGAGATCAATGGGATCCATACTGTTCTAAAAGTATTAAAAATGATTTTGTTTACTTGATTTAAATTAACATGATTATTATAATAAATGAAATGAATGTTTTTAGATACACCTAACTTCTATTAAAATTTTTTACATAGTATTGTGAACTCTCCTATAAATGACCGGTAAATCAAATTCAAGAAGAAAGATGTTTAATGATGGAAAAGTGAGACATCATCTTTTTGTAATTTTCAGTACTTATGATGTTGATAAAAGTTAATGAATTTGCTACCATCTTCTGTTAGTATGTATAATATCATGATAATAATTCTCATCATGAATAATAAATAATCTCACTGTATAAAAGTTTCACTGATGCCATTATGAGATTGAAATTGAACACATTAAAGATAAAATAAATTCATTCCAATCTAGACCCCTAATAAAATTAGGTTTTCATTTCCTAAAAAAAATGAAATAATAATAAAGGGATTTCATCTCTTATTAGAAATATCAAAAAATAGAGGGTAAGAAAAATAGATGGATAAATGTGGATTCTCTATCAAAGTATCCTTCTCCCTCGAGCTTCAGCTTCTGATATTCCTATGTCAAGAGTGTTTCTACTTCCACTCCAGACCTTGATCTAGAATCCTCTATACATGATATTCTCTTATCTTTTTCATGATTGAGTCCCCCCTTTTCTATCTAGGAAGCATATTTTATTATTTTTCTAGGTTATATCCTCTGGTTTACCACCTCATTTGCATGGAAAATACATGAAATAGTTTCTTTTTCTATCCTTGAGTAAAAGTTGGTGCCTCTTTAACAAATATTTCAACAAGATCCAATTACCTATGCAATGATTACCCCTTATTGGTTCATCTATCACTAAACTATTCTTTCCATTGAAATTTTTATAATTCATTTAATAAAAAACCTATAATTTCAAATAACCAGCTCCAACAACTCAACAACTCCTCTTCTTTTCAACCCCAGCTCAATATCACAAAAAAACAACATATGCACAAAATTTTCATATTCAACAATAACTGATAGCTAAACCTTAAGCATTTATACTAGTTTTACCCATTTTCAAACTCATCATGCTCATCTGAGACCTGAAAATTAGTTTCTAATAGCCTCTATTGCATTTGGATACATTAATCCCACCTTCTAGGATTATGAATTCAACTGAATTGATAAACCCATATTTAGATTCTCACTCCTCATATAACCCATGTTGGCCACAATCAAGATTAGATTTGATAACATCAAAATTAATAATCACCAGTCATCCCAGATCTATAATGAGATGGGTTGAAAATTCATGTTGGAACTTTATCCTTCATTAACCTTCAATGATGGAATCTTTTATAGAATCATCCCTAATCAATGAAAAAAAACCCATAATCAAAGATTCTTCCACCCATTTTAACAATTTATTCAATAGATCTAAATGAAAAAATTTCATTCAAATCTTAATCCATATCAACAGTGGGTGTTCTTCCTTAAATAGTCTTAGGAGTCAGCTCATCAACTTTGTCAAGATCAATCAAAACTCGATTACAGATTCACTTCTTTAGCATGCTTCCATACAAAACTCATATTCTTAAATGCATCATTGGGCCACACAAGATTCCAGTGGGAATGCTTGGATAAGAATATCAGAATCTTATAAAACCCAAGCTCAGTTTCCCTTCTTCATTCAGACTGGTTGATCGTCTCCAATGGGGTTGGCATTCTTGGTGTTCATCTTCAAACTAGTCGTAGTTTGGGCTCATTTAGCATCATTCGAGTTAAACTATAGCACTCAAAAAATAATCTTCATAAATCCCATCTTCATTTGGGTCAAATCCAGATAGGTACATCTTCTTCCCAGATATAAAATCCTCAAGAGATGGGCCACCTTCATTATTACAGCCTAACTCATCTTTTTAGAATCAAAATTCAAACTATCAAGGTAGAACTCATAGTTCATCTACTTCGAATCTACTTAACATCAGAACATCCATCCTTTTTATCTTTAATTAATTCGACAACCAAAGATTTAGCTTCTAGGAGCTCAGTTTGGATACGTCAGATGAATTTGATCCTCGATCACATGGGGGAAAAATCGGGTATGTAGAGAGTCATTGGGAATCCTCTACATGGGTCTTCCAGAAAATGACTACATTAAATAATTTCTTTATTTTTGAAATGTTGTTAGTAGTAGGAAACGTGGATACATAGGGATCCCTCAAAATTTGGCTACGTAGAACCATTAAAAATCGGATATACGACCATTCTGGGAAATTTGGCTATATTCCTCCTTAAAAATTACCTTAAGTGGAAAATTCTTGGAAATTGCTATGTGAAATCAAATGCAATTTCGGTTACACTACTACTGCTGCAAAAAAAAAATTAAAATTTTTAAAATAATTTAAAACAAAATTTAACTTTTAAATAAAATAAATTCGTAATATTTAATTTTTTAAATTGATAAATGATTAAAATATAACAATATTGAATAATTAAGATATTAAAAAAAATTAAAATAATTATATGGTAATAATTAAAATAAATGAAATAAAATTTATAAGGGACCAATTTATAAATTATTTAAATAAATATAATTAAAATTTAAATACTAATTAATTAAAATATAAATACAAAAAAAGAAAAAGAAATTAAAAGTACTGAACACATAATTAAATATTAATCAAAGAAAAATAAAAAGAAAATAATTTAACATTTGATAAAATAAAACAAATATTAATTAATAAATAACTAAAATAATGAAAAATTGTTAATTTATATAATAAATCAAAACAATAAAGTTAAATATTTCTTTAACATTACAAATTCACTATAAATTAACCAAAAAGTGATAATTAACTAAATTAATGTCATTTCATGATTAAATACATAGTAAAACCCCAAAAAGAATGTGAAAAAATGTAATGAATAAAGGCCACATCACATATATCCAACAAATAATTCCTTTATACCTATTTTGAAACCCCACATGAATCAGAACCCACTTTTCCACTTCCATACTCCTCAAATGCACCCACATTATTTAATCAACCCTATCTAGGGTTTTGAACTACCAGAAATTCCATGTCAGCATAGTTCCCTACCCCTAGGCTCATAAGTCCTATATTTATCTCTACTCCAAGAATACACTACCCATGTTAATCCATACTCGAGATATCTCATACTTCCACAATAATAAACCCAAAGCACAAAATTCATCTCCCACCCATCCTAGGACTTTCATCACACCACATAAATATACACACTACACAATCAATAAACAACACCAAAAAAATTAACCTATAATTAAATTAATTAACACAACATTAACATGTTATTAAAAAACAAAAAATAACTTATTTTTGACTTTGAATTATCTAGACCTCATTTTTCCAAAAATAATTATCTCAATCACAATAACACAAGAACATATCATTTAAATATATGTTCTAAGCATGATGCATGTATAAAACCCTCTTTCTACATTGGACTAAGAGTAAATCAATAAAAATGTAAAAGTATTCCTTTTATCAAAATAACTCCATCATATAAAAAATGAATAAAATAAAATCTAATCACCCAGTAACTCAAAATTCAACTATGAATATTTCATATAGGCACACACACAACTTACATCCTTATTTTTTACAATAACACCTTTATATTCCAATCCCAACTCAATAGATAACAAAAATAAGGGCTTTGATACCACTATATTGGAGATGATCGAATACACCAACATTGGTTCTATAGTAGTGCAGACTTTGTCTACATGGTACTATGGAAACTTGGACTTTAGTGGAAATGGTACTATAGATATATAGACCTTTATACTATAACTACTATATCATAATGTACTTACCATGCAGATTGGTACTATAGAAATTTGGGTTACTATAAAATCACATTTCTTTATGATCTCCCCTCAATCCAGGATTTCTATACTTTGAGAATTCACCTTATATTTTGTTACCTAACATAGTGAAATAATTTTACCTCTACATGGACATATGAATTAATATCAAAACACATAAATCGTATATGTCCTTGATATTATTCTTATTCATTTGTTTCTCTCCTTCACTATTCATATTCAAATTACATTGTTGTTTTCCCCTCTTGAAGTTTTCATAACACTACTAACTACAGGGTTGGGTCTCAATACCTCCATATAAATTTAAAACCTACCAAATTTAGAGGAATACCATTAAAATATTTCCCATTATGTAAAATTATTTAGAAAATTAATTCCAATAAAAATAGCATTTAATTTAGTTGTAAAAATTTTAGAGAAAAATATAAATTCCAAAAATATTTTGTGAAATCCAATTATAAATTATTCTAACTAGCTATGAAAATAAAAGGAAATATTATATTTACAAAAAAAACCACTATATTTTATAATATTTAATAAAAATAGATCTTATAAGACATTTTAAAAAACAATTAAAGACCATTAAACTATTTATTTTTTAACATTATATCAAAAAATCATTGAATTTGTCCATAACAAAAAAAGATCAGATCCACTTACATCAATTGACTCATGGTGTGATAACTATCATTTAGAAGGAAGGATCTTAGATTATTTATCCTTTACTAAATCTTAATTAAATAATTCCAAAATTTATAAAAAATATCCATTATTTTTATAAAACCCACATGGTAAGAGGTAAATATATTATATACACAAAAGGGGTATAACACATCTTTTTTTTATGATCTTAATGTCATGTATGATATATTATGGGTTGGTAAAATAGTTTTTGACTAGAGGATAAAATATATATATAATTATTTATGATATGTGTGTGATATGTGATATCATGTACTGAATCTTGATTCTTTCACTTAAAGGATATTAAATGATTGACTATTATCATTTTTTGATATTTATGGGATAATAATTAATGTTTAAGGAGCTAAATATTCATAACAACTTTATATAATTGTTACTCTAATTTAAAAATGTTGTAATGATAGGAAAATTTGTGAAACACTTGGGGTATTCATTCAACCCTTGGAGCATCCAAAGGCTCCCAATATAAAGGAGTGTAAAATAAGAGGTTTTCCATACAAAAAAAATTAATCTAAAGCATTCATATTTAAAACTATTTTTTTACTATTTATAATTTAATATAAGGTTCTAGTAGGAAATGGAGTGAAGGATGAATCATAACAAAAAATAATTCCTGGAAATTCATATTTTCAATGGATTTATTTATAGGTGAGAATTTATTTATTATCATTCGAGGTCCTCTTCTACCATAAATTAAAAGGCATTGTTTCATAAAACTTTAGACATGTTATTTATTATTTTATTTAATTATTATAAACCTCTTATAATATATTTTTGGCTTGAGTTATATATTTTTTTAACTGTGTTTTGGGTAGGGAGATATCCTAGGAAACCCTTTAGTGTCTCAGAGCTAATTCCATGAAGATTAAAAGAAGGTTTTATATTTTATAAAATATTAAATTTTTTTAAGAATAAAATTACACAGATAGATTTATAGAGATATAATTGGATTATTTAAGCATTTTACCATTGATGTTTTCATCATAGACATTAATATGAAATATTTTTGTCTACATGATAAACCATTAGTCACACAAAATAAAAGACTATGTCACAACTGTGCTATAGAGATAAAATTACACATGTTATAAATAAAAACATAGGATTTTGGTTTTCATTAGATAATTATATAGATATAATTATATTCATGAAAAGAATATATTATGAGATATTACTACTCTCATTTGTGATAAACCATATATTTTTAATAAAATATCTTTTTTTATAGTTTATTGATATTCATGATTATAAATTTTTATATTTAATTTCAAAATGAACATATATTTATATATTGTCTAAAATGATGTTATGTAATAAATTTTATACTCATTCTACATTTAAAATTATTATGTTTACTTCATCTCATAAAGGATGTTTTATTTAATTGTTAAATAAAATTCCTTAACATAATTTATAATTTTGATATATTTAAATAATTATTTAATAATTATATATATTATAAATTTATATTAATATTAAATAAATAGATACATATTAATATTTATTATTATCTTATAAATAATTCTATTAAGGTATTGAGCAATAATATCTTTTTTCATTGGAAAAAGAAATATATTTTTTTTCTAAATAAATTAATTTTCCATATATTATACGATTTTATTTAAAAGAGAAATTTATAGATTTTAAAAATATAATTTAAAAAAAATTAAATTTATTTTTTTTTCAAATATTTAAAAATTATATTATGGTGAATTTTTGGGATTTTTTCTATATAAGTTGATTTTTTAGTGAATAGTAAAAAATACAATTTTTATGAATATTGTATCTTTTA
Source organism: Viscum album (assembly GCA_963277665.1). Taxonomy (NCBI): domain Eukaryota; kingdom Viridiplantae; phylum Streptophyta; class Magnoliopsida; order Santalales; family Viscaceae; genus Viscum; species Viscum album. The sequence continues at coordinate 1,025,999,886 of OY728137.1, forward strand.
TGAAATCATTATGGTATAAATTTTTCTTAAAAATTTATGAAACCTATTTAAAATTTATTAAAACATAATATAGTTAAAATATTATAATATTATTATCCAAATAATATAAATTATTTTTTTATGTCAAGATAAATATGAAAACATTTATTGGTGCTGACATAGTGCTTACGCAATATAGGAAAAGTCAAGATTGATGGTTTAGTGATAATATTTGGAAAATATAAATATTTTATAGAATTTATTATATATATATGATTAAAAATAAATTATTTTAATATATATTTATGTATTTTAAAGTTATATAACAATTTTATTATCCAAATTCTTACCCAACGCTTGCGAAAGGTAAACAAAGTCAAAATTCTTATATAAAAAATTATATCATGATATAAATGGGAATAAAAATATATTTTGAATGATATGAGATAAAAATAATGAATAATAATAAATTATATTAATATTATTAATTTATTTTTAAATTTAAATATTAGCATAATTATCCAAAATGTTTATGTAGTGTTGATGTAATGCTTCAGCAAGAGGGAGAAAATCAAGGATGGTAGTTTTAAATATTTAAAGTGATAGTATTTATATAAATTAAATTTTTAATGGTTTTTTAGTATTAATATAATATTTATCTATTTTTTAAATATTTAAAGTATAATTCTATAGGTATCAAGATATTTTTTAAAGTCAAATTACAAGAATAACCCTGAAAATGACTTTAAAGGGTATTTAATGTTAAATACTATTTATAAATTAATAAAAAAACATCATGAGTCAATTGGGGATTTTTAATAGTCTATAATATAATTTATTATCAATTTATGAGAAACTTTATAATTTAAAATTACATCTTTAACCCTTAAAAGACTAAATATTTGCGAAAACAACATCAAATGTTTTCTATAAAAGGAGACTCATTAAGACCTTTAAAGAAAAACATCTAAAGTTCATTTATCTCTCTATATTATGCACAAATACATCCCTAAATATATTTTTCCATTTTCATAATTTTTTTTATATCCATAAGTCCCTTCTCTGAAGGCTTTAGACTCAATCCAAAGGAGGTGTCTTAAATAGTAATGTAAGGCTTCCAATTCTGTTTCTCTTTTCTTAATAGTGATTATTTGTCATAAAAATATTTTAAAACTCCACTTATTTTTATTCTATGATTAATTTATCATGATATTGAAATAATTTTAATATATTAATTATGTTATATAACTCATTAACTCTCACAAAATTCATTTTCATAATTCGAAACTATGTCAAAATAGAGTTTTAAGGAATTATATCTTTGCATTCCAATTCTACTCTTATTATTTTCAATGAAATAAGTAATATTTAAAAGTTATCCTAAAAAAATAACTTAATAATAAGATAATGTTTTATAAAACTCAAATATTATTGGAGTTTACCTTCTTTTAAATTCTTTTTAAAAACATTTCTCACCTTGGTGATTTTATACTACCTCATTGATTGATGGCATTTTCATAAACTTATTCCATTAAATTATAATGTTAAAAATTTATTTAATGACTAAATATAATATTAACATTACATTAATTTCATTATTATGATTCTATAATGGTAAAATAATCATTGTAATAAATAAATTAAAGTAAAAAAATCACAGCCCTTTTTAACTGTAAAAAACAAGCATATCATAGAAGATTTTATAAATATTAACTATGTAATTACTTATTGAACTAATTTGATTATAGAATTATATGGAAATAATAACTTTAATATTATATATTTTATATAACCATTTTATAAGGACATTTTAACATTAAAATTATAAAAAATATGTTTGGAGATTAAGAACTAAGAAACCTCAAAACAACCGATGTGAATTATAATAACTTAGTAAATAAATAAATTATGATAATAATTTATTTAAATATAATATTAATAAGGAAACTAAAAATAAATATTTTCTAAAAAAAATTTATTTTAAATAAATTTAGATAACATATGAAGTGAGCAGGAACTTGAGGTAAGAGTTTCATTTCCAAGTCACAATTCTTTTCAAGTATTGTTATTCTATTTCAAATTTTCTCTTCAACGACTCAAACTAATGTTATTTAATATTTAACATACTATATTAACTTATATTTTTTATTTAATTTATAGTCTTATTTCCATTATTATGGATTTATATTCTATATCCTGTGTTGATCATAATAGGTTCTCTCCCGCTCATTTTGTTTGTTGTGATTAGTTCTCTATCACCATCCAAATCCCTCTTGCCATTATTATAACACCCCGACCCCTCTAGATTATATTAGTTGCATTACTTGTTATATTTTCATGGTTAAAAGTAATGAAAACCCCAAATTAATGATCAGTTTAGTAGTCTTGAAGAAAATAGATACATATATGTAACACAAATTACACTGAAAAAGGTTTCAAAATACAGTACATAAGAAAACTAAAAATTTCCACCACATGAACTCAATAAATGACCTTATCTTCATCACCTGTTGAAGGTAAAAAATGAAAGTGGTGAGCTCAAATGATCAGTAAGGGTTAAAAATAGCTGAAGCATGAGTACAAAATAAGTGAATCATAATCAATCTGACATAATCAATATGGCATGGTGAATAAATGAAAAACTAATGCCATTAATAAACTGAGAATGAAACTACATACATAGATTTTGTCATAGTGAAAACCTCATGGAAAATAATAATAAATAATAATGAATAAAGAGAATTATTATTAATTGGATTTTATATATTTGGAACATGAAACCATAATACCATTAAAACGATTTAGTTCTGTGGGTAGAAACCCGTATGATTTTTGGAAACAAACTCGAAGGGTTTGTCGCCAACTGATTTGTCTCATGAGACCTAACGATGCATCGAGGGACTATAGCGGGCCCCAAACACCACTGCATGTCTAAATAGTTCTTTATACATTGATTCAATATAATATCAATATGACTTTTCAATATCCATATAGAGTAGAGTATAGGTATTCATCAATATTTCCATAATTAAAATAACTTTCCAAATAAACACCGTATGTAAAACGGTATACGGTTTAGACTAAAAACATATCCTTAATATGATATTATGGATATTTAATATAAATATAATTTTAAAATGAAAATTGATCTCAAATGGGCAGTAGGTACACCACATAAGGATTATTAGGTTCACAATACAAAGTTAGTCACAACAAAATAGTAGTTGAGACAAAGTCTCTTACCACAATGTAATCGGTCAAATCATATGACCAGAACTTAATAAACCTCAAATGAATCATTTAATAACATTAATATAAAGAGAATAATGTTATTATATATCAAATTTAAATACAAATATACCACATACAAGAAATAAGTGGTGAACATTGAAAATATCACAGAAATGAAAGTGAGATGAGAAACCCCTTACAAACATTTCGGCATGGTAATGAGTGTTATTGTGAGGGCGTAATGATAGGTAAAGAGATATTAATTTATTTATATGTAACAAGGGAAATATATGGGAGGTTATAAAACATACCCCATCATTAGGAATTAAAAATAAAATTGCACAACATAGGGGTGATTCTTGAACAAAAGTGTGAGAGAGGATCCCTTACCTTATGCTTGAAGGTGTTCTTGACTTGTTATTAAAGACCCTAATAAAAACATTAGGATTATTAAATCATAATTAAAGAACCTATTATATATGTAAATGATTTATTATAACCCTTTTTAGTTCATTAAATGCCTTTTTTATTAGTTATAAGGTTCAATTTCATTGTTCGGACTCGTTTGATCACTTGGTTTTAAAAGATCGGTTCACTTATATTCATGTTCAGATAAGTATGAAAGATGGAAGTGGTTGTACAGAAATGAAGTTATATTATATTAGTGAAAATCCAGGAGATTACATGGTTTTAAATTTAATTTGGTTACTTAGAGTGAGGTCGAATTATAATATATATAACCTTAGTGACAACCGTTTTGGTTAATCGGTGGATTTGATTACAATGAATATGTTTTTCTTTATAACTTAATACCATTTGTACAAAAGGATTATTGAACTAAAATAGGATAAATTAAATATATAATAATCTGGTTCAACTGTAACACAAATGGTTTCATGAATAAAATTAAAGATTATAATATAAATTGATAAACTGTTGTCCTTGAATGTGCTAAATTAGTACATCTCAAACGGTACTTTTATTTCATCCAAATAAAGGGTGGGGAAAAGAGAGAAGATACTGAAATATTCCATTATCATAAAAAAATTCCATTACATTTATGTTATTGGATTTATCATACTATTTGGGTGAAGGGAGGTGAGGAAAGAAACAAAAAGAAAAGAACTTAAAAGAAATGAAGGAATTGAAAAGTGGAATTTACGTCTTGAGACTTCCTCCTTTCAGAACCTCTTAAGGGGAGAGGTTTTGGTATTTTGAAGAGTCTAGGAGATTTTGGACGTGGGATAAGATCTTGGGAAGATATTTGGGAAGAATATTGGAAAGGCACAAGGCTTGAGAGAAGTGAAGAGAAGAGGGAGTGAAGGGGGGTTTTTCTAGTGGATGAGAGAGGGGATTTCTCAATATAAAATTCATTAATTTATTATTTCTCCAAAAGAAAAAGAATATTGAATCTTCCATGACCAATAATATTAATTTTTTCATGTGAATCATAATCAATTGGTCTTACATCATTATATCTTCATCAACGAATCAATTAATCCATTATTTAGCATTTATTGTGAATTATTGGATTTTACTATTCATAAAAAATTCATGTATTTCAGAAAAATCCCAAAAATTCATTCTAACCATTTTTCAACATGTAGAATCAAAAAATGAATTCCATTTTTTAAAATTAATTTTCTAAATATGATTAATTAAATATTTAATTAAAATCATTATTTAATTGAAAAATATAAACACTTAAAATTTCACCTTCATTTTTAAGGTGCCTAAATTTATTTATACACTCAATGGTATGAATACCATTCATAAGAGTCATATTAATATCCGTAAGGGTAAGTTATTATTCATAAGGGTAGGTTAATATTCATAAGGGTAGGTTACTATTCACCAAAAATTGATTTTTCCTTATCAGACTCCAAATAACTTACTGATCGCAACCATGTATGTCAGATTTTCGAAATTCACATCATAGAAGTGACAAAATTAGGTTTACTTGGCTAGGTTATGGATATCTCCTATAAGTAACCATGTTTTGTTCCATATAGGCTCAGTGATTTATGAAATATAGGCTATAACTAGAATGTATTTAAGAGAAACATGCCATGAAGTGTTTGGGGTGCTACATTATTCCCTCATTTGGAAATTGCGTCATCGAAATTTTATGTATGAAGCTCACCAAAAAGATGTGGGTGATTCTTTTTCATAACATCCTTAGGTTCCCATGTCACTTCCTCCATATTCTGGTTTTTCTAAATAACCTTTACTAGACGAGTTGTTCGATTTATTAATACCTACTCCCTTGTGTTAAGAATCCCGATAGGATTTTCATAGTATGACAAATCAGGTTCTAGTTCTATTTCTTCATATGTGAGTACATGTGTTGGGTCTAGCATGTATTTCTTTAACAATGACACATGGAACACATCATGAGGTCTGAAGATATTTGGAAGCATCTCTAAACGGTAAGCTATAGCTCTGATTCTTTCCAGAATTTCAAATAGTCCGATGTACTTGGGTCTTAGTTTCTCTTTCTTACCGAACCTTAAAACACACTTCCAAGGATATACTTTCATAAATACGTGATCTCCAACTTGGAATTCCAAATCCTTTCTCCGATTGTCGGCATAACTCTTATACCTACTTTGGGCTGCTTTAATATGGGTTTGTATTGTATTCACCTTTGCCGTGGTCTCTTCAATAAGTTATGGGCCTATAAGTTTCCTCTCACCAACTTCATCCCAACAAGTAGGAGTTCGAAATATCTTTCCATATAATGATTCATATGGAGCTATTTGAATACTAGAATAGAAACTATTGTTGTAGGAAAATTCTACCAATGGAAAGTATTGATCCCACATACCTTGGAAGTCAATAGAGCATGAACTCCATATGTCTTCTAGAGTTTGAATAGTCATTTCAGACCATCCATCAGTTTGGGGGTGATAAGAAGTACTCATACGAAGCGTAGTATTCAAAGCCTTATGGAGACTTTCATAGAATTTTGATGTAAACCAGGGATCTCGATCAGACATAATCGATAGTGGTGCACCATGAAGTCTTACAACTTCATTAATATAAAGTCTTACCAAGCACTCAAGTGGAAAATCCTCTCTTATAAGAAGGAAATGTACTGATTTTGTGAGCCGATCAACAATTACCCATAGTTCATCATTCCTACTAGGTGTCCTTGATAGTCCGGTGGAAAAATCCATCGTAATGTTATCCCACTTCCACATAGGAATAGGTAGAGGTTGCATGAATCCTTTTGAATGTTGTTTCTTTTCCTTCACTTGTTGACAAACTAGACATCTTAACACGTAGTCAGTGATTTCCCACATCATATTACCCCACCAAAAATATTTCTTTAGATCTCTATACATCTTGGTGGTACCTGGGTGTATAGAGAAATTTGAACTATGAGCATCGTCTAATAGTTCCCTTTTTAGCTCAGGTACTGATGGAACACATAACCTCTTCCCAAATTTCAGAACTCCTTCTTCATACACGAAGTCAACTAGTCTCCCATTCTTAACTGCATTAATTTTCTTGTGCAGATTCTCATCATTAGATTGAGATCTTTTTATCATCTCTAGTAAAGATGGTTTACCAATCATTTGAAAGAGGAGCGATGTTTCCCCTTAACAATTCCCATATCCATCTTCAGTAGATTCATGAATATAGGATCTATTTAAATCCTCATTTGAGTCAGAAGGCCATGATCTTTCCTGCTTAATGTATCTTCCCATGAGTATTGATTCCACTTCTACCATTAGGCACCACTTCTAAATAATAGAACACACTATATTAGGGTATGAATCATAATTTCTAATCTTAACTTAACAAAATACTTAGCATAAATTGAGATCCTACGCATGGAAAATCCCTTAACTAGAAAAAAATGGTTTCTTTGAGGAATAATTTACATTTCAATCCTTCATAATGGCTTGTAAAGAAAATATAAATTATTCTAAGCATATCCCCCAGGAGTGTCATAACCAAGAGTGCAGCAAGGCCCGTTTTCGTGTACCAGGATACCCCGGGTCAAGCCCGAAACTCATTGTCGGAGTTTTCACTCCTAGTTATATCTATGCCAGAGCCACCTCTACTTGCTCATATCCAGACAAGGATATATTACTTAAAAAATCCAAATAATCTATTCCTTACCAAAATACCAGGATGTTCTTGTACTCTTATCCTTAAATACTACCTTAAGGCTTTGTTCCCTACTATAAATTTCTTACTCTAGTTTCCAAGTTTCCTACTAAACATCCTCTGATACCAACTGTAACACCCCGACCCCTCTAGACTGGAGTTGGTACATTACTTATGATATTGGAATGGTTATAAGGAATGAAAAATATATAAGGAATGATCGGTTTAGTAGTATTGAAGAAACAAGATACATAGATGTAACAAAAATTACACTAAAAAAGGTTACACAATACAATACATAACAAAACAAAAAACTGCAACCACATGAACTCAATAAATGACCTTCTCTTAATCACCTGTTGAAGGTAAACACTAAAATGGGTGAGCTCAAATGCTCAGTAAGGGTTACAAATAGCTGAAGCATGAGTATAAAATAATTGAATCATAATCAATCTGACATAATCAATATAGCATGGTGAATAAATAAAAAACTAATGCCATTAATAAACTGAGAATGAAACTACATACATAGATTTTGTCATAGTGAAAACCTCATGGATAATAATAATAACTGATAATGAATAAAGATAAAGCTTATTAATTTGGCATCATGTATCTGGCACATGAAACCATAATACAGTTAAAACGATTTAGTTCTGTGTGTAGAAACCCGTCTGATTTTTGCAAACAAACTCGAAGGGTTTGTCGCCAACTGATTTGTCTCATGAGACCTACCGATGCATCGAGGGGCTATAGCAGACCCCACCCACCACTGGATTTCCAAATAATTCTTTATACATTGATTCAATACATGTGCAACATGACTTTTCAATATCCATATAGATTAGATTATATGGATTCATCAATATTTCCATAATTAAAATAACTTTCCAAATAAACACCGTATGTAAAATGATATACGGTTTAGACAACAAAAAATAACCATGATATGAGATTAATGATATTTAATATAAATATAATTTTAAAATGAAAAGTGATCTCAAATGGGTATTAGGTACACTACATAAGGATTATTAGGTGCACAATACAAAGTTAGTCACAACAAAATAGTAGTTGAGACAAAGTCTCTTACCACAATGTCATCGGTTGAATCATATGAACAGAAATTAATAACCCTCAAATGAATCATTTAATAAAATGAATATAAAAAGAATAATGTTATTATATATCAAATGTTTGTACACATATACCACATATAAGAAATAAGTGGCGAATAATGAAAATCTCACAGAAATGAAAGTGGGATGAGAAACCCCTTACAAACATTTCGGCATGGTAACAAGTGTTACTGCGAGGGATTAATGAGAGGTAAATGGGTATTAAATTATTTATATGTCACAAGGGAAATATGGGGGAGGTTCAAAAACTTACCCCATCATTAGGAATTAAAAATAAAAGGTCATAACATAGGGGTGATTGTTAAACAAAAGTGTGAGAGAAGATCCTTTACCTTATGCTTGAAGGTGTTCTTGACTTGTTATTAAATACCTGAATAAAAAAATTAGGCTCATAATTCCAGAACCTATTATATATTCAAATGATTTATTATAACCCTTTTTAGTCCATTCAAGGCCTTTTTGATTAGTTATAAGGTTCGATTTCATTGTTCGGGCTCGTTTAATCTTTTGGTTTTAGAAGATCGGTTCACTTATATTCAAGTTCGGATAAGTATAAAAGATGGAAGTGGTTGTCCATAAATGAAGATATATTCTATTAGTGAACATCCTGGATATTACATGGTTTTAAATTTAATTTGGTTACTTATAATGAGGTTGAATTATTATATATATAACCTTAGTGACAACCGTTTTGGTTAATTGGTGGGTTTGATTATAATGAACATGTTTTTCTTTATAACTTAATACCATTTGTAAAAAAGGATTACAGAACTAAAATAGGATATATTACATATTTAATAATCTTATTCAGTCATAACACAAATGGTTTCATGACCAAAAGTAAATATTATAATAGAAATTGATAAACTGTTTCCCTTGAATGTGCTAAATTATCACATCTCAAATGGTGCTTTCATTTCATCCAAATAAAGGGTGGGGAAAAGAGAGAAGATACTGAAATATCCCATTAGAATAAAAAAATTCTAGTACATGTATGTTACTAGATTTATCATACTATTTGTGTGAAGGGAGGTGAAGAAAGAAACAAAAATAAAAGAACATAAAAGAAATGAAGAAATTGAAAAGAGGAATTTACCTCTTGAGACTTCCTCCTTTGAGAACCTCTTAAGGGGAGAGGTTTTGGTATTTTGAAGAGGCTAGGAGCTTTTGGACGTGGGGGAGGATCTTGGTAAGATATTTAGGTAGAATATTGGCAAGGATCAAGACTTTATAGGAGTGAATAGAAGAGGGAGTGAAGGGGGGGTTTTTATAGTGGAGGAGATAGGGGATTTCTCAATATAAAATTCATTAATTTATTATTTCTCCAAAAAAAGGAATAGTGAGTCTTCCTTGACCAAGAATAGTAATTTTATCATGTGAATCCAAATAAATTGGGATTACATCATTATACCATCATTAATGAATCAATTAATCCATTATTTAGCATTTATTGTGAATTATCGGATTTTACTATTCATAAAAATTCAAGTATTACAGAAAAATCCCAAAAATTAATCCTAACCATTTTTCGACATATAGAATCAAAAAATGAAGTCCATTTTTCAAAAATAATTTTCTAAATATGATCAATTAAATATTTAATTAAAATCATTATTTAATCAAAAAATATAAACACTTAAAATTTTCATCTTTATTTTTAAGGTGCCTAAATTCATTTATACACTCAATGGTATGGTACCATTAATAAGAGTTATATTACTATTCATAAGGGTAAGATACTATTCATAAGGGTAGGTTACTATTCATAAAGGTAGGTTACTATTCCCCAAAAATTGATTTTTCCTTATCGGACTCCAAATAACTTTCTGATCACAACTATGTATATCAAAATTTCAAAATTCACATCATAGAAGTGACAAAATTAGGTTTACTTGGCTATGTTATGGATATCTCCTATAAGTAACCATATTTTGTTCCATAAAGGCTCAGTGATTTATGAAATAAAGGCTATAACTAGAATGTATTTAAGAGAAACATACCATGAAGTGTTTGGGGTGCTACATTATTCCCTCCTTCGGAAATTGCATCCTCAAAATTTTAAGTATGAATATCACCAAAAATATGCGGGTGATTCTTTTTCATAACATCCTCAGGTTCCCATGTCACTTCCCCCATATTCTGGTTTTTCTAAAGAACCTTTACTAGATGAGTTGTTCCATTTCTTAATACCTTCTCCCTTGTGTTAAGAATCCCGATAGGCTTTTCAAAGTATGAAAAATCAGGTTCCAGTTCTATTACTTCATATGTGAGTACATGCGTTGGATCTGGCATGTATTTCTTTAACAATGACACATGGAACACATCATGAAGTCTGGAGAGATTTGGCGGCATCTCTAAATGGTAAGCTATAGCTCCGATTCTTTCCAGAATTTCTAATTGTCCGATGTACCTGGGGCTCAGTTTCCCTTTCTTACAAAACCTTAAGAAACCCTTCCATAGAGATACTTTCAGAAATACATGATCTCCAACTTGGAATTCCAAATCCTTTCTCCGGTTGTCAGCATAACTCTTCTACCTACTTTAAACTGCTTTAATATGGGATTTTATTGTCTTCAACTTTTCCGTGGTTTCTTCAATAAGTTCTGGGACTATAATTTTCCTCTCACCAAATTCATCCCAACAAGTTGGAGTTCAACATCTCTTTCCATATAATGCTTTATATGGAGTAATTTGAATACTAGAATGGAAACTATTATTGTAGGAAAATTCCACCAAAGGAAAGTATTGACCCCCCAAACCTTGGAAGTAAAGAGATAATGACCTCAAAATGTCTTCTAGAGTTTTAATAGTCCTTTCAGAATGTCCATCAGTTTGGGGGTGATAAGCAGTACTCATACGAAGCTCAGTATTCAAAGCCTTTTGGAGACTTTTCCAGAATTTTGATGTAAACCGGGGATCTTGACCGGACACAATCGATCGAATTGCACCAGGAAGTCTTAAAAATTCATTAATATAAAGTATTAATAATCACTCAAATGGAAAGTGATCTCAAATGGTCATTAGGTACACCACATAAGGATTATTAGGTGCCCAATACAAAGTTAGTCACAACAAAATAGTAATTGAGACAAAGTCTCTTACCACAATGTATTCGGTCGAATCATATGACCAGAACTAAATAACCCTAAAATTAATCATTGAATAACATGAATATAAATAGATTCATATTATTATATATCAAATGCCAATGAGCCTGTACCCTAGTGGTATAGGCTCCTGCTTGGCATCCAAAAGACCCAGGATCAAATCCGGGCAGGGGTGAATTTCTGGGTACTGTAGCAGTGGCGGAATTGTAGTAGAGGCGACACTATTGCAGCGGAGGGACTGTAGAAGGCACTACAGCAGCGTGGGTAATGTAGCATTACGGTTCACCGAGGGGTCTTTTGGGCCAAAAAATGGGCTTTCAAGACTTGTATTCAGGCCACTTGGCCTTGGGCCTTCGGGCTATGTAATGGGTCTCCCTCTACCCAGTCTAAAGAGGTATTTGCTTTATATAATAAATTGATGCTTCAGTCCCAACCTTTAAATTTTTTTTATATATCAAATGGAAATACACACATACCACATACATTAAATAAGTGGAAAATAATGAAAATATCACAGAAATTAAAGTGAGATGAGAAACCCCTTACAAACATTTCGGCATGGTAACGAGTGTTATTGCGAGGGCTTAATGAGAGGTAAAGGGGTATTCCATTATTTATATGTCACAAGGTTAGTATGGGGGATGTGAAAAATCATACCCCATCATTAGGAATTAAAAATAAAAGGGCACAACATAGGGGAGATTCTTGAACAAAAGTGTGAGAGAGGATCCCTTACATTATGCTTGAAGGTGTTCTTGAGTTGTTATTAAAGACCTTAATAAACAAAATTAGGCTTATTAATTCATAATTACATAAACTCTTATATATGTAAATTATTTATTATAACCCTTTTTAGTTCATTAAAGTCTTTCTTGATTATTTATAGGGTTCAATTTCATTGTTCGGGCTCGTTTGATCACTTGGTTTTAAAAGATCGGTTCACTTATATTCAAGTTCGGATATGTATGAAGGATGGAAGTGGTTGTACAGAAATGAAGTTATATTATATTATTGAACATCTAGGAGATTACATGGTTTTAAATTTAATTTGTTTACTTAGAGTGATGTCGAATTATTATATATATAACCTTAGTGACAACCGTTTTGGTTAATCGGTGGGTTTGATTACAATGAACATGTTTTGGTTTATAAATTAATACCATTTGTACAAAAGGATTACATAAATAAATTAGGATATATTAAATATATAATAATATGGTTGAAACATAACACAAATGGTTTCATGACCATAATTAAAGATTATAATAGAAATTGATAAACCGTTGTCCTTGAATATGCTAAATTAGCACATCTCAAACAATGCTTTCATTTCATCCAAATAAAGGGTGGGGAAAAGAGAGAAGATACTGAAATATCCAATTATCATAAAAAAATTTCATTCAATGTATGTTACTGGAGTTATCATACTATTTGGTTGAAGGGAGGTGAGGAAAGAAACAAAAAGAAAAGAACTTAAAAGAAATGAAGGAATTGAAAAGAGGAATTTACCTATTGAGACTTCCTCCTTTGAGAACCTCTTAAGGGGAGATGTTTTGGAATTTTGAAGAGGCTAGGAGCTTTTGGACGTGGGGGATGATCTTGGGAAGATATTTGGGCAGAATATTGGCAAGGCACAAGGCTTTAGAGGAGTGAAGAGAAGAGGGAGTGAGGGGGGGTTTTATAGTGGAGGAGAGAGGGGATTTCTCAATATAAAATTGATTAATTTATTATTTCTCCACAAGACAAAGAATAATGAGCCTTACATGACCAATAATAGTAAATTTTATCATGTTAATCCGAATAAATTGGGATTAAATCATCATATCATCATCAATTACTCAATTAATCCATTATTTAGCATTTATTGTGAATTATCAGATTTTACTATTCATAAAAAATTCAAGTATTTCAAAAAAATCCTAAAAATTTATCCTACCCATTTTTCAACATGTAGAATCCAAAAATGAAGTCCATTTTTTGAAAATAATTTTCTAAATATGAATATTTAAATATTTAATTAAAATCATTATTTAATCGAAAAATATAAACACTTAAAATTTTCATCTTCATTTTTAAGGTGCCAAAAGTCATTTATACACTCAATGGTATGGATACCATTCATTAGATTCATATTAATATTCATAAGGGTAAGTTACTATTCATAAGGGTAAGTTACTATTCATAAGTGTAGGTTACTATTTACATAAAATTGATTTTTCCTTATCAGACTCCAAATAACTTACCGATCGCAACCATGTATGTTAGATTTTCGAAATTCACATCATAGAAGTGAGAAAATTAGGTTTACTTGGATAGGTTATGGATATCTCCTATAAGTAACCATGTCTTGTTCCATAGAGGCTTAGTGATTTATGAAATATAGGCTATAACTAGAATATATTTAAGAGAAACATACCATGAAGTGTTTAGGGTGCTACAATTATTTTTCTCTTTCATGTCCATGTTCTTTAATCTCAAGGATCTATTCAATATCATTTCAATCATTTCTATATATTTTTATAATATTTAATTAACCATATATCTATTAATCTATATACTTTGAATACCGTATATCACCTAAATCAAATTGATGGGTGCTTACCAAGAAATTTATTCCATTTATAGACTAGGGAAATATTGGAAATATGTATACTTGTTATTTTATTATAAGAAATTATTAATTAATAAATATTTTTGATTACGTATTGTGTTTTTATTACTTAATTTAATATTATGAATGAATTGAAGTTATTAATTGATAGGTGGGGCCCAAAATTATAAATCCCCTCATGAATTGGTTGGTCTCATGAGACAAACCGGTTTTGATAGTTGGTATTTTCATGCCCATTTATTTATAAAATATTATCCAAGGACATGCCATTTTGAATTACATGTCTACCATTATGTATGCTATAAATTTGAAAAAATTTATCATTTTCCATTTTACATTTGAATTATTATGTTATCCATGGATATATTTTATTCCTATTCCATTAGTAAAATAGAACTATTTGATTATTATTTATTCCTACCATATTATTCATGCCTTATTTATTCCATGATATCTTCCAATGTACGCTACCTCTTACTGAGCCTCTAAGCTCACCCTTTTGTTTTATTTTCCTTTTCAATAGGGAACCAAGATAAGTAATATATATATTTTTAAAGATATACTAACAGAAATAAATTTTTTATCCTTTAATGAAGCAGGCACATCACTTAAAGGGTTTAGTTTAATGGAAAAAATTTCAATTTGATGGAAGGTATGGGTTTTTAGGTATTTTTTCCTAATCATATAAGACTATAAACCAAGAATGTTTTGGGTATGTACGTGATAAAATATTTACTATAAATCCTATAATTATTGGGTAGTTAAATTCCGGGAAATACAATTGGTATCAAAATAGTGTTTTCATAACATTAGATATTAGGATATTATTAATTAAGAATAATTTATGGATTTTAGTTTCCATCATGGTTTAATATATTTTAGATTTGTCAATTTTTTTAGGTTTTTAATTTGATATGGATAATCTTAAGAGTTTGTTTAGGGTTTTGTTACTTTAAGGGATTAGATGATGATAAATTAGTGGATAAAACACTGTATACCCAAGGTAAAACTAGTGGTATTGTTTATAATGAAGGTTTTGAAGGTTAAAGTGTTATATAATTTCTTTGAGTATTGTATTTACTGACAATAAACATTTTCTTTTTTAGTAAATGACTAGAAATTGGAGGAATAAATTTTCATAAAATCCTTTATATAATGATGAAAACTATCTTTTAGTGGATCTCATGATCCATTAAAAATTTATTTTTAAACTTTAAGCATGAAATTATTTATATTTTTTATTCACCTTTTGAAATATAGATTGAATCAATTGTTGAATCTAATAAAAATATAAAATAAAAGAATAAAATTATTCTTATAGAATGAATATAAATTAAGTGATTATATTTTATCATACACTATATCACATTGGTAAGATAATTACTTAAACTAAAAAAAATGAAGATAAATATATTAAGGCTCGTGTGGAAAACATCACCTGATTATCTAGATATTCCTTTGGAAAATCATTCACAAGTATGTGTCTTATAATTTCACATACAATGTTTAAGAAATATTTATTTTAGAAATGACCAGTTTCTTAGTCTTAAACTAGAAATTAATGTTCTTAATAAATTATATATCTGATATTATTCCTATGCTATGATAAATTCTTTGTATTGAGAACTAATTAAAATTGTGAGGATGTAATTTCATTAAGGTTGGAAGAATGTGAAAACCAAGGTATTTTTAATAATATATCACTTTTATAGTTTATTAATATTCATTATTATGGATTTATATATTTACTTTAATCATCTATGTTAGTTTATATCACACCTCAAAGGATGTTATATAATAAACTAGATACTCATTATATATTTAAATTTATAATGTTTAGTTTATATCATAAAATATGTTTTATTTAAAGGTTAAATAATTTACATTAACATAATTTTTAATTTTGAACTATTTAAAAAATTATTTAATTATTATCCATGTTATAAGTGGATATTCATGTTAATTAAATAAATTCATATTGATATTTATTATTATTTTATAAATAATTCTATCAAGGTATGAAGCAAGAGTATGATTTTTCATTTGAAAATGAAATAGTTTTATTTAAAATAAAATGTTTTTCTATGTATTATATGCTTTTATTTAAAGATAAATTTCTAAATTTTAGAATTTGAATTTTATAAAATGAAATTTATTTTTCATATCAACCATTAAAATTATCTTATTGTGGATTTTTTAGATCATTCTTTACAAGTTTATTTTTTGATGAATAGTCAAAAATATAATTTTTATGAATATCGTTTCTTTTATGACATCACCAAGATATAAATATGAATTAAAAATTTATGAAACCTATTGAATGTGTATTAAATAATAATTTCATAAAAATATAATAAAATTATGATCTAATTAATATAAAATAATTTTTATATCAAGATAAATATGAATACATTTATTAGTGATGACACAATGCTTGGACAAAATAGGAAAGTCAATATTGACGAATTAGTGATAATATTTGTGTAGTATAATACATTGATAGAAATTAATAAATATATATCATTACTAATCAATAATTTTTTATATATATTTATGATTTTTAAAATTATATAACAAGTTAATTATCCAAATGCTTACCCAATGCTTGTGTAAGGTAAGAAAAGTTAAAATTATTATATTAAAAATGTTATCATAATATAAAATTGAATAAAATATATTATGAACAGTAATATATTTAATTAATTATGGATGATAAATTATATTCATGATAGTAATTTATTTTTAAATTTAAATAATAGGATAATTATCCAAAATGCTTATGCAGCTTTGACGCAATGCTTGTGCAAGTAGAAGAAAAGTCAAAGATGGAAGTTTTAAATATGTTAAATGATCAAATTAAGATTAATTATAGAAATTAATTAGTTTAGGTAATTAATATATTAATTATATATTTATTTAAATATTTAAATTTTAATTCCGTAGGTATATATATCTTGAAAGTCAAATTATGAGAATAACCTTGAAAACGAATTTAAAAGATATTTCATGTAAAAATGAATTATAAATTAAAAAAATTCATAAAACCATATAACGAGTCATGATATGATGGTTAATGTTTTATAATATCATCTATTATCCATTTATAATAAAATATGTAGTTTCAAATTACATTCCAGAAGACCAAATATTTATAAAAACACCATCGGATTTTTCTTATAAAAGGAGACTCATTTTAACCTTTATAATACACATATAATGTTTGGTTTTTTATTCATATTATTACCAAATAACTCCTTAAATATATCTTTCCATGTTCAAAAGACAATGTTCAAGACAAAAGTCTCATTTTTGAAGGCTTTAAACTCAACCCAAAGGAGGTGACTCGAAGGGAAAAGTAAGGGTTCCAAGCCTCTTTCCTTTTTATTAAATGTGATTATTTTTCTTAAAAATAATTTTAAACACCAATAAATTTGATTCAATTATTATATTATCATGATATTCTCATCCTTTTGATCTATCTCTGAGAAGAGATCTTCCATTACCCCTCACCAAACTTCTTTTCATAAGTCGTTACCATATCAAAATATAATATTCAAAAACCATTCCTTTTCATTTTAATTATCCTATTATTCTTTTCAATAAAATAATTAATATTTAAAATAAACCCTAAAATATTTTCTTAATTATAATATAATTTTTTATAACACTCAAATATTGATAGTTTTTTCCCTTCTTTTAAACTTTTCTGAAAAACATTGCTTACTGTGGTGGTGTTACGCTTCCCAAGTGAACGATGATGTTTTAATAAAATTATATCTTTTATTGATATTACTCAAAATTTATTCCATGATTTAATATAATAGTAATATTCAAGTAGTGTCATTATTATGTTTCTATATTGGTAAAATACCCATTGTAATAATGAAATTAAATAGAAATAATCATAATCATTTTTAACCATTAAAAACAAGATTAATCGGAAATATTTTCTAAATGGTAACTATTTAAAAACCTATTTAACTACCTTAATTATATAATTATATATAAATAATAACTTGAAATTTTTTGAGTTTATGAGACAATTTTATAATGAACTTTTACAATTATAATTATATTGAACTAGTTTTGGAGGTTATGAATGTAATGACCTCAAAACGATCAACATGAACTATACCAAATTATAAAATGAATAAAACATGATAATAAATGATTTAAATGGAACATTGATAAGGAAATAAAAATGAAAAATGTTTTGGGGAAAATAAATAATTAACATAATTTAATTTTTTAGGAAGTTATAGAACATACAAAGTGAATCTCGAATCAAGGTAAGGGTTTACTTTCCATGTCACCATTATCTTCAAGAAAAATTATTATATGTACCATGTTATTTTTATAACTCAAACTCAAGTTTTTGAATTTTTACCTTACTATATTACCTTCATTTCCAATGAATATCATGGTATCCTTTCATCCCTTATGGATTTATATTTTATATCATATATTAATTATAATGGGGTTTCCCCTTCTCATCTTTTTTTATGATAATATTCTATATAACTCTCCATATCCCTCTCGAATTTATTTTTATCCTTCAGTTCCATAGTAATCAATACCATAGATTTATTCTATATCATTTCCATTATTTCTATTTTTTCTAATATTTAATTAATCGTATATCCATTACTCTATATGATTTGAATAACCTATATTACATAAACCAAATTGAGTGGTGTTTACCAAGAAAGTTATTCCATTTTTTAAACATAGAAATATTGAAAATCTGTATACTTTCTATTTCAATATAGATAATTATTGATTAATAATTCATGTTTATTATGTATTGTATTTGATATTCATTCCATTCTTATGATGAGTTAATTGGATTTATATAGTGATGGGTGGAACCCAAAATTATATTTCCCCTTGATGTATTATAGGTCTTATGTGGAAAACTAGTTTTGGTATTTAGTGTATTATTTCCAATTTATTTATAATTTCTTAGTCTATGCCATGAGGGTTAGAAGTAGATGTAAAAAATTATACATTCCATCATTATAAAATCATTTATTATTGGTTATATGATTATTTATATTGTTATAATATCCATGGATATATTTCATGATCATGTTATTAGTTATATGAAATTATGTTATTATTATTTATTCCTTCCATATTATTCATGTCTTGTTTATTCTATGATAACATCTGATATACACTATCCCTTACTAAGCATCAGACTTCACCCCTTTATTTTATTTTCATTTTCCCTTGGGTACCAAGAAGAGTAATATGAATTATTTAATAATACGAATAATATTTTAGCCTTGAATGAAGTAGGTGTATCATTTGGAAGGTTTATTTTAGTGGAAAAAATCTATTTTATAGAAAGTATGGGTTTTTTTATGGTGATTTTTTTTCATAATCCTCTAAAACTATAAACCTAGAAGGTATTGGGTATATAAATGATGAAATATTTTCTTTAAATCATATAATTATGGGATAGTTAAGTTCATGGAATTACTCTATAACATGATCTTAGTGTTTATTGTTGGAAATTCATAAAAATGGATATATCATATTATATGATATACCCTAAGTTTTAACCTATGATATTCATGTAAGATATACCAAAGATTATGATATACCAATATCATGTAATGTATATGATTCCTCTCTCAAAGAATATTATAGGATTATGATATGGGATATCATGTGCATAACCATGGCTATATCTCTTTCAAAATTTACCTTCCATTATGAATCAATGTTTTGATTCATTTATGAATACACATAATCATATGAAAAATTCAAACTGTAATGAGATCCCAATAGTAATGAGTTATGGGAAACAAATTAATTGAATGAATGTAAAATATAAAATGTGATTTAATACCCTTATTAGATACACATGATTTTATCAATCTATATAAGAATATCTTTCTTCATATCTATCCACTATTCATCTTCATGAATAAGGTTCTATCACACCTTTGGTGTTTAGGGGTCCCCTCATTGTAAATAATAATCCTAGTATATGATTTCATCCTTACGGAGAAAAAATTATGATAACTGTTTCTTGATGATTTATATAAAGAAAACTTCATCATGTATAATAGATATGATACTTTCTATGATAAAGTTTTGACCATTTTTTAAACTCTTCATTTTTTATGTTGATTCACAATTATAGATCAAGAACTTTAATTAAGTTAGTCTTATTATATGATCATTATATGATCTTATAAAATGAATCAGTGGTATCAGAACCATGTTCATCAATGAATATATATATATATATTCATAAATATTATATGTATCATAATATTCTTGCATCCATATCGTAACGTATCTTATGGAGTGGATGAATGTTATCCACCAAATCAATGAATTACTTTTCCTAAATTTATATTATAGGATAACATAATTCGGTTTTCTAGTCATATGATATGAATGAGTGTGTATCGTAAGGCATGAAACACTGAAAATAGGTGGATTTGTTCTAATTATTAAGCTATGATATAGGAGATATCATAGTCTATGACTAAAATATAGGTTTTATAGAAGTAGATCATTGAGTCATAATTATGATATAACATATATCATTAATTAAAACTATCCATGCATAATATTTTATGATCCCATACATATGATACATGCATATAAATAAGTTTTTTTTGTATTTTCATAATAAACACTCTTACCTATGGGTTACTCAATGAAAAAAGGATTTTCTGAAATACTTTTATGTATGGATTACTATATACACAAGGTATTTTAAATTCATATAGAAATGAAATGAATGGGTAATCACAAACTTTTATCATTGTTTATGATTGATAATTCCCCTTTATCAATCATAAAATACAATATAATCTAGAATGTAAAAATTTTATATCTTGGATAAAAATGATTATAGTTTATAAATTATTTATAAATAATAAATGTTAGGTATTTTAAATCAGATATTTTTATTCCTAAATAAAATATGAAATGATAATATTAATATCTCATGCTTGGAAAATAAATAAAATGTTTATTTTTTTATTCATTTAAATATTAATGTTTATAAATTATTTATGAAATGAGAATATTATGTATACTTCAATTTATTTGAAAAATTTATTCATATGAATGGTCATTCCATGCATTAGGTGTTAGGTATGAAAATATAAGATTTAGTGTTCATCTACCTTGACCTCATTTTTTAATCAAATTTATTATCTTAAATTTAGTTATTGAATAAAATTTATATGTACTCATTATTATAGTTATGATGAATTGGAATGTCAGTTCAATAATGTATCATTGGGTATATGGAATTTGGGTCAGTCTTCCAACTATATTATAGGCTTTTGCCTTTTTCTAGAATGGTGTGGGTTGGATTTTTGGGGCTTGATGCTTTCTCATGTAGGTATTATCAATTTTATATTATTCTAAAACTTTAGATGAAAAATTCATATACCATATGCATAGGATGAATTTGGATATGTGTAAATATGTTTGGATTCTATTTTTGGATAAGTAACAGAAATTATGGGTCATGTAAAGTGTTAAAAATTAATATGGTTTAAATATTTTATTTTTTGGATGAAATAGGGATTTCAAAACTAAATCATTAGAATATTGCATACATAAAAGAATAAAAAATGAGATAATAATGATTTCATGTGATGAAAAAGTTATGAATTTAAAATGCATGTGATGTATATTAAATTGGTGAGACATTTAATGAAAATATGTCAAAATACTGAGCACTATATTCCTTCCAAATAAGAACTTTTCAAGACTTTGATCATCTAATCGGGTTGTTCCATGAGATAGTTGGTTGTTCCTAGATTATCTTATGTATGAAAAGAAGGAAATGGGTAGCAATTATCAGAGTAGAAATCCTTTCTTAGAGTTTTCATTATGATGCACTTAGTTGGGAGAACCTAATTAGATTATGTTACCAAAGGAATAGAGTTTTGTTTATCCATATGATGGATTTGGGTGTTGAGTTATTTTCTCAACTGTCCAAGAGTAATATTTGATATAATTGTGATGATTCCCTACATTAATGACTATGTAGAGAGGTAAATTTTATAGTGGACTCATTACTTAGTGAAATATATATATTTAATCATTAAATGGATATGATTTATAGGGTTACAATTTTTTGGGAGTACTTTCATTAAATATCCTTGATGAAAAGATATAAAACACGATACTAACACATAGAGATGTATTTTTTTATAGATTATGGAATTAATCATGTTTATCATTTTTAGGTATTTTATAGGTATGAACTATAAACCACTACTATATTGGTATCTAATATTGAGAAATATTATCAAAGACAAGCATTCTGGTCATTTTAATGTGAATACTATAAAGATAAATTTCTCTAACTCAAACTGAATGGTATTTGTTTTCTATGGAATCACTGATGACATCAATGTCTATAAAAATTTGAGATGATTTCGTTGTTGACCTGCTTTCAATTGGTAGGTGGACATTTGTTTTTATTACAAACTTGCTTCAAAATGTGTGTTAGTTGAGGGGATGAGAGGTCAGTCTCATCTCACCCTTTTTAGGGGGATTTTTACCTACTATAGGAATCTCTTATAGATTTAAGATATGTTCACGAATCCTTCCAAAATCCCAACAAGAGATAGGTTATGCCTATTCCAATGATCCAATTGAATCTATATGAAGATATGAACATATACACATATGATAGGTTCTTCATATTTCTCTTATTAATTATTAATATTGGGGTTTATAGATATAATTAGGAATGCTAGAATTTATCACCATCTAGGGAAGAATTTAGTGTTGTGACGTAGGGATAAAGACCATAACGAGAGTTTCATATGTATCTTTATGAATGGAATTGAAACCAATGTGGTTTGGTGACACTTAATGGGACAAATTATACCTTTTAAATTTATATTACAAGGACCAATACGGTTCATTTTATGTTCATGAAATCATGATTGCTTCCAAGTAGTTTAATTTTATATATAACAGATGACTAGGTGAATGACACTTATAAATGGATGGTGTGGTACTTACACATGAAAGTCTCTTTCTAGTTATTTATATTTGTTGGTTACTAAATAGGAGAATGTACGGTTGGGTGTTACACCTTTTAAGAGGCCCATATATGGATGTTCAATTATGGTTTTAGTAATTAGTCAAGTAAGGAAGATTGGACAAGTTAGGGCTTATACCTAGTAACAGATCCATATATGGAGTAAACCAAGAGGTGCACTCAAGCTACTTAATAAAACAAATATTAGTATCTATACTAAAGGAATTATCCAATTCATGTCACATAAGGATTCCTATTCTCATCATGTAGGGGAAGGTATGTTTGAAGATGTTGGGATTGAACATTAAAGATACATCCTATATATCCTGATATATAGAACTTAAATCTAGTATATTTTGTGATGTATAATTCAAAGTCATGTGATAGGAAATACCCATGCAGATTAATTTCATATTGAGAAGACATAAGTGTATGTGTCTCAATCTTGTTAGGAAATGATCAACTAAAACCTCTAAACCCACATGATTCATGCTTAGTGTGAGAAACAAGAGATAAATGAAGGTTAACAATATTTCATGAGATCACGCAATAAGGGATTGAGTGGGAATTATGCATGGGATTACATTTATGATTTATACTATTAGTTGGTAACTATATATGAGAACATATGGTTATTCTTCCCCCACAATCAGTTGGAAACTTGATGAGTAAGAAAGACTAGAAAGGAAAGGGATTACACTTAGAAGGAGGCCCATATATATTGGATACCAAGATGAGTATATCAACTCAATGTATATGTATAGAATAAGAGCAGAATATCAAATCAAATAATATGTAATAGAGTTGTGTGCCCAAAAATGGGGCATGAGTGTATTGGGTGACTTGGTAAGAGATATAGTAAAGTTAGTTCCCCAGTTATGGAAATAGGGTGAAGTGGAACCCTACTATGAGATAAGGGAAATTTAGGTTCCTATGTAATAAACTTGGGTAAATTCATTACCTAAGAAAGAGTCTTGAATAAATTGGTTCCCATGTGTGAGACCTAGGCAAAATGGGTTTTCCTTAATAGAGTCACCTAGGTGTGTGACTTAGTTGAAAGTGATTCTCTCTAGTATGGGTTACTGTTGGGAAAAAAATATATCAAGGTGTTGTGTCCATGTTTTTGGGTTGATTTTGTTTGTTAAAATGGTAGATGACCAAAAATGAGTATGGTTGGTGTTTTTGAAACACATATTTAAGGTGGTTCAATTTCTTAGTGTTTGCCAAATTTTTGGGCCTCAAAATGAAGAGTTTGTTTTATGGTAAAAGAATGTTTTCTAAAAAGGAGTTCACATACCACAATTCACGGACCGTGATGTAAATTTTTCAAACTGAAAAGGAGGTACGAAAAATGGAAAAGGAAAACCATCAAAGGAAGAGTTTCCACATAGCAGTGTTATGCAGACCACAAAGCGCACTATGTGCACTGCAAAGAAAGAAATATTTTGTGGGAGGATTTCAATTTGCGTAAGGATCATCGTTCTTGGGAGGCTAGTAATTTTTACTTGAGAGGCGGTGATTTTAAGATCCTCAGAGTGTTTTTATTTTCATAATACATCAGCTACCATAAATTATTAAGGCGCTATGCAGACCACATAATAGATTTCACAGTAAAGGTTGTATCACATCGACATTTTTGGTATTTCAAAATATCAGTTTTTTTGGATCTATTTTCCTATATAAATAACCCTAATGAAATCATTAGGTAGATAGAATTTTATTATAAAGGATCATCACTCTAGGAAGAATTTGGGGAAGTATGAAGTAGTTTGTGAGGAAGAATTCTGTGACAGAGAAGAGTTGCATGAGAGAGAAATTTTGTGAAATAGAAGGTCCATGAAGATAGTTCATGGAAGGGTTTTCTGGGGTTTAGTACCTTATAAAGTAAAAGGAGCCACAAATCATAAGTGGTTCATGGAAGAATCATCCATCTATGAAGAAGAGGTAGTTTTCAAAGGAATGGTTGTTCGCAAAGTACTCGTGCCACAAAATGCAAGGCAGTTCACAGAGGAAGAAAGGTAGTTTATGGAGGAGGCATGATAGTTTTTAGTGAGTATAAGGAAGTTCAAAAAGTGACTAAAATAGTTCAAAAAATTAATTTTTGGAAACTAACCGTATGAAAAAAAGGGGGACTTCAATAGAGCATCTACCTACAGTTGAGGTTACATTCATTATTGATAATTAAGGGACATACAAATCTATAAACTATGTATGGATATTTTCTAGAGCAGTGAGAAAAGGAAGAGGAAGATGGTGATTCTTTCTGCCAATAATGATCCATCAAAATATAGTTAGGGATTGACCCTTGGGAAAGTAGTGAGCTGACCCTAAACATAGTAAAGACAGTGATCCTAGGTATATAAGTGATCTAGCCTGAACCTTGTAATTTTGCAGTGCTCCTTAGTGGATTTGGTACATCGATACATTTTCGTTGTATGCTCCTTGGATGTATCCCAATGAGGGTGGCCAAGTAAAATCATTGTGTCTCATGCATGATTTATTTTCTGTTCATACATTACTATAGGAAAGATAGAGAAGAGTGTTTTGTTTAACAATTAAACAAGATCCGAAGGGGCGGTTGTTTTAAGCTATTATACCATGATTCGCCCCTTAGGGTATTTAACCTATTTGATATAATAATTGCTATCATATCTAATGGTTGAAATTCAATGGTTATCTTTCATTTGAAGAAATGGAAGTAGTTAATCAAAAAGGTATTCTGATATTTGATGGATAAAATTTTTAGCTATGGAAGAATCAAATGCAACACTTATTTCAATCATTGGGTATGGATGTATTTATAACTGAAATGCATGGTATTTATACCAGTGTGGACAATAATGTTTTATCATAAGAAGAACATATATAATTGGATTTTGATATCAATGTAATAAGTGTTTTATGGGTAGTCCTATCCAACACAATTTATACAAAGGTGATGTTATATAAGTCATCACATGCTATGTGTGAAAAGTTGCTAAATATTTATAGGGTTGAATCAAAAGTGATAGTATCAAAACTACCGGTTTTATGGAACAAGTATAAAGATATGAGAAGTCACTCTAATGAATATCTTGATGCAATATTTTATTAGGTGAATATTGTTGTGGAAGACATACGTGGTCTCAGAGAAATTATTGAAGATATAAAGATTTTTAAGTTCTTATTGAGAAAAATAACAACTTTATTTAATCTGAATGTTTCTGTATTAGAATATAAATATCTTAAGGCATTGAAGTTTTATATATTTTATAGTAATCTTGTCACAAATGAGTTAAGAAATTATGATAATGGTATTATAGAAAAGGGGAAGTTCAAAGAAGTGGTATTCAAGACCATGAATAAACCCACTATTTAAGATAGTCAAGAGGAAGAAAATGTGTATGATGTCATGTCATTTCTATCCTTAAATATACAAATAGGAAGAGGAAATTTCAAAGGGTAACTTCCACTTGCATGATTTCAATGTGAAAATATTGGATATCTTATAGAAATGTGTCCTAAGAAGTTTCAAGATGATGATGAAGATAATGATGAAATTCATGAGAAGAGGTATTTAGACAATGTGAAAGGTAGTAGGAGTATCAAGATAAATTTATTCAAAAAGAATAACCTTGTTTTAAAAGAAGATGATAGTTTATAAGAATACAAGGCATAAGAATTGGAGGACTGCAAGGATCATGAAGAAAATGCTATGGTTGAAGTTGTGAAAAATTCCCAAACAAGGGAAGATTGGGACAATAATGAAGGAGAATTTGAAGCAAGATTTTATCTTTAGGTGGAATTATAAGTTTCACTTGAAGAAATAGACATTTAGAGATCCAAAAAACAAAAAGTCAATAGGGTGGTTAATGATGAAAAAAAATCAATATGCAAAAACAACAAGAATAAAATTTTGATATAGATGATGAAAATTGAAAGGCTTAAATCTTCAATGCCAAAGAAATTAGAAATGTTTGTTGATTAAAAAATAAAAATTGAATAATAGAAAAGAGAGATCAATATTTTGAATAATAGTAGAAAAGATCAAATCAAACATATCAAAGAACATGAAAAGAAAGTTATCAGTATGTGAAGGAAAGTGAAAGATTAGGTGAAACTATTGATTCTGAAAAATCCAAATACAAAGGTAATAGAAAAAGTAAAAGTAGAATTTAGATTTCTAGTGAAACACAAAAAGAAGTGTTAGGAAAGGAAAAATATTGATCAAAATGATACAATTGGTATGGGGATTTATCACAAACAGAAATAAGTAATAGTTGAAGTTAGACCACAAGCTCCCAATCCCAAGTTTAAGATTGATTTGGTTATGAATTAGAACCGAAAGATTCATAGAGCCAAAATAAGAACCAGTAGTGTAGTATTACCAAAAAGGAATAAACCTTTAATGAGGTGTTGTTATTGTGAAAATTTGGGACACTTACAAAATGTGTGTTCCATATCCAATAGGTATCAAAGATTAGAAGACCAACAAAGGTATCTATAAAGAGATGAATATTAAAGAACAAAATTTGATGGTTACTTTTTCAGGTGTAAAGGATTTGGGAACATGGTAAGATTATTCCCATAAATAATGTAGAGAAATGTTCTGAAATAAAATGAACGTGTTCACAATAAATAACTCAATGTATCATCAAATTAGATGAAAATGAAAAAATGGTATGCAACATTGCAATATAAATTTGTTCCATCATACTTCAAGGAAGATCAAGATTATTAATCTTTACTAAGTGTGAAGTAAAAAACATGGGCCAAAAAGAAGATAGTTGAATAGGAAGTGGTTAAAGAGATTGATTTCAAAGAATCAAATCACACTGGAATATGGATCAATGATAGTGGATGTACCTCCCATATGATAGGAAATAAATAACTAGTGATAGGAATCAGATATGAAAAGGAAGGTATTGTGAGATTTGGTAATGATGAAGGATTGATAATTATTGTCCTAGGAAGAGTAAGGTTTGGGGGAAAATACATGATATGTCCAGATTTCTTGGTTATTTAAGGTCTCAGTCAAAACCTATTAAGTGTAAGTCAGCTGTGTAACTCTAGAAATGCCATAATATTTTCCAAGAAATTATGTGTCATCAAGGAAAAATATGATGCAGTTGTTTTGTAGAAAAACCATACCAAAGGGAATATATACCTTGTAAGTGGAGAAGAAGATGCATGATTTCTATCCAAGGATGAAAAAACAAGTTATTAAATAAACATATTGGTTATTTGATCCAAAATTCCTTATAAGATCTAGTGAAATGTGATGATACTTGAGACCTACCTATGTTATCATGTGATCATACTCATAAGTGTGATGATTTTCAACCAGGTAATATCCTTTGAAATATATATAAGTCAAAATATAAAAGGTTAAAAAAGTGCTTAAGTTGGTGTATATTGATGTTTTCAGACCTATTTTACTAAGATATATTAATGGGAGAAGATATTATGTTATCTTAATTGATGTTTTTAGAAGAATGGCATGGGTTTCAATCATAAATCACAATAATGATGAGTTCAATTGTATAAAAACTTATCAAAGAGAAGTTGAAAAGATTCTAGGTAAAAGAATCTGGAAGTCCCAAATAGGGAACATAGTTCATGAATATCCAAGTGGAAGATTATCTCAAGAAACATGGGATAAGGAACAATGTTTCAATAGTAATAACTACACAAAAAAATGGAGTAGTTGAAGAAGAAATTGAATTATCAACAATATGTCTAGAACAATGATCGTTGATAAATAACTTCAAGAGAAGTTATAGAAAGAAGCAGTGATGACATCAGTTACACATCAAATTGAGAACTATTATGTCTGAAATAAGAGAACACTCCGTATGAGCTATGATATAGAAAGAAGCCAATGTTGAATTACTTTTGATTCTTTTGAGGTAAGTGTTTCATTCTTAATAAGGATAAACATAGGAAGTTTGAATCTTATGAATATAAAGGGATATTCATTGGATACTAAATGAAAAGAAAAGAATATAAATGCTCAATAAGAGACTGGGAATGGTAGTTGAAGGCAATGATGTTACAATAGTATAGAATGAGAAGAATCTTCAGAAAATACATGATTACTCTCAGGATGATAGTAACGAAGTGATAAGAATCTAGAGATAAAAACTGGATTTAGGCTATGAATGAAAAACCTAACCAAATTTAGAAGAATCAATCATGGAAGATTGTTTTGAGCCTAATATATAAGAATATAATTAGGAATAAATGGGTCTTTCTCAATAAGATGAATGAATATGGTTTTTTGATTAAAAAAAATAATGACTAGTGTGAAAAGGTTACTCCAAGGTAGAGGGTATCAATGATAATGAAACATTTTCACCTGTTTCAAGGCTAGAAACCATTAGATTATTCTTGGCCATAATAGTGAAAATGAAGTTCAATGTTTTTCAGATGGATGTCAAGTCATCATTTAAAAATGAGGTTTTGGAAGAAGAAGTTTATATTGAGAAGAAAAATGGTTTTCTCCTTCATGAAGATGAGAATATATTTTTTCAGATAAATAAGATGCTATATGGGATGAAGTAGGCACCAAGAGCATGGTATTCAAGACTGGATCAGTTTATAAAGAATCTCAGTTTTGTGTGTGGTGGAGTAGATTAAAATATCTATGTAAAAATTGATAATAATCAAAGGATTTTGGTGATAATATATATCAATGACATAATATTTGGTTTAAAATATGAAGAATAATTCATATAGTTTACAAAATTCATGAAAAGTGAATTTGAGATGTCAATGATTGGTGAACTAATGTTTTCCTTGGTTTATAGGTGACACAAGGAAAGCATGTCACATTAATTTCTCAATATAAATATGCCAAGGAGGTTTTGAGAAGATTTATAATGGATAATTATAAATATATGAGATCTATAGTGGCTACCCAGATAAAAATATCACTGGATGATGAAGTAAATGCAGTTAATATCAGAGAATATAGGCAAATCATTGGTAGTCTATTATACTTGATAGTAACAAGACCTGATATTTTTCCCCAAATTCCAAGAAAAAAATATCAAAGAAATACAAATGAAATACACTTTCCTATAGTTAAAATAATGCTTTAGTATATAAAGGGTGTGGTGGATTTTGGTTTAATGTATAATAAAAAATCTCAGCAAGAGTTATCGAGCTATATAGATGCAGATTGGGTCGGTTCAAAAAAAATATATAAAATCAAAATCAGGTGGTTCATTATATCTTAGTGGATTCTATATTTATTATCTAATAATGAAACATGATTTCATTTCATTGAGAAACACAGAGGATGAATATATTGTGGCTACTCAACCATTCATGCAGTTATTGTGGATAAAGAAATAGCTTGATGATATGAGAGTTGAAGTGAATTATCTAATAAAAATCTATTATGATAATTCAAGTGCTATAAATCTTAGGAAAAATCCAGTATATTACTCAATTGTAAATAAAATTGAAATCAAATATCATTTTATTAAGGAGAAGGTGGGAGAAATGGATTGTGAAGTTAAAGTATGTGCCTACAGAACTACAAGTTGTACACATTATGATGAAGGTCTTATCCCAAGAAGTGTTCAAATGTAATCCAATATATATGGGAGTTCATTCAAATCCCTACACTTTAAAAAGTGCGTATGTGGGACCCCCTATCCTCAAGGTATGATGTGTTTTCCCTGATATGATGATATGTGTTCTTTACCCTGTTATAGACCACAATGAAGTAACCATCAGGTTTGTTGAAAAAGGGGGAGAAATTGTATCTATAAAAGGGAATAATATTTCTTAATCAAGAAAGGGGGAGAAGTTGATAGGAATAGCTTTAAATTTGGCGATGCTAAATGCGATCAATCAAAGGTTATATATCATAACAGATGGGGTTCGTGATGAAAGAAGATGAATGGTTTTTGAATGAACTGATTCATTGATAAAATTTTCATTCTACTATTGTTTCTCACATTAATCATGGATCATGTGGTCTTAGAGTGTGTGTTGAGTAAATATTTTATTGGTATGTGAATTCTTAGAAGTGAATTTTTGTAGAAGATGGAAGAATCTTTAATGATGCATCAATTTGTGAAGAGGTTTCAATAAACCAAAAGGGATAGATTATTGGGAAAAAATAACTTAAAGTTTCATGTTAGTGTTTTTGGGGTGATTATGTTTCTTGAAAAATATCTATGACCACAAATTAGTGTAGTTGGTGTTTCTGAAGTAGATATTTAAGGTGGTGCAGTTTCACAGTTTTTGCTGAAATTTTGGGCCTCAAAATCGAGAGTTTTTTTTGTGGAAAAGGAAGGTTTTATACAAATGATTTTGTGATCCATAGTTCATAGACCATGAAACATGGTTCATGGAAACCAAATTAGGTATTATGAATAGTAAAGTAAAATTAGTAAAGGAATATTTTCTGCATAGCAGCATTATGCGGACCGCTAAGCACACTACATAGACCGAGTAGTGAAAAAAAAGCTCACTAGAGGCTCACAGTTCATGAGAGTCTTGTAGTTAATGGGAGTCTCATCATTTCTGGCTGATAGGTGGTGATTTTATGAGACTCAATGTGTTTACATTTGTGGAATACATCATCCACTGCAACATATTAAGGCGCTATGGGGACCGTATAACACTATTCATGGTGAAGGATATATCGAATCAAAGTTTTGGGTATTTTGGATTAGATAGTTTTTTAGATCTACTTTCCTATAGAAATACCCCTAATCATATCATTAGTTATAGAAAATTTCATTATAAAATATCATCACTTCCGGTATAATTCGAGAAAGTCTGAAGTAGTTCATGAGGAAGAATTTCACAAAGGCGAAGAGTTTTGTGAGGGTGAAATTCTGTGAAATAGAAAGTTTATAAAGGCAGTTTATGGAAGGGGTTTTTGGGGTTCAATATATCACAAAGTAAAAGGATCCAATAAGAATAAGTGGTTCATAGAATCATTTGACATCAATGAAGCAGAGGCAGTCTGTGAAGGAAAGGTTGTCCGTAAAGCTCTCACACCACTCAGTGCAAGGCAGTTCACAGAGGAAGAAAGGTTGTTTTCGAAGGAACCAAGACAGATAATAGTGAGTAAAAGTAAGTTCATGAATGGACTAAAATATTTCATGAAATCAATTTTCACAAACTAACAATATTAGGATTAGAGGGAGTTCAATAGAGTGCCTAACCATAGTTGAGGATGAATTCATTATTGATAATGAAAGGAACTTCAAGTCCATAAACTATGTGTGGAACCTTTCTAGAGTAGTGAGAAAAGTAAGAGGGAGAAGGTGATTCTTTTCATCAGTAGCGATCCATCAAAATAGAGTTATGGAGTGACCATTGGGTATGTAATGAGTTGTCCCTAAACATTGAAATGGTAGTGAGCCTAGCCATAGAAGTGATCTAGCCCAAACCTTATAATTTGGCAGTGAGACTTAGTGGATTTGGTAAATAGTCACATTGTCATTGTATGCCCCTTGGATATAGTCTAGTGAGGGTGAACCATGTAAAATCATTTTTTGATGTGCATGATTTCATATCTGGTCATACATTGATACATGAAAGAGAGAGAAGAGTGTTTTGTTTAACAACGAAACAACATATAAAGGGTAGTTGTTTTAATCTGTTATACCTTGATTTACCCCCCTCTTAGGGTATTTAACCTAGTTGGGTTAATATCTCCCTTTTGCTAGACCTGGATGAAAGTGAATCTATATATAAGGGGTTACCAAGTGTAAGATCATAGAAAAAGTTATTCATTGTATTAGGGTTTCCATGTTGTGAGACCAAGATGAAAATGATTTACCCGAGTAAGGGTACCCATATGTGATACGTAGGTGAAATACCACCCTAATTATGTTCCCTAGGGGAAGGATCACTCAATTGATAGATTTTAGGTAAAGGGTCACCCTAGTGAGGGGCCCTGGAAGAAGTCTCTCTCAAGTGAAAGTCTATGATGATGACTAGGGTGAGTGGTTCCATAGCATATGATCCCTAAGATAACTAGGGAGAATGGATCCGTAATGAGGGGGGCTCTAGAATGAATATGGATAAGGGAATTATCACGTTTCTTCATCTCTCATTAATCTATCTATGTGTCAAAAATTATAAATTAGGGTGTTTATTTATATAATGAGGGGGCTTGGAACATGGACATGGGTGTGCGACACCTGGGTGCACAAACTTGGGCATACACACTTAGGAAAACATTCTTGGGTGAATGTAGGATCTGGGTGAATGAGCTGGGAAAAGGAGTAGGGTGAGTGGGACTTGATCTCATGGTACTTGAGCACACAACCCTAAGTGAGAGATCATATTTCATTATAATAAATTTCCAACATCAAAAAACCATAACATTTGATTTTTAAGTCTGTTTTGGATCTATGACTAGTAAAATAGAACCCATTAAAGTTAACTACACCCTTACCAATAGGTTTTTCCAATAAAATGTGTCTTTAAAAGATAATAAGTTCCTTGAACAACCACAAAATGGGGTTTATAGTATTGACACCATTTTCATTAACAATGTGTGAAATCTAAATCCTACACCCATAATAAGGTTATCACCACAATATCATAATAATGGGAAACATTTTTGAGGAATATCTATCCTTATGTGTGTGAGGAATCATGCAACACACATAGATATCATTTTATTCTTCTTTAAGTATGGATATACTTCTTCTATTAAACTTTAATTGTGTCATATAAGTGAGTATCACATCATGATATCCACAAAAAGTGCATGGAACAAATTTTCTAGTGAAAAGAGTATTAGATAATGAGTATGAATCACACATTTTTTTTCATAAACATTGACTTAAGGATATGAGAAAATTAAAGAAAGGTGGATCATGTCAATATGTTTACAATGAAGCAATAGGTACTTTATTAGAGGTTATAACTTAAGATCTAAGTCTACTGGGAGGATTAGTTC
Organism: Viscum album; assembly: GCA_963277665.1. Lineage (NCBI taxonomy): Eukaryota > Viridiplantae > Streptophyta > Magnoliopsida > Santalales > Viscaceae > Viscum > Viscum album. Next base: position 1,026,034,030 of record OY728137.1, read on the forward strand.
AGGAATTGAAAAACTATTATTATATTCCTTCTATAAATAGAAATATGATTTCAGTATCTTGTTTGGACAAGATTATATTTTCATTCATTATAAATAACAAGAGTTGTTCTTTATATACAAATGATATTTTATCCTGTCACCATGAATATGGAAAATGGTTTATATATTTTGGATATGGATAATAATATATATAAGATTTAGAATAAGAAGTTTAAGATTGATTTTAAACCAAATACCTTTTAATTTTTTTCCATGAATATATAAATGATAAACATATTCAAAGACTCCATAAATATGGATTATTGGAATCATTCAATTATGAATCATTTGATAATTATAATTCTTTTTAACTAGGAAAAATGACAAAAGAAACTTTTAGTTGAAAAGGTTAAAGTTCAAGTGAAATATTGGATATTATACATAGTGATCCATGTAGACCAATGAGCACTAATGAATGTGGTGGATTTAGGTATGTTATAAAATTTATTAATGAATTTAGTTAATATGGTTATATTTTTTTTATGATACATAAGAATAAAACTTTGAAAAGTTCAAAGAGTTTCAGAATGAGGTACACAATCAATTGGGAAAAAGTATTAAGATTATCCAATTTGATTAGGGTAGTGAATACTTGATCCTGAAATTCACTTATCATCTGAGAGATTATGGAATTGTTAAAAAAATCACTCCTTCTACAACAAAAAATTGGAATGGTGTGTTTGAGAGGATGAATCATATCCTTTTAAACATGGATCAATCGATGATGAGTCAGTGTGACCTTCCTATTTGATTTTGGATGTGTGATTTGGAAAATTCTATATTCCTACTTAACTGCATTCCATCTAAAATAGTCATAAAGACACCATATGAGGTATGGTATGAAAAAAAATAGTTTTTATTTTATGAGTATTTGGGGTTGTAAATAACTAGTACAATGATTTTATTATTATAAACATGACACTAAGTCTGATAAATGATTTTTTGGCTATCCCAAGGAAAATAAGAGATATTATTTCTATAATCCCACTAACAAAATGTGTTTGTGGCCTGACATAGTGATTTACATGATTGGAAACACATAAGTAGAACTTAGTGAGGTTACAATCCAACAATCCAGAAGATTTTCTAAGATAGAGGTTGTATTAGTTCCATATAGAGTTTTGGAAGAAGAACCAATCCAAGTTACATATGAACTTGAAGGTATGGTAGGATTCATTTGGAGATTGAGAGATGTAGATTTATTATAGGGAATGATGATGAGTTAATGTTTATTGTTGATGAACCTATAATCTAATGGTGTCTATTGAGAGATATGATTATGAAAAATGGTTAAAAACCATAGAATTTGAAATAGATTCCATGTACACTAATAAACTTCAGAACTTGGTAGATTCATTTGAAGGGGTAATACCCATAGGGTTCTAGTGGGGTTCCTATAATAAAACTGACATGGATGGTAGAGTTTTTGTCTATAAATAAATTTTGGTGGAAAAGGATTATGAAAAAATTCATGGTATTGACTATGAAGTGAAATTTTCATCAGTTATGATGATAAAGTCTATTCAGGTATTGATTTCCATAATATTTCATTAAGATTATGAGATATATCAAATGAATGTCAAAATTGATTTATTTAATGAGAATTTAATCAAGTACATGTAGATGATAAAAACTAAATGTTTTGAAGTTACAAGAGAGTTTGATAAGCTTTAAAAGTTGCAATGATTAATTTATATATTGAAGCATGATTCTTGGATTTAGAATATTTACTTTGATGATGCAATTAAATAGTTTAGTTTCATCATGAACATGGATTATTTGTGTGAATACAATATAATTAGTGTGAGTGTTTTGTTTTTTCTAATATTTTATGTATATGAAATACTTATTATCGAAAATTATGTCCTAAAATTATGATCTATAAAGATACTATTGGTAAAGTGCTTCTCAATGAATAACATGGGTAAAGCATCTTATATACTGGGTATTATGATCCATAATGATAGATCTAATAGGTTTCCTAAACTAATTCATAACACATATATTGGTAATGTGTTAAAGGAATTTATCATGGAGAATTCCAAAAGGTAGTATTTACAAATATTACATGGCATGGATCTTAGGAATGTTTGATATGCTTCTAAATAATTAGATATTAGGGGTAATATTCCTTATACTTATACAATAGGATCTACAATGTTTTTCATGTAGTGTACTCAACCCAGAATCACTTATACTTTGAGAATGACTTGTAGATACCAAGAAAATATTGGTAAGATCTACTGGATTACTATTAATAACATCCTTAATTACTTAATAATAATTAAGTCTAACTTATTGTTATTTAGAGGAGAGGATGAGCTCATTCAAAAAGGTTAAATCAATTCTAGTGTCTAATATTACAAATATGATATGAGATCTCAATGTAGTTTCATGTTTTTACTAAATAATAGAGAAATTAGTTAGAATAGTTCCAAAAAAGCCACCATGGTGGACTCAATAATAGAATTAGAGTATATCACTACATCAGATGTTGTGAAGGAAGCTGTTTAGATTAATAAGTTCATCATTTAAATTTGGGTAGTTACTAGAATTGTGGGATTATTTAAGCTTCACTGTGACAACAAGGGATCTATTTCTTAGGCAAAGAAACCTCGGTCTCAGTAAAAAGGAAAAACATATCCTTCAAAAGTACCATATCATTTGAGATATCATTGATAGTGGTGATGTAAATATCTATTGTGTGGTTATAGATGAAAATATAGAATATACTTTGAAAAAACCATTAGTGTAGAAAACAAAGGAGGTTCATATTGAATTTATTATTATAAGATACAAGATATATTTTATATAATGGTTTTAAATAATATCATGATTTTATTATAAAGGAAATATCCATTTATCATTCATTTATGCATGATGTAATTTATATTATATAAATAGTTGAATGATAATATCCCCTGAAAGTATGACATTGATTTGTCCCTAATTGATGATCATCATGGAGTGTTATGGGTTGTGATGATGGGTTATGAATATCATGAGTAGAATCATACACTTGATACAAAGGGTTTTATATGAGATACAAAGAATATACTCATTATCTGGAATAACCCACCAAAGTATATCACATGGAATTTCATATGGCCATTCATATACCTAGGAATGTATTCTTATTATGAATATATATTACTAGATTATGGTGAGATACCTAGCATTATAACCTTCATACTTTGATACATATCTTATGAAATCTTTGATTCTTAGCTAATTCAGGGTGGATGGGTATGTTTTTGATCATATTGTTGGTTATAGATCAACTGGTATGGTATTTATCCATTATTATGGAAGTTTTACATCATCTAGGGCCTTGATTAGATTACACTAAGAAAATTAATCAATATGATTATCTGAGGGACATGTGATGTTCTCAGATACATAGAGCAGGGAAATGTGATGTGCTCATTTTCTAGATGAATGAAATGTGGTGTATTAATTGACTTAGTCATTTTATTTTATATAATCATGAATGTATGAAATGTCCTATACTAGATTGACATGTTCCATATCTAGTGGCCACACTATTTCAAAGACAAATATTATTATACCAGTATACATAAGATGCATATGATACATTTTTTGCTGGAGATGTTCATATGGAGATACAAGTACGTTTTATTAAGATCACACCATACCCCTTTATAGCTCGAGTAGAATAGATTTTTTTTCTAGAATCCTATATATTTTTTACATCTATGAAATCAGGATTTCATATTTGTTTTCAATGATAAGATTGATCTTAGGTTCACATAGTTATGCATTAGGATAATGATTATATTTTTAGATAAATTTTTTATTCCAAAATGAAGATATCTTGATAAACCACATACAAAAGAGTTTGGATAATTTCAAAAAGATTTGTGAAGTTTTTCATAAAGTCCTTATGGGATTTTAGTGAAAGTTAGAGATTATTAGAAGCATAATACAATGGATATATCATATTGTAAAATATACCCTAAGTCATAGCCTGTGATATTCATGTGATACATATTATAGATTGAAATATCTCAATATCATATAAGGTATGTGATATCTATATTATATCATATGATAGGATTAAAATATGGGATATCAAGTGAATTATTAATACCATGTCACTTGCAAGTTTACCTTTGGTAATGAATCAATGAGTTGATTCATTTAAAGATACACATAATTGTTTGAAACATTTAAACAACTATGATATCCCAATTGGCATGAATTATGGGTAAGGTATGATAGATTTCATGTGATGGAAGTTGACACTTTACTCACTTCATTGAATGAATTGATCCAATATAAAGGTATGTGATCCATCTATTGGATACACACATTTTTTCAAATACATTTTTGTAACTCTCTCTTCCTCCATGTTAACTATTCTTCTCCATAGAGAAGGATATAGAATAACTTTGGTGTTTAGGGATACTCTCATTATGAATAATGATTATAGTGGATAGGTTTAAGAGGTGTTAATAAGTTATTTTACATGAAAATCCTAATGGTTTTAATATTTACCTAACCTTAACACTTTAAAACAACCCTGGTTTTATTAGGGTTTAAGGTATCATAAGTTTTATAAAAAAAATTATTTTGAAAATGTTATCTTTTGGAAATAATTTCTTAAATTTGATATCTCTCTTTCTGCCTTTCCTTATTGCCCGAATGGCCCAAAGGCCTTATTTTATTTTATTTTATTATAGATAATCTCCCTTTTAAGGGTTGAAAGGGAACCCGTACATGACCCGTAGGCCCAAGGCACAAGGCTGGACATGTCCCGAAGGCTTAGAGGCATACCATTACCATTACATGACCCATAGGCCCAGTCCACTAGAACCAAACCTCCCTAGCGTCTTGAATCATTGATCTCCTTAACTCCCCACCTTGCATTGCTGATCAGCTAGAATTGCCCCGTACAAAGCTGCACGGTGCTTGGTCCTGATGGCAGCTTCCATACCCTCTCATTCTTCCAATCCGGTTAGCTCTGCATCTGGTGCCTGCTACTCCTGTTGTTCTGATCCTCTTCTGGGGCCTGTTTTGTGTGAACTGGGCTACTCCATGGTCTATGTGACCTGAAGGCCCTGTGGCCTGAAGGCCTTTGATGACCCGAAGGCCCTGGAGACCCGTAGGCCCAAACCAGTGGCCCGAAGGCCCAAATCGGGTGAATAGTTCCGGCTACTATAGTACCAAACAATAATTTCTATAGTCACTGCTACAGTGACGCTATAGTACCCCGAAAATTCGCCTCCACCCGGTTTTGAACCTGGGTCTCTTGGATGCCAAGCAGGAGCCCTTACCACTCGGGTATGAGCTCGTTGGCTTTTTTTTGATTAATTAAAGATAATTAACTTTTCCTCATTCATTTAAATGTTTTATCATAGCATGTTTTTAATGGAACTAACCATTCCTCTTTTGAAGGTTGGACACTTAAATAAAATAAAGTTAGATAAAGTGTTGGTTTTAATTATCCTAGTGTAGGATAAGGAACCTAAATTTGTACAGTTGTGATAAATCATATTTTAAAAACTTATTCCTTTGAAAACGGTCATTCCCTTCCCATGTGATTCTTAGGACTACCAGTATTAGGCCCAATTTTGGTACCATATTTGGGTTATGTACACTGTGTTAGATATATTTTTAATGAATTAACTACTTTCATAATTATCATCTTCATAAAATGTTGTGATATTTGAGTATGTCATGCCCATGTGGTTCTATTAGAATGAATCTTTCACATTTGACTACTGAATTATTGTATCTTATTTTTGGATTATTTTATTACTTAAATAATTTTTTATATTACATGTTAGTTTCAATAATTATTGAATACTATTATGCTTATTTATATATTGAACATGACTATAAATATCTTATAATGATAATGTTATTACCTTATTATAAAAATCATGATAAATGATATCATTAGTTATGTTTCTTTGAGAAGTGATACTATTTTGATAGATAGTGAGAATGATTGAAGGTGTACATAACTGATTTATGAAATGTGAAGCATGTTTATTACTGTCATAGGTAATGTTCATTACTTGACTGATATAACATATATATGGTATTATGTATTTATATTTTAAATTATTTAAGCTGGTCTAGAAACCATTTATGTACAGGGTTCAATGGGTAAGGTTTTGAACTTGATGACTATATACCCCTTCCCCTTTCCTTGAATTGGATGGGTCACCGGTACCCCGAATCTTATATACACTTTTCCCTATCCATATGATGGAGGTTTATTCTATAATTACATGATTAAAGGTTCCGTGTTATTTGGTTATAGGAATGGATACCTGTTGGACCTTACCTACTAATCTCAGATTCTAAGTGTTGACCTGAAGCAGGTAGTACTAGTATGGAACCTTTTGGTATAGGGAGTTAATTTTTCGAGTTTTTATAGTGATTTATTTCACATATAAATTAATAACTTACTTTATTTTGATGCTAATATACTATTATACTATGGTTGTTAACTATAAAATTGTTTTTTTATATTTATGTAAATGATTATACATATACATGTGTACACCCATTTTTCAATGTTGTGTAGAGACACCATTGGTAGTTCCCTACTGAGTATTATTGCTCACAACCTTCATGGACACCCTAGTGGACACACAAATTCCATTTCTCTATTTTATGTATATTCAAGTACAATAGTAGCTATTAGATAACTCTATGATGATAACATGTGTTTTTTATAGGGGTGAGATCAATTTTTAACTTCAGAGTTGTAGTTGTTAGAGGTGGTTGGAGACTGTATTTGACCCATCACCTATTCACCCTAGTACATCTTTTGTCTTAGGTCATGTTTGATTTTACAATAATTATAGCTAGTATATATATTGTATGTTTCATGTTGATTACTATAGTGTTCATTCATATAGAGAGTTACTTTCTATTTTTATTCTTGTCTATTCCTTTATAACCCATTGGTTTAATGTTGTATTTATGGAATGTACAACTTACAAATGAGTCAATCCAAAATTTCAGTAGAACCCGATCACGATTTTTGATCATAAAAAAATTGGATAAATCACTCCTAAACTACACATAGACGTCTTTAGTTCTAGTTTCCACCTCCTGCGGATCGAGGAGCATCCTTGGGGTTAATATCATCCCAATTTAGGTGTTGTATGGGTATCCAGGTTAGGTTTTCTATAACATGTCTCATTATTCACTCTTTATATTGTTTCATTTTTTATTTTATTAATTTTTTATGAAATGATTTTATAATTTTTAAAATTATTATAAATTATAATGAAGAAATTTAAAACATTGATTTATTTCATAAATGTGTTCATAAATTAAATATGAATTATTCGGGATTAATTATTAAATGTTTAATTAAATAAATGTTTAATTATTAATTATTAAGATTAAATTTCATGAATTTAAACGGTTTCTATCTTATGATTTTAGTTTAAAGTGTTTACATTTAAATGGTAAAATGATTCATAAGGGGTTTCTAAATTATAAAGGAAAATATTAGAAAAATTTATATATATTTTTGAAATGTTTATAAGTTATAATATAAAGTGTATATATGAAATGTCTCATTTTAGGATAATTATTTAAACCATACCAAAAACAGTTTTGGTTGATGTGATAAAATATTTAAATAAATATAAAATATATTTTATTTAATATATATTTTGTTTATGGGATAACAAACCATAAAAAACACACACACCTAGACACCATAGTGGATCGAGCCTCATGCCACACCATAAGGAATGAAAAAAACCTATTGAATATATTTTATTACATATTTATTGCTCGAAGTCTTAAGTTCTTGATGGAATAAAATCCCAACTGAATGTGTCCTAAGGGTCCCTAAAGGAGATGACTTGAAGGACCAAATGAGAAGTTTTCATCATATAGTGTCGCTAGTCTAACACCACACTATCCCCATATCATTAGTCATCACACCATGTAAATTGTAAATTGTTTATATTGTAAATATATTCTATTTAAATAATGTAATTTTTTTGCATTATAAATATGACATGATTAAATGAATTTAAAAATATGAAAATTTATTGTTTTTTTATAAATCATGCATTTCAATATAAATGAATTCATATGTATCTCATGTAAATAAAGAAATATAAAGAGTTAAAATATTTTATTTAAGTATAAAGTGTATATATTTATATTATATAGAAATTATATATTATTTTTGAATTATAAATTCTTTATAATATAGTTTATTGCATTTTTCTTTATATCTTATGTCAAAGGATATAATTTTTTTTATTTAATTTATTTTCTTACTTAGGGATATAGATTATTTATTTTATAAACGTTTTTATAAAATGTTTAAATTGTTTATGTTGATTATAAAAAATTTTATACCATGCATTTTAGGAGTTTCATGCTAAGGTATAATATATAATTTTATTTATTTCATTAAAGATTAGTGATTTATTTATTATAATTATAAATAAAATATCATATAATAAGTATCCTCATATAGTATCATTTCAAATCATATTTCAACTATGAATCAATATTGAGTATTGTCCTATGAATAATGATACATTAGGTAGGATTTCTACTAGACCAGAGACCGTGGTTTCATTTATAAAAGAGGGTTTGAACACCTGTAATACTATACACACTCTTAATTAGGATTTATGTTTCTTATGATTTTAATCCATTATATGAAAGTGATTCATGTATCATTTTCATGAGTCATAAATGGATATTCATTGGATATTATACTTAAAAATTTAATAGGAATACATAGAATAAATCATTGATTGTATTAAGGGTGTGGCCAATCATTTTTAACTAGTTAAAGGCACCAATTTGAACAAACTAATTTTAAAATGATTAACATAAGATTAAAATTTAAAAGTATTGATGATTATCCCAAAACTATATTAAACCAAACTGATAGGTTTATATCAATTCTAGTTAATTTTAATGAATTAATGAAATTAATACTGGTTAAACAATAATATAAAAAATTCATTAAATGAATAAAATACATGTAATTTTTTTATCAATAATATATGTACCAAAAAATATTCAAATAAGTCCAATAATCACAAAATAAAAACAAATGATATTAAACATTTTATTTCTAAAAATGACTTGAAAATTCGTTTCTAATCAATATAGTTTGTCATAATATTAACTATTTTATTTATTTTTTCTAAAACTCTATTATTCTATGAAAACTTCATAGAAAACACTTAATTTTTTAGGCCATATTTTTCAAGATAAACTTCAACTTCAATTGAAGTAAAATCAGTGAAATTTTCTGATCTCAGAGTTTTAAATGTTATTTCACACTGATTTTTAACAAGCCAACTATACCTTTTCACACATCCCAACATTTCTACCTTTGAATATATTATTTCAGCCCATTAATTTTTCTATATTCATTAATAAATTTAATATAATATATTTCACCCTTAATGTCCTCTTTTTGTTTCATTGGACTATACAAATCTATGTGAATAAGATCAAAAATATTTCCAGATCATTTTTATAGGTTTTTATAGATTTCTCACAATTTATTCCTTTATACAAGTATAATAATTCATTTTTATTTTAAACTTAAAAACTGGTATGTTAATTAAAACTTTGTATTTTGAAATTTTCTTTGTGTTACTTTGATGTATATATCCCAAATTTCTATTCCATAATAGGTTTTCCTCACAAATAGTTAATTGATAAGTGTTTTCTTTCCATTCAATTTGATATAGATTATCATGGGTCATACTTCCTTATATCAAGGAACTTACATAGTTTATTTTAATAGATTAGGTCTCATATTTTATTTTATCCTCCAAAATCGAGTCACATAGTTGAATCAAAATTAAAATATTGAGCCTTAATCCATTCATAAAAATAAATTTAGCTCTCTTCAACTCATTTTTTGTAATTTTATTTCTTTATCCTACTTGGATATTTAGAGCTCAATCATTCCCAAATATAATAGTTCCATCAACAATATTTTTTTATCTTTTCTAACTACAACATATAGTAAGTCATATGTGATTATTACCCACTATTAAGTATTCATGTGTTTTTTAATGACTTTAAATAAACTTTTATTAGATGTGTTTTTGTTTCTTTTTTATTTTGTTTCAATATAAAAACATACATATTTTATTCATTTTAATCACTACTATCACCTTATAAACAATATAATAATCATAATTATATTCTTCTAGAATGAAAAAATTATTCTTCGATAGAATATTTTCCATATGCTCATTTCAACTCTTCTTAGAACATAATAAATATATAAAAAACTATTTTCTTCCTACAAATAAATACCTAATGAGAAAAGTTAGAATAATTAGTGTAATATATATTGTAAGTAATTTATATTTTTATAAGTATGATGATTTTTTTTCATTTTCCTTTTACCCATAGCTACACCTCTCAATAAGATCCTAGACTCATGAAAATATTTCATTGTATAACTAAGATAACCACAAAATTGACATTTAATATATTGAAACAAATAAATTACCTTCCTTTCAATAATTTTATCATACCATTTAGGTTTTTGATATTTTATCAAGTGTTTATTTTGAAATATTTTAACAACTTCCTTTCCTATTTTTTTAAACTATATTATTTTAATATTCACTTAAACAAACTTTGATGTCTCTATTATGTCACCAATTTCTATTTTTCACATAAAAGTTAGTGTTTAAATTATTATAAAATATTATAATTACTTTTTTGAATTTTCATATTTTTCAATTAACTTAACTCTATTATAGATAACTAATAATGATTTATTTCTAGATTTTACAAGTTTTAATTCCATATCCATCATCTTTTTAAAGAAATAAATTCCCCTTCAAGTTATTCAATCTTCTTTAAATTTTCATTAATAAAAGCATTAAGATCATTTATAATATTATATCTATATCAAATATTTATCGTAAAAATCATCCATGTATTCAATATTTTCTTGGATGTAAAATTTCTCTCCAACTACCTACTTATATCTTATAATTTAAACTTAAAGTTCATATACATACTCAGATGCCTCTTAAAAACAAACACCATATCTTCCTTTTTTATTCTTCTACACACCAAGTTCTCAAGAGAAACTTCAATCTCACCTTAAAAACAAACACCATATCTTCCTTTTTTATTCTTCTACACACCAAGTTCTCAAGAGAAACTTCAATCTCACCTTAAAAACCAACAAAACTCTTTTTTTTATTTTAATTTACCATCAATAAAAATATCTAAACTTATTCATCATAATATTGAAATTTTATTACTTCTTATTCATGAGAATATTTAACACTCCCTTATTATTTTCATGAAAGACTCCATATTTGGAATTTATTTTTTCCATTTAAATTAGAAACAGAATTTTTATCCTTATTTTATAGTAATTGGTAAGTCCTTAAACCTAAGGAATTGACCTTCACTTCTTTTTCTTCACATCTTCTTAGAAATATACCTACAAAATGACCAAATTTTCCATATTTAAATAATAAAAATATAAATTTACTTTCAAATATCCCTTTTACAATCTTCATCCTACTATATATTAGTGAAATAAAATTATAAAAATTATCATCTTAATTTTCCTTAATATTTATTTTTAGTTTATTTTTTGTGTTAAAGGTTATCTCTTTTATTAATTAAGTGGAATTAAAATTTTATTTTACAGTTTTTATAAGAATCCAAAAAAATATGAAAATCAAGAAGAGTAAATTTACATAATCCAATTTCATTATATACCAAGGTGTGAGTGTCTTTAAGTTCATATTTATAGTTATACCATATTTAATTTATTAGTCAAGTCATATCACAGTTCCAACCAAATGAAAAATCATATTGAAGAAATATAACACAATTTAATTATAAATCATTCCCAGGTATTTAGATTTATTTCTTAAGTCTTGAAATTTTATTTATTTTTACGTATTTTTTCCTTAATAAATTAATAATAGTTTGTCCCAAATTGCCGTAATATAAGTTTATATCATTATCATTACATTATCTCAATTTTAAATATTTATAAGTAAATTATTATGTATCATGTCATCTATTTTTATAAATTTATTATCTGATTCAATCAATTAAATCTCTATAGGATCACTGATTTTAATAATACAATTTATAGTAACATTAAAATAAATACCAAGAGATCTTAGATGATATATTATCATGGAATTCCAAATATTCTAAATAAATCCATCATATATGGGACCACATTTTTCATTAAAATGATTATCTAAAAAACTTTTTGAAAAAAACTACAACCTATGACGGGTTTAATGTTATTTAAAATTTTATCTTAAATACAATTTTTTTGCCAAGGTCCTTCAAGGATGTCTTTATAAGGGGTGAATCATGTCATATAAATGTGAATTTCAAGAGAAATTTGAAGTTTTAAATTTAGTGGACATATCATATTTTGAGCTGTGATTCAAAATTTATTTATAAAGGTTAGAACCCATAAAATGGGTTATTTGGGCATAGAATGGATGTTGAAAGGAATAAATGATTTTTAGGAAAGAAAAAAATGGATTTCAGGCTATTCAAGCTACATTATGTCACCATCAGCTAGCCAATGGGGTTGGTAGTAGCCTGAATTCCATTATAGGTGGAACCAACTAGCTGGTGGCCTAGTAACACCTAAATGGTTAGGTTAAAAAGAAAAAAAATTACAATTTAAACCCTTCAATTTTTATGGGGGAGAAACCTACCATCCCCGTTCATTTATCTCACATTTATAGGGGGATCCCTCTCATTTTTCTCCTCCTTCAAACCCTCCAATAAGGGTGTTCTCAAGGGTGTTTCTCAAATATTTGAGGTACAAATTTATCTCTAATGATATATATTGATCCTATCCTCTTTTAGTTAAAAATTTATTCTTCTCATGATTAGTTTTTTTATTCTAATTCCTCTAGATCTTAGTGTAATTGGATGGATGAGATGGGGATTTTTCCCAACCCTCATATAAGATATCTTGAGATGACATCTATCTATCATCGCCAATCGATTCAATGAAGGAATGTTACATTTTTATTTCATTTTTAATTAAAATTAATTTTATTTAATGGTGTAAATGAAGATTCTTGTTAGGAATTGAGTTTGGGATTATACCAGAGGATCCGTGGTGGACCTCCCACATGTAAATGGTCACAGTTACTACATGATGAAGCTGTCTGATGATATTTTAGGCTTAAAGACAATTTAAGTTAATTTATAAAAAAATATAAGTTGTTAAAATTTGTTGGATAATTAATTATAAATATATTATAATTAATTTTGGGGTGTTGTGACTTGATGTAGGTGTCTGGTGTGTGATACAAGGCATGAGAGAATCTTAGCAGTAGCTATCAGGCTATAAATTAAAATGGAAATAGTTTCATGTTGAGGTCGGTGGTTGATTATATGAATATTGATGTATTATATTTCCACTGATAGAATATCCTTTTTTTAGTTAATTAATTTAATTCTTAATTTTTAATTAAAATTATTAATTAAAAAAAATGCCCTGAATGATTGGAATAAATTTTCTATGCCACATTGGGTTTAGTACACTGGTTGGATCTCCATGTCTATTGATGAACAAGGATTTAAATTTAAAATGGAATTCCTTGACACTTGTACCCACAATAATTATTTTCCTTAGTTAAAATGAAATGACTATGTTATAATAGACCTTAGCTTAGGTTCTATTAGTGACCTCCTCGGAGTGATTCTTAGTGACTTGGAGTAAATGGACTAAACTTTTGGAGATGTATGATCCTTGTAAATAAATAGAGATTCTAGACATGTTGAGTTGATTATGGGGTGAGTGATCCTCCCCCTTGAAACATTTTTACCCCAGGGGGATAGATCATAGGTAGAAGGGACTCAGGTTGGGTGAGTGGACAACCTTAGTATTCTAAAGACTTAGAAATGGGCTTTGTGCCATCTCCTTTGTGTGTGATACCTTTGGGGGAATAACCTTTGGTCTTGTGGGTATTTGAGAGACTGAAGACTTGGGTTTATAAATGTGCTACCCTAGAGTAGTGGGTATTTACCCTCTTTTCAGTTGGTTTATAGGGAACCCCAAGTAGGGTATCGTTCCTATGTGATGACCAATGGGATCCTAGTAGGTACCATAATTGTCCATGGACCCTGAGTGGGTGTGTTTGGGTATAGGTAGAGATGGAAAAGGGTCACCTTTGAACCCATTCTAGTTATGGGATCCCAAGGGGATATGGATAGTGTTGATGGGTTATGCATTCAGGAAACCCCTAAATTTTATGATTTAATGTATTTATTTTTGATATAGTTATGGATACCTAGAAATTACTAGGATCAGGCCTGTAGGTCTAATGTGATGTTATGGTGACTTTTGGGATACCCAGAGGTGCTTCCTAAGATCTGACATTGGGCCTCATGTGAGACTAATGTGATACATCTTGGATATGATGATCTCACCATGGATTCAAAGTGTGTATCTTATAATTTGGAAATTGATCTATGTGAAGAATTCTAAGTATGTTGGGATTCAACCTCATGTCTATATTTCATTTCTTGGACACCATGAGTTCATAGGATTCCTATTTTTTTCTAGGATCCATGCATTCAATATTAGAGATTATGATCACTATTTTTTCTATGATGATATTCCTAGGTTACCCCTTGGATTATTCTAATCGAACTTGATGACATTAAATGATGATTTGGATGCCTAAGATTCTTAGGATCCAACCCTTTGTCCTAGTGATATTGAGATGATTCCAATTTTGTGATTAATTAGGATTCCCAGGAATCATATTTAATCTATTCATTATACATGGAGTTTAGAGAGATTCCCAAGATACATGGGATCTATCCATGGATCCATTCATGAAGACTTGTTTTCCTTTTTAGCCTAAGTATTTGGGATTCCTGGGTTATGTCCTAGGACATGGTATTTATATAAAGGAATGGTCATCATGAAATTCTCAAAGAAAACTAAAAACTGACCAAAGTAAGTATGGGAGATTGAGGTCACAAACCTAATGATCAAAAATGGTATGGTATTGAGTACATGGGTTGGCACAGTCCACATGACATGCTCAAAAACATTCTAGAATCAGGCTGAAGAAGGTATTATGGGTTGTTTTTTTGTTTATTTTCAGTATTTTATTTAATATTATCATTTAACATGGAAATATAATTTTTTTATACTATAGTAAGATACCAGGTTAGTGGTGGACTACTGAGTTTTGTAAAAACACCCTGTTGGGGCTTCCATTACACTATGGTAATTGGGAATAAACTCACTTGGTTATAAGAAGAGGATGGTAAGAGGCTCAAGATTAATCATGTAGAACAGATCAATGTGTACATGAAGCATTGGATTAGGTGAGTCTTGACGTTGGGAGTATTACCTCATTGATATTTTATTCCTTCTGTATTCTATATAGGTGATCATCCCAGAGGGAGATCAAGTATGCGTGATTGTATGCATGTTCTTACCATGTATTATTTTGTTTGGATATTTTATTCTCTGTATACTATGATGGTTGTTTGTGGTGTATGATATTATGTGATTTATCATATGATTCCACACTCTTATATAGGGGGTATAGTCTCCCTATTGTACCTCCATATACCCCCACTTTCAGTTTGTAGCCTCTATTGAATGAGGAGGTACACCAGAGATGATGAAGAAAACTAGGATGAGGGACTAGTCGAGTGGCCTTTAGAATGAGGAATTATAAAGATATATTAGAGATTTTCATTTTGTTTTACTATTTGAGACTTCATATCCTAGAGATATAGGAATGTTTTGGTTATTTGGATAGATACTAGGATGGTGTGTCATGAACACTTGTTCCGATAGGAAGTCCAAGTTACCAGGGATGGGATTGATTTTCTTGGTTTGCACTACTATAGTTATGTGATTTTCACCTTGAAAATTCACATATATATATTTATAGTTTTATAGTTTATATTGGATTTTGGATCTTGGGCTATAGAGGAAAGAGGAATATCATTCATCCTAATTAGGAATTTTGGATTCACATGACATGTGTGCTTTCTAGTGTGCGATTCTTATCACTAATGATAGGTTCAATCATTTAAAGTGTCAGAAACCACTCATATGACGTTTTTTATAAGTATTTAGTAGAATTATATCCTACTAGAACAACATGAGTGTACCCATCTTTTTAATGGAAGAACCCTTATTTTTTAGGGTAATGTTTTTATAATAGAACTTATTATTGGTCCAAGTAAATATGGAAAGAGGGGGGGGGGTAAATTTCCTTTTAATTTTTTTTATATATTAAAAAAAATATAGATGAAATTGAAATAATTAAATTAATAATAATATTTTAGCATAATATTGATAAATAAAAGTGAAAATTATTAAATAAAAGTGTTAGCAAAGTGGAAATAAGAATAAAGAACACAATCAAGTTAGATAATGAAGTTTGGAAATCTCCAATGAAAGGTGACTATGTATCCTCCTTTAAGGTATTTGGAGTATTTATAATTCGTTGGATTCAATGGTATCCAAAAATTTTAATTACATTGAAAATCCATTTCCTTAAGGAATAAATAAGAAAACCCAATATTCCTCACTTTAAATAAGATATCACTTATCCCATCACATTGAATGGTAGTTAGAACCTAATCCCACTCTTTAAAGGTAGTGATAACCTATCCCATAACATAAGGATATGAACAACTAATCCATTTATTTAATGAACAAGTAAGAACTAAAAGAAAAATAAAAGGATGCTTGATTTTTTGTAAGACCATTTAAGAAAACACTCCAAAATCTATTTATAATGAATAAGAAAATAAATAAACAAGAGAGAGGGAGATAAAAATGTATAAGAGAGCTTTAACAAAAAAATAATGCATACAAGGGATCTATATAAGAAAAAATATAAGCATAATATTTTCACAATTGAATTATTTCATTTTACACACCCAAGGAGGTGAATTTATATAATCTAGGGGGTTTAAGATGGGTTTTAAAGCCCTGGGGTTCGATTTTATCCATTGATAAGTGAGATAAGTAGAGAGGTAAAACCTTTAATAGCTATTATTTATTATTTATTGAGGCCATAGAATATTCAATGTTTGTGTCATCAGTGAGTTGGTGTTTTCCATCAGATCATCAGTGGAACCTAGATAAAACATGTATTATCTATAGAAACCACTAGCCATCCAGTGTTACCCCTTGGGTAGCTGCTAGAACCTATATGTGGGGGGATCCAAAAATGATTCTCATGGAACTCTTAATCCCTATATTTTTTCTGGTGCCTTCATGACAAAATTTATATAATAAAAACACTAAAATCCATGAAAAGAAAATGTTAGAAATATAATTTGGTGGCTGTGATCATTAAAACCACATAATAGAGTGAAATATAGAATATTCATCTCCCTAGTGATATTTTTATAAACCTTGTTATGGTTGAATCACGGGTTTTGATAGTTTTTGAGGTGTTTAAAAACATAAAAGTGGGGTTTAAAGTTTTTTAGTTCGAAACAGCCAACAAAATGCTCTGGTAAAAGATGTTTTGGCCCTAAATCATGGAAAATTCATGGTGCATGATAAGGGATCATATCAACCCTGAATTGTGAAATTTCATCTTGATGAATTTAAAGGCTATGGTGAGAGGAAAACAACTTGTTATTCGGTATCACACCATAGAGTTGGTCTTTTCAAGCTATATGTTCAAGAACACCATAGACACGGCCATGTTAGAGTAGGTTTCCAAGAACCAAATGTTTTTACTTTGATTAATTTAATATTTTATGTATTAAATATTTAATTAAACATATTTTTTTTCATATTTTTCATTTTTCTACACGACTTTAATGTCATAGAGTAATTGTCGCATTGATAAGGTCATAGTAGTTCCCTACTATGATGAGAACCTTGAAGTGCTATGAATATATTCTTAATATAGTTATGTGGTTGTATAACAAACTATTATGGAAAACATAGTATATATACCATCAGGTTTGAGTGCTCATAATCATATATGACTTCTTCTGATGAATTTCTCACTTAGTAATCTCCAAGCTGGGAGATTTTGAGAGCAGACCCACTACTAGGAATTCAGAATGTTTTGGTTTCATTGGATATTCCCATATACGATCATGTGTAATGGTCCTTAGAATTTAATATTATTATTAATTCATGTCATGACTCACACACTTAGATTTGATGACGAAAACCATCACACCATATGTTGGCGGGAAGTAGGGTACATTGGGTGCATCATGAATGACATGTTATTAATGGATAAATAAAGGAAGGATTTTCCCTTCCATTTTTATGGAAGTTAATATCTCAAACCTTTGATTGAAATAGAACCTCCACCCTAAATTCCATGGCCATGGTGTAATGATGAGTTTATTTCAGATAGTCAAAGAATGATGTATCAAGCATATAGGTTGATGATACTGTCATGAAAACTTCTTGATGAGATATTGTGATAAAGGGATTATATTACACAATGAGAATTCATATATGGTTGTCATCATTGTGACTTTAAGTACTTTTTCTTGGGTTCCTTGACCCATTGCAAGATAGTAATCTTGGACTTTAGGTAAGCCCACATAATTCCAATGAGAAGGAATCAGGGTCACACACTAAGTGTTCCTATTGGTCTTGATTAAATTCTATTTGAATTTAATTAATTTATAAAATATTATTCTCAAGACTGAGGAATAATTTTATTTAGGTTATATTGATCACATAAATTAAATAAATATTTATTAATAGATTTTGAATAAAATATATATATTTATTTGATTGAATATTTAATAAATATTTATTTACTAGTTTGTGAATAAAATATTTATTTAAGAAAATAAAATATTTATTCAGGTGTTTAATAAATGAAAGAGGAGTTCGAAGAGACCAAGATTGTTTCTAGTGATAAAATAATTATTTACGAGTTGGTAAATATTATTTATCCATTTTGCGCAAGTTGGCACACCACAAAATAATAATACTACTATTAGTATTATGTGGCATGGGATTTTATTAATGGTTATAATTATATTTAATGGGAGTTATACAATTAAATTTTGTAATCAAAATCCCATATCTATAAATAGATGACTATGTCTATTGGGTAATTCATTCAAAACCAATTCCATGTTTGGGAATAAATAATTATTGTTCACATTGAATTCTCTCTTGACTCCTTGATTGTGTTGTCGAGCGCATAAAATTAGATGTTTAGTTTACTAGAATTTCTACAGTATATCAGTAACCCTAGGTCGTCTCTTGACGGAGCCTTAGATCATTAATTCAAAAAAAAGATTGTGATTATAAAAATAGAAGGATAATGAGATTTTTTAAAACTTGGGGTTCTATGATTTAACATGCCAAAATAAATAAGAAAAGTGATAAAAATAAAGTGGAAGCTAAAAAAGTAATTAAACGTGATCAACCCAAGGAAGTATCATGATGATCACCCTTCATAACTTTATGAGACAGGGTTTATATCTTTTAATACTTGGTTTGTAACACCTATAACCAGAATTTTACTGAGTTTATACTAGGATACCTCTTAGGGTTTAGTCAGAATCAAACAATGATTCACGAGATACCACCGATGACTGAGTGATTTGTGTTTGACTTCATAACCAAAACTCACCAAGGAAACACATGAAGAACTTGATGTGTTTCTTAGGTTTTTATGTTATTTATTTTTGATACTATGACATAAATGTACATTTCCTTGATAGTATTTATGAGAGTTCAATTTATCAATATAAACCACACAAACACTGCAATTAAAATAGAAAGGAAGAAATGGTGAATGGTGTGTGAAATAGCACATGAAAGGGTACCTCCAAACATGATCATATGAGTTGAGCATGAAAAACCAGAACATAAATCAATTAAATAATAATAAATGATGATGAAAAAACACAAAACTGGAATTTAAAAGACCATTAAAATATTAAACAAACAATGCTTGAGATTACATCATGTTCCTCCTCAGGTGAACAAAAGGGGTTTAGAAATCCATGGGAGGGGAGGAAGAAGAAGATGTTGAAGTAGCAGATACCATGGCCTACATAACTTCTAGGGATTATTAGAGGACTCCTTTTGGACTCAAAAGGATATAACCTTTACTCCTAGTCAAACTCTTAAATGGGGTGCTCAAGGTGCCAATTTATAGGCAAAGTGGGAGGTGGTTTTGGGATCCTTGATTTCTAGAATACTCTTAGTACATGTTTTTGGCTATTCATACAGTCTTAAATCACATTTTAAAAAACTAAAAAGTTTTTGGGAGACACCTTTTATATCTCCATGTCAAATTTGGAGTCCATATATTGTTTATAATAAGATATATTTCTAAAATACAGAGGCAAAATTTTGACCCTATATAGATTCATTTTATTGGACAGATCAGTTTAGATGGGCCTCTTAATGGAATAATTGGGATTGGATTCGTTCATGAAAGTTGTATCCCACCAACATATGAATCTTCATACAAAAATTCATCCCACTTGTATGCACATATTTATAGTATTATTCAAAAGAGTGGACATGTGTTCATGAGATTCGATGCAGTTTGGCCCATTTTCATTCCGCATCATCGTGGGATATCCAAATCACCTCCACCTTTATGAAATCATCAAAACAAGTGAAATTTACCTTTTTAACATTGAAAAGAACAAAATTATTTAATCAATCATAAAGTGAAATTTGTTATTGTAATTATAATTTTAAATAAAAAACCATTTTAATACATTGTTTTAAGGGTGAAATAAAATAATGAATTGTGGTACGATCACAGACCCACACCTATACTTTTTCACTCCTGGGCAAGGTGTAATATCCTAATCATATCCCATTCCTAAATCCACAAATTTTTTTTTTTAATTTTATAAAAGCCACTTTTTTGGGTTAGTGGTAACCACAAAAGAACCAAAGAAAATCTCTATTTCAACGTTATAGGTTCACAATTCAAAAAGAAAACCAAACAAGATTCCCAAATTCAAAACAAAATAAATGAAAGTGACCCTCGATTCCTACCAAATCAGTTAGTCTGTAACCAGTAGAAACTAGTGTTCTACTCTATTGGAATTCTAACAAGTTGTTCTAAGGTTCAAGGGTTGGTAGAATTTAATGTTTAAAAATTTGAGGAATAAGGGGAGTATTTAATCTCTTAAGTACAAAACATGTCAAAATTAAGTAAGTGTTAGCAATGAATGTACACACTCAACCCCTCACAAAGTATATCACATCCAACTCACTATCCCCGTTGTCCATTTTTGTGGGTCACAACCAAGGAGTGAATAATAATGATTAAACATCCTATTTTATCCATTTTATTCTTTTGTTATATTTTTTTTCCAATGTAAAGAACTATATATTTTAATATAGAGTTTTTTTGAGATAAATATGGAAACATGTGTAAAAAAATGATGCAATATGGCTTGTGAACCCACTGCCCAAGGAAAATGTTGGCACCCTTTATATCAACCCATAATAATGATTATCTCCCCATAATTACCATGTAAACACCCTCTCGCCCACACTTTCTAAAAATAAAATAATAAAATACAAAATATATGGGTAGGAAGGGATAAATTATCTTGAAATGCGGCTACTTAAAAGAATTTCATGGTATCTAAGGCTTAAAAAGGATAAAATTCCGAGGTATACAAAAATAGAGGTTAATTGTACAAAGGGATTTTCAATGAAGGATTGACTCTATCATGAATGTAGCATACTTGAATCTTATGGATTCAAACAGAATAAAGGTAAGTTCTAGTTTCCCTACATGACATGAAAATCTCAAAAAAGTGATTAAAAAGAAGAATATACAATAAAGGTCTTAGAATGTCTATCAGGAAAGGGATCAAAATTCTGGTCAGTGATAATGAGGTATAGGATTCAAATATCCATTAAACACATAATAATTATTTTAAAATAAAAATTCTAGAAAAATATTCCATATCAACATTCATTTGAAAAACATTTTTTAAAAAATAATGGAATTTTCTGCACAATCGACTCAAGCATGAAAAATGATTTTAGATATTATTTTTTAAGATCAATTTTTATCTAAAAACACAAAATAAAGAAAAAGAAATAAAAAATTAAAACACATTTTTTTGTTTTTTTAATCCTAACTAGGACATATCACCCTACCCCACACCTAAAAATTACATTTTCCTCAATGAAACTATTTGAAATAAATATACTAGAAAGTAAAGGTAGGGAGAAGAGACAAAATACTAAGTGGTTTCATATGTGGAATCAATTAGTTGGATTTCCTCCATGAGATGCTTTGGAAAATCCTCATAGAAGTGTTTGAGCCTCTTCTCATTAACAGTAAACCTCTATCCACTCTTCTCATGAAAAACATGTATAGAACGAAAAGGGTAAACATCAATAACAATATAAGGACTGATCCATCAGGAACTAAGATTACCTGGGTGGAGCTTTAGCCTAGAATTATACATGAGAACCTTCTCACTGATATGAAACATCCACTGATTAATCATCCCATCATGTATAGCCTTTTTCTTCTCTTTATATATTTGAGAGTTCTCATATGCATCACGTCGAATTTATTCTAACTCTTGAATCTGAAACTTCCTATGCTCGCCTATATCTAATTGATTCATATTACATTGTTTAACAGACTAATATACATGGTGATCTACCTATACTGGAAGGTGAAATTACTTTCAAAACACAATCCTATATGGTGACATTCTGATTGGGGTTTTAAAAGCTATACGGTATGCCCAAAGTGCGTCATCCAAATTCAAACTCCAATCTTTATTATTGGGTTGTACCATTTTTTCCAAGATTCTATTAACATACGAATTTGATAATTCTATTGGTCCATTAGTTTAGGGGTGATATTCTATGGAGAAATTTTGAACAACACCATACTTATGAAGTAAATTTTTCAGATTGTGATTGAAAAAAATGTGAACCCTGATCACTAATGATGAATCTTGGTAATCCAAACCTACTAAAAATTTAGGACCTCATAAAATAAACCACCACTTGAGAGTCATTGGTCTTGATGGAATTTTCCTCCACCCATTTAGCTACATAGTCAACAACCAATAATATATACAAAAAACTATTTGAATTTGAAAAATAACCCATGAAGTCAATTCCCCATGCATCGAAGATCTCACAAAATTACATGGGTTGTTGGGGAATTTCATTCCTCTTAGTGATATTCCTTGTCAATTGACGTTGAGTACATGACTTACAAAGTCTATGGGCATCTATATAATTTTTTTTACAATAAATTATTGAGTCAAGGATCTTTCGAGCTATATGTTGGGAGCCAAAGGGAACTCCACAAGCCAAAGTGTAGTAGAAGGTCAAAATAGAGGTGAACTCATGGTCAGGGACACACCGATGAACAAATTAGTCCCTAAAAATTCTCCAAAAATATTGGTCATCCCAAATATACCATCAAGAATCATGATTAAGTCTCTGGGATTATGAAGTGCTGAAATCAGTGGGGACCATATATGTTGCTAGAAAATTCACAATGTCCGCATACCATGGGGTAAGGTCCACAACATCACAGTGGTTCTCATGAGGGAAGAATTATCCAATGGGGATGGGTGAGTCAACATGATGGTCCATTGGTGGGGAAATCATACTAATTTGGTCATCCACCACATTTCCACTCCTCTTTTATCTTTAATATCAAGGTCAAAATCCTAGAGGAGGAGCATCCACCGAATGAGGTAGGGCTTAGATTCATGTTTCTTTAGAAAAAATCAAAGTTCATTGTTATCAGAAAAGACAATTATTTTTTACCCAATAAGATATGGACGAAACTTTTCCAAATATAACATAATAGAAAGAAGTTTTTCTTTGAGGTTTTGTAGTTTTCCTGGGTAGGGTAAAGGGTACGTGAGACATATACAATGACATCAAGAGACTTCTCAACCCTTTGTGATAAAACTGCCCCAATTACAAAGTTATAGGCCTCACAAATAAGTTCAAAGGGGATATAGAACCTTGGTGGTTGGATGATGGAAGGTGATGTGAGGCTCCTTTTTAGTGAATTAAAAGCATCCACACAATTTTTATCTAAAAAAAATTCAGAAACCTTTTGCAAAAATTGAGACAGGGGAAGTGTGATCTTACTAAAGCCTTTAATTAATCAGTGGTAAAAACCAGCATGAACCAAGAAGTAACACACCTCACAAACACATTTTGGATATTAAAGGGCTGAAATTAATTCAATTTTTGATTAATCCACTTGAATTCCATCTTTTGAAATAACATGGCCAAGAACTATCCCCCAATCAACCATGAAATGACATTTCTCATAATTTAATATGAAATTTTTTCAATGTAATGATGGAGGATAGAACCTAGGCATGCCAAACAATAATTAAATGGAGTTCTATAAACCATGAAATAATCCATAAAAACTTCCATGCAATTATCTAGGTACTCAGAAAGAATACTCAACATACATAACTGAAAAGTACTAGGAGCATTACATAGACCAAAAGACATCCTTCTTTATAAAAATGTGCCAAATAAACAAGAAAATCTTGTCTTTTATTGATCCTTAGGGGTATATGGATTATAAAATAACCTGAATATCCATCAAAGAAACAATAATGTGACTTACCAGCCAATATTTATAACATCTAGTTAATAAAAGGTAGAGTAAAGTGGTCCTTTCGTGTGACTTGATTCAGTCGACGATAGTCAATACAGACTCACCAACTATTTTGCACACGTGTTGGAACCAATTCATTCCTTTCATTAAAAACTACTATTATTTTAGTTTTTTGGGCAAAATTTGAACAGGGATAACCCATTTACTATCATATATAGGATAAATGATCCTAGTAGTAAGTAATTTACTTAATTCCAATTTTATCACTTCAAGGAGAGTGGGATTCAACCAGAGTTTAGAATACCTTATGGGATTAACCTCATTATCCAAAATTATATGGTGCATACAAATAGATGGGATAATCCTGGGAATATCTTACAAAGTCCATCCTATCATTTTTTTATACTATCTCAAAATTTCAAGTAGTTTTTATTCCTATTATAGAGAGAGATTACTGAAAATAATGATGGGAAATTGGTCAATACCCTCAAGATAGACATATTTTAAATTAGATGGATGTGGTTTTAATTCCTACACCAATGGTTTTTGGATTGAGGGAGGGTATTTTTGGGGAGTGAGGTCCACAAAACTATCTATCTACTCATGTTTATTATCTAAGGATATGGAATATATTAAAACAAGATCTTCTAAATCATCTATAGTCATGGGTACCTCAGAATGAACAAACTCATCAATTAAAGAAAAACATTTACACTTTTTAGAACCCAAA
This sequence comes from Viscum album, assembly GCA_963277665.1. Classification (NCBI taxonomy): domain Eukaryota; kingdom Viridiplantae; phylum Streptophyta; class Magnoliopsida; order Santalales; family Viscaceae; genus Viscum; species Viscum album. Next base: position 1,026,059,404 of record OY728137.1, read on the forward strand.
AAACACTCAAAACATGAATCAAAACTCAAATCATCCAAGGTTGAAAAAGAGAAAAATAAATCAGAGTATGGGTCAAGGAGAGAATTTTGTGTGTGTGTTTCATTAGAGTGAACTTCCATCGAATAGACCGGAAGATTGGAGTTCTCTTCAATGGTGTGTTTCATGGCATCAAGAATGTTAAAGATTACCTTTTCTCCACAAAACTCCGTGGATAGTATACCATTGTGAACATTGATGACCGTCTTTTTTGTTTTGAGGAATGGTCTCCCAAGTATGAGAGGAGCATGTCCTTGGGTTCAGGTATCCTCCATTTCATGAATGTAGAAGTCGATGGGGAATATGAGATTATTCACCTTTATAAGGATGTCCTTGACCACTTATGATGCGTGTGTTGTGATTTGGTTGGAAAGTTTCACTGTGATTCCTGTTGGTTGAAGCTCTAAAAACTATAGATAAGTGTACATAGAGTAATAAATTACATTAATTTAAGCACCTAAATCTATCTTAGCATCTGAAATAAATGTCTCTCCTATGGTGCAAGGTATCCTGAATGTTCTTGGATCCTTTTATTTGGTTGGTATTTCTGGTTGAATCAAGGCTGATACATTCCTTCCTAGGTTGACTCTCTCATTCTCCTTTATCCTTTGTCTATGGGTGCAAAGTTCTTTAAGAAATTTGGCATGTCATGGGAATTTTTTAACTGCATTGAGTAAAGGAATGTGAACTTGTAACTTTTTAAATGTATCCATTATCTAATTATCAATATCATTATAATTTTTTTCTTAGATTTAGAGAGTCTTTGGGGGAAGGTAATAGGAATGGTTTTTTTAGTGGAATCCTCAATGAAAATTTATTTAGAATTTTTGTTTGGTTTTTCAACATTAAAATATTGTATGGGTAGGGAAAGAGAGTTTTAAAAATGGGGACATACCTTTTGGGTAGAATAATTAGAAGAAGAAACTTCTTTACCACTACAAAGTGTTATTTCACAAACATTGCCTTTTTATTTTGCATTATAAATAGGTTGGATTGTAGTTTTCAAGAACCTTGCATCTTTATATCACCGATTGTGTTTTCCAATTGTACCACTTGATTTCGTAGGTCCGGAATAGCTGATTGTGTGGTCTATGGGAACTGGAGGTTTTGGGATGCCATTTTATTCACCATGTCCTTGATTCTTGGTTCACATTTGGGAGGATGAGGAGGATTGTTTTGATAAGTTTAGGGATAAGAATATTGAATAACTTGTCCTTATTAATACCAATTTTTCTTGGGGTAGATTGGGTTACCTCCTTGTGAGTACTATGGTTGTGCTTTCCACCCGGGGTTTGGATTTGGCCTAAATGGTTCTTTCTTGAAGGGTGGTGCTTGCTGAAAAGGACACCCTAGGAATAATGCAGCACAAGAATCAATGAATCCTCAAGTTGTGGGAATTGGTCAGAAAAACAAGTGTTATCAAAACACATACCACAATTTAATGGAATAGAATAAGAGTGTGAGTTACCTTGTGCTTGAGAGAATTTCATTAGAAGTATATGCATCTCATCAAGTTTATTATCTACCTTTTGTTCTAGGTATGAATGAATTACCTCATGAACTCCACTGGTTGGTGAAATTTCTCATGTACCAAATTTTTGTTCATTTTGGGCCATGTTGGATATTAATTCATGAGAGGCGAAAGGATTTTTATCAACTTGGGAACCACCAGCTTCAACATCTATCATTCCATGATCCATGGGGATAAGTACCTCATAAAGTATTGAATTATAAATTGTTCACTAATTTGGTGGTAGGGGTAACTTGAGAAAAGTCTTTTGAATCTATCCTAACATTCTTGTAGGGTCTCTCCTTGTGATTGCCTAATGCCACATATTTCTTTTCTAATTGATGAAATTTGGGAGGAAAGGAATAACTTATCTAGATAGAGTCATTTAAGGTCATTCCAGCCCCCAATTGTGGTAGGAATATAGTACATCAAATCTTTGGCTACACCATCAAGGGATAAAGGGAAGACCCTAAACTTAAAGAGATCCTCAGGTACATTTTGGGGTTTCATTGTGGAGAACACTATGCAAAAATCATTTAAATTTTTGTGAGGGTCCTCACTGGGAAGACCATGGAATTTTGGAAGTAGGTGGATGTGGTCTAATCTCAGCTCAAATTTGGATGCCTCCTCGATAAATTGGATGTATGCAGGTTGGTACTCCACATCTAGGGTGGTCAGTTCTTTTAAGGTTCGATTATTTGTATCCATGTTTTCTTGGGCTTGATTGGGTTCAATTTTTGATTAGATTAGGAACAATTTAGGTTCTACAAGGGGTTCCTTAATGTTACTTTATTGACCTAATCTAGATTCCCTGATTTGTGAGTAAAGTGCCTTTTCAATTTCTTGGTCAAATTCATGTAGTTTTTCTTTTTCTGATCGGATCATGAAAATAAGTTGTAAACTTTTTTTTGTATTTTTTTAATTTTTATGATTAAAGATGGATAAAATATAATAATTTAAGAAGTTTTAAATGATAAAATAAAATACAAAGTTATAATACATAATTAGGGAGATAATAAGAAGAAAGAGAGAGAGAGAAAGAACACAAAAAAACCAAAAAAACCAAAAAAAAATAAAATAAACAATAAAATTGGGGGGGGGGGGGGGTAGATATGGAAAGAATTAATAAGTAAATAAAATATCAAAAAAGAAAAAAATGATCTTGGATCCCAAAAAATAGTGCAAATATTTGATCACGTTGTCGAGCACATCAAATTTGATGTTTATTTTACTAGAATTTCTATAGTATAGTAGTAACCCTAGGTTGTCTCTCGATGGAGACTTAAATAATTAATTAAAAGATAAGGTTGAAATTATAAAAATATAATTATAATGAGATTTTGTAAAACTTGGGGTTTTATGATTTAATATTCCAAAATAAAGAGGAAAGCAATAAAAAAAATGTGTATGTCAACCAAAGTAATTAATCATGATCAACCCAGGGAAGTCTCGTTATGATCATCCTTCATCACTTCAATAAATAGGGTTTAGATATTTTAATACTTGGTTTTTAACACTTAAAACCATAATTTAACCTATTTTATACTAGGATACCACATAGGGTTCAGTTAGAAACACACAATGATTCACTGGATACCACCGATGATTGAGTGATTTGTGTTCGATTTCATAACTGAAACTCAACAAGGAAACACATAAAGAACTTGATGTGCTGTCCAGGTTTGCATGTTATTTATTTGTGATACCATGAAATAAATTTACATGTCCTTTACAGTGTTTATTAGAGTTAAATTTATCAATATAAACCACAAAAACACCACAATTTAAATTGAAAAGAATAAATGGTGAATGGTGTGTGAAACACCACATGAAAGGGTACCCCCAAAAATTATCATATGAGTTGAGCATGAAAAACCAGTACATAAATAAATTAAATAAGAATATAGGATGATTAAAAATAAAACAAAAAATTAGAATTAAAATGACCGTTCAAATATTACAAAAAAAATCTCAGGATTACATCATGTTCCTCCCCAGGTGATCCAAAGGGGTTAAAAAATCCATGGGAGGGGAGGAAGAAGAAGATGTTGATGTAGAACTTACCATGGCCTCCAAAACTTATAGAGATTACGAGAGGACTCATTTGAGACTCAAAAATGGAAGAACCTTTCCTCATGGTCTAACTACCAATTGGGGTTCCCATGGTTCCAATTTATAGGCAAAGTGGGAGGTTGTTTCGAGAACCTTGATTTCAAGAATCCTCTTGATCCATGGTGTTTTCTAGTCAAACAGTCTTAAGTCACTTTGGAAAAAACTAAAAAGTTGTTTTCAGACATCTTTTATATCTCCATGTAAATTTTTTTATCCATATATTGTTCATACTAATATATATTTCTAAAATATAGAGGAAAGTTTTTAACCCCATGTAGATTTTTTTATTAGACAGATCAGTTAATATGATCTTCTTAAAGAGATAATTAGTCTTGGATTCATTTATGAAAGTTGTAGCCCAAGAATATATAGATCTTATAAAAAAATTTAATCCCATTTTAATGCACTTATTTATTGGATCATGCAAAATAGGGGACATGTGTTCATGGGATTCCATGCATTTTGACCCATTTTCCTTTCGCATCATCGTGGGCTCTCTGAATCACCTCCACCTTCAATGAAATCATTAAAACAAGTGATATTTCCCTTTTTAACAGTGAAAAGAAAAAAATTATTTAATCAATCATGAAGTTAAATTTTTATTATAATTATAATTTTCAATAAAAAACTAGTTTAATACATTGGTATAAGGGAGAAATAAAACAGTGAATCATGGTACGATCACTCCTCCTCTTCTATCCCTCTCAAGAACAAGAAACCCAAGAGAGAATTTCTTAAAGGCCAAAGAACAAGCAATCAAAAACAAATAAAAAAATATATTTAATTCACCACAATAGAACCTAGAGAATGAGTGGCATTGTTAAGAGACCATTGGATCACATGTGGATAACAACTAAAGGGATTCTACCCTTGGATCCTCACAAGTGCAATGGAGGCAGTTTTAAAGGGCCTTTTTGAATGATCAACAATCATCAATGAAGAAAATTCCTAATCTCATGTATTTATTTATTTAGATATTAAATAAATTAATTATAAATTTTACGTACAAGATCCTTGCTCTTGGTTTTGGGAAACGATTATTAACATAAATTTTAATATATCGTCCTCCACTACAATACTTCTACGGAACCTGGAACCAATAATCCAGACCATGGTGTAGGGTATGGTTATGTTTGTTTTTCTTTGTAATAGTTGAAATGATCAAATTATTCCTCATTTCTCTATCAATGTTTTACATTCTTTCTTCAAACCATGTTTGAACCTTATTGGGAAGAAATTAATAGCCCTTTAAATCATTTTCCTTCAATTAAATATCTTGATTATTATCACCTCATAGGGATTAGATTTTTTGTGAGATTTCTTGTCCAAGGGGTTTTTTACTAATATATTTAGTCATTATAATATTTATCCATTGTTTAGATCAATATTTTCGTTCGATTTATCAATCTACGGCCTTAGTTCATCCATATTTTCTGACACTTCTCATTTATGGTGATTTATTAAAGAACTCCATTTAGCCTTTCTTATTACTAATAAGTTCTATCATCCATATTTTAATGATATTAAAATTAGGCTATTATAGTGATAAATATGATATTTAATGTAATATAGTGATTTTTTTATCAATGTTAATGAAATAATAGATTTTCTCAAGGATATTTGGCATTCTTTAACATCTTGGTGGAAAAACTCTTGGTGAATTACTCCTAAGAAACTCCATTTATTTCTAGTTTTATAATTCCTCTTTTGTAATCCCTATTATTGAAATATTTCTTTTGTGTTTAGAGATAGTTCTTAGGTTCTTTGGGTGTGAGATTGATTCGGGTGACTTCCTTCTTGGCTACCCTTGGCATTGAGGTATTCTATCTTGTGGTAGTAAGTTACTTACCATATAAAGTCTTATATATTATATCTTCATGATTTTATTTTTATGATTAATAAAAAATTCATGAAAAGCATTTACATATGTTTTAGTGGGTGGCCTTTGAGACCCTTTCATGATTTGTGATCTCATGATTTGTTTGTGGCCTCTTGGGAACTATTTTTGATATGCCTTATTATTCCTTTATATGATAAGTATTGATCATGTTATTTCATAGCCTATGGAACCTTGATTTTGGATTCAATATAAATAGGTTATTCAGTATTATTTATATTACCCTTGTAGGGGAGGATTATGATTTGATAAAGGATATAGACTATGGCTCATTTTATAGTATGAGTTATATCATGGACTTGTATACTGATGTGGGGGTAGGCCATGAATGGGAATTGAGAATCCTTCAAATATAGGCCAAAATGGGAGAATTACATGGAGGGGTGATCTGTATATCCCTATATTTCAAACATATTAGGTGGGACTTACCATCATCCTAGGATAATGACCACTATCAGGGTGGGGTGTGTGGTGTTCCTGATAATGATCACCATTAGGGTGGGGTGTGTGGTATTTTAATTAAAGGCAGAACTTGGAATCAGGACCAACATGTGTAAGGTTACAATTGATTCTATAATGTGTTTCATGTATCATGATGTGTAGTGATATACATTTATATCCTTATTAGTATCATGATAAAGCATGTGGGGCTAGAGTCCATAGAGGCTTGGTTGGTGTATGATAACCTGGCACACGTGTGGATGTATGTTTACTTGTGAGTTTATATCATGAAATAAACTATTATATATCAATTGAACTTATATTAAAGATGAATTGGTGGTGTTCTACTGGGATTATAATCACACCCTACATGGGAATCTCATTGAATACATAGACTTCATGATGAGGGACTGAGGTAAGGGAAAAGGACAAGTGATATGGAGCTAGGAGATGGGGGATGGTGTTTGAAGGTGATACTTGGATGGACTATAGAGTGATTATATAATGTTTTATTTAATGTATTGTATTAATTATTCTCTTGGATGACCTGTCACTTTGGAAACCCTTTGTTACTTATTTTGTAAGTCTTGAGGTACTTTCCATGTCATTTTCTTAGCATTAATTATTTATTACACTATGTTTATTTGTGATATTATTATGATTTTATAGTTTTATATTGAGGTTATAGTCTCCCAACTAATGAAACTTGGACCCTCCCTGCTAGTTGGAAACCTATTACATACAAGGAGGCACACATGAGTCCATGTAGCTTCATACCCAGTGATTCAGGCTTGGGAATTAAAAAGTATTATCAAATTTGGGTTTATTTTCCTTTCCTTTTTTGGGGGTATGGTAAAAATGATCTTAAACTATGTGGAATCAGGTATGGGAGTTACAGGTTAGCCTAGATAGTATATGTGTAATGGAAATTTGAGTTACTGTTTTTGGGACTACTGCCACAGTTATGGTTTTTTATTTCATGATGATATTGAGTATATTATGCTGGTATTTTTAATGGTATTTGGTTGAATTTATGAATCATGACTAGGAACTTAGGATCACAAGTCATATATATATATATATATATATATATATGTATTTCATGCTACATCATAGTTCTTAAATTAAATTCCTTAATTTATATTATCTATTTGAGATAAGATTGTATTTTTTCTATTCTGTGATAAATCTATGTTCTCTAGTCTTGTTATATATTAATATTTGGAATTAATTAATTAATATTGAGAATGCTATTATGTTATATATATATATATATATGATTGTGACTAATGTGCAGGTATAAATCACTTGACTTTAGGTATGGTTACTATTAAGAGGGATATACCTTGGGTTATGGGTCTCCTCATTGGGGAAATTTTGAGTGACCCCATAGACTGATTAGGATCTATCATGAATTAATATATTTAGGAATCTTAAATGTTTTTTGTAATTTCAAAAATATAGTAGTAGAGATGTTTGATGGGGATTCTATAAGTGGTATCCCATGATGCTCTCATTAGGGAGAACATGTATTCACCACCATCAATGATGTATAAGGATATACCCTAGATTTTTTTTGAATTAAATCCAATTATTTAGGAAAAAGATCCATTTTATGAATAAAATATTTAGATTATGCTCGTTCAAGGTGTAAAATTTTAAAAGATCATGATTGATCATGATCACAACTTTTTTTCTTCATGATCCATCAATCTTTTAGGGTATTAAAGATCTATAGGATATAGAAAACTGAATAGAAATCATTGATATCATTTTTTATTTGGTCTAGAATCCTATGTATGGGTGAGTAGCAATGGTGACCTTCATGTTTTAGGGTCCTTCCAGAAGATAGTGAACTATCATGAAATAGTATAGAAGATGAGAGTTTCTTACTTTTCCTAACTTCTAGAAGTTATTCCGTGAGTAATATTTTCATAATTATATGAAATTATACCATTCAAAAGAGTTCATGGAGTTTCATCCGGGATATATGTCTGTCTCTATGTATTATTATAATTTTAATGAGATACTATGATCCACCCATATTCTGGATATAAATGAGGCTCAAAAGGCATAGAAGTTTGAGATAGGACTCTATCATGAGCTAAAAAGGAAGGTTAGTAGCTTTGATCTGACATAAAACCTGGAGGTTTTGTGAAATCACCTAACCATTGAGAAGGGTCTACAGGTGGACAGGGTAGAAGGCTTACATCCAGTTCCCAGTGGACTGGTGACTGATCTTTCTCTCACTACTATGGGAGCCTCATATATAAGTAAGAAGAGGAAATATGAGTATTAGTAGTATAGAAGTAGGTAAATATGATAGAGAATTAATTCCTTAGTGTATTCTATGGGAGTTTATTCTACTAGGTGCTTCAATTGTGAAAAAAGAGGGAATTTCAGTAATGCATATAGGAAGCCTCCATTAGAGTGCTATCAATGTATATAGACTATTCATATTTTTTTTGATCAAGCGATTATTGGAATGGTTTTGGGAGATCGGGGAAAGATATTGGTAGATAACCTCAGTAGAGGATGCATACTCCCCAGTATTTGATGATTTAGGTACAAGGGAACAGAGCTGAGGTTGGATGTTTTTTAGTGGATCAAACTCCAATTTATGGTGATGATGGATTATATATAGTTTAAGTTTTTTTATTGATCACCTCTATACTATACACCACTTTGTTCAATAGTGATTCTTCCCATTACATTATCTCTTCTCAAGTGGTAGTTGTCCTAGAATTACTGGTTATAACATCTTCATAGATGCTTTATCTTGACACACCCTTATGGAATAAAGTGGACATTCTTCAGATATGTCTATAATTTCATATAGTTATCATTGGCTATGGGAATTTTTGGGATTTCATGATCCTATAAGTGACTATATTCAATGAGATCATTGGGATGGACTGACATAAAATACACTGTGCACACATCAACTGCTACCAGAGACATGTATCATGCACCTCACCTAAGGGGGATAAGTTTTTTTATTACCGATGAGTGGGAGTTTGGAGTCAATAGAGTGGACCAAAATTTGAGTTATATTAGAGGTATTATAGAACAAGTCATAGTGTTTATCTTTCTATATGATAAGAATTATCTCCCACATCATTCCCTCCAGTTGTTGATATTTATGAGGATGTGTTTCTAGAAGTCTTTTTTGGTCCACCTTCTAATATATAGATTGAATTTAAAATAATACTTGTGCTAGTGGACCAAATTATATTGATAACTCGCTATTTTATTGAATCATATGAGTTGAAGGAACTCAAAGTTTTGCTTTATTAATTGGAATGGAAGGGAATTATCAAACCAAGAACATATCTCTAGGTTTCTCTAATTTTATTCTAAAAAAAGGTGGATGGTACTCTTTGAATCTGTGTGTATTATAGAAATTTGAACCAGGTGATGGTGAAGAATATATATACTTTTCCTAGTATCAATGATCTGTTTGATCAGTTTCAAGGAGATTTATTGTTTTCCAAGATCAATCGATGTTTATGATACCATCAGCTTCGGGTCAGGAAGGAATACATACCAAATTCAACATTTATTAATAGTTATGGGATATATGAGTTATTGGTGGTTCTATTTGGTTTTAAAAATTCTCTAACAGCATTCACAGATCTCATGAACATGATCTTTCTCCCACATTTAGGCTCTTTCATCACGGTGTTGATTAATTACATCCTTTTATTTTCTCAAAAATTAGAGAAGTATTCCAGGCATCTTGAGAGAGTCTTGAGTACACTTCAATCACATCAGATTGATGTCAAGATGTTTAAGTTTCACTTTTGGATCTAATAGGTTTTTTTACTGGGGAATGTAGTTCCAAATACTTGAATTTCGTAAATCTAGAAAAGTTGGAGGTGGAGATGTCTTAGAATATCCCTTGAAATGTATTCAATGTTTTCCTAGAGAATGGATATAAAAATATGCAACAGGGGGTGGTGTGAATTGAATTCTTGAAAATTTTCTTTACTTTAAAACCACTCTGTTTAAGGTATGCGAGTTCCAATATTTTCCTTCACCAAAATAGGCAGTGGAAAAATAAATAAAATAAGGAAAAAAAACTGAAAAAATGATATTTATAGTGGTCCAAATCATATAAATCCCCTAGTCCACTCCAAGAATACTCAATATGATGAGTTTGGTGATTTTTACTATGTTATCAATTTTTGGTGGGCTCCCAGTTAAGTACAAGCAATTATTACTTATTATAAATCTAAAAATCATTCAACCAGGACCTCCCTTCACAATAATTAGACAAAGTCTCAAAACAATGGATCATAATGAGTGTAGAAATTTAAAAGAATAAATAAGGTTCACAATGATGATGCAACACACAGTTGTAAGAAGTAACTGAAATTAGTAGAGAATACATCCATATAAGATAAGATTCATCTAATTTTATCTCTTGAAGTTATTCGATTGAAAAGGATGATCTTATAAGAACAAAAAATAAATAATAGCTTCAAGTGATGTATTATTGAGATTTAAAGTACATATCATATCAAATATTTCTAATATACACAATATCATCTGTTCTCATCTTCACATGAATATATCCATTCTTTATGTAGTGAAAAAATATTATATTTATATCTTGCCTTTTGGATTTTAACTTGAGAACAATCAATAAATACAATGGTTGAGTGAGTAATCCTTTGAAAAGTTGATAATACAGGTTCGTATTGGTATGGGTACTTCTTTTCCAAACATGGAATAAAATTATATGGTGGTGATGTTAGAAATATTATTTATTATACATTTCCATTATTTTTAAAAATAAACTTTGTTTAAATAGAAATTTCTATAATTTGACATCCCTATTTTCTTATGTACTTAAAATAATATGTTTACTTATTGAGATATTATACCAATGTTACAATTATAATCAAGAAAATTTGAAATAATTATTATTTTTCACAAGATAAACATCTAATAACACTATTCTCGTACGATGATTTATAGAGAAAATTCATAATATAAAATAGGTCTTTTGAGTTTTTTGTTGTGTAATATAATTATTATTTGTAAGATAATATCTTAATAACATATGATAATCAACTTACATTGATTCCTTTGATGCTTACAAGATAATTATTTTATTAATTTCATTTTTGTACGATAAAAGACTTATCATAATTTTCTTCTAGAATTGATTTCAAAATTTGAACATGTATAACATAATTTCATTTCTCCACAAGATAATATTCTTATTTAGTAGGATAAAATTTCAAAACCGGGATTTTATAAGATAAATTAATTCAATTAAGACTAATAATCCATCACATATACTGAGTTTACCCCATAGCATAACTGTGTTACGCATAATACAAACTTTTAACATGGGATAAATTTAATTAATAAACAACAAAATTTCAGTATAATAAATATATTTTTACTTCTGTTTGATAAATTACTATAATATTTTTATATATAAAATATTATAAACATTATGAATATCTAGAAATAAATTTTTGAAACACTTAACAAAAATGTGTCAGTAGATAGAAATGGATTTTTTTAATCATCAAAACACATAAACAATTGAGATATATTAAAACAACATAAGTGTTCCCAATATTCAAGATCAAGAGTTTCCTTAGATTAGCTGGGTACTACTAATATTTAAACCAATACTTCTCGTGTTTGGAATCCCCCTTGAAAACTTTGACTAAAAATGGTGTGAAGTTTGAGTTGGTGGATCAGTGTATGGTAGCATTTCTTGAGATGAAGAAGAGGTTGAAAACATCTCTAGTGCTGAAATTTTCAAAACATGGGATGGGATATGTGGTATTTTTTTTAATGAATCATGATTTATTTTAAGATCTATACTAATATATAGGGACTAGTTAGAAGCTTAGGAGTCATGTTAGTTGTGATCTCATGAGAAGAATTACCGAAGGAATAACTTGGAGTTTAAAGATGTCGTTCATGCCTTGAAGTGTTACAAAACTATCTATTTGGAGAGAGATTTTTTGTTTACACATACATAAAGAGACTTTGATATATCTTCACACAAATTAAAAATATTCAAGGAAGATTCCCTAGAAGTAATAACTATATACATTCAATGTTGAGATGGTTTATGCACTATGTAAGGGTAATGTTGTTACATACACTCTTAATTGAAATACACAAGATGCCCAGAATCTTAGAGAGAATCCATTATAGGAATAAAGGCATCTGATGTGTTTTAAGGATGATTAGAGGATTAATGTAACTAATGGGAAATGTGTTGTGACATTTTAATATTTTTTATCAAGTATACTTTAGTGGAATAGGTGAAGGATAACAAGGAGTTAGATTTAAAGTGTGTGGTAATGAAAAAATAGTTGGCAGAATATGATTCACTACCAGGTTAGTCCATATAAAATGAAGGCATGATTTATGTCTATTGAAGGGTTTTAGTAAATACATACATCATGGAAGATCTTATGATATACTCCCATGTGTCATGATTTAAAATTAATCTTGGGTTGAATAAGATGTATCATGAGATCAGATGATAGATTTGGTGGTTAGGTATAAAGAAGGATATCACTAGTTTTTTTCATGATGTCTTACCCTCTTGAGAGTAAAGGTTGAGAATCAACATCTTGGAAGTTTACTACAGCCCTTAATGGTTCCCATTTTTAAATTGTAATTTGTCATAATGAATTTTGAGATAGGTCTACTGAGGAACTCAAGCAATTGTAATGTTGTATGGGTGTTAGTGGATCAACTAAAAAAAGTTACTCATTTATTACCGATCTGGGAGTCCCTTTCTATGGATGATTTAAAAAATATGTAATCTTGTGAGATTACTCATATGCACAGATTTCCCATGATAATTGTATCAGAAATAGGAAAATGTTTTACATCATAGTTCTATAAGATCTTACAAAAGGCTCTTGGGACTTTGCTTAGATTGGTCATGACATATCACCCACATACTGATGGGAAGTCTGAGTGGACGATCATGATTCTTGATGATATTCTTCAAGCCATTGTCATATAATTTGTAAGATCAAGGGATAAGAATATAGATTCTATGTAATTTTATTATAGTAATTGTTATTAGGATTATATCTAGATGGAACCCTATGAGGCTCTCTATGGTCAACCTTGTCGTTCACTGCTATACGGACATGAGGTTTGTGAGGCAACTATTATTGGACTGATCTTGGTGCAAGAGAATTTAGATAGAGTTTATATGATCTATAAGCAGTTGGTCACTGATCAAAGAATCCATAGGTCATAATCCAACCATATGTGGATATCATTGGAGTTCACTATGGGTGACCGAGTTTTTTTGTAGGTGATTCCTCAGTCAGGGAATTAACATCTTCAAAAATAAGGAAAGATGGATTCGATATTTGTTGGACCATTTGAGATGATGAAGTGTTTAGGTAAAATAGATTAAAATTTAAGTCTTCCTCCATATAACATAGGTATGCATAATGTGTACAATGTATCCTTGATTTTAATGTACATGCCTGATCATACACATGTTATATACTATAATGATGTTGAGTTGGAACTAGACACATCTTTTATAGAGTCACTGGTGTGAATCATAAAATTGAGTGAGAATTTTTTATGGGGGAATATGGTTCCACTTTTTCAAATCTAATGGATACATTGATGGGTCTAATAAGAGACTTGTAAGTGGGATTCTAATATTTAGGTGAAATGGCTTGAGTTATTCATGGTCAAATCTTGAGATACTTCTCGAGGATGATAAGTCCTTGTATGGGGAGAATTGTAACACCCTCATTTTATGTGGTTATGTTTTTTTAAGAACCTTAATATGATATTTTGTAAACCTTTTTATTGTTTAATCTTGGTTTAGGTTAGTGTTCTAGGTTCTTAGAAACTTGAAAGTGGATTTTGAAGGTTTTACCCTGGTGAAATCTCTTTTGGACCTAGTTTATCTCTATGTAAAAATGGAAAGGGGAAAACCACTTAGACAAGACATAACCAAGACATGGAGAATGAGAATGGATCCTATCATCCACGAATTGTAAGACATCAACAAACTTGTTTTTAAGGAGGTGGTTAGGGAAAAACATCTTAGTATTGTGTGCCATACTATAGAGCTTTCTGTTTCGGGCCGCGTGTTCAAGACCACCATATCCATAGCTAGAGTATGGTGTACGGTGTAGTGATGATAATGTTTCTTTTTAATTTCTAAAATTATAATCTTATTTCTAATATCTTCATTAATATATTGTTTTTGGTTTTCAAACCATGTTAAAATGTTATGGGGGAACAATTGATATCCTTTTCACTCATTTTACTTTGATTAAATTTCTTGATTATTCTCCCCTCATGAGGATTGGAATTTTTGGGAGATTTCTTATCAAAGGGATGTTTGGAACTGATATATTTATTCAATACCATATTTCTACCTTTATTGGAGAAATATTTCATTTATTTTTATATATTTAAGGCCTTGGTTCATCATCCTTTGATAGTGCTTCAAGTTTGGGGAGATTTGGTGGAGAAATCTAGTGAGTGTTTCTTGTTCCAATTGAGATATGTCATACCTCTTTGAATGATAATAAAATATGGATATTATAGTGAAATACAAGATATTTCATGTAATCTAATGAGGAATTTATCTATGTTAATGGGATAGTAACTTTTTATTAAGGATTTTTGGTATTATTTGGTGTATTGGTGGTGAACCTCTTAGTGAATTCCTTCTAGGTGAGTCACTTTATTTCATGTTTTGGAATTCATCTTTTGAAATACCCTTTCTTTAATTCCTTTGAGACCTTGGATATGGATTTTAGGGTCCTTAGGTTTGGGATTGATTTGGGTGACTACCTTCTTGGATAACCTTGGTGTTGATATCTTCTATATCAAGGTAGAATGTTTCTTACCATATTGGGCCTTGTATATGATGTTTTCATGATTTGAATATTTTTTCTTGATAAACCATTATTGATATGAATTTTCATGTGGGTGATTAAGTGTTCCTTGATGTCATTTATTGATGTTTGATCTTATGATTTGTGTGCATATTCTTCATAAAAATTATTGATATGCCTTATTATTATTTTATAGGATCAATATTTCCTATGCTATTTTATAGTATATGGAACTTTTATTCTAGTATCAGGATGAATAGGTTTTCCAATATCTATTAGATGAACCTTTTAGGGAAGTGTGATGAGATAAAAAAGGTTATGATCTCTGGATCATTTGATGGCATGAGTTGGATCCGAGATATGTCTGCTGATGTGGGAGTCGAACATGCATGGGAATTGAGAATCCTACAACTATATGATGAAATTGGAGAATTCCATATAGAGGTGATGTGTATATCTATATACATTAAACACGTCATGTGAGACCTACCACCATCTAAATATAATGACCACTATCAGGTTGGGGTGTACTGTGTTCTTGATAACGACCATCATTAGGGTGGGGCATATGGAATTTTCCTTAAAGTAGGAACTTGGAATCTAGACAAACAATCATAGGGTTCCATCCGATTTTGAGACTTTTGGCATGTCTTGTGATGTTTAGTGATAAAAATTGACTTCCTTACTGACATCATACCAAAGCATGTGGGTTTGAGGTTTGTGGTGACTTCATTAGTGCATGATGACTTAGCATATATGTGGATGTATGATTACTTGTTAATTTACTTTATATCATGACATACACTACAAAATATCATTTGAAATTATCTTAAAGATACATTGGTGGTGTATTTTATACTCAAACTATACACATTTATCTCTATGCGTGTGTAGACTTCATGATTAGAGGCCCATGGAAGGGAAAATTCTTAGTGACAAGAAGTTAGGATATGAATCATTATTTTTATAGGGGGTATCCGGATAGACTCCAAAGGGATACTATAGTGTTTTATTTACTTTCCAATTTTAATCATATTCTTTCATGACCATACACTTTTGGAGTCCTTGGTTACTTATTCTGTATGACTTTAGGTACTTTCCATGTCATTTTTATAACATTACTTATTTATTCCATTGTATTTATTTTTAATAGTATTTAATATTTTCTTTTTTTATACTAAGGGTATATTCACCCCAGTGATTAACCATGGACCCTCACTTCTAGATGATAACCGCTTGTATATAGATTAAGTCTATGTGGAACTCTGACTAAGGCTATGTGGCACTACAACTCACACCCTGTGATTTATGTCGAGACATTAAAGTAGGGTGGGTATAGTCACCCCACTGAGGTTATGTAGCACTCTGACTCACACCCTATGGTTCAGGTTGATACATTATAGTAGTTCATGTGTATCTATGGTGATATTCTCATCAACATTAATGATGATATAGTTCCAAGTGCATAGGAAGTGTAGTGACCCTAGTAGGCCAATACATGTATTTTATTACCTTATGATAAACCCCATGTGGGTTGTTATCCTATCAGTTTTGATTATTTAAAGTGTCAATAACAACCTATATTATGTTTTACATATATCAAGGAATTAAATTATACTTAACTGACATAGTGGTGGGTTTTCTCTTGTTTTTAATCATATAGGATAATATCATCAGTTATGATAGTAATGAATGATGAGACTATAAATCTATAGGGGTAGTCCCATAAGTAGATTCTTAGTGAGAATCAGTTCCCTAGTAGGCTGATGTATTATCATATGATTTTAGTTTTGTATATTTGAGACCCTAGAGTGGGTGGTTTCACATGAGAGTTTCTATGAGATATTCAAGATGAGATCCTGGATGTTTCCCATAAGTTATGAGTTATATGAAATTTGACTAAACTTTTGGGTTAGGTGGGACACATAGATACCTTTAGTTTTGACATAAATCTTGGTGAGTTGGTGACTTGTTTGATCGAGGGGAACCAGTGACAGTAGTTACCTGGGCTTGTGAGTCCTTTAGAATTGGAAGCATGAGTAAGTGATTTTATTTGAGAGCTATTCATAGAAGGTGATCGGGGGTTTGAGATATAGGCATGATGATGCCTTTGGTTCATGAGAATCTACCTTGAGTGATTTTTCATTGATGATGGTTTTGAATAGGCATGATCATTTGGGTTCCTAACCATAAAGACTTTGGATGCTATTTCTAAGAATAATGTAATTATGGGTAAATGATTTTGTTTTTAGTACGATGTGAGATGGAAGCTAAGCATGCAGTATAGCATGGAACGTGTGAATTGTTTGATTTTGAAGAGGAATTTAAAGGGGGATATGTCCATGTTAAATATAAATTTCACGTATCATGGTTATTGTTTAGGAATATGTGCCTAATTGAAGTGATGTATGAATCATTGTAGTGTGAGTCGGGCTTCTGCATTTTGGTGGTACTAGAGCATACAACCATTTTTTCATATGATATTGAGAAAACACATGCAGTTTAAGCATGAGAATTATTTAAGTTGAGGTCAGTGATGATTGGGAGTGAGTTGAGGGTTGACAAGAATTGATGAGGTTCTATAGGAATAATTTCTTAGAAATTGTGATAAAATGAGAAATATACCTTTATAGCAGAGGAGACATTGAGGATGATGTGGGTGTGGTCAAACTAGAGATCTGAGTTTATCTTAGACAACTGTTTCCAAGGATATATGAGCATGGCTTGGGAAGAGAGAAATGTATACTATGGTGGAACCTATTGAGGTGACACTATAGGATCAGTATAAGGTAATCCATATTTTGGTGAGTGAATCATTGAACATTTTAGGATATGAACCTCAAAAGTTATTTTTTTGGCTGTTTCTATGGATGATGATTCCATGAATTAGAAACATGAATAAATTTGGTGTTCCTTGTTAGCGCATGGGTATGAGTGAGTTTTTCCATGACCACCCATGATTTTCAGTTATGAATATGATGTGGGATATGATGATCAGGAATTTGGTTTGGAAATTTGATGGTAAGGTCACTCTTATGCTGGAATCATGATGCAGATCATGGAGATACAACCCTCATTCTAGATGGATCATGGATTCATAAAAATGGCCTTTATGAGGTCCTTATGGATATTGGTTATAGTTATAAATGAAAATATATTGGTCTAAATTCCATAGATAATGTTTTATCTGATGTCAGATGGATTTTGAGCTTCATTTTTGAGATTAGGGTAATTTTAAAATGTTATTAATGCGATCAGGTTGGGAATGCATATCACGGTTGAAGCATGATGAACAATTTGGTCAATTGAGGATTCAACAATGAAATTTCACCAGAATTCGGGTTGAGACTTTAAAAGACATATTAGAACTATCATAGGGTTCCTATGAGGATTAAGGCATCATGATTGGGATATTTTGAAATGCATCATAAAGTGTAGCTAAGTGTTTTAGAGGTAGGTCTTCCAAAGGGGGATCCAACCAATGGATTCACATAAACTTGGATGAGGTGAGTTAGAAACCATATCAGGTGGTTATTTTATGATATAATGGGTATGTTTTAGTAATTTTATAGGCTTTCCAAGGAAAATATACTGTATTCGGGCTTAGAGTAAAGACATAAGGTGCATGACTAATTAACTGGAGATTGAGAAATGAGAATGGGATCCAATATTTAAATAATGATCTCACGTATGATCAGGTGAGGTAATTTAGAAAATTCTCAAGTAATGTATTTAGAACATGGGTTCCGTTATTTAGTGGGAAATTCCGATGACATATGTGTTGTACCATCACAATTTTCCATGACAAACTAAATTATATAATAGGGAGCACTATAGGTTGGATGATCAACTAGATGAAGAGATGTGGATTTATTAGGATAAATGCGTGTTAGGGAGAATTGTATTGGTTTTTTTATAATTAATTTGTTTTATGGATAGTGTTTTGTTGGGTTGAGTTCTTTATTCTTAAAGTTTTTCCTTAGAATAATGTTGAGCATTCAAGGATGGAACAAGATCATTTGAACATGATTTGGAGACCCGAGTTGGTCAAGACTGATAATGTAATGCTTAAAAAGGATTTTTGTGGATAAGAAGTTATATTGTGTGGATATTAAAAGAATAAGTATCCATAAATATATTTTAATTTTAAGATAAATTTCAAGATTTCAATTTAGTGAATGGCCCAAATTTTGAACCGGGTTTTGGACAAGATTTTTGAAGGTTGGACCCCCTTAAAGGGGGTATTTTGGACATGAAATAGAGGTTTAATGGTATATAAGAGGTTTGGGAAAGATATTGAGGGATGTTAGGCTGTCCAGTCTATAGCCTGTAGCCACCATCTAGCTGGCGATGTTGGGAGTAGCTCGAGAGTGATTCTAGGTGCCACCAGTTAGACAGTGGCCCAGTACCATACTTATGGTTGAGTTGAAAGGGAAACATTACTATTTTACTGCTAAAAATTTTAAGGGGGATAAATTTATCCTCACCCTTGATTTCACTCATGTGGAAAGGGGGTGCCTTCCCATTATTATCCTACTTTAAACCCTTTAAGTGGGGCATTCTCAAGGGAATTTCTCAATGATTTGAGGTACGTCTTCATCTCCAGTTATCTCTATTGATTCTTTCTGACTCTCATTATAAATTTATTCTTCTCCTAGTTTGGGTTTTGATTCTGATTCCACTAGATCTTGTTAGAATCGGTCGAATGAGGTGATGATTTTTCTCATCCCCCACAGAGGACACCCTAATATGATGTAAACATATCATCACTCATTGATTCAATGAAGGAACATCTTGACATGAAATTTTCTATCTTTTAACTTTAAAATTAATTTTATTTAATAAAGTAAATGGTGATGATTGTTTAGGAAATAGACCAGGATGATTTCATTGGATCCTTTTTTGACCTCCTATAGGTGGTTGGTCATGGTCCTAGTGCAATGAATCCAAAAGTGATATTTTAGGTTTTATTCCTAATTAAGTAAATTTTGAAACAAAATATAAAATTTTAAAATGTAATGGTTAATTAATTACAAATAAGTTATAATTATTAACAACTGTTGTAACTTGTGGTAGGTTCTCAATGTGTGATGTGAGTCATGGGTTAATATTAATAGAAATTTTCAAGCTAAAAATTAAAATTGAAATGATTTTATATTGAGTTAAGTTGTCCTAGTACTTACCCTTGGGAGTTTATTCTTTTTCTTAAATGCATGTGGATGTGTGGACTCACCACTAATGAGATTTCCATTTTTAATTAAATAATTGAGTTTTTTAATTAAACTAAAATTATTAATTCAAAAAAAATGCCTTGAATAACTATAAAAAAGTGCCTATGGAACTTCAAGCTTAGTGTACTAGTGGGATCACACCATCCATCGATGGATGAGGCTGTAAATTTAAAATGGTGTTCCTTGACACATGGAACCCCAAGATGGTAGTGACACTTAGATTAGGTGCCATTAGTTACATCCCTAGAGAGGTTAATGGTGACTTGGAGTGAACAACCTAATGTTTGGACATGTATGATCCTTGGAAACATAGAGCTTTCAAGAAGGCTGAGTTTATTATGGGTAGATAAATCCTCTCCCATGAGCCATGATTAGCTTAGGTGGACAGACTATATGCGAGAGGGACTTAGGTTGGGTGATTGGACTACCTTAGTATAATAAAGCCATAGATATGGGCCATTTGACATCTCTTTAGTGTGTTATTCCTATGGTGAATAACCTTTAGGCCCATGATATTGTGAGAGACTTAAGCCATTAGTTGAGGGACGTGATACCCTAGAGTGTTGGGTCTTGACCCTTGTGTGAGTTGGTTTAAAGGGAACCTCAAGTAGGGTTCCCTTCTTATGTGATAACTTAGGGGACCCCATTAGGTACCATAGTGGTAGAAAAACACTAAAAGGGCGTGTTTGGGTGGATTAGTATAATATCCTGAGAGTTTATTATATATATTTTCTATTAAATAATACTTAATTTGATATCTTTATTGACACACACTAAAAGGAAATCCACGACACATTATTAAATTTTTATAATCATATTTAAAATATAATTATAATAACATATAACATATCTATATATTTTATAAAATATTAAAATTATTTAAATTAAAAAATTGGTATAAAATAATATTAGAAACACTTAATGTTTAAGAGTGTCTTTTTAAATAAAATCAGTTTATCATTATATTTTTTCCTATAAAATGTTAAATATATATTTTTTAGAAATATAATTAAATAATATTAACTTTATATTTTAATTTAGAATACCAAAATCAGTTTATTATAAATTTTTTATATTTTTCTGAAATATTTAATTTTTAATTGAATAGTGAAAAATACCAGTTGTGGCTTATGTTTTAACTAATTACGATACTATAATAGCATAATAATTTATTAAATGTTTATGGAATATTTTATCTATATATAAATATATATTTAATACATTTAATATATCATTTTTACAAACCCATTATTAGCTTTGTTGAACACAACTTGTATTTTATTATAGAAGTTATTTTTTAATATATTATATGTTTTAATTTAAAATTAAATATTATTATTATTTTTGAAATTAAATTTGATTAAATTTAGGATAAATTAGGATTTATAATGCCTAAATTTGGTTTTAAGGGATCTCTTATATTTTTAGTAATAAGTTAACTACCATGTTTAATATTTAATTAATACTAATTAGTGTTTAAGCGATTAATTTGATGTGGGACAAATTTTCCTATGTTTACTTGAATTTTAAACCTTATAGAACTCCTTTTTTGGGTTTTAAAGTCTTACCAACAAGTTTAACCAAACTTTACTCACCTAACTCACCTAACTTTCATGTTTTACATTTTTACCCCTTATTTACTATTCTTTTACATAGAAAGTCCCTTTTCTTCACTTATAAAAGGGGACAACTTACACCCATTTAATAAATCACCTCCCATTATAATTACTTGGTTAATATATGTCAATTTTATCATCATAGAACCCTATATCAGAACCATATCCTTTTACACCCTTAATTCGCCTATGTCCTTCACTTCCAAGGAGAGTTTCAAGGAAAATCTAAGTCTTTAACATTAGTGTTTCTTCCTCTTTGCATTTAATTAATTTTTAATTTTTATTATCCTTATCTTAAATAAAACAATTAATATAATAGATTAAGTATAATTTATATACTGATGTTTATTATATTTATTTAAAAACAATTATCCATCCCAATTCATTCATGAAGAAAAACATAAGTATCGATTGTGCGTTGTGCGGACTACAACCTTCATGGCGCGATGTGGTTAATTTTTCATAAATTACTATTTTTATAGTTCCAAGGTTTATTATAATGAATAATTATGTTTTTATGTCTCTTATAAAATTCTTAATTGATAACCTTTTTCATTTACCTTCATCACTTCCATTCATTAATGAACGAGATCATTAATCATGTGTGTGCATGTACTATCGCCTCCATGAACAACACATATTATTTTTCTTAACCACATAAAATGGATGGGGAAAAAATTTTAATTAATAAAATAATAATATTTTTATAAAAATTTTATGATTCTAAAATTATAAATCATTTTACTTTGAACCTCCCTCTTATTTTATGGAAAATAAAATTATCGACTATGTGTACGTGCATATTACCACCTCTACATGACGACACATTTTTTTTTCCATTTCCCCCAATCATGGATGACTAAAGAAATTATTTTGATGTATAAAAATTATATTTAAAACAATATTGATATTATTGAGGTTTTAAATCTATTTTTAAAATAAACTTAACCTTGGTTAACATGCCAAGAGATTCACATAAGAATCAACCGAACCACCTAAGTAACCAACATAAGTGGAGAAGATTTAATAAATGAAAAAGTTATAATGATAAATATATAATAGGAAGTTAATATATTAATAATTATATTATTAAGGTTCTTAATAAAATTAATTTTATTTTTTAATAAGTTATGTGCAAGTGTAGAAATATTTTTTACACAAGTAAGGGTTTTGTATCAATTCCTCATCATTGAAACATGCTTTATTGTTATGAAACAATTTATTATTTCTATGATTTATATACTAAAAAAGTATGTATTTTGGAATAATACATGATGTAATTCATGATATTTACATAAACATACAAATTTCAATATACCAATGACCTTTGATTAAGAAAATACTAAAGTTTAAAGGGGTTTTTCTCAAAACCTCTTTCTTCAAGAATCATGTTATTTTATGCACCTAATTTATTTTAAATGGTTTATATTATACTAATTGGATATTTAATATCAATTATTATCCATATTCATGGTATTTTAACTTCAAATTAAATATCTATTTATTCCAAGGGGTTTTTATTAGAATTGTTTTTATACCGTAATGGATTTTTGTCTCAAACCTCCTTTATTAAGACATGTTTTACTTTATGCACCAATTTACTTTTATATGGTGCATATGATGCCCAATTATTATGTTATAATGAAATAAATTTTATTTACGGTATTTTTGGATTATTTTCAAGCTATTTCTATTTCAAGGGTTTTGGTTAAGAAGATACTCAGGTATCGACTCAAGTTATTCTTCTATGAGTTGTGAATCTGATTCTTAAAATTGTTCTTACTAGCCTCTTTTATCATACCATTTCCTTTTAAATATGATTTATTTCTTTTCTATTTTAGGAAATTAATACCTTTCCTTAAACTGTTCATCTTTGGTGGATCAAATTATCTTTCAAAATGTTCAACTAAAAGGATTGATCCCAAACCCCAGTGCACAACTCATTTTCTTCCATATCCTTGTTTTACCTATAAAAAGTATTTTCTATAATATTTCAAGAGACCTTCATAATTATATTAACATTTTATAAATGAAATTTTTTAACATCCTTTTTTAAAAATTGGGTTTCAATAATATGTTTTAATGGAATTTAAATATTTTTACCATGATTAGTTTAAAAAAAATCTTATAAAGTAATGTTTTAAAATGGTACAAATATCCCACTATATAAAATATTTTATAGTTATTTTCAACTACATTGAAACTATTTAAAAATGATTTAATTTTTTTAATTTTTTCCACATGGGCCATTTTTTTATGGAAGTAATATCCTTTACATGATTCTTTGTGAACGTATCTTTCCACCATATTTTGTATTTTCTAAGATACTTCCTCTTTACACTTACTAGCTTTCAAAATAAATGTTATTATTATTCTTACTATTTAATATAACCTTCCCTTTATAATTTTTTTTCAAATGGAAATAGAAATTAATATTTTAAATAAAATTTTATTAATTCTTCTAAGTGTGTTCTTTATATATATCGTATTATTGATCAAGGGTATTCTTCAAATGATACCATCCACCTTATTTATCTAGATGACTTATTAAATTCTATTTTACATCTATGGAATGATCCATCTTTACTTTTTTCATTCCTAACAATACACTTGTATATGGTTTTTTTCTTCAAATTCATTTTCTCTATGTATTCCTTATCTTCCATTACTTGATTGAAGGGTGTTCACCTAGATTACTATTACATCAATTGATCAAGGAAAAGGTTTTCTAAACCATATATTCTTTTTATATATGGTGTAAATACCATATCATCCATATTAATTGGTATTTACCTAGAATGACTCAATGACATTGGAAAACCATTTGTTTTCCATGGGTTTATGATGTTATGTTTATTGGTGAAATTATGAATGCTTCCTTGTGGAAACCATTTAATAATAATGTAAAACCCATTTTATTTCGTTTGAATTTTATTATATGTTGATCAAAACCATGTGGCACACATTTTTATGATTTTTATTATGTAATGGGTTAGAATAGAATTATATAACCCTAAAAAGCAATGAGTAATGTTTTCATCTCATGATATATCATGGAACATAGGTAGTGAACCTAGCCAAGTATGGTGCATGGGAAATTATCCTAGCCAACTATGTTATGACAACAAGGTAGGTATCATTGACTCATGATGACTTGTTTATATAGTTACCACATTTCCTATGGTTCCATTCTCTTATGTTATGATCATTGTTTAATCTATGTTAATATGATATTATCTCCTTATTATATGCTTCTATGCTTATCATCATCCTCATTGTGATATCATGTTATGCCTCATGTTTCTCATGTTATGATTTATTATTATGTTTACCCTTACTAATAATTTCATCTCACCCATTTTTATGTTTCCCTTTACCTAGATTATGAAGTAATATAATACATATGGTTTTCCTAGAGTAATTGATTACGAGGATAATTTATGGGATTTATTAAATATCTAATGTGGATTTATTTTCTTATTATATGGTAGAAAAAGTATATATTTGATGAGAATAAATGATATTTATTTGTTAGTTATTTTACCTAATTATATAAACCTCTAAACTAAAATTTCCTCATGCTATAAACGCATGAATGATATTGAAATCATAGATGTTTATCAATGATAGTATTGTAAGTTATGTGTTTTTGGCATCAAATCTAGGAGCATTGATATAGGGTTCTATAATTTGTATAAATATAGTATTTAGGTAACTTTAAAGGTTAGGATTTTATTGGTTTATAATTATTTATGATTTGGTAATGAAATCTAGGGTTGATGATTTAAGAATGATCTTAGTTTCAGTGGTAAAGATAAACCATTAGGTTAGAAGTGTTGAATATCTTATTTTGTTTAGAGATTGTGGGAAGATAAAATTAGTGAAAACCCAAATTATAATACAAATTATAAAAGAACCTCATGAAATTTAGGTAAATAAGAGATTGTGTGGTTTTCTAAGCTATGTCACATATTTATAGATACTAAAAGGTGGAAGTAGTTTTGGAAAAGGTGTATATAGGTGTAGAAACCTCGAGAAGAGTTAGTCAGGTATATCATGGTTATTATTCCAATGCATGGTGAATGGTTCCAATCTACACACCTAGATAGACACTCCATATAGATATTCTTAGGGTAATTCACATTATCTTTACAAAACATTATGAAGTATTTGAACATATGATTTTATGGAAGTTAAATAGATTAGAGAACCTAATAGTAAAATGACAATGGATGACATATATTTATGTTAGAGAATCATAAGTTATGGTATGAACATCATTAATGAATTATTTCTTATAGGATCAGATTATTTATTTTATATATCTACTAATTTAATTATTCTTATCCCTAAAAATTATTTTAAATAAATGTATGGAGCATGAATTAACTGAGATAATAATGGATATAATGGATAATGCAGTGATTATCCAGACCTATAATCTATTGGGATAATAATTGGGGTTATAAATATTTTTATTATTCAAAATAAACTATCACAAAATATGACTAGCAATTTGAATATAGTTTTAGTGAAAAACACCCCAAATAAAAGATGGAATATCATGAAATATCAAGTGATGAAGATGATTACGGAAAAATGTTCAATTTCATTAATGTCTAATATGTAGAAGAAACACATTGGGGAATGTATCAAAAGAACTTGGAAGTGATTTATGTGTGGAAAAGGAGGACATAAAGCATCTAGATTTTGAGGGAAAATGAAGCATTTAGTTAACTCGATAGAGGAAGAGGATTTATTTTCATGTTTTACTTAATATATATGATTTTGAAATTTTATCTTACGTCATGTTAATATTTTTGACATCCTTTAGTAATTTATTTTCAAAAAATTGAGAGGACACAATTTATTTATGTAGGGGAGAGTGTAAAATCTTGATAATTTTACTTCTCATATATTCTTTTTATGATAATTTTGTTGGGAACTAGATGATAAGATCATATTCCTTGTATGAAACCTTATGGAAGATTTCTACAGGATATGACCCAAAGTGTTGGTGATATAAAATAATTAAAATAATGTATTCAAGTTACATAAATCCATTTATGTGTTAAATAAAATATTATAATCATAGAATATTTATTTAATAGATACACTTTTTAATTCAGTTTTGTTTTGACAAAAATGTTTCACATGTTTATTATAGGTAAATGGAAATGCTATTTTTTCCTAGATAGACAACCTGATAACATATATAAAATAGATTATTATCCTTAAAGATAATTAAGACTAAGGATAATTTCTCTAAGTATGACTTAAAGTAGTGGCTAAAGTTCTAGTAAAAAAGATATATAGACATAGATCTATGGGGTTACTTATATCAACTCACAATACACACATAGATGATGTACTAAAAAGTACTAGATGGAGTAATTCAAGATCCAATGTTTCCTATGTCATATGGCATGGAGTTTCTCCAAATTAATGTCAGAAAACACATGATAATATTGTTGATATAAATAGACTATATATTCTAAAGAGTATTTTTGAATATATCTCATGTTCTATGATATATATTGAGGTTTGATATTTATTATG
Source organism: Viscum album (assembly GCA_963277665.1). Classification (NCBI taxonomy): domain Eukaryota; kingdom Viridiplantae; phylum Streptophyta; class Magnoliopsida; order Santalales; family Viscaceae; genus Viscum; species Viscum album. Next base: position 1,026,086,679 of record OY728137.1, read on the forward strand.
AAAAAATAATAGATGATGAATATTAAAAAAATCCTGGATAAATGCAAAGGATGGAAATAAAAACTATCCAATATTACTTGAGAAATAAAAATAGGAATATTTTATAGAAATGAGAGAAATGGTAATACTAGTTGTCAATGGGATATAAAAATGGTCTTATTTTAGATTAATTTGATCTATTATTATAGCGAGATTCATGTAATAAGAAATAAAAGCTTATTATAACTAGTTATTTCTATATTTACATAGATTTAGTTTTTTTGTGACTTATGATGTATCTTAAGAAGTGATTAAGTAACATTTTTTTCTAGACTATGTTTTTTTCCAAGATATCAAATTTTGATATAGGTAAAAAGGTAAAATCTTGGTTCAATCACCTCTTAAGGGAATTCATAGAAAATAGAACAACCATAAAAACATGGTAGGACCAGCCATTTTTTCCATTATTAGTATAAACATGTTTAACATGTGAGAGACAACCATTTAGTTAGAAATTGGCTCAAGTGAAAGAGGAAGCCTATTAGAGTTGGTTCCCTAGAATCAACGAACTTTGTACATACGAGTACTTGTATATTGAAAAAACTTAATATTGATAAATATCTTATCACTGGATGATTATTATTATGTGTGACATTAATATGATAATGTATTTATAGTATTTTTCATATTTAAAGATTACAATTATTCCCCATTATAATGAGAATATATAAATGCTATGAAATATTCTAAAACATATTTCTTATGGTTTAGATAACATATTCTGACAAGATGTAGATGATATTTAGACTATCAGGTGATGGATACTCATAAACAGACAAGGATTTGACTCATGAAGTTCCACACATAATAATCTTCAAGAGAGGAGGTTATGAGAATATAACCGTAAATAAGAATCCCATATATTATGTGTTATTTGATATTCCTATCCGTGAATGTGTTTATTTTTCCATATACTTGAGGTTATTAGTAATTTGTATCATGAATCATATATTATAATACATTGAATAAAATCATGACAACATATGCTCATGGTGATGTAGGATATTCTGGGTGTGCCATAAGTGATATGCGTTAATGAATAAGCCAAGAAGGTATTTTTCCCATCTGTATTAATGGAAGTAGATATATCTTCTACTTTGATTAAAATGGAACTATTAGGTTAAATCCATATCAATAAAAATTCATCAACATGTTCATTTAAGGTAGTCAGAGAAAGTTATATCAAGAATATAGTTTGTTGACACAAATATACAATCTTTTTGATGAGATATTGAGACTAAGAGATTATATTACATTGTGAGAGACTATCTGATGTTTTTCTTGTCATGATATTAAATTATTTTTCTATGGGTGTATTAACATGTTTTTAGGCACTAATCTTGGACTTTATGTCAAATTTCATAATGATACTAAGAAAGAGGCCTAGATGGTCACACACTAATTGTATCCATAATCTTAGTAAAATTATATTGGAATTTCATAGTTTGAATAAATATTATTCTTTTCTTGTAGTTTAATAATTATTTAGGATTTTTTTCATCACATTAATTCAATCGCAAGTTATTTGAAAGAATATATTTGAGTTGAATAATAAATAAACATTATTTTCTAGTTAAAAAATTTAAAATTTATTTATTTATATATTATTTATTATGAAAAAGGTAATTACTATTTTTTTATTTTTTAAATAAATATTTATTTAGTCATGAGAATATTAATATAAATATCTATCCACTAATTCATTAATGTAATATTTATTTATTTATTGAACATAAAATTAAATGAAATTTATTTATTTAAAAAATATTTATTATTCAAAGTTTGATAAAGTCTGAAGAGTATCTTTGAGCCAAGTTATGACCCATATAGAGATGATATATATTTTTAATATCATTTTAATAAATATTTATTTATTTATTTAAGAAATTATATTTAAATATATGTGACTTAGCACAGATCTTTTAATATGTTATTATCATTATCATTATAATTATTATTATTATTTTACATGGGGTTATACTAGGATTAAAGAATTAGTTAAGGGAATTTTTGTAATAACTAATTTATAACCCTAGGTATATAACCCAACTTATATAATTTCAAGTGGATGTGTTATTTTATTATACAGAAGATTTTCTCTCTAGAGAATTCTCTCAATAATGAGAATAAATCTCTTTAGAATACTCTCAATAATGAGTTTCAATCCTACACCTCTCTATGAAGATAGGGAGAACAAGAGGAATGAATATTTCAAGCCCAAATAAATCCCTTTTGTAATCAATAATGAAAGATTCAAGATAATATGAACCTTTACACTATCACCCAAAGTTAAATCAATGATGTTTCATAATTTTTAGAGCATGTGTGGATACTACTCGAGGGATTCTACCATGGATACTTCCTTTCACTAAAATTATGACAAGATGGTCAATAGATCATTAACCATGAAATAATTACAAGATGAGGTAATTCCTGTTTATAAATTAATTATAAATTATATAAAGAAGATCCTCACTCTGAATTTCAATAGGGTTTTGTTCATCTAGTTATGATGATTTAATCCAAAGAAACTTATGAAATGTTTTTTTAGGCTTGAAACCAAGAAATTATTCTATTCCCCAGAACATTCAAGTTGTATCAAAGCAACCACACATTAATTTATAATTATTTAATATTTATTGGTCGATTTATTCATTTATTTTGTTAGTATTTCATTTCTAGTTTTTCATTCTTAATTATAAAGTTTAGATAATTTGATTATTCACTTTTATATGACCAAGAACATGTTAAGAATAGATAGATAATTCTCAAAGATCGTATCCAAAGGAGTTAAAGACTCTATCCAGATAACACAGATACAAGACATATAATTGAAAAGCACACATCATTTATTAATGGTTAACCACATCAATAGGATCCATGTAAATCAAAACACATCATACGGGAGACCAGTATGCATCATCATTACATGTCACTTATTAAATACTAGTTAGAATGCAGTTTGATAGGGTTAACGGCTGTGTATCTAGTTTACACGCTGTGTTGTCCCGCATAGTTAAGTAATATGGGAATCATAGTTATCATGTGGTAAAAGTACATGTAATGTAATTAGTACATTCCACACATTGATTGATAAAAGAGAAAAAATGGGATAGATTTAATTACATGATGTGTATATGGTGTAAACGATGTGTAACACATAAATATCCCATGAATAATTCACACCGAGTTCCTATGCATGTTATGTTGGTAGCCAGAGAAAGTACTAGACACTATATAGCTAGATGTACAAGATGTGTAACTTGTACACACTTACACAAAGCACATTCTAATAAAAGAATTTTGTGTGAGTTAAACATAAGGAAATAAAAATTAATTATAGAAAATTGAACTAAAATACATATAATTAGATATTCATTATATGTAATTGGGGGTTTCCATGAATTACATACTAAGTAATTGTCAGTGGATCACGTGAAATTTGTTTCTTAAATTAATTATTTTATAAACTATTCTATAACCACATGATATGTATAGTTGTTATACATTCCATGTAATTCATGAACATTAAAAATGGTACATGAAACATATATTAATTTCATGTCATGTGGTCATTCATACTGTGAAAACTACATTTTTTGACCTATAAAACAACACATCATGTAATATCGCGACACACCATACATTCCATGTAAGTAAAAAATACATGAAAATAACCATATATAGTATAGTTCAAACAATATATAGGTGACAGTAAACTCCATGTAAAGCAGAAGGGTACACACTATATTTCATCCTGTACATTCCATATACATTAATTTATAGACCAAATTTATTTTTGACCGAAAGGTTAAATTAAATGTGGCATATCATTATACAATGTGTAAAAATAAATTTTAAATTAAAATTAATTAATTTAATTTATTTAAAATTACATAGGATGGGAATCACAAGGATTTTTTGGATGAACACTTAAGATAAAAGAATTAATTAATTAATCATATGATAAATTATGAATTTATGAACTTTATCCTAACAAATAATATAGAAAAATGAATAAAATATATTTTGAAACATGTTTTCATTTCATGAAAGGATGATCACTATATTGACTAACCTATGTATTTTTTGTGTTTTTATTTAATTTAATTATTTATTGCATGTATTTTTGTGATAAAATTTTATTAAATTGAATTTAATGGTCTATCTATCATCCCTACCTACATATTATATACAGGATTGAATATCCATAGTTTGTTTTATTTAACCCTAAACCCCTTATTCCCCTCACTTGTGAGTGAGTAAGAACATATAAAGGAAGTAGTTCTTAGGTGAGAGAAGATGGTTCTTGATCGAGACATAGTGAAACCAACTAAGGAGATACATTGGTTAATGGTAGAATGCTGCCAATTGATACTTTCCTATCTCAAGGAGTTATTAATCTAGGGTCAAGGTTTAGTTTATCATTTTCTATATAAATTAACAAGTTAATATAAACTCATGATCATGCCATTTTTTTTATTTTCCCAGGGAATGGTTAAGTATTTATTTATTTATTTATGTTTTTCATTTTTACAAGATATTTAATCATGATTGAATAATGTAAATAAATTAACAGGAATTCAAGATGCAATAAAATAAATAGATTATGTATAAATTATTTCATTAATAAATGATTTATTAATTATATAAAATCCACATTATATTAAAATAAATAAGATCTATATATAAAATAAACAAATCCATTAAGAAAATATTAAGTTATGTTATTCCTTGCATTAATTGATTTAGAATGAAACCATAGATCATAGAGTTTGTTTGGATATTGTCAGGACACTTGAATTTATCCGAGAATTCTAATGAAATTTTTGGGTTGACTTAATTGAGTTAGCATCAAGATTACTTTACCTTGAAAGACTTGGTGTAAATTGGAGGCAAGTGTTAAGGAAATCAGAGTCCAGGATTTCATAATTGGGGAGTCCACTTAACAGATCAAGAAACTGTTAGTTCTTTTAGTTTGCTAGACTGCCTGCCTAAGTACCTTTAAATAATTTGACCAAACCCTTTTTTGGGTTATGAGAAGGAAAATTTGGATCCTTTAGACTAGAATATCCACACGATAGGGTATTATGAATTCAATGTTGAGGGATATTAGGATTTTATAAAATAACAATGAAATAATAAAATAAAATTCAGTACATTGTACATTTGGAAATATTGATAATGTACTAAAATCTACTTTTACTTACTGTACAAAATGGAAAGAAAAACCACCAAAACATTGTGATTATTTCTAGACTCAAATAATGCCCTCACCAGCACAAATTTCCCAAATTGGTATAGTCATTTATAAATTAAACTACTATAATAAAATTTATTCTATGTGATGGAATTCCCAATTCTTGATCAGAAACCTCACAGAGTGAGAAAAGTTGAAATAGATGCCTAAAAGAGATTCATGGAGGATGATTCTTATGTCTATTGCACCATACTATTAATTATGTATGGAAATATGATGATAAAACATAAGGAAATGGATTACTTGATAATGAAAACTCAACACCCTGACCTTGGAAAGCAAAGTGAGAGGCTTCAGATAAATGGGATTGTTATTATAGTATACTAGTGTAAACTAAAAGATGGGAACCGAAATCATGACCATGAATTAAAAATTAAAAAGGATATTAATCATTTAGGAAATTTAGGCTTTTATTTAGATAATAAATTATCCATTAAAATCATGTTACAATCCTTAACACCCAGATTTTACATATTCATCGTGAATTATAAGATTACCAGTATGGATAAGTTTCTCAATAATCATCTTACTATGGTCTACCAATTAGATAAGGATTTTTGGGAATATAATTACTTACACATTATAGTTAATGAAATTAAATACCATTTTGAAAATCTCATGACCACTCTAAATCCAATGGTTCCATTACAATTTCCTTTAAAAAGAAAAAAGATTTATGTTAAAAGGAATGAATAAGAGGCTATTATATTTTTATATTCCCAGAAATGTCACCAGAAGATGAATAACAATGATGTTAAAAGGAGGTAAAAAATTTCTTCTAATTTTTATATACTCTTAATTTTATGTAATATTTTTGTTTCAATTATTAGGTATTAGATATAATATGAGGTTCACATACATGTATTAAAATATAGGGACCAAGTGAGTTTAGAAACATTATAAGAAATTAGGTAAATCTCTAAAAAGATAAGAAGGGGTGAAACTTAATCCATCAACAAGAATTACATGACTTTAGATTTTACAGTGGATTGATTTTAGTTATATTATTATTATTTATTTATTTTTTAGAAAATTTTTATCTTGGTGTCCAATAAAACACAAATAGACACTATTTCATGTTTGGAAAGAATGTTGTTGAGGTAATTTATACTCAACTAATAGTTTAGTTATAATTGAATCGTATATATCCCAAAAAATATTGAATGATGAATATAAAATATAATACTCATACACAATTATTAAAAGATAATTATTTATCATGTTAAACTAAAATAATTTTTAATAATATACCTTATAGGTTTTTTAGAATCTTAGGATCTTAAACTCTTAAAAATCTTGACAAAATTACTTATTATGTTTTAAATAAATAAACCTTTATAAATAAAATAACACCACAAAAACTATAGAGTTTGTTCAAATTGACTTGGTGGACTATTCTGACGAGAATCTAAAGGAAAATTCATTTACTATGTGATATTATATTAAGAAATTTTAGGAATGCTCAATGGAGAAATTAATACACTTGGTAAATGATATAGGATCTTTTTGGTGGGATTATTGGATAATAGATTAACCAAGTGTTCATAAATAATATAATTTTATAGTGGAGGTATTCTTAAACACACATTACCTTGTACACATAAAATAAATTATTATAGTATAATGATTATCAATGAAGAGTCTTATATGTATTGAAAGTATTCCATGATTCCTTTCAGATGTGTTTTGAAAATAACATCACAAAAAATAACCATATAAAAAATAAATTGACTAATATATTTCATATTAGTTACAATATATTGACAATACATAATGGTATAACCTTATATGTTTTATGGTAACCATTTGATTAAAGTTGGTTTTGGATATAAATATACATTAAGAGAAAACACTAAGTGAATATTAGTTTATTATGTTATATCTACCTACGATATAAACATACTTAGGATAGAAAGATATTTATACAAAATGACTATATTTTTATAATAAGAAAGAACATATCTCTTTAGATAGTGGTATAAGTCTATAATTCAATGATGTTTAGGATATGGATGCACACAATTAGGAATAAGAACACTAAAATCTACTAGACTTAGTGGTAGGAGTTATTTCATTGTCATGCAAAATATAGGAAAGTTAAAATCAGAGCAGTGGATTTATATTCACCCAAATAACAGATATATTATTTGATGAAAATAAATAAACCTAAAAATAATTAGTAAATGGTAACTTTCTATGACTGAAAAGCCCATATAAATTCAAATATTGATTCCATGTTCCAAAATATAGTTTCATATTTTGGTGTTTTCTCAAGTCGATGTAAATATATTGATGAGTATTTAATAGTAACTAGACATGGTTAGTAAAATATGACATTAATAAATATTGAATAGTTACTAAAGGTTCAAGTGATATCTATAAAAAATCTATGAAAAAACTTTACACCAATCAAGACATTAAAATCAATTAAAATTCTACTTATTACATAAATTTTCTATGATCATTTTTTTGGAAATTGGTTATCAAGGTCACCTTCCTTGGAGGAAAACTTATGAAAGTTGTTTATAAGATGTGACTAAAAGGTTTGGTGAAATCATAAAATCCCAATAATGCATGAAAGTTTCAAAAGTTAATATATGTATTAAATTGAGCATCATGATCATAGAATATTCATGTAACAGAAGCACTTTTTTGTTCAGTTTTATTAAGAATGAAAATTTCCATGTGTCTGTAAAAGGTTAGTGGGAGTTATATTGTTTTCATAGATATATATGTTCATAACCCATGGAAAATAGATGATCAGTATTATAATTTATTAATATTTATGATAATTTATCTATGTATGACTTAAAGTAGTGATCAAAGATCTCGGAAACAATATCTATAGACATAAATCTATGAGGTCACTTAGATAAAGTCATGGTTATATGTTGGAATTTTAATGAGAAATAAAATATGGAATAATTCATGAATTAATTTTTTATCATATGGTATAAAGTCTATCAAAGTTGGTGATTGAAAATATAGGATAATATTTTTGTGATAAATAGAAAACATATTCCTAAAAGTACCATCAAATATATCTCACCTACCATGATATGTACTAAAATTTGATATTTATTATGAAAAAATAATAGAGTATGAATATAAAAAACGCCATGAGAATTAAAAAGGATGGTAGTCAGAACCCTCTGGTAGTACTTGAGAATATAAAAATGTATGAGTTTTTGTTAATTAGATAAAAGGGAATAATAGTTCTCAAGGGGATATAAAACTAGCCTCCCCTTATATCAATTTGATCTAGTATCATAGTGATACTATAGTAATTAGAAAGAAAAAATTATTATAACTAGTGGCTTACATATCTACATATATTGAGTTCATTTTGGATTTTGATATATCTTAAGAAGAGGTTAATCAAAGTTTTCTCTAGGATATGGTTTTAGACAAGATATCAAATTTTGAGTAAGGGAAAAGGTAAAAACCTGGTGTAATCACTTCTTGAGGAACTTTCTCAAAGGTGTTAAGACCTTTTAAGTATAACAACCACTATAATGTGGTATGTAAAAAACCTATATCCATAATCAGATGAATAAGTTTAACATGTGAGTGCTAACTAGTCAGTTAGCTGTTGGATCAAGTGAAATTGAGAGTGTGTTAGAGTTGATACCCTAAAACCAACTAACATTGTACCTATTTATATATAATATGTATAGGGATTAAAATAAACCAAAAAAAAATAGAAAAAAACACACATAAAAACACACACCTCGGAACCCCAATGGGTGAAGCCACATCCCTCTCTGAAGGATTAGAAGGCACACGTAAGAATTATATTTTTACATTTATGCCTACAAAATTATTTTTAAGATTAAATCACATTCTCATGACCCAAATTCTTGTTTTTTATTGTTTTTATAGAACTAGAACATGTTGTCCCTTCCATTATGAAGCTCAATATCTATTTGACCCTCCTTCCATCACCAGCCCCACCATCGAGCAGGTAATATTCACCAACTGTGTAGAGAATATGACCTTCAATTATTATTGTGGATCATCATCACAACCATCCATCCCTTGATGTCAAGTGGGGTTCTCATCCTTTTCATCGACTGCTTCAGTAGTTAGCCTCTGTCTATTTCAATCCCTCACCATCAAGTGGGGACCCTTCATCCATGGTGAACAACCACCACCTGACACCACATGCCACCACCCTCACCTTCCCATATCTAATTGAATTCCTTTTCATCAAGAAAGGGTACTTAATCCATGAAAATTCACCTCCACCATACCACAATGGGGCCAACACTCTCTTCAGTTCATCCTTCCACCTACATATAGTCCTCTTGCCACCTGTAATTCCCATGTCTCTCTTCTGAGTGAGAAATCATCCATCCATCACCCATTCCCCTATGAAACATTTCAACCAGAAAAGATCTAAATATAATTAAATATCTTATCATATGATGATTTTTCTTATATGAAACCTTAATTCAATAATTTACTTGGAGTATTTATAGCATAGAAAGGTAATATTTGTTCCACATTATAATTAAATCCTTGTAATTCTATGGTGATATTATAAAATATATATTCTATGGTATGGATGAAATATTATGAAAGGTTATAGATTATGTTTACACTATTACGGGTTGGATTCTCCTAAGAAGGTGAGGCCTCAAATCATGTAGTTTCGCACAAGGTATTCTCAAAGAGAAGAGGTTATAAGGATAAAATCACTAATAGGACATCCAAAGTTTATATTTCATTAGATATTACAATATATGGATGTGTGTATTAGGCCTTAGACATGATATTATTATTAATTCATATCATGAAATTCATAATTTGACTTATTAGTGAAAACTGAGATGATGCATTATTGAAGTGAGGTTGGATACATTAGGTTTGTCATAAGTGATATGAATTATTGAATAAATCAAGAAAGGATTTATCCCTTACATATTAAAATAAGTATACATATACATCCCATTAATTGAATTTTAATTGTTTTATTATATATATGTTCATGTAGATTCGTTGACATGTTAATTTTAGGTAGTCAAAGAATGATATATCAAGAATATAAGTTGATGAAACAAGTATGAAAACTTCTTGATGAGATATCAAGACAAGGGGATTATATTACACCATGAGTGATTGTATGAGCTTATTTACCCTTTGTTATTACATAGATATTATATTGAAATTTGAGTGTCTTGATATTGGGCTTATGATATTGAGAAAGAGGCCTAGAGTGTCACACACTAAGTGTATCCATAATATCAATTAAATTATATTTTAATTTAATAGTTTATATATATATTATTCTCATTTTGTGGTTTAATAATTATACTAGGAATTATGATCTTATTAATTCAATCACCAATTATTCAAAAGAATTTTTGTGAGTTGAATATTAAAGAAATATTATTTTCCAGTTAAAAAAACAATATTTATTTATTTATCTTCTATTTATTAATTATAGGGTAATAAATAATAATTTATTTGTTAAACAAATCATGAATGTTATAATAAAATAAATATTTATTCTCCAGTTCATGAATATAATATTTAATTATTTACCAAATGAATAATGTAATTATAATGAATTATTTAAATAAATATTATTTATTCAAGGTTTGATAAATGTCAAGGAGCATTAGCAGACTCTGTTATGGCCCATATGGAACTGATATATATATATATATATTAATATAATTTAAATAAATATTGGTTAATTTATTTAAGAAATTGTATTTAAATATCTACGAGTTAGCGCATGTCAGGAATATAATAATAATAGTTTTATTATTATTTGACATTGGGTTTGAATATGAATAAGGAATTAGTTAAGGGATTTTGAGTAATAACTAATTTCCAACTATATGTATACAAATCAACTTCTATCCTTTGTAAGGGATGTTTGATTTTGTTTTTCAGAATATTTTATCTATACTGGCTTCTCTAAAGATTGAGAATTACTATTTTTAGAATTCTCTCAGTAGTGAGAGTTGATCCTCCTCCTTCCTCTTTAGATTGAGATAATATGATAAAGAAATTACTTAACCCCAAAATAATCCTTATTGTGATTAATAATTAATGATTCAATATGATAATACCCTTTGATCTACCACCTGAAGTTATATTTTAGATGTTCTAAGATTCATGGAGCACCTAGGGATACTTCTATATAGATTATACTTTGGATCCTTTATCATAATGATGATATAACAAGAAGGTTAACCAATCATATATAAATAAATAATGACAAGAAGTGGTCATTCTTGTTTATCAATTAATTATAAATTATATGTGAAAGATCCTTTATGAATATTTAGATGTTTCATTAATACAATTTTGAGGATTTCATATGAAGAAATTAATGAAAATATTTTTTGGTCATGGACCTAAACTCTTTTATTGTGTCCCAGAACATTCAAGAACATCTTCTAACTTTTATAAAGGAATTTCAATCTATTCAAATAAAATCAAATGGCATTTAATAACATTTGAAATTATCATAACATATCCAAGACTTTTCAACCCAATTTCTAAAGTGTACAACTTTTAGATACTCAAATATTAGTATTTTAAAAAACCTTCGCTGAATATTTAATTCCATATTCAATATTATCATTCTCAAACCTTAATCAATGTGATATGTTATACTAATTATGGAAGTCTTCATGCTTAGTGATCCTTGGACGGTTCCTCTATATTCTAACCATATTTTTATTAATTTAATCACAACTCTTTATGCTATTCATTATCCACATTCACCAAATTAATTTGAAACTATTGTAGAAAACAATGTTCTAATTTGATTAGTAATTTCTTTTGGTTGTTCAAAATCCTTCTCTCCGATCATTCAATTTATATATATTTTTATTAGAATATGTATGTCTATGTATTCTAATAAAAAAATGAATCTACTTTTGCATCTATTTATGATGGAAGAAACTTAGACACATTTTCCATATATATATGAGAATCATATCATATTCATTAGGATCTCCACTATCACCCAATACACTGAGATAACAAGTCATATTCATTGTACATGCACTAAAATGATATCCACTACATAGTAGTGGTGCATATAGTGTCATGGTGTACAATTGAAATCACTGTTTTCATGCATATGATGCATGTAGTTTCCATGTTCCTTCCCACATGGGTTCACTTTGGTTATAATCCATGATATGGGTCTTTTTTGGCAAGAGTACCTCGTTCATTGAAGTGATCAATGAATGAGAAACAATAGATTGTGAAATTCAGGTTCCATGAGATAACACCCTATACATTATCATATAGAAAATGATCTTTATTCAATAAAGAGTGTCATTGATGGCTATATAAGAGTATGTGAGCCTCTCCTATTGTGTGAGATAAAAATATATCGAGTTTCACGTGAACTAGAAAAATATTTCTCCCTTCTAGGAGCTCATTCGACATTTAAAAATGGTTTTATCACCCCTTTCGACATTTGGGTGTCCTCAAGAAATGTTTTTAGATCCACTGCCTGGTGTTACCCATTAAGAGGAAGGAGGCATACATCTGTTACACCTCATGATCATTATCAGGAATACTCTATTGAATAAGAAGATGTAATCTTCTAATATTTTGGTGTTTGAGGTATGTTGTTTTATGTTATGTTTTTTGGAAACATTAAATCATTTGATACTTATAGATAGATTATACTTATATTTGATTTTTTTACACTACCAAGGTTCATATGGTGATATAATGAAAACCATCATTAGTATCATAGTGAGTTTCTTCAAGAATTAACCATATTTATTTCATATTTTCATAAAAATTCACCATTACAATGACTTAGACTTTCCCATGGTTGTTCTTCACTGAGATTATCTGGGAACCATGACCAACACCACAGTGTAAGAGTCCTCATGGTCTTTCAAAAAAGACACCTAATAGACCACCATGATATAATATAATTCATGGTGATTTCACTTAACTTTATGTTAGGTGGTTTTGTTCCAAACAACCACCATTTAGAGACCACAACATAGTGAAAGCTGTGGTGGTACATAAATGGATTTGAAAATTTATTTTGATAAATATAAAATTATGAACAATAAAATGTTTATAAATAATAATTTTTAGGATTTTTAAAATGGTATTTTAAAGCATTATTAAAAATAAAGAATATTATATTTATTTAACATGTTTGTATACATATATAAATTGTCAATTTTTCAATAAAATTCAATTTTGATTTAAATTATATTATTTATAAATAATTTGAAAAATATATTTTGGAATACTTATAATTTTTTTGTATGGAATATTCCTAATTATTGGATTAATTATAAAATGTTTGTTATAGGATTTATTTATGAAAAGGTTCATAAATTGTTCTCATGTTTAAATTTTTTAAATTTTAATTTATTTATATTTTAATACATGATTTATTCAAAGTTATAAATTATTTAGAATATGAATATGTATTATTTAGTTTAACTATCGAACTAATTCTAAAAGATAGATCCTTAAATTACATGCTAGGTATGAATCCAAATTTTGTTTCATATACCTTGATCTATCTTTATTACTTGGATCTACAAACTTGAATTTAGTTATTGGACATAGTTTGAGAATATTAGGTTTTAGAATTATCATTAATTATATCATTTATTGCGTGAAGTCTTCCTTGGGAGAGGGACTTGGGTTTAGAAAACCTATTAGCTTGGACACTTATACATTTTTTTAGTAAATGTGAATAGGGATAGTGTTCTATCACTTTGGGCATACTCATGTGGAGATTATCAATCTCATATAGTTTTAAACATTTACATGAAGAGTTCATGTGATGTATAAATACGATGCCTTCATATTTTTATGGATATTTTTAACATATATTTTTGGGTAAGTAACACTAACTTGTGGGTCATGTAAATAGGTACACATTAATATGGTGTGAACAAATTAAATTGTTGAATTGAATAGGGATTAACAAAACTAAAAAATTAGAATAATTCATACACAAAAGGGAAAAACATGATAAGATAAATATTACATGCAATAAAATAGTTATGAATTTAATATGAATGTATTGCATATTAAATTGGTGAGAGTTTAGAGGGAAAACCCCCCAAAATACTAAGTGTGAGATTATTTAAAATGTGGTACTTGTTAATACCTAAATCATCTAACTATGTAGGTCATGCCATAACTGGGTGCCCATGGATTATCTTGTTAAATGAAAACTGTAATGGGTGACACTAAAATACCCTAGAATAGGTCATTCCCTAAATGGGTTCCCATGGATTAACCTTTGTTAGCATATTTTTGCTGTTTAATAGGGGTTACACTTGCTAGTATAATATAATAGGACTATGTTATTGAAGGAATAGAGTTGATATTATCTAAATGATGGATATGGAAAAAATATTTTTGGATAACAAATCTTGGAGTCAAAACTGTTATGATTGAGATGACACCCAAACTAAATAACTGAGTGGTGAGAGAATCTCTATAACATACTCATTTTTAGTGAAATATTAATATTAGAATACTAAATGGATCTAATATATGGGTCATTATTTTTTTGTGGGATAACTATCATTAAAATTCATCAGCATAAATATATAAAACATGATATACACCCACTAATATATCCTTATTATAGATTATGGAATTATTTATTGAAATCATATTGAGATAATTAATAGGTATGACTCTTAAAATAGTTAAATATTGGTATCTATGTCTGAGAAGAGTTATCAATGTGAAAGATTCTAAGAATATGAGTGTGAATGTTATATAAGTAAATTTCACTAACTTTGACTCATATGTATTAGATATTAGGTTCACATTACATATTTGTGCTAGAAAACACTAAATAAAAGATAAATAGGAATTAAAAAAAAGTGAAATAGATATTCATATCACAATAGATAACGAGTTACTACATTTTAAGTCAACATATATGATTTTGTTTTACCAAGTAGATTAATACTAGAATTAGAAAACAATTATTATGTTACCTCTATAAATTGATATTTAGTTTTTATATCTTATTTAGAAAATATGTGAGTTTCATTCATTATCAAGAACAAGAGTTATTATATATATAAGAATAAAATTTATTATAAAATTTAGAATATAATTAATGATCTATAAATTCTTGACATAGATAACCCTATTTAAAAAATTCAGAATAAGGTCTAGGTTGATTCTAATCCCACCTACATTTTTCATTTTCACCCCAGACATATAAATAAGATGTACATTCAAAGACTCCATAGATATGGATTGATAGACCCATTTGATTATGAATCATTTGTTATATGTGAATTTGTTTTCTTAGACAAAATGATAAAGAAAATTTTTGGGAGAAAAAGTGAAAGGGCTAGTGGAATATTCGGTCTCATACATAGTGATGTATGTGGGCCAATGAGTATAAAATAGATGTGTGGTTATGGGTAATTGGTTACTTTTACCAATGAATTTAATAAATATGGATATTTTTTTTTGATGAAAGACACATATGAAAATTTTCAAATTTTTAAAGAGTTTTATAATGAAGTACAAAATCAACTGGGTAAGAGTATTAAGATTATCTGATTAGATCAGGGTGGAAAATACTTAAGTCAAGATTCTATAAATCATATGATAGATTGTGGAATTATTTCAAAAATCACTCCTCATGAAATAACAAAATTTAATGGTGTGTCTGAGAGGAGGAATCATAATTTGTTAGACATATTTGATTAATTATGAGTTTATGTGACCTATTTATTACATTTTGGGTTTATTCTCTGGATAATGTTTTATTATTACTAAACCAAATTCTATATAAAGTAGTCATAAAGACTCTATATGAGATATTATATTAGAAACATCCTATTATATAATTTATAAATATTTGGTGTTGATAATCACTCATATGGGAATTAGATTTTGAAAAACTTTCATATAAGTTAGAAAAATTCATATTTTTTGGTTACGCCAAGGAAACTAAGGGTTATTAATTTTTTAACCCTACTGAACATAAAGTATTAGTGGATAAAATATGTATGTTTCTTGAGAAATAATATATAATTCAAGGATTTCGTGGGAGTAAATTCAAATAAGAATAAGTTCAAATCCAACAAACATGAAGTGTTATTGAGATAGATAATGAGCTAGTTCTATAAAGAGTTATGGAAGAAGAATCTAATCAAGATATAAAAGAGATTCTAATGTATAGTAGGATTAATTTAGAGATAGTGAGATATGGATTTCACATACTATTTTTTTTGAGGTATTTTTCATATTTAATGAACCTACCACTTACCAAGAATCCTTGGAGTTCTGATTTCAAGAAATAGTTAAAATCCATGGAATCAGAAATTGAATCCATGTACACTAAAAATGTTTTCAACTTGGTGGATTCATTTAATGGGGTAATACCCATAGGGTGTAATTGGGGTTTCCATAGGAAAAATAACACGGTTTATAGAGTGTCTACATAAAAAAAATTCTTGTTGGATATAGGTTATAAAAAAATTCATGGCATTGACTATGAGGAAGTCATTTTACCTATAGAGATGTTAATTTATATTTAGATTTTACTAGCCATAACAACTCATTTTGATTATGGGATATATTAGATGGATGTCAAAACTAATTTACTTAATGAGAATTAAGTAAATTATGTGTATATGATACAATCTAAATGTTTTAAAGTTCCAAATGAATCTGCAATATTTTTAAAGTTGCAATGGTCTATTTATAGACAAAATAAAGATTATCAAAGTTGGAATATACCATTTTGAAGATGAAATCATAGAGTTTGGTTTAATAAAAAATTAATATGATTATTATTTATATAATAGTGTTAGTGGGAGTATAGTAGTGTTTCTGGTATTTTTTGTAGATGACATGCTTCTTATCAGAAATAATATTATAGCACTTCATTCTAGGAAGATGTGGATGGGTAAATTTTTTTAAATGAAAGACATGGGTAAAGATTCCTATATAATAGTTATAAACACAAAAACACACACACACACACACAAACAAACACACATATATATATATATATAGATCTAAAAGTTTTCTTGGACCAAGTCAGAACAAATATATTGTTAAAGTGATAAAGTGAGTTAACATTGAAAACTCCATGAAGGGGTCTTTAGTAGTGTTGCATGGAATGAATATTAGGAAGATTTAGGATCCTTCTAAAGAGCTAGAAAATATAGATAAAATTATTTATGCATCCTCTATAGGATCTATCATGTATTCCATGTTGTTTACTCGACATGTTGTCTTTTATGATTTGAGAATAACTAGTAGATACTAAAATAATATTGATGAAATTCATTAGATTTCTATAAAAAAAATTCTTAAGTACTTAAAAAGGAATAAGAATATATTCTTGGTCATTAGAGGACACTACTACAAAATATTCCTTTAATAGCACTGATAATTATCAGCGCTATAACAAAATGCTGATAAATAACATATTTGTGAGTGCTAAATAAAGCACTGATAAATTTAATATTTTATTAGAGAATTTTTTTTAGAGTTGATAAAAGAAATCCTTTATCAACACTTTATTTTTAGTGTTGATAATGGTGTTATTTATAAGTGTGTTATTTTTAGCGCTGATAAAGAGTATCCTTTATCAGCACTTCATTTTTAGCACTAATATATGGTATCCTTTATCAGTGCTTTAATTTTTTCACTAATACAGGGTATCCTCTATCAGTGATTTATTTTTTGTTTTGATTAATATTTATATAAATAAAATTAAATAATTGAATAAATAAAAAATAAAAAATGTGTTTATTAAAAAAAATATTACAAAATTTATTAATCAAATAATTATTGATAAAATGAATAGATTGATTATACGTTATTAATTATTAAATATTTTATTAATTAGATAATTATGATAATTAATGTTATTAAATTGTATATATTAAATATATATATATATATTAATGTATATAAATATGATTTATATATTACAAAATATTTATACACTTTATGTTAAATAGTCATATGTTTATTGAATAATGGGTTTATAATTTAAAATTAATATGAATTAAAAATATTGACTATAATTGCATAGTACTCGACATATAATTGAATGTTGTTTGATTTTTCAATTGAACACAGATCAAATGTGTGTTATATTGATTTTACATATACATAATTAATGAATTTTTTATATACAATGCACATATATCAAACTTATCCATTTTATCAATATTGTAAAAGTGTACTTATTTTTAATTTATTCAATTCTACTCAATTTTTACATAGATGCATGCAATTAAAAGGATATATTCATTAATAATGTTAAAAAAATATTTTTTTAAAAAATATTTATAAATGTATAGTCACTATATTATACAACTATATATTTATAATTATAAATAAATTGATTTTTTTAAAATTATTTATATAATTATAAATAAATAATTATGTATATTTAAATAATTATTAAATTTATAATAAATTTACTTAAATAAGGAATATATTTAATATATTTATATTTATATATATTTATTAAATATATATGTATAATTATATATATATATATATAATGATATAAATAATATATTTTTAAAATATTTCTATAATTAAAAATATATAATTATTAAATTATAATAAATATATTTAAAAGGGAATATATTTACTATATTGATATTTATATATATTTATTATTTATTCATAAAATTTTAAATTTTTTATTTATATTTATAATTATAAATCCTTTAACAACGCTTCGTTAATAAGAACTGATAAAGATGAGGATTTATTAATGCTAAATAAAGCGCTCATAAAATGAAGATTTTTCAGCGCTTTGATTTTAGCAATGATAAAGATAGATATTTATCAGCTCTAAAAAGTGCAGATAAATATTCCTTTTATCAGAGCTTATGTTATAAGCACTGATAAAAATTTTATTTATCTGCGTTTATTTATTAGTGCTGATAAAAGTGTCGCGATTTTTTTAAAAACCCTATGAATTTGTGAACTCGTCGTGATATCAAGAGATTTCCTTGGAATCCACCCACTACCGACACTCCTCCTCGGTGAATCTAAGTTTGAAGCAAAGCACTCGACTATTTCTGGCACTCCAGTTGGATGAACATCTCATCCAAAATTCGGTTTTCAATTGCGGTTGTGATGCAAGTGGGGTTTCCCACCACTTTTCAGAAATTTCTCTGCTCGAGGTAGGTGGTTCCATGACCAAATTTTTTTTGATAATTAAATTTTATCTCATGGTTAATTTTCGTATGCTCAGTAGTTTATTTTGGTGGTGCGAACATGTTTTGGAAATTATTTGACATGCATTTGTGTTGAAAATAAATTTTATAAAGAGAAATTGTTATTTTTCTATATAGGCCTTGTGAAAAAAAAACACTATAAGTGTTCAATTAATTGTTTGAGTAGTGAGAAATGTGTTTTTTGGGTTCTTAAGGTGCATGTGTGTTAAAAAATGATTTTTGATGGGAAATGTATCATTTTTGTGCATGTTAGTCTTTTTTTGCACTTTTGAGTATGAATTGTGAAGTGTTTAAATAATGGAGAATTTATTTTAGAAATGAAATTTGGGATGTGGAAATGGTTTATTAAATGGAGTGAGTGATTCAGAATGTGTTTTAAAATGTTTTGGCATGATTTGTGTTGGGTTTGGGTTCTGTAATGGAAAATGGATATGTTGTTTGTGTGTGTTTTAGTGCGGTGTTCTGTGGAAGGATTTTATAGGTTGTTTGAAAGGTGAAAATCATTATTGCAACGACACATAAATAAAGATAGGTTTGGAAGTATGTTCTTAAAAGAAATTGATATAATTTTCCATGTTGAAAATGTTGTACCTTTTTTTAATGTGAATTGTAAATTATTTTAAAGGTTGGAAGACATGTTTTGAAAATTATTTCGAGTTGTGTACAAATTTGTAAAAAAAGGGACTTGCTATAAAATTGGTTGCAAATTGGTGAAAACTATGGTTTTGTTAACTGGAAGTGTTTTATAAATTAGTTAATAGATTTATTAAATTATATAAGTGTTGAAAATTATGTTCAATTCATTTATACAGTGTGTTCGATTTTAAAATTTTCATTTTTATCTGAACTTGGGTGTTCTTTTATATCAATCCTTGCATTTACTTCGAGGGTTATTTTATAAAACTTTTTAAATTAATTTTTAAAATACATAATAGGTGTGAAGCATGTTTGTGAAATGATTTGGTGTGTATTTGTTTTCAAATGGGGTTTGGGTGTGCAATTAGTGGAACACTATGTGTACTTTGATTGTTAGGAATTGTGTTTTTAAATGTGCTCTGTTTGTGACATGTAAATGGGAAACTTGATTGAGCACAAATAAAAGGGAATCTTGGATAATTTGGTAACTTCATTGTTCTTTGTTAGGGAATCTTGATGTTTTCACATTAAAATAATCATACGTATAATTAATGTATTGTTTCATATTTATTTTTAATTCATTTATTTTTAATATTACTCACATAATAATTTTTTTCTTATACAGGTGGATTATTTTGTTTGAGTTGGGGTTCTCTTTCCAACATTCATGATTCATCTCCCTTAAAATCTTTTCACCCATGCAGTGGTACATTTAACACTTTCTTTCAAGTTACCTCCACTTCCATTGTAGGAAGAGCAATGATGATACCCCTACTCAATTACAGAGGTAATCTTGATGTCTTCACAATAAAATTATTGTCTATAAAATTAATTTCTTGTTTCATATTTTTATTTAATTCAATTATTTTTAGTATTACTCACATAATAATTGTTTTCTTAAATAGGTGGATTCTTTTGTTCGAGTTGGGGTGATCTGTCCAGCTTTCATGCTCCTTCTCCCTTAAAATCGTTTCACCCATGTAGTGGTGCATTTATCACTTTATTTAATGTTACCTCCACTACCTTTTCAAGATAAAAAACGAAGCTGCCTATGCTCAATCATAGAGATAATCTTGATGTTTACATAGAAAAATCATTACCCATAGAATTAATGTATCATTTCATATTTATGTTTTATTTATTTATTTTTTGTGTGACTCATATAATAATTGTTTTCTCATACAGATGGATTATGTTTTTTGAGTTGGGGTTCTCTTTCTAACATTATTACTTTTTCTCCCTTAAAATATTTTCACCTATGAAATAGTGAATTTATCGCTTTCTTTCTAGTTACCTCCACTTCCTTTACAGGAATAGAAACGACACTACCTCTACTCAATCACATAGGTAATATTAATATTTTCACAGTAAAATTATTTTCCATATAACTAATGTATTGTTTCATATTTATAATTAATTTATTTCTTCTTAGTAATACTCAATTAATAATTTTTTTATTATATAGGTGGATTATTTTGTTTAGGTTGATGTGGTTTGTTCAAAGCTGCTCATGCAGTGTTAACAGTTCGATTAATAAAGTCAATTGAAATCATAGTAACATTGGTAGTTAGTATTTTTTTTAAATGCATGTAATGATTTGTATTTATATAATTGTATAAAACAATGTTTGAAATGTACATAATATAATTTATTTGGTATTTTTATTTTGAATTTCATTTCATTTAAATTTTAAATTGGGATGTTTTTTGTTGATATATCTGGTCTGTTTCTAGTGCTTTTAGTGCTACGGTGTGCTGTAACAGCACATTACAGTTGTGTTGTAGCGTGCTGTTACAACATACTACAGTATGGCCTTTTATTAGTGCTTTTGAAAGTGCTGATAAAGATCTTCTTTATGAGTTCTTTAAAAAGTTTTGATAAATAAATCTTTTAGAGACGCTTTAAGATGAGCTGATAAATGTGTTTTTTAAGTAGTGCTTTCTAAAGTGCTGATAAAGGTTAAATTTATCAGTTCTTTTATTAGTGCTGATAAATGTTCCATTGATCAGTGCTTTTTCAGCGCTGATAAATGTCCTAGTCTTTTAACAATGCTCATGTTGTCATTATTTTTCTAGTGTTGATAAAGGCCATTTCTAGAACTGTTAAAGGCCTATTTTATAGTAGTGGGAGAAGATGAGATATTTGTAAATGGTTGTATAAATTTGATTTTTAATTCTGATAAAGATGATATAAAATCTCAATATAGATTTTTTTCCTAAATGGTGGAGCTACCAGTTAGAAAAGTTACAAACAAGCCACCATATCAAACTCCACAACAGAGGTAGAGTACAATTCTATATCAAATGATTTAATGTAATATATTTGAATCAATAATTTTATTACTGAACTTGGAGTGGTTCCTAACATTGAGAGAGAAATCAAACAATATTTTGAAAATATTAGGGTTTTTCTTAGGTTAAGGAACCCTGGTTTAACTGAAGGAACACAAAATCCTTTAAAAATACTATATCATATAAGAGATCATCAATAGGGGAGATGAAAAGATCAATTGGGTGGCTAAAGTGGATAATGTAGTATATCCATTGATGAAACCATTACTGAAACAACAACATGAGGGTCATGTAAAATATTTGGATGTAAGACACATGATAAATTGGTTATAAAGGTTATAAATGTATCATATTATTATAATAAAGTCAATATAAATTTATCATTAATTAATATGTGTTGTAATTTATTTAACATGAATGATTTAATGATAGTATCCCCTCAAAGTAAGAATTTGAGTTATCCCTAACCAATGATCACTACAAAGTGTTATGGATTGTGGTGATATGTTAAGGTTAGATTGAATAGATTCTTATACTCATTACATAGAGTTATATTTGAGATATTAATAATGGATTCATGAGGTAATAAGTAGAGACTTATTACATGGAATTACTTGCCAAAGTATATCTCATGTAATTTAATACAATCATCGATATACTAAGGAGTATATGATTATTATCAATCCTCATTACCTAAGGTTCATGAGATACCTAGAATGTGAATCTTCACACTTTGATACCCTATTTACAAAATTCAAAAGTTAACCTGGATAATACATGGGTGGTTTGGTATTTTGCAGATCATGTCATTGGTTAGAACACCGTCAAGATGGAATTTTTCCACTTATATTACAAGTTAAGAACATCTATCTATTGTTTTAATTAGACTAAGGTAATACATGGTCATGATTAATTAATTCACATATGATGTGATTAATTAATTAGATTAATTACACATGATGTATTCATTATATTTATTAATGAAATGTTATGAATTTATTGACCTGGTCAGTCATTTTTAGAGAATCAAGAAAAGTTGTATTGGCCTATACTATATTTACATGTTCTATGTCTAGTGGTCACTCTATATCATATATAAAGTTATAATATTGGTAAAAATATTATGTTTATGATATATATTCTGGTGGTAATGTTTCTATATATATGTGAGTATGTTTTATGGAGATCACACCTGACTCTTTAGTTGTTTGTGTAGCATTAATGCCTTTCTAGAGGACACTCTTTTCTTGTATCTAGGAAATTGGTATTTCATATTTTTTTTCAATGATACTAAGGACCACAAGGTCACAATGTTAGTCCATTAAATATGGATAATTTTTAGAAAAATTATTTTTTCCTAAAATGAAGAGAGTTCAAAGATCCATATCCAAAAGTGGATGATGGATTCAAAAATAGTTGTGAGGTTTTGTATAAATTACTTATGGGATTTTAATTAAAATGGTTGGTTGTTTTATTTTCACTAAAATGGACACCTCTATGCTATAATGGTGTATATGATGTCATTTCCTATATATAAAATTATTGTTTACCTAAATACATTTCATGCAGTTTTCACATTAATTTCTATATAGTTTCACTTTGGTTATGATATATGAGACAAATCATTTTTGGTAGGATCACCTCATTCATTGAACCATTCAATTAAAGAACACTAATAGACTATAATGTTTAGGTTCTATGATATTTTACCTAATATTTTGTGTTATAGACAATGATCTTCATTCAATGATGAGAATCATGGATATTTATAAAAGAGTACATGATCCTATTTTATTCTATGAGTGAAACTTTTTATGATTTTCATGAGAACTAGCTGAATCTATCTCCATTATCTAAGCTTGTTCATAATTTCATGAAGGTGCTAACACCTCTTTGAAAAATCAAGAGTCCTCACGAAACATTCATGGATCCACTTATAGGTGTTCCCCCAAAAAGGTAGAAGACATACATTTTATGCTCCTCATGATCATTATCAAGTGTACTCCATAAAATAAGAAGATAGAAGATGCTTATATTTGAGTTTTTGATGTATTCCATATTATCCTCTATTTTTTAATACATTTATGAATTTGATCCTTGGAGATATATTACACCCATGTTTGGTTTTTCTTATTATAAGGGTCATATAATGATCCAATAAAATCCATAAATATTGAATAGATCAATGATAATAATCCATTGAGTTTTTTACCCTTAAAAATCATACAAAGAGAAGCTATAAATGAGTAAATCTAAAAAAAATCATAGATATAGAGAGATAAACCCTACTTAAAATTAAAAAATAATTAAAAAACCTTTAAAATGGATCCATAATCACATAGTACAAAGCCCCAATTTCAACAAGATATTCAAACTTTAATATCAACTAAAAATTTTAAAAACCTAAGAAGAAAACACACTATAATTTTTCCCAGTAAAATAGTGAAATATTGAAGGATAAAAACCCAAAAAGTCTCCGTTTAAACAAAAATTGGAGAATGCTTAAGTATCCAGATGAATCACACCATGTATTTGTGGAATTAAATCCCAATATCTAACTTAACATGTGATAATTTATGATAAATGAAGAGAAAGAGGAATGTGAGGAGGAGGATAGTAGTTAACCTTTAATTTAGCATGAGAAAATCCCCTAAATCCATCTTTGAAACAAGTGAAAAGTGTAAGGGTGGGAGAGGAGGAAAGAGGTATGTGAGAGAGGGATCTTGATGGTTGGGAGGATATGAAGTCAAAGGGGGAGGCATAAGTGGATAAATGGTTTTAAGGAGAAATGAAATTTTTTCCATTTTGTTAGGAAAAACACTTGGGCCCATCAAGTACATTCTAGAGGGAAACCAGGTACCTGTTGGTACCCCTATTCCACCTCAACCACTGCTAGGTCCAATATCTACCTATTAGGCCCCCATTGGGTACTCAGTGTCACCTCTAGTGGTAAATTGCACATGGAACCCCTTAAATTGTACCCAAATATCTAAAATCTTAGACAAGCCCTAAATCCCAACTCAAAACACCTAAGGATACATATTTTATCACCCAAAATAAAATCCAAATCCTAAAAAAATGAGCATCCCCTCAACCAAAGTCAAAGATTCAAATGAACATATACCTTAACTCCCCAAAACTACCACTTAATACCTTAATGGTACCAAAATTAATTTAATTTGGATATGGGTCATTACATTAAAAAACTAATTTCAGAAAATATATAATTATATTTTACCACATGATACATCACATGTAATAACTTGTGAAAATCCATCCAATTCTTCTTTGAGACATCCTCCAAAACACTTTTAGGGTAGATTTTAATTTTTTTTATAAATATTATGTTACAAAACACAACAACAAAGTGTAACCTCATGAGAATTTATATAATTTGAAACAATTATAAAATTTTCAATCTATAATTTTTTTCAAGGAGAGGCTTAAAGAAAAGCATTAACATTTATCAATCAAAAAATGGATTTGGAAGAATCTCTATTAAACACATGTATCTCCATTCTTGTGTCCACTAGCTATATCAAATAAAAATATTCATATTTATATAATTCATTTTTCTAAGAAATTAAGTGACCATGGTACATAGAGTAGTGAATCACATATATCATACACATATATTACTGATTTTGTAAGTATAAACTGACTATATGGATAAAAAAATCACCTATCATTCACCCCAGTGGATGAACACATTACTTGTACCACATTTGAATAGATAAGTACATCACATGTAACTTTTCTAGATATTTATTTATAATTAATTTTTTTATTTCAATTGATGGAATATATTTAAAACTAGTCATATAATATGATGAATCCCATCTTGGTTAATCCTCAACCAATGATATGATCAGAAAAATACCCAACCAAACCCTGATTAGCTCTACCTTAAGACTGATGTAAGAAAATAATCAAAGTATGAAGGTTCTAATTCTAAGTATTTGTCCATATATAGTTATGATAATTCAATATGAAATATACACCCCTATTATACCAAATACATCGTGTATGGAACTACAAATTATATACTTTATGGGTCATCCAACACGTAAAACTCTTTTTGTGTCTCATGATAATATTTCATATATCTATAAAAAACCCTGTCCATTATAACTTTATAATTTCATCAAAAACTATAATACACTATGATAAAAAATGGATGACGATAAATAAAATCCATTCATTGAGAGGTGAATTATCATTTCACTCCATACAATATATTATTCCAATGTAAAATAATGATAAAGTGGAGATTTTATTTTGTATAACATGATAAATTTTTTATTCATAAAATCATTTAAGAATACAAATCGAATCCTGAATAATCACATATCTAATCATATATTATTTTATAGATATCCTTATTGTCCTTATGTTTATTTCAATTTTCATGTTTTTAAACTCTTTATATCTCAATGTAATTTATTACATATCTCTATGTGACTTCCATGAACCGAAGCCCCACCTCAGGGCCCCACATGAACTAGAATTAATCTAAGTGTGACACCCTAAGTACACCTATGATTGGGTAGGTGATGGTGACTACCACTAAGTAGGCATATCAACATATAGAATACATTATCCTAAATGTTGTAAAAAATAAATATACCACCAACAATAAAAAGGAAACACAACCATAGAGTATATACAAAGAAATATAAAAATTAAAATATGCATTCATACCTCATAAGTGACAAGGAGAAGAGAGGAACCATCTCACGTCATATACAATCTTACCCTTCTAGCTCCAGAATCTCTTTGGAAACACCAATTTCCGACTCTATAATACCTGGTCCAAAAGGTCACTAATTAGTATGTAATTTTCATAAAAACACTATGTGTGGGAAATAAGGCCCATAAATAGGTGAGTATAAAAACTACCTATAAGAAACCCCAAAAACAAAAGGGTAACCAGTCCAAATATCCATACACAAGTAAGGTCAAACTATACAACCTCCTAATGCAACCCAATGTAACACCAAAATAGAGAGGATCCATTACTCGAATACCACATAACTTTTATACCCTATTAGATATGATGTAACCGTGGATAACCCAACCATCCACTCATCTAGACCATGGGGACACCCTAAACAAGTTCCACACCTCTTGGGAATATACCTCCCTTATCAATGTGCACCACATAAAGAAAACCCGATCAGGTTTGACAAAGAGAAACACCTCAAAAAAATATCATCATACTCTAGGGAATCTAACTAGATTCTCAATCAACAAAGGTAAACCAAAATATTAATTATGTTATCCTCATAAAAATCACCATCGATATATAAGGCATGCAACAAGAACTACCATCACACTATCGTTCCCTGAGTGAGGGACCATGCTACACTGAGCTTAATGAAGTAAAAATCCTACAACACCCAGGATCTCAACACATCAAACAAAAGACCAAACTTTAGAAAATATTATGGTAAATGTATAAATTATATAAATGACACCCAAATTAGTAACCCAACATCCTAGACTCACCCTACGGTTCATAGAAAGTAATCATCAAAAGAGTAAACTGTGTTGGAACTCATTCCTATCTAGAAAGATAATTATGATGGAATGAATTTATTCACTCCATGATCCATAGGACTTTTAATGAAAAAATCATATATGAAGGTCAACCATAATTATTACTAAGACTTTAAATCTAAAAATCATCATGAAATATCCCCACCTTTCTAGTACACTCATCACGAAGAAGGGGTACCAACCCTAGACACTGATTCATATATACTGATCAACCACTTCCAAAACTGATCCAACACTTAAAATGTTTCAAGGATCTTATGCCATGAAAAAATTCAATAATATTATTTAAATAGGTGGAATACTATCTCTACTAATATATGATCATATTCTCTATAATCAAGGGGGGGGGGGATAATGACCCTATCAGATCTATAGATGAAGGATTAATTTCCCTAGACTCAGGGGGGATATCAACCCTACCTATGGATGAAAATAGGGAACCTCACTATGAAGAAACCCTGTTATTTGAGAATACCACCAAGATCTTATGAAAGATAATAAAAATATCTAAAATTCACAAGTATTAGATCATTCATGGTCTACTACGTGCCACTATTTTGAAGGTATGTTTTGGATCCCCAAAATTACATTTAAAACATCACAGGTTATTAAAAACCATTATCCCACTAGAAAGGGGATGCTAAGAATGATATAAAATACCACTCCCTATTCCTTAGTCATAACTCCAGATGAAACAAAAGATATGGAATAAATTTACCATATGAATAAAGACTTACCATGAAATTATTCTTTACTAAGGAGATAATATCTAACTCATTTGACCTCCAAACCCAAACCAAAAGCACTAAAACTAACTCTGGTGTGATCAAGGAGAAGGGGGACTCCTCTACAAGTCTCATATTTGACTATGCACCATCGAAATATTCTATAGAGAAGAGGTTACTCCTCACACATGTATGAACACTAGAATATATGAACATTTTTAATCCTAGGTAATACATCTATTAAAAATCCTAGAAGTGAAATAATATCATAAGGAACATTAGGTACCCATGCCTGATGTTTGATTGTGTTATGGGAAAGTTCCACAATAATGACACCTACTCTACTCCATCATCTGAATCCCACTCTCATCATCACCCAATGATTAAGATCTATAACCCGACTTAAATCATATTTCAAACATCCTACAATGGTAAAGAGGACCCCACCATCATTTTGACTATTTCATTAAACTTGTGATATATGTTAGAAATGTATTCATCAAGATTCATATTAAAAGTATCATATTTAATAGTATAAGTATTTAAATGAATTTCTTTAGCATTAGAAATTACTTTATGAGAAACAACTTGGGTATCAAATATTTAAAAATTAGCAGTAAAAAATATATTCTATTAAACTCATCCTCACCTAGAGAATAGTAAAAACCATTCATATATTTATATTTATAATCATAGGGAGCCTTAGTGGCATTAATTCAATATTTTTTATAAACTTTAGGAATTTAATATTTATCCTCAACGATAGTCTAAATATCAAAACCCATTGTCACGACCCACCTTCACCAAAAGGAGGGAAGGGTCAGCAGATTTCCATGCCCTATCTTCTTTAAGTTGAAGAAGAGATAATGATCCCCAAAACCTACCTTCAATAGGTCCCAGAGTGGTGACTAGCACCTAGGGTATGGAAATCACACACGAATGGAAGACATTACCTTTTTTGTTTTATAGGATCGAGAGATAAGATGATGAAACCCAAAAACACCAAAACTGAAAGAAAAGTAAAGCCAAAAAGGTAAACCATTCCCACATGCATGTTCAAAGTAAATTATACAAGCCACAAAAACCCCAAGGTAAAAAGATGCCAAGAAAAAGGAAAACGACAACAGCAACTGTCCCAAGGGTCTGCGCTAGTATGGTCCCACGCGATGCCTGAAGTCCTCCTGGAAAACTGAAAGCAGTTTTATATACATAGGGTGAGCATACAAGTATATTTAGTAGGGAAAATCCAAAGACTCTCATGCACAAGTGGGGGAAAGTACTAAAGTCCCATGAGAAGCAGACAACCAACACTATCAAGGAGTTCATCCATCCCACTCACCAGCCACACTCACCAAATAACACAAGAAAGGTAATAAATAATTAAATAATATTGATGTTTGGGTACCCCACGCCACTTTCCCACTAGTTATTGGAGACATCCTACGCATCGAACCAATCCCGCCATTCTTACTGCAGTCCCACTACCACACCCCACCCGCACACACCTAAGACATAACCTCACGCAGTCCCACTGCCAAACCCCACCTGCACACACCTGGGCCACAACCTCACGTAGTACCACTGCCAAACCCCGCCCACACACACCTGGGCCACAACTGTCATACAAAACCATGCTTGAAAACACCTAGTCCAGAACAACCACCATCACGCCCGAAGACACCTGGGCTTGAAGATCCACTGCCATGCCCGAAGAAACCTGGGCCTCATCCCAAAGACACTTGGTAAACCACATGACTGCACACACCTAAGCCATAACCACCACACTACCCCGCCCAAAGGTTCTTGTGATAATAATGGACTTCATGCCATCACAGCCTGCCTGAGGGTACTTGGGATATCTGGGAAAGGGAGCAGAAAGGAGCTAATAACCAACCACTAATGGTAGTGTTGGAAAAAACACCCTCCCCCATGAAATCGAGGGTGTTCATAACTAAGTTCTCAACTTGGGTGGGGCCTGAATAAGAAACACAAAAACTACAAGTATATGTATAGGTAACAAGAACTCACCCAATTTTAGGTTTTTCTTCAGCCTGCCTAAAGAACACAGAAGCACTCAAATCTGAGCCACAACTCACACCACACCAACCCATTTGTCCCAACATTGTTTTCATGTTCAGTAATAATGTTCGAATAAGTTTCTGCACCTACTTGGGAAACTAGCAAGAATAAGCACAAGCCAAGGGAAGATTATGGTCAAACATCAACTTAAACATTCACACCCGGTTCTCTTGTAGGGTCACAACAAAAAAAGGGATAAGGGAGATCCCTCAAAGTACTGGAACCAAAGAAAACCCCAAGATACTGCCTACACCTTATGCAACTAAAAGGTCCATAGATATCCCTTGAAGTAAAGGAATCAAAGGAAACCCCGATACACTGCCCCGTCTCCGCAAATTCCAGAAGAAAACGGTTTCTCATCAACAGAGGATCCCACCCCAATTCATGATATAGAAAAAGTAACCACACGACCTCAAATTCACAACTAGAGAAACCATAACAACAGGGGATCCCATCCCCACCCACATCCCCCAACAATCGGCCCGTGAAAGGAAATAACCAAACCACTACCACCAACACAAAGCAGGCCCATGCCGATATTTTCATATTTAAAAGATTTAACATACTCCATGATTTCAATTCCGTTGTATTTTAACCAGGGTTATAATATAAGAATGGTTGATCCTGGTGATTTTAATTTATTTATCCACATATATGTAATTAACCAATTTATTTTACATGACCAACACAAGAAGTAAGGGTTTATTAGTTCAAAGAGAAATACCACCAACAGCCATGATTTTTCAGTAGGAGTAAGCCTGCACAAATCAGAAATCATTAATCATGAAAGAGCATAAAACAAACCAGCATCATCGATCACATCCCTCCCCCCATTCTTTAAAGTTCATTTATTATCTTCATTAACTTTGGGCTTCATCAATCCCCTCACAAGGAAAAAGCATACCCACCCCACATGATACATAGTAAGGAGAGACAAAGGAGGAAACCCTACTTGGTTGATTAACGATCGAAGTTTATCTTTACACCACCAGGAACAGGGAATGTGCGATTTGCAGGGGTGGGGCCTCGGGAACTCAAGCACGAGCAGATGAATCGATGGGAGGGTGATCGAGAAAAGAAACCCAAAGAGTACCCTTTAGTTTATAAAGGTCGGGGAAGGTTGAGATAAGAATGCGAAACCACGTAAGGAGAGGGGTCGTGGGTTGACCATGCGGCTCCATACGTTATTAAAAGGTCCCCGCCCTTTGGGGTAGTTTAAACTGATGCACACACCAGGGTACCTCATTAAAAATTTATTTAAACGCCATTCATGGGCGTTACTGGGAATTTAAACAAACTTAAAGGGGTCAAAATAGGGTTTAAAACTTAATTAGTGCAAAAAGGAGGCGCTAATGGAAAAACCCCGACAAGGCTGGGTGACACTGATCGGTCGCACTGATCGGTCTCACCGATCGGTGGTGCTGATCAGTCTCACGCCGAGACGCTACCCTTAGGATCTGGATTATGGAAAAGGAAAGGACCCTGAGGTTCTGGGTCATCACATTAGATACCTCTCAAACTATTCTCACCCTTGAGAATCAAAACAACTCAGAAGGAAAGAGAGGTTCCGAACAACCGCCCCAAAAGATACCTCTCAGGAGTGAACCCCATTGTCATCCAGAAACACTAACACATGAGTCAGGAAGTCCCTTCTTACATGTCAGGATATTATCCTCTTTGGGCGGCACTAACTCACCCGCACGAGTTTAATCACATCCACATCAATGCGTCCCGATTAGCAGTCATGTTCTTCCATCATCACACATTCAGACACACACACACATAGGGAAATGGAACAAATCCTTTCATGGATAAGAAAAACAAACATTTCACATATATTCGAGCACCAGGTAAAACATATCAACAAGGTCAGAAAAAAACAACAAGGGAGTCAAAACAGCTTTGGGTATTGGGTGCGCATCTATGCTTCCCTCTCCCACATACTCTCCTCAAGCCCACTATGTCTCCATAACACACGAACCAAGGGAATGGTTCACCCACTAAGCACCTTCTCCTCATGATCCTCGATCATCACTAGTCTCTCCACAAAGGTCACGTCACCCTTGATGTCTATCTCTCCACAGTCGAGGACATGTGAATCGTCCTGAAGATACCGACGGAGCTGGGACACATTGAAGATGTCATATATCCTCAGTAGTGGCGGTGGTAATTCTAGATGATAAGCCACTTCGTCGACCCGCCCCAACACTTAGAAGGGTCCGATGAACCTGGGGGAAAGCTTACTCCCCTTGCCGAACCTCTGTTGTCCACACCGAGGGGAGACCTTCAAGAACTCGTGGTCTCCAACCTCAAACTCCAAGGACCTTCTCCTGTTATCAGCATACGACTTCTGCTGGTCCTAGGCAGCCTTCATCATTTCCTATATGAGCTGGAACTTCTCTGTCGTGCTCTTCACCACCTCCGGGCCAAGGATGCCTGCCTCTCATACTTCGGTCCAACACACAAGTGAGTGACATGGTCTTCTGTACAAGGCTTCAAACATGGCCATACCAATGGTAGAGTGATAGCTATAATTGTAGGTGCACTCTACCAGAGGAAAGTGTCGCACCCATGATCCTCCTGAGTCCAAAACACATGCCTTCAGCATATCCTCCAAGGTCTGGATGGTGCGCTCTGTCTGTCCATCTGTCTGGGGATGGAAAGCTGTGCTAAGACGTAGCTAGGTGCCAAAAGCATGCTTCAATCCTCTCCAGACTCGTGAGGTAAACTGTGCATCCCTATCCAAGACTATGGACCTCGGAACGCCATGAAACCGCACCACCTCATCCACGTACCTCCGTGCCAAAGCATCCACTGCACTTGAATTCTTAATCACCAGAAAGTGAGCTGATTTCGTCAACCGGTCCACTACTACCCATATGGCATCGTATCCCCCTTGAACCTTTGGTAGTCCCATGATGAAATCCATCAATATTTCCTCCCACTTCCACTCAGGGACATCCAGATACTGCAACAGGCCACCTGGAACACGGTGTTCAGCCTTCACCTGCTGACACACTAGGCACTTGGCCACAAACTCTGCCACTGATCGCTTTACTATGGGCCACCAAAACTGTCTCTTCAGACCCTGGTACATCTTGGAAACTCCTGAGTGTACCGATAGGGGTGAGTTGTGTAACTCACTGAGAACCTCACCACACATCGCCTCTGGAACAAACAGTTTTCCTTGGAAAAGCATCTAGTTTTGACCATCCTCCGTCCATCCTTCCAGAGCATTGCTCTGGTCAACTCGGTCACGCATCACTTTTCACTCTAGGTCTCCCCACTGAGACTCCTCCACTTGCTGAAACAGAGACGACTGCACTGTCATCTGACACAGGAAACCTCTACCTCCATCTATCCTCGCATCCAGGTGTAAGGTAGCCAACTCCTCCATCACCTTCCAGGCGTCTGCTGTCTCTCAGAATGCATCCTTCTGCGACCTCCTGCTCAAGGCATTGGCCACTACATTCCCCTTCACTGAAGTGTAGTAAATCTCTAAGTCATAATCCGTGAGGAACTCCACCCACCTTCACTGCCACAAGTTTAGGTCCCGTTGGGAGAAGATATACCTCAAACTTTTGTGATCTATGAAGACCACAAAACATTCTCCGATGAGGTAATGCCGCCACAACGTTCGCACAAAAACGACTGCTACAAGCTCCAGGTCATGGGTGGCATAATTATGTTCATGAGGGCATAGTTGCCTAGACCCATAAGTGATCAACCCTTTTCGCTGCATCAACACACATCCGAGGCCTTGCCCGGAAGCATCACAGAACACCTCATACGCCACCCCTTCTTCTGGAAATCTCAGCTCTGGGGCACTAACCAGCTTCTCCTTCAGATAGTTGAAGGCTGCCTCACACTTCTCACTCCATATGAAAACCTAGTCCTTCTTGGTCAAGGCTGTCAAAGGGGCTGCAACTCGGGAGAAGTTGGATATGAATCTCCGATAGTAACCTGCCAGCCTGAGGAAACTAAGAACTTATACAACATTATCGGGTGATTCCCAAGAAACAACTGCTTCAACCTTTGATGGGTCTACTGCTACCCCCTGCACGGACACTACGTGCCCAAGGAAGTGCACTTCTCATGTCCAAAACATGCATTTCGACAACTTACCATAGAGCTGGTGCTATCGAAGGACTTCCAAAACCGTCCAAAGGTGCTCCGCATGATCCTCCTCTGATATTGAATAGATCAGGATATCGTTGATGAACACAACTATGAACTGATCCAGGTACTCCCAGAAGATGGAGTTCATAAGCCCCATGAACATAGCCGGGGCATTCGTAACACCGAAGGGAAGGACTACGAACTCGAAGTGTCCATATCTGCACCTGAAGGCCGTCTTTGGGATGTCACCCTCTTTCACT
Organism: Viscum album; assembly: GCA_963277665.1. Classification (NCBI taxonomy): domain Eukaryota; kingdom Viridiplantae; phylum Streptophyta; class Magnoliopsida; order Santalales; family Viscaceae; genus Viscum; species Viscum album. Next base: position 1,026,121,860 of record OY728137.1, read on the forward strand.
CTCAACTGGTGATATCTAGACCATAGGTTGGTCTTTGAGAAACATCCTGCCCCTTTCAGCAGGTCGAAATGATCGTCTATCCTCGAAAGAGGGTAGCGATTCTTGATCGTTACCTGATTCAGCCTCCTCCTCTCGATTAGATCTTTGCCGATCGACCAAGGTAGTCTCCGGGGCCTCGATCGCCCGCACCACACGTGGTTTCCTCCCAGGTGCCATAGCTACAAGGTAAACAAGGAAGGCCTAAGCCCAAGTAGTGTAGAACATTGTTCTTAAAATTTCTTAAACTTATGATTGATTTCAATTACCAGAACACCCATGAAACACGAGAACACAAGTCATTATGATGCATGTACCTTTCCTAGGGTGTCTACCCTGCAATCAGTGTGGCCTTACTTGGTTATTAGGTAGGTCCAAAGTCCTTGCATCGGATCACGGGGGGCCCTAAAATCCCGTGTCCTAGCCAGTCTTCCCTGGCCTAATTCACGCACCAAGGTCACCCAACACTTTTTACCTACCATACCATGCAGTCCTTACTGTGCCTAACTCCAGACTCCATCCTATCTCTCAAACTCCTTTGATACCATTCTGTCACGACCCGCCTTCACCAAAAGGAGGGAAGGGTCAGTAGATTGCCACACCCTTCCTTCTTTAAGTTGAAGAAGAGATAATGACCCCCGAAACCCGCCTTCAATAGGTCCCAAAGTGGCTACTATCACCAAGGGTATGGAAATCACACACGAATGGAAGGCATTACCCTTTTTGTTTTATAGGATCGGAAGATAAGATGATGAAACCCAACAACACCAAAACTGAAAGAAAAGTAAATCCAAAAAGGTAAACCATTCTCACATGAATGTTCAAAGTAAATGATAGAAGCCACAGAAACCCCAAGGTAAAAAGATACCAAGAAAAAGGAAAACGGAAACAGCAACTGTCCCAAGGGTCTGCGCTAGTATGGTCCCGCGTGATGCCCGAAGTCTTCCTGGAAACCTGAAAGCGGTTTTATATACGTAGGGTGAGCATACAAGTATACTCAGTAGGGAAAAACAAAAGACTCTCATACACAAGTGGGGGAATTTACTAATGTCTCGTGAGAAGTAGACAACCAACACTATCAATGAGTTCATCCATCCCACTCACCAACCACACTCACCAAATAAAGCAAGCAAGGTAACATATAATAAAAGCACATCGATGTTTGGGTACCCCGTGCCACTTTCTCACTAGTTATTAGAGACATCCTATGGATCAAACCAATCCCTCCATTCTTACGGCAGTCCCACTGCCACACCCCACCCGCACACACCTAGGCTATAACCTCATGCAGTCCCACTACCAAACCCCGCCTGCACACACCTAGGCCACAACCTCATGCAGTCCCACTGCCAAACCCCGCCCGTACATACCTGAGCCACAACTGTCATATATAACCATGCCTACAAACACCTAGGCCAGAACAACCACCGTCACGCCCGAAGACACCTGTGCTAGAAGATCCACTGCCATGCCTGAAGACACCTGGGCCTTATCCCGAAGACACTTGGGAAACCACCTGCGCGTACACACCTGGGCCATAACCACCACACTACCCTGCCTGAAGGTTCTTGGGATAATAATGGACTTCAGGACATTAGAGCCTGCCCGAGGGTACTTGGGCTATTTGGGAAAGGGAGCAGAAAGGAGCTAATAACCAGCCACTAATGGTAGTGTTGGGAAAAAACACCCTCCCCCATGAAATGGGGGTGTTTGACACTAAGTGGTCAACATGGGTGGGGCGCGAATAAGAAACACAAAAACTACAAGTATATGTATAGGTAACAAGAACTCACCCAAGTTAATGTTTTTCTTCAGCTTGCTTAAAGAACATAGAAGCACTCAAATCCGAGTCACAACTCACACCACACCAACCCATTTGTACCAACCTTATTTTCATGTTCAGTAATAATGTTTAAATAAGTTTTTGCACCTACTTGAGAAACTAGAAAGCATAAGCATAAGCCAAGGGAAGAGTACAGTCAAACATCAACTTAAACATTCACACCCGGTTCTCTTGTAGGGTCACAACAACAAAAGGGATAAGGGAGATCCCTCAAAGTACTGTAACCAAAGAAAACCCCAAGATACTGCCTAAAACTTTTGCAACTAAAGGGGCTATAAAGATCCCTCGAATTAAAGGAAGCAAAGGAAACCCTGAGACACTGCCCCGTCTCCCCAAATTCCATAAGCAAACGATTTCTCATCAACAGAGGATCCCACCCCAATTCGTGATGTAGACAAAGTAACCACACGACCTCAAATTCACAACCAGTGAAACCATAACAATAAGGGATCCCATCCCCACCCACATCAACCAACAATCAACCCGTGAAAGGAAATAACCAAACCACTACCACCAAAAAAAGTAGGCCCATGCTGGTATTTTCAGATTTAAAATATTTAACACACTCCATGATTTGAATTCCATTATATTTTAACCTGGGTTATCACAGAAGAAGGGTTGATCCTGGTGCTTTCAATTTATTTAGCCTCATATATGTAATTAACCAATTTCTTTTACACGACCAACACAAGAAGTAAGGGTTTATTAGTGCACAGAGAAAGACCACCAATGGACATTATTTTTCAATAGGAGTAAGCCCGCACAAATCAGAAATCATTAATCATGAAATAGCATAAAACAAACCAGCATTATCGATCATATCCCTCCCCCCATTCTTTAAAGTTCGTTTATTATCTTCATTAACTTTGGGCTTCATCAATCCCCTCACAAGGAAAAAGCATACCCACCCCGCATGATACACAGTAAGGAGAGATGAAGGAGGAATCCCTACTTGGTTTATTAACGATCAAAGTTTATCTTTAAGCCACCAGGAACAGGGAATGTGCGATTTGCAGGGGTGGGGCCTCAGGAACTCAAGCACAAGCAGACAAATCGATGGGAGGGTGATCGAGAAAAGAAACCCAAGGAGTACCCTTTAGTTTATAAAGTCCGGGGATGGTTGAGATAAGAATGTGAAACCACGTAAGGAGCGGGGTCATGGGTTGACCACGCGGCCCCATGCATCATTAAACATCCCCGCCCTTTGGGGAGGTTTAAACTAACGGACACACCAGGGTACCTCATTAAACATTTAGTTAAAAGCCATTCATGGGCATTACTGGGCATTTAAAAAAACGTAAAGGGGGTTAAAATAGGGTTTAAAACTCAATTAGTGCAAAAAGGAGGCACAATTGGAAAAACCCCGACAAGTCTGGGTGACACCGATCGGTCGCGCCGATCAGGGGCGCCGATCGGTCACACCGATCGGTCTCACCGATCAGTGGAACCGATCGGTCTCACACAGAGATTCTACCCTTAGGATCCGGACTTTGGCAAAGGAAAGGACCCTAAGGGTCTGGGTCATCACACCCATTCTCTATATATGAATTTTTATTTTAATATTTCATTGAGAATAGTTACTTCCATTAAAATAAGGACGATTATTAGTGGTAGTTCCTTCAAGTTAAGTGTTATCGATGAAGATATAAATTAACATAAATAAAAAATTTAAGATATTTAGGTAAAACCATATTACAATAAAGATTATTTTTTAAATGATATAATTAAAAATATTGGTCTCAGTGGAAAACTAAAGAGGGGGTGAATTAAGTTTCCAATAAAATTTCTATTAAAAAAATTTAAAACTTTTATCCTTCAATTTTATAAAAAACCAATTAAAAAATATACTATTATTATGTAATTTTATCTTTATAAAATAATCTCAAAATCTCCATAAAATATAAATTAAATACTATTGAAAATACTTTAGATTTTAAAACTAATTTACTCATATCAAACAACGTATATAAACCACTAATTTAAGTTAACTATATGAATAATTTTTTGTTCAATAAATTAGAAAATAGAATCTTGTTTAATTAAAACCAAAGAAAACAAAACATGAAATGTATAGAAATTAAGTCATAGTGTAATTTTGAAAAGGGATTAAGTGTCAAGTTGAGACTTAATCCTATCCACATTAAAATCACCCACATCCAAGTAGTTTATTAAAAAAATAAACTGATCCATAACTTGGATCATTTTTTACAAACAATAGAACACAAGGATTTACAAGAATAAATCCTTTTAAATAGTTATACATGGGATAAAAATAAGTACATTCCACACATGAACTCTTCTATAGTTTTACATGGGAGTGAAAATGAAAAAAACTGAGATATAGTGTTAAGAACTCTCAAGTTTAGGGTAGGAGTCTGTGTTTTATAGATAAAAAGATTAAAAAAACACAACTCCAAATAATTTAAAAAATAAAGAAAAAAGAGACAAGATATGAGAAAATGTAGTGATGATCAATCAAAATTGATTCATTTGTTCTAGAGTCCTTGAATGTTTCTTTGAAAGGAGATTGAACAAGTGTCATAGAAAATGAAAAAAACAGTGCCATGAAATTATGGAAAAGCCTTTTATTTTTTTTTAAATTTTTAGTGATATTTAACACACACATATATCATTGATTATTTTTGTTCAAATATATGAGATTATATAATTATATTTCCATTTATATTCTACATTTTCATTGGTAAAATAGGGGGATATTCTAAATTTATAGTGTTCTAAGTTATCTAATAATCCATTGTAGAAAATGAATAATTAAATACATGAATCCTCATGCTGATAGATATATTTAAAAAGGTCTAAATTTTTATTTAATACAACTATGGATTTAATTAATAATAATAATTATTATATCTCTGTGATTTTTTCTGTAATTAAATGCACAAACTAGCTATCAGTTAATTAATTTTTAAATTAATTCTGGATAGCTATGGTATCACTTTGGTGGTAGCTTCATTGGAAGTTGTTCTTATAAAGGTATATTCTTTGAAATTAGAAAAAATTCGTGAACTATAACTATATTCACTGAATGGTATCACCATGTGATAGTATATAATTCTGGAGGTATTAACAATTTATGATAAATTCACCCAACAATAATGGTATTTTTTCCATGGCAGTAGAACTACTGAAAAATAGATCAATCTGGTGTTATAAACATTAAAATAGACATAGAATTTAGTGACAGTAGTATCTAATGGTGGTAGATGTTCCTAGAAGTGGTGATAGCCACACTGAATGGTAGCACAACTTGATAGTTGATACCGGTGGTCACAAAGTTTAATTGGAGATATCATCTTCACATAGAAGTATCTTGGAGTGGTAGCATGCTTTAACTATAGTAGATCATTAATAATAGATGGTGGTTAAGACTTATCAAATTTTAAAAATCTAGCTAGACAAAATTTTACTATCATAAAAAAAAATTATTAGAAACATTAAAAACATGATTTGGGATCATTAAAATAATGAAGTTCTTAGACTAAGCCAACACTAACATGCAATAATCTTTTAAATTTCTCATTAATAGGTGAAAAGGTTGATTGTAAAATATAAATTTCATAAATATTTATAGAAGTTATAGGAAATCCAATAAAAATACATTTTAATATCAAGATTGATAGGTAAATTAGACCCTCTCACTTTTTTTAAAATTTCAGGAATAATATCCATTGTTATAAGGATGCAGTATCTAATATCTATCCCTTCCAAGAAACATTTTTTTTCTTTATAAATGATTTTAAAAAGAATTAATTTTATCCAAGTGTCCTTGATTTTAGAGAATAACTTTCTTATAAAAGTATAAAGGTTGATAATTCTAAAATCCCCAAAGGTAATAGGATATTTGGCCTTAGGGATGGGAATACTCTTTGAGCTATCCATGAAACAAGGTATAAGAGTTCTAATGGAAAAATAAATAATGGATGAAAAAACATATTTATATAGAATAATACAATTTTTTAAATAAAAAACCATATAATCCACCTAGACCTATCACACTATTCAAATAAATATTCCAAACATCTTCTTCAATTTCCCTCAACAAGGGAATGGTAGAGAGAAAAATGTTATCCTGATAATTAATATAAGAAGGAATATACTAAAGGAAATAAAAAGAATCAACCTCACTAATATCCACATGATGAAATAGATTAGAAAATATTATAGCCTCATTCCCCATATATTTTTTACTATAATTCAAGGATTTATTGGAAGAGTTAATAGAGTGAATCCTTTTCCTAAATATATCTTCCATATTCTAAATACCCTCTAGGTCCTCCCATGATATCAATTTCCTAACCAAGTATATTTAGATCTTTGAGTAGGAAATTTAATGAGTCAAAAATCCTTAATGAAACTTTGAAAGTTAGAAATACTATAAAAATAATGAAGATATCTTACCTTGTACTCTGAAAGGTAGGAAACTATATTGAAGTCCTCTCCTATCAACCAATGTTCTGAAGAGGATCCTGAAGTTGATTCAAAGTGTAATAAATATCTTTTCTATTATCCCTAGTATACTTGGAATAAATGAATGAATACCAAAAACTTATGTTATAAAAATGATGTCTAAACTATATGTGCATATCCCAGTATTGATTTACAATATTAATCATATCAAGATAATAATTTTAGAAAACTAAAATTTATCTATTATCAAAGAAAACTTAATTATAGTGTCTTATTCTACTCTGATATAAAAGAACCTTGGATTTTGAGATCTTAGATTCAAGAATTGAAGTCAACTAATTTTATATAATTTAATAAGACTTTTGAGACTATAAAATGAATAATATATGTTACTAATGTTCTATATAATGATGGAAATAATTGATCCATGGTGACATAAGCTTTAGAACCCTTCTTGGAGGAACTCTTGGTAGTCATCGGGTGAGGAGAAAAGGTTGTCTTCTTGGATATCTTATGGGAAGTAAACTAAACAAATCCACATGAGTGATTGACCAAATTCTTATGAATGATACCCTAAAGACTCCCCACCCATATTTACTATTTTATAGGTTGACTAGAGGAAAATATGAGTCTAGAACATAGATATATTTGAGATAGAAAAAAGTCTGTATGGAGAGGATACAATAATTGAATCATAAAATGAAAATAAAATAGAGTTAGGGAAATCAAAGGAAGGAAGATTTATACATTCAAAGGGGGCACAAACTTCTACTTAGAAGGATGATACATACTGTAAAGGATCAAGAGATATTTTTTTTAACTTCAATTGGTTGAGGTGTAAAATAAAAATCAAGGATTCTTATTCGACTGAACCTATAATAAACCTCCTATGGAATTTATTCCAACACTTTTCGAAGAAGTAAAAATATCAAATGAACCTGGAATATATTTTTGAGATTATAATTTCTTCTTAATCACCCCAGTGGAATTTGAATCTTGGACCTTGAAAGAGGGATTCTCCATAGCTTTATTAGATACACCCAAAAATTCTTGATCAGGATTCAGACACTATTTTTTTTTCAAAATCCTCCTTAGAGTGACCTAGTCTAGGGAAATCAAAATTGTAAAGGGTCTAATTTTCATAATTAACTAATTGAAGAAAACCAAAGCTACCATTATCAATCAAAATAATATAAGTCATGTCACTAGTCAATTCACGTTGAATACAATATATTTCTATATAAGGTGTTTTAAGGTTTGTGGTAGTTGAGTCCATTGTGAGAGGATTTACCAATGCTATTTATATGGAAAATAAAGACATATTTTAATGAATATGAATAAAAATGCCTTCCAAATTGATCCAAATTGGTATCAAGGGGGATTTTGTGAAAGGTTTAAAATTAGGGGTCCACTTAGAAACCCTCATAGCAACTCCATAGATGGACTAGACCCACCTAAACTAGCATCGATGAAAGTATTCCACCAAATTGAATCTGAGAAGAGTGTGATGTTGATCTAGAACACCAATCAAAATGAATCCCTTAAATCTAATGGGGTATAAATCTTTAAGGATAATATCAAATTTAGGATGAAATTTGAATAAGGCTCCAATAAGAGAAAACATATGTTTTTTCCAAGGTCAAGATAAATACATATAAATATCTATAAATGTATAAAAATATAAATAACCTTATAAAAATATATTTAAATACACACACACACACACATATATATATATATTTATACATAAATATAAATATAAATATAAATATAAATATAAATATAAATATAAATATAAATATAAATATAAATATAAATATAAATATAAATACACACACACATAGATATAAATAAATAAATATAAATATATAAATAGACATACATAAATTGACACACACATACACACACTATAAAACCCCAAGATTTTACGGTATGTATCTTCTTAAATAAATTCAATTTCTTCGATAGCTTACGTTGCACGCAACACCCTGTTTAACCGCACAATAAAATATTATTATAACCTATAAATTAAAATGGAGGGAATTAATATTATTAACCACATTATTAAATTTATATATTAATTTTTTTACATTAATTCAATATATTTTATAGGCATAATATAACAATAAATCTAATTTTATGCATAAAAAGTAATATGTTTCTAAAGGCAGTTTTGTCGCCTTTTAATAATGCACTTAATTTAAAAATAAAATTTGAAACATTTATTAATTATATTTGGAAAATAAATTTCTTATTTGAAATAATAATATAAAAATTTACTTTGTCTGAATTTTTAATGTTTTTCTGATAGGTTTCATGTTTTGATGAATAGTGAAAAATATTGGATTTTAATTGAAAACAACTTTTTTGTCTAAATAATTTATATTTATAAATTATAATTTTGATTAGTTTTAAAGTAAAATTAGATAAATTTTATATCATTTAATCCAATTTAGGTCATTGAAATTAATTTCACATTAAATATGGATATAAAAACATTTCAATTTTCTGAACGTTTCCGCTCTAGTAACCCGTTTTCTCACCCGGTCAACGGGATTAATTTTAAATTAATTTTATCCAATTATGTGTTTTGAATTTTGAAAAATGGAATAAATATTTTGAATAACAATATCTGAATTTATTAAATAGTTACCTTTTATTTTTGGATAATATGAAGAGTAACTTTATTAATTTTTTTATAACCACGGTTAAGAGTAAATTAGATAATTAAGGGTAAAAATAATATTATAAATTTTATTAAATTACACTAACAGTTATCCAAATTTTATTAGATGAGTTATTTTATACCAAAATAATCATTGGGATAATTTTATGAGCTCTTTGAGCCACTTGGATGACTTTAATCCTTTTAATGTTTTTTATTTTAAGGAAAGCCAAATATACCATACTCATGTTTTTAATAAGAATTACATTTTTTATATGTGGTAATTAAGAATATATATTCATATATAAATATAAATTTGAAATATAATATTTTTATATTAATCATGGTAATTTATTTTTAATTTTTAGGAAATAAATAATTAAAATAAAGACTCACAGAATGATGAAGCAATAATTTTTCAATTAATAGAAATATCAAATAAATGATATTTAAAATATTAAAATAAATATAATTTGGGATAATTAACATCATAAAATAATTTTATAGATGAAATAGACATAACAAGAATGTATTAAATATTTTTCTCATGTTATATTGTGTATTTATATTTTTTAAAAATCCAGGTAATGTATATAGAGTCAAAATTAACATTAATGATATTTTAAAATAAATAATATTTTATTAAGTTACATAAAATTCATAAAAATATAAATTTTTTACAAACACATGGTATAAGGTTCAAAATTTCACCGATGTCTCATTTTTCATCCATTTGGAATTTTATAGTAACTATATTAACCCTTAAAGAGTAAAAATCCAAGTTGTGACGGTAAGAGTTAAATGGTTTAAATAAGGGTTAAAACCAAAAGATATGGGTAATAATGTGACCTTAACCTATCTAAATTTTTTTGGATGAGAGTATTTAGACCATATAAATATTATATTTGAAATAAATCACTTTGTATCCTTTTTTAATTGAAAATTAATTTATATTAATTTAATAATTTAAGAGTTTCTTAAAGTGCCCCTCACCTCAATTATAAAAGGGTACCTCCTCCCTCACTTATTCAAACAACTCTGAACCTCATATCTCGACAAAAAACTAATATTTTTTCTTCCCAAGATTATTATAAATGTTCTTGAGGTAATTATATTTCGAAAATACCTACCCTAGGTCCCTTAAGTGAAGCTATAAAAGAGATCCTTCATAGAAGAGGTAATCATCTTTACCGACTCTTCCAAAAATATTTCTTCTTATAGTTCATATTAATGAGTTTTTTACATGATAAAATAAAAAAAATATAAACTGTATTTTGATATTTTTTTATTATTATTATATAATCATATTCTATGTTATATCCATCCTATGAAAAAATAGAAGCACTGCATTTGCGTACGTATAACTTACCATCTCCACATGGTGGTGTAATCTGTTTTTCATCCCCACTTTACATGGATTGGTATACTGATGGAAATAATGCATATATATTTTAATAATAAAATTATATTTATTATAGATAATTAATGTATCATCCAATTCCTTACCCTTTTACCATTAAAGTAATGATATCATCGCTCGTGCGTATGTGCAGTCTACCGTCTCCAAGATGATGTGATTCATTTTACATGTTCAACACTCAATAATGATTATAAAATTTCATTTAATGATTAAATATTCTATTAATAACATTAATATCATTATGTAGATTATTTAATTATATTCTATGCATAAGAACTGAAACTTACACAAGAAAACAAGCATAGGAAAATGAAGCAGTTAACAATAAAAATAAGAGTAATAATGAAATATTATAAACAAAAGAATGATAAAATGATATAAGAGGACCATATAAGATATAATAAATATAAAAATTATTTTTTTAAAATTTAATAAAATGATTTAAAATGTTAAATTATAAGTTAAACCATGTTCAAAAAAAGTAAATCGCAAGGTAACATATTTTCTAATCTCACTTTTATTTCTATGAGATATACCTTATTCACAATTTATCTATTTTATGTAGTGTACTACAAATTTGATATATTATATCATGAATCTATTTATCTTCATGGTATTAAATGATTCATTTGATAATTATTTACTTTTATGTGGATAATGATTCAGATATTTCAAAGTGGTGTGGGATACTTTGATTTAAAAATATATTTTTAAATCGATTCATTTGATTATTGCCTAAACCGTATACCATTTTTTACATATGATGTCTATATTGAAATTCATTTGTATTACTGGGGAAATAAATTTAAATCTTTTTATTCTATTCAATATGGATACTTTTGGATAAGTCTTATTTATTAATGAATTAAATTGATCATTTTGATATATGAGTAATACTTTGGACATGAAAGAATGGTTGGGGACTGTATATAGAAAAGACCCTTGATGCATCGATAGTCTCATGAGATTAAAAATTTGAAAAAACTAAATGGATTTTATCTGTAATGATTAAATCGTCTTATGAATGTTCTTTGTGGTAAAGGTGTTATGTTCTTGGTAAACATGAAATCCAATAATTAAGCATTTCCTACATTAAGATTTCAGTTATTTTTACCCCTAATATTTTTTCTATGATATTATTCATGGATTAAGACTTAAAAAAATTTATTTATTAAATGGAATGTGTGTTCAATTATTTTACCATTCCATATTGATTATGTGTTATAGATTTCAATATAGATTCCATTTTATGTAACTCTTACTGAGTATCTAAGCTCACCCATTTATTTATTCTGTTTTCCCCAGGATATAAACATGAAATGTTTAAATAAGCTCCAGGATAAAATTTACCTCCCTTTTTTACATTCTATGTTTAATTAACAATGTAATAAGGGTACTATGCATGTATCTATTTCTTCAATACTACTAAAGTATTCAGTCCTTTGGGATTTGAATCTTTTATCAATACTAATGTAATAAAGAAAGTCACTAGCTATGGGATCATGGGGTTAGGGAGTTTATAGTTGGTATAAGACCAAGTTTTAGTAGAAACCTTGGGTACTAGATTTAGTAAAACTTAGATTATAGACCACAACCCATTGTTTTAGTATGTCTAGAAAAGTTATTTAAGGAATAATTCCTTTTAATTTTATGGAAATATTTTTAAAGGTAATTATAACCATTAGGATTTATATTATCTTTGAATTTAAGGAAATTAGGGGTATATATATTATTGAGAATACAAAATGAAACATATGATATGTCATTTGTGGTTAAAAATTTCTTTAATGATGAATATATTTAGGTTATTTTTTAGGATACATATCACATTTTTGGATAATATTAATATAGTTTTAGAAAAAGGACAACCCACAGGCCGGGTAATAGCCCGTTGCATCTGGCAAGGTTGTGGGGTTTGAACCCACAACTGAAGGGAAGAAAGGGTGAAATGCCTACCACTAGCCTATGTAAATTTCTGGTTATCATGAAATTTTTTTAGTAACACTATCTAATGGATAAAGCTTATTTTTATTCTGAGGACATTTTTTTTATCAAATAGATAACCTTGGGAATGAAAATGATTTTATGATTAAGTGATTAATGTTATTTCAGAAGACGTTCACTATTTTAGGAATCATATAAGATTAAGGTAAACATAATATTATGATTAATAAAAGTTTAATTTAATTTTAGAGTCAAATATGATTTTATTTAGGACTTATGGTGATTCAGGTTATTTATGGAAATGATTATCAAGTCATTGAGACTATGTGATTTAGGAAATTAATTTTTTTAGTATGAGAAATTAAGAGTGATTGATATTATTTAGAAGAATATGTGATCAAATAAATATAATTTTAGGGTTTAAATCTTAGTATATAATATTTTTGAGTAAGGATAGTTATTTTATGAATGATCTATGTTGAACAATGGGTACTACTATTTAATTTTAGAGATTAATGTTTTTTTCCATCATATAAAGGTTTATTATTTTTGGAAAATTATCTTATCTTATCGAAACCATTTTGGTTTTAGTTAATTTCTAAAAGTAGTGTGAATATATAGTTATACTTTTATGGATTTTTTGAATTGTAAAGTTGATTATAATTCTTTAGGCAAGAAAAATTCATCTTATGTACTCATCATTTGGAGAAAAAGATGTATTTGTGGTGGAAATTGATAAAAGGATGAAAATATACCTATCAAGTAAGTATAATTCATTATATTCTTGTTCTAAGAAGTAAATGAATACCTTGACTTTAGGAAAATTGTTTTGAAACAAAAATATTATCCATTTAATTTTCTTACTAAGAAATCAATGACCTTTTAACCCATCACGTATTTATGCTTTTGTGATTGTTAACTTTATCATGACCATGTTATATATAACTCTACATAAGAACTTAATAGTTAGTTTTCTCTTATATTTCCATGTTTTCTAACATATGAACTGAGAATGTGTTATCTCAGGTGACCTTCATGCTTCCATTTCTTTATTTTAAAGTGGAAGTTTCATTAATATTTTTTCGATGTGGGTTTTCAAAAAAGGTATTTTGAAAATTTAGATCTTAGTTAGCAAAAAAAATTCAAAAATTTTAAGGACGCAATTTATTGAAGGATGGGAGAATGTAACACCCTAATCTTTTATGGTCTGTCTCTTCTTAAATAAATTCAATTTCTTTAATAGATTTTGTTGCATGCAATTCCCAGCTTAACCGCCAATTACATATTATTATAACAATTCTATTAATTTTTTTGGAATGAATAGTATTGAAAACATTATGAAATTTATATATTAATTTTTTTTACATTCATCCAACATATTTTATAGGAATAAGATATTAATAAATCCAATTTTACACATAAAAAGCTATATTTTTCTAAAAAAAAAAATTTCTCCATTTTTTGGCACACATGTTTTAAAAATAAAATTTAACACTTTTATTAATTTTATTTTAAATAATAAACTTATTATTTAAAATAATAATATCAAAATTTACTTTGGTTTACTTTTTGGTATTTTTTTGATAAGTTTCATGTTTTGTTAAATAGTTAAAATACTAGATTTTAATTGAAAATAGATTTTTCGTCTAAATAATTTATAGTGTTAAGTTATATTTTTGATTAGTTATAATGAATAATTAGATAAAAGTTATTTAATTTAATCTAAGTTAGGTAAATGGAATTAATTTCACATTGAATTTGGATATCAAAACTTTTTAATGTTTTGAACTTTTTCACTTTAGTAACCCATTTTCTCACCCCATCAATGAGATTAATTTTAAATTAATTTTATCAAATTATGTTTTTTGAATTTTAAAAAAATTATTCCATATTTTAAATCATAATTTATAAATTTATCAAATATACCCCTTTTATTTTTTTACAATACAATAGTAATTTTAGTAATATTTTTATTACCTCGGTTAAGGGTAAATCAGGTAATTAAGGGAAAAAATAATATTATAAATATTATAAAATTACCCTAAAATTTTCATAATTTAATTTTATAAGTTATTTTCAATCCAAATCACCCTTGGGACTATTTTTTGAGATCTTAAATCATCTTGGATGACTTTAATCCTTTTATATCATTTTATTTTAAGGAAAGTTAAATATGTAATACTAATGTTTTTAATAAGTATTACATTTTTATATGTGGTTATTTATAAGATATATTTAACTATAAATATTAAATTTAAATATAAAATATTTATATTCATCACGTAAATTTAATTTTAATTTTTATAAAAGAAATAATTTCCTTCAAATCATACAAAATAATGACACAATTATTTTCCAATTAATTGAAATATCAAATAAATGATATTAAAAATATTAAAATAAATATTAGTTGAGATAATTAATGTCATAGAATAATTCTATATATGAACTATACATAATAATGATTTATTAAAGTTTTTTTGAAGTTATATTTCCTATTTATATTTTTTAAAAATTCATGTAATGAATAATGTCAAAATTGATATTAATGATATTTTATAATAAATAATTTTTATTAAATGATATTAAATTCATAAAAATCTAAAATCCAGAAAAATTATTGGTATAAGGTTTAAAATGTCACTCATGACTCATTTATGTTCCTTCTATCATTTTATAGTAAATATATTAACCCTTAAAGTGTAAAAATCTAAGTTTTCATGGTAAGAGTTAAATGGTTTAAATAAGGGTTAAAACCAAAAGATAAGGATAAGAATGTGACATAAACTTGTATAGAATTATTGAATAATTTTATTTACACCCCTTATCATATTATATTCAAAATAAATTACTTTTTATCTATTTTTAAATGAAAATTAATTTATATTAATTTAATATTTTATGAGTTTCATAAATTGCCCCTCACCTCAATTATAAAAGGGAACCTCCTACCTCACTTATTAACACTACTTTGAGGATTAAATATCAACCAAAACATCTATTTTATCTTTTAAAAATACTTATCCAAGTTTTGGATGTAATTATATTTAAAAATTACCTACCCTAGGTCCCTTAAGATAAGTTATAAAGGAGCTCATTCATAGAAGAGGTAATCGTCTTTACCGACTCTTCCAAAAACATTTCTTATTATACATACTATTCATGAGTTTTATTCATGATAAAGTAATAAATACAATATAATATATATTTTAAGATGTTATTATGATTATGGTACAACCATATTCCATGTTTTAGTCATCCTATAAAAAAAAGCACCGCACGTGCGTACATAAAACATACCATCTCCACGCTGTGGTGTAATATGTTTTTCATAACCACTTTACTTGGATGGTTATAATGATTGAAATAATGTATATATATGGTAATAATGAAATTATATTGATTATTTATAATTAATATACCATCTATTTCTTACCATTTTACTATTAAAGGAATGATACTGTCGCTCGTGCGTACGTACGACCTTCCATCTCCATGACATGATGCGATTAATTTTCCATGTTTAACATTAAGTAATGATTTTAAAATAATAATTAATGATTAAATATTATATTCATAAAATTAATATCATTATTGAGATTATGGAACTATATCTTATCCATAAAAACCAGAACTTACACAATAAAACATGCTAAGGAAAATGAAGTAGTTAACATCCGAAAATTAGGGTAATAATGAAATTTTATTAACAAGAGGGTCATAAAATGATATAAGAAGATCATATAAGATATAATAATTATGAAAATTATTATTTTGTAAATAAATAACATGATTTAAACCATTATACTAGAAGTTAAATCATTTTCAACAAAAGGAAAGTGCAAGGTAAGGGTTTTTCTTATCTCACTTTTATTTATGTGTGATATGTCTTATTCAACAGTTATTTATTTTTTTGTAGTGTACATACCCTTTGATATATCATATCATGAATCTATTTATCTTCATTGTCTTAAATGTTTCATTTTATAATTATTTACTTTTATGGGGATTATGATTCAAATATTTCAAAGTGGTATGAAACACTATGATTTAAAAATATCTTTTTAAATCGATTCATTTGATTATTTCCTAAACCGTATACCATTTTTACATACGGTGTCTACATTAAAAGTTATTTAAATTTATAGTGAAATGAAGTTAAATCCATATATTCTACTCAATATGGATACTTTTTTATAATACTTATTTATTAATGAATTAAATCGGTCATTTCAATATATGAGGAATGCTTTGGACATGAAAGAATGAGTGGAGAACGTATATAGAAAATCCCATCTATACATCGGTAGTCTCATGAGATAAAAAATATATCGCAATTAAATGATTTTTTATCCATAATGATTAAACCATCTTATTAAATGTCTTCATGGTAAATGTATTATGTGCTTGGGAAACATGGTGTCTAATAATTAAGTATTTTCTTCATTAAGTTTCAGTTATTTTTATCTGTGAGATGTTCACTGTGATATTATCCAGGAATTCAGATTTTGAAAAAGCAATTGATTAAATTTCTTGTGTGTTAAATTATTTTACCTTTCCATATTGATGATTAATTATTGATTTCAATATATCTTCTATTATATGTAACTCTTACTGAGCATCTGAGATCACTCTTTTATCTATTCTCTTTTCCCCAGGATATGAATGTTTTAATATTTAAATAAGCTCAAGGATTAAATTTATCTTCCTTTTCTGTGTTCTATATTTAATTACCAATGTAATAATGGTACCATGTATTTATCTATTTCTTTAAGACTACTAAATTATTCGGTCATTTGGGATTCAAATATTGTATCTATGCCAATGTAATAAAGAAAGGCACAAGCTCTGGGCTACTAAGGTCTAGGTATTTACACACACACACAAAATTATTAACATTTAAATTTCCATTTTAAAAAATTTCTATTTCCACTAAGGTAATCCTTAGAACATAATACACAATATAGAAATAAATCACTAAAAGTAGGAAGATGTAACACCCTTGGATTTTAGTATATATCTCCCTTTAAATAAATATAGTGTGTTTGATAGATTGTGATATACACAACATATAACTAATGTGTCCAATGATATATTATTGAAGAATATTACAATAAAAAATGAAATACAATTAATAAAATAAATACTATTGTAATAAAATTAAAAGGTATTGATTCACTTTGGAAAACACCATTGATTCTAAAGAAACCGTCACTTTTTAATAGTGATATAATTCAAGGAATGATTAATAAAATAAAATAATAACATCCAATAAATAAATAATTAACTATAAGTAATACAAATTTATTTATTCATTTCTAAAAAATGTTTTTATTATATATTATATATTTTTATTTAATAGTTAAATTTCTCATATTTGAAGTATGGAATTCAATGAAATGATTATATATATATGTATATATATATATATATAAATTAATAAAAATTTAACAATTTATTATTAATTAGTTATTAATAAATATAAATTCACTTAATGTTAAAGAGACTTATTTTTCAAAGAAATATTTTTTATATATTATGTATTTTTATTTTAATAAATTTAAATGATTTCTATTAAAGAATGATTTTAATGAAATTTTCTTTGTATATATATTAAAATAATGTACCAATCATCAAATAATTATTATTTGGTAATGAATAAGAATAAATTCATATTTATAAGGAAAAATATTTTTTTTAAAAACATTATGTGTTATGTGTACTAATATTAAAATTAATTTTTATCATATTTATAAATTTAATCTAATTAAATGGTTTTTATTTTTAGAATAATATTTTAAAAATTATTCAATGATCTTAATTTAATTTTTAAGCATAAAATAAGTCATCAATATAAAAGTTAGTTACGTTAGTAAAAGAATAAAATAGGATAAAAGGGTTTAACTAAGGGATAAAGTCATAAAATATGATAGACAATTATCTATAAATTTTTGAATGAAATCATGATCAAACTTCTCTTATCTTATCTCCAATATTTTTTTACTTCAGATCAACCTTGCAAGAATATGACATTTATTTTATAATAAGGAATGTGTATTTATATAAATACCACCACTTTTTATCTATAAAAGGACCCCTCTTCTCCCTGACTAAAAGAAAAAATTTACTTAAAATTTATCTTTAATACCTAATCAAATTATCTCCCAAATAGGTATATCCCAAATTTTGGAACTTATGGTGTAACACACTAAGATTTTAAATTAACAATATGTCTGATAGCGTATGCAACATTCAACATCGAGTCTAAACAAACCACATTGTACCATTAAAATATTATTATTTAATGTAACAATTATCTCTTAGACATTGAATTGGCAGGCATGGATATTATTGGTCGGAGTAGGACACTCAATAGAGGGTGGATTTAGTTCATATACAAATTTCTTTTTTAAAATATTTCATAAGAGTCCCCAATTTTAAAAAATAAAACAAGATTTTTAACAAAACTAGCAGATTTGTATTAGTTTTGAATGTTCAATTAATTTCTCAAAAGATTGATTAATTCTTAGTTATAGAAATTTTGAAGATTTATATAACTTTCGAAAGTAATTTACTGAATAAATAATAGTTATAAACACTAAATAAGATTAAATATCAAAGTAATATTTAGTTTTCTGATATATTTTTTAAAACAAAGAAAATTATATTTGAAAAGAACAACAAATAAAAGAAAGAGGTTCAGTATCAAGAAGAGACCTAATCCTCTCCACATACTGATCACCTACCACCAAGAATTTTATATTAATAAACTTGATCTACACCTTGGATTGGGGTTCACAATATCATACAAAGATGTCCAGGTCAACAAGACCTCTTCCACATTTTTATGTGGGAAAAAAAATACAACCAAGTCACACAGATACTTTGTAATGACCCATACTTTTGAATAATTTTTGTTTCACAATTTTGTGAATTATTTTATTTTATACTCAACAAAACTATATCCTTTAATTAATGAAGTGAGTATAATTAAATGAGACCATTGGGTTTTTACTATTATATGACCTTTGGAAACAAAAAACTTTACGTTACAATTATTGTTTATAAATATAGGTGATCTTGGTTAATTAATACAGAAAGAAGAATCAATGGCCTCATCCAGCAGACTCAGGCCGTACAAAGCCCATTTATTAGAGCTTGGGAAGGAGGTAACATCTTTGGGCATTGCTCTGGACTAAGCCCAAGCTGATCTTCAACATGTGAAGCTTGAATGGAATCTCCTAAGGGAGAAGTTCAAGTTTATAGAAATCACCACTTGGGCAATGTTGTCCAAGCCGCCCCAAAATTCTATCACCATAGAACACCTTACACTTAGGTCCTATGCAAGTGTTATAAGGGGCTATGTAACGAGGCCTTAGATACTTTTTGTAATCACTTGGTATAAATAAAATTTTTATTTCTTATTATGGTAAATTTTTTGATTTTCAAATGTTCAGATAAATATAGGATGAATATTATTGGTAAATTTTGTAAAAAGGGTATTTTAAAATATTCATGTAAACTTTAAATAATTAATAATGTGAAATGATTTTCAAAAAATGGTCTTTTATAGTTGTGATCCTTAAGAAATTGAGAGTCTAATAAGATCAACTTGATTTTTAGTAAATAGTAAAGTATGAATAGTAACATACCATTATGAATAGTAATGAATAGTAAATCAGCCAAAAAATAGAAAATTCACCCATGAATGTATAAATAAAATTTAAACATCTTAAAAGTTAAAAATGATCATAGTATAAGTTTTGTTATTTTTGTATGTCATAAATATTTTATTTACAATTTTATAATTAATTTAATAATTTAAAATGGAAATATATTTTCATAAAATATAATCATAAATTGTTACTTTATTCTCTTATTTTTATAATATAATTTTATGGTACCTTGATTACCTTATCAAGGTATTACAAAATAAGTTATAGTTTTAGAGTTATTTTTTGAATTAATAATGATTTTATTTAAAAATCAAATTAAAAATTTGTAGAAAATTATTTTCATAAAATGGAGTTCATTTTTGAATTCATAGAATCGATATTAGGTTTGGGTAAATTTTTGATTTTTTTTTAAAATGTTTTGTTTTTCGGTGAATAGTGAAAATACAATTTTGAGTTTCGGGTGTTCAATGAAAACAATTATGATGTAATAATGATTTAATCATTCTATTTGACTTGTGAATAGTAAGATATGCTATGATGTGTCCCAATTTTCCAATACCATGGGAGAATACAATGGGAAGGATAATGGTTTTTCAAATACCACCGATGAGGTGTCCCTTGGAAATTAATTAAATATTCTTTCACTTTTCTTATAAATACCAAGCCATTACCCCATTAATTTCATTCCAAAATACTCCTCAACGATGTTATAGTATTTTTACCTCTGAAGAGTCCTCCCAAGGAGTCCTCCCAAGGTTCCCTCAAGCCCCCCAAGGTCCCAATCTTCAAGATTTCTAAGTTACTCTTCAAGGTAAGAGAAAATTTCACCCTCCTCTTCTAAGTCATGAATTCCTTTATGTTATGTATTCTAGTTTCCATTTCATTATTTGGGGGTATGTTATTATATATATTTATTACTGTCTATTTTATTTCCAATTTATGAGATACCATTTCTGCTCCCATCGACTTATTTTTATGAATTATAAGCGACACCGTTCGGCTACCGAATTTTCGTAAAAGAAACCACATTTTCTATTTTCTTCCAAGTTTCTTTTTCATGTGGTGTCTCATTCCACACCATGATATTATTTATTTCTATTTGGTAACTCTACTATAAATGATTCATTTATCGATGGGATACCCTTATTTCCTCTCTTTTTATTATTTTCTAAAACCATGTTATATATCTGTTATGCAGTAGAAATTTCATCTCAAAATTTCTCTCTCTTTCTCTCATGAAATTCTATGGTTTAGTTTATGTGAATACCTAGACCTATTTCATATCTATGGGTGTTCATAAATACAAAAAAATGACATATTTTATTCTAGAATAGAAATAAATATAACCCTGACTCCCTTTCCATGGGTTATAAATGACATAATGATCTTATTTTTAAGAACTTTTCAAACGTCACGATTTTGAAGTGAAACCCATTACTTTTACACTCTATGGGTTATTTATGAAATTTTTGATTGTGATCTATGTGGATCACATAAAAATAAATACGTATTAATGGTTTTCCTTAATAGTTCTCCAATGCATTGGGTAAATAATTTAATCTCTATATATGACAAGTTTCACGATACCTTGGTGAATAATGTTGGAAATGTTTATGACACCTTGTGGATGAACCTTGGTGATATGTTCATGAATGTATAAATTAAATGTTTTAGCCACATATTCATGTTATAGTTCGAGTTATTTCAATTATGAAATTCCCCTACTTCTATTTCTCATGTATTTTTGTTTTTCATCAAGTTCTTATTGATATCACAAGTAAACTGATTCCATTACTTTCCTTACTGGTCTTTCTGCTCACCCTTTCCTTTGATGTATGTCTCCAGGTTATGAGATACAGTAGTTGTACATAGAATGAACTTTTTAGGAGGATTTTTAATGGTATTTAAAAGAGTGTTTTATGTTTTCATGTATTTTGTTCCTGATTTCAAAGACACTATACTTTAAAGGTCCTTTGTTTGTAAAATGTAATGAAAAGTTATGTTAAAAAGGCGGGATGCCATAGTTGGTATCAAAGAAAAGTTTAGTTATTTATGGAAATTTGGATATGAAAACTTTAGGAAGAACCCTATTGAAATGTTTAAATATAGGAATACTTCTTGGTATTTTGGTGAGTATTGAGTAAGTGGTTTACCAAGAAAATACATCCATGTTTGGATATGAGCAGGTAGAGGCGGCTCTGGCACAGATGTACCTAGGAGTGAAAACTATGACAAGGAGTTTCGGGCTTGACCCGAGGTATTCTGGTACACGACAATGGGCGTTGCTGCACTCTTGGTTATGAAACTCCCGGGTGATATGTTTGGATAATCATAAGCTTTTTATGAATCATTATGAAGGATTTATATAGAAATGTAATTGTTTAAAGAATGTTGTTTGAAGACATAAAATTATTTATAGATAAAAGATTCATAAATCAACTAAGTTTCTCTCTGTGGTTTTATTCTTTTATAAAATGGCAAGAAATAGAAGGAACCATGAAAATGGTGACCAAAATTGACCATGCGCCAACGACCCTCTAATGGAAGCCAGAATGGGAACGTTCATGCGAATGATGAACCAACATACTCAAGTTATAAGAAATAACTTGAATCAAGCTGAGAGAACATTATCACCATGAAGGGAACAACATTCTGTTGAGTCCTTTATGCGTCAGCGACCACAAAAATTCAGTGGATCGACTGACCCATTGATTTCTTAATAGTGGATGAGCTCTATAGAGAAGATATTTTCTGTGCTCTTTTGTTCAAAGCAAGATAAGGTCACCCTGGCTGTCTATCGCTTAGAGGGAGAAGCTGATCAGTGGCGGGAACTAATTAAAAACACAAGGACAAGAGTGGAGGTTGATGTTATGGAGTAGGAGGAGTTCAGAGGGATCTTCTTCAGTAATTATTTCCCTCGTTTCATGAGAACAAGAATGGAGAAGGAGTTTCTCGAGTTGAATCATAAGGATAATGAATTTGTGGGAAGCTACAAGATGAAATTCACAAGGATTTCACATTACACCTCTAGCTTTGTCATGGATCCAAATGGTAAGGTTGATAGATTCTTCAGTGGACTGAGACCACATCTACCAAAGAATCTATCCAACCGAGACTATGATAGCTATGAGGAGATCGTGCGAAGTGCGATGAAAGTAAAACTGGAGTTTGGTGAGACATAATGGTCTCATAAATTAAATGGAAAGAAAATATCAATGGAGCCAAGATTAGGGAGGATATTCGATCAGGGAAGAGATTACAAGAAAGTACAACATCTCCATTGTAATAAATATGGGAAGAATCATTTGTGGAACTACTTTCTCGGGAGTGGGAAGTGCTAAAAGTGTGTTAGAGATAGCCATGTTGTGTAGAATTGTCACAGTGAGGTGAAGACACAACTTCCCAACACTAACGAAAAAGGGAAGATGGTGAAGGCCCTACCTGATGACCAATGCTATAAGTTTGGACAACTTGGGAACTTTTACAATCACTATCCAAATCCGAAGGCAGTGGAGGGGTATCTCCATCATCCTCAGCAATGACCAAGGGAACGAGGTCCTACTTTTTTAATCACTACATTTGAATTTGAAGCTCCATATGATGTGGTTGAATGCATTCTTGTTGTTCTATAAAATCTAGCAAGTACTTTGTTTGATTCTAGTTCTACGCATTCCTTTATTTCCTCTAAGTTTGCAAAGAATTTAGAATCAACCCTTGATTTTCTAAAAGTAGAGTTATCAATCAAGACTCATGGTTGGATTATCCAAGCATTTCCAGTGTTTAGAAACTCTAGTATTTAATTTAGTGAGAAAAATATTATTTCAAATATAGTAGTCATTTCCATGATAGAATTTTACATTATACTAGGGATGGACTGTCTCTCAAAGTATAATGCTAATATCAAATGCATAAACAAGGAAATCTCATTAGTCTTGAATATAAAACCTACATTTATCTTCCAAGGAGAGATATCTCAACCTGATATTTTTCCAGAAGAACCTTATATATCCTTCTTTATGGAGTTGATCAGTGATGAAGAAGAAGAAAATGAGAGCATAAGGATTGAAAATGTCCCCATCATCGAGAAGTACATTGACGTATTTCCTGAGGAGTTACCTGAACCTCCCATAGAAAGAGAGGTAGAGTTCTCTATTGAACTCATACCTGGTTCTCAACCAATATCAAATACCCCCTATAGAATGGAAAATGTAGAGCTCGATGAATTAAAGAAACAAATCCAAGATCTTTTTGGAAAGGGGTTTATCTGACTGAGTTTGTCTCCTTGGAAAGCACCAGTTCTCTTTGTGAAAAAGAAGGATGGATCGATGCAGCTATGAATTGATTATAGAGAACTGAACATGATCACAGTGAAGAAAAAATACCCTATTCCAAGAATTTATGACTTATTTGACCAAGTTTATGGGGCTAAATTCTTCTCTAAGACTGATCTTCAATCTGGTTATCATCAATTGAGGGTGAAGAAAGAAGATATTCCAAAAACTGCCTTCCAATCAAGATATGGGCATTACGAGTTTGTTGTTATTCCCTTCGGGATGACTAATGCACCTTCTATTTTTATTGATTTTATTAATAGAGTCTTTAAGGACTACCTTGATAACTTTGTGGTAGTTTTTATTGACGATATTCTTATATATTCCAAAAGTCACGAGGATCCTGAGGATTATCTAAGGGTTATTTTGAAAACTCTTTGGAAGGAGTGGCTTTATGGAAAGTTTAGTAAATGTGAATTTTGGTTACAACAAGTTTCTTTCTTGGGGAACATTGTTACCAATGAAAAAATTAAAATTAACCCTACAAAGACAAAATTTGTAGAGGAGTGACTTTAGCCTAGAACAATAAGTGAGATTTATAGTTTCCTTGGATTAATGGGATATTATAGGAGGTTTGTGGAAAGATTTTCATGACTTTCTAATCCATTAACCTAGTTAACTCGAAAATGGGTCAAGTTCACCTGGACAAAAGAGTGTGAGGAAAGTTTTCAAGAGATGAAGAAGAGATTGGTTACTGAACCCGTGTTAACTCTGCCCTCATGTGGAGAAGGATTCGTTATTTTTAGCGATGAATCCCGGAAAGGTCTTGGGTAAGTACTCATGAAAAATGACAAATTCATTACTTATGCATCTCGACAATTGAAGACTCATGAGCCGAATTATCCTACACATGATCTGGAGATAGATGCTGTCATTTTTTCTCTGATGATATGGAGGAACTATGTTAATGGGGATAATGTGATATATACACAGACCATCAAAGATTGCAGTATATTTTCACAAAAAAGGAATTGAACATGAGACAGAGGAGATGGTTGGAACTTCTCAATTACTGTGATCATTCAATTAATTATCATAATGGAAGAGCAAACAAATTTTCTGACTCATTGAGTAGGAAAGAACCATTTGTTCTTTCTATTATTACTATTCAAAGAGATCCTTTGATCAATGACACAATAAAGTTGGACATGAGAATTATAAGGGAAGGAAAATTATCAACCCTAACCCAAATGATTTCTCAACCATCATTACTAGAGAAGATCATGAAATATTAGAAAGAAGATCATTTGTTTCAGAAGAAGTTTTAGGCTGTAAAGGATGAGAAGTTTCTTGAGTTCAATATTGATCAAGAAGGGGTACTGAAATTTCATACAAGACTATGTGTTCCATGTATTCTGAAAATAAATAAGGAGATGATGGACAAAGCTCATAGCTCTACTTTCTCTATATATCCAAGAAGCAAAAAAATGTATTGAGACCTTTGTGATCATTATTGGTCAGATAATATGAAAAGGGAGATTGCTGACTACACTTCAAGGTGCCTGGTATGCTAGAAAGTGAAGGCAGAGCGACAACTTTCTAAAGGGGTATTACAACCACTACCCATACCAGCATGAAAGTGGGAAAATATCAATATAGACTATGTCATTGGTCTCCCAAGAACTTCCAAAGAAAACAATGCAATTTGCCTTATTGTGGACCATCTCACCAAGACTGCCAATTTTATCTCTTTCAGAAAGATTTCTCTCTTGATCATCTTGAGAGTATTTATGTGAATGAAGTGGTAAAGAAGTATGGAGTTCCAATTTCTATCATATCTGATTGTGATCCAAGGTTCACATCAATGTTCTAGAGAAGTCTTCAACATGCTCTGAGAACCCAATTGAATTTAAGTATAGCTTATCACCCCCAAACTGATGGCCAATCTAAAAGGACTATTCAAACACTTGAGGATATACTGAGAATATGCTCAATGGACTTTAAAGGTGGATGGGATCAATGTATCTCTTTAGTTGAGTTCTCTTACAAAAATAGATTCCACTCGAGCATTCAAATGGAACCCTATGAAGGTCTATATGGGAAGCAATGTATAACTCATACTAGTTGAGATGAAGCTAGTGAGAGAAAGATTCTTGGGCCTGATCTTGTGCAGGAGATGACAGAAAAAGACCACGCCATCCAAAAAAATTTTAAGGTTGCTCAGAGTCGGCAAAAGATATATACCGACAACTGTCGAAGGGACTTGGAGTTTGATGTTGGTGAAAAAGTATTTCTTTGAATTTCACCTTGGAAGAGAGTCAGGAGTTTTGGGAAGAAAGGGAAGCCCAACCCTAGGTAAATTGGCCCCTATGAAATTCTTGATCACGAAAAAGTAGTGGCCCATCGTCTTTAACTTCTTCCCTCCCTTCCCCCTCGACAGACCCCCTTGCACCCCCTGGACACCCCCTCTCCCTAGACACCCCCTGGACCCCCACCCCCTTGGACACCCCCTAGACACCCCCTCCCCCCTAGACCCCTGGAGACCCCTGGGAAATTCCCCACGAGACACCCCCTAGGCACCCCCTCAACATCCCCTTGACAACCCCTGGACACCCCCATGGACACGCCTGGACACCCCCTTCAACAACCCCTAGACACCCCCATTGGACACCCCCTAGACACCACCCGGACACCCCTAGAAACCCCCTGGACACCCCACTTTGACACCCCCTGGACACCCCCCTGGACACCCCCTAGAGACCCCACTGGAACCCCCTAAACACCCCCTAGACACCCCACTGGACCCCCATGGACACCCCCTAGACTGTAATGTCTTTGTTTAGAAAGCCTCCCAGAGTCACCCCATACCCGATTGGTCACATGACCTCAATCGCATTTCCCCAAATGCAAGTGGCTACTGACTAGCAGCGAGAGCCTTGGGTGTGATAGTGGGGAAACTATTCCCTCATTGGTAGTGTAACACAACAGAAGCAAAATAGATATACAATAGTGGAAGAAATAAACATACCATACAATAGTAAACATCAGAAGACTAAAAATAAGAAACAACTTGAGCACATATATAAATAATGCATGATACACATGTCTATGAAATAATCCAAACAAGTCACAATGCTAGAATACAGAAATAACCCAAGTACAAAAGAAAACAAAAAAACTCCTTAGCATCGTAAGTCTCAACTTGGTCCCATGCTCTCCAGCTCCTCGGAAATCAAGTACCTGAAGTAGAAGGTTGATTTCCCTTATCTAGTCCGGCAATAATATAATCTTTTTGGGCTGAAAAGCATGACCCAAATAGGGTGTGAGATGAATCATAGTAGGAAACCACCAAAAGATCCATGCCTAACAGTTAGTGAATATATATGGCAAGAAAATAGAAAAAAGAAGTAGTAAACAAGGAAGTACTCAAAAGTAAACAATTCCACAATTCAAAGGCACAAACCACCTACCTTGGTATTTTTGGATTATTATACGTGAACCTCAAGCCTTGAATCACCCAAGAACACTATATATCTATAAAAAAATCTAAAAAATTCAATTGAGGATAACTCTTGAAAGAGTATGAATTAGGAAACGAAGCTCTAGAAGAAGGAAGAGCTTACTGAGGTGATCCCAATGCAATCGACGACAGTCGATTCAGAGAATGGATGCACGATCAGGGGCTCGGGAAAGAATCGTGGCTGTACTGACACTCTCGGACAAACTAAGTCGAGAAGAAGGTGTTTCTTTCCATCAAACGTGACCTCGGTACATTTAATGAAAAACAAGAAAGTACATGGTGTGTACTTTTTAGGTACCCGACATTTACTTTACCTTACTGAGCCTCGCTTTAGGCAGCCTCTAGGTCACCACACACGGCCATGTGCACAGTTGTTACACGACCAACACATGGCTACCTGCGGTAACCAAGTACACAATGTGTACTCATATAGTACACATTGTGTACTTAATAAATTTCCAGAAACTCCTCTTTTTCTAAAAAACACTAGAAAATAGGAAAACATACATGAAAAAAGACCTGGGTTCTTAAAAACTTCCTCCCTTAAAGAAATTCATCCCTGAATTTCCCTAGCAATATGATGTAGAAGAAGAAAACTCAAACAGCTCTAGCCACTATGATCGTACATTGGTCTCCCTTTCCCAAGTCTCGTTCTGTACTCGCCCGTGCTGCCATAGCACTCATAACAGAGGTACAAAACAGCCATGGAGAACCCTCACACTTTGATCAACAATCCAGATAGGATGATCCTCGAACGAGGCATTCACCTCTAACTCCACCTCCTTGGGTTGAAAGACATGAGAGGAGTCTGAGAAGTAACGTCGAAGCTAAGAAACATAGAAGAAGTTGTGAATAGCCCGATACCTCTGAGGTAACTACAACCACAAGGAGACTGGACCAACTCTCTCCAAAATCTAAAATGACCCGATGTATCTCAGTGAAAGCTTACCCTGTCTCATAATCCTCCTGTGTCCCAACCTCGGTGTGACACACAAGAAAACCTAATCTCCGACCTTGAACTCTAGAGGTCGTCACTGTCGATCAGCATAAGACTTTTATCATGACTATGCAGTAGCCATCCTCTTCTGAATCAACTCTATCTACTTTATGGTCTCCTGGACAAGACGAGGTCCCAGCATAGATGCCTCTCTTGCCTCCAGCCAACATAAAGGTGATCATCATGGCCTACCATACAAAGTGTCATAAGGTGCCATCTATATAGTTTCTTGAGAACTATTATTGTAGGCAAACTCCACAAGAGGTATGGGCTTATCCCAAAAACCTCCAAAATTCAGGATGCATGCTCGAAGCATGTCCTTAAGAACATGAATCGTATGCTTAGACTGGCCATCCTTCTGGGGGTGGTAAGATATACTCAAACATACCTGTGTGCCCAAAGCCTTATGTATCCCCTTCCAGACCCTAGAAGTAAAACATGCATCTCTGTCTAAAATAATGTAATGTGGAACCTCATGAAGACATACAATCTCACGAATGTACAACCTTCACAGCTCATCAAAACTGAAGTTATCCTTGATTGGAAAGAAGTGAGCAACCTTCACGAGTCTATCAATGAAAACCCAAAATACATCATTCCCTTGAGGCGACCTCAGTAAAACAGTCACAAAATCCATCGTGACATCATTTAACTTCCACTCATGAATGGGTAACTGTGAAAAAAGCCATGCTGGTCACTGATGCTTTTCCTTGACCTGCTGAAATGTGGTACATCTCATGACAAAACCAGAAACATATCTATTCATACCTATCCACCAATACTGATGGTGTAGATCACGATACATTTTGGTGACTCCAGGATGAATTGCACAAACTGAGGAATGAAAGTCCCGCATCAGCTCCTCGCGTATGTCTGATGACACCTATACACATCCATGAAATCATATGATCTTATCCTCGCCTATAGTCCATCTAGGAATATAGTACTCCCTTGACACACTCTCCCATAGGACTATTCATTTCGAATCTGATAGATGCCTCATTCGCACTCGATCAAGAAGAGTAGAGGTAACAACTACAGAAGAAAGAAACGTCTACCCCTATCTATTATGAACCTCTAAATGCTCTTAGAGAATAGATCCATAAGCTTCCACTCACTGCTAGATTCCTAAACTACCTGTATATGAGTCCTCCTACTCAATGCAACAGCCACAACATTGCCTTTCCAAGGCATATTGGAAAGTTCAAAATCAAAATACTGAAGGTACTCAACCCACCTTCATTGTCTCAAATTTAGGTCGTGTTGAGTGAAAATGTACTTGAGACTTTTATGGTCGGTGAAACCCACAAAATTGTTTCCTAGAAGATAATTTCTCGAACAATGTAAAGCATGAATAACGACAGCCAACTTGAGATCATGCATCGGTTAGTTCCTCTCATGTGGCCTCAACCGTCGAGACCCGTACACAACGAATACTTTCCCTTGTATAATAACAGATCCCAAAAAGATAACTAAAGAATCAAAATACAAAATATAGATCTTCCATAGATCTATAAATACTAGTATCAGTGATGAAGTCAACTTCCCTTTCAGCTCATGAATGGCTGACTCACAAGAAACTGACCACAGGAATTTTGCACCCTTCTTAGTCAGGCCCTTCAATGGAACTTCTAAGCATGTAAAGTCTTGTATGAAACATCTGTAGTATCCAGCCATCCCTAGAAAACTTCGTACCTCAAAGAAATTCTTCGGCTGCTCCCAGGAAACTACTACTCTCACTTTTTCTGGGTCTACATATACTTTTTTCTCCGAGATAACATGACTTAGAAAGTGAATCTGATCCATCCAAAAGTGGAATTTTGAGATCTTAGCATACAAATAATGCTCTCTCAGTGTACTCAAAATGATCTCAATATGTGTGGAATAGTCATGTAAAGTGTGAGAGTACACCAAGATATCGTCCACGAAGAATACTATGAAGGAATCCATGTATGGATGGAACACTCGGTTTATCAGTGCCATGAAGACTGCAAGTGATTTTGTGAGACCGACCAGCATAACCACATAATCGTATAGACCATACCTACTCCAGAAGGCTGTAAGAGGTAAATATGATGTTCTAACACACAGATGATGATAACAGGATCTGAATTCAATCATTGAGAACACCCAGGCTCCTTGAATTTGATAAAATTGATCATCAATCCTTGGAAAGGGATATCGGTTCTTAACTGTCAACTAGTTCAACTTATGATAATCCACACAAAGTATGAGGGTACCATCTGCCTTCTTCTCAAATAGAACAGGCGAACCCCAAGGAGAAGTACTGTGTTGGATAAAACCCTTTTCATGAAACTCCTCCAACTGCTTCTTGAGCTCCTATAACTCTGGTGTAGCCATCCTATAAGGAGGAATGGACACCAGTGACGCTCCTGGCACAAGATCAAAAGAAAATTCCACCTCTCGTTATGGATAAAAACATGAAAATTCTTCTGGAATGACGTCCCTAAAATGATCCACCACTGGAGTAAAGTCCATATGTGAAGTCCCTTGGTCATCCAGATAAAGACTAGAAATCTGGGCTGTAACTCCTCCTAACCCATGATGCTCGGGTCCCGCTCTTCTCTCTTGGACATCCCATTCTCCCTTATGAAGAAACAATCCGCCCTCTGGTGATGTGAAACTCACCCTACGATGATAGAATTCGACAACAGCCTAGAAGGAAACTAACCAATCCATTCCAAGAATGACATCATATCCCGTCATCTCTAGGACATAGAGGTCCCATAAGAAGTGACACCCACCAAACTCAATAGGGATGTCATGAACTGAATCTGGTCGCCACCAAAACCGGAACCCGACCTGGCTAGTGGCAAGTATCAAAGGGTGTTCCCAATCCCCACAGACTGGCACAAGTTCCTAGGTATCAAAAACTGAATATTTGGAACGATTTACCTGAGTTTGTATACTTACAACAAGAAATGAATCCAAGAAATCAAATCTGGATTTTTCAAACCAAAACATCATTTACTAAAATTAAGAACTGAATTTCACAATTTTAAACAATGTATGAAGACCATTAGAAAGGTACAAACTCATGAAATGACAGCCCAAGAACCTCTACATGGAAAGAGGAACCACCCTCAAGCCATCTCCACGACACTGCATCATGATGGACCGCTAAAACCCCAAACTAATAGCATAAAACCTGTACCCAAACCTGTGACACAAAATAATAAAGTCTACTTACACCCAAAGGTGTAAGTAGGGTGTGAGAGAAATCCCAGTAGGATACCACCGTTAAGAGATTCCATGTGATAAACATTTCATGACAAAAATCATTGCAAGTTTTGTAAATAAGAAATGCTTGTTACAATTTTCTAAAGGATGCAATAATAAATGAAAACAGTTTTCATGTGTGATAATTCTTATGGACCAACAATTTTAAAATAAATAAAGAAGATACTGAATTTTCCATCCAACAATACCGTATACCGATGGTAAGTACAAAGAATCTAATGATCACAAGTAATAAGAAATAACCCCTAGCCACTAGTTAGCTGTGGGTCCCAGGTACCTCGTATCTCGGTGAGAGTAACCACAAAAAAAATATCTGTTCTCGTGCACGAGCCACTAGTAGGGATCAAACCCATAACCTAGTGGTCCCCAATCATCATCATCATATTTTAGTTAGAGTTGTAATCGTCAATCTTGCTAAGTGAAACTGAGGCCAAACCCCACGGATCCACTAGCATACTAGTACACGTCCACCCACCTAGATACCCGGGTTTTCCCTTTGTGCTCAAACAAATTTAACAATCCAAGAAATATAGTTTTCAAATGAAAATATCACTTCCACATCACACATTAACCAAACATCCCCATGTACATCACACAAGTCAAAAATTCCACTTTTCATTCAAATGTATTTTGAAATCAAACTCACACCAAAATTGCCTACAACACTTTTCACATTTCTTTAACACTTCCACAAATCCTTTAAATTTTTTTATAAAACCATTACAAGATATTAAACCCACATAACAGCCCACACACATGTCACATAATACCCTTCTCACCTTCATAATTCATTTTATCAATAAACTCACACGAAACACCCCACACCCGTGTTTCGCACACAAAACACAATTTAGTAAAACATTTCGGCAATTTATAAAACATTCTAAAAATGTCAGACATCTCAAATCACCACTTTACCATCCAAAAACCCACATTAAGTGAACACACTCACCCAAACAGTACATATACATCCTTTTCTATCTTTGTTTAACCAAATAAAACATTTCCAATTTTTATAAAACAAACCCAAGAGGTATAATCAATGTTTTCACACTAAACCCATTTCAAAACCCTCATTCAAGAACAAAATCATACCGATACAAATCCAAAACAGAATTTTCTGCCCTAAAAAAATTATTAAACCACCCCCAAGTGTTATAAAAATACATCAAATAATATCACAAAGATACAAATGAAAAACACACATTTTCATAAATCACCTTCAATAAGTACAACACGGTTTTACATATTAAACTCATTCAAAAAACACTTTTCAATGCCCACATGACAATAAGTAATTAACAAACCAGAATTGGAAGCCCCTTTCAAGACTAATAAATTACTTTCATATGCTATAAACTAAACCCAAACATTACCCCAAGAGTCACAAATGAAAAGTACCGAATTTCAAGCTAAAATGATACTAAAAATTAAATGTTTAACAAAATCCATCAAAAACAGTTTTTTACACCACATAAAACAGATTATAAAAATGCTAAATTAATAAACCAATCAATATAACTCATCATAAAATGGTTACACATGGAATCACCTACCCTTTTGAGTCGAAACCCTCAAAACTTGGTGCGAAAGCTTAAGCACACCACGGCTGCACCACAAGAAATATAAATCCTGACCTAAACCACAAATATTGACCCAATAGACACAACATTAGACCTTAGGATCGAACCCAAGCTTCTGGATATTAGGAAATTCAAGAAAGTTGAAATAAAACATAAAGAGGATGGAAGTAACCAAGAAGGAATTCCCTTATTTGAAAAATCATGAGGACATCGGCCCCAATCCACCAATATTTGAATCTTTAAGTACCCAAAACTGGTATGGAGGATTGAATTATTTAATTTATGTCATTTGGGGACTAAAATGGGGTAAAAATTATGAAAATTAAAAGACTTATGAAAGAATCAACTTACCTTCTCAAATCTGGACGATTTGATGAACCCTAAGAAATTTGTCCCTAAATCGCGATTCCTAAGAGCTCCAAAGTGGTGGAAAAGATACTGGGGGCGTGGATGGGTGTAATGGGATCGTGGGAGACTTGGAATCACCGAAAAATACCTAATATTGAATAAGGTATTAAATAAATACAATTAATTTTTAAAACTGAATATGGGATTCCTGGCAGACCCAATCCCTTAAATAAAAACCATACTAAATATTAGTTATGGATTTATAAAAGCTCCAAATTTTAATTTTGGTGTTAATATATCAGGGGAGGACATTTAGGAGTTGTAATGAGTAAAAAATATTAAAAAATAAAAAAGTTATAAAAGAAACAAAATTTATTTTTAAATCTGGAATTGGGCTCACAGTTTGGACCAATTCATGAAAACTCATCTATTCTACATAAAACCTTTTGGAAACCCCCAAAACAAAGAATTAATGGAAATTAAAATAAAAATTCATTTAAAATAAGCTATTTATATGACAATTCTCCACACCAAGAGAACTTTCCGCCCCGAAAAGTCACAACAAGGCCAAAGCAACAACCAAACCCAACTGAGAAACCAAGAGGTACCCCCTTGCCAGGTTTCTCCCCCAAAGGCCAAAACACCTCCAGTGATCAATGAAGGAAGGAATACTCTCACAAACCAAACTTACAACAATTTCCTGAAACAATCAAGCACATTAAGGTTTTCTCCCAGATGAAAACTTTTCAAACACAATCTGAACAATACTCAATCAATTTACCCAGATAAACAACAACATCGAACAAGGTTACACGTACCCTACTATAACTAAACCATTGGGAACTCTCCAATATCAATGTTTACCCAAGGAAGATGCAGGTAGTTAGATATCTCTTAATTATAATACCTACTTCCCAGACAAGACCAAGGAAAAATATGAGTTACTTGTATGAAGAGACACAAATGGGCTCCCCACCATAAGAGACAACTTAAATTTTTTCCCGAGACAGAATCAAGACACTAATAGGGGGAGGCCCAAACAGACTCCCTAGTACAATGGGTATACATCCATTATAAATTTACAAAAATAATAGGCATGATACCCATGGTGTGTCTTCCCACTATAAGAACCAACCATCTTAACCGACCGGCGTGGGCTGACATGAAAAGACCACAAAATTAAGGAGTTGGGACGGTCACACGGTTAGTCTGCATAGTTCGGGAAACTGTGCGATAACTATGTGAATCCTTATATCTGCATGGTTATTTTTATTGTTCATGGTTAGAACTAACCATGTGAAAACCGTGTGCTCAATTTGTCTAGACAAATTTCCAACCATTCTCCAAAGACTCAAAGGAAACCAAATGGGGAGGGAATAACATTGTGTGGTGACATGGGTACAAGACCCTCCACCTATTTCCACCGAATGGGAACAACAGAAGAAATATAATGACACCATAGGTTTAAAATCTTCCTATATTTCATACTGAGTATAGGACTTTGTACAAGGGTTTAAAAGACATTGGTGTTTCCCCTGACTACGTGTCGGCTTCTCTCCGGGACCTATGACTGGAGCTCAAAATATTGAAGCATCTTCGGCCTCACAGTTAGGCTGTGGAAACCCCTATATGTAACTTCTTCTTTCGATGCCACAAAAAACTACACCGCATAACCCGATGGGTTCATCAAGACATAACACACTCTATAACTCACTTTACCAAAACCAGACATTTCACTGAAACAAGGGATCAGAAGATGCACACACATCACACCTTGTTTCTTTGGGTGAGAAACAATAGAAGGGAAGGACACATATAAACACCTTCCTCTAAGATAGAGGATTTCATGTTTTTCCCAAGGGAGACATACTACCAACATAACAGAGAACCTCTGAGGATTGTGTGACCTTCACCTTTACAGTCAAAAGAGCACACAACATCACAATGCGTCACCGTACATAACCCTTGCGATTGATAGAAACAATACATGGAACATGACCATATTCTTAGTCCCTAAACAACAGAAAAGTCCAAAAAGTGGAAAAAATATTCTATCATGACAAAAATATAAAAATTGGTGGTTTAATAATAAATCTTGCTTCAATGAAACTATGAAGAACCTAGAGGCCCTATTAGACACCATTATGACACTCATCCACACTAACAACCAAAGAACACTTCCACCTTCGATGAATCATGAATCTTAAGAAACTAATGTTTCTTTCAACCTTCCACAAGAACTTTACCATTACAAGAGGATCCAAAAATCAACGAAATGAATGGGTGTAGACTCAATCAACAATGATCGATAAAATATTCTTTATATTGATCAACTGGAGGATTTTCCAAAGGCGAAAAAATACGGGTTGCACTTCAGTTGTGAATTAACCCTTAATGGGGGCGTACCTTATCCAATGAGAGAACCCAAGGACCCAACTAAGCTGGTCCATTGGTCAAAACATGCCACAAACCAGATCTAAACACATGAAGGGATCCACCGTAAAGGCATCCCAATTGTTTTTCAAAATATTCCACTAACCGTCCCTACAACATAGCTTACTGACCAAACACAAACCCAAAACATAGTTCAAATAGAAGGGGTTCTTGGACTCAAAACATCCCACAACATCAAAATTTTCAAAAACCCATAATACAAACCATACCAAACTATTCATCAAAACATAATGTTTTTCTTTAAAACCAATTATTTGAAAACAAACAGTTTAGAAGTAAGCTTATCCACCAATGGTACCCCATGGGCCTCACACATGCATGTTTTTATGCCACACCAGGCACCCTCCTCATATCCATCCTGACACTCATCTATTCATTCCATCTACCATCAATCATCCCATATAACCCCATGCATGTGGTCACTCAAGTAAAAACCAAAGGTTAAAACAAAGATTCTTTCCACTTTTCAAAACCAAAACGGTCAACCAACACATCCTTTTTCTCAAAACTGCTAACCAGGAGATCCAAATCCCAATTCAAATATTACTAAAATTTTCATAAAGACACAACCATTTATATAAGAACTAAATTTCATGTTATTCACATCAATTTTATAACATCTCATCATAACAAAACACCCTATGATAGTTTAGAAAACTCTAT
Organism: Viscum album; assembly: GCA_963277665.1. NCBI lineage: Eukaryota > Viridiplantae > Streptophyta > Magnoliopsida > Santalales > Viscaceae > Viscum > Viscum album. The sequence continues at coordinate 1,026,158,969 of OY728137.1, forward strand.
TGGAAACACTTTTTCAAAACCAACTTTAGTATAGTTTATCCTTTCAAAAGAGGTGTACGCACAACATTTTCCATTTAAAAATAATTCTGAATATTCAATTCCACTATTTCATAAATCACACCATTCAATATTTATTTGAAAATAATTTCACAAAAACTTTACACTTCTTAAAACCAAGTCACTTTAAAACCAAAGTTCCAAGATTTCAAAACTAAAGAACACAAGACAATGCGAGAGGAAACTAGTTTCAGTGGGTGACTCAGAAATATGGTTGGCTGCCATATTACAATCACTTCACTGTCACAGAGAGTGTTCTTGGTAATATCCCCAGCTCCACATGGCTTTCCAGGCCCTGTGAGCTTACTGAGACCATTAACCCAACTCTCTTTTCATTTCCCCTAATCATCATTAAACCAAGAAAACCAAAGGACTCTGAAAGGTACCGACTTCCCCTGGAGACTTGAATCCCGTCATGAGGTGTGGTGATCAGCCACACTACTCATAACAGAAATTCCAAGTCCCAACAATCTTAACTCCAGACTATCTCGATTGTTCCCCAAATAACATGACCCAAAGAGAGCGAACCTCCTTTAATACCATTTTGTCACGAACCGAATCTGGTTTCCGCCAAAACCGGCACCCGACCTAACCCGTGGAAAGTCCCGAAGGGCGTTCCCGATCCCCACAGGCTGGCACAAGTGCCTGGGTATCAAAAACTGAAAATTGGGAATGATTTACCAGAGTTTGTATACTTAGAACAAGAAATGAATCCAAGAAATCAAATCTGGATTTTTCAAACCAAAACATCATTTACTAAAATTCAGAACTAAATTTCATAATTTTAAACAATGTATGAATACCATTAAAAAGGTACAAACTCATGAAATGTCAGCCCAAGAACCTCCACATGGAAAGAGGAACCACCCTCAAGCCATCTCCACGACACTTCATCACGATGGACCACTAAAACCCCGAACTAATGGCATAAAACCTGTACCCAAACCTGTGACACAAAATAAGAAAGTCTACTTACACACAAATGTGTAAGTAGGGTATGAGAGAAAGCCCATTAGAATACCACCGCTAAGAGATTCCATGTGATAAAAATTTCATGACAAAAAGCATTGCAATTTTTGTAAATAAGAAATGCTTGTTACAATTTTCTAAAGGATGAAATAATAAATGAAAACAGTTTTCATGTGGGATAATTTTAAAGGACCAACAATTTTAAAATAAATAACGAAGATACTGAATTTTCCATCCAACAATACTGTATACCGACGGTAAGTACAAAGTATCTAATGAGCACAAGTAATAGGAAATAACCCATAGGCACTAGCTAGCTGTGGGTCCTAGGTACCTCGTATCTCGGTGAGAGTAACCACAAAAAAACATCCGTTCTCAGGCATGAGCCACTAGTAGGGATCATACCCATAACCTAGTGGTCCCCAATAATCATCATCATAGTTTAGTTAGGGTTTTAAGCGTCAATATTTCTAATTGAAACTAAGGCCAAACCCCATAGATCCACTAGCATACTAGTACACGTCCACCCACCTAGATACCCGGGTTTTCCCTTTGTGCTCAAACAAGTTCAACAATACAAGAAATATAGTTTTCACATGAAAATATCACTTCTACATCACACATTAACCAAACTGCCCCATGTACATCACACAAGTCACAAATTACACTTTTTATTCAAATGCATTTTGAAATCAAAATCACACCAAAATTGCCTACAACATTTTTCACATTTCTTTAACACTTCCACAAATCCATTAAACAATTTTATAAAACCATTAAAAGATATTAAACCCACATAACAGCCCACACACATGTCACATAATACCCTTCTCACCTTCACAATTCATTTTATCAATAAACTCACACGAAACACCTCACACCCGTGTTTTGCACACAAAACACAATTTAGTAAAAAAATTCGGCAATTTATAAAACATTCTAAAAATGTTAGACATCTCAAATCCCCACTTTACCATTCAAAAACCCACATTAGGTGAACACACTCACCCCAACAGTAAATATACATCCTTTTACAACTTTTTTTAACCAAATAAAACATTTACAATTTTTATAAAACAAACCCAAGAGGTATAATCATTGTTTGCACACTAAACCCATTTAAAAACCCTCATTCAAGACCAAAATCATACCAATACCAATCCAAAACAGAATTTTCAGCCCTAAAACAATTATTAAACCACCCCCAAGTGTTATAAAAATACATCAAATAATACCACAATGATAAACATGAAAAACACACATTTTCATAAATCACCTTCAAGAAGTACAACACAGTTTTACACATTAAACTCATTCAAAAACCCCTTTTCAATTCCCACATGACAATAAGGAATTAACAAACCAGAATTGGCAGCCCCTTTAAATACTAATAAATCACTTTAATATGTTATAAACTAAACCCAAACATTACCCCAAGAGTCACACAAGAAAAGTACCCAATTTCAAGCTAAATTGCTACTAAAAATTAAATGTTTATCCAAATCCATCAAAAAAAGTTTTCACACCAAACAAAACAGATTATAAACATGCTAAATTAATAAACCAAGCAAGCTAACTCATCATAAAATGTTTACACATGGAATCACCTACGCTTTTGAGTCGAAACCCTCAAAACTTGGTGCAAAAGATTAAGTTCACCACCGCTACACCACAAGAAATATAAATCCAGACCTAAACCACAAATATTGACACAAAAGACACAAAATCAGACCTTATGATCGAACCCCAGCTTTTGGATATTAGTAACTTCAAGAAAGTGGAAATAAAACTAAAAGAGGATGGAAGGAACAGAGAAGGAATTCCCTTACTTGAAAAATCTTGAGGAAATCGGCCCCAATCCACCAATATTTGAATCTTGAAGTATCGAAAACTGGTATGGAGGATTGAAGGATTTGAATTCGGTCATTTGGGGATCGAAATGGGGTAAAAAGGATGAAAAATAAAAGACTTATGAAAGAATCAACTTACCTTCTCAAATCTGGACGATTTGATGAACCCTAAGAAATTCGTCCCTAAATCGCGATTCCTAAGAGCTCCAAAGTGGTGGTAAAGATACTGGGGGCGCGTTTGGGTGTAATGTAATTGTGGTAGACTTGGAATCACCGAAAAATACCTAATATTGAATATTTTATTAAATAAATAAAATTAATTTTTAAAACTCGATATGGGCTTCAAGGCAAGCCCAATCCCTTAAATAAAAACCAAACTAAACATTGGTTATGGATTTCTAAAAGCTCAAAATATTAATTTTGGTGTTAATATATTCGGGTAGGACATTTTGGAGTTGGAATGAGTGAAAAATATTAAAAAATGAAAAAGTTGTAAAAGAAACAAAATTTATTTTTAAATCTGGAATTGGGCTCACAGTTTGTCCCAATTCATGAAAACTCACCTATTCTACATAAAACCTTTTGGAAACCCCAAAAACAAAAAATTAATGGAAATTATAATAAAAATAAATTTAAAATAAGCTATGTATATGACAAGGGAACTCTTTGCACTGATGTACATTAGTCGTTCTAGTCCCCAACAGAGTGTTTAGTGTCAAGATATCAGCATAAGAAAAGATACAGAGCTCGAGGCTCTCCACAAAAGAAACAAATATAAATATATGAGAACCCCTGTATTGAAAACAGAAGAATATAATACTGAGGAAAATAGAATCATACCTCGAATTGTAGAGGGTTTGGGATCCTGCTCTTGCTGGTTCTGCTCCACTACAAAATTCTGGCCTGTACTGTGGCCCTGTGACCCTGCTTGACTACTCTGAGCTGATCCACCTTGATGTTGCTGAAAGCCTGGAGACTGACTACCATATCTGCAACCTCCACCTTGGCCTGAACGTCCATAAGAACTCCAGTTCCCATACTAATGAGAAACTGATGGTGCTTCTTCTGAACGAGGAGTCATAGAAGACCCCCTATCACCAGTTGCTGGTGATAAGATCTGATAGAAGCACTGAAGATGCCCCATATTTCCACCAGATCAGCACTCCACTGGGTCTCTCAGGCAATGTGGACTCATATGCCTGCTCTTTTTGCATTGGTAGCATAACACCTGGATACCAGATGAAGTGTCTCGCCTCATTGGATCACTGCGTGAAGACCCCCTATGGCTCTTCCTACTGTCAGTAGGAGGAATACTAACTCCAGAATCCATCAAAATTCACTCTGTGATCAGCACATGGTTGACTATAGAAGTGAAGGAAGTCAACCAAAATATGTTCACCTGAGATCAGATGTCATGCCTGAGAATATCCTCAAACTTCTTTGACAAAAATAACTCATCACATCCTGGGATGGGTGTGAAACGCTACAGCTCTGTGAAGTGATAATAATACTACATAATTGAAAGAGTACCCTGCACCAGATTCATGAAATCTCAGGCTCAGTCGGCCCATAAAGTATCTAAATAGAAGTATTCGTAGAAGGCACACTGGAACTCATCCCAGGCCATAACATACTGACATCCCACCCATGAGATCACATCCCACCATCTCTTGGCAGAATCCCATAACATGTAAATAGCGAGCTTCACCCTCCTCTCTAGAGGCGTCTCCAGATTCTCAAAGATAGAAAGCATGAATTATAACCACGAATCTACAGCCTGAGGTCCTCCTTCCCATGTAAAGGTGGGAGGATGTTGCTACTGGAAAACCCACGTCAGTTCTACCATAGAAGGGGCAGTATGCGGTACGCCTCAGAAGGTCTGCATAAACCTCATAATTCCATCTCAAAACTATGTGTCAGCACCTATTTTCGGAATGAGGGATGGCCCCAAGACTGGCACAACTGGAGGATCTATAGGTAGTCCCTGATCAGGCATGTCTGGTGTCTGATCACCACTTATCAACTTGCGTAAAACCAGAGGACGTCTTGGTGGAATGACTCAGCAAGGTCAAGCGCACACCTTAGAAAAAGATTTATAGGAACCGAAAACTAGAAGTGTAAGAAGTGAACATGAGAAATAAATCATTCATGTTTTTCAAAACATGGATACACAATGTGTTCCTTGAATCCTTTCACATGGGCGTGTACTCCTCCCACAAAAGGTCGTGTAACACCCCAAACACACGGGCGTGTTGTCCTAACACACAGCGTGTACATGAAACCTTTTTCCCTACCCAAGTTCTCTTACAAGGATAAGACACATGGATCTCCTAGAACAAGACTACATGGAATGTTAGTGCCAAAAACAACATATACTAGACGAACTTCACCGGCCAATGTTGTTAGTCACACAGCCGATTACACGGCTCACTCTACACGGCATGTTCTAGATGTACACGGTGTGTACTTCATAGGTTTCAACTACCTATGTTGTTAGTTACATGGGTGAACACACGAATGAATATACACGGTATATTTATACTAGAAACGACGTGTACAAGAAGATTTATCTGACCTGTGCTACTCATTACATGACTGGATACACAGTTCTACAATACGACGTGTACATACGGTACGCGGCGTGTCCTACCAAAGATTTCCAAACCCCGTGTCTTTGCCCACACAGTCTAAGACATGGTTAGAGACTATATGGAATGTACATACAATACACAGAGTGTACTTAAAAAAAATACTTTCTTCTCAAATAGAAGAAAACATGGCATGTATTCAATATTACTTGTCTTGTATTCTGGGTTTTTCTGAACAGTAAGCCTCAGAAACTACTCTGAAACCCATAAAAACACAAAAATGAACATTAAAGTGCAAATTTCGATCCATGAGGGCCTATACTCCCCGCGAATCAAAGATTGGAATCTCATGCATGTCCAAAACAAGAAAAAACAAGGAAATGATCTAAAAAATTCTTGTCCATGAGGGCCCATAACACCCCAAGAACCAAAATTTGGCATTCATTAAACAAAACCTTACACAAAGCAATACCCTATCAAAAGAAGGTATTCTATCAAGGAATTTATCACAATAGCATGCATACCTAGAACAATATCAATCAAAACAACATGAAATCACTAATGCACCCTAAATGGAATGGTAAGAATGCATGAAATTTGATTTCTAGCAAGTTACTATATGATGCATGAGATGGCATACCCTCATCTCATAGGGTTTCAACAGAAATAAAACCTCAATAACATCAACAATAAAAGCAAAAATCATGTTAGTAACCTAATGGTGAAATCAAATCAACTGTAAAAATTGAAAAAATTAGAAAAATTGCAATAACGAGGTAAATTGGATTTTCCCTATACACGGGTTAGCTACTCCCAGGAACAACTTATTACCAAGTACCTATTTATTCCTATCCCTAGATATAGGTTCCAAAAATAATTCAAAAATAAAATAATTCCTCTGATACCACTTTGTAACGTCCCGGTTCCGCAAGACACCCAAAGGCGCCTCGTACCCGGTTGGTCACATGGCCTCAAGCACATTTCCCCAAATGCCAGAGGCTACTGACTAGAAATGAGGGGCTTAAGTGTGATAGTGGGGAAACTATGACCTCATTGGAAGAGTAATACAACAAAAACAAAACAGATATACAATGGAGGAAGTAATAAACATACCATACAACAGTAAACATTGTAAGACGGAAAATAAGAAACAACTAGAGAATATATATAAATTATGCATGATATGGATGTCTAAGAAAGTAACTAAACAAGTCACAATTCTAGAATATAGAAATAAACCAATTACAAAATAAAATAGATAAACTTCTTAGCATCTCAAGCCTCATCTTGGTCCCATGCTCTCCAACTCCTTAGTAATCAAGTACCTGAAGTAGAAGGGAGATTTCCTTTATCTTGTCCTGCAACAATATAATCTGTTTGGTCCCAAAAGCATGACCCAGATAGGGTGTGAGATGAATCCCAATAGGCAACCACCAAAAGATCTATGCCTAATAGTCAGTGAATATATATGGTGGGAAAATAGAAAAAAGAAGCAGTAAACAAGGAATTAATCAAAAAATAAACAATTCTATAGTTTCAAAGCATTCAATTCCACATATCAAGTAAGAATCCAATCAAAGTAGGTAACCCTATGGGAAGTACACTTAGCCTAACCCTTCTGGTTCAACCAAACAACACAAGAAACTCTCTGTAAAGTACACACATTCTAATCCCTCTGGTTCAACTTAATCATAGACTCTATGAGAAAGCACTGACCATCAATTCCTCCTATAGACTCATATCGGTAACTAAAAGGAGCTATGGAGAACCACTTACATCGCATTCCCCCTGTGTCCCGTGTCAAGGAACTATATACACTTTGAGGATTAACTTTCATCAATCCCCCCTATGGTCTCGCATCGTAACAGTAAAAAAACCCTTTGGAGAAGCCCTCACATCAATTCTCCCTATGGCCTGCTACACCAGGTTCCCACAACCCTGTGTAAGTTAATCGAGCATAGAAATGCATATCGGCCAAATTAAACCTCAAGAACTACTTGGATAAATAGTCTACAACATAAAATCATGTTAGATAAATAATCACACCATCCTACAATACTAGGCATGGAAAAAACAAGGCAGCCTAATAGGCTAAGAAGAACCAAATGATCATAAACCAAACATGCATGTAAAACACTTCCAAAGCATAGAAATTAACCCTATTCACATTCAATTAACCTCTACTCAAGCATAGAATAATAGCATGCAATTAATAAGGCTAAAAATGTAAACACACAATACACCGTTCAAGGGTATTGGGAACCTTTGAACATATAACTCAAATCCTATCTACAGAAATGCACAAAGCACCTACCCAGGTGTTGTAGGATCGTTATACGTGAACCTCAAGCCTTGAATCTCCCAAGAACACCATAGATCTGCAAAACATATAAAATTTTCAACCGAGGATAACTCTCGAAAGAAGAGGAATCATGAAATGAAGCTCTAGAAGAAGGAAGAGCTTACTGAGGCAATCCTAATGCAATTGACGACGGTCGATTTGGAGAACGGATACACGATCGGGGGATCAGGGAAGAATCGTGGCCGTATAGACGCTCTCGGATGAACTAGGTCGAGAAGGAGGTGTTTCTGTCCATCAGAAGTGACCCCGATACATTTAATGAAAAAAATAAAGTACATGACGTGTACTTTTGACGTGCATGACATGTAATTTCCCTTACTGAGCCCCGCTTTAGGTGGCCTCTAGGTCACGACACACAGTCATGTGCATAGCCATTATACAGCCAGCACACGGCTACCTATGGTAACCGAGTACACAGTGTGTACTCATAAAGTACATGGCATGTACTTAAGAAATTTCCAAAAACTCCTCTTTTTCTCAAAAACACCAGAAAAAAGGAAAACTTACCTAAAAAGGAGACCCGAGTTCTTACAGGGAAACCCCCTGGACACCCCCCCTGGACACCCACCCGAACACCCCCTAGACACCCCATGGACACCCCCTATCCCCTAGACACCCACCTGGAAACCTCCCATACACCCCTGGAAACCCCCCTGAACACCCCCTGGACAACCCCGTGCATGCATATACGTGAAAATATGCATATTAAGAAAAGGAAATAATAAAAAGAAAAAAGGAAAAGTTTAAACTGAGATAATGTATAAAATATTTTTTCTAAAAAAATTTAAAGGTTCATGATTCAAAAGTGCATACCTAGTGATCAACTATCCAACCATGATACAAAGAAATTTCCAGAAGATCAAATATTTCAAACTTAAGAGAAAACTTGAAATCTTAAATTCTATAAGCATGTGCTATGTTTTGTTGCTAGTTATCTTCATAGCATGCATCCCTATTCTGCATACTAATAAAATTCATCAAAATAAACAAATGATCGAAAAGGAAAAGCCACCAGGAATCTAAAAATAGGGAAATTACTTTGAAATTACTGTTTGAATCGATTAAGTGTTATGCAACCATGGAAATAATTTTTCATGTGATACCTCCACCGTGTTAGAGTTAAAATTCAAGTTGTTTCTCAGTAGTATAACATTACTTATCACAAATTTAAATAAAGTAATTAAAATTAAGAAATGTTAACATTTTCACCGTATGAAAGACCAGGACAACTCGATAGTGATATATTCATTTTCATATTCTTCGATATTAATATAATACATTTGATCAGAGGCTAATTCAAGAATAAAATTGTGTTTAATCAGGTGGAAAACTACCATATCTAATGGGAGGAAAACAAAGAGAATATCAAAAATAAAGTAATCACACAATTAAAAATATATTTCAAATTAGAAGAGACATCAAGATCCCTAAAATAGATAAAGTGGGAGATGAGGGGTTTACAAATAGAGAGGAGACACCCCCTAGACACCCCTCTGGACACCCCTCCCCTAGACAACCCCTGGACAACCCCATGACACCCCCTGGAAACCCCCTAGATACCTCCTTGGACACCCCCTTTAGAGACCCCTGAACACCCCTCCCCCCTAGAATCCCCTAGAAACACCCTAGACACCCCCTAGACACCCCCCACTAGACACCTCTCTAGACACCCCCTCCCCTTAGACACCCCCTAGACACCTGTAGACACCCCCATCCTGGACACCCCCTGGATACCCCCTGGACACCCCCTGGACACCCCCTGGACACCCCCATGCATACATATACATGAAAACATGCATATTAAGAAAAGGAAAAAAGAAAAGGGAAAAAGGAAAACTGTAAACTGAGAGAATGTATAAAATATTTTTTATAAAAAAATATAAAGGTATAGTATTCAAAAGAGTATACCTAGGGATCAACTATCCAACTATGATATATAGCAATGTTCAGAAGATCAAATATTTCACACTCAGGAGTAAACTTAAAATCATTAATTCTGCAAGCATGGTGTATGCCAAGTCAATTTGATTAAAAACACAACAAATGGTTACGAATTTCTTTTAGAAAATGGTATAAAATAACCATTACCACCTAAATTTTATATTCACGCCAATCCCGATTGCAAGTCATGGAAGCAAATAATTTACATCGGATATGTTTTTTTGCTAGTTCTCTACATATCATGCATCCATATCTTACATACCAATACAAGTCAAAAAATCAACAAATGATCAAAAAGGAAAAGACATCTGGAAGCTAGAAATAGGTAAATTACTTTGACATTACAATTTGAATTGATTAAGCAATCTTCAACTAGGGAGAGAAATTTTTTCTATGACACTTCTACCATGTCAGAGTTCAAATTCAAGTTGTTTCTTAGTAGTAGAACATTCCCTATCACAAATCAAAAGAAATTAATTAAAATGTATAAATAGTAACATTTTCACCCCACGCAAGACCAGACTAACTTGATAGTGATATATTCATTTGCATATTCATCTAGATTAAAATAATACGTTTGATCAGAGGCCAATTCAAGAATAGAATCATTGTTAATTAGGCATAGAAATACCATATCTGATGGGAGGAAAAGAATATTATTTAAAAAATAAATTAATCATGAAATTAAGAAGATATTGAAAATTAGAAGAGAAATCAAGATCCCTGTAAATGGATAAATTGGGAGATAAGGGGTTTATAGATGGCGAGGAGACACCCCTCCCACTAGACACCCCCTAGAAACCCCCTGGACCTCCCCTGAACCCCCCCTTGGATCCCCCTAGATACCCCCTCCCCCGAGACACCCACCCTGGACACCCCCCTGGACACCCACCTAGACACCCCCTGGACACCCCTCCCTCATGGACACCCCTGGACACCCCCTAGACACCCCCATGAATTCATATATATGAAAACATTCATATTAAGAAAATTCAAGAATAAAAAGAAAAACTATAAAATAAGAGAATGTATAAAATATTTTTTCAAAAAAAATATAAAGGTATAGGATTCAATAGTGCATACATGGTGATAAAATATCCAACCATGATACAGAGCAATGTCTAGAAGATCTAATATTGAAAACTCAAGAGTAAACTCGAAATCATAAATTATACAAGCATGGTGTATGCCAAATCAATTTGATTAAAAAAAATGGTTACTAATGTCTTGGAAAAAATGGTATAAAATAACCATTACCTCATAATTTTATATTCATGTAAATCCCAGTTGAAATTTTTTGAAGAAAATCAATTGAATCGGATATGTGTTGTTGCTAGTTCTATTCATAGAATGCATCCCATTCCCACATACCAATAAAAGTCATCAAAATCAACAAGTGATCGAAAAGGAAAATCCATCAGGAATCCAAATAATAGGGAAATTATTTTGACATTACTATTTGAATCGATCAATCATTCTACAACCCGGGAGGGCACTTTTTCCTGTGACACATCCACTATGTCAGAGTTTAAATTCAAGTTGTTTCTTAGTAGTAGAACATTTCCAATAAAAAATCGTAAGTAATTAAAATTTCGAAATTGTAACATTTTCACCTAATGAAAGACCAAGACAACTCAATAGAGATATATTCATTTGCATATTCTTTGAGATTAATATAATACGTTTGATTAGATGCCAATTCAGGAATAAAATCATGGTTAATCAGGTGGAAAACTACCGTATCTGATGGGAGGAAAACAAGATAATGTCAAAAATAAAGTAGTCATGCAATTAAGAAGATATTGCAAATTAGAAGAGAAATCAAGATCCCTATAAATGGATAAAGTGGAAGATGAGGGTTTATAGATGGCAAGGAGACACATCTGGACACCCCAACAGAAACCCCCTCCCCCTAGACATCACCCAGACACCCCTCTTCCTCCCTCACAGACACCCCCCTCCTAGACCCCCCTTAGACACCCCTCCCTCCTGGACACCCCCTAGATAGCCCCCTAACCCCCTCTTGGACAACCCCTATCCCCCTGCTCCCCTACACCACATGCCCCCTCCTTGCCCCTACAAACTACCCCCTGGCCACCCCCCTCTTGGACACTCCCCTCCCCCTGCACACCCACACCACCTTCCCTCCTCCCTACCCCTCCCCTTTCACCCTCACACCCCTGAAAACTGCCCCTCACCCCCCCTTCACCCATGGACACCCCTTAGACACCCCTGGATATCCCCCTCCCCCTGCACCCCCTCCCCCTGCACACTGCCCCCTAGTCCCCTGGACCCCCCCCATCTTGGACACCCTCCCCCTAGACACCACCCACTTGGATAACCCTCCCCCCTAGACACCCCCTCACTGTGGACACCACACCCTCCCTCTAAGACACCCCCTCCTGGACCCCCACCCTCCCTCATGGACACCCCCTGGACACCCCCTCCCCCACCCCCCACACACCTACCCCCTCCTTTCCCCCTCATGCACACTACCCCCTTCACCCCCACTACCCCTACACACTGCCCTCCTTGCCCCCTTCACCCCAATTTCCCCCAACCATTACCCCCACTCCCCCCTTCTTCAACTGTACCCCCACTTCCCCCCACCTTCACCCACACTTCCCCCACCTGCACCCCCTCTATATAGTAATCATTATAAGAAAAATCCTATAGAAATTACATCAATGAATAGAAACGTAATACAAAAGTATAAGGGGAAAAATAGCTTCCCTAACATAAAGGAAATAGAGGTCTGAACCTAAGAACAATTAAAAAAGAAATATAAGGGTAGATATTGGTTCAAGTTACCAAGATATGACCCCCAAAGATGTTCAACACCACCCTGAACTACTAAGATCCACTAATAGCAGGTCCACTAAATTCAAATCCAATCTTTCTACCATCTGTAAAAGACATGAAATGTATTGTAAAATACAATATAGGTATGAGTATATACATACCTTATAATACAACCAAATAATGAAGAGGGAATCAATAAAATAAAATAGTTGGCTCAATCCATAAGGTACTATGGTAATGAAACCCAATTCCAACAGCTATCCAACACATTAAATTCAATTCCTAAATCATATCCATAATCTATCATGAATACCATCACCAAGACTTACCCAACCCTCTCATAAAAAATCCCACACATCTCTTAATGTCTTAAACACCTCATTCTAAGACACATATAATGTAATTACCCTAAAAAAGAAACACTTGGCCCTCTCTTCTTCCCTCAAACTTCTCTCTACCCAACCCAAAACTGAAGGACATCATCCTTGGGGAGGAAAAAGGATTGAAAATTAATGAATACTCTCAAGTGACAAATAAAAACTCCTAATATCACATAAATATGATAATTATACCTCATCTAAACTAACTTTTTAAAAGTAAATAAAGGAAATATCATTTTAATCATGGGCTAGCCCTAAAATTCATCTCAAGAGAATGATCCTTAGAAAAACTTTTCCATGTTGTTGAATCTATAGTTCCTTTATTTAATTAAATTTACATTATATTACCATTATTAAATCAATTCTTTTTACAAAAATGATTCAACATAATATCATCAACACAACATTGCATCATATATTCAATAAATAATAACTAAAGATAGTATAATAAAGAATCTAGTTAAAATTTTATCTTTCCATACCCTACACCATCATTCTGAATTTTAGTTCTTCAATTATTTTTCAAAAATACTTCCCATTTCCCATATGATAACACATAGTATTGGAAGTATATATATTCTTCATTTCATTATAATATATTAGTATAAGGATATCATGATTTTAAATAAAAATTTAAAGTAAAAAAACTTTATAACAAAGGAGGCATGATAAAACTAATAGTGTGGAATTAAATAGAATCATAAACATACAACATCCACTACCCTCAAACCAAATTCACAACCTAAAACCCAAGATAAAGGAGTCATACATGGAATATAAAAAAGCATTAAAATAACCCATCCCTGATACCAAAACAAAAATATTAGGCCCCAAAGAATAGAATGGTAATATAAATGAATAAATTAAATAGAAACCCCTCCCCTCAGAATAAACCATCTATAATGAGCTTGAGAGAAGAGTGTGATCTTACAATTTTATAAGAAATTTAAGAATTTTGGTGAAGTGGTATATTACCAAAGGTTAAAGTGGAACAAGAATTCATGGATTATAAGGTTTAATGGGCAGATTACAATATAATAATTATGGTTATATGAGATATTTTACTCTTTTAAGAACTCATTAAATTCATTTTTAATTTCTATTTAACCAACCATGATGATTTTCATCAGATGACAATGAAAAATCCAACTTTGAATCTTAATTAACAATTCTGAGTTTGTATGATAACATATGTGACATCTCGAATCATAGAGGTTTATATAAAATTTATGATATGATATTCATGTGGGATTTAGAGAAGATAAAATTTGAAAAATGAAATATAATGTTATAATAATTCAAGAGGGGAGAATTTTGAGAAGTAGAACTAATACACTATAGTATCAAATAAGAATTAATATGAAAAACCATGTGAAATTTATATGATAGGAAGATGAAGAAGATCATCATATTGAGTCTATGTGTAAGCTCGTATACTCATATATGATTATTCTACTATAGGAGTGCTTTGTTCTAGTTTATATAATGATGCATGAAACATTGAATAAATTTGAAATTATAAAGGTGATTTTGACCAAAAAATTTTATGCATTCTTAAATCATCTTAATGCTTTTGATGAATACATGAAAGTTATTGGGGAATATATTGTTGACACCAATATCCTGAAATAAATCATGAGGAGACTTCAACAATGGTTTAATACCAAAGTGTCTATACTTGAAGACAAGGATCCAAATAATGTATTTATTTATATCCTTTAAAGCACACATGTCACATATAAAATAAGAAATAATGATAATGATACTAGAGAAAATAAAAAATCATAGGAAGTTTTATTTAATGAAATTGATACATTCTTTATTAAAGTTGTTCCAGAAGAAGATGAAGTAAAATACGTGATTTAATTTTTTCCAAAAACCCAAAGAGGAGAAGATAAAAATTCAAAGTCTAGCCTACAATTTATTTTTTCTTATGTGTCACGGTAGGTCACCTCTTTGCTAAGTTTTTAAAAACCATTAAGATGATGTTGATGATGTGTTCATGAATATTTCTTATTAAAAGTTATAAAACCAGGAGATAACCGAAATGAAAATTCATCAAGAAGAAAAATATCTTGTCTCATGAATATGGAAGTTCAGATGAGTCTAAAGTGGAAGAAGTTGATAATTTTAGGTACCATGGTTAAGATGCATTATTGAATGTTACCGATAGAACATTAATTGAAAATAGTGATAGTAATAACAATGATTAATTGGGGTGAGTTGATCTGAAAGTGTTTTTTGAGGTATCCCTTCAATTACATCACAAATATAGGGATAAAAATATGAAAGAAAATGTATTATTTCCTATCCAAAATTTCTATATACAATAATAAGATGTTGAGAAATCAAAAATGATTGTATAGATTAAAAAATAAAAAATTTGAATTTTTGGTAACTTAGAAAAGGAGTGGATCTCAAGCTCAATATGGAGGAATGAGTGTGAATCAATGATTGTTTGGAAAATATTGTAAAATAATAAGTTAGGAGGGATAAATAACATGATGTATAAGTCAAGGTTTGGTGGTATAAGTGTAATGAAAGAAAATGACTCCTTACACATAACATGAAATTTGGTTACTCAAAAAAATAAGTTCTTGTTGAGGAAAAATATATCCCATGAGTTTTTTCTAAAGTGAGTATTTCTATTTCAAAGGTGTGTCACCATAAAAAAAAAGGGAAATATAATATATAATGTGATAAAATGGAGTATGAAACCACACCTCAATCCAGAACATGGGATTAAAATATTTAGAGTAAAGTGAAATTGAGACAATATTAATAGCCTAAATATAAAGCTGTCAAAAATGGGAGAATGATAAAAAATATTAAGTGTTTTTATTGTAAAAAATTTAGACAAATCCAATATGATTTCTACATGGAAAATGATTTTTTAGAGAAAAAAAAACAAAAAATAGGTAATATTTTTTCCATTATAATTCTATTATTTTAACAGTTATTGTTTTTGGTGTGATTGATATAGACACAAGGATGCCTACTATTCCACTAGGGTACACAAAGAGGTGAGTCCTGAGACCTATAAATGAGGATATTAGTAGCTAAAAACATCTTCCAACAACTTTCTTTAGTTTTTCATGATGAAAGGGAGTGTTATGAACAAAAAAGATCCTCATAAGTATCAAACATCAAAAGAAGTTCCTCAATTCTCATAGAAGAAGATGAAATGGTATCAGAAGGAAAATGTATCTAATATTTCTTTGAATGATATATACATTTCCAATTTTTGGTTTTTGGATAGAATATGTACCTCACACAAGACCTGAAATAAAAATCTTATTATAGATATCAAATATGATAAAGGTTGATTGGTTATGTTTTCTAGTGATGAATAAATCATGATCGTTTGGTCTGAAAAGGACAAATTTAGTGGAATATATCTTTGGAAGAAAATAGTGTGATTTAAATCATGATATTTTATCCAATAATGATCTATTGTGACAAAAAGAGTGTGATTTATATCATAAATAAACCCAAAAAATACTCTGGAGAGAGTGTTGATTGGATGTGTCAGGGAGGAGGGTACCATAGTGATAGTGGGGAGCCGTAGTGAGAGAGGTATTTGGGGAGCAGGGAACCACTGTGATAGAGGTCATCGGGGATGAGGGAGCTAATATGTGATAGATTTTCAGTGAGGAGAAGAGGTCGTCGAGGAGGAGGGATGCGCGGTGATAGGGGCACCGATCTGGGGAGGAGGAGGAGCCCGATATAGACTGGGGAAAAAAGGACAATCGCGATATAAAATCGATATACCCAGAGAGGTTTAATTAAACCATGGAAATAAAAAATATATATTTATAGTCTTATAAAAACATGGCTATAGGTCTGTGGATATAGCCTAAATTTCTAGTAGTGAAGAAGGCTTGATGTTTAACCTGATTTCTGAGAGAAACTCTTGTTTGAGTTCTTTTATTTAAGTCTCCAACTACAATATATAAGGAATAGTTATTAAGATTTCTAACTAATCTAGAAATAGAAGGATTAGTTATTTCAGGTTTATCCATAGGTTAAGGTTCACTATGATTAGAGACTGGATATTTTCCAGAACTGGATGATTTAACAGATTTCTTAACAGTAGGGTCAGGATGTCTATCATTTATATCCAAATTGGGCAGATCATCCTTAATATTTTCAAGATTGGTTATAGGATCATGTGGATCTGTTTTATCAAATTTGATATTCATTGATTCTTCCAAACATTTGGTTCTTTTATTAAAAATTCTATAGGCTTTGTTGGAGGTTGAATATCCTAGAAATATTCCTTCATCACTTTTAGATGCAAATTTTTCAAGATTTTCATTAGTGTTAAGAATATAGACTTTTCAACCAAAGTCTTTGAAGTAAATAAATTTGGGTTTTCTATTATTCTATAACTCATAGGGTGTTTTCTTAAGGATAATTCTAATTAAGACTCTATTAATAATATAAAATATATACTCACAGCTTTAGCCCAAAATTAAATAGTTAAATCATATTCATTAAGAATTGTCCAAACTATTTCTTATAGGTTCTATTCCTTATTTCTACAACTCCATTCTGCTGAGGTTTTCTAGGAGAATATAAGTTAGGACTGTATCCATTTTGTGATAAAAAATATTGTAACTCTTTATTTTCAAACTCATAGCCATGTTCAATTCTTATGGATTTAGTTCTATGACCACTTCAGTTTTCTATTGTTCTAGTATACTTGGTGAAGTAGAATAAACTTCACTCTTGTGAGCTAAATAGAAGGTCCAAGTATACCTATAAAATTCATCTATAAGAACATAAACATAGTGATTCCCATTAAGTTGAAACTATATATGGTACAAACAAATCCATGTGAACCAACTCAAGTGGTTGAGAATTTGAAACTTCTTTCTTTGGTTTGAAATATATTTTGTGCTATTTTACCTTTTGACAAGGAGTGAAGACTTTATTGTTTGGAAATTATAGTTTGGGTAGATCATTGACTAACCCTTTAATTGAAATCTTTATAAGTGAGTGAGTGTTACTATGGCTTAATCTCATATACCAAACCTAGGATTCTTTATAAAAAACTTAAGCAAGAAACATTTTGAGAAACTAAGGAATCCAAGTTCACAACGTAAACATTCTCATTTTTAAAAGCAGTAAAGACTAAGTACTTTTTAGAATTAAAGACATTATATGGATCATTTTCAAATTTAACATTTAAACCATCATCACATAGCTGAGATATACTAAGAAAATTATACTTTAGTCTATCAACCAAAAGTACTTTTGAAATTAAAATTGAATTGGTGTTATAGATTTGGACGAGGCCAATTATTTTTCCTTTAGCAATGTCACCAAAAGTGACATGAACACCATAAATCTTGATAAGATTATTGAATCTTGAGTATTCCCCTATCACGTGTCTTGAGAATTCCACTTTCCAAGTACCATAAGCTCTTATAGCTTCTCTTCAAGTAGCATTCCAACAAAAAATAATTTAATAGAGAAAACACTTTGGTACCCAGATTTTCTTGGATCCAACAACATTAGTGAAAAATATTTGGGAACCCATACCTGCTTCATGGGTCTCCTATAAATAGTTTGTAAGAATTTGGAAAAAATAAACTTTATTTGGTCTATAAAAATTTGAAACAGTATAAAATGTTTCATCACTGGAACTTGTAGTTAATTTTACAGAACATGGAATAAAACTAGATTTTCTAGATTTGGATAGAAAATTAGTTTTAACAAGATTTCATTATCCTAGTTGATAAACTGTACCAGTAGCATATTTTTGTGCAACCTGTTTACGAAGAATTTGAGTTAAAGTGTTATTTCCATTGGTAAAATTTTCTAAATCATTTTGAGTTGTTCATTGGATCGTTTAAACTTTTTATTTTCTTTAACAAATTGAGAATTTTCATCTTTATCTATAGTGAGTTCAGAGTTAACAGTAGAGGTAAGAGAATGTTGTTTCTTTAAAACTTTATATTTATCTTTTAATTCATTTCATGTGACTTCAAGTATTTTGTAGTACTCAATTTTTTTTTTCATTGGTCATGTTTTCAGAAGCAGGCTTATCTCCAAAATAATAGGAATTCTGTATAGAAGATACCATTGATACCTCAAATGTGTTTTTTATAAAAAACATATTGGATTTATCATCTTTCTCATCATGAGAAGATTCAGAATCAATGGAGATATCTTTATAATCACTCCATTTTCCCTTTATTTCCTTTTTATACTTCATATCTTTGTCCTCATATTTATTTTTGTGTTATAATTTTTGACAATCAGCCTTTATATGTACTCTTATCCTTCACTCATAAAAAACTATTTCATTAGTATTGTCACTTCTTTTATAGTCTTTTTTCGATTTTCCCTTCTTTTCACACTTCCCTTTGTACCTGGGATTTCTGAAAAACTTATTCTTTCTATGGATTTATATGAATCTTCTAGCTATCTGGGCCATTTCTTCATCACTATCAGATGATGATTCTTCATTTCTTGAACTATCATAATGAGTTTGTGACTTCTCATTTCTTTGTGTTTAGAAGCTGTGGTCTTGAAAGATATTGATTTTATCTTTGGTTCATCATTCTCATCTTGGTTAACCTTTAAATTTTCCCCGTATATCATTATCTCACCTATCATATCCTTTATTGGAAACTTACTGATATCACATGACTCTCTTATTGACACTGAGGTTCCCCTCCATCTATCTGGTAGACATCTGAGAATTCACATGATTTATTCTTTGCTAGTAACTTCCTTTCCAAGAGAGATCATAGTGTTTACAATATCATTAAACCTAAGATAGATGTCAGAGATAGGTTCATCCAGATTCATCTTAAAGATATCATATTTAATAGTATATGTGTTAAGACTCATTTCCTTAAAATTAATGGTTTCTTCATGTGAAATAGATAAAGTATCCCAAATTTCATAGGCTATTTTACATGTAAAAATCCTATTAAATTATTAATCTCCTATAGAAAAGTATAAATAATTCCTATCTTTTCAGTTGTTAATATAAGCTGTCTTGGTTGGGTCATCCCAAGTATTTCAGGTAGTAGCACGTATCTTATATTCATCTACAATTGAATGCTAAATTTCAAAACCCATACTTTCTAAATTCATTTTCATTTTTATTTTCCACTGGGAATTATGAGTTCCATTGAAAAATGGAGGTCTGTTGGTAGAAAAACCTTATAATATATTATCTATAATAATGACTAAATAATATATTTTTAATGATCTCAAAATTTAGAACTAACATAAATTTACAGATATTTAAAACACAACTAAAGTCACAGTTGAAAAGATGTGAAAAATCATTGAAAATATAAGATTAGAAATAACCAATGATACTAAATGTTTTTCAGAGTAGGACACTCAAGAGGAGTTGAATTGAGTTCCTATAAAAATTTCTATTTTAAAATATCTATTTAGAGTCCCCATTTTTTTTAAAAAAGTTAGTTAACCAAAGTAGAAGATTTATAATAGTTTGGAATATTCAATTAATTTCTCAAAAGATTGATTAATTCTCAGATATAGCAATTTGAAATATTGATAAAAATTTTGAAAGTAATTTAATAGATCATAAATAGTTATAATCACTAACTAAGAGAAACTATCGAAGTAATATTTAGTTTTTAACATTTGTGTGAAAACAGAGAAAACTAAACATGAAAAACATAGTGGATAAAAGAAAGAGGTGTAGTGTAAAGAAGAGACCTAATCATCCCCACTTGGTGATCACCTTCCACCAAGAAGTTTATTTTAATAAACATGATCCACAATCTGGATCGAGGTTCAAAAAAGTATAAAATGATATCTAGGTCAACAAGACCTCTACCATAGTTTTACATGGGAAAGAAAATACAACCAGGTCACAAAGAGACCTCTTCCACAATTATACGTTGGATTAAAAAGGTATAGAAACATGTGTGAAGGAGGATATCTTATATCCTCTAGATTAGATCAGAAGACAATGTGTGTTTGTGGTACAGATACACACATTTCTCAAAAAGTAGTAAAATTATACACAACAGAGTATAAATAATGAGAGAGGGTTTATAATGATCTAAGTGATGTGGTTAATGATTTTCTACTTCTTATATGTAGAATATGAAAAGATCGAGTCTACTTCTGTAAGATGACACTAAAAACAGAGTGTCGTTAAGGCTATGTGTTTTGGTTTCTAGTGATATGAGAAACTCTTTAGAAATAATCATCACTTGGATTTTTTGGTACAAGGATGTTCACACTCTTTGGTTCACAACAACTTATTTATTATTCATAGCTAGAAGGATGGGAGTGTATTTGTTTTACTTGGTCTTGTATGTCACACACTCTATTAATTTTCTCACATGACACCTTTTATTTAATCTCAGATGTTTTTATTTTAGCCAATAGGGATCATGATCTCCATCATGTGCAGGTATATCATACCTTGTACTACCTACTAACAAGGGAAAAAAAGATAATTAATAATACCAGTATCATTAAATAACTCAAATATGACTGCTAGTAATAATTTTGAATTTAAATGATAGATAATGAAATGAAAAAGTATGGAACGATGTCACAAGACCGGTGACTCAGGAGCGGTGAATCAAGAGCGGTGACTCATCCTTTGTATTTGAATGGTATATTGAGAACCGTGTCTCGAAATTTGTGAATATTTTGGTCCGATGTAATAATAATGGTATCTGGTTCTTTGAGAGAATTATGGAATACTGGAATGGTGTCTCAAGACTGGTGTCATAGACTTTGTGAAAATATAGTGTTATGTAATAGTGTTAGGTCCTTTGTGAAAAATTATGAACTTGTAGGAATGATGTATTGTCCATGTCAATGGTGTCTGGTCCTTTGTGAAAATTTTTGATAGGTATATCGAAACAATAATGTCTCATACGTTACTGAATTTCTGACGAAGTAGTGTCACTACAACAATGACTCATACTTCGCCGATTTTCCAGCTGAATGGTGAGACCGATGACTATGAGTCTACTGACCGGTGACTCATACTTAGTCAAATATTTTCAACTTTTTTTATGAATTAATACTTAATATAATAGATAAATATTATAAATAAAAACAATGAAACATAATGAAAAGTAGTGAAACATAATGAAATAGAATTAATCATGATTTTTGATCATTAAAACTAGAGGAGGCCAAAAAATATTATTAACATAATTATGAAATATATACACAATACTTACTCAATAAAAATTCATTGAGTAATTCCTAAGAAATTAGGTCTATGTTTTCATTAAGGTTATTTTATGCTTCATAAATATGTTTTCTTAAAAAATGATTTGATTTGTTTTTTGATAGAAAATATTACAATTTGTTTCTATAAATTATATAAAATATATTTTCTAAAAATAATATCATTCTTAAAATCATCATATCCAAATTATTTAGGTTGAAATTTTTGGATTTTCCTGAAAAGATTAATTTTTCAATGAATAGTGAAAATACATATTTTTAATAAAAATTATAATTGTTCAAGGATTTACGAAGTTAAATTTTGTTTTAAAATGAATTAAAACTAAAATTAGTTATCCTATTTTATTAATAATTTTACTAATTTCATTGTAATAAAAATTATTATTGAATTTGGTGTAAAAAAATTTATATACATAAAAGGTATTTTTTGGAAAAAATCATTTTCATTATGTTATAGAAATTGAATCATTGAAATTTTATTCTATATTTGTAATTATTAGTTTCAAATGTTTTAAATATGATCCCTTTTTTGGCCAATATGAATATAATTGTGGGAAAAATTATCACATTATTAAGGTAAAATCAATTTAATATAGTTTAAAACAAAGTGACAAAGTTATGATTTTGCATCCTAATTATTATTTGATTGAGTTAATTAAACCCTAATCAAATTTTTATTATAATTTATTTTTTTAATGGAAAATTTTATAGGAAAATTATGTATATAATATTTAAGTTAAATAAATTTACAAAATGTCACACTATTAGTTTTAAATACCCCATTTGTGTTAAAATTGGGACAAAGTTATGTGGTGAATGAATATTAATGCCAATTTTGTGCATAATAAAATTATTCTAATGATGGTAATTTATTTATTATTTTTACTAATTAATTAATCAATTTAAATTATTGTGTAACACTAATATAATATTTATTTAATTAATAGAAAAATAAATTAAAATAAATTAAAAATAATAAAAGTGATACAATTTGAATAAATTAATATGTCACATGAATTTTTTGAAAATATATGAAATTTTATGAATGTGTAAAAATATTTTATTCTAATTTCCTCTTTTTATTGATGTATTTAAGGTCATATTAAATGAATACTTTCAAAAATGACATTAATAATATTTTATAAAAAATAATATTTTATTAAAAGATTTAAAATTAATAAAAATATTACATTAGTACAAATGAATGAGATATGATTGAAAAAACAATACCTTTTCCATTTGTGGTTATTTTATCCTTTTATGGTAACATTATTGACCCTTAAAGTGTAGAAAAGTTTAATATTGTAGTAATTGTCAAAAGGGTTAATAAGGGATTAATACTAAAAGATAAGGGTGAAAACATAACCAAAAAGTGTTAAAATTTTATTTTATGCAAGAATTTTTAATTGTAATAATATTATATATTAATTATATGTATTTAGATCCATTTTTTCATAAAAAATAAATTATATTAATTTAATACTTTAAGTAATTTTAAGAATACCCCTCCCCTCACTTATAAAAAGACACCCTTCCTTCCTATTCCATAAAATAATTTAAGCCATCTACCTTGAAAATTTCCTAACAAAATATCTTCTCAAATTTATTATCCAAAATATAGAGGTTCTTTTATTCAAAAAAGACCAACACTAGGATCCTTAAGAGGGTATCTAAATGAGTTCTTTCAAAGAAGAGGTAATCACCTTAACCGATTACTTTTTTTACTTTTTCTTTACCCTTTGAAATTTATCATAAAATTATAAATTTAGTATCATTAATAAACTAAAATGTCATTGTGATTATTAATTCACCATTATCCACCCTCTTTCCCATCATGTTGTATGTTAATGTATCACCTGTGCGTATGTACATCTTATCATATCCACATAGCAATACAATTAATTTTCCACTAAAAAATTTCATGGATGGTTTTTATGATGATTTTAATCTTTAAATATGATAATTATGAATAATTATAATTTTGGAATTATAATATCACATATAATTTCTTACCTTCCAATCAATTGGAAGATGACAATGTTTCCCCTGCATATGTGTGGAGTACAACCACTGTAAAGAAATGTAATTATTTTTTCATTTAAGATTTACATGGATGGTAATAAGGATAGACGTAATGAATATATATGATATTTATGACATAATAATGATTATTTTAAGGTTAATTAATATTTTATTTTCTTTCACCCCATCCTTTGAAAAGTTAAAACAATGTTCATGCGTACGTACGATCTACCGTCTGCACGAACATTGTAATTTATTTTTCTATCTCTAATGTTTATTGATGAATCTATATATATATTGAATATATATGATATTTATATCATGAATAATATTATTTAGATTATTTAACCCTAATCAATATACAAGGACCAAAACTACCAAACCGAAACATATGTGTAAAATGAAGTAGTTATCACCCAGAATGATGATTTTAATAAATAATTAATAATACCCGAGTGATTAAATGGTATATGAAAAAAATATTCAGTAATATATATATGAATATTTTTATTTAATATATTTATAATAAATTTATATTTAGTATAAATATGGTTCAAGTATATACGAAGGAAGTCATAACAATAGTAAGGGTTCTTCTTCTGAAATTGTATTCTTTTGGTCATATGTTTTGTTATACACATATCCTATTTTATGAGGTTTATCTGCTGCCAATTTGATATTTTATATAATTAAAATATTTATATTCATGGTATTTAATGTTTCATTTTAAATTATTTATTTCATGGTGGTCGTCATTCAAAATATACCAAAGTGGTAAGGGTTTAGTTCACAATCTCATCATTATTTAGGATTGTTTATGTTAAAGTCTCCATTGGAAAAATTGTTTGATCTTTACATTTTAAACTTAATATATATTTCTATACTCTGTTTATTTCTAGAAATTATATGTTTTCCTTTCATTTTCAATAAAAAAGTACTCAAGATACTAAAATCATGTTTTTAAAAAAAACTGACTTTATTTTTGTACTCAATGAGGAATATTTTTCTTCTGTATCCATATTTTCCTTAAAATGTTTTAAAAAATATTTTTACTATTCTAAAATGAGAAATTAAACAAAATTTTCTCCATGTTTTACTTTAGAAAATGTTTTAAATTTAATCTTACTATCATTTTCCTAAAGGGGATTTTTTTTAATTTTCTCACAAAAGTGTGAAAGGAATATTTTTTAACTTATACAGAATGAACAAAATTTCCCACCGTTATGACTGATAAATTTTTTAAAGCTTCACTTACAAGTTTCCTTTTTTATTTTCAAATAATTTTTTACTAATATTCTAGATTTTTTTTGTTTTAAAAAGTTATTTTCAAAATGAAAAATGTATTTTCCTCAAGAATGTTTTTAATGATATTTTTATGGTATTTATATTCATCCAAGATAATAAAACTTTATTTTAATTTTAATAAATTAGGGATATATTGAAATTTTATCGTACTTATTATTTAAGTGTATAGTTTATGATCAGTTAGACTGGGAAAATATTGACATTTCATATGCTAGTTTTTTAATATGAATGTTTATATTGATTATACATTGAATTTTTATTATACCCTTTCATATGATGAATGAATTAGACATATTAAGTTACATGAGGGGACCTCTATAGACCCGTCATTCATCAATGGGACTAATGAGACAAAATATTTAGGGAATTTTGTTGAGGTCTTACCCATTTATATAAGATGTATTTTCATGAGGTCTTGATGGTAAGTTTATGATGTCCAAAATTATTAATTCAATCCATATGAAGCTAGTTATTATTATCCATGTGATTATTTATGTTGTTTTGTTATCCATGGATTTATTCCTATCATTTATGTTATTAGTTATGTGGTAAATTTTATTATTTTTTATCTCGACCATATCATTCATTTATTATTTACTTGAAGCAAACTTCCATTGTACATATACCATTTTTGAGCATCTTAGATCACCCCTTTCTTATTTTTCCTTTTCTAAGGATGCTAGAAAGGGTAATATTTTTTATTTTTAGGGATACTCTAAAGGTAATAATATTTTATGAAAGAACATTATATGTTATATTTCAAGTTTTCAATTCAAATGTGAGATTCAAGTATGTATCTAGTTTTCCAATTATAATAAACTGTTATGTCCTTTGGGATACAATTCCTTGTATCTAGTTCCAATGTAATAAAGCAACCATATACTCTAGTCTACTAGGGTTGGTTTCTTTACATCTTATTCCAATAAGAATCCCAAAATACCTCATTTCAAAGTGGCTCTGTAAGAAGAGATTTAACTCTTTGATGTAAGTGTTATCCTCTCATTAATAATTATTGTTTATCTTCTTCATCAAAATATTATTAAATATAATTTATCACTTTAATAACCTATTTTTGAAATTATTAATCTTATGAAAAATTGAAAACATTACTATACAATAACATGTTCTTACTCATTCATTCATTATAATGTGTTCTTGTTTGGGTTGGTTTTATCACCTACAAGAACAATGTTATAATTTTTACTTCATGAATGTATAATAAAATGAAAATAATGGTAATATTATGTAATAATGATTAATTAAATATTTTCTTCATAATTTTTTAATGGTAATATTAGAAATTATATTCACTAATTAATTTCATTCTTTTTAAACTCAATAACCACAAAATGATATTTTTTAGCATTAAATGCGAATCCTCACTAATAGTTTCATGAAATAACCACAGGAATCTAAAACTACATCAAAAATAAAAAATAAAAATCATATTAAATATTATGAAAATTATAAAACCATGGTCAAGGATCAAGAACCCAAATCATTAAGCCAAAACATGTGTTCGAAAAATAGTTTACACATGAATATTAATTTTAATAATAAATAATTAACAAGTAGGTTATAAGGAATTACAAATAAATGGTATTAAATAAAATATATATTAATAATATTCATATACATGTGAATAATAAAACATCCTTTATTATAGAGGGAGTTAGATAATTTCTGTCCAATAGGAAGTCAAAGGTCCAAGTTTCTTTTCCAATCTCACTTTGAAATCAAGATTATCTATGTATAAATCACTATCTTGTGAAATTGTATGTTTTTTCTCTCTAAAAAACCTTATATTTTATTATGATATTATTATTTAAAGGGTTTAAATTTATTATTACCATTTCAACTTACTTTTATTCACTACTCAACTAAAAGGTTTCCTATAATTTGATTTGGCCTTATCTCATCTTTTAGATTGAAAATCTTTATACTTCATGTTCACATTATTATTTTTTGGTTTATAAATTTCCATCTCTATACTTATATGATTTCATAAGGACTTTTCTATTTTTATTTACTTTATTTTAAAAATAATTAATGGAATATCTTTTTAATGTTTCCATCATGGGTTATTTTTTATTATCTTTGAATTTATTTTTGAAATTTTGAAATGATTCAATTTTTTAATATTTTTCCTGTGATCCTTTTTTACCACCATCCTCTTTAGTTTTTATGGAGATTAATTGCCAAGTTTTCATGGTTTTATAAATTAATTATAATTATCACTATTTTATAAATTATTTACATCAAAAAAATATAAGTTATCAAAAAGTAAATGATATTTAGTTTTTTATTTTTCAAAGAAATTTAACAATATTCTTTAAAAGTGGTTTTTCATATATGTCAACATCCTTAAATATTTATGATTCTTCACCAAGGTTATAATATAATGATACCATCCACCTAATTTATCTGGATGGATTATTATCACGACTTATGAAAGTTTTCATGAAACCCATTTCTTTATCATGGTCTTAAAAATATATGATGTAATTATAAATGTGTTTATATTCATGTGACACCCATATGTATGGGTTTTCATTTTGTGATGGGTGGGCCTAGAATTATATAACCCTATAATGTATTGGTTATAGAGTTATGTATCATTATATGACATTAAATGGATAGGGGAGTGAACCTAATATACTATATTCATGCGATAGGTGGTCCCAAAATTATATCACCATCCAATTAATTGGGTAAAGGAATATATCTCATGAGATTACATGTTAGGGACTGGGGAGTAAAGCTAATACACTATGGTACTTTTTTCACTATATGAATATGGTATTAGTAGTGAGCCTTTACTTGAGATATGGGTTTTTATGCTTATATTATTCAATATTTCTATATTATATAATATTTATAATTTATTTTTTAATGAATCATGATTATTAGACCATGTTTCTACACTTATATGAATCATTTCTTAAGTCATAAAAAAACATATATCATGAATAATATTTTATGATCTATTTTTTATTGGGTATGATTTTCTTATACTATGCGGGTGTCCTTTGATTTTGTTTTCAAACCCACATGTTCATATTATGCTCACATATGACTTTGATTTATGTCTCTTATGATCACCCCTTACTGAACATCTTAGATCACTCATTTCCTATGTTTATATTCCCTAGTTATAAAGAAGAGAGTAACATCAGATATGTTTATAAGTATATCATGTGTAGAAAATGTTATGGAAAATGTTGGAGAATTATTGTAAAATAATAATATCATATAGATAATCTCTAAATACACTAAAATTATATGTTTTGGGGTGTGACTTATTATGAATGATTCTGAATATTCCTATAAAATGATGTAAAATGTATGTATATAAAGGTTAGGTTATCTTAGAATACCACTGTAATTTCACCAAAGACATATTAATAGAAATCTAAAACCAAGGGATAAATTAATACCCCAACAAAAAAAGTAAAATAAGACTCTATTAAATAAAGTATAAATACCACTGGAAGATCCAAATTTGGTGCACCTTAACATAAAACTCAATTATGGAGGCCTTTAATATATATTTTGACAAATGGGAAATACGATTTTATCCCCACTATTCAGAATGTAATAAATCATTTCATAATATTTTATTTGACAGGCTGCAGAGCTCAAATGAACACCCAGATAAACTTTTTTGGTTATTTTAAGTTGAAGTCTAATTTACAACTTCTCTTAGAACATCAATTATTACCGAATTTTTATCCGATATGATCATATTTCATTTTTTAAGATTATATTTTATGGTTCATGAATAGAAAATGAACACTTAGATAAAAATTTATGTTATTTGAAGTTGAAGTCTTATTTTCAACTTCTATTAGCACATTAGTCAACTAAATAAGTTTCAACCACAGTTTTAATATATATATATATATATCTGTGTGTGTGCATGTGTGTGCACGCGTGTGGACATATGTTTGTATGTAAATATATATTTATATAAATTTTTGATAATTAATAATTAATATTTAGTAAATAATAAATCATTAATAATTAATTTAGTTTAAATGTAATTACTAACTAATAATTATAAATAAATAATAATTAAAAATATTAATCAATT
The DNA here is from genome assembly GCA_963277665.1 of Viscum album. NCBI lineage: Eukaryota > Viridiplantae > Streptophyta > Magnoliopsida > Santalales > Viscaceae > Viscum > Viscum album. The sequence goes on from OY728137.1 coordinate 1,026,188,551, forward strand.
AAAATTTTCAATAATAAATGGTTATAAATAATAAATATTTTTTTTTAAATAAGTAATTATTAATTATTAACAAATAATTACAATTTTGATTAATTGATAATAATAATAATTAATTATCATTAATTTTATAGCGATTTTTAGAAAATCATCGCTATAATTAAATATATAATAAAAAAATTATTTATCATTAGTTTTTAATAAATCATCACGAATTAAAAATGGTTTTTGAAATACCTTTCTAAAAAACTAAAAGTGAAATATTTGGTGGTGATTTTCAAAACCGCTGTTAAACATCTGTTGCTAAATGCTATTTTGCCTATGGCGATGGTTACATAAATTTATAATGTGACACACACATAAGCATTGGAAATCATTACATATATCAAGGATAACCACTAATAAATTCATATCATAGTGGAATAGGAAAACCACTTATGTCCCATAACATAATGGGTCAGGCTAACCACCCATGTCCCATAACATAGTGGACTTTAGATAACCCTTTATTTCCTTTTGTAATCTCAAAAGATATAATGCTTTACCTAATTCATTAGAAGGCTATATGATTATGGATCCACCCCTCACAAAACAATTAACCAAACATATGTGTTCCCCATGAAATCAATCATATATCATCCCATGAGAATAAAACATGTTACCAAACCATATCATTAGATATCACATAAGAAGAAATCAATGATTGAATCAAATGATAGTCAAAATTAAATTTTACAAAATAAACCAGTCAAAAGAAAATTTAAAGGGTGTTACATAAGGTATATAAAATATTAATCGATAATGATTCTTCTAGGTAAAGAGAGGAAAATTGAAGATAAATCATGAGAAAAGTTTTATTTCTGTTTTAGTGACATTATAATAAACATAATGTTATAAGTCACTTTTAATTCATTTTCAGAATATAATAAAATATTTTTTTAAATTTTATTTTAATAATTTTTTTTCTAATATTAGAACCTTAAAAATAAGTAAAGTAAAATTATACCCATGTGTAGTGAAATATATACATTGGCATGGTAGTGGAAGAAAATACTTTTAGGTAATTTTAATGATTTTAAAAATTACCCTCATCAATAAAAGTGATAATAAATAGACTTTCTAATAAGATAAAATAAAAATAATAGTGGTATGGAATAGATTATATATTTAGGTTTTATAATAATAAAATAAAACATTTATGGTAATAAAGAACATGAACATAGAATAAAAATTCCTAACAAATAGAGAAGATGTTTTCCATGAAAACAACATGTTATATTAATTAAGAATGATTAAAGAATAATATTTTGATAAAGAAATTTTATTACAATTTAACTAAAAAAATATTATATTTTATATTCAATATGTATAATATATCGAACTTATAAATAAAATATTATTGTTACTAGGCATGACTCAATGAAAGGAGACTGAGTCAAGAAAAACCATGACCTTAGATTCTTACTTGTCTAGACACACTCAAAATTCATGTATAATCAATTTAGGTTAATCATTAAACTATATAAGAAACTATATTTATATTTATTTTACTTAATACCATCCATTTATACATTCTTATTACCCATTTATTTATCATTCGTTATTAAAACTAACTATCTTGGGAAATTGTTCTATTTGTTCCATGCTTGCTTCGATATAGAATTCCGATTCCTTTATCCTTTCTCAAATACAATATGGTTTTGGATATAATGTAGATAGGTTTTATAGTGTTATGGTGATCCATGATTATTTTATGGATGTTTCAATGATTTTTGGTAATGAATGGTTAGAAATTATCTTTTTAATTGACATTGAATCAATAAAAAGAATTGATTTTATAAATAAATATAATTTTATAAATTTCCATTCCATAATTATAAATACATAATAAAATTATTACCACATAGTACCATTAACTTATTTTTCTAAATCATTCATGATGTAAATTTTGTATTATTATTCCTTTATGTGGTAAGACAACCCCAGAGAAGAACATGATATAAACCAATGAGAGATTAGTAATATATTATTTTCTAATTATATTTTTTATTTTAAAGATTGAAAATTATGTTAATTAAATGTTATTAAATTGTTAAATCATATTAGAGAACATTTGGATGAGTAATATATTGCAAAAAATGATTAAGTGGTAGATAACACTTAAGTTGAAGAGTCGAATCTTCCATTAAATCCCTCTTATAAATTTAGGGTTTGGGACTCTTTATTGCATCCAAATGCTCCCAAATATGACATAGTATTATTAAAATGATATTTAAGTTTGAAATGGAAGAATTTTTTTTGTTTCAAGTGGGTAGATGAGGAGACCTCTTATAGTTGAGTTTGAGTGGTATTTTTAAAAATAAAAATTATTTAATTCATAACGAATGTAATTTCTCAATGAATGTGGATAAAAAATGGAAAAGGAATGAGGATAGGTCATGAAATCCCCTTAAATACATTTATATATAATTTCTAGAGTTATTTTATGACCAACTCTTATTCTACCTCATTTGTCCCACTTTACCCTTTACCGTGGTAAGCCACTTTTATATCACTAACATATTCTTTTTTCAAAAATGAAATTAATATTACTACACAATGTTAATATTATAATTCTAAATATGAAATATATATTATTAAATTCAACTTCTATAAGTTATTAAAAAAAATTTAAAATAAAATTTCATAACACCTAAACACAATTTTTTAGAAAAATAATTTTTAATACATTATATTAATTTATTTTAATGTATTACCTTATAATAATTATTACATGAATTTAAATTTTTTTTACATAAGTAATTATTTTACTAAAAAAATTCTTAAATAATGATCATTTTATTTAGGGAAAAATACACAATACATAAAACAATTCTTTAAAAATTACCCCCTTTTACAAATAAATGATTTTAATCCACTTTATTAATTATTTAACCATTCAATTAATTTTATCAATAGATTTGTATTAAAATAATTATTTAATTTTATAAGCATAATTTTTAAAATCATTCCTTAAAATTTATAAATTAAATCAAAATTAAAATGTATAAAAACAATTCTTTTAGAATAAAAAATATTTTCATAATGTATTAATATATATCCAAAATTATTTATTTCATGTCAAATGAATTATTCATAATTAAAATTTATATATTTTAAATATTTTAAAAAAATTATTATATTAAGTACATATTTTTATTTTAAAATTGGTTATATGTTTATGGTTATAACATCAAACGACTATATATGTAATGACCATATATCCAATGACCACATTTCTATTTTCCATTTTTGTATTTTACATTACGTACTTACCTAAAATTATTCATCATATTATCTCATTTTTTATCAATATTTTTTATCATATTTATAATTTTTTTTCATTATTTCTATAGCTGTCATTGGAAATATGATCTTTATGGGAGATTGTGATAATGAATATTTTAATCTTTTAATATTTTCATTTATTATGGTTTTATTACTTTTTTAATTTTTTTAATTAAGGTTAAATTATATATCCTTTAATGTACTAATATCTATTATAATATTCAAAATTAATGGAATATATCGTTGTTCATTTTAGTTTAGTGTTGTGTGTATTACAGTCTATCAAATAAATGAGATTTATTGAAAAGGAAATTCATATTAGAAGTTTGTAGTTTTACGAAGTTTCACTTATATAGATCTACTTCCATGATTTTAATCTTATACATCCTGTTAATTTTGTATTCTTCACTTACAGATCATTAAAATCACTCTTACACAATAACTTCAACTTTCATATAAATCTAAAACCTCATCAAACACTCCCAAACTTTGTTAGGAAAATTTTAACTGCTAAATATAGATGTTAGATACCAAACATCAGTTTTGAAATAAAATAAAACCAACGGATAAACCATTAATTATCTTTTTACAATAATAATATTATTATTTATGTTAGGTATTAATATTAATATTAATATTTATCAATAATTTTTTAGGGTAGTATATGTTTCCATAAATCTAGGTCAATGGGTTTGTGCTTCGATTACTACTTAAAATTTATGGAAAATGAGGGAATTTACTCTCTAATATACATGGGGTGATCTACTATGGAATTACAATAGACGCAAGGATACGAATGTAGGAGTGAGAAATGATTTTAGAAGGGAATTATGAACGTTGGAATGACTTCTGAGGTATATGAATTTAGAATATCATTAGGTTCCTTAGTTGCTCTCAAGATATGAATGGTTCTAGATGGCTGGGAGTTTTTTTATCATAGTATACACAAGATGGGAGAAAAGAGAGTAATAAAATTTTATTTTTCTAGATGAAAAAATTTCTATATACAGAAGAGGTTAATTAGACAAGTTGAAGTTAGGTGAGCTAGATTTTTAATATATAGTCTTTAATTCCATTGATATGAAGCCATATTTATGATATGGAGATTAATTTACCCAACTTCATGTTGGGATGTGATGTAATTCCACATTTCATACATAAACATTACTAATGTTCCACTTGTGATTCAATCCAATACTTTTGGGGTCGAATAAAACTAATCTAATAAAGGATCCACTTGGGTTTATGTGTGTGTATATGTGTTCTTTTGTTTAAGGCCTACTTAACCAGTTGAATGGATCCATGTGGGTTGTATTGTAGTTTTAGGTGGATGTATTATAGCTATTTGAATTCATTAATGTTAGTTGTAAAATTATATCATTTGGTTATATATGGGGAGACTATCAAATGATAGCAAATTTTGATGTCGTTGAAATTAGTTGGGGTTATATTGTGGCTTATACAGTTGTCCTAGATGATGGGGTATAGGATTATTAGGATGACCATAAAAGTGGTTTGGTAGATAATTTAGAAGAAAAGTCAGGGGATTTTGTCATAGGATAAGGAGAAAATATGGATCTTATGACTAAAATAAAAGTAAATAAGTTATTTGGATTGAGTAGTGTAAAGCCTTTAGGTAATTCCTTGGGTTTACTTTGGGAAGCGGTCAACCCTTGGGGGGGAGTTTTTAATTTAATCATAATTAACCTTTTAGTGTTTGTTTTCAATTTTATTACAAATCGTGATAATTAATATCTAATATTGATTAATCCTCATCCTCCTCCTAATACTACTACTATTACAATTAGTAGTATCACTATTACTATTACAATAACTATTAATATCACTCTTACTATTAAAATTACTATTAATATTAATATTACTATTACTATTATCGTTATTATTACTATTTATATTACTTTTATTGTTATTTATCTATTAATGGTAGATGGGATTATAATCAACCAAAACCACACACACACACACCTAGACCCCCTAGTGGTTCAAGACTCATCCCTCCCCACAATGAATGAAAAACACACACTGGACCTATTTTATTACAATACATGTCCTAAATTGGACTTAGAACTTGGGTGGACCAAAGGCCCAATTACCCGAAGGAAAAATATATAGTGGCCCCTTTTCATGAGAATCCTAAAACCTATCATTTCACCAGTCATTATCCATGACCTCTTCCAGAGATATTTCACCTATGGAACTAGTCTTGAGTGTTGGGTAGACCTTCCCTACTAAATTTGTTGTATCACACTGGATTTATTCACCATAAAATTACACCCATACATCCCACAATGGAACATGGGAGGAATTATAGATGATAGGTATTATCATACCTATCTCTATTATGATCTTATCACCTGACGATGCTTGCATGTATCCCCATTGTACTTCTAACATATTTCTATGCATTATAAGACTAGTCCCACTATACCGAGAGTTACCTAGTAGGGAACCGTCTATCCCAAATTAGAGGATGTACGGTTGGTTGATAGGTTTTAACACACTCATACCTATTTTTAGGTTATTTACCCGATGGTTCCTGTGTGTATCCTCTATAAAATTTACATCAAACCATGGGAATCCATCCTTCTTTGTCTTTCACTATCATGGACATATGAAAGGCCCATTAATCTGAAGTTATTCCACCATGATTCAATGTAATAATAATTAAAAAACTTAAATCATTCATCGCCAAATCATAATAAGAGGAAGATAAATAAGATTAGAGGAAGGATGAGGAGTAATCCACCACAAATAGACACATTAAGGTACCCCCAAACAATCCCAGATCAAAGGGGAAACCAGGAATATGAGAGGGGATATGTCACCAGAAGAAGCCTCTCCTGGGGTTCTTTGTCGGTAAAAAATAATGTGAGATACCTATCATTAAAAATAGTCCATGAGACATTGTGTAAAAAACCAACCTAAGACATCCATCCATTGTATTATTGAGTTATCCCTCCACATACCAAAGTAGCATCCCCTATTCCCCTAGTCTGACAACAAGCATCAAAGGTATCATACATAACCTTTGAGTATATTTTCTCTCTCATGGAACCAAATAAAAACATCCAAATAGGTAATAATAATAAAAATACAAGATACATGTTAAGAGATATATTATATAAATAAACAAAACATTACCAATACAAAACTACAATGAAATCTAAAAAAAATACTAAAGAAACTAATACAAAGCTCGAGACAACCGGTTATATGAAACCAAAGGTCTGATCACCAAATTTGTGTGACTCTTCAGTCATCACCATAATCCATACAACACCCACCTCCCATGGAAGTTGGAATTAAATCCAACTTGAAAGATAAAATCTGGTGGAATCTGTACAAGACATGATGACTACATTCCCACTAACATGAGTATGTAGGGTATGAGTTGAGGCTAGTAGGATACTACCATGATTCCAATTTCTAATTTTATAAAATAAACCAAGATCACTTGTTTGGGAAAAAATAGATAAAAATAGGTTTTCTCTATCCTTTACATAGTATAGGGATAAAAAAAGCATGGGACACACACTTTCTCAAATAAAACATTTCATAAAATATTCCATAATGAGGTTTTAACAAAAACCATTTCTCTTTTTCCTTTAAAATCTTTTACACACCTGATATAAATGTAAATAAGGAAACGAGGGACACTACAAATAAACACTAATGAAAAGGTTTCAATTAATTCCAATAAGTGGATAGAATAAAACTTTTCAACCACATGCCTAAATACAAGATGATAAAAATATAAAATACATATATCCAAGAAATAAATACTAAATATGATAATATATATAAAAAAGGCATAACATATGATATATATCATGAGGTAAAACCACATGGACTAATATGGATACTCATGACATGCAAACATGGACCTAACTGAAGGTAGGGTAACAGTAACACACATATCCAATGAATCTCTCTAAGTAGTCTCCTTAGTTAAGATCCCCAAATCCAAGTGTTAGATAAAACTAAGGGAGGTCTAGACACTAAAAAACCTAAACTATCTACGATATTTACAAATACTTCCCACTTAGAAACCGTAGTATCATCATGGAATACTAATGGAGGTGGGCCATGAACAATAAAATAATCACATAATAATAACATGATACTAGGGGTAACAACTTAATCTTGTTCTTCCCACCTCACATGTCCCTTAAAAATATCCCCAACCCATGACCACATCATAAATCACATAACGAACATCCATTATATGGATAACATAAAAATTAACAACAAGTAAGGGTGATGAACATGGACACAAACTAATTAACTTCACAACTATTAAGTTGGCCTTTATTTATATCATATAAATTTAGAAATCCCTTTCTTAAATTGATTTTGAATTTAATAAAAATTCAAATATAAATCTTAATAATTAATAAACAGAACCAAATAAGATAATGGAAACCCCATTTTTCTTTACAAAAAAAACATCCTTTAAAACATGAAATACATTTTTAAGACACAAAACTGTAACCCACTTTAAAACCCAATTTCGAAAAAATCCTAAATAACAAGTGAGTTTCATTATTAAAACCATATTTATAATTTTATCAAACAAAAATAATTCATAAAACACCAATTCAAACCAAATTCCATTGCACAAGACAATCCACCCATTTTTTTAAAAGGAAATGAACCACTCAATCATGGAATACTTTTGAAAACCCAAACTAGATATAATATAAATGAATAAATTAAATCTAAAATACATTTAAAGTATTAAGAAATTTTAAACCTCTCAAATAAAATAAATAAATTGGAAACACCTAACTCATGTGGTCGAATCATATCTCGATTAACAAAAAACCATTAAAAAGAGACTCCTACTATGGATCACAACCATTACAAACCTAAATCCCCTATTTTAGAATAACCCTAGGCATGAAAACCATACAAGCATTGCCACTAGGGCTATATGATAAGGGGAAAATTAATAAAAACCAATAATAAAGAGAAGTAAAATCTAATATTTTAAACCTGGTGAGGAATAAAAAAGAAACCACCTTGAAATCCACTTGGAGGAGATTTGAAGAGGGAAAAATATATATGAAGGTGTTTAAGTTTGGGGAAATCTAGTGGGGTGCTATGAGAAGAAACCACACTTAAAAGATAGAGAAAGGAAAAAAACACCCCTCTTAGGATGGGTTTCATGGTTTACATAAATGGTTAAACAAATCATGTGGTATCCTTGAAAATTCCCACTATTAAGATTTGAATAGGAAACACACTTAGGCTTGATGTTTATTTTAACCATGCATAAACCATGTGACATAGAAAAAGTCCACTGCAATATGTTGTACAGTTAGGATGCACAGTTAGTTTAACCATGAACAAAATGTGAAACCTAGAAAAACTCCCCAAAATTCACTCTTTTCATACCAAAATAAATCTAACTCAAAAGGTTAAACCACCAATAAAATATCCCCACATAAAAGTGACACTAGGGGCATCACAAAATCCCCACCATTCCACTTTCTTCCCTCAGAAAGTCTATAGTTAATATGGAAGTAAGAAGAAAATACAAAAAACAGATTTGAAAAAGAAAGGTGAGTTGGATAGAAAACCAATAGAGAGGTACATAGGAATAAACTATCAAGAAATGAAAATTACTTGAAAACCAAACCACTATATACACAAGGCTATCAAGAGTCACTATAAAAAACAAAACCATTATTACCGTTACATGACCCCAAAAGAAATAGAGATTAGTAATGGGTCTCCCCACCAATTAGAAATATCCAAAATGGTGTAAAAAATAAGACCTCCAATTAAAAACTACACTATAGGGAACATATCCAAAGAGATCTAAATAAAACTTAGAAACAAGTCCTCACTTCCCTAAAAAAGTACAACCTCAAACAACTCAACACCCACATGTTAGATCCATTAACAAGCTTAAAATTCACCTACATAAGGGATAAATTTAAAGGAATTCCACAAAAAGAGAGGACATGGGACATTTAACTAACTCATTATACATTAAGGGTAAATTAAGACCTCAAAATAGAACACCATCCCATGGAGAACCCCATAATACTAACACCATCAAGTTTCCAAAGGAAAAAAGGAAACATCCATCCTAATTTTCTATATACTAACCAAAAAGTCACTTACACCCACATCAATAAGAAACTACCCTTAGAATATTACAGGACATAATAAAACACTAGAGGCTTCAAAATAATACAACTAAATAATAAGGCGTACAATTAGAATCCAAAATCCAAGACAATATACAATATAGAAGGTAACCACACAAAACTCAAGAATTAAAAATCAAAAACTCACACAAAATTATTTCTTTAAACACTTCCACTTGGATTTAAATAAAAAAACCCTTGAAAATAACTTTTATAGGCCTCTACCCCTTTTAAAAAACATAAAAGATGACCTTTTCCCAAAATAAAACACATAGTAAACCAAAACTCAATTTGGCCTCTCTCTTTTTTTTGAAACATTTTCCCTTAGAACAAGTTTATTTAAACACCTTTATTTTCCAAAACCACTTTACAAATAATTTTCCCAATCTAAATTTAAAGATAATTAAAACAAAAATCAACCATTCCATTTTGGAAAAAACTAAAAGTTCCAATTTTCAATGGTCCAATACCCACTTTAAACCATACTTTAAATACTATTCCCTTGAAATCCATTTTAAAAAATATATTCCAAATGAGTTTTTACAAAACTAAAGAAGAAAAATTTCAAAAACCAAATCATTTTCCTTTAAAACAAAAAACAAGATTAAAAACCTCTTTAAAATTTCAAAATATGACCCAATTAGGGTAAAAAAATATTTAATGTATCACAATATTTTTAAAACACTTTTCCAATAATTACCAAATCACATGGAACTTTAAATCACCACTTAGATCACCCAAAAAAACCATTAGATTTTGAAAACTACACCTCTCATTTCATTTCATGACCCAAACAAGGTCAAAATCTATTTAAAAATAAATATCTAATTTTAAATCAACGTTTTATATTTATCACTACTTTTAATATCAAGTACAACTTAAAATTTCTAGTGGAACCCACCTTTAAAGAAAAAACAGTCACCTTGAAAACCTTTTAAAAACCCAAACAATCCCACATGCGTGGGTTAAATCTTAACACTATGAAATTTTAAAACTGTAAATCACCCAAGGAATGAATTCTAGGATTGATGGGGTATAATCCCAAGGAATATAACCATAAAAATAAAACCCCTATGAATAATACTATCTCATACACCAATTTGTTTTCGAGGCACTTAGAAAACAACTCCAGACATGAACCTAACCACACATGCTTCTCAAACAAAAAAAATATACCCATAACCAATGTAACTCAACAAAAAAACATTATAAATATCATTTTAAAATAAACATCATACTACTTTGAAAATATCATTTGTGTGACATCGTAGACCCGGATGCCACTTAATGGGTGAACCGAGCCCGGTGGGCCACATGGACTCAAGAACATCACCTCAAATGACATAGGATACCAACTAGCAGCGAGGACCTGGGGTGTGTATATGGAGAGACTATTCCCTCATTAACATAGTATATCACAATTGTTAAATATAAGGATAGTAAATATCATAAGAAATATAAATAAATAGAAGAACAACAGAAAATAGAGACAACATCTACAATAAATGAAATAAATGGAATAACATATAACAACTAATGATGATAAGTAATGTATCTAGAAATCTGAAAAATGTGGATATAATAAATCATAAATAACATGTTCCAAAAAATATTAATGGAAATAAAAATTCTATCCCAAGAATCCTGAGCTCTGGCCTGATCATCTTCTATCAAGATGCATCCTAAACAGAAAGCAATCAATTGTTCAAAGTTGTATATTTCCCTTTTTCAACACTTTATTTCATTTAATCTGCCCCAAGTACCAAATAGTGCTCGTAGAGGGTGTGAGATAAATCTCAGTGGACCACCACCAATAGTGTCTATAACATCTGTCCCATGTAATGGAAATGTAATAGTGTGCACGCATGCATATATAAAGTAAAGTAGTACAATGTAACTAAATACCCAAGTACCTTATTTAGATATTAGCTGGTTTCTGAACATATTACCAACTCATTAGTTTATTTTAATAATTTAAAAATAATTCACACATTATCAATGGTGAAGGTTACAATATTTAACAAGGAAACCATAACTGATAGTTAATAAGAAGTGGTTCCATGGTATTCACCAAGGAAACTTGGAACTTAGGGGTCTCTAACTTAGTAGTAACTTGGTTTAGCTAAGGGTAAGAGTGTAATAAAAATATAATAGTCCAAGGAATTCTATAATAATATTCCTACTGAAGCTAAGGTGATCATCCAAGGTAAAATGGGGCTAAGCAGTGACTAGGCTCTAGGGGATTTAACCATAGAACCAACTTATCCATGATGGATCCAAGGAGTGTATCCATGTAATCCTTTAATACTATATGAGGGATCCTACAGTTTCATACCAATAATCTAATAATATATAAGGATCGGGATCTAGGATGGTCCCAACCCAAGAAAGTCGTACCCTTGAGTCAGAATGGGGTTCCCGAGTGCTCAGGGAATTTTCCAATAAAAATCCAAGGCAAGATCGAGTCACATCATTCCTATTTGATAATTAATACATATAATATATAACTTGGTTCAATCCTTTCCTTTCATTAGTGTGATAAGGCCAAGTAGCATGAAACCCTTTAATCAATTCATAATTATCAATAAGTCCATTTTTTTCAAGAATTACCTTTCATTATTGTGAAAAGTCCAAGTAGCATGAAACCTTTATTAAATCCATTTATGGAATATTCAATAATTAAGGTTCATTATGCAACCTTCCATGACTATGGTAAGGGGTTCTATAGACATGAAATCTATTATTAATTTACATTTTTGGAAAATTATTATACTTAGTATACTTTCCAATTCCCATTTAACATTTAATTACCAAATTTAAGCACTTAACTTAGGTGGGTTAGTGATGAGAATACATGGTACTTGACATTATGCGATTCACAATTCACATCAAACCATTTAATATATAAAAGATTACCCTTATAAGGTTCAATACAAGGAACACCCGAATGATGACTCAGACGTGTCAAAATACTAGAAACCCAATTATGGAAAAACATCCTACATGGGATGGATGAAGTTATGGGCATAACCTCTAAAAACTAATCACATATTTGGAAATATCATAACTATACAGTTATAATGATTATAATAATGTAATATAAATTCTATAAACAACACCTGATTAAATCGATGGGCCCCACATGACAATTCTAAAGTCAATAAACATGAGGGATGAGTTGTAGACCACCCACCTTAGGCCTGTAAAACTCTACTCCTTTGGTATCAACCCTTGATTTGGCTCAGATTGAAGTAGATCTAAAAAAAGAGGAAAAATGATCACGCCTCAATAAATAGGTTGAGAGAAAGAGAGACAAAGAAAGGCATAAAAGGACTTGAGTACTCACTGTTGCACATCCAACGTAATGAACGTAAGCTCGATCAGATTCCAGATGAAGGAGATATTTAAATCATTAGCTTAGGCCTTAAAAAAGATCCAAAATGAGAGAAATGGAGGCTAATCCCACTAGAATTTAGATTAGGGAGGAAGGAGGGGCTTAATTAGATCATTAAGGGTAAAATAGTAAAATCTCAATTAAATTAGCTTTTGCATGGTTTGGCCACACGATTTTCCAAATCGTGCACCAACCATGCATGGGAACCTAGAGAAAGGGGCGCACCACTTGGTTAGGACACACAGTTGGGGAAACTGTGTGTGAACCATGTGATATGGCTCTGCTCAAAAGTGCGACTATCCACATGGTTAGATCTAACTATGCACCCTACCCACACAATTTGTTCTAACCGTGAGATAGGGCCAATTTCGCCAAAAAGAAGGGTTATGGGTTCCCAAAAAGCCTCATACACCCTTGGGACCTTCTCTAAACCACTAGGAATCTATATTAGGTCCAAAATAATAAATTAGACTAAAATTTATAGGATATATACCAGATTGAAAAACAGGGTTCTTATAATTTGAAAGATCAAATATTTTCCACTATTTTTTTTCTCAAAACCTCAACCCATTACTAAGACCCACATGTATCAGAAATAATATCAAACAAGGGTTAAAATCCACTTTCTTTCAAAATAATCACATAATTTTTTAGAAAAATTAAATTTCACACTTCAAAAATATTTTCTAAACTCATATTGTAAATAAACTATCTCAAGAAACATTTTTATAAATTAATTCTTAAAATAATCACTTTAATAATTAATTTTATTCACATAATTACACTTTTTGAACCAAAATTATTTTTAAATCAAAAATTTTTACCTATAATTTTTAAAAAATATAGATGGTTTTTAAACTATCTAAAAATTACTTTCAAAAATGAAAAATTTATTCCATTTGGAAAACAAATTTTTCTGCTTCACAAAACAAATTCCCAAAGGGACAAAACCAAAAATATCAATACACACCCCATATCAAACCAAATTTAACCAAATAAATTTCCACAAAAATCCCAAATAAAACTCCCCTATAGGATACCACACTAATGCGAAACTCTATTGGAGTCAATCTAGGAAGAAAGGGAGGGAAAAAATTATTTAGGAGGGGAAACTATATTGTGCACAGTTTGGATGCATGGTCTACTAAAATGTGCACCAACCGTGAAATAAGAATTATCATAGTTACAAAACCATATCGCATGGGAACCACACATTTTACCAGGTTGTTCATGCTAACTATTATACCCTAGTCTATTCACTATTTTTACAACCAAAACTCAAAACAACCCCCAAAATTATTCATACACACAATGAGGATCAATGAATCATCACAACATATCCAAATATCCATGAAAACAACCAAATATGAACTCAAGACCAGGACTCAAGCCCAATACACCCTTGGAAACTCAAGGTCCAGTGCAATAAAGCGTCGACTAGGCCCTTGCCTACAAACTCCACCTAAGCCCTGATGGAAATTCTAGTCTCTAGATGACCCAGACATATCCTAAATAAAAAATACAGTTTTTGTAATACCATTTTTAAGGGACCAACATGGGACATCCACCCATAAGAATCTTGATTTGGTATTCTTCATACTTTAGGAGCCTCCCTGGTCCCTTCATGATAAAGAAAAGTGTCAAGGGAATCATACATTGTAACGCATTGAAAATTCCTCTATGTTATTAATAAAACTCTTATTGTATAATGATTTTTTATTATGAACACATATAAATACTTTAAAATTTTATAATAAAATATCACCTCGTTCATTGATATGGAATAATAAAAGTAGGAATTGTAATGGGATATAAACATGGAAGAATAATACATTCATTAAACCAAACTCCACAGGCTTGAAATCCCCCAATAAGATCATTGATACCATACCAATTCTAAAAATGAAAAGAAGCATTAGAAAAAATAATTGAAATTATCAAAGGATTTGTAACAACCTTCATAAGAAAATTAATGTTTGATAAAGTGACAACTATAGTGTATTTATAAGGAAATTTTACTATTATAATTCAGAAACACTGGAAAATATGGTTGATGGGTATTATATCCATTAATAAATAATACAATTGGTCATTATTATCATTTTTGGAACAATAAAGTGAATGTTGGGATTATTTTATAAACATATTTTTGGAAACTATATGAATATGTAATTAAAAGTATTTTTTATGATAAATGTATATGTTTTAAATAAATTTTATGAATTTATCTAATATAAATTTTTTAAATGATAATATAAATTAATGAAGTATTAATTAATTTTTATAACAGCCTAATAGTTTACTATATCATAAAAGATGTTTCTTTTAATTAAATAATGTTTTTATTTAAAATGTAAAAATATTGTATTTAGTGTATTATTTTGGTAAAATATTTTATTTTGGATCTAGTGTATTGAAATTAGATTAGGGTGAATTTATGTTAATTTTATAAAAAGGTTGATTTTTGGGGTAAAAAGTGAAAATACCAAATTTACAAAATATTGTAACTCTTATGAAATTATCATTATATGATAATGCTTTAAAATTTATTAACCTTTATTATTAATCATTTTTTCATGTAATGAGATAATAAATAAGTTTTTTAACTTATAAACACAATCCTATCATTTTGAAAGTAACAATTTTATCTTTTCTCAAAAACTCTTTTTATGAGTTACACACATATCGCATTATAATTGATATTTATCACTTTCATAAATTAAATCAATTAAAATGGATTTAATAATTGTAATTTGAATATAAAAATTATTTAATAATGTTACTTTCATTTTTAGATATAAAAACATTACCATGGTAAAATAATAATTTCCATAATATAAGTAAAATAATGTAGCAGTTTAAAGTTTAAAGTTTAAAGCATAAAGTAACTAAAAATAAAACATTAAATGGGTGTTTTATGTATTAAAAGAAATTAAACCGAATTTAAAATATTATTTATCTACCAAATTCAAGGAAATTAATTCCACCCAAAACTGGTTTTCTTTAAATACAAAATAATAATTATTTGATAACTTAAAACCACCCCTCCTCAGGTAAAAATACCCACCATTACCTCCTCAATTTCCACACAAAATGTATTTAAGATGAATAATATCTCAATTAATATCCCTATAGTCTCTCTAAGTTGGATACAAGGTTAAAATGAGTCCCTATATAGCTTTAAGAACAATCCTAACAAGGTAAGGGATATTTTCCTCAACTTCATTCGATTCAAGTTATTCTTTTGTATAAGCCTTTCATATTAATTTATTATGTTGTTAAGTGATTTTGAATACCACCATTACTATGAATGTGATTTATTTTTAATTATATACTATATTTCCTCTCATTATATATATTTTCTAAGCCTTTACTATGCCGATATTTAGTAAGGGACCTCTCTCTCTTTCTTTCCAATCAAGCACCTTCTATATTTTATGCATTTTATGTCCAATTTATAATATTGGGATATATTTTTTCACATCCATAATAATATAATTTTGATTTTAAAGTGATGAGATATGACTTTATCTCACATTAAACCATTTTATGAATCTTTAAGTATGGTCATTATGTTACCTAAATTATATTGCAGTTCTTCTATGCCTATCATTCTAAAGTGTATACCCATACACTATTCCACTAAAGGGTATTAACCTAGTTGTACATACACTTCATTAAATGTGTAACTACAGGTATATAAAACAAATTCCTTAATAATGGGATTAAATGTGATAAAAAAGTTATCCTATATTGAATGTTCTATATGGAACAGTCATGCATGTACATGATATGAAAGCAACGAGTTCACCAGGAATTATATTGAGCTTCAATGCTTTGGGTAATGTTTTAGTCTCATGAGAATTCATGTATGAGATTAGGAATTGAACACAATACATTATGAGAAATTTTCTACCATGTTATGATGTCTTTGTGGATATCCTTGACCTATGTTAATGATTTCATGTTTAAATTTGTTGTCACATTCCCATGTTGTTATTATGTTATCATGATATATCATTACTCATCGTTCATATTTATGATTATCATCTATTTTATTTCTAATTGAAACGACTATTGTATAAAATGTTATAATTTATTTATGTTTTGATATATTTATTCCCTTTTTGGGATTTACGTCTCACCCCTCTCTTATATATGTCCTTGGGTTATCCCATGTAGTTTTAAATGAGTAGTTTAATATTAGAAGAACGTTAAGAAAGTTTTCAATAATTATGTTTTATCCATGTAACAAGTTTATATGCTATGCACCTAATTCCAAAATACAGTAGGATTCTTGATCTGTTGGGTTGTACTAAGTTTTATTTTATGTAATAAATCATTAACTAATGTGTAAAAAAGATAAGTATTTTCATAGTTGGTATGATAGTAAAGTCTAGTTATTTTGGGGATTAAGATTTGAAAAAATTAGAGAAAGATTTAGTGATAACACAGAACATAAGAAGACATCCCTAAATTTTGGTAACGTTTAGAGTAAGTGGTTTCCATGAAAATAAATCCCTATCTGGATACTACAAGTGGATGTGGCTCTAAAACAGATGTACCTGGTGTTAAGAATCCCCAAAACACTATATTGAGATATAATTGATTAGAAACTGGTGCATGACAACAAGCCTTTCTACACACCAGGTTTGATACTCCTAGGGGATATTCTTTGATAAATTAAAATTCTCATTACTAGATATTATTTAGGGAAAAAATTCCTAAAAGAGTTTATGAAATAAAAATGAAGGCTTCTATAGATAGTATCAAATAATGGTTTAGTTATTTCGGGAAATTAAGATTTGAAATATTTGGGTATAGAGCCTTAGATAAATAACAATTTTCTCTAGAATACTGTTATAATTATACATATTAATACCACATAGGATTAAAATATATTATGTTTTAATAATATGTACTTTATATCGATATCATTTATGTGTAAATTTGGGTTTGTTAAGTGTTATTCAATGAGTAAAATTGTGAGGATGGAATTTCTTTAAGGTGGGAAAATGTAATGCCTAAAAAATTCCTTTATGTTATTAATATTACTATAATTTTATAATGAATATTATTAGAGCATAGAGAACTCACGAGTTCATATAGAATAACAAAATGATGAAAAATAATAGGATATACACATGGGAGAATAATACATTCATTAAAATAAACTCTGTAGGCTTTAAATCCCCAAAGAATATTTCCCCTTCTATAAAGATCATAAAAAGGAAAAGAAGCATTAGGAAAAAATATACATTATCAGAGGATTTATAACAACATTTGTAAGAAAATTAGTCTATGATAAAGAGATAATGATGATATATTTATAATTAAACTTGACGGTTAGGCATGTGGAATGTTGACCAATATGGCCGATTGGCATTATAACCATTAATCGACAAGACGATTTGTCATTATTAGTATTTTTGAACAATGAAGTGACTATTGGGATTATATTATAAATGTATCTTTGAAAGGTATATAAATATGTAATTAAAAGTGTATTTTATGATAAATTTATATGTATTAAATAATTTTTTTGAAATTATATTATAAAACACTTTTTAAAATGATTATATAAAACAATTAAGTCTTATGTAATTTTTATAACATCCTGACCGTTTACTATATCATAAAAGCTATTAATTTTTAATAAATAAGGATTTTATCTAAAAGTTAAAATTATCATATTTAAATTATTATTTTGATAAATTAAGTTTTATTTTTGGATTCATTATATCAAATTTATTTTAAGGAAAAATTATAGTAAATTTTTTTAAAAGGTTGATTTTTAGGGTAAAAAGTGAAAATACTATTTTTACAAAGCACCATAACTATTTTGCAATAAAAACTATTTGATCATGATTTAAAATTTATAAACCCTTATTATTTATCAAAATTTATTTAATTAATGATATAATACACATGGTGTTACACTTATAAATACATGCCTAGCATTTTAAATGTGATGATTTTACCATTTCTAAAACAAATTGTTTTTATGAGTGATCTGAGTATAAAATTTTAATTTATTTTTATAACTTTTATAAATTGAATAGACTAAAATTTAAAAAATATTTTTAATTATAAGTTCCAAATTAGTTAATAAGGTTAATTTCATTTTTAGACATAAAACAATTATCGTGGTAAAAAAAAAGAGTTACCCCAATATATGTAAAATAATAGTGTGTTAAATTTAACAGGTAAAAGATTAAGGTACCTAAAAAATAAAAAATTAAATAGTTTTTTGATGTATTTCAAGACTATAACAATTCTTTAAAACAATTATTATAAATCAAATTCATTGAAATTAATTCCACCAAAAATTGGTTAGCTTTAAATACAAAATAATCATTACTTAATCACTTATAACCACCCCTCCTCAAGTATAAATACCCACATTACCAACTAAATTTACACAAAAAAGACATTTAAATTTAATAATATATCAATTAATCTCCCTATATTCTTTCTAGGGTGGTTCCAAGGTTTAAAGGAGTCCCTCACCAGCTTTAAGAAGCATCCTCCCAAGGTAAGGGTTCTTTTCCTCCACTTCTTTCGATTCTTGTTCTTAATATGTATAATCCTTTAATTATAAATTTATTATGTTTTAAAGTTAATTTAAATACCAAAATTACTTTTAATATGATATATTGTTAATTATAGACTTTATTTACCTCTCATTATATCCTTTTCTAAAGCCGTTACTATACTGAAATTTAGTAAGGGGCATCTCTCTCTTCTTTTCCATTAATGAAACTTTTTTTATTTTAAACATTTTATTTTAAATTTATAATGTTAGGATATGTTTTTACATAACCATAATAATCTAATTTTTATGTCCAAATGATGAGAGACCCATTCCACTCTCATTAAACCATTTTATGAATCTTTAAGTATGGTCGTTATGCTACCATAATTGTCCAGCGATTCTTCCAGGCCAACCATTGTGAAGTGTGTACCCATACAATTTTCCACTTAAGGGTATTCACCTAGTTGTACCTATAATTACCTTACTGCGGAATTCCATATATATAACACACATTCCTTAGTCTTATAATTAAATTTCATAAAAAATGTTATCCTATGTTCAATGTTCTATGTGGCACACTTATGCATGTACATGATATGAAAGTGACAAGTGTTCCTAGAATTATATAGTGATTCAATGAATTGGATAATGTTTTAGTATAATGAGACATGATGTATGACATTAGAGAGTTAAACTGATCCATTATGATACATTTCCATCATGTTATGATGTCTTGGTTTCCATATTCCCATATATCAGTTTTGTTATCATGATATATCTTGCCTCATTATTCATATTTATTATTATCACCCCATTTATGTCCCATTGAAATTCATATTTTTTAACATGTTATCCTTTGTTTATTCCCTCATTAGGATTTATATCTCACCTATTTCTTGTGTACGTCCCCAAGTTATCCCGTAAAATTCTAAATGAGCAGTGGAATATTATAATCATGTTAAAGAAGTTTTCTATAATTTTGTTATATCCATGTAAAATGTTGATATATTATGTACCTAATTACCAAATACGCTAGGATTTTCAATATTCTAGGTTGTACTAAGTTTTATTTTATGTAATAAATCATGAATTAATATTTAACAAAGACAAGGGTTGTCATATACATAACTATTGGGGATGGTATCAACCAAAAGGAGCCAAATAAAAACATCCAAAGAAGGAATAATAGTAAAAAGACATGATACATGCCTAGAGACATCACATATATATGAATAACCAATGAGATGCACAAAACTACAACAAAAGCTAAAAAAAGTTTGATTAAGCTGATATAAAGCTCTATCCAACTGGTTCCATGAAACTAAATGTTTGATCACCAACTCTGTGTGACTCTCTAGTCACTGCCATCATATTTAAAACACCTACTTCCCAAGGAATACGGAACCAAATACAACTTGAAATCAAAAACTTGGAGGAACCTACATAAGACATGAATACTACATACCCACCAATGTTAGTATGTAGGGTGTGATATTATTCGAGTAGGATACCACTACTAGTCTAATTCAATCCTTTTAAAAATGATACCAAGATCACTAGTTTGGAAATAATAGATAAAAATAGGTTTTAATTTTCTTTTACATAGTATAGGGATAAAAAAATAATGGTACATGAACTTTATCAACAAAAACTTTTTATAAAACATTATATAATAAGGTTTTATAAAAAATCATGCAAATTCAAAGTGATAAACATTTCACTGAAAAAACCAGAGTTTTGGAAAATAAACCCACACTTGGTTTAAAAAATTTCAAAATAATGAAAACCAGTAATTCCACTGAGAAAAAAAATTCTCTTATTTTCCTTTAAAATATTTTACACACCTAATAAAAACGTAAAAAAGTAAACAAGGGTCACTAAAAATAAACAAAAATGAAAGGGTCTTATGTGATACCAACAAGTGGATGAAATAAAAGTAGTTAACATCATGGATAAATAAAATATGATCCAAATATAAAACAAGTCCATCCATGCAATAAACCAAACACATGCCAATATATATAATAAAAGGCATAACATATGATAAATTTCTATTTTTAATTGAGTATTAACACCTTTAAATATATATATTTTTTGATAAATTTCTCTTAAATAACATTTAATTAAATTCAATTTTGTTTTGAAATTGATTATTTTTGTTTAAAATGTTTTTAATATCTTATTTTTATCAATGGTTGTTTTTTATTTTTTTTATTTTTTTATTTTTTTAAGTATTACAAAAAATATGGCCTTTTGCACAATGCATTTTGTCTAAACCTACAACCACTCTGAGGGGGACCTTGAGGCCATCCTCCATGGTAGGTCCATTCCTAGTGGCATGTATAGAAGTTGGGTTTAGTATTGTTCAGGGTTTAAGAATGTGACCCTATGTATAAGGCCCTCTTATTTCACCTCATATGGGCATGGGATTGGCATAGGTCAACCACTAAGCCCACGAGTTTGAGTGTGTACAGTGTGTTTTTTTGTGGCTGAGATTTCATGAATTCGGGTTGATATACCACACACCCTCATTCTTTCTATTTGATTTGGGGTGAAACTTAGTAACTGGGATCTAATATATGTTGTTGATTCATTTTATTTTCATCCATCCAATTAGTTTTTAATCCCATGATCATGTTTTTAATTCCCATACTGCTCGATTCATATTATTTATCTAGTCATATTATTTAGACTTCTGAGGTTCCCCAGTTCGTTGAACATCTTCATAGTGTCTCCATTGTTTCCATACTAGTTTCTTAAAGCCTTTGAATCATGTCTTGCAGTCTTAACCTTTTCTTATTCTCTTTTATTATGTCGATATTTAATCTTTAATTATTTTCTTTTTTCGGTTTTCTAATATCTCATCCTTTCATTTATTTATCCATGTTTCAAAAGTATGTTTTTCTTCTTATTCATCATGATGATCTTATGGTGTGAGGTTTAGTACCTTTTATGGTTTCTCAACTACATAAAGTCACAATGGGTATTTACCAAAGGTGGGTAAATAAACTAACCATTAGAAATTAAAAACTATGGGTCACTAAACTCACTATTGAAATATTACCAATAGTGGGTGACTACCAATTCTTGGAACCTAATGGTGGGTTAGTGACCAACCACCAGTCTTCAATGGTGGATGATTTACCCACCACTGGACATCAAAGCTAGGTTATTTACCCATCGTTTGACATCAACAATGGGTTATTTTTTCCATCATTTGTTGTTTCTTCTTATTATACAATGAAATATAAAGAGAATCCTCAAATCTCTAATAGACACCCATTCTTTTTTATTGAGTGTAGTGATTTATTCTTATATATTTTAAGATATTTTTTTGTTGTACAGATCCATGTGATAAGCTTGTTCAAGCTCTAATAGGAGATATCCTCCATCTTTTTTTAATTACTGTGTATATTCTTTTGTAATAGATAATATTTTTATATGATTGCAAAATGTTTTCCTTTGTTGGAATAAGATTATCAAGCCCCAATAGTACCTGTTAATATTTCAATTGATTTTCAATCCATATATTCTCACACTTTGAAGTAATTTCATATTTTATTAAATTTTTATTCACCTGTTAATTAAAACCATTGTTTGGAATAGTTTTTCATGAGCCATTGTTGGCTTTATGAAATGGTAGGTCATGATTCACCATTGGAACCCAACGCTGAGTCATGATTCACCATTGGAAATCCAATAATGGCTAATATTTATCATTCTCATGATTCCATTTATTTCTAAGATGCATGGAATTAATTTTTTTCTTTGATTAATTAATTTTATTTTTTCTTAAAATTGCAATGGAAATTCATGCACTATTTTTCCATCATTGGACATTTCCAATGGTAGGTCATGAACCATCATTAGTTAACAAATTTTTTCCAAAATTTTAATTTCTTATTTTAATTAATGTTTTTAAAATTAATTTGTTTCTTAAATTTTCTTTTATTTTATGCTAAAATATAACTGCAACATTGTATAAAAAATAATTTTAACATTATTTTTATGGACTAATGTACTTGAAGTTTATAATTTCTTATGGTCCTCTGTTTTTCACATCATTCTTCATTATGTATAACCTCTAGAATTATATTATTATTTTTTTTCAATTGGTATTTAATTGAGAATTATTATTCCTAATATATTAAATATATTATTTTATATTTCATGAATAAATATAAATTCTAACTATGTTTTTTAGTTCACATTCAAAAAAATAAGATAACGATCATATTATATTTTTATACACTAATAAGTGTCGGGAAGACATTGTATAGAGATATTCTCTAAAAGGATCGTGATTTAATAATCTAGGATATTTATTCAAGGATAAAACATAAACCATTTTAGATAATTCAATTAATTGATGACATATAATTTTTTCTTCTACGCATTGTCAATGAGACTTCTTGAATTTTGCTTTTCTATTGTGATCACTAATGTTCTTCATAACTTTAATCTTCCATAATTATATTAATCAAAGAACATGATTTGCACCAAATTTCTATATCAACTTTTCAATTAATGTTTTAATGTTTTTTTCATTTTTCTATTATATGTCTTCTTACTATCTATTTTTTCTCTTGATTTATTATTTAAGATTTTCCGTTACAACGATGTCATTGGGTTATTACTCCCATCTAAAAGTTTGTTTGGATTGTTCCTCTTTGAAAAAAGAAATGTAGGTTTTGAATCCTTCAAAAGTCAGGGGTTATACCATAAGGTGGGAAAAAGGTATGTTATTTAATTTTATGTAATTAGGTTATCACTCATATTCAATATTGAGATTTTTTGTATACTATTCTCCTCATAAAGTAGAGGAGATTGCTGAGAGGATTGGGATCCTGGAGATCCAAACCTTTAAAAATATCCTGTGTTATTTAATTTTATTTAAAATAATTTTTTCTAAAATGGTTCTAACTCTGATAAGTTATATTTTACTTTAAATAAATCAAAAAAGACTATTCACCCCCCTCTAGTCACTACTTCCATACCAAGTGACCCTATAATTGGTATTAGAGGGTGATTCCTTTTTGAATATTTATTTTCAGTTTTTTCATTATCAATTTATGAACTAAAAATTATCCTAGAATTAAAATCCTAAGGGTAATATCCACTTCTTTGTTATGGAAATTCAGAATTTTGAGATGTTGAATCCCTTCAGACCAGCTCACTTCAATAGAGGTGACTATGTCTACTAGAAGGAAAAAATTGATATTTTTCTTAAAAATATAGGTATTGAAAAATGGGATATAATTTGAAAACAATATAAAATTCCTGATGTTGATTTAGAAACTCTCCTTAGTATTGATGATACAAAATTAATTTTAAATTAAAAAGCTACGAATTATATATACTTCTCTATAAGTTTGAATATTTATTGTCACATTTCATCTTATAAAAAATATTTCTAACATCTGGAGGACTTTAAAAGTCACTCATCAAGGAACTGATAAGTTGTAGAGAACCAATCTAGGTATACACAACACTAAGTTTCAGGAATTTAGAATGAATGATCAAGAAAGTATAAATGAGATTTATAATAGATTTACCAAAATTTTCTATAGTATGGTTTCACTCTAAGAGACCATGAAGAATGAATCTCTCATCAAAATATTACTTCAATATTTACCCAAGAGATGGAATTCAAATAAATGATCTATTGAAGAAAGTAAGGATTTCACTGAATACTCAATGGATGTGTTGATAATACCACTTCTTCAATACAAAATGGAAATGAAGAATGATAATGATGATGGCCATGATAAAAGGAAAGTTATTTATTTTAAATAAAATATAACTTTTATTTCTAATTTCTATGATTATAAGTTTTATAAATGTGATAATAATTAAAATTTTAATTTCACCAAAGGAGTTTACAAGTATATGAAGGGTAAGAGAGGATTTAATAAGCAACCTAGAAGTGACCATAAAAAGGACAATATAAAGGGTAGTAAAAGTGGTAAAAGTTATAAATATGATGTTTCTGAATTAATTTTCTATGGTTTCAGGAAAAAGGGGAACAAAAAATTAGAGTTTACCAAATTAAAATAATTTGGAAAATACAACCAATAATAGAAGGAAAAAGAAAGTCATATAATTAAGGATTTAGTTTTATTGGGGATTCAAACTCAATTGATGTTGGTTCTGAAAGTGAAAAAGAATCTTCCAGTCTCTGTTTGATTGATACAACTGTGAATTAGGTATGATCTGATTTTAATTACAGTTGTGGTTATGAATCTAATATTAAAAATTAATTCAAATAATTAAATGATCAAATTGAAAATTTCAAAGTGATATATTAAGAGTGGAAGAATTATATAGGGAAATAAAAATAAAAAATAAGATGTTAAAGAAGAAAATAAAAAAATAAATGTTTCCATTTTAAATAATATAGGGGAGAAAAAGGATGTAGATTATGAACTTTTAAATGTTAAATATGAAAATATGAGAATAAAATATTTCTTTTCAAAAACTAGTGAATATAAAGAAAAAATATTTAATTAGTTTGTGATGATTTAGATAAAATTGAAAAATCATGTTTGAATATTAAACATGAAAATAGAAAACTGAAAAATTCTAGATCATGTTCAAATGTAAAAATATGTGATGACCTAAAAGTTATTCAAAAATAGAATTAAAACCTTATAAAATAATTTACTAGTTTAAAGGAATCCTTAAATTTTTCTATTTGAGGACTAGATAAATTTGATAAGATAATGGATATAAACAAAACCAAATATTATAAAAAGGGTTGTGGCTAAAATAATCAAGTTTCTAGGCTATATAGAACTATTTTTGTTAAAGTAAAAAATGGGAATATTTCAAATGTTACTTTTTAGAATTGTAACTTGAAAGGGAATTATGAAAATGAATGTTCTTAAAATTTTACACAGTCTTTAGGCTATACTAAAACTTTCATTTATAAATTTTTTATTCAAGATTAATCTACAATAAATATCAAAAATATTTATGGGTTTTAAAACATTTTTCTCCTAATCTAGTTTGACCCAAACTAATCTGAGTAAAAAAATCATCTTTTAGATTTGTTTTTTAGGAAGACTTCCTAGAGAGTTCCAAAGTCACATTTTATATGAACAGTGGGTTCTTAAGGAACATGAATTGTGAAGTTTCTAACTTCCTATCATTTAATTCTTATGATGGTGGTACTATCACTTTTGGTGACAACTCTAATGGTATGGTTAAAGGGCTTGGGGAAGTAGGTATATTAACATCTGTTATAGTATCTAAATTACTTTTTTAGATGGATTAAAACACAATTTAATCATAATATCAAAACTTTGTTACAATGGTATGAGTGTAAAATTTAAAGAAAAGAAATGTTTTTTATGATCTTAATAATGTTTTATTTTATTCTAATAGAAAAGGTTTTTTTCTGTTGATTTTTCAGAACTAACCCAAAAAAATTTAAAATTCTTAAAATAATATAGATATAGATCATAATCTATTGAATAAAAGGTTGGGAAATATTAATTTTTGACATTTTTACATTCTATATAAACATTAATAGGTTTTATAACATCTAACATTTAGTACATGTGAGTATTATATAAATGAATCTTTTTTAAAAGGTATGAAAAAAGGAGTTATTTAGATATATTAATGTGGTTAATACTACTATATTCTTAGAATTTCTTCATCATGATATTTTTGGATTCATTAGAATTGACAGTTTAGGTTTTAAAATATATATGTTTTTAATTATATATAACTTCAGTATATTTACATGAACTATTTTCTTATCTCTTAAAAATTAAACCTTAAAAAGGTTTGTTACTTTCTTTAGGAAAATTAAAAATTTGAAAGGTCACATAATTTCGTATATTAGAAATGATGAGGGATGAGAGTATTTAAACTTATAATTTAAAAACATATATGAAACTAATGGATATTTTCATAAAATTTCCTCCCCAATAACACCACAATAGAGTGGGGTTATAAATAGGAAAAGTAAAATTATTTAAGAAATGTAAAAAATAATTCTTAATGAATTAAACCTTCCATAATTGTTTTAGGAGAAATAAACAAATATTTTTTTTATATCTTAAATAGAGTTTACATCATGCCTTTGTTAAATAAAAATATCTATGAACTATTTAAGAATAAGAAACCCAAAATAAGTTATTTTAATGTTTTTGGTTGTACTATCTCTATTTTAAATACCAAAGATAATATATTAAAGTTTGATTCTAAAAGTGATGGAAGTGTATCTTTAGGATAATATAATAATAGTAATACTTATAATGTCTACAATAAGTGAACTATGAAAATGGAAGAATATATTCATGTTAAGTTCATTGAAAATAATGACAAAAAGAGTAATAATTTTGTTGATAATACTAAATATTTTAAAGAATTTATCTTTGATGAAGATTAACCTATAAATAATAATGCATCAGTTGCGGGGGGATCATATCACATATCAATTTGATCCTTTATTTTAGAATACTCAAAAATATTACTCTTTAGAAAATGTTATAGGAAATGTTGAATTTGGTATTAGGACTAGAAAATATACATTAAATTTATGTGTTAATTATTATTTTTATCTAATTTTGTTCATGTTAATATTAAAGAAGATTTGAAAGATTCTGACTGGGTTAATTCCAATCATGATGAACTTGAGTAGTTTTATAGAATGAAATTTTAGAATATAGTTTAGTTACCTAAAGATACAATTTCTAGAGGAACCAAATGGATTTTTCAAAATAAATTGGTTGAATCTTGTAATATATTTAGAAATAAATAAAGATTAATTTCCCAAGGGTATATTAAAAAAAAGGAGTTGATTTTGAATATTCGTTTACACTAGTTTCAATATTAGAATCCATTTGAATTTTATTATATTTTTAATATTTTAAAGATATTAAATTTTTTAAAATCTCGGTAAAATGTTCTTTTTTAAATGGTGTAATTTTAGAAGAAATTTATGTTAAACGAACATATGGTTTCAAAATTAATGAATTTCATAATCATATTTTCAAAATTTCTAAAGATTTATATGGTCTTAAATAATCTACTTAATCTTAGTATAAAGGAATAACTCATTTTTTAATTCAAAATGATTTTGTTAAAGGAAAGGTTGATGCAACCTTATTTATAAAAAACATTTTTATATGATATATTGATTGTAAAGATTTATACTGGTGATATATTTTATGTTCCATAAATGATAAAATAGGTAATGAGTTTTAAAAATTAATGACAAATGAATTTGATATGATACTAATGGGGGAATTAATTTTTTTTCTTATTTATAAATTAATCGAAGGAAATATGGTATTTTTTTAAATCAAGCTTCATATTCCAAGTAAATTTAATTTTTTTTTGGAATTGATTCTTGTAAAACCATGAGAACCTTTATGAGCACACATTCTAAACTAGATGCTGATAAATCTGGGAAGTCTGTTTGTGATAAATTGTATACATGTAAGATATGAGGCCATATATATCTTACTGCATCTAGGCCAGCTATTTTTATTTCTATTTTTATGTGTTCTATATATCATTCAAACCCCAATGAAAGTCACCTTAAATTTGTTAAAAGAGTGAGTAGGTATATTGAGGGTATTGTTTATACTAGACTATTTTATTCGTATGATTTTTTTGATTTACTTTCTTAATATAATTATAAATTTGGATGTTTTATATTTGACCGATAAAACACTTTAGGTATGTGTCAATATTTAAAAAAAATATTAATTTTATGGATATCTAAGAAACAAATTTCAATTGAACTATCAATATTTGGGGCTAAATACGTTTCTGCTACTAGTTTCTATTCACAGATTTTTTGGATAAAATAATCATTATATAAATTTAATATTAGTTTTTGATAAAATTCTTATCTACTATGATAAAAAAAGTGTAATTTAAATTTATAAAAATCCTCTTCAAAATTCTACAACTATAAAAATTAATTTTAGATTTTTTTTTTCCTTAGGTTTCATGTTAATAAGGGAGATATATGTTTATAATTTGTTCTTAGTAAGAAATAACTAGTTGAAATTTTCAAAAAACCATTAGATTATGTTAAATTTGAGAATATGAATTTTGAATTTGGTATATTGGAATTACTTTTTTTCTTAGTCTAAATAATATTTTGATAAATCAATTCAATATTTTTACATGATTTCTCTATCTCATAGTTATTTTCTACTCTGCGTAAAATTATTTTTAGATCATTCTGGTTAAAAATGTTTTGTTAAAACAACACTGTATGATTTTTTTAATGTTTTATCTTTTTAATCTCATGATAATATTTTAATTTTTTACAATTAAATTAATTTATCTTGTTTAAAAGGAATTATATTTTGTATATTAATATTATTTTTGATAAATTTCAAAAGGGAGAGAAAGTTTTAAAGATTTAATTTTTTTTGGGTTGTTTGAAAATTTAATAAATATTATTTTTTGTAATTTAAAAAAAGTGGGAGATTTTTTGTAATTTGATATTAGCACTTTTATATTTCTCTTTGTTTTTATAAATTAATCATATATAAGATATAATTAAATTCAATTCTGTTTGAATTTTTTTATTTATTTTAAACATGTTTTTAATATTTTATTTTGATGAATGATTTCCTATACATTCTATTATTTTATTTTTGTTAGGTGATAAAAAATAAATATGGCCTTCTGCACAAGTCATTTGGGCCAAAAATACAACCAATCTAAGGGGAACCGTGATGTCAACCTCGATGGGAGTCCTGACCCTAGTGGACTGTACAAAATCTCGGTCGAGCATAACCCATGATTTAAGCATGAAATATTCTGTATAAGGCCCTCTTATTATGCCTCGCAGGTTCATGGGATGAGCATGGGTCACCCAATGAGCCCTCAGGATCGAGTTTGTGTTGTGTGTTTTGTTTTGACTGAGATTTCACACATTCTGGTTAAAATACCATGTGACCTCCTTCCTTAGATTGGATGTGGGATTTGAATTAATAATTGGGATCTAATATCATACATTTATTTGTTTTATTTTCATCCATCTGATTATTTTGTAATTTTATGATTAATTTTTTAATTCCTACACCCCTTTATTCATATTATTTATCCAACCATCTTATTCGGTCTTACGAGGTTCCCTAGTTTATTGAACATATTTATAGTTTGTCCAATATTTTCATCTTAGTTTATTCAATTCTGTGGATCATGTTTCATGGTCTCAAAATCTTCTTAGTCTCTTTTCTTATTTCGAGATTTAATTAGTAAGAATTTCCTTCTTCCGAGTTTTTCAAAATCTCACTGGATTTTTCTTTTCTTCATGTGTCAATTGTAAGTTTTTATTCTTCTTCATCGGAATGATATTCTAGTTTGACGCTTAGTCCCTTTGATGGTTTCTCAACTCTTTTAAGTAATAGTTGCTATTTACCAATGGTGGGTAAATAAACACACCATTGGAAATTACCAATGGTGAGTGACTGGACTAATTGTTGTAATTTTACTAATTATGGTTGATTTTACTCATCATTAGAACCCAACAGTGGATCAGTGAGCTACTTCCAATATTCAACGGTGGGTGATTTACCAACTGATGGACATCAATGGTAGGTTATTTATCTACCATTGGACATCAATTGGGGATCATATTTCGCATCGGTTCGTGTATCTTAAAACTATATAGGGGAAAAATAAGAGCATCTTCAAATCTCCAACATGTGCTATTTCATTTTGTATTGAGTGCAGTGATGTATTTTTATATTTTTAGCTATTTTTTACTATACATATCCATGGAATAAGCTTGTTCATGCTCCAACAGGATCTATCCTCCATCTTCATTTCAGTTACTGTATATATTCTTTTCAATTTTATTTTTTCCATAAGATATTTTCATAATTTTACAGGTGTTTTTCTTTATTTTCATAATATTCTCAATCCCTAATAGAATTTGTTCACATTTCAATTGATTTGTAATGAATATAATCTCACTATTTGATGTGATTTCACATTTTATTAATTTTTTTATTCATCTATTAGTTTTTATAGTTGTTTGGAAATATTTTTCGATAATACACTATTTTATTCATGAAATGGTAGGTCATGAGTCACCATTTGAACCCAATAGTGAGTCAAGAGTCACCATTGGACATCCAATGATAAGAATTTTCTTATTCTTTTCATGAACCCATTTATTTCTCAGGTTCATGGAATTAATTTCTTCTTTGATTAATTATTTTTATTTTTTCATAAGATTTGAATGGTAGGTCATGCTTTGTTTTTCCACCATTGTACATTTACAATGGTAGGTCATGACCCACCGTTAGTTAAAAATTTGTTTCAAATATTTTTATTTCTTATTTTTATTAATTTTATTAAAAGAAATTTATTTCTTAAATGTTTTATTATTTTATGATAAAATATAACTGCAAAAATATATTAAAAATAATTGTAACATTATTTTTATGGACTCATATAATTTTTTTAATAGATCTTACAATTCCCTATTTTCCACTACATTCTATTATATGCATAATCTGCAGAATTATATTATCATTTCAATTTTTTAAATTGTGATTTTTTTAATAATTAAGATTCTTAATATATTAATGGTTTTATTTTATATTTCATGAACAAATATAAAGTCCTATTTTTTTCAGTTCAACTTCAAAAAAATATGGTAACAATCATATTACATTATTTTTATACACTAACAAGTGTTGTGAAAACATTGGATACAAATATAATCATAAAGGATCATTCTTTAATGATCCAGGATATATATTTAATGATAAATGACATAATTTTTTTTCAATTATTTTATTTTGAATTTAAGTGTTTTTAATCCTAAAAAAGTTTTATTTCAATAGAAAATGTCACATTTTATAGTTTTTGAAGTATTTTGAGCTTAATTGTAAAAATAGATTATTTGGGAATTTAACAAATTTAGTTTATTTCTATGTTTTGACCATAAATTTTTCTTCACTGATCCAAATTGTAAAATTATTCTTTTATAGGTTAATATGTTTGATGGTATTCATTTTATCCTTTTGGAAAAAAAGTTCAATCCATCATTTGAAGTCCCAAATCTAGATCATAAGTCATTCCTTGAAAAATATGTATAGATCTAATGAATTTTATTTTTAGGACCATATATCATACATGGATAGCCCAAATGAGATGAAATTAAACAAGAAAAAAATGGACATCTCGATAAAAACATTCATTAATATTTTTATGCATGAATACTTCATTTTTAAGGCTATAAATGCATGGGATGTCAGATGAGTTGGAATTTAAAGAGTCACCTACCCTGAATTAAATTCAAAGAGTAAAACAACAACAAATCCTACATAACCTATCCAATAAAGATGAAATTATGATGGATGACAATGATAAAGTAGAGGAAAGAATTTAAAGAATGAAATATTTTCAAATTAGGTAATTTAATGGGACATCCACACAGATTAATTTGGTGGACATAATTAGATCCGAAAATATCATCCCTTTTCCTATAAAAATGTACTCTCTCTTCATTCCAAAGGGTTGTAAACTTAGGGGTATCCTTTGTTGTCCATTCTATGTATCTTTTTAGTTTCATTTATTTTTTAATGGTATTTTTAATTATTAGTATATTTTAGTCTTTTTCTTCATCTCATTCTCCCATATTTTTATCTTTTATGTTTTCCACCCCATTCTTTCCACTGTAATCTATTATAATCATGATCATGAGTAACTAACCTAAGGAAGTTCTTGGTGATAAATCCAAAATTCAGCCCAAGTTTATGATCTATAATTTTTAATGCTTCTTATTTTCTTAGATTTTGACTAAGGGGGGTCTTAGCGGTCAAGGATCCTTTGTGTCTCTACTTTCCAGCAGAGGTTTAACTTTCTCTTATATAATATTTTCCCTCAATCAAGGAGGTGGGTGCGAGGTCTCTCGACAATCGTAGAGAGCACCATATATTCATAACCATATGTAGAGGATGATTTTCACACATAATATGGTGTGTGTTCATTAATAAAATTCAAAACTAATCAATAGACGATGAAGGTTCACCCGGGGTGATTCTATTAGGAATTTCTCATTTCTTTCTAACTTTATTTTGTATGCATTTATTCTATTTTCATTAAACATTTCATTTTTAAGTTTCTTCATATTTCATTCTCATTTATCAAACCTAAATTTCTTTTAGTTTTATTTTATAAATAAAAGACTATAAAAAATTGAATTTTAAGTTGTTATTGACTGATCTCAAATTCTTCTGAAGAGAACGACCTAAGTTAGCCCTTGGGGTACACTTAGTTATAAATATTTTGAGAGTATAAAAAACACTTCATCAAATTGGTGCCATTTTTTTGATCCAAGTGACCTTATATAATGTGTTGAGTCAAAAGTATTCTTCTAATTTTTTTTCTTGTTTTAGAAATCACAAATCTATTAATATCTGTCAATCATACGGAATCTATCAATCATACTGATTCTGTCAATCGTACTAACTCTGTCAATCATACTGACTTTGTCAATCATACTAACTCTGTCAATCGTACTGAATCTATCAATCATACTGACTCTGTCAATCGTACTGACTCTGTCAATCATACTGAATCTGTCAATAGTACTGACTCTATCAATCGTACTGACTCTGTCAATCGTACTAACTTTTGTGAATCATAATCAATTTGTATCATATCAATACATTACACTAAGTAA
Organism: Viscum album; assembly: GCA_963277665.1. Lineage (NCBI taxonomy): Eukaryota > Viridiplantae > Streptophyta > Magnoliopsida > Santalales > Viscaceae > Viscum > Viscum album. Next base: position 1,026,222,663 of record OY728137.1, read on the forward strand.
TACTTATTGTAATCATATTTTTATCACATGTTTGTTTTTATCCTTTATCAACACATGTCAATCATACTCATGTTTATGATGATCATATACCTTCTGTTTTAACAAAACGATTTCGTGGAGTTAGTTATAAACTAACCAAAATGATGTCGTGTTTTCTGTTTCAATATGACCGTTATAATGCCAGGTGTTCAAGTCCCCTCATGTTTTCTGGAGAAAAATGACTGTTGGAGGAAATGTGACCATTGGAACCTGAGGCCTATAAATAGGAGGTCATTTGAAGCTGAGAAGAACAACTGAGAGACTTTGGTCATTCTTTGATACTATCAAGTTCTAGAGAGAGATGTTGTGACTTCTCTCTTTCTTTGTACGAAAGTCTTGAAATTACAAATGTGAACGGCTCGTTCTTAGTTTTTGAATTTCAATATGTTCTTTGTTTTGCCTTGTGTGACCGATCAGGTGATAACGATCGAGGGCTGAAAAGGATAGGCAGACGGTGCTACCGATCATCATGTCGAGAGCTTGCGGGGATAGCAAGATAGACGAACCGATCATCATATTGAGAGCTTGTGGGGATAGCAAGACGGACGTACCGATCATCGTATTGAGGGCTTGAAGGGATATCAAGAGAGATGTACTGATCAACATATCGAGGGCTTACCAAGGTGGTGGTAAGACAGACCTATTATCCTAGTTGAAAGGATAGCCTTCTCTTTGGGATAAAAGAATTGTAATACTTTTACATTTCTGCTGCTATTTTTTTAGAAAGGGAATTATATTGTTTCCTTTATTCATTTCATATTCATTTGTAATTGTTTTAATTACAAGTATAGTATTTCATATTGTATTGATAGATTCTATATGCTTTATGGTAGAATCCTTACCTATTATATTACTCTGATTATTGTATTCATTTTGAATACAATTTCTTTACACTTCTTATAGTATTACATCATATCATTCCTTTATATTCAATACATTTGTGGTTAATTGTATTGGTTGTGAATTTCATTAGTTTAAGATCATTTAAACTAATTTTCATAAGTGTTTAAACACAATTTTTTAAACCTACAATTCACCCCCATATTGTTTTGTTCCATCTAATAAACATATACATCTATATATCGATCCAACAATTGGCATCAGAGGAGGTTTCCACTGATTTGTATTACAAGCTCTATTTCTTTCAAATTTCTATTTAAACTATTCACCACACTAATTTGTGGAGTGGAAAATATTTTGTTTTATTAGATGGAAGGAATGAATATTGGATCAATTGATAATAGAAATCCAAATAGACCACCTATCTTTGATGGGAATGATTATGAGTACTGGAGAGATCCAATGAAGACATTTTTTTATCAATACTGGTGTAGAAAATTTTATTATGCTTACTAGAGGTTACAAAATTCTTGACAAAGAAGTCAGTACTTTCACCAATCAAGAAAATTAAGAATATCAACTAAATTACAAGGTATGCAATACTTTTCTATGTTCTATGACCAGGAATATATACAACCAGATATCATCTTGTGAAGCATCCAACTGTATTTGGAAGAAATTGGAAGTCACACATTTTGGTACATCCAAGGTTATAGAAACAAGAAGAGAAATGCTTCGAGCAGAGTATCATGGATTTCTTTTTCCTTATGGAGAGCCAGTATTTAAAGTGCAACAAAGATTTATGGAAATTGTCAACAGCTTACAATCTATGGGAGAAAAAGGTCCTGATGATGAATCTCTTGTTGAAAAAATTATTGATATAATGCCAAACGAATGGGAGTCAAAAAGGACTTCTATTGATGAAAACAGAAAAGTTTCCCAGATTAATCTTGATGAACTTTTTGAAACTCTTCAAAAAAACGAGACAAGAATGAAGAGAGATTATAATTTCAATAAGAAGAAAATGGAAAAGGGAGTGTAGCTTTTACTACTATATATAAATCCAAAATACCTTAAAGGATAACAAGATACAATGCTAAGAAAGTTTTTTTATCATAATCAAGTGATTGTGATCATTCAGATAATGAGTTAGCCAATCTTTCTCAAAGGATGAACAAGATTGTGGGAAAGAAAGACTTCCAATATAGATTCAAAAAGAAAGATATAAAAGATAATAATTATTCAGAGTTAACTTGTTATGAATGTAAAAAAGTAGGTCATATAAGGCCTGATTGTTTTTTACTGAAGAGAAAAGATAGAAAGGAGAAACATTTTGAAATAAATAAGAAAAAGTATTACAATACAAATAAAAAAGGTCTTGAAGTCAAATGATACTTAGAGTGCAAGTGGTAGCGATTCATTAGATGATTCTTCAGAATATGAATCCTCGGGACAAAGGAATATTGGACCTATAGCCATATTATCAATTGAAGATCATTGTTTCATGGATAAGGTACACAATGCTGAATATATTACAAATGCTTCCTTAAATGAAAATTATACTGATAATAAATATTATGAATCTTCAAATGATGAGTCTTCTTCATCAGGAGATAATACTTTACCTTCATATGAAGAAGTATATAGGTTTTCTAAACTACTTGAGAATGAAAATTCTAAACTCAATAAGAAACTTGATAAAGAAAATTCTAGAGTTTCAATTTTAACTACAGAAGTGTTAGATATTTCTAATGATCTTGGTATGAAAACTTATGATTTTGAAAGTATTTTAAAAACCCTTGAGAAAGTCAAATCTTATAAGGATAAACTTTTTAAGTATCTTGAAAATTTAATTTCTATTAAAAATGTTTTCGAGCCTAAATCTAGTTCAAAATCAAATGTTTTAGAGGATAAAAACTTAGTTTTAAAACTAAAGTCAGAAATTTTTTCCATGAAGAAATGTTTTTCAAACTTTACTTACGGCAAGGAAAACTTTGATAATATGTATTCTCAAATTCAACCTTTGAGAAATCGTTCTGGTTTATGTTATAGTAATTCTAAACCGATTTTTAGTAATAAATAGTTTGTTCCTCAAAGTAACCCTTTTTGCACTAAGTGTCAATGTGGTGGACACTGGAAAAGAGATTGTTCTCTTAATAGAACTCAGTCTTTAGGATTTCATAAAGCTCATTTTGCAAAACAAATGTGGATTCCAAAAATTCTTTTATCTAACCCTTCTGGATCCAAACAAGTTTGGATTCTGAAAAACTAATTGTTTATTTTTAGGAAAATATGATGTGTACCGACAAGAATATTTGGTACATGGATAGTGGTTGTTCTCAACACATGACCGGAAACAAAGATTTCTTTGAAAGGATTATCGAAACACAAGGTGGAATGGTTACCTTCGGAGATAATTCTCAAGGAAAGATTGTTGGAATAAGTAATATTATTTTTCTTGGAAAAATACTTATTTTAAATGTTTTGTTTGTTAAAGGTCTTAAGCACAATATCATCAGCATAAGTCAATTATGTGATGAAGGATACCTTGTGAATTTTAGAAATGATAAATGCTTAGTTCACAATTCAAAGGATGAATTCATTCTATCTGCCCATAGTCAAGAGAATATATATAATATTAACTTAGAATACCTTAGAAGCCAAAATTTACCCTGCTTAAGTGAAATAGAAGACCAATCATGGCTATGGAATAGAATACTAGGACACCTCATCCTAAGAAACCTTTGTAAAATTTCACAGAAAAGACTTGTAAAGGGTCTACCGAATCCTAGATATGATTCTACAAAGGTCTGTGATCCTTGTAAATTTGGAAAGCAACTAAAAACTAACTTTAATTCAATTAATGAAGTTTCAAATTTTAATGAATTATAGCTAGTGCACATGGATCTTTTTTTTTCTTCACAAACTGGAAGCATTTGAGGAAAATACTATGTATTTTTTTAGTTGATGACTTTACCCGATTTACATGGGTCTATTTTCTAACAAAGAAATCTGAACCCTTTTTTTATTTCAAAATTTTTAGAGCCCAAGTTAAAAATGATAAAAACCTAACATTGATAACTATATATATTGATCATGGTGGTGAATTTCAAAATTCATATTTTGAATCTTTTTTTAGTAAAAAAGGTATTACTCACAATTTTTCAGCTTCAATAACTCCTCAACAAAATGGTGTTGTTGAGAGAATAAATCGCATTCTTCAAAAAATGATAATAACCATGTTGAGTGAATACTCAATTGCTAAGCACTTTTTTGCTGAAGCTATTAGTACTTCTTGTTATACTATAAATCTTGTTTTTACCATACCATTTCTTAATAAAACACCTTATGAATTGTGGACTGGTTGAAAACCTAAAGTGTCATACTTTAATGTTTTTGGATGCAAAATATTCATTCTGAATACTAAAGAGAATCTACACAAATTCACACCAAAATCTAATGAAGGAATATTTTTAGTCTATTCTACAACTTCTAAGGCTTATAAAGTTTTTAATAAAAATACTTTTACCATTGAAGAAACAATTCATGTTAAATTTGATGAAACTAATCCTTTTTATTTCAAACAACCCCAACCTAAATCTTCGGATGTGTTTTCAAAAAATGTTTATAAGCCTTTATTAGAAGATCCTTCTGATAAGGAAAATTTTCAAGAAAGTCTTTCTGAAACTTTTACCCCAGAATATTTTCTACCATACGTTGATGAACAGGTTTTAAAAACCCAAATTGATTTCTTCATATGAATCATCCTAGTGACAACATCATTGGCTATGTAAATCAACCTGTAATGACCATAAATTCCTTGATAAATGAAATAGAAAATCTTACCTTTCTTTCCCAATTCGAACCTAAAAGTCAAAGTGAGGCCTTAGGTGATAAAGATTATATTAAAGTAATGCAAGATGAACTAAATGAATTTGAAAGGAATCAAGTCTGGACTTTAGTTGAGAGACCTAAAGAAACAACTGTAATTGGTGTAAAATGGGTTTTCAGAAATAAATGTGATGAAAATGGAATCATTGTAAGAAATAAAGAAAGACTTTCTGCTAAGGACTATAATCAACAAGAGGGAATAGACTATGAAGAAACATATGCTCTGGTAGCTAGACTTAAATCTATCCATATTCTATTATCCTTTTCAGCATACTTTACTTTCAAATTATTCCAAATGGATGTTAAATGTGCATTTATAAATGGTTTAGTTCAAGAAGAAATTTATGTTGAAAAACCTCCTAGTTTTATAGATTCAAAATTTCCGAATCATGTTTTTCAACTTACCAAAGCTTTATATGGCCTTAAACAAGCCCCTAGAGCATGGTATGATAGACTTACATGATTTCTTTTACAAAACTATTATCCAAAATGTATATCAGGTCCATCCCGTTTTATAAAAATGGAAAATAAAAATGTTTTTATTGTTCAGATTTATGATGATTACATCATATTTGGATCAACTCAACAGTCTTTAACTGATTCTTTTGCAAATTTAATGAAATCTGGGTTTGAAAGTAGTATGATGGGTGAGTTAACATTCTTTTTAGGATTTCAAAGTTCACAAAAACCATAAGGGACTTATATATCTCAACATAAGTATATTAAATATTTACTCAAAAAGTATAGATATGAAAATACTAAAAGTATTATCACTCTAATTGTTACCTCAAATACACTTGATCATAATGAAACTGGGAAACCAGTAGATCAAATAACTTTTAGAGGTATGATAAGAAGTTTGTTATACTTGACATCTAGTTGACCATACTTAATTTTTTCTGTATTCTTATGTGTAAGATACCAATCTAATCCAAAAGTGTCTCATTTAAAAGCTGTGAAAAGAATCTTTTGGTATTTAAAAGGGACTCTAGATCTAGGTCTTTTCTATTCTTCTGGAAATGATTTTGTTTTAAAAAGTTTTTCAGATGCTGACTTTTAGGGTTGTAGAATGGATAGAAAGAGTACATCTGGAACATGTCATTTCTTAGGAGATTCATTGGTTTCTTGGTCATACAAGAAACAACACTCAGTATCACTTTCCACTACTGAAGCTGAATATGTAGCAGTTGGAAGTTGTTGTGCTCAAGTTTTGTGGATGCAACACACACTCACTGACTATGGATTGAGTTTTTTCAAAACTCAAATTCTATGTGATAATACTAGTTCCATAAATCTTAGTAAAAACTTATCACATCACTCTCATGCAAAACACATATATAGTATGCTTCACTTTATTAGGGATCACACACAAAAAGGAGATATTATTTTACAATTCACTAGAATGCAAGAACAAATTGATGACATTTCTACAAAACTATGTATTTTGAAAAAAATATGACAATCAACTTTGCTATGTACGATATAAAAATCTCAATGTCTGTGAAACAAGCATCCCACTTTCTAAATGTCTCAACAAAAGGTTATTCTTTTTTTCCATATCATAAACTACCAGAGGAAGTTGGAACGTTTAATAAAGAAAGTGCTGAAAAGTCGTTATTTCTTATAAATGAAGAGAAGAGAAAAGTAGCTCATTTATCTCAAGATAACAGGTTATTGGTGCTTTGGATGAAAGTTTTTCTTATCCCATTGAAAGGGGAAAGAGAAACTCTTATATTCTCTGATATTTTTATGTTAGACTATCTTGTAAACATGAGAAAGGTAAATCACATGGGGTACATTTTTGAAACAGTCAAGAATTTCAAGTCAGGAGAAATCACGTCCCATTTGATTATGTATCCCTCTATTCTTACAAAGTTCATTCTTGAGAGCATGAAGTTTTTTAATATTCCTTTGAAATGGAAATTGAAAGAGATGAAGCCTTCCTAGATAAGTAAGAATATTTTTAAGAAGTTGTATGTTTGTTTTAATGAAAAATCAATGCTTTTTTTCAAAGATGTAGAAGCTGAATCGACACAAAATTAATCAGCACCAAATAAATCATCATCTATTCCAATCAAAGATAATCCAACTATTGTTTTTCCTCAAAAGTCAGATCCGCAAACCAGTTCTATTCCAAAGAAGAAACCTAAATACAGAAAGGAAGTTGTGTCCAAGTTGAGGAAAGATAGATAACAAAGAAAATAAAGTGATCCTGAGTTCGGTCTTGATCCAGCTGAAGTTTTTACTAAGAGGATAAGGGTAGAGGATAATCATCAAGATGAAAAGAAAAAGAAGACTCTTTTGAAAAGGAAATATCAATATTTTGATGTTTCTAAACTTATGAATGTGGTTGAAGAGGCTAGTGCTCAACTAACAAAAGAAGTGCATCAAGAACGCATCGTACATAGTATTCTAGAGAAAGAGAAAGGGAAACAAATTTTGAAAGAAGTACAGGAAGTTGAGGAAGTTGACGAAGAATAAAAATATTTTCTTTTGGAATTTCATTAGTGTTCAAAAAATAGTAGAGAATAATCATTTCAAAAGTAAAGTGAAGGTATTCAACAGGTTACTCATTCCGATCAAGCACTGGCTGAATCTCTTGAAAATCCAGATAGAATGCCTTCCCAAGCAAAGAAAGGTGATCAATCTTCTCATACCAAAAAAGCAATCGTTATCAGGGACAAAGTGGAAGAAGAAAGAAAAGAAAAAGTAAAAGTAAAAGGAAAATAGGCAGTTGAAGACTCAAGCCAATCAAATGAACTGGATTCATATGATGAGGATTCTAATTCAAAACACAAAATTTCTCTCAATAAGAGTAATTACATTGTTCATGTTTTGAGAAAGATTGAGAAGACCATTCCTTATTTTCCTAGACTTGAAGGGAAAATTTATTTCATCACTGACAATCAAAGTAAGAAGTTTAGTTCTATAAGAGAACTGAGAAAGAGAGTTTTGTCAATTTAATCCTATTTAAAAGTATTATCTGAAAGTTCGGCTGCTCATAAGAAGGATTGCAATAGAATGACTAATTGGTCATACAAAACAGAAAGCTCAGTGAATGATCATGAAATATCAATTTAAGACTTAAGGAGGCTTTCAAATGATCTTGATATTGCTTTCAATAAGCCTGACAATGAAACCATTGAAAGGATGAATCAGATGTCAACAACTCATGGAGCCTATATTCCTTCAATAAAAGAGCTTCAAGAGAGAATTAATTATTTTTAGACAGAGTTTTCGAAGGTTTCAACTTTCAAAGATGAATTAGTTTTGTTGAAGAAGCAAAATTCTGTGTTATCTAAAGACAATAAGAATTTTCAAGTCTAAATTGACACTCTTGAAGAAGTAATCAGAGTCCAGGAAGAGACTATCAAGAATCAAGATCAGATTTTTTCCGATCAATAAGAGCTTCTCAAATCTCGGGGTGATTCTATCTCTAATGACAAGAAAGAAATCAAAAAGATGAAAGTCGTTCTTCATGAGCTGATCAAGAAAGAAAAGGAAAGAGAAAACAAATGAGTGTTGTTGTATCTTTCATTGTTCATTTCTAGAATTCTATAGACTTTTTTTATCTCAATGAGATGTATGTTATCTTTCCCATTGCCTTACATTTCATTTCTCTAACTATTTCAAGAAACTCAAGATTACCCCATTCTTTTTGAAAATTGCAAAGGGGGAGAATGTTTTTTAAGGGGAGAATGTTTTAATCAAATACTTCTAAATCAAGTAAAGTTTAAGAATACAATCCTTAGGAAATTTCATACCTAAGGGGGATTTAGTTGTATTCAATTACTTATTCCGAATATTTTTCACTAACTCAGGGAGAGATAAGTATTTCTTTTTGTTTTTTTTACTTTATGTTTTGTGCTTTACAAAAAGGGGGAGATTGTTGAGTCAAAAATCTTCTTTTTTTACTTTTATGTCTTGTTTTGGAAATCACAAATCTATTTATATATGTCAATCATACTAACTCTGTCAATCATACTGACTCTGTCAATCGTACTAACTCTGTCAATCATACTTACTCTGTCAATCGTACTGACTCTGTCAATCGTACTGACTCTGTCAATCGTATTGACTCTGTCAATCATACTGACTCTGTCAATCATACTGACTCTGTCAATCCTATTAACTCTGTCAATCGTACTGACTCTGTCAATCATACTGACTCTGTCAATCGTACTGACTCTGTCAATCGTACTGACTCTGTCAATCGTACTGACTCTGTCAATCGTATTGACTCTATCAATCATACTTACTTTTGGGAATCATACTCACTTTGTATTATATCAATATATTACACTAAGTAATACTTATTGTAATCATATTTTTATCACATGATTGTTTTTATCCTTTATCAACACATGTCAATCATACTCATGTTTATGATCATCATATAGCTTCTGCTTTAACCAAAACTATGTCGTGGAGTTAGTTATAAACTAATCAAAACTATTTCTTGTTTTTTGTTTCAATATGACTGTTATAATGCCAGGTGTCGAAGTCCCTCCAAGTTTTCAGGAGAAATATAACCGTTGGAGGAAATGTGACCGTTGGAACCTGAGGCCTATAAATAGGAGGTCATTTGAAACTGTGAAGAACAAATGAGAGACTTTTATCACTATTTTATACTATCAAGTTCTAGAGAGATATATTGTGACTTCTCTCTTGCTTCATGCGAAAGCCTTGAAATTACAAAAAGTGAACGGTTCGTTCTTAGTTTTTGTATTTGAATAAGTGCTTTGTTTTGCCTTGTGCGACCGATAAGGTGATAACGATCAAGGGCTACTGAGGATAGGCAGACGGTGCTACCGATCATCGTATCGAGGGATTGCAGGGATAGCAAGACAAACGTACCAATCATCGTATCAAGGGCTTGCGGGGATAGTAAGACAGATGTACCGATCATCGTATCGAGGGATTACAGGGATAGAAAGACAGACGTACTGATCATCGTGTCGAGGGCTTACCAAGGTGGTGGTAAGACAAAACTCTTATCCTAGGTGAAAGGATACCCTTCTCTTTGGGATAAAAGAATTGTAATACTTTTACATTTTCACTGCTATTTGTTTTAGAAAGGGAATTGTATTATTTCCTTTCTTCATTTCATATTCATTTGTAATTGTTTCAATTACAAGTATACTATTTCATATTGTATTGATAGATTCTATATGCTTTATGGTAGAATCCTTCATTATTATATTACTCTGATTATTTTATTAATTTTGAATACAATTGCTTTATACTTCTTATAGTATTATCTCATATCATACCTTTATATTCAATACATTCGTGGTTAATTGTATTGGTTGTGAATTGCATTAGTTTAAGATCATTTAAACAAATTTTCTTAAGTGTTTAAACACAAAATTTTTAAACCTACAATTCACCCCCTCTTGTTTTCTTCCATCTAATATACATATACATCTATATATCGATCCAATGTAATGTTCTATGACTTTATGGTCCATTACTTTGAAAGTTTTGTTGTTGGATGTTCTTGGAGGAGGCTCAAATGAATTTTAGAGATGTTCAGTTGTTGAAATCTAGATGTAGGGATGTTACACATCATATAAATTGATTTCTTGATGTGATGTTTGGTTTCACGGTTTGTCATAGAAAGCTTCATGACGTGTATACTTTTAAACATCATAAAGGAGGGATTAACAATGTGTAATATTTTGGGGTTTTAAAATTAAAATATAATCCAGTGGCGATGCATTTTCTTGGAAGAAACAGAACCCTGATTATTATACAACCTGAAATAGTATTACACACCATGTAATACCCTGACCTATCTATATTTTAAAAATTATTTTCGTCCAAACGTTCATTCAGTCAGCATTTTTCTCTCCCACCTCTCATTTTAGATGAACCCTAGGAGCTCTGAGTAGTTCTTTGAACCCTGTTATTCCCTCTTCGATCTGTTAAACTATGTGATTGTTCTTTGAAAATATTTGGTGGTCCAAGTTATGGTATCCCTTTGTTTTCTAGTAGTTTTCCTCAAATTGGGTCTTGTCCTCTTCCATATATCCTTTTCATTCCATTGAATCTTCTTATCCATGATTCCTAATGGGGCATATCTTGGTTGATGTTGGCACGTTGGGGCCACCATGTCCTCGAGTGGATGTAGATCTTGCAGGATAAGTGATTAAAGGACTATTACATGATATGTTCTTGTGCAACGAACGTTGAACCCCCTTTGAGGTAGGGATTCCCTTGTCTATATTTATTTTTGAATCATGCAGTAGGGGTTTTGATTTTGTTACCCATGGATAATGGTTGTGCTATATTAGTCAAAGATAAAGAACTAGATATTTTAACTAGAATGCTAGATGGATTTATTAAATGTGTTTCGTAGCTTTGCTTATTTTTTGTGATATTGTGGTTATTCGAGCTGAACACCCCACTAAGAATGGTAGTCATAGGTGGGTTTATTTTCACTAGTTATATTTTGTGTGTGTATTTCTTTGTTTTTGGTTCTTTTGGTATCAATATAAATGGAAACTGGTAAATCACATACACTTGGATAATAAACGAATGCCCTAAGATTACATTGTTTATGTGAACACCCTTCAATTAAGAAGTGGAAATAAATAAGGGATGCCTCATTAAATTTAGAATTGTGTTATGCTATGGTATTAGGGTGATAGTTGTGTGGAACAGTATAGTTATGTGTGTTGGGAAGATGGAATGTGAAGTGACTATGTTTTGATGTATAGATATGCTTTGGTTTGTGTTGTGGTATATCGGTGGAGCATATATGTGTGTTGTGCGTTATTTTGGGTAGAGTGGTGGATAAACATATAGGTAATACAACAACCAGACCATGTAATGGAATCTCCAGTTGAGAGATTGATTGATTGTGGAATGATTGAGTAGTGTTGTGAATTGGGGCTACAATTAATTTGTTCTTTGGTTGTGTTTCTTATTATGTGTTATGCTTGGTAGTTAGCCAAATAGTAATGGAATAGATGAATAAATAATTTATTAATAATTTTTTTTACTTTATTGGTTTTTTTGGTTAACAAAATTAAAAAATGAATCTTGAATGAAGAATGGTAGTGGTTTAAAAAAATTGGTTGAGAATTGGAAAGAAATTGTGGCATTTTTGTTGGGATTACATTTAGAGATAACAACAAAGTTAGTAGTTTTGTGAGATGGTTGTTTATTTTAGAACACATAAGTTGTGAATGAGTGTTTTTCATTATATCTATATATATAGAAGTATTTTCATTAGGATTTCTATATGCCCCCTACCCTAGTTGATCACTACGTGTCAAACACCCCATCATCATAGGGGAGGGTGTCTTTCTGAAACATCCCGGTGGGAGGATGGATGGATTCCCACCCTGTCTTCCCTGCTCTTTCTTCTAAGTGGTGATAGCCTAAGATTCTTTGGTAAGGTTACAGTTTATGGGGTCCATTTGTGTTTGGGTGAGTTTTGTTTTCCCTGGTGTCTTCAGGATGAGATTTTTTGTGCATTCCTATGTGTTCCGGGATGTGACGTGGTATGTGGTCCAGGTGTCTACAGGCAGAATGTGTTGTGGAATGGGGTGTAGGTGTTTGTGAGTGATATGTGATGTGGATTTTGGCCCCAGTGATGGGTCAAGATCTGGTTTTAAGGCCCAGATTTGTGTGGGTGGGTTGTGATGTGGCATGTTCAAAAGAGGTGGGAGCACCAGGACATTTTCCATTAGGGTGTGAGTGAATCTAATTAGTGGGATAGTGGTGTGGTGTACCCTATTGTCGATGTGATTATTGTATTAATTTACTTTACTTGTCTTATTTGGTTATTTTTCCTTGGTGAGGTTGGGGTGGTTAGTATACCTGTTTGGTTCTACTATTTTCTCACAGGGGCATTAGTATGTTTCTTACACATGTGCATGAGAGACTTTGGTTTTCATACAGAGTGTAATTTTATGACCACCCTACATATATAAAACTATTTTCAGGTTTCAAGGAGGAATTCATGGACCATTCTAGGCATTACTACCTCGAACATTGGGATAGTTGATGAGTCACTGCTTTAGCTTTCTTTTGGTACTTACTTTAGAGACTTTCTCACTTTAAATAGTTTTATTTTAAACATTCATATGTGATAGATTTTTGTTTTCTTTTATATATATCATGGTTTTTTTTGGGATGAAACAACTTATCACCTAATATTATTTCTTTTAAAAGGGTAATGTATCCAATTTTATGAGACTTGTATACCATTGGTGCTATTCGCCACCCCGAGGTCTACTGGAGGTGGTACTTAGGGGTCATTATCTCCCTTTCTTCATTTATATCCTAAGAGGGGCATCTTTAGAGTGAGGGTCATGATAGAATGGCATCAACAGTGATGGTTGAGAGATAGGATGGATTTTGGAGTAATACATAGTGAAGATTGCATGGGTTTTATGGAAACATTGTCATGTGATCTTGGTGCATGACATAGGCCAAGGAAGGCCGTCTAGAATAAGATATTTCAGGGGCCCCTGTGATCCGATGCAAGGAATCTAATCCTACTAGACGACCAAGTGAGACAAGACAATTTTCAGGGTAGAGACCTAGGAAAGGTACATGCATCATAATGACTTGTGTTCTTGTTTGAATTGGGTTATTGAGAGAATATTAAAATGGATAGGAAGAAGAGAATGAATTAAAATGAATCTTAAATAAAATTCCATACTACGTGGGATTAGGAACTACTTGTTTACCTTTCATCTGTGGAACCCAGTGATCAACCGTATGTGTATTGGGTGGTTGAGGATCAGCAGACTAATTCAATTTATCAGAGGAGGGTTGATCTAGTGCAGGAGGACAACTAGTGGTAGAGAACATTACATTCTTTCCCGCAGCTGGAATTGGGAAAGTTTGAGGGAAGTGTTTTAGACATGGAGACGAAGATATGGATGGAGGATCTTGAGATCACCTTTAGTTTTATCTGGACTCTAAAAGATTATTGAGTTCTCTTGGTAGTGTGTGAGATGAGGGGATTTTCACATCAATAGTGTATGATTTATCTAAGGGAGAGGAAAGAGTCAGATGTGTTGTTGGGAGACTTTCTGATGAAATTTCTAGTAGAGTTCCTATCGCCAACCATGAAGTATCAGAAGATAAAGGTGCTACTCTCCCTTCAATAGCAGAGTATGACAGTGAAGGAACATGGGATCAAGTTTAAGGATCTTCTTTGCTTCACCATAGATCTATTTCTCTATAAGGAGTCTCATGCGATATGGATTGAGGAGGCCCTCCACCCTTCTATCGAGTATGTTGTTACTCCTTTTACGTTGCCAATGAATCTGGTAGTCCAGAAGAAGGAAGAGGTGATTGAGATGATGCACTAATGAGGAGGTATACTCTAAGAGGGGATCCAATAGAGTTCTTTGAGATGAATAGTTACCAGTAGTAGGTTTTTGGTGCTAGGAACATTGAGGTTTTGACTGGCAGGGAGTCGACCTCAACAGTTTCTCTTTCAGCCTTCTACTGCAAATGGTTCTCATACCATTTATATGGGAATAAAGTGTGTTTCTTCTATGGGATTCATGAACATATTCAAAGTTAGTGCTCAATGGCTAGTCGAGATCAGTTTGGTGGAGGAGGACAGGTTTAGTGCCTTCCTCAGCAATCGTTTCTAGTTAGGTAGTTTCATCAGTAGATACAACATGCCTTTTTTACCGAGGGTAGATGGAGCAGATAGAGGACAACCATGGGATGTTCCTTAGGGACCTCAAACTAGGTGTGGTCCTGGGGGCAGTTGTCAACAGAGGGGTAGAGGATATGGGTATGGTCAGTTACACTTTGTGGAGGTAGTAGTTCCGGTGGGACCATAGATCGTTAGAGATACGATCATCTTGTTTAGTACCCTTGCTTATTCATTGTTTGATGCAGGAGCTTCATAATCCTTTTTTTACATCCAAAATTGTCTATCATCTAAGAATATACATGGAGAGACTTCCCATTTCCCTAGTTTTGAGTACTCTAGTCAAAGGTTAGACCATGTTTTTTTATGTATTTTGGGGATGTAGACTGATGATGGGACCACATCAGTCTCATGGGTAAATTTTATTGATACAGATGCATCCATATAATGTCATTCTTGACATTGACTAGTTGTATTCTATGCATGATGTTATCAATTACTTCTGGAGAAGAGTTGTGTTTTCAGATATGGATGGATGGTGTGTTGTTTTTATTATTGAGTTGAGTTTTTATGTGGGCAGTCAGCGAGTAGAGCCTATTATTTTCTTCTTGGTTGAGTTGTTAGTGGAATCAGTAGATTTTGGGATAGTGGAGGTTCCCATATTTGTTGGGGAGTTATTTTATGTTTTTCCAAATTAGGTTATCACTCTACCCCCTTGATGTGACATTGAGTTTAGGATAGAATCGTAGACTGATGCTTCTCTGGTTTCAATGGATCCTTATCGGATGAAACATTCTGAGTTATAGGAGTTGAGTATTCAAATAGATGATCTAATGAAGAATGGATTTATCTAGCCCTGTGTGTCATTGTGGGGTGATCTAGTGTTATTCTCAAAGAAGGAAAATCATAGTCTGAGGTTGTGTATAGACTACCGGAGGTTGAATTAGGTGATGGTTAAGAGCATTTACCCTTTTTTGAGGATATGTGATCTTTTCTACCGACTAGGAGGGGAAAGTTAGTTTTCTAAGATTGATCTGTGGTATGGATATCACCAGTTGAGGGTAAAGAAGAGAAATATCCAAAAGACTGCTTTTAGATGTAGGTATGAGCACTTCAAGTTCATAGTAATTCCATTTAGTGTTACGAAAGCACCAAATATGTTTATGGGGCTATGAACTCTATCCTTTGTGAGTTCTTAGACCAGTTTATCATCATATTCATTGATGATATCCTGATTTAATAGAACTCAGAGGATGATCATGTTGAGTATCTCAAAACAATCTTTCAGGTTCTTTGATGCCACCAGATCTACATAAAGTTTTCCAAGTGTAAGTTCAAGACATGAGAGGTAAATTTCCTTAGTTATGTGATTCCCTAGTAGGGGTTGGTAGTTGAACCATAAAAGTTTTAAGTGGTTGTTTTTTGGTTAGAACCCAAGAATGTGGTATAAGTTCATAGTATTTTTGGTATCCTAGGATATTATTGGAGGTTTGTTTCCCATTTATCTCGATTTGAATGTCCATTTATTTCTTTGACAAGAAACAAATAAAATTTTGTGTATAGTGAGAAGTTCCAGACAATGTTCATTTATCTGAAGGGGAAGTTGGTTAGTGCTCTAGTGATCTGGTTTTTAGAGGAAGGGGTGATGTTTGAGGTGTTTTTTGATGCTTCCCATCTCAGTTTGGAGTGTTTAATGATGTAAATATGAGTAGTGATCTCTTATGCTTAAAGGATGTTATTCCCCCATGAGTTTAACTATGCCACCCATGATTTTGAGTTATCAGCGGTCATGTTTATGCTGAATTTTTGGTAGAATTTTCTCATTGAGGAGCACTTTGTAGTATTAATAGATCATAAGAGTTTGAGGTATATATTTTTTCAGCCTGATCTGAATCTGCAGTAGTGGAGGTGGATGGAGTTTCTTCAGGACTACGATTTTGATATCTCCTACAACTCAAGGAAAGGGAATTTCGTGGTCGATGCTTCGAGTAGAAAGTTTTAGAAGGAGGTAGTTCAAGAATCTGTAGGTGCTTGTAAATAGATGGACTAATTGGCATCCTTGAAATTAGATGCAAGAATGGATAGTGGGGGAGGCTATTTTTTCCGAATGACAATGAATTCTTCTATGATTCAGAATGTGGAGGAGTCTCTGTGGGGAGACTCATAGGTGGAGGTGTTGCGTGATTGTGTTGTCCATAGTGATGTTATGGAGGTATGTTTAGAGGATGGTCAGAATCATATGCTATTCTATCAGAGGTTGTTTTTTTTGATAGAAATGCATGAGGGAGTTCTTTGTGAGTTTCATAAATCACCTTTAGAGGTACACCCAAGATTTTATAAAATGTACTGTGGCTTGAAGATACAGTTTTGGTGACCCAGGATGAAATGGGAAGTAGCAAAGCTTATGGAAAGATTCTTGGTCTACAAGTAGGTAAAGGATGATCACGATGTTCTTGGTGGTTTTTTGAATCCATTTGATGTCCATAAGTTGAAGTGGTATGGAATATTGATAGATTTTATCACGGGGATACCTAGGGCTCTGGGAGGCTATGATGGTATTAGGGTGGTAGTGGATGAACTAACAAAATTAGCTCACTTCTAAGTAATCAAGGAGTTGGGCATAGTGGATGACTTAGCCAAGAGGTATGTAAATGAAGTGGTGAAGTTTCATGGAGTTATGAGGTCCATTATCTAAAATTAGAATGCATGGTTTACCTCATGAGTCTGTAGGGGATTACAACATGATATTGGCACCAATTTATGCCTCAACACTGCTTTCCATCCACAGAATAATGGATAGACAAAGAGGACTATCCGGACATTAGAGGATTTTTTATAGGCATGTGTCTTTGAATTTAGAGGATATTGGGTACATCACCTACCCTCAGTATATTTTTATTATAATAATATCTACCACTCTTCCATTGGAATGGATTTGTTTGAGACATTGTATGGGAGACAATGTAGTTCTCCATTGTGTTGGATTGAGGTTGGGGAGACAACTATTCTTGGTCTAGACATGGTGGAAAGCACTAAAGAGAAGGTTTATCTTGTTCATGAGATGATTAAAGCAGCAAAATACTGACATAAGTCGTATTCTAATCATAGAAGGAGGTCCTTGGATTTCAAGGTTAGGGACCACATGTTCTTGAAGGTTTCCTCTAGATGTGGGAAGTAGATTTTTGGAAGATGGAGAAATATTTCCCCCAAGTTTGTTTTACCCTTTCAAGTGTTAGGACGAGTTGGAGAAGTGGTTTACCAGTTGGAATGTCCACCAAATTTTGATAGAATCCATGACATCTTCTACGCCTCGTAGCTTCGTTGGTATCTTCATGATGACTCAAAGGTCTATGATTGGGGAGAGAAAGAAACTGAGGATGATGTGACATACATGAAAAGAACAATAGAGATCCAAGATAATCGTGAGAAGGTGATGTGTGGAAGGACTATTCATTTGGTTCATGTGTTGTAGAGGCATGGTGTCCTAGAGGAGAGTACTTGGGAGTGAGAAACCCAGATGAAATCTTAGTAACTTGATTTGTTTTGAGTTTTTCCTTCTTCTATTTTTTTGAGATGTAATGTTTGATCCTTTTTTATGTGATTATATATTTTCCCTTGGTAATGTTTCGTGTAGTAAAATATGTGATGATGTCATGAAATGTAGAAAGTGTAAAACTAGATTCCTAATCCAGATGCATTAACTTCAATCTGATTAAACCATTACGGGTGAGTCAGTGTCACCCAGAGAAGATAGTATCTTGACATTGAGGATAAAACTATTTGTTTTTTGCATTATAATAGGGTGGTTTATCATTGAACGATGAGGTGTTTGGTTGTTAGTTGTGTTTCAAGTGTATCAAGATCCTTGAGAAGTATCTTATGGGGTGGTTTTTCAGATCCCTTTCTCTCCTAGGTTTTGTTTTGGATTATCAAGGATATTAATCATTTGATAGGTATCTAATGTAACGTTATGTGCCTTCCTAGTCTATTAATTTTTGTGTTTGGTCATTGCAAGTTCATAGAGCAGGATTGGAGGGAGTTTGGATAAGTTTAGTTGTTAAAATCTAGATTCAGGGAGGTTACACATATTTTAACTTGATTTCACGATGTGATGTTTGGTTTTGCAATTTTTCCAAGAAAGTTTCATAATGTGAAGAATTTTACATGACATGAAGGAGGGATTCATGGCATGTAATATTTCAGAGTTCAAAAAATAAAACAAAATCAATAGGTGATAGATTTTTTTGGATGAAACCAAACCCTAGGTATTACACGATTTAAAAGGGTATTACACATTATGTAATACCCCGATCCTATTATATTTTAAAAATTATATTCAGTCAAAATTTTATTCACTCGGCCATTTTCTCTCCCACCTCTCATTCCAGACGAACCCTAGGCACCATAAGGAGTTCTTTGAACCCTCTTCCTCCCTCTTCGATCCTTTAATCACAATGGTTGTCTGTTGGTGATCCCTGGTGGTCCATGGAACGTTCTCCCTTCATTTTTTAGCAGTTTCCCTCATCATGGGGCTCATTATCTTCCATATCTCCCCATCATACCATGGTGTGTTCTTACCCATGATTCATAATGGGGTATACCTTGGTTCCTATTGGTGTGGTGGTTCCACAACATCCTCGTATAGATGCAGATCTTGTGGAATAGGTGATCGGAGGACTGTTACATAATCCGTTCTCATGCAAAGAATGCAAACACCCCTTCTAGGTAGGGATTCCCTTGTCTCTATTTATTTTTTCATCACGAGGGAGGGGTTTTTCTTTTGTAACCCTTTGATTATGGTTTTTCTATTTTAATCCAATATAAATGAATGGATATTTGAATTAAAAGGTTGGAGGGGTTTATTGAATTCTTTTCACATCTTTGCTCATTATTTGTGATATTGTGGTTATACGGGATGAAAAATGAAATTAAAATGGTGGTTGTTGATGGATTTTTTCCCATTGGTTATATCTATTTTGTGTTCTTATCTGGTTCTGGTAGTAGTGGTATCACCCTAAATGGAAAATGGAAAATTACATTCACTTGGATAATAAACGAATGCCCTAAGATTACTCAGTTTCTGTGAAAACCCTAGAATTAACAAGTGAAATTAAATAAGGGGTCCCTCATTAAATCTATAATTGTGTTATGCTAGGGTATGTGGGTGATGGTTTTGTGGGATAGTGTGGTTGTGTGTGTAAGGAATATGGAATGTGAAATGCCTATGTTGCGATGTTTGGATACACTCTGGTTTGGGTTGTGGTTTGTTGGTGAAGTACAGGTTTATGTTGTGGGTTGGTTTGGGGGTGTGGTGGATGGAATTGTAGATGATAAATCAACCTAAACATATAATGTAATATTAGGTTGAGATATTGATTCATTGTTTAATGATTTAGAAGTTTTTGTGCAACGACGCAACAATCAGGTTGTGTTTTGGTTGTGTTTCTTGTTATGTACTATGCTTGATAGTTTCCCAAATAGTAATAGAATAGATGAATAAATAATTGGTTGATAATTTTTGAGACTAGATTGGTTTGTTTTGGTTAATATAATGAATAAATTAATTTTGAGTGAATAATGATAATGGATTAATTTTTTTGGGAATTGGAAAGAAGATGTGGCTTGTTGTGTAGTGATTGCATTTAGAGGTAGCATTGAAGTTGGTAGTTTTGTGAGCTGGTTGTTTGTTTGAGAACCCATAGGTTGGGTAGGAGTTTTTGGTATTATATCAATATATATACATGTATTTTCCTTGTTATTTCAATATGCACCCCACCCTAGTTGAGAATTATGTGCCGAACACCCCCATCGTCACGAGGGAGGCTATCCTTACTAATCATCCCGGTGGGAGGATGGATAGTTGGCCACCCACTCTTACCCACTCTATCTTCCCAGTGGTGATAACCTAATATTCTTTTAGTAGGTTGTGGTTTGTGGGGCCCATGTGTGTGTGGATGTGTTGTGTTTTTAAGGTGTCTTCAATTTGAGATGTGTTGTGTTTTCGCATGTGTCTTCAGGATGAGATTTTTTGTTATTTCCCATGTGTTTTAGGATGTGATGTGGTATGCAGATCAAGTGTCAGTGGGAAGGATGCGATGTGGAATGGGGAATAGGTTTTTGTGGGCGTGATGTGATATGGTTTGTGGCCTTGGTTATTGTACAATATGTAGTTATAAGGCCTAGGTGTGTGTGGGTGTGTTGTTATTTGGTGTGTTCAGAAGAGGTGGGAGCACCATGAAATTTTTTGTTAGGGTGTGAGAGTGGCTATTCAGTGGGAAAGTGTTGCAGAGTACCCTATCATCGATGTTTTTATTATATTAATTTAATTGACTTGAATTATTTTCTGAGTGTGCCTTGGTGAGGTTGGGGTGATTAGTATTCCTACTTAGGTGCTTTTTGGTTTAACTATTTTCTCACAAAGGCATTAATATGCTTCTTTCACATGTGCATGAGAGACTTTTTTTTCATGTTGAGTATAATTGTATGATCACACTACATATATGAAACTATTATAAGTTTTCCATAATGAATTCATGGACCATTCTAGGCATTATTAGCTCGAGATTTAGGATAGTTATTGAGTTACTACATTATCCTACTTTTGGAACTTACATTGGAGACTTTTTCACTTGTAATAGTTTTATTTTAAACATGCATGTGGGATGGATTTTGGTTTTATTTTATATATATCATGGAGTTTTTTTGGGATGAAACATCTTATCTCCCTGTCTTGTTTATTTAAAAAGGGTAATGCCTCTCATTTTGTGAGACTTATAAACCCTTGGTGTTGGTCTCCACCTCAAGGCATACTTGAGATGCGACTTGGGGACATTGTGTACCTTTATTCATTACCATCATAGGAGAGGAATATTTAAAGGTAGGGGTTCATTACACCTTCACTCACTATTTTTATTCACATTTTTCAAATTATTTTCATTTTTTCAAAAAAAAAAACAAAAAAATCATAAATTTCAAAAACTAAAAATAATCTCTTAGTTCATAATGTATTAAAATTAAAATTATTCTACATAGATTGGCCAATCTCAAGTGAAATAAAATGTTTACAATAATCATGATTTTATGTTTCAATGTATTAGTGATGTATCAGAAAAAATGGAGATCTAAATAGAGTGGATATTTGAATACGTACATGCATCAAGGGAGAAACCTAATCCCGAGCCAGAACCTGAACCAGAATGAGTGGTGGAAGATATTTCACCAATAATTTTATATGTCAAAGAATATAAGGTAGGTGATAAGAAGATACTAGAGTATTTAATCACATAATCCCAGAGTCAAACATTTTTCGAGGAGGTCTTATAAGTACACATGAAAGATGATGCACTTATAGGAGATCAAATTGTTTTTGGAAAAATCCTAGAGTAGTTTTGTTGAAGATGACCTGAAACTTGATCTTCCCATCCTTATTAATGAAAAATCATCACCTTTTGACATTTCTCTTACTTTGGTAAATGATAAAAAAGATTAATCTTATGAGATTACGTTTCCAATGGTCTTTACCTAGGAGATCAATTTCCAAGATGACTAACTTTAAATGGATGTTTTCTTTATTGATTCATCATGTTTTAATCTTATTCCAGTTGAATTTTTTACATTTTAACCTTTTCTGAAATTTCTGATACAACACAAATGGAGTTGGCCTTGGATTTTAATGATGATACTACCCAAGTAGTTTTGATTAAATAAGAATATATGGAGAAGCTTATGGTGGTGTGACTACCTCTTCTATAACATCTTGGATACCATATAGAAGAGGATATCATAAAAGTTAATAGGGATCACCCCTATTTTTTCCCTCACACAATGGACCTTAATTTCTCTATTTATTCCTTTTTGGGTGTTTTGAATTTTATTATCCTCTTTGTGGTTCTCTATTCATGGTGTTTAATCATGGAATCCCAGAAAATTCATATTTGGGGCTTCAACTCAAAGAAACTACACCCACCATCTAATTGGGGAGAGTCCACTACAACAACCTGACTAAGGGTAGTAAAAACCTTGCACCCATTTGGGGGTTTAAACTAATAATTATCCATTTTATATCCACTTTATCTTTATTTATAATTGTTTTTATTATGTATTGTCATTTATTTCTTGTATTTTTAAAGTGTTAGAATCTATGATCATAACTCAAGGGTGCCACTGAAAAATAAATCCGGTTGTGTCTTTCATTTTCTTTATTTTATTTGAATCAAATTTTAAATTATAAGTGAAAATATTTCTTGATATAATTCTAGATAAAAATAATTTAGTTAATGGAATAAGTTTGGGTGATGGATGTTAATTTTTTGTAGGAATTATGTGTGTTCTTCTATTTTGTTTTCATGTCTTTATTCTGAAATTTTTCAAGTTTTCTTTCCATTTTTTGGTGTGTTTTTAGGAATCTAGATTTGAATCAAATACTTTGAAAAATTCAAACCATCTTTGTGTTTTGGGAAAATTTATTGATTTTAATATTTTAGGACTTAAATTATTGCTAAATGTATTTTTTCCTGATTTCCAATCAGTTCGTTTGATGATGTTTGGTTGATTGTGAAACTCGCATGCACTAGTACTGCCCAAATTGAAAATCTTGCCCAATCCAAGAGGTTTTTAAACCTGTTTGAAATATTATTACATTTATATTTTTCTTGAGAGTCTTGATACATGTTGTGTGATCCATAAAGTAATGTTTTTATTTTCTTTAAAATATGTTAGAGTTTATGGAACGTGTTACCAATGATTGAGGGACCACTTTGAAATCATTTTTTGCATTGAACTCTAATTTTGGGTTACATTTACATATGGTATTCATTAAGACCCTACTAGCCACAAAATAAATTGTTAGGTAGACACATTACAATCTATTTACCCCTTTAAAACCTTTTCTAGAAGTTAAATCCATGAATTTTGTTGAACTCAAGTGTGGGGGAGGGAGAATATGAGTGGTATTTTTTTCTCCTAAAGAATATATATAAGATGAATTGAAAGTGTTTCTATATTTATTTATAATTTTTTGAAATAAGTTTCATTATGTAAATATTAATGGATATCAAAAAATATCATTACAATGATGGGTTGGGTGTTCACTAATTTTTAAAGATCAAAATTTTCCTCTTTTTTCTTCAAAAACATGATTCTAAAGAGAAATCTGGATCTTCATTCAAGTTGATACAATGATTCCATTTGGTAAAAGAGGAGATAAATTTATAATTTATGATAAAATTACAAGCGGGGACTTAACAATGAAATATTTTTTTAGAGGTGATTCATTTTTTAGCAGATTGAGGAGCACACCATTCTTGAGAAAAATTGTTTTCATGCATTTACTTCACTTTAGAGATTAACCATCCTCATTCTGCCTCATATGCTTTTACATTTATAACCTTCCAAACCTAAAACATATAAAAACCCAGGAAAAATACCACATTATTGAATTTTCTTGACTCTTTTAAGTGTAGATTATAGGAGGATAGAAAGCCTATGGAAATCACAAACATTCTTAAGAATGGGAAGAGATCCACATTAAAAATCCTTGAGTGAAGAGAGAAATATTTTTCTAGGGAGGTAGGTATTAAATGAATGTGAGGAATAATAAGATATTGAATGATTTTTTTGAGGAGTTATGAAATTTTTACCATTTTAGGAGGCATTTTATTTTCTTTTGATATGATAATTGAGTTGTGTTTTCATTTATACTTTGGGAGGCTTGTTTGGACCTTGGTTTAAGATGATTACCCTGAAGTGAAATGTTTAAGTGTGGGGGAATTGACAAAGAAAATATGTTCAATTTTTTGTATTCTGAATTTAAGTGTTTTTAATCCCAAAAAAGTGTTATTTCAAAAGAAATTATCACATTTTATAGTTTTTGAAGTATTTTGAGCTTAATTGTAAACATAGTTTATTTTGGAATTTAACTATTTTAATTTATTTAAATGTTTCATCCATACAATTTTATTAACTGATCCAAATTTTAAAATTATTCTTTTTTCGGTTAATATGTTTTATGTGATTAATTTTATCCTTTTTGACCCAAAGTTAAATCCATTATTTGAAGGCCCAAATATGACTCATAATTTAGGGATCGAAAACTATGTACAGATCTTGAAAATTTTATTTTTTGGCCCATATATCATACATGTAAAGCCTAAATGTGATGAAATTCAATATGCCTCAATTGGAAATATATATAAATAAATTTAATTAATATGTAAGAACTTTAATACTTCATTATTAAGGAAAAAATTCATCGTAAGATGGATGATTTGGAATATGAATAGTCACCTTTCATAGTTAAATTTACAGAGTAAAACATCCATAAATCCTACATAACAAGTCCAATAAAGTTTAAACTTTTATGGAGGATGAAGATAAAGTATAAGAATTTTTTTTTGAGAAAAAACTATTTCCAAATTATGTCACTTAATTTTATATCCATATGAATGAATTCGATGGAAATAATTTGATCCGAAAATTTCCTCCCTTTGCCTATAAAAATATACCCCCTCTTCTTTCTAAAGGGTTGAAAACTTAAGGGTAGACTTCATTGGCCATTATATGTAGTTTTATAGTTTAATTTATTTTATAATATTGTTTTTAATTATTAGTATATGTTATTATTTTCTTAATCTCATTATCCCATATATTTTTATCTTTTGTGTTTCCATCCCCATTTTTTCCACTGTGATATGTTATACTCCTCATCATGAGTAACTAACCCAAGGAATTTCCAAGGGGATCAATCCAGTGTTGAACCCAAGTTTATGAGCTACAATGTTTAATTTTTTTATTTTATTAGAGTTAGACTGAGGGTTATCTTAGTGTGCAAGGTGCCTTTGTGTCTCCACTTGCCACACGAGGTTTAACGTTTTCTTCTACAATACTTTCCCTCAATCGAGGAGGTGGATGTGCGGTCTCTCATCGATCAGTGAGCGAACTGTATATTCAAAACCATATGAAGATGAGGATTTTAACATATATTAAGGAGTGTGTTCATTAAGTAAATTTGAAATTAATTAAGATATGATAATGGTTCAGTCAGGGTGATTCTCTCAAAAATGCCTCATTTCTTTCTAACTTCATTTTGTTTACATTCATTCTGTCTTCATTAAGCATTGCATATTTACTTTTAATCATGTTTAATTCTCATTTATCAAACCTCAATTTATTTTTTGTTTTATTTTATAAATAAAAAATAAAAAAAATAATTATAAGTATTGAGTGATTGATCGCAAATGCTCCTAAAGAAAACGACTTAGGTTAGCCCTCATACTACACTTAATTATAAATAGTTAGAGAGTGTGTAGAAAAATGATTCATAAAATTGGCACCATTTTCAAGGATCCAAGTGGCCTTCACTCTCTATTTTTATTCAAATTTTTTAAATTGTTTTCATTTTTTTATAAAAAATCGAAAAAATCCTATATTTCAAAAACTAAAAAAATCTATTAATTCATGATGTATTACAATTAAAATTATTCTACATGGACTGAACAATATCAGGTGAAAGAAAATTTTTACAGTGATATTGATTCTAATTTTCAAAGGATTAGTGATGTATTGGAAAACATGGAGAGCCAAATAGAGTGGATATCTGAATACGTACATATATCTCCAGAGAAAACCAAGTCAGAGTTGGAACCTGAACTAGATTGAGTGGTGGGAGAGATTTCACCAATAATTTTTTATGTAAAAGAATCTAAGGTGGGTGATAAGAAACTACTAAAGTAATTAATCACATCATCCCGCACTCAACCATTTCTCTTGGAGGACCAAGAATTACACAAAAAAGCTAACACTCTTATGGGAGATCAACAATTTTTGGAAGAATCCTAGAATATGTTTTTTGAAGATTTCTTGAAAGTAGACCTCCCTATTAATATTAATGAAAAATATATACCTTTAGACCTATCTCTTTATTTGGAAAATGATTATAAAGATGCACCTACTAAGATTGAGTTTCCAATGGTCTTGACCAAGGAGATCAATTTTCAATCTGACTTACTTGAAAGGGAAATTTCTTTATTGATTAGTTATATTTTAATCTTATTCAAGATGAATTAATTTATGACTTCCCCTTTTTAGAAATTTTTGATACAACACAAATGGATCAGGCCTTGGATGTTAATGATGATACTACCCAAGTGTTGGTGATCAAAGGATAAGATCTGGAGAAGCTGGTGGTGGTGTGACTACCTCATATACAACAACTTGGATACCATATATAGGAGGACATCATATAAGATAATAGGGAGCACCCCTATGTTCTTTTCCCATTAACTCTGGACCTTAATTTCCCTATTTATTCTTTCTTGGTGGTTTGGAATTTTCTTATCCAATTTGTTTTTATAGAATCATGGTGTGTAATCATGAAAACTATGAAAAGTCGCATGTGGTGATTCATGTCAAAGAAACCACACACACCTTCTATTTGAGGATAGTTCACTGCAACTTCATGACTAGGGGTAGTAAAAACCTATCACCCATTTGGATGTCCAAAAAAATAATTATCCATTTCTTATACAATTAATCTTTATATTTATTTATTTTTCTTATGTCTTCTCATTTATTTTTTGTAGTTTTAAAGTGGTATAATCTAGAAGCGTAACTCAAGGCTACCACTAAAAAATAAACCAGGTTGTGTCTTTAATTTTCTTTATTTTATTTTCTGACCAATTTAAATTCTGAGTGAAAATATTTCTTGATCTAATTTGATCTAAAAATAGGTTAGTAAATGGAATAAGTGTGGGGGAGAAATTTCAACCTGTTTTAGGAATTTTTTGTGTTCTTCTATTTTTTTATCATGACTTTTTCTGAAAATTTTCATGTTTTCTATTTCATTTTTGGTGTGTTTTTTGGAATCCAAAACTAAATCGAATACATTAAAAAATTCAAAACATATTGATGTTTTTGGAAAATTTATTTATTTTAATAATTGAGGACTTAAATTATTTCCAAATGGATTTTTTTATTGATTTCCAATCTTTTCATTTGACGATGTTTGGTTGATTGTGAAACTCACGTGCACTAGTACTATCCAAATTGAAAATATTTCACAACCTGAGGGGTTTCTAAAATTCATTGAAATATTCATCCATTTATAAAACTATTTGAAATGTTTTTAGACACGTTTATATATTTTTTAAAGTTGTTAGGGTTCTTGAAATGTGTTACAAATTATTGAGGCACCACTTTGAAATACCTTCTTTGCATTGAAATCTAATTTTGTCCTACCTTTACATCTAAAATTTTTTAAGACCCCACTATCCATGAAATAATTTATTAGGTATCCAAATTACAAGTTATTTATCAATTTATAACCTACTCTAGAAGTGAAATGCATTATTATTGTTGAACTCAAGTGTGGGGGAGGAAGAAGATGAGCTATATTTTTCTTTCCTGAAGAATCTGTTTGAGAAAAATTGAAAGTGTTTTCATATTTATTACTTCTTTGGTGTAAAAAATTTCATGATATAAAGATTAATGGTTATCCCAAAATATCATTACACACATGGTACTAGTGTTTACTAATTTTTGAAGATCAAAATTTGTCTCTCTTTTCTTTAAAAATATGATTTGGGAGAGAAATCCATAACTTCATTCAAGTTGATACAATGTTACAATTTGGGAAAATAGGGAATAAATTTATCATTTATTATGAAATTAAAATTGTTAAATTCTCAAATAAATAGGTGTTTGGAGGTGATTCATTTTTTATATGATTAAGGAGCACACCATTCTTGAGAAAAACTGTTTTTATGCATTTACTTCACTTTAGATCTTAACCCTCCTCATTCTACCTTAGATGTATTTACATTCATTAGCTTCCAAGCCTCAACCATAGAATATCCCATTAAAGATACCTCTTTATTGACACATTTTTTAGTTTTTTAAGTGGATATACCAGGAGGATAACAGTCCCATAGAGATCATATATGTTCTTGAGAATGAGAAAAGATCCACATTAAAAATCCTTGAGTGAAGAGAGATTTTTTTCGCGGAGGTAAGTTTGATATTCATGTGAGTAATAACATGATATTGATTTTTTTGTTATTTTTAAGGATTTTATAAAATTTTATCCATTTATGAGTCATGATATTTTCCTTTGATATGATAATTGTGTTGTGTTGTAATTTATACTTTGGGAATTTTGTCTTGACCTTGGTATAAGATGATTTCCCATGAGTGGAATGTTTAAGTGTGGGTAATTGACAGAGAAAATATTTTCAATTATTCTATTCTTAATTTTAGTGTTCTTAATCCTACCAAATTTTTATTTCAAGGGAAATTGTCACATTTTATAAATTTTATGTATTTTGACATTAATTGTAAAAATGACTTATTTTGGAATTTAGTTGTTTTAATTTTTTTCAATGTTTCAAACATAACTTTGTATTCACTAATAAAAATTATAAAATTTCCATTTTATCGGTTAATATGTTTTATGGGATTAATTTTATCCATTATGACCCAAAGTTCAATCCATCATTTGAAGGCCCAAATCCAGATCAAAATTCAGGCCTCGAAAACTGTGTACAGATCTGATGAATTTTATTGTTGGGACCATAAATCATACATGAATAGCCCAAATGAGCTTAAATACAATATTCAGAAATTGTAAATCCAGATAATCAACTTTCATTAAGATATAATCACCTGAATACTTCACTGTCAAGGCCATAAATTCATGGGAAGTCTGAAGAGTTAGAATATGAAGAGTCACCATCTCGAAATTAATTTCATTGAGTAAAATAGTCATAACTCTTACATAAAGAGTCCAATAAAGCTAAAATTTTTATGGAATATGAGGATAAAATATAGGAAAAACTTTAAATAATGGATTATTTTAAAATTAGGTCATTTCATGGTACATCTATGCGCATACATTCGGTGGACATAATTGGATCTGAAAATTTCCTCTTTTTTCCAATAAAGATATACTCCCTTTTTATTCCAAAGGGTTGGAAACATAGGGGCAGCCTTTATTATCCATTATATATAGTTTTAAAGTTTCATTTATTTTGTAATATTATTTTTATTTATTATTATATTTTAAACATTTTCTTTATCTCATTCTCTGATATTTTTATCTTTTCTGTTTTCTACCTCGTTCTTTCCACTATGATCTATTATACTCTTGATCATGAGTAACTAACCCGAGGAAGTTCTTGGAGGATCAATCCAATGTTGAACCCAAGTTTATGAGAAATATTTTTTAATGTTTCTTATTTTATTAGAGTTAGACCAAGGGAGATCTTAGTGGGTAAGGCACCTTTGTGTCTCCACTTACTACCCAAGGTTTAATTTTCTCTTCTGAAATATTTTCCATCGATCGAGGAGGTGGATGTGAAGTCTATCGGTGATCATTGAGAGCACCATATATTCACAACCATATATATAGGAGTATGTTAAAACATATGATTGATTTTTTTCATGAATTAAATTTAAAACTAATTAAGAGACGATGAAGGTTCACTTAGGGTGATTCTCTCGGGAATGTCTCTTTTATTTTTAACATCATTTTGTCTGCATTCATTCTATTTTTATTAAGAATTGAATGTTTAATTTTAT
Source organism: Viscum album (assembly GCA_963277665.1). NCBI lineage: Eukaryota > Viridiplantae > Streptophyta > Magnoliopsida > Santalales > Viscaceae > Viscum > Viscum album. The sequence goes on from OY728137.1 coordinate 1,026,252,634, forward strand.
TCATCTTTAATTAAAATTTGTCGTGCCTCAATTTATTTTAGTTTTATTTTAAAAGTATATAAGTATAAAATAGTGAATTATAAGTACTGATTAATTGAACGTAAATTCTCTTCAAGAGAACGACCTAGGTTAGCCACTATACTTCACTTAGTTATAAATAATTTGAGATCATGAACGATAATGATTAATCAAATTGGAACCATTTATGTGGATCCAAGTGGCATTAGCTCACTATTTTTATTCACATTTTGTAAATTATTTTCCTTTTTCATAAAAAAGAAAAAAATCATAAATTTAGAAAACTAAAAAAAATCTCTTAGTTCATGTTGTAATACAATGAAATTTATTCTACATGGACTGACCAATATCAAGTGAAATTAAATCGTTAAAATGACTTTTATTCAAGGTTTCAAAGAAATTTTGATGTATTAGAAAACATTGGGATCAAAATAGAGTGTATATCAGAATACGTACATGTATCTCAGGAGAAAACCGAGCTGGAGCCAGAACCTAAACTAGAATGAGTGGCAGAAGAGATTTCCCCAATAATTTTTTTCTATCAAAGAACACGAGGAAGGTAATAATGAGATACTAAAAGAATTAATCACATCAACCCGCACTCAACCATTGCTCGAGGAGGTCCTAGAATTACACCTGTAATCTTATGCACTTATGGGAGATCAATAATTTTTGGAATAATCCTAGAATAGTTTTGTTGAAGATTACCTGAAAATTGATCTTCCCATTCTTGTTAATGAAAAATAATAACCTTTAGACCTCTCTCTTTCTTAAAAATATGATGATGAATATTCACCTACTGATATTCAGTTTCCAAAGTTCTTGACCAATGAGATCAATTTTCAAGATGAATGACTTGAAATGGAATATTTCTTTATTGATTCCTCTCGTTTTAATTTTATTCAACCTAAATTATTTTATAACTTCCCATTTTCTGAAATTTTAGATACATCACAAATGAATAAGGCCTTGGATGTAAATGAGAAAACTACCCAGGTTGTGGTGATCAAAGGAGAATATCTGGAGAAATTGGTGGTGGTGCGACTAACTCCTCTATAATAACTTGGATTTCATATAGAGGAGGAAACCACAAAAGTTAACAGGGAACACCCCTATTTTCTTTTCCCTCCCACTATAGACCATAATTTCACTCTTTATTCTTTCTTGGGGGTTGGGAATTTTATTATCCTATTTGGGGTTCTCCATTCATGGTGTCTAATCATGGAACTTTGATAATTCACATGTGGTGGTTCATCTTAAAGAAACCACACCCACCTTCTGATTGGGGATAGCCCACTACAACTGCCTGACTAAGGGTAATAAAAACCTAACACCAATTTTGGGGTTTAACCAAGAGTTATACCTTTTCTATGCCCTTTATATTTATCTTTATTTATTTTTATTATGTATTTTCATTTATTTACTGTAGTTTTAAATTGGTAGCAGCTAAGAGCGTAACTCCAGGCTTCCACTGAAAAATGAATCATGTTGTGTCTTTCTTTTTCTTTATTTTATTTATTACCCAATTTAAATTATGATATAAAATATTTCTTGTTATAATTTGAGCTAAAAATAGGTTAGTAAATGGAATATGTGTGGGGTAGGGATGTAAACCTGTTTTTGGAAATTTTTGTGTGTTTCTATTTATTTTTTCATGTATTTTTAGGAAAAATTTCATGTTTTGTTTTTAAATTTTGGTGTGTTTTTAGGAATCCTCAATTGAATCAAATACTTCAAAAAATTAAAACCATATTAGTGTTTTTGTAAAATTTATTGATTTGAAAATTTGAGTACATAAATGATTTCTGAATGTATTTTCTTTCCTAATTTCAAATATTTTCATTTGCTGAAGTTTGGTTGATTATGAAACTCACATGCACTATTACTTTACAAATTAAAAATCTTTCCCAAACCTAGAGGTTTCTAATACTGTTTGAAATATTATTAAATTTATATTTTTCTTGAGAGTATACATACATGTTGTGTGAGACAAATTTTTTTGTTCTTTTCTTTTTAAAAGTCGTTAGAGTTCATGGAATGTGTTACGAATGATTGAGTCACCACTTTGAAATCCCTTTTTTGCATCGAACTCTGATTTTGGACTACCTTTACATCCTACTTTTATTAATCCCCTATTAAACATGAAATACCTTGTTAGGTAGCTATATTAAAACCCATCTATCCCTTTACAGCATTCCCTAGAAGTTAAATGCATGATTATTATTGAACTCAAGTGTGGGGGAGGGATAAGATGAGCTTTATTTTTCTTTATTAAAGAATATATTTGAGTTGAATTTAAAGTGTTTATATATTTATTATTGCTTTTGTGGAATAAATTTTATGATTGAAATATGGATGGGTATCCCAAAATATCATTACAAAGATGGCCCAGGTTTTCACCAATTTTTGAAGATCAAAAGTTTCCTCTCTTTTCTTAAAAAATATGATTCTAAAAAGAAATCTAGATCTTCATTCAGGCTGAAACAATTCTACAATTGGGGGAAATAAAAAAGCAATTTATCATTTATATTGAAATGAAATGTGTAAACTTCACAAAGAAAGAGGTTTCTAGAGGTGACTCATTTTTTAGATGATTAAGGAGCACACCATTCTTAAGAAAAACTATTTTCATGAATTTACGTCACTTTAGAGCTTAACCCTCCTCAATATGCCTTAGATGTTTTTACATTTATAACATTTCAACACTTATCCTCAAGAAAACCCACAAAAAATACATCATGATTGAAATTTTTTTGACTCTTTTTTGTGGAGATACAAGGAGTATAACAATCCTATGTAAATCACACATGTTCTCGAGAATAAGAAAAGATTTATATTAAAAATCCTTGAGTGAATAGAGAAATATTTTTTCTTAGGAGGTAGGTACAAAATTAATGTGATGAGTAACATGATATTGAATTGATTTTATTTTTTATTTTTTAGGAGTTAGAAAAATTTTATCTGTGTAAGATGCATGATATTTTCCTTCGATATGATAATTGAGTTGTGTTTTCATTTATACTTTGGGAAGTTTTGTTTGACCTTGGTATAAGATGATTGTCTAGAAGTGAAATGTTTAAGTGTGAGGGAATTTATAGAGAAAATATTTTCAATTAATTTATTCTGAATTTCAGTATTTTTAATCCCACAAAAGTGTTATTTCAAGAAAAATTGTCATATTTTATAGTTTTTTAAGTATTCAGAGATTATTTGTAAAAAATGACTTATTTTGGAATTAAACTATTTTAATTTATTTCAATGTCTTAGTCGTAACCTTTTCTTCACTGATCCAAATTGTAAAATCCTGATTTTATAGGTTAATATGTTTTATGGGGTTCATTTTACCCTTCATGACACAAAGTTAAATCCATCATTTGAAGGACCAAATCTAGTTCATATGTGAGGCCTCAAAAACTGTGTATAGATATGATGAATTTTATTGTTAGGCCCATATATCATAAATGGTTATCCCAAATGAGTTAATATTCAAAATTTAGAAAGTGGAAATATGGATAAAAAACATTAATTAATATGGTCATTCTTGAATACTTCATTTTCAAGGAAATAAAGGCTTGGGAAGTCAAATGAGTTGGAATACATAGATTCACCTTCTCATAATTACATTCATGAAGTAAAACAGTCATAACTCCTACATGATGAGTCTAATAAAGTTGAAAATTTTATTGAGGATGAGGATAAAGTAGATAAAAAATGTTAAAGATGGAAATATTTTCAAATTAATTCATTTAATTGTACATCCATATGTATATATTTGGTAGACAGAATTAGATCCGAAAATTTTCTCCCTTTGCCTATAAAAATGTACCCTCTCTTCAATCCAAAGGGTTGGAAACTTAGGGGAATAATTTGTTGGAAATTCTATGTAGTTTTGTATTTTAATTCATTTTGTAATAGTTTTTTTAATTTTTAGTATATGTAATACTTTTTCTTCATTTCATTATACCATATTTTTATCATTTGTATTTTCCACCTCATTCTTTCCACTGTGATCTATTAAACTCATGATCATGAGTTACTAACCTAAGGAAGTTCCCGAGGCATCAATCCAGTATTGAAACCAATTTTATGAGATACAATTTTTAATGTTTATTATTCTATTAGATTTATAATGAGGGGGATCTTAGTGGTAAAAGTGACTTTGTATCTCCACTTTCCACCTGAGGTTTAACTTTCACTTCTGTAATATTTCCCTTTGATCTTAGAGGTGGATGTGCGGTCTCTCAGTGATCATTGAGAGCACCACATATTCCCAACCATATGAATTGGAGGATTTTCACACATATTATGGAGTGTGTTCAATATGTAAATTAGAAAATAAGTAAGAGCTAATAAAGGTTCACTCGGGGTGATTCTCATGGGAATGTCTTCTTTCTTTCTAACTTCATTTGTTTGCATTAATTCTATTTGCATTAATCATTTCATGTTTACTTTTATTCATATTTCATTATCATTTCTCAATCCTCAATTTATTTTGGTTTTATTTTATAAATAAAAAAATATAAAAAATGTGAATTATAAGTAGTGAGTGATTTATCACAAAGGCTCTTCAAAAGAGCGACCTAGGTTAGCATCTATGATGCACTTAATTATAAATATGTTGATAGAGTTAATTAAAATTCTTTATTAATAAAACATAAAACTATGAAGATGATTGAATTAAATAATGATATGAAATTTATACTACTCAACATTTTTCAATAAACTTCATCAATTTTTGTTATTCTGTTGTGATCACTAAAGATCTTCATTTCTTTCATCATCCATCATTAGAGTGATCAAATTACTTGACCAACACTGAATTTCTACATCATCTGCTCTGCTACTTTTTAAATTTTTTTATTTATCCATTATATGTATTCCTACAACTTTTTGTTCTCTAGAGTCTTTGTTTAATATTTTCGCTTCCAAAAGTTTTTATTGGGTTATTCATCACATCTAAAAAGAAGGTTGGGTTGTCCCTCTTAGACAAAAGGATGTTAGGTTATGACTATTTAAAAATTTGGGGGTTATACCACCAGGTGTGAAAATGGTATGTTTATATTAGTATATAATCTGGTAATCACTCACATTCAAAATTGAGGATTTAGTGTATACCAGTCTCCTTGCATAGTAGTGGAGGTTGATGAGTGGACTAGGATCTTGGTGATCTGAACCTCTACAAAACCATCATGTGTTATCCATTTTATTTAGTATTTCTTAAATAAAATTATAACATTGAAAAATTATATATTAGTATTAATAAATCAAAAAGGACTATTTACCGCACCTATAGTCCCTACTTCAGTACCATGTGACCAAAAAATAGTATCAGATGAAATCACAAGGTCTAACAAAACTGTACAAGACACACAAATGTGTACTTAAATTCTGATTGGGAAACAGTCACAAAAATATACAATAAATCTCTATATGTAGTATCCTTAGTGAAAAAACCCGAAATAAATGTGTTAAGTATAACTAATGGGGGTGTAGCCAGTGAAAAACATCAACTAAAAAATAAATTTCCCACTAATTCCCACATAGAAACCACCATCTCCTCATGGAATAATAATGAAGGTGGGCTGTGAAAAATATCATAATCACGTAACAATAACCAGAACCTAGGGATAAAACCACAATCCCATTCTTCCAAACTCACACATATTTATAAAATATCACAAACCCATGATGACATCATGAATCACATCACAATCATTCATTACAGGGATAACATATACAATATAAACCAGTAAGCGGGCTCAACAAAGGCACAAAAGACGTCACTTTACAAGTTTCAATTGGGACATCATTTATATCATATAAATTTGTAAATCCCTTTTCTCAAACTATTTTTAATTTTATCACAATCCCAAAATAAAGCATAAGAATTCACCAACATAACCATATAATATGAGAGGAAACCCCATTTTTCTTTATAGAACCAAACCACCCTTTAAAACATGAAAAAAAATTTAATACAAAAAAGGGAAAACCAATTTAAAACCCCATATTTACCAAATCCCAAAAAGCATGATAATTTCAGGATGAAAAATCTCTTTGTAATTTTATCAAACACAAATTATGCATAAAACACCAATTCAATTAAAATTCCATAGCACAATAAAATCCAACAATTTATGTCAAAGGAAAAGAACCCCTAAAACAAGTCGGACCATTGAAAATGAAAAATAGTTATCATATACATTATTAATTTAAATATAAATAACATTTAAAGAATCAAGAAATAATATACTCTCAAATAAAAGGAAATTAATTAGAAAAACCTATCTTATGTACTGGAATTATGTATCCATTGATGAAAACCACCTGAAAGAGACTCATACTATGGATCAAAACCATTAAAAAACAATGTCCCTAACTTTATAAAAACCATATGCATTAAAATCATTCAAGCATAGGAACTAGGGTTATAATAGAAGGGGAAAAAGGAAGGAAAACAAGAATAAGGAGAAGGATGCTATATCCTTCTGAACCAAGTCAAAAATCACCAAGAAATGGCCATTAAATACAATTTGAAAATATTTTGAGGAAAAAATATATATGAATAGTTTCCATGTTGTGGGAAATAAATTTGTCCGGGAAAGAGAAGAAACCACACTAAAAAATTAGGATAAAGGAAGAAAATACCCCTCTTTGGGAGGATTGTATAGTTTACTTGGATGGTTAAACAAGACATGTGGTAACCATGAAAATACCATTATGAAGAGTTTCATTAGATACACACATAGGCTGTATAGTTAGTGTAACCATGAACCAACCATGCGACCAAGAAAAGGACCAATGAAAGAGGTCGCACACTTAGGTTGCACTTTTAGTTTAACATGCGCCAACCATGAAACTTGGAAAAAATCACCAAAAATCATCAATTTTATCCCAAAAATCTCTAACTAAAGGGGATAAACCACCCATCAATTACCCCCTATAAAAGTGAAACAAGGGGTTTCAAACATAGGGTACCCACTGGGTACCCAATGGCCACCCATAGTCCTTTTCGCCTTTAGAGATCCCACTGGGCGCCTGATACACTAGCACAAGCTTCCCATTATTATCTAATAATTTCCTCACACTATCAAACTACACCAGGTACTTGGTACACCCCCAAAGAGTAGACAATGATTTCAGATACCCTTTGAAACTACTCCCTTACTTTTATAAACCTATTAAACTCCTTATAATCCTCCAATAATATCCAATATCAAAATCCATTAGATACCCAAGCACTAAGAATTACATATGAATGAAAAAAAATCAAATTACCCTAACTGTAGTCTTATTGGAGCCAAGTTTTTGTCAAGATCCACCAAACCATAATGAAATAGGTTGTTATAAAATTTTACCCATATGGATTTTCATACCTAATAAGATTTATCATATACCTTATGTAAACCACTCAATCTATGTATAACTATTGTCTTCCTTCTGCCTAATGTTCTCATAGAGAAGGGACATACCACAACTATACTTCTGCACTATAATTCCCACAAATATAGTCAAATTGACTCATTATATGAACCAATAATTATTTCAATAATGTAACCAATTATAATTCATAATCTCTTTATATGAAAGTTCATGACAACCAATTGGTTATCCAACACACTGAATCCTTGAGAATATCCATGACCTAGTCACGGTGGAACAAACAACAAATAACTGCACAATCAATGATGTCCTTACCTCAATAACATTATCAGAGGAAAATTATCACTATCATAAAACTCTAATAATAGACATAATTAGTTTGTGTAGGGATGATACCCTCTTTTAGAATCCCATTATGCCTCAACTATTCTATTATGTTCATTCACATCTTGAATAAATTCTACCATGGAATACTTGATCTGTTCCACAATTACTCAATTAAAAAAGCTCATTTCTGTACACTCTTCATGAGTATTGAATATTACAATTCAAAGTAATAAACAATTTAATTTTCACCTTCATTTGTTACTACATTCATTTGATCCTCCTTCAATCCACACATAAATTTCCCAATCTAGTATTTATTTAAGGAAAAGATAGAATGTTGTTGGGTCGGAGAGTGATGGCAAGAGGGGGGGGGGGGTGAATTGCCTTTTAAAAAATAATTAACAATTTAAAAAAAAAGTTAAAAGTGCAGTGGAAATAAAAGAGGCAAGACACAAAACTTGATAACGGAGTTCGGCTTAAACCAAAGCCTACGTCTCCGCTCCCAACTCAACCGTTGAGAGATTTACTACCGCTTTCTTTTTAATAGTTTTAGCAAGAAACCCACTAGACTTTTAGGTAGTCTAGAACCTATTACAGCTTGCTTTTAATGGTTGAGCAAGAACCCACTAGCCTTCTTACAGGTGAAGGCTAGCTCACCTATGACTCAAGCCTTTTAAAGGGAAGGCTTGACTAACCTCTTCACACTTTGAAGGTGGTGTGAAAACCCAAACAAAAAGGAAGATGAGAGAAAGAGGGGTTTGTAGGAACAAACCCAAATTGATGCTCAAAAAGATAAATAATGAAAAACCATAAGAGGAGAAGCCTTGGGCGCCAAAGGATTGATGAAGTTGATGAAGAGCGCTCCCAAGCTTCTATGGTGGTGCTCCTTGGATGTGGAAGTGGGTTGGAGCAATTGAGGTTCCTTGAAGGAATCTGCCGAAGGTTTTCCAAATGATGAAAAATGTGTCTGTTGGATTCCGTTGGCTTTGTTATTATTCCACTATTGTTCAGGGGCTTCCTAGTCCTTTATTTATAGAGGGGGAACCCTCATATGGCCGTTTGGGGTCTTCGGAGCCGTTGGAAAATTCTTCAGAGCCGTTGGGAGCAGGCTGGTCAAAGACCAACGACTAGTTTGACTGGCTCCACCGGCTGACCGGTGCTTGGCCACCGGTTGGCCGGTGCTTTCGAAAATGGAGAGGCCTTCTGCCCAGGCACCACCGGCTGGCCAGTGAAGAGGCCACGGTTGGCCGGTGGTGAGACAGTAGGTGTCCCTTCTGTCTGGGTTCCACCGGCTGGCCGGTGATGGGACACCGGTTGGCCGGTGGTCTGGAATCAGTCCACTTTTTCCTTCTGGCTTTCTTGGCCCAATTTCTTGGCAACCTGAAATCATGCCTACCATCCAAAAACACTTAAAACAAGATTAGATAAAAAAAGATAGTGATTGTGATCATGAAAATTAAACCACGAGGGGTACGAGAGGTACAACAATCTCCCCCTATTTTGATGATCAAAATCACCAAAAAAAGCAATGTAAAAGACTGAAATGAAAGGCATGCTTTAAAGGATAAATTGAAAAGTAAAGAAAAGCATGAGAGAAAGATTTCTCCCCCAATCAACCAAGAAATTCTCCCCCTTTGTGATTATCAAAATAGCACGGGGCATAAAACTTGATTGAGGGAAAGGATTGAAAAACAAGATAGAGATTTTAAACCAATTGAAATTTTTGAAATTTGAATTGAAAGTTTTGAATTGATAGTTTTGAAAATAAAGCAAAAAGGCTTAAACGATCTTAACTCCCCTAAATAAAAACAACAAATCACCGGGGATAGGATTTTTGAACCGAGACAAATTTTGGTCCGGTGAGACTCGCTAAAAGGGATTTTTCAATCCAAACTTGTCTAGTGGCGGGTCTTCTCCTATGAAATTCATCATTAAAGGAAATGGTTTTGGGCCTTACATACCGGACATTTTTGCAATTGCACTCATAAATTAAGTGCCCAGGTTTTTTACAATAGTTGCAAAATTTATATTGGGAGCTCCCCCTTACAAAAATAGTAGGAGCATGGGAAGAGGAAGCTTTCATGGAATAGCCAAGCCCTTGGGTGGTTCTAGATACGCATTGGGAACCAAGGATCTTCGAAAGGTTATGTTCACCTTCGGTGAACTTAGCTAGGGGTTTCCTTAAATCCTTGATTCTTAATTCCATAGAATCAACATCGGGAAGGTTTTGGATCTTGAGGGACAAGTCTTCCTTTTCTTTGAGAAGTTGATCCTTTTCGGAAGAAAGAATTTTGAATTTCTTTTTTAAAACAATAAATTTGGAAGAAAGTTTGTGAAAACCTTCCTCTAATTGATCTCTAGCATGTTGGAGATCCTCATAACATAAATGATTGAAAGAATTTGAAGAACAAGAGGAAGAGGATTTGGAAGAGGTTACCTCATGAAATGCCATTAGACATTTTTTACCGTTGTCTTTTTAGGAGGAGGAGGATGAGGAGATATCACTCCAAGTGGCCTTGAATGCCTTTTTCTTTTCCTTTTGCTTGGCCCTAGTCTTGTGGAGTGGGCAATTGGGATTGTAATGGCCTTTCTTGCCACACCCGTAACATGTTACCTCGGGCTCGGATTTTTCGTTGGGTTGAGCCTTGCGGGATTTCTTCTTCTTGTGATTCTTCATGAATTTGTGCATTTTGTGGGCAAGATTCTCCATTTCTGAATCGCCGATTGAAGAGGAAGACGATGAGGAGGAGGAGCTTTCTTATTTTTGAACTTTGAAGGCGATGTTCTTTGGAACTTTGATCGGTTTGCCTTCCTTTTCAGCTTGCCTCCTCATGGTGATCTCGAAGATCATGAGGGATCCGATGAGCTCTTCGACCGGCATGTTCTTGACATCTTTCGCTTCTTAGATTGTTATCACCTTTGGAGCCCATGAGCTTGGTAAGATCCAAAGGATCTTCTTGACCATCATTTCTGCAGACACATCATCACCAAGGGACTTTCTCCCATTGCAAACATCAGTAAAACGTGTAAACATTTCAGTTATATTTTCAGATGGATGCATGGTAAAAGACTCAAAATCTTGACGGTACATATCCAATCGAGTATCCTTAACTTTGTTGGTCCCCTCATGGGTAACCTCCAATAGTTTCCAGATTTCATGAGATGAAGTGCATGTGGAAACTCGATTGAATTCATTACGATCAAGGCCGCAATGAAGAGCGTTCATGGCTTTGCCATCAAGATCGAAATTTTTAATATCGTCTTGAGTCCATTTGGATTCATCGGGAGAAGAAAGAGAATAACCATGCATGACAATTTTATAAATAGGATAACCTATACTTCTAAGAAAAGTGGTCATGCGGGTTTTCCAATAAGTATAGTCGGTTCCATCAAAGAATGGAGCACGACCCAAAGAATAGTCTTCGGGGGCGAAAGAAGTTGAAGCCATCACAAAGGACCTTGAATTTGAAACCGGTTAGGGTATTACTCAAATTTTTCCTCTGATACTAAATGTTGGGTCGGAGAGTGATGGCAAGAGGGGGGGGGGTGAATTGCCTTTTAAAAAATAATTAACAATTTAAAAACAAAGTTAAAAGTGCAGCGGAAATAAAAGAGGCAAGACACGAAACTTGATAACGGAGCTCGGCTTAAACCAAAGCCTACGTCTCCGCTCCCAAATCAACCGTTGAGAGATTTACTACCGCTGGCTTTTTAATGGTTTTAGCAAGAAACCCACTAGACTTTTAGGTAGTCTAGAACCTATTACAGCTTGCTTTTAATGGTTGATCAAGAACCCACTAGCCTTCTTACAGGTGAAGGCTAGCTCACCTATGACTCAAGCCTTTTAAAGGGAAGGCTTGACTAACCTCTTCACACCTTGAAGGTGGTGTGAAAACCCAAACAAAAAGGAAGATGAGAGAAAGAGGGGTTTGTAGGCACAAACCCAAATTGATGCTCAAAAAGATAAATAATGAAAAACAATAAGAGGAGAAGCCTTGGGCGCCAAAGGATTGATGAAGTTGATGAAGAGCGCTCCCAAGCTTCTATGGTGGTGCTCCTTGGATGTGGAAGTGGGTTGGAGCAATTGAGGTTCCTTGAAGGAATCCGCCGGAGGTTTGCCAAATGATGAAAAATGTGTCTGTTGGCTTCCGTTGGCTTTGTTATTATTCCACTATTGTTCCGGGGCTTCCTAGTCCTTTATTTATAGAGGCGGAACCCTCATATGGCCGTTCGGGGTCTTCGGAGCCGTTGGAAAAGTCTTCGGAACCATTGGGAGCAGGCTGGTCAAAGCCCAACGGCTAGTTTGACTGGCTCCACCGGCTGACCGGTGCTTGGCCACCGGTTGTCCGGTGCTTTGGAAAATGGAGAGGCCTTCTGCCCAGGCACCACCGTCTGGCCGGTGAGGAGGCCACCAGTTGGCCGATGGTGAGACAGTAGGTGTCCCTTCTGTCTGGGTTCCACCGGCTGGCCGGTGATGGGACACTGGTTGGTCGGTGGTCTGGAATCAGTCCACTTTTGCCTTTTGGCTTTCTTGGCCCAATTTCTTGGCAACCTGAAATCATGCCTATCATCCAAAAACACTTAAAACAAAATTAGATAAAAAAGAGAGTGATTTTGATCATGAAAATTAAACCACGAGGGGTACGAGAGGTACAACAAATGTATCTACCTCTACTTTGATATCTAGGTTGACACCTCAATCACTAAACCAAATCACAATCATTGATCTGGATTCATTTATATGTTTTTTCCATTAACCCACAAGGGGATGTGTTCTTAGTAATCAATAGAAGTATTTCCCATATCTTATCTCCCCTTAATACTAACATGTCTGGTCCTTAACATCAACCCAAAACACTACTCGTGAGCCATGCTACATATGAAACAAAAATCCACTCCATGATACTTTCTTATTGAGTTTGATAACTCATGTTTCCCCACACCACTATTTCTAGCTATCTCCACCCATTGATTATCAGAAATAACTTTTACCACCCCTTTATCCTTATGGGCATTCCATACACAACTCAACAAATAAAAAGGGAGAAACAAAAAAAACACCATTCATGTTTCCTTTTTAAGACTATATATAAACAAAAACGTTTTATAAATTTCTCAATTTGGTGATCTATATCACCACTCAAAACCCATGATCTATATATATAAGAATAAATACTAATTCATGAGAATTATTTGGAAAATTCACCTATAATCTTACTAACCATGGTTGAAACAACAATTTTACTCAATTTTTGGGTTTGATGATCCTACACCCCACATGAATCTTACATAAATTTATCTCACTAATTTTTAAACCATTATTTTCATTATCAAACCAATAAACTTACCAATGGATTGAATATTTTTATCCAATTAAATGTATCTTGTAATCCTCCAAGGTTTTAGTATGATGTCACCAAAATATTTAAAACCTTATCCAATTTTACATAAAATTCTACAAACCCTAATTAAATGATATAAATATACATTACACATTCACGACCAAGGGTATTATTTACCAAGAACCACCCATCAAAGAAGGTACACTATTCCCATGACGAGATATTATGTCCCATACATTTCCATAGAAAAATTTTCTACTTTCCTAGTGGTAAATTTCAATAATCCATAATAAAATTAATCTCAACCATGTTCTATAATGATTTAGAACACACACCTATATGAAAATTATATTATACTCTACTCACACCATCATAAGGCTTAACTCATAATGTCACGACTCGTACCCTGGGGCCTGTTCCGTGACTACCCCAATCCTGTCTTCCATAGGCCAGGGGCTGGAGACTAGCACCGAAGGCATATTCCCTAAAACTGGGAAGGCATTTCCTTATAACCTGTAACACACACAACCAAGCACACAACAAGATATGAACTCAAGTAAATTGATTAGTAAATAGAGTGAGTATAGTAAGTAAAAGTGGCCAGAATTCAAGCCCAACTTGAAAGTACAAGAAACTAAAAGTACAAGTAAAATAGAATGGCTCCTATGATCACCCAAAAAGGATCCTACCTGAAGGGTAGGTACAAATCTTGAACATTTGTCTCTACCGTACGCCTCGTCTAAGGTCCGCCTCGGTGCTACCTCCAGTCTTGGTACTCTCACCCTCTGTCAGCGTTGTCCATCATCTGCACCAAACACAATGAGGTGCAGGCATAGCCTATGCAGGGGTGAGTATAACGATACTCATTAGAGACCCCGAGACCCTCAAGGTCTCACAAAATCCACAAAGGATAAACCAAAAAGAATGAAATCAACTGACAACCCAAATTAGATATATGCCCATTCATATACCTAAGTTATCAAGTATACCCATCTCAATCACGAGGAATCACAGAGTCCAACTCAAAATACCAAAGCTCAACTATTCCACAAAGGAAGTAATACCACGAAGGAAAGTTTTACTCAGGTATTCCACACAGAAGAATACCACCAAGGTATTAGCATGAAGGAAAGTACCACACAGGTACAAAATCAGCTCACACCAGGTATACTTAAGTACAATAGTAGAGATGATTAGATCTAACTACTGAATCATCTTACTCTGTTAAGAGGAAAACCGACACAGGATCGATTGGTGATGACCCACACAGGATCTCTAGGTGCTTCCCCACATAGGATTTCTTGGACTTTACCCATAGAGGATCGTTCGGTGCTAACCCACACAGGATCGCTCGGTGCTGAACCACATAGAATCGCTCTTCATTCTTCACGTCACAGCTAGCTACTGGGTTCCTGCACTACGATCGCTTGTCTCCTGGAGGGTCCGCTCCACAAACCTCTGGTCGATACTCAAACTACTATGAAGTCTCACTAAGAAGTTTCTCGAAGGACCTCCATGTCATAGGAGTTTCAATGCAACAGATGGCGCATCAATCGGACGTCCGATCTGTAATTTTTTAACCCTTTTGTCCCAAGGTCTCGGTTGGATTCGTGCTCGATCCAACCCAACCATACTACAAATTTACCCAAAACTCCAGTGGGGTATTCTCAAAGGGTCTGTCTTGCTCCAAGGTTCCCAGCAACACTGACGGTTCGCCAAACAGATGTTCGGTGCCAAAGATATGGCCGAAAATGTGAAAATGGGTCGAAGTGGGTAAGGGTATGGTCCGACCCAGTCTGTGCCGACCCAATTCGGGTCGACCCAGTTCGGGTCGAGCCAACCCATGCTGGGCAGCCCGACCTAGCAATGGCGCGATGGCTGTGAGGGCCACGAGGGGCCGCGGTGGTCCACGAAGGCCGCGAGGGGAACTAAGGCCAAGAGGGGGCCGTAGAGGACCACTGGGCAGTGCGGAGGGCCGCGGGGTGGTGAGGCCGCTGGGCGCGAAGCTGCTGGGCAGCGCGGAAGGCTGCGGGGTGGCGCAACAAGGTCGCGGGGTAGCGCAGTAGGTAGTTGGGTGGTGCAGCGAGGCTGCGGGACAGCATGACATGCCACGGGGTGGCATGGTGAGGCCGTCGGGCAGCGCGGCAGGCCACGGGTCGGTGCGGCGGGGCCGCGGGGCAGCCCGGAGAGGCCGTTGGGTGGTGCGACGAGATGGCCGGGTGGCACGGCAGGCTGCAGGGTGGTGCGGGGCGGCGTCGTTGCACTGTCAGCTTCATCGCGGCGAGCGGTGGTACCGACCGCCGTTCTCGAGTTCCAATGGTGCCAAACGCCAGCACCTGTCACTGTTACCATCACTAAGAACACACCAAAAGAAGAATGCCGGAGGGGTCGAGCCATGTTTGAGTGGCACACACCCTCCGCGTTAGAGTAATAGCAAGTGGCTCAACAAAAACCCTGATTCAAGAACATCAAATTCAAAAATTTCATACTAATCATGGATCAAATTATTTTGGTTGATTCACATACTCCATGCTTTCCAAGAAAGGGGAATTTAACTGAGAAATTACAAGAATTCAATAACAACCCCTACCTCGTTCGTTTTATTCGTTAAAGATTTTCTGTGGGAAAGAAGACGATGTCGTTGGGAATATATGGACATCAGTGATGCCAGCGTTTCCTCGATCATTGGTTTGTTGACATTGAAGACGTTACTTGTCAACGAATGTCCCGAGGAATAAGTAGGAGTTGAAGTCGGCGTTCTTCATTGGAGAGCTTTCTCCCCAGGATCCTTCCTCCCAATTCCACCACAATGAAGAGGTAGCCTAAATAATAGATTAAGTTATCTATTAAGTTGTTGGAATAATTTTCAAATTGGTTTAATTAATTAATTGAATTGAAAAAATTAATTAAAGGGGGTGGCACCGTTAAAGTGGTGAAGCTCAAGAGGTTTCTCCCCATTAAGAGGGGAGTTCAAGGGGGTTTAAGCCTCGGGTGGTCCCCACCACCATAACCCATGTTGAGAGGTTTTAGTCCTGGTGGTCCCCACCTCTCAACATCCACATGGGAGTTACAAAGAAAAATAAAATAAAATGTTACACAATTTATTTTATTTTATTGTTTAAAAAAAACACAAAAATTAACTTTCACTCTCAACCAACTGTTATCGAGGTGAAAGTATTCTTAATCGAATACCAGCATTGTGAGTTCAACAGTGCCCTCAGATTAAAATTCTAAGCACTGGTTCAAAAGTTACAAAAACACGCTCGCACGTTTACTAAACGTACCCGTAAAAAAGTTCATAAATTCATTTCGGGCACACCGGGTCTCGGAATCACATGCCGTCAATTTTTGCGGACTCGTAAAATTCCCATATATTAAAAAAATACATTGAGATTATGGGCCTTTACATTCTCTCCACCTAAGGGCTTTACATCCCCATAATCCACAACTCAAACTAAGGGAATAAGTGGGGGTACTGAGCACACATATGAGCCTCTCGCTCCCATGTGCTCTCCTAAAGGTTTCCATGATGCCAACGTACACGCGCTAGAGGTATCGACCACCCATGAAGGACCCACTTCTGTCAATCCTTAATCTCCACTAGAACCTTCGTAAAAGTCACCCAGTCATTGACATCCAGCTCGTCATGTTCAATGATGTGGGAAGGGTTGTGCACGTATCTCCTCAGCTAGGATATGTAGATGACGTCGTGAACCCAGTGCAACTGAGGTGGAAGAGCTAAGAAGTAAGCCACCTCACCAACTCTACTGAGGACTTGAAAATGTCCGATGAACCTCGGAGATAACTTGCCACCTCACCCAAATATCCACAAACTTTTTTGAGGTGAGACCCGTAGAAAGATGTGGTCACCATCCTCAAACTCCAGAGGTCTCCGTCTCCTATCGACATATGACTTCTGTTTTCTCTGTGCCATCTTCATCCGCTGGTGGATGAATAACCCTTCTCCATGGTAACCCGTACCATCTCTGGTCCCACGAGTGCTGACTCCCTTGGGTTAGCCCAACACAAAGGTGATCTACAAGGTCGCCCATAAAATGCCTCAAAAGGTGTCATCCCAATGGTGGAGTGATAGATGTTGTTGTATGAAAACTCCACTAAAGGCAATTGATCCTCCTAGCTACGACCGAAGTCGAGGATAGATGCATGTAGCATGTCCTTGAGAGTCTGAATATTCCACTCAGTATGGAAATTTGTCTATGGATGGAAGGCAGTATTCAAATGAAGCTACATCCTGAAAGCCTCCTGCAACCCCTTCCATAGCCGGGAAGTAAAACGTGTATCACGATCGGAGAAAATCGTCGAGGGTACTCCATGTAGCCGTACAATCTCCAGTATATAGAGGCATCCCAATATCTCTACTGAACCTTTCTCTCTAATCGGTAGAAAGTGGGATGACTTGGTGAGTTGGTCAACGATTACCCAAATTGAGTCATGTACCCTGGATGTATGTAGAAGTCTTGTCACGAAGTCCATGGATATCTCATCCCACTTCCACTCTGGGACCACTAAAGGTTGAACCAAGCCTGCTGGTACCTGATGCTCCGCCTTCACTTGCTGACAAGTGATGCATCGAGAGAAAAACTCTACTATTTCTTTCTTCATTCCTAGCCACCAGTGCTATCGTCGAAGATCCTGGTACATCTTTACCACTTCTGGATGTACCGCTAGAGGGGATATGTGGAAATCCCTCATCACTTCCTCCCAAAGCGACACTGGAACCATGGTACGTCCTTTGAAGAGGATGACATGCTCCCCACCTTCAGAAAATCCATCAGGTGTCTACCCTGTGGATATCTGAGCACGTCGAGCCTCATAGTCAGCGTACCCACACTGCACCTCTCAAACTCACTGAATAAGTGAGGGAGTGAATATAAGAAACTGAAGGAAAGATACTCCATCTCGTTCCATAAAGCATATCTACAAAACGGCCAGCTGCTCCGTTGCCTCGCCTAGCACCCGTATACCAGACCTCCTGCTGAGTGAATATGCTACAACTTTCCCCTTCCCTAGAGTATATACTATCTCGAAGTGATAGTCCTGGAGGAACTCAAGCCAAAGTCATTGTCTCAGGTTCAGTTCCTTCTAAGAGAAGATATACTTGATACTCTTGTGATTAGAGTACATTATAAAATGCTCACCCATCAAGTAATGTCGCCACATATTCAAGGAGAATACCAATGCTGCTAACTCTAGGTCATGGGTAGTGTAGTTATTCTCATGATGTCTCAGATGTCGAGAACCATATGCAATCACTGGTCAATCCTACATCAGGAAACATCCGAGCCCAGTCCCTGATGTTTCATAGTACACTCCGTAACCTACGCCCTCCCCTAGAAGCCTCAAGATGGGGGCACTAGTCAGCCTCTACCTCAGATCTTGAAAAATCGGCTGGCATCTCTCCAACCACATGAAGGGTTTACCCTTCTTTGTCAACTCTAATAAAGGTGTTGCAACTCTAGAGAACTCTGGCACAAATCTCTGGTAGTATCGAGCCAAACCCCAAAAACTCAATATCTCTGTCACGCTCCTGGGTGGCTCCCAAGCAAGTACCACCTCAATCTTTGCTGGATCCACTGCAACTCCAGCCTCCGAGATGACATGTCCTAGAAAGTGAACTTATCGAATCCAAAGCTATCAATTTGAGAGCTTACCATAAATATGGTGGTCTCGGGGTGTGTCTAATACTACCTATAAATGATAGGCATGCTCCTCCTCAGTAGTTGAGTAGATCAGAATGTCATCAATGAATACCACCACAAAGCGATCAAGGTATGGCTGAAAGATCTAGTTTATGAGTCCCATGAACACTGCTGGAGCATTGGTTACACCAAATGGAATAACCAAGAACTCATAGTGGCCGTACCAACATCTGAAATCCATCTTCTGCACATCCTCATCTCTTACTCTGAGCTGGTGATAGCATGATCAGAGTTCTATCTTCAAGATCCACTGTACTCCATTCAGCTGATCAAAGAGGTCATCAATCCTCGGGAGTGGGTACTTGTTCTTCAAGGTCATCCAGTTTAGGTGCTGATAGTCGACACAAAGTCTCAATCTCTCATCTACCTTCTTGGAAAACAAAATTGGGGCTGCCCAAGGAGAAACACTGGGCTGAATGAACCCTTTCCCATGAAAGTCCTCCAGCTGTACCCGTAGCTCACGAAGCTCCACAGGAGCCATCCGATACACTGGTGTCGATATCGGTGTCGTCCTAGGGTACAATTCAATGTAAAAGTCCACCTATCTACGAGGAGGTAGACCCAGAACATCATCAGGGAAGACATCCGCATACTGGTCCACCACTACAGGATTACTCAGACTCTCAACATCAACTGCTTCGAGGGTAAGGATAGCCAAATGATGAGTGATCGGCTGCACTCTCCTCTTGGTAAGTCCATCCTGTGCTACAAAGGCTCCATTCTTGCTGTTAAAGGTAAACTTGGTCCCATACATACGGAAACACCACACTTTGCGCCTAATATAGTCAATCTGGGCATCGACTATAGATAACCAGTCCATACCCTAGATGAAGTCGTAAGGCCTCAACACCACTACTAGGAGATCCCAGCCGAAGCTCTCACCTCCAAGAGTAAACTTTCACTGCTGGAACCTGTGCATAATCATCAAATCTGCTCTCGTAGGAGTCTCTATCTGTAAAGATAGAGCCAACGGCTCCATCAGAATATCTGAGCTCCGAAAGAGGGCTGTGACAATAAAAGAATGACTGGAACCTATGTCTATAAGTACTACAACTAAGGTGGATTAGACACAGATCATACCTCGTATCATCTCTGGAGCGTTGTGATCGTAGGCCTCAACTGCCTGGAGCTGAGCTCACCCCTATCCTCCTGCTCCCTATGGTCGGGGGTAGACCACCTAGTGGTGGTGGCAGTAACATCTCGAATCATCTCCCACTACCAGCTGCACGACCAGATCCTCTGCCACGTCCGCCTGCTCCCTACAGACCTCCATGGTCAAATCTCTGTCTCTGCCTGGGCGGTCCTTCGACTGTCTACTGGTCATCCGTATGGCGGGTCAGACAGTCACGAGCCATATGACCCTACCTGCCGCATGCGTAACACTGCCCGCTCCTTGTATGACTGGCTCTGTCTTGGGTGCCCCGCACAAATGACCCTGAATCATGCGGTCATCCACCTGTAGGTCTGGTCCTCTTGGACCTCTATGAAATCTGTCTATTACCAGCTGTAGAAGACTCTGCTACATGATGTTCAGGGGTGGGTCTCACTGCTGGTGAATGCTCATCAAGAAAACTCTCCACTAATAGGGATCTCTTTAACACCCCCGCCTGCATCGGGATGCTGAGTGAGATCATCAAAGCCCTGATCTCCTACATGAGTCCCTGCTCGAACATTTGGGCCCTGAATAATGGGTCCCGTACCATATCTGTGGAGTAGCGTGAGAGGTCAGTGAGCCTCACTGAGTATTGAGCCATAGTCATGTTTCCCTACTGCAGATGAAGAAGCTCTTGAATGCACACTGTGTGAAGAGTTGGTTGGAAAAACTATGTCCAAAATAGGCTCTCAAAGTCTGCCCAGAGAAGAGACACCTCATCATGAACTTGGAGCATCAAGTTCCACCATCTTCCTACTACTTCCTATAAAATACTGCCATCAAGGATCACCATGAGATCGGCTGGTGTCCCTACCAGTCAAAAAACTCTCACCACGGCCTCCAGCCAATCCTCAACCTCCTGTGGGTCCGTCTCTCCCCTGAACCTGGGTGGCCTCTGGCGCTGGAACTCATGCAACATGCTCAAGCGGCATGCACTCTATGCTACTGGGGATGGTGGCATCAGTGGCCCAACGGGTAATGGTACCGCTGGTGGCTCTACTTGAAGAGGGCCCTACACTGATGCCTCATCGCTCGGTGGGCTGTTAGTGCATACTACTCTCGGAACCCTAGTTGGCTGTCTTCGTAGAGGCATCCTGAAAAGAAACAGGTGTGCCACGGTCAAGAAGTTATACCTGGTGAGCTGACTCAAAGAGATCACAATTTTTTTTTTCAAAACACACATCCAATCAGTGTTTTCGTGCACTGAGTCAGAAATTAGAAGTCAGGTTCCTAGTGTATGGATACGTCGGCTACCCCACGAACACTGGATTCCCTAAACTGATAAACACACGAACTACACTTAACTCTATTGCCGTTAAAAAGATCAGAGTCCTATGTTCTATGGTAGAACTGACTCCTCTGATACCAATTTGTCATGACCCGTCCCCTAGGGCCTGTGCCATGACTACCCCAAGCCTTCCTTCCATAGGCCAGGGGCTCGCGAGTAGCACTGAAGGCGTATTCCCTAAAAGTGGGAAATCATTGCCTTTTAACCTGTAACACACACAACCAAGCACACAACAAGATACAAACCCAGGTAAACTGAATAGCAAACAGAGTGAGTATAGTAAGTAAAAGGGTCCAGAATAGGAGCCCAACTAAAAAGTACAAGAAACTAAAAGTACAAGTAAACTGGAATAGCTCCTTCGATCACTCTCCAAGGATCCTACCTGAAGGGTAGGTATATCTATTGAACGGTCGTCTCAGCGGTATGCCTCGTCTAAGGTCCACCTTCGAGCTACCTCCAGTCCTGGTACTCTCGTCCTCCGTCAGTGTTGTCCATCATCTACACCAAACACAATGAGGCGCGGGAGTAGATCATTCAGGGTTGAGTATAATGATACTTAGTAGGGACCCAGAGACCCTCAAGCTCTCACAAAATCTACAAAGAATAAACCACAATGCATGAAATTAAATGACAACCCAACTTAGGTATATGCCCATACATATACCCAAGTTATCAAGTATACCCATATCAATCATGAGGAATCACAGAGTCCAACTCAAAATCCCAAAGCTCAATTGTTCCACAAAGGAAGTAATACCACGAAGGCAAGTACCACTCAAGTACACCACATAGAAGAATACCACCAAGGTATTACCACGACGAAAAGTACCACACATGTATAGTCTCAACTCACATGAGGTATAACTTAAGTACAGTAGTAGAGATGATTAGATGTAACTAATGAATCACCATACTTTGTTAAGAGGCATACCCACATAGGATCGCTAGGTGCTGACCCACATAGTATCACTCGGTGCTGACCCACACAGGATCGCTCGGTACTGAACCACACAAGATCGCTCGATACTGACCCACAGAAGATCGTTAGGTTCTCACCCACACAGGATCGCTTGGTGGTGACCCACAAAGGATCTTTAGGTGCTGACCCAAATATGATCTCTCGGTGCTGACCCACACAAGATCACTCTTCATTCTTAATGTCACAGCCAACTACTGGGTTCTTGCACTACGCTCGCTTGTCTCCAGGAGGGTCCACTCCACAATCCTCTTGTTGATACTCAAAATACCATGAAGTCTCATGAAGAAACAGCTCAAAGGACCACCACATCATAAGGGTTTCAATGCAACAAATGTCGCGTCAATCAGACGCCTGATCTGTAAGTTATTAGCCTTTTTGTCCTAAGGGCCTAGTTGGATTCATGATCGATCCAACCCGACTGTACTCCAAATTTACCAAAAACTCTAGTGGAGTATACTGAAAGGGATCGTCTCACTCCAAGGTTCTTAGCACCACTAATGGTTCATCAAACGGACGTCTGG
The DNA here is from genome assembly GCA_963277665.1 of Viscum album. Lineage (NCBI taxonomy): Eukaryota > Viridiplantae > Streptophyta > Magnoliopsida > Santalales > Viscaceae > Viscum > Viscum album. Next base: position 1,026,275,365 of record OY728137.1, read on the forward strand.
TGCCAAAGATATGGCCTAAAATGCATAAATGGGTCAAAGTGGGTCCGGGTCTGGTCTGACATGGTCGGACCGGCCCGACCCGACCCTGCCCGCGCTGGGCGGCCTGGCCTAGCAGCGGAGCAGGGCCCGAGAGGGCCACGAGGGGATGTAGGGGGCTGCAGAGGCCGCAAGGGGTGAAAAGGCCTTGAGGGGGCCACAGAGGGCCGCTGGGGGGTGCAGAGGGCCACGGGGTAGCGCGACAGGCCACAGGAAGGCACGACGAGGCTGCTGGGGGCACATCAGGCCACAGGGTGGAGAGGAGAGGCCTATGGGCGGCAAGGCAGGGCACAGGGTGGTGCGGTGAGGCCGTGGGGTGGCACGAATGGCCGCGGGGCAGCGCGGCGGGGCCACCAGGAGGCATTGTAGGCCACGGGGCAGCGAGGCCGCAGGGCAGTGAGGCCACAGGGCTGCGTGGCCGTGGAGTGGCAGGGCAGGCCATGGGGCAGCGTGGCCGGCTATGGGGCGGGGTGATGAGGCCGCATGGTGGTGCGGCGAGCCACTGTGCAGTGCAGTAGGCTGCAGGGCGGCACGACGAGGTCGTGGGGCGGCATCGTGGTACCGTCACCTTCGTCGCTACCAGCGGTGGTGCCAGCCGCCATTCTTGAGTTCCACCGGTGCCAAACGCCGACACCAGTTGCCGTCACCATCGCAAAGAACACACAAAAAGAAGAATGGTGGAGGGTTCGGGCCATGTTTTTTTGTCCCGCACCCTCTGTGTTAGAGCGATAACAAGAATCTCAACAAAAACCTTGAATCAAGATTGTAAAATTAAAAAATTTCACACGAATCATGGATCAACTCATTTTGGTTGATCCACATTCTCCATAATTTCCATGAACGAGGAATTTAATCAAGAAATTAAAAGAATTCAATAACAACCCCTACCTTATTTGTTTGATTTGTTGAAGATTGTCTGTGGGGAAGGAGATGATGTCGTTGGGAATAGACGGATGTCGGTGATGTCGGTGTTTCCTCTATCATCAATTCATTGACGTTGAAGACGTTCCTCATCAATGAATGTCCCGAGGAAGAAGTCCGAGTTGAATTCGGTGTTCTTCATTGTAGAGCTTTCTTCCAAGGATCCCTCCTCCCAATTCCACTAAAATGAAGAGGTAGCCTAAATAATAGATTAAGTTATCTATTATGTTGTTGACATTATTTTAATTTTGGTTTAATTAATTAATTGAGTTGATAAAATTAATTAAAGGGTGTGGCACCATTAAAGTGGGGAAGCTCAAGATGTAACGCCCCGACCCTAGTTACCTAGAGTCGGTGCATTATTACATAACATTGGCATGATCACGAGAAAGATCAAGTCTCGAAAGACCGATTAGTTTAGTAGCCTTTGAATAACTAGATACATCCATAATTTTTTACATTACATCATAAAAAAAACATCTTGTCTTCATATCCCCTCATACTATCCCTGCAGGTCATTCATAAATTACTTCTTCATAATCCTGGGAAAAATAAAACATTGAAAGGGGTGAGCTCAGATGCTCAGTAAGGATAACATTATAGCAGAAGCTTTCATAAATAAGCATAAACACTTAAGGAAATTTATAACTAAAACAAAAGCCTTTTAAACTTGAACTTCAGCATAAAATGGCAAAGGTAAAATTAAATAATGCCATTTACTTACTCACATGGATATTCTACTAGTCGAATGATCACATGAAATATCAATATCTACTTTCATAATGTTGGAATGCATAATGCCAGACTATCATAACCACTTAGCCAAGGCCTCGTGCCAAGACTACAAATAATATTTTGTCATGGCCTTGTGCCAAGACACTAGTTTGTCTCATGAGACCTACCGATGCATCGAGGAGCTATAGCGGGCTCCACCCGTCACATATTAAGTCCAATGCATTCCTCATATGAACATGTTTAAACATAACATAAACATTCGTATTAAAATTAGCATACGAAATGTCAATACTTTTACCACAAACCATGGATGGTATAAAAAAAGCGCATCCACAGTCAAACATGACTCATTCGATACAATATGGAAGATTGTATTGTATCACATTAACCTCAATCAATAATAATGAATGATGTTGACATAAATGAAAATAATCATCAAAACTATTTGAGAGAATTATCCCCATTTTCTTGAAAACATTTAAAAGTCACACTATTTGTCAAGAAGCCATTTAAAAGTAGATTTTTGAATCAAAGTGTCCCATACCACTTTGAAACTTTTTAAAAGGAGTTTTAATTTCTAAAACTTTAATTTCCATATAAATAAATCCTTAAAACCATTTTTAAAACATGGACATTAAGGAGCAAGATTTAGAAGAATAAGTCTTTAAAACATTTAAAAATGGTATTTTAGTTAGAGATTATAACCAAAAGAGACACTTGAATACAAATTATTGAGGTAATCAAAACATTGTAATATGATGAGAATAAAGGGATTCATGATATACTATGTCAAAGTACATTATATACACCACATAAAAGTGATTTGGTGTATATCAACAAAGAAGTATCACTGGAATGTAAATTGAGATGAAATCTCTCATAAAGGCCGTATCCTTAGGTTAAGGATAAATCAACGACATAATTATGTGTGACAAATATAAATACACTAAATATGATTGGATATTCAGTGTAAAACAATCAAAGGATATTCACACATATTCTTGTAAAAACAACACCAACGAATTGGATGTTTAACTCAACAAATGGTGAATGAGTTAAAATTACTCTTATCAAATTCATATCAATGACTTGAGAATTACCAATGAGAGATTATGTGTATCAAAATTATATCCACAGGAAGGGGAGTGGAAATTATGACATAATAAAATGAATAGTGATTCGACACATAATCATGGAGTAATATAATCAATGAAATATGCGTAAAGCCAAATGAGTGGGAATTGAAATCTAAAATTCCCTTACCGATTAGGTAACATACGAAACATACACCCATGAAAGAAGTATCATACCATGATGATGTAAATACCCATAAATTAAAGTATATTACACAATGAATACAATAATGGGCAGTACACATACACCACATGCAATAATTAAGTGGTGATCAATGGAAATCTCACGAAATTAAAAGTGAGATAAGAAACCCCTTACCACGTTAATCAACTGAGCCGTATGGCCAAAAGTTAATAACCACCAAATGATTTACAGAATAACATGAATATAAATATAATCATGAATATATATCAAATGGCAGTACACAATACACCACTTTCAATAATTTAGTGGCGAAAAATGGAAATCTCACGGAATTGAAAGTGAGATAAGAAAATCCCTTACTTTGTACTTTTTCCTTGGTCGATGGTAGGTTTAACTCCTGTATAATGGTGAAATAATTGTTATTGAATTATACAAGAATCATTTACTTTAATATGATATCATATATGATCTTTTAACATTGATTTGTTAATAATATCTTAGAATTATCGTCATTTCGGATGTTAACGGGTTCATTTTACTTTATATTCTTTGTTATGTGAGCCATATTCGTTATTAATGGGATGTATATTATACATATCCAGAATGATATCAATTCCTTATATACTATTTTTAAATCATCAAATGATAATTATACTTGAATGGATATGATGTACAATGAATCTCATCGCGTTCGTGGAGACGGTAGTCCGTACATACGCACGAGCGACACTATCATTCTTTTGATATTAAAATAATATATAATTGGATTTTATATCATATATACAGAATCATTATCATGTTATATTTATTATTTACATGAGTTACACATCATTATTATACCCATCCAAATAATAATATATTGAATAACAATTACACCACGAGGTGGAGACGGTAAGCCGTACGTACGCACGTATGGTGACATGTTATTCAAAGGATGGATAGAATACTGAATATGGTTGTACCATATTTATAATAACATCACAGTATATATATGATACTGGAGTTATTATTTTATAATGTAAATAACAAAGAAAGAGGAAGTGGAAGAAGAAAGGAACTTGAAAAGGGGTGGTGAAAACATTACCTCTTCTTCAGGTTCTTCCTTTTGATTTGATCAAAAGGACTCCTTAGGTTGGCTTTCTGATCAAACTAAGGCCTCTAGGTTGTAGTGAGGGAAGTTGAGATAGTATTTGGTTAGGGTTTGGACGAACCAAAGGGCTTTGAAGGTGTGAAGAAATGAGAAGGAGGAGTGCCCTTTTATAAGAGGGGTGAGGGGCACCTTTGGAAAAGCTAGAGATATTAGTTTATAATAAATTCATATTCGGTTTCAAATGGCTCCAAAGTTGACTATTCAAAGGTTAAGGTGGGTATGGGTCGAAAACAACTCAACCAATAGAATTTAGAAAGGTTTGGGTACTTATATTAACCTTATCTTTAAGTATTAACTCTAAGTTAATTAGTTTCACTTTTACAATGTCTCTTTGTATTTTTATATTATATGGTTAATAAACTTACCATATACATAAAAGAGACCCCCAAGTGGTCCATTAATGATACACCTATCATGATATAAGTCTCTTGGCCGAACCTTAGATTTTTAGGAATTTAATATCAATTAATAATATAATATTTGTTTTAAAAACTCTTTTATGTCAATTTTGACACTATTCAATAGTTGATTTTTGTGAAACTCATAACAGATTTATTACTTCAAAAAAAGTCAATTAAATCAATAATAATATATCATATTATACTAGAAAATTATTTTAATTCATTAAAAGTTTCATATTATATTTATTTGGGTATTTTTAATATCAATTATTTTTATTTTTCACTATTATAGTAATTACTGCATCATCATTGTGTCATAAATAAATTAAATTATTTAATGTCTAAAAATTATAAATAAAATATAATTATGTAGGAAATATTTTTATCTTTCTAAGGAATATTTATAATCTAAAATACAACATATATAACCCTCTGTAACAATTGTGTTGTTAAAAGATATATGCTTGTGTCATTTTTGTATTTATTTTAACTTAATTAAAATAAAGTGTCATTATCACTTACAAGTGGATCCATGGGGTCCCAAAATAGACCCAAAGATGCCCATGGTCGACCATGTATCAACCAATTGGGTTAAGACACGTTTTAGGGTAATTTAGTATTATTATAATATTATTTTTTAACCCTTATTTACCGGATTTACCCTTAACCATGGTAAATAAAATATTTACCGTAGTAATTATTCAAAATGTATAAAAATAAAAGTTACCTATTTACACAATTTTAACATCCTGATTCCAAATATGGAATCCATTTTTCTAAATTCTAAACACAGAAGTGGCAGAAATTAATTTAAAATTAATTCCCGCTGTCAAAACAAAAAGCGTGTTTTTAAGAGATAATAACTATCAAAAGATTGACACTTGTTTATGTTCGGTTTAATTGTAAAATTATGTCCAATGACCAAAATTATATTAAATGGTAAAAATATATTCTAAATATACTTTAAAACAACTCAAATTCATAATTTATCACTATTAATTATTTTGATTAAAAAAGTTGTTTTTAATTAAAATTTAGTAATTTTCACTATTCATCAAAATATGAAAGTTATCCAAAAAGTACCAAAATTTCACCCTAGGCTAATTTCGATATTAAGAATCCAAAAATGAAGTCCATTTTGAGAGATAGAATTTATAAAATTTCAAAAAGTAGGTATTACTATTCATAACGGCTAGTTTGATTGGTTATGGTGTGTTAAAATCTCGAAGTTGTGTACAATGCACGCCATTGCATTATTCGAAAGGAAACATACCGAGGAAACTTGGGGTGTTAAATTCTCCCCTCCTTCAATAAATTGTGTCCTCGCAATTTTTTAAAATTTTTCTTGGGAATATAATGGAAAGTCCCACATCAGAAAAAGAGCCAATAAAACTATCACTTTAAAAGAAAGAAAGAGAGGTATAAGGGTCATCCAAGATAACCCATACTAGGATTCCATGTAAGAAAACATGGATATGGATGATAAAATAAGTGTCAAGTTCTGATGGAGAGGGATAGAAATCATGATCAGGAGAAAGTTAACAATGAGAAAACCACAAACTTGTGTTGGGACAAACGACCATTAGTCTCCTAGTAGGAAAGTAAACGAACAACATTTTTTTTTAAAGTTACATTACATAAGGAAGAGGAATTCATTTATGATATTGACTAAGAACATTATGAGATATACTTACATTTTAAGTAAATTTTCATTCTTTAATAAATTTCCACCACTAACTCAATTTTTTTTTAAACGATGAGTATTCAAGAAGACTTGGTCACACTGGAAGAGCTAGAATAAACTTCTATAGAATCACATGATCCATGCAGGATAAACCATATATTTACATTGTCTTTGAAGATTAATCAAAACCAAAATGGTTAGTGAATGATCTAATGATCCCCCAAAAGGATATTCATTGAGATAAATATGCACTAATCTTAATTTCTAAAATTAAACCAACAATACCCCAAAGTTAAATAGATACCATTCAATAACCAATTGTCCTTAAAATCCTTTAATATAATCCAAAATAATATTGAAACCCAAATCATAGAAGAATTTGATTATGTAGTCTCCCATGTTACATTGTATCTCCAAATGACATCAAATACTCTTAAAGTCACAAACTTAAAAGTAATTAACATCATCACATATTCTCTGTTATAGGTTAATAATTTCCATAAATAACCCAAATCACTATAAATCAACAATAAAAACGTAGATAAAAATTCACCATTACTCTACAAATGAAACCCCATTGTATTCTATTTTCCTTGGGCATATAGTGTTTCCAACAAAGCGAACATCTTCCAAAATAACATTTATCACTTAATCACCAAATCATTTTCATATACCAAGGGTATTCATTTGATAAGACATAAGAACCCAAATCATCTTATTATTGATCAATAAAATCATTTAACAAAAAAAATAGTCACATTAACCATGGACTTCACGTAGTCCAGTGGTAGGCGATAAATCCCAATCGCACTTTGGTTGTGGGTTCGATTCCCACAGCTTTGTCCGACGCGACGGGTTGTCACACGGTCTACGTGTTGTCCTTTTTCAAAAACTATATTTTATAATATTAACAAAATGAGATAAATTCCTCAAAATAACATAATTTAATCACAAATGTTATATAATACATTGCATTTTTATCCCAAATTATAATAACTTATAATTTTCTCAAACCCCAATGATCATATAAAACCAAATGGTTATTTATACCTATATCCACAAGAGAAGAGACAATTCTTCTTCAAATATCATTCTCACATGGCAAACTGCGGGGTTACAAATACAAGAGAAAATTTTTCCAAAGTACCCATCAACAAGGAGTGCTAATACTTTTTAAGTTTTTCTCCAACCATTTATTTCCACATATCTTCTTCTTTGACCAAGAAATTATCCTATAGAATATTACATTCACTCGGGTAATGGCCAGGTCCCCTACATTTACGGAAAATGACTGTAAATGGACTCTTGGGACCATTTTTATCTTCTTCCATAGTACTCTTCATTTTTCTTCGGTAATTCTTCACTTTATGTCCTTCCTTCCCACACGTAAAACATTTCGTTCTCCCATTGAGACACTTTCCTCGGTGTCTCTTTCCACATTTACTGCATGATGAAAATTGAGGTTTCTTTTCTCCATGGTCTCCATTGCTGGAGATCTTATCATTTATCACCTTTCTCTTCCTTGTTGAGTCTGGGAGTTGGTTAATATATATGTTGTTGATCATATTTTTGGAAAACTGATTTGGCATAAAGACAATATCTTTTACGCCTATCAACATTCCATTTTGTTGCTCATTTCCACCACTGTTCCCACCTTATACATCATTCTCAAATTCACTATGACTTCCTTGGAATCCAGCCATTGACTAAAACCAGAAAGCATTGTGTGAGTAATAGTAGTCGTAAAATCATTTAGAGATTAAAATGTCACCATATTCTCAATTTGAAACATATTAGGATTAACCAAGGTCATTTACTCTCATCTTATGTATATATTACTTAAATCGCTTTGTAAAGAAAATGTAAATTATACTAAGCATATCCCCCGGGAGTGTCGTAACCAAGAGTGCAGCAAGGCCCGTTGTCGTGCACCAGTTCCCGTTCGAGTCTAGCTAAAAGCGGTGTTTTCGGGTTTTACCCCTAGGTACATCTGTGCCAGAGCCGCCTCTATCTGCTCGTATCCAGACATGGATGTATTGCTCGGAAAACTCACAAAATCTCTACAATACCAAAATTCTCGGAAGTTCTTTTATATTAATCCTCAAAGTTCATCTTAGGTCTACGTGCTCTAATCAGAGTTTATCTAAATCTAGCTTCCAAGGTTTGTACTAAACTTCCTATGATACCAACTATAACGCCCCGACCCTAGTTACCTAGAGTCGGTGCATTATTACATAACATTGGCATGATCACGAGAAAGATCAATTCTCGAAAGACCGATTAGTTTAGTAGCCTTGGAATAACTAGATACATCCATAATTTTTTACATTACATCATAAAAAAAACATCTTGTCTTCATATCCCCTCATACTATCCCTGCAGGTCATTCATAAATTACTTCTTCATAATCATGGGAAAAATAAAACATTGAAAGGGGTGAGCTCAGATGCTCAGTAAGGATAACATTATAGCAGAAGCTTTCATAAATAAGCATAAACACTTAAGGCAATTTATAACTAAAACAAAAGCCTTTTAAACTTGAACTTCAGCATAAAATGGAAAAGGTAAAATTAAATAATGCCATTTACTTACTCACATAGATATTCTACTAGTCGAATGATCACATGCAATATCAATATCCACTTTCATAATGTTGGAATGCATAATGCCAGACTATCATAACCACTTAGCCAAGGCCTCGTGCCAAGACTACAAATAAGATTTTGTCAAGGCCTTGTGCCAAGACACTAGTTTGTCTCATGAGACCTACCGATGCATCGAGGAGCTATAGCGGGCTCCACCCGTCACTTATTAAGTCCAATTCATTCCTCATATGAACATGTTTAAACATAACATAAACATTCGTATTAAAACTAGCATAAGAAATGTCAATACTTTTACCACAAACCATGAATGGAATAAAAACAGCACATCCACAGTCAAACATGACTCATTCGATACAATATGGAAGATTGTATTGTATCACATTAACCTAAATCAAGAATAATGAATGATGTTGACATAAATGAAAATAATCATCAAAACTATTTGAGAGAATTATCCCCATTTTCTTGAAAACATTTAAAAGTCACACTATTTGTCAAGAAGCCATTTAAAAGTAGATTTTTGAATCAAAGTGTCCCATACCACTTTGAAACTTTTTAAAAGGAGTTTTAATTTCTAAAAGTTTAATGTCCATATAAATAAATCCTTAAAACCATTTTTAAAACATGGACATTAATGAGCAAGATTTAGAAGAATAAGTCTTTAAAACATTTAAAAATGGTATTTTAGTTCGAGATTCTAACCAAAAGAGACACTTGAATACAAATTATTGAGGTAATAAAAACATTGTAATATGATGAGAATAAAGGGATTCATGATATACTATGTCAAAGTACATTATATACACCACATAAAAGTGATTTGGTGTATATCAACAAAGAAGTCTCAATGGAATGTAAATTGAGATGAAATCTCTCATAAAGGCCGTATCCTTAGGTTAAGGATAAATCAACGACATAATTATGTGTGACAAATATAAATACACTAAATATGATTGGATATTCAGTGTAAAACAATCAAAGTATATTCACACATATTCTTGTAAAAACAACACCAACGAATTGGATGTTTAACTCAACAAATGGTGAATGAGTTAAAATTACTCTTATCAAATTCATATCAATGACTTGAGAATTACCAATGAGTGATTATGTGTATCAAACTTATATCCACAGGAAGGGGAGTGGAAATTATGACATAATCAAATGAATAGTGATTCCACACATAATCATGGAGTAATATAATCAATGAAATATGCGTAAAGCCAAATGAGTGGGAATTGAAATCTCAAATTCCCTTACCGATTAGGTAACATACGAAACATACACCCATGAAAGAAGTATCATACCATGATGATGTAAATACCCATAAATTAAAGTATATTACACAATGAATACAATAATGGGCAGTACACATACACCACATGCAATAATTAAGTGGTGATCAATGGAAATCTCACGAAATTAAAAGTGAGATAAGAAACCCCTTACCACGTTAATCAACTGAGTCGTATGGCCAAAAGTTAATAACCACCAAATGATTTATAGAATAACATGAATATAAATATAATCATGAATATATATCAAATGGCAGTACACAATACACCACTTTCAATAATTTAGTGGCGAAAAATGGAAATCTCACGGAATTGAAAGTGAGATAAGAAAATCCCTTACTTTGTACTTTTTCCTTGGTCGATGGTAGGTTTACCTCCTGTATAATGGTGAAATAATTTTTATTGAATTATACAAGAATCATTTACTTTAATATGATATCATATATGATCTTTTAACATTGATTTGTTAATAATATCTTAGAATTATCGTCATTTCGGATGTTAACGGGTTCATTTTACTTTATATTCTTTGTTATGTGAGCCATATTCATTATTAATGGGATGTATATTATTCATATCCAGAATTATATGAAGTCCTTATATACTTTTTTTAAATCATCAAATGATAATTATACTTGAATGGATATGATGGACAATGAATCTCATCGCGTTCGTGGAGACGGTAGTCCGTACATACGCACGAGCGACAATATCATTCTTTTGATATTAAAATAATATATAATTGGATTTTATATCATATATACAGAATCATTATCATGTTATATTTATTATTTACATGAGTTACACATCATTATTATACCCATCCAAATAATAATATGTTGAATAACAATTACACCACGACGTGGAGACGGTAAGCCGTACGTACGCACGTATGGTGACATGTTATTCAAAGGATGGATAGAATACTGAATATGGTTGTACCATATTTATAATAACATCACAGTATATATATGATACTGTAGTTATTATTTTATAATGGAAATAACAAAGAAAGAGGAAGTGGAAGAAGAAAGGAACTTGAAAAGGGGTGGTGAAAACATTACCTCTTCTTCGGGTTCTTCCTTTTGATTTGATCAAAAGGACTCCTTAGGTTGGATTTCGGATCAAACTAAGGCCTCTAGGTTGTAGTGAGGGAAGTTGAGATAGTATTTGGGCAGGGTTTGGCCGAACCAAAGGGCTTTTATGGTGTGAAGAAATGAGAATGAGGAGTGCCCTTTTATAAGAGGGGTGAGGGGCACCTTTGGAAAAGCTAGAGATATTAGTTTATAATAAATTCATATTCGGTTTCCAATGGCTCCAAAGTTGACTATTCAAAGGTTAAGGTGGGGATGGGTCGAAAACAACTCAACCAATAGAAGTTAGACAGGTTTGGGTACTTATATTAACCTTATCTTTAAGTATTAACTCTAAGTTAATTAGTTTCACTTTTACAATGTCTCTTTGTAATTTTATATTATATGGTTAATAAACTTACCATATACATACAAGCGACCCCAAATTGGTCCATTAATGATACACCTATCATTATATAAGTCTCTTGGCCGATCCTTAGATTTTTAGGAATTTAATATCAATTAATAATATAATATTTGTTTTAAAAACTCTTTTATGTCAACTTTGACACTATTCAATAGTTGATTTTTGTGAAACTCATAACAGATTGATTACTTCTAACAAAGTCAATTAAATCAATACTAATATATCATATTATCCTAGAAAATTATTTTAATTCATTAAAAGTTTCATATTATATTTATTTGGGTATTTTTAATATCAATTATTTTTATTTTTCACTATTATAGTAATTACTGCATCATCATTGTGTCATAAATAAATTAAATTATTTAATGTCTAAAAATTATAAATAAAATATCATTATGTAGGAAATCTTTTTATATTTCTAAGGAATATTTATAATCTAAAATCCAACATATATAACCCTCTGTAACAATTGTGTTGTTAAAAGATATATGCTTGTGTCATTTTTGTATTTATTTTAACTTAATTAAAATAAAGTGTCATTATCACTTACAAGTGGATCCATGGGGTCCCAAAATAGACCCAAAGATGCCCATGGTCGACCATGTATCAACCAATAGGGTTAAGACACGTTTTAGAGTAATTTATTATTATTATAATATTATTTTTTAACCCTTATTTACCGGATTTACCCTTAACCATGGTAAATAAAATATTTACCGCAGTAATTATTCAAAATGTCTAAAAATAAAAGTTACCTATTTACACAATTTGAACATCCTGATTCAAAATATGGAATCCATTTTTCTAAATTCTAAACACAGAAGTGGCAGAAATTAATTTAAAATTAATTCCCGCTGTCAAAACAAAAAGCGTGTTTTTAAGAGATAATAACTATCAAAAGATTGACACTTGTTTATGTTCGGTTTAATTGTAAAATTATGTCCAATGACCAAAATTATATTAAATGGTAAAAATATATTCTAAATATACTTTAAAACAACTCAAATTCATAATTTATCACTATTAATTATTTTGATTAAAAAAGTTGTTTTTAATTAAAATTTAGTAATTTTCACTATTCATCAAAATATGAAAGTTATCCAAAAATTACCAAAATTTCACCCTAGGCTAATTTCGATATTAAGAATCCAAAAATGAAGTCCATTTTGAGAGATAGAATTTATAAAATTTCAAAAAGTAGGTATTACTATTCATAACGGCTAGTTTGATTGGTTATGGTGTGTTAAAATCTCGAAGTTGTGTACAATGCACGTCATTGCATTATTCGAAAGGAAACATACCGAGGAAACTTGGGGTGTTACACAAGAGGTTTCTCCCCATTAAGAGGGGAGTTCAAGGGGGTTTAAGTCTCAAGTTGTCCCCACCACCATAACTGACATGAGAGGTTAGGCTTGGGTGGCCCCGACCACCATAACCCATATTGATAGGTTTATTTCAGGTGGTCCCCACCTCTCAACATCAACATGGGAGTTCCAAATAAAAATAAAATAAAATGTTACCCAATTTTTTTTATTCCTTCATGAATAACCCAAAAATTAACATTCACCCTCGACCAATTGTCGTTGAGGTGAAAGTCTTCTTAAGTGAATATCAGCACTGCGAGTTCAATGGTGCCCTCAGATTTCAATTCCGAGCATTGGTTCAAAAGTTACAAAAACACGCTCACACGTTTACTGAACGTACTAGAAAAAAAATGTTCAGAAATTCATTTTGGGCACACCGAGCCTCAGAATCACGCACCGTCAATTTTCATAGACTCATAAAATTCCCATATATTAAAAAAATTACATGGAAATTTTGGATCTTTACACTTAATCACTTGACTCATATATCTAATCAACTTGGTTTGGTGTCTAACTGACCCTATCTTTATAGCTACTATGAGACCCCACAAGAATCATTATCCATGTTTCTACTCCCATATCCTCCAAGTCACCCCATATGATTCACTAAACTGTATCCATGTCTTTGAACTACCCAAAATCAATTTTCCACACTTTTTCCTACCCCCAGTCCTAAAATTACCATATTAATATGTTATCTAGGTCTAAAATACATATTGATCCATACCTGAGACATTTTATTCTTCCATATAACCATACACAAGGAACATAGTTCTTGTCCCACTCATCCCAGGGTTGTTATCAAACCACATACACACACACACAATAACTATCATATGATAAAAAAAACATTACCCTATAATTTAGTTAATTAATATAACCCTAATAAGTTATTCATGGATATTATGAATAAAATATTATTGAATTTTAATTAACTGAAATTATTTCTTCCCAAAACCTTTTTCTAAATAACATATAATCAAGTACATTCCATGTGAACCTATGTGTCATGTATGATGCAAGTTCCCATACACCCTCTTTCCATGTTGATCTAGGAGTAAATCAATAAATATAAAAACATCTTACTTTTATAAAAAACTCCATTACATAAAAAATATACTAAAATCAAATCCAATATCCCTAGAAATTAAAATTTCTACTATGAATGTGTTTAATTATGAACACACATTAATTATACCATGATTTCCAATTATCCTACATCTATCCAGAAATACCAACTCATTAGACAACAAAAAAAAGTATTTGATTCCATTTATAATTTCCTCATATACATTTACATGAATATAGATCAATCCAAGTTTTCTGTGTGACCTTAGGAATTCCATTATACAAAAGAGTCTATTTACTAGCATCAAGTGTATATAAACATCATTTGAGATACTATACCATTATATCATATACATACAATACTAGATAATAATAAAATATTATATATAAACCAAATGCAGAGGGAATTATAACTATGAACCATGCATCCCACATAACCTCAATAGAATCTATATGGAGGGGCGTACTCCTAAATACTGTACTACATGAACAAGGGTGGCCCAAATCCCATTGGAGACTTGTTCCCCGCCAAACCTCAATGGAAAGGGAGACCACTTCATAGGTAGATGACCTATTCCGAATGTAATATGAGGTGTTTACAACCTTACTTATGAAATGAGTATGGGGGAATTACACCCTAGTGATATAGGGGGTTTCCAACCCTAACAACACTGAAAATATCATAATAAAACACTACTAACAGTGTATAAAGTATGGGGAACTAAACCCTGGTGTGACAGGTGAGTATCGATTCTGGAATCTCTAGTGATATATCCCAACCACTACCATCGACCAAGTTCCACTAATGAAATAATCACACTCCAATCACTTATTTTCATATCTATTCTACCAAAATGAAGCCCACCATTATGTTTTATTAGGAAAACTACTTAGGATAGGCTACTCACAAAACAAATTCATAGTCTGGAAAAATCCTGATGAATGTGTGAGGATCATCATCAGTCCACCATACTAAAAAATGAATCCCCAAACATGTTACTAAAAATGGATCTAAATGTCTAAAGAAATCATGACATTGTAATACTTGGAAAAAAAACCCGAGAGAGGCTATTTACATGCCTAAATTGGACACCCAGTAAAAAATAAATAGTTCACCATATAATAATGAACAAAAATTCATGGTAAAGAGAAATGAGTTTGAATGAAACACATGATATTGTTATTAAAACATCATCCTCAATATTAGGGTCATTATATCACATACCAGACTTCAAAGTGATGTTACATGGTGATGATAATAATAAAAAAAATATTATTATTATTATTATTATCATCATCATTGTCATCATTATTATAAAAAAATTTATAATTTTATTTCCCCCTTCACTATTCTATCACGTAGGTGAGAGGGTTTCATGCATGCAGATGGGTGATTTTTCCACCTCATCATCATTACACACCACTATTTTGTGCCACCGCTCGCCCCCTTTCTATGCCACCTTCACAGTTTGCTACCTCTTTGACCCTGCACCGCTTCTTATTGTTCCAAATTCCATCACTGCCTCAACCGTGACCAATGTGATCAATATTATTCACAAACTCAACTATGAAAATTGATGTTTCATTACACCCCAATGACCATAACCACTCAATACATCACCAATGGGAAGATTCTGGCCACCCAAACTATTCAGGTAACACCACCTTACATGTTTCACCTCTACCTCACCAAACATCGGTCGAAAACACCTGATCTAGCCTCCAAGACATTTTTATTCTCCCTTTATACAAAATTATTCATTGATCTTGATCTATAACTCAATTTTTATCTCATGGATACAATCTGTTGGGAAAATAACAAACCTATGATGATCAGTTTCTGGGTATCGTCGAACTTTTGGTCAAAGGAGACATCATTGATGAACACACAAAGAATTTATGGAGAAAGGCATGAAAAATAAATAAGTCTCAATATATGGTCAATCTAAATTGTCCATATTTGATGAAATCCAATGAATGGGGATTAAAAAAGTAGCAATAATCACCATGAATCATCAACAAGAATGAAAAACTCAAATTCTTAGTTCCAATAAGAGAATTAGACATTAGACAACTAATGGAGACAGATTTTTGAATTATTTTTGAAGAGGATTAATTTGTGATCATATCACCCATAAAATAGGTATAAAACCACAAAATTATAACATAATAATTATAAAAAGAATTGATCATTAATGAATAACAATATCTCTTAGGATGTCATTGAAGATCCAGATGTTTTTGTTGTCTATTACATGATTTTCCTATATCATCGTCATTAATCAACATTCCTGGTTTGTCACTACCAATGGAGATCCCATACTCCTGCTCTACAAATCCCCTGGTTATGTGGTAAACTAGGGAATTTTTATATAACATGGTATTTAAATAGGGTTTCTAGGTTTCTGGCTATTTAAATAAATTAATATAATTAATTAATCAATTTATGAAACACACCTGCCAACGATTTCCCTAAACAGAACACCTAATTCCAACCATATTTATGTCATTCCTAGGGTAACACCCACATTATAGAATCAACCATGTTCTCAAATTTTCAATCCAAGACACTTTTTAGAAGTTATTCCATTATTTATAAAAAACTATGTGTGTGTGATATAATTTATTAATATTTTTAATACATCTATACCGATTCTCTCTAGGCCCTATAATATCATGTTGGCTCAACTACTGACTCTGAAAATATTCCTAGAAATATTCCAAATTATTAATTACCAGAGATGAGTTATTACAGATTAGTAATTCGTGATGAATAATGAAAAATCCAAATGTTTGCATACATTAATTTATATATATATATATATTTTATATTTGGGATGAAATGAATAAGAAAATGAGTTATTTAATGTGTTACTACTAAAATAGAAATAATATTTATAAGTCTAAAAGGGCTAAAAAATGGAAATGTTATAATTAGTATACACCCTGATTCACACCCCCCTCTCAGGGTGAATTAGGGAAGTCTGGTCCAAAAAATTGGTATCAAATAAAAATGTTTTGATATTTATTTTAATATCTATAATCTATTTAGATTATTTGTGTGCATAGAATCAATGATGAATCATCTATTTTTTCAAGGAACTATCTGGTTTGGTTGGAAAAACGAAATTCTCATGTTCCTATAGGCTTTCATAAAGGAGGTTTTGGAATATATTCCTAGAGACACTAGTTAGAATAATAGCATTGTTAGAGTAAAAGATGTGAGGATTGAAAATATATTGATTAAATCAATACAAAATTAAATTTACATGAAAAAATTCATTTTCTATTTCTAATTAAGTATAGAGGACTTTAGATATTATTTATAGAATATTAGAAGAAGTGAAGGTGAATGAGGTATTATCTACTAAAGATGATGAAGACTGAATTATGTTAGAAGGTATGAAGAGAAATAATAATAAAAATAATATAGTGAAGATGGAATCTCAATTTGAGGTAAGAAATTATAATTCTTTTGTTAAATATAATTCTATTAAAGTTTTAGAATTCTCTTTCAAATATAAAAATTCATATTCACCTCCAGAGATTCATAGAATCATGGATTCCTATGGTAATATGATAAAAACATCAGGATTTATATTTAGATAATGTTCATATAGTAATAAAGGAGGGATATAATCCTTACAAGAAAATATGGATCAATGGTAATCCATATATTAAGTATCCTTTGTAATCCCTAAATATTTTCCTATGAAAAAAAGGTTAATGAAAATTTAATTTTCCATGATGTATGGAATAAATTAAATGGGTACAAAAATAAAGGTTCAAGGTGGTTTACATGAAGAAATTTCATAAAAAATATCTTACCCAATGGATAAAAATAAGGATTTGAAGGAAATAATTATCCCTATAAATTAATATCTTGAAGAGAGGACATGATTTGGAGTATAATTTTCCTAAATTTATAAAGAGATGGTTTTCTTATTAGATGATAAGGATGAGAGGATCCAAGAGCTTAAATCAAAGCTCAGATCCTAAAAGGGAAAATATAATATGAAGATTACCTCCTTGGAAGCCTCGATAAGTGGGATAAAAAAACCTAAAATATAACGCCCAAATATTTTATGGTATTCCTCTTTAAAAAAGTAACATCTTCAATAGCCTATGCTTCACGCAACACCATATTTAAAACTGTAATATACTATTAAATATGACTGTTGGAATAGTAATGTGACCATTTAGATAATTAATATGACCAATATAATAGTAACTTCACCTATTTAAGTATAAATAAAATTTATTTACCTTACAAATTAAAATATGGTAAATTTATATCATGGAATAAGTAAATAAATGTTTTAAAAATTGTAAATTAAGTGTTTGTATTTTTCTAAGTTATAAATATTTAAGTACAAATTTATAATTAATATAATCATTTAAAGAAATATTTTTTTATAAAATATACTCGTAAATTAATATTCTCTTTTCTTATTGTTATAATATAATTTTATGAGAAATTTTTTATTTTTTCAAAGTGTTATAAAATCAGTTATAATTTTAAAATTGGGATTTTCCATGTAAATGATGGTTTATTTTAAATTTAAAATATTCATATTTAGAAAATTATTTTTCTAAAATTGAGTTCATTTTTTAATTCTATACATCTAAAAATGGTTTAGGTGGATTTAAGGGATTTTTATAAAATAGTTGAATTTTTGGTGAATAGTGATATATGACAATTTACTTTATTTAATAAATACCTTAATTATTGAGTCATAGATGATGTAAGACTAATATAAGCCCATAATATTGAACCATTATTTATTATTTTATTATATTTAGTGGTTATTCCCAAACTATTTATTGTATTGATCCAAAATAATAAACAAATGAAAAAAATTCCAAAAACACCCCTCTCCTCCACTATAAATACCACCCTCACCACCTATTAAGACTTTAAGATTGTCTAATTTATTCCCAAAACACTTAAAAAGCCTCTTACCCATGTCCATGAGGTTTTAGTATCAATCAAGGATAAAAAAGTCTATAATGAGGTTTTCAAGGAGAAGAATTCAAGAGATAAATCCTCTTTTGCTTTATTTTTTTCACTTTTATTTCTTTTCTTATACTCTCCCCACCTCCTCTATACAAAGTGACATTATAACTCCAATATAATTTATATACTATAATTTTATTATTTCAATGTAAAAACCACCATTAAGACTGTTTAACTCTACCTTTTATTCTAAAAATGAGAACATCGTCTGTGAGGTGCCAATTTACCACCTTCATGGATAACGAGTTTTCGTTTTTCAATTACACCTTCAAGTCTGGTCATAAGAAATTTTTATGAATAAAAAAATTATAATAGATTTATTAAAACTTATTTAATGTTCTTTAACTAGTATATATACATAATTTTAATTAATGAGAGAAAACTATTTTGTGATGATAAAATAACTGCCAAAATAATCTAAACGATTATCATTAATATCTTATCTAATGAATCATCCTCATCCCAAATAATAAGATTAATTATATAAAAATTTAATATTAATTATTTTAATTAATAACATATAACTTCAATTTTTTAAAACTATTTTTATTTTTCCTAATCTTCCATATGAGTATAAAAGTAAACCGATCATGAAAACCAAGGAAAAGAACACTCTTGAATGACGAAATTCAATATTATAACAAATATAACAGGCCATAAATGAAATTAATAAAATTATAATAAATAAAATAAATGTTTAATATGTTATAAATTAAATTATTAATAAATTTAATTTCATTATTCTAGACATTAAGCACATGTACGAAACACTTTTAGACATAAGGCAAGGGTTTCTTCCTGAACCTCCATTTTCCATTCGGGTTTTGCTTTCTATCATTTTACCCTAATTTAATTCTTAATTATTTTCATATAATTATTATAAATTCTTTTTATATGTTCCAAAATAATATAAAAAAAATCATTTCATATTTATTTTATGGGAAATACATGTTTTACAAGTTTCCCTTCTTAATTCTTCTCGATAAGAAAACCGGATTAAAAGGAAACTTCAAGATTTTTTTCCCATTTTAAAATACCATACATAATCTATCTTAATAAACCATTATATTTATAAAATCACTAATTTTTTAATGAAAAAATATATTTGTTAATTTTTTATATAAATAAATAGATAAAATAAAAATATTTTTTCCAAAATGACTCTTCTTTGCAAAGTAAAAAAGGAATTTCTCTCACGAGTTCCTTGATAATTTTAATAGAGTATATTCATATATTTAAAAAAACTCTATTAAATCTTATGATTTATTAATATTTATATCTCACAATTACCATCTACCATATTTTATTAAATGTTTTATGATCAGTTTGACTGCAGATGTACTTTCTTGATACAATTCACCATACTATTCAGAATGGTCAGTGATTATGTTTATAGATCGGGGAATGTTATTTATATTTCATATATATATGATATTTATCTTTCAACCCATTCGTATGAGGAATGTTTTAGAATTAGAAAGTGATGTGTGGGTCTTTCTATATCCCCTCGATGCATCAATAGGTCTCATGAGGAAAAACAGATATAGACT
This sequence comes from Viscum album, assembly GCA_963277665.1. NCBI lineage: Eukaryota > Viridiplantae > Streptophyta > Magnoliopsida > Santalales > Viscaceae > Viscum > Viscum album. The sequence continues at coordinate 1,026,295,973 of OY728137.1, forward strand.
TGGCTAAGGCCTTTCCCATTTATTTTCTTATATTGATTTGGATGAGGCCATAACCATTTATTTTTAGATGTTTTGGCTAATTCCGTGATGATATGTTTCAGATGTCTAGAATTATTCATCCCTTCATTATTGTATTTATAAATGATAATTCATTTGATTATTCGACGAGTAGAATATCCACAGTTAATTTTATTTATCATGTAATTATTTATGGATTTATTTAATTATTTTTCACTCTTTTCATATTATGCTCAAAATTATGACTCAAAAAAATTTGTTTTTAGTTATTCACAATGAATTATTTTTTATGATAACTTATTTTTTATTTATTACCCTTATTGAACATCTGATATCACCCCTTTTATATGTTTTATTTTTCCCCTAGATACAAAGATGTTTATTATGAATGACTCTTAGGGATAATATAGAATTTCATGGATGTTTCCAATGGAATTTCTTTATTGTTTTTCCTTTAAAGTGGTAAGGTTAAACTTATATATGTATCTGGTTTTACAAATATATTAAACTATTCGATCTATTGAGATGTGATCTATTATTAAATAGTACTAATGAAATAAAGTAAGGCACCAGCTCTGGGATACCGGGGTCAGAGTCTTTATAGTTGGTATGATAAAAAGTTTAGTAGAAACCTTTGAAACTTGAAGACATAGATTAGGGAACATAACCCTAATGTAAACTTTGATGATAATCATAGAAGAATATCCTATAATTTTGGTAAGGTATATATTATATGGGTATTCCTATAAATATATCCCTCTCTGGATATTATAAGTGGATGTGGTTCTGACACAAATGTACCTAGGGCAAAAAACTCTGACAAGGTGCATCGGGCCTGACTCGGCATAATCTGGTACACAAAAATGGGCCTTACTGCACATCTAGTTTGAAACTCTTGGGGGATATGCTTAGGATAATTCAAATTTTATTTACAAACCATAATGAATGATTTATAAGAAAAAATGTCCCAAAAGAAACCATGATTATGATTAGTATATAAGATATACATAAATTTTTAATTTTTGTTAAGTGTTCTTTTTTTTTGAAAATTATTCATTATGATTTATAACCTAATTTATTGTATTCCATTATTTATAAATGTCTCATAGTGAAAGAAATGGAAACCATGTCAAAACACGTATTCCGTGTATGGATTTACCTCTTATGAAAGATAATGACGTTGGAGCTTGAGCTTCAACTGGAGATGAACAACTTATAACTATACTGGGAAATATTACTTAGGTTATAAAAAATAACCTTATTCATATAGAGCATCCTGATCCACAACCTGGAGGAGAAATGTTAGAACACTTTATGAAATAACATCCTCCATCATTCAATGGGACTATAAACCCATTTGTGGTAGACCAGTGGATAAGTTCCTTAGAGAAGATATTTATCACTTTGGGATGTAATGAAAGGGAGAAGGTTTTCATGAAAAAATTATCATCTCTTATTATATGTATATCAATGGTGGTCATTAATTCAAAATAAAAAGGGGGAGTAAGAAATAGAAAACATGGAATGAAAGTATTACATGTAACCTATAATGAAAAAATATTTCCCTTGGGAATAATGAGTGGATATAGAGAGATAATTCTTGAGTAATAGACAAAAAAGAGGATGAAAACTTTGTCAGGTATAAATCCAAATTGAAAAGGTTACCAAGTAATGTTGTGGATTACATATGAAATCCAAAGATCAAGATTAATTGATTCTTTTATGGGTTAAAACCATTCTTCTAAAGGGAAATGGTTTCCCAAAATTTCTCATCATACAAAGATATTGTCTCATGTGCTATCAAGATAGAGAAATAATTATCTAGGTATTATGAATTTAAGGGAAAACAAAAGAAGAAGGGGGTAGTAGAGAAATCAATTGATAAATGGAATAATAGAAAAGGTAATTTTCCAACATGTGATACTAGTGGAAGCAAAAAACTTGTTTCCTTCTTAAAAGGAAAAGGATCCTAATATATGTCTGGTGAGAAAGGCCATCATGATCATTATTATAATGGAATGAAATAAGTGTCCAATGTTCAATGATACAATTCTAGGGAGATGGGACACTATGAAAATGAGTATATGAAATGTCAAGAAAAATTTCCTCTAAAAAGGCCACAGGATTAAGGACAGGCTTATGTGCTCAAAAAAGCTATATTTGAAGTTCCTAATGATGTGGTGGTATGTATTCAGTCATCTAATCAAATTTAGCTAAATATTTATTTGATTTTGGATCATCGCATTCCTTTATATCTCCCTAGTTTTCTTTGAAAATAAGATATTTTTAATTCAACTTACCAACAGAGTTATTAGTAAAGGCTCTTAGTGGAATCATTATTACAACAAATATGTGTTGAGCAGTTCCTATTATGACACAAAAATGTGCTCTAATTACTGAACTTTTCATCAAATCTATGGTTGATTTTTATATAATCCTTGGTATGGACTGACTTTCAAAAATTAATAAAAAAAATTATTACAAAGAGAAGTAAATTATGATTAGTGATAAAAGTATAGAATTTCTCATCTTTATAGGGGAGACTTCATCATCAGAGTCCTATCTGGATCCACCTATAGTATCTATTCTAAATGCAATTTATGGGGATTAAGAGAAAATATCATCTATGGATAAGGAAATAAATATTCAAATTTAGGATGTACCTATTTTTCAAGAATACATTGATGTATTTCCAAAGGATTTACCCATAAACCCTCAAGTGAAGGAGGTTGAGTTCCTTATTGATTTAATTACTATTGAAAGAACTATATCAAAGAATCCATATATAATGGACACTATGGAATTAGTGGATCCGAATAAACAACTAGAGGAATTTGTTGATAAGGGATTTATTATCCCTAGTGTTTCTCCATGGGGATACCATGTTCTCTTTATTAAAAAAAATATGGATCAATGTGGCTATGCATTGACTATAGCGAAATCAATTCTATTACAATAAAGAACTAGTATCATTTTCCTCGCATTGATGATTTATTTTATCAACTTCACAGATCAAAATATTTTTTAAATAATGACATTAAATCTAGTTATCATTAATTACATGTGAAAAAAGAAGATATTAGAAATACAATATTTCAAACCAGGTATAGACATTATGAGTTTACAGTAATGCCTTTTGGACTGACAAATGAACCATCTATTTTAATGGATCTAATGAATAGAGTGCACAAGGAATGTATTGAATATTTTTTCGTGGTATTTATTGATGATATATTGATATATTACAAAAGTTATGAGGAACATGAGAGGTACTTGCATGTTTTTCTAGAGACTATGAGAAGAAAAGAGTTATATGGGCAGTTTATTAAGTGTGAATTCCAACATCAAACATTTATTTTATTGGCCATATTATCTCTAAGGATGGAATCTCAGTTGATCCTATGAATGTAAAGAAAGTCCAAGAATGACCTACACTAATGAACATAATTGTGGTATGTAGTTTCATTGTCTTACTAGGTTACTATATGTGTTTCATTAAGAATTTTTCTAAATAGTAAACCTGTTAACTAAGATTAATCGTAAAGTGGTTATGCTTGTATGGACCAAAGAATGTGTGGAATGTTTTGAATAATTGTATTGGAGATTAATTAATCCTCTAATCTTGAATCTACCATCGAGAAATAGTGGATTTTTGATTTATAGTGATTTATCAAAGAAAGGATTTGGTTGTGTCCTTATACAGAATGATACAGTTATTGCTTATGTATCAAGGTAGTTAAAAACTCATAAACATAACTATAAAACTCATGATATTAAGTTAGAAGTGGTAATATTTTCTCTGAATATATGGAGAGACTATCTTTATAGTGAAATATGTGACATATATACATATCATAAGAGCTTAAAAAATATATTATCATAGAAATAACTCAAAATGAGGAAAATATTCTCGTGATACTCAGGGATTATGATTTTTCAATACACTACCACCCAGGGATAGAAAATAATGTAGTTGATGTAGTGAGAAGGAAAGATCATGGATTTTTGACCAAAATGAATATTTAAAAGGATATTATGTACAAAGATATTAAAAATATATATATGGTAATTATCAATGAAGGTGAAACATTATTACATTTTCAATAGGTTTCCCAACCATCTTTATTATAAAAGATTAAAGGTTATCTATCTGATGATGAGAATTTTCAAAGGAAAATTAAATCTATGAATGATGGGAAGTTGGAAGGATTCATGTATGAGGATGGAATTATGAAATTTGGGAAGTGGGTTTTTATTATCTCTATCCCTGAGTTAAAAAGGGAGTTATTGGTTAATTCCCATAGCTCAAATTTCTCTATACACCCCTGTAGCAATAAGATTTATAGATAGTTGAAAAAATTCTGGTGGGATAATTTGAAGTATGAAATTGATGAATATTTATCAACATGTTTAGTATTCCAATTGGTGAAGGCTGAAAGACAACATCCTAGAGGATTCATGAAACCTCTACCTATTCCAACATGGAAATGCAATAATATTACTATGTATTTTTCTCAAGATATCCAAAAACTCCAAGAAATAATGATGCAATATGGGTAATGGTTGATCAACTTAACAACACTTCACATTTTCTCACAACAAGGGTGGATTATCTACTCAAGAATCTTGCATGACTCTATGTTAATGAAGTTAAGAATTCCTGGATCACCTCTTTCAATTCTGGCATATTATAATCCACAATTTAAATTAAAATTCAAGAAATTTTTTTAGAAATCATTGGATACTAAGCTTCATTTGAGTACTACTTATCACCCTCAAACTAATGGGAAGATAGAAAGGATGATCCAAACTTTAGAATACATGTTGAGATCATTCTCACCTAACTTTCAATGAATTTGGGATAAGTATTTACCTTTGGTAGAGTTTTCCTAAAATAATAGTTTCCATTCAAGTATTCAAATGTAACCATATGAATCATTGTATGGAAATATGTTTCATACACCAGTTGTGATCAAGTTATTGAAAGGAATCTTGTAGGCCAAGATTTTGTGTTGGAAACAATGAAAAACATAAATACTATTAAAAAACATATCAAAACAACACAATGTAGGAAAAAGTGGTATGCCGATAACTGGAGGAAAGATTTGGAGTTTTAAGTGGGATATCCGGTCTTCTTCAAAGTATCTACATAGAAGGGTGTTATAATATTTGGAAAGAAAATGAAATTGATCCCTAAGTACATTGGACCTTTTTAAATCCTAGAGATAATTTTAGATGTGACTTATCGTTTGGCGATTACACGTAGCCTTTATAAAGTACACAATGTGTTTTCATCTCTTCTTTAAGGAAGTACATGCCAGACCCAATGAATGTCTTCACTTCTGAATGAATAGAATTGGAACCCAATTTATCTTATTATAAAGAGCCAATCCAGATTCTAGACATTAGAGAGAAGGCATTGAGGAATCAGATGACTCGGCTGGTAAAGGTACTTTGGGAAAATCATAAAATTTAAGAGATGATGTGGGAACTGGAAGAATTTATGATGGAGAACTGCCCACATATTTTTATAAGGTGACATTCCAAAAATTAGGCGGATGAAAATTTTAAAGGATGGGAAAATGTAACACCACAAGATTTTATGGTATGCCTCTTTAAAAAATTAACATCTTCAATAGTTTATGCTTCACACAACATTGAATTTAAAACCGTAATACCCTATTAAATATGAGTGTTGGAATAGTAATATGACCATTATGAATAGTACTATGACCAATAGAATAGTAAATTCACCTATGAATGTATAAATAAAATTAGGGTATCTTATAAATAAAAATATAGTATATTTATATCACGGAATAAGTAAATACATGTTTTAAAAATGATAAATTAAGTGTTGTATTTTTGTAAGTCATAAATATTTAATTTTAATTTTATAATTAATATAATAATTTAAAAGAAAATATGTTTTCATATAATATAATCATAAATTATTATTTGGTTTCTTTAGGATTATAATATAATTTAATGAGTCCTGAATTAATTTTTTAGAGTTTTATAAAATCAGTTATAATTTTAAAATCCGTATTTTCCATGTAAATGATGATTTTATTTTAAAATTAAATTTATCTTATTTAAAAAATTATTTTTGAAAAATTTATTTCAGTTTTGAATTCTAATAGCTGAAAAATGGTTTGGATAAATTTTTGGTATTTTTCTAAAAGAGTTGAATTTTTGGTGAATAGTAAAATATGATAATTTACTGTATTTAATAGATACATGAATTATTCAGTCATAGATGATGTATGGATGATGTAAGCCCATAATATAGAAATATAATTCATTATTTTAAAATATTTAGTGATTATTATCAAACTATTCATAGTCTTGATACAAAATAATAAACAAATGAATAAAATATTAAAAAAACACCCCTCTCCTCCACTTTAAATACCACCCTCACCACCTCTTCTCCTCAAAAATTTTAAGCCATGAATATTGTCCAATTTCTACCCAAACCACTTCCCATGCCTCTTCACTATGACTATAATGATATGGTCTCAATAAAATATAAAAACCAATTTCCCTAAGGAGGGTTTCACGGAGAATAATTTGAGAGGTAAATACTCTTTCGCTTTCTATATTTTCTTTTCACTTTAATTTATTTTCTTGAACTATATCCCCATCCTTGAACCAATGTGACATGAAAACTACATTATTTTTAATATACTATAATTTTATTATGTCAATTAAAAATCCACCATCACATCTCTTCTCCTATACCTTTTATTTTAAAAATGAAAATATCATCTATGAGGTGCCAATTTACCACCTTCGTGGATGATGAGTTTTAATTTTTCAATTACACCATCAAGGCTAGTCATAAAACCATTTTTATGATTAAAAAAACTTATAATATATTTATTACAACATATTTAATTTTCTATAACTAGTATATATACATAATATTAATTAATGAGACCAAACTATTTTTTGATGATCAAAACCCCACCAAAATTATCTAAACAATTATCACTAACCTATTATCTAATGATTCATCCTCATACAAAATAACTATATGAATTATATAACCATTTAATATTTTTTATGTTCATTAATGACATACAATTTTAATTCTTTACAACTATTTTCATTTTACATGATCTTCCATATGCATATAAATGTAAACAGATCATGAAAACCAAGAAAAAGAACACTCTCAAAAGATGAAATTTAATCTCATAACACATCAAAAAAATTATAAATGAACTTAATAAAATTATAATAAACCAAATAAATATTTAATAGGTTGTATAATAAATTATTAATGAATATAATTTCATTATCAATAACATTAAGTGCAAGTATACAACACTATCAGACATAAGGTCAAACTTTCTTCCTGAACCTCCATTTTCCATTTAGGTTACACATTATCTCTCTTTACCTCAATTTAATTCTTAATTATTTTTATATACTTTTTATAAATTATTTTTATTTGATAAAAACTCATATATGTAGATCATTTCATCTTTTTTTATGGGAAATACATGTTTTACAATGATCCCTTCTCAATTCTTTCTGATAAGAAAACCCGATTAAAAAGAAACTTCCCGATTTCATACCCATTTTCAAGTACCATCCATAATCTATTTTAAGACACGATTATTTTAATAAAATTAATAATTTTTCATGGAAATATATATTTTATCATTTCTGGTTTTATATAACTAATTATTAAAAATAAAAATGATTTTTTCCAAAATAACTCTTCTTTGAAATGTAAAAAATGACATTTCTCTCAAGAATTCCTTATAGATTTTATTTTTCATATTTGAATCTATTTCAACACCACTATTTGTTATTATAATTTATTGATATTTATCTCTCATGATTATCATCTAAAATATTTTATTAAATGGTTTATAATCATTTTTACTATGGATGTGCTATATTGATATCATTCACCATATTACTCAGAATGGTTAATGATTATGTTTATATATTAGGGAAAGTTGTTTACATTTCATATTTATATATTTTTTATGTTTCACCCCCTTTATATTCAGAATGCATTATAATTATTAAGTGATGGTTGTGGCCTTCTATTTCCCCTTGATGCATTGGTAGGTCTCATGAGACAAAAAAATATAGAATTTACTAAGGCCTTGCACATTTATTTTCATATATGGATTTGGATTAGGCCTTAATCATTTATTTTCAGATGTCTTGGATAAGGCCTCTCTTTTATGTTTTAGATGTAAAAAATTATGAATTCACTTATTATTATATTTTTTAATGATAATTCATGCGATTATTCTACCAGAAGAATATCCATGGTAAAGTTTATTTTTCAATTAATTATTTATGGAATTATTTAATCAGTTTTTACTCTAACCATATTATGGTAAAAAATTATGACTTATCAAAAAGTTTTTTTAGTTATTCAAAATGAATTGTTGTTTATGATAGCTTTAATTGTATTTATTACCATTACTAAGAATCTAATATCACCCTATTATTTGGTTTTATTTTTCTTTAGTATACGAATATGTTTATTATTGATGACTTATAGGGATAATCTAGGAGTTTGTGGATGTTTCCAATGGAGTTTAGTTTTTGTTTCTTCCATTCAAGTTGTAATTTAAAACTTATGTATGATTTTTTTTTCAAGTCTATTAAAATATTCAGTTCATTAGGATGTGATCTCTTATTCATAGTACCAATGTAATTAAGTAAGGCGCTAACTCTGGGCTACTGGGGTCAGGGTCATTGTAGTTTGTATTAGAGAATGTTTATTAGAAACCTTGGAGACTAGAAAACATAGAATAGGGAACATAACCCATGACAGACTTTGAGGAAAATAAATGAATAAAATCCTATAATTTTGGTAAGGTAAAGATTATATGGGTCTGTCTATCAATACATCACTATCTAGATACTAAAAGTGGATGTGGTTTGGGCATAAATGTACCTAAAGGTAACAACTCCAAAAATGTGTATTGGTCTATACTCAGTGTGACCTGGTACATGAAAACATGCCTTACTACGCATCTAGTTTGAAACTCTCAGGGAATATTCTTAGGATAATTCAGATTTTCTTTACAAACCATAATGAATGATTTAAAAATATACATATACCCAAAGAAACCATGTTTATGATTATGATATTTTCTATGTATAAATTTACAATTTATATAAAGTGTGTTTCTGGTTTGAAATTTTTTCATTATGATTCATAAAATAATTTAGTGTATTCAATTGTTTATAAATGGTTCCTAGTGTAAAAAATGGAAACCAGGTCAACACACATATTCCATGTAGGGACTACCCTCCCATGGAAGATAATGATGTTAGAGTTGGAGATACAAGTGGAGATGAACAAATTATTACTATACTGGGATAGCTAACATAGGTTATTAATACTAACCTTAACCATATGAAGCTTTATAATCCATAATGTAGAGTAGAAATGTTATACCACTTTATACGACAACAACCTCTGTTATTCAATGGGACTGGAAACCCATTTGTAGTGGATCAGTGGATATGTTCCTTATAAAAGACGTTTTTCTCTTTATGATGTAATGAAAGGGGGAAGGTTGTCATGGGAATTTATTTCTTCTCAGTAGATGAAAATCAATGGTGGTAATTGATTCAAAACATAAAGGGGGGATATAAAACATAGAATGGAAGGATTTCATTGAAAAATATTTCCCTCAGGAAAAATGAGAGGATATGGAGATAAAATTCATGAGTGTATAAAAAAATAGGATGAAGACATTTCAAATTATAAAGACAACTTTAAAAGGTTATCAAGTAATTATATGGATTATGTAAATAATCCAAAGAGAAAGATTGATGGATTCTTTGATGGGTTAAAACCATTACTCTGAAGGGAACTAGTTTCTTAAAAAATTTCAACATATAAATATATAATATCTTATGATATCAAGATAGAGAAATAATTATTTATGACTTATTAATTTAATGGAAAAAAGAGAAGAAGAGTATGGAAGAGAAAAGAATGGATAGATGGAAGAATATAAAATGGAATTTTCCAACGTGATCTACTTGTGGAAGGAAACACCATGGGCCTGCTTAAAAAGAAAAATGAGTGTGATATAAGTATGGTGAGAAAGGACATCATGCACATGATTTCAAGAGAAATAAATAAGCTACCAATGTTCAATGATATAATTTTTGGGAGACAGGACACTATGAAAATGAGCTTTTGAAGCATAATGGAAACATGCCTTTGAAAAGGACACAAGATCAAGTATAATCTTATGTGTTCACAATATCTAAGGGGGAGGTTCCTAATGATGTGGTGAAAGGAACTTTAATTATCTCATCAAATTTAGATAAATATTTATTTCATTATGTTTCATGTCATTCCTTTATATCTTTTTATTTTTCTTTAAAAATTGGATATTTCCAATCCAACTTAACGAGGAAGTTTTTAGTAAAGAATCATAGTGGAAACCTTATTTCAATAATGTTTTGTGATGTAGTTCATATTATGACACATAAACGAGCTCTAATTACTGATTCTATCATCACAACTATGGTTTATTTTTATATAATCCTTGGTATGGTATGGATTTCGAAATATAATGAATTTTTTTACAAAGAGAAGGAAATTATGATTTGGGATGAAGGTATAAAATTTCTCATCTTTAGTGGGGATACTTCATCATCAAAGTCATATCTAGATCCACCTTTAATATCTCTTCTAAATAAAATTCTTGGGGAATAAAATAAAATATCAACTATGGATAAGGAAATAAATATTCAAATTGAGGATGTACCTATTTTTAACGAATAAATTGATGTATTTATAGAGTATTTACCAAGCCATACTCTAGAGTGGGAAGTTAAGTTCTATATTGATTTAATTTCTGATGCAAGACCTATATCAAAGAATCCTTATATAATTTCTACTGTGGAATTATTGGAGCTGAAGAAACCACTAGAGTAATTGAGTGATAAGGGATTTATTCTCCCTTATCTTTCTATATGGGGAGCACCAGTTCTCTTTCCCAAGAAGAAAGATGGATCTATGAGGCTATACATTGACTATAGAGAAATCAGTGATATTACAATAGAGAATAAGTATCCTCTTCCTCACATTGATGATATATTTGATTAACTTCACAGAGATCAATATTTTTTGGAGATTGAACTTCGATCTGAATATCATCAATTTAATGTGAGGAAGAAATATATTCCAAAGACAACATTTTGAACCAAGTATGGACATTATAAGTTTACAGTAATGCCATTTTTACTGACTAATACACCCTCTACTTTTATGGATCTAATGAACAGAGTGTAAATGAAATATCTTGACAATTTTCTGTGCGTTATTTATTGATGATATATTAATATATTATATAAGTTATGAGGGCCATGAGAACCACTTGTGGGTCATTCTAGAGACACTTAGAATAAAAGAGTTAAATGGGAAGTTTAGAAAGTGTGAATTATGGATTCAAATAGTTTCTTTTCTTGGCCATATTTTCATTAATGATGAAATATCAGTTGATCTTAGGAAGACAAAGGTATTCTAGGAATAGACTAAACTAGTGAACATAACTGAGGTTTGTAGTTTCATTGGTTTAGCTAGTTATTATCGACATTTTTTTTATAATTTTTCCCAATTATCTAACTCGTTAACCAAGATTACTCATAATGTTTTGAAGTTCACATGGACAGAATAATGTGAGGAATGTTTTGAATAATTGAAGTGTAGATTAATTGAAGATTCAATATCGACTCTAACAATGGGATATGGTGGATTTTTGATTTATAGTGATGCATCAAATAAAGGACTTGGCTACGTCCTTAAGTAGAATGATATAGTTATTTCATATATATAAAAGAATTTTAAAACTCATGAAATGAACATTAAAACTCATGATCTTGATTTAGTAGTATTAATATTTTATATGAATATATGGATACACTATATTTATGGTGAATGATGTGAGATATATACAGTTCACAAGAGCATGAAATATATCTTCTCATAGAAATAAATCAATATAAGGAAAAGGAGATGTCTCTAGCTATTCAAGTATTATGATTTTTCAATACACTACCACCCAAGGAAGGTGAATAAGGTAATTGATGCATTGAGCAGGAAAGATCATGGATTTTTGAACAAATTGGGGATTTATTAGGATCTTATGTATATGGATCTAGGAAATATGGATATGAGAATTATCAAGGAAGGTGAAACATTACTAAATTTTCCATTGGTTTCTCAACCATATTTATTATAAAGTATTAAAGGTTCTCATTCTAATAATTAGAATTTTCGAAGGAAAATTACATCTGTGAATTATGGGAAGTTAGAAGACTTCATATATGAGGATTGAAGTTTTAAATTTGGGAGTTTTCTTTGTGTTCTCTCCATCACCGAGTTAAAAAGAGAGTTATTGGATAATTCCCATAGATCAAATTTCTCTATACACCATGGTATCACTAATATGTAAATAGATTTGAAAGAAAATTTCTGGTGGGATAATATGAAATGTGAAATTGCTGAATATATATTAAGAAGTTTAGTTTGTCAATAAGTGAAGGCAGAAATACAACATCCTAGAGGAGCCATGCAACCTTTGCCGATTCCTACAGGGAAATGGGATAATATTACTATGGATTCTATCACTGTATTTCACAAAACTACAAGAAATAATGATGCAATATGGGTAATTATTGATTTAATTACAAAATATACACATTTCCTCCATATAAGGGAGTATTTTCCACTAGTGCACCATACACCACTCTTTATTAATGAAGTTGTAAGACTTCATGGAGAACCTCTTTCAATTGTGTCTGATCATGATCCACAATTTAAATCTAAATTCTAGAAAAGTGTTAAGAATGTTTTGGATGTTAAGATTAATTTGAGTGCAGCTTATCAACCTCAAACTAATGGGCAGTTAGAAAGGACGATCAAATTTTAGAAGACATGTTGAGATCATTCTCACCCGACTTTCAAGGAATGTGGTATTAGTATTTATGTTTGGAAGAGTTTTCCAACAATAATAGTTTCTATTTAAGTATTCAAATGGAACCATATAAATCATTGTATGGATAAAGGTGTCTTACACCAAATTTTTGGGATGAAGTTGGTGAAAGGAAGTCTATAGGCCTAAATCTTGTGGAGGAAACAATGAAAAAGGTAAATAAATGTAACGTCCCGGTTCTGGAAGGCACCCAGAGGTTCTCCGTACCCAGTTGGTCACATGGACTCAAGCGCATTACCCCGAACACCAGAGGCTATCGACTAGCAACGAGGGCCCTGGGTGTGATAGTGGGGAAACTATGCCCTCATTAGAAGAGTACAAAATAGAAGAAAATGACTCATACAATAGCGGAAGCAGTAAATATCCAACAATAGTAAACAACGGAAGAATAAAGCAATAAACAACTGTAGAACACATATATATGAAATGATGCATGATACATAAGTCTTGGAAAACAAACAAACAAGTCACAATGCTGTCAATACAATAGTGTAAACCAAAGTACACGAGAAAGGTAAATAGATAAACTCCTCAGCATCGCAATCCTTGGCTTGGTCCCATGCTATCCTGCTCCAATGCAATCAAGTACCTAAAGTCGAAGGGTGCATTCACTTGTCTATACCTTCAGCAATATAATCTGTTTGGGCCCAGAAGCATGACCCAAATAGGGTGTGAGACTAAATCCCAATAGGAAACCACCCAAAGATCTGTGCCTAACAGTCAGTGAGCATATGGGGGGTAATAATACAGTAAGAATTAAACAGTAAAAAGTAAATAGAAAACAGGATGATACACAACAGCAAACAATACCCAAATCAACAAGCAACAGTGAAGCAAACTGCTACCCACAAACAAGAATCTCTCTGGGAAGTACTCACAGCCATCCCCTCTGGTCCTATCCAAGAAGTACCAACAACCCTCTGGGCAGTAAACTCAGCCTAACCCCTCTTGTTTGGTCATACAAAATTATAAGACTCTCTAAGGAAGCATGCTCAGTCAATTCCCCTTATAGTCTAAGGTAGTCAGGGACTCTTTGAGGAAGATCACATGGTCTAATCCCCTTATAGCCCCAAGGCCTAGAGACTCTCTAAGGAAGCTCACTCGGTCAATTACTCCTACAGCCTGGAATGGTTTAAGGAAATTCAAACAAAACACAGACTCTCTAAGGAATCTCACTCGGTCTACCCCCGTATAGTCTATAAATCTCAAGACTCTCTGAGGAATCTCACTTGGTCTATCCTCATATAGTATATAATATCCAAGTCTCTCTGGGAAGATCACTTGGTCTATCCCCTATAGTCTATAATGTCCAATACTCTCTGAGGAAGCTCACTCGGTCTATCCCCTTGTAGTCTGTAGCACCAGGTTCTCACGACCCCATGCCAGTCAGTGCATAATAATTCTATAAGGCCAAAGTAGACCTACAGAGCTACTTGGCTAACCAGTCTACAACATAACAAGCATGTTAGGAAACAACACTCCATCCTATGGTCATAAGGCATGGAAAATAGGTATAACAGCCAAAGGCCAGAAGGTCATAAAAAAACAAGGCATGAGAAAAACAACCAAGCATAGCAATTATCCTTATACATAACCAAATTACCTCTAAACAAGCATTCACGAAAGGCAGGAAAACAATAGGGGAAAAATAGTAAACACGCAATACCCCGTTCAAGTGTATTGGCTGAAATTTCACATAAATCTCGAAGACTTCGAAAGAAAAGGAACAAACCACCTACCTTGATGCTAGGAGATCAATATACTTGAACCACGAGCCTTGAATCTCCTTAGAATGTCATAGATCTATGAAAATACACAAAATGTTCAACCCAAAATAACTTGAAAAAGAGGAGTAATTGGAAAACGATTCTCTAGAAAAAGGGAGAGCTTACCGCTGTAGTCCCAACACAATTGACAGTGGTCTATTCGGAGAACGGACAGAGGCATGGGGGATCAGAGAAGTTCTACGGCTGTATGGTCTCTCCTGATCCAAGAAAACCTAGAAGAAGACAGTTCTAGGGTTAAGACATGACCCTGGTGTGTTTAATGAAAGAAAATAAGGTACATTGTGTGTAATTTTGGAGTACACGACATGTACTAGGCTCGTACTCCACTTTAAACAGCCTCCACATCCCCCCACATGATCATGTGTGCGGCCCGAACATGGTCAGCACACGGCCTCACGCAGAATCGAAGTACACAGCGTGTACTTAAAAAGTACACGGCGTATACTTCAAAAATTTCCAGAAACTCCTATTTACTCAAAAATATCAGAAAAAGGAAAAAAAATACCTAAAAAGAAGGTCTGGGTTCTTACAAACTTCCCCCCTTAGAGAAATTTTCCCCTGAATTTCCCTAGCGAGACGTAGAAGAAGAAACCCCGAACAGCTCCAACCACTGTGATCGTACATTGGTATCCCTCTCCCAAGTCTCATCTTGTACTTTCCTGTGCTTCCATAGCACCCGTACCAAAGGAACAAACCGTCCACTGAGAACCTTCATACTGTGATTGACAATCCCGATAGGATGCTCCTCAAACAATGCATCTACTTCGAGGTCAACCTCCTTAGGTTGGAAGACCTGATACGGGTCTGAAAAGTAACGTCAGAGTTGAGAAACATGGAAGACGTCGTGCATAGCTCAGTACCTCTGAGGTAACTGCAACCGATAGGCAACCATCCCAACTCTCTCCAACACCTCAAAGGGCCTGACGTACCATGGTGAAAGCTTACCCTGTCTTTGAATTCTCTTATGTCCAACCTCGGTGTGACACACAAAAAACCCTAATCCTCGACCTCGAACTCTAGAGGTCGTCTCCACTGATCAGCATAAGACTTCTTTCGAGACTGTGCCGTAGCCATCCTCTCTAGAATAAACTCTATCTTCTCTGAGGTCTCCTGAACAAGATGAGGTCCTAGCAAAGCTACCTATCCTACCTCCAGAAATCATAATGGTGATCGGTATGACCTACCGTACAAAGCCTCGTAAGGTTCCATCTGAATAGTCACCTGAAAATTGTTGTTGTATGTGAACTCCACAAGAGGTATATGTTTCTCCCAAGAACCTCCAAAATCCAGAATGCAAGCTCAGAGCATGTCCTCAAGCACCTGAATCGTAGTCTTGGACTGTCCATCTGTCTGGGGATGGTTTGATGTACTCAAAAGTACCTGTGTACCCAAAGCCTTATGGAGCCCCTACCAGGCCAGAGAAGTAAAACGAGCATCCCTGTCTAAAACAATGGAGTACAGAACCCCATGTAAACGTAAAATCTATCAGTTGTACAACTGTCCTAGCTAGTCAACACTGAAGGTCTCCCTGATCGACAAGAAGTGAGAAACCTTTGTAATCCTGTCGATGACAACCCAAACAAAATCATTCCCTCGAGGTGACCTCGGAAAACTGGTCACGAAGTCCACCGCGACATCATTCCACTTCCACTCAGGAATGGGTAACCTCTTCAAAATACCTTCTGGTCACTGATGATCTGCTTTCACCTACTGATAAGTGGAACACCTCATGAAAAAACCAACAACATCTCTCTTCATACATGGACACCATTACTGGCAGTGTAGATCACGATATATCTTGGTGACTCCAGGATGAACTGCCCAAAATTAGGAATGAAAATCCCGCATCAGCTCCGCGCGTATGTCTGCTGGCACCCATGCACGTCCCTGGAAATGCAAGATCTCATCCTCACCCACTATTCATCCAGGAAGAGGGTCCTCTCCTAACACACTCTCCGACAGGACTAGGCCTTCTGAGTCTAATAGCTTCCCCATCCGTACCCAATCAAGAAGTGTAGAGTTAACAACTACAGAAGATAGAAATGTATGACCCTATCTGTCGTGCACCTCCAAATTAACCTCAGAGAATAGAGCCATAAGCTTCCACTCACTTATGGCATCCTGAACTACCTGTATCTGTGTTCTCCTACTCAACGCATCAGCCACTACATTTCCCTTTCCCAGCGTATAAGCAAGCTCAAAGTCAAAGGACTAAAGATACTCAACCCACCTGCACTATCTCAAATTCAGATCACGCTGAGTGAATATTTAATTGAGAGTCTTGTGGTCGGTAAAAACCAAAAATTTCTCTCCTAGAAGATAATTTCTCCAACAACGTAAGGCATGAACAATAGCTGCCAACTCCAGGTCGTGCGTCGGGTAATTCCTCTCATGTGGCCTCAACTGTTGAGTCTCGTACGCAACGAATCCTTCTCCCTGCATAAGCATAGCTCCAAGCCTGATACCTAAAGCATCATAGTAGACGATATATCTCTTGCCCTGCTATGGAAAGTCTAGTATTAGTGCTGACGTCAACCTCTCTTTCAGCTCTTGAAAGGATGACTCACATAAATCCGACCATAAGAACTTTACCCCTTTCTTGGTCAGACCTTTCAGTGGTTCTTATAGGCATGAAAAGTCTTGTATGAAATTCTTGTAGTATCTAGATAGCCCTATAAAACTCCTCACCTCAAATACATTCTTCGGTCACTCCTAGGAAACTACATCTCTCACTTTCTCTGGGTCTACTGATACCCCTGTCTCTGGGATAACATGACCCAAGAAGTGAATTTGATCCATCCAAAAGTGGAATTTCAAGATCTTAGCATATAATTGATTCTCTCTCAGTGTACTCAGAACGATCTCAAGATGGGTAGCATGGTCATGTCGAGTGTGAGAGTACACCAAGATGTCATCCATGAAAACCACCATGAAGGAATCCAAGTATGGATGGAACACTCAGTTCATCAGTGCCATGAAAACTACAGGTGCGTTCATGAGACTGAATGACATAACCATATACTCGTATAGACCATAATTTCATTGAAAAGTTGTAAGAGGTATATCAGATGGTCTAACACACAACTGATGATAACCGAATCTCAATTAAATCTTCGAGAACACTCAAGATCCTCGAAGCTGATTAAAGAGATCATCGATCCTCGACAAGGGATATCGGTTCTTGACCATCAACTATTATAGCTTCCAATAATCCACACAAATCCTGAGGGTGTCATCTGCCTTCTTCACAAAAAAGATAGGTGAAACTCAAGGAGAAGTATTGGGTCGGATGAAACCCTTTTCCTGCAACTCCTCCAACAACTTCTTGAGCTTATGCAACTCAGGTGTAGCCATCCTATAAGGAGGAATGGACACCGATGCCACTCTTGGCATGAGTTCAATCGAGAAGTCTACCTCACGCTCTGGAGGCAAACCTGAAAAGTCCTCTAGAAAGATATCCCTCAAACGATCCACCACTGGAGGAAATTATAACTGTGAAGTCCCCTGGTCATCCAGATATAGACTGGAAATCTGGGCTGTAACTCCTCCTAACCCATGATTCTCGGGTCTTGATCGACCTGCCTTGACATCCCACTCTCCTCTATGAAGAAAGGATCCACCCTCTAGTGATATGAAACTCACCCTACGACGATAGAAATCGAAGACTGTCTAGAAAAGGACTAACCAGTCCATTCCAAGAATGACATCATAGCTCACCATCTCTAGGACATAGAGGTCTCACAAGAAGTGACACCCTACAAACTCAAGAGGGAACTCTCTGAACTGACATACGCTAACCATTATAGTCCTCAACGGTGTGTCTGGAGTCAAAGTATCAGCAGAGGAAAAGATGGAGAGCCCAAGGATCTCCACAAAAGAAACAGAGATAAAGCTACGCATAGAACCAGTATCTAAAAGAGTTGAAGATAAAACTGAGGCTACTAAGATCGTACCTCATATTGTGGAAGGTCAGGGATCCTACTTCTGATGGGTCTTCTCCACAGCGAATGTATGGCCTGTACCGCAGCCCTACGACCTTGGCTGACCACTCTGAGCTGATCCACTCTGCTGTCACTGGTAACCTAGTGACTGACCCCCATGACCATGACCTCCACCTCGGCTTGCACGGCTGGAAGAACTCCAGTTCCCAAACTAGTGAGAAACTGGCAATGTATCTCTTGAACATGGGGTCATAGAAGTACCCATACCACCAATTGTAGGTGAGAAGATCTAAAAAAACGCTGAAGATGGCCCATCTTGCCACAAGATCGGCACTCCATCGGGTCTCTCTGGCACTAAGGCCAAGTATGTCTGCTCCTCCCACATTGGTAGCATACCACCTGGTTGCCCGAAGATACATTCCGCCTACTCTGATCTCTTCAAGTAGACTCCCTGTGGAGCTTCCTGCTATCAGTAGGAGGAACACTGACTCAGGATGTCGAACTGCCCTGGCTCACTGCTCCAGAATCCCTCATATTGTGCTCTGTGATCAGCATCTTGTTAATGATAGAGGATATCGAAGTCAACCTGAAGATGTTCACCTACGAACGGATGTCGTTCCTCAGACCATCCTCAGACATTCGCTTAAGGAATAGCTCATCTCCTCCTAGAATCAGCGTGAAATGTTGCAGCTCAGTAACGTGAGATGAGTACTCCATAAAAGAAATATTACCCTGCTCCAGACTCGTAAAATCCCAGGCTCGATCGGCCGTCAATGTCTCCAGGTAGAAGTAATCGTAGAAGATGCACTGAAACTCATCCCAAGTCATACTCTGCTAGATCCCTGACTATGAGATCACCTCCCACCACCTCTTGGCGGAGTCTTGGAGCATGTAGGTATCGAGCTTCACCCTCTTCTCTAGAGGTATCTCTAGATGCTCAAAAATTACCAGTGTGGCCTCTAGCCACGACTCTATATCCTGAGGTCCTCCATCCCCTAAGAAAATAGAAGGATGCTGCTACTAGAAAACCCACGTCAATTCTGCCATCGACGGGGCAGGAGGTGGTGCTACCTGGAAGGTTTGCATCATCCTTATAAATTCTTCCCTAAACTGTGTATCGGTGCCTAAAATTGGTATAACTGCTCGTGCCAAGATTATCATAGGAGGAGGATCTGCAAGAGGTCCCTAATCGGCCATATCCGATGTCTGATCACTGTCTGGCAACTGACATACAACCGGAGGACGTCTCGGTGGCATAACTCTGAAAGGTCAAAAGAACACCTTAGATCAGAATTATCAAATACTAGGAACACAAGAGTACAAGACGGGAATAGGAAAAAGAAACATTCATGTTTTACAAAACACAACTAAACCGCGTGTATAAAAACTACACGATGTGTTCTTTTAAGCCATTAACATGGGCGTGTACTTCTACCACAATAGTTCATGTAATTCCCCAACCACACAAAATGTTGTCCCCACACACGGCATGTACTTGAACTCTATTCCCCTACCCGAGTCTCCTTACACAGCTACACGACACGGTCCTCTTAATCCTAGACTACATGGAGTGTTCATGAAGGACACAACGTGTAATAGATAAGTTTCAACGACCCATGTTGTTAGTTACACGGCCGGCTACATGACTCACTCTACACGATGTGATCCATGGGAACATGGCGTGTAGTTGAGGGCTTTCCCCGACCCGTGTTGTTTGTGACACGACCGGGTACAAGGTTCACCCTAAACAGCATGCTCCCTGTACACACGGCGTGTACTTGAAGGTTTTCCCCGACTCATGTTGTTCGTGACACGACCAGGTACTTATGGAATGGTATGTTAAAACTGTACATGGTGTGTAAAATCAAAGTTTCATCCATCAGTTTTGTTAGTCACACAGGTAGACACACAGTCACTACAACACGGCGTGTACACACCATACATGGCGTGTTCCTGAATATTTTTCACAACATCATGTTTCTGCCCACATAGTCAGTAACACGGTTTAAAAACTACAATGCGTGTATTCATAAAGTACAAGCCGTGTATTCTAGGTTTTTTTGGCAGTAGCTCAGAAACTACTTCGGAGAACAGAAAACACAGAAAAACAAGAATGTGGTGCCAAATTACGATTCGTGATGGCCCATACTTCCCACGAATCAAAGCTTGGAATCTCCTACATATCATATTCTAGGGAAACAAGTCAATGATCCACAAAGTTCCGATTCATGTGGGACCGTAACATCTCAAGAATCGAAATTTGGTACTCATTCTAGTAAATCTCTACACAAACAATACCTTGTCAAACAGTAGAGATTCTTTCAAAGCATCTATCACAAAAACATGCATAATATACACAATGTCTATCAAAACAACATGAAATCACTAATGAATCCTAGATGGAATGGAAAGAATGCATGGAATGTGATTTCTAACAAGTGCCTATATGATGCATGAGATCGCATATCCTCATCTCATCGGGTTGCGATAGAAATAGAACTGCAATAATGGCAATGATAACAACACAAATCATGTGACTCACCCAACAGTGAAATCAAATCAACGGTAAAAGTGAAAACTAGTAAAACTGAAATAAACGAGGTAGTATGGCTTTTCCCGATACATGGGTTAGCTACTCCCGGGAACAACGTATTACCAAGTACATATTCTTTCCTATCCCTGACTATACGC
The DNA here is from genome assembly GCA_963277665.1 of Viscum album. Classification (NCBI taxonomy): domain Eukaryota; kingdom Viridiplantae; phylum Streptophyta; class Magnoliopsida; order Santalales; family Viscaceae; genus Viscum; species Viscum album. The sequence continues at coordinate 1,026,317,411 of OY728137.1, forward strand.
TCTAAACAGTAAGTCAAGATAAAATAATTCCTCTAATACCACTTTGTAACGTCCCGGTTCTGGAATCCACCGAGAGGTGCTCTGTACTCGGTTGGTCACATGGCCTCAAGAGCATTTACCCAAATGCCAGAGGGTGTGAACTACCAGCAAGGGCCTTGGGTGTGATAGTGGGAGACTATGCCCTCATTGGCAGAGTACACAGCAGAATTAAACAACTTATACAATAGCGGAAGCAGTAAATATCAAAAAACAGTAAACAGTGGAAGACTAAAGAATTAAACAATTGGAGAATACACATATATATGAAATGATGCATGATACATATGTCTAGGAATGTAGCCAAACACGTCACAATTCTGTCAATACAATAGTGAAAACCAAAGTACAAGAGAAAGGTAAACAAATAAACTCCTCAACATCGCAAGCCTCGGCTTGGTCCCATGCTCTCCTGCTCCAATGAAATCAAGTACCTGAAGTCAAAGGGAACTTTCCCTTGTCTATACATACAGCAATAAAATATGTTTGGCCCAAAAGCATGACCCAAAAAGGGAGTGAGACTAAATCTCAATAGTCAACCACCCGAAGATCTATGCCTAACAGTCAGTGAGCATATTGTAGGAAATAATACAGTAAGCAGTAATCAGTAAATAGTAAACAACAAACCGAATGATACACAATAGCAAACAATCCATAGATCAAGAAGAAGCAGTGAAGAAAACCGCTAACCACAAACAGGAATCCCTCTAAGAAGTACTCACAGCCATCCCCTCTGGTCCTATCCAAGAATTACCAACAACCCTCTAGTAAGTACACTCGGCCTAACCCCTCTGGTTTGGTCATAAGAAATTATAAGACTCTCTGAGGAAGCACGCTCAGTCAATTCCCCTTATAGTTTAAGGTAGTTAGGGACTCTCTGAGGAAGATCATGCGGTCTAATCCCATTATAGCTCCAAGGTCTAGATACTCTCTGAGGAAGCTCACTTGGTCAATTCCACCTATAGCCTTAGGTCTATCACAGAATCTATAAGGAAGCTCATTCAGTCAATTCCTCCTATAGCCTGGAATGGTTTAAGGAAATTCAAAAAAACACAGACTCTCCAAGGAAGCTCACTCATTCTAACCCTGTATAGTCTATAAAGCTCAAGACTCTTTGAGGAAGCTCACTCGGTCTATCCTCCTATAGTCTATAATATCCAAGACTCTCTGGGAAGCTCACTCGGTCTATCCCCTATAGTCTATAATGTCCAAGACTCTCTGAGGAAGCTCACTCAGTCTATCCCCTTATAGTCTATAGCACCAGGTTCTCATGGCCCCGTGCCAGTCAGTGCATAATAATTCTATAAGGCCAAAGTAAACCTACATAGCTACTTGGTTAACCAGTCTACAGTATAAGAACCATGTCAGGGAACAACACTCCATCCTATGGTCACAGGGTATGGAAAACAGGTATAAGAGACAAAGTCCAAAAGGTAGTAAATAGAACAAGGCATGGGAAAAACATCCAAGCATAGAAATTATTCTCATACACAACCAAATTACCTCTACACAAGCATACAAGCATGTTAGGAAAACAACAGGGGGAAAAAAGTAAACACGCAATACCCCGTTCAAGGGTATTAGTGGAAATTTCACATAAAACTCAAAGACTTCGAATGAAAAGGCACAAACCACCTACCTTGATGCTAGAAGATCAATATACATGAATCAAGAGGCTTTAATCTCCTTAGAACGTCGTAGATCTACAAAAACGCACAAAATTTAAACCCATGATAACTTGGAAAAGAGGAGGAATTGGAAAACGATGCTATAGAAGAAGGCAGAGCTTACTGCTGAAGTTTAAATGTAATTGACGGCGGTCGATTTGGAGAACGGACAGAGGCACAGGGGCTCTGAGAATTCTGTGGCCTTATGGTCTCTCACGGTCGAAGAATACCGAGAAGAAGACAGTTCTGGGGTTAAGACGCGGCGCCGATGCGTTTAATGAAAAAGAAAAAGAAAGTACACGGTGTGTACTTTTGGAGTACATGGCGTGTACTAGGCTTTTCTGTACTCTGCTTTAAGCGGCCTCCACATCACCCCACATGACCGTGTGTGAGGCCCGGACACGACCAACACACAGCTTCACGCGACATCGAAATACACGACGTGTACTTATAAAGTACACGACATGTAATTAAAAAATTTCCAGAGAATCCTCTTTTCTCAAAAACTCCAAAAAAAGGAAAAACATACCTAAAAAGAAGGTCCGAGTTCTTAAAATAAAATTCAAACACATATCAAAGTAGTACTAAGTAGGAAAAATAGGTGTTTTCATAACCAGAGGTAACATTTGGAGTTTCAATTGGGAGATCATGTCTTCATTAATCTATCTTAATGGAAGGGTGTTGTAATATTTAGAAATAAAGGGAAACTAATCCCTACGTATATTGGACCTTTTGAAATCCTTGATAAAATCGAAGATGTGGAATATCATTTGGCAATGCCACCTAAAATTTCTAATGTACACAATGTCTTCCACCACTCTTGGTTAACGAAGTACATGCCAGACCCAATGCATGTACTCACATCAAATGTAATAGTATTGGAACCTGATTTATCTTACTATGAAGAGGCAATCTAGATTTCAGACACTATAAAGAATTTGCTGAGTAATCACATGACTTGGCTAGTAAAGGTAATTTGAAAAAATCATAAAATTGAAGAGAAGACATGGGAATTAAAGGAATTTATAATGAATAACTAACCAAATATATTTATGATGTGACATTTTGAAAATTTTGAGGATGAAATTTTTGAAGGAGGGTATAATGTAACACCCCAATAATCTATGTTATGCCTCTTTAAAAAATTAAAATCTTCAATGGTTTATGCTTTACACAACACTAAATTTAAAACTGTAACACATTATTAAATATGATTGTTTCAATAGAAATGTGACCATTAGGAAAAATGATATGACTAATTGAATATTAACATCACCTATGAAAGTATAAATAAAATTAATATATCTTATAAAGGAAAATATGGTATATTTATATCATGGAATAAGTAAATACATGTTTTAAAAATGATAAATTAAGTGTTTGTTTTTTTGTAAGTCATAAATATTTAATTAAAATCATATAATTAATACAATGATTTGAAAGAAAATATTATTTCATAAAATATACAAATAAATTAATATTTTACTTTCTTATGATTATAATATAATTTTATGAGACCTTAACTAATTTTCTAAAGTGTTAAAAAATCAGTAATAATTTTAAAATCGGTATTTTCCAAGTAAATGATGGTTTTATTTAAAAATTAAATTTCACATATTTAGAATATTATTTTTATAAAATTGAGTTCATTTTTTAATTCTATACATCAAAAAATGGATATGGTTAATTTTATGGATTTTTCAAAAATAGTTGAATTTTTTGTCAATAGTGAAATATGATAATTTACCTTATTTAATAACTACATGAATTATTGATTCATAGATGATATATGGATTATTTAAGCCCATAAAATTGGACTATCCTTCATTATTTTAATATATTCTGTGATTATTCTCAAACTATTAAAATTCTTGAGCCAAAATAATAAACAAATGAATAAAATATTCAAAAAACACCCATATCCTCCACTATAAATACCACCCTCGCCACCTCTTCTCATCACACATCTTAAGACTTTTAAGATAGTAAAATTTATTCTTAAACCAAATCCCAATAATCTTCCCCACATCTAGTAAGTTAGGATCTAAAAAAAGATCAAAACCAATTACACTAAATAGGTTTTTAAGGAGAAGAATTCATGAGGTAAATCTTCTATTACTTTCTTTATTTTCTTTTCACTTTATTTTCTTTTCACTTTATATTTTTTCTTATACTATTCCTACCTAATATATCCAAAGTGACATGATAAATATAGTATATTTTTTATACTGTGATTTAATTATGTCCCTAGAAAATCCACCATCAAGTCTCTTCTCCTATATCTTTTATTTTAAAAATGAAAACATCTTCCATGAGGTGCTGATTTGTCGCCTTCATGGATAACAAGTTTTCATTTCTAAATTAAACCATCAATGTTGGTCATAAAACCATTTTTACGATTAAAAAATATTAAAAAATATTTATTAAATCTTATTTAATATTCTCTAACAATTATAGATACATAATATTAATTAATGAGACAAAACTATTTCACGATGATAAAAAATAGCCAAAATAATCTAAACACTTATCACTAACGCCTTATATAATAATTAATCCTCATCCAAAATAACCAAATAAATTATATAAACATTTAATATTATAGATTTTAAATAATGAAATATCATTTAAATTATGGAAAACTATTTTCATTTTATATGATCTTCCATATGCGTATAAAATTAAACCAATCATGAAAACCAAGGAAATGAACACTCTCAAATGACATAATTTAATCTTAAAACTCATCAAAAATACCATAAATTAAATTAATATAATTATATTAAAAAAAATAAATTTTTAATATATACTTAATTAAATTATTTATTAATTTAATTTCATTATATATGACCTTAATCACAAGTGCGGAACACTTTCAGACATAAGGTAAGGGTTTCTTCCCGAACTATCATTTTTCATTCGGGTTACGCTTTTTCTCTCTTTACCCCAATTTAATTCTTAATTATTTTTATATACTTCTTATAAATCCTTTTTATATGTTCCCAACTAATATATCTATATTATTTCATATTTATTTTAGGGTAAACACATATTTTACAAGGTTACATTCTCAAGTATTTTCGATAAGAAAACCCGATTAAAAGGGAACTTTCAGATTTATTACCAATTTTCAAGTACCATCCATAATCTATTTTAAGACATCATTATTTTTTATAAAATCACTATTTTTTCATGAAAATATAAATATGTTCATTTATGGTTTCATACAAAAAATTATGACAATATAAAGGATTTTTCTAAAATAACTCTTCTTTGCAATGTAAAAAGAGTATTTCTCTCAAGAATTCCACGATGATCCTATTAGAGTATTTTCATCCATTTCAAAACGTATATTGAATCATATGATTTATAAATATTAATATCTCATGATTATAATCTACCATATTTTATTAAATTTTTATGATCATTTTGACCATGGATGTACTATTTTGATACTATTCACCATACTACTCATAATGGTTATTACTTATTTTTAAAAATTGGGGAATGTTATTTACATTTCATATATATATATGTTGTTTATGTTTCACCCCATTCATATATGGAATTAATTGGAATTATTAGGTGATTTGTGGGGCCTTATATATCCCCTTTATGCATCGGTAGGTCTAATGAGATAAAATAGACATGGGCTTGGGTGAGGCCTTGACCATTTATTTTCAGTATGGATTTAGCCAGACCTTAACCATTTATTTTCTGATGTCTTGGTTAAGGCCTCAACAATATGTTTTTGATGTCCAGCATTATTAATTACCTCATTTTCATATTAGTAAATTATTATTCATGTTATTATTAAATTAGCAGAATATCCATGGTTAAGTTTATTTCTCATGTAATTTGTTATGGTATTATTTAATCACTTTTCACTCCTTCCATATTATGATCAAGATTATGACTTAACAATATGTGTTTTTAGTTTTTCACCATGAATTATGGTTTATTATATCACCTAATGTATTTATTACCCTTAATGAGCCTTAGATATCACCCTTTGTTATGTTTTATTTTTCCCCAGAATGTGAAGCAGTTTATTATGAACGACTTGGAGGGATAATATTGGAGTTTATGTGTCACGACCCATCCTCGGGGCCAGTGTCGTGACTACCCCAAGCCCGCCTTCCATAGGCCACGGGCTGGCGACTAGCACCAAGGCGTAAATGCTGGTAAAAAGGGAAGGCATTGCCTTTGTAAAGTAAAAAAGAACTACAGAGTAAGCAAGAGGAAATGTAAACACTAAGTAAAAGCTGGTACAACAGTAAGTGCAGAAAAGTAAAGGGGGCCAGAAATACAAGCCCAACTGTAAAGTACAACTGAAAGAGGAAAAATAGCAACTGAAAAGTAAAGCTGTAACATCGAGTCGTCCACAGGAGGTCCCACCTGAAGGGTGAGTATAGATAGCCTCCACAGCTCCTCGGTCCAGCCGACCACTCCGAGTACACTTCGCCCAGTGGTCCACCTCCAGGTACCGTCCTGCTCCGTAATCCTCCATCGTGATCAGTGTTGTCCGTCGTCTACAACCAACACAACGTAGTGCGGGCATAGCCCGTGCAGGGGTGAGTATAAGCTACTCAGTAGGGACCCCGAGACCCCCGAAGGTCTCCCAGAATCCACAAAGGATAATCCACAAAGGAAAGATAAAATCACGAAGTAACATCCGACACGGCTTAGGTATATGCCCATACATATACCTAAGTTATCAATTCTCGCTTGACTCCAACATCCGAGCTCAAGTACAACCCATTCCACACAGGAAAGCAAAACGTGAAATCCACACAGGATAGCTCAACACAATCCACAAAGGAAAGTAAAACATAAATCCACACAGGATAGCACAACACAATCCACAAAGGAAAGTAAAAAAGATTTTCATCTCACACAGGTATACTTCTTCAAATGACGATATAGATTATTACTGATCCATCTAAGTCGTCAGACCCACAAAGGATCGATAGGTACTAACCCCTGCAATGACCCACAAAGGATCTGACCCACAAAGGATCGATAGGTAACTAACCCCCGCAAAGACCCACACAGGATCGGGCCCACACAGGACCTGTAGGCGCTAGCCCACACAAGACTGCTGAGCGCTGACCCACACAGGATTGGACCCACACAGGATCAGTAGCACTGACCCACAAAGGATCGCTGAGTGCTGTAGTCGTTGCAGTCGAATCCACTGAGGATCTTTGCACAGTCGTCGTCGTCACAGTAGCAGTCACAGCCAGCTCTAGGGTTCCCGCACACAGCAAGCTCGTTCGGGAGGGTCCGCTCCACGAGCCGAGAGTCTGATACATCAACTGACACATAGTCTAGAGTTCATGTATCCAAAAGTTCCGTATCGTCAACAGGAACTCATCGCCTCAGACGGCGCGTCAATCAGACGCCCGGTCTGAGAGATATTGGCCTTTTCGTCCCAGGGGCCCGGTTGGTTTTTAAGGAAAAACCAACCCAACCGTACTACACCTGCGTCCAAACCTCGGGCGGAGTATTCCAAAAGATCTGTCTCACTTAGAGAATTCAACGAAGTTGACGTCACGTCGATCGGACGTCTGAAGTTCAAGATATGAGCGTTTCTGCTCCAAGGACCCGGTTGGTTTCGTGTACGAACCAACCCGAAGGAACCCAAAGTATTCCGAAACCTTGAGTGTGATATACCTAAATGACCGTCTCGATCCAAGGATCGCATCGCCGCTGACAGCGCGTCGTTAGAAGGCCCGTAGCTCAAGATACGGGTAAAAGATTGAAAACGGTCCGAAGATGGGGGGTCTGGGCCCGGACCGACCCGGGTCCGACCCGGTTCGGCGCAGCCCGGCCCGGCCAGGGCACGACCCGGCCTGGCGGGTCGGCCCAGCTCAGCTCGGCCGAGCGGAGGAAGCCTCGGGGCTCGCTGCCCCCGTGGATGGAAGGTGTCGCGACCCCGCGCGGGGCCGCGCTAGATCAGCGGATGCAGCCTTGCTGCGTCCCTTGAGTCACTGGACCCGCGCGGTCGTGGGTCCACTGGTGCCACCGCCGCCGCGGCTGAAGTCGTGGCGGCTTTGTCTGGCAGCGCGCCGGGGCACCGCCAGCGACCCGCGCCGCCGGCGGTTTCCGCGGGCCCCCAGAGTTGCTCCGGTGGTCCGATTCCACTCCCGTCTGCGCTATAGCTCCTCCCGGGTCCCGTTCTAAACTGTAGAATCAAAAAATCACTTCTGCAGAATGCTTTGTCGTCACCTGCCAATCCGCATATCAACAAAGAACTACGGAGGGTTTTCGGGCCTTGTTTGTTTGGCCCGCACCCTCCGCATTAGGTGATAACAATCGGGAAGAATAAAGTATTCAACACATGAATAACAAGCAAGGCACAATTTTAAAAGAATTAAAATTGAACTTGATCCGGGTTATTTGTTTTAAAAGAAACAATCACAGGAATTAAAGATTGTTCTCAAATAAAAATCCCTAACTCGTCGTAGTCGTCGAGTGCGCGTTCTTCGCGGAATTGATCCTCACGGAAGGAGTTGATTGTCGCGTCGCGGAAGGGCGTCGTGTCGTCGCGGAACTTGGCGTCGCGTCGACGAACTCCGAGGATCAAAAACATTTAGATTTAATTAATAATAATTAAATCCATATTGTTGTTATAATCCACAAAGAAATTAAAAGGAGCGCAACCCCCTACCTTGTCGCTGTCGATCGAAGGTTGTCGCGGAAGAACGTCATGGAAGAAGAATCGCCAATGTCGCGGTACTTGGCGTCGCGTCGTCGATCTCCGAGGGCTCGGCGTTCTTCATCGCCGTTCGTTGAAGGCCGGCGTTCTTCATGTTCTTCGCGTTCTTTGCGTTCTTCGCATTCTTCGCATTCTTCACGAAGGAGGATGAAGAACTTGAGGTTTCTGTCAAATCCTCTCAATGAACAACACTTAAGAAGAATAGCGTTGGTATTATTTTATTAACATTCCAACAAACGAAAAAAAAGAGATAAGTTAAATAACGACCCATTAATTCATAGAATTAATTCAACGAATAAAACCGCTCAATTAAAAGGAGCATTTAATTGTTTAAGAAAACGCGTCAGTTGACTTTCATAATAACGGGTTTTCTCGGGTGCGTTACTTAGCGGAAAAGAAACGGTGGGGCTCGTGCGGGCCCCACCTCACAAATATCCTACCAGGAGGGTAGGATATTTCAGGTTCTACCCTATCCGCTTCAACTCAGCTTAAGCAGCTTAAAGTGGCTTTTAAGTGGCTTTATGTGAAATAAAATAAAGTTGTCGCACCACTTTATTTTATTTATTAACTTAAAGCCCAAAAATTAAAAACCACACTCGAGCAAACGCAACTCCGGAAGAGGCGTTTCTAAGAAAGTACCGGCGCTGCGATTACATCGGTACCCTCAGAATTCGATTTTGAGCACCAATTCAAAAGTTAGAAAAACCCGCTCGTTCGTTCACTGAACGTACCCGAGCCAAACTTCGGAAAATGATTCCGGGCACACCGGGCCTCGGAATCAGTTTCCTTTAGAAACTGTGTTCTTGTAAAATTCCAATGAAAATTAAGAAAAAAATTTCCTTGAAATTTACGGGTCTTTACATCACTCCCACCTCAGGGCTTTACGTCCCCGTAAATATACATCATAAACTAGGGAAACAAAAGTGGGTATTGAGCACGCATCTGAGCCTCCCGCTCCCAAGTGCTCTCCTGGAGGTTCTCGTGATGCAATCTGATGCGCACAAGAGGAATCGACCATCCACGTAGGACCCACTCATGTCGATCCTCGATCTCTACCTGGAACTCCGCAAAATTCGCCCCATCATCCACATCTATCTCCCCATGGTCAATGATATGTGTCGGGTCGTGCACGTATCTCCTCAGCTGGGATACGTGGAAGACGTCGTGCACCCGGTGCAACTGAGGTGGTAGAGCCAGGCGATAAGACACCTCGCCAATCCTACTGATGACCTGGAATGGTCCGATGAAGCGTGGAGACAACTTGCCACCTCGGAAAAATCTCTGTAATCCACGTCGAGGTGAGACACGCAAAAAGACATGGTCACCATCCTCGAACTCTAGTGGCCTCCGCCTCCTGTCAGCATAAGACTTCTGCCGGCTCTGAGCTGTCCTCATCCGCTCCTGGATGACCTGGACCTTCTCTGTCGTGGCCTGGACCATCTCTGGTCCCACAAGTGCTGACTCCCCAGTGTCTGTCCAGCATAAAGGAGATCTACAATGTTTGCCGTACAATGCCTCGTATGGTTCCATCCCGATGGTGGAGTGGTAGCTGTTGTTGTATGAAAACTCCACCAAGGGTAGGTGGTCCTCCCAGCTGCGACCAAAGTCGAGGACACATGTGCGGAGCATGTCCTCGAGAGTCTGAATGGTCCTCTCTGTCTGACCATCCGTTTGAGGGTGAAAGGCGGTGCTCAGACGTAGCTGTGTCCCGAACGCCTCCTGCAACCCCTTCCAATGTCGGGAAGTAAATAGAGAATCTCGATCGGAGACGATAGATGATGGAACACCGTGAAGCCGTACAATCTCCTGAACGTAGAGACGCCCCAAGCTCTCCACTGAGCCCTGCTCTCTGATGGGTAAGAAGTGAGCCAACTTGGTGAGTCGGTCGACAATCACCCAGATGGAGTCGTGACCTCTGGAAGTGTGTGGAAGTCCAGTCACGAAGTCCATAGATATCCCGTCCCACTTCCACTCTGGGACCTCCAAGGGCTGTACCAAGCCTGCTGGTACCTGATGCTCTGCCTTTACCTGATAGCAGGTGAGGCATCGAGAAACAAACTCTGCCACAACCTTCTTCAAGCCTGGCCACCAGTGCTGTCGTCTGAGGTCCTGGTACATCTTCGCCACTCCAGGATATACCGCCAAAGGAGAAGTGTGAAACTCTCTCAGAACCTCCTCTCGTAAAGCAACTGGTACCAAGGTACATCCTCTAAAAAGGATGTCGGGCTCTGACCCCAAGGAGAATCCATCAGGTGCCTGTCCTAAGGATATCTGTGCACGCCGCGTCTCACAGTCAGCGTCCCCACACTATGCCTCTATGACCCACTGCAGTAGTGGAGGAGAGACTGTGAGAGACTGATGGAAGGCTGCTCCATCCCTATCCACAAAGGATATCCGCAAAGAAGCTAGCTGCTCTATCGCCTCCTCTAGTAGCCAAATGCTTGTCCTCCTGCTGAGAGCATCGGCTACCATGTTCCCCTTCCCAGGAGTATATACTATATCAAAGTCATAGTCTTGGAGGAACTCGAGCCATCACTGCTGTCTCAGGTTCAAATCCTTCTGTGAGAAGATGTACCTGAGACTCTGATGGTCAGAAAATACTGTAAAGCGCTCACCCATCAGGTAGTGTCTCCATGTTTTCAGGGTGAAGACCACTGCTGCTAACTCCAAGTCATGGGTAGCGTAGTTCTGCTCATGCGGCCTCAACTGAAGTGACCCATAGGCGATCACTGTCCGCTCCTGCATCAGGAAACATCCAAGTCTGGTACCTGATGCATCACAGTAGACTACGTACCCTACTCCCTTCTCAGGAAAACTCATGATAGGGGAGCTGGTCAATCTCTGTCTCAGCTCCTGGAAGCTCTGCTGACATCTGTCTGACCACACAAAGGGTTACCCCTTCTTCGTCAAAGTAGAGAGTGGTTCCGCAACTCTAGAGAAGTCTGGCACAAATCTCCGATAGTATCCATCTAGTCCCAAGAAACTCCGCACCTCTGTCATGCTCCTGGGTGGCTCCCAAGCTAGCACTGCCTCGATCTTCGCAGAATCCACTGCAACTCCCACCTCAGAGATGACGTGCCCCAAGAAGTGGACCTCACGTATCCAGAACTGACAATTCAAGAGCTTTCCATATATCTGGTGCTCTCGGAGTGTGTCTAGTACAACCCGTAAGTGGTAGGCGTGCTCCTCCTCAGTCGTCGAGTATATCAAAATGTCGTCGATGAAGACCACAACAAATCGATCAAGGTACGGATGAAATATCCTGTTCATGAGGCCCATGAACACTACTGGATCATTAGTTATGCCGAAAGGCATTACCAAGAACTCATAGTGGCCATACCGACATCTGAAGGCCGTCTTCTGCACATCCTCGTCTCGAACTCTGAGCTGATGATAACTTGACTTGAGGTCTATCTTCGAGAACCACCGTGCTCCCTTGAGCTGATCGAAGAGGTCATCAATCCTCGGTAGCGGATACTTGTTTCTCACTGTCACTTGGTTTAGGTGACGATATTCGACACAAAGTCGTAAGCTCCCGTCCGCCTTCTTGGCGAACAATATCGGGGAAGCCCAGGGTAAAACACTAGGTCGGATAAAACCCTTGCCCTGCAAGTCCTCCAACTGTACCCGTAGCTCTTGAAGCTCAGGGGGGCCATCCGATATGCTGGAGTGGATATCAGGGATGTCCCGGGGTACATATCAATATGAAAGTCTACCTCTCTGTGAGGAGGTATCCCTGGAACATCGTCGGGAAAGATGTCCGCATACTGATCCACCACTACAGGAAAACTAGGACTCTGCACGTCAACAACTCCTAGGATGAGGCTAGCCAACTAATGAGTGATGGGATGTACTCTCCTCTGCGGAAGTCCATCCTATGCTGCGAAGGCTCCCTTCTCGCCAGTGAAGGTGAACCTGCTCCCATCGGTGCGTACACATCGAACCTTGTGCCTAATACAGTTAATCTGTGCATGGACTGTAGATAACCAATCCATGCCCAAGATGACGTCGTAAGGCCTCGACGCCGCTACAAGAAGATCCCAGCCGAAGATCTCGCCTCCTAGAGTAAGCTCACACTGCCGTCACCAGTGCGTAATCGTTGAGTCTTCTCCCGTAGGAGTCTCTAGCCATAAGGATTGAGCCAACGGCTCTGTCGGAATCTCCGAGCTCCGAACAAGGGCAGCGGATATGAAAGAGTGACTCGCTCCTGTGTTTATAAGAACTGCAGCATGGGTGGAATAGACACAGATCGTACCTCGAATAATCTCGGGCGCACCATGGTCATAGGCCTCTGCTGCCTGGAGCTGTGCCTGTCTCTTCCAGCCAGCTCCCTGTGGCTGGGGTGGACCTCCTTGTGGTGGGGGTGGTGGAGCTTCAAAGTGTCACCCACCACCTGCTGCTCAGCCAGCTCCTTTGCCTCGTCCGCCTCCTCCCTGCGGACCGCCACGGTCGACCCTATGCCTCTGCCAGGGTGGCCCCTCAACTGTCCGCTGCTCCTCAGCACGGTGGGTCGGGCAGTCACGAGCCATGTGACCCTGTCCGCCGCATGTGTAGCACTGCCTGCCTCTCGAAAGACTGGCTCCACGCTATGTGCCCCGCACTATTGAGCTAGTGTCCTGAGGTCGTCTACAAGAGGGTCTGGTCTGCCTGGACCCCTGAGTCATCCGTCGACTGCCTGCTTCGGAAGACTCTGCTACGTGGCGCCTCGCGGTAGGTCTCTCTGCTGGAGAAGTCTCAGCAAGAAAGCTCTCGATCAAGAGGGCTCTCTCCAGTACTCCTGCCTGAGTCGGAATGCTGAGGGAGATCAGCGATGCCCGGATCTCATGTCTCAATCTCTGCTGAAAGGTCCGGGCCCAGAAGAATGGGTCACATACCATATCTGTCGAGTAGTGCGAGAGATCGGTAAATCTCGCCGAGTACTGTGCGACCGTCAAGCTGCCCTTCCACAGCTGAAGAAGCTCCTGGATGCGCACCGCACGAAGGGTGGCCAGGACGAACTCTAAGAGGAAGAGGCCCTCAAAGTCTGTCCAGAGGAGAGATGCCTCATCGTGCACCTGGAGCATCAAGCTCCACCATCGTCCTGCTACTACGTGCAGTAGGCTCGCTGCGAGGATCACCATGAGGTCTGCTGGTGTCCTCACTAGTTTGAAAACTCATACCACTGCCTCCAGCCAGTCCTCGGCTGCCTGGGGGTCCGTCTCCCCACGGATCCTGGGCGGTCACTGGCGCTGGAACTCATGCAGTGCACTGAGGCGATGTGCATCGTCAGCGGCTGGTGCTGGAAGCATCGGGGGCTCGGCGGGTAGAGGTACCGCCGGTGCCTCTGCTGTCAAAGGGCCCTGTACCGAGGCCTCGTCACTCGGTAGGCTGTTGTCACATATAACTCTCGGAACCATAGCTGGCTACCATCGTGGGGCCATCCTGAAAGGAAACAGGTGTGCCACGGTCAGAACAGTATACCTGGTGAACTGACATATAGTAATCACAAAGAAAACTTGAAACACACATGCAATCAATGTTTTCATGCATTAAGTCGGAAATCAGAAGTCAGGGTCCTGGTGTACGGATACGTCGGCCGCCACACCAACACTAGACTCCCTGGACTGATAACCACACCCAATATGCTAAACACTCTTTCTTCACATAGAAGAAAGATCAGAGTCTACGGTAGAACAGACCAGCTCTGATACCAATTTGTCACGACCCGTCCTCGGGGCTCGTGTCATGACTACCCCAAGCCCGCCTTCCATAGGTCAGGGGCTGGTGAGTAGCACCAAGGCGTAAATCCTGGTAAAAAGGGAAGGCATTTCCTTTTTAATGTAAACAAGAACTACAGAGTAAGCAAGCGGAAAGGTAAACACTAAGTACAAGCTGGTACAACAGTAAGTGCGGAAAAGTAAAGGGGGCCGAAAATACAAGCCCAACTGTAAAGTAAAACTGAAAGAGGAAAAACAGCAACTGAAAAGTAAAGCCGGAATGTCGAGCCGTCCACTGGAGGTCCCACCTGAAGGGTGAGTACAAATAGCCTCCACAGCTCCTCGGTCCAGCCGACCGCTCCGTGTACACTCCGCCCAGTGGTCCACCTCCAGGTACCGTCCTGCTCTGCAATCCTCCACCACGATTAGCGCTGTCCGTCGTCTGCAACCAACACAACGTAGTGCGGGCATAGCCCGTGCAGGGGTGAGTATAAGCTACTCAGTAGGGACCCCGAGACCCCCGAAGGTCTCCCAGAATCCACAAAGGATAATCCACAAAGGAAAGATACAATCACGAAGTAACATCCGACATGACTTAGGTATATGCCCATACATATACCAAAGTTATCAATTCTCGCTCGGCTCCAATATCTGAGCTCAAGTACAACCCAGTCCACACAGGAAAGCAAAACGTGAAAACCACACAGGATAGCTCAACACAATCCACAAAGGAAAGTAAAATGTAAATCCACACAGGATAGCACAACACAATCCACAAAGGAAAGTAAAACAGAGTTTCAGCTCACACAGGTATACTTCTTCGAATGACGATAGAGATGATCACTGATCCATCTAAGTCATCAGACCCACAAAGTATCGATAGGTACTAACCCCCGCAATGTCCCACAAAGGATCTAACCCGCAAAGGATTGATAGGTAACTAACCCCCGCAAAGATCCACACAGGATCGGGCCCACACAGGACCTGTAGGCGCTGGCCCACATAGGACCGCTGAGCGCTGACCCACAAAGGATAGGACCCACACAGGATCGGTAGCACTGACCCACAATGGATCGCTGAGTGTTGTAGTCGTTGCCGTCGAATCCACTGAGGATCTCTGCACAGTCGTCGTCGTCACAGTAGCAGTCGCAGCCAGCTCTAGGGTTCCCGCACACAGCAAGCTCATTCGGGAGGGTCCGCTCCACGAGCCGAGAGGCTGATACTTCAACTGACACATAGTCCGGATTTGATGTATCCAAAAGATCCGTATCGTCAACAGGAACTCATCGCCACAGACGGCGCGTCAATCGGACGCCCGGTCTGAGAGATATTGGCTTTTTCGTCCCAGGGGCGCGGTTGACTTTTAAGGCAAAACCAACCCGACCGTACTCCACCTTCATCCAAACCTCGGGCGGAGTATGCCAAAAGATACATCTCACTTAGAGGAATTCAACGAAGTTGACGACACGTCGATCGGATGTCCGAAGCTCAAGATATGAGTGTTTCCGATCCAAGGGCCCGGTTGGTTTCATGTACGAACGAACCCGGTCGAACCCAAAGTATTCTGAAACCTTGAGTGTGATATACCGAAACGACCGTCTCAATCCAAGGATCGCATCTCCACTGACGACATGTTGGTCGGAGGCCCTTAGCTCAAGATACGGGTTAAAGACCAAAAACGGTCTGAAAACGGGGGGTATGGGCCTAGACCGACCCGGCCCGACCCCCCTGGGTCGGCCCGGCCGAGCCGGCCGAGCGGAAGAAGCCGCAGGGCTCACTACCCCCGCAGAAGGAAGGTGCCGTGGCCCCGTGGGGGGCCGTGCTGGATCAGCAGACGCGGCTTTGCCGCGTCCCATGAGTCACCGGACCCGCGCGGCCGTGGGTCCGCTGGTGCCGCCGCCGTCGCGGCTTCAGCCTCGGCGGCTCTGTCCGGCGGCGTGTCGGGGCACCTCCGCCTCCGGCGCCGCTGGTGGTTTCTGCGGGACACTGGAGTTGCTCCAGTGGTCCGATTCCACTCCCATCTACGCCGTAGCTCCTCCCGGGTCCCGTTCTTCACTGCAGAATCAACAAATCACCTCTGCGGCATGCTTTGTCATCGGCCGCCAATCCACACATCAACGAAGAACTGCGGAGGGTTGTCGGCCCGTGTTTGTTTGGCCTGCACCCTCCGTGTTAGGTGATAACAATCGGGAAGAATAAAATATTAAACACATGAATAACAAGCAAGGCACAATTTTAATAGAATTAAAATTGAACTTGATCCGGGTTCTTTGTTTTAAAAGAAACAATCACGGGAATTAAAGATTGTTCTCAAATAAAAATCCCTACCTCGCCGTAGTCATCGAGCGCGCATTCTTCGTGGAATTGATCGTCGCGGAAGGAGGTGATTGTCGTGTCGCGGAAGGGCGTCGCGTCGTCGCGGAACTTGGCGTCGCGTCGATGAACTCCGAGGATCAAAAACATATAGATTTAATTAATAATAATTAAATCCATATTGTTGTTATAATCCACAAATAAATTAAAAGGAGAGCAACCCCCTACCTTGTCGCTGTCGATCGAAGGTTGTCGCGGGGTTGGATTGTCGCGTAAGAACATCGCGGAAGAAGAATCGCTGGTGGCGTGGTACTTGGCGTCGCGTCGTTGATCTCTGAGGGCTCGGCGTTCTTCGTCGCCCTTCGTCGAAGGCCGACGTTCTTCGCGTTCTTCACGTTCTTCGCGTTCTTCGTGTTTTTCGTGTTCTTCGCGAAGGAGGATGAAGAACTTGAGGTTTCTGTCAAATCCTCTCAACGAACAACACTTAAGAAAAATAGTGTTGGTCTTATTTTATTAACATGCCAACAAACGAAAAAAAAGAGATAAGTTAAATAACGACCCATTAATTTATAGAATTAATTCAACGAATAAAACCTCTCAATTAAAAAGAGCGTTTAATTGTTTAAGAAAACGCGTCAGTTGACTTTCATAATGATGGGTTTTCGCGGATGCGTTACTTAGCGGAAAAGAAACGGTGGGGCTCGTGCGGGCCCCACCTCATAAATATCCTACCAGGAGGGTAGGATATTTCGGTTTCCACCCTATCCGCTTCAACTCAGCTTAAGCAGCTTAAAGTGGCTTTTAAGTGGATTTAAGTGAAATAAAATAAAGTTGTCGAACCACTTTATTTTATTTCTTAACTTAAAGCCCAAAAATTAAAAACCACACCCGAGCAAACACAACTCCGGAAGAGGCGTTTCTAATCAAGTACCAGCACTGCGATTCCATCAGTGCCCTCAGAATTCGATTCCGAGCACCGGTTCAAAAGTTAGAAAAACCCGCTCGTTCGTTCACTGAACGTACCCGAGCCAAACTTCGGAAAATGATTCCGGGCACACCGGTCCTTAGAATCAGGTGCCGTCAGAAACTGAGTTCTTGTAAAATTCCAAAGAAAATTAAGAAAAAAATTTCCTTGAAATTTACGGGTCTTTACATTATGGGTGTTTTAAATGGGGTTTCTTTATTGTTTTTCCTTTCAATTTTTAATTTAAACCATATGTATGTATATGATTTTCCAAATACGATAAACTATTTTTTCCTTTGGGATGTGATCTTTTTTTCACAGTACCAATGTAATTAAATAAGGCACTAGCTTTGGGATACTAGGGTTGGGGGCTTTACATAAAATATATAATCAATGGGTAAGAAGAATAATATTTCAAAATATAAAATTAAGGGCTATCATAGGAAAGTAGCTACAAATTGTTACTTTTTTGGATGATTAGAACATATCATTAGTGTGTTTATAGATTACCATGGGATCAAAGGAGGATGGGATTCTACTATAACAACATATCAACTAAGATGCAACAACAAGAGGTGTGATTTTTATAGAAGATGGTTATTTTTTGATAATCCTGGTCATATAATAAGGGATTATAACATAGGGGGATAAGATAATAGGTATTCCTCTATTCCTATTATATATGAGGGTAAAATTTATACCAGAAGGAAGTATATTAAAATGTAAAATAAATTTACTTTATTAGAGGAACAATATAGAGAGGATAGACATAAGGTATGCCTTAATGGTTTTAAAAACTATATCGTAAGACCATAGGAACATAATGATTTAAGATTCCTCCTTTGGTGGAGGAAGCATGAAGTAATATGAACAAGTCTTACATCAAAAGAAGAAACATGATCAAATGGGATTTGTATCACAATAAATAAGATAACCGAGGAAAGTGAGTTAATTAGTCTTAAAGAAAACATATTAAAAAATGTTTATACACATGTCATTATACAAAGTAACACCACCTTAAAGAACTAGAATTATATTGAAATTAAAGGTTTGGTGTATCAAGACTACCCAAAATCCACAAATTGAGGATGTATAAGTTAAACCTTTCCCTAATCATTTGAATGTTACTAATTGTTTTTGAAGTGGTATATGATTAATACAAGGATATGATCCATTGGTTAATATGTGATGAAAAAAGGACATATGATTATTCTAAAAGAAAAAATGTGATACAGTTAAAATAAAATAGATGCAGTTAGAGGATTCAGAATTATTAATGTTACTATTTGGTAGAATATTTGATGAGAAATAAGAAATGGTTCCAAATACCCAATCTAACTCGAAAAGTGGTGTCAAGGAACCACTTCATATTTCATTATTGAATCTAAAATTTTTATGATCAAATGAAAAAGGGATCTATAGATTGATTTAGAGTTAAAAATTTAAAATCTATATTTGATAGTTCCATTGTATCAAAATACTGTTTAATACTAGAATGGTGACATAATACTATTTCTTAAGTTGTATCTAACCACTTCAAGCATAAAAAGCAGTAGAGATATATTTTTTATACTTATTTATTTTTATACAAATAATTAATATCAATTTATTGGTTTCAAGTTATTAGGAAGCTATTGAAAATAATAGTATTACTAAAAAGTGGTTCCCCATATGGAAAATTATTTCATGATATAGTGTTAAAATATGAAGACATTTACAGGGAGTTTCTGATTAGAATTAGTAGCAAGTTATCCTTATCTAAAAAATAAATTTCTTAGTGGAGAGAGAAATATACATGAGAATCATGTGATATCATGAATTTATTGAAAATTAGTGGTATAAATTGATTAAATTTGTGGTATATCTCAAAAAATTTATACTTTATGGATTATCCCATAATGGTTTACTATAAGTGTGATTGATATCAGAGGATATACTACATATTTTAAAAATATAAAGTTGGTATAATTTATTAAAAAAATTAAGGGAAATAGACAACTTGATATTGTTTATTCAAACTCTTTTTTTCCTACACTAAGCTCTAGATCAGTAGGATTATAAGATTTCAAATGGAAATTTCAATTAGTAAATATCATTTATGGAAAATCTAGGTGTAAAGGAGAAAATGGTTTGAAGATTGAAAGGTAATAAATATAGAATTATTCTACACATAGGTCCTTCTGATCACCACATATTCACTCCCACTTTGAAATTAAGTAATCAAAAGTGTTGAAATATTTAGGGATCATGAATAAAAATCCATGGAGTTTATCAAGATATCATATCATAGAGGTTGTATTCATGATAGTGTTAAAAAAATCTAAAATATGAGAATGTGGGAACCAATAGTATTTTTTAGATATGTTATGAATCATTATAACCAAAGGTATTTAGTGATTGATTTATTTTTTCAGGTTCATAAATTGGAACCAAAGAAACATGGTATTAGATTTTCTTTTATTTTTAATCATTGTAACCAAAGGTATTTGGTGTTGGATTAATTATAAATCACTGGAATAAAATTTATTTGGTTATGTAATTGGAAAATTCAATCAATGATTGTAATCATGAATTGAAAAAGTAGTCAATAAAGAATTGGTGATGCGAGAATGTTCATTGAAGTCTTAGGGAATAAGTGAAGAGAATACGTTCAAAAGGAAGAATTGAACTTTCAAAGGAATTCCAAGAGACACCATGATTGATATCTCTACCAAGGTCTTATAAATTGTGTTTTCTTTTATGAGTAAGGACAATGTTAGAATGAGTTTTAAATGAGGTGGATGGATTATATTTTTATGTAGCATAATTTGGAAGTAGCTAGTGAAAACCATGCTGTGTACACAAGTTTACCACTATGAATGGGATTGGGATTGAAAAAAATCAAAGAATTAGAATGAATAAGGTGTATACTTTGATATGTAATAAGTTTAGAACATATGTTAATGATGTTACCTTTTTATAAAATTAGAGGATAATTAATGGAAATGAATTGTGGGAATTTATTGTTCCATGAAAAGAGTTCATGGATTTCAATTGTATCAGTTTTTTTAATAATCTTTCACTATGTAAGTCACAAAAAGCTCTAATGGGGTGCCTATGTTATTTCAATGAAATTACATATCATATCCAAATTTATACTATTTGGATTAGTGGATTTCAGACCACAAAATAGGTGTAATTTTCATGATTTTTTTCATTGTTTGATGGATATACCTATTGCAAAAGGTACACACTAAAACAAAGACACCACATAGTAAAGGTGGCCAGGATAAGTTCAACATTTCTAGGTTTTTGTAGGTACATGAACCATGGAGGAAATGAAATGTTACAATCAATCAAGAATGATGGAGGACCATGTTGCAACATATTTTTTTACTTTAATGATTTAATTTTAGAATAACCAATTAAATAAGTATTGTTGAAGTTGTGAGTCTTTGTGTTGTGGAGGGATATTTAACATCACAATCAGTCTTGAGATTTTGAATATCTATAGAATATTGTATCACAATTTTTAGTGAAAAATGGGAAGTTAAACCAAAAAAGTGTATATTACAATTGAATGAGACTATGTCATAGTGAGAAATACCAGGCCACAACATGGGATGAAGTTTAGAATCCTAGACCGTAATAAAGGAGGTTGTACCTTGAAAATGTGGTTTCTAGATACCCTTGTAGTTTTGACTATATTTTAAAAAGTAATTCATGGATTGTGATTTAAAGGATTTATTTGGGATTAATTTGTACTTAATGACCACATTAACTTCATATGGTACATCTGGTATAATCCAAATGGATTATAGGAAGAATAATCAATACCCACCCTTAGATTATGGGTTGTATGGATGGATTCTTAAAATATTTCTCTTAAAAGTTCTGTAAAATGATTCTGAAAGATAATATTGAAAAATTCCAAAAGAGAAGAAGAAAAATATAATTATATATATGAATTTATGATTGGATAATAAGATTTCCACATAAAATTCCATTGTCATGTCTGGTTTAGTTCAAGAGAGAAGGCTTAGGAAAGAAGTTTAAGAAACATCATTGATTAATCTTGATATAAGATAAATATGTCAATAATATTATTCTTGTTCTAAAATTATATTCATTTATAATAAGAGTATTTTTTGTAATAAAATAGAAGAATTATAATCAACACTTATATGTAACTACTGATCTTATCATGTTTCAATAATAAGAGGGAAACAAAAATGGATCTTATCAACGCATATACATAGTGATAAAGATATAGGGTTTCTCAGTGACCTATGTTGAATAGATGAATTCCCCCATGTCTACAAACTATTTATGTAGAACCAAAAGTCTAGAAAATAACCAATCATTATCTTGAATTAATTCACTAATAAATAAGAAAAGGGAGTTCCCTTGGATCAATATTTTTTATTTCCAAAACCTATTATGTCACATATAATGTGTAGTGTTAATTTTTGAATCATTGGCATAATTCCATGTCTATACTTCTGGTATTGTCCCTTAGTGGTGATCAAATTAAAATCTATGTGTGTGCATGCATTATTTTCTGTATCTTTTTTATATTCAGGGTGAAAAGAATACGGGAAAGAGAGATTAAATGTGTTCCTTATAACAAGGGAACAAGATCTATAAGGATAAAAGGACCAATGAATAAGAAAAGGTTTTAATCATTTTACACCTTGATTCATCCCCATAGGGTGTTTCAGGTCAGTCTGATCTAAATATTTGGGTTGAAGTGTATTGGTTATGTAATTATTAATATATATTTTTCCTTTAATGATTACAAAAGAAATTAATTAATATATCTCAGTTATGTGACAATATATTTTATGTTAAATTTAAAAATTATATATACACTGCATTGAAGCACAATTCACCTTTGTGATTATTGTATGAAGGGAAAGAAATATAGGGAATCATTCAAGATAATAAAGTAAGTAACAATTAACTTACCACTTTAGTCAATATATTCCGATGTGTTTGGACCTACACATATTATAATCATTAGAAAAACATACACATTTTATTATAGTAGATTCTAATAAAATATTTTCATGGGTATTATTTTTAGATCTTAGTAGTGAGGATCTTTCAAAGTTTTATACATATAATAATCTAGTACAGAATAAAATGGTTCGGTGATAGTCTCAATTATAATTAACCATGGAGGTGAATTCTAGAATAAATAATTTGAAGAAAAAAATCATAAATAAAATGGGTATTCTCAAAATTTATTATAATTGGGGACTCCATAGAAAAATGTAGTAGCCTTGATGAGAAATAGGACAATCCAAGTGATAGTAAAGATCATGTTAAAATAGTATAATCTACCCAATTTATTATATACAAAATTTGTTACCCTATATTTTTAATTCAAATAGAAATCTTTCTAGTAAAATTATCCAAATCTCTCATTTTGAACTTTATAAAGGCAAGAAACTCAAAGTGGGATATTTTTAATTCTTTGTATGTAAGGTATTCATCATTAATTCTAAGTAAAATCTCGATAAATGTGATTCAAAGTCAAATGAAGGTATCTTTTTAGGATACTCAACCCATAGTAAGGATTATAGTTTCTTTAGTAGTAGTGACATAGTATTATAATAATTAGTTTATAAAAAATATGATGAGAAATATTCTTTAGAAAATTCTACCAGTATGGTTCAATATTAATAAGTTTTTACTAATCATAATCAAGAGAAATCAAGTCCTATTTAAAAGTAGATTCAAAGATAATATGTACCTATTGAGGGGGATCATGATAATGATCAACTAATTATGTAAAAGACTCATAGATATCATCCTGTTGATAGAGTAATTATTCATATTAATTTAAATATTTAGAGTTGAAATATATTAAGGTTCCCTTGTAATAATTCTGTATTTACATCATAGTAAACTATGATTTTTTTAGAATATTTAAATATCCCCATTTGAGTACTAGATATGAAATAGGAGTTGAATTTGTTCTTATGAAATAAACATTGGGAACTTGTAAGCCACCCAAAAGAGAAATAAGTCATAATAACAAAGTATATATTCAAAAATAAGTTTGAAATAACTATAAAGGTTATAAGAAACAGTGAAAAACTTATTGAGCAAGGTTATAGTCAATTTTATTGGATTGAATATGAATATAAATTTTCTCCCATGGATATATTAATATCTATAATGATTATTCTAGAATATGATTCCCATAATGATTTCAAGTTATGCCAGATAGATGCAATTTTTTTAAATAGATTCTTTTTAAAAAAATCAATATAATACCACCTGATGTTTTGATCATGAGAAAATTCCTAACTGTGTTTTTAAGATTATTAAGTCAATTTATAGACTAAATAAATACCCATGGGTACATTATGATAGGATTTCGTAGTTTTTATTATAGAAAAAATTTGATAAATGAAATTTTGAACCTATATTGTTTATTAATATGTATTCAAGAAGAATTATTATTGTTCATATATATATATAACATTTTTTTCAACCAATAGGTTGTGTTTTGGATTTATTGGAAATAACTAGAGGTTGTAAATATATATAATTTGGATTGGTTGGAAATAAA
The DNA here is from genome assembly GCA_963277665.1 of Viscum album. Lineage (NCBI taxonomy): Eukaryota > Viridiplantae > Streptophyta > Magnoliopsida > Santalales > Viscaceae > Viscum > Viscum album. The sequence goes on from OY728137.1 coordinate 1,026,341,370, forward strand.
TGGAGGTTTAAAATGAAATGAAGTGACATAGAGATTATGCAATGAATGGATGTATATTGATATTATTACCATTCATGGGGACCAAATTTGGTAAAGGTTATATAACATTAGTAGATAAGATATTGGATTTTAAAGTTAATCATTGAAGATGAAAAATGGAAACATTGAAGCCACTACCCCGTCAACATGAAAGAAAATATAGAGAGGTTCCTTGATTGCACATATATCATGGAAATGGCATAACTAGATTTAGAGTATGATTAATTTGTATTTTATGGATGTTTGATGAGGTAAAATATGAATATTTTGGTATAATAAAATGGATGAAAAATTGTGAACATGTATGGGGGAATTTGGGGAAGAATAGATGTTTTTTGGTTAAATAAGAGAACATCACACTAAAATCGTGTATGTAACACCATAATGGATTATATATAACAATAATTTTAGAATAAACATACATTAATAGGATAGTAAAAACTATAGTAGATGTCATATATGAGTAATATTCTAGAGAAGCGTGGGTATAGAGAGTGTAACACTATAATAACATCGAAGTCATCCTGAAATTAGAGGTTGTGTCACAAGGAAGATAACATGATTATTTAGTGCATGTTAGCCTAATGTTAGATTGGGAATTTTATTGTGAGGAAGTGAATTATTCCATAATGTTCCAATATAAAAATAAGTCAAATCTATATTAGAATAATATTTTACGTTATATGCTACAATATGTATTCCATTCCATAGTCATTCAGGACATAGAGATGAGGAATGAAGGGAAACATTGTAACACATCTATTTTTATTTTGAATATGTGGTTTTCACTATGATAAGATAGATTGAAGTGCCTAGGAATGGGTACAATCACCTAAAAAGGGGGGTGGATTAGGTGTGACTAACTTTTGACTAAATTCTTTTTATCAATTATAATAACCCCTTTCAATATCTCAACCCTTGTTACTTGTTACAGTATAAATAGATCTATTTATATCCTAACCAACATATAACAACCACATGTAAGTAAAAATATAAAATAAAGATCAATGAACATTTTTTACAAGGTTTAGTCCCCATGTGGGAAACCAACTCCTTATTGTGTTTAGTTTTTAATCCAAGACATTGATTTCCACTATTAATGATAGTGTTCCAATGGGGATAGTACCATACACCCATATTTCAAGGTGTCATCCAATAATTTTTTCTATCTCTCTAAAATCATTTCTATCTCCTAATAGGAAATTATAATATTATATTAACACCTGCTAGTTCACAACACATCCCTTTACTACTGAAGAATATCTCCAAGAACTTCCTGATGTCATTTCATCTAGATGAATAGGTATAATTTTTTACATAGAGACTTTGAATGGTAGTTTATAATTTGATTATATTCATTCATGTATGTTTTTCCAAACATCAAAGTTTCTAGATATTTCATAGAAATCTGATCAGTGGATTCTCTCAACACTTTAGCCAAATATAATATTCAAAACTTAGTATCTTCTTAATATTATTATATCAACACAATATATAGACAATAGTAGTGTATTTAAGTCTCTCCTAAATATCTTCTCCTTTTCCTTATTCTTTTTAGTATTCAACCTATGTGATATTGGGTTTTATAGGAACATGTCACCAATCTTATTTCTCCTTTTTAATTATTCTTGATTTGACACACTAATTATTTTCAACTAAATCTCACCAACTTCTTCTTCTTCCCTGATTCATAGATAGGCTCTTCCTCTCCAAAGATTTATTAGGTTCTCTCAATTATATCTACAAAATTTATCTTTCCTCTTCAATATATATTATCTAATCACAAAAAATATGTGTTTTATATAATTAATATAAAAAATATCATCATTCTTTCATGATGGTTTTAATCAATAATTCTCAAAGCAAACCACATGCGTATGGTCCCATGATCTCAAAATATTACTCTTATTAATTTATTCTCTCTAATGTTATTTTGATAATATAATATTTTTAGTTTCTTTATCATTTTATCCAAGTTGAATAAATCAATATCTTATTCAACCAAATAGATTTAGAATATTATTCTCAAAATATTTCCACAAAAACATGTTATAAATTAATATATATATCAACATTAAAATATGTATTAATAATTTTATTATGGAATTACACTTTTAGTTCAAGGTATGAAAGAAATTTTAATTTCAATACCAGCTTCGACTTATATTTTAATTTCTAGGAATCCTAATGGATTGTGTTGGATTTTTTGACAATAAGGAAGATGAAATTGACAATAGTGAAGACATATAGACAAGTTGAATTTTTTTCAATGAGTTGGAAACTATTTATGATAGATTTTTTTAAATCATTTAAGGTTTATAAGAAAGGAGTATATAGGTAATCCATAAATGATAACATATTTTACAAAGAACCTAAATGGCCAATAGAAGGAGAAAAGAAATTTTAGAGGAATCTTGGAGATTGTTTTGTTTATGTTTCCCAAAATGGGAAATGCCATACCATGGTCTGTGGTAATGGTAAAGATGAAGAAGAAGGTAGGTGAGACCACTCCATGGCTTTTGGTTATGGTAGAGAAGAAAGTTCACAACAAGGGTATGTTAGAACAAGACACACCATAATAGTCCCCATGGTTAAATTCCAGAGCACATATGAAAGAAGGCACACTATAGTGAAACCTTGTCATTGCATTGGGTGTGGTGGTTGATTAGTTCCCTTGTATATCATAGTAAAGACTGAAATAACCATAGAGAAGTTGTGGAATGTGTTGAAGATTGTGATGGTCAACATAGTCAAAAGGAACTAACCACATCCTGGAGCTTGATGTTATGAAATAAAAATAGCCTTTGTTTTTTCACTACGCCATCTAACTAGGCTTGTTGAGTTGGAGATTCACCTATGAGACATAGTGAACTCAAAACGGGAATGGTGAGGCTTGCGGTGAATGTGTTTTTATTGAAAAATGGCTATGTCTTTTTGGAGAAACCATCTTTCCATGGATCTAGTCATGTTTAAGGGTGTGTTATTCTAGAAATATACAGACCAAAACATAATGTTTGAAGGAAGTAAATATTTGTGGGTGTATTGGTTAGAGACACACAAAATGCAATGGATTTGATTCTAATAATGCTTGGATGAATCATCAATGCTTCAATAATCAGAAGCCTAAAATTTAGTTCATAATACAAGAAGGATTAAATGGGATATTAAACTACTAATCAATTGTAATTAAATGTATATTTAATTACATGATGCAAAAAAATTAATTCTGACCACAAATCAGTTATGTCGGACCACAATTATGGAAATCTTGGTGAAATATTCTTGAGGTTTTATGGGTGATTTTAATGTTCCATAATTATGATAACTGGTGTCTAATTTGTTTGGGAATGATCCCTCATTTTATTAGGGATCATCTGGAAGTGGGAGACATGAGAGAGAGAGAGAGAGAGATTCACATATATTGAATATTTGACTCTTAGAGTAAGGTGTTGCGGGTGAGGGGATATAAGAAAGAAGAAGGTGTTAGAACCTATTGAATACTCTTCCAAAGAAGAAGAATTTTTATTTGAAACAAAAAAGGTAATAGGATTTACAATATAATTTGGGAAAAAGATGTGATGCAATGATAAGGTATTCACAAAAATATGAAGGAACATCCCTGGGGGACCATAAAAAATAATCTATATATATTTGAGTATATAATTAAATCAAGTGATGATGAAGAAGGGAATTTCATATCCATAAACTATGTGAATGTGATCTTTTGAACCATAGTGAGTAGATAAATAAATAATTTAGTGATCCAAAATTGATTCTTGGGTGATAATGAGTCAACCATAAAATTTATAAGGTAATGTTCTTGGGTATGGAGTGACAAAGATTAACTCCATCTGAAAAGTAGTGTGATTTTAGTGATTTAGTGCTCCAACACTGCATAAATTTCATGATCCTTGGAGTAGACCATTGAGTATGTTCCATATAAATTTTCATGTCTCTATTTACTTTACACATTCACACTAAAATAGGGAAAATAAATATTAAATAATATTTGGTAATAAAGGATTGATCAAGTTATTGAATCAGATCAACATATAAAAAATCATAGCAAGTGAACCTAAAGTATGAAAAGTTAATATCCACTTAGGGTATTGTGTGTTAAATAAAAAAAGTGATAAATTGAATATGAAATTTCATACCCTTATTCACCCCCTCTCAAGGAAATCTGACACTATGACCATATTGAGGGACTAACAGGTGGTATCAGAGAGCTGTTTATTTTTTTTTGTATTTATTATTTCTCTAAGTTTATACGATTTTTTTAAAGTGAAATGGAAATCATAGTAAATAATTATGTGTTAAATATAAGTAAATTTAAATAATTTCAAATAGAGTTTACTACATATAAGGAACATTCACTTAGAGTTCCTGGAGAGGTTGTTCAAGGTGCAGTTTTTATGTTAAGACAAAATGGAGTTACCTTTGAGATAGTTCAAAGAAATATTGAGATTGATTCCTCAATAAAAAAATGATTTAAAGGATGAAATTATAAAATAAGTATACATGGATATTGGTTATTATATATTCTATAAAGGCATGTGGATGTAGTTATAATATTCATTTTGCAAAGAAAAAGGGATAGATGAAAATTTCCTTATGTTTAAAGGCAAGAAGAAAATGAGCAAGAGGAATTAATCCCTAAAAAGAGTTATATAGATGAGATAAATTGTGAATCTACTATCATATATAATTATAAAAAAATTCTAGTGTAAGTGTGTAATTTTTTTGACTCTATTTCAAAGATAAAAAGAAGGTGTTATTAATAATTTGAAACAAAATCAAGTTTCTAATCAAGGAGGTGTTTATTAAAAGTCCAAGAAGAGATCCTAATTATATAAGGGAAGGTTTAACAATGTGAATTCATTCATGAATTTAATTTTTCAATGATTTGAGATTTATTATTTGAAAATAAAATTATAAATAGATAAAATGAAAGAATAAAGAGACATGGTTGAAGAGATGTCACAAGAAATTTTTAAGAAAATGGACACAAAGAAATAATTAAAGGAAAAATCATTTAACTCAAAATATAACTTGAGTAAAGAAGAAAAACTCGGATAGATTCTAGTTCAAGTTTAATTAAAATAGTTTTTAAATTGAAGATGAAATATGATAAGATAATTGATCTCTGAGAGAGGATAAATACCTCAAATGAGATGATGAAAATCCTTCCAAAGGTGGACCCAATAGATAGAGTAAATACAGAACTAAAATTTTTAAGAAAATATTAGTTCTATGATAAATCTAGTAGAGGTGATCTATAAAATAAGATGTACCAAAATGACACTTTTTTATCAAAAATGAGCACATATAAGAAGGTCTTTAGAATCCAATAACCTAATAGAAGAGAGAATAACTCTGGTAGTGCCAATACCTTCCCCAAGGAGAGACTATGTGTGGTATGATTCTTATGGTAAATTATTTTTTATCCATGGTAACATAGAAATGTATTTAAATTGAATAAGGTCATGGAAGGGTAGTGATTAGATAATATGACAATCCAATATTGTGCCATATGAAGAATGGTTTTCTCCAAAAAAAGCATGTTGAGATGGAAAATAGTTTCATCATTTAGGAGAATAATTATGGACATAAATAATGGGTTCATCATGCCCCAAGATCTAGATATTCACACCAACTCTTTTATAAGTAAAGAAGAAAAATTTGGTAAAAAATAAAGGAGTTGTTCCTACTCTAGAAGAGGTGGAAGTAAATAAGAACTCACCTAATAAAAAAGAATCCATAATGTAACTCATGGAAATAAAGTAATAAATGTCCATAAGTGGTATTATACAAACCACTAATTGATAATATGAATATTAAATATATAAGAAAGTTGGATGTGATATTCACTACTTAAGCAACCCAAGAAGGTACCTGTTCATGTGTGATCGATTTTAAAATAGTGGTAAATACCAAGATGAGGAATGAAATTTGTAACACCCCGAGATTTTATGAAAAATATTCTTTTTAATTTCATTAATGTCTTGTGTTGTACGCTACACCAAAAGGAGCTTTCATAACACGCATCCTTGACTTTCCTTGCATTACACACAATTGCGACCTTCCTCGATAGCGTGTGTAGTACGCAATACCGAGTTTCACTAAACAACGATATGCTATTAAAATATTATTAAAACTAGACGTTATGAATAGTAATAACCACTTTTTAATTTTTTTTAATTTTTATGGACTTCATTTCTGGATTTGGAATATCGAAATTAGCTTAGGGTGAAATTTTGGTACATTTCGGATAACTTTCATTTTCTAATGAATAGTGAAAATTACTAAATTTTAATTAAAAACAACCTTTTTAATCGAAATAATTAAATAGTGATAAAATATTAATTTGAGTGGTTTTAAAGTATATTTAGAATATATTTTTACAATTTAATACAATGTTGGTCATTGGATGTAATTTCACATTTAAACCAGACATAAACAAGTGTCAATCTTTTGGTAGTTATTATCTCTTAAAAACACGCTATTTGTTTTGACGACGGGAATTAATTTTTAAATTAATTAATGAAAATAATATGTTTTTAATTTGGTAAAATAGACATCATTTTTGAGTTCATAATATCAAATATAGCTTAGGCCTAATTTTTGGTATTTTTCTGGAAACTTTCATTTTTTGATGAATAGTGAAACCACTAAGTGGTAGTTAAAAAATGAATTTTTCATAAAACTTAATTTTACCGCTTCTTTGAGTGGAATTTCAAAAATCCGAGAGACACGGTTGATTTCAGTAAGTAAAATATGGGTCAATGAGATGAAAATAATTTTTGGTGAATAGTAACTTTTTACTTTTTTTACCACGGTTAAAAGTAAATAGGGTAATTAAGGGTAAAAATGATATTATTATTACCCTAACACATGTCCTAATTCTATTGGACAAGTGTAATTCGAACAAAACCAACCCTAGGAATAAAATATGACCATTTAGGCCAACTTGGATTAGATTAGGACATTTATTATTAATTTATTTAAAGAAGGGTTAAAATAGTTAAAATCAATGTTTAATAACTAAATCATTTTTAATATGAGGTTATTCATAAGATAAATTCTACTATAAATATTCATTAGAAATATAAAAAGATTTCCTACATAATGGTATTTTATTTGTAATTTTTATACATTAAATAATTTAATTTATTTATGACACAACGATGATGCAGTAATTATCTTATTAATGAAATATTGACATAATTGATGTTATAAATACCCAAATAAATGTAATTTGAGACTTTTTATGACTTAAACTAATTTTATAGGTTAATATGACATGTTATTGTTGATTTAAGTAACTTGGTTTGAACTTATAATTCTGTTATAAATTTCATAAAAATCATGTACCAAATAGTGTCAAAATTGACATAAATTAGTTTTTAAAACAAATATTATATTATTAGTTGTTATTTTATTCCTAAAAATCTAAGGTTCTGCAAAATTACTTAGATAAGGTTATATATATTAATAATAAACAACATGGGGTTCCTTTGGCTTGATATAGTAAGTTTATTAACCATAGAGTTTAAGAAAACAAAAAGACACGGTAAAAGTTAAATTATTTAACTTAGAGTTAAATCTAATTGATAAGGTTCAAATAATAACCTAAACTTGTCTAAATCCTATTGGATGAGAGGATTTCGAACCATAACCAACTTAGCTTCTAAATATATCAATTTGGAGCTATTTAAAACCGAACTTGACTTTATAATAAAATAATATTTTTAGTTTTCCCAAAGGTTCCCCTCTCCTCCCTTATAAAAGGGCACCTCCTCCCTCTCCTCCTCACACAAATTTGAGCATTCAAGCTCGGCCAAACCCTGCCAAAATCTCTTCTACACTTACCTAGTATCCTCCTAGAGGTCTTGTTATTCTTCAAAGACCATCCTTAGTTCTTTAAGTTGAGGATAAGAAAAGGCGCGTCAAAAAGAGGAGATTCAGACACTTACGAAGGAAATCGGACTTAAGGTAAGGGAAATATCACAATATCATTTTTATCCAAGATTGTTTATACTTTGAAATTTACTGGGGTGAATTTTATCATCCACATCCATGTTTTCTCAATATTTAATATTATTTCCATCCACCTACACTTTTTTAAATCCAATTTTACCCTTCGGTGAGTTTTTAGTAAAAGATATGAAAGGAATCTTTTGTCGTTTTTCGTACGAGGTACTTTTTTGAATCTTCTGACAAAAGTACGAGAAGAATGTTTTTTAACTTATATGGCATGAATGTATTTTTAAAAAATTATTTCCAAGAAACTTCCTTTACAAGTAATCAATTTTATTTTTAATCAACTTCTTTTAGTTTATAATTGTTTGACATATTAAGAAAGGAAAAGTATTTTTGAAGTAGAAAGGATATTTTCCTCAAGAATGGAGTTCAAGTGTTTTATCAAAATTATTTTCCTTCTAAGATAATAAAGGGTTCTATTTTAATCCTTATTATTACATTTATTTGATTATGTTGTGATGGAATTATTTTTGTGAATTCCTTTATATTATATGAATTGTTTTATGATGTCATGATGTTTCAGATTCCCATTTTTATTAAATGGGTTATGCAATGATGTATGATTTATGATTTTTGTGGAACACATAATAATGGTTTCATTATGAGATGGGTGGGACCTATATCTCCCTCCAATTCATTGGGTAAAGATTTTATATCTCATGAGATAGACATGGCTGGAACGGTAGGTTATACCGGTTCAGTGAAACAGGACTGAAACGAGGGTGACTCGGTTCAGAAATGGACTTTGTCCACTAAGATAGTCTTGGCAATGAGTCTTGAATAATAAGATATGATTCTCTATGATTATTTGTGTATTCCACAAAGCTTCATGTTTTAAGTTAGGATTATTGGGATTTCATTTCACTACTATGATTTATCTCATGTTATGAAATTATTCTCTCTTTTGCAGGTTAAGATTTCCAAAATGTTATGTTCTTATGAATATGATGTGATTGATATTTCTTTTATTTACCCTTACTGAGAATTTGAGGTCACCTTTTTATGTTTTCTTTTCCCTAGGATATAAAGAAAGGTTTTAAGTATTAAAATAAAGGAAGATCTTTATGGGAGATATTGAAGATCTTTCACCACGATTAGAAGATTATATTCTGAGTTTCCAAAGACACTAAACTATTACGATCCTTGTGTGTGTGTTTTTGTTATGTACTAAGTATTCCGCAAAAGTAATGTAATTTCCATGTTCGTCAGGCTTCGGGTCTTTACAGTTGGTATCATAGGAAAGGTTTAGTCAACCTTTGGAAACTAGGATGCGAAAACGTTAGTGAGATCCCTAGAGATATTTCTAAGGTATGTCTAGGGATGTCCCTAAGGATAAGTATACGTATAGGATATAGTCCTAGAACTATGGTAACGATCTTAGAATTTAACCTAAGATGGTAGATATTAAGGGTACTCCCCCTTTATTATGTTGTTTTCCCTAGCATGATTTTTTCCTCTCACACTATTCTTTTTGGGTTTTAAACGATGGTTGGAACCCGAAGGAACCGTGTTGATCACTGTAATGGAAAATGCAATGATTTTCCTCCTGAACAAACAAATGTTATGGGAGATGGAGTGTAAAATATTATTTCTATACTTACACAAGCTATGAATCATTATGGACTTCCAAATGAGCAGAGAAGGGAACAATATTCTATTGAGTCCTTCATGAGGCAACGTCCACCTTCTTTTAGTGGGCCTTCCGATCCACTTGTTGCTGAACAATGGATCAGTACCACTGAAAAGATATTTTCAGTTCTTCAATGTTCTGAACATGATAATGTCATCTTAGCAGTATATCGTTTGGAAGGTGAAGCTGATCAATGGTGGAATCTTATCAAGAATACGAGTCCAAGAGATGAAATTGAGTCCATGGAATGGGACGAGTTCAAGAACTTGTTTTTCAGTAAGTACATCCCTCGTATTCTTCGAACAAAGATGGAAAAGGAATTTCTTGAGAGGAAGCATAAGGATGATGAATCTGTTGGTATTTATGAAGAGAATTTTACAATACTTGCAAGGTATTCATCTGGCATTATCATCCAACCTGAAAGTAAAGTTGATCAATTTTTCAATGGCTTAAAACCAAGTCTTATAAGGGCATTAGATATAAGAGACATCAGTATCTATGAAGAAATTGTGCGTTGTGCTATCAAGGTAGAAATGGAAGTTGGTGTTACATATCCATCTCATGGTTTTGACAAGAAATGAAAGATGAAGTCCAAGGAGAAATCTCAGAATAATGGTGAAAAGAAGATTAATGTTTCCTTATGTACAAAGTGTGGAAAGAATCATGGTGGAGATTGTCTTAAAGGGACTAGAAAATGTTTTAAGTTTGGAAAAGAAGTTCATCGAGCAGCTGAGTGTCGAAGTAATGGAAAAATGGTTTCTAATGATGTGAATAAAGAAAACACTGCATAGAACGCACCACCAACACTTCAATGCTTCAAGTGCAAGGAAATGGGGCATTATGCTAATAAATACCCTAATCCAAGGGTTAGTGATGATCGACATGAGCAACCGCTTAAGGAAAAGGACAAAGGGAAGTCACATGCGATCACTATTGGCGATGTTGACAACGATGTGGTGGAATGATTAAGTGTTTATGTAATGGGATTTCAAAATAGTATCATGGAATCTCATTTATGGTATTGTGGAATTTTGGAATATCTATGTATTGGTTTTCAATAATTATATGATACTGGTAACCAGGAAAAAAAGTGATTGAAATATTTTTGGAAAGTAGATGATATGCGCATAATGAAGGGACAAGAAGATAATGAGGTGTTTGGTTGTATTCATGAGCTCATGATTGATATAAGGACTAAGTATATAGAATTTTGAGGATTTTGGTATCTGGAAAGAGTTATCTTTTGACACCACTCATGTTTTCACTAAGATTCAATGGGTATTCATTTTTCAAGAGATTACATGATTATGGTATTCACATGACTGTAATGTGAAGAACAAGATATATGAGGGATAAATTATGGAATTCACGTGATCATTTTCTCTATACTATGAGTTTGAACCGATGTATTTTAGTTAAGCCTAAAGATTGGAATGGATTATGTTAGTCATAAGTTAGTATTGTTTAAGGATAAAACTTTTTTTTTTGATATTGTTGATGGGACATTATAATAATGTAGTTTTAGAAAAAGGACAACCTGTAGGATGTGCGACAACCCATCGTGTCGGCCAAGGCTGTGGGAATCGAACTCACAACTAAAGTGCGACGGGCCTTTATCGCATACCACTGGCCTACAGAAAGTCCCTAGTTAGTATAAACTAGTTTAATTTTATTAAGCGGTATGATATATGAAGTATAAGTTCATTTTTGGAATCGTATATGATTAACCTCACCAAAGACGGACTTATGTATATTTGATAACTATTGCTAAACTTTTGTTTGAAACAGATGGAATGACCCATCATTCTATCACATGATCTGTTAACACTTCACGAATAATAAATTAAACTTCATTTCTTTAAGAGATGAAGTGGAAATTGTTCAAAGCACGAACAACAATGAGATTGTACCAAAATCAAGTAAGTATTTATTCTAATTCAAAATTTTCAACTTTAGGGAAATGATATTGAAAACCAAAAATGTTGTCCTAGTGATCTTATATCTGATGAATCAGATGGTACCCTAGATCATCACAAATTTATGGCTTTGTGGTTGTTGGCTTTTTCATAGCCATGTTCTCTACCACTCTCCATCAGAACATGATGGTTAGATTTCTCTTCCATATCCATATTTTCAGCTATGTGGAAACCCAGTGATTAGTTTATTTGGGTAACCGTTACGTTTCATACTTTTGTTTTTAAAGATTTGTTTTGTTATTCCTTTTTATGATGTGGGTTTCTATTAAAGAAACTTTTGAATAGTAAACCATTTATAACCCCGACGAATTTTGAGGGCGAAATTCATTTTAAGGGGGGTAGAATGTAACACCTCGAGATTTTATGAAAAATATTCCTTTTAATTTCATTAATGTCGTGTGTTGTACGCTACACCAAAAGGAGCTTGCAGAACACGCATCCTTGACTTTCCTTACATTACACACAATCGCGACCTTCCTCGATAGCGTGTGTAGTATGCAATACCGAGTTTTACTAAACAACGATATGCTATTAAAATATTATTAAAACTAGCCATTATGAATAGTAATAACCACTTTTTGAAATTTTGTAATTTTTATGGAATTCATTTCTGGATTCAGAATATCGAAATTAGCTTAGGGTGAAATTTTGGTACATTTCGGATAACTTTCATTTTCTGATGAATAGTGAAAATTACTAAATTTTAATTAAAAACAACCTTTTTAATCGAAATAATTAAATAGTGATAAAATATTAATTTGAGTGGTTTTAAAGTATATTTAGAATATATTTTTACAATTTAATACAATGTTGGTCATTAGATGTAATTTCACATTTAAACCAGACATAAACAAGTGTCAATCTTTTAGTAGTTATTATCTCTTAAAAACACGCTATTGGTTTTGATGACGAGAATTAATTTTTAAATTAATTAATGCAACTGATATGTTTTGAATTTGTTAAAATAGACATCATTTTTGAGTTCATAATATCAAATATAGCTTAGGCCTAATTTTTGGTATTTTTCTGGAAACTTTCATTTTTTGATGAATAGTGAAAACACTAAGTGGTAGTTAAAAAATGAATTTTTCATAAAACTAAATTTTACTGCTTCTGTGAGTGGAATTTCAAAAATCCGAGAGACACGGTTGATGTAATTAAGTAAAATGTGGTTCAATGAGATGAAAATAATTTTTGGTGAATAGTAACTTTTTACTTTTTTTTACCACGGTTAAAAGTAAATAGGGTAATTAAGGGTAAAAATGATATTATTATTACCTAACACATGTCCTAATTCTATTGGACAAGTGTAATTCAAACAAAAACAACCCTAGGAATAAAATATGACCATTTAGGCCAACTTGGATTAGATTAGGAAATTTATTATTAATTTATTTAAAGAAAGGTTAAAATAGTTAAAATCAATGTTTAATAACTAAATCATTTTTAATATGAGGTTATACATAAGATAAATTCGACTATAAATATTCATTAGAAATCTAAAAAGATTTCCTACATAATGGTATTTTATTTGTAATTTTTATACATTAAATAATTTAATTTATTTATGACACAACGATGATGCAGTAATTATCTTATTAATGAAATATTGACATAATTGATGTTATAAATACCCAAATAAATGTAATTTGAGATTTTTATGACTTACACTAATTTTATAGATTAATATGACATGTTATTGTTTATTTAAGTAACTTGGTTAGAACTTATCATTCTGTTATGAATTTTATAAAAATCATGTACCAAATAGTGTCAAAATTGACATAAATTAGTTTTTAAAACAAATATTATATTATTAATTGTTATTTTATTCCTAAAAATCTAAGGTTCATCAAAATTACTTAGATACGGTCATATATATTAATAATAAACAACATGGGGTTCGTTTGGCTTGATATAGTATGTTTATTAACCATATAGTGTAAGAAAACAAAAAGACACGGTAAAAGTTAAATTATTTAACTTAGAGTTAAATCTAATTGATAAGGTTAAAATAATAACCTAAACTTGTCTAAATCCTATTGGATGAGATTATTTCGACCCATAACCACCTTATATTCTAAATATATCAATTTGGAGCTATTTAAAACCGAACTTGACTTTATAATAAAATAATATTTTTAGTTTTCCCAAAGGTGCCCCTCTCCTCCCTTATAAAAGGGCACCTCCTCCCTCTCCTCCTCACACCAATTTGAGCATTCAAGCTCGGCCAAACCCTGCCAAAATCTCTTCTCCACTTCCCTAGTATCATCCTAGAGGTCCTGGTATTCTTCAAATACCATCCTTAGTTCTTTAAGTGGAGGATAAGAAAAGGAGCGTCAAAAAGAGGAGATTCAGACACTTACGAAGAAAATCGGACTTAAGGTAAGGGAAATATCACAATCTCATTTTTATCCAAGATTGTTTATACTTTAAAATTTACTGGGTTGAATTTTATCATCCACGTCCATGTTTCATCAATATGTAATATTATTTCCATCCACCTACACTTGTTTAAATCCAATTTTACCCTTCAGTGAGTTTTTAGTAAAAGATATGAAAGGAATCTTTTGTCGTTTTTCGTACGAGGTACTTTTTTGACTTTTCCGACAAAAGTACGAGAAGAATGTTTTTTTTTAACTTATACATCATGAATGTATTTTTAAAACATTATTTCCAAGAAGCTTCCTTTACAATTTATCAAGTTTATTTTTAATCAACTTCTTTTAGTTTATAATTGTTTGACATGTTAAGAAAGGAAAAGTATTTTTGAATTAGAAAGGATATTTTCCTCAAGAATGGAGTTCAAGTGTTTTATCAAAATTATTTTCCATCTAAGATAACAAAGGGTCCTGTTTTCATCCCTATTATTACATTTATTTGATTATGTTGTGATGTAATTATTTTTGTGAATTCCTTTATATTATATGAATTGTTTTATGATGTCACGATGTTTAAGATTCCCATTTTTATTACCTGGGTTATGCAATGATGTATGATTTATGATTTTTGTGGAACACATAAGAATGGTTTCATTATGAGATGGGTGGGACCTATATCTCCCTCCAATACATTGGGTAAAGATTTTATATCTCATGAGATAGACATGGCTGGAACGGTAGGTTATACGGGTTCAGTGAAACAGGATTGAAACGAGGGTGACTCGGTTCAGAAATGGACTTTGTCCACTAAGATAGTCTTGGAAATGAGTCTTGACTATTAAGATATGATTCTCTATGATTATGTGTGTATGCCACAAAGATTCATGTTTTAAGTTATGATTATTGGGATTTCATTTCACTACTATGATTTATCCCATGTTATGAAATTATTCTCTCTTTTACAGGTTAAGATTTCCAAAATGTTATATTCTTATGAATATGATGTGATTGATATTTCTTTTGTTTACCCTTACTGAGCATTTGAGATCACCCTTTTATGTTTTCTTTTCCCCAGGATATAAAGAAAGGTTTTAATTATTAAAATAATGGAAGATCTTTATGGGAGATGTTGAAGATATTTCACCATGATTAGAAGATTATATTCCGAGTTTCCAAAGACACTAAACTATTATGATCCTTGTGTGTGTGTTTTTGTTATGTACTAAGTATTCCGAAAAAGTAATGTAATGTCCATGTACATCAGGCTTCGGGTCTTTAGAAAATTGATGATCACATCTATGAAGATAAGTTTATTAGTTGATACACCCAAAAGATACCCTTATATAATAGGTTTATATGTAAAAATAAAATGATGAATAATTCATTAAAGAGATGGTGGTATTCATTTCCCAAAAGATGAAAAAGGGAAAAAAGAAGTATGAAAGTCAATCGGTTGGTTCAATTTGGATAGCCCCATTCCCTAACTTCATGAAACATAAGGTACCCCTCTCCCCATTTGATTTATTTTTTCTAATTATAATTTGAGAAGTGGAGTCATAATGGGGAGATATGATCCACGGGGTGATTATGCTAGAAAATTATATTTTAATGCAGATAATTGATATCTATTTATGAATTTAAGATGCATGAAAAGTGTATTTAATTTGTATCATAAAACCTATTTTGTATGATCCTTGAGTTACAATCTAGTGGATAATTTCTATGCTGAAATGTTCATGGAAAATAAGCCTAAAATTTGGAAGAAAATGTGTCAAATTATTCCTTAATTTACAAGTGGTGTCTTGAAATATTAATAATTATTAATCTAAAATCAATTGGTATCAAGAATCATGATTAAATAACAGGTGAGATGTAGAATAAAAACATGAAATTCATATAAAGATATATTTTTATCTAATAAGTTGTTTGGAAATTTAATATCATCTAGTGAATTTCATTATTTCTAAATGATATTAAGATAAAGGAGTTATTACCACAATATTTATCCTTAAAAATTAACACCAATAATTAGTGTCAAAAGGTAAATAATTAAGGTTAGTTATGATCAAAATTAAACTTTTATTAATCCTAATATGAAGATGTTTGAATCCTATAAAGAATTAAAATCTGTGGAGTAAAACTGGTATAATTTTTTTTAATTTTTAATAAGGGGTATCAATTGATTCACCAAGTGGTATGATCCTCGCACACAAAGTAATTTAATGTTTTTACACTAATTTTTTGGTGTAAAAGTGTGTTATAGGTCTTTAGATATCTGTTGAAAAGTGAAAAGATCCAAATCTACATTATATTCACTGGTATTATCGAGTAACATGGGAAAATTTATTTTTGCCTATAAAAATTATTATTTTATCATTGGTCAAGCTCAAACTCTGTAGGCTTAAAGGATTTGTTGACATCTCAAGTGAAAAGTGGAAAAATAACTTAATGAATTTCTTAAGAAAGTGTAGCTGTCTTGTAAAGGGTGATTATGGAGTTTGGAATTCCAAGTAGAAATAATTTTCAATTGTTTTCAAAAAATTTGGATAATCAACATGTGGTTGATGTAAAATGTTGAAGATATGTTGATATATTTGGGGATGACATAAGATGAAGAAGTACTCACCATCCACAAATGGGGAGTTGAAGAACATGACAAATATATCTTGGAAGTTGAAAATAAATGTGAAGATAATATCTATTAAAGTTTCCACCCACACATCAAGGGGGAGAAAAGTTTGAAGATGAAGGGAGACAACCCCATTCAAAGTGGGAGTATGAGATTCAAAGGAATATCCACACAGTTTAAAAAAGGTTAAGTTTCTTTGAATTTTATTTCCATTAAGGGGGTGACATAAATAATAGAAATGGGTGTTGGATATTGTTAAAAAAAATCCAAAGATAGAGATTTTTAGGAATCCTAAAGGATTTCGTTGGTTTTTTTTGACAATAATGAATATGATCTTGAAAATAGGGAAGAAATATAGCCATTGTTAACTGTTTACAATGATCAAGAATGATATTATTGTTTGATTTGATGGAAATGTGCAAGATTCCTGAGGAAGGAGTTCAAAAGAAGTATAGAAATGAAAAGATATTATATAAGGAGCATATATGGTCAAGACAATGATGAAAGAAGTGATGGAGGCATCTTGGAGAGTGTTGTGTTGAAGTTTCCTAATATGCGAAAGGCTACACATGGTAAGTAGGAATGGTGAAGTTGAAGAATATGGTAGGTGTGAACACACCATGTATTATGTTCATGGTAGATAAGGAGACTCCCAAAATATAAATTATAGAATAGTACATGCCATAGTGGTACCTATGGTTGAATTATATAGAATCTATTAAAAAAACCAATGATAGGAGGAATATACCATTAAACTAAGTAATGTGGTTGAGTAGTTTCTTTTTGTAACATGGTGAAGATAAAAATGGTGATAGAGAATCCATGAAATGTATTGAAGATCGAGATGATCAACATAGATAGAAGGTGGTGACCATTTCAGGGAGCATGGTGTGTTGAAAGAAAAATACACAAGGTTTGTTTCAATATTCCCTATAAATGGGTATGTTGAATTCGATTTACACCTATTAATCATAGTTAAATCAAAACAAGCATGGTAATTCCCTTAGAGAATGTGTTTTCTTCAAAGAATGGATGTATCTTATTGGGATGAACAACATGCTGTGGAGTTGGGAATGTTGATGGGTGTGTTATACTAGAAATACTCATACCAAACCATGGTGTTCAAAGGAAATATATATGGATGGGATTTTTTGTAAAGACCTGGAAATTTAAAGGAAATATTTTTATTAATTTTCTTTGGAATTTTACAAGAACGCAGTTTCTGACGGCGCCTGATTACGAGGCCCGGTGTGCCCGGAATCAATTTCCAAAGTTTAGCTCGGGTACGTTCAGTGAACGAACGAGCGAGAATTTCTAGCTTTTGAACCGATTCTTGGAATCAAATTACAAGGGCACCAATGGAATCGCAGCACCAGTATTTGCTTGGGAACACCTATTCCGGAGTTTCTTTTACACGAGGGAAGTTGTTAAAAAATTGTGAAAGTTAAAATAAAAATTTAACATCAATTTTTATTTTCCTTAAGTGTTTTTATCCATTGGTTGGAAGTTGGGTAACTACCCAAATTACCTTGGGAGGTTAAGAGGGTGGTGGGTCCCACACGAACCCCAACCCTTCATATCCACTAACCCCCTCAACTCACAATTAATGTTGTGAACTTAAGTTATAACTTATGACATTAATGTTGTGAGTTTAATGTGAGTTTTTTTGAAATTCAAACTCTTGAATTTCAAAGGTTTATGTTGTGTTAATAAATTAAGTGTGGGATTAATTTATATTTGGTTATTTTCTTTATTGATTGAGAGGTTTGGGAGAATCGTTGAGAAACTTGAAGATCTTCTTCATCTTCGACGAAGAACATGAAGAACAGTTCTTCTCCGACGAAGAACATCGACCCCACGACCTAGAAGACTCGGCGTCCCGGATTCTTCCGTCTTCATCTTCCTCCACAAAAAGGGAGAAGTCGCCGACCGTGGTGATCATCTCCAATGACAACGTACCTCCCTTCTTCATCATAGCAACATGTGAGGAGGTGTCATTTCCTCCTCGAACGCACCCCGACGTCTACGGAATCTACGCCCGATGCCGCGACACCATTCTCCGCAATACCCGATGTGTGACGTCAAATATCAAGGTAGGGGTTTGTTTCGTTTATTTTCTTGATTCTATCTTTGACGTTCTATGGGTAATGAGAACCCCCTTTTTATCGTTTAACGGTAGGAGGCCAGACCGCACGAACACGGCCGATCCTCCTCTCTTTTTATTCTCTCTTGTCGTTGCGGATCGAAAGAGAGTGACGCGGTGCCGTCGCACCGTGTGGGAAAGAACGAGAAGAAAAACGTGACGTCCGAAAGAAAGTGACGTGGTTCCATCGTACTGTGTGGAAAAGAACAGCAAGGATGCGCGACATCGTCATGCCGCACGGGATCGAGCGGCAAGGATGCGCGACAACGTCACGCCGCGCGGGATCTAGCGGCAAGAATGTGCAACGTCGTCACGCCGCACATTCTAAATTTTAAACCCTCGTGCGTGGGTATTTTGATTGCAAGATGATCGTATAATTTATTTTGGATAAATTATACCCTCTTCAATGATTAAAATCATGTGTTTAATTATTTTCCAATTGGTAACACCTAAAGCGGAGGGTGCGGGCCGAATAAACATGACCCGACAACCCTCCACAGTTTGTTTATCGATATGCGGATCGACGGACGACGACGAAGCAGGCTGCTATGGCATTTGAATTCCTTCGCAGTGAAGGTCAGGTCCTGGGAGGAGCTACGATGCAGACGAGAGTAAAATCGGACCACCGGAGCAACTCCGGTGGCCTGCGGAAACCACCGGTGGCCGGTGGCGGCGGCGCCCCGGCGCGCCGCCGCGGCTGAAGCCGCAGCACCTTTATCCCGCGGGGGCAGCGCCCCACGGCTCCCTCCCTCCGCCGCTCGGCCAAGCCGAGCCGGGCCAGGCCGCGCCGAACCGGGTCTGTCCCGGACCCGAGTCGGGTCGACCCGGTTCGGCCCAACCCAGGGGGGGTCGGGCCGGGTCGGTCCGGGCCCAGACCCCCCGTCTTCGGACCGCTTTCGGTCTTTTACCCGTATCTTGAGCTACGAGCCTCCGAACGACACGCCGTCAGTGGAGATGCGATCCTTGGATCGAGAAGGTCGTTTCAGTATATCGTACTCAAGGTTTTGGAACACTTTGGGTTCGTCCGGGTTGGTTCGGATACGAAACCAATCGGGCCCTCGGAGTGGAAACACTCATATCTTGAGCTCCGGACGTCCGATTGACGTGTCGTCGACTTTATTGCTTTCCTCTAAGTGAGACGGATCTATTGTCTTACTCCGCTCGAGGTTTGGATGACAACGGAGTGCGGTCGGGTTGGTTCGCTCACGAAACCAACCGGGCCCCTGGAACGAAAAAGCCAATAACTCACAGACCGGGCGTCCGATTGATGCGCCGTCTGTCTCGTTGTTTTCCTCTTGTTGAGACGGAACTTTTGGCATACTTCGCCTGAGATTTGGATACAGTTGGATAGTGGCCGGGTTGGATCGCACCCAAAATCCAACCGGGCCCCTAGAACGGAAAAGCTGACATCTTTCAGACAGGACGTCTGTTTGATGAACCGTCAGCGGCGTTGTTGGTCACGTTGAGAAACGGTCCCAATGAGTATACCCTATGAGAGTCTGGGGTACAATTGAGATACGGACGAGATTGGTTCGCTCACGAAACCAACTGGGCCCCTGGGACGAAAAGGCTAGTAACTCACAGACCGGGCGTCCGATTGACGCGCCGTCTGTTGCGTTGAGACCCCTATGACGAGGTGGTACTTTGAGATACTTCTTCATGGGACTTTGAGATACTTGGAGTATCGACTTGTAGCTCATGGAGTGGACCCTTCCAGAGATGAGCGTGCGGAGTACGGAGACCGTGTAGCCGACTGAGACCTGAAGACTGCTTGACCAACTCGACTTGGAGTGATTCGACTAGCCCAGTGGACAGAGAACTACTTTGTGAGGTGCAGACCCATGGAGGATGGAGCACTAACTGTGTGACAGTGCAGACCTACAGTACTCGTCCGGAGAGTACCTCAGCAAGCTACTAGGGGGTGTGCACTACTGTGTTTGGGTGGCATATCCCGGTGGGAAGAACTACTGTGTTTGGGTGGCTGTCCCGCGGTACTCGACTGGAGGAGTACCTCAGCAGTCTTAGGTTAGTGAGTAGTACCTCGGAGTCATGACAGGACCACTGTACACTCCAGAGACGGAGCTCTTCAGCAGTTACGGTTTCGATAATGAAAATCCTGGTTTGAGCTGAGTCTTTGACCTTTGTGTTTCCTCATGATTGAGATGGGTTACTTGATAACTTAGGTATGTGTATGGGCATATTACTAGGTAGTGGTTATCCGTTGATTTCATAACCATTGTGTTTCCTCATGATTGAGATGAGTTACTTGATAACTTAGGTATATTAATGGGCATATACCTAAGTAGAGGTTATCTGTTGAGATCTTCTTTGTGGTTTTACTTGTTGGTTTTAGTGAGACTTTTAGGGTCTCAGGGTCCCTACTGAGTATCTTTATACTCACCCCTGCACGGGCTATGCCCGCACCTCATTGTGTTGGTTGCAGACGACGACAGTGCTGACGGAGGCCGAGTGTTCGAGGACTGGACTGTACCCAGAGGTGGAATACACGATGAGTCAGTATCCGGAGGTGGTCTTCACGATGAGACGACACACGGAGGAGGTTGACGGGCAAGTGCATTGAGGAGTCTATCTGTACCTACCCTTCAGGTAGGATCTGTGGTGGACGATCCAGGAGTTGCACCATCTGTACCTACCCTTCAAGTAGTATCTGAGGAGGACGACCCATGAGCTGCTTCCATTCTTCCAGCTGTTGACGTTTCTGTTGTACTTTGTTCAGTTGTAGTTGTACTTTCATTTGGTTTGTATTCTGGCCCATTTACCTTTCAGCACTTCTCTTTGTACTTAGTGTTTTACTTCCGCTTGTACTCTGTGGTGTTTTGTTACGTTTATAAATGCAATGCCTTACTAGTTATTGGGATTTACGCCTTTGGTGCTAGTCGCCAGCCCCTGGCCTATGGAAGGTGAGCTTGGGGTAGTCACGACACGGTTCCTGAGGACGGGTCATGACAAATTAGTATCAGAGGAGTTCAGTTCTACCGCAGAACTCAGGACTCTGATCTTTCTCTATGTGAAACAATAGAGATAAGGGTACCGGGTGTGGTCTTTAGTTCAGGGAGTCCATTGTTGGTTCAGCGGCCGACGTATCCGTACACCAGGACCCTGACTACTGATTTCCAACTTTGTACATGAAAACACTGATTTCGTGTGTGTTTAAAAAGTATTAAAGTCAGCTCAAACCAGGTCAGCTCACCAGGTATAAAGGTTGACCATGTCGCATCTGTTCAGGATGTCTCCAGCCACATAGTCAGTTGGAGTTCCGAGAGAGTACTCGATGACGGCTCACTGAGTGACGAGGCTCTGGTGCAGGGCCCTTTTTACTATGTTTGCACCCTCATGTGGTGTACCAGCAGCACCACCACCTGTTGGGCAGCAGATGCCAACAGCTTTACTAGAAAACTATGCACGCTGGCAGAGCACGTTGCACGAGTTCTGGCAGCAGCGGCCTCTGAGGTTACGAGGCGAGATAGATTCCCAGACAGCAGAGCAGTGGCTGGAGGCGATTGCTAGAGTTTTCCTCCTAGTTGAGACATCAGTAGAGTGGATGGTGGACTTGGTGACTAGTGTTTTCTAGTGAATGACCATGAGGATGGTCCGCATAGTTATGAGGCTTCGGTACGTGGACCGATACCTGAGATAGTACCTTTGGGTAGTGTGTCAGTTATACATCACTACCTGTTGGTCAGCAGTTACAACCAGTGGTACCGGTAGGTGACACATGTAAGCTTACTGCCTTACATGTGTACAAACATCAATTAACCTCAAGTTCTGAGGCGAACCTGACTCACAGGCAGCTGAGGACTGGCTTGAGGGGGTGGCAGAGTGTTTTCTAGAGCTTATACAGTTTCAGTGGGATGACGTGTTGATAGCCGAGAATTCATCAAGGCATACTGAACATACCGGGTACTCGATGGATGCATTTCGATCAGTGCAATAGAGGTCGGACCTCTGATCATGGTATGTTTAAGGGCTTCCGAGCCAGCACCTTTTCTCTATGCATTCCTACTTAGGATAGGGTGATAGAAGGAACCTTTGTGGTTGAGAATTCTTTGGTGAACAAATACAACCAGAGAATGATAGAAGTTTTGAAAGCAGGAAACTAGCGCCAGTCTCGAGGACTTGGGCGTGTAAAATGTTTCAAGAAGAGGAAATGTTAAGGACAGATGAATCTGCAGTGCAGCAGACATGGAGGCAGAGCTAGGAGAGCAGCTTGTAGTGGTGTACATTTCAACATGTCACCATCACCCGCCTTTGTAGTCCCCACTAGACTCAAGGAGTTGGAGTGTAGGGGAAGAGATTAGCTGCTTGCGGTCATGGAGTGCGACCAAAAAGGGCTCTAAGGATGATTCAAAGTGAGGACTTTGTCTTCTACTAGCTTCCGTAGCCACAGACATTGATACGAATCATCCCTTCCTTCCATGAATCTAGTCCCAAACCTAGAGTTTCCGGTTAAGCCGTTGACTTGACCCTCACGTCTGGAGATACCTTTGGGAGGAGACTCGATAGTCACACTTACGCCGTCGGTGTGATCTGAACCTTAAGGCGATATTCTCAGTTGGGACCTCTTGGTGGCAGCATCGAGGACTTACGACGTTAGTTTGAGTATGGATTTGGCAATCACTGTTCATACTCAAATTGACGGTATTAGGAAAACGTCGGGATGGGTTTTCCTTAGTCTACGAAAAGGAAACCCTGGGAAGCACAAGTTAAACTCATGCATGGGAGGGTGCGACCGATCACTCTTGAGTCGTCCAACCTTACCCTCGTGGCAGCAGTCGTTTGAGTTCCAGTTCTAACAGGAATTGGAAACCTCTGGAGTTCGAGGATGACAATCACGTCCTTATACGGGTCTCACCTTGACGAGGTTTACGGAGATGTGGCCAAGGAGACAAGTTATCTTTAAGGTTCAACGGACCTTTCTAGGTCCTCAGCTGGGTAGGCGAGGTGGTTTACCGCTTGACCCATCCACCTCAGTTGCACTAGTTGCACGACGTCATCCACGTATCTCAACTGAGGAGATACGTGCTTGATCCTTCACACATCATCGACCTCAGGGAGTTGGACGTCGATGACAGGTCATCATGCATGGAGGTTCCAGTGGGGATTGAGGATCGAAGGGGGCAGGTCCTACGAGGACGGTCGATTCCTCTTGTGCGTTTTCATAGGCAGAACAGAAACCTCCAGGTGAGCACATGGGAGCAGAAGGCTCAAGATGCGTGCTCTTTACCGCTTTTGTGACCCTGGTTTGTGTTGAAGTTTTACGGGGACGTAAATCCCTGAGGTGGGAGTAATGTAAAGGCCCGGAAATTTCAAGGAAATTTTTTTCTTAATTTTCTTTGAAATTTTACAAGAACACCATTTCTGACGGTGCCTGATTCCGAGGCCCGGTGTGCCCAGAATCAATTTCTGAAGTTTAGCTCGGGTACGTTCAGTGAACGAATGAGCGGGAATTTCTAACTTTTGAACCAATACTTGGAATCAAATTCCGAGGGAACCGATGGAACCGCAACGCCGGTATTTTCTTAGGAACGCCTATTCCAGAGTTGCGTTTATACGAGGGAAGTTGTTAAAAAATTGTGAAAGTTAAAATAAAAATTTAACTTCAATTTTTATTTTCCATAAGTGTTTTTATCCATTGGAAGGAAGTTGGGTAACTACCCAACATCCCTTGGGAGGTTAAGAGGGTGGTGGGGACGACACGAACCCCACCCCTTCATATCCTCAAACCCCCTCAACTCACAATTAATGTTGTGAACTTATGTTATAACTTATGACATTAATTTAGTGAGTTTAATGTGAGTTTTTTTTGAAATTCAAACTCTTGAATTTCAAAGGTTTATGTTGTGTTAATAAATTAAGTGTGGGATTAATTTATTTTTGGTTAGTTTCTTTGTTTCTTGAGAGGTTTGGGAGAATCTTTGAGAAACTTGAAGATCTTCTTTGTCTTCGACGAAGAACGTGAAGAACAGTTCTTCTCCGACGAAGAACATAGACCCCACGACCTAGAAGACTCGGCGTCCCAGATTCTTCCGTCTTCATCTTCCTCCACGACAAGGGAGAAGTCTCCGACCGTGGTGATCATCTCCAACGACAACGTACCTCCCTTATTCATCATAGAAACAAGTGAGGAGACGTCGTTTCCTTCTCGGATGCACCCCGATGTCCATGGAATCTACGTCCGACGCCGCAACGCCATTCTCCGCGATACCCGATGTGCAATGTCAAATATCAAGGTAGGGGTTTGTTTCACTTATTTTCCTGATTATATCTTTGACATTCTATGGGTAATGAGAACCCCCTTGTTATCGTCTAACGGGAGGATGCCGAACCGCACGAACACGGCCAATCCTCCTCTCTTTTTATTCTTTCTTGTCGTTGCGGATCGAAAGAGAGTGACGCGGTGCCGTCGCATCGTGTGGGAAAGAACGACAAGAAAAACGTGACGTCTGAAAGAAACTGGCGCAGTGTCGTCGCACTGTGTGGAAAAGAACGGCAAGGATGTGCGACATCACCACGCTGCGCGGGATCGAGCGGCAAGGATGCGCGACATTGTCACGCCATGCGGGATCGAGCGACAAGAATGCGCGACATCGTCACGCCGCGCATTCAAAATTTTAAACCCTCGTGCATGGGTATTTTGATTGCAAGATGATCGTATAATTTATTTTGGATAAATTATACCATCGTCAATGATTAAAATCATGTGTTTAATTATTTACCAATTGGTAAGACCTAACACCGAGGGTGCGGGCCGAACAAACACGGCCCGACAACCCTCTGTAGCTTGTTTATTGATGTGAGGATCAACAGACGACGACGAAGCATGATGCTTTGGCGTTTGAATTCCTTCGCAGTGAAGGTCAGGTCCCGGGAGGAGCTACGGCGCAGACGGGAGTGGAATCAAACCACCAGAGTAACTCCGGTGGCCCGCGGAAACCACCGGTAGGGCCCCGGCACGCTGCCGGAGAGGGCCGCCGCGGTTGAAGCGGCGGCGGCGGGCAGCGGACCCGCGACCGCACGGGTCCGGCACACACGGGACACGGCTTTTCCGTGTCCCCAGATCCAGCGCGGCCCCACGCGGGGCCGCGACACCTTTATCCCGCAGGGGCAGCGCCCCGCGGCTCCCTCGCTCGGCCGCTCGGCCGAGCCGAGCCGGGCCGGGCCACGCCGAACCGGGTCCGACCCAGACCTGGTTCGGGTCGACCCGGTTCGGGACAACCCAGGGGGGGTCGGGCCGGGTCAGTACAGGCCCAGACCCCCCGTCTTCGGACTGCTTTCGGTCTTTTACCCATATCTTGAGCTACAGGCCTCCGAACGACGCGCCGTCAGCGGCAATGAGATCCTTGGATCGAGGCGTTCATTTCGGTATATCGCACTCAATGTTTCGGAACACTTTGTGTTCGGCCGGGTTGGTTCGGATACGAAACCAACCGGACCCTCGGAGGGGAAACGCTCATATCTTGAGCTCCGGACGTCCGATTGACGTGCCGTCAACTTTGTTGCTTTCCTCTAAGTGAGACGGATCTTTTGGCTTACTCCGCTCGAGGTTTGGATGTCGATGGAGTGCGGTCGGGTTGGTTCACTCACGAAACCAACCGGGCCCCTGGAACGAAAAAGCTAACAACTCACAGATCGGGCGTCCAATTGACGCGCCGTCTGTCTCGTTGTTTTCCTCTTGTTGAGACGGAACTTTTGGCATACTTCGCCTAATATTTGGATAAATTTGGATAGTGGCTGGGTTGGATCGCACCCGAAATCCAACCGGGCCCCTGGAACGGAAAAGCTGATATCATTCAGAGAGGACGTCCGTTTGACGAACCGTCAGCGGCGTTGTTGATCACATTGAGAAACGGTCCCAATGAGTATACCCTATGAGATTCTGGGGTACAGATGAGATACGGCCGCGATTGGTTCGCTCACGAAATCAACCGGACCCCTGGGACAAAAAGGCTAGTAACTCACAGACCGGGCGTCCGATTGACCCGCCGTCTGTTGCGTTGAGACCCCTATGACGAGGCGGTCCTTTGAGATACTTCTTCGTGGGACTTTGAGATACTTGGAGTATCGACTTGTAGCTCATGGAGTGGACCCTCCCAGAGACGAGCGTGCGGAGTACGGAGACCGTGTAGCCGACTAAGACCTGACGACTGCTTGACCGACTCGACTTGGAGTGAGTCGACTAGCCCAGTGGACTGAGCACTACTTTGTGAGGTGCAGACCCATGGGGGATGGAGCACTACCTGTGTGATAGTGAAGACCCACGGTACTCGTCCGAAGAGTACCTCAGCAGGCTACTAGGGGGTGTGCACTACTGTGTTTGGGTGGCATATCCCGGCGGGAAGCACTACTGTGTTTGGGTGGCTGGCCCGCGGTACTCATCAGGAGAAGTACCTCAACAGTCTTAGGTTAGTGAGCAGTACCTCAGAGTCATGATAGGACCACTATACACTCCAAAGACGGATCTCTTCAGTAGTTACGGTTTCAATAACGAAAATCCTGGTTTGAGCTGAGTCTTTGACCTTTGTGTTTCCTCATGATTGGGATGGGTAACTTGATAACTTAGGTATATGTATGGGCATATACCTGGGTAGTGGTTATCCGTTGATTTCATAACCCTTGTGTTTCCTCATGATTGAGATGAGTTACTTGATAACTTAGGTATATGAATGGGCATATACCTAAGTAGAGGTTATCTGTTGAGATCTTATTTGTGGTTATCCTTGTTGGTTTTAGTGAGACCTTGAGGGTCTCGGGGTCCCTACTAAGTATCATTATACTCACCCCTACACGGGCTATGCCCGCACCTCGTTGTGTTGGTTGCAGACGACGACAGTGCTGACGGAGGCCGAGTGTTCGAGGACTGGACGGTACCCGGAGGTGGACTACACGACGAGTCAGTATCCAGAGGTGGACTTTGCAATAAGACGACACACAGAGGAGGTTTACGGACGAGTGCGTTGAGGAGGCTATCTGTACATACCCTTGAGGTAGGATCTATGGTGGACGATCCCAGAGCTGTGCCATCTGTACCTACCCTTCAGGTAGGATCCGAGGAGGACGACCCAGGAGCCACTTCTGTTCTTCCAGCTGTTGACTTTTCTGTTGTACTTTGTTTATATGTAGTTGTACTTTCATTTAGGTTTGTATTCTGGCCCATTTACCTTTCATCACTTCTCTTTGTATATAGTGTTTAATTTCTCTTGTACTCTGTGGTGTTTTGTTACTTTTATAAAGGCAATGCCTTCCCAATTATCGGGATTTACGCCTTTAGTGCTAGTCGCCAGCCCCTGGCCTATGGAAGGCGGGCTTGGGGTAGTCACGGCATGTTTCCCGAGGACGGTTTGTGACATTATTCGCTATAGTTTTACCAAATGCAGAGGGTTTGATTCATAAAATTATTTAGGAGATCATTAATTCTTAATCATGGAACACAAATTTAGGTAATGATCCATGAAAGATTCAAAGGGGGATTGCAATGTTACTCAAATGGAATTAAATGGAGATTTAATTCCATTCTATAAAATAGAAGGTTTAAACATAGCATATTTATTATGGAATAATTTTATGGAAATTATAGAGGTAGATATTATAGGAGTTATAGGTGATGTGAATGACTTATAATGATGCTAATGAGTGTTTTATTTGTTTGTACATGACATCTTATTATAAAAGTGATTGAATGGAAGTATGAATCATGAGAGATAGATGGATACCTAGAGATATTGAAGATATGAATAATAGAGTAAGGTGTTCTGGGTGACAGGATAGAAGAAATAAGAAGGCATTATAACTTTTTGAAGACTATGTCAAAAAAAGTGAAGGCGTTTTATGCGTAATAGAAAAGAAAAGAATATTTCTATAATCATTCTACAATTATAGGTCATGTAATAATAATTTATTCATTGAATGATCAATGAGTAACTCAATGGGTCCAAAATAGATTAGATACATATATTTTAAGATGTAATAAAAGCATGTGATTTTAATAAAGGGGAATGCATGTCCAAAAACAATGTGAATGTTATCATGTTCACCATAGTGAGGAGAGTAAGGAAAAAGGTAGTGAGCCTTTGGTGATAATAAGTCAAACCAAATCTTTATATGTTAGTGAACCTAGGAAATGAGTGACCTAGACCAAACCCAATGTTAAGTATATTGCACTTTTAGTGATTCGGTTCATCGAAACAATATTTATTACATGCTCCATAAATTTTCTTGATAAATGTGAACTAAGTAAGTTATGGTGTCCCTATTTACTTTTTCCATTAAAAATAAATGAGGGTAAAAGGAATATTAAAGAATTTTTGGTCATATAGGTCTAGTCTAGTGATTGACTAAGATCAACATCTAATAAAAAGATCATAACAAGTGACCCCAATGTAGAGAGGTTAAGATCCACTTAGGGTAATTGGATTTAAATGAAAATGTAATAAATTTCATTAGAAATTACAAAACATGATTTATCCCCCTTTCATGGTAATCTCACACTAAGTACACATTAAGGAATAACATTAATTCACAGATTATATCATAGCATGATCTTCCTCTCCATAGTCATAAGATTATCTTCTCTATCCTTTACCTTTAATCACAAACTAATTTATGATTTTTAATCCCTTGAATATCAGTTCTCAAATTTCCCAATTTATTTCCAAGAAATATTTATTCTATAATTTCTCCATATTTAGAAATATTACTATTCTCTATGTAAAAAAACTTACATAATAAAAAAATTATTATGTATCAACCTATGAGAAATATTTTCTCATATAATTGAAAAAATTCCATATTTATTCAATAAGTTGATTTACTTTTCTTGATTTATACAATAATTTTCAAAAATATCTTATGCATTCACTTCAATATTATTATGTATATATGTAAGGTTTTCTATTTACCATCATTTAAATTTAATCCAGATAAATATTTAATGCATGATTCAAAATATCTTTTGTAATGTGTAGTATTTTTAACATAATTTTATTTCTGTATAAGGAATAATAAATATGTTTTATAAAAAAGCATACACATCCACTAACTTTCTTGGATTTTAGTATGATATTAAAAAAAATTACATTTCATCAAAGCTGTAAAATGTTACACTTTGCGTAGATACATTTCAAAATCATGACTGCTTAGAAAATCAAATTCTGGATGGATATATCTTAAGTTTTAAATAATATCCCTTCCTTGTATAATTTACGACTACTATATATATATAAACATACATATATAGAAAAATCCTAATACTTTGTCAATTTTTTGTATTGATTAAAAAAAATATATTATATAGGAATTATCCTTCTTCAACTCTACTCAAAACCACTTCAAATCATCTTATGGTGTCTCTATCCTCTCCAAAAACACTTTAAATAACTTCAAAAAATAGCTATTTTTCTTGAAAACTCTTCAACCTCATTTATAAAGTCTTGTAACATATATATACTCTTCATTGAATCTTAACTCCAAATTCAAACTCAACTCCTCCAAAACAACATCAAAACTTCATCAAAAAGATATTTATCACTAATTATAGTAGCTTTCATGTCCATTACCCACTGTATGGTTTATCTATACATTGATTATCATTTCTCAATACATTGAACTACCTTAAATTTCATATTTAGTCATATATTTAAAATATATATCGTCTATCTCTTCCAAATCCATTAAAATTGTTTTAGATAATACATTTTCTCATGTATTTGTACTTTTCATGGACACAATGATTCAATATATAGTTATTATATTTAAAGATACTACCTTGAATATTTTTACACAAGGTACAACAAGTAGTATCATTCATTAAGGATATAACCTTCACTCATCTTCATTGAGATATTCTCCATCAACCCATACATGTATTGGCATGATTATTTATAACCAAAATCTATAGGTGTCTTCAATCCGCATATAGGATTTGTTTTCACTACCTTAAACTTCTTCAAAAAAGTATTTTTTTTATATGTGTTTAAAAATTGTACTATTATTTCATATATGAAAAATAAGTATAAATTTAAGTGAAAGGGAAATATTATGTTAATATCTTTAACTTCCTTGATTTTACTATCTATATTCTACCTTATGATCACCACCTTTCATTGTTATAACATTTTACTGAGAGACACCACTTGAGAGAAATACAAAATCATTTTCTTAATAGAAGTATGAAATCAATTTTTAATTATCAATGAGTCATCAATTATGAAATTCTAAGTCTATGAGATCAATGATTGGTGTAGAAAACAAAAGTGACTAATCTAGACCACAAATATTTCCATAAACAATCTAAAATTTGGAACCAAATATAATGTCTCTTTTAGGGGATGTTTAGATAGAATTTACGAGATGTTTAATACCTATACCAACCTTCAAAAAATACTTCAAAAAAATCAATTGGAAGTCTAATAACTCATATTTCAATTAATCTTTAATCTTAATAATCAGCCACGACTTAATGTATCATATTTGATACAATTAAAAACAATATAGGAAAGTGTGTTTCATACCTAAGTCTTCACCATTATTCTTATGTTGTCTAGAAGTCTAAATTATATAATGACATTACAAGACACTGGAAACTTTTTCTTTTCTTAGCTACCCTTCAAGGTATTCTCTTCAGTAGACATCATAATGGACGGTTTTCTATTAAAAAATGAATTATGATCATATAATATTTTGTTAAAAATTAATGTGTTGTGAGGAAGAAATGTGATACAAGAGAAAATTATCCATGATGATACCTATTTTTATTATATAAAAATTATAGCATTCGATAAGTTATTCCTTTTTATATGTCACCTTCAATTACCTATATTTAAACATTATCATAGTAGACATGGGAATAAGGTGAGTCTTCATCAGCTTCTAAATGAGTGAAACCAGGATAAGACTTAGATATAAACCCATATAATCTTTTCTATATATCACTAAAATAGTGTTAACTCTTTATTCTATTTTATCCCTCCAATTTCCAAATTTTATATTTTTTGTGTAAAATGGATTTATTTCTATATTAATATTTATTCTTAGATGAAATAGACATATTCAATTCAGTAAGAAAACTAATTTTTCTCTTTTGTGATTTAACTATATTCTTAGACAATTATAACTTCTCTTGCCATATGATTAACTCACCATAGTAACATAATTAACCATCTTTTTGCATGGGGACTCCTTCTTTATAGTGGAATTATTATCACATGAAGTCATTGGTATTTTTATTTTCTTCTCAATGAAAACTTTTTTCTTAGTAAAAATTTAATACTTTTTTTAGTTGTATGCACAAAAAAGTTACATAATTCATACATATGTTTTTTATTCATCATGTTTTCCTTCATATTTTTCTTCTAGTATGTCTACCACAAAAAATCTTATTATTACATTCCTCAATTTATTCATTCGTGAATTCCAACTATATTAATTTAGACATGATATTTAAATAAAATTTAAAATGGTTCATGATGTGACCCTTTCGACTAAAAATACATTATCTTAATTTCAGTGTACTATACTTTTTGGTTATAATCTTAGGCATAGTTTCTTCAAAATAAATATTTTCTATCTTCCCAAAGGTTTATTTTTCCTCTATTATTATTTGTTTCTTCATTTTTTGTGGTCTTATATTAAAATTAGTATACGAGTTTTGCTTAATTTTTATATAAAAAAATTATTCTCTACTATGATCAACTATTTTTCAATGATTACATAAGTTTTCAAGACATTCAAATCTCTTATTTTTTGAAATATTTTCTCTCTTATCTGGAATATACTTTTGCGTAGTAGGTATTTTCAACATTTTAGATATTATATCCCTTGGTTAAAGACTTATATAAACTCCATAGATTGGAATATTATTCAATCATTCAATAACCATGTCTGAAAACCTCCAACAGTACCTACATTGAACACAAAATCTTGTTCTTTTTACCTTAGTAGTAGTCTATCAAGATTGAGAAACTTTTAATTTTTAGATAGATACATTATTATTTTGGGATTTTTTGAGAAAATTATCTTTATATTTTTTTAAGAATATACCATTTATGGTTTTTGGGGATTATCATTTTTTTCTCTATCTATTTTTTTTGGAATTTTATTTTAAACCTACACTAGATGATAAAACTGTATTAGTACCAAAACCATTAACTGGAGAATTTTTTACCTTTCCATTAACTTGTAGTGAATGTTTATCTATAATTTTTCATGAAATTATTTACACTAATATGAATCTTTATAAATATAAAACTCTTATCAAAAGTATTCTTATAATAATATTTTGATTCAATTATTTTGGAATATTTTTCTTGAATTGATTCCAAATTTCACAGATTCACTTTCATTTCAAGGCAATTTAAGCTGAGAATATTCATATCAATCTCAAATGATCTCAATCTATCTTCAAATTATTTATTTAACATTCCAAAATAATATTCATATATTATTAATCTCTAATAATGTATTTTCAAGATCCTTTATTCAATTAACATTAATTTCAAATTGAGTATCCATGAAATTAATAGTGTCTTAACGTATTTTTTTCAATGCATAGAGCAATTCAGTAAAAAAAATCCCAATAATAAAATTATCACAAATAAACCATTTAAATTATTCTTAAATCATGGAAATTATTCCATTTTATATTTATATAAATCATTCCTTATGTTAAATAAGTTTCATGAGATTTTTACATATACATAACTTCTTATCCAATTTATCTTCTATTGCATCATATTCATGTTTATACTAAGTCTTTCCATAATAAAGTACCTTGATTAATATAAAAATGTCAGAGATAACCTCAATATAAACTTTCTCCAAATAATCATCAACAAAATTGTCAAGTTATTATATAGATTTAACACAATCATCTTTATCACATATAGAAATTGTTTCATTAAAATGAAAAAATAGATTTATTTGAACAAATTCTATTTTAATTACCTTCAGGTAGTGGTGGTAAATCCATTTTCTCTTATAAATTTTTCTACTATTTTATTTCCATTATTTTCTTCTTATTTTTAAGTGTTTTTATTGAAACCTCCATATTTATATCAACTAGAATGAAAATTAAAATTTTCAAACAAAGGTTCTTCACAATTTTAATCCAATTTTTACTTAATATAAATATAATAAAGCCATGAGGAAAGAAAAAATTATATGCAACCATAGGAAACCCATTTTTTATAATACTATTTATATTTCCTTGGAATTGGTGTAATCACCAAATTGGGGGGAGGAGTGAATAAAGTGTGAGTGGATTTTCACCGAATTCATTTTTTTTTCTAATTTTAAACTACCCTTTCAATATCCAAACCCATGTAATCTATTAGGATATAAATGGATATATTTATATATTTCATAATTTGCAATAACATCTTATAATGTATAATTTAATATAAATATCTTATCATAATTTTTTTACAAGGATCAGTTCAAATGAGGAAACCTTCTTTTTATTGTGTTCGAATTTTATCTAGAGATATAGATTTTCACTATTAATAAATGTGTTATAGAATACTATCCATATTCTACTCCCAAGGTATGATATAACTAAATAACATTATTATTATCCTTTTAAGACCTTCAATCAACTGATACTTAATAGTAATATTATATTGTATCCTACCAGTTTACAACACATCACTTTATTGTTGAAGAATATATCCATGATGTTTTGAATATCACTACATCCAGATAAACATAACTCCTTCCACACTTAGAGTCTTCGACTTCCATTTTGTAATATAATTCCTTTCATGAATTTTTATATTTGTAAATAACCATTTTCCCAGATCATTTATATAATTTTATCATTGGATTCTCTTAACACTTGAACCAAATATGATCTTTAATACCCAATAGCCCATCAATTTGAAAGTCTCAATACTACAGATAAAGAATATTAGTGTATGTAAGTCTCCACTTAATATCATATTTTAATTAATTATTCTTATATTCATCTATCATAAAAAATACTTGGTATCATAGGAATAGTTCACCAAACCTATTTCTCTTCCTTCTTTATTTTAATTCAACAAACTAAATTTGTTCAACTAATTCTTGATAGTTTTTTCTTATTCCTTGATACACAGAGAGTATCTTATTCTCTAAGTCATTATTAGGTTCTATCAGTTCTATGTACACACATTACATTTATTATTATTTAATATATACTCTAAAGTCAAATAGAATATGTTTTCTATATAATTAGTATAGAAAATATTGACATTATTTCATGATTATTTTTCTCAGTAATTTTACCACTGAACCATATTTTAATGCTCCATAGATATCATAATATTTAATTATTATTAACTAATTATATCTGATGGTATTATATTAATATCATTTTATCATTTATTTCTAATTTTATCCCAACTAAATAATCATCAAATTAATATAGTTAAATATATCAATATTATTCTTGTAAAAACATTTCTAGAATAACCAATAATGAATACATCTTCATATATATATAAAAATATGTAGAAATATTTCTATTGTGGATTGGAAATTTTAGTTCATGGTGTGACATAAACTATAATATTATAATTATCTTTAGCTTATATTTTAGTTTACATATCCCATCATTGAATGGTATTCTTCTCCATTATCACGACATCATCTTCTCAATCCTTTATCTTGAATAAAAAACCCATTTGTAATATTAAATCCATTGAAGATCAATTAAATCATCAACTAATTTGATTTCTCGAAAAATCAATTCTATAATTTATCAATATTTATAAATCTTACACTCTCTTTGTGTAAAAATTTACATAATAAAAAAATTCCTCACTTATCAATCTATGAGAAATATTTTCTTACATACTATAGTGAATTGCTTATTTATTTCATAAGATTTTCAATTTCATATATTTATTCAATAATTTTCACAAATATATTATATATTCATTTAAAAAATCTTACATATATATGTATTTTTTTTCTACTTAGAGACACTTGCATTTCCTCAAGAACAATATCACATGCATGCTTAAAAATATATTACGTAGAAGATAAGATTTTTTCCTTAGACACATTTTTCTCTTAGACTCAAAAAATATGTTATATATACTCAAAACATTACATAAAAATCAATTTACTTTTTGATATTTCAATATTATCTCCAGTAAAATATATGATATATTATTAAATATGTTACATATCACATCGTGGTCATGGAATTTTCCAGATCTTGAATTCTAAGAAAATATTACGCATCACAAATTTTTTTTTTATTTTGTAATATCCCTTCATTTTTAAATTTACAACTCCTCTATATAAAAAACATATGTATCTAGAAAACTACCAATAATTTGTGAATTTTCTATTCTAAGTAAAAAATAAATATATTACATATGAATCTAAATTTTTTTAAATCTACTCAGAACCACATCAAATCATCTCAGTGTAAGACCATCCACTCCAAAAAAACATTAGATAACTTTATAAAATACTAGAACATTTAAAAAACTCTATAGACAAATTTATAAAGTAATATATCATATAAATACTCTTCTTCAGTATTTTTAATGTAAATTCACTTCCTCTTCACTCCAACTTCAAATTAAATTCCTCCAAAACTTTATCTAAAAGATATACACAACAAACTATAGTATATTTTATATTAAATAATACATGGATGGATTATCTAAACTTGAACCAAATTTCTCAAAAAAAATTCACTTCTATAAATTTCTTCTTTAGTAATAGACTTAAAAAAATTATGTAAATTTAGTAAAGACCATATCTTCCATCTCTATTAAAAATATTGTAGATTTTAATTTTCTCAATAATCATCACATGTCATAGATATGAAGATCAGATCTCCAATATTAATATTAAATGATTATTTATTTAATTTTTTACATAGTTAACTTTGAGAAACAATAATACATTTCCCCTATTAAACATATCACCTTCAATCACCTTAATAGGTCTCTTCCTCTATCACCCAACACATATATTGACATAATTATTAATAATAAATATAATCAAAATCCATTCAGATCTTCATATACATAGAATTTTTTTGTAGTACTGGATTGATGAGGTTGAATGGATTGATCTATGATGTATACCATCACACCATAAAGTATTCATGATTTGTGGAGATTTAAAATATAATTTCATGATATTCATGGAGTTTTTTAATATATTTTATCACGATTTTAGGGACATGTGATTGAGTCAAAATCATCCCACAACAGAGGTTTTCATTCCAAAATATAGGTAAATTCAATACATATCACACCAAAATATTCAATATCACACTGTGATTAGGTTATTTCACTAAAATACAAAATATTTGTCTATAATTTAAAATTTTAATATTTCACTTTAGATTTAAGAAGATTTAAATATCTAATTGGATATATATGGATACTGTTAAACATATGGTAAACTTGTATTATTCTTAGAATATGAAAGAAATAATAATTAAACCCAATCATTGATGGAAGTGTTGGAGGTTTGAATATTTTATAAAAAATGGTCACAATAATTTCTTGAGTAAAAGAGGAAATTACATATTTGATTTACATAGAGAGAGTATAGATAAAAAAGAGTATAATATATCCAATAATATAGTTCCATTGATTTCATGTGGTACATTGGAAGAAGACACTTGAATAATATGGAGTTCTACTGACATATTTGGTTATTTAATGAGGATCAACCTAATAATAATTTCAATACAAATTTATTATTCATCTAGTGTTTGTATTCACTATTTTAAGGTATTAATGTGGAATAAAAAGATATATTTAACTCATTGTGGAGTATATATCATCTATACTTGGAGGATTGTGAGTGAAATGAAGTGGATCATGGAATAGAATCTATCATATAGTTGAACATTTAAAAAAATAATTCTTCTAAAGGTAATATAAAAGATACCCCAATGTATATAAACTATTGAATACTTGAAAAATACATGTGTGAAGTATAAGAACATGTATTAACCCTTGTAAGGTAGTACAATATCCCTAAACATTATAAATATGGTGTTATTTAGAACAAAGTGATCATGATCATACTTGTAATGGAAAAAATGTGTGTATAATGGATTTTTGGAACAAATGAAACTATTTGTGTGTGATACATGGATGTATCCTAGTGAAAGTGAACCATAAAAAAATCCTCATGTGATTTATGAATTATATTTAATTAATGATTGAATATTTTTTAGTGATAAATTTTTTTGGTAGAGTTATGATTTAACATTACTCTTTTTCCCATGAGAATAAGATCTAATTAAGGGTAAAGAGAAATTCTTGAAAAAGAAAACTCCCTAATTCTCCATATCCCTTTGGGTGTATTCATTTAACTTGGTACCAATAATTGGTATCAAAGCCTAAAATATCTTATTTAGAGTTAAATAATTAATATATATATATATATTGAGTTCTTTGACACATCAAATATTTGACAAATCATAATGTTTTCAATGACACTGACTTATATAGTTTAAAATAAGAGATGTATTGTTTTTTATAGGATTTTGGTGAATATATTATGGAATATGTGTGTCAAGATACATATTTGATAAGGTATAGTGAATTAGTATGTGATGAATAGAAACAAAAAAATATTGAATGGAGGTGTCTCTAATATGTTATTCAAGAACACCATTCACTGTACTACTAAATTCAATATATATATGTTCTTTAAAATGATCAATGAGAAATTAGTGAAGGGGTAAAATTTTGTAGATATTACCTAAAAAGTGGAGGTGATGATATATCAGTGAATGGATCCAGATTATATTTCCTAATGTTTACAGGAAAGAATAAGAAGACTCCTAAGAATAAGGGCATAACCAATGAGGTAAGTGTGATTGTTTAAGATGAAAATTTTGATTCTAAAAATTTTGTGGAAGGTGAAATAAAATCTATAAATTTATTTTCCTCCATATAGAATTAAGTGTGTGTTTATTTTAGGGATGATATGAAAATGACACCGAGTCAAAAATATGTATATTTTTCATGGAATGATAAATAAATTGTCCAATAATTATATGTGGAGGTTTATCACCTTGAGGTTATTCATGAAATGTATCATGTGAATATAAAATATTTGGATTTATATAATATAAGATTGAGTAAAGAAGATGTGACCTTAAAAGAATCAGTTGTAAAAATGGGTGTAAAGATGAATAATAAAAGCAACCTACTCAAAGATATTTCATGAAAATTGGATGATAAAAAGGACATGGAGGATGAACTAAAAGTTAGTATATTACCTATCAAAACATATATTTAAGATAGGGTAAAATATTGTAAATAATATGTATTGATAATGGAGTGAATTTATGCCCAATTTAAGGAGAAGGATATGAAGATTAAAGAGTTTTAAATGATGTGGAATCCTTTTAAATATAATTATGAATATCACTCTAGTTATAGTGTCAATAATAGAAGTCTATAAAGGTAGAAATATAGAAATTATGAATATTACATCCTTCTTTTGTTAATATATAAAACATTCATTACATGGTACACCACTTAATAAAATAGAGGATCTTTTGAAGTTTAGTTTCTTGTAAATTAGGAATATAATAAATGAATAACATAAATATTATTTTAATATACTTGAATGTATTATTCATAGGTTTATCCTATGTTACTTTTACTATATATCATATCCTGGGGATATACATCAAAATAAATGGGTGATTATAAAGCCCTATAAGGGAATAAACAAAGTAGATAGTTAGTATGTGGCCATGAGACATAACAATAGGGAATAATCATAAGAACATGAGGCATATCATATATAAATATCTTGAATCATATAATGTAAATTTTGATACAAGATAAAAATGATACTTTCAAAAGAATATCACAAGGGTTTATCAAAAAGGTGTCATGAATCATAATTACAATGTTTATTCACCATGGTATTATAAAAAATGTCATATATAATGATTAATTATTTACTCAATCCATTGAATCGTTATCAGATAAAAAATATTTATATGTATTAATTAAAGTGAGGAACATTGATCATAATGAATAATTTATTTAATAACTTGTGGAGAATAATGAACATATTTCATATAATATCATTGTGTACATAAGTTCTTAAAGACATGAAAATTACATCATTTTTAACCCACAAAAATTGAATATGGGGTTTTTACTTATAAATAAAAAAGAAACAATTATATTTACATCTAGGTGAATACCCATGGATAAGGAAATGGTTTGGGTATTCACAATATAATAATTTTTCATATGAAAAAGAGAAATTCATGAATTGAATCCAATAACATGACGATGTAAAATATAGATTAAATAAATTGAATAAAGTGAGGAGATGAAATTATCACATTAATAAAACAATATTTCAGAAGTAATTAGATAATAAAAAATGATATGAAAAGATTGTAATATAAAATTTAGAACACATTCCACAAAAGAGGTACTTGAACTTAAAAGATGAAGTGGAGAATTACCTTACCTTGAATAGTTTATTACTACAACTTGAGGATTGAACCTTGAGGACTTAAGGAAGTCTTTGAGGGACAATTTGGGAGGTAAAAGGACCATCACTTTAGGTATTTTCATTTAGATTGGATAGGAATGGGGCATGGGTGGGTATTTATAGTAAAAGTGGAGTAACTGTTTAATAATTTCTAAATATGGGTCTAGGAATTCTAGGTCCTAGAAATTGTAAAACCATTGGCTTGAACGTGGTTTTTGTTCATGGTTTTTCACATTTGAGTCCTTTTTATAATTTTATATATATTAGAACCGAAATCCATATTTCAATATTACATTTTACATGAATGTTTGTTTCTACAAATTATATTTTTTAAATTTATAATTTCCATTTAAGAGTTTGGAAAGTCATTAAAAGGTTTCAAAATTAATTTAAATCCCTTAAAATAAATAATTTTAATAAAATAAAAAAATTGGTCATGGATTTTGTTTAATTAATTATTAAATCCTTATTACTTATATTTGAGGTCATAAAACATAAAAAAACACAAAAGTGTATTTTACTATTCAATGAAAAATAAAATATTTTAGAAAATGTTCAAGAAATCACCCTAAGATAATTTTGATGTTTTGATTCAAAATATTGTTTTTTTATTTTTTAAAAATAATTAGTTAAATAAGATAATTTTAACTTATAATTAAAAAAATTTTATTTATTGAAAGATAAAAGTATTTATGATATAATAAACTTTCTGACATTTATAAAAATTTCATATGAAATTATGAAATTATATTATTATTTATATTTAAGTTAATATTGTTTTATAATTTCATTTCATTAAAATAGATTTTATTTATAATAACATAGTTTATTATAATTTGTTTATATATTTTTATGTAAATAAAATTATGTTTTATTTGATTCGAAAAATCTATTTATCAAAATTCACCCTATATTCTTGTGTAGTTTGTTAAATAAAATATTAATAAACATGGAATTAAATAAATATATATTTCATTTATATAATTGAAAATACAATTTTATTATACTAAGGTCTACATATATAACCCCTTATTACAGTGGCATACACCTTAAGGGTAATGTGTGTGATGGTGGTAGTTTAATGGGGTGGTTCAGCTAACATTTACCCAATGGTGATCTCCACAAACTTAAAATTATCCTATAGTAAACATCATTAAATCCTCACTTGCTGAATATTTTTTGGTATTTGTTAAGGTCAAACCATAGTGATTCTACCTCCCTCCCAAATTATTACAATTGGGATAAAAAAAGAGTGAATCTACTAGTTGAGTCCATCATTTCCCATTTATGTATCCACTATTAGTTAGGATTTTTCTTTATAAACACTAATTATAGTGATAAAATTATTACTAACAGTCATAGTTACCAATTTTCACATTAACCAATGGTTGTATTTACCAATGGGTGTATAATGGTCATGTCTCGAAGGTCACATTCCCTTTATTATCTATATATAATCTTCCCTTAATCAACATTTACTACTTCATTCCTGAAGGTTTCTATAATTCCTTGATAATTTCAATTATATTCTTAATATCTCTTTTTCTTTTAACATTTTTCATGGAAGGTTTATTATTCCAATTAGAGTTTGAGATTATGGAGTATATTATTGCATGGTTGATTTTATATGGTTTTTATATCATTATATTAGTTTTACCTGTAGTATTTGGTATTATTACTAGGCATGTAATATTTTTTTAATTATCTATACGTACTCCCATTTTGGAATATAATAAAATAGTCATTATGAAAAAACGAGTTCTTTTAGTAATCATAGTTGGGGTTTTTAAGTCATTACAACGAATAAATGAAAGGATATTTCTAAATATAAAGGTGAAGCCTCTATAATAAAATTATATATGAAGTTTTGTTATTATGGAGCTGTAGTACACACCTTGGATGTGTGTCTTGAAGCCTAAGGCCACAATAGTGTTAAAATACTTGATACATCATCTAAATTGATACATTACTACATTAGGAATGGATTTATAAATATATTTTTATTTATGATAATTATGAACATAAGTAAATTCATTGTAAAGGGATATTTGAAGGAGGTTCCAAGAGGATAACCCTCATTCATCTGTTGAGGGAAGGAAATAATTGAATAAATAAGGAAATATTAAATTGAAAAAAATAGATTCACTAGCTTAAAGTAATTCATGGATATAATTAAATAGACGGTATAATATGCACCATGAGATAGGTTTGTGTAGTAAAAAATAATTAAAGGAAATGACAAAATATGGATAATGAAAAATAATGTAGTTATTTATAGAAAAAATATGGATGAACATGTTATTAAAGTATCACTAATGATGAAAAAGTATGTGGTGGTTCTAATGGATAAAAAAGGATAAGCATGAATAATGTCTATGTGGTTTCAAAAGTTTTATTATGATAATAGAGGCGATGAACTATGGAAGATACCTCCTATATTAGAGGAAGAATTATGAATAATGTAATGATAGTGAATCAAAATAATATACATGTATAAGTGGGATTAGTCTAATAATGGAGGTGAATTGTAAAAAAATTAAAAGAATGATATAATATAAAATATTCAAAAAACGTTTTT
Organism: Viscum album; assembly: GCA_963277665.1. Classification (NCBI taxonomy): domain Eukaryota; kingdom Viridiplantae; phylum Streptophyta; class Magnoliopsida; order Santalales; family Viscaceae; genus Viscum; species Viscum album. The sequence goes on from OY728137.1 coordinate 1,026,384,296, forward strand.
TCAAGTGTTATCATCCAAAGGATAACCACAATGAAGTCTTAAAATTGAGTTGTGAGAAAAGTGTTAGTTTTCAAATACTATTCACAATCCACTACTTAAGGATTTTTAGGAAGAACACATCTCCCAATCTACTTTATGATTACATTTAATGATTGTATAGATGCATTTTTAAGGGGGAGAAACATCATTGGGGTTAATTTTTTGTTATATATGAGTTCTATTAAGTAAAAATATGATATAATGACCCGTGTTAGAGAAAGAACCAGATTTTACAAATAAAAATTTAAAATAACAAGTGGGGATTGAGAAATTTAAGTGGTTTATTACTAAATATAGAATTTCTTGTGATTATGGATGAAATTAATGTGGTATGGATCTGGTTATATAACATGATATGAAGATGAAGAAACTAAATTCATAGAGGAAGTTTATGTTTAATTTCTTTTTTATTTGAAAAATCAGTATCATCAAATTTTTTAGGATAAAAAAATATATTGAATTTTGAATACCATTATGTATATTAACTAGAGGAAACAAAGGTTATAATTGGTTTTAGAACTGACATAATTTAGGTGGATCACATATTGAATTCAAAGGTTACTTTCCTTATTCAGCAAAGGAGTACCGTATGAATGATAGTAGATCAAGGATATCAAGTTATATAATGATTTTATCAAAACATTCCATATAAATTAGTTCAATATATTTTATAACTCACACACTTTGGGCCCTATTTATTATTCTTTGATGAACTAGTGTAAGTGTTATTGAGATTATAAGGATAATTTTTTAAGGAAATTAAAGTTTTATTTTCATCTGTTTATTGAAATGAGTGCATTGAATATAATTGATGTTATGAAATTATAATCTTATTTCATATACTAAGTTATGTATCGGTAGTCTTAGGGTATTTTTTATGAATCCTTGATAAGTGGTTAATTCACTCTCTGAAAATCATTGAAAAAATACATTTACACATGAAACTATTTTTGAGCCTTAAAGAAAATATGTATTTATAGTTGAACTAGAAGGATCAGATAAAATACAGAGATATATATGAAAATACCTTTACAAAAAATTCATGTTATCATGTATATAGAAACTATAAATATTAATACTAAAATGCAATATGTGTTAATTATATCTAATGGTGAAAAATTCAAGTGCAAGTTCAAGTGAAAGTTTCTTTGGAAGAGGTTTAAAGTGACCAAAGGTTTTGATAATAAACATTATGCAGTTGACATTGTCTAGATTTTTGGATGTTAACATATGGTATAAAAAATTAAGGGTTATTAAGTTTTTTATACCAAAGGGGGAGTAATAACTCTTTGAACATAGATTTTAGAAAGGTGGTGATTGAGCGGGAAATTGATAAATATTTGGATTATATATTAAAGGGGAGATAAATATTTCTAAATACAGTGTTTTATATGATCCAAACAACAATGATAGATCTAAATAAATTTAAATAAAAAGATAAGTATGAAGTTCCCTATTATGATATATCTAGATTAAGGATTATATTTATGTAAGGGTAGTAGGTTTGATTTAAAATGCACCAATACTTGTTATAGACAAAAAGGCAAACATGAAGATAAAAATATGAAGAATATAATGAAAAATTTTTCATGGAATGAGAATATTGTTATTTTATTATATAAAATGGAGTATAAACAATCCATTATAAGTCTAATCCATGATCATGGATGAAGGTTTTGAACAAAAAATACATGTTTATGAAATTATTTTTAAAAAAATTCAAAGGGGTAGAATGTTGAAACAAAGATATTGTGTGTAGTATTTTCAAGAAATGTGAAGACTCTTAAAGTTATAAAAATGGTTTATCATAAGGTGTCACTCCATATATCCCCTATTAATTGTAAGATAATTGAAAATAGATATTTAATGGTAGTTAATCTATTGGTTAAAAGATATCATCTTCCAATGGATGCAAATAATATAGGAAAGCTCAACGAAAGTTCAACCATTGTTAAAAAACCTGAAACTAATGTTGAGTATATGTTTGAAAATCTATCAACATCGAAGTTTTAGGAAAAAGGTGTGAGGAATATGAAGCCTATTTATCTAAAAATTATTGGTAGTCAGGCTAGGGAAATATGTAGGGAATTGGTTGTCACTGGTGCAATCAGTTGAACCTCTGTGAATAATGGATGTCTGTGAAACCAATTGACTAGTTGAGACCATATAAAAATGGGATGGGACCATATGATGACGTGTTGATAAATTACATGTATTAGTGATCTACATGGATACCCATTCTAAGTTATTAAAACTTTGTACTTTTGATGAAATGAATGTGTGTAATTATTCTCCCATGGAAGTAAGATGAAAGTATGAACAATGTAAAACCTCCTTTACCCTGTAATTTATTTCATTTAATTTATAACATTTTCTATTAATGTTTATGTGATTTTGGGTTAAATAGGAAGGATTAAATGAAACTCAGTAAGGTGATTTGGGTGAAGAGATTCTTTCAAATTCTTATACACTGATGTTTGAAGACTTCCTTCCAGTGACCTAGTTTCTGTGTTGGTGGTATTCTGGTGAATGAACTTCTGATGGTTGAAATATGAATGGGATTATCAATAATTTTTATTAGAGAAAAAGTTTCCAGAGTATCAATAGTTTATTCAACATTATCTTTGGAAATATTCTTAGCTACACATATGTTTCTCGATTCAGTGTAAGTTATTGTATCATAAGGATATGACATCTCAAGATCAAAATTTCTTGATAATAAAATTGATGGAATGTTTTTATGCTTTTGGAGGATGTAGATAGAATATTCTCACATCCAAAAAGGTATATATGTTCCCTTTAAATTTTTTAAACCAAATATGATTGAGAAATAATAATAGTAAATGTTGGATAAAAAGGATTTATGTTTGGTGGGATTGTCAATATCCTAGAAAGTGGATCAAATAATTTGGTAGTTTAAGACTATATTAGAGTTAATGTTAGACCTAGAAGATATGTATTATAATACTCTTACACATTAAAAATTGTGTTTTATGTGACTTTTGTTCAAAAAAAGGATATAAATATTTTTAATATTTCATGATAATGATTTCACTTTAATTCAATGTCAATTTGAGTTTGTGAAGGTAACGTTCATGGATGAAGTTTGGGATATATTACTATTGTCATCATTATTAGATCATTGAGATGTAATGGGAACATTAATAATTAGTCCTTTAGAATGGGTGAATTCATATTTGATGATGTCTAGAACTTGATTCTTAATGAAGAGATCCAAAGGAGGGATATTTAATAAACTTTTAGAAAATAATTTGATGTAGAGGGAAGAGGGAAATCACATAATCAAAAAAGTCATAGGTGATCAGAAGATGAATCAAGAGATATTAGCAAAGTGAAATCTACCAAACATGGAACAATATTCCAAAAATATGGTAAAAGGGGTTATCTAAAGAAGTATTTCCATGAATAAAACATAAATTTTAAAGAAAAACTTTCATAGGTTTAAGTTCCATTGGTTTAAGTATTAAAAATAGTACACATTTTACTAACTTAAAATTCAATTTTTTATTTTCGAAAAACTTTTAATAAAAAAATGAGAAAAAAATAAGATACCTATAAAATCAAAAAAAAACATAACATACAAAAAAATTGTAAAGAAACCTAATCATATTGAAAAAATAATCCCTATATAATATCTAGAAGAGAGTGGTTACATATGTTTCTAGATCATCCTTCTTAAAGACTTCAAAGCATTAAGCCATCTTGTCAAAAAATTGAATGTACTCCTCTCTATTGATCTTACCTTCATTTAATCCTATTATGAGTATAAGTTATTTATTGTTAATTTATACAATTTTTTCATAATTAGTATCCATAAGTATCATCCTTTCCACTATCTTGTCAACCTCATATAGTGTGTCATTAATGAAAAGATCATCCTCTAACATTTCTTCCTCTGAATGGATAATCAGCTCTAGATTTTTACCATTTATTGCATCCTTTGTACCTATCTCCCACTGTTAAACAATCAAAACACCATTTAGGGGGACGATCTTCTCATATATGACCTTGTCGTTATCTATACCTTATATTTCAGAGTTTTCATAGTGATGATCAATTTCAGCTAGCTCGAAATCTATATCCATTGGTTTGTTTGTTTAAAAAACATATTATCTATTAGATTTATTAGATATGAGTAGTCCTTTCTCCCTTTTTTTCATCCCATTAGTTAAAATGTAACTCCCTGAATCAAAAATTTTCTTGTTCACCTTATTCATTCTCATGTAGTACATGCCTATACTATGTCTTCTTCCTGTAGAATCCTATGATAAATAACAATGAAACTCCTCATAAAAATCTTTCCAATATAGTCATATCCACTCAACGAAGTTCTCCACCTGTGTTGAATCTCCCTTGTCCCGAAATAACCCCTCAGTTTCTAACCCTTCAAATGAGTTACTAATTTTTCATATTTTCCTAGTTTTTCTTCTAGATTGGCCTATTGATTCCAATCCTTCAACCCCTTGATGAATTGGTGTTACCTTCTTTGAAAAAACCTCTTCAATGTCACCTAAATTATTTCTCTCACTTTTCCCCTAAACCGCCAACTCTTGTTCTTGTTTGCTACCAGGTCGTATATACTCAACATGTGATGATGGATTTGAACTGTTGCTAAGGACTTAGTAATAGGAACCAACTCATACCCACTTCAATTAGATGGTTCATGTGTTATACGCATATTATCCACTAAGACACACTTAAAGTGATCTATAATGTTTGAAATATTAAGATCATTCTAACAGATTTACTCTTTATGTATAATATTATTATATACAACCCCATTACACCCTGACTGATCAACATCATGGATAAAGCAACCAACTTTTCCAAGCAGTGGTTTGACCACCCCATGTATGACTCCATGATAAAAATAATTAACTAGGTGACCCATAAATATACAAGATGAGAATTTATCGATCCAAGATTCAAAGACCAAATTTTTTCACTAAAATTGTTCTCTAGTGGAAATCCAAACCCACTCAACTAGTGGATTTAGAGAATTTAATTCCACATATATACACAGATGAATCAGATGACACACTGAGTTCATTATAATTTTCGACAATAGAAAAAATCCTACAAAAATTATCAGAATATATATTATTTATAGAATTTTTAAAGGTAGTGGGAGTTCAGGAAATATTACCCAAATTGTGATGATAAGAACATCCAATTTCATAATTAAATCTTATGACCATATAAAATGATAGAAGCTGCATCCATTTCATTTTTGAGGAGCACTAGACCACAAACATGTTAGATATTTTATCAAGGAGAACCAAATCATCATATGAAATTTTTATAGGGGAAATACAATCAAGAAATCTTGTAACCCCCATGTTTTTTAAAAAACAACGTATCAAAATAACCCATTGCAGTTTTTTTATTCCTGTAGTGAGCACCCAGGGTCAGATCCAGAAGAATCAAATCTTCTATGAACTCTGACGTCGATAAAGAAATAAGGGGCATTCTAAAAAGTAAATCAATAAACCTTATGGATCAATGAGCTAGAGGTGTAATATATGTAACACTTTACAGGAAGGTAAGGTTATTGGGAGATACACTTTCCAAGACATCAACTTATAGGAGTTAAAATTTATAGCACTAACATCTTGGGAACCCAATGAAAAATGTTTGAAATTTTTAGAAAAAAATGAATATTTGAGTCATATTATTAATAGTTTGGAAGTTATGATAGTTTTATACTTGATAATAAATTAAAGGAGAGTTTTAATTTAAGAAGAAGAACACCAAAATATTAAATGTCGGAGCCTATATATATAATTGTATGGGGATGAGCACAAATTAAATCTCATGGAGGTTCACAATAATTTTTTATTTTAATTAATGAATACATGATTGAATTATGGGAATAATTCACAAAAAAAAAAGATAAGTGTTTCAAATCATTGATTATTGGAAATAAATGGTAGAAAGAGAGGCATAGATGAAGCCAAAATTCTTTATATCAATCAAAAAAGGTTAGTACACCAAAATACGCTTCTTGAGGTTATATAGGCACAATCGCATTAGGCATGAAAAGACTATACCTACAATTCATGAGATAAATTGAATAGCTAAAATAATAGACAAAAAATTTATGACAGTAAGAGGCAAGTTATCAAAATAATAAATGTGATCTTTAATTATTAGTTCATGGTAAAGTTTTGGAATTTTCAAAAAAAGGATATTAAATGAAAAAGATGAACATAAATCCATGTTCATTTGAGTGGATTTTAATAAGGAGTTAAAATTAACTATAATTTATATAGCTATGAGTTTACCAAAAGTTCAAAAAGTTATATAGGAAATTTTAAAAGCCATCATATAAGGTTTTAGTTAATACTGGTAGAAAATATACCTAAATTCTTGATAAATGGTGAGGCTTAATCTAAAGTTATAGAGGATAAAATTCCATAGGTTTTAGTTCTATAAAGATCATAATTTTAGGCCAAATTAAGAAGGTATAAAAGATTCACAAGATAAGTAAATATGTATATATTTGAGTAGAAATTATTAATTTCAATAGATAATGGAGAACTAGGTGGCCAAAAATATGTTTATAGCCTTGGTGATTTTGGTAATTGGGAGTTTTTAATGAAGGTGGAGTCATATTTTTTCCATGATAATAACACCTCAAATATAAAATATTTATCATATCAAAATAAAGAACTAAAAAAAAGTGGAATTTAAAGATAAAATATTAAGTTCATTGAAAAAAAGGTATAAAGAAAGTCTGACCTTCAAATGATTTTGGTAGAAAGAGTGTATATACTCATCTAAAATATTTTCAATGGTAGTAAAATATAATAACAATTATGTGGATCTTTGTTTAGTTTATTTTTGTGTCTTATATCTAGAGAAAATGGATGTGACAGTGGATCTTATTCATAGAGATATAGAGGAAGAAATATTTATGAATAAACCTATTGGTTTTTTGGACCAAAAAAATTAGATCTTAGTGTAAAAACTCTAGAGAAGTATCTATGGTTTAAAATTAGAACCAAGAAAACGGAACTAAAAGTTCACCTCATTCATGGAGGAGATTGGTTTCATGTGAATAAACACTAACCAGTTTTTCTACTAGAAGGAGCATTGCGATTGGAATTTCATCATTTGAATTTTTTTCATGGATGAAATGATTTTGGTGGGGTCATACATTCACCAAATTCATAATAAAAAACAATACATATCTAGAAAATTTGAAATGAATGAACTTAGTGAAGAAAAAATGATTCTAGTAATGAGGATGATGTCAATCCAAATAAAAAAGTTTAGTTCTATCTCAGAAATATTACATCTAGAGGGTTGTTTAAATATTTAACACGAATGAATGTAACCCTATTTCAACTCCTATTTTCATTGACGTCAAACTATCAAAGGAAAAACACAATGAATAGAGGAAGTTTAAATGTTCATGGATAGAGTTCTATATGAATTTGTGGTAATAATTCCCATGTATTATATGATATTCACTTAGCTATAAATTTCCCTTGTAGTGGGATTTTTTAGTTGGTTTATATAAAATATTTGGAATGAACATTTCGAAGTTATGAAGTGGGTTGTGAAATATCTTAAGTGAATAAAATATATTGCACTTTTTCTTTAGATAAGATGATATATTAGATATGTATATTAAAAAAATAATTTTTTGTAGAATTATATTCATAGAATATAATGATCAGTTATTTCATTACCTTTAAAGGAATCCTGATCAGTTGGATTTTGAGGCTGTAACTAGTGATTTCTCTCTCTACAATGAATTAAAATTATGTGGTAGAAATAAAACTAAGAAACAAAATGGTAGGGTTTATATTTATAATTAAGAAGTTAACATTTAGTTAAGAATGGATATTTCCCAATAATGATAGTCAAAGTGTAATAAAAGTTTCTAAAAATATAATTTTCTATTCAAGGATGAACCACTTTGACCATAAGTACTATTATATATGGATGTTTCTAGAAGATTTAGTGTTCAGGTTTTTGAAGATAGATGGATTATAGAAACCAATACATATGTTCTCCGATTTTTTAGTCTATAAAATAATGAGGCATAATTGTTCCTTAGTTGGACTTGGGTTAATGTGAAAGAAATGGAGAGTTTTTGCATACAGTAGAAATTATAAGGTTAAAGATTCCCAAAGTATTGGAGAATGTCATTGGAACCCTTAAAAAGTATTTTAGTGGGAGATTTTTTTGGAATATTTAAGTTCTAGAAATATTTTATCATAAGGAGGAACTCCAAATAACCCTTTAATCATGTAATAGTAGTGGTATAATGTCTTCAAAGATAGGAAATTTTTTAGTCAGAAGATTTCATCTTCCTATAGATGCATGTAAAGACATGATATTTCACTATATATTTGCCTTAAATAAATATTAAATTTATCTATATGAAATAGAATACTATAATTATCTATGAAATATAAAATGAATATTATTTAATAAAATTATAATAAGAATAAAACCTTTTGAAAATAAAAATATAGTAATCAATTAAAAAATCATATATTTAGAGCAAAATAACTATTAAGATAAAAGATGATTATTCTTTCTAAAATAAATATTTAAATATTTAATAAATTAGATCAATAACTTTTAAATTGTTATTATGATAATATATAGCATTACACTATTTAAATTATAATTTGGTATGGAATAATATCAAGAACACTTAATGTCCAAAGAATAAAATTTTCAATAAAATTTTCTTTCTTTATATTTTATATTTCAATTTAAAAAATATATAAATTTAATAATTTAATTAGATAAAAAAAGTATCATAATTTAATTTTTAATTCCAAGATTATCTTATTATGAATATTTGGGAATTTTATTAAAAGAGTGATTTTTAGGTAAATAGTGAAAAATATTATTTTTACAAATATTGTTAATTTTGAAACATTATTAGTATAAAAATATGACTTGAAATTTAAGAAACCAATTTCAATAAAAAATATATATTTTATAAGATACATTTTAAATTTTAAAATATTGATTTTAGTTTAAAAACCGATGTCTGATATACTTGAATTTAAGTAGGACTACTCCCTAAACCCATTTTTAATAAATTATATATTTATTATTTTAAAATTAAATTTTATCACATTCAAAATGTGAATAAAATATAATAGTTATAAAATTTAAATTATAATTTTTATATTATGTAATATGTACCATTTTATTTTTAGGCATAATAATTGAATTACTTGGGTAAAAACTTGTTACCATGCTAATATCTAAAAGGGTAAAATATGTTAACCAAAAGGGTAAAAGGACTAACATGTTAAAAACATGTTTATAATTTAGTTTTTTATATTTTGTTTGACCAAACCATATATCCAATAAATTATTTCACATTTTATAGTGTTGTTTACATGTGAAACATGTTCTATCTTTATATTAAGATAAAATGTCTATAAAAAATATTATTCTCACCGCATATAAAAGGCATCCCTCACCACCCCTTCAATTCCACTCTCAAATTTTTGATTCCTATTTAAAATCAACACTTTGAAATTCCCATATAATTATATTTAAATTAATTAATCTTCTACAGAAAATATTTGGTTTAAATTCATATATTTCCAATGATTTCTCTAATGGAAAACACAATTTCTCAATGAAAGTATTAACTTTTCCAAAAAAAATATTTATTTTCTATCATTCCCTTTAAAATATATTTTTAAAAATATTATGTGATGAATTAATTATTTAGAGTATACTGGATGTTTATATATTTTGGTAATAACCATTAACCACCTTTCCCATTTTCCCTAAAGGAAAATAAAAATGACATTGATGTGTAAGTGTGGACTACCTCCTCCACGAAGCGTCACTTTTCATTTTACTTCACCATGATACATGGATGGTCCTAATTTTTAATTTAATAAATAAGTATGATATATATATATATCATGTTTTATATTATGAAATAATAAACCATACCACACATTTCTCCTATTCTATAGAGAATGAAATTATCATCCTTGTGTATCTATACAATGTTAACTCCATAGAATGGTGTATTCCATTTTTCATCACCACCAATAATTTAAGGTCATGATAATTTTTTTAATAGATAAATATTATTTTTATGATGTTATTATGATTTTTAAGATAAATTTGATTATTTAATAATAATATAAGCAATAAATTATTGTTGTAAATTCAACAGTATAAAATAAGCATACTAAGAGGAAAAAAATTCATTCATACTAATGAATAGTTTCATATACATTACATATTAATTATAATTTTATCAAATTAAAATTTTTCGCTATAATAAAACTTTAATAAAATAACATTATGCGTCTTTAATAATGATATTACAACTAAATCACTTCATAATCATCCCTTAATTATGGAATGTTCATGTTTTGGTCGGTCTAACCACCTAATTGAACAATGTTAGAGAATAAATGAGAACATAATTATAGATAATATATGATATAAATAAGTAAATAATTATTATATATTGTTTTTTGTATGTAAATATTAATATTAAACTTGTTAATTAAGATACCAACATATTTTTGTTAAAAAACATTCAAACATGCTCATCATTGATTTTATCTTTAAGGATCAAAACAAAAAATACCATAGAAAGAAGTTATAAAATTATAAATAATTATAAATCATCAATTATATCACATTTTATGATTGGGGAATGATTAAATTTTAGATTATAATGAGGAACAACATCGCTATTGAGCAACTAGTTCAAAACGATCAAAATTACCCACAACTGATATTAAAAATAAATAATAACTAACAAATATACTTGAAGAGAATAGTTATAAATGAAGTGTATAAAATTTTTTATATTAAAATAAGGTTCTAAAATAGGTTATTGAGATAATTATTTTCTATATAGGAGATTCAATCACTTTAGTTGAAGTTATGAATTAAGGTAACATGTTCTTTGTGTGAAATTTAATTTCTTAAGAAATAATTCATATTATGCACTATGATATCATTTAAATGGTTTTCTTACGAAATAATGGATGTATTTTAACATATTTATTTAATTCATGGGTTTTTAAGATCTACATATTGTTATTTATTTAAATGAATTTTTATTTTAAGGATACCAAGGTTGTAAGAGTTTCTTTGTCTCATTTTCAAATCCCTGAGACATTATTTATTTTTCATGAATTTTTTATATATGGTGTGTGTAAATTTCATATTTTGATATTTTATATCATGAATTATATTTTTCTCACGTTATTTTAAGTTTAATTTTAATATCTTTATTTAAATGTGTTTTGATCAAAATGTTACTCATACTGCAATAGTTTTGTTGCCAATCATATCTTCAAATCAAGAATGTTTTTGAAAGATTATCCATTTGGGGAATTTGTATTATTTCGAAAAAATTTCATATTTTTTGTTTAGTTATGTGGTTTTATTTGTCCCCGAAATATATCTTTTCCCTATGACTCATATTTTACCTGAAGTGTTTCTTATAGGTTAAACTAACCCCTTCTCTTCTTTTTTGTATGAAACCTCCATTTTCCATGTTTGTATTAATTAGATTTGTTTTTAATGTCCCTATCTATGAAAATAATAATTAATTAATATGATTTTATACTATTTTTAATTTCATTAAAAATTTTTAAAGAAATTTTAAAGATTTATATAAGCATTTTTTTCATCAAAGTGTGAAAAGAATCCATTTTTAATATTTTCTCTGAACACATATTTCTACCATTTCCCATTTTCTTTGAAAATTCTTCAATACACATTCTTGGTTTATAAAATAAATTTTAATCCTCAATGTTTTATAAAATATTTTTTTTAATAAATATATTCAAAAGCTCAAGGATATTCCTTGTTTTCAAAGTGATTTTTATAATGCTCTTAAAAAGTGTTTTTAACTATGCCTGCATATTTTAACATATTTTATATTGGATCGAGGATATTATTCAAATGTTACCTTCCATATTTTTTATATGGATAAATTATTATATGTTATTTTATATTATATTTATGGTCCATAACTGACTTCTTTTTTCTTAACCATCCACTGTGAATAGGCATAACTTTCTTCCAATGTCTTTTCATTAAAAATTACATGTATTATATTTATTTGGTTGATGGGTGTTCACCTATATTATATAAATTGATTGAATGGGGAAATTATTTATTAAACCATATACCCTTTTTCTATACGTTGTAATACCATATATTGTATGCAATATCATTTACTTAGAAAGTTATTTAGTGTCATTGGATACCCATTTATATTCAATGGGTTTATATGGTACACATATGGATGTATGATGAAACATGGAGTCATATATCACCCTCCAATGATTTTTTTTAACTTTTATATATTATGAGATATTATAGTGTAAAAATAATGAGTTTTTTAAGAGAAATGGGAATACTGAGTTTGCCCACATTTTAATGCGTGAACATAATGAGTTTTTTTAAAAAGTCATGGGAATAATGTGTTTTCTCACAAGGTTTAATATAGTTATTATTTTCCACATTTATAAGTTTATATTATTATTTTTTTTCATATTTTACATTCCATGTTTATGCTTCTTTTCTATAATATTTCAAACTTTAATGTTATGCTCCATTGATTTGGGATTATTTTTTTATGTTTGTAATCTAGGTTATTCGAGTTGTACCTATTTGTTATAAAAAAATTCCATTATATATTATTATGTTATATAGTTCCTTATGAAATGATTTATGATATAATGTTTTTTGGTAGGACTCTATTATATATCTTGATTATACCCACATTCCTATCTTATGCTAACATATGATATTTTATTTTTATCACTAATGATTACCCTTACTGAGAATCTAACATCACCCCTTTATTATGTTTCCATTTCCCCAAATTATGAAGAAAAGTAAAACATATGATGTTTCTATAAGAGTATCTTGTCTGAAGAATTTTTTGGAGATGTTGAAGACATGTTATAGATTAATCACTTTCTTATATAGTGAAAAAATTCTCATTTGTTGAAAAATACATGGGTGTTTTTGTTAATTTCTTGTACTAATTATCTAAAACTCTTAACATAAATGATTTTCAGAATCTATTATAATGAAATATTTTCGTTAATTCATTAAATTACAGGGAAGAAATGTTCATGGTTTTCTATAATAAATTCATGGAGGCCAACTCACTGAAATTACAACAGATGTTTAGATTTCCATATTAGAGGATATGAATACATTTGAATCACTGTCAACATGAAATTTATGGGAAAAGGGTAAGATTTAGTAAAATCTTTGACATATAAATGATTGGGAGTGAGGAAAGGTAAATCTATATGGAATAAAAAGTCATTATTACAATCAGTTGGATCCCTATAAATATAAGAGGATAGTAAAATTAGTTGACCAGGTGAGATTGTAAATAAAATGGGATGGGACCACATGTTGATGTGATAAGTGATTACTTGTGTTAGTTATGTACATTGATTCCAAGACACAATGATTGTAACATTATACTTCCAATAAAATAAAAGAATGAAATATTTCTCCCATGGGTATATGAAGAAATTCCAAACCATATAAAACCACTTATTTTCTTTACTTGTTTTCATTTTATTTATATATTTTCATGTGAATTTTTGTATGAGTTTGGATTAAATATTCTTGAGTAAGTGAAGATTGGTGTAGTGATTTGGGAGAAGTGATTCTTCCAAGTTCTAGTACACTAACATTTAGAGAGTTTCTTATGGTATCCTGATTTCCATGTTTCTAGTATTCTAGTGGCTGGATTTTTTGTATTTAAAATTTTTATGGAATTTTAAATATTATTTGTATAAAATAATTAGATGTTGAAATATATGGAAGTTTTATTTATTGATAATAAATTAAGTTTGATAATGATACAGAGTGACATGGAGAATAGGCATTGCATGGATGAAGATAGATATAGTTACCATACACAGGAACCACATTTAGTGAAGTATGAATAACATTTATATATATGATATTAGATTTTGAAGATGATCGTGAACATCAAGAGTAGAAACATTGAATCCACTGTAGTGGTTACATGGAATTGAATTTAAAGTGCTACATTGACTGTATATATATATAAATCAATAGACTATACTGAGTAGACATAGAGTTTGAGTAATCTATCATAGAAGGATTTTTTATAAATTAATCTATAGTTATTATGGTATAATATACTAGTTAAATAAGTGTGAACATTCATGGTTTAATTTAGAGAAAAATTAAATTTTTTCAGTGAAAGAATAATACAGAACACCATAATGGTGTACATCATTCTTTGTATTAAAAATTATGAAGGAACCACGTCACAAGATGATGGGAAAAACCTCAAGGGATGTCGCATACGAGTAAGATTTTGAAGAAATGTGGTTTTGGGGAGTATTGCGCCTCAATAAAATTGAATGCATCATTAATTATGAGGTTACATTGTAATGTATATTGAAACACCCAATGATTTTATTATGTATTTAACTTTAAATAAATCATATTTGATTGATATCTTATGATACACGCAACAAAAAATTAAAATGACAAATTCCTTATTTCATTAAAGTAGAATATTTCAATAAAAAACAAAATGAATTATAAGATAATTATATTAAATATAATTAATGAAAATACTAAAGGAATGAAAATATAAGTAAATTAAAATACTTTGAGGTTGAAATTATCATCACCATGATCTTCCAGGAACATACCATCAATGATATCTATTGAAATAACACAATATGTTAAAAATATGACAAATATATTGAAAATGTTAAGAAAATAAATGGATTAATTAATAAAATATTGTATTTTCTATCAATATAGTTTTTCGAATAAATTTCAATGTATGTTCAACTTGGGTGATGAAAAAAATCATAATTAAAATGATTGAGATGATGACGATTAATAAATGGGAACAAATGAAACTGAGGATTCTATTTGGAGTTATATTATAAAAATATTCATGATGGAATTAAAATATGATTATTATTGATTTGAACTTCATGTGAAAGGTAAGTGATGATACACATAATAAGTACTATCTATAACAATGTTAAGGTGTTGGAAGAGCTGGCTATTGAACTGACTATTGAACAGCTTGGAGGGTGTGTTTTTAAAGAAGATACAACTAGTTGTAACATGAATAAACCATACAAGGATTTTTTTAAACGAGATTTATATTCCTATTAGTGTTGAATATATATTTAATAATGGTTTAAAGAAGTTGAAGTTAATCTAAAATTAAAAATAATTGTAGTTACAATGTAAATACTGAAGATAAGTGTTTATATGTTTCAAATTACATTGGGTATAACATCCAAGAATCTGCTCTACTATATTTGGTAATAAAAACCTGAACATTACATTTCCATATTTGATACTAATAATGGAGACCAAATTTTTTTCATCCAAACCTTACAACATTCAAAGGAAAAATTGGATCACTTACATTATCAAGGACCTTTTAGTTTTATAGTTTTATAAAATTATGAAAAAATCATACATAAAAAATATCCATATTTTTAAATTATAATTTCTCCAACTTAACCTAGCTTTTATTATTTAACATTAATTCATCTTCATCATCCATACAAAACCCTTCATGAAATAATTCATTTAACATCATTCCTGATAACTTTTGGAAAATGAAACATAATAAGGGTGAGCTCCAATGATCAGTAAGGGTAAAAAATCATTAATAATTGAATTCCATTACTGGATATAATAATTAAATAAGGGTATCATTACATAGTCAATTAGAATGAGTACAAAATAAGAGTATTTATACCCATCAATACTTGGATCATCAAACATGAAAACATAGAATAATCCCTTAAAAAGGGAAACAGACATCAGAATGAATAATCATGAGCCATGTGATATCAATCATGATCATTAGAAACATTATAAACCCATAACAAGAAAAGATAAATATTATTGGTTTCTTGGAACATCATCATCATATAACCCTTACATAACCCTTACAATTAGAAAATTCCTATGACTGACTTCTAATATAATTCTCCATAAAACATAATTATTATCAAATACATTTTATCTCTCTCTTGGATTACCCATTATATAATCTATATCATACTCACCCAGTGATATCCAGGTAGAACCATCATATATAATTTCCAAGAACCATAAATATTGTACATAAATATTTTATTTCATTGTAAAACTCATAGAAACAATCATTATTTCTTCTATAACATGATCAAACCATAGAAAATAATCAGGTTCCATAACAATCTCACT
Organism: Viscum album; assembly: GCA_963277665.1. NCBI lineage: Eukaryota > Viridiplantae > Streptophyta > Magnoliopsida > Santalales > Viscaceae > Viscum > Viscum album. The sequence continues at coordinate 1,026,400,601 of OY728137.1, forward strand.
GAGAAATGATTAAACTATTGAAAATATATAGGTTCCATAAAAATATCTTTGAAACATGACTAACCCATGGAAAATAAATAGGTTCTATAAAAATATCATTGAAAAATTATTATCCTCTGGAAAATAAATGGGTTTCATAATAATATCTTTGAAACATGACTAACCTGTGGAAAAGAAACAGGTTCACTATTAATGTATTTCCATCTAGGGAAAGAATGATGATGGTATAATTAAAAAATATCCCCATTATAGAATATGTAACAATAATGTTTTTTTATTTTATTGAATTTAAATACCATTAAAAGAACATTAAAACATTTTTTTGAGGAAAATAACCTCTTCATTTTGAAAACCACTTTTAAAAACTAGAAATTCAAAAAATATTGTGAAAGTAATTTTCATTGAAAAAAACATTGAAAAAATATAAAGAAAGTTTCAAATAAAATAATTTTCAAGATGGTGGGAAAATCCATTCATGTTGAAAATGTTAAAAATAAACATTATTTTCAAAACATTTTTTTAAAAGGGAGTCAAAAGTGACTTATTTGAAATAAATTAAGAAATTCACTTTTTAAAACCATTTAAAATAAGGTCAGAAAAACTTATAAAATAGATTTTTGAAAACATTTATTTTTAGAAAGTACATTTTTTAAAAAATTTTATAAAATATGGATATGGAAGATAAAGAAGACTGATCTAAAATAATATACAATATTGATATAACTTATAAAATACTTTATTGACGCTTCTTAAATTAATAAGGGATGAAATGAAAAATTAATCTTATGAACTAAATTAATAACTTAAATAGAATAAAATATATATGGTTTAATAAAATAATATCATATTATTTGTTATAAAATAAACTTGAACATAAAGAATCCCCAAAGAAATGAGATTATAACATAATGCCTTTTACACTTTGGTAACTCTTTAATTGTACTCCCCATAAAATAATAACTTCAAATGAAACTTTAAATATCATAATAATAAATATATAAATTATATAACATTATAAAAGATCATTATATACACCAAATAAAGAATATATGTCCATATCATAAACATATTCCCCAAAGAAAGTAGTTTGGAATGATGAACGCTTATAAAGATCATATCACTTAATTGAGAGTTATTCAACAGATAGATTATGTGTAAAAATTTTAAATCCATAAAAAAATTTGAAATACATAATGAAACATTTTTTGTGATAAATTCACCCATAAACATATAATAATGGAATCTATGAATATGTTTTATAAGCCAAAAAAAGGAAATTGAGTTAAGAAATCTTTACCACTTGGTAACTTTAAAGTCAATACGCTTGAAAAAATTAGTTAACATTGATACAAAAAAACATTATGTATTAAATATTAATGATATTACATGTAAAATGGATATTATATTCACTTGAAAATAAAAATAAGCAGTGAATATGACATATTTCCCACAAATATAAAAGCGAGTCGAGAAAAACCATTACCTCAAGTTGAGACTTTCCTTGTATGCCCTATAACTTCTATATAATAAGATTTATTCAATTATTGGATTTATTAAAAAAATCTATGATTAAAAAATCATATGTAAATAATTTATTTCATTTCTTTTTAATTATATATTTTAATACTTCAACAATTAAGTCCACATCAGGTGTTTTGAGGATATTCGATTCATTATTTCAAAAACGGATTCGCTGTGTTAGACATGGTCAAATTGATCATTATTTAAACATATACAGAACAATAATAATGAAATTATTATCATATTTATTCATACATTTTAATTCTAAAACCAATCATGAAAATAATTATGAAAATTTAACTCGGTTACGATCATGGATATGGTAGGTCTTACGTACACATAAGCAACATTTCCATTTTTCAATGATCATCATAGAAAGAAGATATGTATTATTTAATATTTAAATAATGATCATAATATAATAAATAAAATATTATTTCATTAAATTTTATTATATATATCATTATTTTTATGTGGTTATGAAAAGATAATCACATCGCTTCGTGGAGGCAGTAGTTTACATGTACATGAAAGATGTTATCATTTTTCAGTGAGTGAAATGATAAGAAAGAATGCGATGTATTATCTTTTAATATTGATAAATATATAATTTATATAATAATTATGTAATTTATACCATATATATTCAATAATTTTTTTAATTACCTCCCATGTAAAGCACTAGTGAAAAAACAAATCATATCACTTCATGAGGCAGCAGTTCACCATACACATGAACGACATTATCATATCCCCTAATTAATGGAAAGTAAAAAATGTATATATAATATAAATAATAAAAAGATATAATTATATTTTTAATACCATATATATACTTTAAATCCATCATAATACCCAACTATGAGAGGTGTTGATATAAAACGTGTCACATCAGTTCGTGAGGTGGTAGTCCTTCATACACATGAGCGATGTTGTCATTTCCCATTTGAGGGAAGAGGACATGGATATAGTTAATGAAATCAATATAATAAAATCTAATTATATGAGATGTAATATTTTTATTATATAATCATAAATTAATAATATTTTAAGGAGGTGGAAGAAAAAATAAAACCAAAATGCATAGTTAGTAATTTTACTTCTTCTTGGACCACCTCTTTAGAATTATAATTGAAGTATTCCTATAATAGAATTTTTAAAAAATAAGGATTATAGGATTATGGGATGCAATTTGGGAATCTATTTTGGTATCTCTTATCTAAACCCAAATGGTTTTAATGTGTCAATAATAGAGGATATGACATGTCCTTTTATAAGTAAGGTGAGTGGCATATATGTAATTTTTGAAAAGAAAAAGGTATACCCACATTTTTCACATGGATAAGGGTAAAATTTATATTATTACAGATAATTAGAAATTTTACGGTCTAAATATAGATATAAAATAAATTTTATACAATTTTTAGGTCATTTTAATACCCATATTTTTAGTTTAACCCCCTGTAAACCTATTTTTACCATAACCATGGTAATTAATTTTTATTATTTTAACCATTAATTATGGTAAAAAAATTATGTTGAAATTATTAAAAAATAAAATTATAATGATTAGAAATATGGAATTCATTTTAAAAAATTCAATTCACATAAGTGGAAAAATTAAATTTAAAACAAAAACTCCATATGTGATGAAAAAGCGGGTTTTTAAGTGAAATTTTCAAGAAAAAGATAATTTTATATTAACTTAGTGTTTAATAATAATCAATAAAAAATATAAAAAAATATTTTTATATATATATTATATAAATTTTATTTAAAATATTTCACATTAGGTATTATTTTAATTAATTAAAAATTATAAACATTAAGCACATTAAAATTGTTTTTAGAAAAATCCTTGTTTAACCCCAAAAAAAAATTATAATAAAATACAATATAAAATTGATTAAAAAGAAATTAAGTAGATCAAATATAAATAAATAAAAATTATGTTACTTTAAATCATATACAAAACATATTGGGACTTATAAATTCCTTAATTTATAGAAAAGAAAAGACTTTTTTTCAAAAAACAATATTTTTCACTCTTGACTGGAAAATCAATATTTTCTAAAAAATACCAAAATTTCACTAAATATAAATTTTGATATTAAAATTAAAAATATTAATTTCATTTTATCTAATAAATTTTATATTAGTTACAAAAATTAATTATTATATTATTTATGAAAAAAATAAAAAACATTTCTGAATAAAACAAAAAAAAAATTACTTTACAAAAAATTGAATGATTATTTACTAAATATTTATCAAAGAATTATATTTATTATAAAAATTATACACAGATATATAAATATATTAAAGTGTTTAATACTATTCAAACCCTCAAATTTAACATCTAGGTTTAAATAGTTATATATTTAACAGATTGTTTATTCTCGGTGTTACATGTTGAATATGCTACCAAATAGAGTTTCCATTTCTAAAATATCAGGGTGTTACAAAACCTCCTTAATAAATTGAATCCTAAATATTTTAAATTTACCTCATTAATAAAAACTTGTATATTTAAAAATGATTTTTGTAAATGCTCATTGTAAAATGGGTTGATAAAGAATCCTTTATATAAAATAGAAAGGTCATACGATGTTCAAATAGATTAACACATACTATGTTTGAAAATAGGAGAGCATAGATGAGAAGTGATGTATTGGAAATGGAATAAAAGAGTAAATAATTATGGAGAGTGATATATACCATTGATTATATGAAATTGAATGATCAATATAATGTTAAGGACCTCAAAACCATAAATCTGAAATGAGTGAATTGACCATTCAGTTTATCAGAAATGAAGGTACCAAGATACCATTTTTGTTTCAATATTCTTTTATTATATTTGATAAATTATTTTTCCATATAAACTGATAACATATTGAAATATACTTACTCTAAAATTATTATTTCATCCTTTAGCTATTTTCCACCACAATCTCATTTTCTCTCCAAATGATGGGTATTCAAGATGAAATTTTCATGCCTGAAGAACTAAAATCAACTTTTAAAGACTATATAACCATAAAAGGAATAAAAATATATTCCTCTTGTATTTATAAATTAAAAAAATAAAAATGGTTAGCACATGATAATATGTTTACCAAAATGATTAAACCATCATATAATGAATTAATAAATCAATCTTCAAAACTATATAATAATACCCAAATTTCAAAATAAATAATTCCTAAAATACCTCAAAATTAAGAAGTGTTTTAACATCAAATTTCATCTCAAACCATTCATCTTTAAATCCTAAAAATAATACAATACCTTTTTTAAATAATAATAAGCACTTTTTCACTAAATTAGTTTTCAATCATGTGGTTATATATATGATAAAACTATTGTTACCATAATTACCTCAATATCCAAGATCATATAATACATAAAAATTATCAATAAATTAAAAATTATTTCCAAAAAAATGTAAATTCATATTTAATGTTAAACTAATGATTTACATATACTCCAACGTAATAAAATGTCTTCTAAAATTTCATTAATAACTTTAAGATCACATTTCTTAAAACCTCGAAGGGGTGTCTAAGACCTTGAACTTATAATCATCCTTAATATTATAAAAATATGTTGGTAACCATAACTCTTAATATAACCTCACAAAAAAACATCCTAATATACAATGTTATCTAAATGTATCCTCTGATACCAATTATAATAGTATGGACCTATATCCAGTGACTATAATTGATACCTACCAGGGTACTCCATGAGTGGCTATACCTCCTAGGAGGGGCACACCACCATCCCTAGTGGCAGCCCTTTCTTTATGAATTCCTTAGGTAGAGATTCATGCTTCAATCAATGTTCATGTGTGAGAGTCTCCAAGGATAAAATCACTTCCTTTGCCTCTAATATCAACTACAATAGCCCAAAACATGAACTCACATGTTTTATACTGAATTTATGAAAATTTTATTTATGTCTTCGATGCTGATTAAGGTGACATAATTTTTCCCATCCAAACCTTACAAAATCAAAAGATAAAATTGTATTACTTACATTTTCAAGGTCCTTTTAGGTTTAGAGTTTAATAGAATTATAAAAAAATCATTCATAAGCAATAACCATGTTTTTAAATGATAATTTCTATCACTTAACCCATATTTTATTATTTCACATTAATTAAACATCATCATCCATATAAAATCCTTCATGAAATAATTCATTCAACATCATTCTTGAAAACCTAGGGAAATGGAAAACTAATATGTGTGAGGTCAAATTCATAGTAATGGTAGACATAAGAATTTATAATTGAATGAAACCAATGAGAATAATAATTGAATAAGGGTATTATTTCATAATCAATGTTAATGAGTAAAACATAAGAATATTCATACCCATCAATATGTGGATCTCAAAACATGGAAACATGGAATAAAGTCTTAAAAAAGGAAAGAGTCATCAAAATCAATAATCATGAGCCATGTGATATCAATATTAACTATAAGTAACATTATAAACCCAAAGAAAGAAAAGATATAACTTATTAGTATCTTGGAAAATCATCATTATAGAGCTTTTATAGAACCCTTATTGTTGGAATTACCATATAGACGACTTCCAATATAATTCTCTGAATAACATAATCATTACTCAATTCATTGGAGCACTATCTGGGTTCACCCATCGTATAACTTATATCGGGATCACCTAGAAAAATATAGGAACACCCATCATATATAATGTCAAATAACCTTAAATAAAGTACATATAGCTTGAATTTAATCATAAAACTCATAGAAGTAGTCATTATTTTTTTATAACTTGATTAACCCATGGAAAAGAAATATGATCCAAAATAAAATTTTTGAAACATGATTACCCATAGATTAGAAACAGGTTCCATAATAACCTATTTTATAAATGGTTATCCCATGTAAAAGAAACAAGTTCCATAAAAATATCTTTAAAACATGATTAACTCATATAAAAGAAAAGCGTTCCATAACAATATTTTTGAAAAATGATTAACCTGTGGAAAAGAAACATGTTCACTATCAATATCTTTGAAACAATATTGATCAATCCAGATAAATAATATAGATGATATCATTAAAAAAAATATTCCCATTGTACCATATATAACAATAAGGGTCGTTAATTTTTATTAATAGAAATACCATTAAAAGATAATAAATTTTTTTAGGAAAAACATTTTTATTTTAAAAACCAATTTTAAAAACTAAAAATTAAAAAAAAATGAAAAAAACGTTCTTTGAAAACAACCTTGAAAACATGTAAATAAAGGTTCAAAGAAAAATAATTATCATTATTATGGTAAAATCTATTAATTTTGTAAATATTTAAAATAAATATTATTTTCAAAAAATACAAAATGGGGTCAAAAGTGAATTATTAGAAAATATTAAGAAAATTATTTTTAAAACATTTTTAAATATGGTCAAAGACCATGAAAAATATATTTAGAAAAAAAAAATTATTTTCATAAAGAACATTTTAGAAAACATGGATATGGAAGAGAAATATTCTTGATCTAAAAGAAAATTCAAGATCAGTATCACTTACAAATGACTATATCGATGTTTCTAAAATAAATAATGGATGAAATGGAAATTAAACATGTGAAACACAATAATAACTAGAGTAGAATAAAAAATATTTTTCTCAACAAAATAATATTATATTATTTCCTCTAAAAGAAACTTGAAAATAAAAATCTCATATGAAAAGATATTGTAACATAAAGCCTTTGCTACTTTGGAAACTCTTTTATTATAAGCCACAATGAAATAATAACTTCAAGTAAAACATTAAATAACATGGAAATAAGGATATATATGATATAACATGCCAAAATTTCAGTATAAACACCAAGTAAATAAGATATATTCATATCATAAACATATGTCTGAAAGAAAGGAATTTTGGACGATAAAACCTTATAAATATCATATCATTAAATTCAGAGTTAATAAATGGAAATATTATGTGTAAAATATGTAAATATATACCAAATAAGTTTAAATACCATATAAAATAATTTTTTGATCAATTCACAGACAACCATATCATAACACAATCACTAAATAAGTTTTATAACCCAAAGAAAGGAAATCGAGTTAAAAACCTCTTTACCACTTTGTAACTTTCAATTCAATACCATTGGATATATTAATCTAATTTGAAACATAAAATAACATCATGTATGAAGGATTAATTATATTTCAATTAAAATAGATTGTATATTCACCACATAATATCAAAAATTGGTGAATATGGAATATTTATCACATGAGTAAAAGTTAGATGAGAAAAACCCTTACCTTGAGTCTAGACCTTCCTTGTATTTCCTTTAAATCAAAGATAATAAGACTAAATCAATTATTTTATTTCTTAATAAAATTGTCCAGGTTTAAAACATTACACTCAAATAATTTATTTTATTTACTTATAATGAAATGTTTTAATACATAATCAGATAAGTCCACACTGGGTGTTTTGAGGGTGTTTGGTTCATTGTTTCAAAGTGGCTTAAGTGTGCTGACCATGGTCAAAGTGGTTATTATTTAAATATATAAAAAAATTAATATATAACTAATTATACTATTTTTTAAAAAATTATACTTTTAAAACCAATAATTAAAAATGGTTATGAAAAATGAGCTACATTACGATCATGGAGACGATAGGCTATATGTACACATGAGTAACATTTCCATTTTTCAATGATCATCTTGGAAAGAAACTATTTATTATTTAATATTTAAATAATGATAATAATATGAAAAATACCATATTATTTCTTTTAAATAAACTAATATATATCATTCTATCTATGTGGTTAATAAAAAATAATCACATTACTTCGTGGAGGCATTAGTCTGCATGTACATGAATGATGTTATCATTTCTCAGTGGATGAAAGGGTAAGAAAGAAGATTATATATTATATTTTATGAATGATAAATATTTAATTAATTTAAAAAATAATTCTTTTATATCACATATAATCATTAACTTTATATTTATTACCTTCCATGTAAATCATTAGTGAAAAACAAATCACATCGCTTCATGTGACAGTAATCCACTGTACACATGAGAGATGTTATCATATCCCTTATGGGATGGAAAGTAAAAAAATGTATATATGATATAATGAATACATAGGTATAAATATGTTATTAACATAATATATATACTTTATTTCCATAATCATACCCAACTTTGAGAGGTGTTGATATAAAACCCGTCACATTGGTTCGTGAGGTGGTAGTTCATAATACACACGAGCGACATTATCATTTCTCATTTTAGGGAAGAAGAGATCGATATAGGAAATGAAAGTAAAATAATAAAAACTAAGTATATTTTAGATAATGGTTTTATTATATAATAACAAATTAATAATAATTTAAAGATGTGGAAGATGAAATAAAACAAAAACGCATAGTTAAGAATTTTTCCTCTTCTTGGACTACCTATTTAGGATTAAAACGAAAGTATCATGAGAATTGATTCATGACCAAACGATGGATTCTAGGATTATGGTATGGAATTTTTGAAGAAATATTTTATGTTTTTTCAACCAAAAGGTTTTTAAGGCATGAATAAGAGAGGATATGGGTGTCCTCTTATAAGTGAGGTGAGTGTACGCTTGAAATTTTTGAAAAGAAAAAGGTGAGCGAACATTTTTCACATGATAAAAGGGTATAAAGTGTACTATTGAATATACTTAGAAATTATATAGTATAAATATGTCCACAAAATAAATTTTAGAAAAAAATTTAGGTCATTTTAACTATTATAATATTTAGTTTAAACCCTTGGTAAACCCATTTTTACCTTAGCAACGAAAATTAATTTTTATCGTTTTCACAATTAATTATGGTGAAAATTTAAGTTAAACTTATTATAAAATATATATTCTAATAAATAAAAATATTTAGTTCATTATAGAAAATTCAATTCATATAACTGGAAAAATTAAATTTAAAACAAAATCTGCACACGTGATGCAAAATCATGTTTTTAAGAAGAATATTTTTAATGAAAAAAAGATTTTATATTAAATATATTATTAATAATAGTCATTGTATGAATATAAATTAATATTTATTGATATATAATCTAAATATTTCATTTAAAAACATCTTTAATTTGGTATAATTTAATTAATTAAAAATTAGAAACATTATTCACATCATAAAAGTTTTTTAAAAATCCCTTTTTTAATCCCAAAAAACAAACTTATAGTAAAATATATTATAAAGTTGATTCAAAGAAATTAAGTGGATTAAATATAATTAAATTATACTTTTTATTTATTTATATAATATTCAAAACATATTGGGAATTTAAAATTTCATAATTTATTAAAAATAAAATACATTTTTTATAAAAAAATTAGTATTTATCACAATTCACTGAAAAATAAATATTTTCCAAAAAATCCAAAAAAATCACCCAAATTAAATTTTGACATGATTAGTACAAAATTTAATTTCATTTTATTAAATAAATTTTCAAAAATTTAAAAAATTAATTATAATATTATTTCATGAAAAACAATAAAAATTATTTTTGAAGAAAACAAATAAGTTTATTTTACTAAAATATGTTTGATTATTTAAAAAACATTTATCGATAATTTATATTGAGTAGAGAAATTATATATATATATATATTATAATTTATTTACTATTATTCATACCCAATAATCTAACTGCTAGATTTTAACAGTTATATATTTCTCAGATCATTTAAACTCAGTGTTACCTGTCGAATACGTTATCGAACATAGTTTTCATTTCTAAAATATCAGGGTGTTACATTCGGTTTTAAGATAATTATTTTTATGATAAATTGATAAATTGATAAATTTATTTTAGTTTTTTCAAAGTTGTTTAAATTCCTATAATTGATTTGAATATGTTTTGTGTCTATTTTAAGAACAATGAAATTTTGGAAGTTGAATATATATTTTTTAAAATTACAAAAGAATTTATATTCTTTCATAACAACCTATTGGTTTATTTAGTAGAAATTTATATTTGAGAATGTAAATTGATAAAGTAATAATGATTTTTTAATTCAATATGAATTTTGTAGGATTTTTTTTTATTAAGACTCTTAGATGTTTTCATAAGACATTGAATATTTCATATGACTTCTTTGTGTATTTCATAATACTTTCTCTCCTAAGTAAGAAAATTGTCTATGTCCTACTTCATAAGACTTAAAATGAATTGTATATGAATTTTTTGCATTTGTAAGATATTTTATAAGATCACACAAGTCTTCTATTGAAATTTCATAAGACTTTTATAGCACATAAAACTTTTTAGATAGTCAGAGGTTTTCAAAAGCACAACACCATAATAATTTTTGAAGACATTTTAGGACTTATAAAATATAAATTTCATTCTAAAAATTATCAAAGGAATGGAAATAAAAATGAATTATAAAATGGGCAATATGTTTAAATCTAAAGACTTTAACATTTATATAAATTTGAGAAAAGTGATATTTCTTAATAAGATAAATTTTAGAATAAATATTTTTTTAATTTATAATGTGTTAATGCTAATGTTTTTATTAAATGGATTATAAATTCAAATTGGGGTTGTGATTTATGAAAATTGATTGAGAATATGGTCTTTATATCATGGATAATGAGATCACAGTTGTAGGAAATTAAGAGAAAATAAATAAAATTTGAAATGAGGAAATTATAGAATAATTGAATCTACAAATAAAATTTGATAATAATTGAAATTTTCCATAGAGAATTAAATATCACAAATGGGTTGATGATTCTTTCTAATGATTTAGAAGATCAAGTAGTGAAGTTATTTGATAATTGAAATTAATGTTTATTACAATTCTATAAAATAAAATAATCATAGTGTGAGGAAATGATTCATGCCCTAATAGAAGTGTTTTTGTAAGATTTTCATGCAATAATAATTTATTTATTTATTTATGGCATAATTAGGGATATTTTTTGAGAAGGAGATTCTTGAGTCACTTGGATGAATTAAAAATAAGAATTATCTGGATGTAGGAAAATGATAAAGGAATGGAAAAGGGGTATTTCTAGAAAATTATCAGAAATAAATGCTCAATGAAAAGGAAAATTAGGTGATCATGTGAGTACACCCATGTGATACAGTTGAGTAAAATGAATTGAAGGATCATGGAACCAGGTTTGATTGAAATGTTTTATATATAAAATATATATATTATATATTATATCAATCCATGAATTTAAATTCTAAGTAGAAAAGATTGATTAAATTTATATATCTTAAAATAGAATACAACCTAAAACTAATTTGAAGAGAGAAAAATATTTGTGTATTAAATAAGAATAATATAACAAAGAATAAGATGACATGTTTTTTTAATCTGATCTATTTTGTAAATGATAATTTTGAAGGGAAATAATAATTGAAATACCCTATATCATAGAATTCTTAAACAATGATAAGGAAGGATTAATTATAAGAGTGGAGGATGACTAACATAAATGAAGTTATATCCTTTACTCATTGGTAATAAAAATCCTTAAAGACTAAGTTGAGAGAAGATAATAATTTTTTTTCTATGAATGATTTGAGATATTTTTTGTTAAAATATATTCAGTTTCATGCTTCTATTGATGAATATCCACAGATAGTCAGAGAATATATTGATAAAGATGGTCAGATCACACTGATGTTAGGAAAATTGGTTCTTCTTAGTGATCTTATTTAGGATATATCAGAAGGAGAACCATAAATGACTATTGGTTCTAGTATAAACAATAACGCTATTACTAGTGAGAATAAATGGAAACATGTGTATAATGGTGATTCAGGATGTCTATTTTGACCCTTCCCAAATGTATTGGATGATAATATACCCCCTTTAAAGTGCAGGGTAAACAATATAGTTAACGATAATATTTACTCATCCATTGTTTTTTTATTTCTTATAGTGGAAAATCTATGTATTTGGATAATAAATTAACATAAAAATGAGTAGGTTTCCCATGATAGCATTAAAACTTGTAAAAACATAGTCTGGTGCTCTTTAATTTACATTTCTCATTGAATGAGGGTGTTTTGTGTTAGTTTAAATAAAAAAATATAAACTTCTCATCAACAATAATATAGATTCAAATACTGAAGGGGTTACAATTTTATAAGATTATTCAAAAATTGGTCACACCTGATTCACCCCCCATGTGGTTGCACCCATTTTTTGGAACCTCAATTGGTATGAGTTAAAATAAGTTTACCACTAATTTTATCTACTTTTTATACCAATTATTTTTTAATCAGAATATACGATGTGTATATTTAAAGATATTTCATAAATTCGTTAGTTGGAATGCCATTTTTTACACTTTTTTAAATAAATTAAGAGATTTTGAACCATAATCTAAAAAGTGGAAAGCAAATATAAGCAATTAAGCTTTAGAATAACTCAAAAGTGAAATAGGAATCACCCCACATAAAGGTAATCGTAATGGTAAGTTTTTTAACAAATTTTTTTAAAAGTGATTCTTCTAATGAGCCAAGATCAAGATATGATTAATATGAAGAGTATGAAAATGATTAATCACTTAATGATTTTTATTATGAAGTTTAAGATTACCTTAAATTGGTCCTTATTAATTTTTTTATAAATTTACTTGAACATAGTAAGGGAATAAAAGATTAAAAAAAATCAAGAGTTGGAAATTAATGTTATGTAAGATATATTGGCTAAGAAGTTACGAAATTGTTACATTCTCTCAGAAGTTAATAAATATAAGTAAGAACCTATATTATGTTGCCATGAAATATTTCCTCTGATTGATGAATAATTTCAAATGTTTTTTTGGAAAAAGTTTTGTTTGAATTTTTTATAGAAGTGGTTCATGTATTGGAAAAACTATATAATGTCACTATTAATGTAAAAGATACTTAGTTAAAAGATAAATCTAAGAGAATAAAGGCACTTGAAAATTCCCTACTAAATGAAAGTTAGGTTATTGAATATTAGATGGAAAAGTTGAAAATATAATGTGAATAAAGGGTTAAATCACTTAAATACTAGTAGTAAATTCTTAATTTATATATATTTAGTTGGATGTGAAGTTGAGAAATCTTGAAAACACCCATGAAGAATCCTCACAATACTCTAAAAGAATATTTTATACAATATAAGATTTTGATAAAATCCATTATATTAAAAAGGTTTAACATATATGTAAAAATGGATTGAAATAATCTCTTGATCAACTCCTTAAAGGATCTTAGAAGAAGGTAAACCATGATCTAGATAAATTTGTTTGTACATGTTTTGTTTCGTTTTCTAGTGTATGAAATCACTAAAAACCGATGAAAAATAGTAGAAAAAGATATTAAACCCAACAATGTGTCAAGGTTGGATGTAATCATTTATAATAATATAATATCTAAAAAAGGGTCCCTAAATAATGATGATTTAAACAAGAAATATCCATTTTTTCAATTTAGATATTTTATATCTAATAACAAAATAACATAGTTTATAAGACAATGTTGGTGCTCTTGGAGATTTGGAAATAATGATATTAAATGTTGTAATAACATGTCAGCTTATGAAAACCATTGAATTCATTATTTTAAGAGCAGTAGGTCCTAAATTCAAAAGATATCTTTTGTATAGAAGTAGACTTCAAAGAAATGTATAAATATATTAACTAAGAAAAAATTTGGATTCTGTGAAAGCTTTTGTAAACATTGAAAGGAAATTGGTAACAAATATGATGAGTATAGTAAAACCCCATAAAGAATAATTTATTTACTAATGAGAAGAAAATAACATAAAAATAAAGGAAAAAAGTATAATAGTAGACAAGTCATCCTTAGGGTAGATACAAAAGAATAGTTTTGAACCACCTATACCCAAGAAGATAAATAGAAAAGAGGTCTCATTAATAAGGAAGATATTTTTTTTATGGAAGGAAAGGAAACATCTTTGATAAATATAATAAATCCATGGAGGTGAATATAAAAGGATGAAATATAAAGTTAAAATAAAGGAAATCAATCCATGAGAGGGATAACAATATTGGGTTAGTGTTTGACATCTAAGATGAAGAATGTAAATTTCATAAGATATTATATAAAATGTATAACCTAGAATTTTTTGGATATTTGTGTGGAAGGTCTAATTTTTTTGATATATATATACTAAGTGCACGAAATGGCTTCGAGAACACTGAAGAATATTTAAGCAAAAAGGGAAAGTACAAGTGACTCCATTTACTAAAAATGATACTATAAAGAAGTAGTCTATATACAAGATGAAGTTTGAGAATGTGTGTAAATAGTGTTATATAATTATTCTATACCAGTTTTAATTTTCCAATAATATGGATAAATATTAAAATAATGAATATTTTTTCTTACCATAGTGATAAATCCAATTCTGTATAAGAATAAAGTTGAAATAAGTAAGAAATTTATACCACCCATAGAAGTACAGATTTTGAAAATCAATTGTGATACTAGCATGAAGAGTTGTCAACATTTTAGACATTTAATGAAAGTATTTATTTGGTTAAGATCAGATTATTATCCTTATTTCTCTCAATAAGTAGTTTATGGAGACACACCTTATTCCCATAATTTTCTATTTGTACTAAATTATATTGGGAATTAAAGGTGAAGAATGAAAAAGAACAACTGTTTCAATGTTGTGATGTTTAAACATCATGAAAGATACATCCATAATGGATACAATTAATTTTTCTTCTCTATAAAACACATTAATTTTAAGATATAAAAATTTTATCATTATTTATCAAGTATCATATATTCTTGATGTCTATTTTTGAAAAGAAAACTAGTTATAATGAATCATGTTAAAGTGCATCCCTTTATGGGGAACTATAAAAGTGAATCTATCAGATTTTTGTTATCTCATGGTTAAATATTTAATTCTATACAATATATAAGTAGATATAATAATCACTTTGAGTATAATAATTTGGTTTATTTTAAATCTTGTTATTAATGGGTGAGTAATAATTAAATATAAATGGTTTTAAAAAAATGTAAAAGACATTCTTTCAATTTAATATATTTGTATATATTTTTTAGATATGAGTAAAGGTTATAAATATATTTAAAATATATTTTTTCATATATTAATTACAACAATCAAAGTTGTTATCAATGTTTTCAAAGTTTATGGAAGGTTTTTTCTAGACTGGAAAAACTTTTTTTCTACACCTAGAATTCCTCAAGTAGACTTAGAGATAGCTATTTGATGACTCATTTCTATGTGATGTGTGATGAAACCCTTTTCTCATGGAAAATGGTTTAAAAATATCTCAATAGGTAAAGGAATAAAGAAAGATTTATAAAAAATGGGATAAGATGATTTGTCAAATCAATAATGTCAAAGATATGAGAAAATTTTCCCTTGAATTGTCACCTTTTCATTAATTATTAATAAGGGGGAGAAGAATAATTCAAACATTAGAAGTGAATTATATATTTAAAACAAATCTAAAGAGAGATATTAAAGAAAAAATGTATTAAGTGAGGTAATGGTTTATTTTTTATCAATATAGTTCTCTGAAAGAAATTAAATATATATTAAATTTGTATGATGAAAGAACAGACTAATGAAAATGATTGAGATACTTCATATGTGTAAATTGTAAAAGGAAATTGAGGCAGGTTATTAGAGTCCATTATAAATAGATCAATAAATTATTGAAATATAATGATTGGTGAGCCAATATTTATGTGAAAGATAGGTCAATATTCTTATAAGAAGTAATTTAAATTACCATATTGTAGAATTAGAAGAGTCAACTATTAAACTGAATACCAAACAACTTACTAGTTGTATTTTTAAAGAAGAGATAGATATTTGTGTAACATAATCAATCTAAATGTATTCCTCATTTTTTGTCTCATCTTAAGGGTGTAACTAAATTATTTGAGGCTTGTTTGGGGTGTTTAAATAAGTAAAAGGTTCAAAGGCTAGAAATTTTCACTACATGAGAATTCACATTGTGAATGGATATTCATGATTTGAATGATTTATTGGGTGGACCCCATGAATTTTCATGAAGTATTTTAAATATACTCATGATGTGAAATTTTAATTCATTGTGTGAATAAGCTTTGGTATTTTAATCCAATGCAATATGTTTTTTGGCATATCATCTTTCCTATAATTTCATAACATAAATCCATAATTAAAACCATGAATTTATCCAATCACAGTAGATAAAATTACAAATTTCCCTTTATTCCTTTTCCATTAACCTCTTTCCTTCCTTTGAAAACCCTATTCTATCTTCTAGTGATTTTGGACTCCCCACATTCCTCAAAACTCCTCTTTTTAGTTCCCAAACACTCATTCTATCATGTACATCCTATTCAGTAAGTTTTTATTTGATTGTGAACAATTATCTACCCTTATCATTGATCAAAATCAATTTTAACATCAACATTTTGATTGTATATAAGGGTTTTGTCTTGATATAATGAGGTTTTTTATGATCATTAATAGAATTACCATCCATATACAAGGATTTGGATTTTGTGTAATTCTTGGTTTATGATCATTGTTGGTGGCAGATATTTTTTTTTGATTTGATTGTATCACAACCTTTTGGGTTTGATTTCCATTATAAATCAATATTAGAGTTTTTATAGGTCAAACTAACAATGGTTCTAGGATCTTTGATGCTTCTAGACTTGGATAGTGACATTTTCCCTTATCATTGTTATCACACCTAAGGTAGTTGGCCCCTGACTTTAGTGAGCCCTTGAATTTAGTGATTAATTTATATAGGTTAATGGAATTTTTATTAATGTGTGTTTGTAGCCCTATAGAGGTATTTTTGATGCTTTATCACATGTGGTGTGCATGAAGAGGCTTGAGATTCCTATTCTTTCACTTATTTCATGTGGATTGTTCTGGTTATGATGCTTGTTTATATAATGTGATTTTACCTATCATTTGTATCATGTATTGTATTGTGTTGTTCTTATGTCTTGCAGTTGAGCATGAAAGTTGAGCCCATGGACTCTCTCCCTAAGGGGGTTTTGTTAGATGCCCAGTTATTATTCCTTGGGATATCCCATCAAGAGGGATATGTTAGTCATGTTTCTGGATTATCTACTCAAGAGGGATGTGTCGGGAAGATAACTGTTGTTCCTTCCGGCATAGTACTAAAGCAGATATAGCCAATCCTCGAGGACCCAACATATTGTTGAACCTATATGATATATTACTATTTATATCTACACCATGTTACATTCATGAAATGGAACTTTATTAATTATGAACTTTTTTAAGGTTCTTTATTGGTGTCATACTAAGTCTTATACTCACACCCTACTCAGGCATTTCGGTGTGCTAATAGATTTTATGCTTAGGTTTATAGTTATGGGTAAGGGTGGTTTGAAGGATGGTTAATCATGTTAGTAGTAGGATGAATATGATCTAAGATATACTTCATATGTATTATTTATACTCTTATTATTGTCTTACTTGTACTTTGGATCCTTTTGTTTTGTTTTTCGTTTACTTTAACTAACATTACATATTCTTACTACATGGGTTAATTTTTATTTTTATTTACTGCTACGCTGATGGTTATTCATATATCTCGCTACTTACTGATTACTATTATCACTCTTTTATATACTATGATGTTCACTTGGTACTGATGGAATAGTCTCCCCACTACGTTTTTAAGCCCCTTGCTACTTTCGAGAAAACTCTTGCATACATGGAGGAACACATGATGTCGTTTGGAAACCATAGATCAGAACCAATGGTTTGGGTTGGAGTATTACAAAATGGTATCAAATTATCCAGTTCAATAACTCATTTCTTATCTTTTACTTAATTTTGGACATGGTAAACAGAAGACATGTTGGTTGGGACTCTGGAAAGGGAACTATGCAAGTGCTTTGCTGGCAAGGTATAGTAGACCTCCAAATTACGATTAAGTGAGAATTTGTTTTTTCCTATTTGATATTACATTTTATTAAATTCACCTCGAGTGATACACATGATTTTGATATGTTGATTTATGGTATTTGTTGTGTTTTCATGCATCATACTAGGCATGTAGATTCACATTCCATATATACATGTTTCTTTCATTGGATAGAGCCCAAAATATTAAATGCATGTGAAAATTATGATATGTTATTTGGTGAATTATTTTATTATATTCCTTACTAATATTTTTGTATTATATTATTGAGTGTGTATATGTGTGGCTATGTCAAAAATGCAAGTTATGGAGAATTTAATTGGGTTTTGGGAAGTGATTAGGGTGTTATTCCTTATTATTGTGGGTAGCCTCTTTGGATAAACATTTTTGTAAGCCCTTGAGTGTGCTTGTGAACTAATAATGGTATTCTTATTCCATTCAATTATTTAAGATATTAGATTTCTTTATGGTTTGATCTAGTATTTTAATAAATTACACCATGTATATGTATTGCACAACTAATTTCACAATCTATTTTAAAGGAGGATGAAATAGAGAAAGCTACCTTAATAGATCCAGTGGGTCATGTAATGGAACAAGTCCAACTAGGAAACTATAGGGTGGTACCTATTCAGAGTGAAGGATCCCACAGGGATGGTCTAAAGATGATTGAATCTACGTATGAATTTCAACTCAGGCACCCCCATCCATCCAGGACACTAGAGACCCCTAGAACAAAGAGGAATGGATATGATTCATATAGAGTATTTTCAACCTAGTAGATGTAACACCCGAGACTTTTATGTTATATAAATCATCAAAGGAATCTTTTTCTACACACAACACTTGCTTGGATTTCTTTACACGAAATCACGACCTTCCTCGATAGCTTGTGTCGTACGCAATACCGAGTTTCACTAAATAATGATATGCTATTAAAATATTATTAAAACTAGCCATTATGAATAGTAATAACTACTTTTTGAAAATTTATAAATTTTATTTTTCAAAATGGACTTCATTTTTGGATTCTGAATATCGAAAATAGCCTAGGGTGAAATTTTGGTATTTTTCTGAAAACTTTCAATTTTTTATGAATAGTGAAACCACTAAGTGGTAGTTAAAAAAACTGAATTATTCATAAAACTTAATTTTACCGTTTCTGTGAATGTAATTTCGAAAATCCGAGAGACACGGTTAATATCAAGGACTAAAATGTGATTTAATGAGATGAAAATAATTTTTGGTGAATAGTAACTTTTTACTTTTTTTTACCACGGTTAAAAGTAAATAGGGTAATTAAAGGTAAAATTGATATTATTATTACCATAAAACATGTCATAATTCTATTGGACAAGTGTAGTTCGATAAAAAACAACCTTAGGAATAAAATATGACCATTTAGGCCCACTTGGATTAGATTAGGACTTTTATTATTAATTTATTTAAAGAAGGGTTAAAATAGTTAAAATCAAAGTTTAATAAGTAAATCATCTTTAATATGGGGTTATACATAAGATAAATTCTACTATAAATATTCACTATAAATATAAAAAGTTTTCCTACACAATGGTATTTTATTTATAATTTTTAGACATTAAATAAATTAATTAATTTATGACACAACGATGATGCAGTAATTATCTTTTTAATGAAATATTGACATAATTGATGTTATAAATACCCAAATAAATGTAATTTGAGACTTTTTATGAATTAAACAAATTTTATAGGTTAATATGACATGTTATTATTGATTAAAGTAACTTGGTTTGAACTAATCATTCTGTTATGATTTTCAAAAAAATCAATTACTAAATAGTGTCAAAATTGACATAAAATAGTTTTTAAAACAAATATTATATTAGTAATTGTTATTTTATTCCTAAAAATCTAATTTTCGGCCAAATTACTTAGATAAGGTTATATATATTAATAATAAACAACTTGGGGTTCGTTTGGCTGCTTATAGTAAGTTTATTAACCTTATAGTATAAGAACACAAGAAGACACTGTAAAAGTAAAATTATTTTACTTAATGTTAAATATAAATGATAAGGAACCTAAACTTGTCTAAATTCTATTGAATGAGAGGATTTAGACCCATCCCCACCTTATCTTAGAAATATATCAATTTGGAGCTATTTAAAACCGAACTTGACTTTATAATAAAATAATATTTTTAGTTTTCCCAAAGGAGCCCCTCTCCTCCCTTATAAAAGGGCACCTCCTCCCCCTCTTCCTCACACCACTTTGAGCCTTCAAGCTCGGCCAACCCCTGCCAATTCATCCTCTCCGCTTCCCTAGAGACATCCTAGAGGTCCTGGTCTTCTTCAAAGACCAATTTTAGTGCCCTAAAAGAAGGTCTCAAAGAAGCACTTCAAAGAAGAGGTAATGTCCGTTACCGATTCTTTCATCTTTATTTCTTCTTCCACTTATTCTTATTTAGTTGTTTCATTATGAAGTAATAACATCAGTATCAATCATATACTAATATGTTATTATAAGTATGAAACAACCCTATTTCACCATCTATCCATCCTACAGAAAAAGGAATCACCGCGCGTGCGTACGTACAGAATATCGTCTCCACGCCGGGGTGTAATCTATTTTCCACCAACACCTTACTTGTATGGGTATAATGGTGTAAATAATGGCTATATATGACTATTATAAAGTGATACTGATTCTGAAATTGTATACATACACTCCAATACAATTCCACGATCATAGGAACGATATCATCACTCGTGCGTACGTACGGAATACCATCTCCACGATGTGATGCGACTCGTTCTACATGATCTTCATTTCATAATGATTATATAAATGAATTGAATGAATGAATATGATTCTGGAAATGAGTTATCTATAACCTAAAGAAAAGAATAAGAATTTATTCGACAAAACACGCATAAGAACAAAAAGTTATAAACACCTGAATAACAAGTAGAAATGAAATATTACTACTAAGAAGCTAGGAATATGACCATATATGATATCATAAAAATAAGTATGATTCTGGAATAAGTCAATAACATTATTGAAATCATTATACAGGAGGTTCGGACACGTACAAATCATATCGGACCTAACGTAAGGGAAATATCACAATCTCATTTTTATCCGAGATTGTTTATATTTTGGTATTTACTGGGGTGTATTTTAACATCCACATCCATGTTTCCTAAATATGTAGTATTATTTCCATCCACCTACAATTGTTTAAATCCAATTTTACCCTTCGGTGAGTTTTTAGTAAAAGATATGAAAGGAATGTTTTGTCGTTTTTCGTACGAGGTGCTTTTTGACTTTTCCGACAAAAGTACAAGAAGAATGTTTTTTTAACTTATACGGCATGAATGGATTTTTAAAACATTATTTCCAACAAGCTTCCTTCACAAGTTTTCACGTTTATTTTTAACCAACTTCTTTTAGATTAAAAATTGTACGACATGTTATGAAAGGAAAATGTTTTTGAATTTGAAAGGATATTTTCCTCAAGAATGGAGTTCAAGTGTTTTATCAAAATTATTTTCCATCTAATATAATATAGGGTTCTGTTTATATCCATATTATTATATTGATTTGATTATGTTGTGATGGAATTATTTTTATGAATTCCTTTATCTTATATGAATTGTTTGATGATGTCATGATGTTTAAGATTCCCATTTTTATTACATGGGTTATGCAATGATGTATGATTTATGATTTTGTGGCACACATAAGAATGGTATCATTATGAGATGGGTGGAACCTATATCTCCCTCCAATGCATTGGGTAAAGATTTTATATCTCATGAGATAGACATGGATGGAACGGTAGGTTATACTGGTTCAGTGAAACAGGACTGAAACAGGGAGTGAACTCGGTTCAGAAATAGACTTCATCCACTAAGATAGTCTTGGAAATGAGTCTTGACTAATAAGAAATGATTCTCTATGATTATGTGTGTATGCCACAAATTTTCATGTTTTATGTTATTATTATTGGGATTCTATTTCACTACTATGATTTATCCCATGTTATGAAATTATGCTCTCTATTGGAGGTTAAGATTTCCAAAAGTTATGTACCTATGAATATGATGTGATTGATATTTCTTTTGTTTACCCTTACTGAGAATTTGAGCTCACCCTTTTGTATGTTTTATTTCCCCAGGTCAGGAAGAAGGTTATTTAGTAGGATATGCCAAAAAGTGACTCTAGATATGATGAAATAAGTGGGAGGCAAATTTGATGCTTTATAAACCAATTGTTTATGTTTCCTAGTTTCTAAAGACATTATACCTATACGGTCCTTTTGGGGTTTTGTTATATGTTGTAATAATTATGCTTCAATTTTGAAGTATTAACAATGTATGTAAAGTATGGGTCATTATAGTTGGTATCAGAGGGAGGTTATAGTCAACCTTTGGAAACTAGGATTTGAAAGCCTTAGTAAAAACCCTAAGGATAAGTCTAAGCATAGAACACAATCTTAGTGTTTTAGAAATGGCCATGAATAACCTAGGATAAGACCTTATGTGTGAAATTTTATTCTTGATTATGTGGTTTTCCTATTATAATTAGTGTTGCTCACACTATTCTTCTTGGTTTTAGTCAATGGATGGAACCCGAAAGAACCGTGTTAATGCGGAATGCGACGAGCAATGCAATGATTGTCCCCCTGAGCAACCAAATTTTATGGGAGCTGGAATGCAAAATCTTTTAGCCATGCTCACACAACTTTCTCAAGCTATGAATCATGCAGGACTTCCAAACGAGCAAATGAAGGAGAAACATTCTGTTGAATCCTTCATGAGACAGCGTCCACCTTCATTCATTGGATCTACTGATCCATTAGTTTCCGAACAATGGATTAGTACTACTGAAAAGATATTTTCAGTTCTTCAATGTTCTGAGCATGATAAAGTCATCTTAGCAAAGTATCGTTTGTAAGGTGATGCTGATCAATGGTGGAATCTTATTAAGAATACGAGGCAAAGGGATGAAATTGAGTCCATGGAATGGGACGAGTTAAATAACTTATTTTTCAATAAGTACTTCCCTCGTATTATCCGAACAAAGATGGAGAAAGAGTTTCTTGAAATGAATCAAAAGGATGATGAATCTGTTGGTACCTATGAAGCAAATTTTACAAGACTTGCAAGGTACACTTCTGGTATTATTATCTAACCTGAGAGTAAGATCGATCGATTCTTTAGTGGCTTAAAATCAAGTCTTCGAAGGGCGTTATCCATAAGGGACTTCAATAGCTACGAGGAAATCATTCGATGTGCTCTCAAAGTTGAGATGGAGATTGGAGTAACCCATCAGTCATATGGGTTTGATAAGAAGAGGAAAATGGAATTCAAAGGAAAATCTAAAGAGCACACTGAAAAGAAGATGAGCTTTCCCTTATGCTCAAAGTGTGGAAAGAAACATGGAGGGATTTGTCTTAAAGGGACAAGTAAATGTTTCAAATGTGGAAAGGAAGGTCATCGGGCATTTGAATGCCGCGGTGATGGGAAGAAGATGTCTAATGATGAAAACAAAGGAAGGGATACACAGAATGAACCTACTACACTTCAATATTTCAAGTGCAAGGAGATGGGACATTATGCCAATAAATGCCCTAATCCAAGGGTTGATGATGATGGTCGACGTCAACAAACTCTTAAGGCTAAAGACAAAGGAAAGTCACATGCAATTTCTATCAGCGATGTGGAGTACGATAACGATGTGGTGAAAGGTACAATTATCATCCACTCTATAGTAGAAAATGTTTTATTTGATTCTGGATCCACCCACTCTTTTATTTCTGGAGAATTTTCTAAGGATATCACCATATTACCTCAACAATTAGATGTTGAGTTAGCTGTGACAAACCCAAATGGCACAATAGTCGCATCAAAAGTTTATAATTCTTCCCCGATTGAAGTTTGTGGGAAAGTGCTTCCTACAAATCTTGTGATCCTTCCTATAGTGGAATTTGATGTGATTCTTGGCATGGATTGTCTTTCTTTATATGGATCTCATATCAATTGCCAAAGAAGGGAAGTCACATTGCATATTCTAGATCAATCTATGATCGTCTATCAATGCAAGGATGAACATAACCTTCCAGTAGAAATTCCTTCTACCTTATGGGTCTTGATTCCACTAAATGAAGGTTATTTATCTCAAATGGTTGGTGAGAAACCCACGATTAAGAATATGCCCATTTTACGGGAGTTTGATGATGTCTTTCTGGAGGAATTACCTGGTCTTCCACCAAATCGTGAAGTTGAGTTTTCAATAGAACTCGTACCGGGTGCTTTGCCTATTTCAAAGACACCCTATAGAATGGCCCTAATTGAGTTGCAGGAATTGAAGAAGCAACTCCAAGAGAATCTTGATAAGGGGTTCATATGCCCTAGTGCGTCACCTTGGGGAGAACCTGTTCTGTTTGTTAAGAAGAAAGATGGATCAATGAGACTTTGCATTGATTATCGAGAACTTAACAAGATCACTATCAAGAACAAATATCATCTCCCGCACATTGATGACCTATTTGACCAACTACGTGGAGCTCAATACTTTTCCAAGATTGATCTTCATTCAGGGTATCATCAATTAAGGGTCAAAAGGGAGGATATACCAAAGACGGCTTTCCGTACAAGGTATGGACACTATGAATTTATAGTGATGCCATTTTCTCTTACTAATTCTCCTGCTATCTTCATGGATCTAATGAATAGAGTCTTTAGAGACTATCTTGATCAGTTTTTGGTAGTCTTTATAGACGATATTGTTGTCTATTCAAAGAGCAAGGAAGAACATGAAGATCACTTGATAATTATATTGAAGACCCTGAGAAAGGAGAAGATTTATTCCAAATTTACCAATTGTGAATTTTGGCTAAAAAAAGTTTCATTTTTGGGTCACATAATCTCAAAAGAGGGGATATCTGTGGATCCAGCAAAAACAGAGGTTATCAAAAGATGGTCGAGACCAACAATAGTAACTGAGATCCGAAGTTTTCTTGGTTTGGCTGGATATTATCAACATTTTGTGAAAGATTTTTCACGATTATCTAATCCAGTCACCAAGTTGACTTGGAAAGGAGTTAAGTTTGTTTGGATGGAAGAATGTGAAGAGAATTTCAAGGAGTTGAAAAGAAGGTTATCTGGTGCACCTGTGCTCACACTGCCTTGTAGTGGAGAAAGGTTTGTGATCTATAGTGATGCATCCAAGAAGGGATTGGGGTGTGTTCTTATGAAAAATGATATGGTGATAGATTATGCCTCACGACAGTTGAAAATCCATGAGCAAAATTACCCAACACATGATTTGGAGTTAGCTGCGGTAATCTTTGCATTAAAGATTTGGAGGAATTATCTTTATGGAGAAAGGGGTGACATTTATACTGATCATAAAAGTTTAAAGTATATTTTCACACAAAAGGAGCTGAATATGCGTCAAAGAAGATGGTTGGAGCTGATTAAGGATTATGACTGCTCAATCCATTACCACCCTGGAAAAGAAAACAAGGTGGCAGATGCATTAAGTCGACAAGACCATGCCAGTTTATCCATGATGAGGATCACAAAAGATCCAATATTTATGGATTTACAAAGGATGGATCTTGGAATTATAATGGAAGGG
The DNA here is from genome assembly GCA_963277665.1 of Viscum album. Taxonomy (NCBI): domain Eukaryota; kingdom Viridiplantae; phylum Streptophyta; class Magnoliopsida; order Santalales; family Viscaceae; genus Viscum; species Viscum album. The sequence continues at coordinate 1,026,426,750 of OY728137.1, forward strand.
GAAAAATCTTATCTTTCTCAAATGAATGTTTAACCATCTATACATGTGAAGATTAAAGAGGCACAGAAAGAAGATGTCGAGTTACAAAAGAAGGTGAGAAATGTTCCTGAATTCAACCTTGATTGTGATGGGATAATAAAGTTCAAGAATTGGGTTTGTGTTCCCTCCATCCCCGAATTAAAGAAGGAGCTGCTGGATGAGGCTCATAGTTCTCCATTCTCTATTCATCATGGAAGCACAAAGATGTATAGGGACCTGAAAGAGTACTTCTGGTGGGATGGAATGAAAAGAGATGTTGCTGAATATGTCTCTCGATGCTTGGTTTGTCAACATGTTAATGCTAAGAGACAGAAGTCTAAGGGGATGTTACAACCATTACCCATACCCGAATGGAAATGGGAAAACATCACTATTGACTTTGTCACAGGACTTCCTAAAACATCCAAAGGCAATAATGCTATCTGGGTCATAGTTGATCGTCTTACAAAGTCCGCACACTTCATTGCTATTAGAGAGGATTTCTCTCTGAATCAGCTTTCCAGGATATATGTAAAGGAAGTGGTAAGATTGCATGGAGTACCACTTTCTATTATATCTGATCGGGATCTGAGATTTACCTCGAAGTTCTGGCGAAGTCTTCAGCATACTCTAGATATAGAGTTGAGTTTCAGCACTGCTTATCATCCTTAGATAGACGGTCAGTCTGAGAGAACAATTCAAACTCTAGAAGATATGTTGAGAGCTTGCTCTATGGATTTCAAAGGTGGTTGGTATCAACACCTACCATTGGTGGAATTTTCTTATAATAATAGCTTTCACTCCAGAATTCAGATAGCTCCTTATGAAGCTCTCTATGGAAAGAAATGCAGGACTCCAACTTGCTGGGATGAAGTTGGAGAAGGAAAGCTATTAGGACCCGATCTCATTGATGAAATGGCAGAAAAGGTCAGATCTATTCAACAACACACAAGAGCAGCTCAGAGTCGACAGAAAATTTATGCCGACAACCGAAGAAAAGACCTAGAGTTTGAAGTGGGTGATAATGTGTTCTTACGAATATCTCCCTGGAAGAGGGTCATGAGATTTGGAAAGAAGGGGAAGTTGAGCACTAGATATATTGGTTCTTTCAAAATACAGGATCGTGTTGGGAAGGTAGCTTACTGATTGGTACTTCCACCGAATCTCTCTCATGTTCACAATGTGTTCCATGTATCTCTCCTGAGAAAGTACATACCTGATCCTTCACATGTACTCAGCTCAGAAGTTGTACCATTGGAGAAGGATCTTTCTTATGAAGAACAGCCGATAGAGATTCTGGATCATAGCGAAAAAGTCCTATGAAACAAGACCACTCGATTGGTGAAAGTTTTATGGAGTAACCACCAATTAGAAGAAGCTACATGGGAGCTTGAGGATATGATGAGGGAGAGGTATCCTCATCTGTTTGTTACAAAGTGACGAATTTCGAGGGAACAATTAATTTTAAGGGGGGTAGAATGTAACACCCGAGACTTTTATGTTATATAAATCATCAAAGGAATATTTTTCTACACACAACACTTGCTTGGTATGCTTTACACGAAATTGAGACCTTCCTCGATAGCTTGCGTCGTACGCAATATCGAGTTTCACTAAACAATGATATTCTATTAAAATATTATTAAAACTAGCCGTTATGAATAGTAATAAACACTCTTTGAAAATTTATAAATTTTATTTTTCAAAATGGACTTCATTTTTGGATTCGGAATATAGAAATTATCCTAGGGTGAAATTTTGGTATTTTTCTGAAAACTTTCAATTTTTGATGAATAGTGAAACCACTAAGTGGTAGTTAAAAAAACTGAATTCTTCATAAAACTTAATTTTACCGCTTCTGTGAATTGAATTTCAAAAATCCGAGGGACACGGTTAATATCAAGGACTAAAATGTGGTTCAATGAGATGAAAATAATTTTTGGTGAATGGTAACTTTTTACTTTTTTTTACCACAGTTAAAAGTAAATAGGGTAATTAAGGGTAAAAATGATATTATTATTACCCTAACACATGTCCTAATTCTATTGGACAAGTGTAATTCGAACAAAAACAACCTTAGGAATAAAATATGACCATTTAGGCCCACTTGGATTAGATTAGGACTTTTATTATTAATTTATTTAAAGAAGGGTTAAAATAGTTAAAATCAATGTTTAATAAGTAACTCATCTTTAATATGGGGTTATAAATAAGATAAATTCTACTATAAATATTCATTAGAAATATAAAAAGATTTCATACATAATGGTATTTTATTTATAATTTTTAGATATTAAATTAATTAATTAATTTATGACACAACGATGATGCAATAATTATCTTTTTAATGAAATATTGACATAATTAATGTTATAAATAGCCAAATAAATTTAATTTGAGACTTTTTATGAATTACACTTCTTTTCTAGGTTAATATTACATGTTAGTATTGATTTAAGTAACTTTGTTTTAACTAATCATTCTGTTATTATTTTCACAAAAATCAATTACTAAATAGTGTCAAAAATGACATAAAATAGTTTTTAAAACAAATATTATATTAGTAATTGTTATTTTATTCCTAAAAAACTAAGGTTCGGCCACATGACTTATATAAGGTTATATATATTAATAATAAACAACTTGGGGTTCGTTTGTCTGCTTATAGTAAGTTTATTAACCTTATAGTATAAGAACAGAAGAAGACACAGTAAAAGTAAAATTATTTAACTTAATGTTAAATCTAAATGATAAGGAACCTAAACTTGTATAAATTCTATTGGATGAGATTATTTCGACCCATCCCCACCTTACTTAGAAATATATCAATTTGGAGCTATTTAAAACCGAACTTGACTTTATAATAAAATAATATTTTTAGTTTTCCCAAAGGAGCCCCTCTCCTCCCTTATAAAAGGGCACCTCCTCCCCCTCTTCCTCACACCACTTTGAGCCTTCAATCTCGGCCAACACCTGACAATTCCTCCTATACACTTCCCTAGAGACATCCTAGAGGTCCTGGTCTTTTTTAAAGACCAATTTTAGTTCCCTAAAAGAAGGTCTCAAAGAAGCACTTCAAAGAAGAGGTAATGTCCGTTACCGATTCTTTCATCTTTATTTCTTCTTCCACTTCTTCTTCTTTAGTTGTTTCATTATTAAGTAATATCATCAGTATCACTCATATACTGATATGTTATTATAAGTATGAAAAAACCCTATTTCACCATCTATCCATCCTACGGAAAAAGAAATCACTGCGCGTGCGTACGTACGGAATACCGTCTCCACGCCGTGGTGTAATCTATTTTCCACCACCACCTTACTTGGATGGGTATAATGGTGTAAATAATGACTATATATGACTATTATAAAGTGATACTTATTCTGAAATAGTATACATACACTCCAATACAATTCCATGATCATAGGAATGATATCATCACTCGTGTGTACGTACGGAATACCATCTCCACGATGTGATGTGACTCGTTCTACATGATATTCATTTCATAATGATTATATAAATGAATTGAATGAATGAATATGATTCTAGAAATGAGGTAACTATAACCTATAGAGAAGAATAATAATTTATTCGACAAAACACGCATAAGAACAAAAAGTTATAAACACCCGAATAACAAGTAGAAATGAAATATTACTACTAAGATGCTAAGAATATGACCATATATGATATCATAAAAATAAGTATGATTCTGGAATAAGTCAATAACCTTATTTAAATAATTATACAGGAGGTTCAGACATGTACAAAGCATATCAGACCTAAGGTAAGGGAAATATCACAATCTCGTTTTTATCCGAGATTGTTTATATTTTGGTATTTACTGGGGTGTATTTTATCATCCACATCCATGTTTCCTCAATATGTAATATTATTTCCATCCACCTACAATTGTTTAAATCCAATTTTACCCTTCAGTGAGTTTTTAGTAAAAGATATGAAAGGAATCTTTTTTCATTTTTCATACGAGGTGCTTTTTAACTTTTCTGACAAAAGTACGAGAAGAATGTTTTTTTAACTTATACGGCATGAATGGATTTTTAAAACATTATCTCCAAGAAGCTTCCTTTAAAAGTTTTCAAGTTTATTTTAAACCAACTTCTTTTAGATTAAAAATTGTATGACATTTTAAGAAAGGAAAAAATTTTCGAATTTGAAAGGATATTTTCCTCAAGAATGGAGTTCAAGTGTTTTATCAAAATTATTTTCCATCTACGATAATATAGGGTTATGTTTATATCCCTATTATTACATTGATTTGATTATGTTTTGATGGAATTATTTTTATGAATTCCTTTATCTTATATGAATTGTTTGATGATGTCACGATGTTTAAGATTCCAATTTTTATTACATGGGTTATGCAATAATGTATGATTTATGATTTTGTGGCACACATAAGAATGGTATCATTATGAGATGGGTGGGACCTATATCTCCCTCAAATGAATTGGGTAAAGATTTTATATCTCATGAGATAGACATGGATGGAACGGTAGGTTATACCGGTTCAGTGAAACATGACTGAAATGGGGAGTGAACTCAGTTCAGAAATGGACTTCGTCCACTAAGATAGTCTTGGCAATGAGTCTTGACTAATAAGAAATGATTCTTTATGATTATGTGTGTATGACACAAAGTTTCATGTTTTATGTTATTATTATTGGGATTCCATTTCACTACTATGATTTATCCCATGTTATGAAATTATGCTCTCTATTGCAGGTTAAGATTTCCAAAAGTTATGTTCTTATGAATATGATGCGATTGATATTTCTTTTGTTTACCCTTACTGAGCATTTGAGCTCACCATTTTGTATGTTTTATTTCCCTAGGTCAGGAAGAAGGTTATTAAGTAGGATATGCCAAAAAAGGACTCTAGATATGATGAAATAAGTGGGAGGGAAAGTTGATTCTTTATGAACCAGTTGTTTATGTTTCCCAGTTTCTAAAGACACTATACCTATACGGTCCTTTCGTGGTTTTGTTATATGTTGTAATAAGTATGCTTCAATTTTGAAGTATTAACAATGTATGTAAAGTATGGGTCATTATAGTAGAGACCCAAGATGTCTAAAAGTTTAATATCATGACCTTTATATAGCAAGTTATAAATTGATAATGGTGGGATTTCATGTTGTAGGATAGTAGATAAGAAATAATGACATGGGTGAACTTCATGGACCTCTTATTTGAGGTGTTTTTCAAGAATGCTATATATATAACCCCTGATCAGGAGTTCTTGGAGCTCTAGTAGGAGATGATGATATTGTATTCCTACTCTACACACTTTATAGAGTTGATATTATTTTCACCTCTTCTAACAGGGAATGAATATAGTGACCCTACTTTTTCTTACCTAACTTTTACATCATTTTAAAGATAAAAAACATAATAGCATTACAAATACAAGATCCAAAGGTTATGTATCTTGGAAAAATTATGATCATACATAACATTTACATAATAACATATAAATATTATTTAATTTCATTTTCTCTAGCTTCTTAGAGGCCTACATGTTCTCCTTAGTACAACTATTCACTTGAGGATATACATCAATGAAATAGGCGAGCTAAAAGGCCCGTAAGAGGATGAATAAGGGGCATGATTCAAAACTAAATGAGTAAGAATAATCATCATCATCATTATAAAATAATCATAGGATAATAAAAAAACATGATAGAAATAATGGATACAGTCATGGAATGTAGAAATTTATAAAAATTAAACATGATGTCTTAGTGGTCAAATACCACACATAGTTGTAAACAAAGCTACCATTATGTTCATGCATAACGTATGTTCATAATCATAACATCATCATTGTGAAAAAATATAGAATAATGTTCAAAACTATTTCACATGATCTCATGAGATACATCACATTATCCAATGCATTGGAGTTCTATATAATTCTAGGTGCACCTGTCACATCATAACATTTACATAAGCATACATGACACATAAAATATATATCAATCAAAGTCATGAAGTAAACCCAAATAAGATAATGGGTTTCATAAGGTTTTAATAAAGTGTATATTCATGAATAAACTTTTTTGGTTCCCAAATGAATAAGTAAAATCATGCTTGGATATAATACATCACTATTCTTGAATGGACAAGAAGTATTTAATGCGGAGTAAAATTTGATGTTTTGGGAATTGAAGTAGCTTTGAAAAAAAGGTTTTCCTTAGAAAATATTTAGAAATAGTGAAAATTTATATCCCTATAAGAAAAGGGAAAGGAAGTTTGAGGAACATAATATGAACATTCATACAAGTGGAAGATATAATAACCCAAAGAAAGAAATTGGCTTCAAGAATCTTCTTACCTTAATTACCACTTGATTTTTTTTCACATTTTCACCACCTGAATAATAAACTTAAATTCATTAAAATAATGATCTTAAAGTATATTATAGTAATTTATACAAATATTTTTTAATTATTTTCATTTTATTAAATTTATTAATTTTTTTGATGAAATTTAAGTATTTTAATATCATTTTTTTCTTAAAAATTTATTGTTTTTCCTCGATTTATCTATCTTGTTAAATATAAATGATACATTAGTATATTTAGTTATATAAGCATAAAATAAAAGTAATTAAATATTTATATATTATATATAATTCATACTTTCCATCCATGAATGTGGTTATAAGAATTTTCTTAATAATTTTTATGTAGGTGGTTAACCAACCTTTAACGGGGTGTTGACGAAAGGGTAGGAAAGGGAGGTATGGAATTTATTTTTTTCATAAATATGATAATTATACTAGGTTAAAATTATTAAAAAAAATTATATTAATATATATTAAATTTTTAGTATATTATTTCAAAATGAAGAGGGTAAAAATAAGAAATAGAAAAATAAAATAGGGAAGAGTTAATAGAGACTTACTCTCTCCTCGTTGCAGCTTCTCTTGTAAGACACTATAATTCCTTGATGATTAAAGTTAGATTGTAGTAGAACATCCCTATGGAATATAAGAGGCTTAATTGGGAGGATTTGGGTAGATATTGGTCTTTGTAATGGGTGTGAGTAGTGTTTTTCCTAGGAAAGGGTGAGGGGTTATTTATACTTGAGAAGAAGGGTATTTTTAGAATAAAATAATGAATAAAATAATATATCAAAGGTAAAAAATGTAATAGTGGTTTTTTGAAAGTAAAAATCACATATTAATATAAGATAATGAGTTTAAGACTTTAAATCCCCTTTCTAATTATAATTAATTAATTTATTAAAAATGAAAGTGGAAATAAGTAAAAATTGTTATTTCAAAGAATCGCTTTTAAATTTAGGTTTTGGAAAGTTCTTTTTAGGTTTGGAAATTAATTTTATTGCATTTTAATGTAATTTTTATGAAATTAAATAAACTATGTCCAAATATAAAGTTATATAAAGTATTATTTCATTATTATGTCATGAATTATGTAATTTAAGTTACACCGGTTATGTGAAAAACTATATTTTTACTATTCACCTAAAAATTTAAGTATTTCAGAAAATTACCAAAAAATAACCCTTGGATAATTTGACATGATAAATTGAAAAATGGTATTAATTTTAAGAAAATAAATTTATAAAATATGTAATTTAAAATTTTAATATAATAATAATATTTTTTACAATGCTATAAAGTAAACTTTATTAAAAATGTGTTTATATTTTATTTGTGTTTTTAATCATGATATTTATTTTCTTGGAGTTATAAAATTTATATTTACATAAATTAATCATGATAAATATTATTTATATAATAATTTATTATTTTTAGGTGAAATTATTATTCCAACGGTTATATTATTGTCCCTAATAGTCACATTACTATTCAACAGTCAAGTTACTATTCCAATGGTCACATTACCTCCTATATATACTACACTATTTTTCACTCAATATAAATCTAAATTACTCTCAAGGTTCTATATTTCTATTTTCTATAACATTTATTGGTTTACTAATATTTTTATTCTTCTCTATAGTGTTTTAAGTGGGGATGGAGATTCTTTTAGATTAGGGCGATCCCTATTTTCTGATTTTACCTTTTCAATTTTATATTTTTTGTCCCATTGTAATATTTATAATTTTAATTTGTTTCATTTATGATTGATGTAATGTTATTTATTGATGGAATTAATTATTTGTTTCAATACAACACACCTTTATTCAGAAGACAAATATTACTAATAATCACTAGGTCATTACAGTGAAGTTCATAGAACAAGAAAGTTTGATATTGGACTTCACCCAGAGCTAAGATGGAAGGTTATGAACTTTGATATGAGGACCTAGGTTTTAGAGATTTGTAAAACAACAAATATATATAAGGTAATCAAGTAGGATAGAGTTGTTAGTATTCTTCCTACTATTAATGGATCGATAGGCACCTTCACCAGCATAGTCATAGTTTCTCATTATAGGAGAAATAAGAGAAACTCAGAGGATGTATACTAGGGTAGTAGTTATCAGTTATAGTAGATTTGAGATTTTTCAACCCCTTATATGGGGAGATAATTTTCTAGGTTCTATAAATGTGGGAAGAAAAAAATATTATCAAAAAATTCATGTTTCTCTCAAGACCTATCACCAATGTAGAAATAATTCTCATCTGAAGTGATTCTTTTCTATATATTATTGATTTCAAATAGATAAATCAGACCATGTTATAGGAATAAAACCTTATAATTAGTTTTAGTATGCATAAGGTATGGAAAATTAGGTGTCTCATGAGCCTTTTGGGTGTTAAGTAGTGGTATCTAGCTAATCTTTTTGGTTGGTTAGGAATTATGTGATGGTGGAGAGGGACCTTCCACGGTTTTAGTAATGATCCTAATCTCATCCACTCTATCTTTTAGTTTTTTTAAAACAGTGAAATTACATTCATTAATATCTACTTAAGTAGTTGTGGAGTTAGAATTTTCTATTAAATTCACTTCTGAGATATTATCTATCGATACACTCCTTAAAAAATGTAGATCCTCATTGTATCTGTATAGAATTTATAATATCGGTTTCTAGTTTTCCGCATGTTTGGAGCTTTATAATACAAAAGATGGTATGTTTCTACATGATCCTTGGTATGGACTAGTTGACCAATTTCCATTCACACAACGATTATTATTGGAGATAAGTGACATTTTTTCTATAATTGGGAAATTTTTTTATTGATTGGTGAATTAGACATCAAGGAAATCATATTGGGACTAGACCCTTATTAGAGATAACTCTTTTTAGCATAGGTGGATGCTATAATCCTTACTATGGATCAAGTAGTGACTCACTCCTCTTTCCCTTCAGTGTTAAACTAATACTAATATGTATTTCTTAACTATTTTTTAGGTATGTTTCCATACAAGGTAGTTGAATTTTATATTGAGATCATGTCTGCTGCACAAATGATATTGATTCCACCATATCTCATGGAACCAACTGTGATGAATGATATTTAGTTATATCATGATGATCCTAAGGGAGAGGGATTCATCATATCAAGAAATTACCCTTTGGGTGATCTAGTGTTTTTTACTAAGAAGGAGGATGGTAGACTATAGCTTTATGCAGACTACCAGAATCTGAATCAGATCATGATGAAAACAGGTACACATTTCTAAGAATTGATGAATTGTTTTACTTGTTGAGGGGATACCAATGGTTCTTTATGGTTGATATGTGTTATGGATACCATTAGATTTTTTCAGAGATAAATACATACTGAAAAAAATGTTTAATAGTAGGTACAAGTTGTATGAGTATCTCATAGTACCCTTTAGACAAAAAAATGAACCAATATTGTTCATGGATCTGATTAACTATATCTTTCACCTATACAAGGATTCATTTTTCATTATGTTGGTCGATATAGTGACATAGGATTTATATACATTGATATTACATATTTCTAGATGAATATTCAATACATTTCACAAATATACACCTAAGGACCATAAATTTTTAGTTTCTTTAGATATAGATACACAATATTATTATTTTATGAATTTTCATCAATATCTCCAATAAATATCTTTTTACATAGTACTCTACCTAGGCATTCCAAAATTAAATCTTTTCTTCAGAACTAGGATAAATGGAATATAATAAAGGGTGATATTAGATGATTAGTAAGGGTAAACATGGAATATATTAATTGATGATCATATGAAAGCATAAGATAAGCATAATGGTATGAGATCATGGACATAACTTACGATGTTTATACCCAATTCTTTCAAAGATCTTAAAAATAAGTCATGGAATAATGCTTAGAAGTTCATAAGAAATGAATCTTAAATGGATCAAAGAATAGTATACATGAGTTAATAACATTGGGTTCACTCCCCAAACCATCACGGTAGTCAAGGTTCACTCCTAAAACTATCATAGTGGATAGATTCTCTTACTAAAATAAGTCAACTCCTCATTCCAGTCCTGTTTATCTTATGAGATATCCACATTTTCTCAATTCATTTAAGGGATATATAACTCTAGTCCTAACCATCAAATAATGTAAATCATATAGATGTATATATAGTATCATAAAATTTTCATCATATCATTAACCATGAAAATAAATATATATCAAAACATTTCACAATGGAATTACACATGGAAAAGAAGCGAGTTTCAAGAGAATTTCGTTAATTCATTAGAGAATAACCTATATAAAAGAATGAGTTTGATAAAAAAATCATCATAATCATAAACCATGTTTTTAAATAATAAGGATTGTATCATTGGATTATATACATAATAAAAATATAAGTAATATCAATTAATATCAACTTATATGAAAATGTCTTTAAAATATCAGTCATAACATTTATTGAGGAAAATACACTTTTTTGTTTCAAATCAATTACTTGAAATCTAAAAAACATCCCAAATATTAAGGAGGAAATTTTATTTGAAAATAGCCCTGAATTTTTTAAATAAAGCCTAAAATAATTTAGTCTTCTTAATGATGGAATTTATGTTCATTCCATGTGAATTAAAACAAATATTCCTTTTACATTTTTAGTAAAATGTCAAAAGTACCTCATTTTAGAAAGTGACAAGAATATTACTTGTAAAATTTTCTTAAAAAAAGTTAAATATTGGTATATATTTATTTTAATATTCATAACATAATATTAAAAATATTATTAAAAACGTTTTAAAAGAAATATGCACATTGGAGAGGAATGATTTTCGATCGAAGAGAGAAATAAAGTTTATTTTCCTTAAAAAATTTCATATGGTCTATCTAGTTATTAAAGATATGTAAATTAAATTAAAACATTTATTCTATAAAAATAAATATATTATAAGAAAATTAATCATATTATTGAGTGGTAGATCACTAAATTTTATTATTAGAATCATAATAAAAAAATAATCTTAATAAAAAATGAAATTGTAAGATATATCTCTTCCAACTTTGGTAACTTTTAGATCATAAGACCCATTATGGAAATAACCTCATTTGGATATGTATATTTATATCCCATTATTTTAATGATAATAATTATAGTATACATTAATGGTAGTATATACACCACATAAAAGATAAAAGTTTTGAATATAACATGTGTCCCGTGGGAATAAAAGTGAAATGAAAAACTCTTTCCACTTTGGTAACTTTTGAATCATAATCCCCATAAAATAAAAAACCTTATTTAGATATGTAAATTCAATATTTTTAATTATAATAATCATAAAATTCATTCATGGAATGTATATAGACCACACAAAAGAAACCAGAGGGGAACATGGCATTTGTCCCACAGTAATAAGAGTGAGACGAAATTCCCTTACCTCAAGTCTTGACTTCCTTCATACATGTTATAAACTAATATATAATAAATTTAGTTTAAAATATTTATATTACATAAAAATAATCATATATATCATACCATATATTACTTACGTATAATATTTTATCACCCTTTTATAAATTATTTTTTGTTAAGATCACTATTTCGAGTAATAACTTGTTTGTTTTACTTACATGTTTTGGTTTAAAAAATTTGGTCCTTATTCTTTGATCCTGGTTAAATATTCTAAATAATTTTAATAATTATATATTTATCATATATATTCATTAATTACGTATTTAGAGTCATCTGTAAATGATAGAGATAAATAAATAAATTAGATTATTCATAAATATGGTAGGCGTATGTATGCATAAATGTTGTCTCCATTTTTTAAAAAATGGAACGAAAGAAAGATAAATAGTATCTAAAAATTAAAGAACAAATTTTATATCATATATATCATATATATTAAAATAATATATACTTATTACCATCCATTTCAAAATAAAATGAAAAACGAATCACATCGCTTCATATCGACATTATTCTACATATATCCATGAACAATGTTATCTTTTTTTCAATGAATTGGGAGATAAGAAAGTATTTGTGATATTATAATTATATAATTATAATTAATTTATAAATATAATATATATATATATATTAAAATAATCATTATATCCATCAATAAGAGGTAGGGATGGAAAAAATCACATTAGTTCTTGAGGTGGTAGTTCGTCATACACATGATCAATAGTTTTATTTACCACTTGACTGAAGAGAATATTGATGTAATTTTTGAAATTAAAATAATAAAATAATAGTATATTTCATATAATTATGTTATTATTCATTATTTTTTAATAATATTTAATGAGGTATAAAAATAAATAAAACAGAATTGCAAGGTTAAGACATATATATCCTCTTCAGATGATCACTTTAGGTTTACACGTAAATCCTTCCTAGAATGGTTTTATAATAAAAATAGAGACTCTAGGTTTTAAGTATGGCTTTGGGGATGTTTTATTAAAATATATTGGCTGAACCAAAACTCCCTTGATGTATGGAGATGAGAAGAGAGGATATGTCCTTTTATAAGTGTAGGAGGGGACCCACTTAGAAATTTCCCAAAAAGAATACAAGGTGATAAAGTCATTCCCAATAAAAAAAATTTACAAATGGAAATATATTTGAATTCCGGATAGAATAAGGTAGAATTTTTTAAATATAATTGGATTATGATAACATTAATTATAAAACATATCAGTATCCTTTGGCTTAACCCTTGGTAAACATGTTTTAACCTTAACCATAGTGATTAGTGTTTTACAATTTTTACCATTAATTATAAATAATAAATTATTTAAAATTATTAAATAAAATTAACTATTATTATTCAATATATATAATTCATTTTACCAAATTCTATTAATAAAAGTGGTATAATTTAATTTAAAATTAAACCCACAGACATGATGAAAAGGTGATTTTCCAAAGTAAATGTTTTCTTAAGTACAAAAAGTATTTATATAAAAAATCATCATAAAATTTATTGTAATAAAATAAATATAGATAATAAAATTTTAATTGACCTAAATTTAGATTTAAAACAATTTCAAAAAAATAGATATTTTTAAAAGTTTTAATTAAAAGTAAGTTATAGTAAAACTCATTATTTTTCAGTATTTATTGAAAAAAATAATATTTTCATAAAATTATCAAAAAAACTACTATAGGATAATTTTCATATGTTTATTTCAAAAATTAAGTTCATTTTTCAAATAAAATTTTTAAATTTAGAAAAAATTAATTTTTAAATAATTTTGAAAAATGTGAAGAAACATATTTTTAGAAAAAACAATTTTAATAAAAAAACAGGATTTATTATTATCCCAAGATATATTAGAAATATTAAATAAAAGTTAAAAAATATGATTGAATATATAATAAATTAATTTAATTAAAATAATCTAGTAATAGTTCCTCATTTAATTTATTAAGATAAAAACACATTATATGTGAAAGAACAGATTTTCCAAAAAAATATTACTTCTACTTTAAAATGTTTCTTATTTTAAATTTCATTTATGATAAATTGATAACCAATGATTTTATTTTATACATGTTTAAACCATATAATTTTTATTACCTTTTATTCCTATTAATACTTACCAATTTAATGTCTAGGTTATAATTGTATAATATATTATGGTTAATTTAGACTCGGGGTTGCGTGCATTCCAAGTTATCAAAGAGATTACATTTATTTAAAAATATATATATCATAAAATATCATAATGTTAGATTATGACCCCCCTTAAAATGAATTTTTATCTCAAATTTATATTATTCTAATAAAAAAGTGAGGAATCTTCCTACTCACCACATCATTGGGTTTCTACATGGCTTCCCTCAATTTTGGATTCATCCAAAGAACTTTAACCATATGAGTATTATTATTTCATAACACTTTATCTCTATGATCCAAGATTTATAATGGTTTCTCTTCATAAGAAATATCATGTTCCAATGGTAATACTTTTGAGTAAATTTGAAGGATTAGTTATGTGCTTCCTCAAGATAGATTCATGGAACATATTATGAACCCAAGATAGGTTCAGTGCAAGTGATGATTGATAAGATACCATCAATAATCAATAAATCATCTAAAATTGGAAAATATACAAATGGATAAAATTTCATTTATTCTTGAACCTCATAAAATTATTCCATGGAAAAAAATTTAGAAACAACTTCTCACTAACATCAAATTCTAGATCACATCGATGATTGTCAGTATAAATTTTCTATTGACATTGCACTAACTTGACATGATAAAGAATGTATCTAAGTTTCTCTACCATTTCATCATCTATTTCATGTCCCAATTGATTTTTCTCCAAGTTCATTTAATCATATTTGATTTCTATACTTATTTACATATAGGCCTTTATAAGGATCCAAATGAATTCCATTATGTAATATATTATTATAAGAAAAATCAACATTTTGATTCCAAACACCTTTGAAATCTATAGTTTAACACCTCAACATATCTTAGAGGGTTTGAATGGTTCTCTCAGACTAGACATATATCTGAGGATGATACATAATGATGAAACTCAACTCTATCTCCAGAGCCTACTGATGTCTTTATTAGAACTTTGAGGTAAACCTTGGATCCCAATTAGATATAATAGAATGTGGTACTCTATGATACCTTACCAATTACTTAATATATGTCTTATCAAGATGATCCAAATATAACAATTATCTAATAGTAATGACGTGTGAAGAATTTTTAAGGTGATCTACTATAAGAAAAATTGAATTATGTTCTTTATACATTTTGGGGAGTTCAATTGAAACATCCATGTTTATTTTTCCCATTTATATTTTGGTATGGGTAATACTGGTAACATCCCCTTAGAATTGTTTATCTCAGGATTACCTTTCTAATATACCAAGAACCAACATACAAACTCTGCATTATCTATCTTCATTCTATCCCACTAGAAATACTCTTTCAGATCTATATACATCTTTGTACTTCTAGGTTGAATGGGGAATAAATAAATATAAACTTCCTCTAATGGATCCTTCTTAAAATATGGTATTGACAAAACACATACATGAATCCTGAAATTTATCATTCCATCATAATAAAGGTTAAACAAAGGAACATTTTTACCATCATATTCATGTTTACATCTTCCTTCTTCACATATTTTATCTTCACTTATATAGATGGTTAAATACTCATTTAAAAAAGATAATATATTTCACCTTCCTTCATGATCTCTAGATCCATCCATTAAAAATTCAAAAATATTGGATCTTTTTTTATCCTCATCATAGATTAGCTAGCATGATCCTTTTGACTCAAAGCACCATCTACCTTGTTCTCCTTCCAATGGTGATAATTTATTGAGCAGATATAATATTTAATCAGATCTAACCATATTATATAGAACATACTTAACTCTTTCCATTTAAATATTTGACTTGATTTTTTTATTAGTATATATATTTATCACAACATTCTCCATAAAGATAATTCTTGTATATCATTAATGAGGAAAATATTACAATTAACACAAAAAAATGATTTAGGAAATTTTTCTCATGGACCTTCAGTTTTAATGTTTATAATCTATGACCATATCCTTCAACATCATAATGCTTCTTGACCCCTTCTTTTGATTCATCACTATAAATTAAAAACCCTTCTCAACTACATGATAATGTAAGAATAGGTTCACTGACTAACATTCTTTTTAGTTTCTTGAAATTTTCCTCGCACTCATCAATATAAGAGATTTTCTCCTTTCAAAGTTAACTTAGTGATTGGATTGGATAACCATGATAAATTTTACAAAAAATCATTGATAATATCCATCCAATCCAAGAAAACTACAGTTCTCAATCATTATGGTTGTTGGGGCCAATGTTCAATAGCCTCAAACTTTGATGGATCCACCGATATAACCTTCATTGAGATTATATTACCCAAAAATGAATCATTTTATAAACAAAATTCACACTTTGAATATTTTTCATACAGATTCTCCCTCCTTAGGGTCTTGAGTACAATGCTCAAGAGATTTTCATTGTATTTCTTTCTATTTGAATATATAAGAATATTATCTATAAAGACTAGTAAAACTGGTCGAGGTAATCAATAAAGACTATATTTATTAAATCCATGAAGATTATGGGGGAATTAGTAAGAACAATTAGAATCATTGAATATTTATAGTGTCTATACCTAGTATGGAATGTTGAATTGGGTATATCTTGCTTATTGACCCTAAATTGATGAAATCTAGAATGAAGATAAATCTTGAAAATGTATTGAGATCCGCATAGAATTTAAAACAACTCATAAGTATAGGGTAAATGTACTTATTCTTTATGGTAATCTTGTTCAATTCCCAATAATCAATATAGAGTCTCATTGATCCGTCTTTCTTATTAACAAAAAGAATAGGTGCACCCCATGGTGATAAACATGGATGAATGAATCAACTTTCATGGTTCTCATGGAGTTTCTTCTTTAATTCAAACTACTTAATAATGGTTTTTCTATATGGAGTCTTTGAAATAGTTATATCTCCATGTATGAGTTCTATTGAGAAATAAACTTCATGATTCTGTGGAAGTCTAGGAAAATATTCTGAAAAAACATCAAAGAACTCCCACAAAATAGGCATATCATAGATTTTTTAGTTTCTCCCCAATCATCTAAGACAAACACCCCTTTTGAATAGGAATCAAGACCCATAAAATGGGTGTGATTTCAAATAGAAATTCATATTCTATTATTACACTGATAAATTATTGTAGGTTGGTTCTGAATATCAAGTGTGACTTCCCTTCCTCGATAATTAATGTGGTATTTATATAGAGAAATCCAATCCATGTCTAAGATAACATCAAATTATACTAAAAGGAGAATTACCATATTTGTAGGAAATAAATTCCCATAAAATGCAACAATAGAATAATCAAATACATGAGATTATATCATCATACCATTAGGGGTTTTCACTGCTAATTCAATATCTAATTGTTGGGGATATGAATTAAAATTCATTAAAACTATTCATGATATATAAGAATTCATATAACTGAGCACAAATATGTTACTTAAATAATTTAGAGTACCTGTTACCTCCTTAATTTTATCATTCTATCTTCAATTCCATTATAAAACCAAAAAATGTTTGCATAACCATCAAAAATATTTAATTTGAGGGATCGATCTTGAAAAATCATTCATAGGATGTCTAAATCATGACATGTTATTTTCAATCTATGACACCTTAGGGTTAACCAAGTTCATTCATGGTTATAATATATTTAAATACTTTATACTTTTTCTTAAAGAAAATGTGAATTATACTATGAATATCCCCTAGGAATGTAAAACTAGATGTGAACTAAGGCCACACTCATAGTGCACTAGAATAATGTATGAGATACACTTGACCAACTCTATTGGGGTTATTACCCTAGTTTCATATGTTTTAAACCACATACACTTTTAGTATTTAGAATGGGATGATTTTTTAGGAAAATAAAACTCTTTTATTTACTATATATTAAGAAATTTACCTATGCTTATGATTATCCCAAGGGTTCACATTACTGTTTTCTCATTCTAGATCCAAAGGTTAACTAAACTAGTCCTATGGTACTAAAAATAACAACCCATATTTTTCATATATAGATATTACATTTTAATAGGTGAATATTCATTTCATTTTATAAAAACATACATAAGGACTATAATAGTTTAGTGTCTTTATAGACTAGATACACAATCCTCTTATTTCATGAAATGTCTTAAACATATCCCACAAATATCTTCCACATATTAATATTATTATATATACCCTAATTAAAACCATTATTTATGACTTTTGGAAATGAAACATAAGAAATAGTGAGCTATGGTACTTGGTAAGGGTAGACATGGGAGATATCAATTGATGATCATATAAAAGCATCAGATAGGGTTATTTGATCATGATCATAACATAAAAAACGTCATGCCTAATTCTGTAAAAGGTCATAAACATGAGTCATGGAATAAATCTTAGTAGTTAATTATACATGAATGAAAAAGGGATCAAATAATAGAATAACATTAGCAAAAGACATAAGTTTTTGGTATACACATAACCATAGAAAACCATTTACATAGTAGTTAAGGATTAATGTAAAGACTGTTATAGTGGATTAGATTCACTTCCAAAAGCATTATAGCGGCCAAGGATCACTCCCAATACTATCATAGTGTATAGAGTCAAATACTAAAATAGGTTCACTCCGTAATCTAGTCATGTTTATCTCTTGAGATATCCATCTTTACCCAATGCTTCAGATGGATATATAATTTTTCCCACCCATCACATAATGAAAATCATAGAGATGTGTGATAAAAGATCAAAAAACATCCATCGTATCATAACACAAGAAAATAATAATGTTTCATAAAAATTTCATCATGTAATAACCTATGGAAATTAAATGAGTTTCATGCAAATTTTATCAATTCATCATAGAATAACCCATGGAAACGAACGTGTTTCATAAAAAACTTTTCACCATAATCCTAAACCATATAGAGAAAAAATAATGATGGTATCATTAGATTTTATCCTTAATAAAAAAAATTAACATCAAAGGATGACATATTAGATGAAAAATCTCTTCAAAATATCATTTGAAATGTTTCCTAAGGAAAATACCATTTTCTCTTTGAAATAACTTATTTAAAATCTGAACAAATTTCCAAATATTAAGAAAAAAATTCTTTAAAAATAACCTTTAATATTTTGTAATGGAATCATAAAATAGTTGACTAGTCATGATATTTGAAAATTCCATTATTGTTGTGTGGATTAAAAAAATTCCATTCAAATTTTTGGTAAAAAATAAAAAAATACCTCATTTCATATAGTGATAAGAATATTTCTTTTAATTTTTTTAAAATAAAACACAAGTATAAATTTATTTTAAAAATCATTGGATAATAGTAAAAATGTTTTTTAAAACTATTTATGAAAACATTAACTTGAAATAGAAAAGATTTTGACCAAGGAGAGAAATAAATTTCATTTTACTTAAAAAAATATTTTGGTCTCATTATTTATTAAAGAGAGGAAAATGAATGGAAAAAAATTTCTCTAAAAATAAATAGTTTAAAATAAAATTTATGATATTATTGAGAGTTATGTCAATAAATTCTATCGTTGAAAGAATAATATAAAGTGGACCTAATAAATAATGAGACTGTAACATAAATACCTTACTACATTAATAACTTTGGAATCATAAGAACAATCAAGGAAAGTAACTTATATATATTTTTATATTCTATAATTTTCATTAGAATAATTATATAATTCATTCATGTTCATTATATAAACTACACAAAAGAAAAAAGTGGTGAATATGGCTTATGTCCCATAGAAATAAAAGTGAGAAGAAAATCACTTTCTACTTTGGTAACTTATAAATAATAATCCCCATGAAAGAAAAAAACATGGATATTTAAATCCAATATTTTTCATGATAATAATCATGAAATATATTATAGGGAAGTATATACACAATAAAAAAATAAAAAGTGGTGAACATGGAATGTGGCCCCTTGAAATAAAAGTGAGATGAAATTCCCTTACATCAAGTCTCTATTTCCTTCATACATTTTCAAACCTCATGTATAATAAGTATAGATTTATTAAAAAATAAGAAAAAAATATAATCATATATATCATAACATATATTATTTACTTATTAACTTTATCACCCGCTTATTAACAATTATTTGTTAAGATCACTATTTTGGGTAATAACTACTTTGTTTTTCATGTATGTTTTAAAGTATTAATTTCAGTCCTTATACATTGATCATGGTTTAATAATATATATAATTTTAATCATGATTTTAATATCATATATATTTATTAAATAAAAATTTATATTCATCAAATACAGATATAAATAAATGAGTTATGCGGTTCGTGGATACAGTAGGACGTATGTAGGAATTAACATTGTTTCTGTTTTTTAATAGATGGAATGAAAGAATGTTAAATAATATTTTATCTTTATAAAATAATTTTTATATAATAAATATCATATATATCATATATATTCATTAAATATATTCTTATAATCATCAATGTATAAATAAAATGAAAACGAATCACACCGATTTAAGGAGAAGGTAGTCCACACGTGCGTGTGAACAATCCCATCATTTCAATGGGATTGGAAAGTTAGAATTTAGGTGATATGTTGTAATTATTGAAGTCTAATCATGTTATTAATATCATATATATACCTTAAATCTATCATTATATCTATCATTGAGAGGCAGTGATGGAAACATAATTACATTGGTTCGTAAGGTAGTATATCATAGTACACAAGAACGACAATTCAATTTCCACTTAATGGAAGAAAAGATATATGTAGGTTATAATATTAACATAAAAAAATCACATTATATGTTTTATACTTATTTTATTATTAATAATTGTTGAATAATATTTTAAGTAGGTATAAGAACAAATAAAATGAAAATATGTGGTTAAGAATTATACCTTTTCTTCGAAAAATCTCTTTAGGTTTACACCTAAATCCTTCCTAGGGTGGAATTATGATAAAAATTGGGACACTAGGTTATAGGTAGGGATTTTATAAAGGGTTTTTATCCTTAAATAAGTTGGGGAGGGGACCCACTTTCAAATTTTCTAAAATAATACAAAATGATAATGTAATTCCTTGGAAAAATTATTTAAAATTGATATAGATTAAAATTTTGGATATTATAAATTCTAAATATGGCTATATAATAGGATTTTGATCTATTTAATTTTCAAAAATACCATTATCTTTTGGTTTCACCCCTGGTAAACACGTTTTAACCTTAATCATGGTAATTATTTTTTAACTATTATTACTATTCATTCTAGAAAAAAAATTATATTGACCATATTATATCATATTAATTGTTATGATTAAAAATATGGAATCCATTTTTTCTTTTTCAATTATTATAAGTATCATAATATAATTTAAAATAAATCCCATAGATGTGATGAAAAAGTGTTTTTCCAAAGAAAAAGTTTTATTAATTACAAAACGTATTTATATAAAACATAAACATAAAATTAATTTAAATGAACTAAATTTGATTAATAATAATATAATTTAAATAATTTTATATTTTAAATCCTTTTAAAAAATATTAAACATTGTAAATTATTTAAATGAAAAGGTAGTTTTCAATAAAAATCAGTATTTGTCACTGTTCATCGAAAATTAATAATTTTAGAAAATTATCAAAACATCACCATATGATAATTTTTAAATTTTTAT
This sequence comes from Viscum album, assembly GCA_963277665.1. NCBI lineage: Eukaryota > Viridiplantae > Streptophyta > Magnoliopsida > Santalales > Viscaceae > Viscum > Viscum album. The sequence continues at coordinate 1,026,448,500 of OY728137.1, forward strand.
TTAAAAAATGAATTTATTTTTTTCAAATAACTATTCTAAAATTGGTGAAATTTAATTTTAAAATAACTGCGCAAAAGGCGATGAAACCACATTATAGAAAAAATACACTTTTAGGAAAAAAATTGGATTTATTCTTATCCCAAGCCTAAAAAATATTAAATGAATGATGAAAACAATTATTGAATATATAATAAATGAATTTTTTAAAAAATTCACAAATATTTTCTAATTTATTTTATTGAGATTGAAACATGTTATCCGAGAAAAAATAGTTTTTCAAAAAAATATTTCTTTTACTTTCAAATGACTTTTAATTTTAATTTCATTTCAAATAAGTTGATAGCTAATGATTTTATTTTATACATGTGTAAAAAATAATCTTTTTATAATTTGTTTGTTCCTATTCAAACCCTCCTATTTAATAACTAGGTTATAACTATATACTATATTACGGTTCATTTATATTAAACTTCTCATATTTTAATGCTCAAAAATCACGCTAATCATGTTTAACATATCACAAATCTTTCATTATAGTTTAATTCTTATAAATGATGGTATTAACTCTCACAAATAATGTTTAAATCTTGTAAAATGCATTTTATCTTGTTCTATTATGTTTTATTTTACTAACTCTTAAGTCTAATCCATTCTATGAATATTAATTCTTAAGAAATTTTACAGATATTTGGTTAAGTATAAGAAACCTAAGTCTGCCATAGATACTGGATTTTGGAAAAGTCCCTGACACCGTAAACTTGACACCATAACCATGACATAGTAATCTAGACGTCATGACTCTGACAACGTAACTAGTTCCATATTTCATAAAACATGTGACACTGGTTCCTTGCTACCCTCTCTAAGACATCATAACAAGAAATCGTTCAATGTTTTGACAAATGACTAGAAATAGTTACTTGAGACATCGTGATCCTGACACCACATTTGTGCTATCGCTTTCACATCTTAACACAACTCTGGCACTATGACTATCTCACTGTGACAGCAGCACCGTGACTGTCTCACTGCTCAAAGGCAATGGAGAAGACACTGTTCCAAGTAACACCATTTCAAGGAAAACTATGACACCATTCACTAATCACTTTTCTGTCTTTTTTAATTTAATTTAAAATTTATTAATTACAATCATATTTGAGTCATTTAATTACACTGAAATAATTAATGTTTCTTTGTAAACATGTTAGTAGATGGTACGAGGTACGAGGTGTGGAGATAGTGAATCATGTTAACTCCAAAACTTACACCTAAAAGAAAAAGAAAATTGTTGCTTTGGAGCATCAGATTTAGTGAAGAAAACTACATGCAAGATAGAAGAACATCCAAACACTAAAGAACACATGAAGAACTTCTTGGTGGCTGAACTGTTGTAGATATGAACATCAGACATTCTCACAGTAGGAACTCTAAGAATAACAAGAGCTACAAAACACATCTCATCAAACTAAAAACCAGAACATGAGGCTCACGATACTCTATTTTTTCAAGAGGACTCCAAATTCACATCTGAAACATCGTACAAGTCCAAAGCTATATAGAACAACACTCAGATCATTTCTAATACTTTCTCATTATATTTTCACTATTTTATATTATTTTTATTACCTTTTGAGAAGTGTATGTTTCTATATTAAAACACAATATGTCTCATGCATTAAACTAGAAGATATAATATATCCTTACTCAAATATCTGTTCACACATTGTATCACCCACGTGTAACTACGGAAGAGGTCTTGTGTGACCTGGTTTTTATTTTTCCCATGAAGAATAGTGGAAGAGGTATTGTGACCTATAAATTCCTATATATTGTAGTTAACCTTGATCTATAGTGTGGATAAAAGCTATATAAATATATTTCTTAGTGTTATGTGATCACAAATTGTAGTTTATTAGGTCTCATACTGAGATTGAACCACTTTTTTATCTTCTATGTCTTTCAATTTAGTTTATCTTTTTTTTAACTTATATTTCAGAAAACTAACTTTTACTTTGATAGTTAGTCTTGGATAGTAGTTATAACTATTTTTCCTTATTATAATTGTTTCAAAATTTGTATCAATATTTTATATTGATATTACTGATAATTAATCAATCTTCTAAGAAGTGATTTGAAGAGTTAAAATATTATTATTTTATTACCTTGATTAATTGGCATGTTTTATTTTAAATTAGGTAAATTATTTTAAGTAAACTTTTAAACAATTTTTTTATAGAAACTCAATTGAACCCCCTCTTCATTGTCCTACTCCAAAAAATATTTGGTATTAGAGGAGTTTTTAATATTCCTATTTTCAAAAAAAATTGGATTAAAATATTTTTCAACTGTGACTTTATTTGAGTTTTTAAAATCCCTAAATTTATGTTAGTTCTAAATTTTTAGCTCTTTAAAAATACTACACTTTATTCATTAGTGTGGATAATATATTGGAAGGTGTTTCTACCAACACATGTCTATTATTTAATGGAACAAATTATTAACAATGTAATATTAAAGTGAATATGCACTTATAGAGTTTTTGTTTTGATATTTGGTCTTTAATTATAGATGAAAATAAGATTCCTTATACTGATAGGAAAACTTGGGATTAACCAAATAATACTTCTTATAATAATAATTGAAAATCCATGAATGATTAATACTATTCCATAGGATAAAAAGAGTTTAACAGAATTTATTCATCTAAAATAGCCCATGCAATTTGGGATACTTTATCTGTTTCACATGAAGGAACCTCTGGTGTTAAGGAAATGTGACTTAACACATATACTATTAAATATGAAAACTTTAAAATTATGCATGATGAGACTATATATGGCATGTATCTCAGGTTTAGGGAGATTGTTGACACTATGATCTCATGGGGAAGAGATGTTACATCCAAGGAGAAAATAATGAGAATACTCAAATGCTTATCAAATAGGTAGAGAGGAACCTCTGTCTCAATTAGAGAATCTTTTGATATTAGAAAACTGCTAGTCAAAGATTTGATAGGGAAGTTGATGATTTATGGGGAATAATTAAAAGTCAACAAGGAAGAAGAAGCTAAACCAAATATATAGTCAGTGGCCTTTAAAACCACTACTTCCAAAACTATAGAAAAGGAAATGGGGAAATTACAAGCCCTTGTAGAAAGCTCCAACAGTGAGCAATCATCAGTAGATAGTGATGAGAAAGGGGCTTAATTAGCTAGACAATTTAAGGAGTTTTATAGAAGAAATAACTTTTTAAGAAATCCCAACTTAAAAAGGAAGATATGATCACAAGGTAAACTGTAAGAAGGATTGGAAAAGATGCAACAAATTTGATGAAATATTCTGTTATCAATGTAAGAGAAAAGGACATGTAAATTCTGATTGTTCTAACCTAAAATATAAGAAGAGATATGAGGAAAAATATATAAATTATAAAAATAAAATGAATTCAACGTGGAGTTCTTCAGAGGATATTTCACGTGACTCAGAGTCTTCACATGATGAAAAGGCTGAAAAGGCTAATATGTGTTTTATGATAATAATATCTAAGTTAAATCTTGAGTCTCTTGTGAAAAATTCTTATTATTATGGGGATGAAAGTGATTCTAAAAATATGACTAGGAAAGAATTATTTGAATATTGTAATATTACTGAAGAAATTTTTAATGAGATAAAATATAAATATAAATCTTCAAAGAAACAACATTCCTTAACTATTACTTTTAAATATGAAATTGTTGTAGAGAAAGTGAAAAATGTTCAATTAATCAAATAGAACAATGAACATAAATTATCTAATGAGAAATTGAAAAAGGACCAAGAAAAATTTAACAATGGAAAAATACTCTTACATAGATTCTTGGTAAACAAATTGCCCTTAGATAGACTACTGGTATAGGACACCAACCTGTGAAAAGAAATTTCACCAAAAACAAGTTTGTAACTAAATCATAAAAATCTGTTTTTCTACCCAAAAATGAAAATTTTGTTGCTAGTTCCAGTTCTGGAGAATATTTTACTACCTCTTGTTTTTCTTGACCAAATAGATTTTATTTATCAAATATTTCATATAATTCTTATAGTAATCTTATAAAGCATATGTGGGTTCCAAAATCACTGATTACTAATGTTACTAGACCAAAACAAATATGGGTTCCAAAATTTTTTTTTGTTATATTATTTTATAAGAAATCTATTTAAAGAGCTCCTATAAAATTTTATGGTATTTGGATAGTGGATATTCAAGACACATGATATGAGATTACTCATGATTTAATAATTTAAAAAATATTGATAGTGGGAATGTCACTTTTGGTGACAATGATAAAGGGAAAATAATTATCTTAGGCTAGATTGGTAACTCTAACTCAGTTTTAATTTCTAAAGTACTTTTTGTTGATGGATTGAAATATAATATTTTTGTATTTCATAGTTATGTGATGATGGATTTCATATTAAATTTGAGTATTATTCTTTTAATGTTTTTAATTTTAAGAATGAATTAGTGTTTTTTGAATTTAGAAATGAAAATGTTTATTCTATTAACATATATTCTTTAGTCTCTAAAAATGTTTTATACTTGAGTGTATTTCAGAAAGGTTCTTGGATTTGGCATAAAAGACTAGGACATTACAATATAAACTTTCTTAGAAAAATTACTAGAAAATTTTTAGTCAATTAACTACTGAATATTGATTTTCCAAATGAAAAAGTATTTAATCATTTTAAAATGGGTAAAAACGCTAAAAATCATTCAATGAAAAGAAATAAGTTTCAACTTCTCAACCTCTTGAGTTAGTTCACATGGATTTTTTTGGACCATCTCATGTTTCTAGTTTAAATGGGAATCATTGTGTATTTTTTCTTGTAGATGATTATTCTAGGTATACTTAGACCTTCTTCTTGGCTCACAAAGTGAAGTCATCTCTCATTTTACCAAGTATTCTAGGACTGTAAAAAATATTGTTGTACTTGGAATTAAATCTCTAAGAAGTGAATATGGTAGTGAGTTTGAAAATCAAGAGTTTGAATCCTTTTTCTCTCAAAATTCCTATAGTCATAATTTCTCCACCCCTAGGACACCTCAACAAAATGGAGTTATAGAAAGAATAAATATAACCTTGTAAGAAATTTTCAGAACAATGATTAGTGAGTATGACCTACCTATCTACTTTTGGGTTCAATCTGTTAATACAAAACTCCATATTATTACCAGAGTGTTAATCAGACCAATTCTTAAAAGAAGACCTTATGAGTTGTGGAACAATAGAAAACCAAAGGTTAATTACTTCAAAGTTTTTGGTTTCAAAGTCTATATACCTAACAAAAAGGATAATCTTGAAAAGTTTTTATCCAAGAGTGATGAAGGAATTTTTTAAGGATATTCAATCTCTAGTGAATCCTATAGAGTCTTTAACAAAAGAACAAAATGTTTGGAAGAATAATTACATGTCAAATTTGATAAAATATATCCACAAGACCTCCCAATAGAGTCTTGAGGATTAAATGACAAATATGGACATTAATGATAAATATTCTGACCATCTTATAAAAGAATCTGTTAAAACATCCAGTTCTGGAAATTCTGTAGATTCAAGATATAATGAACCCAAACCTGTTGAAGAACCTGAAGTGATTAGTCCTTATTCTTCTAGACCTATTAGAACCCTTAAGCACAATCCTTTAGATTTAATAGTTGGAGACATAGATAAAGTAACACAGTCCAGAGATTCTCTAAGAAATAAGGTTGAACATCAAGCTTTCTTATCACATCTTGAACCTAAAAACATCAATTATTCTATAAATGATGAGTTTTGGGTGATTTATATGGAAGAGTAGCTAAATCTGTTTGAAAGGAATATATTTTGGAAAATTTTCAATAGATCCAAAGACACCTTAACCATAGACACTAAATGGGTGTTTAGAAACATAGTATATGAAGTTGGTAACATATTTAGAAACAAAGCTACATTGGTTAGACAATGTTATAGTTAAGAAGAAAGAATCGACTATGAATAAAAATTTTCACCAGTTGCTAGACATGAATCCATTAGAATCTTTCTTGAATATGTAGCACATCTCAATTTCAAAATATATCAAATGAATGTCAATAGTTAATTCCTTAATGGTTATATAGTTGAGGATGTTTTTTTGAACAACCCCCTGGTTTTACAAACCCTCATTTTCCAAATCTTATCTTTAAATTAAAAAAAGGATTTAATTTTTTTTAAACAAACTTCAAGATTTTGGTATGATAGATTAAGTAGATTTCTTATTTCAAAATGTTTTACAAAATTTATAATTGATCCTAATTTTTTTTATAAAAAAATCTATAAAGATTCCTCAGTAGTTAAAATCTAGGTAAATGAAATTATTTTTAGATCTTTAAGAAATTCTTTACATATTAATTTTTAAAGGATGATACAAAATGAATTTTAAATGAGTTTGGTGGGTGAACTAAAATTCTTTCTTGGATTTCAATTCATTCAAAGAAATAAGGTATTATTTTAAATAAAAGAAAATATACAAAATATCTTATCAAATGTTTTAGATTGGATAACACTAAGAGTAGAGATACTCTAATGAGAACTACCTATAAGTTGGATCTTGATGAAAATGGTAATGCTGTTGATCAAACCACTTATAGAGGAATGATTTGGTGTTTACTCTACTTAACTTCTAGTCTTTATAATATTATGTTTAGTGTTTTAATGTTTGAACAATTTCATGAAAACCCCAAAGAGTCTCATTTAAATGATATAAAAAGGATTTTCAAATACCTCAAACATAAAACCAATTTAGGACTATTTTATATTAGAGGAAAATAATTTGATTTTGTTATCTATTTAGATACTGATTTTGGTGGTTGTAAGATAGAAAGAAATAGAACCTCTGGAACAAGTCACCATTTTGGAAATTCTCTAGTATCATGGTGTAGTGATAAACAAAATTATGTTGCATTATCAACTATTGAAGCTGAATACATAGCTGCTAGTAGTTGTTGTGCACAAATTTTGTGGATGAAACACACCTTACTAGACTACATATATCAATTTAGACATGTACCTATAAATTGTGATATTAAAACTGATATTAACATTTCAAATAATCTTGTCTCACATTCTAGAACAAAACATATAGATGTAAGGCATTACTTTTTGAGGAATCATTATAAAAAAGGTGATATCACTTTAGAATTCATTGTAACTAAACATCATCTTGCTGATATATTTAATAAAAAATTAAATTATGAAAGAATAAATTATATCATAACCTGAGTAAGGAATTATAATCCTCAAGTGAATAGTTTATTGTTTCATATTTTACAGTTTCATGATTCATGACTTCACATGTTTCTATCTTACAATTACTATCTCACATTTACGGCCTCATAGTTACTGTCTATAAGTTATGGTCTCATAATTTTTGACTCAATAATATGGTTGAATGATTTGGAGTCGCACCATAATGAAGACACCGTGACATCCCATTCTGATCCCACCATAATGAATTAGATTTCTATTTTTATAATTTTATTTTCCATATTGTCGTATTGATTACTTTATTATTTTTATACTGTGCTTTTGTGTTTGCGACGCTTGAAATCCCTAAGTGATAAAAACACAATATTTTTCACTTCTCTCTTCACTCAAGATCTCTTATCTTGAAACCAAAACCCATATCTCTCAAACCATTATCCCTATTTCAATATTTTACCTTTCTCAAACGCACATTGGATTCCTAGAATGAAGTGACCGTCTTCATCGAATCCTAAGAAGCACTGATCTCAGAATAAAGTGACAACGGATCTGAAAGTAATTCCTGAGGGACTATTGAATCCATGCCTTACTGATAGAACATTATTACCATAGAAATAAGTTTTTATAAAGTGGTTATTTCAAGTATATCACTTGTTTTGAAAGTAATTAAAGAACAAGGATGGTTGGACTGGTTTACAAAAGAGAAAAGACCGATTTATCTGAATCTTGTTTCTCAGTTTTATCAGTATATTCTATTTTCATTCAATAACGAAGATGAATTTGTAGTAAGAAGATAAATTAATGGTCAAAGGTGTAATTTTTCTTTGAGGTTATGTGTTGAATTCCTAGGGATACCTCATGAAGGAATATTTGTGGATTACCAAAGAGGTCCTCCTCCTCCTGGTGATGTGTTTATCCTAGAAGAGTCCCTTGGAAGTCTAATTATAAATAAGATGAAAAGAAGGTAAATTGCAACTGAGTTAGATGGTGAGACAAGGCTATTATTTATGTTTATCCAAAATCTTATTTGTACAAGGAAAGGATATTTTTTCACCCGTAAGTATCAAGATGTTTTCTTAATACATCTTATGAATAATGGGCACAAGATCAATCCGTGTAAGTATATTATAAGTCACATGTGTGAAATGATAAAGACAACTTCTAAATATACCTCTCTGTTTTATTCCAGATTTATTTTTACAATTTTGTATAACAAATGATTATTTGGACTGAATGAATAAGTTATTGAAGATTATGAGTTTTTTTATCTCAAATGATACAATCAGAAGGATAAAAATTAGCTGGAATCCTTAGAAAAAGTCTTGGGTGGAAAAAAATGGATGATTTCATGAAAATTTTAATCCATTTGAGAATCCTTAAAGACCTAAGAACAAATCTAACACTGGTTTGGAACTAGACGAATTAGCTGAATATTCTGATGAAGAGGCATGATATGTTGTAAATGCACTTAAGGATGGAACTATCTTAGATAAAGAAGATAGTGGCCTACATTTTCCATAAGAGATAGTTTCTAGAAAAATTGTTGTTGAAAATGGACCTGCTTCTAGTGTATAAGAACAAGCTGTTCTTAAGTAATAGATAGAAGAACCTATGGAGTTTGTTGTTGAGGAAGTGGTTGCTCCTGTGGAATAGTCATAAGAAAAATATGAGCCTGAAATAATCCTATCTACTAAAGAAAGAATGGAACAAGCCTTTAAACTAGCTAGAAAATAGATGGGTGAGTCTAATAGCATAGATAATTTGGAAATGAGTCAAGATATTGTGTTTCTTAGTCCCATAATAAATGCACCTATTGATAGGGAGCAGCACCCTAGTTTAGAAAGCGTTCAAGTTCCAAATCCTGTTGAAAAAAGCAATGTGGACACCTGGTACAACTTTCCCAGTTAATTTGATACAGATAATATTCAACAAGCCTTAGTAAAATGAATGGATCATTCCATTGTGTTCCAAATAAAATAGATGTATACTATAGAATTAACTTCTACTAAAGATCCTGAACCTGTTTTAGTTCCTATTCATGAATCTACTCAAGAATCTTTTGATTTTTTGAGTCACAGTTATCAGAATGGTTTTGGAAGCACCTTGTTTGCTAGATTTTAAAAGATCATGAAGTCACAACCTGTCTCATTGATTAATCTCAGTGAAAGAGATGTTTCCTTACTGTTAGAGAAAATTATATTGTTGATTCAACTGAAAATTCTTCATGAAATACAAGAATTTAGGATTCAGAATAAGCAGTTGAGTGATAAGGTAAAGACTCTCATATCTATGGTTGAAGATATGCAAAAATTGATGCAAATTGAACAACCACTTATAGCTCATACTATTGAGGATGTTGGTGATTAGATACAACAAAAAAGTTGTATCTATGATTCAACCAAAATTGACATCAATATATGACAAAGTAACTGAGAGAAACATCAATATTATCAATAAAATGTGTGAGCTTGTTGTAATACTTGACAAGCTAACTGATGAGTATAAGGTATGTTTAATTAAAGTTCTAAATCAACATAAGTCTCCCACTTTAGCAGTTATATCATTAAATTCCTCTGGACATCCATCTCAGTCTATGAATAGTGACTTGATAAGAACTGTTATTAAAGAAGAGCTTTAGTCGGTATTAGGTGGTATTGATAAGGAAGGTTTCTCTATTTTCATCAAGAATAGTGACCAAGTACTTGCTTTGGTAAGGATTCATTCAATGATTTCAAGTGATTCTCAAGAAGAAATTTCTAAGAATGTATATTTCTACTTCAACAAAATTTAGTCTAAGCATGATATGACCAGTCACTTCAAGTATCTTGTAGAGAATTTGAAAATTACTCCTATCACTCAAGCCTTTAAGACTCAATTTCAAAATCTGAAAGACTTCACTCCCCTGTTAAACAAGTTTTTGGAAATGAAATATGATTTTGAGAAGGCTATGAGTATGGAGGTTAGATTATCACTGACTTCATTAAATTGTTGAAGCCTTATCTCCATGTGAAAATTACTGAAATTATCGCTCCTACATCTACCCCTTTGTGACCTGGTTCAACCCCTTCCTCCTCTACTACCTTTTATCCTGGTTTCATGTTTGTATCTCAGGCCATGATCCAGATCAAACCTATTATTATTGATCAACCATTTCCTTGGTCTTCAACCAATCCCACTCTTGTACCCTCTGTCTTTGAAGGAGTGCCTTTTCCTTCTCTCACCATTGGATGAATCCCTTCTACCACTTCAACTTCTACTCATGTGTATCCTCTTGATGTTTCTTCCAAGGGAATATAAAAGACTAATGGATCTGAAGAGAAGTGAAGGATGTCTTTTATAGGGTTGTATTGTATGATTTATGCTTCTAATGAACTTTCTCTTTCTATCCAATACAATGTCCATTATGGTTTTTTATTTTCTTAATTTACTTCATTTAGTATTTATGTTATTTTTCTTATTCACATTTTGATAATCCCAAAAGGGGGAGAAATAAGAAAATGCATTTATGGAAAAATAATTTTCTTGGGAGAAGAAAAACATTTATACAACTTATCACATATATGATCAATCTCTTTTCATTATTACAATCCATATGTCTTATAAAGTTCCATGATTTGTGATCATCAAAAAGGGGTAGATTTTTGGAATACTCATGTTTTTATACTCACAAATCATGCTAATCATCTCTAACATATCACCAATCTTCCCTTGTGATTTAATGATTACTACTCATGGAATAAACTCCCAAAAACCATGTTTGAATATTGTAAACTATGTTTTATCTTTTTCTATTATGTTTTATTATACTAATGATTAATTCTAATCCATTCTAAGAATATTACTCCTTAAGATAGTTTATAGATATTTGGCTACGTTTGAGAAACTGTAAGTCTTCCATAGGTTTTGGATTTTGGAAAAGTCTACGACACCATAAACCTGACACAATAACCCTGACACCGTAATCCAGAAATTATGACTCTGATACCATATCCTATTGTAGATTTCATAAAACATGTGGCATCAGTTTCTTTCTAGCCTCTCTAAGACAACATAACAAGACATCATTCATAGTTTTGACAAAGGAATAGACACTGTTACCTGAGACACCGTGATCCTGACACTGCATCTGTGGTATCGGTTCTAGATCTCAACAAAACTATGGCACCATGACTATCTCACTGTGATAGTGCCACCATGACTATCTCACCACTCAAAGTAAAAAAAGATAATACACCATTCCAAGTGACATTATTTAAAGAAAAATTGTGACACCATTCCTTAATCACTTTTCTGTATTTTTCAATTTAATTTAAAATTTATTTCTAACAGTCATAATTGAGTCATTTAATGACACTGACATAATTAATGATTCTTTGTAGGCATTTCAGCAAAGAGTACAAGGTATGAGGTGTGGAGATAGTACATCCTGTCAGGTCAAACACTTTCACCTAAAATAAAAATTAAAATCATGGCTCTAGAGCATCAGAGTTCGTGAAGTGGACTATATGTAAGATGTAAGAACATCTATACGATAAAGAACACACGAAGAACTTTTGATTCCTAATGGATGAATTATTATATATCTGAACCTCAAGCATTCTCATAGTAGAAACTCTAAGAACAAAAAGATCTAAAAATCATATCTCATCGAACTGAAAACCCGAACATGAGGATCATGATTCTCTATTTTTTCAAGCGGACTCAAAATTTACATATGCTACATCCTGTAAGTACAAGTCTACAAAGAACAAAACTCAAATAATTTCTAATCCTTTCTCATTATCTTTTCTCTATTGTGTACTATTTTTATAACCGTTTGAGCAGTGTGTGTGTGTATTAAAACATGCTTTGTCTCTTGTATTAAACTGAAGGATACATTATATCCTCACTCAAATATCTTTTTTCACATTGTTTCACCCACGTATAACTATGGAAGAGGTTTTTTGTGACCTGGATGTCAGTTTTCCCACATAGAATAGTGCAAGAGTTCTTATGACTTGGGAAATCCTATGTACTATTGTTAACCCTGATACATGGTGTGGATCAATGCTATATATATATATATTTCTTGGTGGCAGGTGATCACCATGTGGAGTGGATTAGGTCTCAACTTGAGACTGAACAACTTGTTTTATATGTTGTGTCTTTCAATTTAGTTTATCTATATTTAATCTTATGTTTTCAAAAACTAAATTTTACTTTGATAGTCAGTCTTGGATAGTAGTTATAACTATTTTAACTTATTATAGTAGTTTCAAAATTTGTGTCAATATATTATATTGATATTACTGAGAATTAATCAATCTTTTGAGAATCTATTCGAATAGTCAACCTATTATAATTTTATTACCTTGATTAGCTGGCCAGTTTTATTTTAAATTGGGGAAATTCTTTTACGTAAACTTTTTAATAGAGATTTTTATAGGAAATCAATTCACCCCCCCTCTTGAGTGTCATACTCTGACCAACCATTTAGACTTAGGGTTTCATGTATCGCAAGCTATTTGAGAGATTAAATTTATATAAAATATACATATCAAAAAATATTGGGGGTGTTTTAGTTAAACACAACCTTATATATTCCATGATTTCATGATCACATTCTAGACACCTAGATATCATGATGGGTACTCTTTAGGCACATCTAATTTATGATATATACTTGAATTTTAACCTTTTGATACAAAAGTTTCACTTTTTTAGGAATATGGTTTCTCAACATCAGATATTTTTTTATCTAGATAATTTTGAGTATTTATGTATCAGGTATAGTTTAGGAATGTATTTGAGATTTTGAGTTTTCTCATATTGTATGGGTATTGTAGGATATTCATTCATGACATTTCTCTCCTAGAGTCACCCCTAATTATGCTTACCAAAAAAGGAATAATATAAAATAGGGTAAAATAGTGTGATGGTGTTTTATTAGAGTTAAAAAAATTCTAACATCAACTCCAATCATGACCCTCAAAGAGCATGGATTTATCTATGTTGGGTACTGTGATGCATATGGCATTCTCTAGGAGCTGGTAGGATGTAGGGTGATAAGGTAATATCTTATGGGTCTCATTAGGTGTGACACCGTATGTGAAACTACCGTACTCATTACATAGAGTTAATAATTATGGTCAATGTACTAAAATGATGGTGACACTACCTATTTGGTGAGAGATTATTCATTTATAAAAAAACACAAGACTTTGCCGTATATTTTTTCCCAGTATGGCCTAAATCTTTATCAGAATTTTTAGGTAGTGTATTTTTAGATGTTTGACATCAAGATAGAATATGATCCTGGAAAAGGTAATGTTGTTTTAGATGGAATAATTAGAAAACAATGGATGTGGTATAATGGATGTCAAAAGATGGATGAATTCTCATGGATTTATTAGAAGACTAAAAGGTGTGCATAGTTGAGGTTTGAAGGGTAGTTGTTTGTAAACCCTAAGTGATCACATCCTCATTGTTATAATGAGTGAACACTATTCAAGTGATTTATTTAGAATGTAAGGATATTCATGAGAGGTGGGAAACAAGTGGATCTATCTTAGGTTTGTATGTGGGCATACATAGAGTGCTTTTGGTCCATAGCATGATGATGGTTCTTTATTCTCTGAGAGTGGAGATAATGAGAGCCTCTCATGCTTTGAAAGGGTAGTATGACTGAGGTCAACCAAGATGTATCATGATATCAAGTTGAAATTTTGGTGGCCCGACATGATGAGAGATATTGTAGTCTTTATTTCCCACTACCTTACTTATCAAAAAATCAAGGCAGAAGATCAATGATTGGGAGGATTACTCAATACATTTCCAATGCATGTATTGAAGTTGGATGAGGTGATGAAATACTTCATGATAAGGTTTCCTAAGACCCCAATAAGTTGAGACACCATTTGAGTGGTTATAGATTTGTTAACTAAGGTATCTAAATTCATACAAATTTAGAAGATGAACTCTATGGATGAGATAGAAAGGATATAAGTTTGAGAGATGATGCAGATTTATGGAGTCCCTTTGATTATAGTATATAATAGAGATTCCCATTTCAGCTCATGGTTTTGGAATAATTTAAAATTTTTGATGGGTACCTAGTTGAAGATGAGTACAAACTTTCATCCTCATACCAATAGGCAGTTGGAATGAATGATATAGACTTTATGATATATTCTTTGAGTGTGTATTCTTGATTTTATATGACATTTGGATGATTAATTTCTCTATATGTATTTCACCTAAAATAACACCCTTCATTATTTTATTTATATGGCTCTATTTGAGGCTCTACATAGGTGGCCTTGTCATTCACCTCACTGCTATCATGATGAATGTGAGTCTTCATTTTTTAGTCTGATTATGGAACAAGAGACCTTATAGTGGGTGAAATTGATTTAAAAAATGTATTATTATAGTTTAGAATAGATTTAAGTATTATTCCAAATGAATTATATGACCCTTGGAGTTTTCTAAAGGGTGATAAGATTTTTTTTTCTAGTGTCTCATAAGTTGGGGAATAGATCTATAGGGGGAATTTTCATATAGTACCATGGTATGTTTTGATTTCAAGATCATAAAAATATTCATGATATTGGAATATTAGTTTTAGATTCATCCATAATATCAAGGTATACACAATGTATTCCATGTGTCTCAACTTCATAAGTACAAGCACAATCCTATGGATGTTCCTGACTGTGAGGGTGTTGAGTATCCAATAAATATATCTTTTGTATAGAAATTTATTAATATATTATATCAAACTAACATGTTTCTTTGAGTAAATATTTTTCATCTATTCTGGGTTCAATTTTAGTATTCACATTTTCAAGAAGAGACATTGGAGTGGGAGGTAGACATTTGAGCATAGTGGCCCAAGTTATTCGAGTAGGCCTATAGAGATACTTTTTGAGGATAAGAATTTATTGGAGTGGAATAATTTTAACAAACTAAGTATCAAGGTTTTACTATTTTTAATTTTTATCAAATATTAAGTTTCTAATTAAATAAGTTGATTCATGGCATGTTCAGAGAAGAAAAGGGCTCAAAATCTTGAAATTTTTTCTATAAGAGAATTCATGTTGTGAAGGGATATTACAAAAGTGAAATCACTCTATGACAAAACCCATGAATCTGTATTAAGGAGTTAAAATTTATTCATTACATGAATTTTTATTTCCCAATGTGAACATGAATTGGGATTTTAAGTCAAGGAGAGTTGTTTCTCAACGTATTGTCCTTCCTGAGAATTCTCAAAATGAATCCATAATTCACACCATGAATTTGGCTGGTTCCAATATATTTAATGAAGATGCACCACTTTTCCTTTATTATTCACCTCTTTCCATCCTCCCAAATCCTTATTCTATCTCTATGTGATTTCAGGCTCTCCTCTCACCTTCCAACTCATCTCTTTGATGCCCGGATGCTGGTTCGATCATGTGAATCTAATCTGATAATTTGTTCCTAAATCGTGATCAATTCTCTCATATTATACTTGATCAAAATAAATTATATATTTAACCCATTAGTAAAATTTATGTGTTTTTTCTTGATCTAATTTTTTTTATGATCACCGATAGAATCATCATCAAGATTCAAGGATTCGTCTTTTGGGAAATTCTTGGTCCAAGACCATTGATTGTATAACATCTTCTCTAGTGAGTTGATCATATCCTAAATTTTTTGTTTTATTTTACCTTATAACACAATCCTAGAGTTCTAATGTGTCTAACTGGTAATGTTACCGAGATCTAGTGTTTCGTCTATACTTGGATGTTGTCCCTTTCCCAAATCATCATTGTTAAACCAAAGGTAGGAATCCATTGATTTTTTTACATTTTTTATATAGGTTATTGGAATGTGTGTGTATCCCTAGAGACCTATGTTTTATGATTGATCACATGTGGTGTTCATTCATAGCCCTAGGATACCCATGAGTGTGTTTATTTTATGTTTATTTTCTTTGTTATGATGATTTTTATATGGTGTGATGTTTGACATATCATTTTCATTTTTATCATATTATGTTATTCTTATGTCTTACAGTTGAGAGTGCAGGTTGATCCCATGGAATATCTCCTTAAGGGGGATGTTTAAAATTTTTGGTTGACATTACTTGGTTTATACCTTCAATAGGTATATGTTAGTAATTTGTATAGACTATCTCATCAAGGGAGATGTTTTAGGTAGTTGATCAGTGTTCCTTTCAACACGGTGTTGAAGTTGGTAGAGCAAGTACATGAGGTCCCAACATATGGTTATACATGTCCAATATTTTTATATATATTTACCATGTTAAATTCAAGGCATGAACCTTTAATTATTATTCACTTGTGTTATGGTATGTTGGTATAGTTTTATTAATTCTTAGACCTGCACCTCACTCGATCATTTTAGTTCCCTTTTAGATTTCATCCTTAGGGATCTAGTGAAGGTTAATGGCCCTATGATTGATGGTTGAGTTTTTAAGATAGAGTATTTAGTCAATACTAGATTGACCTAGAACTGGATGATTTTTCTCTTATTATTTTCTTACCGTTACTTTGGATATTTTTTTTATTTTGGTATATTTTACCAGACATTCCATACTACTACTACATGGGGTGGTTTTTATTTTTATTTTCTGCTACTCTGATGGTTAATAATTTATTTCCTTAATTATTGTTTATTTTTTATTTCTATATTTATATAATACATTATTCACCATGTACTGAGGTAATAGTCTCTCTAAGTTGTTCTATATCACTTCATCGCTTTTCAATTACCTCTTTCTTATGGGGAGGCACACAAGAGGTTATGTGGCACCCCTAGATCAAATACGGTGGATCAAGTTAGGGTGTTAAAATTCATATCATAGATAAACCATCCAAGGATTTATTAATAAAAAATAATATTATATTCAGGGTAGAATATCTCTTAGATAAATTTTTAAATAATATAATGTGAATATGAAATTAAAAGGCACTAAATTTAAATTTGTGATACTCAAGATTAGTTTTTTTATATTTTGTAGAATAATTTATGTTTTAAGAATAAAATGATTGAGTATAATTTATAAATTCCCAAAGTTATTTGAGTTTTTTTGAATTGGTTTAGATTACTTGGATTTATTTCAAGAAGCTCTAGATTAATTTGAATAATTATGTAATTTTAAAATCTGGAATAAATTCATAAAAACTCTTAGAGAACTTTTATTTTGTGAGATTATAATTTTATATTATTTAGTAAGACCTCATATTTTAGGTTATAAATGAAAAAATGATGATTATTTCATAATGTTTCATAAATTTCATAATAATTTTTGAATTTTTTTTGACTCTTGTAATATTTATTTGGACTTTGAATAATTAATAATACTTCCTGAGGTATTTTTTTAGACCTTGTCTCATTAGTTGGAAAATTGAATAAGTATTATTTCATAAGACTTAAAATCCATTTTTTAAGAATTTCAAGTAATCATATGAACTTTATGGGGATCTCAAAATAATTATCTTTAAATTTAATAGGACTTTAAGAATATGTAATATTTTTCAAATAATAAGAATTTGGTAGAGGCGTTATACCATAATACCTTTGGGATACCTTAGAAGACATTGTATTTTATGAAAAATCAGTTATAGTTTAAAAATTATAAAATTAATGTAAATTCAATATCTTATGAAATGGGTTCTATAATGATATCATAATACATTAATAGTTATAAAAAAGTTGAGAAATGTGATATTTTTTAAGAAGATGAATTCTAAAATACTTTTTTTGGGGAATTGTAATATGGAAATTCCATTGTTGTACTCTATTGAATTAAACATAACCATTAGGTTTTTGATTGAAGGATAGTTATTGAGAATATGATCCTTAGACTATATAGATGAAAATAATTTAAAAAAAATTATAATATTAAATAAATCTAAAATGATGAAATTCTAGAATAAATGATTCTAGAATTCAAAGGTGATGACACATAGACTATTCTATAGAGACTAAAATATCAAAAATGTTTTTTGTGATTATTGTTAATGATTTATAATGTTATGAAGTGAAGTTATTTTATAATTAAAATATAATCCAAATATGATTATACAAAATCAGAGACTATCACACCATGAATAAATGAGTTATTCCAAAATAGAAGTATTGTTTTTTGATTTTCAAAGAAAAATGAATATTTATTTTTTTTGTTGGATAATTGGGGAAATATTATGATAAAATGATTCTTGAGTCTCTTGGATGAATTAAAATGAATAATTATTCAATTATAAGAAAATGAGGAAAAAATAATAACTGGGTATTTCTTGAAAATTAGTGGAAACAAGCGGTTTAATGATAAGGAATATCTAATGATCATGGGAGAACACTAAAATTATGTGGTTGAGTAAAGGGAACTAGAGGATCATGGACCTAAGATTTATTGGAAAATTATTTATATTAAATAAATAGAAAATATATTTAGGTGATCTATGAAAATAAGATATGAGTGGAATAGAGATAGGAAATATATATTTGTGAGAAGATAAGAGAAATCAATACTAATATAAAGAGAGAGAAATCTCTATGTAATTATGAATAAGAATAAGAAGAAAAAAATAAGCATATAAATTCATTATATTGACCATATCCATTTAGTAGAAGAATAAGTAGATGAAAAAGAAAACCTATAACACAATGTATTGAAAAAGTTATAAATAGTTATAAAGAAAGAATAATAAGAAGAGTTGATGAATTTTGACATGTTTAAAGTTATATTTATTACTCTTGGAAAATAAATATCATTGAAGAATGAGTTGAGAAAATAAAATGATCATATTCTATGAAATATTTGAGATCTTGGTCATTTACATAGACTAGGTTCTGCATTGTTGTTCTTGAAGATCTAAAGGTATTAAAAGACTCTATTGGGGAATATTATTAAGTCACATTAATGTTCCAACATTCAGTTTATATTGGTGATTTTTTTCAGGAAGGATCGAATGGAGGGGCATATAATATTGGAGGTTCAATACAACATTTCCATTCTTATGAAGAAGATAGAATAACCTATATAATATGGTGATTTGTTATATGGACATAGATCCTACATAAATCTATTGGATAATAGTAGACCCCATTAGAATTTTAGGTTAAAAACATGTGTTGAGGATGATACCTCACCATCCATTATAACCACTCATTCAATATAGTGTAAAATATGTTTCAAGACAATTACCAAACCCAACAATGAGTATGTTTCTAAAGATGAGGCCAAAATATATAAACACACAATGTAACATTATTTATTCTATGTGGTTGTTTTGTTTTGAGTTAAATGAAAAAAATATCTACTTGTCTTAACTTATATTATAGTCTCAAATACAAAAGGGGGAAAATTTTATAACATTATTACTTATTTTTTAAAAATTGGTCACACATGATTCCCCCCCCCCCCCGCCCCTCAGGCGACTGAACCCATTCCTGGGAACCTCACCAAGAAATTGTAGAACCATATTAATGAATTTAGAGATTTATATAAATCTATATATTGGAATGTAATATGGTTTTTGAACATATTACCATTGGATATATGGCTATTCGATATACAATCATTAGATAAAATTGTATCCAATCGGAACATTGAAGTTGTGTAATTATTAGCAATAAATTAAAAATAATATAATTCACAAATAAAAAAATCTTGAATGAAACAAAATATATAATAATTAATAAAAAATATTATAAAATATTTATTTTTATTCATTACATATTATTATTATTTTTATCATTATTATTTTTAGAGAATGATTTTATGTGTTCATAAAATTTAAAGATAATTTTAAATACCAATTGATTGATAAAACTAAATGATTTGATGACAAATAATTAATTTTAATAGGATTTTATTGAAATCATTCAATGCTAAAAGAGGTACTTTTTAAATAATTGATTCTTCCAACTGTTTTATATTTTTAAATTAATATATTAAATTTATAACTTTTACAGAATGATTCAAATAAAATTTAATGTTTCAAACTATAAAAAATACATTAAAACTCATTTAATTAATAGCTAATATGAAATAATATTATGGACACTTAATGTTTAAAAGTGTCATTATTCTATAAAAAAGTACTTCTGTATATTTTATATTTTAATTTTAAAAAAAAATTATAAAATATATAAAATTTATAATATTAAATG
Organism: Viscum album; assembly: GCA_963277665.1. Lineage (NCBI taxonomy): Eukaryota > Viridiplantae > Streptophyta > Magnoliopsida > Santalales > Viscaceae > Viscum > Viscum album. The sequence goes on from OY728137.1 coordinate 1,026,468,925, forward strand.
AATTTAAAATTCAGAATCATCATAACAAAATTAGGTAATAGGGTTATTTTAATTTTTTGGAAAAAAATTAGTTACCAAAGAAATAATTGAGTTACCATTGTAAATATAAAATGAGGTAAAAGGGTTAAATTAAGTTGTAAAGGCCTGAATTATCTCTAAAATTATCTCTAAATTGTGTTGATGATGGCATTTATATCCCATATTCATTATTTTTCTACATTGGATCCACTTTCCATGTAAACTGACTAACTTACAGCTTAAGGAATGGGTAATTTTTGGAAATGTCACTCAAAAATCACCTATAAAAGACCCCATATTATCCCTAAATTCACACACACCTTTCATTAAATATGTTATTGAATAACGACCAAAGTTATCTTTGTAAAAATCATCTCCCACATTCAGGAACCTCTGGTCTTTATAAAGAGCCTCAAATTCCACATTTTCAGGAGGCTCTTTAAGAGAATGATTCAAGTGTTCAATTTAATTTTTATCCTCTGATTAATCATTATTTTTTGTCTTCTCCATCCAACAATTCTTAAATATTATTTATCACATCGATAAATTATTTTTTAAGTCACTAGTATTATATAAAATAGATAGTATTAATATATAATAACATGTTTTTACTCATTTAATCGTTATAACATGTTCTTATTTGGGTTAGTCTTACCAACTTCATGAATTATGTTGCAACATTTACATAATTAATGTCTATGAAAACATAAATATGGATAATATTTCGTAATAATTATTAAATTAACATGTTTTCTTAATTCTGGATTTGTAATATAAAAAGTAATTCACTAAAAAATTCAATTCTTTTATTAATTCAGTAAATCACTAAAAATGATATCTTTAGGTTTTCCTTAAGAACAATCCCCATATGTTACATTAAATGGCCATGGGACTCCAAAAATATATGAAAAACATATAATAAAACTTAATGAAAAATATATAAGTTATTATCCAACAATCAAGGAGCAATGACTCAAATAACCAAAATAAATCTTGCTTAGAAAAATAAAACAATTAACACCCAAAAATTAATTTTAATTAAAAATGAATTAATATATGGGTAATAAAGAATTTTAAATAAATGGTATTAAGTTAAAAAAATTCATAATAATTTTCTTATAAATATGAATAATAAACCTAAATTTTTAATACACGTAGTTTGAATGTGTGTGACCAAGAATAAATCTGATATAAGGGGTTCTTTTACAATCTTACTTTGAAATCAAGATTGTATATGTATAAATTCTTATTTAATGAAATTTAATGTAATATCTCTCTAAAAAACCATTTATATTATTATATTTTATTTATTTCTAGGTTTTACATGTCTCCTTACCATTTTATCGCCCTTTGGTTCTAAAATTCAATCAAAAGGCTTATTATAATGGATCTGGCATTATATCTTATTTTTAGTTAGGAATGATTCTCTTCCATTTCAATGTTTTTATATGTATTTTTAGATATCAATATCCCTTTATATATGATTTATTAAGTTCATTTTCTTTTGAAATTATATTTCTTTAAAAAAGTGTTAACTGAATATTTTTTAGTGTTCTTTTAAGGCCTCATTCTCCCATTTTTCCCTCAGTTGTCCTTATGAAGTATCCTTTCCAAATTATAATGGTTCTTCAAAGTAAATTTTAATTAATTTAACATGATTTTTCTAAACCCATATATTTAATATTTATTTTTTAAAATAAATATTATTAAAAATTTATTGTATATTTATTCTTATATCCAAATAATAATTTTATGTTCCTATAATATGTTTTTCATCTATGTGAATATCATTTAATGTTTCTTATGCTTCACTAGGAGTATTATCTAATGATTACATCCACCATATTTCTCTATATGTATTGTGATTATGTATTATGTAAATATTCATGAAAATAATTTCTTTCTTATGTTTTAATTAAGTTGTGATAAAATTATTACTGTTTTCATATTCATGTGGCACAGATATGAATGGTTTTTAATTATATAATGGGTAGGTCTAGAATTATATATCCCACCAATGGATTGGATAATGATTTATATATCATTAGATCATATGAATGGTATTGGGTAGTGAACCCAATCTACTAGGTGTATGAGAATGGGTAGTGAACCTAATCGACTATTAGACTCTATCCACTATGTGATGATAGTCTTGACAGTGAGGATTGATATTAGAAATCATATACTATGTTTATATTCATGAAAAATTCTTAGTACATGATTCTTTATTATAGCACAACTCTATTTTATGTATTTACAGCTTATGATAATTTTCCCATAATTCCACATTCCTATGCCTCATTTCATAGGTTATATCAAAATAATTTTGTTATGATTATTTATTTGTTATCAATGTTATTATTTTTTATGATTTACTTATGCTATTTTTATGTACCATGGTTATGTTCACATACCCAAAAGTTCATTTTATGATCATTTATGATCTTTAATTGATATCTATTATTTTCACCACTTAATGAGTGTATGATTTCACCCATTCTTATGTTTCCATTTCCCATGTAATGAAGAAGGGTATTATGTATTATATATTTAGAAGGATACCAGGTTTTGATAATTTTATAATATATTTTAAATAAATATTTTAAAATAATAAGTTCATGTTGCTAATATCAAAATATATTAAACCTATAGGTTACTTGTGTGTGATTTATTGTGATATGTAGTGAATATTCATGACAAATTATTTAATGTGTATGTATGTTATGGTTGGGTCATCTCAGTTGGTACTAGATATGGTATTAGTTGATTTTGAGGATTATGTTATGAATAATAAGAGGATAGAACTTAAAACAATCTATGTTGAACCAAAAGAGATATAGAAATAATATAAGATGTTATAGGTTAAATTTAAGGTGTCATAAATTAGGACATTTTTGTATTGATTTACATTTCAAATGATTATTACTATATTTATTATTTATTGATACTCACACTAACCTTTTTAGTTTTGGTGAATGGCTAGAATCAGGAGGAATCAAACAAACAAGAGTGTAATGGAAAATAAAATTATTGTCTAAATGACCAATAAAACTATATGGGATTAGATTTAAAAATATCATGGTTTTTCTCCCCCAAATTTATAAAGCTATGAACAATAATAAAAACCATCTAGAACTCCCAAAATAACCATTCACTAAGGAATAAACAACTCCCCATTGTGTCCTTTATATGAAAATGTCCAACCTTCTTTAGTGGGTATTTCAATCTACTAATTACTGAGAAGTGGATCAACATAAAATAAAAGATATTTTCCATTTTCTAGTACTCAAATAATGAAAATGTTGTTTTAGTTATTTATCATTTGAAAATTGAGGTAGAATAATAGTGAACCCTAATGAAGAACACAAAGAAAGAGAAATAAATCACCTCTATGGAATGGGAGAGGTCTAAGAAGGTATTATTCAAAAAATGTTTTCCCTAAAGTATTAACATTAAAATAGATATAGGTTTCCTAGAGATGAATCAAAGGGAGGGTTAATCCATTAGTACCTATAAAGAAAACTTCATAAGTATTTCAAGGTATTCTTATAGTTTTATCATTGACATTAAAATTAAAATAAACTCTTTATTTAATAGCTTAAAACAAATCTATGAAAATTTGTAACCATAAGGTACTTTGGTATCTATGAAGAAATTATTTAATGCACATTAATGGTGTAAAGAGAAATTTTAGAATCCTGTTATTCTCCCAATTTTGGAGAAAATAATAAAATAATAGAATTTTTTGGAAATTAAAATGATAAATACCATGGGGGAAGAATAATCAACTTCATAAATTCCTAGAATATGATGAGGAGTATTAGGTTAATTACCTAAATACAATTGTTAAATGTTCCAAATGTGGAAGAGAATTCCACTAAACATATGAATGTTGAAGATTTATAAAGAGGACAATTAATGAAATATATGGAAATAAAACTTGACCTAACACACCAACCACACTCTAATGCATCAAGTGGAAGTATTATAGGTGTTAATCCAACCAATGAACCAATAAAAGGGTTAATGACAATGTCATTTTCCACATAATTCCCAGTACAATGGTAAATCTTATTCAACCACAACTTTGGAAGGGGGTCATGAAAATGAAGTGGTGAAAGGTATAATAATCATTCTCTAAAGAGTACAAATTTATTATTTGATTATGGTTCTACCTAGTCATTTATATCTATAAATTTTAATAAGATTATCAGATCACCATCTGAATAGATCAATATTGATTTATCAATGAAAACTTATAATGGTATGATTATCATAACCAAATTTTATAAATACTCTCATATTGATGTTTATGGTAACACATTTCATGTAAATATTATTATTCTCCCATTATTATAATTTTATGTGGATTTAGATATATATTGGATATATATCTACATATAACACAAATTAATTGTTGGAATAGGAAAATAACATTTCATTTCACATTCTCACCAATGATCATCGATTAGAAAAATACTAACTATGAAATCCTTATGTATGTTACTTCCCTTTATGGGTCTTATTATCTAATAATGAGCGATATTTAGATCAAATGTTTGGGATAAAATGAAATATTTAGGATATTTATATTCTCTGGGAATATGTCGATGTATTTCCATAATATTTCTATGGCCTTCCCCTAAAGAGTGAGGTTGATTTTTCAATAAAACAGATATTGAGTGCCACACAAATATCAAATAATCCTTATAGAATAGCATAAATTAAACAATAGAAATTTAATAAGAAACCCAAAGATAATATAGAAAAGGTTTTTATATTCTCAAGTTCTTCACCAAGGGGTGCACCAAAACTATTTATTAAGAATAATGATGAATCAATGTGTATTTTCATTGATTATCATGAACTTAATAATATCATGATAAAAAAAGTATCATTTAACCCATATTGAAGATTTTTCAATAAACTACGATGAATTAAATAATTCTAAAAGATTTACCTTCAATTTGGATAACATAAATTAATATTTAAAGGGTGTATATATCCAAAATAGTCTTCTATTGAAGATATGGACACTATATATTCATGGTTATTCCATTAAACCTTATAAAATCCCCTTATATATTCATGGATTTGATAAATAAAATCTTTAGATATTACCATTATTGATTTTTTGTATTATTAATTGATGAAATTATCATATATTCTAAGTGAATGTAAGATCATAAAGATAATTTAAGGAATGAGTACATGACCATGCCAAAGGAGAAATAGAATGACACATTTATCATGTGTGACTTCTGACTGCTGAAAGTATCATTTTTTGGTCATATAATCACAAGTGAGAATATCTATGGTTCATTTAAAGATAGTGGTGATTGAAAAATGGGGCATACCAATCACTGTAATAGAGATCTATAATTTTCATTGATTTTATGGATAATATCAATGATTTATATTAAATTTCTCATGAATATAAAATCCACTAACCAAGTTAACTTGAATGGAATTTAAGTGTTTTTATGAATTAATGAGTATAAAATTTCCATAAAATCAAGAGAAGGTTGGTCACTACACCTATACTCACTCTACCTTTCAATGGAAAAGATTTTATGATATTCATCAGCTCATCAATAATGGTTTGAGATATGTCCTTTTAAAAATGACATGGTGGTTTCTTATGCATCATGTCGGTTAATAGTCTATGATAAAAATTAAACGAGGAAATATTTAGATCTAGAAATGATAATATTTACACTAGAGATTTGGAGACACTATATCTATAAAACAATGTGGTATCTTATTGAACCCAATTGAGAATGATGTTATATTTTTTTCTCAATAAATTTTATTTAGGTGTAAATATTGTTTTACATAGTTTGAGTGGCTGGAGGAGTTTTTTAAGAAGCCTAAAGATAAGTTCCCATAGTACAAATTTGAATAATATGTGTTGAGGATTTCAAAAGTTACTAATATAAAAAAAATTATATCTAGAAGATTGGTTGCAGTATTAAAAATATATTGAATAATTCAATAAAAATTATTATATGATTGTTTTTTATTCTTTTTTAGTTAGGTTTGTGCATCATCCCTCTTTTTGGGGGTGATGAGCTTGCTTTTTTGCCTTGTATTCCCACTTAAAAAAGTCAAGTGGATTCCATCACATTAATCAATTATGTTGACTCCTTGATAAAAATGGGATGATGGGATATCAATTCCACCTTCTATGGATCTCTCCTTGGAACTAATCACCTTGTCCGGGTCTCTCTCATAGATTTAATTCATGTTCGTGAAAATCATTCCCAGTATCATCTCGAAGTGGATTTTATTTAATTACACTACTTCTTTATCGATAGTCTATCAACCTTTTATTGAAGTACATAGTAATGTTGGCCATGTTTGGGCATTTATGGATGTTTTGTGTGTTTGGAACCTATAATGTATTCTCCTTTTAAAGTTGAAGTCATATCATATGAGGAATCTTTGGAAAAAAATATAAGGAGTATTATATTTTCCATGAGTTAGTTGATTCTAGGGGAGTAATTCTTCTATGGAATTTTACATTAGTCATGCCATGTTTATTACATGTGGTAGAGATTCAGGGTTGGGTTTCAAGTTTAACATCTTGTGGGGATAGGTGTATCACAGATTTAACGTCTTGTGGGGATAGGTTGGTCATGGGTATAACATATTACCGGGACATGTGGTTCATAGGTTTAACAACTTGTGGGGATAGGTTGGTTTTTAGTTTAACATCTTGTGAGGACAAGTGAGTCATAATTTTAATATCTTGTGAGGACAGGTGGGCTGAATGATTAATTTATTTAGGGGATAGGTTGGTTATAGGTTTAATATCTTGTGGGGGAAATATTTTTGTAGGATTAATTTCACATCCCAACCTTGAAAATAATTTCATTTTATTGTTTTCTTGATATTTGATATTTTTTGATGAGGTTCAGGTTGATCCTTAGTTTAAATTTTTATGTTTTTGAATTTTTGAGTGGGTTTTTGGCATGTGCACAGTTTGAGAATAGTTAGGGTAAACCGTGTGACTTTTCCCAGGTAATCATGTCGTTTTTTTGAGTGTCTAGATGTAAGTAGAAAGGGTTTCACATGGTTTATAAAATCATTTGCCAACTTTATGATTTGGTTTTGTAACTAGAAAGAGGCATCCAACACGTTTGGTTCATAGTTTGGGAACTGTGTGGCCATCCTATGTGAGGTTCTCCTCCTTTCCAGTAACTCATGCATAGTTTATGCATAGTTTAGTAAACCATGTGGCTAAACTATGAAAGTTTCCTATTTAATTAAAAAATATAAATTAACTCTTTTTGCCTCTATTTTTTAACCAAAAATTTTGTTTATACCCCCTCCTTCAACCTAAGCACAATAGGTGGATTCTCCAAACCCCTCTCCCTTGCTCCTAAACCTCTATTGATTCCCCTTAAATGTTCGTAAGGTAAGTTCATTTAGTTTTTAGTCAACTATTCCCTTCCCTCTTCCCTCTCTCTCATGTTTTTGAGTTTTACTTGTGGGGTTTCCCTCTTTTCCAAACCCTAGGTGTTAGGGTTTGTGTGTGACCCGATTTTTTCTTGACCCAGGGTGTGCATATCATTCATCAAGGCCTATTATTTCTTCTTGATAAGTTTTATTGTGTTCACCATCATTAAGGTATGTGTTTCCATTATTTTCCTTTATATAAAAATCTATTGATTCTTTTGAGTTTATAAAAAATTTATAAATATGTTTTTTATTATTTTTATGTGTTTCGGTTTTTGGGGTGTGTTGGCATAGGCAGAATTTGTTAAAAATAGTTTTTGAATTTATCCTTCAAATATGTCTATCTATATATGCACCTAAAGTGTTTGATAAAATGTTAATTGATCCTTTAAAGTAAAGTTATATGATTTGAGTGGTGTTTTACCTTATATATGTTTTATTAAATTGGTTTCATTGTGATTTGGGATTTATATGTGGAACATGGTGGCTTTTATAGTTTGGTTTATTATGTTAGTTGTAAGGCATGTAATGTTCCTTCAAAAATGGTTTTCGATAATTTTTGGGATACATGTGGTGTGCCCTTTGATTTTAGCACATCCATGTGTGTTAGGAGTGCACATATTTATGGACTCACAAATGATAATGGCATTGGATAAATCATTTTAACAATAAAACTTTGTTTTTAAAAACAAATAACATTTCTTCCTCCTCCTTCTCCCAATTCTATTTAAGCCTACATGTTTTCCTAAATGCTTCATGGTGTTAATTTGTATTGAGTGTAGTTTTGATTTTTATGTTCAAATTATTCCCTTTTTTGTCACTTTGGAAAGATTTGTAGTCTCTAAATGGTTTGAAGTCTAATTCAGAATCTTTAAATATGATATGTTTTCAACATGGATTTGAATGAAATTGATCTAGAAAGGTAAAGGACAATTTGGAATTTTATATTTGAAAATGTAATTTTATATCATTTTTCAAATGGTTTGAAAATGATTTATAAGATTATTTGACGTAAACATAACATGAGTACTGATTGGAACTTTATAATGTCTTGGAAATGAATGTTTCTTGAGAAATATGATTGGGCTATTGGTATTTTAGCATGTTTTGGGAAATTGTATAAAGATAGTATGATGTGATGGCCTTATTTAAATTTAGAAAGAATTTTTTCTCATATGAGTTTTGATGCTTGTCTTGTAAAATGAATGAGAACATTATTGAGACCACTGGAATTTTGGATAGATTTTCTTCATTGGCTCATTCATGGGAATGTTGATTGGTGGTTTCTATACCACATTCCACCAAGTATTGTCATTATTAAAAACCTTAATATTATCATGGGACTCCTGGTAATCTTTTAGAGGGTATAGTTATGGTTTCTTATCGACCCTGATATGATAGGTTGGTGCCCCTTTGATGGATTAGAGGCCAGGTGGGCAGTGCCATTGGATTGGCAGTTAGAACAGTCAGTTAGTTATTCAATTTGGAGTTCCACCTTATGTTTGTAGGTGATTTTGACTCGAGTATATCTAGGGATCACTATAGGGATTATTTTTAATGCCCATGTTTTACTATATGTAATTTATTTTTTATATTTTCTTGCACAAGGTTTATTGTTTATACTGGTTGTCTATCTTGTACTTATCTTGGTATTGTTTTTTTTTTGGATTGTGGTTCAAGTTTTGGTTTTAAAGTGGTAACCCATTTTGAAAATGAGAATGTGGTGAGTGTTGTTTTGAAAAAGTTATTGTTTTGTTTAACTATTCAAAATGTGATAAAAACTATTTTCATATATGTATTTTCAAACTACTGTTAATCGAATGTTTTCTGGAAATGAAAAGTATGGATTTTGTTGTGGTTTCCTACTGACCTATTAAGCTCACACACTACTTGTACCATTTAGTGTCTGTATACCTGAGCTATTTTTCAAGTGTAGGTACTAGGTTCATGTGATCATAGTTGGATTAGGTTGTTCTTGTGGTGGTGGTGACCAAGAGGCCACATGGAGATTGTGTAGCATGTAAGATTTCAGTTTTTTATTTAGTTATCTATCTCATTTAGCTATTGTAACTGAACTAGTTTTGTATATTTTTACGAGATTTATTTGTTGTTAGTTGTTCCATGTGTTCATTTTATTTTTATTAGATCCTCATTTATTGGAAAATTCATTCCCCTAGTGATTTATTTGATTACTGACATTAGTTGTCAGCCCGTGAGGATCGAGAATACCCTTCAGACCTTATCTCAGACCAAGTCGTATGTTGGGTTGGATGTCACTCTGGCTTAGTTTGTGAAAAAATGGTATGATAGGAGGCCCTTATTATTGTGGGTGTCAAGTAGATTTGATATTTGGGCTTTTGTAACTCGTTAGTTAGGTATGGGAAGAGCGCCATGATCTCTTTATTATTCTGATCCTCAAATTTCTAAGGGTAGTTTATGTTTTGAGTCTTTGTTCTAGTTTTTGGATTGTTTTGGGTGAGTAATGACAATGTAGGTGATAATATGTCATTTTTTTATCTCACATATATTAGTGGACCATGTGGAATATAATTTCATAGTTCAAGGTCCACTTTGTGTTGATTCTTACTTGGGTTATGGCCCACTACCATGTCTCAAAGTTAAGCATAGGCACTAGTTCCTCACTCTGGTAGTTTGGTGTGAGTCCTGTTTTGTTTTTGTATCAGTTGATGTGAGTAGGATTTTAAAATGAATATTTTTTTTAAATGTAAACATTTTCTTTCAAGTGGGTTTGAATTGAAAAGGTTAATTAAAGATTTTTTAAATACTTTAGTTTGATGATAAAGTGATATATGAGACCCTTGGTGTTCCTAATGAATGTTTTCATGTGTGTGGGTACATGTAGAATGTGCTTGTTGGAACTTTAGGGTGAATGATGCAAGTGGAAGTGGATGGAAGCACATGTGATGGTTCATAGGGTGACATAGATCAGTATTTTAAATCAAAAAGCTTTGTCTTGTTTCTCCAAATTGATTTTGAAAGACGAAAGTGATTTCAGAATTTGGTTTTGATTTGAAAAGTGAATCCTTACCTTGTGAAAATGGATTTTTTTTATAAAAGTTGAATTATAAGAAAGAATTTTTGAAATTAAAATGGATGTTTTAATTTTTTAAAAGATGTATTTTGTTTATGCTTGTATTTGTTTGGTTTGTGAGCCTTTTGTTTTTGCTCAAGATGTTATTTTCGATTGTACTTTGGTTTGATGTTGGTCTTGAATTGGTGTTATTTATGTTATTTAGAATATGATTCTAAGATAGGCCCCTTATGTTTACAATGAGTCATCCCCAGATCCTCATTCTTCTCATTTGTTTCCCACCCATTATGGTTATCAAGATCCATTAGAGGCGGTGGAGTGGATTGATGAAGTTGAGTGTGTATTCAAATAATTGGAAACTCTTGAAGTTGTTAGAGTTCATTTTGTTCTAGGTTTTTTTTAGGGTTTATCTTTGTAATAATGGGAGTTGTTTTCCTCACCATCGATACAAGTTGGGATAATGTGGGAAGTGTTTAAGTTCATCTTTATCCGATGGTTTATACATGAGAAAGTGAAGACAAAGAAAATGGAATAGCTCTTGTGTATTAATCAAGGACAGTGGATGGTGAAGGCCTATGTAGACCACTTCAAGGAGTTGGTTTCATTTTCTCTAAATGTATTCTCATAAGAACTGTTGAAGGCTACTCTTTTCATTATGGGTTTTTTTCCAAAGATCAAGGATAAAGTCCTCTCCTCCAATGATCTTTGTTTTTTAGAAGATGGTTGATGAAGAATTCATACTGGAGTTTGTTTTTTAAGTGCATTAAATTAGTAATCTGGTGTCTCTTTCCACTCAGGGAGGCTCTCTATTTGACAAGATGGGTGTCCCAGAGGAGCCTGTTTCTGAGAGGTCTCATTCATTGGTGCCAACTTCTTATTCTTCAGACTATTCTCTCATGTGATTACAGTGTGGTCAGTTTGGGAATTTGAAGTCGTATTTTTTCTAATCCTCTAAAGACATTCCATTGTTGCGATTCTTTGGGTCATCTAGATAATTTTTTCTGGAAGTGTCACCCAAAGAAGATGTTGTTATCGGGGAATGCTAGAGCCTGACTTTGAGGCAGGAGATTCTTCGGTCGTTAGGGCTCCGGTCACAGGCCTCATAGTGAATCTTGTTCATAGTTAGTAATTGTTGGGGGTGTGTGGAAAACCATAGCTTGATTTGTCTCATGTTTTTATGTGGAAACGTTTAGTGTTTCCTTATTACTATTTTGTGGATTTTTTAATTTCATATTTTCATTATAATAGTGTGATGACCTTTTCCTTTAATGGATTAATTTTTTTTAAATGTGGATATGAATTAATTACTTGTTTGCAGTTATTATTATTTGTAGATATCTATTTTTTTGGAAAATTGATATTTGTAGTTATGTTCAGGTTTGGTGTTTGGCTGAGTTCCTTTCATGGGATTATCTTCTTGTGTTGTGTTTTTTTGTTGGTGTGGTAAATTTTTTGTTCCAATTGTGTTGTTATCCTCATGAAAATTAGTTCAAGTTAGTTGTTTTGGGAGTTCCTTGTTGTTGTGAGGATGTTTCTTGGTTGATTTGGACAAGTTTGGGTTAACTCACATATTGAGTTTTAGGTTTTCTTGGAGGTTCTAGTTGAGTTATTATGGTGCGGATAAATATCTCACTTTCTCCCCTAATTCATGTGTTTTGGTTTCTTCTTGATTGGTCGGGTATGACTTGTGGAGTAAAAGGTCACATCAAGGTTCGTACTTCCTCTGGTTTTTGATCGGGCATGAAATCATGTTTTGGTTACCTTTTGGATGGGTGCATTTCTAGGGGAAGAAATTGTTTTTGGTGAGGATATCTGTCACACCTCAACCTTGAAAATACTTTAATTTATTCTTTTCTTTCTATTTTATGTTTTTGGTTGAGGTTCAGGTTGATCACTAGTTTACATTTTTGAATTTTTGAAGTTTTGGGTGGGTTTTTGGTCTATGCACAGTTTGAACATGGTTAGGGTAAACTGTGAGAATTTTCCCATGTAACTATTTGTCTTATTTTTTAGGCTCTATAAGTAAGTCACATGGGTTGCACCTGATTTAGGAAATCATGTATCAACCATTCATTTTTGTTATGTAACTGGACAGATGTATTCAACATGGTGGGTACTTGGTTTGGGAATCATGTGACTAGACCGAATGAGGTTCCCCTCATTTCTAGTAGTTTATGAACGATTGGAACACAGTTTGGTAAACCATGCGCCAAAACCATGTGAGTTTCCTAGTTCATTAAAAATTGTAAATTACCTCTTTTCCCCTCCATTATTTTAACCCAAAATCATGTTTCTCCTCCCTCCTCTAACACAGGTGCACCAAGGGGATTCTTCAAACCCCTCTCCCTTACTCCTCAACCTCCATTTATGCCCCTTGAAGGTTCCTAAAGTAAGTTCCTTCAATTTTTAGTCAATTTCTTCTTTCCTCTCCCCTCTATATCAAGTTTATAGGGTTTCGTTGTGGGGTTTCCCTCTTAGAAAAACCATAGTGGTTAGGGTTTGTGTGTACCTAAATTTTATCTTGACCTAGTGTTTTTGGATCATTCCTCTAGGCCTATTATTTATCCTTCGAGAGTTTTATTGTGTGTTCACATCAGTAAGGTAAGTGTTTCCATTATTTTTCTTTTCGGAACAATCCATTATTTCTTTTTTGTTTTCAACTAATTTAAATATATGTTTCTCATTCTCGTGATGAGTTTTTTTGGGTTTTTTTAGTGTATTGGTGTAGGTAGAATTTGTTAAAAATGGTTTTCTAAGTGATTATTAAAATATTCCTATGTATGTATGCACCTAAAGTGTTTGATAAAATTTCAATTGATCCTTTAAAGTAAATTTGGATGATTTTATTTGTGTTTTCCCTTATATATATTTTATTAAATTGGTTGGATTGTGATTTGGGCTTTATATGTGTAACATGTTTTCTTTTATAGTTTGATCCATTTTGTTGGTTGGAAGGCATGTGATGTTTATTTAAAAATGGTTTTGGGTAATTTCATGAATACTTTTAATGTTCCATTATATTTGGAAACATCCATGTGTGTTCTAAGTGCACACATAGATGGACACACAAATGTTAATGGAATTGGATAAATCCTTTTAACAATAAAACTTGGTTTTTTTTAAACACTTAACCGTCCCACCCTCCTTTTTCTCCCAATTCTCTTTAAGACTACATGTTTTCCTAAATGTTTAATGGTCTTAATGTGGATTTAGTGTTGCTTTGAATGTTATGTTCAAATTATGGCCATTTTTTGCACTTTGGAAAGGATGGATGGTCTCTAAATGCTTTGAAAGCCCGTTTGGAATTTTTAAATATGTTTTGTTATCATCATGGATTTAAATGGAATTGAGCTTCAAAGGCAAAGGCCTGTTTGGAATTGTATATTCGAAAATGTACTTTTATATCATTTTAAAAAAGGTCTGTAAATTATTTATAAGTGTATCTAAAGTAGACTTGTTGATGAGAGTCATGGCTGGCACTTTATAATGTTTTGGAAATGAATGTGGTTTGAGAAATATGATTCTCGGTTGGCATTTTAGCATGTTTTGGGAAATGTTTGAAAGATTGTATGATGGGATAGCCTGATTAGTATTTACAGATGTTTTCCCATATGACTTCTGATTATTGTCTTGTATCGTTCATGAGAACATTATTGAGACCACTAGAATTTTGGATGAGATCCTCTTTAGCGACTCATGTGTGGGAATGTTTTTTGGTGGCTTCTAGACCACATTCCACCAAGTATTATTATTATCATCATTATTAATATCATCAGGGTACTCCTAGGCCTCTTTTAGAGGGTCTAGTGATGGTTTCTTGTAGAACCTCATATGACAGGTTGGTACCCCTTAGATGGATTAAAGGAAAATTGGGTAGTTCTACTAGATTGGAAGTTAGAATAGCCAATTGGTTATTGACATCGGAGTTCCACCTTATGTCAGTAGGTGAGTCTGGCCCGGGTACATCTAGGGATCACTCTAGGGATTCTTAGGAACTCCCATGGTTTACTATCAGTAATTACTTGTTTATATTTTGTTTCACTTGGTTTATTATTTATACTTTTTTTATATCTTCTTCTTATCTTGGTATTGTTTTTTTGGATTGTGGTTCGGGTTTTGGTTTTAAATTGTTAACCCATTTTAAAAATCAGAATGTGGTGGGTGTTGTTTTGAAAAAGGGAAAGTTTTGTTTATTTATTCAAAATGTGAAAAACCTTTTTCATATATGTATTTTATAACTAATGTTAATGAAATATTTTCGGGAAAGGAAATGCATGGATTTTGTTGTGGTTTCCTACTAAGATGTTAATCCCACACCCTAATTATTCCCTTCAGTGTCGGTATACCCAAGCTATTTTGTAGATACAGGTATCAGGTTCATGTTCTCGCAGTTGGAGTAGTTTGGTCTTGTGGTTGGTGGTGAGCAAGAGGTCACATGAAGACCGTGCCGCATATTCAGTTTTAGTTTTGTATTTAGTTTTTTGTTTTGTTCAGTTGTTTTAACTAAACCAGTTTTATATATTTATTTGAGATTCAGTTGTTTTTAGTTCTTTCATTCAGTTAGTTTATTTTTATTAGATGCTTATTTATTGGAAAAAACATCCACCTTATGATTTCCTTGATGCTTGAAACTATTTTACAGCCCGTGGGGATCGGGAATTCCCTTTGGTCCATGTCTTGGATCAGTTCATATGCTGGTTTGGATGGAACTCTATCCTGGTTCATGAAATTTAGCATCATTTGGGATAGTTTGGTCATAGGTTTAACATCCTTCAAGTATAGGTTGGTCATAGTTTTAATATCTTCTTGAGAAAAGTTTTTTATAGGTTTAACATCTTGTGGGTAAAGGTTGGTCACATGTTTAATATCTTTTGGGGATATTTTGGAAGTTAAGTGTGTACCCATGGGGAAATTATCACACTTAAAGGGTTTGTTTAAGTGTCTCCATAGTGGGGTAAGATTATAACACTTAGGGATTTAGTAGAAATGTTGGGGTATTAGGATTGAACCTCAGGGAGTTTCCCCAGATGTGTTGGTGTGTAAAGATTGAACCTCATAGAGGTGAACAGTATACCCTATTAATAAATGGGGATCAAACCTCACATAGTTCAATGACATAAAATAAGTTCATGTGACAGGATTGGTCTACACTGTTTAAAGTCATGAGTTAAGGGTGATCATTCTATGAAAGGAGTGTCAATAAGGGATGATGTGGGGCTTACACATATGGGTTTCCTGGTGTAGGAGTTTCATCCCATTGTAGGGGAGGAGGTGGAATACCATGATGACCATACATGGGGAATCTTGTATTTATCACATAGGGTAATTCTATAATTTAATTTCATGTGATGAGTACATTGTCATACAATTTAATGTCATAAAACTATGATGTGAAGCTAGGAAGTTTTACGTCGTGCAACTCAGATGTTGATTGGGCTTATTCTAGGGGAGTCCCTTTCTAAGAGGGGGAGGAAGATCTATAAAATGCCTCTATGCAAGGAATGGTTAGTAGTTTCCTATGATGATTCCACCTTTTGGGATTACATGACCACCACTCATACACCTCTAGGTGGGGAATATCATAAAAACTGTATTGGAGGATTGGAAATTAGGGGGACCGATGTTATGGTTAATATTCTTAGGAGAAATAGGCATTAGGGTACCTATGCTTAGGATCAAAAGGTAAGGTAATGGTGTAGGCCTCACTTGAAGCAAAGTGGGTGGACATAAATGTCAGTGGTTACGATCACATAGAGATTTGGGCTGCCATCGAACCAGTTCTTAATGGGTATAGAGGCCTCAGGAACATGACTTTGATGAAAGGGTATTGGCTAAAAGAAGGAACCATGGAGGGGCCTGGAGGATGGGTTTCATGAAATGTAGGTCTTCATAAAATTTAGGGGATTTGAAATAGTCAGGGTCTCATAGAGGATCATGTTTTGAAAAACTGGGTGACCTTACCTCAGAGTGTAGTCTTGGTTCACATGTGGTAGGTTTCACAAAGGATAATTATCTCATGAAATCCCAAGAGATGAAAATTTCTTTATTCTTATGAAAAGGCTATGGACCCTTATGAAAGGAATATCTACCATGGTTTTAGGTTCACAAAAACCCATTGTAGGTGGTTTCGTGAATGATGTATACCTATGGAAATAAAACTCCTCTCTTTCTCATGAAGCTTTTAAATTTAATGAATTCAGAGATTTTTTACAAAATTTGAATGGTCATGTCCCCCTTAAAAGTCAAACATAGGGAGTAATTTATTGGCCCAACTGAGGAAAGGGAATCATTTTTGTGAATAATGAAGGATTCAAAAAAATATTATGAGCTTCATGAAGTCATGTGGTCCTGTGAACTGAGATTATAGTGTGTGGAGGTTATCTCCCAAAGCTCTATGCGGTCGAAGAACTTACACTAATTGAAATTACACTACATAGAAGTTACAGCCTAAATATACCCATGGATGGTGACTTTTGTGGGCCATAGTTATACTAAATGTTTCTGCTTCAAGATTCACACATTTGGTGACTTCTACAAATCAGAGTTATGCTGCATAGAGGTTATTGGCTCAAGATCCACATGGATGATGACTTATGTGAGTTGGATTTACACTGTGTGGAGGTTAATACTTCAATAATAGCATGGACCGTAACTTCTACAAACCATGGTTATGCTTTTTAGAGGTTACCGCTTCAATATCTTGTGGTTCCTGACTTCCATAATCTATAGTTATACTTTGTGGAGGTTACCACTTCAATCTATGCATGGATGGGTAACTCAGCAAACTGTTTCTATTCATAAAGGTTTAGACCTTTGTGAACCAATTCCTTTTGGTGGTTTTTTTATCCATTTTAACACAAATTTTCTTCTAACCATCCACACCTTCCTCCATATCTCTCATGACATGCGCATTTCAGCATCAACAAATTTCCCCCAGAGAATTGGATCTGACGAAGGAGAGTTGGGTTAGATTATATTGGAAAATAACCAAAAATGATTGATTGGTAATCCCTATTCATGAAACTTAGTTTGGCCTTGTTCCTATAAATAGGTGTGAGGTTCCTTGAGAGGGCCATGATATTTTAATGAAAGATAATTCAATGCTATCTTTTCATTAAACTCGATAATTCTGTAAGCATTTTGTTATCTAAATCCTCACCACTCATGAAACAAACTTATTTCATGAACCATAGTTCCTTGAATAGACCACCATGATCTTGTAACTCCCATGTCATTCAACTTTATCAACTAATTATATAAATACTCTATGTCATAGACAAAAAATGGATACTGAAGGTGTTGAAGAATTCACTGATTGGCAAAGGGAGATAGATGGAAATCTCACGATTGGGGAGAGATTTTAAACTAATTTAAATCATGAAACGCTCATTTCATTTTATATATAAGTTCAACATGAATACCCATTGTATAAGAGGCTTCCCTTATGTGGTTTTGGACTGAGGGAACATGTATTCATCCCTAGTTTCAATTGAGATGAGATTGCCTACTAGTTTTGGATCATGATAGTGCATTGCCAGTGGAAAAGGGTTGTTGGAGGCCAAATTTTTAAGGACCATGTGTCTCTTACCAATCATACCCTACAGAACCACATGAATAATGTCAATAAGGATGTGTTATAGATAGAAAAGTCTCATAATAAATATGATAGGATCCTTAAGGTAGGTTTGATAGACCATCTCAAAGAGTGTGCATAAGTATATGACCTACACTTTGGTGGTAAATTCATGGATTAATGGGCCTAGGTATACTAGTTATGTAAGTCATTTCATGAATTTGAGGTAGAGATGAATTAGTTCAGGCTTTACGAGGTAGAATGGACAACACAGTTCCATGTTTACCACCACGTGGACATCATGAAAGAGTTGGTGATAATGTGTTCAATGTGGGCCAACACAGTTCACCTATATCTTGGAAAGGACATCATTGTACTATGTGACCTCTTCTAAGTAAAGGGGATCCCTATCCAAGGGGGATGGTATGTTGAGTTCCTCCTAGATGAAGACTTCTGTGATGACCATGAGAAGATGTACGTGATTTCAAGGGTGTTGTTACACTTGGTGCATGGGAAGAGTGACCAAAACCCATGTATAAATTTAATCCTTTTCAAGAAATGGTTCATGTAATTTTTTAATGAAATAATGGACTTACAACCCAGAAGGCCGCATCAGTGTCCAAAGGAAACCCAATGAGACAATGATCACTTGTATTGGATAATCCTAGAGGTGAGTGAATGGCAGTTGTTGGGATACAACATGAAGACCGAGGCTCCTATAGTTAAGCTGGAAGACATTATTATTGTGTTGATTTTCCAAAGGATACTCCCAATTCAGGATGTGAGGATGGGGTGCGGTTGAACATACTTATCATGGAATTGATTCTAGAGGTGGGGTAGAAAATCAGCCAAGTAGTCCCAGTCTTGTAAAAGTTTCCACCATATCATCTTGGAGAAAACCCTCCTCCATGTGTGTGGTACCATCCACATATAAAGCTGTATTTCCACATGCATGGGAGGATATGAGTATCTGAACCCCATATCCTCGCCCATCATATATTTTTGGTAATCGATCCTCAAAATCGTCAAGAGATTCCCTCTTAACATGGAATTAGTGGATGTCCTAGAAAGGATTGATCTGTAGGATCTCTTTAACTTCCATCTATTTCCCATTATCACAAGAATGGTGACTGATGATGGAATGGTCCCATTGAGTAGTGGTCATACCTCCTAGCCTTTCATGGTGGGGTATTTGTGGTAAGGGTGAACTACAAAGTGATTTGAGAGCCGTACACCCCACACTGCATTGAAAAAAAGTTATATTTCCTATGAAGGATGACCCTAAATGTGTATATGAGGGTATGTAGTGAACTACTACCCTCTATTCTCAGGAATATATGGAACATTGTTTCATGAGAAGATGGTAGGGGAAATGATCTTCTGCCACTCACTACAGTGTATGGGCTCATCTTTGAATATGTGTTGAATTGGGTGAGTGCATACCCTAGGGATATAGTGAGGTGGATAACAACTTGTAATGATGGGAAATGAGGGGTCCCATAATCACGAGGTCGAGGTAGAGTAGTAATAAGGGAAGTCAATGGATGAAGATTGGTAAATTGGGTAGAGCAGTGGCTGCAGAGCTGGAAATTCATAGTCCTACACAGATGGGAACCACGTGGAGGGGAGTAAAAATATGTCTAAAACACTAGGGTAAGTGTATTTGGGAGGAAGTAAGATCCTCTAGAGTAGTTCTGAGGGAACAGATCTAAAGTCTGGGGAAGAAACTATGTCGCTCGGATGTTCCCAAAGAAACTATTTTCCTTGACTCTTGGGAGAGTTGTGTATCCATATATATATCACCACTCTTCATGGGATATCAAATTATCTCAACTAAAAGAGGATATTAATTATTGAGTTCGGTCATGTAAGGGAATATTTGCATGTTCCCTAAGATGATGTAGTGAAATACATTAAAAATCTAGGAGATGTGGTCCACTCTCATGGCACTATGCATTCCTTGACTAGATGAGTGAAGGTGTAGCTTGGATTTTCTTCTCCCCCAAATATTTGTATGGAATGACTGGATATCAGTGAGACCAAGGGAGAAGGATTGGAGGAGTCCTAGGGAAGAAATTCCCATAAGGAATCCTTTAGGGATGAAAATACTTCCACTGATTAAGAAAATCATTTGATCTTACATGCCTTATATATTACCAAACCTCTAATAGTATCTCTTAACTCAAATTTAAATTGTGTAAGAATCAGTGATCACAGAGGGGGGAGGTCTACAATGAACCTCAGGTAGAGGATAAACAAGAGGCCTTACCTCTTGGAGATCAAGTAAGCATGTGGCCTTCTCTTGATACTATCATAATAGGTGGAAAACCATCCATTATTGAAGAAACACTGATAGACGAGGTTAATGATCAACTATCTCAAATTCTACCCAAAAAACCTTCTTCCCTAACATGGATTTTCTCCATCCTTGAACCTGTGATGAAATTATAGTTTTTATCTAGATCGAGTCAGGACATTTAAACTCAAGACTGTCGGTTAACCTTTCTGTGTTGGTCATTGAGTTGTACCACTATTTCAAGACCTTTCCCATTTTTACCTATTCTTTTATTTGTTTCCTCCCACAAGTCATTCTTGGAGAAGCCTATGTTTTAAATTAAATTTTAAACTATGTTTGGATATACTCTAACTATGGAAATTATTTAGTATGAGGATGTAATGGAAGATGAGGTTAATCCATCGATGAAGGTGGTTGAAGAAGTTGTGTTAGTTGGGCCTTACATATAAGTACCACAAGAGGTGGTTGTTGGAGCCAAAGCCTCAATGGAGGATGTGTAAATTGTGTCAGTAACTAAGATGATCAGGGTGGATATGATGATTACACCTATATTAGAAGTTCTTCTAGCAGTGGTTACAATATCTGAGACATCAAATAAGGTGGTTAAGATTATTCCATCGATGGAGGTAGTCAAGGAGGTTTTCATGGTTGTTCCTACCTTGGAAGTTCCATAATAAGTGGCTTGGGATCCCTCTATAGGTGAAGGATCTGTCGAGGAGGTATTTTACCTGGACTTAGGGATTAACACACCCAAGTATCTTCCTGTAGATGACCCTAACACTAATTTGTTATAAGTATTCCCTCAATATGAGCCTTCATTGCTTGAGGATATTGAGGGTTATTTATTGGAAATTTATTTATAGAACTAATTTATCTGACATAACGTGTAGAGAAGTGTGCTGAATTTCATCACTCACACCCCACTGGTTGATCTTTAAAATTAGGTGGGATATCTCTAACATTGGTGTGTTAGCCTCAGGAATGATGGGGTATATTATAAAAACCTCTGCATACAAGATATGGACATTCTCATTGAAAGGTAACATTATGAATTGTAGGATTTTGATGTCTTTTATAACAAGAAGAAGTATATTAGAACCTAGGTTCTCCAGGTGGATAATGAGGAGATCACTTGCCTATAAGGGGATGTGTGAGATCATTCTGATGTCATCTCTACTTAGGTGGTGATCATTAGCCAATTTAGGGCTCAGTTGGTGGTGGTTGAGGCTAGGGAACCATAGAAATCATCTCAAGTGGTCGAGTGCTAAGCTGAGCATAATTGAGTGAGAATCTGGGATGGGTAATTTTTACCTGTCATAGAGGATGTAGATACCGATCTGGAAGAGAAATAGTAAACTCCAAAAGCTACTTAATATAGGTTATCTGCGATCGAGCGCTCGGTCTCTAGGGTTGATCCCTAGAGAAATTTATCTTATCCTGGAATATAAGAGAGACTCTAACATGTGGATGAACCTCCCAAAATTTTGGAATATCTTATTTAAGCTTCCCATATGCTTCAATGCATTATTTTTCTACATCTAAATCATATCAATAAGATAACCAAAAAATGAATCCTTAAGCCCATGTGACTCATGGTCAGTGTGGGAAATAAGAGACAAATAGAATATTTCTCATTTATATGAGAGTACTAAATGTAGGATGAACACTCGAGGTATAAGATTTTTTATTGACCAAGGGAGTGTCTTGACCAGAAAATATATGGATAAAGGGAATTTCTCTCTATATAGTCGACTTTATTTCCCAATGTGTGCTAATGAACAAATGGGGTAACATTAGGGGTGTTGAATTCTACCAAATAAATGGGTGTGGTGAAGAGTTTGAATCAAGAAGCCCGGGATTTAGAATACAAAGGAGGTGGTGTGATAATAGATAATGACTGGTAAAAATTTTCAAAACATAGCTTCAACTATCAATTTGCTGAGGAAGGGAAAAGTGAGGATTGATGATTGACCATGTTTAATACATGGGACCAATCTCATATGTCATTAAAAATATCTTGACATGTGTGCCTAGAATGGTAGGTGAGCTAGTGTGTCTAGTCACCATTGGTGTTAGGAGGGACCATTAAGACAGGAATGGATGATGGGGATCCATGTTAATAGAGAGGCAAAGCATGGGGATAAAATGATGAAATGTTCGAATGGAGTTCAACACTCATAGGATTACACCACCATGGATTTGAGCACATTTGGTAAGTTTATCAGTATAAATAAAGGTTATACTCATCTTCTAAGGGGAGAATCATATTAGATATTGAGTGATGTTAGAGGAACATAAATGATGCAGTATGTGACAAGTACCGAATGGGTAAAGGGACATCTCCGAAGAGGGCCTAAGATTCTTTGTAATTTTTTATCATGCAATAATGATAATGGAAACATAGTTTAAATTTATATAGTGAGGATTATGTACACGTAGTATAATGTAATACACTGAGGCTTATGTGTCATATATTTTAACATCATTTGATTAGGATATTCATAGCACACTTTAGCATCTTGTGTCTAGGATATGTGAACTAAAATTAATAACACCCACCCATCCAAGGTGAAGGGGTTATAAGAGGGTAAAACAACAAGGGTTCCCCATAAAGAAGCTCATGATACAAAAGGATCTTAAGATTTGGATCTAAATTTTTCCTAAACTGATGGTTTGGAGAGAAAATAAATGTTTTTTTTTGTGGATCCATAGTGGGCCCTTTCTCGCTTTGAACCTCTCTCTTTTTATCCCCTTATTTTCTTCCATATTGTAGGAGTGATCTAGAAGGGGGAGTTTGATTATTTCTTAGGTTTTCATTATATGTTTCAAAATAATAAACATGTTGTTAGGTCGGAGAAAAAACGGGAAGGATGGCAAGAGGGGGGGTGAATTGCCTTTTAAAAAAGATTAACAAATTAAAATCAAAGTTGAAATGCAGCGGAAATAAATAAGGCAAGACACAAGAAATTGATAACGGAGTTCGGCCAAAAACCCGGCCTACGTCTCCGCTCCCAACTCAACCGTTGAGAGATTCCTACCGCTTGCTTTTCAATGGTTTAAGCAAGAAACCCACTAGGCTTTGAGGTAGCACTAGGACCTATTACAGCTTGCTTTTGGTGGTTTAGCAAGAACCCACTTGCTTTTAATGGTTTAGCAAGAACCCACTATCCTTCTTACAGGTGAAGGATAGCTCACCTATGTCTCAAGCTATTTAAAGGAAAGCTTGACAACCTTTTCACACCTTAGTGGTGATGTGAAACCCAAAAGAAAGGGGGATGAGAAAGGTTTGGGGTTTGTAGGCACAAACCCAAATTTAAGCTCAAAAAGAAAAAAACAATAAAACCCGTAATTGGAGGAAGTCTTGGGCGCCTTTGATTGATTGGAGATGTTGAAGGCCGCTTCCAAGCTTCTTTGAAGGAGCTCCTTGGATGTGGAAGTTGTTGGAGCAAGGTGGGTTCCTTGAAGGAAGTCCACCGGAGGTTGGCCAATTGATGGAAAATGTGTCCGTTGGCTTGGTATATGATCCGGTAAGTGTCCGGGGCTTCCTCAGCCTTTATTTATAGGCATGGAACCCTTGGGGAGTCTTCGGAGCCGTTGGAGAGGTCTTCGGAGCCGTTGGAGGACAAAAGAAGGTTGACTGGTCAAAGCCAACGGCTAGTTTGACTGGGCTACCGGCTGGCCGGTACATCTCCACCAGCTGGCCGGTGCCTTGGAATGTGGAGAGTGCTTCTGCCCAGGAGCCACCGGCTGGCCGGTGAAAAGGCCACCGGCTGGCCGGTGGTGAGACAGTAGGTCTAACTGTTGAACCAGGATGCCACCGGCTGGCCGGTGACAGAGCCACCGGCTGACCGGTGGAACCTGGCAGTGGGCAATGCCTCTGCCAGGTCCACCGGCTGGCCGGTGCCATCACACCAGTTGGCCGGTGGACTGAATTTCAGTCCACTTGATGTCCATTCTTGGGCCAATCCTTTGGCAATCTTTTGCCTATCATCCACAACACTTAAAAACAATGTTAGACAAAAATGAAAGTGATTGTGATCATGAAAATCAAAGAGTGTGGGGTACAACAATCTCCCCCTATTTTGATGATCACAATCACTTATCTAAGCAATGTAAAAGCATAAATGAAGGCATGCTTTAAATGAAAAATTGAAAATAAATACTAAGCATGAGAGAAAAGATTCTCCCCCAATCAATCAAGAAATTTCTCCCCCTTTGTGATTATCAAAATAGAATGGGGCATAAAACTTGATTGAGGGAAAAGAGATTTGAAAAACAAGTTGAGATTTGAAAATCAATTGAAATTTTGGAGATTGAAAGATTAAATAACAGTTTGAATTGAAAGTTTTGAATCAAAATTGAAATGAAAATTTTGAACCAAAAATTGAATTGAAAGTTTTGAATCAAAAACCAATTGAAATTTGAAATTTGAAACCAAATGAAATTTTTGAAATTGATAATTTTGAATCAAAAATGAATTGAAAATGATTTTTGAATTAAAAATTCGAATTGAATATTTTGAAATGAAAATTTTGATACCAAGTGTTGAAATTGAAAGTTGGAATCGAAAATTTTGAAATTGAAGTCAAAAGGGCTTAATTTGAAATTGAAAGTTTGAATTGAAACAAAAAGCTTAAACAAACCTAACTCCCCCTAAATAAAAACAATGAATCACCGGGGAGAGGGATTTTGAAAAGAGACAATTTTAGGCCCGGAGAGACTCGCTAGAAGGGATTTTTCAATCCATACTTGTCTCATGGCGGGTCTTCTCCTATAAAATTCGTCCGAATAAAAAATAGATTTGGGTTGACCGTAGCGGGCATTTTTGCAATCACACTCATAAATGAGGAGCCCGGGTTTTTTACAATAGTTGCAAAATTTAAAACTAGATCTCCCCCTTACAAAAACAGTGGGTGCATGGGAGGAGGAAGCTATATTGGTGTAGCCAAGTCCATTGGTGGTTCTAGATACTCGTTGAGAACCTAATAATTTGGTCAAATTTTGTTCACCTTGGGTGAACTTGGCTAAGGATTCTCTAAGGTCCTTGATGGTTGATTCCAAAGAATCAACATTGGGGAAATTTTGGATTTTTAGGGAGAGTTCCTCCTTCTCTTTGAGAAGTTGGTCTTTTTCGGAGGAAAGCTTTTTGAAATTCTTTTTTAAAGCAACAAATTTTGAAGAGAGTTCATGAAAACCATTTTCTAATTGGTCTCTAGCATGTTGGAGTTCTTCATAAGACAAATGATTGAAAAAATTAGAAGAACTAGAAGACGAGGAAGAAGAGTCGGAAGATGATACCTCATGATTTGCCATTAGGCATTTTTTACCTTGGTCGCTCGAGGAGAAGGAGGAGAATGAAGAGGTGGAGCTATCACTCCATGTTGCCTTTGAAGCCTTCTTCTTTTTCTTCTTGGCCATTTTCTTGTGAGGTGGGCAAACGGGCTTGATCTTTTCGTCGGGTTCTTGCTTTTGATCGGATTCTTGCTTTGGGGCCTCGCTAGTACCTTCATAGGTTAGTTCTAAAAATTTCCAAAGATCGTAAGAAGTAGAGCAAGTAGAAATACAATTAAATACATTTCTATCTAACCCGCAATGAAGAGCATTCATGGCTTTGCCATCAAGCTCGAAATTTGCAATGTCGGCGGGGGTCCATTTAGACTCATCGGGAGAAGAGAGCGTAAAACCATGCATAACAATTCTAAAAATAGGATAGCCAATACTTTTAAGAAATGTGGTCATGCGGGTTTTCCAAAAACTATAATCGGCTCCATCAAAGAATGGAGCACGATCCAAAAAATTTCCTTCGGGGGATTGAGAGGAAGAAGCGGTAGAAGCCATCAAAAAATAGGATCTTTAATTTGAAACTGGTTAGGGAATTATTCAAATTCTGCCTCTGATACCAATTGTTAGGTCGGAGAAAAAACGGGAAGGATGGCAAGAGGGGGGGTGAATTGCCTTTTAAAAAAGATTAACAAATTAAAATCAAAGTTGAAATGCAGCGGAAATAAATAAGGCAAGACACAAGAAATTGATAACGGAGTTTGGCCAAAAACCCGGCCTACGTCTCCGCTCCCAACTCAACCGTTGAGAGATTCCTACCGCTTGCTTTTCAATGGTTTAAGCAAGAAACCCACTAGGCTTTGAGGTAGCACTAGGACCTATTACATCTTGCTTTTGGTGGTTTAGCAAGAACCCACTTGCTTTTAATGGTTTAGCAAGAACCCACTGTCCTTCTTACAGGTGAAGGATAGCTCACCTATGTCTCAAGCTATTTAAAGGAAAGCTTGACAACCTTTTCACACCTTAGTGGTGATGTGAAACCCAAAAGAAAGGGGGATGAGAAAGGTTTGGGGTTTGTAGGCACAAACCCAAATTTAAGCTCAAAAAGAAAAAAACAATAAAACCCGTAATTGGAGGAAGTCTTGGGCGCCTTTGATTGATTGGAGATGTTGAAGGCCGCTTCCAAGCTTCTTTGAAGGAGCTCCTTGGATGTGGAAGTTGTTGGAGCAAGGTGGGTTCCTCGAAGGAAGTCCGCCGGAGGTTGGCCAATTGATGGAAAATGTGTCTGTTGGCTTGGTATATGATCCGGTAAGTGTCTGGGGCTTCCTCAGCCTTTATTTATAGGCATGGAACCCTTGGGGAGTCTTCGGAGCCGTTGGAGAGGTCTTCGGAGCCGTTGGAGGCCAAAAGAAGGTTGACTGGTCAAAGCCAACGGCTAGTTTGACTGGGCTACCGGCTGGCCGGTACATCTCCACCGGCTGGCCGGTGCCTTGGAATGTGGAGAGTGCTTCTGCCCAGGAGCCACCGGCTGGCCGGTGAGAAGGCCACCGGCTGGCCGGTGGTGAGACAGTAGGTCTCACTGTTGAACCAGGATGCCACCGGCTGGCCGGTGACAGAGCCACCGGCTGACCGGTGGAACCTGGCAGTGGGCAATGCCTCTGCCAGGTCCACCGGCTGGCCGGTGCCATCACACCGGTTGGCCGGTGGCTGAATTTCAGTCCACTTGATTTCCATTCTTGGGCCAATCCTTTGGCAATCTTTTGCCTATCATCTACAACACTTAAAAACAATTTTAGACAAAAATGAAAGTGATTGTGATCATGAAAATAAAAGAGTGTGGGGTACAACACATGTGTGCATCATTCCTTTTTTATGTTTAATTTCATATCAATCTAAATAATAAGTTTAAAATTGTTTAAGGTCATAATTCTTGGACCATGGGGTTGAAAATAGTTTAAGGTCATAATGCACGGACAATGACTCCTAGATTAAGGTCATAGATCATCGACCATGATGATAAAAATGGTTTAAGGTTATAGTTCTTGGAACAAGACTCTTAGTTTATTTTCATAGAGTTTGGACCATGGATACATACATTTTTAATGGCTGTAATGCTTGGACCTAAGGGGGGTCATTCCAGAAATATTCTTATGTTGCTATAGGGATCAAAACCACTGGGAATGGTGTTCCTAAGAGGCCTTACACCAAGAAGTATAATCTAGGGTGAGTTGAAAATAGTTTAAGGTCATGATTCATGAACCATGTGTTTTGTGTCTCAAATGGATGTGTGTGGAATGGGGATGAGTAACCATACATGAATGATAATTTTTAGAAGAATTTCTACATAGAATATCTACAAGACAACTTGAACACAATTTAAGATCATGATGTTTGGATATAGGATCCTAGTTTAGGGTTAGAGAGTTTTAACCAATAGGTTAATGTCCCAAAAGAACATGTGTATCATGCAAGAGTGTCATCCTAATGTAAATTTATGGACATGGAGGCCCAATGCCACATAACACATTCTCAGGATGACTTGCATATAGTATAAAGTTGTGATGTGGAGACTTGGGCTCCCTATTTAAGGTTTTATAGTTTAGAATAAAGGGGGAACCCATGCATCTCAACCTTTCTAAGGGAAATTCCATCCATACTCCTAATCCCACATTTCTTAATGTGAGAAATGATGAGTGGTAAAAAGTTACTATTGTTTATAGGGGAGACCACAGCAAGTGGAAAATGTGACTAATATAAGGAAGTCCTGTAGGGGTAGATCATGACTTTTAGGACCAGGATAGTAAAAGGGGAATGAATAAAGAGTGGGGGGGGAATTATCATATTTAAAACATAGGTTTTACACCCATTTTAGTCAAGGATAGGGTGAAAAAATGTTGGAGTGAGCGCTGACTGAGTTCAAAACATAGGATTTTTCATATATTACCGAAGATCCTTAAAATAATGATCTCATAACTATAGGTGTTCCAATGTGGATAGTCACCATTACCATTAGGGATCCTGTTTATATTGGGAGGATAATGATTATCCAAATTCAAGAAATAATGAAGTGAGAAAGTGGAAGTGGTGAATGTCTTGGAAGAAATGTTGAGTTCTCAAGGAGCTATTCTGCCATGCGCTCAAATGTTCTTGAATATTAGGTCAGTTGGAAAGGATAAATCATGGAGTGAGGGGGTGAAATGATTTTATATAAGGGATGGACCTTTGATATGAGATCTGAGCATCACTACGTATCCCATGGGAATAAGAATAAATCCATGATTAATTCTAGAACTCGACATGGTATAAGAACAATGCTAATTAGGCTAGTATCCTTTCTGGAGATGAAATTGAATCATATCATATTTTTCATATAGGGAATATAATGTTTTTTTATAGGGTAAGATTGTATTTTAATTTCATTCAATACAAACACTAGTTATGTTCATCCCATGTTTTTCATATGGGGAATCCCAATTTTATATGGGATAAGGCTACAGTTTAGGATCGTATGATAAGGAAGTTGTTTTCATTATTCTCATATTTGAAATATGAGTCATCCAAGTTTCATACGGGGTAAGGATACAGTTTAACATCATGTTATTAGGATGTTAGGATTTATATTTTATATTTATATAGCTTGGACTATGGATGCTATTAGTTTAAGGTCATGGAGCTAACCCTAAAGGGTGTGTGTGTCTTAATGATTCTTGTATTGAAAGGAAGAGTGATAAGCTGAAGTAAAAGGAGGGAAAAAGAGATATTTTTCCATAAAAAATTCCAATATTGACTGCACATAAGTTAACATAATGATTATAAGGGTGGAAAGACCCCACAATGATTTAACGATGGGGTTGGACCCTAGATATGAGATTGAGGTTTCACTACATATCCCATGGGAATGGGAATCAAGGCACACATAGTTATGGAACATGGTGTGGTAGGATACCAACACTAGTAAGGTGGAATCGTCTCTAAATAGGATACTAAATCATCCTATATTTGTCATATGATTCATCCTATGTTCATTGCATATGGTAAATCTAAATTTTAACATCAAGTGATGAGAATTTTCATTTTTTTCATATCATATTTAACATATGAGGAATCTCAATTTTATACAAGGTAATGCTACAGTATAATGTCATGTTCTAATGACATTTGTGGGGATTATGAATTGATCTTCCCATTATTTCATTCCTCGTGTTGGGTTATGAGGGAATCTCAATTCACTAGTGATATAAGGAATATAATTGGAGCTTATACCTAAAGAGGAGTCCCATAATGGAAATTGAGGATGATAGTTCCATAGGTAATGTGTATTTTTTGATTAATTCATAGTTAATACTAAATAAATGAGGTCTAGGTGTCACTTTTTATCCCATAGGAATAGGAATCAATCCACACATAGTTCTAGAATGAGGCATGGTAGAAGACTAAAACCAAAAGTATGAGGGTATATCCTCTTCACCAAGGCCGGGATACCAGTTTTGTAGTTTACAATTCATACAAAAGGATACCAGATACATAATTTAAGTTCACACCATTATGAACTAGGTTTATTTGTAAAATAGTTTAAATTCATGTTTCTAGGACTATAAAATGTTACTTTTAAGAATTTTTTTGTGGTGCGATAGAGGTAAAACCTGACATCAAAAAGGGTGATAAAATCCAATGTTCCGCATATATATCCTAAAAAAATCTACACATAGTGTAAGTTTGTAATTATTTGATAGTAAGTGGTTCCAAAGGTCCAAATGTTGGAGAATGTATCATTTCCCCCCTAAGGAAAGGGTTTGTGATTAATTGGATGTTGTTCTTGAACACAGGGGGTCTAGGAATCACTACAGATCCCATTGGAATGGTAATCAAGTGAAACATTGTTTTGTAATGCATTATGGAAGAAGATTGATGTCAGAAGTGTGGGATATACCCTCAAGAAATGGTAGAGGCATCACATGGTTCCCATGGGGAATCCCATGTTTTTGACATAGATTAAGGTTGTAGTTTATCATCATGTGCTAAGGATATTGTTCTTTTTTGGTCATCCCATATTTTTCATATGATGCATCCTAGTTTAATATGGGGTAAGGATATAGTTTATCATTGTATTTTAAAAAAATTAGTTAAGACCATATTTTTCATAATAACCATCCCAATTTCATATGGGGATAGGCTATAGCTTAATTTCATGTTCTAAGGATGTTAGTATTTATTGTCTCACACTTGGTATGTTTGGTGTCATGTGTTTATTACATGGGGTATGACTATAGATTGACATAGTGTTATGAATATTTTGGGATATTTATTTTAAAATAATACAACTCAGTATATGGGCACTAAAAACAGTTTATGGTCATAATTATTAGACCAAAGGGGTTGTTGTGGGTTTAAGGTCATAAAGATCATACCCTGGTTTCTACAGTTTAAGGTCTCATAGATTTGACCCTAGTTGTTTTAGTTTAAGGTCATATAGCTTTGACCCTAGTTTTTATATTAATTACCACTTGATAAACCTATCATTGGTGGGAGGTGTGATATACTCTACATCCATGGTGATTAAATAGTATGCTCCATTGAACTAAAACTTGTGAATAAGGTAAGGTCTTTACCATTTGGGGTCCAACTTTAGTGGATCTTATCCAGGTATTATTAACATTATGAGAGACAATACCATGTCACCCTATAGGATAGAACAGAAGAAAACCTTATTTTTGAATGATGTCTATATTCTATTCTAGTCCTCTCTATGTTATGCAAGGATTGAATGTTATTTTACTCAAGGGTCAAAAATAAAGATATACAAACTTCTTCCATCCTTTCTAACATATAATTTCCATAAATAACCATTTGGAGTGATAGAAACTGAACCTGAATGGGTAATACTGCCTCTAATCCATACACTAGGGAATATGGGGTTTTTTGTGTAGGATCTAAATAATGTTTTAGATGATCAATATACAAGAGGGGGGTGAATTGTATACTTTAAAAATTCCTTTGGAACCTTTAAATTTAGTTACGAATAACTATGTTTTCCTTAAGCAAAGGAAAGGGCTATGTTTAACAAAGTTTAAACTAAGAAAATTCACAACACCTCTAACACCAAATGAAAACTTGGAATAAGGAATGAAGTTATAAACTTAAAGTCCTATGATCTTTCTTAAGACTAGAAAGTGATTCTGAAATTAGGTTCCAGAAATATGGTTCTAGAAATTGAAACATAACAAAAGATTACAATACGAGATTATACCTTAAGGCGTATAGAATCTAAATGAAACAGAGTACCAGTAAGGAAGTATAAGAAAGTTATACTTTCCTTACAATACAATATGCAGCGGAAATAAACAAGTAGTAAAACTACAAGTAATAAGATATAAGTCTTTTAACCCAAAGAGAAGGGTATCCAACAACCTTGGATAAAGGTCCCTTGATTTATTCTTTCAAGCAAGCCTGTCTTACCCACACCAAGGTAAGCCCTCGATACGAAGATCGGAGTCTCTATCTTGCTATCCCCACAAGCCCTCAACTTCATGGTAGTTGGCAGCCTCTGTCTTCCTCAGCAAGGAAGCCCTCAACTTCAAGGTGTTGGAAACCTCTGTCTTCCTATCACCATAAGTCCTCGAATGTAATCACCAACATTCTGAGTCGCATGAAGCTTTGAGAGTTAATAAGAGCCTCTCTCTCTAGAAATCACTTCAATAGCATTTAAGAACAATGTCGAAGAAGTCCTCATTTTGGATCTTTCAAATGAGCTCCTATTTATAGGAAAGGTCGGCCTCCTTTCCAACGGTCATATTTTCCTTAAAAGTCGGAGGGACCTGTACATGTGTAACATAACCAACGGTTAGTTTATAACAGAATAGATGACATCTTTTTATAACAAAACAAGTGAAACAAAATCTACGACATCTTTTTAAGTTTAACTCAAAAGTTCAGAGTGAAGGTTCGGAGTGTAAACAAAATGCCAAAGAGTAGACAAATTATAAAAGCTTAAGCAAACTGAAAGTTCAGAGTCTAACCAAAAATAATTTACGGAGTCTAAATAAACTTGGAGTGTATAAAACCAAGATGATCAGATTCTGTTTAATAGGTAAATTCGGAATGAGAATTCAGAATGAGAATTGGTCATCAGAATTCGTAATGAGAATTCGTCATCAAAATTCGTAATGAGAATTCGTCATCATAATTCGTAATGAGAATTTGTCATCATAATTCGAAATGAGAATTTGTCATCAGAATTTGTAATGAGAAATCGTCATCAGAAATCGTAATGAGAATTCGTATCCAGAATTCGGAGTAGAACTTTATTACAGTTCTCATCCAGAATTCGGAACCTAAAACAGAATGCTTCATATCAAAGTTTCAAATGATTCCGAGAATATAGAAATGAATCTAAATCTTATACTTAAGAAATATATGGATGAAAATATGATAAGGATAATTTTTCTTACAAAAGAATTTTTCCTTATAAAAGTAATTTTCCTTATAAAAGCGATTTTCCTTATAAAATCAATTTTCCTTATAAAAGCAATTTTCCTTATAAAAGCGATTTTCCTTATAAAAGCAATTTTCCTTATAAAAGCGATTTTCCTTATAAAAGCAATTTTCTTAAAGATAAGGTGTTTTTGTTTTTCAAAACAAAAAGGAATGTAAAAGTCATAAGGTAAACCTTATTGACTCAACAATCTCCCCCTTTTTGGAAAGCACAAACATCCTTACGAAAAAAAGTTCTAAGAAGAAAGAAAACATTAAGGCTTATCTCTCTTTGCTTTAAGGAAATTGATGAATACGAATAACTCCCCCTTAGGCTTTGAAACTCTAAGGATCATATTCTAGATTTCTGGAATTATATTTCATTACGAATAAGAAAGTCTTATTTAATGAAAAAACTCCCCCTTAGATAAACTCTATTAGAGTTTGTTTTCTTTCTCACCCTTTGTTAAGATTCTTTTTCCCTTTATTAGGGTTCTTTTCCTTCTCCCCCTTTTTGATTTTCAAAAAGAATTCGAGGGAATGGAAAATATAACAAAGTACCTGAAAAAAATTAATAGCACCAACAAAATAAACGAGCAAGCACAATTTTCATTAAGTTGGAAATCTCAACAACAAAGAAGATTAGATACAACAAAAGATCAGATCTGTCTATTTTGGATCTTTTTCCTTTTCCATGAGACCCTTAAGAATAGTATTCATCTTCTTCAAGTCTTTATGGTCTTCCTCGGCTTGTTTCTCTAACACAACAATTCTTTCACTTTGAGCTTTAATATTTTCTTCCTGGTCTTTAAGCTTTTCTTCCTGAGCTTTAAGCTTTTATTCCTGATCCTTCAACTTTTCTTCAAACTCAATCCGATGATCCCTTTCATACTTCTAGTTTTGAGAAACAAAATTCAGCTTCCCATTCAGATCTCTGACTTCTGGAATCTGGAAGATCTTTTCATCTGTCAACTTTTCTTCAAAGGATGATGTAAGTTCATTTATCTTCCTGTCTTCTGTCTCAAAAGCATCCTTCACATTATCTTGGAATTCATCAAAGAGCCTCATCTCTTCTACAGTCTTCCTCGACCAACTAGTAATCCTCTTGCAAGATCTTTTGTGGGATTCATAGCCGACAAAGAAAGTTTTGAACTGAGCCTCAATCTCAACACATTTGTCCATAACCATGGATACAGAGTCTGTTTTCTGATTCAAAGCATGTTGGAGCATCTGGCATTTTGAATCAATACTTGAGAAAGTCGTAATAGTACCCACCAACTTCCTTAATGTCTGAACAACAAATTCATGCCCCAATGAAGATGACTCCGAATCTGAGACTTTTCTTGGAGAATTTTCTTCTTCAAAATGCTCAACTTTCTTTTTAGAAGAATCACCAACTTACCTTTTCTTTAGAACCACTGATCTCAGGGTATCAACAACAAGTTGTTTTCCCTTGTCCTTTTTTCGGAATGGTTTGTTGATCCGGAGTCTTCTGTTCACTATTAGAAACTTGAACAATGTTGTCATCATAATCAGAAACTTTTTGATCACCATCCTCTATATTCTCCATTTGAGAAATATCATGTAGAAGTTGTTATTCCTCTGCATGATAAGTGACTTATTCTTCTCCTTTCCCCTCATCCTTCCCTGGAGTGACTAACTTCGAAGATTCAGCTTCTGAAGTTCGGAGCGACAAATGTTCTGATGGTGTCCCCTTATAATCATCTACTTGCTTTAAAACATCTCTGGTGACACCACCTCCTTCAGCAACTACTTCCTCTTCTTCGACTTGATCAATCTGCTCTACTTCCTCAACATTCTTAGCAACTGGATCTTCCGGAGCGACAAAGTTTATTCCTGGAGACTCGGGTAGAGATTCCAAAGAAAAAGATCTCGGAACGGGAATATTTCCGGAGTCCATCTCAGTAAAATTTAACAAAGTCTGAGCTACCTCAGCTTCAGACACCTTCTTCTTAAGCTTCTTTTCTTTCACTTGTTTTTCTAGCTCATCCACAGTTCTTTCCTTCAAGGACTTGGCCTCCGTAGGATCCAAGCCAAACTGAGGATCCCCTTGCACTCTCTTCTCTTTGATTTCCCTCCATTTAGCAACTACCTCATCTGTGTAAGATTTATTATTCTTCGGTTTTTGAGGTTCGGAATGAACTTCCATAGATTTGGGATTCTCTGTTTCAACTTCAACTTCTTTCAACTTTCTCTTCCTCACTGGCTTAGAGGATTCAGGTTCAGCAACTTTCGGAACTGTTTCTTCTTGGGCAGGTAAATCAACGAACTGACCATTATCTTCGTCAAAGGCAACATCCATCCTTTTGAGAGTACCATCACTCACCAACATAATCTTGCAAACTCTCGGATTAGACTTGCAAGCCTCCTTGAAAGACTCAAGGCACCGAACTATCAACTTTGAGAGGATTGCTGGATACATTATGAATTGAGCTCTCAAATTCCATTTCTTAACATTCTCAAGGGTAATAAGAATGTGTTTCATCAGGTTAAACTTCCTCAGATTTATCAGATAATCTAGGATGTAGATATCATTCTTCTTCAAACTATCTTTGTCACCCTTTCTCGGTACGATAAGGCCTTGTACCCATAACTCTAGAATCTGGAAATTTGTAGACAGAGAAGAAATCTTCGGAGCCTTATCATCTGATAGTCTGAGAGTTTCCAAAGCTTTTTCCTTCTCGAATATTCCCTTTGAATCCGGCAAAACATGAGAAATAAAATCAGCTTCTCTTTCATTGTTCAGCCTTACCAAGCTGGCTGCCTTGGCATAAGAAAGCTTATAAGTCTTGCCATAAGACTTAAACGATAATTTTTCCCTGCCATCTTCCTTGTAGAAGGAAACTATCTCATAGAATTCTATAAGTAAATCAGAAAATACTTCATCTTGATTCCCAGGCTTAGACACAACAACATCTTCCCATCCATTAAGCTTAATGTTCTTGGATATAAGAGAATCATACTTGTTGATGAAATCCGGATGAACCAACCTTTCTCTATATACTAACCACTTAGAAATTGGCTTAGAGGAAGACATGTCTTGAGAAGCTACTTCCACAGACATTTGGATCTGAAGACCTCTGAGAAGTTCGGAACGGAGATTTATGAAGTTCGGAACGGCCTTAAAATAGAGAGGCAGAGCTTCGGGACGCTGGAGCTTGAAAACTGATGTGGAAAACCCATTTGGGGTCCCCTTTATATAGGCAATGAGAAGACGGTTCAACTTCCTCAGTTGATCGAATGGTTGTGACAAGATGAGATCAGATCTGATGGTTGAAAACTAATTCTCAAGAAAACTTGAATCCGATCTTTTGAGGTTTTTATTAAAACAAAAATTTAAGAAAACTATATTCCGAAAAAAAAATAAGAAAATGTCAGCAAGTAAAATATGACTACGAAAACTTGAGTAAGGAAATCATACCTTTCGGATTATCTTAGGGGGATTATTCGTAATGGGTAATATAAAAAAAATAACTACGAAAAAAATGCAAAACTCAGTATGGAAAACAAAATCAGTACAGAAAACTCAGTATGAAAAACATTATAATGATTTCAGTATGAAAATTTCATTACAAAAGTTAAAAAGAATGAAAAACTCATTATGAAAGTCTCGGTATGAAAATCTCGTTATGGAAATACCAGTATGAAATTTTCCATTCCAGAAGTTTTCAATACGAAAATTTCCATTCCAGAATTTTTCTATACGAAAATTTCCATTCTGGAAAATTCCTGTTCCGGAAATTTCCATTCCGAAATTTTAGTTCCGAAAAGTTGGAAAACAAGCTTTGAAAAACTTAGTTATTCTAACAAACAAATGTACCCCCCCTATGAAAAAGAGTTTATTACTGTAAGGAGATTTTTTTTCAACAGAAAGTTAATTAAGAAATATTACCTTACGGTTATCATACCTAACTTCTGTTTAATGTATTCAAATCTATCAGTAGGCAAAGATTTTGTGAAAATATCAGCAAGTTGATCTTGCGTTCCGATAAACTGAATAATGATATCTCATTTTAGTGTGTGATCCCTAAGAAAGTGATGCCTAATATCTATGTGCTTTGCACGAGAGTGATGTGAAGGTTTCTTACTAAGGGCAATGGCACTTGTGTTATCACACAAAATTTGAGTTTTAGTAAAACTCAAGCCATAGTCTGTGAGTGTGTGTTTCATCCACAACACTTGAGCACAACAACTTCCAGCTGCTACATATTCGGCTTCAGCAGTGGAGAGTGCTACAGAATGTTGCTTCTTGCAGGACCAAGAAACCAATGAATCTCCTATGAAATGAAAAGTTTTGGATGTACTTTTTCTATCCATTCTACATCCACCAAAGTTAGCATCAGAAAATATTTTTAGAACAATATCATTTCCAGAAGTATAAAATAATCCTAGATCCATGGTTCCCTTAAGGTAGCGAAAAATTATTTTTACTGCCTTTAAGTGAGATTCCTTAGGATTGGATTGATATCTTGCACATAATCATACTGAGAACATTAAGTCTTGTCGACTAGCTGTTAAGTAAAGTAAACATCCTATCATACCTCTAAAAGATGTTTGATCTATTGGTTTCCTAGCTTCATCAAGATCTAAAGAGTTTGAGGTACTAATAAGAGTACTTATACTCTTAGTGTTGTCATAACCATACTTTTTAAGAAGATATTTAATATAATTATGTTGAGATATGTAGGTTCCTTCTGGTTTTTGAGAAATTTGAAAACCAAGGAAAAAAAGTTAACTCACCCATCATACTCATTTCAAACTCATATTTCATTAGAATTGCAAAAGAGTCGGTTAAAGATTGCTGAGTTGAACCAAATATGATGTCATAAACATATATTTGAACAATCAAAACATTTTTCTTATCTTTCTTTCTAAAAAGGTTTGGATCTAAATTTCCCTTAACATAGTTATTTTGAAGCAAAAATCCAGTGATTCTATCATACCATGCTCGTGGGGCTTGTTTAAGGCCATATAGAGCCTTGGTAAGTCTAAAACATGACCAGGATATTTTGTATCTTCAAAGCCAGGAGGTTGTTCAACAAAAACTTCCTCTTGGACATAACCATTAAGAAAAGAACAATTCACATCCATTTGAGAAAAGTTTGAAATTAAAGAAAGCTGCAAAGGCAAGTAGAATACGGATAGATTCAAGTCTAGCTATTGGAGCATAGATTTCTTTATAGTCTATTACCTCTTGCTGATTATAACCTTTAGCAACAAGTCTAGCTTTATTTCTTACTATGACTCCATTTTCATCACATTTGTTTCTGAAAACCCATTTTACTCCAATAACAGAAGTTTCTTTAGGTCTTTCAACCAAAGTCCAGACTTTATTCCTTTCAAATTCATTTAGTTCATCTTGCATGGCATTGATCCAATCATCATCACCTAAAGCTTCATCAGTTCTTTTAGGTTATAATTGGGAAAGAAATGCTAGATTTTCTACTTCATTTATTAAGGAACTTATAGTCCTTACAGGTTGATTTATATCACCAATGATACTATCACTGGGATGATTCTTAAGAAACACCTGATTTGAGTTTTGAAAGGCCTATTCATCAATATAGGGTAGAAAGTCTTTTGGGGGAAATGTTTCAGAAGTATCTTCTTGAACATTTTCCTTATAATAAGATTCTTCTATCAAATGTTGACAATCAGTTTTTGAAAACACATCTAAGAATGTAGGCTGGGATGGTTTAAAATCAAAAGGATCAGACTCATCAAATTTTACATGTACTGTTTCTTCAACAGTATAAGTATTTTTATTAAAAACTCTATAAGCCTTAGAAGTTGTGGAATAACCTAAGAAAATTCCTTCATCCGATTTTGGTGCAAATTTATGTAAGTTATCTTTAGTATTCAAAATGAATACTTTGCAACCAAAAACCTTGAAGTAGGATAGTCTTGGTTTTCTACCATTCCATAACTCATAAAGAGTTTTATTAAGAAAAGGTCTAATCAAAACTCGATTTATAGTATTGCAAGCAGTACTTACAGCTTCAGCCTAGAAATGTCTAGCTATAGAATATTCACTCAACATGGTTCTAGTTATCTCTTGAAGAATTCTATTTCTTCTCTCAACTACACCATTTTTTTGAGGAGTTCTAGGTGCTGAAAAATTGTGAGTAATACCTTTTCTACTACAAAAAGTTTCAAAATCAGAATTTTGAAATTCTCCTCCATGATCACTATGAATAGTTTTCAATGGAAGGTTTTTCTAATTTTTAACTTGAGCTCTAAAACTTTTGAAATAAGAAAAAGCTTCAGACTTCCTTGCTAGAAAATAAACTCAAGTAAATCTAGTGTAATCATCAACTAGAACAAACACATAGTATTTGCCTCCAATACTTTCAGTTTGTGTTGGACCAAAAAAATCCATGTGCACTAACTGCAATGCATCAGTTGTTGAGACTTCACCGATTGATTTAAAACTACATTTATGTTGCTTTCCATATTGACAAGGATCACAAACTTTAGAAGAATCAAATCTAAGATTCGGTAGATCATTAACTAGTTTCTTCTTAGAGAGTTTACACAAGTTTCTAAGGTTACAGTGACCTAGTCTTCTATGCCATAACTAGGAATGGTCTTTCATTTCACTTATGAAAGGTAAATCTTGGCTTCTGAGGTCTTCTAGATTTAAGTTGTAAAAATTCTCTTGCCTATTGGCTGAGATAATAAATTCTTCCTTGGAATTGTGAACTAAGCACTTATCATTCCTAAAATTCACAAAGTAACCTTTCATCACATAACTGACTTATCCTAATGAGGTTGTGCTTAAGAACCTTAACAAAAAGAACATTTGAAATCAAGGTTTTACCAAGAAGAACAATATTACCAATACCAACAATCTCTCCCTTATCATTGTCTCCAAAAGTTACCTTTCCTCCTTTTTTTTTGATAATCTTTTCAAAATAGCTTTTGTTACTAGTCATGTGCCGGGAACATCCACTATCCATGTACCATGTATTGTTGCCCGTACTCTCTTTATTTTCCTGAAATCAAGAAGATAATTAGACTTTCGGAATCCAAACTTGTTTGGATCCGAGATTTCCAGATAAAAAAATTTTAGGTACCCACATCTTCTTAGAGAAATAAGCTTTGTGAAATCCTAGAGATTGAGTTTTGTTTAAGGAACAATTCTTTGCCCAATGACCACCACATTGACACTTAGTACAAAATAGGGCACTTTGAGGAACAAAATAATTGTTACTAAAAATTTGTTTTGCATGGGTATAACCAAATTTGGATTTATTTCTTAAAGGTCGTATTTGGGAATACATTTTATCAAAATTTTCCTTACCATAGGTAAAGTTTGATAAACACTTATTTAAGGAAAAAATTTCAGACTTGAGTTTTATAACCAAGTTTTTATCCTCAAAATCATTAGTTTTAGAACTAGAGCTAGGATCGAAAACATTTTTCTTAGAAATTACTTTTTCTAACTCTTTAGAAAGTTGGTTCTTCTCAAAACTTACTTCCTCAATATTTTTTGAAATACTTTCAAAATCAGAATTTTTCCTATCAGGATCTTTAGAATGATCTGATATCTCTTTTGTAAGAATAGAATTCCTAGAGTTGGACTTATCATGTTTCTTATTGAGTTTATAATTCTCAATCTCAAGAAGTTCAGCAAACCTAGAGACTTATTCATAAGTAGGTAAAGTATTTTCTTCATCAGAAGAGGATTCTTCATCAGAAGAGTTATAATACTTACTATCATTAGAATTTAAAGAACCATTGGTCAATGATTCAGCATTTCGTACCTTATCCATAAAACAATGATTATCAATAGGTAATCTGGCTATAAGACCAAGATTCTTCTGTCCTGAAGATTCATAATCAGAAGATTCATCTGAAGAGTCACCACCACTAGCACTCCAGGTGTCACTAGCTTTCAGAAATTTCTTATCTTTGACTTTATAATACTTCTTCTTGTTCCTGTCTGAATAACTTTCTTTCCTTTCTTTCTTTTTGAGCAAAGG
This sequence comes from Viscum album, assembly GCA_963277665.1. Lineage (NCBI taxonomy): Eukaryota > Viridiplantae > Streptophyta > Magnoliopsida > Santalales > Viscaceae > Viscum > Viscum album. The sequence continues at coordinate 1,026,510,081 of OY728137.1, forward strand.
GAAATCTGGTCTAATATGTCTAGCTCTCTTGCATTCATAACAATTAACTTCTCCATCTTTCTTATCTTTCCTGTCCTTTTTCTTATAATTTGATTGGAAATTTCTTTGACCAACTATCTTGTTCATCCTTCGAGCAATATTTTCTAATTCATTTTTAGAGATTTCACTTTCAATAGAATCTGATTGAACAACTATCTTCTTAGACTTGGATCTGGTTACTCTCTCAGGAGTCTTGTCTTTCATATGATTTGATGTTGTTGTAAAAGCAATAGTACCATTCCAATTTTTCTTTTTGATGTTGTCAGCATCTCTCTTCATTCTGGTTTCATGTTGGAGAAGACTTCCAAATAACTCATCAAAAGAAATATGAGTGACCTTCCTGTTCTCATCTATAGCAGTTCTTTTGGATTCCCACTCATTGGACATGATATCAATTATCTTATCCACAAGTGCTTCATCATCTAACCCTTTTTCTCCCATAGACTGTAAACTGTTTACTATAGTCATAAATCTCTGTTGAAATTTACATATTGGTTCACCATAAGGAAAATTGAAGCCATGATATTCTTCTCTAAGCATACCTCTCCTAGTTTCAATCACTTTAGAAGTTCCAAAGTGTGTAACCTCTAACTTCTTCCAGATACAATTAGCTACTTCACAAGAAGAAATTTGGCTATATATATTTCTAGTCATTGAACAAAGTAAGGTATTGCGTACCTTATAATTGAGTTGATACTCTTGCTTTTCCTGGTTAGTAAAAGTTCTAACTTCCTTATCAGGAATTTTATAATATCCAGTAAGCATAACAAATTTGTCCACTCCAGTATTGATAACAAAAGTCTTCATTCGATCTCTCCATTACTCATAATCATTACCATCAAAGATTGATGGTCTTGTAGGATTTATATTATCAATGGAACCAACATTAATTCCTTCCATACTTGAAAACCTTCGGCACACAAACTTGTTAGAAAAATATTTGTAATAACAAAGTTCGGAATGACAACGTTTGGAATGGGAAAGTTCGGAATGAGAAATTGAGCAAGAAAAACTTATACGTGAGTACAATTATTTCAGATACCTCCTCTAATACCAATTGTAGGATCAAAATAATGTTGTAGATGCTCAATATACAATAGGGGGTGAATTGTATACTTTAAAAATTATTTTGGAACCTTTAAAGTTAGTTACGAATAACTATGTTTTCCTTAAGCAAAGGAAAGGTCTAAGTTTAACAAAGTTTAAACTAAGAAAATTCACAACACCTCTAACACCAAATGAATACTTGGAATAAGGAATGAAGTTATAAACTTCAAGTCCTATGAACTTTCTTAAAACTGGAAAGAGATTCTGAAAGTAGGTTCTGTAAATATGGTTCCGAAAATTGAAACTTAACAAAAGATTACAATATGAGATTCTACCTTAAAGTGTATAGAATATAAATGAAACAGAGTACAAGTAAGGAAGTATAAGAAAGTTATACTTTCCTTACAATACAATATGCAGCAGAAATAAACAAGTAGTAAAACTACAAGTAACAAGATATAAGTCTTTTAACCAAAAGAGAAGGGTATCCAACAACCTTGGATAAAGGTCCCTTGATTTATACTTTCAAGCAAGTCTGTCTTACCCACACCAGGGTAAGCCCTCGATACGAAGATCGGAGTCTCTGTCTTGCTATCCCTGCAAGCCCTCAACTTCAAGGTAGTTGGCAACCTCTGTCTTCCTCAGCAAGGAAGCCCTCAACTTCAAGGTGTTGGAAACCTCTGTCTTCCTATCCCCAGAAGTTCTCGAATGTAATCACCAACATTTGGAGTCGCACAAAGCTTTGAAAGTTAATAAGAGCCTCTCTCTCTAGAAATCACTTCAATAGAATGTAAGAACAATGTCGAAGAAGTCATCATTTTGGCTCTTTCAAATGAGCTCCTATTTATAGGAAAGGTCGGCCTCCTTTCCAATGGTCATATTTTCCTTAAAAGTCGGAGGGACCTGTATGCATGTAACTTAACAAACGGTTAGTTTATAACAGAATAGACGACATCATTTTATAACAAAACAAGTGAAACAGAATGTACGACATCATTTTAAGTCTAACTCAAAAGTTCGTAGTGAAGGTTCGGAGTGTGAACAAAATGTCAAAGAGTAGAAAAATTTTAAAAGTGTAAGCAAAATGAACGTTTGGAGTCTAACCAAAAATAATTTTCGAAGTCTAAATAAATTCGGAGTGTATAAAACAAAGATGATCAGATTTGGTTTAATAGGTAAATTCGGAATGAGAATTTGTCATCAGAATTCGTATTGAGAATTCATCATAAAAATTCATAATGAGAATTCTTCATCATAATTCGTAATGAGAATTCTTCATCAGAATTCATAATGAGAATTCGTCATCAGAATTTGTAATGAGAACTCGTCATCAGAAATCGTAATGAGAATTAGTATCCAAAATTCAGAGTAGAACTGTATTATAGTTCTCATCCAGAATTCGGAACCTAAAATAGAATACTTCATATCAAAGTTTCAAACGATTCTGAGAATATAGAAATGAATCTGAATCTTATACTTAATAAATATATGGATTAAAATATGATAAGGATAATTTTTCTTACAAAAGCAGTTTTCCTTATAAAAGAAATTTTCCTTATAAAAGCGATTTTCCTTATAAAATCAATTTTCCTTATAAAAGCGATTTTCCTTATAAAAACAATTTTCTTAAAGATAAGGTGTTTGTGATTTTAAAAACAAAAAGGAATGGAAAAGTCATAAGGTAAACCTTATTGACTCAACATTTTGGGTGGAATTTTTAGTTGTATTTTGATAGGACCAAATGGAATTAAGGAGATTTTTGGGCCAACTCTTTTTTTATGGCCCACTATTTTCTGAAGGATATTAGAGAGGGTCTTATTGAATGACTCAATGTGCCCATTTTCCTCCTCATGGTAGTGAGAGTTATGGTTAGACGAGATTTTTTATGTAGAATACAGCTTCTTCAACTTTATATCCTAGAAATTGGTGTCATTGTCTATGAGAATAGGGTGAGGAACCCTAAACTGATTGATGATGTGAGATCTCAAAAACACAATCATAGACCAAATTTTGAATTCCTTGAGGGGAATTTCTTGTGAATATTTAGAATAGATGTCTGTTGTCCTCAAAATAAACATGCACTATCAACTTTTCACTGGTGGGTATGGTCCAACAACGCCGTGTCCCTATACTAAAAAGGTCCAAGAATATTTTTTTAGTATGGAGAAGCTATGGTAGTCGATGCACAATGTTATCCCAAATATAACATGCATGAAAACTTTTAGTGAAATCAATGTAGTAATGGACCATGGTGGGAAAAAAGAACCAAACCCTTGAATTGGGTGGGAGATATTCAATCCTTCTTGATGGGAACTAAAATTTTCAACATGGAACCCCTGTATGAATTGAGGTATCTCATATCCTTATAGGAAATGGGGGACAATTCCATTAAACCCACATCTATAGATGGTTTTCTCAAGGTCAGTCCCACTCTAGAGGCTAAAATTTACTAAACAATGGCATATTCTCTCACACACAGCTTGTTCTGGTAGAATAATGCTATGATGGAGATACTTGACCAAGGGATTCATCTAATTGGCCATTTTCTTGTCTAAGGGGGGATATGAGGTCCCTAACACAGAAGTACCAACATTTATCTAGTTTATATGTTTGTCTCCATCATCTGAGGTGAAAGGGGTGATGACTCTTAAGTGTTCCATATGAATGACTTGGTTATCCTGGTCATGTTCTTCAAGAGTCACAATTAGGATTTCCAAATAATAATCATAAAAATTATATGATCATGGAATATTGGTAACCTTCTGATGGGAAGGTAACTACGCCACCTGTTGATGGGTGCATTCTAGTAGGGGCACAAGATATTTCTTTCTAATAATACAGTCACCCTTTATCTTTTTTATGGCTAGATAAAATCCTCCCATAAAGTGTAAACAAGGGACATCAATTTTAAGGGACAACTCGAGATCAGTAATGATAACATGATATTATTCCACTTTATTAGTGTAACCTTTTGAAAGTATAAATGAGTATGACAATATGGATTATGTGGGAGTGATGAATATGATCCCCAATCCTACACTATTAATATTTGCGGTTATGAGACTTTTACCAATCAGACTCTAGGAAGAACCATTGGAATACATCATCCAACATGGTACAGCCTAGTCCACTGAGAGATTATATTCATTAGAAAAATCAAAATATATGAGAATTTATTTAGGGGATGGAAATGCATAAAGTAATTCTACTAGTTCATATCCTTTGATGGCCTTTCATGGGAAAAAGCTGGTATCGAACTACTATAGGATTACCACCCATCACGCAAATTATCCCATTAGTATGGGGAGATTTAATAATCACTTTATCTTGTATACTCGAGACACCAGTTGTATCTTATAGTTCTGCAAAAAATGTTTCACATTGTGCACTAAAAACACTTTTGTGAGGAAACTCTACTCAATGGGGTATTATCTAGTATACGATTTGAGGAACATGTGGTTAAGATATTATATATTTTTTCCCAACCCTCATTTTGTTCTTGGATAGAAGGTTGTCGATGGACCGTTCTAGTGTTTTCACATAAAGGACTAAAGGATTTATTGGGATGGGTTACATTAGAACCAGCAGTTGTATTATGTAATACATAATATCTTCAAAGGTGGTCTATGATTCCTCACCCCACTGGTAAACTATTCCTTTTTAATTGATCATCAAAAAGTACTTACACCATGTCGAACATAGTTGTAATAAATTAGAATATATAGGCTAAGTGTCCTTGGATAAATCACAACTCTAAGGGTGGAATTTTATTGATAGCCTTTATTTTCTCTGGTTCAATATCAATGCCTCTCTATCTTAACAATTCTCAAGATCCTTTAGATTGTCCTAACATTGGTATGATTTTTTCACTAGATCATCCTCATAACACTCCACCAACATCCCAAGAGTTGTCTTAAATATTTATTGCATGGACCACTTGTAAGTGGATCCATAATTATTTAAGTCAAAACAATCACCTAGTATTAGAAAGTTACTTGGGGTTATTTGAAGGAAGTGGATTCCTCATCCTTAGGGGCCATCCAGATCTAATCATGCCTGAAGTATCTATCCATAAATATAATGTCCTTGAACCCAGTCATAGAATCAATCAATAGATCGATCAACAGAAGGGGAAAATAATATTTTATACAATAGTGATTTATTTCCCAAAAGTTGATGTAGACTCTGATCTATCCATTATTATTTCTGGTTGAGACAATGTTGGCTAGCCACTTGGGGAAATGGACCTCCATGAAAAGGTTTTCTTTAAAAATATTTTCAACCTTGGCCTCAAACATAGATCCATGAGAGTGGTACATATATTTAGGAGGCTATTTGAACCTACGCCGACCCACTAGGAAGCCAAGCCATTGAACAACAATTTTTGGGTCTAGACCTGGCATCTCATCATAGCTTCAAGAGAATATGTTGCTGTTCTATTTTTGGAAGGCCATATATTGTTTTTTTCCTCTAGGGGAATGGCTACACTAGTCAGTATCAGCCTCAAACCTTCCTCAGTGCTAATTTTTACACGAGTTAGCTCATCAACAAGGATGGACACTCTATCCTCAATTGAAAAATGGGCGTATTCCAAATCCACTTCCCCATCTAAGATAGGTGGATCAAAGGAAGAAGGTGACTCTTCAAGAATAGCTAACCCAAATGGAGCACAAGTGTTTTCTCTAGCGGATATAGAGTCCTCAATGAGGGGTTAATGTTCTACAGAGACTATGGAGACATAATTTTTTAACCAATTCCATCTAGTTTTCAACAGTGTGGTCCACTCTTGATATAGAATAAATATTAACAAGACATCCTACATCTAGTCAGCCCTACTTTGTGGAACATGCTTAAATTATATGGATTTGTGGCTAAGGAGATAACTTCTCAATACTTCATGGGAGTATGTTCTTTCATTGTCATTGAGTCTTATCCAATGTAGGAGTACAATGTAATCTATAAGAAATCATTTTATTGGTGATGATGCAAAACCCTAGGTCTGGTGTCGTGGCCTCTAACTGATGAGTTAGGAGAACAAATCTATCCTTCAAGTCTAACCTTGGATCAGATGTAGTGGTTTTTAGATCATTAGTTGCATTGATGTGTTGAACCCTATCAGTATGGACCTCCTTTACTTTAATTTTCTAATAGCCATCATCCAAATATTAGGCCTCACATGAGTCAAGGGGGGGGCACATCACCATGGAGTACCCCTAATCAACCATACATGGAGTATTTGAGAAACGGGTGGTATGAATAGAAAATTATTGCATGAAAATTAAGCCGAGGGCTTCCTGTATCACATTTTATGAAGTACCCTATGAGACTACAATAAATTATTTTCTTGATATCAAATCGCCTAATTGATTATTTATCCAAATTTTATCATGCGTCTTCTTCTCACTCTTATCATTCCCCTAAATTATTAGGTTAGAGGGAGCTAGATCTTCTTCTATAAATATTAGTTTATAGAGCATCTATGTTGGAATAAGTATAATCCTACACCTAGTATCCACTAGGAAGTAGAATATTTCTATAACAATGAATTGAAATATTATATATAGTGGAAGTATATTCCCCTGAATCGTGAAACCCTTTCTTCTCTAGAAAATGATATAATGGCTCAAAATTCCTCTTATTCGGCATGCTTTGAATAGTAGGATTTAGTGGAAGATACATCATCCTTGAACTAAATGGGGACTTCCAAGGATTTATTAAGGGCTTAACACGTTTAATTTAATAAGTGTAGCACCTCAAGGATTGATATCCTTATAGGTTTTCTATCATGGTTCTTTAGCACATCATACTTCTTTGTTAGGGGGATATTTTTTTCTATATAGGGTCATTATTTATTCAGGGAACAACAATTGTCAAAGGATGAAGCACTAGGTCATATCTAGTACTAGAAAAATTCTTCTACTTGATAGCTAGTATACTTTTAATAACTGATTGCTGGGTTCTAATCATCTGAGGTCAAGACCTGGTTGGAAGTTTATGATCTTTTTGTACTTATGGATGAGTCACACAATCAACCAATACAATCAACTGTTATGGAATGATCAATGGAGAGTCTTGGGAAGGATTCACTTTATAATCCCTATATGATGCCTACTATTTGGCTTTGGAATCATGGATTGTCTGGTTTGAAATGCGGACATGAGAATTCCATCTAATGGTTTGTCCTCTACCACTCCTTTGACGGTGTTGTTTGGAGGTGTTTGAGGGGTCTCCATGGAATTCCTCATTGTTAGGTGATGTGATGTGGTCCACCAGTTCAACAGCATTCATAGAGGAATATTATTACTCTTCGTTAGTGGAATATTTTAGGCCTATTTGTACCCTAGTTGTATCTCATAAATCATAATGCATGATGTCTCCAAGGATATAGAATAGTTTTGACACTAGTAGAGGACTCTAATTTCCCTTAAGTCACTAAAATATATTCATTAGAGGCATGAGAGGTTGGGGTATATGCGTATAGTCATCAGTAAGAGGAGGTATATTAACTTCAATAGGATCACCCATAATCACATGGCCACAAATGATACCACGGGTGTGAACAAGTAACTTACAAGCCAACCATAGATTGTACTTTTGTGTCCCATGGATGAGAGACTATTGCCACTCACCCAATCTTTTACTATCACTATCAAAGTCATAAGAGACATATGTTATCTGTGTTAGTACATTACCCAATATGATTAATCATGATATAATTGGTTCTGAAGGTAATATTTGAAGACAAATAATTCTTTTATGGTGTGTTTGAGGATTCTGTAATTTGGGAAATGATTGGAATAGGTAGTGAGTTCAGCCATCTAGGTTCTACTTCATTTTGGAAACTTCAAGATTCCCTTTTCCAGGTCATAGATGAAGTAACTTGGTAACAGAACATCCTTGAAGGTATATGTCTTTTTTTATTTTTTAAAAAGGCATCCTAGGATCTTGGCCATTATTGGGAGTTGGGTTCACATTCTATCGATGAGGTGGTTGTACTTGGCGAGGCTATTCCTAGTGGGATTGCACTAGGTGAGGATATACTTGGTGAGGCTCATCAAGAAAAGGGTATTGTAGTTATAGTGACATAGGAACCTCTATATGTAGATAATAAGTGATCTCTTCCTTTATTATCCTTATGTTTTGAGCTATAATTTTCAATGGGTGTGACTAATGTTTGGTTTTATGTAAGTTTTCTTCTATACACTAATATTTTTTGGGGGAAATCTTGATTTTTTTAGGGTAGTTTAGGTTGATGAGGGTAGGTACCATATCATTTAGGATATTCTATATGCACATCATAAGAATAATCTCTTAGTAAATTGATATATCAGGAAAAAATCAAGTCTATTATATTAGAGGATGAAGTTGGGGACTCACTCATCATGCCTCTACTTTCATTTAAAGATGTTGGTGATACTTTTCTTGCTTGAGGTAGAGCTGAGCAGGTAGAATAAATCTTATGGAGTTCCGCTCAACTAGAAATTGACCCTATAGGTAGCTAACTGTACTAGATGAACATCAGTCATTCCAATGTTTGCACAAAGCATTGGATTTTGGAAGATTTAGTTGTTATAGAGTCCCCAACATTGGACCTCACCTTGATGTGAAGTGGGTAAAATTCTATCACAGATCATACATCCCATTAAATAGGGTGAATATGGTATTTTTAAATTATAGGGGTGCTCAAACATGGTCCATCCGTTCTTGGAACGATTTTCCTTTTGGCATAATTTTCACCTATTACATTTCCAAAGCCTTGAGATGAGCGACGATAGTAGCTATCCCATTATCATGCTGAGGATTTGTGACCACAAATGCATTGACCGGATCGTCAACTTGGGAAGCAGCATAAACATGATGCAAAGGTGAATAATCATGCTACTCAGGTAGGGTGGGTGACTCATATCTTGATATTTTTTCATATCCACTAGTTTGTTTCAGAACTGGGTGAAAGGGGCCACCAAGTTCAAATCGGAGCACCTAAATGAGGTGTACTTGGTGTTGCACTAGTGGAGGTATGGGTTTCATTGTGATATTTTCATGGTCTAGGTTCTTCTCAACAAATAATCTTGGTAATGAAATTTTTATATTCCTCAAGATCCTAAAGTAAGGTCATTGTCCTAGGGTCCTACTCAAATTTTGGTGAAACCTCTATTGGGTGGATGGATCTGCATATGCCTTACCATTTTTGTTATATTGATTATAAGATGATAAAAACTCTTAGGGGGGACTCCCGAAGTCCACTTCCTGCCACTGCTAATGAGTACAGGCACCTGTTGAGGCATATGTTTGGTGTTGCATCATCCCTTAGAGTGTGTATTCCCTATCATTCCCTACATCATAGATCTTATTTATATAATCCTATGAGAGTAGATGTTGAACACATTCACCATGGTGGTGGTCGAGGAGAAACCTTCACTTTTAGTAAGTTGTAAAATTTAATGATCCTGTTATTTCTATAGGATAGGTCTGAAATGGATGGAAACATACTTCCCGAAGCCTCTGATCTATGAATGTTAAGATACTTATTTCTTGTCCTGTAATATAATGGTGAGGATCCAAGCACAGGATTTCTAAATATTCTAGTGGTATCTATATGATTTAGAATATTGATCTACTAGGATAATTGTGATCTCAACCCTCTTGGACTATTGGTGAATGACATCGAGGTGCTCATGGATCCATGGGTAGGTTAGCTTATGGTCCTAAAGGCCGTGAAATTTCACCCAAATATTCTAGTGGAAACAAAATACTTGGTCCTCATTGAGGGACTCCAAGGTGACAAAATATGGGGTTTTAGGTGTCCAAAACATGACTGATATTTGGTTAGAGACTAGGAGTCCCACAATTCCACTTGTTAATTACCAGGGGAATGGTCATTCTCTTAGTTTTCCCAAGTCCTAATTGTTATTGGCCAAGATAAGGGTGGTGACATTGATGTAGACCTTCTTTTCTATAGATTTATCTTGAGAGGAGTCATTTCAAGGATAAAATATCCACTACATGCTGAAATATATCTTTAATGAAGTGCCAACTTCAAGATCATATCCATGTAGGATAGTGTGTTTACCACTTCCTCATGTGTGAAGGTGGATTCATCCCTTGTGGGACTATCAGAGTTCTCACCATGACGTAAGGGCATAAACCTAGAACCTAAAATGTATACTACTTCTAATGTGGAGGTGGAGAGGAGGGAAACGTATGGAGATGGAGACAGTAGCACTACAAGTCCTTGGATGGATTCTAGAATTTCCTCCACCTACAATTATCTATGGTGGGATCTAGGGACCTTGTAGGCTTAAGATTTCAGGATTGCAAGCCTCAATCGATGGGATTCTCCCCACCCTCAGTTGGGTAGTTTTTGTGAAGGTTCCCTCATTGATTCATTCATCACTTTATAGTATGATATTTCTATGGTTATGTGACACATCCCATAGTCCTACCACTAACAGAGTTGTACTTATCTAGGAATAAGTTGTTGAGAGTCACTTTATTTCCTTCCATGATTGTTGTAACCTAATCCGTGGGAAAAAACCATGATGGGTGTTTTTTCTCCTACCCCAGGATGGTTTTTATAGAATGGCATGTTTTCAACATGGGGAAGGCCTCCATAGTTGTTGGTGGTAGTGTGGGGAGGATCTATAAACTTGTATTCATCATCACAGTATGGATTGTAATGGATACGAATGGTTCTAGATATTGAATGAGTCAGTCTGTCCTGCTTGAGTTGTGAATGGGGTCTCGATCCCAAGTGGGTAAAGATAGATCCACATTTTGTAGTTTCATAGATCTTAAGGGATATTCTGGTGGTGAAGAAGGTGACTAGAGAAATAGAATATTCTTTCTATAAGAAATGTGTTGGGTCTACCTTTAGAATCAGTGTTGGGTGTTCTGTACTAGGGTTATCAGTGTAGGGATGGATTCAACCCACTCATCAACCTATGGGACCAATCGGTGTTATCACTGATGTTTCCTTTTGAGATCCCTCTTGTTAATATCTCAAGTGGTGGTCATGATGGGTACAACTCTAATATCTTATAACTCTTCGGCATAGGGGAGTGATCTGTCAAAGTGCGCTATAGAGGGGATCCTGAAGCATTTATCTATTGTAATAGAGGATGGTTTTACACATAAAATATCTTAGGGTTGATGCTATCAGTGATGCATTAATGCCTCAATATATTTTTGGTTCAGATCCCAAGTGATAAAGACCCTTTTTTACTTATATCATAGAATAAGTGCATCAATCACCCTTCTCTATATGATCTTGTAGGGTGAAATGGGGTGTGAGTGCATAGTAGTTGAAGAAATAGTGGTTTTCATGGTAGAAATATAGTTTTACAAAATTATTGTAACAACATTTCTCATACCCCTGAACCTATTGGATTTAGGTCATTGATCTCATATAGCTTGATTCCTATAAAGTACATGGAATCATACTTAAATATAGATACATTGAATGTGATTCTCAATGATCTAATGCCGTACATTCTATATAAAGAAAATAAATATTCCAAGTTAACGATGTTGTAGACAAATTATGCCCAATGTTATCTAAACCAGGTAATGGGAGAGATTGAATATCTGGATCTGGTGACATGTAAATATTATGGTTACCCACTGTCACTAGTCCCCACTGTTTAATGAGATTAGTTTCATGTTGGTTCTACCATTTTTGTTTCTGATTCTTTCACCTCTGAGGCTACATTTTCATCTGTTTATCTAGTGATGATGTTCTTACTTTTTACCCTACATTCTTACTTTCCAACGGTGGGAAAATTCCATCACATTAATTAGTGATGTCAGTTCATTAAACTAAATTGCATGATGAGATGTCTATTCTTTCTTCCATGGATTCCTCCTTGGATTTAATCTCCTAGTTGGGGTCTCCCCCATATATTTAATTCATATTTGTGAAACTCATTCCTGATTCCATCTCAAGGTGGGAATCTGTGAATTATTCTTCTTCTGGCTCAACATGGAAGAAACCTTCATTTAGATTAGATAGTAATGTTGGGAATGTATGGTAATTTCTAGATGTTGGGTGTATTGGTAACCTATAAATTCTTCTCCCTTGGATGTTTGATTCATATCATATGAGGAATATTAGGTGAAAAATCTAAGGCATATCGTGTCACTCATGAGGTAGTTGATGACAAGGGTGTAAGTCTTATAAGGATTTTTACCTCTGGAATCACATGTTTATTGTCTGGGGTAGAGGTCTAAGGTTGGGTTGTAGGTTTAACATCTTGCATTAATAGGTGGGTCGTGTGTTTAACATCATGGGGGGAATGATGTTTGTAGTTTTCTTGTATTGAAAGGGTAGGTGGGTTGTAGGTTTAACATTTTTTCGGATAGATTGGTCATAGTTTTGACATCTTACTGGGATAGGTGGGTCACATGTTTAATGTCTTATGGCTAGAGTTGGTTCATAGGTTTAATTTTTAGTGGGGATAGGTTCATCATAGGTCTAACATCTTTCAGGGATAGGTTGGTCATATTATTAATGTCGTATAGAGATATTTTGGGTCGTAGTTTTGACTTCTTTTGGAGATAGGTTTCTTTCAAGGTTTACATATTTTGGGGATACGTTGGTCATAGGATTAAAGTCTTGCAAGGATAGGTTGGTCGTAATTTTAACATCTTGTACATATAGGTTGGTGGTTAATTATTTCCCTGGGGGATATCACATTGATGGGTTTGGTTAACGGTGTCTTCATGGGGGAGATGATCACACTTGGAGGTTTGGTGGTCATGTTATGGTGTTGGGGTTAATCTCAGGGAGGTGCCTAAATGTGCTGGTATGTTAGGATTGAACCTCGTAGATGTTTCCTACAAATCAAATTAAGAAATAAAAATAAAAAACCATATATTTTGATTCCTTATTTTAAGGTCGTGTGACAAGACCAGTCCATAATGATTAACATCATGTGGTAAGGACACTCATGACATGGAAGGAGAATCAATGAGGTATGGTGTTGGGATTATGCATATGGTCTTACAGGTGTAGGATTTTCATCCCATTGTAGGAGATGAGATTTCATCACATGAAAATCGTACATGAGGAATCCTATGATCATTACACATGGTAAGGGTATAGTTTTAAATTATGTGCTGAGGATTTTTTCATGCAGTTTAATGTTATACGACTAGGACATGGAGCTAGAAAGTTTTTTTTGTGCAGCATAGATGTGTATGGGGCTTATTCTATAGAATACCATTTCTAAGAGGGAGAGGGGGATCTGGAAAAAGGACTCTCTACCAGGAATTGTTGTCAATATCCCATGATGATTCCACATTTGGGTATTAAATTTACATTGTTCATGAACCTATAGGTGTGGAATGGCATGAACACTACTGTGGAAGATTGAAAATTTGGAATCTTGATGTAAGGTTGAAAATGATTAGATGAAAGAGGCATTAGGGTACCTATGGTTAGGAGGAAGAGGTAAGGTAATAGAACATGACACACTTTATGCAAAGTGGGTGAACATAAGCATTGGTGGTAGAAGCTGCATGTAGATTTTGGGTATAGTTGAATTAGTTATTGATTAGTATAGGGGGAATGGGAACTCAAATTTCATGAAAGGGTACTCGATGAAGGGAGGCACCATGGAGAGGCCTGTAGGATGGGTTTTGAAAAATCTAGGGCTTCATGAAAGATAGGGGATTTTTGAACTATATGTGTATCATGAAGGATCATGCCTCATGAAACAAGGTGACCTTACCTGAGACTGAAGTCTGGGTTCTCTTTGTGGTCAGTTTTATTAAGGATAATTATCACGTTAAACCACAAGATTCAAAAAGGGATTTCATCTTATGAGAAGGCCATGTAACTTCAAGAAATTAATCTCCATTATAGGTTTAGGTTCTCAAAAACCCATGTGATGTGGTTTCTTGAAGGATGTATAACCTTGGAAATCTATATCCTCTCTTACTCGTGAACCTTCTATGTTTGGTCAATTTATATATTTTTATCATAAGATAAAAGGTCATTTCCCCCTTAAAAAATAGACATGGGGAAGTATTTATGATAACAGTGGAGGAAGGGGCATCCATTTCATGAAATATAGTGGATTTTTTGGAATATTATGAGATTCAAAAAATTGATGGGGTCCCGCAAACTAGAGTTACACTACACTGAGGTTACCACGTTATGCTCTGCACGACCAAGGAACTTCTATGAACCTGATTTATGTTGTGTCGAGGTTACCGCATCAATCTCTTTATAGATGGTTACTTGTTTGAATTAAATTTATGTTGTGTGGAGGATATTGATTCAAGCTCCATGTGGTCAGTGAATTCCATGAACCGAAGTTATGTTGTGCAAAGGTTACCACCAGAAGCTCTGCATTGCTGATAAATTTCATGATACAGAGTTATACTGCATGGAGGTTTCTGACTCAAGATCAACATGTCTAGTGACCTATGAAAACCATATTTATGCTATCTGGATTTTACTAACTCATGATCTATATGTCCAGTGACTTTGAAGGATTGGAATTGGGCTGCACATAGGTTACCACTTCAAGATCCACATAGTTGGTGACTTTCATGAACCAGAGTTGCGTTGTGTGGAGGTTACCACTTTAAGATCAGTGTGGATGAATGACTTATGAAAATAGAGACCATTCATGGGGGTTTAGACCTTCCTAAACCAAATCCCTTAAGTGAATTTTTTTTATCCATTTTAACTCAAATTTTCTTGGAACTTACCACACCTTTCTTGATATCTCCAATGACATGTGTATTTCGGAATCAAGAATGATATAAATGGATTTGGATATGATTTTTAAGATCATTATCAATGTAATGATAAACTTAAAAAGACATTTAATTTGGCATTAGATGTTTTTAAATACATAGATAAGACTTGATAATTATTGAAGAGGGTCTAAAAAAATTTATAAAAGTTCTATAATTCTGCTATAGATTTGAAGAAATATAAAATCCATGATCTCTCTAAATATGTAAAGGTACATCTACATGATGTATAAAAGTAAAATATTCAGTGATTAGATTAAAATAATTGAAAAATTATTGGTACTCTCTATCTTATATAAAATTCTTCATGAAAATATATATATGTAACTTTAAGCCAATATGTAAAGGTTGTTCATAGAAATTGGGAAAATTCATGAGCTTTATTAAGATTCATAACAGTCATTTACACTTATGTAATAATTTTTTTCTGGAAATTTAAAAATATCCACATCTTTATTAGTCCCCCCCCCTAAAATTATACATCGCATTGAATTCCATATATATATATATTGAACAAACAAAATATCTATGATAATATTTTGTAACTCCTTTTGATCCTTAATGATCGAAACAAGGTTTAGAGTTTATTCTCCACCAAGTAAATCTTTCCTTTTTAGGTCTATCTTTGAGGTAACTCTTCATTCCTACTCTTTTGGTTTTCAAATATTTAATCTTATTAGGAATCATAGTATCATTTATTCTTTAAAAAATATTATTATGTGGAATATTCTTCTTCACATTGTACATCAAGGCACATATATCACCTAGTACTAGCTATATCTTCTTTAGCATTTCTTATTGGTCTGGTAGGATGATCAAACAATTCTTTGAAATGTTTCCAACCTGAATTCAATTTAAAAATATCTCCTCATGGGGTATTAGGTTATAAAATTTTGATATCCTTTAATGATATTCAATTTCGTCATGTGGTATTACTTCTTGACCTTTATAACTTACCTTATCTTGTTCTTTCTCCTTATTTATTTCCATTTAAAATTGGTCTGAAAAAATGATCATGTATTCTTTGTAAACATGGTAAAATTTATTGGATTTTCAATATGTATTCTTAGGAATATACACCATAAAACAAGCCCTAATATTTCTTTCATGGATTATTTATTCCATTTTATTCATCTTTCTTCTGTAAACATTAACACTCATGTCTTATTATAAAAGATACATGGTATGTCCTCCTCTTCCGTAATAGAAACATCCCTTTCTTTTTGGTGTGGATCTCCTATTAGAATTATTGGGAATATTCAATTTAACACTTGAATTATACTTATTTCTCAAGGAAGAATAATATCTATTTATTTTCCATGATCTTTTTAATTATTGTTCAGTAGAAATATTCTTAGTTCATTTGAAGAAGCATATATTTTTATTATGAACACTTCTATTTCATTTTCCAAAAAAAAGTTATCCAAGAATACAAATCTTTTTAAGCTAGAAATATTATTACCTTTTTTCTATGAACCTTTCACATGATCTTCTTTTATCACCCTTTATGTAGGGTCCATTTACCTTCTAAAGGTTGAAATATTATTTGAGCAATCAAATTTATTATTCCCAAACCTTTGATAACATCAAAAGTAACCAAAAAAATTTTATCTTTTTTCTATAGACACAATTTTTCTAAATACTATTTTTATTATAATATTTCTTCTAGTTGGGATTACCTTAAGGAAAATATTCTACAATACTTTCTTATATTCATCAAAAAATTATCAATGGGTTTATCATAAATTTTATTCATTAATTTTTGTATATAATTTTATTTAGAACATAAACTATGTATAAAACCAAAATTAGCATAATAATAATTTTTTGAGATGGATGGTTCCTTTAAATTTGATCCAATAGTGAGTTTATCAGAGAAAGATTTTCAAAACATTATTTCCATAAGATAAAGGTATTTTAGAACAATATTTCTCTTAAAAACTTCTAATCTTAGTAATTATGTACCACATGGATTAAAAGAAATAAACTTTTTTCACTGTCTAATTTTTTGATTTGAATTACAACTCTAGACACTTTATGTTGAGAATATTCTTATCATCCTCAGAAGATCTCACCTTCATATCTTTTTTTCTCAATACTATGTTCATGCATCTGGTTTTTCACTTATAAAGAAATATAAATCTCTATAATCCTATTATCATTGATTCCTAGTTGATCATCCTTATAAAAAAATACTTCTTCTAATTAATGTACCTTTTCTTAAAAACTTTTACTAGATTCTTCTTTATCTTGGATTATATTGATCTACTCATTATCAAATATAGATCACTATTTATCAAGATCTCCATTCATGGATTTTATGAATCCTACTAGTTTAGAGAGATTTACACATGTCCACACTTTTTTATCCATATCCTTATTCATATCTTCATATTCATCTTCAATCTAGGTGAACTCTTCATGAATAATTTTAAAATAAAAGTATAGATAAAGTTACTATTTCTTTAGGAAAATTATGGAATTATACCATATTAACAGAATCTTCTCCAAAACTTTTCTATAATTCCATAAATTTATTAAATTTATGTTTCTAATATCTTTTAAAATATTCTTATAACATTTTATTCATATCACACCATGGTGTGTCCATTTCCTCATGGTGTGACTTCATCTTAAATAAAATGACCAATATTATTTTTTATTCATTCTCAAGAATATACATAATGTGAATTAATACTATAAAATCTTATTCATATTTCACCAAATCTTAGAAAACATAATATTTAATTATCCACAAAACTCAACTTAAATTGTGGATTAATCACTAAATCATTATGATATTTATATTTCAAATAACAACTTAGAATCTTCATAATCATTCCTTGAAATTTCATTTTCTATAAATTTAACTTCGTAATTACTTTTTAACTTTTAGAAATATCGTATTTTCAAAAGGTGAATGATATTTATGTATTGATTACCTTAACTTTACATATAATAGTGTGTCTTCCAACTTTTCAATATTATACTAGATTGAAACATTTTTATCAAATATATAACCTTTACATATTGGGAGACCTAAATTTATGTATCATAGTGAGTAAAAATAATTTAATGATTTGTCAGTCTAAGAAACCCCTACATAAGAGTAAGTGAATCTTAGGTATTTCAACGTCGATTTTCCCTTTTCCACATTTTCTATAACTGATAACCCTTATGTGTTGATCACATTACTCTTATGTGTCAAATGGGATTGAGACTTTTTCAAATTTATTCATTTTGAGTACTACTATATAATTTTTGTAAATTGAAACACTTAATTAATGTTTCTTATGACTTTATAAGTACTCTTATATATCATCTGTATAACCTTTATATATCACAATGATGATTGAGACTTGACAAATTTAATATTCATACTCTATAATTACTTTTATTTATCAGAATTAGGTGTTTTCTTATATTTAGTATGATCATGAATTTGTAAAAATTATAGCTCCAGGGTGGAATTGTGAATCTTTTATAAATTTTCCTAGACAATTTTTTACTCTTTTTGACAATTATCTTTTAGAAACCCATAATTTTTGTACATAAATGTTAAATCTTATAATATTAATATTCAATATATATTATTATTATCCATTCCATATCCTTAAAGTTTTAATACCTTTGTAAACATGGATACATAAACACCTAGTACATAAAATATCTATATCATCTCTAAATAAGTTCTTAAAAACTAAAACCCTTCATTGACACATCATACATAAAATCATTCTTCATATCCTTGGGAAAAAGAAATATAATAAATGGTGAGCTCAAATTCTTAGTAAAGGTAAACATATGAGATATTAGTCAATGATCATACATGATAATAAGGGTATGAAAACATGATCATAATATAATAAATTCATACACAATCAAAGAAATATCATTAATCATTATTCATGGAATAAATATTTGTCATAATAAAATAAAAAATTCATAGTTTCGCATAATCAAAAATATTAAATCTTAAGACATGATAGAATATCATAAATATAGTAATTTCGAAAAAAAAATAGACGCTTATAACATTGAGAACATGAATAATATTACAAAGTTAGTTTAATAAATTAAAAACATGAAATAAAGTTTTCTAATAAATTTATGAACATGAAACCAAGTCCATACATTTACTTATAGACATGAAAATAGGTTCAAATTTAGTGTTGTGAACATTAAATCTAGTTCATGCATAAAATAGTTATCTCATGAGTTATACATAATTTCCCAATATATTAGAGGGATATAACAAACCAAAAAATAACATAACATTAAACCCTAAACATACAACAAAATCATAAATTTTTTTATCATTTAATCATTATATAACCCATAAAAAGAAATGGATTTCATTAAGGTTTCATTATAATAGAATTAACCCATGGGAAAGGAAAGGGTTTCATAGGATCATACTTAGAACACCATCATAATAATCCATTCAGAGAAAGAAAGTGGATGTTATCATAAGATAATATCCTCAATGAGGCATAACAATCTTTAAAGAATGTTTATATAGATGAAATATAATTTTAAAAGATCATTCAAAACGTTTTTTTTAAAAACCTATGAAAATATCCTTTTATTTTGATGAAATTTTAACTAAAAAATCTTATAATACTAATAAAATTATTTTCTTTGAAAAATAACTATGTAGGATTTAATACGAATAATGGTCATGATGGTGGTAATATTAATCCATGTCGTATACATTAAAATGAAATATTCTTTTCATGCCTTTGTAAAAATTAAAAAATGACTTGTTTAGAAAAACATGTTTATTTAAAAAGATTAATTTTTAAACCATTGAAAATTTATTAAATTATAGTGAAAAATAACTTTTAAAAAATCATTTATAGGCAATAGCATTCATAAAACAGTTTTGATGAGTATAGACATGAAATAAAAAGTTCATCACCAAAGAGAAAATAAAGGCTGTTTTTCTTTAAAAACATTTTATTTATAATTTTAAGTAAAAAGGTATAAAATGGTAATAATACATAAAATAATATATAAACAAATAGTGGAAAATAAAATATAATTTTTTTAAGGAAATTCAAGAATAATAAATCATGATTAAAGTGGGATTGAAACATAAATCCCTTACCGTTTTGGTAAATTTTAAATCATAACACCCATGAAATAAATAACATAAAATGAAATATTAAATACCATGAATATAAATATATTCATGACATAACATATAAAAGGTTAAGTATATACACTTCATTAAAGAAACATGTGGTGAATATGACATAAGTCCCATATGAATAAAACTGTGACAAGAAACCCTTACCTCAAGTTCGAATTTCTTTGTAATCACTACAATATATTGTATAATAAATTTAAATTTGTTATAATTATATACTATGAAAAATTATATACTTATAATTTCATATATCATCCACTTATAACATTTCAACACCAATTAATTAATAATTATTTATTAAAATCATCTTTTTTGGGTGTTAACTATTTTGTTTTTCATTAAAGACTTCAATTGATAGTTCTGGTCCTTATAAATGGATCATGGTTCCATCATATACCAAATGTTAATCATTATATAAATATCATATATAAATATCTCATACACTTTTATAATTAATCATATAAATGGGTGATGAAAAATGAATTATATCACTCCATGGAGATGGTAGTCCATACATACGCACAAGAAATGTTTCCAATTTTCGATGGATGGAATAAAAAAAGGAAAAATAAATCACCTTTTAAAAATCATTATTATATAATAAATATAATATATATTCATTAAATCCATCCTTAATACCATAAATATAAATAAGAAATAAAAAAATGAATCACATCACTTTGAGGAGGTGGTAGTCCACACATAAGCATGAGAAATGATATCGTTTCTCAACAGATAAAAAGTAAAAAGGTAGATAAGTTTTCATAATTAAAAAAGAATAATTATATAATAAATATTATATATAAACATTTAATCCATAATAATAACCAAACATCAATGATAGTGGTAGAAAATGAATTATATTTCTAATGGAGGTGGTAGTCCACTTGTACGCATGAGTGATACTTTCATTTCTAATATGTTAGAAACGATGGGGGATAATGGTGGTTCCAAAAACATAATAAAGCTTCAGTATATTTATTATAACTAATTAATTATTTTATGGTTAATACCATAGATTTAATGTAGTTATAGAAGGAAATAAATTGAAAGAGACTGGGTAAGATGATTACCTCTTCTTCAGTAGACCACCTTTAGATCCTTTCTTAAGGACCATTGGAATAGTATTTTAAAATTACAAAAACCTCTACTTGATGAAAATGGAATTTTATAAAATAATTGGGTAGGTTTTGGTTAATATAAATGTCTTAAATTGTTGTAAAGTAAAAAGATGAGGGGTGTCCTTTTATAAGATAAGGGAGGGACACACCTTGAATATTTTAAAGTATTAAAATATTATTAAGTCATTTTCCTAGAAAAGTGTCCCATAAACAATTAAATTTAAAAAATAAGGTTTTAAGGGTATATATTCCTTAATAAAATAATAATTATGTTAAAAATTATAGACTTATCACATTTTTTAACCTATGTTAACACGCTTTACCCTTTTACCATTATGATGAATTTTTACTATTTTTATTATTCATTATGACCTAAAATTAAGTTGACCATATCAAATAATATTAATTATTTTGATTAAAAATATTAAACCCATTTTATAAGATTTAATTTCTATAATTTGTAGAGATTCATTTTAAAATAAACACGCAAAATGTGATGAAAATCAGTTATCAGATAAATGTGTTTTTAAGCCTAAAAATAACTTATTTCAAAATCATGAATATTTATTATTAAAATGTAATTAAATATATTATTTTAAATAAAATAGATCAAATATAATTTTATAAAATAATCCAGAATATAATGGTACTTTTAAATTATTTAATTTTATGAAAATAAATGACAGTATTCAGAAATCAGTATTTTTCGTTATTCACTAAAAACCAATCATTTATGAAAAATAAAAAATATCACCATAAGATAATTTTTATATGATGATTTTATTTTTTTTATTTTATTAAATAAAATTTATAAAATTTTTAGAAATTAATTATAATTTCCATAAAAAATGAAATAAAATTATTTTTGAAGAAAATGCATTTTCAAAGCATAAAACGACTTCACTAAAAATTGAATCTTTATTTCCCAAGAATTAATCAATACATTTTTATTGAGTAGAACTGTAATACATATATTTTATAATACATTTACTTATATTCATACACTCTAATTCAATAGCTAGATTATAACTGTCACATTAAAATAATAATATTTTCATTGTATATTGCAATTCGATTAAAGCAAGGTGTTGTGTGTTATGAAATATATAGATTATATTATTCTATTAAAATAAATTTTAGGGTGTTACATTATCCCCCCCACCCTTTAATAAATTGGGTCCTCACAATTTTATCTTAATCATCAGAGGTTCATTATTTAAAAATATCATTGTTGAATACCCATATCATACAAATGGATAATAAATCTTTCTTTAAAAAGATGGCACAATTAAAAAAATTTGCAATATACAGTGAAAGAAAAAAGTGTTGATAAAGGGTTAAATTTATCCGTGATTTTTTAATGCTGGTTAATGGTACCTTTATTAGTGCTTTATTTTTAGCGCTCATAAAGGGTAACCTTTATCTGGGTATTTTTTAGCACTGATAAAGTTCTCGATCGTGAGCTCCAGTTCCACATCAGAATTGCAAAGGTTAGGCCACTACATTAAAAATTATTTCACTACATAACAAGCTCAAGAAGCCTATTATAGTGAGGGGAACCCTTATACACTTTCCAAACACTTCCATATGGGCCACTTCATAGGCCTGCACGTGTTGAGGCCCACCCTATGCTTCCCTCGGGACTTGGCCCACCTGCATACACACGGTCGGGCCATGCTTGACCCGACTCACCACCCTGGTGACCCTATACATGGCCTAGGTTGTGAGGACTACCTTGTTTTTTTAAATACTAAAAAAATACAGCTATTAAAAATATTAAAAAACATAAATAACTGAACAACTAAAAAAATAAATTAAAAAATTAAAAAATTATTAAAACAATTCTTAGTTAAAAAATTATTAATAAATTTAATATAAATATATATAATAAATATTATTCAATTGTATATATTAAATAGAGATATATAAGTGAATAAATTGAATTAATAAAAAATTAAAAATTAAAAATGAGTAAATTAAGAAAAATACTAAAAAATTATTATTTGAAGAATTATTAACAAAATTGAATAAATTTAATATACATATATACAAATTATAAATATTAATAGATAGTATATTTTAATTATAGATATAAAAAATGAAAAAAATAATTAAACCGAAAAACTAAAAATGAATAAATTATACTAAAATTTTTAAAAATGAATAAATTACAAAATTATTAGAATTTTTTTTAATGAAACAATTATTAATAACAATGAATAAATTAAATATAAATATATAAATACATTAATTATATATACTAATAAATAATATATATTAAATATAAATATAGAAAATTAATAAAATGTAATAATTAAAACATATTAATTTTTTATTCATTTTTAACAGTTTTTATACACAATTTTTCATTAATACATTTAATATAGAAATATATTCATATATATATATATATATATATATCAATATGTATAATATTTCCTAAAATATTATTTATATATTACAAAATTGTTATGCTTGCATTAAATAAATATATATTTAGTGACAAATTATTTATAAATAAAAAATAATATTAGTTAAAAATATTTAATAATTGTATCGTGTAAGATAAATTAAATTATTGTTGATTTATTTTTCAATTTAACATATATCAAACATGTATTACATTGATTTCACACACACATATATGTAATTAATTCATTTTTATATACAACGCACACATATAAATATTTACGTAATTTATGAAATCTTATATAGAAACACATACACATAATATTTATGTAATTTATTCATATTTTAATAATCATTTTATAATTTTATTTAGTGACATGATATATTTAATATATTATGTTTTTAATCAGAAATTTTTATTTTTTTATTTTTATATTATTACAACTAGGTATTGTTTATTAATTTTTAGTATATTTAATTTATTATTTTTTTGAATTTTAATTATTTTATAATATTTATTTAATATGTTTTAATATTTTCAATTTTTATTCTTCTTTATTTCAATATATATCCATATTTTTTTAATAATTTATATTTAATTAATAAATCTTGTGCTCGTATTTGGAAAGTCTTGATTTCGAGCTTCTCTGCGCACATGAAGATATATTTTGGTTTTTTATTCTCCCTCCTTGTATCAATATAATATATTTAATTAATACAACTTATCCATTTTTTCAATATTTTTAAAGTGTACTCATTTTTAATGTTTAATTTCACTCATTAATAATATGCATTTTAAGTTATAAATTCATTAATAATGTTAAAAATATATTTTTAAATTAACATTTATAAATAAATATATTTATAAATGTATATTTACAATATTTATAAAATTTTATATTTATAGTTATAAAAAAATATTTTTTTTTAAAAATGTACTTATATTATTGTAAATAAATAATTATATATTTAAATAATTATATAATTATAATAAATATATTTTAAAAAGGAATATATTTAATATATTTATATTTATATTTATAAAATATATATATAATGATATAATGATATATAATGATTTAAATATATAAATATTATTTTTTAAGAAAAATTATTTATATAATTATAAATAATTAATTATATATTTAAATAACGAATATATTTACAATATTTATATTTTTATTTTTATTTTTATTTTTATTTTTATTTATATTTATATTTATATTTATATTTATATTTATATATATTTCCTAAATATATATATAATTCTATATATATATATATTAGGTGTTTGGGGGTATAATTACATTAAAGACACACACCACACACACATGTTGGAAAGGTAGGTCATACCCCGTAGGAATATCCCACCCATCAAGCCTTATTTTTTCAGTACATGAACTGAAGGCCCAGTGAGAATGAAGCCCATTACAAGTCCCAAAGGCCCACAAACTGGCCTAAAGACCTAGTGTAACGTCATGCATGCAACATCTATGCGTCACTATCTGCCTGCGTCATCCCTACATCATCGTCTGACAGCGGAAATTTGCTCCCACCCAGGTTTGAACATGGGTTTGATGCATGATTACCGGGAGCCTTTACCACTCAGGCAAGCCACCAATTACAATTATACAAATATATATAATGATATAAATATATTTATAATTATAAAATTTTAATAAATATATTTTTATAATGAATATATTTACTATAGTTATATTTATATATATATATATATTTATTATATATATACATGTATAATTATAGAGGTATATATAATGATATAAATATATTTATTATTATAAATATATTTAAAAATATATTTATTTCTAAATATATTTATAAATGTATATTTACTATATTTATAAAATAATAAAATTATAATTATAAATAAATAAACAGTTATATATTTAGATAATTATAAAATTATAATATATATATATATAAATAATTACTATATTTTTTATATTTTTTATACATGTATATAATTATATAAATATATATAATGATATAAATATATTTATAATCATATAAAAATATTTATAAATATATTTACAAATAGATTTATTTATAATTTTAATTTTAAATCCTTTATGAGAACTAAAGTTTTAGTGTGAATAAAGATACCTTTTATCAGTGCTTCTTTAGCGCTGATAAAGATATATATTTATCATTTCTTGTTTAGTGCTGAAAAAGATAGCTTTTATCAATGATTATTATTTTAGTGCTGATAAAATATATTTTATCAGTAATTTTTTGGAAGTGCTGAGGAAACCCTTCCCAATCTATTTAAAAAAACCCTAACCCAACAGATTTCAGTCACACCACTCAAGCACTCATGGAAGTCCATTGCTTCCATCGCTTCCCCTCGAATTTCTCTCAGAAAAATCAAGCCTCGAATCTAAGGTATGTTATTGTTTTTTCCTCCTCTCTCATTACTTTCTTATTCAGTTCCACAATGGGTGTTTTTGTGGCATCGTATTGTTTCAAAGTTCTCATGGGTTCCAATTTTAGGGTATCTACTCCTTCACATTCAACTCTTATTGAGTTAACAAGTCTAGATGATCAGAATGTCAGCCTTCATGTTCAATGAGCCCCCTGCAATTGGTTTGGATTCCTTCCTTTGGAATTTTAGTCCTAGAATCATATATTCCTCTTCGTTTTTCTATCACCCTGAAATGATTTATTTCATGAGAGATCCATTATATTTGTAACATGTTCCCTCCTGTGTGAAATGAGTATCATCCCACTTAGTAGAATGTAAAGCCTCTTCATGCCTAAGGTTATGTGGGAGTTTAAAAAAATAGAACAGTTTTAGGAAAAAAATATTATAATTAAAATTTTGGTTATTTTTATTAGAAATGTTAATTGAATATTATGATTCTTTTGTTAGGTAGTGATGAAAAATATATATAAGAAATTTTTTTATTATATTGAATACATCGAATTTTAAAAAGTCATAAGTAAATATTATCTTTTCCTATGATAGTAGATGATCTATTTGTTGTTTTGTTCTTCTGATTTTATATAAATGATAACTTTATTTAATATTGATGATGATTTGGTTCTTAATAATTTTTATATTCATTGATGAAAATAGTTTTTTTAATATTTGTGTTGACATTATATTTTTTTAGAAAATTTATTTTTCAAATTTTTATAGTCTATCAAAATTAATTAAAAATTTATTTTTGAACATCATTTCATGTTTTATTTTATTTTGATAAATAAATGTCATTATAAAAGAATGATATGGTTATTTTTTATAAAAAAATATTTCAAATTTAAAATTATAAAATATTTGGGAATGATTTCATAAACCAAATGAATAATATATGTGTTGGTTATGAAATTATTTAATATAATGAATTTGGTTTTTGAATACTGGTTTGAAAAATGATTTCAAAGTGATGTCTTGAGAAATAATATTAACCTGATTCAAGTAGACTACTTATTTATAATTATGGGAAAAGTCCCACCCAAAGGTTGGTAGATTCTAGGTTTATATGGATGGTCTAAAACATTAACTCTTTGATATAGATCAGATCCAACCAAAGGAGAATAATTTTGGGCTTGATAAAAATTTTAAGCCCAATTATTGTTCAGATTTGACCAGTCTACACTTATTGACATCCAACGCGGCATGATGGGCCACAAAACACTAATTTGGGGCCCAAAATAAATTATCCACATGTAAAAGAAAGTTAATTCATAGCAGTACATTAAATATAAGAGAGAAGGTGGAGAAAATAACCATTAAAATGTAAATTTTCTCTTTTAGTAAGTGGGGTCATTAAATGGAATGGGAACTTTTTTATGCTTTTTACATTCCTTTTAAGTTATCTATGACTTATAACTCGTTTTGGGGAATTTTATTCTCTTATTTTAGTCTTTATAATTTATTTTCACACCTTTCTAATGGATATACTTGAATGTGATGAATTTTGAATGCTTGTTGTGCATCATTTTTTACTTTAGCCTCTCCCCTTTCCCCGAAATTGGTGGTGAAACTCCATTGTTGGTTAATTTGTATTTAATAATGGAGAAACATTTGTGGGTGGAATTGCCTTTTATCCTTGTTTAATTAGCTACATTTTGTTTCTCATCTTCACTTACTCGTTTTGAGCTTCCGATAAGACATCTATTTGGTATCAGAGAAACTGGTTCCAACGAGTAAATTCTATTGCATTCTTATTATTACTCTTATCATGTCTCACAAGATCAGATACTATACTCTTCATAACCCAAGGGAAATTGAAAATGCATAAATACAATGGGAAATTAATTAAATTTGTTAGAAACTTTCTTAAGTATTGAGAGCATGGTGATTCAATTTCCCTCCACTACAGTAGTATCCCCACCATCCATCTCCATATAATAGGTCCAATCATGCACCATTTTATGAATATCATATAAATAGTGATGATTCCAGTGATTTATAGGTAGATATGAAAACAAAAATAGATTAATAAGATATTGAAAGAGGGTTGAATATTGACATTCTATATTTTGATGGGAGTATGAATCTAGATGATTTTCAAGATTGGATGTGGGAAATTGAACAATTCTTTGAATTTAAGAATTGTTTCAGTGAGAAAAAGTGAAAGGTATACATTATGATATTTAAATATTATGCATCTCTTTGGTAGTAAAATCATAAGAATCAATTGTAACGTAATGAGAAAGACAAAATACACTCATTGGAGAAGTTGAAAAATATTTTGAGGTGATAGTTTTTTCCCATGAATTATAAGTAAGAGCTTTATTTCCAAATGCATAGCCTGAGACAAGGATATAAATATTTTGGATAGTAAATTTGGGTGTTTGATCATTTTATGATTTGAATTTATGTTCTAGAGTACACATAGATTAATATTTCAAGTATTTTGGGTGATTGAAATGAATAAATTTATCATTCGTTGGAGTTACAACAATTTTTCTCACTTGATGATGTTTGTAAGATGGTTATCAAGGTAGAAAAGAAAAAGCAGTCATTAAAGGCATAAACACTCAACAACTACTATAGAGGTACAAATTTTTATAAAGGTATTTATGCTAATAAATTTGGAATTAATGAGAAGGAACTTAGAAGGAACAAGATGCTGGATAAAGGTTAATATAAGTCTACATAACAACCAAAAGGTAAATCCAACTCCTTTGAATGTGGGAATCAAAAGTGATTAAAATGGCATAGGTATGGTCATTTTCAGGCCAATTTCCCAAAAAATTTAACTATTACTATAAATTATATCTAAGATATTGAATAGAAAATAAAATAGGATTAACATGATGGTGAAGAATCTAAAAATGATAATCATGTTGTGGAAGAAGATGATGTGGTTAACATGCCTGTGTTACAAAGATTTTTGCAATCTCAAATCTTCTCGGAAGAAGATCATAGATAAAATTTGTTTGAAAATCATTTCACCATTAATAAAAATATTTTCATAGTGATTATTAATAGTGATAGAAATAAAAATGTTGCTTCAAAAACACTCACTAGTGCAGAAATCGTTTTTTACGTCACTATTTTTTACGTCGGTTATATATAAACGACGTAAAAATGTGGCGAGTAGATTTTTCACGTCGGTTATTTTAATAACCGACGTTACAAATCGCGCCTGTTGGGTTTTTACATCGGTTATCTTAAAACGGACGTAAAAAAACAATGCGCGGGGGTTTTTTACGTCGGTTATCAAATAACTGACGTAAAAACCCCCCGAGGCTTTGGTTTTTTACGTCGGTTATTTGATAACCGATGTAAAAAACGCGTAGATATCGGGTTTTTTTACGTCGGTTATTTGGAAACCGACGTAAAAAACCAAAGCCCTGGGGGGTTTTTTACTTCGGTTATTCTATAACCGACATAAAAAACCAAAGCACGGGAGCTTTTTTACATCATTTTTAAGATAACCGATGTAAAAAAGCTAAAAAATAGTTTATAACGTCGGTTATATAATAACCGACATTATAAAACATTTAAAAAAATTAAAGCCCATGTTCTGTCATTTACGATTTTTCGATTGACAGTCGTCGGCTCATCTCTCTCTCGCGCGGTAAACCCTAATCGGCTCGTCGATCGCCTGCATTAAACTCATTTTGGCTTCATTGTTTATCTTCTTCACTCTTCTCGGATCTATCATCTCAACTCGCGACATTCAAGTAAGCCTTCCACGAATTTATTTCGTTCGTTTTTGTTTCGATTCTTGATGTGATTTTCGTTCGTTTTTGAATCTCGTGGAATTTTTTGTCATTGAAAATGGTTATTATGTCCATTCAACTCGCAACATTAAACTTGCAACATTAAACTTGCAACATTCACCTCGCAACATTCAACTCTCAACATTCAAGCAGGTGTATTTTGGATAAGACTATTTTTAACTCTTATTCTAGATTTTCATTCTGATATACGCTTACGAGCAATCTCTTAAGTATCTAAATAAATCAATATCTGATAAAAATATTACTATGACCATGAGAACATAGATATTTGACTTCACAACCATTCAAATTATTCAATCATTTAGAAAGAATAATTAATTTTAAAACATTGAGGATTAGCTTCAGCAAAATCTGAAAAATAATGGGTGGTACTGTAACGTTCCATTCTTCCAGCAACATTATTATTTCCTACTTAGCTGGAATGTGTATTTCTGGATGAAGATTGGTAGTACTTATTTTCTTAAAATCATATTTTCAATATGATTGTCCAGAAAATGATTTTCATGAATGAAATTGGACCAGGTAAAATCGGTAATACCTATCCTTAAAATTTCATTCAACATTCTTACATCATAATATTTTTTCAAAAAATTATAATTTTTAGAACTCCTAGATCAGAAAACCATTATCTGTTTTCATCTGCATTCATAAAAATATCAATTCATACCTATTACAATCAAATATTTCATTCTAGACTCATGGTGAGTCTGATAATACATTTCTTCTTCCAGTCATCTCCTAAAAATGATGGACCTTTTCATGCAAAGTGTATCTGATTTCTTGAATACGATGGTATGTCCGATTTTCAACAAAACCAAGTGAGGTGATTTCTTTTATTATTAATAATTCATAAAAAAATTATAATACCTAAATATTATTATCATCCTTTTCAGATTTTTCATTATAAAAAAGGTAAAGGGTACTTTATTTTCATTCTCAAGTTAAATTATATTTTTTATAAAGGTCTTTTCTATCTAGGTAGAAATAATTTATTGATAATTAGATTGAATTAGGTATATTATCTTATCTTACCATCCAAACACATTTTTTTTATTAATAATTATTATGTTTTGTAAAAACAAGTATGACCCCCATTTCATTTTTGTTAGTTAATTGATCTACGAAAGTGTTATAAATGATTTTTTGATCACGATTCACCCATATAAATGGTTAGTCATTATGTGACATTTGGGTCCATAATATCCTTCTAATGCATTCGACAATGCATTATATATCATAGATCATTATGGGATACAGATGGTTATACAATGTCCAATGTGTTATGTGATGTGTCTCGTAAGAAATATTATAATAAATTATAGGAAAGGTGATTAACATATCCCAATATGAGGTGAATGAAACTATGTTTTCCCTTGACATATGTTATGACTTATATGATTATGTTTGTGCCACACTCTTATGTTATTACACATGCCAATGTTGTGATCTTGTGAATAAGGTTTTTTAAATCATGTTCCCACTATCATATAAATCATGTCTTATGTTATGCTAAAATTGTTATACTTGGACTCAGGTTTTATGATCTATGATTATATAGAACCGTTTCACTTATCTTTTTGATCATGTGCTTTGTGTATGCTCTTATACCCCCATGGATATCTTTTTATGAGATTATATATTATATTTATATATATCATGTTTACCCATAATGAGTATCGTAAATCAAAACTTTTATTATTTTCATTCCCTAAGTTATAAAAATAAGTATTATGTAAGATGATTCAAAAATTTAATCTGTGGGATGAGTTGTTTTATGTGTGAAACCCAGGCCAAACACATATGTATTTTTTTATTGGTATTACATATATATAGTTTGACATATACTTTTTTTTACATTACCATGATATTAACATTACTTTCTATAAAGAAATATTAATCCTTAGATTATATATCGGATCAAAAGGATATAGTAATTCTAATATATAATCAGAATGATCAGATAATATGACAATATTATTAAACATAAAACAAATAGTCTATATTCATATTTCTAACATGACACTTACGATGTAAAGCTATTTGGTGTTGGGTACTTATGAAAACTACTACTACTTTCAAGATTTTGGCACTTGAAAGTGTTGAGTACTTTAGATCATAATGATTGAACAACAAGCATGAATAACACATGTTATATGCTCCATTAGGTAATCCTATATTTTAACATGTTTATTAGTATATTGGCATGAGATTATTATAAATGTGTATCATCTGATCATATTCACTTATTCCAGATAAAAATCATTTTGTTTATGTTTTATTGATGTATATTTTATTTGGAGAATCATTAGGCGTCATGGTTTTCTTTGATTCAATGAAATTTTAAACTGTTACATCTAACTATATTTTGTTTTAAAAATAATATTCAAGCATATTTTTTTAAATACCTATAGATTTGTTTTATATTTTAAATTGTTTTACATTCAAATTATGATTTTTTTCATATAAACATGTATTTGTCTTATCTTAAAAATATATATTTTTTGTTGATATTTGTTATAGGTAATAATGAGTCGAAGTTGGATTACGGAACATCGAATGAGCAATGAATTTGAGGAAGGTGTTGATGCCTTTTTGGAATTTGCAAAACGAAATGTTCCAAGTAGTGACATTTTTTTCTGTCCATGCCTGAAATGTTTGAATATGAAGAAGTTGAAAAGTAGAGAGATAAAATATCATCTGATATTTCATGGTTTTAATCCGAGTTACAGCCCTTGGATTTGGCATGGTGAAACTGGATGGAATGTCACTGATGATGATGATTCGCAAGATGGTAACTCCGATGGAATTGAAGAAATGATTCGCGATATTGTAGCAGAACAAATTGAGATAGAACCGACAGTTGCACGTCTATATGGTGATGCTGAAAAACCATTATATCCTGGTTGTACAGATTTTACGGTTCTGTCGGCGGTGTTAAGGTTGATTAACCTGAAGGCGAAGCATGGATGGAGTGATAGAAGTTTTACAGAGATGCTACAATTGATGAAAGACATTCTTCCAAAAGATAACGATCTTCTAGATTCACATTACAAAGCCAAGAAAATATTATGCCTGATGGGATTGGGATACAAGAAAATACATGCCTGTCCGAATGACTGCATTATATATAGGAATGAATATGAATTTCTGTCAGAGTGTCCAAAATGTGGGACATCACGGTATAAGGTGAAAGAAAAATAAAAGGGTGATGTAGAGATTACAAAGCTCCCTTCAAAGGTATTTTGGTATCTTCCTATAATTAATCGTTTCAAACGTTTATTTGCTAATTCACATGATGCAAAAAGGTTAAGATGGCTTGCTGAAGAGTGGGTATGTGATGGAAAAATACGTCATCCAGCTGATTGTCCACAATGGATGAAAATTGATGCGCAGTATTCTACATTTGGAAGTGAAATAAGAAATCTCAGACTAGGGTTGTGCATAAATGGAATGAATCCATACCGAACACTCAGTAGCACACATAGTTCATGCCCTGTTTTATTGGTAATTTACAACCTCTCTCCTGAAGTTTGTATGAAGCGCAAATATGTCATGTTGAGTACAATGATCTCTGGTCCAAAGCAACCCGGTAATGATATTGATGTTTATTTGTCACCGTTGATTGATGATTTGAAACTGTTATGGGTTGATGGTATTAGGGTGTATGATTCTTATAAAATGGAATATTTTCAACTGCATGCAGTGCTTCTGTTCACTATAAATGACTTCCCAGCATATGGAAATTTGTCTGGATACAGTGTTAAAGGGCATAAAGCATGTCCAATTTGCGAACAACATACGTCCTATTGTCAATTGCATCATGGGAGGAAAACAGTGTACATGGGTCATCGAAAGTTTTTGCCTATGGAACACCCTTATAGAAGACTAAAAAAGTCATTTAATGGCTCACAAGAATCGGATACTGCTCCAAAACCTTTATCCCCTGATCTGTATTTTGAGAGGGTAAAAAACCTTGACGTGACATTGGGAAAGACACAGAAATCTGGTAATGATAGACATATTTGGAAGAAAAGGTCAATTTTTTTTAGCTACCATATTGGAGATATCATGAAGTTAAACATAATATTGATGTCATGCACGTGGAGAAGAATATCTGTGATTCTTTGATTGGAACATTGTTAGATATTAAAGGAAAGACTAAAGATGGGTTGAATGCAATATTAGACTCACTATCAATGGGAATACGTTTGGAGTTAGCTCCCACTCCTAAAGGAAGACGAACATTTCTTCCCCCGGCTTGTCATACATTATCGAAGAGGGAGAAAATTAGCTTCTTTCAGTGTCTTCATGATACCAAAGTGCCTCAAGGTTATTCTTCTAATGTAAAAAATTTTGTCTCATTAAAGGACTTGAAGTTGATAGGTATGAAATCACATGATTGTCACGTCATGATGCAACAAATTCTACCAGTTGCATTGCGTGGAATATTGTCCATTCGTGTCAGAAAGACTATAATGAAGTTGTGTTATTTTTTCAATTCAATTTGTAACAAGGCGATTGATGTGAATGCTTTGAACATTTTGTAAAAGGATGCAATTTTTATACTTTGTCAATTGGAAATGTATTTTCCTCCAACTTTTTTTGATATAATGGTGCATTTAATGATTCATCTGGTTTGAGAAATAAAGCTTTTTGGACTTGTATATCTTCGTTGGATGTATCCTTTTGAAAGGTATATGAAAATATTAAAGGGGTATGTTAAAAATCTATATCGACCTGAAGCCTCCATTATTGAAAAGTATATTTCTGAGGAGGTAGCAGAGTTTTGTACGAGCTACTTGGCTACGGCGCAACACATAGGTTTGCCTCCATCTCGCCATGAACGAGTTAATAATGAGAGAAAGGGGATTCGCGGCTTGAAAGTCAAATCATTGTCAGCTGAACAGATGAAGAAGTTAGAATCATACATCTTGAATAACATAGCTGATGCTCAACCATATATCACATTGCATATTAATGAGTTGAAACAATTTCATCCAAAGAAGAAAGAAATGTGGATTTTGAATGAGCACAACAAAACTTTTTTGTCTTGGATTAAAAAGACTTTTCTTGGTAGATCAGATGTATTAGAGACATTAAAATGGATAGTGGGTGGTCCATGTTTAAATGTGATAACATGGTCTGGTTATGACATTAATGGTTATACATTTCATACAAAAGCTCAGGACAACAGAAGTGCAGTTCAGAATAGTGGTGTATTGGTGTTTGCAGAAGCAATGCATTTTTCGAGTGCTAAGGACAAAAACCCAATTTCTGCATCAAATGCATATTATGGAGTGATTGAAGACATATGGGAGGTTGATTACTTTAAAATTAAAGTTCTCGTTTTTAACTGTAAATGGTTTAACGGTAACAACAGTGTCAGACACGATGAATTTGGAATGACACTTGTTAATCTGAATAGATTGGAAGACACAGCTGATTCTTTTATAATGGCAACACATGCAAAAAAAAATTATGTAGTAGATCAATCAGATATGCAGTGGGATGTTGTTTTACAAGGGAAAAAACAATATGTTGGTGAGGATGAACTTGATGAATATGCTTATTTATGTGAGATCCCTACTTCAATGGAAATATTAACAGAACATAATGACGATCTTGTTGAAGACGTAATTTGTGCCATAAGGAACGATCACGACGAAGGAATTTGGGAAAACAATCCATCTGTATATTCCTAAAATTACAGGTAACATATTTTTATTTCTTTTTTACATTTATTTTTTCCATAAATGTTAGATATTGTAAGTTTTTTATTTATTAAAACATGTTTTAAAATAAAATAAGTATATGTTTTTGTTTGTTTTAAGTTTGTTTAGTTTACTTTATCATGTTTATAACCATTACATGAATTTTAAAATGCTTATTTTTGTTCACTGACAATTACTTTACCATGTTTACAATGTTTACCAGGTTTACCATTTTTACCATTTTTACCATCTTGACCATCTTGACCATCTTTTCCATCTTTACCATTGTTTAACATGCTTACCATATTACCTATGTTTACTATTATGTAACTTAGTACTCTTTTCTATTTTCTGATTACAGTAGTATTAAAATATTTGAATTTGTATATTTGTTCACTGACAATTACTTTACCATGTTTAAAATGTTTACCAGGTTTACCATTTTTTCCATTTTTTACCATGTTGACCATCTTGAACATCTTTTCCATCTTTACTATTGTTTAACATGTTTACCATATTACCAATGTTTACTATTATGAAACCTAGTACACTTTTCTATTTTCTGATTACATTAGTATTAAAATATTTGCATTTGTATATTTGTGAACTGACGTTTGTTTTTTTTATTTGAAGGATAATGACAGATCATTCAGATGATCAACCACATGATTCTGGAGAGGAGCATATTGTTGGTCATACCTCTGGGGATGAACATTCACATGCTCCTATTACGACAAAGAGTTCAAAGGTTGGTAAACGTGGGTGCACACGTTTACCAAAATTATCACTTGCCCGTACGCAGGATCAGAGGATAGTAGTTGAGTTTGATGATGATGATATTCCTAGAGGTCCGAATGCCAAAGTTTTTAAGAGTTTTGTTGCAACTCAGGCTAAGACCAAAGTAAGCATTCTGTATGATGATTGGAGAGGTGTGGATAATGAGATTATCTCTCAGTTGTGGGAGAAGATTTTGTTAAGATCTTTTTTCATTGTTTGACCATTATTTTAATTTTTCTAGTATATATAATATGTTTAACCTCTTCTTTATCAGATGATATTTGATATTCCTCACACTAGAGGAGTCAGGAAGAAATGCTTATCGTTGGCTGCCAGGAGATGGAGGGATTTCAAATCAACCCTCTCATCTGATTTCATTTATGGTCATTGGAGTCATGACAATCCATGTTGTATATATCCTTTTATAGATGAAGACACATGGAGACAGTTTTTTGAAAGTAGAAAAAAAGAGTCATTTCTGGTAAGGGAAATGTAAACTTCTATAAACTTTCATATATAAATGATTTTATTAATGTTTTTTTAATGATTTCTTATTCTTAAATTACAGCAAACAAGGAAAGCTCATTAGGAGATCCAATCTAAAAATGTATACCCTCATAGTTTATGTCGGGGAGGGTATACATTATTGGAAGAAAAAATTATATCGGAAAAATTTCAACAACTAAGAGCTGAGTCTTCAAGCTCTGGAGAGGTGTCCCCTCCATCCCCTCCATCTAGACATGAAAAATGGAAGAGAGCTCGGAAGGGAAAAAAAGGGCAATATCTTTCGGAAGAATCGAGAATCGTAGCTGAGAGGATTGTAAGATATCTATTTAATTTATTTAAGTTAACTTTTTTCTTCATATAAGTTTCAATCATTACAGAAATGTTCAATTAATTAATATAGGACTCTCTTGATGAGCAGAGTTCAGAGGGGACATTTACAGATACTAGGAGGGAAGATATTTTATTTGCAGCATTGGGAAGGCCCGAACATCCTGGTCATGTAAGAGGATATCCGTCAGGTGTATCGGTAAGAAAAGTGTTTCCACATTCTTCAACTTCTAACATTGAGGGGGTTTATAAAAAAAATAGAATCTTTGGAGGCTGAAGTTCAAAATATTAATGCGACGATGGAAGACAAGATTTGAGATTCGGTGCAGTCTATGTTTGCAGAAATGCAAAGACAATTTCAGACTGCAGCTCCCACTCCTCCACCTCCCCCTGCAGACCCCATTATTTATCCTCCACCTCTGCCAGTAGCTCCCACTCCCCCACCTCAGCCTGCGGACCCCATTTTTTATCCTACGCCTCCGCCGCAGCTTCCTACATATTGCGAGTTGTATGTTGATGATTCTCAACATCATATAGTAGCATACGGGTTGGTATATTGTATAGGAGATACAGTTCATCATCAACAGTTAGAGGTAGAGAATCAGAGGGTCACTGTACAGGATATTATAGATAGATCAGCTAGGGTACCAATACCTACAGATGAGGTGGCAACAGTTGGACAGAGTATCGGCCATTTTATAGTTTGGCCATCCAGACTTCTTCGACTCATTACCATAGAGGTATGAATGTTATATCTTTTATTTTATTATTTTATTAAAGTTGTTTTATCATTTGAAAACTACTATAATTCTCAATTTTTTTTTCACAGGAATACTTCAAAGGTAAAGAAATACTGTATAGACAACAACAAAGACAACAGGCTATGACATCAGATACAGATTCCAGTGGTCTTGACAGATTGTCAAGATATTCACATTTGTTGTTGGGTTTTTATGAGTTTCCAATGGAATCTCATATTTGTGGACGTGAAATAAGTGTGGGGATTACAAAATATGATATCATGGATCTTGTTACTGGAGATAAGTTGGGCATCAACGTGGTGAAATTTTTTTCCATGTAAGTCTTAACACCTTTTCCCTGCGTTATATTTTTTAAAAATGTATACTTATATATGTTTTGTATTAGGTATCATTATAAAATTTGTGAGAGGAATGAACTGATAGAAGTATATGGATTCATGGACCCGCAATTGATTTCCCCTGAAGCATGTGCATTGACTGAGGAACAAAGAATGGTTTATATTGCTGAAAGATTTGAAAAGAATATAATCCAACAATGTTGGATGATGCCTTTTTGTGAGAGGTATGAAACACATTTCTCTCAAAGAGTTGATTATCTTTTAACATAAAAAACCACTAACATTAAATTTCCTTTTTTCAGTAATCATTGGATGTTAGGTATTTTTTGCCCAAGGGAGAAAGCTCTTTATTGGATATGCTCTGTTCATGGTGATGTGCAGGCAAGTTTTAAGAATATATTGGAAAAGTAAGTTTCAATTTCTCAATAGTTTTATATATTA
This sequence comes from Viscum album, assembly GCA_963277665.1. Lineage (NCBI taxonomy): Eukaryota > Viridiplantae > Streptophyta > Magnoliopsida > Santalales > Viscaceae > Viscum > Viscum album. The sequence continues at coordinate 1,026,548,697 of OY728137.1, forward strand.
TAATGAATTTTAAATTTACCCCATTCGTATTATTTTCTAACAGTGCATGGGTCTACTTTTGAAAAAACACAAAGAAAAGAAATGCAAAGATCAAATATGTAAATGCGAAGGTAAATTTCCATTTATAATTTGTACTTTTTGATTTATTACATAAAAATAATATATTTAATTTACACTCATTCAAAACAGAAATGTCATGAACAACAAGGCCTCATCGAATGAGGATATTATATGTTAAGATTTATGTATGAAATAATAACAACTGGGACAGTTGTGAATTTTGACCTGGTATGATTTCCTCTTAAACTTTGCCATCATATTTAAATTTGATTTATTCATTATAGACGTTAACTATCTTCTTTTTCATTTGTAGCTTTTTGATGACCCTCAACCCTATACTGCTGAAGACATCAAACACGTACAAGTGGAGTGGTCAAATTATTTTACAGGTTTGATTGAATTTTTGTTGTTTGTAATGTAAAATGTAATTTTGAATATTGTCATTTTAATTGTGTATTTGGTAGTTGTTTAGGTTTGATTTAGTTTTTTTTGAAGTTGACAGTGTAAGTATTGAATGTTATATAAGTGAATGTTTAATTTTGTTATACTTCTTGTTTTGGTTTACTTTTAATGGTTCTTCTGGTATGGATTTGGGTCTGTGGGGGAGGGGTTCCAAGGGTGTGGGGGTGTGTTCAGTGGGGTTGGGGGTGTCCAGCGGTCTGGGAGGGCTGTCCGGTGGGGTGGGGGCAGTCCTGGGGGGTGGCAGGGATGTTCAGGGGTGTGAGAAGCCGGTCCAGGGGTGTGGGAGTGCTGTCCAGGGGTGGGGGGTTGTCCAGGGGTGTGGTGGGGGCTGTCAAGTGGGGTGAGGAGGTGTTGTTCAGGTGGGTGGGGGTTGTAGAGGGGTGTTTGGGGGTGTCCGGGGGTCGGGGGGCAGTCCAGGAGTGTGGTGGGGGCTCCAATGGGGTGGGGGAGGGTTGTCCAAGGGGTATTCATGAGGGTGGGAGCTCCAAAGGGGTGGGGGAGGGCTGTCTATGGGGTATACATGAGGGTGAGGGCTCCAACGGGGTGGGGGAGGGCTGTCCATGGGGTATAAATGAGGGTGGATGCTGTCTAGTGGGTACGTTTTATATGTTATCTATGTACATGCTTAATTTTGATGTACTTCTATTTTTGTGGTACGATTTCTTGATTTATTTTCTGGTTGATTCTGGTGGAGAGAAGATCACAGCATTCTGCTTAAAAAAATTGGGTTTATCACGTCTGTTATTTAATAACCGACCTGATAAAAGGCCTGGAAAATGGTTTATCACGTTGGTTATTTAATAACCGACGTGATAAAAGGCCTGGAGAATGGTTTATCACATCGGTTATTTAATAACCGACGTGATAAAAGGCCTGGAGAATGGTTTATCACGTCGGTTATTTAATAACCAACGTGATAAAGGGCCTGGAGAATGGTTTATCACGTCGGTTATTTAATAACCGACGTGATAAAAGGCCTGGAGAATGGTTTATCACATCGGTTATTTAATAACTGACGTGATAAAGGGCCTATAGAATGGTTTATCACGTCGGTTATTTAATAACCGACGTGCTAAACGGCCTGGACAATGGTTTATCACGTCGGTTATTGACTAACCGATGTGATAAACCCCCCTCCCCTGGTTTTTCACGTCGGTTATTTATGAACCGACGTGATAAACCACGCTCAGCCCGGTTTATCACGTCGGTTCTTATAGAACGGACATGATAAACCACCCTCACCCCAGTTTATCACGTCGGTTCTATATGAACCGACGTGATAAACCCCCTCGCCCCTGTTTATCACGTCGGTTGTTTAGGAACGGACGTGATAAACCATTGTCCAGGCAGTTTATCACGTCGGTTCTTCGATAACCGACGTGATAAACCATTCTCCAGGCCCTTTATCACGTCGGTTCTAAAATAACCGATGTGATAAACCATTCTCCAAGCCCCTTTATCATGTCGGTTCTAAAATAACCGACGTGATAAACATCGCGATTTTATGTTTTTGACGTCGGTTTTTAAATAACCGACGTGAAAAACCTTATTTATAACGTCGCACGTATTAACGTCGGCTAGAAAACGACGTAAAAAATTAAAAATAACCGACGTAAAAAACGTTTTCTGCACTAGTGACTAGTGGAGAAATTGAAGCTTCCAACTCAGAATCATCCTCACTCATACAAATTGCAATGGTTGAACAATGGTGGAAGACTCCATGTCAACAAACAGGTTCTGATTTCATTTTTAATTGGTATGAACTATTTTGATGAGTTATTGTGTGATGTATTCCTATGGATTCTTATCACTTTTTGTTAAGAAGAACTTGGCTATTTGATAGAGAAGTGAAATATGATAGGAGGAAAACACATATTCATTTTGATCTAGTGAAAATAATATCACACTTTTTCCTTTAAATTCATCCTAAAACATTCATGAAAAATATATTCTAGAAGTGGCCGAATATATACTATTTATCAATAAATATAAAGTGGATAAAATAATAAATAAATAAACTAGTTTTTTCTTTATTGATGATGGAAAATTCATGCCATGAGGAGAAGATCCATCCCTATCTGTTAGATCATTCCTTTATTGGGGAATATCATGATGTTTTTATTAATTATCTTACAAAAGGATTGCCACAATTTAGAGTCATTAAACACCAGATTGATCTTTTACCAGGTGTAAAATTGCCTAATATACCATCATATCAGTGTAATCCTATAGAATCAAAGGAATTGCAGAAGAAAGTGGACGAATTGATGGATCAGGAATTATAAGGCCAATCATAAGCTCGTGTTTTGTCCCTACATTATTGGTGCTGAAGAAAGATTCTATCTATCATATGTTCATTGATAGTAGAACTATTAATAATATAAAAATAAAATATAGGTATCCCATTCTATAAATTGATGACATTATTGATGAATTACATAGTTCATCAATATTTTTAAAGTTTGATCTTCATAGTGAAAACCACAAGATTCAAATGAAGGAAGGGTATGGGTGGAAAACAACATTTAAAAACAAAGGTAGATTGTTTGAGTGGATGTTAATTCCATTAAACCTCTCAAATGATCATAGAACATTCATGTGACTCATGAATTATGTTTTGAAAAATTTTATTTGTAAAATTGTTTTTCTTTATTTTGATGATATTTTTATTTATAGCAAAGATGTGGAGGTCCATATGGATCATCATTGGTGGGTATTTTACATTCTATGAGAAAAATTCTATATGAAAATTTGAAAATATGTGATTTATTTTCAACTAAAATTGTGTTTTGGGGATATATAGTAACCAAAGAAGGCATCATGGTGGATGAATGAAAAGTGTAAGAAATAAAATCTTGTCCACTACCAAAATCCATCATATAATTAAAGAGTTTCTATGGTTTGGAATATTTTTATCATCACTTTGTTTCCAATTTCAGTACTATCATAGCACCCATTGTTGAATATTTAGAAAATGGGAAACTTGAGTGGTCAAAGGAAGAAAATGAAGTATTTAAAATCATTAATAAAAAGTTGTGTGAACCACCATTTTTTGTGTTACCTGATTTTGATCAAGTGTTTGAAGTGGAATTTGATGCAAGTGGAGTTAGGATAGGCATTGTTCTCATATAAAGAAATCATCCTATTGCATATTTTAGTGAAAAATTGAATGATTTAAGAGGAAATTATAACTCCTATGATAATTAATTTTATGCGATTGTGAGAGCCCTAGATCATCGGTCTCGTTATTGGAGACCAAGAGAGTTTGTTCTTCATTCTAACCATCAAGCATTGATGTTTATCAATGGTCAACACAATCTGAGTTTGAGGCATGTAAAGTGGGTGGAATTTTTACAATCATTCTCACTTGGGTCATAATACAAGAAGGGGAACATAACCTGGTGGAAGATGCATTTTATCAAAGTTATGCATTACTTACCATTTTAGATGCTCGAAATATTTGATTTCATCTTATGAAAGAATATTATCATCCTGATATTGTGTTAAATTATATTTTAATCCAATGTGAAAATGGAATTTTGGAGGATTATTTTGTAAATTATGGGTTTCTCTTTAAGAGAAACATGTTGTGTGTTCCAAAGGGTAATTACAAGGACTTGCTCATTTAGGAGGCACATGAAGGGGGACTTGTTGGTCATTTTTACATCCATAAGACCTTGGAGATACTAAAAAAGAATTTTTATTGGTATAAAATTCAATAATAAGTCAAAGAGATATTTTTAAGATGCGGAACATCTCAAATATAAAAGAGTCATTACAAGTTTGATTTATACACTATGTTACCTATTTTGGAGTAGCCATGAGAAGATATCAACATGGATTCTATTAAGTATTTACCAAAGAATCGGTGATGTAATGATTCAATAATGGATGTTGTTGATATATTTTTTAAGATGGATAATTTCATACCTTTCCATAATATTGAAGATGCGGTGAATGTGGTAGAATTGTTTTTTAAGGATATTGTTCGCCTACATGGCATCCCATGTATCATTGTTTCAGATAGAGACATTGAATTGATCAGTCATTATTAGAGGAAATTGTGGGGTAAATTCATTATGAAACATATTTTAAACACATACCATAACCCTCAAACAGGTGGGAAAATGGACGTTACCAATCATATATTGGTCACTTTTCTAAGAACATTGGTGAACAATAGTACGAGAGATTGGGATTTACAGCATTCACAAGTTGAATTTGCATACAATAGATCTCCCAGTGCTACCACTTGGAATTATACATTCAAAGTAGTTTATGATATCAATCCAATGACCCCTATATAATTGTGCTCTTTACCTCTTGATTTTCAAGTGAATATCGATGCAGGTCAGAATTAAAAGAAGATAAAGAAGCTTCATGAATCTATTTATGCTCAAATAGAGAAGTGTAATGGCGAATACAAGACTAGAGATAACAAGCATAGAAAGCATTCCATTTTACAACCAAGAGACAAAGTGTGGATTCACGTTTTTAAGGAGATATTTCCATCAAAATGGAAGAGAAAGCTGGCACCACGAGATGAAGTTCAATTCAAAGTGCTTGATCGAGTGGGAAACAATGCCTAAAAAATTGATTTACCTAATTATTTTGGCAGTGTTTCTCCAACATTCAACATTGGGGATTTTTCTTCATACATTTAAGAATACAATGAAATGTATTTGATATAAAATCATCTCCAACAATGGGGCGATGATATATATCAGATTCAACCTAAGGAGAACAAATTTGGGCTTGACAAAAAATTTAAGCCCAATTATTGTTCGAATTGGACTAGCCCACACTTTTTGACATCCAACACTATGATGGGCCACAAAACAATTATTTGGTGACCAAAAGGAATTATCCACATGGAAACGATAGTGAATTCGTAGCAGCGCATTAAAGAGGACAGGGAGGGTGGAGAAAAGCATCATCAAGAAGGAAATTTTCTACATTAGTTAGCAGGGTCATTAAAAGGAATCAGAAAGTGTTCTTTTTAGTATTTTTATGTTCCTTTTGAGTTCCCCAGGTCTTTTAACTCTTTTTGGGGAATATTACACTCTTTTTAGTCTTGATAATGTATTTTCATGCCTTTGTAATGGAAAAACTTGAATGTGACGAATTTTGGAAGCTTGTTGTGCATCCTTATTTCTTTAGCCTCTTCCCTTTGCCTGCAATTTGTGGTGGAACTCCATTATTAGTGACATTATATTTAAGCATGTAAAAACCTTGGTGGGTGGCATTGCCTTTAAGCCTTGGTTAATTGGATACATTTTTCTGATCACTTTCACTTACTCGTTTTGAGATTTCGTCAAAGAATCACTCTCCCTTGAGGTAGTTATATTTTATGTTTATATTTGGGGTTATAGTATATTTTTAATTTGGATTATAATAACTTTTGTAGAGGAATTTTTCACTTAAAAATGTGATCTTTATTGAAATTTTACTTATATTTAAAATGGAAATTATTGTGAAAGATGGTTATGGAATAAATGGATTCTCTCTAAGCATCCAACTCTTCCACATTCCTTTTCCAATATAAGACAATTAATACATCGCATGTCCAATGATTTACAAATTGAACTTAATTATTCTATAAAACACATTTACTTTCCTTTACATTGACAACCAATTCACAAAAAAATAAAATTTCAACCCATGTTTACATCACTGGTTAATTTAATTAATTATTTTTCAAATTACCAATAATAAAGAAAAACATTTCTTTGAAAAAATAACATATTTTTAATATTAAATTATTTTAACCACCTCCTATAAAATTTAATTATTTATATTAAAACCATTTAAAAAAAATTCCCAACATATTTATTAGTTATTATTAGATTAATATATGTTTACAAGTGATTCAGTTGAGTAATAAATCCATTTTATTAAAATAGTTAATAATATATTTTATAATTATAAATTAAATAATGACATGAAATACCTTGATTAATGACGTAAACTGAATTATAACATGGTAAATTGGAATAAATGAGAGAGGAAACATTTATTATTTATGTGGGTACCTATCATTGGTAAGATGTTATAATTAATGGAAAGAATGATCAAGCATTGACTGATACTTATACATGGTCAAATTTCATGTATGATTTCAATTGATTGATGATTTTTATGGATATTTTAAGTAATCATACATGAAATGTTTCCACTAATAGGCTTTGGTCACCTAAACATTCCCTCTCCTTTAAATCTCCACTCATACATTCAATGAAACACCACCTGAACCACTACATTCCAAGTGAATAAATGAATAAAATTAAAATATCATCACTTGTTGGACATCCACCTATCAATGTTATAGAAACCATCCTAGAATTACCTCAATTTTTTCATGGGAATCTAAGAACTTCTAAAATTTATTCCTCAAACAAAAGGACTTTTCCTTTTCATGGTGTAATTGAAGGTTTTATTTGAATTTTGAAACTATAATGGTTATCTCATCATGAGTGTGTTTAATATCATCTAGCATAGAGTTGTCAAGGTCACACCAATCAAGGATCCATTTGTAGGGATCAGAATATTGCACCTTCTTTTTTCATCTTTAGTCAACAAAATAATAAATGTTGTTCAATGCTTCACCAACTACCAACCGAGGAACTTTTTTATTTAATGAGACGAATTTCATCCTTATCAACTTCATTTTTTAATTATTTATTATTTAATTTTGTTTCTTGAGACTCATCCCCCATTTATTCTTGACATGAACCTATGCTTCCTTAACTACTTTATTCAATAGTCAACCTATATTGAGTTTTCGTGATCATTTTTGGAAGTTCTGATAAAACCCTCCCAAATCTATTTAAAAGAACCCTAACCCAATAGATTTAAGTCACACCACTCAAGCACTCATGGAAGTCCATCTCTTTCATCACTTCCCCTCGACTTTCTCTCAAAAAAATCAAGCCTCGAATCTAGGGTATGTTATTTTTTTCTCCTCCTCTCTTATTACTTTATTATTCAGTTCCATGGTGGGTGTTTTTGTGGCATCTTCTTGGGTCAAATTTCTCATGGGTTCCAATTTTAGGGTATCTACTCCTTCACATTCAACTCTTAATGATTTTACAAGTCTGGATGATCAGAATTTCTGCCTTCAAGTTCAATGATCCCCATGAAATTCATTTGGATTCTTCCTTTGGAATTTTAAGCCTGGAATCATATATTCCTCTTATTTTTTCTATCCCCATCAAATGATTTGTGTCATGATAGATCCGTTATATATGTAACATGTTCCCTCCTGCATGGAATGAGTATCATCCCACTTAGTATAATGTAAAGTATCTTCATGCATAAGGTTTGGTGGGAGTTTAAAAAAATAGAACAGTTCCCGGGAAAAAATATTATAATCAAAATTTTGGTTATTTTTATTAGAGATGTTAAATGAATATTATTATAGTTATGTTAGGTATTGATGAAAAATAAAAATAAGAAATTTTTTTGTCTATTGAATACATTGAATTTTGAAAATTCATAAGTAAATATGATCATTTCCTATGATAGTAGATGATCTATTTGTTGTTTTGTTCTTTAGATTTTATATAAATGAAAACATTATTTAAAATCGATGATGATTTGGTTCTTAGTAATTTTTATATTCATTGATAAAAATAGTTTTTTGAATATTTTTTTAGACATTTTTATTTTTTTAGAAAAATTATTTTTCAAATGTTTAAAGTCTATCAAAATTTATGAAAAATTTATTTTGGAACATCATTTCATGGTTTATTTTATTTTGATAAATCAATGTCATTATAAAAGAATGATATGGTTATTTGTTATAAAAAATATTTCAAATTTAAAATTATAAAAAATTTGGGAATGATTTTATGAACCAATTGAATAATAGATGTGTTGGTAATGAAATTATTTAATATAATGAATTTGGTTTTTGAATACTGGTTTGAAAAATGATTTCAAAATGATGTCTTGAGAAATAATATTAACTTGATTCAAGTAGAATAATTATTTATAATGATGGAAAAAGGCCCACCCAATGGTTGATAGATTCTAGGTTTATATGGAGGTTCTAAATTTCTAACTCTTTGATATAGATCAGATACAACCAAAGAAGAATAATTTTGGGCTTGAAAAAAATTTAAGACCAATTATTATTCGGATTTGACCAGCCTACAGTTATTAACATCTAATACGGCAGGATGGGCCAAAAAACACTTATTTGGGGCCCAAAATGAATTATACACATGTAAAAGAAAGTTAATTCGTATGAGAACATTAAATATGACAGAGACGGTGGAGAAAATCACCATTAAAATGTACATGTTCTCTTTTAGTAAGTGGGGCCATCAAATGGCATGGGAATATTTTTATGCTTTTTACATTCCTTTTAAGTTCTCTATGACTTATAACTGGTTTTGGGGAATTTTATTCTCTTATTTTAGTCCTTATAATTTATTTTCACAACTTTTTAATGGATATACTTGAATGTGATGAATTTTGAATGCTTTTTGTGTATCCTTTTTGCTTTAGCCTCTTCCGTTTGCCCGAAATTGGTGGTGAAACTCCATTGCTGGTGACTTTGTCTTTAAAAATGGAGAAACATTGGTGGGTGGAATTTTCTTTTAGCCTTGGTTAGTTAGCTAAATTTTGTTTCTCATCTTCACTTACTCTTTTTGAGCTTCCGACAAGACATTAGTTTGGTATCAGAGAAACAGGTTCTAACAAGTAAGTTCTATTGCATTCTTCTTATTACTCTTATCAAGTCTCACAAGTTTAGATCCTATACTCCTCCTAACCAATGGGAAATTTCACATGCATAAATACATTGGAAAAATAATTAAATTGGTGAGAAATTTTCTTAAGTATTGAGAGAATGGTGATTCAATTCCCCTCCACTGCAGTAGTATACATCTCCATATAATAGGTCCAATCATGCACCATTTTATGAATATCCTATAAATAGTGATGATTATTGTTATTCATAGGTAGATATAAAAAATATATATTAATAAGATATTGAAAGAGGGTTGAATATTGACATTATAGATTTTGATGGGAGTATGAATCTGGATGATTTTCAAGATTTTATGTGGGAAATTGAACAATTATTTGAATTTAAGAATTGTTCCGATGACAAAAATTGAAAGGTATCCATTCTGATATTTAAATATTATGCATCTCTTTGGTAGTAAAATCATAAGAATCAATTGGAACATGATGGGAAATAAAAAATACACTCATGGGAGAAGTTGAAAAATATTATGAGGAGATAGTTTTTTCCCATGAATTATAATTAAGAGCTTTATTTCCAATTGCATAGCCTGAGACAAGGATATAAGTCTTATGGATAGTAAATTTGGGTGTTTAATCATTTTTTTATTTTAATTTATGTTCTATATTATACATAGAAAATTATATCAATGATTTGGGGTGGTTGAAATGAAGAAATTTCACATTAGGTGGAGTTACAACCATTCTTTTCACTTGATGATGTTTGCAAGCTGGTTATCAAGGTAGAAAAAAAGCAGTCATTAAAGGAATAAACACTCAAGAACTAATATAGAGGTACAAATTTTTATATAGGAATTTATGATAATAAATTTCACATTAGTTATAAGGAACTTGGAAGGAACAAGACACTGGATAAGGTTAAATAGAAGTCTACAGAACAACCAAAAGGTAAATCTAACTCCTTTGAATGTGGGAATCAAAAGTGATTAAAATGTCATAGGTATGGACTTTTTCAGGCCAATTTCCCAAAACAAAATAGCTATTACTATAACATATATCTAATATATTGAATAGAAAATAAAATAGGATGAACATCATGGTGAAGAATCTAAAAATGAGAATCATGTTGTGGAAGAAGATGATGTAGTTAACATGCCTGTGCTAAGAAGATTTTTGCAATCTCAAATCTTCTCAAAAGAAGATCAAAGATAAAACATGTTTAAAACACATTTCACCATTAATAAAAATCTATTCATAGTGATTATTAATATTTAGAGAAATAAAAATGTTAGTTCAACAACACTAGTGGAGAAATGGAAGCTTCCAACTCAGAATCATCCTCACTCATACAAATTGCAATGGTTGAACAATGGGTGAAAACTCCATGTCAACAAACAGGTTCTGATTTCATTTTTAATTGGTATGAACTGTGTTGATGAGTTATTTTGTGATGTATTCCTATGGATTTTTATCACTTTCTATTAAGAAGTACTTGGTAGTTTGATAGGGAAGTGAAATGTGATATGAGGAAAACACATATTCTATTTGATCTAGTGAAAATAATATCACACTTTTTCCTTTAAATTCATCCCAAAACATTCATGAAAAATATGTTCTAGAAGTGGCCAAATATATACAATTTATCAATAAATATAAAGTGGATATAATAATAAATAAAAAACAAGGTTTTTCTTTATTGATGATGGAAAAGTCATGCCATGAGGAGAAGATACATCCCTATCTGTTAGATCATTCATTTATTGGGGAATATCATGATGTTTTTATTAATTATCTTACAAAAGTATTACCACAATTTAGAGGCATTAAACACCAGATTGATCTTTTACTAGGTGTAAAATTTCCTAATATACCATCATATTAGTGTAATTCTATAAAATCAAAGGAATTGCAAAAGAAAGTAAAAGAATTGATGGATCAAGTAATTATAAGGCCAAATATAAGCTCATGTTTTGTCCCTGCATTATTGGTGCTGAATAAAGATGCTATCTATCATATTTGCATTGATAGTAGAACCATTAATAATATAACAATAAAATACAGGTATCCCATTCTACGAATAATTGACATTATTGATGAATTACATGGTTCATCAATATTTTTAAAGTTTGATCTTCATAGTGAAAACCACAATATTCAAATGAAGGAAGGGTATGAGTGGAAAATAACTTTTAAAAATAATGGAGGATTGTTTGAGTGGATGTACATTCCAATAAACCTCTCAAATGATCATAGAACATTCATGCGACTCATGAATGAAGTTATAAAAAATTTTATTTGTAAAACTGTTTTTCTTTATTTGGATGATATTTTGATTTATAGCAAGGATGAGGAGGTCCATATGGATCATTATTGGTGGGTATTTTACATTCTATGAGAAAAATGATATATGAAAAGTTCAAAAAATGCGAGTTCTTTTCAACTAAAATTGTGTTTTTGGGATATATGGTAACCAAAGAATGAATCATGGTGGATCAACGAAAAGTGGAAGAAATAAAATCTTTTCCACTACCAGAATCCATCATAGAATTCAGGAGTTTCTATGGGTTGGAATCTTTTTATCATCGCTTTGTTTCCAATTTCAGTATTATCATAGCACCCATTGTTGAATATTTAGAAAATGGAAAACTTGAGTGGTCAAAGGAACAAAATGAAGTATTTAGAATCATTAATAAAAAGTTATGTGAAGCACCATTTTTTGTGTTACCTGATTTTGATCAAGTCTTTGATGTGGAATTTGATGCAAGTGGAGTTAGGATAGGCATTTTTCCTATATACAGAAATAATCCTATTGCATGTTTTAGTGAAAAATTGAATGATTTAAGAAGAAATTATAACACCTATGATAATTAATTTTATGCGATTGTGAGAGCCCTAGATCATCGGTCTCATTATTTGAGACCAAGAGAGTTTGTTCTTCATTCTGACTATCAAGAATTAATGTTTGTCAATGGTCAACACAAGCTGAGTTTGAGGCATGAAAAGTGGGTGGAATTTTTACAATCATTCTCACTTGGGTCAAAATACAAGAAAGGGAAGATAAACTGGTGGAAGTTGCATTTTCTCATAGGTATGCATTACTTACCATTTTAGATGCTCGAAATATTTGATTTCAGATTACGAAAGAATATTATCATCCTGATATGGTGTTAAATTATATTTTAATCCAATGTAGAAATGGATTTGTGGAGGATTGTTTTGTAAATTATGGGTTTCTCTTTAAGAGAAACATGTTGTGTGTTCTAAAGGGTAATTACAAGGACTTTCTCATTTAGGAGGCACATGAAGGGGGACTTGTTGGTTATTTTTTGCATCCATAAAACCATGGAGATACTAAAAAAGAATTTCTATTGTTTGAAAATGAAATAATAAGTCAAAGAGATTGTTTTATGATGCGGAACATGTCGAATAGAAAGGATTCATTGCAAGCCAGATTTATACACTCTGTTACCTAATTTGGAGTAGCCATGAGAACATATCAATATGGATTACATTAAGTATTTACTAAAGACTCGGTTATGTAAGGATTTAGTAATGGATGTTGTTGATCTATTTTTTAAGATGGATAAATTCATACCTTTCCATAATATTGAATATGCGGTGAATGTTGTAGAATTTGTTTTTCAAGGATATTGTTCACCTTCATGGCATCCCGTGTATCATTGTTTTAGATAGAGACATTGAATTGATCAGCCATTCTTAGAGGAAATTTTGGGGTAAATTCATTATGAATCATATTTTAAACACATACCATAACCCTCAACCTTTTGGGAAAATTGAAGTTACCAATCATACATTGGGCACTATTCTAAGAACATTGGTGAACAATAGTATGAGAGATGGGGATTTGCAGCATGCACAAGTTGAATTTGCGTACAATAGATCTCCCAGTGCTACCACTCGACATTCTCCATTAAAATTAGTTTATCAAATCAATCCAATCACCCCTATATAATTGTGCTCTTTACCTCTTGATTTTCATGTGAATATCGATGTAGATCAGAATTAGAAGAAGATAAAGATGCTTCATGAATCTATTTATGCTCAAATAGAGAGGTGTAATGGAGAATACAAGAGGAGAGATAACAAGCATAGAAAGTATGCCATTTTAGAACCAAGAGAAAAAGTGTGGATTCACCTTTGTAAGGAGATATTTCAATCTAAATGGATGAGAAAGCTGGCACCACGAGATGAAGTTCAATTCAATGTGCTTGATCGAGTGGGAAAAAATGCCTAAAAAATTGATTTACCTAATGATTTTGGTAGTGTTTCTCCAACATTCAACATTTGGGATTTGTATTTATACATTTTAGAAGACGATGACATGTATTTTATAGAAAATCATCTCCAATAATGGGGGGATGATATATATCATATTCAACTAAAGGAGAACAATTTTGGGCTTGAAAAATAATTTAAGCCCAATTATTGTTTGAATTGGACTAGCCCACACTTTTTGACATCCAACACTATGATGGGAAACAAAACAATTATTTGGTGCCAAAAATGAATTATCCACATGGAAACAATAGTGAATTCGTAGCAGCGCATTAAAGAGGATAGAGAAGGTGGAGAAAAGCATCATTAAGAAATAAATTTTTTACATTAGCTAGAAGGGTCATTAAAAGGAATCAGAAAGTTTTTTTAGTATTTTTATGTGCTTTTTGAGTTCCCCATGTCTTTTAACTCGTTTTGGGGAATTTTAATCACTCTTTTTATTCTTTATAATGTATTTTCATGCCTTTGTAATGAGAAAACTTGAATGTGACGAATTTTGGAAGTTGGTTTTGCATCTTTATTTCCTTAGACTCTTCCCTTTGCCCACAATTTGTGGTGCAACTCCATTATTAGTGACATTATCTTTAAGAATGTAAAAACCTTGGTAGGTGGCATTTCCTTTAAGCCTTGGTTAATTGGATACATTTTTCTGATCACCTTCACTTACTGGTTTTGAGATTTTGTCAAATCATCCCTCTCCCTTGAGGTAGGTATATTTTATGTTTATATTTGGGGTTAGAGTATTTTTTTAATTTGGATTATAATAGCTTTTGTAGAGGACTTTTTCATTTAAAAATGTGATATTTATTGAATTTTTACTTATTTTTAAAATGGAAATTATTATGAAAGATGGTTATGGAATAAATGGATTCTCTCCAAGAATCCAACTCTTCCACATTCATTTTCCAGTATAAGACAATTAATACATTGAATGTCCAATGACTTCCAAATTCAACTTAAATCTTCTTTGAAAGAAATTTACTTTCCTTTACATTGACAACCAATTCACAAAAAAATATAACTTTAACCCATGTTTACTTAACTGGTTAATTTAATAAATTATTTTTAAAATTACCAACAATTAAGTAAAATTATTCTTTGAAAAAAACATATTTTTAATATTAAATGATTTTAACCACCTCCTATAAAATTTAATTATTTATATTCAAACCATTTAAAAAAATTCCCAACATATTTATTAGTTATTATTATATTAATATATGTTTATAAGTGATTCATTTGAGTAATAAATCCATTTTATTAAAATAGTTAATGATATATTTTATAATTATACATGAAATAATGACATGAAATACCTTGATTTATGACGTAAAGTGAATTATAACATGGTAAATGGGAATAAATGAGAGAGGAAACGTTTATTATTAATGTAGCTACCTATCATTGGTAAGAAATTATAATTAATGGAAAGAAGGATCAAGCATTGACTGATACTTAGACATGGGAAAATTTATTGTATGATTTCAATTGATCGATGATTTTTATGGATATTTGAATTAATCATACAAGACATTTTTCCACTAATAGGTGTTGGTCACCTAAACATTCCCTATACATTAAATCTCCACTCATACTTTCAATGAAACACCACCTGAACCACTACATTCCAAGTGAATAAATAAATAAAATTCAAATCCCATCACTTGTTGGACATCCACCTATCAATGTTACAGAAACCATCCTAGAATTTCCTATATTTTTTCATGGGAATCTAAGAACTTCTAATATTTATTCCTCAAACCAAAGGAATTTTCCTTTTCATGGAGTAATTGAAGGTTTTATTTGAATTTTAAAACTATAATGGTTATCTCATCATGAGTTTGTGTAAGATCATCTAGATTAGAGTTTTCAAGGTCACACCGATCAAGGATCCCTTTGTAGGGATCAGACTATCGCACCTAATTTTTTCATCTTTATTCAACAAACTATGAAATGTTGTTCAGTACTTCACCAACTACCAACCTAGGAACTTTTTGATTTAATGAGAAACATTTCATCCTTATAAACTTCATTTTTAATTAGTTATTATTTAATTTTGTTTCTTGAGACTCATCCCCCATTTATTCTAGACATGAACCTATGTTTCCTCAACTACTCTGATCAATAGTCAACCTATATTGAGTTTTGGTGATCATTTTTGGAAGTGTTGATAAAACCCTCCCCAATATATTTAAAAGAACCCTAACCCAACAGATTTCAGTCACACCACTCAAGCACTCATGGAAGTCCATTTCTTCCATCACCCCCCTCAACTTTCTCTCAGAAAAAGAAAGCCTTGAATCTAAGGAATGTTATTTTTTTCTCCTCCTCTCTCATTACTTTCTTATTCAGTTCCACGGTGGGTGTTTTTGTGGCATCTTCTTCAGTCAATGTTCTCATGGGTTCCAATTTTAGGGTATCTACTCTTGCACATTCAACCCTTACTGAGTTCACAAGTCTGGATGATCAGAATGTTAGCCTTTAAGTTCAATGAGCCCCTTGCAATTGGTTTGGATTCCTTCCTTAGGAATTTTAGGCCTAGAATCATATATTCCTCTTCTTTTTTCTATCCCCATGAAATGATTTATGTAATGAGAGATCCGTTATATATGTAACATGTTCTCTCCTGTATGGAATGAGTATCATCCCACTTAGTTGAATGTAAAGTCTCTTCATGCATAAGGTTTTGTGGGATTTTAAAAAAATAGAACAGTTCTTGGGAAAAAATATTATAATTAAAATTTTGGGTACTTTTATGAGAGATTTTAAATGAATATTATTATTTTTATGTTAGGTATTGATGAAAAATATAAATAAGAAATATTTTTAGTCTACTGAATACATTGAATTTTGAAAATTTGTAAGTAAATATGATCTTTTCCTATAATATTAGATGATCGTTTTTTTGTTTTTTTATTCAGATTTTATATAAATGATAACTTTTTTTAAAATTGATGATGATTTGGTTCTTAGTAATTTTTATATTCATTGATGAAAATTGTTTTTTGAATATTTTTGTAGACATTATAATTTTTTTTAGAAAATTTATTTTTCAAATGTTTAAAGTCTATCAAAATTTATGAAAAAATTATTTTTGAACATCATTTCATGGTTTATTTTAATTTGATAAATCACTGTCATTATAAAAGAATGATATGGTTATTTTTTATAATAAAATATTTCAAATTTAAAATTATAAAAAAATTGGGAATGATTTTATGAACCAAATGAATAATAGATGTGTTGGTTATGAAATTATTTAATATAACGAATTTGGTTTTTGAAGACTGGTTTGGAAAATGATTTCAAAATGATGTCTTGAGAAATAATCTTAACCTGAGTCAAGTAGACTACTTATTTATAATGATGGAAAAAGGACCACCCAAAGGTTGGTAGATTCTAGGTTTATATAGAGGTTATAAAACTATAACTCTTTGATATTGATCAGATCCAACCAAAGGAGAATAATTTTGGGCTTGATGAAAATTTTAATCCCAATTATTATTCAGATTTGACCATCCTACACTTATTGACATCCAACACGGCATGATGGGCCAAAAAACACTTATTTGGGGCCCAAAATGAATTATACACATGTAAAAGAAAGTTAATTCATCGGATAACATTAAATATGAGAGAGAAGGTGGAGAAAATCACCATTAAAATGTAAATTCTTTCTTTTAGTAAGTGGGGTCATTAAATGGCATGTGAAAATTTTTTATTCTTTTTATATTCCTTTTAAGTTCCCTATGACTTATAACTAGTTTTGGGGAATTTTATTCTCTAATTTTAGTCTTTATAATTTATTTTCACACCATTGTAATGGATATACTTGAATGTGATGAATTTTGAATGCTTGTTGTACATCCTTTTTTCTTTAGCCTCTTCCCTTTGCCCGAAATTGGTGGTGAAACTCCATTGTTGGTGTCTCTGTCTTTAACAATGGAGAAACATTGGTGGGTGTAATTGCATTTTATCATTGTTTAGTTAGCTACATTTTGTTTCTCATCTTCACTTACTCATTTTGAGATTCCGAAAAGACATCAGTTTGGTATCAGAGAAACAGGTTCCAACAAGTAAGTTCTATTGCATTATTCTTATTACTCTTATCAAGTCTCACAAGTTCAGATCCTATACTCCTCCTAACCCATGTGAAATTTCCCATGCCTAAATAAAATGGAAAAATAATTAAATTGGTGAGATAATTTATTAATTATTGAGATCATGGTGATTTAATTCCCCTCCATTATAGCAGTATCCCCCATCCATCTACATATAATATGTCCAATCATACACCATTTTATGAATTTTATATAAATAGTGATGATTACTGTGATTAATAGGTAGATATAAAAACAAAGATAGATTAAAAAGATATTGAAATAGGGTTTAATATTAATATTCTAGATTTGGATGGGAGTATAAATCTGGATGATTTTCTATATTTGATGTGGGAAATTGAACAATTATTTGAATTTAAAAATTGTTCCGATGATAAAAAGTGAATGGTATCCATTCTGATATTTAAATATTATGCATCTATTTGGTAGTAAAATCATAAGAATCAATTAGAATGTGATGGGAAGGACAAAATACACTCATGGGAGAAGTTGAAAAATATTTTGAGGAGATAGTTTTTTCCCATGAATTATAAGTAAGATCTTTATTTTTAAATGCATAGCCTGAGACAAGGATATAAATCTGTTGGATAGTAAATTTGGGTGTTTAATCATTTTTTTATTTTAATTTATGTTCTAGAGTACACATAGAAAAATATTTTAAAGATTTTGGGTGGTTGAAATGAAGAAATGTCACATTTGATGGAGTTACAACCATTCTTTTCACTTGATGGTGTTTGCAAACTGGTTATCAAGGTATAAAAGAAAAATCAGTCATTAAAGGCATAAACACCCAAGAACTACTATAGAGGTACAAATTTTTATATAGGAATTTATGATAATAAATTTTTCATTAGTGAGAAGGAACTTGGAAGGAACAATATGATGGATAAAGGTAAATAGAAGTCTATAGAACAATCAAAAGGTAAATCCAACTCCTTTGAATGTGGGAATCAAAAGTGATTCAAATGTCATAGGTATGGTCATTTTCAGGACAATTTTCAAAAAAAATTAACTATTACTATAATTTATATCTAACATATTGAATATGAAATAAAATAAGATGAACATGATGGTGAAGAATCTAAAAATGAGAATCATGTTGTGGAAAAAGATGATGTGGTTAACATGCCTCTACTACGAAGATTTTTGCAATCCCAAATTTTCTCGAAAGAAGATCAAAGATAAAACTTGTTTCAAACTCATTTCACCATTAATAAAAATCTATTCATAGTGATTATTAATAGTTAGGGAAATAAAAATGTTTCTTCAACAACACTAGTGGAGAAATTTATGCTTCCAACTCAGAATCATCCTCACTCATACAAATTGAAATGGTTAAACAATGGGGGAAAACTCCATGTCAACAAACAGGTTCTGATTTCATTTTTAATTGGTAATAAATATGATGATGTGTTATTGTGTGATGTATTCCTACATATTATTATCACTTTTTGATAGGAAAGACTTGGTAGTTTGATAGGGAAGTGAAATATGATAGTAGGAAAACACATATTCTATTCGATCTAGTGAAAATAATATCACACTTTTTCCTTTAAATTCATCCCAAAACATTCATGAAAAAATATGTTCTATAAGTGTCCAAATATATACTATTTATCAATAAATATAAAGTGGATAAACTAATAAATAAAAAAACTAGTTTTTTCTTTATTGATGATGGAAAAGTCATGCCATGAGGAGAAGATCCATCCCCATCTGTTAGATCATTCCTTTATTGGGGAATATCATGATGTTTTTATTAATGATCTTACAAAAGGATTACCATAATTTAGAGGCATTAAACACTATATTGATCTTTTAACAGGTGTATAATTTCCTAATAAACCATCATATCAGTGTAATCCTATAGAATCAAAGGAATTGTAGAAGAAAGTAGACGAATTGATGGATCAAGGAATTATAAGGCCAATCGTAAGCTCGTATTTTGTCCCTGCATTATTGGTGCTGAATAAAGATTCTATCTATCATATGTGCATTGATAGTATATCTATTAATAATATAATAATAAAATACAGGTATCCCATTCTATGAATCGATGACATTATTGATGAATTACATGGTTCATTAATATTTTTAAAGTTTTATCTTTATAGTGAGAACCACAATATTCAATTGAAGGAAGGTTATGAGTGGAAAACAACTTTTAAAAACAAATTTTGATTGTTTGAGTTGATTTTTATTCCATTAAAACTCTCAAATGATCATAGAACATTCATGCGACTCGTGAATGAAGTTATGAAAAAATTTATTTGTAAAATTGTTTTTCTTTATTTAGATGATATTTTTATTTATAGAAAGGATGTGGAGGTCCATATATATCATCATTGGTGGGTATTTTACATTCTATGAGAATAATGATATATGAAAAGTTGAAAAAATGTGAGTTCTTTTCAACTGAAATTGTGTTTTTTGGGATATATGGTAACCAAAGAAGGAATCATGGTGGATCAATGAAAAGTGGAAGAAATCAAATCTTGTCCACTACCAGAATCCATAATAGAATTAAAGAGTTTCTATGGTTTCGAATCTTTTTATCATCGCTTTGTTTCCACTTTCATTAATTTTATATCACCCATTTTTGAATACTTAGAAAATGGGAAACATGAGTGGTCAAAAAAAGAAAATGAAGTATTAAAAAGCATTAATAAAAAGTTGTGTGAAGCACCATTTTTTCTGTTTCCTGATTTTGATCAAGTCTTTTAAGTGGAATTTGATGCAAGTTGAGTTAGGATAGGTATTGTTATCATATAAATAAATCATCCTATTGATTATTTTAGTGAAAATTTGAATGATTTAAGATGGAATTATAACACCTATGATAATTAATTTTATGCGATTGTGAGAGCCCTAGATCACCGATCTCATTATTTGAGACCAAGAGAGTTTGTTATCCATTCTGACCATCAGGCATTGATGTTCATCAATGGTCAACACTAGCTGAGTTTGAGGCATGCAAAGTGGGAGGAATTATTAAAATCATTCTCAATTGGGTCAAAATATAAGAAGGGGAAGATAAACTGGTGGAAGATTCATTTTCTCAAAGGTATGCATTACTTACCATTTTAGATGCTCGAAATATTTGATTTCAGCTTATGAAATAATATTATCATCCTGATATGGAGTTAAATTATATTTTAATCCAATGTAAAAAATGTATTTTTGGAGGATTATTTTGTAAATTATGGGTTTCACTTTTAGAGAAACATGTTGTGTGTTCCAAAGGGTATTTACAAGGAATTGCTCATTTAGGATGCACATGAAGGGGGCATATTGGTCATTTTTGTATCTATAAAACCTTGTAGATACTCAAAAAGAATATCTATTGGCTGAAAATGAAATAATAAGTCAAAGAGATTGTTTCAAGAAGTGGAACATGTCAAATAGAAAAGACTCATTGCAAGACTGATTTATACACTCTGTTACCTATTTTGAAGTAGCCATGAGAAGATATCAACATAGATTCCATTAACTATTTACCAAAGACTCGGTGATGTAATGATTCAATAATGGATTTTATTGATCTATTTTTTAAGATGGATAATTTCATACCTTTCCATAATATTGAAGATGCAGTGAATGTGGTAGAATTTTTTTTCAACGATATTGTTCACCTTTAGGGCATCCCATGTTTCATTGTTTCAGATAGAGACATTGAATTGATCAGTCATTATTAGAGGAAATTGTGGGGTAAATTCATTATGAAAAATATTTTAAACACATCTCATAACCCTCAAACTGGTGGGAAAATGGAAGTTACCAATCGTACATTGGGAAATATTCTAAGAACATTGGTGAAAAATAGTATGAGAGATTGGTATTTACATCATGCACAAGTTGAATTTGCGTATAATAGATCTCCCAGTGCTACCACTCGGCATTCTCCATTCGAATTAGTTTATAAAATCAATCCAATCACCCCAATATAATTGTTCTCTTTACCTCTTTATTTTCATGTGAATATCGATGCAGATCATAATTAAGTGATAATGAATAAGCTTCATGAATCTATTTATGCTCAAATAGAGAATTGTAATGGAGAACATAAGAGGAAAGTTAACAAGCATAGAAAGCATTCCATTTTACAACCAAGAGACAAAGTGTGGATTCACATTTGTAAGGAGATATTTCTATCCCAATGGAAGATTAATTTGGCACAACGAGATGAATTTCAATTCAAAGTGCTTGATCAAGTGGGAAACAATGCCTAAAAATTGATTTACCTAATGATTTTGGCAGTGTTTCTCCAACATTCAACATTGGGGATTTTCCTTCATACATTGAAGAAGAAGATGGAATGTATTTGATGTAAAATAATCTCCAATAATGGGGGGATGATATATATCAGATTCAACCTAAGGAGAACAATTTTGGGCTTGAAAAAAAAATTAAGCCCAATTATTCTTCGAATTGGACTAGCCCACATTTTTGACATCCAACACTAGGATGGGCCACAAAACAATTATTTGGTCCCCAAAATGAATTATCCACATGGAAACAATAGTGAATTCATAGGAGCGCATTAAAGAGGACAGAGAGGGTGGAGAAATGCATCATTAGCAGGGTCATTAAATGGCATGGGAAAGTGTTTTTTTAGTATTTCTATGTGCCTTTTGAGTTCCCCTTGTCTTGTAAATAGTTTTGTGGAATTTTACTCTCTATTTTTAGTCTTTATAATGTATTTTTATGCCTTTGTAATGGAAAATCTTGAATGTGACGAATTTTGGAAGCTTTTTGTGCATCCTTAATTCTTTAGCCTCTTCCCTTTTCCCGCAATTGGTGGTGAAACTCCATTATTAGTGACATTATCTTCAAGCATGTAGAAAACTTGGTGGGTGGCATTGCCTTTAATCCTTGGTTAATTGGATACATTTTTCTGATCACCTTCACTTACTCATTTCGAGCTTTTGTCAAAGCATCACTCTCCCTTGAGGTAGGTAGATTTTATGTTCATATTTAGGGTTGGAGTATATTTTCAATTTGGATTATAATAGCTTTTATAGAGGAATTTTTTCATTTCAAAATGTGATCTTTATTGATTTTTTACTTATATTTAAAATGGAAATTATTATGAAAGACGGTTATGGAATAAATGGATTCTCTCCAAGCATCCAACTCTTCCACATTCCTTTTCCAGTATAAGACAATTAATCCATTGCATGTCCAATGATTTAAAACTTCAACTTAATTCTTCTTTAAAACACATTTACTTTCCTTTACATTGACAACCAATTCACAACAAATATAACTTCAACCCATGTTTAATTCACTGGTTAATTTAATTAATTATTTTTAAAATTACCAATAATTAAGAAAAATTGTTCTTTGAGAAAATAACATATTTTTAATATTAAATGATCTTAACCACATCCTATAAAATTTAATTATTTATATTCAAACCATTTTAAAAAATTCTCAACATATTTATTAGTTATTAGTATATTAATATATGTTTATAAGTGATTCATTTTAGTAATAAATCCATTTTATTAAAATGGTTAATAATATATTTTATAATTATACATGAAATAATGACATGAAATACCTTGATTTATGAATCAAATTGAATGATAACATGGTAAATGGGAATAAATTAGAGAGGAAACATTTATTATTTATGTGGCTACCTATCATTGGTAAGATGTTATAATTAATGGAAATAAGGATCAAGCGTTGACTTATACTTATACGTTGTCAAATGTCTTGTATAATTTCAATTGCTCAATGATTTTTATAGATATTTCAATTAATCATACATGACATTTTTCCACTAATAGGCGATGGTCACATAAACTTTCCCTCTCCTTTAAATCTCCACTCATACTTTAAATGAAACACCACCTGAACCACCACATTCCAAGTGAATAAATGAATATAATTCAAATCTCATCACTTGTTGGACATCCACCTAGAAATTTTATAGAAACCATCCTAGAATTACCTCTATTTTTTCATGGGAATCTAAGAACTTCTAAAATTTATTCCTCAAACCAAAGGACTTTTCCTTTTCATGGAGTAATTGAAGGTTTTCTTTGAATTTTGATACTATAATGGTTATCTAATCATGAGTGTGTGTAATATCAATGAGATTAGACCTCTCATGGTCACACTGATCAAGGATCCCTTTGTAGGGATCATACTATTGCACCTACTTTTTTCATATTTAGTCAACAAACTAAGAAATTTTGTTCAGTGCTTAACCAACTACCAACCCAGGAACCTTTTTATTTAAGGAGACAAATTTCATCTTTATCAATTTCATCTCTTAATTAGTTATTATTTAATTTTTTTTCTTGAGACTCATCCCCCATTTATTCTAGACATGAGCCTATTTTTCTTGAACTACACTAATCAATAGTCAACCTATATTGAGTTTTGGTGATCTTTTTGGATGAATTCAAAGGATAACACATACCTCCAGTGGAGTAATTCTTTTCATAAATTCAATTACCCATTTCCTGTAATGAGTATTGAAATCATTTTAAATAATAAAATGTTGGGTTCCCCTTATTATAATTATCTATAACATTCACATTTGACTATGAATATTTATGTGTATTTATTTTTTTACAAAATGAATATTTTATGAACCTAATATGATAGATATGATTTAAAAATATATGCACTCTAATCATATTAAAAGACTATAAATATGGAGTGAAAGAGTTTATCAAGTTTTCAATAGAGTATGCATATGACCCTTATCAAATCCATTTTACATGTCTATATTGTTTTTATTTCAGAAAAATTAATCTAAAAGAGTTTTAAGAACATTTAATTTATCATGAATAGATAAAAGTTATAAATGTTTGACTAAACGTATGAAAAACTAAATTTGTTCCCTGATTGGGATGATAATTTGGTTTAGGGATCATTTTATTTGAATACCAGTGTAAATGATGATGGAGATCATATGAAATAAATGACAATGGATATTAAAGATGAACTTCTTGATTGTCCAAAGTTCATTGAGAAGTTAAATAGGTTTTATAAGATAATATTGTATATTGGTTGTACTAAATACACAGCAATTTCAGTTGTATTGAAGTTTTATAATTTGAAAGCTTACAGTGGATGGAGTGACAAAATCTTTAAAGAACTACTTGGTATCTTGAATGATATGATACTAGAATAAAATGAACTTCTTTGTAGAGCATGAAATTCTAAAAGAATTCTACATTCAATTTCCATGATATATAAAAAACATGCTTCTCTAAATGATTTCATATTGTTTCACAAGGACCATGAATCACACATAAAATGCTCTAAGTATCGATACAAGAAATATGAATCATGTCCTTAAAATTTTGTATGGTAATTTCCTATAATTCCATGGTTTATAAGACTATATGGATTTTAGGAAACTGCATGAAAATTGACATGAAATACAGATACAATAACTAATTATGGGAAACTGCATCATTTAACAGACTCTCCTCGGTGGAAGAAAATTGATTACGGGTATCCTGAATTTGGAAATGAGTTGAGAAAATTCCATCTTTTTTTATGTTATCTTTAGTCATTGTAACAGAAAAACATTTATTATTATTATTAGGGGAGAGGAGAGAAAAACATCATGGGGTCCTATAGAAGTGGAGAATAAGAGAATCACTGATAACAATATCCACACATCCCATTGGAACGGATCCTAATTTTTAAAACTCTATGAGGGGTAATTCCTTGGTATTCATATAATCTAATAAGTCTTCCACATTATTTCCTTCATGACAAGTATGGTGGAGCTTAGTGTCATTAGATAGAAGAGACTTTCACTTATGAATCATGTAGATGATTGGACAGGGAGTTAAAGAATCGCCTTTGAGATAGCTCTAAATGATTTTAGAGTTTGTCTCCACTATAGACAACTTTATGTTTATTGATTGGAAATAATCAAGGTCATTGATCATGGTCATTGTTTCGGCCCATAAAGAGTCATTGGACCCATAGTATGAGCAAAAGTATCACAACACTAGACTATTAGAGTCACAAACCACTCCCCCCCCCCCTCACATTCCCCCTTGTCTACATTCTCTAGTAGTGTTGAGTTTGAGACTTTGTGGGGGAGGAAACCAACACACCCAATGTACCATCTGTGATCTGGGAAGGTTCGATGGAGGCCTTCTAACAATGTATCACCTGAGATAGGGTGCCTCATCATTGTGTTTCAGAAGGATCACAAGGTTGGATACAAGGGACATGACCCTCTCCGCTAATTCCAGGACCAATGGGGGATGGCCTATGTGTTGTGAATGGTTTCACGCCTTCCATATGCACCTATAACTTACTATAAGGATAATCATGTGGGATTCCTCCTCATGTTGATTCATACTTGTTCCCATAAACCATTATTTAAAAAAATCACAAAAGTATTCAACCATTCCTTTACTTCCCATGAACTCTCCTAGATCTTTCCACAATATTCTCTCCCACTCACTTTGTAAGAAAAGGTATGTTGTAGTCTCCTCCTAGCGAACTGGGAAACAAGTACATTTAGATGCAAGGTGAAAATCCTTACCCTTAACAGCCACATCCATAGGTATCTCTTGGTGAAGGATCATCAAAAACATGAAAATATACTTATTCAAGACGTCTCTACACCAAATACAACTCCCCCAAGGGTCTCTAATAGGTTTCATGAGAAACAACTTCTTGTAGGCCATGGTAGTGAACATACCTGATGAGGAAAACATAAAGATACACTGGTCAAGTGGATCCTCTGGCCTGATACATTCAAACAATCTTTCCTAGGAGGGCTTAAGGATCTCCTGGGTGAAGGAGGGTGAAGTAGGGATAAGAGTAAGCCGATTTCAGGGATAGGTTAGGAACATGGAACCCTAGATACCATAAGATCCCACTACCCAAGTTTCACTCACAAAATTTGATGTCTCCACATCCCAAAATCTATAGAGAATTCTCCTAAAGAATATTTGGTGTGGTATATCATAATATTATTGAATATATTGATTGATGATCTGTGTACATTGATTAAAATTACCAATTCATCAAAAAATGAGACGATACACCCCAAAGAAGTGAGCCCCATAGTTGTAAGGATGAAGGAGTCCACACTGTATAAAAGAGGAAACATGTCTATTGAGAGCTTCTTGGGCCATTATGAATATTTTAGGTGAGAGAGGACCACTATGACTAAGCCCCCTAACTGATTTTAGGAACCCACGTTTTCTTCCCTTGAAAACAATGTTGATATAGGGTGAGCTATAACACTAAAACAGTAAGTCAGTAACCCATTCACAAAACCACATGTGTCTCATAACCTGGATGATGAAGATCCACTCAAGGAATTCATAGGCCTTATCCATATCTACCTTGATGATAATGTTAGATCCCACCACCTTCATGTTTATCCCTCCAACAATTTTGTAAGAAATTCACATTGCACCGTTGATGGACATGCCTTAGATAAATGCATGTTACTTCTCTGAGACCTAATAGTGGATAAACCAAGTGAGACTTCTATTGATGATGGAATCTGAAACATTATATGCAAAGTTTCACATGCTGATGGGTCAATAGTTGTTGATAGAGGATGGGTATATACATTGGGAATAAGTATCATATAAGTGGAACATAAAACTGAGGAAGCACCACTCCATAGAAAAAAATCATAGATAGCTGCAATGAGATCATCCTTAGTAATATTCCATGAGTTGACATAGAATGACCTCAGGAACCCATCAGGGCTAGGCATGCTCTCCCATTTGAAATGGGTGATATATTACCACACTTCCTTCTCCTTTGGAACACTTCCTACAATATTATTCCTATAGGAAGAGATAAATCTCAGAACTAATACCATCTTCACTGTTGGGAAAACTATTATACATTCATGGGTTAGGTCCAAAAAATAAAGGGTTTAAATGAGTATTCACAATACCATCGATCACCTCCATATCACAGGTGTAGAATCCATCTTCAATCCATATTTTCAGGGCATGATCATGATGTTTCTCCTTTAAAAAATCTCGGAATAAAGCAGCATTATAATAACCTTATTTAAGCTAGGTATCCTAGGATCTTTCATGGAGACATATATCCTGTTCCAATAGAATATCATTAATCTGTTACTTTTTATCCCTCGGTATAGAAAAAGATCATTATCCCATAACTCCACAAAAATAGATTCATCACTTTCTATTTCCTTTTTAATATCATCTAAGCTTGGATAAACCGAGGGAAGATAATTATTACAGCCCATTAGTACTTTTTTCAAGTGGAAAAGTTTATTATGGAATCCAATCCAGCGACTTCATTGACTCAGGGCCTCCCAATAACATTGAACCACAGTTAAGAATCCCATTTTTTGTAGCCAGTGGTTGGAGAATAAGAAATTCATATCCCCATAATTTCCCAGTTTGAGATGGATGTGTAGGGGAGAGTGATCATAAAAAGCACAAACCAAATGAATGACTTCAGTGCTTGGAAAGGAATAGATTGTTTGGAGGTTACCGTAGCACTGGTCCGACCTGCACCAAGTTCTCTAGTTGCCTCTATAATTATTACACCAGGTAAACTTATCACCTGAGTAGCCAAGGTCTTGCAGTCCCTCTTGTTCCATGAAAAATAAAAATATGATCCTATCACTGTGAGTAAAGTAGTTACCTCCCTTTTTTATAGATGCATCCATAATCATGTTAAAGTATCCTCCCACCATCCATGGAACGTAACCCTATTAATGTATCCAAGATCGATCCAATGATGGTCATGAAGCTAAGCTTCAGACTTTGTATACACAAAGGAGAAGAAAAGACACTAGTTTCCATCTTCCACTTTAACTGATATATGTTACTCAGAAACCACCAACTTATCCACTATTACAGAGGACTTATAGAAAATACATATGTGGTGGTATATGGGATCTCTATTAATATAGGATCACATTCCAATCTTCTTGGTGAACTCTTTAATCTTCGTAGGGCTTTTTTTTAACATCCCAGGTAAATAAAGAATAAAACATTGTCATATTTATTAATATTTACGAATTAAATATTAATTTTACTTTAAAGGGGTTTCTATGTTCGATAGTGTACCCGATACGCAACAAAGAGTTTCTTTGAAATGTTACGTTGCACACTAGTAATAAAATAATATTATTTTAAATGGTAGTTAACACGTAGCCATTGTATTGGCGAGAATGAATAGAAATAACTAAAATATTATTATATATGTTTGTTAAATGTTTTTACATTTATCCAATAAATGATAAAGGCTTAAAATACGAAAAGAATTCAATTTTAGGCATAGATACTCTAATATTCACTAAAAGGTCGAACTATCGCCTTTTGATGGAGAACCCTCTTTAAATATAGTTTTGGTCACTCTTATACATTCTATTGGACCAAATAAAATTCTTCTTTATAATCGGGAAATAAAAATTTACTTTGTGTAATTTTTTGGTATTTTCCGATAAATTTCATTTTTTAATGAATAGTGAAAAATGTTGTATTTTAATTCAAAACCACTTTTTAATCTAATTTATTTATATGATTATATCATCTTTTGAATTTGTTTTAAAGTTAAAATTAGAATATATTTTTACCATTAAATCCAATATTGGTCGTTGGAATTAATTTCACTTTGAAATTGGACTTAAACTATTGTCAATCTTTTGATATATATTATTTCATAAAAACACGCTATTTGTTATGACAGCGGGAATTAATTATTAAATTAATTAATGTAACCTATATGTTTTGAATTTTTTAAAATAGACAACATTTTTTAATTTGGAATATAAAATATAGCTTATGGTGAATTTTTGGTATTTTTCTGAAAAACTTCAATTTTGATGAATAGTGAAACCACTAAGGGGTACTTAAAAAACTGATTTTTTCGTTTAAATGAAATTTTACCACCTCTGTGTTTTGAATTTCAAAAATCCAACATACATGGTTGTCATTAAGAATTAAAATTTGGTTCAATGGGATTAAAATAATTTTTGGTGAATAGTAACTTGTATGTTTTTAATCGCGATTAGAGGTAATTAGTGTAATTTAAGGTAAAAATAATGTTTTAATAATATGAAATGACCTTGAAACATGTCCTACCCTTATTGGATATGTCATGGCCGACCAAGACAATACATGGGTAAACTTGGGGACCCCATGGAGCCACTTTGGTAGGAAAATGACATTAATAACTTTTTGTTTAATGTTAAAATAAAAAATGTCACAAACATGTGTTCTTTTACTAAAACAATTTTGAAATGGGGTTATACAAGTCATGTTTTTTACTATAAATATTCATTATAAATTTAAAAAGATTTCCTACATCATGATATTTGTTTTATAAATTTTATACATTAAATAAATTAAATTATTTATGACACCATGATGATACAGCGATTACCTCATTATTTAACGATTTAAATAAAATGAAAAGATAAAGTAAAATATAAGACCTAAACTTGTCAAAAACATATTGGATTGGTGGATTTATAACTTCTATCACCTTATCCTCGAAATATATAATTTTGGGACCTTTAAAATCCGAAAATAATTTTATAATAAAGTAAAATTTTATAAATTTCCAAGAGTGCCCCTCCTCTCCTCTTATAAAATGCCCCCACCTCTACCACCTTACCCACACCTCTCAAGCCTTTGGCTCATACAACCCCTGCCCATTTTGTCTCTCCACATACCTCTCTTACTCCTAGAAGCCTAAATTTGGGCATAAGTCTTTCCAAGGAAGCCTTTGAGCTCAAATCAAAAAGAGCTACCCGTTTTAAAGGTAGTGTCTTCTCTTGTGTTCTTATGTTTAATTTTGCTTCTCCAACCCCATAAACTCTTTTTATTCCTTTATTTTGTAACAAAACCAGTAGATTAAATATACTAGGATGTTTTTATGAGAAGTATTATAGCTACACATACACACACCTTCATCTAATGGTTAAAGAGCATACTGTTTCCGTGGATGGCGAATTCCTGCCTCATGAAACGATGATTGTTCAATATTCTTCTAACACCTTAAAAGGTGGCCATTAAGATGACACTATATTTATATAGGATATATATTATGTTTATATTTTCCTTATTCTTCTGTATTTTTTATTTGTGGCATACCTTTATGGTTTCCATTGTGGGTAAAAACGATAATTTCATTTTAGGAAGTGAAGACTACCGCCCCCTCAAAGTGATTTGATTCGTTAATGCCATATGTGGGATGTATAAAGGATATAGTTAATGTTATTATATATGAGGTTATATTGGAATTATAATATACCCTTATATCATTAGGATTTCACTCCACTAAATATGAAATATAAATTAAAGTAGCGTTCATGCGTACGTACGGATTACCGTCTCCATGAACGGTGCATTTCATTTCTTACCTCTAAATGTTATGTAATATTATAAATGCATGAATATACTGGATATATATGATATATATGATATCTACATCATGAATATAATTCTGGATATAATGGATATTTTACCACATGAACAACTTGTAATTATAAACAGTTTATTTTTGACTCAAGTAAAAATGATCAACAAAACAACCATTATTAACTTAAATGATTACATAGAGTTAATGACATGGTAATAAGTGATATAAAAGGAATAATGAACTTGAAAAAGGTTCTCAAGCAAGTAGAAATTAACTCATGTTTATTTTTCAAGAAGTTAAATAACGATCGAGTCAAGTCGGACATGAGGTAAGGGACTTCATCTCAATCTCCTTTTATTGAGGCATATTTTGTTTTATACACAACTTTGTTTTATACAGTGTATAAACCCCTTTGACTTTTATGTTTATTCAAAATGAATCTTTTTATATGAATCGATTACTAAACAACAAAAGTGAATTTTTTTTTGTTGTACGTATGTGGCGACAACGACTTCTCTGCCACCGTGACCATTATTTGAGTTTCGGCTTCCTCTACAAGCCATAACTTTTTTTAATGAAAAATAAATATCATGTTTTACTTTTATTTTATTTTGGTATTGAAAATGTTTTTGATAATTTTTTTATTATATCAATGTGTTATTTATATCTTGTGATTGAAATGTGGAAATTTTATGTTTCCTTTATGCATGTTTTATGTGATACAATTATGTTATGGTTCTTGGGCATTGTTTATGAAGACGGGTGGTTCCGTGATAAAATAACGGTGGGTGAGCCCAATATAGCTCTCCAATGCATTGGGTAACACGAAGGAGTTAAAATTTAAGGTTTCACCGAAGATATTTAGGGAATATACTGTGATGGGTATTCCAAACATAACCATGAGGGTTACTCCCTATGTAAGAATGTTATGAATGCCTCAAGTTACCTTTATGTCTTATGATTTCTATGATTTATTCATGATTTGGTGAGGTATGTGATTATGTTTTATGAGTAAAGTATGATTCCATGCATGGACTAATGTTTTCATTTCATACTTTTATATCCCTTACTAAGATTTTTATGCTCATCCCAAGTTTTTGAAATGTTTTTCACAGGTCAAGGGAAAGGTAGATGATGTGATGATAGTGTCAAGGACGTGTCAAGAAGGAATCCGTATTTTATTTTAAATATGATTCCATTGATGGGAAAAATGAGTACTATCTTTTATGTAACCACTTTGTTTAAATGTGGAATGTAATGCATGTTTTATGATCTAATTCTCTAAAACTCTAAACCTGAAAAGATCCTCAATGTGTATTCTTGAAGTAACTCAAGATTAAGTAATGTTTAAGGTTGGGGCCATATAGTTGGTATCAGAGGTCAATTTAGATAATTTTAAGAGTAAGAATTCTATTAAATTATTATCCAAAAATATTTTTTATGGTAAAATTGAAATGATATAGCATTTGAAGATTACCATGTTGCTTCATCTAACACATGTTTGTTTAGAATGGTTTTCCGCAGGGGAAACAGGGAAGCAGTGCTAGGAAGGCATACAGAAGGAAATGACCTTCTGAATCAGCATCCTGAGATGGTTAGAATTAGAACTGAATAGTTTGTTGCAGTAATGGCGCAGTTTAATCAAGAGATAAATAGTGGTGGTATCGATGCATGAGATCAGCCAGATCAACCGCAGAGGAACATGTCAGTGGTGGAACATTTTATAAGGAAACATCCCCCGTCATTCAGGGGATCATCTGACCCTGTGCTAGCTGAAGTTTGGATTAAAGCACTGGAGAAGATTTTAGATGTCATGGGGTGTTCAGACAATAAAAAGGTTAGTCTTGCTATTTACTGTTTGGAGGGTGAAGCAGATTAGTGGTGGTCGATGGTTAAAAATATCAGGGAAGCTGATGAGATTGATTCTCTCAACTGAAATCAATGGTATGTTTCTTGAGAAGTATTTTCCTAAGGCTGTTCAACTTAGGATGGAAAAACAATTTCTGGAATTGAGACAAGAGGAAGACTCAGTGGCTGCTTATGAAGAAAGGTTCACTCGATTGGAAAGGTATGCTCCAAATTTTATCCGAGACCTTGATAGTAAAATCAATCATTTTTACTCAGGATTAAATCCAAAATATCGAAGGGCTTTAGATTCTCGTTATTTCAAGAGTTATGAAAAGCTTGTTCGATGTGCTGAGAAGGTGGAAATGGAGTTTTCCGATGATCAAGTGTTCTATAACAACCAACAGAAGAAGAGACCGAGGTGGCAGCAGAAAGGAAAGGATTCTTCAAAAAGGTCTGATGGTAAGAAAAATAAGTTTCCAGTTTGTGATAAATGTGGTAAAAAGCATGTTGGGGAATGTCTTCTGAATTCTGGAAAGTGCTACCAATGTGGTAAGATGGGACATAAGGATCATTATTGCACTGAAAAATATCAGGTTGATGGTAAGACCAAATTTGATTTATATTTAGTGAAATTTTTTAAGTGCAATGAGATGGGTCACTATGCAAACGAGTGTCCGACAAAGAGCTTGAGTGATGGGAAGCAGTTAGACTAAAAGAAGAAAGGGGTGGTGAAATCCTTTGCAACTACTTCAGCAGATGTCGGGCCATCAAATGAAGTTTTATCAGGTAATTTTTTTGTTTTTTCAGATTATGCCAGTGTGTTGTTTGATTCGGGGTCTACACATTCTTTCATCTCTGAAAACTTTTCTAGTAAAATGGGAATACCATCTCAAGAAATGACTCTTGAACTTGTGGTAAAAACACTTGGGGGAAATGTTGAGGCAAAAAGAATTTATAATAATCTTCCTATCCTTATCCGTGGAAAGAACCTACTTGCAAACCTTATTGTTTTACATCTAGTAGAGTTTGATGTTATCCTGGGTATGGATTGGCTCTCTATTTACCAGGCTAAGATTGACTGTAGAGCTAAAGACGTTTCTTTTCAGAAAGACTTTCTATTTGTATACAAGAATGAACCCTTACTGTTGATAACATATCAAGAGTCCGAGAAACTTATAAAAGATGGAAATGAATGTTACCTTGCACATATCGGTGAAAAAAAGGGAACTGTTCAGATTAATGATGTGTCAGTGGTAAATGAGTATCCTGAGGTTTTTCCTGATGAGTTTCCTGGAATAATACCATATCGGGAAGTTGATTTTACTGTTGACTTAGTTCCTGATGCTAATCCAATTTCAAAACCCCCTTATCGAATGGCTCAAACTGAACTTTTAGAGTTGAAGGAGAAATTGCAAGATTTATTAGAGAAAGGTTTCATTCGACCTAGCACATCACCATGGGGTGCTTCTGTTTTATTTGTTAAAAATAAAGATGGTTCTATGAGACTTTTCATTGATTATAGAGCCTTGAATAATATCACTGTTAAGAACAAGTATCATTTTCCTCATATCGATGATTTGTTTGATCAGCTCCAGGGTGCTCAGTTTTTTTCAAAGATTGACCTGAGATCGGGGTACCATCAGTTGAAGGTAAAGGAAGCAGATATTCTGAAGACCGCGTTTTGAACAAGATATGTCCATTATGAATTTGTAGTAATTCCTTTTGGGCTAACCAATGCACCTGCTGTATTCATGGAAAATATGAATAGAATTTTCCATGAGTTCTTGGATAAGTTTGTGGTTGTTTTTATTGATGATATTTTGGTGTTTTATAAAAGTAAATAGGAGCATTAGAGTCATTTAAGGGTTATTTTTCAAACCTTAAAAGAAAAGAAATTGTAGGGGAAATTCAGTAAGTGTGAGTTTTGGTTGTAAAAAATTTCTTTCCTTGGTCATATTTTTTCTAAAGATGGGATAAATGATGATCCAGCAAAAACAAAGGTTGTGGAAGAATGGACAAGACCCATAAATGTAACCAAGATTCGTAGTTTTCTTGGTTTGGAAGGATATTACCAAAGGTTTGTTAGAATTTTCTCATGGTTATCTAGTCTAATGACTAAGCTAACTCGGAAGGGTGTTAAGTTTATCTGGACAAAAGAATGTGATGATTGTTTTCAGGAGTTGAAAAGAAGATTGGTGAATGCTACATTTTTGGCACTACCTTCCAGGAATGGTGAGTTTGTTATCTACAGTGATTCTTCATTGAAAGGACTTGGTTGCGTCCGAATGCAGAATGATCAGGTAATTTCTTATGCTTTACGAAATTTTAAAACTCATGAGGTAAATTACCCTACACATGATTTGGAATTAGCTGCTGTTGTTTTCGCTTTAAAATTTTGGAGGCATCATTTGTATGGAGTAAAGTGTAAAATATATACAGATCACAAACGTTTAAAGTATATATTCAATCAGAAAGAATTGAACATGAGACAGAGGAGATGGCTAGAATTAATCAAGTATTATGATTGTACAATTCATTACCATCCGGGAAAAGAAAATAAAGTGGCTGATGCTTTGAGTCGAAAAAGTAATGCTTCAGTAACAATGTTGCATGTGGAACATGATCCTTTGGTTAAGGATTTTATGAACTTTGGCATAGAAGTTCTTGGTGTAGGATTTCCTTCTGTTTTGTTTCAGGTATCAGTGAAATCTTCTCTATCAGACAGAATTAAGCAAGCACAGAAGCAAGACAGCGAGTTGTAGAAAAAGGTAGATCTGGTTCCGAAGGGTAAGTTGCCTGAATTCAACATTGATAATGATTGTATTTTGAGATTTGGGAAGAGATTGTGTCTGCCGTGTGATTCACAGTTGAAGAGAGAGTTGTTATGTGAAGCTCATAGTTCTCTATTTTTATTTCATCCAGGCAGTACTAAGATGTATAGAGATCTTCGGGAGTATTACTAGTGGGACGGAATGAAAAGGGATATTGCTGATTTTACTGTGAAGTGTTTGACTTGTCAACAGGTAAAATCAGAGTGGCAGTTACCGAAGGGATGATTCAGCCTTTACCAGTACCAGAGTGGAAATGGGAGAATATATCCATGGACTTCGTTGTGGGATTGCCGAAGACACCTCGAGGCAATAATGCAATCTGGGTTATTGTTGATCGCTTGACTAAATCTGCTCATTTCCTTGCTATATGAGATACTTTTTCCCTAGATAAACTTTCTTGTTTGTATCTTAAAGATATAGTCAGGTTACATGGAGTTCATCTCTCCATTGTATCTGATCATGATCCCAGGTTTACTTCTAACTTTTGGAAGGGCCTTCAGATGTCATTGGGTACTGAATTAAATTTTAGTACAGCTTTTCATCCTCAATCTGATGGGCAGTCAGAATGAACAATTTATACTTTAGAGGATATTCTACATGCTTATTCGTTAGATTATTAGGGAAGTTGGGACCAACATCTTTCATTGGTTGAGTTTTCATATAATAACGGTTTTCATTCCAGTATACAGATGGCTCTGTTTGAAGAATTATATGGTAAACGGTGTCAAACTCCAGTTTTTTGGGATGAAGTGGGTGAAAGGAAGCTGATGGGACTAGAATTGGTAGAAGAGATGGCATAAAAAGTTCATTTGATTCAGAAACACATGAGAACAGCTCAGAGCAGGCAGAAGAGTTATGCGGATAAACGGAGGAAGGATCTATCTTTCGAGGTAGGTGATCATATTTTTGTCAAAGTTTCATCGTGGAAAAAGTGTGATGTGATTCGGTAAGAAAGGAAAGCTGAGTCCAAGGTTTATTGGACCATATGAAATTATGGAAAAAGTTGGATCAGTTTCTTACCCTGTGGCTTTACCTCAAATTTTATCTCAGGTACACAATGTTTTTCATGTTTTGATGTTGAGAAAGTATATGCCAGATCCATCTCATGTATTGAGCCCAGAGGTAGTTCAGTTGGAAGAGAATCTCTCCTATGAAGACCAACCAGTCCAGATTCTCGACTGAGGAGAGCAAGTGTTGCGAAATAAGTTAATTTACCAGGTAAAGGTTTTGTGGAAAAACCATATGGTTGAAGAGGCAACGTGGGAATCTGAAAATGCTATGAGGGATAAATACCTCCACTTATTTTGATAAGTGAATAAAATTTCGAGGACGCAATTCCCAAAAGGGGGGAAGGATGTAACATCCCAGGTAAATAAATAATAAAACATTTTCATATTTATTAATATTTAAAAATTAAATATTAATTTTACTTTAAAGGGGTTTCTATGTTCGATAGAGTACCTGATACGCAACAAAGAGTTTCTTTGAAATCTTACGTTGCACACTAGTAATAAAATAATATTATTTTAAATTGTAGTTAACACGTAGCCATTGTATTGGAGGGAATGAATATAAATAACTAAAATATGATTATATATGTTTGTTAAATGTTTTTAAATTTATCCAATAAAGGATAAAGTCTTAAAATATGAAAAGAATTCAATTTTAGGCATAGATACTCTAATATTCACTAAAAGGTCAAAATATCGCCTTTTGATGGAGAACCCTATTTAAATATAGTTTTGGTCACTCTTATACATTATATTGGACCAAATAAAATTATTCTTTAGAATTGGGACATCAAAATTTACTTTGTGTAAATTTTTGGTATTTTTCTGATAAAGTTCATTTTTTAATGAATAGGGAAAAACGTTGTATTTTAATTCAAAACCTCTTTTTAATCTAATTTATATATATGATTAGATTATCTTTTGAATTGGTTTTAAAGTTAAAATTAGAATATATTTTTCCCATTTAATCCAATAGTGGTCATTGGAATTAATTTCACTTTGAAATTGGACTTAAATTAGTGTCAATATTTTGATATATATTATTTCATAAAAACATGCTATTTGTTCTGATAGTGGGAATTAATTATTAAATTAATTAATGTAACTTATATGTTTTGAATTTTGTAAAATAGAAATCATTTTTGATTTCAGAATATCAAATATATCTTATGGTGAAGTTTTGGTATTTTTCGGAAAAACTTCAATTTTTGATGAATAGTGAAACCACTAAGTGGTACTTAAAAAACTAATTTTTCATTTAAATGAAATTTTACCACCTCTGTGTTTTGAATTTAAAAAATCCAACATACATGGTTTTCATTAAGAAGTAA
Organism: Viscum album; assembly: GCA_963277665.1. NCBI lineage: Eukaryota > Viridiplantae > Streptophyta > Magnoliopsida > Santalales > Viscaceae > Viscum > Viscum album. Next base: position 1,026,586,733 of record OY728137.1, read on the forward strand.
AATGTGGTTCAATGGGATTAAAATAATTTTTTGGTGAATAGTAACTTTTATGTTTTTAATCGCGATTAGAGGTAATTAGTGTAATTTAAGGTAAAAATAATGTTTTAATAATATGAAATGGCCTTGACACATGTCCTACCCTTATTGGATGTGTCATGGACGACCAAGAAAATCCATGGGTCAACTTGGGGACCCCATGGAGCCACTTTGGTAAGAAAATTACATTAATAACTTTTTATTTAATGTTAAAATAAAAATGTCACAAACATGTGTTGTTTTACTAAAAAAAATTTACATGGGGTTATACAAGTCATATTTTTTACTATAAATATTCATTAGAAAGATATAAATATTTCTTAAATCATTATATTTTTTTATAAATTTTAGAAATTAAATAAATTAAATTATTTATGACACCATGATGATGCAGCGATTACCTCATTATTTAATTATTTAAATAAAATAAAAAGATAATGTAAAATATAAGACCTACACTTGTCAAAAACCTATTGGATTGGTGGATTTAAAATTCTTATCACCTTGTAATAGAAATATATAATTTTGGGACCTTTAAAATCCGAAAGCATTTTATAATAAAGTAACCTTTTATAACTTTCCAAGAGTGCCCCTCCTCTCCTCTTATAAAAGGCCCTCACCTCTACCACCTTACCCACACCTCTCAAGACTTTGGCTCGGCCAACCCCTGACCATTTTGTCTTTAAACATCTCTCTCTTACTCCTAGAAGCCTCACTTTGGGCATAAGTCTTTCCATGGAAGCATTTGAGCTCAAATCAAAAAAGAGTTACCCGTTTTAAAGGTAGTGTCTTCTCTTGTGTTCTTAGGTTTTATTTTGCCTTTCCAACCCACTAAACTCTTTTTATTCCTATCTTTTGTAACAACAACAGTATCTTCAATATACTAGGATGTTTTTATGATAAGGATTAGATCTACACTTACACACACCATCATCTAATGGTTAAAAAGAATATTGTTTCCGTGGATGGCGAAATTCTACCTCATGAACCGATGATTGTTCAATATTCTTCTAACACCTTCAAAGGTGGCCATTAATATGAAAATATATTTATATATGATATATATTGTGTTTATGTTTTTTTTATGCATCTATATTTTTCATTTTTGGCATACCTTTATGGTTTCCATTGTGGGTAAACATGATAATTTCATTTTACGAAGTGCGGACTACCACCCCCTCAAAGTTATTTGATTCGTTAATGCCATATGTGGGACGTATAAAGGATGGAGTTAATGTTATTATATATTAGGTTATACTGGAATTATAATATACCCTTATATCATTAGTATTTCACTCCATTAAATACGAAAGAGAAAATGAAAGTAGCGTTCATGCGTACGTACGGCTTACCGTCTCCATGAATGATGCATTTAATTTCTTACCTCTAAATGTTATGTAACATTATAAATGCATGAATATACTGGATATATATGATATATATGATATCTACATCATGAATATAATTCTGGATATAATGGATATTTTACCACATGAACAAATTTTAATTATAAAGAGTTTATTTTTGACTCAAGTACCAATGATCAACAAAACAACCATTATTAACTTAAATAATTACATAGTGTTCATGACATGGTAATAAGTGATATAAAAGAAATAATGAACTTGAAAAAGGTTCTCAAGAAAGTTGAAATTAACTCAAGTTTATTATTCAGGAGGTTAAAGAACGATCGAGTCAAGTCAGACATGAGGTAAGGGACTTCGTCTCAATCTCCTTTCATTGAGGAATATTTTGTTTTATACACAACTTTATTTTATACGGTGTATAAACCCCTTTGACTTTTAAGTTTATTCAAAAGGAATCTTTTTATATGAAGCATTTACTAAACGATAACAGGGAATTTTTTTTTGTCGTATGTATGTGGCGACAACGACTTCTCTGTCGTTGTGATCATTACTTGAGTTTTGGCTTCCTCTACAAGCCATAACTATTTTTAAAGAAAAATAAATACCATGTTTTACTTTTATTTTATTTTGGTATTAAAAACGGTTTTGATAATGTTTTTATTATATCAATTTGTTGTTGATATCTTGTTATTGAAATGTGGAAATGTTATGTTTCCTTTATAAATGTTTTATGTGATACGATTATGTTCTGGTTCTTGGGCATTGTTTATGAAGACGGGTGGTTCCGTGATAAACTAAGGGCGGATGAGCCCGATATATCTCTCCAATGCATTGGGTAATGCAAAGGAGTTAAACGTTAAAGTTTCTCCGAAGATATTTAGGTAATATACTGTGATGGGTATTCCAAACGTAACCATGAGGGTTACTCCCTACGTAAGAATGTTATGAATGCCTCAAGTTACCTTTATGTCTTATGATTTCTATGATTTATTCCTGATTTGATGAGGTATGTGATTATGTTTTATGAGTAAAGTATGATTTCATGCATGGACTAATGTTTTCATTTCGTACTTTTATATCCCTTACTAAGCTTTTTATACTCATCCCAAGTTTTTGAAATGTTTTTCACAGGTCAAGGGAAAGGTACATGATGTGATGATAGTTCCAAGGACGTGTCAAGAAAGAATCCATGTTTTATTTGAAATATGATTCCATTGATGGGAAAAATGAGTACTATCTTTTATGAAACCACATTGTTTAAATGTGGAATGTAATTCATGTTTTATGACCTAATTCTCTAAAACTCTAAACCTGAAAAGATACTCAATGTGTATTCTTGAAGTAACTCAAGATTAAGTAATGTTTAAGGTTGGGGCCTTATAGTTGGTATCAGAGGTCGGTTTAGATAACTTTAGGAGTTAGAATTCTATTAAATGATTATCCAAAAATATTATTTTATGGTCAAATTGAAATGATATATCATTTGAAGATTACCATGTTGCTTCATCTAAGACATGTTTGTTCAGAATGGTTTTCCGTAGAGGAAATAGGGAAGCAGTGCTCGGAAGGCATACAGAAGCAAATGACCTTTTGAATCAGCATCTTAAGATGGTCGGAATTGGAACTGAACAGTTTGTTGTAGTAATGGCGCAGTAGGCTCAAGTGATAAATGGTGGTGGTATCCATGCATGAGATCACCCAGATCAACCGCAGAGGAACATGTCAGTGGTGGAACATTTCATGAGGCAACATCCCCCATCATTCAGGGGATCATCTGACCCTGTTCTAGCTTAAGGGTGGATTAAATCACTGAAGAAGATTTTCGATGTCATTGGGTGTTCAGAAAATCAAAAGGTTAGTCTTGCTATTTACCGTTTGGAGGGTGAAGCAGATCAGTGGTGGTCGATGGTTAAAAATATCAGGGATGCTAATGAGATTGATGCTCTCGACTGGGATGGATTCAAAGGTATGTTTCTTGAGAAGTATTTTCCTAAGGCTGTTCTACATAGGATGGAAAAAAAATTCCTGGAATTGGGGCAAGAGGAAGACTCATTGGCTACTTATGAAGAAAGGTTCACTTGATTGGAAAGGTATGCTCCAAATTTTATCCAAGACCTTAATAGTAAAGTCAATCATTTTTACTGACGATTGAAGCCAAAAATATCTAAGGTCCTTAGCTTCTCACGAGTTCAAGAGTTATGAAAAGATTGTTGGGGGTGTTGAGAAGGTGGAAATGGAGTTTAGCGATGATCAAGTGTTCTATAACAACCAACAGAAGAAGAGACCGAGGTGGTAGGAGAAAGGAAATAATTCTTCAAAAAGGTCTGATGGTATGAAAAATAAGTTTCCAGTTTGTGATAAATGTGGTAAAAGGCATGCTGGAGAATGTCTTCTGAATTCTAAAAAGTGCTACCGATGTGGTAAGATTGGACATAAGGAACTTGATTGCGCTGAAAAAGATCAGGGTGATGGTAAGACCAAATTTTATTTACAGTTAGTGAAATATTTTAAGTGCAATGAGATGGGTCACTATGCAAATGAGTTTTCGACAAAGAGTTTGAGTGATGGGAAGTAATTAGACTACAAGCATAAAGGGGTGGTGAAATCCTTTGCAACTACTTCAGCAGATGTCGGGCCATCAAATGAAGTTGTATCAGGTACTTTGTTTGTTTTTTCAGATTATGCCAGTGTGTTGTTTGATTCGGGGTCTACACATTCTTTCATCTCTGAAAACTTTTCTAGTAAAATGGGAATACCATCTCAAGAAATGACTCATGAACTTGTGGTAAAAACACTTGGGGAAAATGTTGAGGCAAAAAGAATTTATAAGAATCATTCTATCCTTATCCGTGGAAAGAAACTACTTGCAAACCTTATTGTTTTACCTCTAGTAGAGTTTGATGTTATCCTGGGTCTGGATTGACTCCTTATTTTCCATGCTAAGATTGACTGTAGAGCTAAAGATGTTTCTTTTCAGAAATACTTTCACTTTGTAAACAAGAATGAACCCTTACTGTTGATAACATATCAAGAGTCCTAGAAACTTGTAAAAGATGGAAATGAATGTTACCTTGTACATATCGTTGAAAACAAGGGAACTGTTCAGATTAATGATGTGCCAGTGGTAAATGAGTATCCTGATGTTTTTTATGATGAGTTTCCTGGAATAATACCAGATTGGGAAGTTGAATTTACTATTCACTTAGTTCCTAATGCTAATCCAATTTCAAAACCCCCTTATCGAATGGCTCAAATTGAACTTTTAGAGTTGAAGGAGAAATTGCAAGATTTATTAGAGAAAGGTTTCATTCGACCTAGCACATCACTATGGGGTGCTCCTGTTTTATTTGTTAAAAAGAAATATGGTTCTATGAGACTTTGCATTGATTAGAGAGCCTTAAATAATATCACTGTTAAGAACAAGTATCCATTGCCTCATATCGATGATTTTTTTTATTAGCTTCAGGGAGCTCAGTTTTTTTCAAAGATCGTCCTGAGATCGGGGTACCATCAGTTGAAGGTAAAGGAAGCAGATATTCCGAAGACCATGTTTCGAACAAGATATGGCCATTATGAATTTGTTGTTATGCCTTTTGGGCTAACCAATTCACCTGTTGTATTCATGGACTTTATGAATAGAATTTTCCATGAGTTCTTGGATAAGTTTTTGGTTATTTTCATTGATGATATTTTGGTGTTTTCTAAAAGTAAAGAGGAGCATGAAAGTCATTTAAGGGTTATTTTTCAAACCTTAAAAGAAAATAAATTTTATGGGAAATTCAGAAAATGTGAGTTTTGGTTGCAACAAATTTCTTTTCTTGGTTATATTGTTTCTAAAGATGGGATAACTGTTGATCCAGCAAAAACAAAGGTTGTGGAAGAATGGCCAAGACCCACAAATGTAACCAAGATTCGTAGTCTTCTTGGTTTAAAAGGATATTACCCAAGGTTTGTTAGAAATGTTTCACAGTTATTTAGCCCAATGACTAAGCTAACTCGGAAGGGTGTTAAGTTTATCTGGACAAAAGAATGTGATAATTGTTTTCAGGAGTTGAAAAGAAGATTGGTGAATGATCGAGTTTTGGTACTACCTTCCAGGAATGGTGAGTTTGTTATCTAAAGTGATGCTTCATTGAAAGGACTTGGTTGTATCCTATTTCATAATGATCATGTAATTTCTTATGCTTCACGACAGTTGAAAAATCAAGAGGTAAATTACCCTACACATGATTTGGAATTAGCTGCTGTTTTTTTCGCTTTAAAAATTTGGAGGCATCATTTGTATGGAGTAAAGTGTGAAATATATACCGATCACAAATGATTAAAGTATATATTCACTCAGAAAAAATTAAACATGAGACAGAGGAGATGGCTAGAATTAATCAAGGATTATGATTGTACAATTCATTACCATCCGGGAAAAGTAAATAAAGTGGTTGATGCTTTGAGTCGAAAAAGATATGCTTCATTAACAATGTTGCATTTGGAACGTGATACTTTGGTTAATGATTTGATGAACTTTGGCATAGAAGTTGTTGGTGTAGGATGTCTTTCTGTTTTGTTTTAGGTATCAGTGAAATCTTCTCTATCATACAGAATTAAGCAAGAACAGAAGCAAGACAGCAAGTTGCAGAAAAAGGTAGAGCTTGTTTAGAAGGGTAAGTTTCCTGAATTCAACATTGATAATGATTTTGTTTAGAGATTTGGGAAGAGATTTTGTGTGTCGTTTGATTCATAGTTGAAGAGAGAGTTGTTATGTGAAGCTCATAGTTCTCTGTTTTCAGTTCATCCAGGCAGTACTAAGATGTATAGAGATCTTCGAGAGTATTACTGGTGGGACAGAATGAAAAGGGATATTGCTGATTTTACTGTGAAGTGTTTGAGTTGTCAATAGGTAAAAGCAGAGCGGCAGTTACCAAAAGTGATGCTTCATCCTTTACTAGTACCATAGTGGAAATGGAAGAATATATCCATGGACTTAGTTGTGGGATTGCCGAAGACACCTCGAGGTAATAATGCAATCTGGGTTATTGTTGATCGCTTGACTAAATATGCTCATTTCCTTGCTATATGAGATAATTTTTTCCTAGATCAACTTTCCTTTTTGTATCTTAATGAGATAGTCAGGTTACATGGAGTTCTTCTCTCCATTGTATCTGATCGTGATCCGAGGTTTACTTCTAACTTTTGGAAGGTCCTTTAGAAGTCGTTGGGTACTCAATTAAATTTTAGTCCAAATTATCATCCTCAATCAGATGGGCAGTCAGAACGAACAATTCAGAATTTGGAGGATATGCTACATGCTTTTTCGATGGATTATCAGGGAAGTTGGGACCAACATCTTTATTTGGTTGACTTTTCATATAATAACAGTTTTCATTCCAGTATACAGATGGCTCCGTTTGAATCAATATATGATAAACGGTGTCGAACTCCAGATTTTTGGGATGAAGTGGGTGAAAGGAAGCTGATGGGACCAGAATTGGTAGAAGAGATGGCAGAAAAAGTTTAGTTACTTCGGAAACACATGAGAACAACTCAGAGCAGGCAGAAGAGTTATGCGGATAACTGGAGGAAGGATCTATCTTTTGAGGTAGGTGATCATGTTTTTCTCAAAGTTTCACCGTGGAAAAAGTGTGATGTGATTCGGTAAGAAAGGAAAGTTGTGTCCAAGGTTCATTGGACAATATGAAATTCTGGAAAAAGTTGGATCAGTTGCTTACCGAGTGGCTTTACCTCTGAGTTTATCTCAGGTACACAATGTTTTTCATGTTTCGTTGTTGAGAAAGTATATGCCAGATCCATCTCATGTTTTGAGCCCAGAGGTAGTTCAGTTGGAAGAGAATATCTCTTATGAAGAACAACCAGTCCAGATTCTTGACTGAAGAGAGCAAGTGTTGCAAAATAAGGTAATTCACTAGGAAAAGGTTTTGTGAAAAAACCATATGGTTGAAGAGGAAACGTGGGAATCTGAAAATGTTATGAGGGATAAATACCCCCACTTATTTTGATAAGTGAATAAAATTGCGAGGACGCAATTCCCAAAAGGGGGGAAGGATGTAACATCCCAGGTAAATAAAAAATAAAACATTTTCATATTCATTAATATTTACGAATTAAATATTAATTTTACTTTAAATGGGTTGCTATGTTTGATAGCATACCCGATATGCAACAAAGAATTTCTTTGAAATCTTACGTTGCACACTAGTAATAAAATAATATTATTTTAAATGGTACTTAACAGGTAGCCATTGTATTGGTGGTAATGAATAGAAATAACTAAAATATTATTATATATGTTTTTAAATGTTTTTACATTTATCCAATAAAGGATAAAGGGTTAAAATATGAAAAGAATTCAATTTTAGGCATTGATACTATAATATTCACTAAAAGGTCGAACTATCACCTTTTGATGGCAAACCCTCTTTAAATATAGTTTTGGTCACTCTTATACATTCTATTGGACCAAATAAAATTCTTCTTTAGAATTGGGACATAAAAATTTACTTTGTGTAAATTTTTGGTATTTTTCCGATAAAGTTCATTTTTTTAATGAATAGTGAAAAATGTTGTATTTTAATTCAAAATCTCTTTTTAATCTAATTTATTTATATGATTAGATTATCTTTTGAATTGGTTTTAAAGGTAAAATTAGAATATATTTTTACCATTTAATCCAATAGTGGTCTTTGGAATTAATTTCACTTTGAAATTGGACTTAAATTAGTGTCAATCTTTTGATATATATTATTTCATAAAAACATGCTATTTGTTCTAACAGCGGGAATTAATTATTAAATTAATTAATTTCACTTATATGTTTTGAGTTTTGTAAAATAGACATCATTTTTGAATTCGGAATATCAAATATAGCTTATGGTGAAGTTTTGGTATTTTTTTTGAAAAACATCAATTTTTGATGAATAGTGAAACCACTAAGTGGTACTTAAAAAACTGATTTTTCGTTTAAATTAAATTTTACCACCTCTGTGTTTTGAATTTCAAAAATCCGACATACATGGTTGTCATTAAGAAGTAAAATGTGGTTCAATGGGATTAAAATAATTTTTTGGTGAATAGTAACTTTTAAGTTTTTAATCGCGATTAGAGTTAATTAGTGTAATTTAAGGTAAAAATAATGTTTTAATAATATGAAATGACCTTGACACATGTCCTACCCTTATTGGATGTGTCATTAATGACCAAGACAATCCATGGGTCAACTTGGGGACCCCATGGAGCCACTCTGGTAGGAAAATGACATTAATAACTTTTTATTTAATGTTAAAATAAAAATGTCACAAACATGTGTTATTTTAATAAAAAAAATTTTACATGGGGTTATACAAGTCATATGTTTGACTATAAATATTAATTATAAATCTAAAAGTATTTCCTCCATCATGATATTTTTTTATAAATTTTAGACATTAAATACATTAAATTATTTATGACACCATGATGATGCAGCGATTACCTCATTATTTAACGATTTAAATAAAATGAAAAGATAATGTAAAATATAAGACCTACACTTTTCAAAAACCTATTGTATGGGTGTATTTAGAATTATTATCACCTTATCCTCAAAATATATAATTTTGGGACCTTTAAAATCCGAAGAGCATTTTATAATAAAGTAACCTTTTATAACTTTCGAAGAGTTCCCCTCCTCTCCTCTTATAAAAGGCCCCCACCTCTACCACCATACCCACACCTCTCAAGCCTTTGGATCGGCCAAACCCTGACCATTTTATCTCTCCACATCCCTATATTACTCCTAGAAGCCTCACTTTGGGCAGAAGTCTTTCCAAAGAAGCCTTTGATCTCAAATCAAAAAGAGTTACCCGTTTTAAAGGTAGTGTCTTCTCTTGTGTTCTTATGTTTTATTTTTCTTCTCCAACCCCCTAAAATATTTTTATTACTTTCTTTGTTAAAAACACCAGTATCTTAAATATACTTGGATGTTTTTATTATAAGGATTAGATCTACACTTACACACACCTTCATCTAATGGTTAAAGAGCATATTGTTTCAGTGGATGGCAAATTTCTGCCTCACGAAATGATGATTGCTCAATATTATTCTAACACCTTCAAAGGTGGCTATTAAGATGACAATATATTTATATATGATATATATTATGTTTATGTTTTCCTTATTCTTATTTATGTTTCATTTGTGGCATACCTTTATGGTTTCCATTGTGGGTAAACACGATAATTTCATTTTAGGAAGTGCGGACTACCGCCCCCTCAAAGTGATTTGATTCGTTAATTCCATATGTGGGACGTATAAAGGATGGAGTTAATGTTATTAAATATGAGTTTATACTGGAATTATAATATACCCTTATATCATTAGGATTTCACTCCATTAAATACGAAATAGAAATGAAAGTAGCGTTCATGCGTACGTACGGCTTACCGTCTCCATGAACGGTGCATTTCATTTCGTACCTCTAAATGTTATGTAATATTATAAATGCATGCATATACTAGATATATATGATATATATGATATATAAATCATGAATATAATTATGTATATAATGGATATTTTACCACATGAACAACTTGTAATTATAAAGAGTTTATTTTTTACTCAAGTACCAATGATCAACAAAACAACCATTATTAACTTAAATAATTACATAGTGTTCATGACATGGTAATAAGTGATATAAAAGTAATAATTAACTTGAAAAAGGTTCTCAAGAAAGTATAAATTACCTCAAGTTTATTATTCAGGAGGTTAAAGAACGATCGAGTCAAGTAGGACACGAGGTAAGGGACTTCGTCTCAATCTCCTTTCATTGAGGTATAATTTGATTTATACACAACTTTCTTTTATACGATGTATAAACCCCTTTGATTTTTATGTTTATTAAAAAGGAATATTTTTATACGAAGCGTTTACTAAACGAAAAAAGGGAATATTTTTTTGTCGTACGTATGCGGCGACAACGACTTCTCTGCCGCCGTGACTATTATTTGAGTTTCGGCTTCCTCTACAAGCCATAACTTTTTTTAAAGAAAAATAAATAGCATATTTTAATTTTATTTTATTTTGGTATTGAAAATGGTATTGATAATGTTTTTATTATATCAATATGTTATTGATATATTGTGATTGAAATGTGTAAATGTTATGTTTCCTTTATGCATGTTTTATATGATACGATTATGTTATGGTTCTTGGGCATTGTTTATGAAGATAGGTGGTTCTGTGATAAACTAAGGGTGGGTGAGCCCGATATAGATCTCAAATGCATTGGGTAACGTGAAGGAGTTAAACGTTAAGGTTTCTCCGAAGAGATTTAGGGAATATACTGTGATGGGTATTCCAAATGTAACCATGAGGGTTACTCCCTACGTAAGAATATTATGAATGCCTCAAGTTACCTTTATTTTTTATGATTTCTATGATTTATTCATGATTTGATGAGGTATGTGATTATGTTTTACGAGTAAAGTATGATTACATGCATGGACTAATGTTTTCATTTCGTACTTTTATATCCCTTACTAAGCTTTTTAAGATCATCCCAAGTTTTTGTTGTGTTTTTCACAGGTCAAGGTAAAGGTACATGATGTGATGATAGTGTCAAGGAAGTTTCAAGAAAGAATCCATGTTTTATTTTAAATATGATTACATTGATGGGAAAAATGAGTACTATCTTTTATGTAACCACTTTGTTTAAATGTGGAATGTAATGCTTGTTTTATGATCTAATTATCTAAAACTCTAAACCTGAAAAGATCCTCAACGTGTATTCTTGAAGTAACTCAAGATTAAGTAATGTTTAAGGCTTGGGCCTTTTATTTTCTATGGTTCTAGGACTACCATAAGGGGTACACTATTCTTGGATTCCTCATTCAAGAGAAAAATCGTCTTTACTCATGCTTCGAGTCCATGGGTATTCCATATGATTGTTGATAACATTAGAAGATAAATCACTTGGAACTGGACCCATTTGAATCAACCCACCTACCCTTCTCACTTAAATAATCTTACAACTTTCTAGATCGTGATCTTGTGCATACCCCATTTAAGGGAGTTCCTAGTTTAGAGGACAACCATATATCCACCTATGATGCTTTGGAGGCACTAAAAACATAACTTTGGGTCACTAGATGGGGGTAGGGAATCTTATACATAGGAAATAACATATTTTAGTTGTTGAACAAAGTAACTGGGGGGTTGAATGGCCAACAACTCAAGGGGGAGGATGTAAGACCATAGCAGATGATCTCATTCACTTTAGACTTCAAACTGGCCTGGATGGAGGGAACATGAATAGAGATAGTGTTTATAGGGGGATGAGGTGGATGGGTGAAGAATTGGATGTGGTCCATACATGGAGAGAGCCTTAACAAAAATAGAGGGGTAGGAAATAGAGAGTGAGAAGATGAGGATGATAATGGAATGTCACCACATGCATCATAAAGCACCAACTCAGTATATATATAGATGATTGATACCAGTAGCATATAGAACCTTGATTTTTATACATTAAAATTACATAACACTTATTGAATACTTAAAACATTATAAAAAAAGTATTCTTAGGACTGTACTAGTCTAGTTCATTTAGAAAAATGGAAACATAAACACTGGTACATAAATGTGCCACATCATCTCCCAATAGGTTCTTCTTGACTAGAACCCTTCTTAAACACATCTAACATAATACATATCTTCATATCTTCAGCGAATGAAACATAAAAATTGGTGAGATTAGATGATCAGTAAGGGTAAATAGGGGAGATGTATAAGCATAATCATGAGCATAAGGGTATGAGAACATGATCATGAAAATAGAATATAATATCCCAGATATCAAAGATCATATACATGAGTCATGGAATAAAGATTAGAAGTTCATAAGGCATGAATCATAATGAAATAAAGAACTTAATCCATGAAATCATAACATAGGAATAAAACATGGGATTGTGGAAGAAAAATAAGCTTATATAATGATTTTAAAAGTAGTCAAGGCAACACTACTGAGACCATATTAGTGGACAAAGTCCTTTACTGAACTGGGTTCACACCCCATTCTAGCCTCGTATTATTGAACCGATTTCACTCCCTGTTCCAGCCTTGTAATACTGAACTATGTGTGTTTCTCATTACATCCCTTTAATACTAAATCGAGTTCATTTCTCATTCCATCCATGCATGTCTCGTGATATATAAATATTCACCCAGTGAATTGAAGGGTGATATAGGTCCCACCCATCTCATAATGAAATAATACATACATGTGCCACAAGATCATAAATAATCATACGATAACCCATGAAATTAAATTGGTATTATAATCATGTAATCATATCATAACCTATGGAAATTGAAGGGTTTCATAATCATTTCATCATAAACATAACTTGTGAAAAGAATCAGGTTTGAAAATAATATAACCCATGAAAGAGAAACAAGTTTCATAAACATCATGCCATAAAAACATAATACATTCAAAGAAAAAATATGAATGGAAACATTGAATAATTTTCCCAAAAAGGCATGAGTAACACCAACGGATGTTATCTTAGATGATAAATAATTTTTAAAGATATTTTAAAAACATCCCTTGATTTATCTTAAAATTTATTTTTAAATCATAAAACCATTTTAAAAAAAATTATTTGAAAACAACTTTGAAAATTTATAAAGGAATAATTTAAAACCATAAATTGATATTAAACTCATTTTTCCCTGAAAATGGGATTCAAGTATCTTTTGAAAACAATTTTGAAAACATGTTTTATGACTACTAAAGATTTCCAACTGAAGAGAGATATGATCATATTTTATATAAAAACATTATCTTAAGTACCGAAGAGATGTAAAATTGTACTATTACATGAGGATTTCTTGAATAACTATAATAGAAGAAAATTAATGTGTATTCTTGAGATAATTATCATAATATTTCATCAAATAATCATAATCATTAACAATCTTGGAAAACAATGAGATTGTTTCAATAAACTCTTACAACTTGGTTACTTGGGATCATACTCTCCATGTAAGAAAAGGAAATTAATGAATCTTAAAATATAATTAAAATAAGTATATTCATGATATAACATGTCAAATTTAATTATATACACCTCAAAAAATAATTTAGGTGCATAAAAAAACATAAGTCTCAAAAAAGACAAATTGATGAAAAACTATTTTACAAATTTGGTAACTTTTGAAACCTAAACCCCATGAAATAAATATAATAAAATGGATATGTAAATACCTATAAATTTAAGTATAAGAGTCATTTAATACATTCATGGTTAGTATACACACCACACAAAAGAAATGGGTTGTGAATAAATCATGTATCTCACGGAAATAAAAAGTGAGTTGAAATATCATTACCTTGTGTCCGGACTCCTTTCATACTCATAAAAACCACATGTATAATAAGTATAAATTTATTATAAATATTTTTACAGAACCATATTCTTATAACTAATACCATATATGGTTTTATTATGACCTTATATAACTCTCTTGTTAACAATCATGCGTTAAGGTTTCTACTCTGGTAATATTCGCTTTATTCTTCATATGTGTCTTGATTTTTTATATATTTGGTCCTTATACTTATATCATGATTTACATAATGTCAAACATGATATAAATATCATATATTTTTATTATAATTTTATTATAATAATCTATAGAATATAGATGTATAAAATATAATACATTGTTCATGGAGACGGTAAGTCGTACATATGCATGGATTTTGTTTCCATTTTTATTGACGTATTAAAAGAAAGAAAGAAAATGAAATATATGCATGTTCATGTATGTATACATGTGTGTATATGTATGTATCTATATATATATTATAATTAATGTAGCATTATTATTTCATATATGTGATATACTTTCGCTAAACTCATCCTTAATACATTACATGTAGTGTGTGGACGAATCACATCGCTTTGAGGGGGCGGTTGTCCACACTTCCCCAAATGAAATTATCATATTTACACTAAGTGGAAATTATAAATATTTTTGTTGCACAAAGATTAAAGGAGCTTAAAGACATAATAAATATAATATATAATATATATAAATATATTTTCTACTATAATTTACACTATGAGAGACAGTAAAGAAAAAATGAACAATCATCATTTAGTGAGGCGATAGTTTACTGTACACATAAATAGTATGTTTGTTACCAATTAGATGGAGGTTTGTGTAAGTGTAGGTTGAAGCCTTAAAATAAAAACATAATTTTATATTGAGGATACTTTTTTTATAAAATCATGGAATAAAGAGGTTGGAGGTGGTGAAAAAAGAAAAAAAAAAGAAAGGAGCTTAAGAGAAGACATTACCTCTTAATAAGGTAACTTCTTTTGGTTTCTGACAAAAGGCATCCTTGGATTGATTTTTGATCAAGGAAAGATTCTAGGAGGAAGGTAGGGATATTATTAAGTGTATTGGTTAGATCTTGGTCAAACCTAACTGGTTTGAGAGGTTTGAAAAAGGCGGAGAGGTGGTGGCCTTTTTTCACACCTATCATTTCTTTTTGAGGTGTTTTTTCTATTTATTTTTTTTATAGTATTTTTCTTTTGGGTTTTATTTGATTTTTTGTAGAAAAATGGAAAATTTGGTTAAAAACCCAGTGGCGCACAGTTTGCGCATGGTTTTGTAAAGTCATCCACCCATTCCCAGGTAACTATGTGACCAAGTGGGGTTTCTAGGTAGAGGCTTATCGTATAGTTCGTAAACTGCATGAGATAATTGTGTGTCATGTCCTGGGTAGATAGTGGAAACTATGTGGTCACTTCATGGTTTCCAAACCATACAAACTAACCATGTGGCCTTTCCAGGTCAATAAATATTATTTTTTGGGTTTTTTCTCTCCCTAATTTTAACCCCCAACTCCCCCCCATTTCTCCCCCTTCAAGGATTCATCACCCTTGGAGGACTCCCCCACTCCTTCCTCATCCCTTGGATATCCATTTTGGCGGTGGATTTTGTGTGATTACTCCTTAATTCTTCATATAATCACCCTTATCTCTTGATTTTTCCCAACATTCCAGGGTTTCTTTTCTCTCCTTGGGGTTTCTCTTTTCCAGTGAGTAGGGTGCCAATTTTAGGGTTAGATCCTAATTATTTGGGTCATATATTGATCTATAGGGTTTAATCTTTCTTCTCTAAGGTGTTTTTGAGGTGCGGTTGAAGTTTCACACCAGATTCTAGAGGTTTCTACATCAAAGGTAGGTGATTCCATGCTTAAACATTATTTGACAAATTCTTTATTCTTTCTTGAGTATTTACATGTGCTGTATGATTTATTCTTATGGTGATAAAGGAATTTTTAAAGGATTTTACATTAATATGGCTTGAAATTGGGTTTTCTAAATAAATTGGGAGTTTTTTGTGTAAAACCTTATTGTGTTTCTTAAAAATATTTTAAAAATTAAGCTAGTTATTTATTTAATTGTGAATGTCATGTAAATCATGATTTGTAATAGTTTTGGTGTGCGTTTGATTTCAAAAGAGGTTTTTGGTGATGCAAGTGGTGGTATTTTCTTATGTGTTGCATTTTTTGGCTTTAATACAATGAATATGATGTGTTATGGGATATGTGAAACATAATTAAGCACAATGGGAAACCCAGTTAACTAGGTGGGTAGACTAAGACTAGTATTCTATATTAGTTGGAAGTGGTTTTTTCTGATTTTCTCTAGTAGGATTGATGTTACATCACTAACTAAAAATTATGATTATTGGATACTACAAAGCCCATGGGGTTTCCCCTCCTAGTGGTTCATGCATGATAAAACTATTAGCCGTGGTTGTTATTCCACATGTCACTGAGATACGATGTTACTAGTGTCCCATTTCTAGCTAGTTCCTAAAGGGTTCCCCTGTTAGTTGGTGCACTATGGTGATATCGTGCATACCATCGGTATATAGTATACCACATTGAGTATTTTAAAAGAAATGATGTTTTCTTTGAAATTGTTTTCCAATAAAATGTTTCTATAATTTCATTTATAAAACCTGAAAGTTTATTTATCTCATAATGTTTAATTAGACTTTGTTAAGTTTGAATCATTTAAAGTCAAGTCATTTGGAGATGGTGGTTCGGGTTTCTAGAGGTATCCTTTGTGTGGGGTGGATATAATGACCCATTGTGACGCCCCAGGTTTTATGAACTGGTTTAAGTAAGAAGTGTTATGCCTTTAATGATGTCTCTTGTTTTATTTTTTTTTCTAATAAGGAATTAGAAATGAAATAAAACATGGAGAATAAGGTAAACTGATATATATTAAAACATTACTTTACAATGAGACCCAACTAGTTGAAAATACCATGCACAAGACCTAACACAGCCATAGCAAGACTACTAAGAACCACAACTCGAGAAATCGGATAATCCTCATCTTCAGAGTCCATCAGCGTGAAAAGTATAACAGTCAGGGCCACGACACACATGCTCAATGCCAATGGTATGAGGAGTGCCATCCTTTCTAGTTCAAGTGTTTTGTTCTTGTAAAATACCCCTGCTTTTATAATGGTCCTGTGAATTATGATCGTTATATTTATTTATCTGTTGGGTTTTCAAAACGACCATTGTGTTTCCATTAATAAAGTTTACTTTAAAAGAGAACTCGGTTTTTATTCCCTCATAACTTTATGATATGCATAAGACATTCTTTCATAAAATATTCACTGTTTTAAAATAAAAAGAGTATTCTTAGATGTAAATCTCCTCGTTTTTACAAAATCCCGATGAATACCTAGGTAGTTGAAAACTTGGTATTCTTTTTATGAAAAATATGTTTAGAGGGAATTCATAATAATTATATCTTTTGATCTCAGAAATTATGTAATTTTTGGGAAACTATTGGTCTTTAAAATAATTTTATAAAACAAACAGTAGATTATTTTAAAAATTCTAATGATTATGATCGTATTATACAAATATTATATCTTTTAAAGATTTATACCAAGACTTAAAATATTTTATCTAAACTAGAAAGTGGTTTTCAGATTTTAAATTAAAACTGTTTGTTTTTATTCAATTTCTACAAATTATTTATATTTCACCCTATTTTGAGCTAAGTTTATAATAAAACTAAATTTTTATAAAAAATTATGTGGGACCCAGCCAAGCCAAGGGCATCCCTTATGGGACAAGCCCTCCAGGCCATGGACGAGACCCCCTAGGGACCTGAGGTTCCGCCATCGGGCTCCCCAGGTGCATGGTGCAACAGACCCAAGAGGCTTGGGGGCCGAGCATAGGTTACCCGTGTCGCGCGTGGGCTCGTGTATAAGGCCGCGGCTCGCGCTGCGTGAGGTTGGGCCAAGGCCCACGGGGGACCCATGTGTAAGGCCTCATGTGCGTGTGTGTTTGTGCTATTGCACCGCTCCCCAAACGACTTTTTATTTATACCGCGCCTCAAACTCTTCTCGTTTCGATGTGGGACGCGCTCCGCGCAACCAGGACCGTCCGATCGACATCCACGTCGATCTCAGCCGTCCAACTCGTTTTTAACCGTGCGACCTCCCCCACGCCTCCATATGCCATCCGATCTCTTCAGCGTTTTAATCACAGCCCTCCATCCCTTTAAAATGTTTAACCCGATTCCCACGCCCTCTCCTGTCGCACGATCTCCTACTCTTTAATCCTAGTCGTCCCTTTCCTACCGCCTCACCCGTCTTCTTCTTCCCTGCATCTGGGTCCCGCACAGTAGGCCTGCACCTCGGTTTCCTTCGTCGCACTGCTCCTCTGACCCTCACACACCGCCACCTTCTAGGGCCATGTAGCTCCGTCTTCTATACACCGGGCTATCCCTTGGGCCGAGCCACTTGATTGCGCTGAACCCTCTACTTAAACTCTTCCCTGGACACATGAAAGGGGGATCTTTTGCTCCTTCTTCTCCTCCGCGGACATCCAGCAGCTTAGCACCAAGCCTCCTCCTCAAGCCAAGTAAGGGTTCTGCATTTCCTTTCTTCCTTCAAGAGCCCTCGTGCTATACTTCCAACTTACATATTTATATATTTTATATTTATATATGTATATAAACCCTCGGGTTCTTTACCTTAAACAAAAAAAAAAGAAAACGTTTCTGTTTCTTTTCCTTCATGCTTCCTGAAGAGTGCATGGGAAAGGGAGGACCTTTTTTATTTTTGTTTTCTTTGGGAGAAAACCATACCACTATACATGCGGTACATATATATGAAGATTATGTAAAACAAATCTTTCGGTATGAAATACCCTCAAAATGTGTTTATATTTGCGTTATAGGAAGAGTTATATACCCATGCTATATTGTGATGCAGTTTTGCAAAGTATATAAATATATACATATATGTATAGATAAACCTGAGACTATTATTTTCATATGTAGTGTATATACTGTTATATATATATATATATATATAAATGCGTACACATAGACCCCAAAACCCTTTCAGTTTAGGGTACCTAAGCTCATTTAGAGGGTATACTTGATAAAATATTTATGTTAAAAGTTGCATTTGTAACTGATACTTAACATATGTCATTTATGTAAACTTTATATATATATAACTAAAAGTTTCTACATGTTTATAATTTTTTTTAAAAACCATTATATACATTTTGGGGAATGCTACAAATAAATCAAACTATGGTTTACCTTTTTGGGGGGGGTTTTATCACCATCTCCGATCACAAGTGTTTTCTTTAAGCAATCTACCTCCTTGAAGTAATAATTTTAAAGGCTCATCGTTTTATGTCATCATTTTCATGCTTTAATGACTAGCTTATGTAAAGGGAAAATAAAATGTTTTATGAAACTATGTGTGCCTTTGTTTAAGTTGTCAACATATTTTGCAAATGTTATATATCATTTCATGTATAAAAAAAATGTGTGTGATGACTTGTGACTTGTTTTAGTCATTATTGTACATAATGTATACTAATGACATATCACTAAATAAATTAAGATTTTAGATTACCCAATGTGATAGAGGACACTTTGGGTAAAGTAAAAATGAATGAGATATTCAAGGTGGTATGGTACATATTGAATATACAAAGTTGTTAAAACAAAGTATAAACGATGTGGCTCACATGATAACAAAGGAAAATTTAAGGGTGCGCCCTGATAGCGCCCCATTGCATTGGGTAATGATGTAACCACTAGAGATTACAATTTTAAGGGTGCACCCTGATAGCGCCCCATTGCAGTGGGTAATGATGTAAACACAAGAGTTTACAATTTTAACAATACCTTGGGGTTTACCTTGGTAATTTAAAATGACACCTTGGGGATGGACCTTGGTGATATGTTCATGATTGTCTAAGTTAAATGTGTAGCCACATGTTCAAGTTATGTATCAAGTTTTCTTCAAGATAATGTACCTATCCTTTTACGACCATTTCCCTTACGCTCTCATAAAGTTCATATTTCACTGGTATAAGTTGGACCATGATTTTTGTTTATCTTTTGGTACGGTCATAACCAGCTTATAAAATTTAAGTTGTTTCCTCTTTGTGCAACTCTGATTACTTTTGCATTATTCTTAACTCTCAATATCATTCTCAAGAAATTCACAGGTCATATTTGTTCATGATAACCCTTATTACTCTTCGACAAAATGGAATAATTGTATCATATATTGATTGAGCATTTTTGATGTTATGTTTTATAGTTCCTTAAGAAAAAATGTTTTTAAATGAATGATTTTCAAAGAGTTAAACTGTTCTTTTATATATACCCTTTACTGAGTGTTTCAATGCTCACCCTACGTTTTGATGTAAAATTTTCAGGCATCAGCTGTTAAAAGATTAATCACTTCTAAAGTTGATGGTTTCCTAGAACCCGAACTGCACACGATCCACTGTATGGGGCATGATGTGTAATTTATAAGTGCTTGTTTTATTTTTAAAACACACATCATGTTCAGGGGGCACCAGCTCCAGGGTCTCTGGGGCCGAGGTCTCTACACCCATACTTTACAAACATTGTTATTAAGTTTGAATAATAAATCATTTACATACATTGTAATAAAAGAAATCATTTTTTCTTTGAAACATAAACATTGTTATTACTTCATAATGTTTAAGTAGACTTTGTTAAGTTGGAATCATTTAAAGTCAAGGCATTTGGAGATGGTTGTTCGGGTTTCTAGAGGTCTCCTTTGTGTGGGGTGGATATAACGACCCATACTTTACATACATTATTATTACTCCAAAATTGAAGCACACTTATTACAACATATAACAAAACCATGAAAGGACCGTATAGGTATAGTGTCCTCAGAAACTGGGAAACATAAACAACTGTTTCATAAATCATCTACATCGTCTCCCTTTTATTTTATCATATCTAGAGTCCATTTTGGCATATCTTACTTAATACCCTTCTTCCTGACTTGGGGAAAAGAAAACATACAAAAGGGTGAGCTCAAATTCTCAGTAAGGGTAAACAGAAGAAATATCAATCATATCATATTCATAAGAACATAACATTTTGAAAATCATAACCAGAAAAAGAGATCATAATATTATAACATGGGATAAGTCATGGTAGTGTAATGTAAATCCCAATAATCATAACGTGAAACTTTGTGGCATACACACATAATCATAGAAAATCATTTCTTAGTGGTCAAGACTCATTGCTAAGACTATCCTAGCGGACAAATTCCATTTCTGAACCGAGTTCACTCCTCGTTTCAATCCTGTATCACTGAACCAGATTAACCTTCCATTAAATACATGTCTATCTCATGAGATATAAATCTTTACCCAATGCATTGGAGGGACATATAGGTCCCACCCATTTCATAATGATACCATTATTATGTGTGCCACAAAATCATAAATCATATATCATAGCATAACCCATGTAATAAAAATTGGATTCTTAAACATCATGCCATTATAAATAATATAAGATAAAATTAATCCATAAAAATAATTCCATCATAATCAAATTAATGTAAAATTAGGTATATAAACAGAACCCTATATTATCTTATATGGAAAATAATTTTGATAAAACACTTGAACTCCATTCTTGAAGAAAATATCCTTTCTACTTCAAAAACATTTTTCCTTTCTTAACATGTCATAGAATTTTAAACTAAAAGAATTTGATTAAAAATAAAATTGAAAACTTGTAAAGGAATCTTCACGGAAATAATGTTCTATGAATCAATTCAGGCCGTATAAGTTAAAAAAACATTCTTCTCGTACTTTGGCCGGAAATTTCAAAAAGTACCTTATTCTAAAAATGAAAAAATATTCCTTTCATATCTTTTACTAAAAACTAACCAATGGGTAAAATTGGATTTAAAAAATTGTAGGAGGATAGAAATAATATTACATATTGACGAAACATGGAGGTGGATGATAAATATTCCCCAGTAAATACCGAAGTATAAACAATCTCGGATAAATACTGAGATTGCAAGATTTTCCCTTACTTAGGTCTGATTTGCTTCATAAGTGTCTAAACCACTTGTATAATGATTTAAATAATGTAATTGACTTATTCCAGAATCATAATCATTGTTATGATATCATATATGGTCATATTTTTAGCTTCTTATTAGTAGTATTTCATTGCTACTTGTTATTCGGGTGTTTATTGTTTTTTGTTCTTATGCGTATTTTGTCGAATAAATTCTTATTCTTCTTTTTAGGATATAGATACATTATTTCAAAAATGTTATTAGTATAATATATATCATATTTATTCATTAAATTCATTTATATATTCATTATTCAATGAAGATCATGTAGAACGAGTCGCATCACATCGTGGAGACAGTAGGCCGTACATACGCACGAGCGATGATATCGTTATCATGACCGTGGAATTGTATTGAACTGTATGTATAATATTTCAGAATAAATATAAATTTAAAATAATCATATATAGTTATTATTTACAACATTATACCCATCCAAGTAAGGTGGTTATGGAAAACATATTACACCACAGCGTGGAGATGGTATTTCGTACGTACGCACGTGCGGTGATTTCAGTTTTTGTAGGATGGATAGAAGGTGAAATAGGGTTGTTTCATATTTATAATAACATATAATTATATTAGTGATAATTATGTTACTACTTCATAATTAAACAACTAAATAATAAGAATTAGAAGAATAAATAAAGTTGAAAGAATCGGTAACGGACATTACCTCTTCTTTGAAGCGCCTCTTCTTAACCTCCTCTTAGGGCACTAAAGATGGTCTTTGAAGAATATCAGGACCTCTAGGATGTTTCTAGGGAAGTGGAGAAGAGAAATTTTCCAGGGTTGGCTGAGCTTGAAGGATCAAAGTGGTGTGAGGAAGAGAGGGGGGAGGTGCCCTTTTATAAGGGAGGAGAGGGGCACCTTAGGAAAAGCTTAAAATATTATTTTATTATAAAGTCATATTCAGTTTTTAATAGCTCTAAATTGATTTATTTAGAAAATAAGGTGGGGATGGGTCTAAATACTCTCAACAAATAGATTTTAGACAAGGTTAGGTTACTATTTTAACCTTCTCATTTAGATTTAACTCTAAGTTAAATAATTTAAGTTTTATCGTGTCTTCTTGTTTTCTTACATTATATGGTTAGTAAACTTACTATAACAAGCCAAATGAACCCCAAGTTGTTAATTATTAATATATATATAACCTTATCTAAGTAATTTTTCCGAACCTTAGATTCTTAGGAATAAAATAACAATTAATAATATAATATTTGTTTTAAAAACTATTTATGTCAATTTTGACACTATTTGGTAATTGATTTTTGTGAAAATTATGACAGTATGATTAGTTAGAAAAAAGTTAATTAAATCAATACTAATATGTCATATTAAACTATAAAATTATTTTAATGCATAAAAATTCTCAAATTGAATTTATTTGGGTATTTATAACATCAATTATGTTAATATTTCATTAATAAGGTAATTACTGCATCATCATTGTGTCATAAATAAATTAAATTATTTAAAGTCTAAAAATTACAAATAAAATACCATTATGTATGAAATATTTTTATATTTCTAAGGAATATTTATAGTCGAATTTATCTTATTTATAACCCTATATTAAAAATGATTTAGTTATTAAACTTTGATTTTAACTATTTTAACTATTCTTTAAATAAAATAATATTAAATGTCCTAATCTAATCCAAGTGGACCTAAATGGTCATATTTTATTCCTAAGGTTGTTTTTGGTCGAATTAAACTTATCCAATAGAATTTGGACATGTGTTAGGGTGATAAAAACACCATTTTTACCCGTAATTACCCTATTTACTTTTAACCGTGGTAAATAGAAGTAAAAAAGTTACTATTCACCAAAAATTATTTTTATCTTATTGAACCACATTTTACACCTTGATATTAATTGTGTCTCTCGGAGTTTCTAAATTCCACTCACAGAAGCGGTAAAATTATGTTTTATGTAAAATTTCAAAAAGCTCCTAGGAGGTATATAAAAGACGGTGAAAAGTTCAATAAAATTTTAATATATCTAAAATTATTATAAAATGACTCCAATGAATTAATTTGAACTTATATAGGTATTATGTGTCAATTTTTACCTAAAATAAATTTAAATAAAATAAATAATTATAAAAAGTCGGTTTTTTTTAATAATAACCCAGTGTTTTCACTATTCATCAAAAATTGAAAGTTTTCAGAAAAATACCGAAAATTCACCCTAGGCTAATTTCGATATTCCGAATCCAAAAATGAAGTCCATTTTGAAAGACAAAATTTATAAAATTTCAAAAATTGGGTACTACTATTCATAATGACTAGTTTTAATAATATTTTAATAGCATATCATTGTTTAGTGAAACTCGGTACTGCGTACAACGCAAGCTATCGAGGAATGTCACGATTACGTGTAAAGAAAGCCAAGATAGTGTTATGTGTAGTGAAAGATTACTTTGATGATGTATATAACATAAAAACAAAATATTTCTCATAAAAATCTCGGGTGTTACATTCTACCCCCCTTAAAATGAATTTCGCCCTCGAAATACGTCACTTCGTAACAAACAGATGAGGATACCTCTCCCTCATCATATCCTCAAGCTCCCATGTAGCTTCTTCTAATTGGTGGTTCCTCCATAAAACTTTCACCAAACGAGTGGTCTTGTTCGATGGGACTTTTTCGCTACGATCCAGAATCTCTATCGGTTGTTCTTCATAAGAAAGATCTTTCTCCAGCGATACAACTTCTGAGTTGAGTACATGTGAACGATCGGGTATATACTTTCTCAGTAGAGATACATAGAACACATCGTGAACTTGAGAGAGATTCGATGGAAGCTCCAATCGGTAATCTACCTTCCCAACACGATCCAACATTTCAAAAGGACCGATATACCTAGGGCTCATCTTTCCCTTCTTTCCAAATCTCATTACTCTCTTCCAAGGAGGTATTTGTAAGAACACTTTATCACCCACTTCAAACTCTAGGTCTTTTCTCCAGTTATCGGCATAACTTTTTTGTCGACTCTTAGCTTCTCTTATGTGTTGTTTAATAGATTGGACCTTTTCTTCCATCTCATCAAAAAGATCAGTTCCTAATAGCTTTCTTTCCCCAACTTCATCCCAGCAAGTTGGAGTCCTGCATTTCTTTCCATAGAGAGCTTCATAAAGAGCCATATGAATACTGGAGTGAAAGCTATTATTATAATAAAATTCCAACAAAGGTAGGTGTTGAGCCCAACCACCTTTGAAATCCATAGAGCAAGCTCTTAACATATCTTCTAGAGTTTGAATTGTCCTCTCAGACTGACTGTCTGTCTGAGGATGATAAGAAGTGCTGAAACTCAACTCTGTATCTAAAGTATGCTGAAAACTTCTCCAGAACATCGAGGTATACCTCGGATCCCGATCAGATATAATGGAAAGTGGTACTCCATTCAATCTTACCACTTCCTTTACATATATCATGGAAATATGATCCAGAGAGAAATGATCTCTAATATAAATTAAGTGTGTCGACTTCGTAAGATGATCAACTATGACCCAGATAGCATTATTGACTTTGGATGTTTTAGGAAGTCCGGTGACAAAGTCCATAGTGATGTTTTCCCATTTCCATTCTGGTATGGGTAATGGTTGTAACATCCCTTTAGAATTCTGTCTCTCAGCTTTAACTTGATGACAAACCAAGCATCGAGAGACATATTTAGCAACATCTCTTTTCATGCCATCCCACCAAAAGTACTCTTTCAGGTCCCTATACATCATCGTGCTTCCAGGATGAATAGAGAATGAAGAACTATGAGCCTCATCCAACAACTCCTTCTTTAATTATGTAATGGGAGGAACACAAACCCGATTCCTAAACTTTATTATCCCATCACAATCAAGGTTGAATTCAGGAACATTTCTCACCTTCTTTTGTAACTCTACATCTTCTTTCTATCCCTCTTTAATCTTTACATGAATATATGTTTGAACATTCATTTGAGAAAGATACGATTTTTCCACTTCCATTATAATTCCATGATCCATCCTTTGTAAATCCATAAATATTGGATCTTTTGTGATCCTCATCATGGATAAGCTAGCATGGTCTTGTCGACATAATGCATCTGCCACCTTGTTTTCTTCCCCATGGTGGTAATTAATTAAGCAGTTGTAATCCTTAATCTTCTCCAACCATATTCTTTGGCGCATATTGAGCTCCTTTTGTGTGAAAATATACTTTAAAACTTTATGATCAGTATAAATATCACACCTTTCTCCATAAAGATAATGCCTCCAAATCTTTAATGCAAAGATTACCGTAGCTAACTCCAAATCATGAGTTGGGTGATTTTGCTCATGTATTTTCAAATGTCATGAGGCATAAGCTATCACGATATCGTTTTTCATGAGAACACACCCCAATCCCTTCTTGGATGCATCAATGTAAATCACAAACCTTTCTCCACTACAAGGTAGTGTGAACACAGGTGCACTGGAAAACCTTCTTTTTAGCTCCTTGAAATTCTCTTCACACTTCTCCATCCAAACAAACTTAACTCCTTTTCGAGTCAACCTAGTGAGTGTATTAGATAATCATGAAAAATATCTCACAAAACATCGATAATATCCAGCCAAACTAAGAAAACTTCATATCTCAGTTACTGTTGTTGTTCTCGACCATCTTTCGATAACCTCTGTCTTTGCTGGATCAACAGATATCCCCTCTTTTGAGATTATGTGACCCAAAAATGAAACTTTTCTAAGCCAAAATTCACACTTGGTAAATTTGGCATAAATATTCTCCTTTATTAGGGTCTTTAATATAATTCTCAAGTGATCTTCATGTTCTTCCTTGCTCTTTGAATACACAAGAATATCATCTATAAAGACTCCCACAAACTGATCAAGATAGTCTCTAAAGACTCTATTCATCATATCCATGAAGATATCAGGGGCATTAGTAAGACCAAATGGAATCATTATAAATTCATAGTGTCCATACCTTGTATGGAAATCCGTCTTTGGTATATCCTCCCTTTTGACCCTTAATTGATGATACCCTGAATGAAGATCAATCTTGAAAAGTATTGAGCTCTGCATAGTTGGTCAAATAAGTCATCAATGTGTAGAAGAGGATATTTTTTCTTGATAGTGATATTGTTAAGTTCTCGATAATCAATGCAGAGTCTCATTGATCCATCTTTATTATTAAAAAACAGAATAGGTGCTCCCCAAGGTGATGCACTATGGCATATGAATCCCTTATCAAGATTCTCTTGGAGTTTCTTCTTCAATTCCTACAACTCAATTGGGGTTATTCTATAAGGTGTCTTTGAAATAGGAAAAGCACCCGGTACGAGTTCTATTGAAAACTCAAATTCACGATTTGGTGGAAGACCTAGAAATTCCTCTAGAAAGGCATCATCAAACTCTCGTACAATGGGTGTATTCTTAATAGTGAGTTTCTCTCCAACCATTTGAGATAAATAACCTTCATTTAGTGGAATCAAAACCCATAAGATGGAAGAAATTTCCACTAGAAGGTTATGTTCATCCTTTCATCGATAGACGATCATAGATTGATCTGGAATATGAAATGTGAATTCCCTTCTTTGGAAATTTATATGAGCTCCATATAAAGAAAGTAAATCCATGCCAATAATCACATCAAATTCCACTATAGGAAGGATCATAAGATTTCCAGGAATCAATTTCCCAAAAACTTCAATCAGAGAAGAATTGTAAACTTTTGATGCGACTTTTGTTCCATTAGGGGTTGTCACATCTAACTCAACATCTAATTGTTGAGGTAATACGGTGATACCCTTAGAAAATTCTTCAGAAATAAAAGAGTGGGTGGATCCAGAATCAAATAAATCATTTTCTACTTTAGAGTGGATGGTAAGTGTACCTTTCACCACTTCGTTATCATACTCCACATCACTGATAGAAATTGCATGTGACTTTTCTTTATCTTTATCCTTAAGAGTTTGCTGACGTTGATCATCATAAAAAACCCTTGTATTGGGGAATTTATTAGCATAATTCCCCATTTCCTTGCACTTGTAACATTGAAGTGTAGGAGGTGCACTCTGTGTAACCTTTTCTTTGTTCACATCACTAGACATCTTCTTCCCATCATTACGGCATTCAAATACCCAATGACCATCCTTTCCACATTTGAAACATTTATTTGTCCCTTTAAGACAAATCCCTCCATGTTTCTTTCCACACTTTGAGCATAAGTGAAAACATGTCTTCTTTTCAGTGTGCTATTTATATTTTCCTTTGAATTATATTTTCCTCTTCTTATCAAATGAATATGACTGATGGGTTACTCCAATCTCCATCTAAACCTTGAGATCACATAGAACGATTTCCTCATAGTTATTGAAGTCCCTTATGGATAACTCCCTTCGAAGACTTGGTTTTAAGCCACTAAAGAATCGATCGATCTTACTCTCAGGTTGGATAATAATACCAGAAGCATACCTTGAAAGTCTTGTAAAATTTTCTTCATAGGTACCAATAGATTCATCATCCTTTTTCTTTAGTTCAAGAAACTCCTTCTCTGTCTTTGTTCGAAGAATACAAGAGAAGTACTAATTGAAAAATAAGTTCTTGAACTCGCCCCATTACATGGACTCAATTTCATCTCTTGGCCTCGTATTCTTGATAAGATTCCACCATTGATCAGCTTCACCTTCCAAACTATATACTGCTAAGATGACTTTCTCATGTTCAAAACATTAAAGATCTGAAAATATCTTTTCAGTGGTACTGATCCATTGTTTGTCCACTAATGGATCAGTAGACACATTGAATGAGGGTGGATGCTGCCTCATGAAGGATTTGACAGAATGTTTCTCCTTCCTTTGATCGTTTGGAAGTCATGCATGATTCATAGCTTGAGAAAGTTGTGTGAGAATGGCTACAATATTTTTCATTCCATCTCCCATAACGTCTGGTTGCTCAGGGGGAAGATCATTGTATTACCCTTCGCATTCAGAATTAACATGGTTCTTTCGGGTTCCATCCATTGACTAAAACCAATAAGCATAGTGTGAGAAACACTAATCATAATAGTAAAACCACATAATCAAGAATAAAATTTCATGCTTTAGGTATTATCATAGGTTATTCATGGCCATTTCTAAAACACTAAGATTTTTTCCTAAGCTTAGACATATCTTTAGGGTTCTTACTAAGGCTTTCACATCCTAGTTTCCAAAGGTTGACTATACCTTTTCTCTGATACCAACTATAACGACCCATAATTTACATACATTGTTATTACTTCAAAATTGAAGCACGCTTATTACAACATATAACAAAACCATGAAAGGACCGTATAGGTATAATGTCTTTTGAAACTGGGAAACATAAACAACTGGTTCATAAATCATTTAAATCTTCTCCATTTTATTTTATCATATTTAGAGTCCCTTTTGGCATATCTTACTTAATACCCTTCTTCCTGACCTGGGGAAAATAAAACATACAAAAGGGTGATCTAAAATTTCCAGTAAGGGTAAACGAAAGAAATATCAATCATATCATATTCATAAGAACATAACATTTTGAAAATCATAACCTTCAAAAGAGATCATAATATCATAACAATGGATAAGTCATGGTAGTGCAATGTAAATCCCAAAAATCATAACATGAAACTTTTTGGCATACACACATAATGATAGATAATCATTTCTTAGTAGTCAAGACTCATTTCCAAGACTATCCTAGCGGACAAAGTCCATTTCTGAACCGATTTCACTCCTCGTTTCATTCCTGTATCAATAAACCGGATTAACCTTCTGTTCCATCCATGTCTATCTCATGAGATATAAATCTTTACCCAATGAATTGGAGGGATATATAGGTCCCACCCATCTCATAATGATACCATTCATATGTGTTCCACAAAATCATAAATCATATATCATAGCATAACCCATGTAATAAAAATGGGATTCTTAAACATCATGCCATCATAAATCATATAAGATAAAAGGAATTCATAATAATAATTCCATAATAATCAAATTAATGTAAAAATAGGTATATAAATAGAACCCTATATTATCTTAGATGGAAAATAATTTTGATAAAACACTTGAACTCCATTCTTGAGGAAAATATACTTTCTACTTCAAAAACATTTTTCCTTTCTTAACATGTCATAAAATTTTAAAATAAAAGAATTTGATTAAAAATAAACCTGAAAACTTGTAAAGGATGCTTCATGAAAATAATTTTCTATGAATCCATTCATGCCGTATAAGTTAAAAAAACATTCTTCTTGTACTTTGGCCGGAAAAGTCAAAAAGTACCTCGTTCTAAAAACGACAAAAGATTCCTTTCATATCTTTTACTAAAAACTCACCAATGTGTAAAATTGGATTTAAACAATTGTAAGAGGATATAAAAAATATTACATATTGACTAAACATGGATGTGGATGATAAATATGCCCTAGTAAACACCAAATTATAAACAATCTCGGATAAAAACTGAGATTGCGAGATTTTCCCTTACCTTAGGTATGATTGCTTCGTAAGTGTCTGAACCTCCTGTATAATGATTTAAATAATGTCATTGACTTATTCCAGAATCATACTCATTGTTATGATATCATATATGGTCATATTATTAGCTTCTTATTAGTAATATTTCATTGCTACTTGTTATTCGGGTGTTTATTGTTTTTTGTTCTTATGCGTGTTTTGTCGAATAAATTCTTATTATTATTTTTAGTTTATATATACCTTATATCCAGAATGGTATTAGTATAATATATATCAAATTTATTCATTAAATTCATTTATATATTCATTATTCAATGAACATCATGTAGAACGAGTCGCATCACATCGTGGAGATGGTAAGCCGTACGTACGCACGAGCGATGATATAATTCCCATGATCGTGAAATTGTATTGAAGTGTATGTATACTATTTAATAATCAATATCACTTTACAATAAACATATATAGTTATTATTTACACCATTATACCCATCCATGTAAGGTGGTGATGCAAAACAGATTACACCACGGCGTGGAGATGGTATTCTGTACGTACGCACGCGCGGTGATTTCATTTTCCGTAGGATGGATAGAAGG
The DNA here is from genome assembly GCA_963277665.1 of Viscum album. NCBI lineage: Eukaryota > Viridiplantae > Streptophyta > Magnoliopsida > Santalales > Viscaceae > Viscum > Viscum album. The sequence continues at coordinate 1,026,617,739 of OY728137.1, forward strand.
TGAAATAGGGTCGTTTCATATTTATAATAATATATCAGTATATGAGTGATACTGATGTTATTAATTCATAATGAAACAACTAAAAAAGAAGAAGTAGAAGAAGAAAAAAAGTTGAAAGAATCGGTAACGGACATTACCTCTTCTTTGAAACGCCTCTTCTTAACCTCCTCTTAGGGCACTAAAGATGGTCTTTGAAGAATACCAGAACCTATAGGATGTTTCTAAAGAACTGTATAAGAGAAATTGGAAGGGGTTGGCCGAGCTTGAAGGCTCAAAGTGGTGTGAGGAAGAGAGGGGGAGGTTCCCTTTTATAAGGGAGGAGAGGGGCACCTTAGGAAAAACATAAAATATTATTTTATTATAAAGTCATATTCGGTTTTTAATAGCTCAAAATTGATTTATTTAGAAGCTAAGGTGGGTATGGGTCCAAATACTCTCAAACAATAGATTTTAGACAATATTTGGTTACTATTTTAACCATATCATTTAGATTTAACTCTAAGTTAAATAATTTAACTTTTACCATGTCTTCTTGTTTTCTTACATTATATGGTTAGTAAACTTACTATAACAAGAAAAACGAACCCCAAGTTGTTAATTATTAATATATATAACCTTATATAAGTCATTATTCCTAACCTTAAATATTTAGGAATAAAATAACAATTAATAATATAATATTTGTTTTAAAAACTATTTTATGTCAATTTTGACACTATTTGGTAATTGATTTTTGTAAAAATCATAACAGCATGATTAGTTCAAAAAAAGTTAATTAAATCAATACTAATATGTCATATTAACCTATAAAATTATTTTAATTCATAAAAAGTCTCAAATTTCATTTATTTGGGTATTTATAACATCAATTATGTTAATATTTCATTAATAAGGTAATTACTGCATCATCATTATGTCATAAATAAATTAAATTATTTAAATCTAAAAATTAAAAATAATATACCATTATGTAGGAAATCAATTTATCATTCTAATGAATATTTATAGTCGAATTTATCTTATTTATGACCCTATATTAAAAAAATATTAGTTATTAAACATTGATTTTAACTATTTTAACTCTTCTTTAAATAAAATAATATTAAATGTCCTAATCTAATCCAAGTGGACCTAAATGGTCATATTTTATTCCTAAGGTTTTTTTGGTCAAATTAAACTTATCCAATAGAATTAGGACATGTGTTAGGGTGATAATAACACCATTTTTACCCTTAATTACCCTGTTTACTTTTAACTGTGGTAAATACAAGTAAAAAGTTACTATTCACCAAAAAATATTTTATCTTATTGAACCACATTTTACTCCTTGATATTAACTGTGTCTCTCAGATTTTCAAAATTCCACTCACAGAAGCGGTAACAAAAATATTTATGTAAATTTTTAAAAAGCTCATAAGAGGTAGGTAAAAGATGGTGAAAAGTTCAATAAAATTTGTATATATCTAAAATTATTATAAAATGACTCCAATGAATTAATTTGAACTTATATAGGTATTAGGTATTAATTTTGACCTAAAATAAATTTAAATAAAATAAAAAATTATAAAAAGTCGGTTTTTTTAAATAGTAACCCACTGTTTTCACTATTCATCAAAAATTGAAAGTTTTCAGAAAAATACCAAAAATTCAACCTAGGATAATTTCGATATTCTGAATCCAAAAATGAATTCCATTTTGAAAGATAAAATTTATAAAATTTCAAAAAGTGGGTATTACTATTCATAACGGCTAGTTTTAATAATATTTTAATAGCATATCGTTGTTTAGTGAAACTCAGTATTGCGTACAATGCAAGCAATCGAGCAAGGTTGCAATTGGGTGTAAAGCAAGACAAGCTAGTGTTGTGTGTAGTGAAAGATTCCTTTGATGATGTATATAACATAAAAACAAAATATTTCTCATAAAAATATCAGGTGTTACAATGGATGGTGGTGTCTTGAGAGAGATGATCATCTTGTCTTATGGTGGTTTTGGGAAGGGTTTTGTTTTCATTTATTATAGAACCTTTTTGGATTTGTTTAATGTTGTAAAAATTAAATCTATAAAATTGTTATGCCTTGTTTGGTAATGAATTTTTATTTTTTGATTATTTATTTAATTTTTAGTTGTTTTAGGATTATTAAGTTGGTTAAAATCATTCCCATGTTTATTATTGATACCCCATAACTTGTTTCTAGACCGTGGGGATCGAGAACACCATTCAGGCCATGCCATATACCAAGTCAGGTGCTGGTTCGAATAATGATCTAGCTTGTTTCGTGACCAAATGGTATCTGAGAAGGTAAACTCTTTTTGGGTTAAGTTATTTTGGATGAGTCTGGATAGACTAGAGTTAGGAATGTCAGGGCCTGAATTTATGGTTGCGAGTAGGGTGCCTGGATATCACACTTTCTGAAAGATCTTAAGTCTCCATGGGATGTTGGGACTTTTGTTTGGATCCTCCTCCAAGTGAGACATGCAGGCTGCAGACTATACATGGGCACTGGGTGGAGGTGAATTGGTTTGGTTTTTATGTTACTGTAATGATTTTTATTTTTTATATTTATGGAATGTTGGTAATTTTTTTTATTGTTGAAAATTTTCAAAATGGTTGTATTGAGAGTTTCTCTTATAATTGTTGCCTCATGTAGAAAAATGCCTCCTCAGAGACTTCATGTACTATTATGGGAAGTGGCTAGAGATAGGTATCCCTCTCCAACTAATCAGATACTAGTGAAAGTAATAATTTGGGCCATTCAATCTTTGTTAAAAGGAGTAGGACCAAGTCCTACTCTAGTTAGAGATACTGAACTTGTTCCAAAGAAGGAAAAAGATCAGGTGTTTCTTAAGAACAATCCTCTTTCTTTCCAAGGTAGCATCAAACCTCATGAACCAGAGAAGTGGATTAATATTATAGAGTTCATGTTTGAATTTATTAACACTTATAAGGAATTATGGGTGAAATGAGCTTCATTTTTGCTAGAAAGTCTAAGTTGTAGAAGGTTGGACTCAATGGTTCAATCAGGGAAAAATGAGAAAATGAGCTGGAAAGCCTTCAAGGATATATTCAATGGCCAGTATTTTCCTAAGGTCTTGGAATATTCTATATCTCAAGAATTCATGGATCTTTTTAGGGGGACCATTTTATGATAGAGTATTCCAACCACTTTGCTGAACTATTTTGGTATTCACCAGAAGTCATTTTCAATGAGTAGATGAAGATTCAGAGGTTTGAAAGGGGTTTTTAGCCAAAGATCTATTCATAGATCTTTCTATTCAAGATGAAGACCTATAATGAATTAGTTTACCATGCTTATATGATGGAGATTTATCTCATTAGAAGATCAGGTCTCTCTAGGTATCTTTCAGTGATAGGAATTGATAGTTCATATGATAAGAATAGGAAGCGGAATGAGAAGGGGAAAGGAGAGGTGGTAGTTTGGGGCATCCTTCCCGATAGTCTTCATCTGTGGATTCTGATGCTAGAAAAATTGTATCCCACCAGTGTGGGAGGGTAGGGAACACTAGACTGATGTGTAAATCCACTCTAAAACCTTTTCATCATTGTATATCTATGTTACACTTGCAACTTTCTTGCAAAGTGTTGTGCCCATATCAGAGTGGTGTAGGTTCTGTAGCTTCTAAAGGGATTTCAACTCAGTCAGATCCATCCAAGACAGTGGGATCTCAGTTTGGTGGTCATGGTAGTAGGACCAGATCATCTTCTGGTTAGATTTAGTTCATGGTAGATCCATAGTTCATTGGTTGTGTTCAGAATTAGGTAGAGACTAAGCATCTTCATATAGTGGATCATGCACCAACATGATCATATGTGGGACCTTCAATAGTTCGAGGTTCCATTTTGACTGCATCATTTATAGATACTGTTTTGTTTGATATTATTTCTTATATTTAACTTATATCTATCCGTCTTGTGAACCTGTTGAATTTACCAACCGAGATCATGTCATATGCTTTGGAGTTAGTGAAGACTCTTAGAAAAAAAGCAAGAGAAGGGTCAAAAGTGTCCATCTAGTGCACTCACCATGTTAGGGGTCGAGATGGAATGATATTTTCTTATTTTATAAATGTACCTCCTCAATTTAATCCTCATTATGTATTAGAATGTGGGCTTCCAAGCACACATCAATTGCTACAGATGATGGGTGATCTTTGTTGAACCTGATGGTAGAACATAGGTTTTTCATGGAGAATGGGATCCTCGATTGGGTTGTGCAGGACCTCCACTTCCAAAATTATGCAACTTCATTTTTTAGTTATTATCACTCATGTTATTGGATGGTCATAGTGATCTTAAGGATGGGTTACCTCCTATGGTGGATGAGTTCCTAGAGATATTTCCAGAAGACTTTTCAGGTCTTCCTCTGGAGTGGGATGTGAAGTTATTGATTGATTTGGCACCAGGGACACATCCTATATCTCTTCCCTCATATTTTATGGACCCCACTGAGTTGAAGGAATTAAAGTTATAGCTGGATGATTTAGAATCCAATGGATTCATTCGACCGAGTGTCTCTACTTGGGCCTCCTGTAATGACCCAAACATTTATTAATGGAAATTCCACCTGATCTGATTAAATGACTCATTGTTTAAAATGTTTATATAAATGTAAACATCATTGGTTTTATGTTATTTTATTTTAAAATATCGTTATGAACTATGACCATTGCTAATATAGCCATTGAAGAGTGATCACATGATTAGTATAAATATAGGGGTTTAACAAATCCAATTTACTCAGACAAAGGAAGCAATGGCCTCATCTAGTAGACTTACCCCATACGAAGCCCATTTGTCGGAGCTAGAAAAGGATGTGGAATCATTGGGATTCTCTCTTGACCAAGACCAAGCTTATCTTTAATAGATTAAGTTTGATCATAACCGACTATGGGAGAAGTGGAAGTTAATAGAGATTATCACCCGAGCGATGTTATCAGAGCCACCCCAAGAGTCGGTCACCATCGCACACCTTACCCTTTGGTATTATGTGGGTGTTATATGAAGTTATGTAACAAGACCCTAGAACTATTAATCTGTACATTATTTTTTTATAAATAATGTGCATTAATTTTATTATTGTTACTTTGTAAATAGTTTTTAAAGCACAAATAGTATTTTTTGTTAATATTCAACTAAGAAATCTATGTTGATGAATTAATAGATTTTTGAATTAACTATTATTTTAATAAATTATTATTATTATTATCAAGTTAATTCTTATTAAATATAAATTATTTTATAATTTTATGAATGCAATTGTAATTTTTATTAAGGTTTGAAAGCTATTTTTGTCAAAACCCATGAATTTTCGATAAATATCTGTTTTAATTTTAAAAGTGAAAATTCACATATTTAGAAAATTATTTAGATAAAATTAATATTATTTTAAAAATCAGGATGTTAAAATTATCCAATGGTGAATTTTTCATAATTTTCTGAGACAGTCGAATTTTTGGGTAAAAATTAAATACCGTTTAAATATATAATGTGTTTTATGACATCATAATGACCCAATAGTGATTTAATAAAATAATATAAACATTATGTTCGGCCAATATATGTTTTACCATTAAAATAATGTGATTTTGGGTTTGTTTGATTTATTTTACAAAGCTTTAGAGGACCCTCCAAGACTTATAAAACATTTTGTCTTTTTAAGTTTTTTCCCTTAAGAGTGTGACTCACCTCCACATAAGCAACCCTATTATTTTAAGAAGTTCGGTCATTGCCCTTATAAAATATTTTTTTCCACTCCCTTTTGAAAAAAACTATTGTCAAAAACCATGGGCTGGTTTTTTGTTTTGATTAGTTTAATATGAGGTGTCCCAAACCTAAATAATAAAGAATTCCCTCTCATTTCTTATATAAACCCACCCAAGATCAGACTTCCTCTTCCCTCAAAGGTTTTGGAGTTAGACAAACCCCTACCCTCCTCTCTCTAAAATCCTCCCAAGGTTCCCCAATATCCCAATAATCCTCTCTCAAGCCTCTCCCAAGCTTTTGGGATCACACTTCCAAGTAAGTGATTTCTTCCTTTCACATTTTGTCCAATTTTATTTAAGTTGTTATGCCCTTTTTTTCAATAACAAATGTTGGGGTATGATTTTTCACCTCTCCCATACTACCCTCTTTATGTGAGGATAACTGGATACCCCTTTCTCTCTAATTAATGACTCCCATGTACAATCGTTACCAAGTCGAAATCCCATGAGGGATTTCTCTCTCCTCTTTTACATCCAAGTAATTCTTTTGTATTATGCATCAAAATTCCATTACGTTTGTTGGGACATGTATATATATGACCCCCTTACTTTCCATTTCCTACACATATTATGAGACACCATTTTCTCTCTCATCAACCATTTTTATGAATCCTTATGTCACGCCGTTATGCTGCTGAAATTGCACAGTGTTTTTCCAAGCCAAGATCATTTTGTAGTGAATACCATACCCATGTCTCTATCAAGGTTATTAACTTTTACGAACATATCCATATTGAATGGTACTTTTATGTATTTATTCCACATTACTTAATTGTTTAGTAACTTTTTATATTGATTGATTCCATGTTATATGATCCATGTGGCACACTTATGCATGAAATGAAATGTTTAAGAAGGGTGTTCCCTAATAGCTCTCCAATGCATTGGGTAAAGTATTGTATCATGATACGTCATGTGAATTTGGTGTTTAATAATTATAATTCAATTGAAATGATGTTTTACTCGTGCTTCATGTTCAATGAGGGTTTACCCACGCTCCATGTGCAATGAGCCTTGGCTCATGCTAATTCCATGTTAATTGTTGTTGCCACATTTCCATGTTATGATTATCATGCTTTATCATGCCTTTATGTTAATGTTTCTCTTTTTCTCCATTGATATTCCAATTGTATAACATGTATTGTATTCCTCATGTTATTTCATTTTTATTCCCTTACTGGGCTTTATAGCTCACCCTTTTCTTATGCATGTCCTCAGGTAATCCCATGCATTGATAAGTACGAGGGAATGTAGTGGTCATGTAAAGGATGTTTTCAATAGGATGTTGCATTCTATGTTTTAAGTTGTTATGTAATGTTCCTAATCCCCAAAAACACTAGACCTCTCAATATTCCATGTTGTATCAAGTGAATATTTTATCTAATAAATCATGTTTAAGTGTGTAATAAAAAGCAAGGTTGTTATAGTTAGTATCAGAGGATAGGTTTAGTTATTTTTGGGATTAGGATTTGAAAACCTAGTGAATAATTAGAGACAATAATAAGTATAATAAAAACATCCCTATGTATTGGTGATTATTGAGTAAGTGTTTTATAAAGAAAATATATCCCTGTCTGGATACGGCCAGGTAGAGGCAGCTCCGACATAGATGTATCCTAGGGGTAAAACCCGAAAACACTGCTTTGAGATAGACTCGAACGGGAACTGGGGCACAATAATGTGCCTTGCTGCACTCTTAGTTATGACACTCCTGGGGGATACGCATTGGTAAATTCACAATCTTATTATGAACCATTATTAAGGGAATAAAAAAATACCTACGAATATATGTTAGAAAGTAGATCATGGATAACATAGATTAAAGCCTATAGATTCATAAGTTATGGAATTAAAAGCTATTTATAAGTCATCTGTTTTGTCTTTGGATTCCCCTTTATGTGTTTAACTTTTTAAGATACTCATCCCTATGTCTATATTGGAAAGAGTATAACCAGAATAAAAAAAGTCAAAGTTAGGGTTATCTTCTATGGTTTTACGCATTCTTTTATATCCCGAAAGTTTAGTAGAACCATCCCAACACCACCACAAATCATGGAAGTAAAGATGTTGGTGAGTATGGAAAATAGGGAAATCATTTCATCCCATGAATATAATTCCCCTTGTCTTAATCAGTGGATTGAACTTCCTGGCGAACCTCTTCATACTCCCTCTAGTGGAATTTGATGAAATTCTTTGCATGGATTGACTTTCCTTATATAGATCCAACATAAATTGTCGTGAGAGGGAAATCACTCTCCATGTGGAGAATCCACCCCCAATTATGTACAAGTGCAAGGAGGAATATGAATCTTATTTATCTCCATCATATCAAGTGTGGATATTACTACCCTATGATAACTTCTATCTGGCTCAAATGATAGAGTCTAAGGAGGAAACCATCCTTGAAGACATTCCTATTGTGAGGGAATTCACTGAAGTGTTTCCCAAGTAATTGTCTCATCTTCCTCCTAAAAGAGATATTGAATTCTCAAATGATCTTATACCTAGGGTGTTTCCAATATCCAAGACTCTATATATAATGACTGTTGTGGAGCTTGGGGAGATGAAGAAACAACTACAGGAGAATCTGGATAAAGGGTCTATATGCCCAAGTGCTTCACCAGGGGTGCACCAGTCCTCTTCGTCAAGAAGAATGATGGATCAATGATCCTTTGCATCTATTATTGTGAGATTAAAACGTTGAAATAAATAACAAGTGTCCTCTCCCACGAATTGATGACTTGTTCGATCATATGCATGGAGAAAAATGCTTCTCCAAGGTGGATTTTTGGTTGGGATATTATCAAGTAAGGGTGAAGAAGGAAGATATCCCCAAGACTACTTTTTGTATAAGATATGGGCACTATGAATTCATAGTAATGCCTTTTGAACTCACTAATGCTCCAGAAATCTTCATGGACTTGATGAATAGAGTATTTAGATATTACCTCGACAAATTTTTGGTAGTATTTATAGATCATATTCCGATATACTCTAAAACCATGGAGGATCATGAGGAGCATCTAAGAAATGTACTAGAGACCTTGTGGAAGGAGAGCTCTATGCAAAGTACAAAAAGTGTGAGTTCTGGTTGAAGGAGGTCTCATTCTTGGGTCATCTCATCACAAGTAATGGGATATATGTGGATCCCTCCAAAATAGATGCAATTGAGTGATGTTCGAGGCCAAAATTGGTAATAGATATCCGTATCTTCTTGGGGTTAGCTGGATATTATCGATGATTTGTGAGAAATTTCTCAAGATTTTCCAACCCTCTTACCAAGATAACTCGAAAGGGAGTAAAGTTTTCTTGGAGTGTGAATGCGAAGAAATATTCATGGAGTTAAAAAGGAGGCTTATCACTGTGCCTATGCTCACTTTACCCACAAGTGGAGAACTTTTTTTTGGTATTTAGTGATGTTTTGAAGAAGCTCCTGGGTTGTGTGTTGATGCAAAATGACACAGTCATTGCCTATGCTTCAAGGAAATTGAAAGTTCATGAGTAGAATTATCCAACACATGATTTGGAGTTGGCTGCGATGACTTTCGCTTTAAAATTTTTGCAGCATTATCTCTTTGGGGGGAAGTGTGAAATATATACGGACTAAAAAATTTTCAAATATATATTCACACAAAAAAAGTTGAACATGCGCCAATGATGATGGTTAGAGCTGATCAAAGACCATGATTGCTCCATCCATTACCACCTGAGGAAAGGGAAAAAGGTGGTAGATGCTCTAAGTAGAAAGGACCCAACAATTCTATCATTGATGATAATTGAGAAGGATCCAATCTTCTTATACTTGAAGAATATGGACATGGGAATCATAAAAAAGGGAACATCATCAATCCTTTCACAAATTATGCTCAACCATCTCTTTTGGAAAGGTTAAATGATGCTCAAAAGGATGATGTGGGAATTTATAAGAAAGTGAAAGCTATCAGAAGAGGTAAATCCTCATATTTCAGTGTTAATGAAGAAAGAATTGTGAGATTTGGGAAAAGACTATGTGTTTCATAAATTTCAGAGCTGAAGAAGGAACTTTTGAACGACGCATATAGTTCAAATTTATCTATTCACCCTGGAAACACAAAGATGTATCGAGATCTCTGAGGGAATTATTGGTGGTATAATATGAAGAAGGAGGTCGCTGAATTTACATCAAAGTGCCTAGTGTGTTATCAAGTGAATACTGAGAGACATAAGTCTAAGGGGATGATGAAACCATTTCCCATACAAGCATGGAAATGGGATAACATCACCATGGACTTTGTCACCAGACTTCTGAAGACATACAAAGGCAAAAATGCAATCCGGGTTGTTGTGGATCATCTTAAAAAGTCTGCACACTTCATTGTAATTCAAGAGGATTTCTTATTGGATGAACTGGCATAGATATACATCAGGGAAGTAGTAAGGCTACATGGAGTACCACTATCTATTGTATCCGATCGAGATCCAAGATTCACCTCTATGTTTTGGAAGAGTCTTCAACATGTTTTGGATACTGAAATGAACTTCATTATATCCTATCATCCTCAAACTGATGGCCAATATGATCAAACTACTCAGACACTAGAGGATATGTTAAGATCATGTTCTATGGACTTTAAAGGATGGTGGGACCAAAATCTTCTACTGGTTGAATTCTCCTACAATAACAGTTTCCACTCGAGCATCTGAATGGCATCTTATGAATCCCTATATGGGAAGAGATGCAGAATACCAACATGTTGGGATGAAGTCAGTGAATGTAAGCTATTGGGACCAGAAATGGTCGAAGAAATGGTGGAGAAGGTGAAAACCATTTAGCAACATATCAAGGCAGCCCCGAGTCGACAGAAGAGTTATGCAGATAACCATAGACGATACCTTGAGTTTAAACTTGTAGACATGGTATTTCTACGCATATCTTTGTGGAAGAATTTCATGAGGTTTGGAAATAAAGGGATGTTAGGTCCTAGGTACATCATCCCCTTTGAGATTCTTGATCGTGTTGGGGTTGTGGCCTATCGACTGGCACTTCCACCTACCATGGACAAAGTACATGATGTCTTTCATGTATCCCTCTTAACGAAGTACATACCAAACCATTCACATGTACTCTATTCAGACGTAGTACTGCTAGAGGATGATCTTTCTTATGAGGAACAACTAGTGAAGATCTTCAATCTTAGAGAAAAATTTCTATGAAATAAGACAATGCCCCTCGTTAAGTTTTTGTGGAAAAACCAAAAGTTTTAAGAAAGAGTGTGGGAATCAGAGAAAGTGATGAAGCCAAGTTCCCCACATTTTTTAGTGTGGGGAAAGGAAATTTCGAGGGTGAAATTTCTTGAGGGGGAGATTGTAACGACCCGAATGTTCATTAATGGAAATTCTTTTTGATATGATTAAATGTCTCATTATGTAAAATGTTTATATAAATGTAAACTTCATTGGTTTTATGTTTTTTTATTTAAAATAATTGTTAATAATTTTGAACTTTTCTAATATATTCGTTGAACAATGATCAATTGATTAGTATAAATATAAGGCTTTAAAAAATCCAATTTACTTAGAAAATGGAAGTGATGGCCTCATCCAGTAGACTTTCCCCATAGGAATCCCATTTGTAGGAGCTCGGAAAGGAGGTTCCATCATCTATATTTGCTCTTGACCAAGCCCAAGATGATCTTGAACACGTTAAGCTTGATCAGAACTGACTACGGGAGAAGTGGAAGTTAATAGAGATTACCACCCGAGCGATGTTATCCGAGCCACCCCAAGAGTCTATCACCATCGCACACCTTACCCTTCGGTCTTATGTGGATGTTATAAGGGGTTATGTAATAACACCCTATAACTATGACTACGTATGTTATTTTTGTATAAAGAATGTGCATTCATTTTATTATTGTTACTTTGTAAATAGTTTATAAAGCATAAATAATATTTTTATTTAATATTCAACTAAGAAATATATTTTGATGAATTAATTTATTTTTAAATTAAATAATATTTTAAATAAATATTATTATTATTATAATCAAATTAAATTTTATTAAATATAAATTATCATATAATTTTATGAATTCATTTGTAATTTTTATTAAGGTTTGAAAGCTATTTTTCTTAAAACCCATGAATTTTTGATAAATGTCAGTTTTAATTTTAAAAGAAAAAAATCACATATTTATAAAATTATTTAGATAAAATGAATATTATTTTTGGAATCCGAACAATGAAATTATCCAACGGTGAATTTTTCATAATTTTCTGAGACAGACGAATTTTTGGGTAAAAATTAAATACCATTTAAATATATAATGTGTTTTATGACATCATAATGACCCAATAGTGATGTATTCAAAAAATATGAACATTATGTTCGAAAACTATACATTTTACCATTAAAATAATGTGATTTTGGGTTTGTTTTAATTATTTTACAAAGCTTTAGAGGACCCTCCAAGACTTATAAAACAATTTGTCTTTTTAAATTGTTTTCCTTAAGAGTGTGACTCACCTCCACATAAGCAACCCTATTATTTTAAAAAGTTCAAACATTAGAAATATAAAATATTTTTTTCCACTCCCCTTTGGAAAAAAACCATGGGCTGTTTTTTGGTTTTGATTAGTTTAATGTGAGGTGTCCCAAACATAAATAATAAAGAATTCCCTCTCCTTTCTTATGTAAACCCACCCAAGCTCCCACTTCCTATTCACTCAAAGCATTTGGAGTTCGACCAAACCCTAACCTACTCTCTCTAAAATCCTCCAAAGGTTCCTCAATCTCCCAATAAGCCTCTCTGAAGTCTCTCCCAAGCCTTTGGGATCAAACATCCAAGTAAGGGATTTCTTCCTTTCTCATTTTTGTCCAATTTTCATTAAGTTGTTATGCCCTTTTTTCAATTACAAATGTTGGGGTATGATTTCAAACCTCCCCCATACTTTCCTCTTTATTTTTGGATGATGGGAGACCCCTTTCTATCTCATTAATTCCTCCCATGTACACCTGTTACCAGGCCGAAATTCTGTGAGGGATTTCTCTCTCCTCTTTTACATCCAAGTAGTTCTTTTGTATTATAAATCTAAATTATATTACATTTGTTGGGACATGTATCTATATTACCCTCTTATTTTCCATTTCATGTACATATTATGAGACACCCTTTTCTCTCTCATCAACCATTTTCATGAATCCTTTTGTCATGTCGTTATGCTGTTGAAATTGCACCGTTTTTTTCTAAGCCAAGATCATTGTGAGGTGAATACCATAGCCATGTCTCTATCAAGGGTATTCACCTTTTTTCACATATACATATTGAATGGTACTTTCATGTATTTTTTCCACATTACTAAATCCTGGAATAACTTATGATGTTGATTGATTCCATGTTTTATGATCCATTTGGCACACTTATGCATGAAATGAAATGTTTAAGAAGGGTGCGCCCTGATAGTGCTACAATGCATTGGGAAAATTATTGTATCATGATACGTCATGTGAAATGGGTGTTTAATCATTCTAATTCAAGTACAATGAGGTTTTACTTGTGCTTCATGTTCAATGAGGTTTTACTCATGCTCCATGTGCAATGAGCCTTAGATCATGCTAATTCCATGTTAAGTGTTCCACCAGTATCTCGACTCCTTCATTATGGTGTTCATGGATGACATCCTAGTTTATTATAAATCTAAGGGGAGCATGATCATCATTTGAGAGTTGTTTTGGGCACTCTTTGGGACCATCATCTCTATGAAAAGCACTCTAAATGTACCATATTGATTAAAGAGGTGAAGTTTTTGGGACATGTTATCTCAGAACAAGGGATTTCGGTGGACCCTAAGAAGATCAGTGTAGTTATGTCAGGGAAAAAACCTAAGAATATCTTTGAGATCATAATCTTTCTAGGCCTGTCTAGATATTACAGGCAGTTTTTCTGGGATTTTCCTCAACTTTATTCTTCTATGATAGCAGTCACCTAGAATGGGGTGAAGTTTGAATGGATCTTAGAGTGCCAATCATCCTTTGATAATATAAAGAAGTGGTTAAATACTACTCCTATGTTGATCTTGTTAGAATTGTTAAAGGGATATGTGGTTTATTATGATTCCTCAGGTATGGGTATTGGGTGTGTGCTCATGAAAAATGATCATGCGATGGAATATGGTTCTTTCTAACTCTGAAAACATGAAAATAATTACCCTAAATATGGATTGGAATTAGTAGCAGTGATGCATTCCCTAAATATGTTATTTCATTATCTTTTATGGAGAAATGTTTCGTTTATTCTGATCATAATAGCTTGGCCTATATGTTCTCCCAGAAATATCTAAATTTGAGTCAGCATCACTAGGTTGAGTATCTGAATGGGTTTGATTTTGATATCATCTATACCCTAAGAAAGGTTAATGTTGTAGCAGATGATTTGATTAGAAAGGTTTTAGTGAAAGCCATAAAGGATTCTAGGGATGAGTATATGCTGATGGGGCTTTTTTCTAAAATACACTTAGACACCAAGAAGAAAGGTATAGGTGCATTCTGATTCAGTGTTTAGTTTACTCCTTCTCTTATGGGGTTGATTCAGTTGGAGAATCCTGGCGACGAATTTTTCTAGTAGTTAAGGAAGATTTTTCGTAGTAGGGAGACACCTTATGATTGGTCTTTGTCTCTTGAGGGTATTTTTTTCTTTACGGTCCACTTTGTGGTGTTATTGTCTCTAGGAATGGTGTTGATTCATAATAGCCACCAATATCAGTGGTAATTCCACCATGGAGATACTAATACGTATTATAATGTGCATCAATAGTTCTAGTGTCCAGGGATGAGATGAGATATAGCTGAATTTGTATTGAGGCTATATTAATGTCAGTAGGTGAAAGCATCGCATCAAAGGCCCTTTGGTTTGATACAGCCTCTACCCATTCTTACCTGGAAGTGGGATGAGGTCTCCACAGATTTTATTATTGGTTTACCTCATACAACATAGGGAATAAATTCTATTTAGATGGTTATTGATCATCTGACCAAATCTTCCCATTTCATTTTAATCATAGATTCAGCAAAGGGGATGATAAGGTCTGATTATATGTTCAAGTGGTAGTGAGGCATTGTGGTGTGTTGTCGGCAATCGATTCTAACATGGACCCCTGTTAAATAGAGCACAGAATACCATCCTCAACTAGATGGTCAGATGGAGTGGGAAAATCATATTTTGGAAGACATGCTCTGAGCATGTGTCTTGGATTTTAGTGGTTCATGGGATACCCATTTGGGTTTGATCAAGTTTTCATATAATAAAATTTATCAATCCTCATCTCAAATGGATCCTTTTTATTCTCTCTATGGTTGGTTGTGTTGGTCTCATTTGTGTTGGTATGAGGTAGGTGAAACTCAATATTGGGATCGAGTTTGGTGCAAGAGACGTCTGAGAAATTCTAACTACTAAGGGAGTCATTATTGATATCTTATAGTCACCAAAAATCTTATACTGATCATAGATGTCAAGATCATGAGTTTTCTATGGGTGATTAGGTGTTCTGGAGATTATCACCTCCCTTAGGTCATCGTCATTTGGGCAATAAAGGGAAGCTGACACCGAGGTATGTCAAACCTCTTGACTCCTTCATTGTGGTGTTCGTGGATGACATCCTAGTCCATTCTGAATCTGAGGAGGAGCATGATAATCATTTGAGAATTGTTTTGGGCACTCTTTGGGACCATCATCTCAATGAAAAGTTCTCCAAATGTACCTTATGTATTAAATTGGTAACGTTTTTGGACCATGTTATCTCAGAATAAGGGGTTTTGGTGGATTCTAAGAAGATCAGTGTAGTTATGTTAGGGAAAAAACCTTAGAATATGTTTGAGATCATAAACTTTCTAGGCCTGGTTAGATATTACAGGAAGTTTGTCTCGGATTTTCCTTAACTTGATTCTTCTATGATAGCATTCACTTGGAAAGGGGTGAAGTTTGAATGGATCCTGGAGTGTCAGGCATCCTTTGAGAATATAAAGTGGTGGTTAGGTACTGCTCCTATGTTGATCTTGTTAGAATCGGTAAAGTGCTCTATGGTTTATTACGATGCCTTAGGTATGGTTATCGGGTGTGTGCTCATGCCAAATGATCATGTGGTGGAATATGGTTCTTTATAACTATGAAAACATGAAAATAATTACCCGAACTATGACTTGTAATTAGTAGCGGTGATGAATTCCCTAAATATGTGGTGTCATTATCTTTTAGGCAGAAATTTTTGGTTTATTTTAATCATAATAGCTTGGCCTATATTTTCTCCTAGAAATATCTAAATTTGAGTCAGCATCACTGGGTTGAGTATCTGCATGGGTTTGATTTTGATATCATCTATACCCTAATAAAGGTTAATATTGTAGCAGATTATTTGAGTATAAAGGTTTCAATGCAAGCCTTAAAGGATTCCAAGGATGAGTAGATACTAATGGGTATCTTTTATCAGATACACTTAGTCACCAAAGAGAAATGTGTAGGTGCATTCTTAGTTAGTGTTCAATTTACTCCTTCTCTTAGGGGGTTGATTCAGTAGAAGAATCCTGGTGACTAATTGTTCCATGAGTCTATGAAGCTTTTTCATAGTAGGGAGACACCTTGCGATTGGTCTTTCTCTCTTGAGGTTATTTTTTTATTTATGGGCCACTTTGTTGTGTCATTGTCTCTAGGAATGGTGATGATGCATAATAGCCACCAGTCTCAGTGGGAATTCCGCCTTGGAGCTACCAATATTTATTATAATGTGCATCAATAGTTCTAGTGTCCAGGGATGAGATGAGATATAGATGACTTCATATTGAGTATATATTCATGTTAGTAGGTGAAGTTATAGCATCAAAGGCCCTCTGGTTTGATACAGCCTCTACCCATTCCTACCTTGAAGTGGGATGAGGTATCAACAGATTTTATTATTGGTTTACCTCATACACCGCAGGGAATAAATGCCATTTTGATGGTTATTGATTGTCTAACAAAATCTTCCCATTTCATTCCAATCATATAATTAGCAAAGGGGGGTGATAAGGTCTGATTATATGTTCAAGTGGTAGTGAGGCATCATGGGGTGTTGTTGGCAATTGATTCCGACACAGACCCATGTTTTAACTCTCGGTTTTGTGAAGGAACTCAAAATGAATTGGGGTCACAGGTTAAATTGAGCACGGAATACCATCCTCAACTAGATGGTCAGATGGAGCAGGAAAATAAGATTTTTTTAATACATTCTCTGAGAATGTGTATTGGGTTTTAGTGGTTCGTGGGATACACATTTGGGTTTAGTCAAGTTTTCATATAATAAAATTTATCAATCCTCATCCCAAAATGGATCCTTTTAAGGCTCTCTACGTTCGGTTGTGTTGGTCTCTTTTGTGTTGGGATGAGGTAGGTGAAACCTCATTATTGGGACCAAGTTTGGTGCAAGAGACATATGGGAAATTTGAACTAATAAGGGAGTGATTATTGATAGCTTAGAGCACCCAAAAATCTTATAATAATCATAGATGTCAAGATCTTGAGTTTTCTATGGGTGATCAGGTGTTCATGAGATTATCACCACCCTTAGGTCATTTTCATTTGGGAAAGAAAGGGAAGATAACACTGAGGTATGTCAGACCTTTCGAGATCATCGATTGGGTTGATAAGGCAGAACAAATTTTGGATTTTCCTTCATATTTGACATCAATTCATTACATATTTCATGTATCCCAATTGAAGAAATGTAATCATGGTCTGTTGCATGTGTTGAATTGGGAATAATTGGAAATAGAGACCGACTTATCCATTTTTGAATGACTAGGGCGAACAATGTATCCCCAAGATAAATTGCTTTGTGGGAAGTCTATTCCATTTGTTCATTTCCTTTGGAAGCATAGTAGTGATATACATGAGACTTGGGAGACAAAGTCATGGGTTGAACAAGAATACCCCTTTTTATTCTCTGATCAACATTTGGGATGATTTTTCAAGGATGGAAAGTTTTCTTGGTGGGAAAAATTGTTGCACCCATGATTTAGTTTTGAGGTATTTTTCTATTTATTTTTTCTTCTAGTATTTTTTTGGTTTCCTTTCAATTTTTGGACAAAAATAGAAATTTTGGGTAAACAGGTAACACACAGTTGGCACACGATTTGTAAAATTATGCAGCCTTTCCCAGGTAACCATGTGGCTAAGTGGTGTTTTTGGGAAGAGGATTATTTCATGGTTAGAGCATAGTTTTAAAACATGTGGGAAAATCAGGTGGAATGTCTTGGGTAGATAGTGCCAATATCATGATCGTCGCACAGTTTTCCAAACCGTTTAGACTAACTATGCAGCCCTTCCAAGTCATTAAAAATTGGTTTTTGGGTTTTCTCTCTCCCTTATTTTAACCTATAAACCCCCATTTGTACCCATTATAGATTCCTCACCCTAGGTGTGCCTTCCCCTCCTTCCTCCTCCCTTGGATCTCCATTTGTTTTGGTGGATTTGGTGTGATTCCTCCTTGATTTTTCAAGTAAGCCTCTTTCTCTCTTGATTTCTTCCACTATTCTAGGGTTTCTTCACTCTACATTGGGGTTTATCTATTCTAGAGGGTATGGTGCCAATTTTAGGGTTTTATCCTAATTATTTAGGTCTAATATTGATGTATAGGTTTTAATCTTTCATCTCTAATATGCGGTTGAGGTGCAGTTGAAGTTTCGCACCAGATTCTGGAAGTTTCTACATCAAAGGGAGGTGATTATATACTTAAACATTATTTTATGAAGTTTTTATTGTTTATTGAGTATCTAAATGTATTATATTATTTATTTGTGTTATTTTAAAGGGATTTGTGAAATTATTTGACATGAATATGGCCTAAAATTCATTTTTCTAAAGAAATTGGTTGTTTTTCTTATGTAAACCCTTGTTGTGTTTCTTGGGAATATTTAATAAATTATGCTAGAAAGTTATTGAATTGTGAATCTAGTGTGAATAATGATTTTTAATAGTTTCAGTGTGCATTTTGTTTCAAAAGAGGGTTTTGGTGGTTCACTCGGTGGTATTTTCTTGTGTGTCGCATTGTTTGTCTTGAGTATGGTGAAGATGGTGTGTCATGGGATATGTGAAACATAATTGAGCACAAAGGAAATATAAAGTAACTAAATGGGATGACTATGACTAGTATTCTAGATGATTTTTAAGTGATTAATTCTAATTTAATCTAGTAAGATAGATGCTACAACACTTACTAATCATTGTGATGATTGGAGACCACTAGGCCCACGAGGTTTCCCCTCCTAGTGGCATGTGCATGAGAACATTGTTAGTCATCGTTTCTAAGATACATTTCACTGAGATATAATGTTCCTAGTGTGTCATTGATACCTATTTATTAGAGGGTTCCCCCATGATTTGGTTCTCTATAGTGATATCATACTTACCATCGTCACACGGTATACCTTTTTGGGTATTTCAAAAGCAAGCTTGTTTTCTTTGATTTTTTTCCAATAAAATGTTTTTAACATTTCATTTATAAAACATGAAAGTTTATTTATCTCATAATGTTTATATCATGGAATTTTTTATTGGGTGGAATCATGATGGGAATTAGATCACACCCTACTTAAACATTTGGGTGTAAGTAGACTTCGTTTTTTTTACTCGGGTAAAGGAAAGTCATTTGGAGATAGTGGTTTAGGTTTCTAGAGGTCTCCTTTCGATGTGATGGATGGTGGTGACGTGAGGGAGATTCACCACTTATATTATGATGGTTTTTTAAGAATGGTTTTATTTCCCTTTGTTATAACCCCCTTTTGGATTTATTTAATGTTGTAAAAATTAAATCTAAAATTTTTTTATGATTTGTTTTGTTATGACTTTTTAGTTTTGGATTATTTATTTATTTTTTGGTTTTTTATGATTATTAAGTTGGGTAAAATCATTCCATGTTTATTGTTGATACTTGGGAACTTTTTTCCAGCTTGTGGAGATCAGGAATTCCCTTTGGTTCTTTCCATAGACTAGGTCAGGTTCTAGTTCAGATGACGACCAAGCTTGGTTAGTGACACCCTTTATTGGGAAGTGAAATAACTCGGAATTTTTTAAAACATGTTAGGTGTACCCATATTTTTAACTATCAAAATTCACAAAGAACCAAAAAAACTCAATAATTTAAGGTTCATAGACAAATAATGTCTATGAAGTGGGTGTTGTAAAAGTGTATAAGTCATTTTGGGTCTTAAATTGAAGTTTTATCCTTAGTTAAACTTCATTTTACCTTAATCGATGTAATTAATTTTAATTACTTTCACTAATTTTTTTGGTAAAAAACTAAGTTAACCTTATTAGAAATTATAAATTATTTTGATTCCAAATATGTAATCCATTTTCTAAATTCTAATCATATAATTTTCATAAATTAATTTAAAATTAATCCCACGGACATGTCGATAATGCGGTTTTAAAGTAAAAACATTCAAAAGATCGCTAAGTTTGTATATCCAATTTCAATGTCAAATTTAACATAATGACCTAAATTATATTAATTAATAACAAATTTATCTAATAAAATTTTTAATCCAATTTTAAATATAATTTAACCATATAAATAAATACAATCAAAAAACAGTTTTGAATTAAAATCCAGTATTTTTCACTATTCATCCAAAAAATGATGTTTCCCAGTGAAATACCAAAATTTCACCCTAATATAATTTTGATATTATAAATTTAAAAAATTAGTTTATTTTACCAAATTTAATTTCTAAATATATCTAAAATTAATTTTATTTTTTTCACAGAAGCATGTGAATAGTAGTTTTTTTGAGAAAATAGTATTTTAAAACATATAAGGACTTTAGAAAAAAATACATTTTTCATTATCAATATATTTTATTTATATAATATCATTATAAAAAATATTTGAAAAGTAGTTATTACTATTCATATTACTAAATTTAACGGGTAGTTTATAATTATCCCATTTAAATAATTTTAACAATAAAATTATATTTTGTAGAAATATTGGTGTCGTGTGTAATGTACACCAAGTCATTGTTTAATGTAACGTACACAAATTTTTTGTTTTGTTTAATGTGTGAAAAGTTCGTTCCATGTGAAAGGAATGTTTTACTTATTGAATTTCAAGACATAAATGAAAATTTAATTTATTTAAAAAAAGGTCCAAAAAAACTCGGGGTGTTATATTCTACCCCCCTTAAAATGAATTTCATCCTTAAAATTACTCACTCAGGTAAAAAACATGATGATAATTATGCTTCATCATATCCTCAAGTTCCCATTTATATTCTTCTAACTATTTATTTCTCCATAAAACTTTGACCAAGAGAGTGGTCCTTTTCGTAGAACTTTCTCTGATCGGTCTAGAATTTCAACCAGTTGTTCTTTGTAAGACAAATCCTTCTCCAATGGAATGAAATATGTGTTCAGTACATGTGAAGGGTTAGGTATTTACTTCACCAGAAGAGATACATAGAACACATCATATACTTGAGATATATTTGGAGGAAGTGACAAGCGATAGTCTACCATCCCAATACGATCAAGAATCTTAAAGGGACTGATATACCTAGGGATTATTTTTAATTTCTTCACGAATCTCATAACCTTATTCTAGGTTTATATTCATAGGAACACCTTTTAACCAACATCAATTTCTAGATCGTGCCAATGGTTATCAGCATAACTTTTCTACCATATTTGTGCTACCTTGATATACTGCTGAATGGTTCCAAACTTCTCAACCATTTATTCAGAAATATCAGGTCCCAAAAACATTCTTTTTACAAATTCATCCTAGCACATTGACGATATAAATTTCTTCCTATAGATTGATTTATAAGGATCCATATGAATTCTTTAGTGAAAGTTATTATTTTATG
Organism: Viscum album; assembly: GCA_963277665.1. Classification (NCBI taxonomy): domain Eukaryota; kingdom Viridiplantae; phylum Streptophyta; class Magnoliopsida; order Santalales; family Viscaceae; genus Viscum; species Viscum album. The sequence goes on from OY728137.1 coordinate 1,026,639,397, forward strand.
AAAACCCAACTATATAAAGGTATTGAACCCAACCACATTTGAAATCCAGAGAACAAGATCTCAACATATCCTCTAGGGTTTGAATTGTTGTTTCAGACTGACCATCTATATGAGGATGATAAGCAGTGAATAAACTCAATTCTATATCAAGTTATTACTAAATATTTTGCCAAATCTTTGAGGTAAAACTCGGATCCCGATCTAATATAATAAAGTGTGGTACTCTATGAAACCTTATAACTTCCTTAATGTATATCCTAGAAAGTTGATCTATAGAGAAGTCTTCTTTGATAGAGATGAAGTGTGATGACTTAGTATGGTGATCAACTACCACCCATATAGAATTAAACCCTTTAAAGGTTTTGGGTAGTCCAGCGACAAAATCCATAGTGATGTTCTCCCATTTCCATCCTACTATAGTTAGTGGATGAAACATCCACAATGAATTTTGTCTTTCAACCTTAACTGTTTGGCATACCAAGAAATGAGATACAAACTATGTGATATCTCTCTTTATTCCATCCCACCAGAAGTATTATTTCAATTCTCTATATATCTTCATACTTCTTATATGAATTGATAATTAAGAATTATGATCTTCCTCTAACAAATCTTTCTTCAAATCTGGTATGGAAGGAACACATACGTAGTTCCTGAACCTTATCATTCCATCCTAATAAATGTTAAACTCAAGAACATTTATAACTTCTCTTATATATCTTTATCTTCCTTCTACGCCTCTTTAATCTTAACTTGGATAAATGGTTGAACTTTCATTTAAGAAAGATAATATTTTCCCCTTCATTTAATATTTCTAGATCCATCATTTGAAAATCCATAAATATTGGATCTTTTGTGATCCTCATCATGGATAAGCTATCATGATTCTTCCAACTCAAATCATCATCCACCTTGTCTGCTTTCCCAATGTGTTATTATATTGAGAAATAATAATCCTTTATCAACTCTAAAAAAATTCTATAGAACATATTTAACTCCTTCTATGTGAATATATATTTCATACTTTTATTATCAGTATACATATAAGACTTTTCTCTATAAAGATAATTCCTCCATATATTTAATGAAAAAATTACCACTGCTAACTCCAAATCATGAGTTAGATAATTTTTATCACGACTCCAACTGTCATGAGGAATATGCTATAAATATTTTATTCTACATAAGAATGCATTTGAGTTCTTTATTGGATGCATCACTATAGATCACAAACCCTTCTCCATTATAGGGTAATGTAAGCACAGGTGCACTAACTAACCTTCTATTTAGTTCCTTGAAATTTTCCTCACATTCATTTGTATAGAGGAACTTGTCACCCTTTTGAGTGAACTTGGTCATAGGATTATATAGTCATGAGAAATTATACACAAACCATTGATAATATCTAGATAAACCAAGAAATCTACAAATCTCAGTCACTCTGGTTGGTCTAAGCCATCATTCAATATCCTCCGTCGTTGATGTATCTACTATGATACAATGTCTCGATATTACGTGACCTAAAAATGAATTCTTTTGAAGCCAAAATTCACACTTTGTAAATTTTTCATATAGCTTCTCATTCCTTAGGGTATTTAGTAGAATTCTAAAGTGATCTTTATGTTCTTCCTTTATCTTTGAATAGATAAGAATATCATCTATAAATACTACCACAAACTAATCAAAGTAATATCTAAATAATCTATTAATTAAATCCATGAAGATAGTAGGGGAATTATTATAACTAAATGGCATAATTATATATTCAGAGTGTCCATACCTTGTACAGAATGTTGTCTTGGGTATATTCTCCTTCTTGACCTTCAATTGATGGTATCTAGAATGAAGTTCAATCTTGGAAACATATTGTGATCCGCACAGTTAATCAAAAAATTCCTCAATACTGGGAATAGGGTACTTGATCTTTATTGTGATCATGTTCAACTGCTAATAATCAATGCATAGCCACATTGATCCATCTTTCTTTTTCACAAAAACAACATGTGACACACTTGGAAAAATTAATCCCTTATCAAGGTTTTCTTATAGTTTCTTCTTCAATTCTTACAACTCAATCAGGGCCATTCAATAATGAGACTTTGATATTAGTGTGGAACCAAGTATAATTTCTATTGAGAACTCAACTTCATGTTTTGGTGGAATACTAGGTGACTCTTCTAGAATGAAATCCATCAAATCCGGAATAATAATCATATCATCAATGTCGATTTTATCCCCAACCATTTGAGTTAAATGACCCTTTTGAATGGGAATTAAGACCCATACACTAGATGTAATCTCCATAGGAAGTTCATATATATTCTCACATTAATGGATGATCATATAAGGGTTTGAAATATCAAACATAACTTCCCTTCCTTGACAATTGATATGGGATTTATGCAGAGAAAGCCAATACATGCCTAAGATGACATCAAATTAAACCAATGGAATGACGAAAATAATTTCAGAAAGAACATTCCCACAAACATTAACCGAAGAGTAATCATTGAATTGGGATGAAATCATCATACCATTAGGGGTTTGAACATTTAATTCCACATCTAACTGTTTTGGTGGAATCTCAACACCCTTATCAAATTCTTTACATACAAAAGAGTGGGTAGATATAGAATCAAAGATGAAATTATCAGTTCTATAGTAGATGGTATGTATACCTTTAATCATGTAATTATAACACCCCTCATTATAAATAGTGATTACATGAGATTTCCTTATGTCCCTCGGCTTCATAGGTTGCTAATTTTTATCATCATCACTAGCCCTTCGGTTTGGGAAGTGGTTATCATAATTCCCATTCTCCTTACCCTTGTATCACTGAATTGTGGGAGGTGTATTCTATATATCTTTCTCTCCATTAGCACATTGAGATAACTTCTTCACATCATTTTGATAATAAATTTCTCAGTGATATCCCTTTCCACACTTAAAACATTTACTATATACCGCTTAAGATAAATTCCTTCATTCTTCTAACCACATTTAGAGATTAAATGAAAACTAATATGCTTTTATATATGGTTTTTAGAGTTTCCTTTGAACTCCATATTCTTTTTCTTATCAAAACCATGAGGTTGATACATGACTCCAACCTCTATTTCAAACTTTATTTCACAATTCACAATCTCTTCATAGCCACTATAGTCCCATGTGGAAAGAAACCTTATGAGACTTTTCTTTAAGATGCTAAAGAACCTATCAACATTTCTTTAAGGTTGGATGATAATTCATGGAGCATACCTCACAAGTATCCTAAAATTAGCCTTATAGGTACCAATAGATTCATCATCTATTTACATCAACTAAAGTAAATCTTTATCTATCTTTGTATTAAGAATCTATGGAATGTAAATATTGGAAATAAGTTCTTAAACTCGTCCCAATCTATGTATTCAATCTCATCTTTATACCTCATATTCTTGATTAGATTCCACCACTGATCTACTTCGACTTATAACCGATAAAAATCCAGAATGACTTTCTCAATCTCCAAACACGGAATAATGAAGAATATATTTTAATTAGTATTGATCAATTTTTTAGCATCAAATGGATCAGATGACCCTCTGAAAGAATGTGGAAGTTTTCTCATGAAATACTCGATAGAATGTTGTTCTGTCCTTTTCTCATTTGGATGTCCACCATGATTCATAGATTGAGAAATTTGTGTTAGTATAGAAATGAGGTTTTGAATTCCAACTCCCATAGCATTCAATTTCTCAAGAAGATAATCCTTAAAGTTTCCATCCCAATCACTATTAACGTGGTTCCCTCTGGTTCCATCCATTAACTAAAACTAAAATCATGGTGTAAGAAAAAATTATCATATTAAGGAACCAAATAATCATGAAAATTAACACATAAGATGTCTAAATTACGAAACTTTTAATAATATATTAAACCATAGGTTTATCCTAGGTTATTCATAGATTTCATGATGGTATGTTAAGAGTTTGTGAATTTCCAAATCATATCCCCTAGGAGTGTCAAACTAGTTGTAAAGAAAGGTCTGTTTTCATGTACTAGATTACACTAAGTCAGTCCTAGAACAACTTTTTGGAGTTGTTACCCCTAGGTACATTTGTGTCAGATTCATATCCAATTTTAGTATCTAGAAAGGGATGTATTTCTATGAAACCACTCACTTTATCCTTTACCAAAATTCTAGGACAGTTTCATATACTATACCTTATCCTTAGACTTATCCCTAGACAAGACCATAGGATTATCACTAAGATTTTCTCATCCTAGATTCAAAAGGTTAACTAAAACTTTTCTCTGATTCCAACTACAGAGACCCTCACTTTTTATACATTAACATTACATAACATTTTCATAATACTTAAAACATTATAAAAATATATGCCCAAAGACCATACTAGTCTTGGTCCTTTAGAAACATGGAAACATAAACACTAGTATGTAAATGAGTTACATTATCTCCCATTATGTTCTTCTTGACTAGAACCCTTCTTAGACACATATCACATAATACATATCTTCATAACCTTAGGGAAGGAAAAACAAAAATGGGTGATCTCATATACTCAGTAAGGGTAAAAGGGGGATGTGTAAGCATAATCATGAGAATAAGGGTATGAGAATATTATCATTAAAATATAATATCATACCCTTCATATCAAATATCATATACATAAATCATAGCATAAATATTGGTAGCTCATATGACAAGACTTGTAAGTAAATAAAGAATATAAGCCTTGAAATAGTAGCATAGGAATAAAACATGGGATTATGGTATATTAATAAGTATATATAATGATTTCCATAGTAGTCAAGGCATTGATTTTGATAATATCATAGTGGAAAAATTCATTAATTGAACTAGGTTCACACCCCGTTCCAGACCTGTATTACTGAACCGAGTTCACTCCCTGTTCCAGACTTGTAATACTGAACCAAGTTCATTTCCCATTCTAGCATTTTAATATTGAACTAAGTTATTTTCTCATTCCACCCCTGTCTATCTCATGAGATAAAAATATTTACCCAATACATTGGAGAGACATATAGGTCTCACCCATCTCATAATGAAATCATACATATATGTTCCCATAGACTATGAATAATTATATCAAAACCCATGAAATGAAATGGGTATTATAATAATGTAATCATATAATAAACTATGTAAATATATAGTTTTCCTAATAATTTCATCATAAACATAACCCATGAAAATAAACGGGTTTCAAAATCATATAACCCATATAAGAGAAACGTGTTTCATAAAAATTATGCCATCAAAACATAATCCATTAAGAGAAATAATATAAATGAGAATATTGAATAACTTCAGAATAAATTCATGAGTAATGCCAAATTATTTTATATTATATGGGAAATAATTTTGAAATATCTTTTAAAAACATTTCTTGAGTAAAATATTCTTTCTTCTTTGAAAAATGATTTATAAAACATAAAATCTTTTTGAAAACCTTTTTATTTGAAAAAATATTTTAAAACTTATAAAGGAAGTATTGAAAACCATAAAAAGTTTTTAAAATACTTTTTACTTGGAAATGGTCTTCAAAGATCTTTTGAAAAAAAATTAAAATATTTTTTGAAAACATGGTTTTTGAATAAAATAGATTTCTGACCAAAGAGGGAGATGATTATATTTTACTTAAAAACATTATCTTAAGTACAAAAGAGTAGGAAAAAGGTACTAATACATGTTTATATATTTAATAACTATATGAGAATAAAATTCATGATTTTTCTTGAGAAATGTATTATAAGATTTCATCAGAAAATCATAATCATTAATAATATTCAAAAGCGATGAGATTGTTTCAATAAACTCTTACCACTTGGTTACTTGGGATCATAATCTCCATGTAAGAAAATGATAATAAATTAATCTTAAAATATCATTAAAATAATTATAGTCATGATATAACATGTAAAATGTAAGTATATACATGTCGAAAAAGAATTTAGGTGCGTAACAAAACATGAGTCTCAAAGAAGGAAAATTAAGACAAAACAATTTACTGATTTGGTAACTCTTGAAACCTAAACACCATAAAATAAAGATAATAAAATTTATTTTTAAATAACTATAAATTTAAGTATAATAATCCTCAAATACATCCATGGGTAGTATACACACCATACAAAATGAATGGGTGGGGAATAAAGCATGTATCTCATAGAAATAAAAAGTGAGATGAAATCTCCTTGCCTTGTGTCTTGACTCACTTCATACTCGTACAAACCACCGATATAATAAATATAAATTTATTATAAATATTTTTAATAAACATATTCTTATAAATAATACTATATATGGTTTTATTTTGACCTTATATTACCCACTTGTTAACAATTTATTCTTCACATGTGTCTTAATTTGTTATATATTTGGTCCTTATACTTATATCATGATTTATAGAATGTACATCATGATATAAATATCATGAATATAAAGTGTATTTTTATTATAATAATCTATATAATATTGATATATGAAATGGAATACACTGTTCATAGAGACGATAATCCGTATGTACACATGAATATTGTTTCCATTTTTATTATTGTATTAAAATAAATAAATAAAATGAAATATATTTATATATATATATATATTATAATTAAATTAGAATTATTATTTCATATTTATCATATAATTTCACTAAATGCTTCTTTAATACATTACATGTAGTGTGTGAACGAATCACATCACTTTAAGGGGGTAGTAGTCCCCACTTCCTCCAATGAAATTATCGTATTTACACCAAGTAGAAAGTATAAATATATTTGTTTTAAAATGATTAAATAAAATTAAATAGACAATAAATATAATATATAACATATATAAACATATTTTCCTTCATAATTTCCACCATGAGAGGCGGTAAAGGAAAAATGTACAATCATCGTTTAGTGAGGAGGTAGTTCGTCGTACATGTAAACTATATATTTGTTACCCATTAGATGAAGGTGTGTTTAAGTGTAAGTAAAAACCTTAGTATAAAATTATAATATTATATTTATTATACTGGTTTTTCTATAAAATCATGTAATAAATAGAGTTTAGGGGTGGAGAAATAAAATAAAAGAAAGGAGCTTGAGAGAAGACATTACCTCTTAATCGGGTAACTCCTTTTGGTTTGGGACAAAAGGCTTCCTATGATTAATTTATACCCAAGAGGAGGCTTTTATAAGTAAGTTAGGGGTTTTAGTAAGTGTATTATTTAGATATACGCCAGACCTAAGTGTTTTTAGAGGTTCAAAGAAGAGGGATAGGTGGTGTCCTTTTATGGGGAATGGAAATGACTCACTTGGTATTTTTGAAAATAAGTTAGGTGTACCAACATTTTTACTTAAAAAAATAAAAAACCAAAATAACTCAAGAATTTAATTTTTATAGAAGAATAATTTCCACAAATGGTCTTTTAGATTATTATATGTCTTTTTGGGTCTTAAAGTTAAGGTTTAGTCCTTTGTTAAACTTAATTTTACTTTAATCAATATAATTTATTTTAATTAATTTCACTAATGTTATTTGTGAGAAAATAAGTTAAAATTATTATAAATTATAAATTATTATGATTCCAAATATGGAATCCATTTTTCTAAATTATAATTACCTAACTTGAATACATTAATTTAAAATTAATCCCACTGTTTGGTGAACAATACGGTTTTAAAAATAAAAACATTCAAAAGTTTGTTATGTTTTTATATACAATTTCAATGTGAAATTAATATCAATGACCTAAATTATATTAATTGATAAAAAATATTATCTAATTAAACTTTTAAAAAATTTTAAAATAAAATTTAACCTTATAAATAAATTAGATCAAAAAACAGTTTTTAATTAAGATCTCATATTTTTCACTATTCATCCAAAAATAAAGTTTCTCAGAAAAATATCAAAATTTCACCCTAAGCTAATTTAAACATTCTAAATTTAAAAATGATGTCAATTTTATCAAATTTTATTTTTAAATGTTTCTAAAATTAATTTTATTATTTTTTACAGAAGGACAAGAAAAGTAGTTTGTTTGAGAAAATAGTATTTTTAAACATATAAGGACTTTACCAAAAATTATATCTTTCATTATAAATATGTTTTATTTATATAAAAACATTAAAAAATTGAAAATTATTTATTACTATTCATATTACTAATTTTAATGTCTATGTTATAATTATCTCATTTGAATAATTATAATAATAAAATATTGTTTCATGGAAACTATAGTGTTGTGTGTAACATGCACCAAGCCGATGTTCCATGTAATGTACGCCAAGACCCTTCCATGTGAATAGAATGTTTGACTTATTTAATTTTAAGACATAAATTAAAATTTAATTTATTCAAAAAAATGTCTGTAAAAACTCATGGTGTTACAAGTAGTCGAGGGGAGAAGATTCAGCTCTGATCGCAGGATTCTCCAGCCATCATGAAAAATGATGGGAAGATTGGTCTTTGATAGCTAATGTTGAGTGACCTATAATATGATATTATATTTAGAAATGATTTGTTTGGGGTTAAAATAAAAGTTTTCTTCCATTCGGGAACACACCCAACTCGGAGGAGTATCTGAGATGGAGGAGGATACGAGATCTCCATCATGAAGCAAATTCGGGCCACCGTGGTGTAACACCCGAGACTTTTATGAGAAATATTTTTTTCAAAGGTATCTTTCACTTCACACAACACTATCTTGGCTTTCTTTACACACAATCTCAACCTTCCTCGATAGCATGCGTCGTACGCAATAACGAGTTTCACTAAACAACGATATGCTATTAAAATATTATTAAAACAAGCTGTTATGAATAATAATACAACTTTTTAAATATTTTTCAAAATGGACTTAATTTTTGGATTCCGAATATCTAAATTAGCCTAGGTTGAAATTTTGGTATTTTTCTGAAAACTTTCAATTTTTGATGAATAGTGAAAACACTAGGTTACTATTTAAAAACCCACTTTTTATTTAAATAATTATTTATTTTATTTAAATTTATTTTAGTTCAAAATTGATACATAATACCTATATAAGTTCAATTAAATTCATTGGAGTCATTTTATAATAATTTTAAATATATAAAAATTTTATTGAACTTTTCACCGTCTTTTACCCACTTCCTAGGAGAATTTCCAAATTTACATAAAACTTAATTTTACCGCTTCTGTGAGTGGAATTTCAAAAATCTGAGAGACACAGTTAATATCAAGGACCAAAATGTGGTTCAATGAGATGAAAATACTTTTTAGTGAATAGTATCTTTTTACTTTTTTTTACCACGGTTAAAAGTAAATAGGGTAATTTAGGGTAAAAATGATATTATTATTACCCTAACACATGTCCTAATTCCATTGGATAAGTGTAATTCGACCAAACACAACCTTAGGAATAAAATATGACCATTTAGGCCCACTTGGATTAGATTAGGACATTTATTATTAATTTATTTAAAGAAGGGTTAAAATTGTTAAAATCAAAGTTTAATAACTAAATCATTTTTAATATAGGGTTATACAAACGATAAATTCGACTATAAATACTCATTAGAAATATAAAAATATTTCATACATAATGGTATTTAATTTTTAATTTTTAGACAATAAATAATTTAATTTATTTATGACACAATGATGATGTAGTAATTATTTAATTAATCAAATATTGACATAATTGATGTTATAAATACCCAAATAATTATAATTTGTGACTTTTATGAATTCCAATAAATTTATATGTTAATATGGCATGTTAGTATTTATTTAATTAACTTTTTTTGTACTAATAATTATGTTATGATTTTCAAAAAAAAACAATTACCAAATAGTATTAAAATTGACATAAAATAGTTTTTAAAACAAATATTATATAATTAATTGTTATTTTATTTCTCAAAATCTAAGTTTAGGCCAAATAACTTATATAAGGTTATATATATTAATAATAAACAACTTGGGGTTCGTTTGGCTTGTTATAGTAAGTTCATTAACCTTATAGTGTAAGAAAACAAGAAGACACGGTAAAAGTTAAATTATCTAACTTAAAGTTAAATCTAAATTATAATGTTAAAATAGAAACCTAAACTTGTCTAAATTCTATTGGATGAGATTATTTTGACCCATACCCACCTTATCTCCGAAATAAATCAATTTGGAGCTATTAAAAACTGAATATGGATTTATAATAAAATTATATTTTTAGTTTTTCCAAAGGTGCCCCTCTCCTCCCTTATAAAAGGGCACCTCCTCCCTCTATTCCTCACACCACTTTGAGCCTTAAATCTCAGCCAAACCCTACCAAATTATCTTCTACACTTTCCTAGAAACATCCTAGAGGTCCTGGTATTCTTCAAAGACCAATTTTAGTGCCCTAAGAGGAGGTCTCAAAGTGGCACTTCAAAGAAGAGGTAATGTCCGTTACCGATTCTTTCAACTTTATTTCTTCTTCTAATTCTTATTATTTAGTTGTTTAATTATAAAGTAATAACATAAGTATCAATCATATACTGATATGTTATTATAAGTATGAAACAATCCTATTTCACCATCTATCCATCCTACGGAAAATGAAATCACCGCGCGTGCGTACGTATGGAATACCGTCTCCATGTTGTGGTGTAATCTATTTTCCACCACCACCTTACTTGGATGGGTATAACGGTGTAAAGAATAACTATATATGATTATTGTAAAGTTATATTGTTTCTGAAATAGTATACATACACTCCAATACAATTCCACGATCATGGGAACGGTATCATCGCTCGTGCGTACGTACGGAATACCATCTCCGCGATTTGATGTGACTCGTTCTACATGATCTTCATTGAATAATGATTATATAAATGAATTTAATGAATTAATATGATATAAATTACACTAATAACATTCTGTAAATGAGGTATCTATAACCTAAAAATAATAATAATAATTTATTCGACAAAACACGCATAAGAACAAAAAGCAATAAACACCCGAATAACAAGTAACAATGAAATATAACTAATAAGAAGCTAATAATATGACCATATATGATATCATAAAAATAATTATGATTCTGGAATAAGTCAATGACATTATTTAAATCATTATACATGAGGTTCGGACACTTACGAATCAAATCGGGCATAAGGTAAGGGAAAATATCACAATCTCATTTTTATCCGAGATTGTTTATACTTTGGTATTTACTACGGTGTATTTTATCATCCACATACATGTTTCCTCAATATGTAAAATTATTTCCATCCACCTACAATTGTTTAAATCCAATTTTACCCTTTGGTGGGTTTTTAGTAAAAGATATGAAAGGAATCTTTTGTAGTTTTTCGTATGAGGTACTTTTTGACTTTTCCGACAAAAGTACGAGAAGAATGTTTTTTTTAATGGCATGAATGGATTTTTAAAACATTATCTCCAAGAAGCTTCCTTTACAAGTTTTCAATTTTATTTTTAATCAACTTATTTTAGTTTAAAATTGTATGACATGTTAATAAAGGAAAATTTTTTTGAAGTAGAAAGGATATTTTTCTCAAGAATGGAGTTCAAGTGTTTTATCAAAATTATTTTCCATCTAAGATAATATAGGATTCTGTTTATATCCCTATTATTAAATTTATTTGATTATTTTGTGATGGAATTATTTTTATTAATTCCTTTATCTTATATGAATTGTTTTATGATGTCACGATGTTTAAGAATCCCATTTTTATTACATGGGTTATGCAATGATGTATGATTTATGATTTTGTGGCACACATAAGAATGGTATCATTAGAAGATGGGTGGGACCTATATCTCCCTCCAATGCATTGGGTAATGATTTATATCTCATGAGATAGACATGGCTGGAATGGTAGGTTAAACCGGTTCAGTGAAACAGGACTGAAACGAGGAGTGAACTCGGTTCAGAAATGGACTTTGTCTGCTAAGATAGTCTTGGCTATGAGTCTTGACTACTAAGAAATGATTCTCTATGATTATGTGTGTATGACACAGAGTTTCATGTTTTGATTTATGATTATTCTAATTAAATTTCACTACTATGTTTATCCCATGATTATGAAATTATGATCTCTTTTGCAGGTTAAGATTTCCAAAATGTTATGTTCTTATGAATATGATATGATTGATATTTCTTTTATTTACCCTTACTGAGAATTTGAGATCACCCTTTTGTATGTTTTCTTTCCCTAGGCCAGGAAGAAGGTTATTAAGTAGGATATGCCAAAAGGGACTCTAGATATGATGAAATAAATGGGAGACAATGTAGATGCTTTATGAACTAGTTGTTTATGTTTCCCAGTTTCTGAAGACACTATACCTATACGGTCCTTTCATGGTTTTGTTATATGTTGTAATAAGTGTACTTCAATTTTGAAGTAACAACCATGTATGTAAAGTATGGGTCATTATAGTTGGTATCAGAGGAAAGTTATAGTCAACCTTTGGAAACTAGGATGTGAAAGCCTTAGTAAGAATTATAAGGATAAGTCTAAGCATAGAACATGATCTTAGTTTTTTAAAAATGGCCATGAACAACCTATGATAATACCTTACGTGTAAAATTTTATTCTTGATTATGTGTTTTTCTTATTATAATTAGTGTTGCTCACACTATTCTTCTTGGTTTTAGTCAATGTCTAGAACCCGAAGGAACCGTGTTAATGCGGAATGCAACGGGCAATGCAATGATTGTCCCCCTGAGAAATTGAACGTTATGGGAGATGGAATGAAAAATCTTGTATCCATGATCACACAAATTTCTCAAGCTATGAATCATGGAGGACTTCCAAATGAACAAAGGAAGGAGCAATATTCTATTTAATACTTCATGAGGCAACGTCCACCTTCATTCAGCGGGTCTTCTGATCCATTAGTGGCTGAACAATGGATCAGTACCACTGAAAATATATTTTCAGTTCTTCAATGTTCTGAACATGATAAAGTCATCTTAGCAATTTATCGCTTGGAAGGTGAAGCTGATCAATTGTGGAATCTTATTAAAAATATAAGGCAAAGGGATGAAATTGAATCCATGGAATGGAATGAGTTCAAGAACTTATTTTTCAATAAGTACTTCCCTTGTATTCTCCAAACAAAGATGGAGAAGGAGTTTCTTGAACTAAAGAAAAAGGATGATGAATCTGTTGGTACCTACGAAGAAAATTTTACAAGACTTGCAAGGTACGCTTCCGGAATTATTATCCAACCTGAGAGTAAGATCGATCGATTCTTTAGTGGCTTCAAACCAAGTCTTCGTAGGGCGTTACCCATAAGGGACTTCAATAGCTATGAGGAAATCGTTTGATGTTCTCTCAAAGTTGAGATGGAGATTGGAGTAACCCATCAATCATATGGGTTTGATAAGCAGAGGAAAATGGAATTCAAAGGAAAATCTAAAGAACACACTGAAAAGAAGATGAGTTTTCCCTTATGCTCAAAGTGTGGAAAGAAACATGTAGGGAGTTGTCTTAAAGGTACAAGTAAATGTTTCAAATGTGGAAAGGAAGGTCATCAGGCATTTGAATGCCGCAATGATGGGAAGAAGATTTCTAGTGATGCGAACAAAGAAAAGGCTACACAGAGTGCACCTCATACACTTCAATGTTACAAGTGTAAGGAAATGGGAAATTATTCTAATCAATACCCTAATCCAAGGGTTGTTGATGATGATAGATGCCAACAAACTCTTAAGGATAAAGACAAAGGAAAGTCACATGCAATTTCTATCAGTGATGTGGAGTATGATAATGAAGTGGTGAAAGGTACACTTACCATCCACTCTAAAGTAGCAAGTGTTTTATTTTATTCTGGATCCACCCACTCTTTTATTTCTGAAGAATCTTATAACGGTATCCCCATATTACCTGAATAATTAGATGTTGAGTTAGCTGTGACAACCCCTAATGGCAAAACAGTCGCATCAAACGTTTATAATTCTTCTCCGATAGAAGTTTGTGGGAAAGTGCTTCTTTCAAATCTTGTGATCCTTCCTATAGTGGAATTTTATGTGATTCTTGGCATGGAATGGATTTCTTTATATGGATCTCATATCAATTTCCAATGAAGGGAAGTCACATTTCATATTCCTGATTAATCTATGATCGTCTATCGATGCAAGGATGAACATAACCTTCCAGTGGAAATTTCCCCCATCTTATGGGTCTTGATTCCACTAAATGAAGGATATTTATCTCAAATGGTTGGTGAGAAACTCATGATTAAGAATATGGCCATTGTACGGGAGTTTGATGATGTTTTTCTGGAGGAATTTCCGGGTCTTCCACCAAATCGTGAAGTAGAGTTTTCAATAGAACTCGTATCGGGTGCTTTTCCTATTTCAAATACACCTTATAGAATGGAACCAATTGAGTTGTAGGAATTGAAGAAGAAAATCCAATAGAATCTTGATAAAGGATTCATATGTCCTAGTGTGTCACCTTGAGGAGCACCTGTTCTGTTTGTTAAGAATAAATATGGTTCAATGAGACTCTGCATTGATTATCGAGAACTTAACAAGATCGCGATCAAGAATAAATATCCTCTCTCGTGCATTGATGACTTATTTGACCAACTACGTGGCGCTCAATACTTTTCCAAGATTTATCTTCATTTGGGGTATCATCAATTAAGGGTCAAAAGGGAGGATATACCAAAGATGGCTTTCCGTACAAGGTATGGACACAATTAATTTATAGTGATTCTATTTGGTCTTACTAATGCCCATGCTATCTTCATGGATCTGATGAATAGAGTCTTTAGAGACAATCTTGATCAGTTTGTGGTAGTCTTTATAGACTATATTCTTGTATATTCAAAGAGAAAGGAAGAACATCAAGATCACTTGAGAATTATATTGGATACCCTGAGGAAGGAGAATCTTTATGCCAAATTTACCAAGTGTGAATTTTAGCTTCAAAAAGTTGCATGTTTGGGTCACATAATCTCAAAAGAGGGGATATCTATGGATCCAGCAAAAACAGAGGTTATCGAAAGATGGTAGAGACCAACAACAGTAACTGAGATCCGAAGTTTATTGGTTTGGATGGATATTATCGACGTTTTGTGAAATATTTTTCACGATTATCTAATCCACTCACCAGGTTGACTTGAAAAAAAGTTATGTTCGTGTGGACGGAGGAATGTGACGATAATTTCAAGGAGTTGAAAATAAGGTTATCCAGTGCACCTGTACTCACACTTCCTTGTAGTGGAGAAAGGTTTGTGATCTACAGTGATGCATCCAAGAATGGATTGGGGTGTGTTCTCATGCAAAACGATATGGTGATAGCTTATTCCTCACGACAGTTGAAAATCCATGAGCAAAATTACCCAACTCATTATTTGGAATTAGCTACGGTAATATTTGCATTAAATATTTGGAGGCATTATCTTTATGGAAAAAGGTGTGATATTTATACTGATCATAAAATTTTAAAGTATATTTTCACACAAAAGGAGCTGAATATGCGCCAAAGAAGATGGTTGGAGCTGATTAAGGATTACAACTGCTCAATTCATTACCACCCTGGGAAAGAAAACAAGGTGGCAGATGCATTAAGTCGACAAGGCCATGCTACCTTATCCATGATGAGGATCACATAAGATCCAGTATTTATGGATTTACAAAGGATTAATCTTGGAATTATAATGGAAGGGTAAAAATAGTATCTTTCTCAAATGAATGTTCAACCGTATATACATATGAAGATTAAAGAGGCACAGAAAGAAGATGTAGAGTTACAAAAGAAGGTGAGAAATGTTCCTGAATTCAACCTTGATTGTGATGGAATAATAAGGTTCAGGAATGGGGTTTGTGTTCCTCCCATCCTCGAATAAAAGAAGGAGTTGCTGGATGAGGCTCATAGTTCTTCATTCTCTATTCATCCTGGAAGCACGAAGATGTATAGGGACCTGAAAGAGTACTTCTGGTGGGATGGAATGAAAAGAGATGTTGCTGAATATGTCTCTTGATGCTTGGTTTGTCAGCAAGTTAATACTGAGAAACAGAAGTATAAGGGGATGTTACAACCATTACCCATACCCGAATGGAAATGGGAAAACATCACAATGGACTTTGTCACCGGACTTCCTAAAACATCCAAAGGCAATAATTCTATATAGGTCATAGTTGATCGTCTTACAAAGTCTTCACACTTCATTGCTATTAGATAAGATTTCTCTCTGGATCAGCTTGCCAGGATATATGTAAAGGAAGTGGTAAGATTGCATAGAGTACCACTTTCTGTTATATCTGATCGGGATCCGAGGTTTAACTCAAAGTTTTGGCGAAGTCTTCAGCATACTCTGTATACAGAGTTGAGTTTCAGCACTGCTTATCATCCTTAGACAGACGGTCAGTCTGAGAGGACAATTCAAACTCTAGAAGATATGTTGAGAGATTTCTCTATGGATTTCAAAGGTGGTTGGGATTAACACCTACCTTTTGTGGAATTTTATTATAATAATAGCTTTCACTCCAGTATTCGGATGGCTCCTTATGAATCTCTCTATGGAAATAAATGCAGGACTCCAACTTTCTGGGATGAAGTTGGGGAAATAAATCTATTAGGACCTAATCTTGTTGATGAGATGGAAGAAAAGGTCAGATCTATTCAACAACACATAAGAGCATCTCAGAGTCGACAAAAAATTTATGCCAATAACCGAAGAAAAGACCTAGAGTTTGAAGTGGGTGATAAAGTGTTCTTACGAATATCTCCTTGGAAGAGAGTAATGAGATTTAGAAAGAAGGGAAAGCTGAGCCCTAGGTATATCGGTCCTTTCAAAATACTGGATCGTATTGGGAAGGTTGTTTACCAATTGGTGCTTCCACCTAATCTCTCTCAAGTTCACGATGTGTTCCATGTATCTCTCCTAATAAAGTACATACCTGATCCTTCACATGTACTCAGCTCATAAGTTGTACCACTAGAGCAAGATCTTTCTTATGAAGAACAGCTGATAGAGATTCTGGATCATAGCAAAAAATTCCTACGGAACAAGACCACTCACTTGGTGAAAGTTTTATGGAGGAACCACCAATTAGAATAAGCTACATGGGAGCTTGAGGATATGATGAGGGAGAGGTATCCTCATCTGTTTGTTGCAAAGTGACGAATTTCGAGGGTGAAATTCATTTTAAGGGGGGGTAGAATGTAACACCCGAGACTTTTATGAGAAATATTTTGTTCAAAGGGATCTTTCACTACACAAAACACTAGCTTGGCTTTCTTTACATAAAATCGTGACCTTCCTCGATAGCTTGCGTCGTACGCAATACCGAGTTTCACTAAACAATGATATGCTATTAAAATATTATTAAAACTAGCCGTTATGAATAGTAATAACCACTTTTTGAAATTTTTTAAATTTTATTTTTCAAAATGGACTTCATTTTTGGATTCGGAATATCAAAATTATCCTAGGGTGAAATTTTGGTATTTTTCTGAAAACTTTCAATTTTTGATGAATAGGGAAAACACTAGGTTACTATTTAAAAACCGAATTTTTATTTAAATAATTATTTATTTTATTTAAATTTATTTTAGATCAAAATTGATACATAATACCTATATAAGTTCAATTCAATTCATTAGAGTCATTTTATAATAATTTTAGATATATATAAAAATTTTATTGAACTTTTCACCGTCTTTTACCCACCTCCTAGGAGAATTTCCAAATTTACTTAAAACTTAATTTTACCGCTTCTGTGAGTGGAATTTTGAAAATCCGAGAGACATGGTTAATATCAAGGACTAAAATTTGGTTCAATGAGATGAAAATAATTTTTGGTGAATAATAACTTTTTACTTTTTTTTACCACGGTTAAAAGTAAATAGGGTAATTAAGGGTAAAAATGATATTATTATTACCTTAACACATGTCCTAATTATATTGGATAAGTTTAATTCGACCAAAAACAACCTTATGAATAAAATATGACCATTTAGGCCCACTTGGATTAGATTAGGACATTTATTATTAATTTATTTAAAGAAGGGTTAAAATAGTTAAAATCAAAGTTTAATAACTAAATCATTTTCAATATAGGGTTATAAAAAAGATAAATTCTACTATAAATACTCATTAGAAATATAAAACTATTTCCTACAAAATGGTATTTTATTTGTAATTTTTAGACAATAAATAATTTAATTTATTTATGAAACAAAGATGATGCAGTAATTATCTAATTAATGAAATATTGACACAATTGATGTTATAAATAACCAAATAAATGTAATTTGAGACTTTTTATGAATTAAAATAATTTTATATGTTAATATGACATGTTATTATTGATTTAATTAACTTTTTTCTAACTAATCATTCTTTTATGAGTTTCACAAAAATCAAATACCAAATAGTGTCAAAATTTACATAAAATAGTTTTTTTAAAAAATATTATATTATTCATTGTTATTTTATTCCTAAAAATCTAATGTTCGGCCAAATTACTTATATAAGGTTATATATATTAATAATAATCAACTTGGGGTTATTTTGTCTTGTTATAGTAAGTTCATTAACCTTATAGTGTAAGAAAACAAAAATACACCGTAAAAGTTAAATTATCTAACTTAAAGTTAAATCTAAATGATAAGGTCAAAATAGAAACCTAAACTTGTCTAAATTCTATTGTATGAGAGGATTTAGACCCATCCCCACCTTATCTTCAAAATAAATTAATTTGGAGCTATTAAAAACCGAATATGGATTTATAATAAAATAATATTTTTAGTTTTTCCAAAGGTGCCCCTCTCCTCCCTTATAAAAGGGCACCTCCTCCCTCTCTTCCTCACACCACTTTGAGCCTTTAATCTCGACCCACCCTACCAAATTCTCTTCTCCACTTCCCTAGAAACATTCTAGAGGTCCTGGTCTTCTTCAAAGACCAATTTTAGTGCCCTAAGAGGAGGTCTCAAAGAGGCACTTCAAAGAAGAGGTAATGTCCGTTACCGATTCTTTCAACTTTATTTCTTCTTCCACTTCTTCTTATTTAGTAGGTTCATTATAAAGTAATAACATCAGTATCACTCATATTCTGATATGTTATTATAAGTATGAAACAACCCTATTTCACCATCTATCCATCCTACGGAAAACGAAATTACTGCGCGTGCGTACGTACGGAATACCATCTCCACGCCGTGGTGTAATCCATTTTACACCACCACCTTACATGGATGGGTATAATGGTGTAAAGAATAACAATATATTATTATTGTAAATTGATATTGTTTCTGAAATAGTATACATACACTCCAATACAATTCCACGATCATGGGAACGATATCATCGCTCGTGCGTATGTACGGAATACCGTCTCCACGATGTGATGCGACTCGTTCTACATGATCTTCATTTCATAATGATTATATAAATGGATTGAATGAATTAATATGATATATATTACACTAATACCATTTTTGAAATGAGGTATCTATAACCTAAAAATAATAATAAGAATTTATTCGACAAAACACGCATAAGAACAAAAAGCAATAAACACCCGAATAACAAGTAACAATGAAATATTACTAATAAAAAGATAAGAATATGACCATATATGATATCATAAAAATAATTATGATTCTGGAATAAGTCAATGACATTATTGAAATCATCATACAGGAGGTTCGGATACTTAAGAAGCAAATCGGACCTAAGGTAAGGGAAAATATCACAATCTCATTTTTATGTGATATTATTTATACTTTAGTATTTACTAGGGTGTATTTTATCATCCACATCCATGTTTCCTCAATATTTAATATTATTTCCATCCACCTACAATTTTTTAAATCCAATTTTACCCTTCGGTGGGTTTTTAGTAAAAGATATGAAAGGAATATTTTGTCGTTTTTCGTACGAGGTACTTTTTGACTTTTCTAACAAAAGTACGAGAAGAATGTTTTTTTAACTTATACGGAATGAATATATTTTTAAAACATTATTTCCAAGAAGCTTCCTTTACAAGTTTTCAAGTTTATTTTTAATCAACTTCTTTTAGTTTAAAATTGTATTACATGTTAATAAAGGAAAATGTTTTTGAAGTAGAAAGGATATTTTCCTCAAGAATGGAGTTCAAGTGTTTTATCAAAATTATTTTCCATATAAGATAATATAGGGTTCTGTTTCTATCCCTATTATTACATTGAATTGATTATGTTGTGATGGAATTATTTTTATGAATTCCTTTATCTTATATGAATTGTTTTATGATGTCACGATGTTTAAGAATCCCATTTTTATTACATGGGTTATGCAATAATGTATGATTTATGATTTATGATTTTGTGGCACACATAACAATGGTATCATTATGAGATGGGTGGGACCTATATCTCCCTCCAATGCATTGGGTAATGATTTATATCTCATGATATAGACATGGCTGGAACGGCGGGTTAAACTGGTTCAGTGAAACAGGACTGAAACAAGTAGTGAACTTGGTTCAGAAATGGTCTTTGTCCGCTAAGATAGTCGTGGATATGAGTCTTGACTACTAAGAAATGATTCTCTATGATTATGTGTGTATGGCACAAAGTTTCATGTTTTAAGTTATGATTATTGGGATTAAATTTCACTATTATGTTTATCCCATGATTATGAAATTGTGATCTCTTTTGCAGGGTAAGATTTCCAAAATGTTATGTTCTTATGAATATGATGTGATTGATATTTTTTTTGTTTACCCTTACTGAGAATTTGATCTCACCCTTTTGTATGTTTTCTTTCCCCAGGTCAGGAATAAGGTTATTAAGTAGTATATTCCAAAAGGGACTCTAGATATGATAAAATAAATGGGAGATAATGTAGATGCTTTATGAACTAGTTGTTTATGTTTCCCAGTTTCTAAATACACTATACCTATACGGTCCTTTCATGGTTTTGTTATATTTTGTAATAAGTGTACTTAAATTTTGAAGTAACAACCATGTATGTAAAGTATGGGTCATTATACATGGTGTCCTAAAGAAAAATATTATGATTATCTATGAAAAAAACCTCATTGATAGAGACACTAATTCTCTTTAGGAAGGTGATGTTATAGAAGTGAAGTAAAAATCTAGGAAGCATAACCCAAACTGTAATCAGGGGGACTCTCATCCATGGTGAACATCCATAGACCATCGAGAGAGGTGAAAATGTAAGAATTTGATCGAACGACGGCTATAGACCCAAGCTTGGATAAATTCCTCCCACGATTCCAGAACTATAATTTAGGATTTACTATTTAACTCTGATATTCTTACTAGGAAATTTGGTTTCCAAGATTGAACAACATTCTGTAAAAGGCCCAATAGAGGCTTTTCCACCACGAATCGAGCCACTAAGTTCCATCTGAGAAGTGTCGAATCTTATAAAAATATTGATGCTGGTAAGGTAATCACAAGGGTCCTATCCTTTGATTCAACACAAGAGGATCCCAAATGGACCATTCGAAATGGGGATGTCAGCTAGGCCTGAATCAAGGAAACACCAAGAATGATCTCTTTCATAGATAGCCCAAGTAGGGAGGTCAGAGCCATTGGTCTGGGATTAGCAGACAGCATGGCCATAGGCATAACTTTAGAGGACTCTGAGAGGGGATGATTTATCGGCACTGGTTCCACCTGGAAGGGTTAACCTTCCGCAATGGTCTGAAAGGGGTGATAAAATGAAGGTGTGTGCAACATTTTCTTTTCAAGATAATTCAAATTCATTTTTTCATTATTATAGAAACTTCCATCTTTCATTATCTAAAGATAGAATAAATACTTTTTGTGTACATAGTAGTACTCATAGTACATTTCAATTTTTATTGGTAAATTATAACTTTGTATCATGGTTATACATAAGGGGAAAATATAATATGTTATCTCTACTTATATCTGTACCAAAAAAACCTGGTAATTATATTGATGTCTATTTGGATCCATTGATCGAATATCTGAAACTAATGTGGGATACTGGTGTTAAAATGTACAATGCTCATAAAAGTGAATAATTCACACTGAGATCCATATTTTATGGGGTGATAATATACATTGATACTTAAATAAATTTTTAGGATATATCATTAAAGTAATATTAGGGTGTCCTATTTGTAAAGAATTCACACACTCAATTTGGTTGAAGCATTTCTCAAAGACTATGTTTTTATGACATCATAAATTTTTACCTCGATGAAATAAATACTGATCTTGGATGACAACAGTTGATGGGAATATCAAACATGTTATAACATTATCTCCACTAATATGTGATAAAATTTTTGATAAATTAAAATATATTTAAATTTTTTTGGTAAACAATTTTTGAAAAACATTATGAAATCAAGTTGGAAAAATAGACCAATTTTCTTTGAATTACGGTATTAGAATTGTTTGTATGTCAGAAATTTTCTTTATTTCATGCATGTAGAAAAAAATTATTATATAGTGTTAGTGGAATGTTACTAAATGTTCCTAAAAAAACAATAGATGGCATCAAGTCTAGGATAGACATTATTGGCTTGGGTATAAGGGAAGAGTTGGCACCAATGAAGGGTAAAGGACGGAATTTTTTTCCTTTGGCAACTTACAATCTATATAAATAGGGAAAAAATCAATTTTTTATTTTTCTTAATGGTGTAAAAGTTCTAGAGAGGTATTCATAAAATATGAATAATTTTGTGCCAATGACTAATTTGAAGTTATAGGGACTAAAATCACATGACTTTCATGATTTGATGTAATATTTGATGCTCGTCTCTTTATGTTTCATTTTACCTAAAAATATATGGCATACATTAACCAGAATAAGCTTCTTTTTTTAAGCCATATACAGTTAAGTTATAAACACAATGAAGTTTCCAATCATGAATAATGGGGTTTAAATCATATTATGTGAATAAGATATGTTCTTCCCGATATCATTCTTTAATATAATGGTCCACATGTTGTTTCACATGGTTGGATAGGTACAAATATGTGAATCCTTACTATTACATATGGATATACCCCAATGGTATATGAAGATTTTGAAAGGGTATTCCAAGAATCGAAGTCATCTAGAAATTCATATTGTATAATGATACATCATTAATGATGTTAATGAATTCTGTCTCGATTACCTATCAGATGGTGATAGCATCAGTCTCCCAAAGTCTTGTCATAATGTATGCTTTATGGGTGAAGGGATTTCTAGAATATATGTTTTTACAATTACTATCACATAGAGAGATGAAGTGAACCTTTAAATTTTACATAATAGTGAATTTGATGATCCATATGTTGAATCCAACAAATAAATTCTTAGATATTTTAATTCATCAAGAGATGAAAGATAGATATCGAATACACATAATCAAGAGTTTTTAAGATTCTTCCAAGATCATATTTATAAGAATTTATCTAAAAATCCAAATTCAATTATCGAATGACTTAAATGGTTATCCAGGGGACCAAATGAAAATGTTATATCATACACTTTTTTTAATCAATGGGTATAAATTATATACTAATGTACATGATTACTAATGAACAATGTAAAATAGTGGAGTTATTATTTGGGTAGAATACATTTCAGGTCCCAAGGATCCAATTTATGAAAATATTTCATATTTTGGAATTATCAAAAAGACATATTAGTTAGATTATGAAACATTTCAAGTGATGATTTTCTGTTAAAAATGGGTTGACAAAAGGAGTGTAGTGAAAGTTGATGAAGTGGGATTTTTGAAAGTAAAGTTCAGTGTGGAAGGGGGAAAGTCTGATCCATTTATAATGGCATCACAATCAGTGAAAGTATTTTATATCTCAAATCAAACCAATAGGAACTTGTTAATTTTCCCACTAGTGATTAAAACAACACTAAAGTCAGATGAAAATTCAATCAAGTATGACCCTTTCATTAGGAGTCCACAATAAGTTCATGGGGGTCCCAATGTAGATAATTTCATGTACATTAGAGGGGGTCATAATGACGGGGTTTTAATTATTGATATAGGATATAAATCCCTTCAACCTTTTAAAAAATAAAGATATTTCAATGTGAAGCTTAATGTGTTTTATAATATACTATGATTTTTCTCATAATATTATGTGTCCTTTAATTTATTAATACAAAATATATTAAATGTTTGAATACTCATGCAGAAAATGTATTTTTCACATGATGATGTTTCCAATCCCAAGGAATAACTGGTGATTGATTCTAAAACTGTAAAATTATTACGGGGTTAATAATATGTTGATGAAAAAACAAGAAATATACAGCATCATAGTGTTGACTAAAATTATTAAGGAAAGAAGTAAGGGGATAAAATTCGAGGTTGGTTAGAATCAACGCACCCAACCTATTGACTCCAACAAGTCAATATTCAATAGTTATGTT
Organism: Viscum album; assembly: GCA_963277665.1. Classification (NCBI taxonomy): domain Eukaryota; kingdom Viridiplantae; phylum Streptophyta; class Magnoliopsida; order Santalales; family Viscaceae; genus Viscum; species Viscum album. The sequence goes on from OY728137.1 coordinate 1,026,663,797, forward strand.
GGGGCCACAATGAGGATGAATGTGTTGATTGATATAGATTCATGTTTCCATATCCAACCTATAATGAAGGAAACCCTTTGAGAATATATAAAGGTAATGTTATGATAAAAATTATTTAGTTTACTAAAAAATCATACAGTTAAACTTTGATTTAATTTTCATTTTTCCTTGTATAGTATGTTTATTTTAGATGATTTACAAAATAAATATGTCTTAATTGTGTCTGGAAATGCCCATATAGGCTTCCAGACTCTTCTTACCAAAATTATTTGAGAGATGTTGAGGGGAAAGTAAAGACCCACCCACCAGTTACTTATGCACACATTATGAAACAAGAAATATGGATTTCTTTCATCAATCATCATGATGATAAATCATTCTAGTTTCATTATATTCGATAATATATTATTTTAAATTATTTATTTTATCCAATTTGATTCAAAATTGTTAATTTATGAAACAAAAAAGGACTTATGGAAATAATGAATGTTTTTTAAATCCATTGTACCCCTATAATAAAGCAAGGATGGAGTACGCTTCAATAGAGAATAAATTGTTGTGTATTTTAAATCAACAAAAAAAGTTTTCTATGATATGAAACAATATATGATCCCTTTTTATATGAATATTGATTAATAAAAATCCAAATACACTTCTATCTCATGTCATGTGATATGCAAGGAGTATTTCCTAAATAAGGAGGAAAAACTAGTTGATAAAAACACAAAAAAGTATGGGAAACATGTGTAATTATGAGATAATAGTAATTCGTTATGATTTATAAAATTATCACATAAAACTTTCTATTTATTTTTATATGTTTTTATATATTTTAGACAAAATAATCAATAGTAACCATACTAGAAGAAAAACTACTTTTAATAGATTTTAAGTGGTTGAAACAATATGGTCGCATTAGAGGAGTAGGTTTTGGAGTGTATCCTTAGACATATTTCAAGAAGAAAAAACCACAAGAATATACATACAATATTATGAAAGTATTTCAAGAATAAATTTATTCTTGGAAAGATATTATTGCCTAGTTTAGTTTGGTAGATGAATATATGAGAAAGTATCAAAGAGAACTTGAAGTGGAACAAAGATCTATATATGAACAACCAAATGACCTTACTAGCTTTGAGTCTAGTAATTCCCCTCAACCATATACCTTACCTGAGGTAATAAGATTTTTCATTTCTATTTCTCATATATTAGAATCAAGTAACTTCAAATAAATTTATATTAATAAAATTATGCTGGGTAATGTTGTATGTGATTTTAATATGTCAACACCCACGGACCACCTTATTGTGAGGCGTATGGTGTATAATATCACAGAAGACAAGCTATATAATAAATAACTCCCAAAATATCACATGATATTTTTGATTGTGGTAGCTCATGATTTGACCACTGAGTTCTTGGCACAACTTGATGATCTAGATATTAAAATAGTCAATGATGTTATTGGAACTTTCATAGCACGGTCTTATAATCTTATAAAGATACATGAGGTATGCCTGTAATAATTTTTTTCATATGAAAAACCTATAAAATTTTAGGGAAATTTTTATGATGTGAGGTATAGTATTATAGATGGATAATGATATGGTAAAAAGGAAGGTTAGATCAAGAAAATATAGTGAATCGACCAAGAAATCAAAAGGACATTTTGGGAGTACCTTCTCCCCACCAGTTCAACTAAAACACTTATTATCATTTAAAATTCATACAGAGATGACATTTGAAGTTTGAAATATGTTGTACATTCTATATGAAAAAGAAATACATGAGACTATCATTACAAAATCTATTGATATCAAGAGTATAAATGAGATTATCAAGTTTGAATGGCTAAGAGTCTTAGTTTTTAATACATACAAATGGTAAATTTTCATAATATGTATATCCAAAAAATGATCTAATATATTTGTTAAAGTTAATAACTATTCATATTTTCTATAGGAATTTACATTTCTACTATGTAAAAGTAAATCCTTTCAAATCATGATTTGGATTCATTAATCCCAATATAATATCTATAAAAGAAACTAAATTTGAAAAGAAAGAAATTGATATAAAAAATATGATCTAAACATGGAGTTTTAGAGGAAAATAATATATGACAGAATTTTTTTGATTCCAACAATATAGGGGTAAAACTCTTCAATCTAATCATATAAAATATATTTTTATTTTTCCAGTACTTAATTTTTAGGAAGCACTGGATGTTGATCTCATCAATATGGATAACCCAAATATTTATTTTTTGGATCCAATGGATAGATATTCAACAAACCAAACACACATGATTTTTATTATGAATTTTTAATGCACTTCAATCAAAATTTTATAGATAAACATTTAATTATATGTTTCAGTATTTTTTTAACCAAAACAATTATGATATGGTGGTCCCTAAATATAGGATAAATCATGGTATGAAATAGGTGACTAAATATAAGAAGCCTATGGATTACATAAAATGGAAATAAATTATGGTATATATAGAAATATTAAACTACAAAAGCATATTTAAAAATAATTTTCTTATTTTGGTCAATGTTTGTGCAGTGTCTACTGTAAGATAACAACAACGATTGTGGATATTATGTTTTAAAATTTATAAGATATATCATAAACCATGGAAATACCGACATCCCAAAATAGTTAATTCTCAAAGGTAATTATAATTTCATTAAAAATATTTCTTAATTATTTGTTTCTCTATATTTTCTTGGTATTATCAATATTTTCGATAACCTTCGTACTCAAAAGAAGATGTAAATTTGTTTAAAGATGAGTGGGAAGCATACATGGTGTCATAATGTTTGTTGATATCAAATTTAGGTGATTACTTTCTATGTTTGTGATATAGTATGGGATATGAAATTAGAAATATATTTGGGGTGTGAAGCATTAGTATCAGAATGATTTTAAATTATTTTTGATCAGTTTCTCAAGGAAAAGTATAATGGAGGAAATCAATTTATTTAGAAACAAATGAGAAGAATATATATCGTTAGAATAAATATAATAATCATGAAGAGGTGACTTACAAATACTTATTTATTTTATTTTATGATAATTTTATCAACTTTTTTTAGTTAATTTCCTTATCATTTTTATCTAATAATTATTTTGTTAAATTTACACATTAGTTCAAAACACACGTCACATGCTCAAAACTAATCAAATGATATTGAATTATTTTAACACATTAGGGAAATGATCCATAAGTCATTTGTGACGTGTATTAATTGAACACATATTAATATGACACCTGATGTGGTTGGTAAGACTTAAAGTATATGTTTTTAATACAAAAGTGTCATTTTAGTTTAAAACATACATCAAAAAGTCAAAATTGGGAAAAAAATTGTATTGCATTCAAAGTTTACAAAAATGATCTATAATTCATCTTTAACATGTAGTAATTCATTTCACATTAATTTGATACCTGATGTTGTCGTTATGACTCAAAGTATGTGTTTTCAATAAAAAGTGCCATTTTAGTTTAAAATATACATCCAAAAGTCAAAACCAAGAAAATGAGCCCAAATTGTTTTCAAACTTTTGGAAAACAATATAAAATTCATTTTTCATATTTTGTAATTTAACTCACATTAATATGAGGCACAATATGGTTAATATGACCCAAAGTATGTGTTTTCAATGTAAATGCACCATTTCTGTTTAAAACTCCTGTCAAAATAGAAAAAATGAGCAAATAAGCTTGGATTGTTTTCAAAATTTAAAAAAATTATCCATAATTAATTTTTCAAATACAGGATATAAATATGATGCATAGTGTTATCGATATTACTCAAATTGTGTGTTTTGAGTTTAAAAATAACATTTTAGTAAAAAAAGTGATATACTCAAAACTAAGAAAACAAAGTCATATCGGTTTGATACTTTAGTAAAATGATGCCTCAGTCGTTTGTGACATGTAGGAATCGACCATACCTCAATCTGATATGTAGTTTAATTGATATGACTCAAATTGTGTGGTTTTAGTTTAAAATTGACATTTTATTAATGTATTATTTCATATTTATGTTTAATTTGTTTATTTATATTATTACTAACATAAGAATTGGTTTCTTATACAGTTGGATTATTTTTATCAAGTTGGGTTGGTTTGTTCAAATATACTCATGATCATGAGATATTGGACTTCGAGTATGCAACTGAGATAATAGAAATAAGGAAATGGATCAAGAATGTATATAGACATCATAAAAAGGTGGATTTCTACTACTTATTTAGTCTATTTTGATGCCATTTTCTCTATTATTTTTATGTTAATTTTCTTATCATTTTTATCAATAATTATTTAGTTTTTTTAAATATAATGTAAGATCAAATTTTTCTTTCAACTATCTGCAATAAGACAGAAAAGAGAGAACATATTGGTTTTGGATGGGGCATTTCAGGTAGTATGGGGTTTCATCTTCCATCCAAATGGAACATGTTCTCTCTTTTATGTATTTTTTATATATTTTAAATAAAAACACATGTCACATATTCAATCATCCTCACCTCAATATGATACATAGTATACTAAGTATGACTCAAAACTGTATGTTTTTAGTTTATAATTTATATTTTAGTTAAAAACTCACATCACATACTTTTAACTAAGAAAACATATTCATATTATTTTTATAGATTAGTAAAATGATTTATACGTTATTTGAGATATTTTGGAGTCATATTCACCTTAGTTGAACACATGGTGTGACTGGTATGACTTCAATGGTATCTTTTTAATTAGAATTGACATTAATTTTAGTAAAAACACAAGTTACATACTAAAAAATGATAAAACACATTCATATTGTTTTTATAGTTTAGTAAAACAACCCATAATTCATTTATGATGTGTTGTAATTAGCTACACCTCAATATGATATTTCGTGTTCCCAATATGATTCCAAGTGTGTCTTTTTATTTAAAATTGACATTAAATTTAGTAAAAAAGAAAAGTGACATACTCAAAAACAATAAAATGCATTAATATTGTTTTAATACATTATAAAAATGATTCATAAGTTATTTTTGACATGTAGGAATCATACGCACCTCAATATGGTACATGGTGAACCATGTATAACTCAAAGTTCCCATTATCTGTTTAAAATTTACATTTTAGTTCAAAATGCATGTCACTCACTAAAAACTTATAAAACACACTCATATTGTCTTGATAATTTATTATAGTGATTCATTATTCATTTTTGACATGTATGAAAAAGTCTCATGTCAAAATGATACATTATATGACCAGTATGACTCAAACATTATGTTTCTAGTTTAAAATGACATTTTAGTAAAAAACACAAGTGAGCTACTCAAAAATGATAAAATTCATTTAGATTTTTTTAATACTTTTTTAAAATAATCCATAAGTAATTTGTGAGATTTAGGAAATAAATACATGTCAATATGACACAAGGCGTTACCAATATAACTCCTAGTGTGTCTTTTTATTTAAAATTAACATTAATTTTAGTAAAAAAGACTGGCAACATACTCAAAAATGATAAAAACACATTCATATTATTTTTATAATTTATTAAAATTATCCATATGTCATTTTTGATGTGTAAGAATCATTTTCACCTCAATATGATACATGGTGTACCCGGTATGACATCATGTGTGTGTTTTTATTTAAAATTCACATTAATTTTAGTAAAAAGGACAAGTGACATGATCAAAACCAAGAAAACAAATTCATATTGTTTTTTATAATTAAAAAAATGATCTATAAGTTATTTTTCAATTTTTAGTAATCATCCACAGCTCAATATGATACATGTTGTTCCCCATATAAATAATAGTGTTCAATATCAGTTTAAAATTGACCTTTTAGTTCAAAAAGTGAGTCACTCAATGAAAACTAGTCAAACCTACTCAGATTGTATTGGTAATTTAGGAAAATGATTCATAATTCAATTTTTACGTGTAAAAATTATTCTCCTGTTAACATGACGTATGATGTGACCTGTATGACTCAAAGTGCATGTTTCGAGTTTAAAATAACATTTTAGTAAAAAGACAAGTGACATACTTAAAACTGATCAAACACTTTCATATTTTTTTGATACTTTAAGAGAAAAAAATATAGGACATTTTTAACATTTATTAATTATCTGTACCTCAATCTGATGTATGGTGTATCTGGTATGACCCTAAGTGTGTATTTTCATTTAAAATTGACATTACTTTTAGTAAAAAAGACTAGTGACGTACTCTAAATCAAGAAAACACATTTATATTGTTTTGATACTTTATAAAAATGATACATAATTTATTTTTGACATGTTTAAATCACATTAACATCAATATTATACATGGTGTTCCCAGTATAACTCAAAGTATCCATTATCAGTTTAAAATTTACATTTTAGTTCAAAAAGGGTGTCACTCACTGAAAACCAAAAAAACATGCTTATATTGTCGCGATAATTTATTTAAAAAATTATAATTCATTTTTGATATTTGTAAATTAGCCTCGTATGATAATGATATAAAATGTGACCGATATGACTCAAAGTGTGTGTTTTGAGTTTAAAATGACATTTTAGTAAAAAAGACAAGTGACATACTCAAAATAGAGAAAAAAATTTGGATTGTTTTTATAAATTTGTAAAATGGTCCATAAGTAATTTATGACATGTATAAATCATATTCACCTCAATTTTATGTAGAGTGTGATCAGTATAACTCCAATAGAATCGTTTTATTTAAAATTGAAAATAATTTTATTAAAAAGACAAGTGAAATAAAAAAACTGAGAAAATGCATTTTGGATTATTTTAATACTTTAGAAAAATGATCCATAAGTCATTTTTTACAAGTAGGAATCAGCTGCAGCTCAATCTGATACACAATATGCCCGATATGACTCAAAGTGTCTGTTATTAGTTTAAAATTATCATTTTAGTTAAAAAAGTGCATTGCTCATTAAAAACAAAGAAAACATGCACAGATTGTCTTGATAATTTAGTAAAATGAATCGTAATCCATTTTAGATGTGTAGGAATCAATATCATTTCAAACCAATACATGATGTGACTGGTGTGAATCAAAGTGCATGTTTCTAGTTTAAAAAGTCATTTTAGTAAAAAACACAAGTGTCATACTCAAAACTAAGAAACTTTATTTGGATTGTTTTTATAATTTATAAAAATGTTTAATAAGTCATTTGTGACATATAAAAATTGATCATATGTCAATCCTATACAAAATTTGGTTAGTATGACTAGAAGTGTGTGTTTTCAATACATAAGTGTCATTTTAGTTTAAAACGTGTATCACATCACCAAAACCGAGAAAATGAGATCAGATTATTTTCTCATCATTTTATCTTTTATTACATAATTAATTTCCTTATCATTTTTATATTATACTTATTTAGTTAATTTTTAAATATATAAGGTTGATGAAAAATAAGAAATAGTGTGATGTGCAAGAATCAATAACAACTCAATATGATACATGGTGTTCCTGGTTTGACTCAAAGTATATGTTTTTAGTTTAAAATTGATCCTTTGTATTTAATATATTTCTTTATAGTGTTACTAACATAATAATTGTTTTCTTATAAAATGTAATTATTTTTCTTAATTTGGGGTGGTTTGTTCAGCAATAGTATGATTGAGATTCAGTGGCTAAAAATAAAAAAATATATTGATGTTTCTGAATATATGTGATAATTTTTACTTAGTCGTGTAATTATACAAACCAATGTTTGAAATGTCTATAATATAGTTTCTTTTCTTGTATTTGTGTTGTAAATTTTATTTCTCTTAAATTATATATTTTATAAATTTATTTTGTTTGATATTGTTTTTGCTACTATAATGTGCTATAATTTTAATAGCACACTACAACAGTATTCCCCTTTATCAACAATAGAAAAAGTGATGAAAAAGAGCACCCTTTATCAACACTATTGAAAGCACTGATAAAGGGATACTTTATCAGTTATTTTTCCAACATTGATAAAGTGACCCTTTATTAGTACTTTCAATTTCACTCATAAAGGTTTCCCTTTATCAGCACTAAAGAAAACCGCTAATGAAGGGGGTTCTTTAGAAGCACTTAAATAAGCAGTGATAAAGAAATATGTTATCAATTCTTCTTTAGTACTAATAATGATTCCATTTATCATCAATTCTCTATAAATAATAAAAACCTATGTAGTTTAATGATGATCCGGTAATCAATTATTTTTTGTGCTGACAATGGCCAATTTTTGAACCACTAAAGTCCATATTTGTAGTAGTGGGAAGTGGGAAACATAAATATTACCTGAAAAAACACATAATTGGGTTCCCATATAAGGATAATATTGGAGGAAATTTAAAATATATACATGAAGAAGAAAAATAACATCTAAGTACTAATGGAGGGCGATAGAGAACACGATCATGATAAAGTTAATGACCAGAAAACGATAAATCAATGAGGGGTTAAAAGACCATAAATTCATTAGAAATTAAGGTACAAGAATAAAAATTTTATTTAAAAATTATTTTCCAACATTTTAAGGTTTCTTTTACTATCAATATAGAGAACATGATAAAATACATTTACCTGATTTATTTAAACTTCATTAGAATAATCTGGTTGTGCTTTGATCATTTTCCACTATATCTCTTACTCCAAGAAATGAATATTCAAGATGAAATTTTCTTTCATGGACCACTAAAATTAAATTTAATTTGGATTATAAGATCCAAAAAAGAGTGAAATGTCATTACTTATGTCTCTAAATATTTACCAAAATAAAAAAAAATTAGAACAAGTTATCCAACATGGTTAAATATAATACATTAATCTATAAAACCTCAACAATAACACCCAATTTTCAAAATAATCCATTAAATAAATAGTTGATGTTAATACTCCTCTAATATAAGTCCAAAAAAAATCAACACCCCAAAAATTGAAATATTTTTTCACATATTGTTTTTCCATGATCAACTTTAACATTTACCCATATACAACATAAAGTATCAGATAATTTTACATACCAATCATGTGAATACCTAAACCATATATTCTTCTAAAACATGCTAATAAATTGAGTCATCATTAAAACTCAATGAAAACATATATGATTCCAAAAATTAATTCTATCCTTACTCCTAAAATAAAATAGCATACTATAAAATATATTCTATAAATAAAAAAATGCAATAAATGTAATTATAAATCACTTAGTCATCAAATCACTAATAATAGTCATGGTCAAAAATACTATCAAATTTACTTTAACAATAGCAATCATCTATTCTTACTAAATAAACATTATTATCTCAATAATAGGTGCATATTAAGGGTAATCTATACCTCAATCATGTGTTTTCTAAAAATATCCCCTTACCACTAAATCACTTTTATAGTTTATTAGTATCATTCAACATATTGATGGAAATACTTAAGAAAGAAAACTAAAAAACAATAATCAGATGTTTCAAGATTCTTATAAGAATAATTTTATTAAAAAAACACCTCTATAATATAATTATTGTATCCGAATATAAAAACACTTTAATCATTCCACTTTAATAATTATTATATCATAGGCACTTCCTTGGTCTAGGAGTAAACCCTTATATTAGGGAATTGGCTTGGATAATTCCCAATAACCCCACACATAAGGAATTGAACTATAAATAGTACCTTAGGATAAAATTCATTTTACAATATTAAACTCTTCATTTTTATATGGAAATTAATTACTTTATGCCCTTATTTTCCATGCATAAAATATTACAACCCAGAACCCACACTCCCATATATTCTACTAAAATTCATAACTTTACATTTTTGGCTTTGATGCTGACAATGTGACCCAAATTTCTCATATATACCTTAAAAAATCAAATGGAAAACTTGGATCACATACATATCAAAGAACCTTTTTGGTTTATAGTTTTATATAATTGGGACAAACTCCTACATAAATAATTCACATGACTTTAAAACATCATTTCTTCCAATTAACCCAATATTTATTTTTCACATTAATACATCATCCTAATCCATATGAAATCATTCTAGGAATAACTCAATCAACATCATTATTTAAAACCTAGGTAAAAGGAAACATAATAAGGGTGAGCTTAGATTCTTATTAAGTGTAAAAATAAGCATTAACAATTGAATTTAATCAACAAGAATAAGAGTGAATAAGTGTATGATAACATAATCAAAGTTTATGAGAGAATCATAAAAGAACTCATACTCAATAATACCTAGACCAAAAAATATGAAAACATGGAAAATGAAATAGTTGTTCGAATCAATAATCATGAGCCATGTAATATCAATCTCAATCATTATAAAAATTATAAACCCATAACATGAATAGATAAAACATATTGGTATCTTAGAGTATCATCTTATTGAACCCTTACAGAACTGATATTGAACCCTTACTGAACCCTTAAAATTTTAATAACCATACATCCGATTTAAAATATTATTATCCAGTGAACATAATCATTACTCAATGCATCACAGCGCTATCTGGGCGTATCCATCATTTATAATTTCCAAGAACTACAACATGAATAAAGCACAAAGAGAACTCATTGAAACAAACTTTATTTTTTTCAAAACATGATTAACCCATGGAAAAGAAATAGATTCCATAAAAATCACTTTAAATTATGGTTACTCTATATATAATAAATGGGTTCCATAACAATCTCATTGAAACGTGATTAACCCATGGAAAATAAATGGGTTCCATAAAATATCTTTAGGACATAATCAACTCATGTAAAAGAAAAAGGTTTCATAAAAATATATTTGAAATATCGTTAACCCATGGAAATTAAATGGGTTCTATAATAGCCTCTTTAAAATATGATTAACCCATGGAAAATAAATGGGTTTTATAATAAACTCTTTGAAATACTATTATCCCATGGAAAAGAAATGGGTTACATAACAATCTCTTTGAAACAATATTAATCCATCCAAATAAAGAATATATATGGTATCAATATAAAATATCCCCCATTGGAGGGTAATTATAAATAAGATTTTTTTATGTTGATGAATGGGAATTCCATTAAAATATCATTAGAAAAAAATTTTAGCAAAATAATCATTAAACATTCCAAAGTTTCCCAAACTACATTTAAATATATAAATTATAATCCCCATGAGGGAATAAAATTAAATTAAACTTAGAATATCATGATAATAATAATATCAATTATATAAAATGTCAAAATATAATTATATACACCATATAAAATAAGATAGGTGTATAACATAAAAAACATCTCAAATAAGGAAAACTGTAACAAAAATCCATTACTGTTTTGGTAACGATAAAACTATAAACCCCACAAAATAGAGATCCCAAAATAAATATGCAAAGTTTAATAAATTTAAGCATAAAAATAATCAAATATATTCATAGGAAGTATATAAATCACATAATAAAAATAATTAGTAAATATGGATTATATCTCATCGAAATAAAATTGAGACGAGAAAAAACCGAATTACTTGAGTAACTTTTTACTCATGAGATATGTGAAAGAATAGCATAAATTGAGACTTTTAATATAATTAAATAAATTATAATCATAATATAAATTTAATAGGGTAGTATATACACCATATAAATGTAATTATGTGCAGAATAACAAATAATTCTCAAAGGAATATAAATTGATACGAAACCCCTTAGAATTGTGGTAACATCTAAATCAGAAGCCCCAAAAGTAATAATAATCCAATGAAATATTTAAATAACATGAATATAAAAGAATTAATGATATAATATATAAAAATGGTATTAATTACACCAAAAAAATAAGTAAGTGGTGAATATGGCATTTATCTCACAGATGTAAAAAGTGAGATGAAAATCCCTTATAAAGATCATTTCATTGGAGTAGTAATAAATCAATGAAAAAATTGTGTGTGAAAAAATTAAATAAACAAAATAAAATAAAAAATACATAATAATAAAATCATAGGTCATTTCACACATATTATTGTCATAAAATAATCAACATAAAAAAATTTTAACCAAATGAATGGAAATTGAGTTAAGAAACCCCTTATAATTCAAGAAACATATTGATAAAAACCACTTGAAAGAGAGACAAACATTGAATATGGAGTTCAAATAACATTAATATGAATAATAAATTATTATAAATATTCAATTGGAATTATATATACACCATTAAAATAAATTTGGGTCATAAAATAATAAGTGTCTCAAAGAATGATGTTTTGAGACGGAAACCCTCACCTCACACCTCCATTTGGCATAACATTATTTGAACTACTATTTAGTGGTTTTAAACATGTTATTAACTTATTAAATGTTCATATTAATATTATAAATATCATATATTATTTTAATATGACTTTTTATTACCTATTAATTAACAATTCGATATCAATGTTAGCTTTCTGGATATAACTGCTTTGTTTGTTCATATATGTTTTGACTTGCTATTTTTATCCCACTTACTTAAATAATTGTATCAAAATTTCAAGAATAAAAATCATGAAATAAAAATCATATTTATACACTTATTATTATTTTATAACCAATCATGGATGATGGTTATGAAAAATGAACCAACGTTACAATCATGGAGATGGTAGGTTATACGTACGCATGAGTAACTTTCCCATTTTTTCAATGATCATTATAGAAATAAGTTAAATAAAAATTATCATTCAAGAATGAAAATTATATCATGAATACCATATTATATTATCATATATAATTATATATTTAATTATTTTTATGTAAAAGTAATCACATCACTTCTAGGAGGCAGTAGTCCACACATCCATGAATGACATTGTCACTTTTTTAGCGTGTGAAAAGGTAATATATTACTTTTCAAGAAAGATAATTATTTCATGAATATAATAATTATTTAATATATATTATATATATTTATTTAACTTGTTATTAATACATTCTATGTAAATTTTGAATGAATCACATTACTTTGAGGAGGCAATAGTCTACACATCCACAAATGATGTTATTGTCTTTCCGAAAAATAGAAGGTATGAAGGAATGTGTTGTAAAATAATTAAATAAGAATAAATTGATAATAAATATTATATATAACATATTAAAACATTAGGTACATCATTATTCCTAACCATGAAATGTGGTAGTGGAAGAACGAACGTCATTGTTTGGGAGGTGGTAGTCTTCTGTATACAAAGATGATGACTGAATATCTCATTTGATGGAAGTGTGTGTGGGTGTAGGTCATAAAATTAAACTAAAAACAAATCAGTATATTTATTATATTGTTTTTATTATATTATAACGTAATAATAATAATTTAATGTGTGGAGAAATAAATAAAATGGAAATGCACGTTGAAGAATGTTACTTTTTTTGGGGTAAGTCCTTTTGGTTTTCAACAAAGGAATTCCCTGGATGGAATTGTGAAAAAATTAAGGATTATATGATTATTGGAGGTATTTCAGGAAGTAATTTGGGAAGAATTTGGATGATAAAAAATTCTTTATAGGTTTGAAGAATGTGGGAGTATGAAATCCTTTTTATAGTGGAGGTCTGGCATTCTTGTAAATATATGAAAGTAAACACTATTGGTATGTTTACCTTGAATAATGTGCCTCCAATAATGATAAAAAATTTATGGAATATCATATATAGTAGATTTATATCCATATAATTGGTTTTTTAAAAGTTTATAGGTCATTTTTCCACTGAATGTTAAATTTTAACCACTAAGTAAACTCATTTTTACCATAATTGTTGTAATTAATTTTAATTTCTTTCACTATATTTTTTGTCAAAAAAATAAGTTAAGATTAATATAAATTATAAATTATGATAATTAAAAATATGTAATCAATTTTTAAAAAATCTTATCAAATAAGTGGTAGAAATTAATTTAAAATTAATCTTGCAAATGGGACGAGACATAAGGTTTTTTAAAGATAAAAAGTTCAAAAGTATGAAATGTTTTTATATCCAATTTCAATGTGAAAATTGATTCCAATGACCTAAATTGAATTTTTTTTATTTAAAATTTATCTAATTATACTTTAAAACCAATTAAAATTTTAATTTAACACTATAAATTATTTATATGAAAAATTAATTTTCAATTAAAATCTAGTATTTTTCACTATTCATCAAAAAATAAAACTTCTTATAAAAATACAAAAAATTCACCCAAAGTAAATTTCGATATTATGATTTCAAAAATGAAGTTTATTTTGAAAAATATAATTTATAAAATTTTTAAAAACTATATTTAAAACAAGATCACCATTAAAAGGCGACAAAACCTCTTTTTTGAAAAAATACAACTTTTTATGATTCAAATTGGATTTATAATAATCTTAATACTCTAAAACATATTGGATGAATTTTAAAATATTTTATTGAATATATTATATATAAATATATTTAATATCTTTAACTAATAGTGATTAATTTAATTTATTAATATAAAACACCTTCTGGTCAAAAAAATAGTTTTCCATAAAAACACGTCCTTTATATTCAATTGATCTTTACACTACTAGAAAATGATCTTATACCCAGGGTTCAAAACCGTGGGTATAGACCCCAAAACTATGAGTATAGGCTATACCCATGGTTTGGGGAACCGTAGTCATTGGTGGCGTTGGTATAGGTCCATGACCTATACCCATGGTTTGGAAAAACTGTGGGTATAGGTTTTGGCACTGTGTCATCACTCTATACCCACGATTTGGAAATGGTAGGTATAGAATATTTTACAAAAAATCAGCCCGCAGGATTCGATCTCACGACCAATTCTATGTTCATTAGTTGCCTTACCACTATCCCATCACTGCATATATGTATGTGTATATATATTTTATTAAATATATTTATTTAAACCGTGGGTATAAAATAATAAACAATGGGTATAGAACTCCTGCCAAATTTTTTTTGTTCCCATGGAAAAAATAAATTTTCTGCGCACACGCAAGAAGCATATACCCAAGGTTCTTCAAAACTGTGGGTATAGGTTTTTTTATCCGACGACTATACCCACGGTTTTAGGGAAAACTGTGGGTATAGGTCACCCTATCCCCACGATTTTGGGAAAACTGTGGGTATATGCATTTTTTGATACCCTATACCCACGGTTTGGAGGAAACTGTGGGTATAGGGTAGCCTATGCCTAGGTATTGGGAAAACTATGGGCATAGGCTATCAAAAAATGCATATACCCACGGTTTATTCCAAAAATGTGGGGATAGGGTGACCTATACCTATGGTTTTCCCCAAAACTCTGGGTATAGGTCCATTTTATAGTAGTGTTATTTTCATTTCAAATTAATTTGTAACCAATGAATTAATTTTATAAATATGTGTAAATTAAATTTTTATAATTTATTTAATCTCATTTATTACCTCCATTCCATGTCTAGGTGATAACTATCATGTTAAATAATAGTATTAATAGTATATTGTTATCTGTTAAGACTATGTATTGCATATAACACAAGTTATAGAAGAACTTAATGTTACGTTAAATGAAAGATAAAACTTTTTTTGCAAATAATGAAATTTAACCTATTCATTTCATGTAACTAAATATATCTAAAAATTTGAATTAATTTAAAAGAATATGTTTCTTAATATCTCATAATGTTACATCCTACCCCCTTGAAATGAATTGTTTCCTTGAATTTCATCTTTGTTATCAAAGGATTAAAAAATTTTAAATTTCTTTATTGAAACCCACATATTAAAGTTGAAATAAATAAAAAATCCATTAATATATTAAATTGGGAAACATAAATTTTACCTAAAGTTACACATATTTATGTTTCAATATAGGGGAAACATTGGTGGGAAATTAAAAGATTGATTTGGAAGGAAAAACTAATTCTCATGGACTAATAGACAGTGATAGAGAATGTGGCTAATAGTAATTCAATGAAAAAACCAAAAAAACATGGAAAATTAAATTGATATCATCATAAAATATGGTAATAGGATAGATTTTTTTTCAATATCCTTTTCCTAATGTTTAAGGATTTATTTCACCATCTAGACTGAAAACATAATGAAATATACTTACTTGACATGGGAATTTCATCCTTTAACAAATTTCCATCAAAATATCATATTTTTCTCTAAAATATGTTTATTCTATATGAATTTTTAATTATTGAAGCACTAAAATCATGTTTTAAAGACCACATAACCATAAAATGTATATTCAAGCTATTCCATCTATCTTTAGACATTAACCAAAACAAAAATGATTAGAACATGGTAAGATAATTTCCCAAATGAGTAAATCTTCATATGATAAACTAATATTCAAAATTAAATAGTAATACCCAATGTTAAAACTAATTTATTCCATAAATAAATATCCTTGAAATTATTCAAACATTTCCCAACTTAGTTTGAAACCCAAAGATTTAAAGGATTTGATAATATATTCTTCCATGATAAATAAACCACTATTCCTCAAATAGAATCCCATATGTTTCTATAATAAACATAATATTTACCTATAATAATATTTTATGCTAACCAAGACATTGTGTAGGCCAGTGGTAGTGCGTGAAACCCTTATCATCCTTCAACGATGGGTTAAAGACCCACCTCTTAGTTGGATATGAAAAGTTGTCATCAAGCATACGGGTTGTCCCCTTTTTCCTTTAATCATGAAAAATAATTCCTCCCTAAAAATACTTAATGTTGATATTGGGGGTTACAGATAACTCAACTAAAAAAAATCTCCAAAAACATCACCGATGACCTTTACATTTTTAATACATAAAAAACCTAAAATTGGGTGTCTTAAGACTTGGAACTTATGATCAGACTTAATTTTATAGTCCTATGATAGTATCCATGACTCTCAATAAATCCTTATATTAAAACATCTTAATCTAAAATGTTTTCTAAACTAGCCTTTGATACCAACTATATATCCCAAAACCCACACTTTCGGATATTGTACTAAAATCTATAACTTTACATTATTAGATTTGATACCAATAATTGTGACCAAAATTTTCCATCTAAACTATATAACATCAAAAGTAAAACCTAGATCACATATATACTGAAGGACATTTTAGTTTTATAGTTTTAGATAATTAATAATAAATCTTACATAAACAATTCATATGACTTTAAAATATCATTTCTCTCACTTAACATAGATTTTCCTTTTCAAATTAATACATCATCCTTATCCATATGAAATCCCTTTTATACATAACTCATACAACATCATTATTTAAAACTATTGGAAAATAAAATATAATAAGAGTGATCTCATATGATCATTAAGGGTAAACATCAGCATTAATAATTTAATGTCATCAATGAGCATAATAGTGCATAAGGGTATGATGACATAATCAATGTGAGTTATAAAATCATAAAATAACTCATTCCCATCAATAACTAAACTAAAAAATATGAAAACATGGAAAATGGAAGAGTCATTAGAATCAATAATCATGATCCAAGTTATTTCAATCACAATTATTAGAAACATTATAAACCCATAAAAAACATAGATAAAACGTATTGGTATCTTAGAGAATTATCTCATTAAACCCTTATAGAACCCTTATAGAACAATTTCAGAACCCTTAAAAATTGGAATAAAAATAAAAATTAATTCCAATATAGTTATTCATAAAATATAATCATTACCCAATGCATTAAATTTCTATTTGGAAACACCTTCCCACGCCCTAACTCTCGAATACCCGAAGCTGGTGCCATACAGAGGATCGATTCGGTTCACGTTCTGGGAAACCAGCTACTTCTGAAAAGCTTCTTCTACTAAAATCTTATACCTAAAAAATTTATCTCAAAAATATAGGGTGAGCATTTGAATGCCTAGTAAGGGGTTTTAAAATAAACCAATATAAATTTCTAAAACTTTCTTTAAAACTTTCAATAAAATTTTTCTCTTTAATAAAAGTTATAACACATGTAACATATCATAAAAGTACTCAATTAAAAACATGCTAACATAATTATAAAGATACATGATTCTATTATAGGCATACTCATTTGAAGTAATAAATAAAAGACATTATAAACATGTATGACATATGCACATGAGAGCACAAATTAAACGGCTAAGAGTGATGAATAATCAGAGTTTCACATAAGGGTAATAACTACAATTTCCTACACTGAATAATAATTCACTGAGTGCATATGTCATTCCATAAGCATTTACTTTTCTGATACTCATAAGTATTGGCTCTTAACCATGGACATTCTACTAGTCAAATATCCATCTTATTAATTAATTACCATGCACATAATGAGGTAATATATAATGTCAGACTTTAATTTTTGTGTCAAGGCCTCATGCCAAGACCTAGGGGATAACTGTAACCAAACCCCAACTCGAAGAGCCTCTGTAACCAAACTCCATCTTGGAGGGTCTACTTTAACGGGACCCCAACCAAGAGGTCTTACTTTTACCAGTCCCCAACCCGGAACATACTATTCCAATAAATTCCTCATATGTTTAATAATTCTATATATCCAAAGTGGCCCATACCACCTTGAATACCTAAATTTTAAATTCAATATCACAAGTGATAAATAATACATTGTTCAATTTATCACATAAATTAATAACTTTACAACTCTTCTATAAACTTTCAATTCATTAGATTTCATAATTATAACTTCGGATAGGTATTATTCATGATCAATTCATGTGCTGATAAATAGAAATGACATTAGAATAAATCATAATATGTAAGTTATTATTTAAATAATAATTTTCCCAACGACAAGCACAAACAAGTAAACATTTTTTGTGCATGTGATGTTAATTTAAAACACGCAAGTAATTTAATGGATGGGGTTACCACATAAAATGATAGTTCCTTAATTTTACAAATCCTTGATTTATGGAAATAAATATTTATAGTTTAAAATGACCAATTTTAAATTAAGAGAGATGTCACTTGTACACAAGCAAGCACTGATAAATGTCCATGTCTTAATAAATGGACATACCCTATGTTGCATAGCATATATGGTCAACTGATTTGTAGAGAAAATTTTGTTCTATGTAATGCATACATTCATGATAAATTTATTAAGCATATCAACAATATACTTTAACCACTAAAGTTCATTTTAGGCCAACCTATTTCGGATTATGGTTCAAACATATAAGTGCATACATATAACCATATATGTATATACATAAAATATGTATATGTCACACCCTTACTTTATATATTCTGAAAACTAAAATTACACACACACACACATATATATATATATATATATATTAACATCTTATAAGAAATGTAATTTGTTTAATAATAACAAACCCTTAGAATCATAAAAGTAATTCACATTTTAAGCAAATGAACTTCCCTGCCAGAATGAGAAAATAGTGATTTTATAAAGTAATAAATAAATTTCCCTTACATTTTAAAAACGTCATTTCAAATCAACACTTGATAGAATTAAAACTTGGTGGACTAAAATTATATTGGTGTATGTGTAATAAATATACCAATCCATTTAAACCCAAAACATCATTCACATCTAAGTCTTTATTTAAAGATTGTAAATCATCTTTAATAACATAAAATCGAAACAGATTGAATTATGTGTGTATGTTCGAATATACACTAAGTGTGTAATTGAAAATAATTATAAATTAGATTAACCCTTACAAAAACTTAAATTAAAACATAACATTAAATAAAACATATAATTTCCTTATATTATTTGTAATAGAAAAATTAAAGAAAATTGGTTCCATTGCATGAATAAATTTTTAATAAATAGACGTTTGAAAATAAATTGTATTTTCCCTTACAGCAAACTCTCAAATCACAAATCATAATTGTAAATAAATTTATTCCTTAAAAATTGTGGTATTTCCAAAATCAAATAATTTTATATCACACATTCAATATTTATTTCATCAATGAAACTGCTAATAGGAACTTAATAAAATTAGACCCTTTCAATATAACTTTGAAACTAAATGTTCGTAGAAGATAAAATCAAATCATCTCTTACACAACCTTAAATGAAACATGACTTGAAAAATTTTAAAATAAATCCTTATGGATGAAGAAAAACTTGATAATTCCAATCTCATCACCAAAAAAATCAAATATTGTAATTGAAAATATAATTTTCACTCTTATATTTTAAAACATCATTGCAAATAAATACCTAGCAGATTTAAAATCAGGTAGATTAAAACTATGTGAATTTATCTATGAAATATATACTAGTAAAAACAATGTGTATATTCAAGTTTTCAAAAAGAATAAAAAGTGTATTGAACCCTTATAAGAAACTAATCCCTTACAATACATAAGATCATAAAATACATATTTGAGACAAATATTTAACCCTTAAATTTTTTTCTGATACTCAGAAACACTAAGCCTAGAAGTAGAAACAGGGTATGTGATACCCTCTACAGTAAGTATTATAAAAACTAGAGGGTACTAAAATAAAACTCTAGAATGAAGTGAGGAATTCGATTATAGGTTGACAGAGGAAAATGGGTTCACTGGTGTGTATAAATATATAAACTCAATAAAGCTTAACCGAGAAGCTTTATGGAAACAGTGGTGATTAAAGAATGAAAATAAATCTCATGAGAGATCAAATTCACACTCAAACATTGAAATAAAATAGGGAATGCGATGATCGGGGGTTCATACGTAATTTGAGATTAATGAAAATCATATGAGTTATGAATAGGGAACCTATCTCGCCGCAAGTCCAAACCCCCACCTGGATCTCTAAAGACATAGAATGGAACAAAAACCCAGGTGGCCTGCTCGACCTGGACTACATGCCTCATGACCCGACACCTGATGTCGGACCCTGCGCGACTCCACCACCGAGCTCGCCCCACCTTACTAAAACCCTAGATATAGCCTGGACCCGCGAACTGCAGCCAAAGTGCGACGCACCCCCAAGACGCAGTCTCCCTTCTTCATAGACCTCACGGGATTCCCTTCTTCTTTATTCTTTCTTTTTTTGGTCTATTTTTCTCCTCTAAATAGATGCCTAAACCCCAAACCAGGTTCCCATAAAAAATGTGACCCTCCTATGCGGATCAAAAATCCCTTACAGGATTTCCTTCTCTTTTTTTGTTATTTTAATAATCTATTTATATTATATCTCAATTATTATATTAACTTTTAAAGAAGTCAAAATGCTATATATATATATATATTAAAATAATAACCCACTAAATTTATCTAATAACCTATTAAAAGTAAAAGTCATTATTAATAAATTCTTTTATAAAACATGTATTTATATATCTTATATTATATACTCTTAATGTTATTATAAATGAAATTAATAATTGATAATTGAAAATGTGTTATCAAAATAATAATTATCATAATTTGTACAAATTATTTCTAATTTTGAAACCTGTTTAAACAAATGTTAATATTATATGATTTAAATTAACAATAATTTTTTTTATTGAATGTTTATATGTATAATTTTAATCATTCAATTAAAATAGTGATATTTTATATTTATAATTTTATTAAAAAAATACAAAATGTTAATAATGTTATTAAACTTTAATATAATCAAAAATTATAATAAGTTTACAATATATAAAACCCATGTAATTATTCATATAATAGATTCAATAGTAGTTCGCTTACGTAATGGCATTAAAATATATCAATACAACAATTCTCAATGTCATATATAAAATTATAGTATTAGTTTTATATAATTATAAATCAAATCTTGTTTACATATGCATATATATATATGTGTGTGTGTGTGTGTGTGTGTGTCTATCATATTGGAAAACAATCAAAAAATTAGTCGAATTCCTATGTTAGTATAATTATTATAAAAATATTCTATTAATTAATAATTCAGAAAGAATAAAATAGTTATTTTAAAGTGTACTTATAAATTGACAATATAAATTTCCTATTTTTTTATTTTACAAGAAATTGTTTTTATATTATAACTATATACATTTAATAAAACATTAATAATCATTTGAAATAAAACTCCAATGGTTACTTCATTTTGAACTCCAACAGCTTATAAAAAGGTCACAAGTATTTATAAAGGTCAGGAAAACCCATATAAATACATGTTTATGGTATCTCATATCTAAGTTGGTTCGATTTAACAGGATGGTTCTCTACATTCCTTTTATACTTAGTACTTGTGCAGTTCTCCAGGCGATAACATTCTTCATTATTGTTAGTCCAAGCGATGAGGGCTACCTGCTCAGCCTATTCGTGGTGTTAGCAGGTCTCCCAATGGTGCTTCTCAGATTTTCTATTAGTTTCTTTGGCTGACTATGGTTTTACAACCTTTTGAAATGTAAAAATTTTAGTGGTTTATTAATAGTATGTATCTTGTTTTATTTTGAGAAACATTTTTTGAATGACTAAATAACAAAAAGTTATTATTACACATTGAAAAGGTTCAGGGTGTCATACACCCATTGTTTATAATTTCCAAGAACCACAACATGAATAAAGAAAAAAAGATAACTCATTAAAAATCCTTTATTCTTTACAAAATATAATTAACCCGGGGAAAGGAAATGAGTTTCATAAAAATCACTATGAAAAATGGTTATACCATTGATAATAAATGAGTTCCAAAACAATCTCATTAAAACATGATTAACCTGTGGAAATTAAATGGGTTCCATAATAATCTATTTAGTACATAATCAACTCATGGAAAAGAAATAGGTTTTATAATAATATCTTTTAAATATGGTTAACACATGGAAAGTAAATCTGATCTATAACAACTTCTTTGAAACATGATTAACCCATGAAAAATAAATGGTTCCCATAACAATCCCATTGAAACATGGTTGTCCCATAGAAAAGAAACGAGATATATAACAATATCGTTGAAAAAATCTTAATCCATAAAAATAAAAAAAGAGTATAGTATCAATAAAAAATATACCTAGTATTGGATAAGTAAAAACAAGATTTGTTGACATTGATTAATGGGAATTCCCTTAAAATTTCATTAGAAACATTCTTGAGGAAAATAATCTTTAAACATTCCAAAGTGTCCCATAGCACTTTGAAACATTTTAATTATAAACCTCGTGGAGGAATAAAATTAAACACACTTAAAATATCATGACAATATGTATATTCATTATATAACATTTCAAACGAGAATTATATACACCTCATAAAGTAATATAGGTGTATAACATAACAAACATGTCAAAGAAGAAAAATTGTGACAAAAATACATTTCATCTTTGGTAACAATGAAACCATAAACCCTATGAAATAGATATCATAAATTGGATATATAAAACACCATAAATTTAAGGATAATAATATTAAAATACATTCATGGGAAGTATATACTCCACAAGAAAAAAAATAATTTGTGAATATAGAATATATCACATAGAAATAAAAGTGAGATGAGAAAAAACCTTACTACTAGAGTAACTTTTTAATCATGATATCCATGATAGAATAACATAAATTGAAACTTTTAATATCATTAAATTAATTAAATTCATGATATAACATTTCATAGAGAATTATATACACCATATAAAAGTAATTATGTGAATAATAACAAATAAGACTCAAAGGAATGAAAATTGAGATGAACCCCCTTATAAATGTGATAACATCTGAATCATAATCAACAAAAGTAATGATAAATTTTTAAATCATTTAAATAAAATTAATATAAAATAATTCATGATATAATATATCAAAATTTCATTAGATACACCACACAAAATAAGTAAGTAGTGAATATGGAATTTATCTCACGGATTTAAAAAGTGAGATGAAAATCCCTTGAAAATATCATATCATTAGAGTGAGAATAAATCAAGGAAATAATTATGTGTGAAAAATTAAATCTATACAATAAAAGTGTAAATACAACATTAAAAACCAGATTTCATTTCACACATATTCTCGAAAAGTAACATCCTAGGTAATTATAGAATAATACATTTTAATATCTATTTATATCTATAAATTAGATGGATTATGGACTTATGACTACATGGATAATTTAAATAATAACATGTTGATTTTTTACTCAAGTACCTAATATCGACAAAACGCATAATATTAACATAAATAATTATGTACTTTTTATAACATGGTGATAAGTGATATAAAATGATTAATAAACTTGAAAAATTTTCTCAAGAAAGTATAGAGTAACCTTAGATTATTATTCAGTAAAATAAAAAACTTACGAGAGAAAATCGAACTCAAGGTAAGGGACTTCATCTCAATCTATTTTCATTGAGGCATATTTTGATAATATACACTACTTATTTTATATAGTGTATAATTATCCCTTTGAATTTTAATTTCATTCAACGGTTTTTGGAAGCAATATTTTTCTATGAATAGTTTTACTAAATTAAAAAAAAGGAATTTTTTTTAACGTATGCGACGACAATGAATTTTCTACTTCCATAACCGTTATTTGATATTTGGATTCCTCTATAAGACTTAATGTTTTTAAAAGAAAAATAAATCCCTTATTACCTTTTTGGGAGTTTTGGTATTGAAAATGGTTTTGAAAGTGGATTTACTATTTCAATATCTTGAAATGATTTCTTGTGATTTCAAATGAAATTTTAAGATTGAAATGTTGATAATTTCAATATTTATGTGCTATGATTATATAAGGATACTTGGAAATTTTATAGGTGGTTACGTAAGAAACAAAATATGGGTGGTTATGTTATAACCTCCAATGCATTGGGTTTGTAATTCAGTTGTATGTATTTTCCATTTAATGATATGTGTGGAAGTCGACTATATGGTTATTCTATTTAAGTATGATTATGTCCCAAGTTACCCTTATATGTTATATATAGATTTTTATTGGTTTTAAGGTAATATTTTGATTAAAATAATGGTAATAAATGAGTTTATATTCATTAAGGTGTATTTAATACTTCTTGAAGGTTAAAAGTATTACTTTATGATAAGGTGTTCATGGTTACATTTTTTTGTAAGACTGGCAGTTTTCTTTTTTGTATATCCCTTACAAAACATTTTATGATCATCCCAATATTTAAATTTTTTTCATAGGATTTTGAAGGTGAATAGATTCAAGGATGGATTCAAGTAAAATATATTATGTTTAAACATGAAATGAAACAATGTTTCTTTGAAAAAAATTTTGTTTTATGAAAAAAATGGATAGTGTGTACACTTGTCTACATTGTAATATTTGAGATATTATGTATGATTTGTAACCAAATTCTCTAAAGATATAAACTTGAAAATATCTTAAATGTTAAATAAAGTCAAATTATTGACTTAACTCAAGATTATTTAATGTTTAAGGTTGGGTCCTTATAAATAATAACATAATCAATGAAATAGATGTTTAACCCAATGAATAGAAATTGTGTTAAGAAACCACTTACAATTTAGGAAATGTAAGCAATAAAAACCTCTAGAAATAAAGATAGAGATTGAAGTTAAAGTTATAATAATATGAATATGAATAATACATAATTATAAATAATCAATTTTCAGTATATATACACCATTAAAATAAATTAGGTTTATAAAATATCAAGTGTCTCAAAGAAGGATGTTTTGAGACGGAAACCCTTACCTCACACCTCCTTTTGGTATAACATTATTTAACATACTTTATAATACTTTTAAAACATTTTTTAACTTATTAAAGAAATATATTAATATTATAAATATTATATATTATTTTCTTATGACCTTTTATTACCTCTTTATTAACAATTCCATGTCAAAGTTATGTTTTGGGTAGTAACTGCTTTGTTTGTTCATATATGTTTTGACTTTCTATTTATAGCCAGAATAATTCAACAAATATTTAATAATTTATAGAATAATAATCATCATATAATAATCATATTTATACATCAATTATTATTTTAAAACCAATCATAGAATATGGTTATTAAAAATGAACCAACATTATGATCATGGAGACGGTAGGTCGTACGTACACAAGAGTAACGTTCCCATTTTTCAATAATCATTATGAAAAGAAGGTAAGTAACACATATATTTATAGAATGATAACTATATAAAAAATACCATATTATCTAATAATATATATCTAATTATTTAATTATTTTTATGTAAATTAATCACATCACTTTGAGGAAGCGGTAGTCTACACGTTCATGAATGACGTTAAAACTTTATTATTGTGAGAAAAGGGAATAATGAAAATGATATATTATATTTACATATATATAATTATGACATGAATGTCACATTTATTTCATTTATATCATATATTTTTATTAAACCCATCCTTAATACATTCCATGTAAACCATGAACAAATCACGTCGCTTTGAGGAGGCAATAGTCCACACATCCACAAACGATGTTATCGTATTCCCACAAAATGGAAGGTATGAAGGTATGTGTTATATAATAATTAAATAAGCCTAAATACATAATAAATATTATATATATATACTATAAAAATATTAGTTACGTAATTATTCCCAACATTTATAGGTTTTAATGGAGGAATAAATGACTTTGGTTCAAGAGGCAACAGTCTGTCGTACACACAAATGATGATTGTGTATCCCATTTAATGGAAGTGTGTGTGGGTGTAGGTTATAAAAATAACATAACAACATATAATTATATTTATTATAGTTATGTTATTATATAATCATGGTAAAATTATAATTTAAGTGGTGGATAAAGAAATAAAATGGCAATGCATGTTGAAGAATGTTGCCTCCTTTTCAGGTAACTCATTTTGGTCTACACCAAAGGACATACTTGGTTGGGATTCTTCCAAAATTGATAATATGAGAGGATTAATTTTTGGAAGTAATTTAGTAATATTTTGGAATATAAATAAGTACTTATGGTTGTAAATAATGGGAGAGGTTGAATGCCTTTTGATAGTGGATGAGGAGTGACATTCTTGTAAATATAAAAAGGTAAACACTATTAGGAGGTCTAATATACATCATGTGCCTCAAATAATGATATAAATTATATAAAATAGGTTATATGGTCTAATTATTTCCATAAAATTATTTTTGGAAAAGTTTCTAGGTTATTTTCTCACTTAATATTAAATTTTAATCACTAAGTAAACTTGTTTTTACCTTAATCGCTGTAATTAATTTTAATTTCTTTCTCTAATATTTGTTGAAAAACTAATTTAACCTTAATAGATATTATAAATTATTCTAATTCAGAATATTAAATCCTTCTTTCTAATTTCCAATCACATAAGTGGCATAAATTAATTTAAAATTAGTCTCATAGATGGGACGAGACGACACGTTTTTTAAAGGTAAAAAGTTCAATTGTTTGAAATGATTTTATATCCTATTTCAAATGTAAAATTGATTAAAATGACATAAATTGGATTTATTGATGAAAAAAATATAAAATTATACTTTAAAACCAATTAAAAATATAATTTAACACTTTTAATTATTTAGACAAAAAAATAGTTTTCAATTAAAATCTTGTATTATTAACTATTCATCAAAAATGAAACTTCTTAGAAAAATAAAAAAAAATACCCAAAATAAATTTTGATATTAATATTTACAAATTATATTAAATTTTCAAAAATATAATTTATAAATGTTTCAAAAATTAAATTTAAAACAAATTTCCCATTAAAAGGCGGAAAAATTTTCTTTTTGAGCAATACAACATTTATTTTTAAAATTAGATTTATTCTTATCTTAAGTCTATAAAACTTATGGAATTAATTTAAAAACATTTTATTGAATATATAAAATATAAATATATTTAATATATTTAATTAATAGTGATTAATTTAATTTATTAAGGTAAAATTCTATTCTGGTAATAAAAATAGTTTTTCATAAAAACACATCCTTTATATTCAATTGATCTTTGTTTTAATTTACAAGTAATTAGTAACCAATTAATTAATTTTATAAAATAAATTAATCTCTATTTTCATAATTTAGTTAGTCTCATTCATTCCCATCGTTATAATGACTAGGTGTAACTATCTTGTTAAATAATAATATCAATAGTATATTTTTATTCGGTAAGACTCAACCTTACATGTAACACAAGTTGTAGAAGAACTAGAAGTTATATAAAACTCAAGATAAATTTTTGTTGTTTATAATGAATATTGAACTATACATTTCATGTAACTTAATCTATAAAATAATTTAAATTAATTTTAAAGAAGACAATTCTTAAAATAGTGGGATGTTACATAAAATACCTTTTTATTCCATTGATACATTTCCTTGAGTGATTCTTACCACATTATTGACATATAGAAAGTCAAATAATATTTCATCCATAGTATTCATCAATTTAAATCCTATAAAACTCCATTTTTCTAATTTTAGGTGTGTTAGTAAACTCAACCATATTGAGATTTGTATTCATATAATGAGATAAATGATTAGGAATAATCACAAGGTTTTGCATTCCATCTCTTGTTTAATTTTGTTTCTCATGAGGATAATCATTCCATTGTCTATAAAATTCAAGTTTAACATGATTCCTCATGGTTACAACCATTTAATAAAACCAAAAAATAACATAGTGTTATCAATATTAGTTATAGTGATAAATTATATAATCATGAAAAATCATTCATAGGATGTCTACATAATGGAACCTTATTTTAATTCTACGACACCTTAGGTATAACCTAGGTTATCCATAGAAATTAACTATTCAAATAATTCATAATAATTCATAAATAAAATATGAATTTACCCAATAATATTCTGAAGGACTGTTAAGCTAGGTGTGAAATATTAATCCCACTCACCATTGACCGATGATGATCAAGGTAATACACAATCTTCCCCTTTCATAATTATTACACCTAGGATCATATGTTCCATAACCATATCCACTTTCTAGTATCTAGGAAGGGATGTATTTTCTTGGAAAACCACCATTTTTATATACCACAACTAAGGTTTTCTCTTATACATATACTTGTCCTAAGGGATCTCACTAAAGTCCCTCATCATAGTTTCCAAATATAACTAACCCAACTTTTATACCAACTTTAGGAACTAATAGTTTCCATGCATAAATATTACATCTTATTTTATTAATATTCAATACATAACACTATGATACATTTCATAACCATAAATTTTTATTTTTTTAACAAAATTGGATACATAAATCATAAATAAAAGATTTACATCATCACCCATTAAGTTCTTCACAATTATCACCCTTCTTAGACACATCATACTTAAAACATTTCTTTATATGTTATGGAAACTGAAACTTAATAAAGGGTGAGATTACATGCTGAGTAATTATTAATATATAGTATTTCAATAAATGATCATACAAGATCATTAGGGTATGATAATATTATCATAACAATAGAAATTCATTCTTAACAAGCTTTATTTCTATAATCATGAGTCATGGGATAATTATTTTTTATATAAAAAAAATAAAAAAGTCATAATAGTTTGAAATAATGAATAATAAATCATGATACATGATATCATATCATAAATATAGAAATTTGGAAAAAAAACATAAACGTATAACACTGTGAACATGTATAAACAGTAACTAGTTCACTCATTAAGTTAAGGACATGAAATTGGGTCCTCACATAAATTTATGGACATGAAACCAAGTCCACACATTTACTTATTGAAATGAAACCAAGTGTACACATCATATTATGGATATGAAACCAACTTCACACCTAATATTTTGAACATGAAATCAGGTTCACACATAACATTGTTTTCTCATGAGTTATCTATATTTACTTAATGTATTGGATGGATATAACAGAATCACCCATCACATAACATAAAACCATAAATGTTCGAAAAATAATAATAAAATTTTCTCATTTAATCATAACATAATTCATGGAAAAGATAAGGGTTCCATAATGGTTTCATCATAACTTATTTGACCCATGGTAAAGGATACAGTTTCATAGAATCATCCTTAGATCATCATTATTATAATCCATCTAGAGAAATAAAGTGGATAGTATCATAATATCATATAATTAGTGAGGCATAACAATTATTATAGGATGTTGACATAGATTACATATACCTTTAAAAAATAAATCAAATATTTCATTGAAACCCTAAGAAAATATCCTTTTATTTTCATAAAATTTTAACTAAAAATATTAATAATATTGAGAAAATTATTTTTGATGAAGAATAACCACTAAAAATTGTAAAGGACTCTTCAAAGAAAATAACATTCATTTTAGTAAAATACATTCATGTGTTATATGAAAAATTAATACATTTCATTCACACCGATATAAAAATTCAAAATCAAATTATTCATAAAAAACGTTTCTTTAAAAACACTAATTTTTAAACATTTTAAAATAAAGACAAATTTAGTAAAACTGGTCTTTTAAAACATTTAATTATAGGTAATAACTTTTATAAAATAAATTTGAATATTATGGACATAAAATAAAATCTTCTTCGATGATAGAGAAAATATAGTTGGATTTTATTTAAAAATATTTTATCGAACATTTAAGTTACAAAGAGAGGAAAATGATACTAATACATAAAAAATACAGAAATAACCCTATTATAAGAAAGTATATGTGGATTTAATGATAATATCCATATAATTTATCTCAATGTAAATATAGTAATAAAAAATACCGTTTAAAATGAAATTGAAACACAAATCCCTTACTACTTTGGTATACTTTGAACCATTACCCCCATAAAATAAATAACTGCAAATGAAACATTAAATACCATAAATATAGATATATTCATGAAATTAAAAATAAAATGGGAATTATATATATGAAATTAACGAAATAATTGATGAATATGGTATATATCTCACAGAAATAAAAGTGATACGAGAAACCATTACCTTAAGTTTAAATTTCTTTATAAGAACAAAAAAATAATTTATAATAAATTTATATTTATTATAATTATATACCAAATAAATTTACATACATATAATATCATATATTATTCAATTATAAAATTTTAATACCCATTTATTTAAAATTATTTATTGTAATAGTTTTTTCTGGGTGTTAACTATTTTATTTTTCATGAAAGTGTTGGTTTGGAAGTTACATTCCATGTCATTTAATCATGGTTCCATAATATCCATTATGTTAATCATGATATGAATATTCTATATATTAATCATATATGATTTTATAGTTAATAATTTTAAGTGGTTATGAAAAATTAATTACATCACTTCATAGAGAAGACAGTCTGTATATATGTACAAGTTATGATTCAACTTTTCAATGGATGGAATGAAATAAAGGTAAATAATAACTCATATTTATAGAATAATTATTATATAAAAAATATAATATATATTTATAAAATATATCTTTATTACCATCTATTTAAAAATTAAATGAAAAATGAATTGCATCGCTTCATGGAGGTGGTAATCCTCTCATACGCACGAGCGACATTATCATATTCCAATGGATGGAAAGTAAGAATTTATATAATATTTTATAATTATTGAAGTATAATTATATCACAAATATCATATATAAACTTTAAATCCATTATAATAACCAACCATCAATGATAGTGATTGAAAATGAATTATATCGCTGTGTGGAGGAAGTAGTCTGCACGTACAGACAATCGATACTTTCATTCCACCTTTGTTAGAAAAAAGTTTGAATAATAGTGGTACCATAATCATAATGACATTTAATTATTTTATGTTTATTTTATTTATTATTTTATTATTAATACCATAGATTTAAAGGAGGTATAAGAAGAATTAAATTGAAAGAGTTTGGGTAGGATGATTGCCTCTTCTTTGATAGACCTCCTTTAGATCACTTCTTAAGGACCCTTAGAATGATCATTTAATAATACCAAAACCTATGATTTAATTAAATGGAATTTCATAAGATAATTTTTCAGGTTTTGTTCAAGAAATATGGCTCAAAGTAGGGTAAATAAAAGAGAGTTGGGGTGTCCTTTTATAAGTGGGGTGAGAGACAGACCTTGAATATTTTAAAGGATTAAAATATTATTATATCATTTTTATAGAAAAGGGTCCCATAATTAATTAAATTTATATTTTAATGTGAGGGGTGTAAAAATAAATTCATAAAATAATAATTAATATGAAAAAATTTGGCCTTATATCTTTGTTTTAACCTAGGTTAACCTGATTTACCCATATCTCATGGTGACAGATTTTTATTGTTTTCAATATTCATTATGAACAAAAATTAAATTAAATTTTTTAAATTATATTAATTATTATGATTATAAATATTTAATACATTTTGAAATATAAAATTTCAATAAGTGGAATAAATTCATTTTAAAATAAACCCATAAAATGCAGTGGAAAAGTTTTTTAGGAAAATGCATTTTCACGCCAAAAAAATTAACTTATATAAAAATTATGAATATTTATGATTAAAGTAGAATTAATTAGAATATTATAAATAAAATGAATCATATGTCACTTTATGACCGAATCCAAAATATAATAGTACTTTTAAACTACTTTATTTAATGAAAATAAATGACAACATTTTAAAAATATGTATTTTTCGCTATTCATGAAAAAAATCATTTTAAAAAACCCAAAATATAACCCTATTTTAATTTTGATATGACGATTTAAAAAATAATTCTTAATTTTATAAACTAGTATTTTTTAAATTGGCATAACTTAATTATAATTTTCACTCAAAAAATGTAATAAAAATCATATTTGAAGAAAACTCATTTTTGAATCCTAAAATGACTTCGTTAAGAATTGATTACTTATTAACTAATAATTAATCAATATATTTGTATTAGTTTGGGACACTATTTTTATATCTCATAATTATTTTACTCATATTATTACACTCTAATTCAATAGCTAATTTATAATGGTCACATTAATATAATAATATTTTCATAGTATATCATAATTTTCTTAAATCTCGATGTTGTGTGTTAAGAAATCTATCCCGCATAGTATTTATTTGAACTGAATTTTTGTGGTGTTTCATCTCAACAAATTGAATAAAAAACATAAATGACCATGTAGTTTTTCATAAAACTTCTTAATATCTTCAACCTATTATCTAAATCCTTTTGAAGCACAGAATACTTTTTCTTGAATTATTTGATATATATTCACAATATAAGACTATATTTCAGATATAATTCATGTATTCTCGGTTTAATTCATCTAGATTCTTCAACACATATCATCCTAATGTATAATTCCATAACTTATCTCCAGGTTTATCAACAAACACCACTAGCAACTCTAACCAACTCAAAAACATTCTAAATATTTAGAACACATGCATTGACAAAAAATAAAACATCATCCACAACTCAATTAAACAATCTCTCCCTTTGTATTTTTTTCAGTACCAATACCATAAATTTAAATATTTTTCACATCTTAAATTTCATCCCCCTTAATTTATCCACACCAACTATAACTTGAAATCACTTTTCTCTCACTTATTAAAAATAATGACAAAGTGAGTTTGTGAAGGATGTGGTATAAATGTTTTAAAATCACTATGCTATAAACCAATTTACTATAAATATAATTGATCTAGATTGGTGTATAAAAAGTATTGATTAATTAAAACACCAAATATATCCATGATGTTAAAAAAAATTATGATAGTATCTTTGAAATCTCATTCAGGAAATAAGAGACTAATTTTTAAAGAGTCTCTTGCAATCAATCAACAAACTTATTAAAAAATTTCTAAAAAAAATTCTCCCTATAAACAAGTTTTAGAAATTTTTAAAAACTTAAGAACAATTGGAAGAGGTGAATAAACTCAAAAAGAAACAAACCTCAGTGTTTGGAAGTTGGATGTATTCTCATTTATAGCATCAACTTCTCAAAAGACATTTTTAAAAATAGAATTTTAAGAATATCTATAATTGGATCCTTGGATGAAATAAATTTTAGCTTCAAGATTCCTTTATTCACCTTATACATTATAAAACGATACATAATATCAATTATATTTGATATGGAATGTTTCATTGGATTCTTGGATAGATTTATTTAACTTTGGTTGTCATAACCAATAACCAGTTTCTATTCAACAGTTATATTCATTTCCTCAAGTCAAGACTTTATCCAAATAATCTATATAGCTATGTATAATGGATCCATATACTTTAATATAGTGGTGGTCAAGGTGAAAATGGTTTATTATTATAATTCCTTGTTACACACATTTAACCAATAAAAAATGATCCACTTGATGTGGAATTTATATCATCAAAACTACCATCCAGGTCAAGATCTCTAAATCCCTTTAAATAAAACTCGCTTATCTTTCTATATAACATGGTATAACTAAAATTATTAAATAAATGTGTCGAAATTATTTTTGATTCTAGTATATTTGATTCTCTTGGATTGTATTGATACCTAAAAAATTGTAATATCATATAAATTTATCATCTTTGAGGTGGTCAGGTATAAGAGTCTACCAATCAACTTCATGAATTATTTATCATTAAAAACTTTTCTTCTATCATACTTCATTAGATTGGTGATGAATTGAATTTGTGTATACATAATTATTGACTCCTCCTTACTAAATTTATTCAATAAATTCTTATAATATCTTTTTTATTGATTAGAATGTGACCATAAGCTTGGGTGATTAGAAAAAAAAAATACATCTTATAAAGCATTGAAATTTGAAACTTCTTCATTTGTGTAGATAAATAATCACAAAATTTCTCCTTATTACTAGAAACAATGATATTTTAAACATATTAAATCACAATGAGTGATTGGATTTTGGACTTCTTCATATACAAATTATTATCCACCGAGAATTTCCAAAATACCATGCTCCTCAGGTACTCTTCTAGTCTAAGGTATAAAGTTTTTATAGCTTATTTCAACCCATATATGGTTTTATTAAAGTTTTACACTCTATTACTATATTAATTAAGAATAAGACCCTTAGTTTTCACTATATATACCTCATTATTTATCTAGAAATTTAGAAATAGATACTTCATATCCATTTAAAAAACATTGAAACTCATTTGATCTATAATTTCAGGGAAACGTTTTTTGGTCTAAACCCTTGAAATAGGGGAAATTTTTTCATCAAAATAAATAGCCTCAATTTTTGGGAACCCTTTCCCACAAGTTTATCTTTTTTTATTTCAATATCACCATTATTCTTTATCTTTTTTGTAAAACTCCATTTTACCCCAATGGGGTTCTTTTTTTTCATTCTGGACTTAATTTCACATATATCAATATTTTTTATTTAATCTAACTCTTTATTCATAACATGAACCCATTATTTGTGCTCAAAATCATCATCAGTAGTCAGAGGTTCAATTTTTTATATTAGACTATTGTAATTGGATGTTATGATTTTTCTTCTTGTTTATACCACTTGGTCATGATACCCTGTGATATTTTTAGTATCATCATACATTTTATGTCTTTAATTGTTTCCTTATGGTTATCAAACTCATACCCTCATCCCATGAATATGATAAAGTTTCATAATCATTTAATGTTTATGGAATTTATAAATCTACTTAAACCTATACAATAAGTTCAGTGGTGAAAACCTCACCTTCCACAAAATTTATAATTGATTTCTCAATCTCATTTATAATCTCAAAGATGGTAGCATCATCACAGTATATTATTATATCAACTTTATTATTGTAATATCTATATAAAATTCTATTTTGTATATAACCAAGGAAAATTACATATTAAGATTTTTCATAAAATTTACCATGACTTTTTCCTTTGTTATTCATCAAACAAGGACTCCCAAATAGGTTAATGTGTTTTAGATTCGACTAATTTTTGAACCACATTTCATATGGAGTATCCAGAAGTATCTTTAGGTGTTGTACTTTGTTTTTATGGTTCTTTAAATATAAAAAAGGGTAATTTTATTCCTTTTATACAATATATTTTACTAATGAGTATAGGGTGCATTGAACTCATGTATGTTACCATGTTTATCAATATATTATAAAAACTATTTTTTGGTATACTCACTGCTATTTTATGATCTCATTTTTTATAAGTAAATATCTATTTTCTTTTCAATTCGAATTTAGAAAATTTTATGCGTGATAAGGGTTTATATTTGTGAGACCTAAATATAATTTGTTCTATTCTATTGATGACCTCAATGAAATTGATGAAATATCTATCTCAACTTGCTAAAATATTATTCTTGGGTCCAAAAACATTAGATTGAACTAGATCTAATGGTATTTGAGTCTATATATCAACATCCCTGTGACTTTTACTCAATATATTTCTCTTTTTAAATCATTTTCAAGTAATAGTAATGGGTTATTTCAAAACTAGAATATTTATCAGTACCACTTCTATAATTAATTTATTCATGTTCTTTTTTCCAAGATGAACAATTATTCTATGACAATTTTTTTATCTTGAAATCTCATGAAGAATCCTATTTTTTCTTATCTATCATGAAGTAAATATCATTCAATTCTCAAACCTATTTTTATTAAACCCCATATTTCAGTCTCTTCACTGAACATCTGTTATTTCTTAATATCACATCAATTCTATTTTCACAAAGTTGGGATGCACTTAAAAATTAAATTTTTTTCTATCAATAAATATAAAAATTTTAAAGCATATTTTATTTTTACCTATTTAAGCCACTCCAAAACCTTTTCTATTTAATGGAATATCATTTCAAAAATCTACAAATTGTATTCCATATTTTTCAACATTTATAAAGTTATTCAAATAACCTATCCTATGGGAATATAATCCATTATAAATAATTCATGGCCTATCAAGATGTGTAAGATGTCCTTTAATTCATTAGACCATGAAGATTTTTTATAACGAATACCAAACTAGTGGTGGTTCTTTTATTTTAGATGATGTCACATTATGAATAAATGTACATGTAGTGGGGTAAGATAAAGAACATGTTATGATAGTGATTCATGCCATGATAAATTTCATTCATATTATTATAGTTAATTTTACTTTTTTATTTTAGATATAGTTATTAAAGTATTTTAAGATTTATAAATGAAGTGTTTTCATATTATAAAATATGAAAAATAAAATCTAGGAATATATTGAAAATATATTATATGTGATAAGTTTTAAAATGAGTTTTGATGGCCAAAATTTTAGGAGAATAAAAGTGTTAAATATTATAGAGATTATATTCACAAAGTTCTATGAATATAAAGAGAAATACAAGATTAATAGGATTCTTATATAAAATATATAAAGAATATTTATGTTATGATTATCCTAAAATAACTTTGTGTCATATACAAGGAATGACTTAATGTTGTTATAGAAGTTAATCCATGTGAATTAAAAAAGAATAATAAGAAAAAATAAAAATTGTTATTTCTTATAATGGATGTTTTTCAAGCCGAAGAATAAGAGAAAATGATTCCAATTTATGATATCTTTATATTGAAAGGACCAAATATTAAGATTCCACTAGATCATATGGTATGAGGAAGCTCATGATATTTCCACACATTGAAGAAGAAGGCCAAATCATATATAGTCAAAAAGGGACTTATTCTCTCCTATTTATCATTATTCATAAAGGAGTGGTATCAAACCTTTATTTTGTAAAGGAAGTCTAGGTTGGTGCTACATCTTGATAATAACAAGTTGGTTATTGCATTGTACCTAGTTGGTTCCAGGAGTATGGGTCTAAGGATATACCCTTATTCAAGATCATACTTGATAATAAAAGAGAATTTGTCTATGGGGGGGCATAAAAACCACCATACACCAGTAATATTGTCAACCATATTATATGTAAAACTTGTTAAAAAAATCCTAGTGTGACTTGTTTTTTTTCTTTAATTACTTCCATGAAACCAAAGGTAAAGAAATATTGATATATCTATTCACTAAATAGGTAAATAGGTAAGATAGGGGAAATTTTTTTAATTAATAACAGGTCATCAACACTGATTCACCCCACTCTTAGTGTTGACCACATCTAGAGTAATCCCAACATATATATTCTAATCAAAAGATCTTAAAGTGTATATTCCCATAGAAGGAGATAAATATTCACTAAAGGAGGTGGTTGTATTTGATCATGAACTACGACTGGTCAATATATTACCATCTTAGGATGGTGAATAAGGTGGTAATCTATGAGTATGAAGTATCATGAAACCTTATTGATGAAGACGATTAAAAGACATACAATACTCTTATATTTGAAAAGTATGATCTTTTAAATCATATAGTAAGGGAAGAAATCCCATATTTCCAAATTGATTTCTCAATCATCCATCCATGTGAAGATCAATAATACATATAAGGATACATAGTGATAGAAGAAGGTAAATAATATTCAGGAATTCAACCATGATAATAATAGAATAAAAAGATTTTAGAAATGATTTTGTGTCCCATAAATTCTAGAATTGAAAAAGAAGTTGTTATATGATGTACATATCTCAATATTATCTATCCATCCCATAAATAAAAAGATGAAAAAAATACCAAGAATCATTTCTGGTGAAACTACATGAAGATAGAAACTGTTGAGTATATATCTCCATTACTGGTTTGATGATAAATTAAGGATAAACATCAGAATTATTGGGGGATGATGCAAACATTATAATAACCTATATAGAAATAGAAAAACATCACCATGGATTTTTTCATACAACTTCCCAAGACTTTTAAAGAAAATAATTCCATCTGGATGGTGTTTGATCACCTTATGAATTCAGTACATTTCATAGGTATTTGATAATCTTTTCTCTTTATTAATGTTAAGGGTGCATAGAATACAAATTTTTATCATATAATATCAAGATATAAGGTTTAACATGAGGTTATAGAGAATTATTTAATAATAATAAAATATTCATTTTATCATTAACATTGTTGACCATCCTTGGACTGATGGTCAATCTAAAGGGAATATTCAAACTCTTGAAGATATGTTATATAATTTTAAATATATTTCAAAATAGGTTGGGATAAATACCTTCCCTTGAAAGATTTATCATATAATAATAGTTTCCATTCCAACATTCAAATGGAACCATATGTGGATCAGTATGGGAAGAGGTACAGAACTTTAACATGTTGGGATAAAGTTGAAGAGAATAAGCTTATGGGACCAAATCATTCTAAAGAAATGTTAGAGAAATTTTCAAACCATTCATCGATAAAATAAAACTATACAATTTAGACTAAATAGATACACTAATAATCATCAATGATGTTTTGTGTTTGAATTTTAGGATAAGGTATTCCTTCTAATATCACTATGAATGATAGTTATGTGATTTGGGAAGAAGGGAAAGTTGAGCCCTAGATACATTTTACATTTTCAAATCCTCAATCATGTGGAGATGGAGGCTTATATCCTAACACTTCCCTTTGTCCTTTACTAAATTAATTTTTTGTTGCATGTATCACTTTTAGAAAAGTATATACTGAGTCCATTAAAAGTATTGAACTCGTAGGTTTTATAGCTAGAAAATTATCTTTTTAATGAGGAAAAACAACTAGAAATCTTGACTTATAGATATAAAGTACTATGAAACAAGGAAAATCACCTGGTTAAAGTTATTTAGAGGAATAATAAGTTTAAGGAAGCAATATGGGAACCTCAATATGTAATGAGATAAAATTAATCTTATTTTTTCATCAGATGAATTAAATTTCAATTGAAAACTTCTTTTAAATAGGGATAGAATGTAACACCCCGTATTTTTATATGGTATTTAATTTTAAATAAATCTCATGTTTTCAATATCTTGTGATATAGGCTACACCAAACTAAAATAAAAATTACCTTATTTAATTATGAAATAATTTTAAAATACAAAATGAAATACATTATAAAATAACCAAATGAAACATAATTAGTAAAATTACTAAAGGAATGAAACCTAAAGTAAATAAATATATTACAAGGTTCAAATTATGATCATCATGATCTACCATGATGATCATACCACTAATTATAACCATGTAAAGAAGAAAACATGTTAAAAATATGATAATCATATTGAAAAAAGAGATAATAGGATGAATGATTTTGGAATATATGTAAGGTTATATATAGGAATGTGATATGATCATTGGAAAAATGGTCATTATACATATGGTCATTGGACATATGGTCATTGGATATATGGTATTTGGATATTATTTTATTTAATAGGTATAATTGAAGTTTTTTAATTGTTAAAAAAAATTAAAAATAATACAATTCATATATAATAAATGAAATTGGAATGAAATAAAAAGATAATAATTAACTAAAATGATTTATTATAAAATATTTAATTTTATTCATGGTATATTTTTATTTATTTATTTAAATAATGATTTCACGTGTTTAAAAACTGAAAATAAATATTATCATACCAATGGATTGATAACATTTAATGGTTGTACTATAAATAATTAATTTTAATATGATGTAATTAAAATCATTTAATGTTGAAATGAGATATTTTCCAAAGATTTATTTATTCTAATTATTGTGTAATTTTATCTTAATAGATTAAATTGATCATGTTTAAAGGATAACTATAATAAAATTTAATGTTTCAAATTATAAAAAATATATTAACACTTATTTAATTAATAATGTATATGAAATAAGATTAAGAACACATAATGTTTTCAAATGTCATTTATCTATAAAAACAGTTTTTCTATATATTTTATTTTTTCATTTAGAAGTTTAATTTATTTTATTTATAAATTGAATTAAATTTAATAGAATCAAAATTTATAATTAGTATGTAAAAAATTGGTAACTAGGTTAATGTCATTTTTTTAGTAAAAAATATGGTACCAAGGTAAAAATTGAGTTACCACTATAAATGTAAAATAAATTAAAGGGGTTGAATTAAGGGGTAAAGGAATAAAATATCTTTAAACCTATATCTATATTTTTATGATGTTATTTATGACCCATTTCCATTATTTTTTCACTTTGGAAACACGTTTTATGTTAAATTGCTACCTTAAACCTCAGAGATTGAGTATTTGTAGAAATACCCCTTAAAATCACTTATAAAAGGAATAATATTCTCCCTAATTCAAATTACACTTTTTTAAATCCCTAAAATTCTATGATATATCTTCTTAAAATAAATGTAATTTCTTTGGTATCTTTCATTACATGCAACGCCAAGTTTTAATGATTCATGATATACTTATTTAAAATTGATCATTATAACATAGCCGTTAAATTTGGCTACATGAATAAGAATAACCAAATTATAAAAAATCAGTATAATTTTTTTTAAATAAAAAATATATATAAATAAGTACTTATTTTTTAGTAAATTTTTTACATGCTTTATAAATATTGTTGTCTCAAAAAAATGATTTTTATTGTTTTTTGTGAACAAATAATAAAATTAAATTTTGAAAATTTTAGAAAATTTATTTGAAAAAAAAATTAATTTTTGTAATCAACATGTCAACATTATATTTGGGTGATTTTTTGATTATTTTCTAAAAATATTAATTTTTGGTGAATATTGAAAATACTTATTTTTATTAAAAATAGGATTTTGTTTAAAGCATTTACAAAGTTCCATATTGTTTAAATTTTTTTTAAATGTACAATTAGTTAAATTATATATTTATTAATCCAATTTATTTAATTTTAATAAATTCCATATTGAATTTTTATATAAAAACTTTAAATACTTATGAAAATTTTCTCATTGGAAAACCTATTTTTCGTCACGTATACGGGGTTAATTTTAAATTAAATTATATCATTTATATTAATTGAATTTAGAAAAATATATTTCATATTTTGAATCATACTAATTAATATTATATAATAATTTCAACTTAAATATTGATCATAATTAATAGTAAAAACAGTAAAAAAATAATTACCATTGTTAAGGTAAAAATAGGTTTACTTGGGGTTAAACTAAAAAGATAAGGGGTAAAATGACCTAGAAACTTATCCAAAACAAATTTTATGTACCTCTATAGAACATATAACCACTAATATTTTATAATTACATGGTTTTTATTAATTTTTCATGTGAAAAATATGGGTACACATTATTCTTTTTAAAAGATCCATGTTTTTCCTCTCCCGAACTTATGAAAGGCTACCCACTCTATTTTCATATTTACACTTATAAAACCCATATGTTCAAAAAATTACTACCCAAATATATTCCTTAATTCCATAAACACATCCTAGAGGCATTATTTTTATTATTAAACCATCCTAATAATTATTTAGGTATAAACCTAAAGAGGTTCTCCGAAGAAGAGGTAATGTGTTTAAACTTGTGTTTTTATTTTATTTCATATTCTACCTATAAAAAATATTATTCAATCATGATAGTATAATAAAAACATTATATACATATATTTAGATTTTATTATATTAATTTAATTTCCTTCATCTGTCACCTATTCTATCAAATGGGAAACTAAATTGTCGA
This sequence comes from Viscum album, assembly GCA_963277665.1. Taxonomy (NCBI): domain Eukaryota; kingdom Viridiplantae; phylum Streptophyta; class Magnoliopsida; order Santalales; family Viscaceae; genus Viscum; species Viscum album. The sequence goes on from OY728137.1 coordinate 1,026,706,347, forward strand.
TTGTGTGTACGGCGGACTACTGCCTCATGAACCGACGTTATTCATTTTCCACCATCACCTATCACAGCTGAATATAATGATATATTTAATTTTTTTATATGATATTTATGATATTATTATATAATTAAAATTATAATATCATGTATACCTTATTAAATTCCATTTTGTGGGAAAACTATAATGTCGCTCGTGTGTACGACGGACTACCACCTCACAAAGAGATGTTATTCATTTTTTCATTACAATATATGTAGAAGGTAATAAAGGTAATTTAAATGAATAAATTTTATATATATGAAATAAAAATTATTATATAAATTTAATAAATTATTTACCTACATTTCTTTTCATCAGTCAAGAAAATGGAAGTAACATTCATGCGTATGTACGTTCTACCATCTCCATAAACTATGTATTTCATTCTCTATCTCTAAATATTATGGATTAATATAAATAAATATAAACTAAATATATATTATATTTATATCATGGTTATAATTTTATAAAATATTTAACCATGATCAAAGTAAAAATATCAAAAATAAAAAATCTAAACATATATTAAAAAAAAGCAGTTAGTACCTGAAACATGATTTTAACAAGTAATTATTAATAAACATGAAATAAAAGTCCATTAGTAAATAATAATGGAAAGAAATATATAAATATGGTTTTTGAATATATTTATTATACATTTTTTTAATTTTTATGATGAAATTTTATACTTAATGTAAGGTGATTTCATCACAAACTATCTTCTTTTGGAAATATGTTATGTTATTAACCTATTTTATTTTATGATGTGTATGTAGTTACACTTTGACATGTTATATAATGAATATAATACTTTTCATGATAGTTAAGTTTCATTTTATTTTATTATTTAATGTTTATTATGATTCAATGTTTTCCAAAATGGTAATGGATCTTCATATAAATTTTATTTCTATGGGAAACATTCCATATTCACTACTTATTTTGTGTGGTGTATATATTTCCCATGAAAGTATTTTATGATTATTATAATGTAATTATGAGATATAAATATTCATATAATTTTATTTCATTCGTGGGGATTATGATTAAAACATTACTAAAGTGTTAAATATTTTATGGTACAGTCTCATTGGTTATTGGGGTTTTTTATTATTATACTTCCGATGATGAAATATTATGATCTATATGTCATGAATATCATAAATTTTATTCACCTATGGTTATTTATTAAAAATAAAAAAATTCCCTTCATTTTCCTCTATTTATGCACTCAATATTTCAAAATAATTTTTTAAAATAAAACTGAATTTATTTCTCTCTTCAGTCAAATACCTTTCTCTTAAAAATCCATGTTTTCAAAAAATATTTTCATGATTGTTTTAATGTTTCTATATGATTGTTTAAATTCATTTTTAACCTTGTTTGACTATTTAAAAAAATTAAAACGAATCTTCATTTCATTTTCCAAATAAGTCTTGTTTTTCTTTTACTGATAAAAGGAATCTTTATTTTAACATGTATGAAAATAATTAAATTTCTATCCATCATGAACACTTAATGTTTTAAATCTTACGTAATAAAGTTTCAAATGTTATTTTCAAATAAATGGATTCACACTGTATTTTATGAATTTATAGTTTTAAAAATATTTATTTTCAAATAAAGTTTATTTTCCTCAATAAATGTTTTAAGTGATATTCTAAAATCATTTTCCATCTAATATGACATCCTTTTATGTTATTTAAGCTTTAATGGGGATATGATCTAGTTGTACCATCCTTATTCTTTCTCAATTTGGTTTATAATTATGATAAAGATGTTTATGAAATCCATTCCTTTTCCATGGTTTGTGATATGATGAATTGATGAGATAATTTTGAAACCCATTTCATTCCTATGGTTTATGATATGATAAATTTTTTATGAAACCCATTTCCTATCTATGGGTTATGCTATGATGAAATATTTATGAAATTCGTTTTCTTTATGTGGGTTATGATATGATAAATTTTTTATGATCTTGTGGAATATAAATGTATGGTTTATTTTACGAATTGATGAGATGATTATGAAACCCATTTCATTTCTATGGTTTATGCATTGGATGATGATTAATGTTCTATTATATAAAAATGTACATAGAAGGTAATCCCAAGCCTAAAAGAGGGTACAAAAGAGGTTATCAAAATCTTGAAAGAGGGTACATGTGAGGTTATCCAAATCCTGAAAGAGGGTACATGGGAGGTTATCCCAAGGCTAAAATAGGGTACACACGAGGTTATCCCAGACCAAAAGTAGGTACATAGGTGGTTATCCCAACACTACCATATTATGAATATCATAGAAGGTATCCTTGACATAATATTTTCGATGCTTATGTGTATTCCAAAACTCCGTGTCATATGTGTTTGTTATGCTCTCATGGATTATGTTCATTTATTACTTTATGATTCATGTCTTATGAACTTACAAGATTTATGTCATGTCTCATATTTATGATATATGATATTAAGGAAGTGATTTTAAATTTATATTCCATTGTTCTCATGACCTTATGATCATTTTATATTGATATCTCCCTCGTTTTCCCTTACTGAGCATCTAAGATCACCCTCTCTTATGTTTATTTTCCACAGGTTATGATGATAGGTATTATGTGTTATATGTCTAAGAGGAGTTCTAGTTATGAGGAAATATGTGGGAGATTATGTAGAATCCTTACAAACTGGTTTTTCATCCTTTCATGTTTCCAAAGGCACTAAACCTAAACAATTTGGGCATGGATCATTATGTTATGTAATGAATATTATTCTATTAATATGTAATATCAATTTATAAAATGTGTGGGTCTTTATAGTTGGAATTATAGAAAATTTTAGTAAATATTTGGGAACTATAATGAGAAAAATTTTGTGAGAACCATTAGGATAAGCCTACGTATATGATAACATCCAAAATTTTTGGTAAGGAAAATATTATGTGGTTTTCCTAGAAATACATCCATGTTTGGATACTAAAAGTGGATGTTGTTCTAGAAAAAATATTTCTAGTGTTAACAAATATAAAAAAAGGTGCATCAGGATTGACTTAAGTGTTATCTAGTATATGACAACAAGCCTTACAGTATACCTAGTTTGACACTCCTAGGAGATATGCCTTGGTTAATCCACATTTTTCTGTAAAAATAACTATGAAGGATTTTAATAGATGATAATCATGTATGAACATGGTTAAAGCTATGGTTTTATATAACTAAAGTATGGTTTCATGATTTAGTCATCCTATAAATGATTTTAATTGATTATATGGTTTTCCTCTATGAATATTGTTTCTCACACTATGCTTTTTGGTTCTGTTCAATAGTAGGATTTAGAAGGAAATGGGTTAATATTTAATGTGATAGATAATGTGTTAATTAGTAAGCAAATCGGATGATGACGAGAGTGAATGATATTTTGATTATTCCAAATCAGTTATCAATATGTATGATTAGAAACTTTCACCTTAACCAACTCTTAGACTCGCCAAAGAAGATAATGATATAGTTTTATGAGAGCTCAGGTGGTGGAGACCATGGGGGAAAGAAGATTAAATTTTTTATATGTCAATAATGTGGTAAGAATCACTCAAGGTACTTACAAAAAGGAATGAGAATATGTTTTATATGTGAAGAAAAAGGGAATATAGTAAGTAATTAGAAAGGAAAAATGAAAATTTCATTTAATGCAATGGATGGGAATAATTTTTTCCTAGGTTCAACATCAATGTTTGAATGTTATAAATGTCGAATTTATGAGAATTATAAAAATCAATGTATTAGGGAGAAATATCAAGGATAGGATTAGTAAGGCAGTATAAGTAATGGTTTTTTTCTTTATGATAAAGAGACTAAAAATGACCTATGAATAGAATGAGGTATTAAGGAATAAGATGATGAAGCCCCATTAATGGTTTATGAGCAAAGTGGAATTATTTAAATGTTTGTGTATTGGAATTCAAGAATTATAAAAATATAAGGATTTTTTTATAAAATATTTTCATTAAGAATTTTTAAGAATATGTAGAATGGTACTAATGACCTAGAAAAGTGATTCAATAGCAAGGTGGTATTTTATGGAAAACATGTGATTAATGGAAAGGTAACCATTAATATTTTTTTTAATGTAGAGATAATGGTTTTTATTTTGGATAAAGAGAGGATTAATATGAATAAAGAAAATTGGATAGTATTTATTCTATTGGGAATGATTAATGATTTGATGAAAAAGTGGGTTATGTTGTCATTGATGTAGTTTATATCATTTTCTTATATATGGACATATTAAATAATTTGTGGTTTTATTTAGTAAATTGGTAATCTTGTATGTTTTTATTAAAATTTTATCATAATTATGGTTATTAACATGTTTTAGTATAATACATGAACAATGTATTCACATATATGGTATGAAACAACTAATATCTACACTATGATATTTAGGGGATTAATATAAAGTTCATTATTTAAATTTAATGAAATTATGTTTAAATTTTTGAATTTTAGAAGTTACTTAAGGTTAACCATTTATGGAATGGTTAATGTTAAAATTTGGATTAGTTTTTATAGATTAATGTATTATTTCACCATATAAAGATTTATGCATATTGTATAACATGTGCTAACCATTTCAGTTTTGATGATAACCAGAGATATAAGGAATTCCTTGTCATTATTTTATGGATATTATTATCTATTATTACTTTAGTAATGAAAAAATCATCATCATTTCTTGGGGTAAAGATTAAGTGGAAATTGATTGAAGCACAACGAAAGGATGATATTGTGCTTATAAAATGGAATAACATAATGTAAGTATATCTTCTCATTAAAATTCCTCAAATTTATGAAAAAAGATCTTTAAATAAAAAATTTATACAATTAACTTAATTTATGATGAATGAATGGTCTTCTTACCCATCACATATGTATAGATTTTTGTTCATTAACTTTCTATTGACCATGTTATATGTCAATATATATTAGTATTTGGGAATTATGTTTCTCTTAAATGTCCAAATTTTGAATTCCCATAAATATTTTCTTATTTTGGAACCTATTTATTTGATGACCTTCGTGATTTATTTTCCCTCTTTTCAAGAGGAAATTTTATTAACCCTCTTTACAATGTGGGTTTTCCATGAAGTAATTTCCAAATGTCAAACCTTGACTATAAGGATAAAGTTCAAATTATAATGACACAATTTATTTTAGGGTGGTAAAATGTAAAAACCTAAGATTTTATGCAATATTTTTTAAAATTAAATGTAATTTTTTTGATATATTGTGTTACATGCAACATCAAGTTTTAATGAATTGTGATATACATATTTAAACTTGATTGCAATAAACTAGTTATTAAATTTAGAGGTATGAATAGGAATAACCAAAATTTTAAAATTAATTAAAAAAATAGCTAAATAAAATATATTTATAAATAATTACATAATTTTGAGAAAACTCTTTATAGGATTTGAAAATACCATTTTCTCAAAAAATTATTTTTATTGATTTTTATGAAAAAATAATAAAATTAAATTTTTAAAATTTTAGAAATTTTTTTTACAAAAATAAATTCATTTTTATATTCAAAATGTCAAAAATATATTAGGGTATATTTTTGAGAATTTTCTAAAAAAATTAATTTTTTAGTGAACAGTAAAAAATACAGATTTATATTAAAAAGTTCTTTTTGGTTTAAAGAATTTAAAAAATTAATATTTTTTAAAAATTATTTAAAATAAAATTAGTAAAAAAAATTATTTATTAATCTAATTTAGGTCATTGGAATAAATTTCATATTGAATTTTTATATTAAAACTTTCAATACTTATAAAAATTTTCTCTTTGGAAAACAGGTTTAATTTTAAATTAAAATTTTCCAATTCAATGAATTTAATTTTGAAAAATAGATTTAATATTTGGAATCATAATAATTAATATTATATAATAAGTTTAAAATAAATTTTTACTATAATTATTAGTAAAAACATAAGAAAAAAATTAATTACCGTCGTTAAGGTAAAAATAGGTCTACTAGGGGTTAAACTAAAACGATAAGGGGTAAAATGAACTAGAAACTTTTCCAACACCCATTGGATGGAAATATTTACACCTTATCGCCTCTAAGGTTATATAATTACCCATTTTTCCTTTTTCTATGTGAAAAATGTTGGTACGCTTTATTCTTTTCAAAAACATCATTTGTGTCCTCTCCCCCACTTATAAAAGGACGCCCTCTATCCTCCCCTATTCACACTTCCGAAACCATTTGGTTTAAGAAATACCTACAAAAATATATTCCTTAATTCCCTATAAACTTCTTAGAGGCATTATTTTTGTCAAGAAACCATCTTAATAAGTATGTAGGTATAAACCTAAAGACGTTCTCCAAAGAAGTGGTAAAATTATTAAACTTGTGCTTTTATTTTATTTCTTCTTCCACTTACTTCATATATTATTCAACTATAATAATATAATAACACCAGTATCTAACATATGATAATATTTTATTATTTTAATTTCATGACCTACATTTATATCTTATTCCACTAAATGGTAAATGAAATTGTCGATCATGTGTATAGTGGACTACCGCCTCACGAACTGATGTTATTTCTTTTCCATTACCACCTATTAGAACTATATATAATGATGTATTTAATTTTTATATATAATATTTATGATATTATTATACTTATTTAATTATAATATCATATATATGATAACGTCTCTCGTGTGTACGTTGGAAAACCGCCTTGCAAAGCGATGTGATTCTTTTTCAATTACGCTTTACATGCAAGGTAATAAGGGTAAATTTAATAAATAAATGTGATATATACGAAATAAAAATTAATATTTAAAGGTAATATATTATTTACCATCCTTTGGTTTCATCCTTAAAGAAAATGGAAATAACATTCATGCCTACACATGATTTACTGTCTCCATGAATAGTGTATTTCATTTTCTATCTCTAACTTTTATGAATTACTCTAAATATATATATATATATATATATATATTAAATTTATATTATATTTATATCATGGTTACCATTATTTATATTATGGAACCATTATAAATGTAGAATTATCAAAAATACCTAATCAAAACATACATTAAAAAATAGATCATTTATTACACGAAATGTGATTATAATAAAGAATTGTAAATAAATGGGTAATAAATGGTCATAAGTAAATCATATATGGTATCAAATATATAAATATGGTTCTATTATATATGTATAATATAACTATATTTATAATAAAGGTGTTTTGAATTTGTACAAAGGAAGTCGAGACTTAAGGTAAGGGAATTTTGTCTCCATCTATCCTCTCTGGGGCATATGTTATGTTATACACCTATATTCTTTCATGAGGTGTATATACTATCCCTATGAAATTTTATATCATTAATATAATTATTTTAATGATATTTAAATTTTCATTTTATGTTATTATTTAATGGGTATAATGATTCTAATGTTTCCAATGTGGCAAGGTATTTTCGTCTCACTTTTATTTCTATGAGACACATGCCATATTCACCAGTTGATTATTTTGTGTGGTGTATACACTACCCATTAATATATTTTATGATTATTATCATGTAATTATGAGATATATATACATATATATATATATAATTTTATTTCATTCATTTATCTTTTGATTCTAATATTACCAAAGTGGTCAAGGTTTTATATTATAATCTCATTATATATTAGGATTGTTTATAATTATAATTCTGATGATGAAATATTATGATCTATCTCTCATGAAACTAATTAATTTTATTATTTTATGGTAATTTCTTAAGAATATAATTTTTGCCTTCATTTTAATATATTTATGTACTCGAGATTCCAAAATAATGATTTCAAATAAAACCGTCTTTATTTCTATCTTCGGTAGAAACCCCTTTTTCTTCCATATCCATGTTTTGAAGAAAAAAATTCCTGAATTTTTTTATATTCCATAATTATTGTTAAAATTAATTTTTCAATTTTTTAATTTTTTTAAAAAAATAAAAGGAATCCTCATGTCATTTTACCAACAAGTCTCATTTGTCTTTTACCAAAAATGTGAAATAAATCTTTATTTGTACGTGTATGATATGAATTAAATTTCCAACCATCATGACCACTTAATGTTTAAAATATTAAATTTTAATTTTGAAATGTTATTTTCAAATAAAAGGATTAAAAAAATGTTTTAGGAATTTATAGATATAAAAATGGTGATTTCCAATTAAAGGTTATTTTCCACAATAAATGTTCTAAGTGATCTTCCAAAATCGATTTCCATCTAAGATGAAATATTTTAATGTTACTTAGGATTTATTAGTTATATGATCTAGTTTTTTCAACCTTATTCTTTCTCTATATGGTTTATTATTATGATAAATATGTTTTTATGGAACCCAATCCTTTTCCATGGGTTGTGTTATGATTAATTGATGAGATGGTTATGAAACCCATTTCCTTTATATGGGTTATGCTATGATAAAATGTCTATAAAGCCCATTTCCTTTATATGGTTTATGATATGATTAAATATTTATGAAACCCATTTCTTTTATATAGTTTAAAATATGATAAATGTTTTATGATCTTTTGTCATATAAATTTATGGTTTATGTGATGGGTGGGACCTATATCTCTCTCCAATGAATTGGGTAGTAATTAATGTTTTATGAACTCAAAGGGTATGTGGGATGGTATCTCAAGACCTAAATATGGTACATGAGTGGTTATCACAAGCCCAAAAGAGTGTACATGGGTGGTTATCCCAATCCTAAAAGAGGGTACATGGGAGCTTATCTCAATCCCAAAAGAGGATACACAGGAGGTTATCCCAAGACAAAAGTAGGTACACAGGTGTTTATCCTAATATTAACATGTAATGAATTTCTGGGAATATAGATTTGGCATAAAATTTTCTATGCTTATGTGAATTCCACATCACTATATCTTATACCTATGTTGTTCTCTAATGGATTATGTTCTTTGATTCCTTTATGATTCATGTATTATGAAATTACAAGATTTATGTCATGTATCATGTTATTTATATATGATATACACGATATGGTTTTCAAATGTTATTATTGGGTTATTATACCCTTATGCTCGTGTTATATTAATATCACCCTTATTTACCATTACTGAGCATCATATTTTATCCTTTCTTATGTTTTTATTCCCTAGGTTATGATGATAGGTATTGTTTGTGATATATCTAAGAAAGGTGATAGTTATGAGGAACTAAGTTGGGTGATGTAGAACTATTATAAACTAGTAATTTGTGTTTCCATGTATCCAAAGGTACTAGTCCTAAATTATTCTAGCATTGATCATTAGGTTATGTAATTAATATTAATCTATTAAGATTTAATATCAATGAATTAAAAGTGTGGATCTTTATAAATTTTATTCAGTTTGATATTTAATCTCTACCCAAATTCCCTCTATAACAATCTTATTTCACTTTAGAGAACCTATGGTCAGAAGATGGATAACCAAATTTATCATTTCCTGGAGTCTCTCTAAGAGAATATTGAAGTCTTACACCTAAGTGTTGTCATATCCTCAATAATTGTTTGTTATATTCTTCATTAACCAATAATTAAATATTATTTACCAATTAAATAAAAAAATTGAAATAATTAATATTTGGTAAAATTTATATTATTACTGTACAATGACATGTTCATACTCATTCAATCACCATAACATATTCTTCTTTAGGTTAGTTTTACCACCCACATGAATGATGTTATAACCTTTACATCATAAATGACTAATAAAAATTAAATATTTTTAATATGTTATTATAATTTCTAATTTAATATGTTTCCATAATTATGTAATAGTTATATGCTAAAGTATATTCACTAATAAATTCAATTATCTTATTAACTAAATATTCACCAAAAATTATATTTTTAACCATTCCCTCTGAACCACCATGAAAAGTTACCCAAAATTATGATATTACAAAAAAACTATATCCACAACATATACTACATATTTGTGATCATTTTGAAGGTGATAATACCATTATCAAAGAAAAAGTATTGGAACTTCCAACTAAATCATGTGAGGAAAGACAAAACAATTAAAACCAAAATATTAATTTTAAAAATAAAAAATTAATATGTGGGTAATAATTTGTTATAAATTAAGGGAAATAATTAAAATAAATATGAATATTGTTCTTCTAAATATGAATTATAAGCCTAAAAGTTTTATACAATGAGTTAGAATCTGTCTGAACAAGTGGAAATTTGAGGTAACGGTACTTTTCCAATCTTACATTTAATATGAGATTATCTATTTCTGAATTTTTATTTGGAGAAATTGTATGTATTTCCCATATAAAAATCAATATATTTTATTCTAATTTGGTTATTTCTAGTTTTTTACATGTCTAATTCCCATTTCACCTTCCTTTGGTTCACAACTCAATCGAAAGGATGATTGTAAGTGGACATGTCCATATCTCTTCTTTTTTATTGAGAACGTTTCTATCCATGTCCATGTTATTTATATGATTATATGGTTTCACATATCCCTATTTATATGATTTATTATGTTATTTTTTTATTTATATTGAATTTCCTTATAAAATTGTAAAAGGATTCTTTTTTTAACATTTTCAGTACGGTTGCTTTCTCCTGATGTTTTCTATGATTTTCTTTAAAAATATTGTTTTTTAATATTTCATGGTTCTTCAAAATAATATTTAATTAATTTCTCATTCTTTTTATAAAACCATTAATTTTAAGTTATTTCATTTTAAAAAAATGCTATTAAATATTTAGAGGATATTTCTTCTTATTTCTAACAAGGTTTCTAATGTTCTTCTAAATTAATTTTCATATATGTCAATATATTTTTATGTTTTTATACTTAATTGGGGATATTATCTGATGATACAATCCACCTTATTTATCTAGATATATTATGATTATATCTCATGGAAATATTCATGAATATTATTTATTTCTCATGGTTTTATTAAACTATAATGGAATAATGAATGTTATCATTTTCATGTGGAACACATATGTAGGCCTTTAAATATGTTATAGGAGGGCCTATAATTATATACTCTACCAGCGCATTGGGTAATGAATTTTATCTCTTGAGAATAAATGAAATTGAATAGGTTTTGAACCAAATCCATTAAGTTTTTATGAATGAAGAGTGTTACCAATCCTCTATGGGACCCTATACAATATGTGATAATGGTTATGGCAGTGAGCCTTGTAATAATAAATGATTGTTGGAACCATGTCTATTCTTTGATGGAAACAGAGTTCAGTTTTTGTTTGTTTTCAATCCACACTGGGTTGATCAAGGAGTTTTCACGCCAAGTGATCTTACAGTATATGATGACAAAAATGTTTAAGGTAGCATCATTTCCCACTATTTGCCAAAAAAATTTGCCCAAAATCTAGAGGAAGAGGCTAGAATCATGAACGGTTGTTTTCTAGGATAAAAACTTTATAAATATGGTAAATTCATGTGTTTTGTGAAGATTGGGTTTCATAAAGGTGGGTTTCATGAGTTCAGTATGGGTTGAAGGTGTTCTCCATAATAATGATAATTGGATCATCATGAGTGTTTGATGGTTTGATAACGATCTTTGCGGCAATGAGAAACATCAAGGGATATTTCCAAATGAAGGAGCATCATAAATATGTTTTTGAAATATCTAAAAAATTTGATGGAGGTAGGGGAACATTTCGAACAACTAAGCCTATAAATATAAGGCTACCCCCCACCTTATTTGTCATGAAATTATTCAGGAAAAATCTGGGATCACATTGGTTTTGTGAAGCAAGGGAATCTCCATTAATATGGATTTTTATGCAAGATTAGGCATCATGAAAATACTAGTTATGTATTGACTGATGCCGATGGTTTTGAGTAATGGTTTCTTCATGATGACTAGGTATTCTATGATGACACAACGAGCTCCGCATTGGCAGGTTGCTTTTCAAAGGAGTGAGATTCACAAAAGAGCTTTGTGAAATGCAATTTTGAACGTCAGTTTTTCAATAAATAGTGATTTAAAAGTGAATCAACTCAGGTATATAGTGCAAGAAGAGTCCCATGCTATTCTGGAAAAAATACTTTAATGTCAATGTACTAAAGATACCTTCATGCAGATAAACTAATTAAGACTTCACCCTAGGTAGTGAGCAAGGGGGAGTCAACAGAAGTGTTTCGAGGAACACAGTTTTTTATCCCTAAAACCTTATAAAGGTGGTGTGCCTAGAATAGAGTGACTATGTTTGAAATTTTGTATTCCAAAAATAGTAAATATTAGTGGATTAGGTTTTACCAACACACTATCAGCGTATGAATAGCCCTTAGTGGTGAACCAAGTAAAATTATTCGGTTTTATCTTTGTATATGATTTTTTATTTTCTACACATTTCCATCAGATGGGTTTAATTGGTTCCTAACAACATGGGAATAATATTTGTCACATTAGAATAAAATGTTGACACCCTACTTCACCCCTCCCCTCTCATGGTGTTTTGGGGTCCTTTAAGTGGTATCAGAGGGTACAGGTTGTGGGTTTTAAATATGTCCTTATTTTTTATCATATATAATTTAGTAAATATGATAGGGTTTCCCCTCTTTCGTGGAATCAACTTCTAAATTTGGAAGAACAAGATGATATATCATCTAGTATCTCTTATAATAGAAGTAATATTTTCTACTATATAATGGATTCAGGTCACTGATGCAATAGGACTATCTATGAATAAAATAGACATAAAAATTCTTGATGTAGTTTCCAAAGCATAGAATTCCCTTACTACATCTCTATATGATCAATTATATCTAAATTTAATTAGTTTTACTCCATCCAATTCTATGTGGGAAAAACTAGAAAATATATATAAAGGTGACAACAAAGTGAAGGAGGTGAAACACCAAGTTTTTTATAATAGGTTTTTTGATCTAAAAATGTATCTTGATGAAAATAAAGATACCTTTTCTAATAGAATCACTGAAGTTGTTAGATAAATACAGGTAATTGGTGAATAAATTGAATACATTGACATTGTAAAGAAAATATTGATAAGGATTTCGCCTCTCTAAAATCCCAAAGTGTTAGCCCTTGAGGAAAGGGATCTTTCTCAACTTTATTTGGATGATCTACTTGGGAGACTGGTTTTATATAAAATTAGATTCAAACCAAAGGATGAAAAATTTGAGTAATAAAGGATATGGATTTCAAATCCATGGAAAAACTTGAGATAACTTGATAGAGTATTGATAAAGATAATGAGTAATATGGACTTCTTTATCTCTTTAATTAAAAAAAACCATGATAAGAAAAGACATATTTGAAGGAAATATACCTCTGTCCTATTTTCATTGTGGTAGAGTTGATCACATTGCCTATCAATGTTCAATAAATCTCAATGATGAAGAAATTGAAGCTAAAAACATGCACAAGTCTCAGAAAAGATTTCCCAAAAAGGAAGTCTTCAAATCAGGAAAGAAATTATAGAGGAAGAGTTTTATCTATGAAGAATATGATGATAATTATTTTTTTAGGATGAATAACCTATGGTTAAATCTAGAACTCAAGTATCCATTATGTCTACAATTGAAAAATATTATCCCTCAAAAGATAAGTCTAAATATAATCAGTTGATTGATGATGCAAATCTTAAGTTAGAACTTGAGGATGCTCTTAGTAAGCTTGAAAATCATAGAAACTGAAAAAAAAAGTGGAGAGAGTTTTTGGATGAGTCGTCAGAATATGTTTATCAACTTGAAGCTAAAATTGATCTACATGAAGAATTAGTAAAAGAACACTCAACAACTATCAAAATCTTATATTATGTTGTAGAATTGAATCTTGAGATTGAAGAATAGTAAAAGGTCATCAATGACCTTTCATTTAGACTAGATGAAAAGTACAAGATAGTTGAGGGTCTTAAAGAAGAATTTTTTACTCTAAGGAGTAATCTTGGAAATGAATAAAATTAAAAGTAAACAGAGAAGAAAATACAGTTTGGAAGATTCTCATATGTTGAGTTGTTAGAGAGAGCTAAGCATATTTATAAATAATTATAGAAGGATTTAAATAATGAAATATCCACACTTATGGGAGAAAGTGGAATTGTTTGTGATGCTAAAACATCAAATACTAGAAAAAATATGAGACAAAATAAAGGGAAGATGAAATTTGAACATACCACAAAGGCACCTGAAGTACTGACAAAGAAATCCCCAAATTAGACTAAAAGGAGAACTAAAAACCATACACATGTATTTATAAATTATCTCCATTCGAATACTTTTCCTAAGGAAGGGTAAATGATGAGGAATATAAGTGAGAATACATTTCCTCTTATGAAATGTTAATTCAGTGGCTATTTAGTCTATACCAAGTTATACTATGAAGAGGTGATAAGAAATTTGAATGGGGAAGAGCTAAGAAGTCAACATTGGAGAAATAATTCATATCCTACATCTTATAGAAAAAATATATTTTATGAATATTTTTTTCACTACTAAAACTATGGTTATAAAGATATTGATTGTAGTTAGAGGAATGGTGTAAATATTACCTATATAAATCAGAGAAAAGTCAATGCCTTCCAACTAGATGGAGTTACTATTGCAAATAGGTATTATTCTCTAGAAGAAAAATATTATTATTAATAACTAATTCACATAGAAAAAAGATTTTAAAGACCATCATTTTAATCCACTCAATAAAATATTTGATGGAAGGAAAAGAATAAAATTGAGAAATCCAACCGTGTAAAAGTTTCTCTAAAATCCACAAATAACAATAGCACCTAGATTCTTAATAGTGGGTTCTCACACCATATTATGGGGAATATAGGAGTATTGAATAATGTTAAGAAAAGTTTTTACAAAATAGTATGGTTTGGTAATGATGGTTCTCTAAAGATCAAAAGAAGTGGGAGTACTAAATTGTAAAATAGAGAGATTAGTAAAACTGAAGTTCTTTATGTGGATGGTTTGCGTCACAATATCCTAAGTGTGAGTGTTGACGCTCCTTTTCGTCACATTGTCTAAAATAATGGAAAGGGAAACGACTTATCACAAATTGATTCATCCTTTGAAGAAAACATCATAAATCGACAAATGAATGAAAAAGGAGTCAAATACACGTGCGCCGCGCAAGTTCCTTTACTATCGTGCAAGTATACTTGCGCGCCGCCTAATGGTCATGAAAGTGACTTGCGCGCCCTAAGTGATAACCACCCGGGCTCTTCTCCAGCCTATAAATAGACCCGGTGGGCCCCCCATTTCAGAGAGGAATTTTTCTAGAATTCAGATATAGAGCTCTGAACGCCCAAGTCTCTTCTTCAGGTCTTCCGAACACTTCTAAGGTAATTCTTTACCTAGAATGGAAGGTCTAAACAAGAGGAGTAAGGTATAAGAGTTAGAATTCACTAAAACTTGCGCGCCTAAGTGTTTTACCCTTAAGGTAAATGGACACACTTGTGCGCTACCCTACTTATTCACCATAACTTGCGCGACATCTTCTGGAAAGCCTCTAGGGATAATTCTAAAGGCTTTGACCAAGGATCGCCCAAATATTACTCTAAGGTTTGGGAATCGCACAAGTACCCATGTGCCATGCAGGTATACCTGCGCGCCCAGGGACTTGCATGCCCATGCAGTACTTGCACGACTCCCCAGGACTTGCGCGCCCTTCTATTTTTTGGGTGCCCTTTCTGCCCATTCCACCTCTCCTATTCAAGATTCAGTCTTCAAGACACTTTTTAAAGCCGTTTATGGCATGATTTCTTGATTTGACTTCCTTATCTGAAAGGAACTTAGTGGAACATATCTTAAAACTTAGTGATTCACATATCTTTATGTCACTAATGTCAGAGATTTCATTCATTCAACCTCATCCTTTAAGATGAGAGAACCCCTTCACCTGGGCCTCCTTTTCAGGAGTAAGCCCCAGTTCAAGTTATCTTAATTGGGCCTCCTTTTTAGGAGTAATCCCCAGTTCCAAGTCCTCATTAATTTAGGAATCCTCCTCAGGAGTAAGCCCCAACCATAATTCTCTTAACCTGGGATTCTTTTTCAGGAGTAAGCCCTAGTCTTAATTTATCTTAACTAGTCCTAATTTACTTTTGATCTGGGTCTCCTTCTCAGGAGTAAAACCCAATCATAAGTCCCCTCCTAATTTGGGACTTCTTATCAGGAGTAATCCCCAAATTAAAGTATCCAAATCTCCATAAAGTACATATACCTTTATGGACCCTGTTCCTGTATTTCTTCCCTAAATTAAATCCTAATCTTCATCTATTTGGGCAGTCATACATACATAAACCCCACATCATTTCTTATGATTTCATCTTTCATGGAACAATTGTCTGGTTTTACCAATACCTCTTGTTTCTCACACTGAGCATGACTCACATGAGCTTAGACTGTAAAAGTAATTATGACATTTTTCTTTGAGCCATCAATCATAAACATCATATTCCCTTACTCGAACTACGTGGGTTCTGATTCCTTTTCCAAAATAAAGGATACGTAGGTAGCCCATCTGCGGGTTCGATCCCAACTCTGAAATAACTCATGTCCTTCTGAATGACAATAAACTTCAAGTGCCCCACTGAGTGGATTTAAAACCATTATGGTCATCATAATGACCAAGAGACTTTTATGTATTGAAGGATACTATTGACCAAGAATCTCTAACAAATACAGATGATTCTCTATTGATGAAGAACCTCGAATACATATAAAAGATTCTCTAAATTTCCTACATATCAATCATTGATTTTCAGATCTAAAGGAAAGCTCATTTTATACTGGGTAATGTAATAAGGATTCATGAACATAACTTAAATCTATAAAGAGAGTCCCGGAGTAGACAATAATTCCCTCAGAAAAGGTGTGATGAGTCCGACCTCCCATCCTCTCGACCAATGCAAATTCTTAGGCCTCATCATTCTACAACTAATGAGCGCTTACCTTTGGAAAGTAGGTTCAAATGGATATGGAATCATTGGATGTTTCCGGTTCTACGAACAAACCCGTTATAAACCGCTTGGAATGTTTGAATCTTAAATCAATGAGGTCATCCCCAATTCCAGAGGAAACAAAAAATGGTGAACCCAACGTGAATCCTTAACCAAGTCAAAATGATGTTTTGCTTATTTGTTAGGACCCTATTTAAAACTCAATGAGAGGGCCAACAAAAACAATCATTGACATATTTGATCATCCAAAAGATGTAGTGGCTAGACTTATCTTGATTATGTATGTTATATCAAACAGGTACTCTTTTCCATGATCTTCTGCATTTCCAGAATGGCTTCTCTTAAGTTCACATCCATGAATACATCTACTGTGAAAACTTCTGCTGCAAATGCCACTGCTGCTACTCCTGCTAGATCATCGTCCACTCTGAGGACGATATCACCTACTCAGTGTTTTCAATGGTGGGTATCAAACACGCTGGATAAGGAATACCATCAACACGGTACCATTCCAACTCTGGAGGCTGCCCGACAATCCCTCCAAGTAAACAACTCACACCGGTCATCCAGATAATGACGACCAGTGATCAAGAAGTAGGCAGTGCTAACCACTGTCTCCAACTGTTTCGGGTTGTTATCCCCAGAATGCAATCACCATTCACTCCCATATTCTGAGGAGGTGAATGAGCAGGCCCCTCATGGCCTTAATTCAAGGAGACAGTAGTTCTTCCCAAGGGTTCCTATCAAGAATTGCCGCCAGAATCGGGTAGCAGTGCGCCCTCAACATGATGAGGGTGTCGTCTCCAGGCGTTCGGCTCAGGTTCCTCGAACTCGAGCAGGCAAGACGAATCACGAGAGGCGACAGCCGGTTAACAGTGAGCAGGTTCTTATCTCTTCCATTTCCGGAGAAGTCCACTAACCTAACTTGGTGGAAAGAAATGAGAAAGCATACACACCTGCCCGTTTTAATTCTGTTGTCCCGCAGACTCGTCTGATAGCATCACACCAATCCTGCCAGGCAATTCCAGTGGAGTACTATAGGAAGGAACATATACTTGTTTTTATATCATCATCTAGTCAGAAGGCTCATCTGACTACATATTATGGAGCTCATCAACCACGTTCAGAGAAGTGCAACCAGCAGGCACATACACCTGCTAGTATTGATCAAGCCTACCAACAGTCTCGTTTGGTAGCACCAAGAGAGGTCAGTCGGAAATCTCCGGTGACAAACAAAAGGCAGACTCAACTCTCTGCTCCCACACTTGAGTACTATTAGGATTCACTGATAGGAAAAGAAGGACAGGAGTAGGCCCATACACCTACTCCAAGAACGGAATGGACATATATCCCCGTTCCGTCAGCTGAAGTCACCAAGCATATTCTATCAATGGTGAAAGAGTAGAAGAAAATCCATGCTCATATTCTGGATTCCTTCCAGGATATTATAACAGCTTCAGCAGCATCACAGGGAAAGAAATGAAAATCTATCCCTACTAGTGGAGTGACACATCAACATTTCACTCCGGAATAGACACACACATCTGTTCCAGTCCAAGAGGGTTGTAGGGCGTACTCCCCCATATCATACGGACAACCAAGTTAGGCACATACACCTGGTTTGAGCGGAGATAATCAGCCTAACCTGATCATTTCTCCTAAGCAGGCACACACACCTGCTAAATTGAGTAAGATGGCGTCTAAAAAGAAGACCCGCCCAGCACATTCAAGAAATCAAGAGCCAATCTGTAACAAGGGTTTACTCGATGCTGTATTTCTTGATGCACTCAGACAATTATTTGTTGCAACTCAAGATTCTTCTCTTTCAGTTCCCAATAGTGGGAAAATTAATTCCAAAGGTCTACATCAGATACTTCCTCATGAAGGCTTGCTTCATGACAATTCGGTCGATCTCGAAGTTTCATCTTCAGGTGAGAGCCACATGAACCCTCTGTGTGGTCAGAAGACCAAGGAGAAAGAGATATCATCTTTTGTTGTAACCCACCATGGTGGTCCTCCCCATGATGATGAATTTCGCTGCGAAAGTCCTCTCCGCAGTAGTGATGCACATTGCCCGGAAAATGCTCTAGTGGACAATGTAGTGCCGAGAAAGCCCTCTTATCTTGAGGCACTTGAAAATGCGAAACTAGTCATGTATGATTCTTCATCTCTAGCAGGTGAAATACTTTCTCAATCGGAAGATAGACCAGGGTGTAGGTTATTCTCCGAACCACCCCTATGTCATGTATCTTCTAGTTTGATCAGTGACTTATCTAACAATCTTGTTGAATCTGATGTAGCAACAAGGAAGCACTAGCTCTGGTCAAATCAGGTAGAAGAATTTTCATTAAATGATAAAAGAGGAAATGCTGAACATGAGAAAAAAACTGGTGAAAGGTGAAGTGCCAGTCATGTTTTTGCCTCTGGCTGACTCTCATTATGACATTCCAGAGATGTTGACGAAAGATGGAATTCATGATATTCATCTCAACATATGGAAAACTCTTTGTCAGTTGAAAAATAAAGTATTATCTTATGATGAATATGAAAATCATGTTAAGATAATAGAAGGGTTATAACTCCAGATTGATTTGGCATCTCTATCAGTCTCTCGATATCTGAAGGCTGAAAATCAGCAGAGATCCCTTCAGTGTTCATGCCTTGGTGCACTAAGAAGATTGCGCCAGTTAATTGCCAATGCCCCATCTGGTATTCATATCATAATATGGGGTGTTCATGGATCACTACATTTCACTGTACTCTCCAGTCAGCAAAGCCCGCCGAAAATGGTCTCATGAAATGTTATTGCCCATGGCCGGCCAAAGTCAATGGGCTTTGTTTGTAATCAAAAGCTTGCCCAAGAACAGGCTTCAACTAGTTCCTCTCAAAATCAAGCATACAGAGAAGAAGTTGTTGAATTACTCCTATATCAAGTGAACGATAATATTGAATGGGCCTCTCGTTTGGAGCAAGCACATGACCAAGTGATAGAAGTGTCAGAAATCATTCAACGGTCTTTTAAACTAGGTGATAAAAGTGGATGCAGGTTGATGTATCCAGCTAATTTCAGGACTAAGGTCCGTAAGATCAGGAGAGTTTTTAAGAAAGTCTCAGACATAGAATATCAAGAGCCACCCCAGCTTTCCAGATTGGGGACTCTTTCAAACCAACCCTTAGAATCAACAAATAGGATTCGAGGAGTTGAGCAGAGGCAGCAGGAACAGCCCTAGTCCACTAGACTGGGGACTTTTTCAAATCATCAATCCCCTCCTCAGTGAAAGTCGGTCTTCTCTCAATTGTGGAAGAAGCCACAAGAGGAACGAAGAGCCAAATTATTAGGAGATTCCCTCCAAATTATGGTTCGTCAAGAAGTTCCTGAGGGATCGAATCAACAAAAGGCAATGTCTCATCAAAGACATGGAAGAAGACAATATCACAGAAATGCTGATAGAAAGTATGCGATGCGTTATGCATCAATAAATGTCATCAATGTCGTTTTTTCTGATCCACCAGATGAGGCTCACTCAGGGGATTCAGATGAAGAGGTTCTTACTCAATAAGATGTACGCACATACACAAATGAAGAAGGTGTGCGTACATGAAATCAAAGGATTACTCAGAACCTAGGTAATCCTTCAAGTAACCCACTTCCCCCTCTCTGAAATAGATCCAACAAAGGGAGTGGAAAGAATCATGTTACATATCCTTCCTCTGTAGAAGGTCAATCTCTCTCACTAGAGAAAGGGTTTTCACAACAGGAGGAAGAAAGGAAGGAATTGAGAAGGTTGAATGCAGAACTACTTCAGGGTAGTCTTCTTCCTAAGCATGCTGGAGTCAGTCATCCAAAGGAGTTTTTTGCAGATACTGAGATGGATCAAGAATATCCTCCTCTATCAATACACCCTCACAGGTCTAATCCTACGGGTCAAGTGCAACAACAGTTGGCAGTGCTACCATCAGTTGCAGCACCGGCTACCACATCTGTCCAAGCTCTATTCATTCCACCTGTCCAAGTCCAAGTTCAACCGGATGTTTCTCAAAAGTTAATAACTACCATTGAGTCATTAATAGCTCGGTTAGAGACTATGGAAGAGAAGCATGCACAGGTTCAACTAGAAAAGAGATCTTACCCTAAATGGGTAGATTCAATCTCTCCCACATCAAGTTTTGGAAACCCTATATTCCCTATTTTCTATGGATCATGCGATCCTAAACAGCATTTGACAAATTACGTGTCTTTTTGTGATCCTATGATAAGAACTCCGAAGTAGCAAGAATCAGTGAAACTTAGATGCTTCGTGCGAACCTTGCAAGGACTAGCATTTGTCTAGTACACAAGCTTGAAATCCTGGTCAATTACCGGATGGGAAGATCTCCATCAATGATTTCTTCTTCAATTCAGCTCAAATTTGCCAAAGACAATAGTTTTCGATCTTACAAACTGTAAGCAAAGGGATAATGAAAGAGTCTCTGATTTCATTGCTCGCTGGAAGGTATTAACATATTCTCTGAGTTTAGCACTCCCTCAAGAGGAACTGTTGCCAATCTGTGTGGAAAATCTGCGTGATGAATTATGCACACTGTTGATCCATGTGAAATACACAAGAGGGTTTCGAGACCTTACTTCAATCTCTCAGCAGATTTAAGATTACCTTATACAGGCTAATGCTAAAGCTCGTGTAATTCCATCAGCTCCAGGAAGGAGAATGGGTAAAGTAGAGATTGCTACAGTTATGCTTAAACAAGCACATATACCTGCTTCTACTTCAAAACCTTCATCTTCTTGAAGGGATCCACCTCTTGAGCGCCAACAATAGAGACTGTTTCGTCAGGATTATCAAAGAGATCAAAGACGAAAAAAATTGAGGATCTGAAGATCAAAGTTTACTCTTTCCGAAATGAACAAGTTCCTGGCTACTTCATTTCGGCTCAGGAAAATAATCTGGTTCAATTTCCAAGGACCAGGAGGCCAAACAAGGAAGGAGATGAAGACTGTCCCAATTATTTCCCCTTTCATCAAATGTTGGGGCATCCCATCTAGGAGTGTTTTGTCTTCAAAGGCCTCCTGCAAAAGATGGTCGACTCGGGACAAGTCAGACTGAAATGTTCTTCAGCTCAGGTAGCATGTGTTACTCTATAGTTCCAGAGGAGGAAGGCAAATGGAAAGAAGTCAAAAGCAAAAATGCACAAAAATATGATGATTGGATGGTGATAAAGACTATCAACCGAACTCATGCTATTTTGCGAACACAATTGAAAAAACCAATTGTGCCTTCTTCCATAAATGCCGCAGCAAAACCCTCTTCATTAGAGGGAAAATCCTCAAAGAAACGGCACAATTCCAAGAAAGTGGAACAATCAGAAGAAGATGAGTATGTGTCAAAGCCTAAGCTATCTTTGACTCTGGAAGATTTCATGCCATCTACTTCGAATCCACGGGAACCGCCCCACCAAACAGCATAGCCTAAACATGTTAATCAGGAAAAGTCTTCATCGGATGAAGAGTTGATCTTCGATTTTGTTAATATGATTCAATTAACAGATCCATATTCCAATCGTAGTTTCGATTTTGATGAGCCTGAATTACCTATATCAAATAGAGGAATCAGAGGAAGTTTTAGAGGCTCAGGATACAGGGGAATACGTGGATCTTTCAAAGGCCATTATTCCAATTCTACTCCTGCTAGAACTGTGTATGCGGCAGAAACTCGTGGTAGAGCCCTTCAGGGAGCTCAAAAAGAACAAGAAAGTTCTTCCACCAATAGAAAATTCAGTCCTAGAATAGTTATTCTGGAAGACCGGTTGAAGATTCCACTTTATTCTTCTCAGAAAGTAAATAGACCTAATCGGTCTAATCTTCCAAATCCAGGGGTATTACCAACTCTTACCCCGGTACAAGATGCATCAACTTCCAAAACATCAACTTCCAAGGCACCTGCTAAACCAAATGTTCCTATTGGGAAACGCAGACCTTTGGATCAAAAGTATGATATATTGAAACACCTAGACCAAGTACCGGCCAAGTTATCAATTTTGGATTTCTTGAATTTATCAAAGGATCTTCAGGAGGCACTCATTGAGGCTTTGTCTAGTCCTTAGGAGTTTGAAACTGAAATTGATGCAGCTGAAGTCTATCACATAGAAAATAATCCTGCGAATGCCATGCAGTGATATCTTTCACAGATGAAGATGAAGATGATGTCATGCATGGACACATTAGACCTCTGTATTTATCTGGAAATTTCAATGGTGTAGACATCCAAATGGATTTCATTGATAATGGTTCAGGATTCAACCTCATGCCCATTCGTACAC
Source organism: Viscum album (assembly GCA_963277665.1). NCBI lineage: Eukaryota > Viridiplantae > Streptophyta > Magnoliopsida > Santalales > Viscaceae > Viscum > Viscum album. The sequence continues at coordinate 1,026,729,721 of OY728137.1, forward strand.
TTCGTTGATTGAGCCTCATGGAATCTGATTTATCTCCTTTTACCATGATGTTACAAGGATATGATAAAAATAAACAAGAACCACTGGGTGAGATTACACTAAAAACTCAGTTTGGAGATCTTGTATCTAATTCATATTTCATGGTTGTTGATCAAGATTCAGTCTTCAACATCTTTCTTGAAAGACCTTGGCTACATCAACATGCAGTTATCCCTCCATCATACCATCAATGTCTCAAATATTGTTTCGATGGTCAATTTTGGACATTGTATGGTGATAAGGCCCCGTTGAAGACATGTGAATATCAATACATTGAGGCAGAATTCTATCACATGAAAGGAAAGGGGAAATCCACAACAAGGGAGCTTACCAAAGTTCATGCTCCATATGGTTTGGAGAAGATTCCAGTAAATCCATTTTCACATGTGAGTACAGATTATGTGTTTCCTATCAATCAAATTGACAAGATAGACCCAAATAAAAATACTCTTATGGAAAGATCCATAATTTCAATTATGGCAATCGAGCCAGAAAACATGGGATAAATTGGTTGGCCACCAAGCTGTGATGAAATCCCAAATGGAGATGTCTTCATTTCATCCACTGAAATCCAGCAAGTTTATACTTCGCCAATCAGGCCAGAAGAAGTTATAGCAATATCAGATGTGAATCATGATGTCGATTCTCAATCCATCATCTCCTATTTATTACCCATGTAAGACCGTTCATCATCAATTGGGTCAGAAATGGAAGCTTCTTCTTCAAGATGTTAAAATTTTATCATTTCTTCTGATCATAGAAATTCTACTTCATCATCCACTATGCAAGTAGAAATAGAAGAAATAACACATGTTGAAGAAGAAGAGGAAGATCTCAGTGATACTCCTCCAGCATTTGAAGAGGGTATCTCTACCATAGTGGATGAACTTAGAGAAATAAATCTGGGTACAAACGAAGATCCACACCCCACTTTAGTTAGTGCGGCCATGACTCTTGAAGAGAAAGAGATGTATATTTCCTTTATAAAGAAAAATAGAGATATATTTTCTTGGAACTATACAGATATGCAAAGGCTTGATCCAGATGTTGTCACTCATCGTTTGGGTTTACCGGAAGAGCATCGAGGATTCAAACAAGCCTCTAGAAGAACACACCCAACCTATGCTTCCAAAATTGAAGCCGAATTGGATAAGCTCATCAAAGCTAACTTCATCAGAGAAGTTCAATAACCCAAATGGTTGGATAATATTGTCCCAGTGAAAAATAATAATGGGAAAATTAGGGTTTTCATTGATTTCAGAGATCTTAATCAGCATTGTCCTAAGGATGATTTTCTAGTTCCAATTACAGAACTTTTAATTGATGCAACAGCTGGATATGAAGCACTTTCCTTCATGGATGGATATTCCGAATATAATCAAATCTGAATGGCCCTAAAAGATGAGGAATCTACAGACTTCAGGGCCCCTCATGGTGTGTTTTTCTATCGGGTAATGCTCTTTGACTTAAAGAATGCTGGCGCAACATATCAGCGTGTCATGCATCATATCTTCAAACCCTTTTTAGGGAAGTTTATTGAATACTATGTGGACGATTTGGTGGTCAAATATAAACAACATTCTAATCACTTGGTTGATTTGGAATTCATATTCCGCAAACTTCAGCAACATAATTTGAAGATGAACCCCTTAAAATGTTCTTTTGGGGTAACCTCAAGAAAATTTCTCGACTTCATCGTACGCCATCGTGGTATTGAAGTCGATCCTGAGAAGACAATGTCAATCCTTGGTATGTCACCTCCTTGAAATTTGAAATAATTAAGAGGACTTCAAGTACACTTAGCCTATATTCGGCGTTTCATCGCCTATTTGGTAGGCAAAAGTTTTCCCTTCACCAAATTGATGAAGAAGGGAGTCACTTACTAGTGGACTGAAGAATGTCAAGAAGCATTCGATATTCTCAAGAAATACCTCTAGAGTCCATCGGTACTTATGCCACCTATTGAAGGAAGGCCACTTATCCTCTACGTGATATCCTTAGAGCGATCATTGGGTGCCTTTATTGCTCATAAGAATGATGCTGGTAATGAAAACAGCCTATACTATCTCAGTCGGACTATGCTTGAAGTAGAAACCCGGTATTCAAATATTGAGAAGTGCTTCCTGGCATTAATCTTTTCAGTTCAGAAGTTGAGACACTACCTGCAACATCATGAGGTCCAATTGGTATCTCACAATAACCCTCTCAAATTCATCCTTCGTCGTCCAATGCTTACAGGACGTCTGGCAAGGTGGGCAGTTATTTTGCAGCAATTTGACATTCAGTATGTGTCTCAAAAGGCAATAAAGGGCCAAGCTCTGGCTGATTTCCTGGATGAACACCCTTCATTGGAAGACACATATTTAGATATTGAACTCCCTGATGAGGAAGTCTTCTCTATTGAAGAATGTCCTAAGGTATGGGAAATGTATTTTGATGGTGCTTCCAGAATTCCAACAGGGAGAAAAATGGAAAATCCTAAATTCAACAAAGTTGGCTTAGGAATTGTGCTCATTTCTCTGGAAAAGGCAGCATTACCTTATTCTTTCTTATTGTAGGAAGGTGGTACCAATAATGAAGCAGAATACAAAGCTCTCATCGCAGGCTTGGAGTTTTCACTTCAAGCACAAGTGAGTCACATAAAGGTGAAAGGTGATTCAGACCTGGTAATCAAAGAAGTCAATAGGGATTATGTAATCAGAAAAGAAGAATTGATCCCTTTGTATGATTATGTCAGAGAGTTAATGGCGGAATTTCCTATGGAACTGACATTTTCTTATATCCCGAGATCACAAAATGCCCAATATGATTCATTGGATAATATAGCCACAGCTCTGGCAGATCCAAATCGGGACGAGGCAACCATCCATATTTCCCACCGTCGTACAATTTCACCTTATGTTTGAACCAGAATAGAGCAGATCATTGAAATTAGTCCTATTCCTGAACCATATGGTCATATTACAGGATGTATGACACCTATCATGGAATACATTCAAAATGGAACACTTCCACCTGATAGAGCCGGGAAAGAACAAGTCTGGAGACATGTGGTCAATTTCACTCTTTATGATAGACCTGATCACTTAGAGAAAGTTCTCTACAAAAGGTGTTTTGATGGAGTTATCTTCAGATGCATTAATGGTGAAGAGACAATGGCTGTTATGAAAGAAGTGCATGCAGGAGTCCGTGGTGCCCACCAGTCTGGACATAGACTGTTTGATCAGATTCGAAGGCTTGGATACTTTTGGCCTTCAATGATAAAATATTGTGTTGATTTCACAAATAAGTGTCATTCATTCCAAGTACATTCCAACTTCATTCATCAACCTCCAGAGTTGCTTCATACTGCTAAATACTCGTGGCCATTTGCCACATGGGGAAGGATGTGGTGGGACCTTACCCTTCAGCTACGGCTAAGCAGTTTAAGTATATTCTTACTACTACTGATTTCTTTTCCAAATGGGAAGAGGCAATAAATCTTAAGGAAGTCAGTTCTAAATGCATTGTTAGATTCATCAAGTCTAACATCATTACCAGATTTGGTGTCCCTCATAACATATTAATGGACAATGTCACCAACTTATGTTCATCTGAGGTGAAGAAGTTGTATCAAGAATACAACATCAAATCCAACCATTCATCTCGGTATCATGCAGCGGCCAATGGCCATATAGAATCCTTCAACAAGACTCTTTCAAATATACTACAAAAGATGGTGGATAAAGATAAGAAGTCATGGCCTGATAAACTCTTTCATGCTTTATGGGCTTATCAGACCACCACCTACACTGCAACGCGGTCAACTCCATACTCATTGGTATATGGAACAAAAGTAGTCTTGCCAATTGAGGTTCAATTACCCTCGCTCAGAGTATCCATTTGTGATCAGTCATCTACAGATGAGCAATCTCAAAAGAGATTGAATGAATTGGAATGGTTAGATGATAAAATATTGTGCACACTGCACCACTTGTAAGTCTATCAGAATCAAATAGCACGAGCTTTCAATAAAAAATTTTGTATTCATTCATTCGTTCAGGGAGAATTGGTATTAGTTCTGAGAACTCCAATGATACCAGGAAAGAAACCTCCCAAGCTTGAGCCAAAATGGGAAGGACCTTACTCAATACATAAGGTCTACTCCAATGGAGCTTATTCTTTAATCTCAATGGATAGAGAACTCATCACTACTCCAACCAATGATAGATTCCTGAAGAAATATTTTGTATGAACAAAAAATACATCCACGGTCCATGCATATGACCTTAAACTATTTGCACGTCCCTTACGTCTAGCATGACGTTAAACTGCACCATCCACGGTCCATGCATATGACCTTAAACTATTTTCTCATCCCTTACGTCCATCATGATGTTAAAATGCACCATCCATATTCCATGCATACGACCTTAAACTATTTTCACGTCCCTTACGTCCATCATGACATTAAAATGCACCACCCATGGTCCATGCATACGACCTTAAACTATTTTCACATCCCTTATGTCTAGAATGACGTTAAACTGCACCATCCACGGTCAATGCACACGACCTTAAACTATTTGCAAGTCCCTTACGTCCAACATGACGTTAAACTGCATCATCCACAGTCCATGCATACGACCTTAAACTATTGACATTTCATATTGTCCAGCAAGATGTTAAACTACACCATCCATGGTCCATACATATGACCTTAAACTATTTTTATTACTTTTGTCCAATATGACGTTAAACTGTGACGTCCTAGCTACATGATGCTAAACTATACAAAAGTCACTTACGTCCCACAAGACGTTAAACTGCATAACCAATGGTCCATGCATATGGCCTTAAACTATTCTCACTTTCGTCCAACATGACGCTAAAAATGTATCGTCCCTTTTTCATCCAACATGACATTAAACTTTGAAAAAGTCCCTAACACATCCAATATAATGTTAAAATATGTTCTCTTTTATCCTCACTGCATGACATTAAACTACACAGTCCCTCTTTTTGTCCAACATGACATTAAACGATATTTTCCCCCATCGTCCTAACTACATGACACTAAACTGTACAGAAAGTCCTTTAATACGTCCTATATGACATTAAACTGTACTTTGTCCCTACTACATGACATTAAATTGTGCAGCACCAATATTCCTAACTGCAAGACCTTAAAACTGCATAGTCCCTTTATATGTCCTACATGACATTAAAATGTGCATCGTTAGAGTTGTTGTTACCTCTTGTTTCTCACACCGAGTATGACTCACGTGAGCTTAGAGAAAACTTCAACCATAACACTCTCTCTGGGCTACTAACCATGTGTAAGTCCCAACACTATATTTTAGGTCGTTGTCCCCAAGGATAACTTGATCACTAATTCATTCTTTAATTGAACTATGCGGACTTTGATCCTTGCCTTCCAGGCTGGGTACGTAGGCAACCTTCTGAGGTTCTATCCCAAAAATAATCTCTTCACATCGGTTCACCTCCACCTCATATGATGTTGATTCGTGAAACCGCCCCTAGAATCAATATATTTACATTGGTTCACTTTCGTCCTTGCTATACGACGTTAAACTATACAACACTTTTGTCCAGTATGACAATAAACTACAATATTCTTTGATATCCTCACCTGAGAGGGAATCATTATTTACATTGATTTTTCAATCATGTTTCATTCCAAAGACTACGTGCATACATGGAAATGCCCGAACCTTTTATTTTGGGTTAAACCATCATTGCACTAAAGTCTCCTTTCACCCTTCACTTGTACAAACCAAATTTGTACAGAGGGTATTTATAGAACTACGTGGGCTTGATTCCCATCCTTATGGGATACGTAGGAATGTTTGAGTGTCCCACGAATCCAGCCCCAAGTCTTTTGGGCCTATCCCTAAATTCCTCTTTCAATCCCCTGGCTGAAAAGTCCCCATGAAACCACACACTGTGTATTTCTTATAATGGTCCAAGCTCTATGACCCTAAACTAAGATCTCCAATCATTTTGTCCCACACGACATTAAACTGTAGTTCAAGAACTATGTATGGCTTGACTCCTATTCTTATGAGATACGTAGTGAAGTCCAACATTTCCATTCAGGACCCATCCAAAACATGATTATGGTTAGCATTGATCTGTGTATCTCTGCATACATTAGAAAATACCCATCTTTATGTGTCATAATCCTAACCTTAAATATTTTCAGATCTTCATAACCCTTTTCTTAACTGCTAATCACAAAAGGCCTGAAATTCTGAGAGTTCTTTTTCCTGACCATGCAGCACATGCCCTTAGGCGGCCTTGCATAAACAGTCTACATAACGGACCTGTCAGCCAAAAGATGTTGTTATTTGACTATGCAGTCAATGCCCTTAGGTGTCCCTACATAATTCAACCCCCTAATGGGTTTGTTAAATAGTGGTAACTTCATTCTTGGGAGGAAAACCTCTTTTGTATTTATTTGTCTTGATAATATGTAGGGATCCACAAAAATAGCCATCCTTAACATATTTGTCCCATATCCTTTTTCATGATCTGAAAGTATTCAAGTATATGGTTTATATTCTCCTTCCCTACGTTTGGGTTAGACCTTCGTAGGAGTGATATCCATCCAGTTCTTTGATAATATTGTTTGGAAACATCTTCTCCATATTCATGTACCTCTTTCCATACAGAAATCTCTATACTTTGGAAAATTTGAATCTCCATAAACTTTCACTGTCTTTTTAGCACTAGGAAAGTAAATTTCTGAGAGTTCTTTTTCCTGACTATGCAGCACGTGCCCTTAGGTGGCCTTGCATAAATAGTCTATATAATGGACCTATCAGCCAAAAGATGCTATTTATTTGACTATGCAGCCAATTCCCTTAGGTGGACCTATATAATTCAACCCCCTAACGGGTTTGTTAAATAATGGTAACTTCATTATCGGTAACTACTTCTTCTAATTCCTTTTTAGAACTTTTTCATATCATTCCTCAGATTCAAATTTTCTTAAGTTATAGTTTACATATTTTCCCCTCATAATTGAGTATGTTAATATGTTTTCAGATAAATTTTCAAAGAATTGGGTCAATTCTAATTCATTCGGTCAAATCTATTTCGGCCTTAAACATTAGCCTCTTTATGTTCGACATGCATGACTTTAAACTACCCACAAAAGACAAGGGAACTCTGAATAAAAGTCAAGTTCCAGATCACTAAACATACATTTTGTATGATTTAGGTAATATTGAGCAATTAAAATATTCAAAGTTTGTAGGGTTATATATAATAATCCTAGTAAAAATCAAACTATGCTTACTAGGCCCATTAGCTTAGGTAAAATTTAAAGCAGGTAATGAAAGAATACAAGCATAAATGATTGGAGATAAAAGTACTCTCCATTTATGAACAAGAATTATAGGGACATCCATAGATTGGAGCCTCTTCTCTTTTTTTCCATAAATTACAAACGACTATCAACATAAGTCTTCACTTGATGTACAACATCCCGAGCTTCATCAGCAGCTACTTGAAGCTCATGCACTCGACCAGCTTTACTCTTCTCAGCTTGATGGAGTTCCTTCTTGGAATCTGCAATGGCTTTCATACCATTCGTTTGAGATCCCTCTAGTGAATTATTGAGATGGTCAAGTTCCCCAGTAATAGCATCTAACTATTGCTGGAGCTGCGCCTGCTGGATGACTTTTTCTTTGATCTTATCCTTCAGCTCCTTCATCTTGGCAGCATAGTCAGCCTCAGCTCGGGATACCTTAGCCTCAAATTCACCGATGTTGACTGACAGTTTCACCCTGGTCAGATCTTCATGACACTTTTTCTCCTCATCCCTCCTGAAGATGACTTGTTTCACCGCGGTATGGATCTCTTGGTATCCAAAACTGCCAAGTCCTAGCATGACAAACTGGGATGAAAATAGAGAAATCTTTGAAGACATATCGTCAAGAGGAACTTCATATATGATTTTCCATATGTTGTTCCATGCCTTGCATCGTGAAAAGCTGAGCGCCTTAAGAACCTATGGTTCTGATTCAACATCATCATCATAGGGGGCATATAATCTGGGATTAATGCACTTAAGGAAGTGCCATGTTCTACTCCTTCCCCCCTGACCCTGGTTGCTTCACCTTCTACTACTGTTTGGGTGGAGGTTGAGACTTCACATCTAGTTCTAGCCAATGAATTTTATATCCCTATTTGATCAATTGAAAGTATGTTTAGTTTCATAGAACAATGGAAGTTGGTTTTCTATCTTGAAAACTCAGTACAATCATTACCTAACAGTAGATCAGCAGCTTGAGAAGACTCCTCCCCATCTTTCCCAGTTTCAACAGGATCTTCAAGATGGGTCTCAGGAGGGTTTACTGGGTTTATATCTACTTAAGCTAATGTTTCTGCAATGGTAGGGTTGACATCAATGTCCACACCCTCTTTAGGCATTGGCAGTTCAACAGCTTCTATGGATGGAACTGCATATTATTTTCAGTCATGATTAGAAGTGTAAATTATAATAAAATTTACTAGAAAAAGGATAACACTCATGCCCAAGGTCTTCTAAATCATATGATAACTTAGCATGATCATAAAATTCTTAGAAAGACACGCCACAATTCATCATTTCATCCAATGATATTTCAGAATCCTGGTTAGTCTCACCAGTGGGAGCATTTGATGTGTCCTCTTGGCGACCCTCATTCGGTGGCCCCTGACCCTGGACAGCTTCTTCAGGAAGGATGGCAGATTCAGTTGTTGCAACCACCAATGATTCTGGTGCAGGTTCTTCTCTACTTGTAACAACATTAAGAGCAATACTGAGAATAGATTTTGGCTGTTTTTCAGAAGCAGCCAAGTCATCCTGAATTTTCATTTGTTCCACAGCACCCTCTGTGGTCCTTAAAGGATGATCAGTCCTTTCCCTCAGAGGGTAAATTGAAGAATCCCTTGCAATACCAAGGAAAGTGAGCAATCTTTTCATGGTTTAAAACTCATGATTACCTGAAGGACTTACCGCTGATAATGAAGCATTTAGTTGTGGACTTCCTCCTTCATTGCCTTTTCTTCTTTGGTTTTTTTGGGAGTATCGGCAGTCTCCCTTATTGGAACTTGAATTGGAAAATGGAAGCCCATGTCTAACTTCTCATTCATGGCCTGATGGCATGGAGATATCTCTCCCGTTTCGTGAGGAGATTCATCACCGGCCCTGATGGCAGTACCACCAGGGCTATACTTTGGCGAAGGAACCTCATTAGTTCCTTTCTTTGCAAGCTGCAAGATGAAGAAAATAACTTCCTTAAGTAACAAAGCTTCGACTGGAATCAAGTTTCAAAGAAAATAAGGAAAGAAAACTTACATCTTCAGGAGCCACTTAATCGTGCCACTCCTCATCAGTCCCCTCAGTAGTGCCACAATCAATCATTTCCTTTACCCACCTGGTGACAGGAACGGACTTATCAGTGGAATATATGAGCATTTCCAGCTCTTTGATGTAAGGCCGCACTTCATTGGGGTTATCCTCGTATTGGATATCTGTAGAAACTAGAAGATTCCCTATTCCAGGAAGTTGTAGACCCTCACACAAATCCATCCAGGTGGTCTCAGTACCACAGTATAAACTCTGCCATGTTTGGACAGCCTCTGGTCTTAGATATGAAGGCTGAAAGGAAGTTCCTACAATCATTGACTTCAATTTCTTCCCAACTCCTGTAACTACAGATAGAAAATAAGAAAATAAGACTTATTGCTTTATAAGGTGATGGTTATTAAATTACTACAATGAAGTAACTCACCAGGAGTTGATGGAGTAGTTCTTTTTATTCTAACCGGGGGATTATATCAGTCACGAGGCTGTTTTTCCATTTGTTGTGCCTCATCATCCCCATCATGGGAATCCGGTGAATCAGTCCTAGAGGAGGAATCTGGAATATTAGCTTCAGGTGGGGAAGCATCACCTTCATGAGGAAGGGTTTCTTTCTCTACAGTCCTCTTCCTTTTCCCCACCTGATAAATAGGGTGATTCAGCACCCCTTTAGGTTATGATGCTATCTAGTGCTCGGCATACCATGTAGTCAAGTTATGTGCCGCTTTTTCAACTGGTAGATCAAATACCACCCCAGTCTTCTCCCTTGACGTCAGCAACCACAATTGCCGAGCAACCATCGAATGTTTCTATAACTTGACATGTACTGGGGGAGATACAGCAATCTGTTGTAGACACTTGAATTGACGTGCAAATCTATATGGATCATAGGCCTTGCATATAATTTCTCCGTCAATCCTCGCAACTGACACACCATCTCTGCAAGCTAGCATGTATTCCCTCAAATCCAAGTGGGTTGTTCCATCATCAACAAACCGCCCGGTTGGCGGATTTCCATAGGTAAAGAATTTGAATTCCTTAAACATGCTTAGCCTCACTTTCATGTCATAGGCATTAAGATCTAATGGAGCAACTCTAGATAATTCATGCACTGACGGCCTGAAAGAACTTCCAGGTATTTTTAATCCATTCTATACATTGTAAGTCCTGAAGTGAGTGGCGATCCATCTCCATAAAACTTGTAATGGTCCCACTATTCTTAAAGTACATTTATCCATGAAGACATGAAGTAAACTCTTGTGAATCTTTGCCAAAATGGGGGTAGCAAACCTAACCATTTTTCCCTCAGCCAACTTTTTCGCAATGACAAAGGTCCCTAGCCTGATGCCTCCCTTCAAATCCCTGACTGGAAAGAGATAAACGATGAGCCACAAAGCCAAGAAGCCTGCCAGACGAGTCTTCTTCGGGATCCTTTGATTCACCTCATATCCCCATTTCTCAAACTCTCCTGCTTCTAGAGTTGGCCAGAATGTTCCAGGAGCACCCCTCTTCTTAGGTTTTGGGCAGGTGGTAAGATAGGTGGGCCTCTTATCCTTGGATTTATTTTTTCTTGGATCCTTTTTCCTTCGGCTCCTTCTCCTTTGGATCCCTCTCTTTCTTCTAAATAAGAAATATATTCATCCACTCCTCCAGATGAATATCCTTTCTAGAATGAGTTAACGAGGCCTATGAACTCTTAATCCTATGGAAGATTTTAAATAAATCCCGAGCTAAAGAAGGAGTCTTATCTGAATCATTCCAAGTCACCTTAGGAGGAATGATTTCATCATACATGTCACCAAAAATTGGATCCCCTGAGATCTTGTGGACATCCCACAAACTGATGCCTACTTCTCCATGAGTCAGATGGAAAGAATTAGTTTCTGGGCTCCAGTGGCTGAGTATCTCTGGCACGAAGTTATCATGTCTGTAAACATATGTTTGTCCAACCCAAACAGATTTGTATATCGCCACTCCTTTCAGATCCTCGACAAACTATGCACAGGTTTGTCGCACCCAGTATTCCCACATCCAAGTTGGCTTCACACCTCCCCCAGGACGGAAGTCCCAACTTTTCTTCCAACCTTTGGATTGATCCATCTGAGAATTTCGGAAGATTGAAAGATGACAATGTGGTTGTAGCTCAGGCTTTTGAGATTTCAGATCTGGTGTACAAGGGTTATGATGCATCATGTGGGACTTCTCCACTATTCCATTATTTATAAATCCTCTTCCACATTAGATATTTGCTGAAGCAAAGTTAGTATAATTATGAAACCAATAAAATGGGAGATAGTTCTTTGCTTCTAGAATAGTGACTTCTTGTAGATGTCCATATCCATACAAAGGCAAATAAATGCTTTGGGGGAAGTCGCGATGATATTTCTTCAAATACTTATCCAAATCCGGAAGAGTTCTATCTTTGACGGTATAATAATCATGGCCAATGATATCCATCATATCATCAAGACGTTTTCTTTCCAGTTCATCAGCTATTCCGATTCTCCTGAGAGCCATTTATTCTACACAAAAGTTGAATAATTAACTCTTAAGTAAGTTGATTTTTCATAAAATTTGTGAAGGAATTCAGAAAAAATGGAAAAGGCATTAAGGTGCGCAAGACTAAACTTGGCACGCAAGTGTGAATGTGTTGTGCAAGTATTTGGTGTGCAAGTATCACCGCGCAGTTCTGGATACCTTGATAACAGCGTGACAACAAAGGAAAAGCAGAAAAGAGAGCAACTTACGCGGCGGAGATGACCTGCATGGCGAGAGCTCAAAAATTCAAATTTCTGTGCAATGCGTGACAAATGAGCACATATATATAGGCCAGGCCGGCCACCAGTGCACCTACAGCCAGCGTGCTCCAGCCCTACGCGACTCGCACCTGCGTGATGATGGTTGCGCGGTGAACACCTGCGCACCTCTTTCCCTTTGGTTTTCTTCTTTTCCTCAGAGTCACATCCTTATTCTTTTGGATACAACTCTGAGGGGGGACTTTTGTTGACCCTCCTTTTTGTCACATTGTCTAAAAGAATGGAAAGGAAAATGACTTAGAACAAATTGATTCATCCTTTGAAGAAAACATCAAAAATCGACAAAGGAATGAAAAAGGAGTCAAATACACATTAGCCACACAAGTTCCTTTATTGTCGTGCAAGTATATTTGTGCGCCGCCTAATGGTCACTCAAGTGACTTGTGCGCCCTAAGTGATAACTGCTCAGGCTCTTCTCCAGCTTATAAATAGACCCGATGGGCCCCCCATTTTAGAGAGGAATTTTTCTAGAATTCAGATATAGATCTCTGAACGCCCAAGTATCTTCTTCAGGTCTTCTGATCACTTCTAAGGTAATTCTTTTCCTAGAATGGAAGTTTTAAACAAGAGGAGTAAGGTCTAAGTGTTTGAATTCACTAAAACTTGCGCGCCTAAGTGTTTTACCCTTAAGGAAAATGGAAACACTTGCGCGCCGCCCTACTTTTTCACCATAACTTGCGCGACATCTTCTGAAAATACTCTAGGGATAATTCTAAAGGCTTTGATCAAGGATTTCCCAAATATTACTCTAAGGGCTGGGAATCGCACAAGTATTCATGTGCCGTGTAGGTATACCTGCATGCCCAGGGACTTCCACGCCCACGCAGTACTTGCATGACTCCCCAGGACTTGCGCACCCTTCTATTTTTGGGGTGCCCTTCCTACCCATTCCACCTCTTCTATTCAAGATTCAGTCTTCAAGACACTTTTTAAAGCCATTTATGGCATGATTTCTTGATTTGAATTCCTTATATGAATGGAACTCCATGGAACATCTCTCAAAACTTAGTGATTCACATATCTTTATGTCACTAATGTCAGATATTTCATTCATTCAACCTCATCCTTTTAGATGAGAGAATCCCCTACACCTGGGCCTCCTTTTCAGGAGTAAGCCCCAGTTCCAAGTCCTCATTAATTTGGGAATCCTCCTCAGGAGTAAGCCCCAACCATAATTCTCTTATCCTGGGATTTCTTCTCAGGAGTAATCCCTTGTCTTAATTTCTCTTAACCAATCCTAATTTACTTTTGATCTGGGTCTCCTTCTCAGGAGTAAAACCCAATCATAAGTCCCCTCCTAATTTGGGCCTCCTTTTCAGGAGTAAGCACCAAATTAGAGTATCCAAATCTCTATAAAGTACATATACCTTTATGGACCATGTTCCTGGATTTCTTCCCTGAATTAAATCCTAATCTTCATCTATTTGGGCAGTCATACATACATAAGCACCACATCATTTCTTATGATTGCATCTTTCATTGCACAATTGTATGGTTTTACCAATACCTCTTGTTTCTCACACCGAGCATGTATCACATGAGCTTAGAGTGTAAAAGTAATTATGACATCGTTCTTTGAGCCATCAATCATAAGCATCATATTCCCTTACTCGAACTACGTGGGTTATGATTCCTTTTCCAAATCGAATGATACGTAGGTAGCCCATCTGCGGGTTCGATCCCAACTCTAAAATAACCCATGTCCTTATGAATGATAATAAACTTCAAGTGCCCCACTGAGTGGCTTTAAAACCATTATGGTCATCATAATGACCAAGATACTTTTATGTATTGAAGGATACCATTGACCAAGAATCTCTAACAAATACAAATTATTCTCTATTGATGAAGAACCTCGAATACATATAAAAGATTCTCTAAATTTTATACATATCAATCATTGATTGTCAGATCTAAAGGAAAGCTCATTTTATACTGGGTAATGTAATAAGGATTCACGAACATAAATTAAATCTATAAAGAGAGTCCTGGAGTAGACAATAATTCCCTCAAAAAAGGTGTTATGAGCCCGACCTCCCATCCTCTCGACTAATGAACATTCCTAAGCCTCATCAGTCCACAACTAATGAGCACCTACCTTTGGAAAGTAGGTTCAAATGAATATGGAATCATTGGATTTTTTCGGTTCTACAAACAAACCCGTTAGAAACCACTTGGAATGTTTAAATCTTAAATAAATGAGGTCATCCCAAATTTCAGAGGAAACAGTGAGTCAACTATGTGACTCGGGAATTATAGAAACCTTAAATCAAAAGGGGTGCACTATAAAAGGAAAGACATGGAATTATATCATGAAAGGATATAGAATAGATGCAAACTTATATCAGGTTAATAGTAAAGAGAATACTTCTTGTCTGACAATTGAAGGAGAAAACTAATTTTGGAATCAACGGTTGGGTTACATTAATCAACAATACAAGGAAAATATATCTAAACTAGAGATAGTGATGGATATCCCTAATCTAAAATGTGAATAAGAAAATTCTTGTGATGATTTTATACGAGTTAAGTTGGTATGTAGTTCATATTGGCCAAAGAAGAAAAGGGCATCAAATGTTCTTGATCTAATCCATACAGACGTATGTGGTCAGATATTTTTTTTGGGATATATAGAGAAAGGTATGTATTTTTTCATTTATGGTTATAGTAGAATGGATTGTATGACTATTGTATATAATAAATGGTAAGTGCTTGATTTCATGAAAAATTATCATCGAATAGTAGAGAATGATATTGGTCGCTCTATCAAAGTTATATAATATTAAAGTTGAGGGGATTAAAAATCCATTAAATTTGAAAATTACCTAGAGAAACATGGAATACAACATGATTTTGTTGTTGTGATAACCCCATAAAAAATGGAGTTGTTGAATATAGGAATCGATGCGTGAAAAATATGGTCAGAACTATACTGATTGAGAGTTATCCCTCTCACCATTATAAGAAAGAGGTTGTTCAAGCTATATTGTATACTCAAAATCGAAGAAGGATTTATATAGGAGAAACTAAGACACCATATGAGTTGTGGAATAAAATGAAGCCCTATTGAATTTTTTTTATTTTTTGGGAAGTAAATGTTTCATCCGAAATAAAGAAGGAATTCAAGGAAAGTATGGTGATGATACAGATGAAGTAATATTCTTAGGATATTCAAAAAAGATAAAATCCAAAAAATGTTTCAATAATAATCTTAGAATAATTATATAAAGAAGTGATTTCAAGATCATTGAAGATAAAACCACAAATGCTTCAAGTAATTCTTATACTGATATGAGTGAAGATGAGGAAGATAGTAGAAATGGAATAGATGTAAATGAAAAAGTATAGGAAAATATGAAAAACATTCTGGGATCAAAAAACCATGATGATTCAGAACAAGTATCAAAAGAGGAAACCCTAGATAAAGAAACTTATTCTAAACCTAATAGGAGAACTAGAAGAGCAGAAACCAATCAATACAACATCATTGGGGATTGGATAGCTCCCACACATACAAGAGGAATGAGGAGTGAAGAACATTCTTTTTTCCTATCAATTATAGAACCAACCTCATTCAAAGAAGTAGTGAATGATGAATCATGGGTTAAGGCCATGAATGAAGAATTGGACTATATTGATAAGAACCAAACATGGGATCTTATTAAGAGACCTTAAAATCATAGTATGATCAGAGACAAATTAATTTTTAAAAATAATTTTGATGAGCATTAAAATTTGATCAGGAATAAGGTGTGTGTGGTGTGTAAAGGCTATGAAAAGATTGAACAAGTTAATGTTGAAGAAAAAATTTCACCAACAGTGTGACTGGAGTCGATTAGGATTTTAATTTTTTTGTAATTTCAAACAGGATATAAACTTTTTTATATGTATTTTAAAACTAAATTATTAAATTTTATTCATGAAGAAGAATTATACATTGAACAACCAGTGGGTTTTCTACTTGATAATGATAAAATGAAGGCTGTTATATTGAAAAAGGACCTCTATAGTCTAAAAAAGGCACCATAATCATGGTAATATCATTTGGATTCTTATCTGAAGAAGCTTGAATTTAAAATATATAGTTTCAACCATAATCTCTATGTAAATAATTCAAAGGAGCATCAGTTTATGGTGATGTTATACATAGAAGATATTATATTTTTCAAAATAAAGGAGATATTAGTGGAATAATTTTTCATTCATGTGAAATTAGAATTTTAAATATCTTTTATTGGTGAACTAACATACTTATTGAGGCAACAAGTGATTCAGAAGAGGGATTGAAATTTCATTTCTTAGGAAAAATATACAATAGAGCAGCTTAAGAAATTCAACATGCATTATTCCAAACCAATGTCAACTCCAATTGTGGTTGGGACAAAACATGTAAAGCATAAGTATTTGACATATTTGGATACCACCATGTATAGGAGAATCACTGGAAACCTATTATACTTAACTGAAAAATAGCCATATATCATCTTTGAAACATGCTTAATGGCCTGCTTTCAAAGTAATCTGAAGGAAGAACATTTGAAGGAAGTTAAAATAATCCTGAGGTATATTCAATGTACTCATAATTATGGATTATGTTTTGCTGCAAGAAGAGATAATAAACTATCAACATTTTGTAATGTTGACTAGGATAGAGATTTGGTATATAGAAAGTCCACAAGTGGTGGAGCATTCTTTATTGGAATGAAATGTTTGGGCTGGTTGAGTAAGAAATAGGAAAGTAATTCTGTTAGTTTTATTAAAGCAGAGTATATTTCTAATACAAAGGCTTTCACTCATCTATTATTGATGAAGAAACAACTAACTAATATTGGTGATGATGTGAAATAGCCAATGGAGTTTCATTGTGATAACAAGAGCCTGATTGGTCTTATGAAGAATCATGTTCAGTATTCTTGTATGAAACATATTTAAATCAGATATCACTTCATCAAGGAAAGAGTAGAATAAGGTGTGATTAAAATGGATCATGTTGGAAGTGATGAACAAGTGGTTTATATTATGACTAATCTATTGTAAACCCATGTGTTTAAAAAACATTAGTTGAACCTTGGTGTTTAGCCATATCTCAGTTCATGAGGAGGTTACGAGTAATCCCCTCTCCCCAGTTGCGTTAACTATTTTAATCTATTTGTGTAAGTGATTCAGGTTTATAGGGGAGATATGATTTGGGGGGAGTTTCTTTTTTGATCTCTACAAGTAAAAATCAGGTTATTTGGGTTTATTTCCAAAGGTCAATAATGGAGAAATGGAGAAATTAAACATTACAAAGGGGAGAATGAGTTGTAAAGGGGGTGAATGAGAATGGAGAAAAGAATTCGGTGTTATGAGGAAACAGTCAGAACTTAGATTTGGCATCTTTAAGAATTCAAAAACATGAGAACCCAATTCATGATTCCCATTTTTTAATACATATATAATTTCTCACGTGGACTTAGATTGTTGGATTAGTTGTTTCTTATGTATCAAGGTTTGATAGTGGTTGGTGATTTATTGAATTTTTCTGCAGATTTCCAACAAACCAAAAGGGGGAGATTTTTGGAACTCAAACTATTCTTTTATGTAAATGGAGTTTTGTTTGTGTTTATTATCAATCTACACTAGGTAGATCAAAAAAAATTCAAAATAATTGATCTTATAGTACAAGATGATAACAGGGTTGAAGGTGGCGTCGTTTCCTAGTGTTTTCTAAATTTTTAGGATCAAAATATGGAGGAAGATACTAGAATCATGAAGGGTTGTTTTCTGGAATCATCACTTTCATAAATATGGTAAAGGAGTGGGTTTCATGAAGACTAGGTTTTGAAAAGGTATGTTTTGAGAGTTTGTGATGTGTTGATGGTGTTCTCTGTGATTATGAGATTTGGAGCATCACGAGTTCATGATGGTTTATATCGATCTTAACGACAATGAAAAATCTCAAGGGAGATTCAAAAATGGAGGATCTCCTTGAAGATATTTTTGAAAGATCCGAAAAATACACTGGAGGGGTGGAAAATTATGAATGACTTAGACTATAAATATAAGGCTAGCCCCACTTCATTTGACATGAAATTATTCAGTGAAAATCTAGAATCTCTCTGATTTTTTGAAGTAAGGGGAGCTCCGTTAATCTGGATTTCTATGAGATCTTGAGAATCATTAAAATACTAGTTAAGTGTTGACTGATGCCAATGATTTTGAGTAATGGTTGGTTCATGATGACTAGGTATTCTATAATGACTGGGTATTCTATGATGATAGAGTGAGCTCCGTGAAGGCTAGTTGCTTTGTGAAGGAGTGAGCTTTGTGAAGGATCTTCATGAAATGTAGTTTTGAATGTCAATTTTTCAATGAAAATTACATTCAAAGTGCATCAAATCATGCATATGATGAAAGCATATTCTCATGTTATTAATGGAAAAAAACTTTAATGTCAATCAACTGAAGTGAACTTCATGTCAATAAATTGAGTAAGACTTCACCCAAGGTAGTGAACAAGGGGGGCGATGGAAGTATTCTAAGGGATACAGTGTGTTATCCCTAAAATATTGTAAAGGCAATGTGCTTGGAAAAGAGTGACTATGTCTGAACTTCTGTATTCCATAACTAGTGAAGATTAATGGTTTTAGGTATGACTGACACACTATCGATGTATGCTCATTGGACCAGCCATTTGTGGTGAACCAAGTAAAATTATTGTGTTTTCTATTTTAATATTATTGTTTGTTTTCTTGAAATTCTAATCATACAAGTTTAACTAGTTCCTACCAATGTGGGAACAAGATTCGTCACTTAAGAAGAAAAAGTTGACACCCTAATTCAATTCTCTCCTCTAAGGGTGTTCTGAGGTCATTCAATTATTTCCTATACTTATGTGTATTCCACATTCTTATGAAACATTTCTATTTTATGAAACATTTCTATGTTATGCCACGTTTCTATTTTATTCCACATTTAAGTGTTATTTATCCATGGCTTATGATAAATTTCCCATGTTTCCGCATTCCTATATGACATTTCACTTGGTATATTGAAAACCTTACATCATTATTCATGATCTATGATACATGTTTTTATTAGGTATTATAGCGGCCCTACTTTTTCTTACATTACTATTACATCATTTTAATGATAAAAAAATGAAAACATTACACAATGAGAATCTAAAGGTTTAGTGTCTTAGGAAAACAAGGAAAATACGTAACTTTTACAATATAGAGCATAAAAATTTATTTAATTTCTTTTTCTCTAACTTATTATTGTCCCTGGTTGTAATGGCCCAGACCTCTCCGGCCCATTCCTTTGTCAAAAATAAGTCCACGAAGTGTTCTGGAGGGTAAAATGGACTTTTCCCACACTTTCTAGAATTTTGAAACTACACACCGTGTAGTTTGAGTACACACTGGGTATACCCCGTGTTGAAGGCCATTTCCTTGTCATGTGAAATAAATGGGTATATGTCGTGTATCCAATACTACACATCGTGTAGTCTCTCCCCGCGTACACGTTACCGTGTGTTGACCAGTCAATGGTAGTGTGCCTTGTTGGAGCCGTGTGAAATAAATGGGGACACGCCGTGTATCCAATACTACATATCGTGTAGTACCTCCCCACGTACGTGTTACCGTGTGTTGACCAGTCAACGACTGTGTTCCATGTTGGATCTGTGTGAAATAAATGGGTACATGCCATGTATCCAATACTACACACCGTGTAGTCCCTCCCCGCATATGCGTTACCTTCAAGCCGAGTGTTGACCAGTCAACGGCCGCGTTCCACATTGAAGGTCGTGTTGGAAGCCACGTGGTGACCATGTGAAACGGCCGAGTACACGCCGTGTACCATAAAGTACACACCGTTTAATTTTTCTTTTATCGCCTATAAAAGGAGGGGTCCCCTCATCCTTTTCAACTCACCCCTCTCCTCCCCATTCCTCTGAGTAGAGCTCTCCCAAGAGACTCGAAGGCTCCTTTTCTTCCATAACTTCTTCATCCGAGCTCTGATTTACGATCCTTCAGTGGCCACGGGATCGTAACGACGAGTTGGAACTTCCGAGCTTGGATCTTTTGTCTTTCCTTCGGCCTTTCCTTTCCGAATTCCACCCGAGGAGGTTTTACCGGGACCCGATAGAAGTGACGGATGCTGACGGACGTCTTTTAAAGTTGATACAGGGGATCGTTGTGATCAGAACCTGTTGAGGTAGGGATCTTACCTTCATCTCTCTAAATTGTGCATCATGCAGGGTGGGTATCCTTATATTTTCATGAGAAACTGTTGAACCAATAAATAAAGATAATAACTTGTTAAAGAACGGGGATGGGGAAGTTGTTATGTTTATCTTTATATCCTGTGGTATTATATTGTGAATTGAATAGGCTTATGCCTACTGAAAATCACGGTCGTTGGGGGCCTTTACTTGCTCAATTAAATGTTGCCCTATCTTCTAGATCGTTTTTGTGAATAGAACTTTTTTGAATGTGTAATTTGGTTAATCACGTAAATTTGGCTGATTTAAAATATGGAACCCTTGTGTGATCACCCCGGTTGAACAAAATGGAATAATGAACATGTGAGTATTGGCTCGGATACGTGGCATGCGATGGGGGTGTTTTGTAGGTTGTTGTGGATCGGGTGAGTAGCAGGGATGCGGTTGACATGGTTGTGGGTTGGTGTGAATGTTATCTTAGTGATGGGCAGCAGGACTGCGATAAATGGTATCAAGGGATGATGATGTATGGGTTTCGGTGTGTTTGTGGTTATGGTGGTTGGAAACAGGGCTGCAGGGATGTGTTTAAATGTGAACGGACTATGGGTTGTGAATAATAAATAAAAAGTGGAAGTGTTAATGAATGGTGTGTCATAGTAATGGAATTGTATTAATAATCAATGGGTTGGTTGGTTGATAAGAAGGGATTCGTTGTGCTGCTTGTGTTTTCCTAACTTGATTTGTGCATGGCAGGGATATGTTTTACGAACGATCTATGTGGTTGGTTTTGGATAGTTGCCCAGTACTTAAGGAACTAATAAACTAATTCTGCTAAAACGTGAAAACCTAAATGGGGTTGGGGTTGTTTGTTGTATGCATGCTTTGTAGTAGCTGTGCCGAGGCACATGCTCAGTTTCTCTATTTAGAAGCCATAGGTTGGGCTATTTGTTTGGTATACATATATATATCTATATCTTTTGTGTTTTATCGCACTCCACCCATGTTGAGCACTTAGTGTCGAACACTCCCATTTCATGGGGGAGGGTGTTTTACCCTTAGTTACTAGCTCCTTCCTGCTCTTTCTTCCCTAGGCTGTGATGGCTTGAGGTGACCTTACACCTAAGACCCTTCAGGTAGGTTTCGATTCGTGTGGTTATAGCCCAAGACTCTTTGGGCAGGTTTTACTGTTTCCCAAGAATCTTCGAGATGAGGCCCAGGTGTGTGTGGGCGGGATACGTGGTTGTGAGTCCCAGGTGTGTGCGGGTGGGATATGTGGTTGTGAGGCCCAGGTGTGTGCGGGTGGGATACGTGGTTGTGAGGCCCAGGTGTGTGCGGGCGGGGAGAGTGTGGCAGCGTCAGGATGTTTGCCGTTAGGAAGTGCAGCTGACTAAAGGGAAATGGTGTGGGGTACCCAATACTCTTGTTCTTATATACTACTACCTGTTGTGATTTTGTTTTTGGTGAGTGTGGATGGTGAGGTTGGGTGGATAGAATTCCTTGCTAGGTTTCTTCTGTTGTTCTCACAGGACATTAGGATGTCTCCCCACTTGTGCACGAGAGCTTTAGGTTTCCTTACTGAGTATACTTGTATGCTCACCCTACGTTTACTTTCAGGTTTCCAGGAGGACTACCAGGGTCGTGCAGGACCCTACTAGTCTGACAATTGGAGTTTTTGTTGTTGTTGTACACTTGTTTCTTTTGGTATTGTACTTTGATCTTTCTTGTACTTGCACCTTGTTATAAAACTGTTTAAACATGCTTGTGGGATTTGTTTGGGTTTATTTCTATACACTTGTTCTTTTCCTTTTTGGTGGTTGACTTGTCCTATTTCCCGATCTTAAAATAAAAAAAAAGGTAATGCCTCCCATATTTGTGAAAACTCATACCCTTGGTGCTAGTCGCCAACCCGGGGCCTACTGGAGGTGGGACTCGGGGGTCATTATCTCCCTTTAACCATTGCCAGCTCAGGAGGGGCATCTTTGGTGGGAGGGGGTCGTGACAGAATGGTATCAGAGGTGATGGTTGAGAGATAGGATGGAGTCTGGAGTTAGGCATAGTGAGGATTGCATGGGATGGTAGGGCAACAGTGTTAGTTAATCTTGGTGCATGACATAGGCTAGGGAATACCATCTAGGACACAGGATTTTAGGGCCCCCCGTGATCTGATGCAAGGACTCTGATCCTACCAAACAACCAAGTGAGACTACATTGATTACAGGGTAAAGACCCTAGGGAAGGTACATGCATCATCATGATTGTGTTTTTCTTGATTTGGGTGTTCTGGGAAAGAAATTGAAATAAAATGTTAAAATGAAACCCTGAGAAATTTCCTTACTACTTGGGATTAGGTTATCACTATTTACCATACATCTATGGCACCTGGACGTCGGCCACAGGTGGCTCAGACGGCTGAGGGCCAGCAGATTCAGGTGGTTGATCAGTTGAGGATTGACCGAGAGGAAGAAGATAGCCAGTGGCAGAAGACTCTCCATTCTTTTCAGAGGAAAATCCTCAAGAATTACATGGTTAGTACTTTGGATACGGAGACAGAGGGGTGTATTGAGGATCTAGGGATCTCTTTTACCTTGATTCGTGCTTCGACGGAGTACTGGGTTCCCCTAGCAGTCAGTTAGCTGAGAGGCATGGCACGAAAGTGGTGGACGCTCTACCTCGGAGAGAGGATAGAGGCAGAGGTTCCATGGGCTGGCTTTGAGAAGGAATTCCGAGAGGAATTACTTTCTTCCATGATCAAGGTGGAGAATCGGCAGGATTTACTCTCCCTTCATCAGAGGAGTATGTCAGTACGAGAGTTGGGGATCAAGTTCAAGGATCTCATGTGCTTTTCTCCGGATCTCTTTCTGGATTAGTAGTCTCAGGAGAGATGTTTGGAGGAGGCGCTTCTCCCTTCGCTCCAGTATGTTGTCACCCCCTTCACCCTTCCGACGTACTTGGAGGTACAGAAGAAGGAAGAGGTTTTACAGAGGATGCACTCGCTGGGAGGTGCACCACGAGAGGGGATCCAGTCGGGATCGTCGAAGGGGAAGGCATTCAGTAGCAGGTCTCCTACGACGGGACCTTCCAGGTTCAGGCCAGTGGGGAGCAGGCCCCAGTAGTTCCAGTTCAGATCTTCGGGTCCTCGTCCCTTTTTCACGAGCCCAGGACCGAAGTGTTTTTCTTGTGGAGGTTTCGGGCACATTCAGAGTCGGTGCCTGACCCGATCTCAGTACGGTGGAGGTGGGTAGGTTCAGCGCCCACCTCAGCAGCACCAGTTATCGGCGAGGCCCTTCCAGCAGTATCAGAACCATGCTCCTCTGAGGGAAGACCTTGAGGGAGGATTCCGACCTCAGGGTGCTCCTCAGGGACCTCGACCAGGGCATGGTTGGGGAGGTGGACGAAATTAGAGAGGCAGAGAAGCTGGGAGTGGACAGTTTCACGCAGCAGAGTTGACAGCTCCAGTAGGACCAGAGGTGGTGCGAGGTACGATTTGTTTGTTCAGCACTCTTGTTTCTGCTTTGTTCGATTCGGGAGCTTCGCACTCCTTTGTTGCACCTGTTCTAGCCCATGCTTTGGGAATAGACGTAGAGAGACTTTCCTTACCACTGGTGCTGAGTATACCAGTTGGAGTCCAGACCAGCGTATCTTGTGTTTTCCAGAGATGTGGGCTGACGTTGGGACCACATCAATCTAGTGGGGACCATCTTCTGTTACAGATGTAGCCATACGATGTCATCCTAGGCATCGAATGGTTTTTTTATGTTCGTACTATTATCGACTGCTTCCGGAGAAGAGTTGTGTTCTCCGACGTGGATGGGTAGCGCATATCTTTTGTTGGCAAGAGGAGCAATCAGGTAGGAAGCCATCATGTGAAGCCTCTCCTTTCCTTGTTAGGCAGGTTATCAGTGGTTCCAGCTGATACAGAGATGATGGATGTCCCAGAGGTTATTAGGGAGTTCCTCGATGTTTTTCCTGATGAGGTTGTGACTCTACCCCCCGACGTGACGTTGAGTTCGAGATAGACTTACAGACTAGTGCCCGTCTGATTTTGATGGCCCCTTATCGGATGGCACCTTCGGAGTTGTGGGAGTTGCGGATTCAGATTGATGATCTGAAGGAGTAGGGTTTTGTTCGACCCATCCTATCACCATGGGGTGCTCTAGTTTTGTTTGTGAAGAAGGAAGATGGTGGTCTCAGGCTATGTATAGACTACTGAAGGTTGAACCAGGTAACGGTTAAGAACCGTTACCCCCTTCCGAGGATAGATGATCTCTTCGACAAACTGAGGGGATCAAGTTGGTTTTCTAAGATTGATCTACGATCTGTATATCATCAGCTGAGGGTAAAGGATAGTGACATCTTGAAGACGGTTTTCAGGTGCAGGTATGGGCACTTTGAGTTTGTAGTGATGCCGTTAGGAGTTACGAATGCACCGGTTGTGTTCATGGGACTTATGAACTTTTTCTTCCGAGAGTTTCTGGACCGGTTCATCGTTGTGTTTATCGATGACATCCTGATCTACTCAAGATCAGGGGAGGAACATGTTGAGCATCTCAGGGCAGTCTTGGAAGTCCTTCAACACCACCAGATTTACGGGAAATTGTATAAGTTTATATTCTTGATGCAAGAAGTACACTTCCTTGGGCACATGGTGTCTCAGCATAGAGTGTCAGTGGACCCGTCGAAGGTGGAGGCAGTTGTTTCTTGGGCGGGACCCAAGAGCATGGTGGAAGTTCGTAGTTTCTTGGGGTTGGAAGGTTACTATCGGAGGTTTGTTTCGGACTTCTCTCGAGTTGATGCTCCATTGACAGATTTGACTAGGAAGAACCAGGTTTTCCTATGGAGCGAGCAGTGCCAGAAGGCTTTCGACTACCTGAAGGAGAAGTTTGTGAGTGCTCCCGTACTCAGGTTTCCAGAGGAAGGGTTGTTGTATGAGGTGTTTTTTGATGCTTCAGGCCTTGGTCTGGGGTGCATGATGATGCAGATGAAGGGAGTGATCTGTTATGGGTCTAGGCAGTTATTCCCTCACGAGCATAACTATGACACCCATGACCTATAGATTACAGCAGTAGTGTTCGCACTGAAGTTGTGGCGACATTATCTCTTTGGGGAGTGCTTTTTGGTCTTCTCAGATCACAAGAGCATGCGTTATATCTTCTCTCAGCGTGACCTGAACTTTCGGCAGCAGAGATGGGTCAAGTTTCTCTAAGACTATGACTTCGAGATCTCTTACACTGAAGGTAAGGGAAACGTTGTGGCTGGTTCCCTGAGCCTGAAGTCGCATAAGGAAGTGGTTTGGGAATCCACTGATGCTTGGAAAGCGATGGGAGAGTTGGCTACCTTGCACTTGGATTCAAGGGTAGAGGGTGTCAGAGGCTGTTTGTTTCAAATGATGGTGCATTCCTCCTTATTGCAGCAGGTGGAATAATCTCAGTGGGGGGACTCCGAGGCGGAAGTGATGTGGGAACGTGTTGATCAGGGGAATGCTCTAGAAGGATGGTCAGAGGAAAGCCGACATCAGATGATTTTCCATGGAAGTTTGTTTGTCCCGGATACAATGCGTTAGGGAGTTCTCTGTGAGTTACATAGCTCAGCCTTGGCGGTACATCCAGGAGTTTCAAAAATGTACCAAGGCCTGAGGGAACAGTTTTGGTGGCCCAGGGTGAAACAGGAAGTGGCGGAGTTTGTGGCTAAATTCCTAGTTTGTCAGCAAGTGAAGGCTGAACACCGTGTTCCCAGTGGTTTGTTGCATCCTTTAGATGTCCCCGAGTGGAAGTGGGATGATATCTCTATGGACTTCATCACAGTACTACCCATAGATCAGGGTGGTTATGATTCTATCTGGGTAGTGGTGGATCAACTGATGAAATCATCTCACATCTTAGCAATTAAGGAGTAAGGCCCGGTGAGTACCTTAGCACAGAGGTACGTAGACGAGGTTGTGTGGTTTCATGGAGTCCCAAAGACTATCGTCTTAGATCGGGATACTCGGTTTACCTCACGAGTCTGGAGAGGGTTAGAGCATGCTTTTGGCACCCAGCTACGCCTTAGCACTTCTTTCCACCCCCAGACCGATGGGAAAAAAGAGCGTACTATCCAGACGTTGGAGGACATGCTGCGAGCATGCGTTCTGGATTTCGGAGGATCATGGGTACGACACTTGCCTTTAGTAGAGTTTTCCTACAACAACAGCTTCCACTCTACTATTAGCATGGCACCGTTTGAGGATTTGTATGAAAGACCATGTCATTCACCCATTTTTTGGGCAGAAGTTGGTGAAACAGGTGCTCTTGGGCCAGAGGTAGTATAGAGAACCACAGAGAAAGTCCAGCTTGGACGTGAGAGGATGAAAGCGGCTCAGGACCGACAGAAGACTTATGCTGGTCATCGGAGGAGGTCCTTGGAGTTCGAGGTGGGAAACCATGTTTTCTTGAAGGTTTCCCCTCAATGGGGGAAGTAGAGGTTCAAGAAGGGTAGTAAGCTCTCTCCTAGGTTCATCGGACCTTTCGAGGTGCTGAGGCAAGTCAGCGAGGTGGAATATCAGCTGGCCCTGCCACCTCAGTTGGAGAAGGTTCATGACGTCTTCCACGTCTCCCAGCTTCGTCGGTACTTACACGATGACTCTCACGTTATCAACTGGGGAGAGTTAGATATGGGAGACGATGCGACCTTCAATGAACGACTAGTTAGAATTGAGGATCGTAAATAGAAGGTGCTCCGTGGATGAACCATTATGTTGGTTCGTGTGTTGTGGATGCATGGTGGCCTCGAGGAGAGAACTTGGGAGAGGGAGGCCCAGATGCACGCTCAGTACCCAGAGTTGTTTTGACTTGTGTTTTCCCATTGTTATTCTGAGATTTGTGTTTATGTTATACTATGTACCTTTTATATATGAAATGATTGGCTTGTTGGTTGTGAGACCTTTTGATTCATTGTTCTCTGGAAGTGTGTAGCATGTCTGGATGTGTGGGAAGGGGAAAAACTTGACTCTTAATCGAGATGCATTAATGAGGATGCGATTAAACCCGTGCGGGTGAGTCAGTGCCGCCTAAAGAGGATAATATCTGGACATATGAGAAGGAATTTCCCCAAACCACGTGTTCGGGCAGTGTGAGGGTTATACGGTGTTGGGGTAGTGCAAGTTGGAAAATCCTAATATATGGAAGTGGGAAGGCCCAATCCTTAATAGAGACGCATTAATGCGGATGTGATTAAACTCGTGCAAGCGAGTCAGTGCCGCCTAAAGCAGAAAATATCTCGACATAGGAGGGGGAATTCCTAACACCTATGATTAGGGTTGTTGGTTAGGTTCTTGTTATAACGAGAACCCTAAGAGGTATCTTGTTGGGTTCCTCTGGGTTGGTTTTTGAATTCTCAGGGACGAGAATGTTTTAAGAGTTATCTGATGTAATGGCTCGGACCTCTCCGGACCATTCCTTTGTCAAAAATAAGGCCACGAAGTGTTTTGGAGGGTAAAATAGACTTTTCCCACACTTTCTAGAATTTTGAAACTACATGTCGTATAGTTTGAGTACACAATGTGTACCCCCTTTCCGGGTATACCCCATGTTGAAGGCCATATCCTTTCCGTGTGAAATAAATGGGTACACACCGTGTATCCAATACTACACGTCGTGTAGTCTCTCCCCACATACGTTTTACCATGTGTTAACCAATCAACGGAAGTGTGCCGTGTTGGAGCCATGTGAAATAAATGGGTACACGCCGTGTATCCAATACTACACATCGTGTTGTCCCTCCCCACGTACGCGTTACCGTGTGTTGACCATTCAATGGTTGTGTGTCGTGTTAGAGCCGTGTGAAATAAATGGGTACACGCCGTGTAGTCCATCCCCGCGTATGCATTACCTTCAAGCCATGTGTTGACTAGTCAACGGTCGCGTTCCGCGTTGAATGCCTTGTTGGAAGCTGCGTGGTGACCCTGTGAAACGGCCGAGTACACGCCGTGTACCATAAAGTACATGCCGTGTAATTTTTCTTTTCTCCCCTATAAAAGGAGGGGTCCCCTCCTCCTTTTCAACTCACCCCTCTCCTCCCCATTCCTCTGAGAAGAGCTCTCCCAAGAGACTCGAAGACTCCTTTTCTTCCATAACTTCTTCGTCCGAGCTCCGATTTACAATCCTTCAGCAGCCATGGGATCGTAACGATGAGGTGGAACTTCCGAGATTGGATCTGTTGTCTTTCCTTCGGCCTTTCCTTTCCGAATTCCACCCGAGGAGGTTTTTTCGGGACACGACAGAAGTGACGGACGCCGATGGACGTCTTCTAAAGTTGATCCGTGGGAGCGTTGTGATCAGAACCTGTTGAGGTAGGGATCTTACCTTCATCTCTCTAAATTGTGCATCATGCAGGGTGGGTATCTTCTTGTTTTCATGAGAAACGGTTTAACCAATAAATAAATACAATAACTGGTTAAATAATGGGGATGGGGAAGTTGTTATGTTTATCTTTATATCCTGTGATATTATATTGTGAATTGAATAGGCTTATGCCTACTGAAAATCACGGTCATTGGGGGCCTTTGCTTGCGCAATTAAATGTTTCCCTATCTTCGAGACCGTTTTTGTGAATGGAACTTTGTTGAATATGGAATTTGGTTAATCACATAAAGTTGGATGATTTAAAATCTGTAACCCTTTTGTGATCACCCCGGTTGAACAAAATGGAATAATGAACATGTGGGTGTTGGATCAGATATGTGGCAAGCGATGGGGGTGTTTTATGGGTTGTTGTGGATCGGGTGAGCAGCGGGGCTGCGGTTGACTTGGTTTTGGGTTGGTGTGAATGCTATGTTAGTGATGGGCAGCGGGGCTGTGATAAATGGTATCAAGGGATGATGATGTATGGGTTTCGGTGTGTTTGTGGTTATGGTGGTTGGAAGTGGGGCTGCAGGGATGGGTTTAAATGTGAACGGACTATGGGTTATGAATAATAAATAAAAAGTGTAAGAGTTAATGAATGGTGGGTCATGGTAATGGAAAGGTATTAATAATCAATGGGTTGGTTGGTTGATAAGAAGGGATTTGTTGTGCTACTTTTGTTTTACTAACTTGATTTTTGGATGGCAGGGATATGTTTTACGAACGATCGATGTGGTTGGTTGTGGATAGTTTCCCAGTAGTTAAGGAACTAATAAACTAATTCTACTGAAATGTGAAAACCTAAATGGGGTTGGGGTTGTTTTTTGTATGCATTATTCGTAGTAGCAGTGCTGAGGCACATGCTCAGTTTCTCTGTTTAGAAGCCATAGGTTGGGCTGTGTGTTTGGTATACATATATATATCTGTATATTTTTTGTTTTATTGCACCACGCCCATGTTGAGCACTTAGTGTCGAACACTCCCATTTCATGGGAGAGGGTTTTTTCCCATTAGTTACTAGCTCCATCGTGCTCCTTCTTCCCTAGGCTGTGATGGCTTGAGGTGACCTTACACCTAAGACCCTTTAGGTAGGTTTCGATTGGGGTGGTTCTAGCCCAAGACTCTTCGGGCAGGTTTTACTATTTCCCAAGAATCTTCGGGATGAGGACCAGGTGTGTGCGGTTGGGAAACGTGGTTGTGAGGCCCAGGTGTGTGCGGGTGGGATACGTGGTTGTGATGCTCAGGTGTGTGCGGGCGGGATACGTGGTTGTGAGTCCCAGGTGTGTGAGGGCAGGATACGTGGTTGTGAGGCCCAGGTGTGTGTGGGCGGGGAGAGTGTGGCAGCGTTGGGACGTTCACCGTTAGTAAGAGCAGCTGACTAAAGGGAAATGGTGTGGGGTACCCAATACTCTTGTTCTTATATACTACTACCTGTTGTGATTGTGTTTTTGGTGAGTGTGGATGGTGAGGTTGGGTGGATAGAATTCCTTGCTAGGTTTCTTATGTTGTTCTCACGGGACATGAGAATGTCTCTCCACTTGTGCAAGAGAGCTTTAGGTTTACCTACTGAGTATACTTGTATGCTCACCCTACGTTTACTTTCAGGTTTCCAGGAAGACTACCAGGGCCGTGCAGGACCCTACTAGTCAGACAGTTGGAGTTGTTGCTGTTGGTGTACACTTGTTTTTTTTGGTATTGTACTTTGAGATTTCTTGTACTTTCACCTTGTTATAAAACTGTTTAAACATGAATGTGGGATTGGTTTGGTTTTATTTCTATACACTTGTTCTTTTCCTTTTTGGTGGTTGACTTGTCCTATTTCCCGATCTTAAAATAAAAAAAGGGTAATGCCTCCCATATTTGTGAAATCTCATACCCTTGGTGCTAGTCGCCAACCCGGGGCCTACTGGAGGCGGGACTCGGGGGGTCATTATCTCACTTTCACCATTGCCAGCTCAGGAGGGGCATCTTTGGTGGGAGGGGGTCATGACACTGGTGTTATCATTAGTACATGTAGTCACCTGAGGATATACATCAAAAAGGGGTGAGCTAAAAATACCAATAATAGGATAGATAAGATCATGGAACAAAATGAAACGTGATGATCATAATCATAACATCATCATCAAGATATGAATCATTAGATAAAGGCATGGAATGTGGCAATGCATAAGGATGAAACATTATGTCTTAGTGGTCAACTATCGCTCATAGTTGTGAACAAAGCTAGAATCATGTTAACGCATATTTCGCATTTCTCATCAGATAAATCACATTACCCAATGCATTGAAGTTCTATATAATTCTAGTCTCACCCATCACATCTTATCATTTACTTTATGCTATATAATTCCGGGTGCACCCGCCACATCATAACATTTACATTATCATGCATGCCACATGGAACATATATCAATATTGGACATAAAATAACCCATTGAAAGGAATGGTTTTAATTTCATAAATAATACATTCAAAAACTTTGGGTTCAAAAATTAAAGAGGTAATAACATACTTGATATGATAATCAGCAACTTTGAGTGAAGAAGAAACAATATGAGGAAGTGTGTTTTTTTAAAAGAATATTTCCTTTGGAAAACATTATGTTTGTCATAATGTCAATTAGAAAACATGTATATAACAAAAAGGTAATATAATGATGAATAAATTAAATTTAAGTAATATATTTACTAAAAATGGAGTGAAATAGGGTAAACCCAAAGGAATAGTGTTGGGTTTGAGAATTACCCATACCTTGTGTCTGAATGCTCTATTCACTTTAATATTCTATATAATCACATTATATTCATTAAATAACAATTACATAACCTTTTATAAATGAATCTGATTAATTATTTTTTTTATAATATTCTTTTAAGGTCATTTTTATGAGTTATAGATTTTAATTTCATCGTTCGGGAGAATTCATTTTCATGGTTTTCATGATCGGTTCACGTGTATTCATGAATGGAAGTTCATGTAAAATGTGGTTAAATATCCATAATTGTTATTAATTTTATTAATGATATTAAAAAAGTTTATAATATCTTTTAAATAATTTGGTTATATACCATGAGAATGAATCATTATATAGAAGTTAATAATGATCATTTTTGGTTAATTTTGGCAGTTTTTTTATCACAATGAACTCGTTTTGTTTTATCATTTAGTATTATGAGTATAAGTTATTTAATAAATATAAAAATGGTTATAACATAAACCTTAAAAAAAATTAAACCATTTAATTTTATTATTAACAATCTTCAATGTTTTTAAGGGAAATGAAGTGCATCACCCACGATTTCTGTAAATTGACACATCATGGGCGATGATTTCATTTTTAAGATAAAAGAGAGATATAAAGGATTTTAATGTTGTATATTATATTAACATGATATAATTATAGTATATGTAAGCTAATATATTTATCATGACATTTGGATGAAGGAATGTGAGGAGAGAATAAAAAAATAAATTAAAATTGAAAGGAAATTAAAAGAAAAAGAGAGAGGATTTACCTCTTGAATTCTCCTCTTGAGACCCTCCTCAAAGAACCTAGGCATGGTATTTTAATGAGATAAAGAGCTCCTGGTAATTTTTGAGGGTCTAGGAAATATTATTAGGCATAATTTACACAATGCTAAATGTTTTATAGGTTTGAGGAGAATAGGTTGTGAGGTATGGTATTTATGGTGGAAGAGAGGGGTGTTTTCTTATTATTTTAATCATTAGTTTATTATTTTTCTCAAGACAAGAAATAGTGAGGATAATTGTGAAAAAATACAATAATTAGTGCATGTGATTTTTAACCAATGGTCACTCACATCATTTATTACTCAAGCGTGACTCAAATATTCATGTTTTTAGCAATTATCGTAAATTATCGTATTTTACTATTCACCAAAAATTCAAGTATTTCAGAAAAATCAAGAAAATCACCCTAACTGTTTTTTAACATGTAGAATTTAAAAATGAACTCCATTTTATGAAAATAATTTTCTATATATGATTAATTTAATTTTTAATTAAAATCATTATTTACTTGGAAAATACAGATCTTAAAATTATAACTGATTTTGTAACACTTTGAAAAATTACATAAGGTCGCATAAAATTTTATTAAAATAATAAGACATAAAAATATTAATTTATGAGTTCATTTTTTGAAAATAAATTTGCTTTTAAATTATTAAATTAGTCATAAAATTGTAATTAAATATTTATGACTTATAAAAATACCAACACTTAATTAATAATTTTTAAAACATTTACTTTCTTATACTCTGATATAATTATATCATATTTTCACTTATAAAATGAAAAAATTTTATTTATACTTTCTTGGGTGATTATACTATTCACTTGACTATTTTACTATTCATAAGGGTCATATTACTATTCCTAAGGTCAAGTTACTATTTCATCAGTATTGGTTCCTTAAATTCTAGAAATACTTCTTATTTCATTAATTCTTTATTTATAAATATTTTATTTTGGTCTCTAAGTGATTATGTGAAATTACAATAATAAGGAAAAAATGGGTCATTACATTCTTCCTCCATTTTTAAATTTCACCCCCAAAATTTCATTTTACATAAACAGGTGACGGTACTTCTCTTTCATCTCCTCCTATAGTTCCCAAGTTACTTATTCATACTTATTATTCCCCCAAAACACTTTGACAAGGTGGGTTGTCTTGTTGTTTATAACCTTATCTCTCCTATCTAGAATCATTGTTGGTTGCTCCTCATAAGAGAGATCATATTCCAGTTGTACCACCTCTGAGTTTATTACATGTGAGAGATATGGTATGTACTTACTGAGTAATGATACGCAGTACACATCATGAAATTGAGCCATATTTGGTGGAAGTGAAAGATGATAGGTCATGGCTCTGATGCGATCAAGGATCTCAAAGGGGCCAATGTACGATAGGATTAGCTTACCTTTCCTTCCAAACTACATTACTCTCTTCCATGGTGATATTCTAAGTAAGACTTTATCTCTAATGTTGAACTATAAGTCCCTTCGATGATTTTCAGTATGGATGTTTTGCCTACTCTGACCAGCTTTGATATGTTGTTGGATGGCTTGAACCTTTTATGTCATCACTTGCACAAAATCAGGTATAAGTTTCTTTATATAGCTAAATCCATCCCAAAAGGTTGGAGTTCTATATCTCTTTCCATATAGATCTTAATATGGATCCATCTAAATACTCGAGTTGAAGATATTATTGTATGATAACTCAACCAATGGGAGATGTTAATCCCATCCACCTTTGAATTATAAATAGTAGGATCTTATCATATCTTCAAGAATATGAATAGTCTTTTTAGATTGGCCATCAGTTTGGGGGTGATAGGCCATGCTAAAATTCAATTCAGTACTCAATTCATGTTGAAGACACCTCCAAAATTTCAATTTGAACTTGGGATCATGATTAGAGACAAATGAAAGTGGAACCCCATATAGTCTCACCACATCCTTTACATATATCTTTGTAAGTTATTTAAGAAATATATCTTCTCGAATAGTGATAAAGTGGGAAGTCTTGGTGAGTTGGCCCACCACAACCCATATCACATTATTTTCATTGTATGCCTTCAAGAGACCCATGATAATGTCCATAATGACATTCTCCAATTTCCACATGTGTATAGGCAATGTTTACATAATCCCTTTGTAATTTTGTCACTCTACATTAACTTGATGACATATCAAACACCTTGAGATATATTCTGTAATATCCTTCTTCATTTTGTCTCACAATAAGTGTACTTAGAGATCACGATACATCTTGGTACTCTAGGGTTGGATAGAGAAGGTTGCGCTATGTGAATTTTCCAATAGATCCTTCTTTATCCTAAGTGATGAAGGCACATATATCCTCATTCCAAACTGAATTACACCATTACCATTGATATGTAACTCTTAAATATTCCCTTACTTTTCTATATTCACCTTGTTTTGTAACTCCAGATTGAATATATTATTGGGAAATCATTTGGTAAAGGTAGGATTTATTTCCTACCATTATAATTTCCAAATCCATCCTTTACATATCCATGAAGATATGGTCTTTCTCAATCCGAAACACAGATAGAGTAGAAAGTTATTTACTATAAAGAGAATCATCTACCTTGTTTTCCTTTCTAGGATGATAATAAATAGGGAAATCATAGTCTTTGATTTTCACTAACCATCTCCTTTGATGCATGTTCAGCTCCTTTTGTATGAATATATACTTTAGGCTCTTTTGATCGGTATATATGTCACACTACTCATCATAGAGTTAGTGCTGCTAGATTTTCAAGGTAAAAATCACAGCTCCTAACTCCAAATCATGTTTTGGGTAGTTTTTCTCATGGATCTTCAACTATTGTGTGGCATAGGCTATCACATAATCATTTTTCTTAAGTACACAACACAAGTATTTCTTGTAATAATAAATATATATCAAAAAACTTTCTCTACTTTTTTGTAATGTGAGTACAGGTGTAGTGATAAACCTTCTCTTTAGCTCCTTGTAGCCTTCCT
The DNA here is from genome assembly GCA_963277665.1 of Viscum album. Taxonomy (NCBI): domain Eukaryota; kingdom Viridiplantae; phylum Streptophyta; class Magnoliopsida; order Santalales; family Viscaceae; genus Viscum; species Viscum album. Next base: position 1,026,765,052 of record OY728137.1, read on the forward strand.
CATATTCTTCCATCCAGACATACTTTACCCCTTTCCTTATTAACTTAGTGAGCAGTCTTGGAAACCCTGATAAATATAACACAAAATTTAGATATTATCCTATTATTCCATGAATGATATGGATATATATGACACTATAGGGTTTGTTTCATTCCTTAATCACCTTTTTTTGAAGGGTATATATAAATTCCTTCACTTGTGATCACATGTCCCAAGAATGTGAATTGTTTCTTCCAAAAGTCACACTTGTTGAACATGTCATACAACTTATCCTTCCTCAATGTTTCCAACACAAGCCTTAGATGTTCTTCATGTTCCTATTTTCTCTTGGAGTAGAAGATAATGTCATCAATAAACACTACCAAATTTTTTTTGAGGTAATGTCTAAAGACTTTATTCATCAAATCCATGAAGACCACAGGGGCATTAGTAAGTCTGAAGGGAGTCACCAGAAACTCATAATACCCATACCTTGTATGGAATTTAGTCTTTTGAATATCTTTCTTCTTCACCTTTATCTTATGATATCCAAAACGGAGATCCACCTTTTATAATTATCAATCTTCTATCAACTGATTAAACAAGTCTTAAATCCTTGGAAGAGAATACTTGTTCTTCATAGTGATCTTGTTGAGTTACCGATAATCGATACATAGCTTCATTGATCCATCCTTCTTCTTGAAAAAGAGAAATGGCTCACCCCAAGGTGATTCACTAGGTTGTGTGAACAATTTTTCCATGTTCTCTTGTAGATGCTTCTTTAAATCCTCCAGTTTGACTGGATCCATCCTATAGAGACACTTTGAGATAGGAGTATCTCGAGGTAAGAGTTCTATTGAGAACTCTACCTCGAGATTTGGGGGAAGTCCAGGTAACTCTTTAGTAAATAAATCATTGTATTCCCTCATAATGGTAATTTACCCTAGTTTGATACCTTCCTTTTACTCAATCATTTGAGTGAGGTATGATTCTTCATGGTGAATCAACACCCACACCTTTGAAGGATTTTCTAAAGGATATTCATGATCTTTATTTCATTTGTAGAGAAATGTGGGATGGTTCGGAATATGAAAAGATATTTCTTTTTCTCAACAATTTATGTATGCTTTATATAATGAGATCTAATCCATCCCCAGTATAGAATCAAATTCCACCAAGGGAAGTATTAGGATATTCACTAAAAGAATATTACCACATATTCCAATATGAGAAGATTCCAACACTTGGGTTGCAATGATTTCACCACTACATGTTTTATTGGATATCTCTACTTCAAGGTTTTGAGGCTTCGCTTCAATAGTTCTGTCAAACTTTCAAGATATAAATGAGTGCATCGAACCAGAATCAAATAATACTTTTTCCATTCTTGAGTGAATAGTTAGTGTACCTTGTATGACTTCATTTTCTTACACCACTTCCATAGTAGTGATGGAATAATCCTTACCCTTATCCTTTGGGTTTGGTGATTGATGAAGATGATTACCCTTAAGTACATGAGGTTTAGTGCACTTTCCTACATAGTTCCCTTACTCCCTATAGTTGTAGCATTGGACCATGGGCGGTTCTCTCTTTTCCTCTACCACATCATCCTGATTCCTCGTGTCTTTTAGGCATTCATGAGCTTGGTGGACTTCTCTCCCACACTTTAAGCATTTCCCTGTCCCTTTGAGGAAGTCCTTATGATGCTTCTTCCCACATTTTTGACATGTGGGTGGTTAAGTTTTCTTTCCATCTTCCTCATGATATCCTCTATCTTGAAACTCCAACATTTATTTCTTATCATCATAGCCATAGGACCATTCTCCAAAACTCAATATCCACTTTGAGAGCACATTGAACAACTTCTTAATAACTTCTAAAGTCTTGAATTGCAATATCCTTTTGAATTTTTGGTTTTAAACCAATAAAGAATCTATAAATTTTTCTATCACTGTTGATAAAAAGACCCAAATCATACCCTGAAATCCTTGTGAAATTTTCTTCATTAGATGTGATAGATTTACATTCCTTTCTCTTCAAATCTATGAACTCTCTCTCCAAATTTGTACAAATAGTTAGAGGGAAATACTTATTAAGAAACATTATATTAAAGTCTTACCACTCAATATATTCAATTATATCCCTAGGCTTGGTGTTTTTAATCAATTCCCACCATTGGTTAGCCTCTTAATCTAGACGATAAATAGCCAGAGTCACCTTCTCCATCTCAGAATAGTGAACCACTGAAAAGATCTTCTCCATCAAGTTGAACCACTATTTTATTATAACCAGTGGATAAGAATATCCACTAAACATTGGTGGTCTTTTCCGTATAAAACACTCGATATCAAATTTCTCCCTCTCTGGTGAAGGGGTACAGTCCACATTATTTGGGTTATTTTTAATAACCTAAGATGGATGGGTAAGCATCGCCATGAAATTTTGAACTCCACCTCTCAAATCATTAGGGATGCCATTTTATAAATCATTGCATTGTCCCTCGCATGGTTTGTTGTCTTGGTTTCTCCTAGTTCCCACCATTTTCTAAAATAGAAAAGGTTAGAACAAAACATAAGTCAACAATTCATGAATAAATAATTTATTTATTTGTGAAATTAAGTACAAATTCATGTATTTTAGGATCCCTATGTTTATAATTTTATAAAACAAATCTTCTTTGGTTCTCACTTATACTTAGTCTCATACTAAGGGTTTTCACTAAGGTTCTCTAATCCTAACTCCCAAATTAACTAAACCATCCTATGATACCAAATATAGCAACCCTTATTTTTATAACATTACTATTACATAATTTTAATTATAAAAACATAAAAACATTAGATAAATAAAATCCAAAGTTTTAGTTTCTTGGTAGAACTAGAACCATATATAAATTTTATAACATATAACATAAACATTTATTTAATTCCTTCTTCTCTAACTTATTATTGTCCCTTGTGTTCACCTTAGTAAATGTAGTCACTTGAGGATATACATTAAAATGGGTGAGCTAAAAACACTAGTAATAGGATAGATAATGTCATGAAACAAAATTACATGGTTTGATCATAATCATAACATCATCATCATGAGATTAAGTATTAGATAAAGGCATGGAATGTGGCAATGCATAAAAATGAAACATTATGTCTTAGTAGTCAACTACCACACAAAGTTGTGAACAAAGATAGCATCATTTTCATGCATATTTTACATTAATAATGAGTTAAATCACATTAATTATTGCGTTGGAGTGCTATATAATTATTGTCTCACCTATCACAACTAATCATTTTCTTTGCGCTATATAATTTCGAGTGCACCTGTCACATTATAACATTTACATTATCATGCATTCTATATAGAACATATATCAATATTTGACATAAAATAAATCAAGTAAAGGAATGGGTTTCATTCCATAAATCATACATTCAAAAACTTTGGGTTCTTAAATGAAATATGTAATAACATACTTTATATAAAAATCATCAACTTTGAGTGAAGAAGAAGCAATCTCAGGAAGTGTGTTTTTTTAAGAAGAGTTCTTTTAGAAAACATTGTGTTTGTCATAATCTTAATTAGAAAATATTTATATCCCAGAAAATGTAAGATAATTATGAATAAATTATAATTAAGGAATATCCATATTTAAAATTGGGTCAAAGAGGGAAAACCCAAAGAAAGAGTGTTGGGTTTGAGAATTCCCCTTACCTTATGTCTGAATGCTTTCTTAACTTTAATATCCTGTATAGTCACATTATATTCATCAATTAACAATTAAATAACCTTTTATAAATTAATATTATTAATTATGGTTTTATTATGTTCTTTTATGGGCCTTTTGATGAGTTATAGGGTTTAATTTTTTTGTTCGGGAGCATTCATTTTTATGGTTTTCATGATCGGTTCACTTGTATTCATGAATGAAAGTTTGTGTAAAATGTGGATAAATATCCATAATTGTTATTATATGTTATTAATGATATGGAAGAAGTTTAAATTATCTTATAAATATTTGGTTTATATACCATGAGTATAAATCATTTTAGGTGATCATTTTAGAAGTTAATGGTGATCATTTTAGGTTACTTTTGGCGGTTTTCGATCACAACAAACTCGTTTTATTTTATCATTTAATATTATGAGTATGAGTTATTTTCAGAACATAAAAAAGGGTTATAAAATATGAAATAAAAAAATTAAGACATTTAATGGTTTTATTAATATCCTTTAAGGTGTTTAAGAAAAATAAAAGTGCATCGCACACGATGTCGGTAAATTGACACATCACAGGCGACGATTTCATTTTTAAGATAAAAGAGAGAGAGAGAGGGAGGAGTTTAATGTTGGATATTAGATTAACATGATATAATTAAAGTATATTTAAGTTAATTTATTTATCAATAAATTTGGATGAAGTTAGGTGAGAAGAGAATAAGAAAAGAAATTGAAATTTAAAAGAAATTAAAAGAAAAAGAGAGAGGATTTACCTCTTGAATTATTTTCTTAAGACCCTCCTCAAGGCACCTAGGCTTGGTATTTTAATGAGACCAAGATATCTTGGTCATGGGGGATGGGATATGGAATATTATTGGGTATAATATATTAAAGGATCAAATCTTAAAAGGTGTGAGGAGAAGAGAGTGTGAGGGGTGGTATTTATAATGGAAGAGAGGGGTGTTTTCTTATTATTTTAATCATTAGTTTATTATTTTTCTCAAGACAAGAAATAGTGAATATTATTGTGACTAAATATAGTTATTAGTACATGTTATTTCTAAAAAATGGTCACTTACATCATCCATGACTCAAGCATGACTCAAATATTCAGGTGTTTAGCATTTATCGTAAATTATGAAATTTTACTATTCACAAAAAAAATCATGTATTTCATAAAAATTTCAAAAATTCACCCTAACAATTTTTTGACATGTAGAATTACAAAATAAACTCCATTTTATGAAAATAATTTCCTAAATATTGTTAATTTAATTCTTAATTAAAATCATCATGTACTTGGAAAATATAGATTTTAAAATTATAACTGATTTCGTAACACTGAAAATTTATTTAAGGTCTCATAAAATTATATTAATATAATAAGACAACAAAATATTAATTTATGAATAAATTTTATGAAAATAAATTTTCCTTTTAATTATTAAATTAATCATAAAATTATAATTAAATATTTATGACTTATAAAAATACCAACACTTAATTAATAATTTTTAAAATATTTACTTACTTATACTACGATATAATTATATAATATTTTCACTTATAAGATGCCAAAATTTTATTTATACTTTCATGTGTGATTCTATTATTCATTTTTCTGATTTACTATTCATAAGGTTCATGTTACCATTCCTAAGGTTAAGTTACTATTTCGTCAGTATTGGTTTCTTAACTTCTAGAAATACTTCTTATTTCATTAATTCTTCATTTATAAAGTTTTTATTTTGGTCTCTAAGTGACTATGTGAAATTACTATAAAAGGGTAAAAAGTTTGGGTCATTACAGGTGTGATTTCCATATGTTATGTTCATATACCTAGATTATGTTAACAAACCTACATGTATATTATATTCTTATTTGTGATCTTCAATTGTAATCTATTATATTTTACAATTTATTATAATATAAGCTCAAAATATATTAGGTTTCCATTTCCCAGTTAATGAAGAAGAATATTTTTTATGATATTTCTAGGATTATATCATTTGTTAAAAATTTTGTGGGAGATGTTGAGGAATTAATTTAAAATTAAAATTTCATATAGCTAACCTCTAAATAAACTAAGACTATCAGTTAAGGGTGTGTGATTTGTTATGTATGCTATGATAGGGTCATCTCAAAGACCTCATGATTATTCAGTGTGGGTCTATCTAAATATGGATGAGGTATTTATTTATGAGTAAGATAATAAAACTATAATAATCTTATGTGAGAATAATTCTAAGATAAATAATGATTAGTTATTATGCTATACACTATAACAGTCATGCCATGTTACAATCATGTGAGACCTTAAGATGATGAGAGAATGGTCATGTCACAAAAAATATGTTTTCTTTGTTAACATATGGTTTTCATCATGATAAGTTTTTTATATAATATTAGTGTAGTACTGGATAAATGAGATAAAATAGAGTGCATCATGAAGGATACCATCACGCTATAATATGGTTGTGATTTATGGATATTTAGAAGACCACACACAGTCTTTTATGAGTTTTATAGTGGATTTTTTCTAGATTTTATATATCAATTTTTGACTAGAAGATCAAACCATAATTGAGGTTTTCATGTTTTAATCTGGGTAAAGTCAAGGCTTACCATTCCATAATACTGAGTATCAATCCATGATTATATTAAATAAAATAAATAATAAAGAATTGGTTGGAATTAAAAATGAGAAGATTTGTCTTGATATTTTAGAGGATTGACTCAGGTAATGGGATATACTTGACCACATTTAAACATTTGTAACGCTTGGATTAATATTATAGGATTATAAGAAGGAAGATTAATCTAAACCATTGATGGAAGGGTTATAGTGGTGAAGACTTTATAAAAACTACTCATAGTAATATCTAGAGTATAAGAGTACATTGTGTTTTTGATTTACATAGAGAGAGTAAAGATCTAATAAGAGGAGAGAAGAGAAAATAATGGACTTATATTGATCACATCTAGTTTTTTAGGGTATTTTTCTTGAAGAAGATAGAGTTCCATTAACATGTCTAGTTATTGAAGGATAAACACAACATTAATGATTTTAGGGTAGAATTATTCTTAATCTAATGGATATAGTCTCTATAGTGAGGTATGCATTCGGAAGACAAAGATATATTTTACTCATCATATATTAGATCTCATTAGAACTTGGAGGTTTAGAAGTGAAGTGAAGTGGAGTGTAGAAGTGAATATAACCAGGAGTTGAATATGTATAGTAATCATACTTATCATGATGATATGAAAGAGTCACTCATATCTATTAAATTTTAAGTCCTACCAAAAGAAGTTTTTTGATGAGAAGAAGAGGGAGTGACCCTTATAAGGTAGTGAATAAGACCAAAAACCAATATAGGTAGTCCACCATGGAGTTGAGTGATCATGATTGAACTTTTAATCCACCAAATATGAGTATAGTAGACTTTATCACACAAACATATTATTGATTTGTTCTCTTTGGGCATAGCCTAGTGTGGGTGAACTAAGTAAAATTATCATTTTTTTATTCATAGAATTTATGAAATTATTGAATGTCATTCAGTGAGAAAATTTTATGGGGTAATTAAGATTGAAAATTTTTCTTTCCTAGAAAGAAGAAAGATCAAATTATGGGTAAATAAAAAAATTTTAATTGGGTAACACCTTTATTTACCCACTCTCATGGTTAATTCGTTAAAATTGGTTGAAAAAACATCATATTTATTATCATGTAAATATATTTATAAATATTTTTCAAATTTTATGGAAAATGAATTTGAGATGAGTCTTATGGTATTACTCATGTTCTTATTGGGATTTTAAATCTATCAAAGAGATTATGTAATCTTCTTATACCAATGAAAGTATTATAAAGAGTTAATTAAAATTATTGGAATATATTTATGAAAAAATTTGAGTTCTCCTATGATTAAGATATATATATATATATATATATTGGATTAATACATAGTTAGAAAATCATTTAGTCATTATATTTTTTAAGGAATGATTGTAAGTTTACTATATTTAACTCTAAGAAGACCTGATTTAATATATAATTTGTACTTATATACAAGATTTTAGGATGAACTCACGGAATACCACATGAAAAAAATTAAAATAATCATTAAATATGTTTAATGAAATATTAATAATATTTTATTCTAACTCTAAAACTTCTATTTTTATTTTATTTTTTTCTATATAGATTTTCACTTTTTTGGTGGCAAGATAGATAAGAAGAGTGCAAGTGTCATGTGTAACTTTATTATACAAAATTTATCTTTATAGAGCTTAATTAACTAACATTTATTGTAATTATCATCTATAGAGGTAGGTTACATGGAAACATCTATTTTTTATGCTCATACAATGTGGATCAGGAAGAAATTATTATATTTTGGGATTAATTATGACATAATTCCCATAATGTGTAATAATTTTTCAGATATATCCATATAAAATAATCCTTTTCAACATTAAAGGAATAAAATAAATAGGGGATATATAATTTCTTATGAGATCATATTTAGAAAGGTGATATCTCTTTCAAAGTTATTCTTACGAAAGATCAACTAGAATACATATTTAGTAATCCATTAGAAGTATCTAAGTTCAAATATATCAAGATTAATATTGATATCATGGAAACATAATTGTAAATCATATAAATTTTTAGAAACTCAAAAAATTTAGTTTCTTACATAGTTTATATTTTTTTAAATATCTCAATGTTATAAATATAATGTTGTTTTCATTCGAACTTAAGAAGTTGATAGTAAAATAATCCTTTATATGTTTCCACTTAAATATAAATAACTTCTCAACTATAAAAGAATCAGAATTCTATTTGATGTTATATTTTGAATATTGTGTGCATCAGATGATGATATGGTGAAAATTTATCAACAATGTATGCATGAAATCATAAGGAAGAATCATATTTTCAACATTTCCGACATCGAATATGATGCATGCATTGAAACTCAATGTTATATATACTAAATACTATATCTATCTCAACTCATAAAAATGAATACATTTTATGGTATAAAAATTGAATATTTCAACCCTTAGACACTGTATAAATTATGAATATGGAGCAGGTCAACCTGTGACATTGCCTTAAGTTACAACATTTAATATTAAAACACTATAATACATTATGGAAATGTGACATGGAGTAAAACAGTTATGATGATTTTATTCTATAAAATAATGTATTTTTTCATTAAAACGCCTCCATGAATTCAAATTATGACTTGATTTAGGGATAATTATGTATTATAGAAAATATGACATTTAATTTGAAGGTATTATATTGTTTTATTTTTATTATTTTGAACTATAGTGAATTTATTTTATATATCTATATCTTGATCTAAATTTTCCTTTTAAAATTAAATTACAAATTCTATTATTCTATATCAATTTATTTTAGGGAAATTTGTATTAAATAATTTAAATTATTCAAAATTTTAATCTAGGTTTTTATGATTATCTTTTTTCATTTTGTTTCTATTTCTATAGATCCATGAAAAGAAAATCCCTTGACTATTAAAGAGACCAGGGAAGTTTCTAAGGAATATTCCCAAATGACACTAGTAGGTGATGTAAAGAAACTTCCCTTAATAATAAATGTTATGATAGGAGTAGTTCTTCATATAAATATCCTGGTAATGTTTTTTTATAGAGAATAATTTTTATGATAAATGTAATAAGATAAAAAAACATTTCTAGATGTGTAATTGATCTGAAGTGGTAAGAAAATTATAATTTTATATTATGGGATATTCTAATATCTTGTAATTTTTTTAAGTGTTCATATAAATTTATAATGAATTGGTGATTTATTGAGAAGTAGGATAATTTTATACTAATTTCAAAATGATACACAAGAAAGTCCATGATATCATCTAATCAAGTATAAATGGAATTTATATCAGGATTAAATTGATTTAGGTGATTGAAATGTTTATAATGAATAATTTTGGAATCGTTAGAGTAATTTTTAAATCCTTAATCCATGTGAAGGATTTTATTTTGTAATATATTCAAAACTTTATAGTTAATTAGTCCATTTTTTAAAGACTTGAGATATTTTAATTTAATTCCCAACATCATTTCATATAAAATTTTATTAATTTAATTATGGTATTGAGACTTAGAGATTATGATAATATAAAAATAAAATATCAATACTTACTCAATTTCATGTCATGAAGAAGCCCCTTAACTTAATCTAGATGATTCTAAGGATAATACATGTAATAAATTTATAAAAGGTAACTATTAATCATACCATAAGTTCCATATATATATTGATTTATAAATTAAATATTCTAGTAAACTAAAATATAGGTGAGATAGAAAAATAATAAAATTTCATTGGTGAGGGAAAATTGGAATTATACATATCTCTTGGTACCCTGGTATGAAGGATATATTGATGAATTTATTAAGTTATTCAAAAAATACAATTGTAGAGTTCATCCATAAGTACTAAAGAGAGAATCAAGGCCAGAATTACCTCCTAAACAAGTATAGAGGATAGTGGTTGTGTCTTCAACTAATATTTAAAGATAAGGATTCATAAATATAAAAAATAATCAAGAGTCTGAAGTTTATGAGAACATAATTTTCAAATATTACTTTTATAAGTAGACTAACGAGGTAAAAGAGAAAGTGATATGGATTAAGGAAGAAAATAATTATTTACTAGAAAATATTTGGATTTTCATTCACTATAAAAACAATACCATCAATACCACAATCAATAGGATTATGTTTAATATGGAGACATAGTTTAGATAGTTTGTATAGTTGAAACAATATGTAGTTAAGATTTTTAATTTCATGAATTCACACCATACGATAGGATAGACTAGTGATTATGTCACCCATTTTATAAATTAAGAGTCAAAGATTATACCATTTTCATAATAGTATACCAGTAATGAAATTTCCAAGTCATATTTTGAGTCATCTGAAATGAAATTATAAGAATCAAAAAATGATCTTGAAACATCAATTAATGGTAGTTCTATACAGATGTTGAAGATTCCATAATAAAAAAACAAAAAATCCTTTTGTATAACTTGAGATAATTAAAGAAAGGATGACCAGTGTAGAATATTTAAAGGAGATAATTGTGAAAGAAAATTTAAAATTTTCCATTATTAAGAAATATAATGTGACTAAATATAAATCCTAAATTGAGAAGAGTTCAGTTAGTAAGAGATAAACACCAAGAATGAAGCTCCCTATTTAAAATAAAAAACTTATAGTTTCCTTGATTCTTGGTTATGATGAAAATGACATTGTGAATAATCATCATATATCAATATATAAATGTTCATATAACACAACAAGTTTTTCAATATATAATTCCTATAATAAAATAAATTATTCATTTTTTTATAATTAAAATATATTTTCAATATACCATTAAAATTAGATAGGATCAACCTTCACTGGTAGATATTCTTGAACAGAATATTCTTGATATCCAAAAAATAATTGAGGAGTTTGTAAAATAAATATATGTCCAAAATAAGAATGATTAAATTATTAAGAAACTAGTTGAGTAATAGTCATCGGTTAAAGAAATTAAATATTTTTTTGAATTTATTATATAATGTAATGATAAGGATAAGTTATAAGATGAGTAGAAATTGTAATATGAGAAAAGGGATGATGAAGCCTGATTATATTATTATTTTTTCAATTTCTATTTTAATCTATTTTTATTATTTCTTTAATACATACAATATGATATGAGTTCTTCTTATATATATAACTATTTCATTCAATTCTTTTAGTTTTGATAAATATGAAGTATGATAGGATTTATGTTTGGAATGGATGATATATATATGAGGGTTAAATGGATGTTTGTGTAATTTCTAATATTTTCTTTTATTTTTTTATTTTTACATTCTATTCTGACTATTTTATAATTTTTTAATCATGTTAATTTTTTTAATTATGTTTTCTTTAACAAAAAAGGGGATATTTTTGGATCATCGTTTTTATAATATATTTTCTTTGATATATATAATTTTCTTTATTTATATTTATTATTAAGAGTTTTTTTAGTTTTATTATATTTTATTTTTATGAGGTGTTCAAACTTGGTAAGAACTTCTTATGAAATGTATTTTAAGCCAAAAATGAATCTTATGGATATTTTGTTGTAAATTTACATAGTTCCAATATCAATAAAGATTTAATCAAATTATAAGATGATAATAAGAGAAGAATTTATTGATCATTATGATCCTTTATTTTTAGTATTCATTGCTTTGATTTCCAATTTGTAATTTTAATATTATTTTGACCACAACCATTTACTTATATCCTTGATAGATAAAATCTTTTATTTCTTTATATGATAATAGTTTGATGAAAACTCTATTGAGATATGGTGAATCTGAATTCTTTTAAAAAACATAATGATTCGTGGAAATATACTATGTTGAAATAAAATGTTGTATCATTCATTATCCCATGATATTTTCATTCCAATGCATTAAGAATCTATTTTTTATTAAGTTGATATATTATTCCTTGTATAATAAAGTATCATTTCATAATATAAAGAGTTAAGAAGCTAATATAATACTAATAAAACCTCCAGTTTGATGTGAATATATCTTTTATTATTCATTTTGTAGTTATATAATGATTTGATTGATTAATGGGAGTTTTTGAATTGTTTTGGGGAGTTTTGTAATCTTTTTGTAGGGCATGAAGTTTGAGAATGGTTAGGGTAAACCATGTAGGTTCCTGAGGTAACTATGTGAGGTAGAGTGGCGACTCGTGGGGAAGTAGGCAGTTGGAACATTGTTTGGGTAAACAATGAAGTTACCATGCAGACTTGGTTATTTTTAGATATTGGCATTTTTCAAGACTAGTGAATAGTTTGGTAAACCATGCGACAAAAAATTGTGGCCTTGGGTTTTTTCAAATAACACTTGTATAGTTGGTTCATGATTTACCAAACTGTATGGCCTAACCATGAGACATGATTAATGATAATTGAAAAATAGTTTTTAAACCCAAAACTTCCCCTAAAATACTAATTATTCCTTGTTTCACTTAGGCTCTGAAACCCTAGGTTTTCTTTAGGAGATTTTAGTGATATTCATCCCTTTAAAGGAAGATTCCAACAAATCGTTTGATCCTAGGAATTAAAGTTAATGTGCTTGTTTCCCTATCTCTTCCATGGCCTTCTTGTTTTATCATGAGAAGAAACCTAGATCAGGGATATCATTCTCATATATATTTATTAGGATGTGTTTTGATAGAAATTCATTATGATTAATTTAATGCAATGAGGGAGAGTATTGGATTTTCAAGATCATGTGTAACGTCCTGGCTCCGGAAGGCACCCAAAGGCGCCCCATACCCGGTTGGTCACATGGCCTCAAGCGCATTTCCCCAAACTCCAGAGGCTGCCAACTAGTAGTGAGGGCCTTAGGTGTGATAGTGGGGAAAATATTCCCTCATTGGAAAAGTACAGAGAGGAAGTAAAAAACACACAATAGCAGAAGCATTAAATATCCAACAACAATAAACAGTGGAAGACTGGTAAAGAAACAACTGGAGCATAAATATATATAAATGATTCATGATACATATATGTCTAGGAAAGCAGCCAAATAAGGCACAATGCTGAATACAGTACTAAACCCAAGTAAAAAAAGGAAACAGGTGAGCGACTCCTCAACATCACAAGCCTCGGCTTGGTCCCATTCTCTCCAACTCCAATGTAATCAAGTACATGAATTCGAAGTGAGCTTACCCTTGTCTATACCTGTAGCAATATAATCTATTTGGGCCCAAAATCATGGCCCAAACAAGGTGTGAGACTAAATACCAGCAGGCAACCACCACAAGATCTGTTCATAATAGTCAGTGAATATATGGAAGGTAAAATTACAGAAAGTAGTAAACAAGGAAGCACTAAGAAGTAAACAATCCTAAGTTTAAGCATTAAAAATTCCTCACAGCATGAAATAGAAAAACAGATAACACAACAGGTAACCCTCTGGGAAGTACCCATAGTCTATCCCCTCTGGTCCTACCTATCAAGTACAAGTAACCCTCTGGGCAGCACACATAGTCTCACCCCTCTGGTTCATCTAAAGTATAGACTATCTGAGGAATCATTCACCGCCAATCCCCCCTATAGTCTTGAATCATACTAACAGCACTTTGGAAAAGCACTCAACGTTAATTACCCCTGTGGCCCACGTCATGGAACTACACACACTCTAGGGAAGAACTAAACATCAATTCCCCCTATAGTCTCGCATCGTATAATTATAAAGACACTCTGGAGAAGCCCTCAATGTCAATTCTCCCTATGGTCTATACACCAGGTTCTCACAGCCCTGTGTAATTCAAGAAAGTGTTGCAGTGTGTAACGACCAAAGTAAACCTCAACAACTACTGGCCTAGAATTTTATGTCATATCATCACATTATAACTACAGTCATACCATCCTACAATACTTGGCATGGAAAGTAAATAGCAGCCAAAAAGGAAAACTAGACCCAACGGTCCAGATAGGAAAAACAATCATGGAAAACATTTCTAAAGCATAATGATTAACCCTATTCACATTCAGCATCCTCTACTCTAGAATATAAGAAAATCAGGAAAACAATAGGGCTAAAACGGTCAACACGCAATACCCCGTTCAAGGGTATTGGTGGAATTTGCACAAAATATTCAATGACTTTCAACGGAAAGGCACAAAACACCTACCTCAAGGTTGGGAGAGCAGTATAATTGAAACACGAGTCTTGAATCTACTTAGAATTTCATAGATCTAAGAAAACATCTAAAACGTTCAAACCACGATAACTTGGAAAAGAAGAGAAATCATGAAACAAGGTTCCAGCGGAAGAGAGAACTCACTGATGTGATTCCAACGCAATCAACGGTGTTCGATTCAGAGGACGGATGGAGGCTTGGGGGTTTTTTGAAGATCTGCGATCATACGGGTTTTCTTTGACGAACGGGACCTAAAATAAGATGGTTATATCTGTCAGACGCGACTCTGGTGCGTTTAATGAAAAAAAAACAAAATACATGGAGTATACTTTTAGAGTACACGGTGTGTACTTTCTGTTTTCGTACTCCACTTTAGGCGGCCTCTATGTCACCCCACATGACCATGTGTGTGGCCATGACACGTCCAACACACGGTCTCCTGCCGCAACGAAGTACACGATGTGTACTCATAAAGTAGACGACATGTACTTCGAAAATTTCCAGATTTTCCTCTTTTTCTCAAAAACCACCAAAAAAGGAAAAACATACATGAAAAGAAGATCCAGGTTCTTAAAAACTACTCCCCTTAAATAAATTCATCCCTGAATTTCCCTAGTATGGTGTAGAAGAAGAAACCACGAACAACTCTGGCCACTGAGCTCGTACATCGGCCTCCCTCTCCCAAGTATCGTCATGTACTCACCCGTGCTGCCATAACACTTGTATCAAAGGAACAGACCGACCACGGAGAACCTCTATACTGTGATACACAATCCAGATAGGATGCTCCTCAAACGACGCATCCACATCGAGCTCAACCTCCTCGGGTTGAAAAACATGAGACAGGTCTAAAAAGTAACGTCGGAGCTGAGAGACGTGAAAAACATTGTGCATAGATCGGTACCTCAGAGGTAACTGCAACCGATAGGCAACTGGCTCAACTCTCTCCAACACCTCAAACAACCCAATGTACCTCAGATAAAGCTTGCCCTCTCTCTTAATCCTCTTGTGTCCCAACCTCGGTGTTAGATGCAGAAAAACCTGATCCCCGACCTCGGACTCCAGAGGTTGTCTCCGCTGATCAGCATGAGACTTCTGTCAAGATTGTGTAGTATCCAACATCTCCCGAATAAAATCTATCTGCTTTGTGGTCTCCTGAACAAGACGAGGTCCCAGCAAAGTTGCCACTCGTGGCTCCAGCCAACATAAGGGTGATTGGCATGTCCTACTATACAAATCCTCATAAGGTGTCATCTGAATAGTTTCTTGAAAACTATTGTTGTAGGAAAACTCCACAAAAGGTATATGATTCTCCCAAGAACCTCTAAAATCTAGGATGCATGCTCAGAGCATGTCCTCAAGCACCTAAATCGTACGCTCAGACCGGCTATCTGTCTGGGGGTGGTAAGCTGTACTCAAAAGTACCAATGTACCCAAAGCCTTCTGAAACCCTTGCCAGACCCGAGAAGTAAAACAGGCATCCCTATCTAAAACAATGGAGTGTGGAACTCCATGAAGAGGTACAATCTCTCATATGTAAAACTGCCCCATCTCATCAACACTGAAGGTCTCCTTGATCTTCAAGAAGTAAGAAACCTTCATGAGTCTATCAATGACAACCCAAACTACATCATTCCCTCGAGGCGATCTCGGTAAACTGGTCACAAAATCCATCGCGACATCATTCCACTTCCACTCGGGAATGGGTAACTGATGTAAAGGCCCTGGTGGTCAATGATGCTCCACCTTCACCTGATGACAAGTGGAACACCTCATGACAAATCCAGCAACGTCCCTCTTCATACCTGTCCACCAATACTGGCAGTGTAGATCACGATACATCTTTGTGACACCAGGATGAACTACCCAAACAGAGGAATGAAAATCCCACATTAGCCCCTCGCGTATATTTTTGGCACCCATACGCATCCCTAGAAATTCAAGATTTCATCATCTCCTATGGTCCATCCAGGAATAGGGTCCTCTCCTGACACAATTTTCTATAGGACTAGGCCTTCAGAATATGATAGATGCCTCATTCATACTCGATCAAGAAGGGTAGAGGTAACAACTAAAGAAGATAGAAAAGTCTGCCCCTGTCTGTCGTGCACCTCCAAATGCATCTCAAAGAACAGATCCATAAGCTTCCACTCACTACTAGCCTCCCAAACTAAATGTATCTGAGTCCTCCTGCTCAATGCATCGGCCACTACGTTGCCTTTCCCAAGTGTATTGGAAAGCTCAAAGTCAAAGGAATGTTGGTACTCGACCCACCTACGTTGTCTCAAATTCAGATCAAGCTGAGTGAAGATGTATTTGAGACTTCTGTGGTTGGTGAAAACCAAAAAAATACTCTCCGAGAATATAATTTCTCCAATAGAGTAAGGCATGAATAATAGTTTCCAACTTTAGATCGTGTGTCGTGTAATTCCTCTCATGTGGCTTCAACTGTCGAGACTCATACGCAACGACTCCATTACCCTGCATAAGCACAACTCCCAGCCCAATACCTAAAGCATCACAATAAAGAGTATAGATCTTTCTCGGCTCTGGAAGGACTAGTATCGATGGTGAATTAAACCTCCCTTTCATCTCCTAAAAGGATGACTCACAAGAATATGACCATAAGAACTTCACACCCTTCTTGGTCATACCTTTCAGTGGTGCTGATACGCATGAAAAGTCCTGTATAAAACATCTATAGTATCCATCCAGCCCTAGAAAACTCTGCACCTCAAATACATTCTTCAGCTTCTCCCAGAAAACTATAGATCTCACTTTCTCTGGGTCTACTGATACTCCTGCCTCTGAAATAACGTGGCCCAAAATGTAAATCTGGTCCATCCAAAAGTGTCATTTTGAGAGCTTAGCATATAACTGATGCTCTCTCAGTGTACTCAAAATGATCTCAAGATATGTGGTATGGTCATTTCAAGTTTTATAGTACACCAAGATATTGTCCATGAAGACCACCACAAAATAATCCAAGTATAGATGGAACACTCGGTTCATTAGTGCCATGAAAACTGTAGGCGCGTTCGTGAGACCGAACGGCATAACTAGGTACTCATATAGACCATAACTGCTCTTGAAGGATTTAAGAGATATATCTGATGACCTAACACACAATTGATGATAATCAGACCTCAATTCAATCTTTAAGAATAACCAGGAACCTCAAATATAATCAAAGAGATCATCAATTCTTGGCAAGGGATATCGGTTCTTGACCGTCAACTGGTTCAGCTTCCGATAATCCACACAAAGCCTAAGTGTACTGTCTGCCTTCTTTGCAAATAGGATAGGCGAACCCCAAGGAGAAGTACTTGGTTGTATGAAACCCTTTTCCTGTAACTCCTCCAACTGCTTCCTGATCTCCTACAACTCAGGTGTAACTATCCTATAAGTAATAATGGACACTGGTGCCACTCCTGGAATAAGCTCCATAGAAAAGTCTACCTCACACTCTGGAGGCAAACCTGAAAAGTCCTCTGGAAAGACGTCCCTAAAACGATCCACCACTGGGGGAAAGTCCATCTGTGAAGTCCCCTAGTCATCCAGATAAATACTAGCAATCTGGTTTGTAACTTCTCCCAACTCATGATTCTCTCGACCCGCTCTGCTCGCCTGGACATACCACTCGACCTTATGAAGAAAAGATCCACCCTCTGGTGATATGAAACTCACCCTGTGGCGATAATAGTCGATGAATTCCTGGAAGGGAACTAGCCAGTCCATTCCGAGAATAACATCATAGCCTGTCATCTCTAGAACATAAATATCCCAAAGGAAGTAACACCCACCAACCTCAATAGGGCACTCCTTGCACTGACGTACACCAAATGTTCTTGCCCCCAACGGAGTGTCTAGTGTCAAAACATTGGTAGAAGAAAAGATACAGAGCCCAAGGCTCTCCACAACAGCGAAATATATAAAGCTATGTGTGGAACCAGTATCGAAAAGAGAAGAAGATAAATCTGAGGCAACTAGGATCATACCTCGAACTGTAGAGGGGACGGGATCCTACTCCAGATGGGTCTACTCCACTACAAAAGTTTGGCCAGCTCCGCGGCCCTGTGACCCTACCTGACTACTCTAAGCTGATCTACCTTTCTGTCGCTGGTGTCCTGGTGACTGACCCTTGCAGCCGCGACCTCCAACTCGGCCTGAATGGCTGAAAGAACTCCAATTCCCAGACTAGTGAGGAACTGGTGGAGCTGCTCTTATACGAGGAGTCATAGATGAACCCCCGTCACCAGCTGCTGGTGAGGAGACCTGACATAAACACTGAAGGTGTCCCAACTTTCTTCAAGATCGGCACTCCACCAGGTCTCTCTGGCATTGAGGCCTCGTATTCCCGCTTCTCTCGCACTAGTAGCACACCACCTGGCTACCAGAATATACATCTACCCTACTCAGATCTCCTCGTGTAGTCTCCCTGTGGTGCTTTCGGATATCAGTTGGAGAAGCACTAACTCAGGATGTCGAGCCTCCTTAGATCACAACTCTGGATTCCCATAAATTCTGCTTTGTGATTAGTGCCTGGTTGACAATGGAAGCGATGGAAGTCAACCTGAAGATATTTACCTGAGATCAGATGTCCTATCTGAGGACATCCTCAAACTTCCATGTCAAGAATAACCCATCTCCTCCCAAGAAGGGTGTGAAACGTTGAAGCTTGGTGAAACTAGAGGAATACTCCATAACCGATAGGGTACCTTGCTCAAGGCTCATAAACTCCCAGGCTCTGTCAGCCCTCAGGGTCTCTGGGTAGAATTAGTCATAGAATATGTGCTGAAACTCCTCCCAATCCATAACCTGCTGATAACCCGCCTGTGATATTACATCCCACCATCTCTTTTTGAAATCATGTAGCATATAGGTAGAAAGCTTGACTCTCCTCTCGGGAGTCATCTCTAGATGCTCAAAGATCATCAGCATGGTTTCTAACCATGACTCTACAACCTGAGGTCCTCTTTACCCTAAGAAAGTTGGAGGATGCTGCTGTTGGAAGACACGCGTTAAATCAGACATTGACGGGGTAGGAGGCGGCGCTCACTGAAAAGTCTGTATCATCCTCATGAAGCCTTCCCTGAATTGTGAATCAACACCGGTAATAGGTATAACTACTGGTGCCAATACTGGCACAACAAGAGGATCTTCGGGATGTCCCTAATCAGCCATGTCCGGTGTCTAATCACCGCCTGGTAACTGACGTACAACCGGAGGGAATCTCGGTGGCATGACTCTACAAAATCAAATGCACAACTTAGATTCAAATTATCAGGAACTAAAAACTGGAAGGACAAGAAAGGAATAGAAGAAGGAAACCATTCAAGTTCTGCAAAACATGACTAATCGGCGTGTACTTTTCCTACATGGTGTGTTCCCTTAAGTCATTCACATGGGCGTGTACTTCAGCTAAAAACTAGTCATGTAACACCCCAAATACCCAGAGTGTTTTCAAAACACACAGCGTGTACTTGAATCCTCTTCCCTACCCAAGTCCTTCTACATGGTCAAGACACACTACTCACTTAAGACAAGACTACACGGAGTTTTTAGGGTAGACACAGTGTGTACTAGACAAGCTTCACCTGGCCCATGTTGTTAGTGACACAGCTCAAACTAAATGACGTGTTCCTGACAGACACAACATGTACATGAAGGGATAACACCGACCCGTGTTTTTTCGTGACATGGATGGGTACCTGGGTCAGAATACACAGTGTGTTTAGACGGCACACGGCGTGTATTAGACACGACAAGGCCAACCTGTGTTGTTAGTGACACTGGTGGGCACAGAGTCGACACGACACGGCATGTGGGAAGATACACAGCGTGTTCACTCCAAATTTTTCCCATCCTGTGTTTCTGCCCACACGGCCTATGACACGGTCAGAGACTACACGGCGTGTACATAGAGTACACGGCGTTTAATTAAGAAAAATTGTTTCTTCCCAAATAGAAGAACACATGGTGTGTACTTAACATTACACGGCGTGTATTCTGAGTTTTTCCAGATAGTAAGCCTCAGAAACTACTCCATAACCTAGAAAAACTGAAACAAACATTGAAAGTGCCAAATTCCGATCTTTGAGGGCCCATAATCCCCGTTAATCAAATTTTGGCATCCTATACAAATTATAAACAAGAGAACAGTGCAATGATACACCAAATCCATTCCATGAGGGCCCATAACACCTCAAGAACCAAAGTTTGGCATTAATTAAAGAAAATATCTACACAGAAAAATACTTTATCAAATAACAGGTACTTATATCAAGGAAAATATCACAACAGCATGCATATTTTACACATCATCTATCACAAAAACATGTAATCACTAATGCATCCTAGATGGCATGGAAAAAATGCATGGCATGTGATTTATAACATGTGCCTATATGATACATGAGATGTAATACCCTCATCTCATCGGGTTGCAATAGAAATAGAACCTGGATAACATCAAAAATAACAGCACAATACATGTGAGTCACCCAAAGGTGATAATCAAATCAATAGTAAAATTGAAAACCAGAAAATTTACAATAACAAGGTAGATTGGATTTTCCCTGTACATGAGTTAGCTACTCTCGGGCACAGCTTATTACCAAGTACCTATTCCTTCATATCCCAAGCTAAAGGCTCCAAATAGTAATTCAAGAGAAAATAACCCTCTAATACCACTTTGCAACATCCTAGTTCCAGAAGCCACCTAGAGATGCCCCGTACCCGGTTGGTCACATGGCCTCAAGCGCATTTCCCCGAATGCCAGAGGATGCCGACTAGCAACGAGGGCCTTGGGTGTGATATTAGGGAAACTATGCCCTCATTGGCAGAGTACACAGCAGAAGTAAACAACACACAATAGTAGAAGCATTAAATATCCAACAACAGTAAACAGCGGAAGACTGATAAAGAAACAACTGGAGAATAAATATATATAAATGATGCATGATACATATTTGTCTAGGAAAGTAACCAAACAAGTCACAATGTTGAATACTGTACTAAACCAAAGTACAAAAGGAAACATGTGAGAAACTCCTCAGCATCACAAGCCTCGGCTTGGTCCCATGCTCTCCAAATCCAATGTAATCAAGTACCTGAAGTCGAAGGGTGCTTTCCCTTGTCTATACCTGCAGCAATATAATATTTTTGGGCCCAAAAGCATGGTCCAAATTGGGTGTGAGACTAAATCCTAGTAGGCAACCACCACAATATTTGTGCCTAATAGTTAGTGAATATATGGCAGGTAAAAGTACAGAAAGCAGTAAACAAGGAAGCACTAAGCAGTAAACAATCCTCAGTTTAAGCATTCAAAACACCACATAGCATGCAATAGTAAAAAAGATAACACAATAGGTAACCCTCTAGGAATTACCCATAGCCTATCCCCTATGGTTCTACCTATCAAGTACAAGAAACCCTCTGGGCAGAACACACAGTCCCACCCCTCTGGTTCAGCTAAAGTATAGACTCTCTGAGGAAGCACTCAGCGTCAATTCCCCCTATAGTCTCATATCATACTAAAGGTTCTATGGGGAATCACTCAACGTAAATTCCCCATGTGGTACACTTCGTGGAACTACAGACACTCAGCGGAAGCACTCAATGTCAATTCCCCCTGTAGTCTCACATCGTATAATTATAAAGACACTTTGGAGAAACCCTCAACGTCAATTCTCCATATGGTCTATACACCAAGTTCTCATAGCCCTGTGTAAGTCAAGAAAGTGTAGCAGTGCGTAACGGCCAAAGTAGACCTCAAGAACTACTTGGATAGAATTCTATGGCATATTAGCACATTAGAACTATAGTCATACCATCCTACAATACTAGGTAGGGAAAGTAAACAGCATCCAAAAAGGCAAACTAGACCCAATGGTCCAGAAAGGAAAAACATGCATGGAAAACATTTCTAAAGCATAAAAATTAACCCTACTCACATTCATCATCCTCTACTCTAGCATATAAGAAAATAAGAAAAATAATAAGGCTAAAACGTTAAACACGCAATACCCTGTTCAAGGGTATTGGTGGAATTTTCACAAAATATTCAATGAATTTCAACAGAAAGGAACAAACCACTACCTCGGGGTTAGGAGATCAGTATACTTGAACCAATAGGATTTAATCTCTTTAGAACATGATAGATATAAAAAACTGTCTAAAATGTTCAACCCATGATAACTTGGAAAAGAAGAGAAATCATGAAATGAGTTTCTAGCAGAAGAGTAAACTCAATGATGCGATTCCAACTCAATCAATAGTGTTTGATTCAGAGGACAGATGGAGACTCGGGGGTTCATCAAAGATCTACAGCCGTATGGGCTCTCTCAGACGAGCATGACCTAAAAGAAGATGGTTTTGTCGCAACCTCGGTGTATTTAATGAAAAAAACAAAATACACGGCATGTAATTTTGGAGTACACAGTGTGTACTTACTGTTTCCATACTCTACATTATGCCACCTCCACAACACCCCACACGATTGTGTTTGTAGACATGACACGGCCAGTAAACGTCCTCCTACAGCAACGAAGTACAAGGAATGTACTCATAAAGTACACAGTGTGTACTTCGAAAATTTCCAGATTTTCCTCTTTTTCTCAAAAACGACCAGAAAAGGAAAAACATACCTGAAAAGAAGATCTGGGTTCTTACATCATGGTTTGATTCTTTGGAAATAACCCATTTGAGGTAAGTGTCTTCTAACTCATTGCACTTTCTCGTGGAACTCAAAGGATTTATATTTTATAAATAAATCACTTATGATTTTAACTAAAAAACTCATGTTAAAACCCTATTGGAAATCCCTCTTACTATTTTCCCTTTAAATATTTTGGTATGGGTGATTCCTAAAACATACTTGATAAAATGGTTTAATGGAATTTTAAACAAATAAGTTTTTGGGTTTGTAAACATGGATTGAAAATTGTGGGAATGTACTCATATTAATTTGGGAATTTGACACATGATACATCTAAATTTCAATTCTATGTTAAGAGTTTATTTGAGAAAATAACACAACACTAATATATTCTCAAGGGATAATGTGGGATAATAATGTTGTGAGAACACTGTATAAATTTCAACAACATGCATATTGTATTACACAAATTCCTTATCTAAAACTACCATAAGAAGAAATCCTACAGATTACTTTTTATTAAGAATATATGATTATAATTTTAAAGTAAATATGAAAAAACAGGTAACAATTCTTATAGTGGGCTCACTTAACACTTTTTGAGTTATTACTTAAGACACCATTGATACCTCATTGAATTATCAATTGAGGTTTTAGTATATAAGAATCAAACAATGAACCAATAGAAATTTTATCATTTAGAAACCATGGGACTTTACCATTGAACAAAATATAAAAATATCATAATTTTAATGATCAAAGTAAAAAAATTGTTGTTGTAATTTGATTACAAAAGGTAGATATAGAAGAGAACCATAACCAAAATTACTAAAATCAATCCAAAATTATTGATAGCATACATTCAATTTGCTATTAAAATATTTTTTGGGTGTGATCATGCAAAAATATTCTTTGAGGATGCAATATTCAATCCTGTTTTGTTATATTAGGTTATATTTATTTCATTTATATCACTATGATTTATTACTATTGTTTAGTCAAGGTTTTATTGGTTATCAATAAGTCAATATGTGTTTTTGGATAAAGTGTTGATGTCTGGAGAATTTTTATATATTCATTTAATGGAATTGGATATCACACTTGAGTAATTATCCATGTTGAAAACATGATGCTTATTAGACTAATCTTAATTTCAAAGACATGTGTCAAGGAGCACACATTATTTAGTACAGTTTTGTAGAAAACGAAGATCATGAAATTTATATTATTGCATGAGGAAGAGGATATAAATAATTCCATGCAACAGTATATTCATATATTTAATTCATGAAGAATACTTGAGGGGTATATTTGAGAATGGTTTGAATTTCAAATTTATACTTAGATATTTCTAAATATTATTTATAATGGTGTCCTTATTAAAAAATAAAGATAAACCCACAAGTCAGTATAGTTCATGCTCATCCAAGGTTCTGTTGGACCCAGAGGTCAACCATACCTAAGAGATCCATCCCAGGACATCCCATGGGTAGTAGAAGAGAGTGGGTAGGCATATTTCCCATATAGGGTAGGAGAGCCCATATAAAAGTTCCACATAGAGTGTTCCTGAAAGACATATAGGCTAGGCCAAATCCCCACTATGAGAAAGCTCATGGTTTGTACATGTGTTATGGGTTATAATCTCTCATTGTTGTATTTAGGATATTTCAGAAAGTAATTATTAATAAATCACGGCCCATATGTATGGAGAAACTGATGTGGGTTGGTTATGCATGCGGTTAATATTCTCATGTCTTAAAAGATATGGGTGTTTCTGTGTCTGTCTGATCTGGTGTATCTGAGCCATCAAATAAAACTCAGTGATCATCATCTTTCTTCATCTTTCTATAGGATCTCTAGTACACTGAAGAACATGACAAACATTTGATGATCAATCCTAATCCTGGAATGGATGTTATGTGATCATTATTATGTGGTCATGAGTTTGAGAATATCCATGCATAAAATATACATCTTTCATGCATATGGAAAACTCAAATATAAACCTCTTCCAAATGAAAAAATTTTTTAGAGGCCATTTTCGATACTTGATGCATTCGATATTCGAGATATTGAGGATCATAAATTCATGGAATTCACATGTGGATAAAACGTAAACTCATGTAAGATAACATTCTATGAAATTCAGTGTATATTTGAATAAACCTGAATGTATTGGGTGAGATGAGATATTCCTTGACACAAAATATTTTTCAGGATATCTATGTGGAATAAAATTTGGACTTTATGTTTTATGAGGTATAGTGAAGCTTTCCTATAAAAGTAGAAGAACCAATATAAAGTGGTGTTTTCGATCATATTAAGAAGTTATCGTTTTCATAGAAATACATCACCATGTAACATAGTTTCATGAGGAGAGGCTTCTTTATAGATACTTCTTGTGTGAAAGAGAATAATATCATCAGGATTTCATCTTGTTTCTAACATAATATAAGGCTTCACGAAGAAAATTTTTTCCCTGAAGTATCTCGGGATAGCGTGATACTTGTCTCCCTAGGTTCTATGAGGAATAATGATACATTGTGAACCAGTTTTCACTTACACTGTGTATCACAAATAAAAATTAGAACAGTGATCCTACTATTTCTGTGAATTATTTTCATGAATATATATTTCATAAACTTTTTTATAGGTCCTTTCTTGAAGAAGTAATTTCATGCATGATGAAAAATGTAGTGTGTGTGCATACAAGGTGTGTGTGAAGAATCAAAAAAAAGGTGCACAGTGTATTCACACCTTTGTGAAAATTATTTGTATTAGAAGGATACATACATTGTTATGTGAAGAAGGATATGATATGTTCATGCATGCATATATGCATTCTTGTGAACATGCAAATAAAAAATTAAAAGAGACGATGTGTGTTTGCAAAGAAACAAATAAGAGGGAAATGGAAAGTGTATTCACTTGCATGAATATATAAATTCACATGCATGTGAGAGAATACTTGAAACATATTTTATAATCACATATTAATAAAGAACATAAATAAATATTCTAGTGTTTCAAATGTCATTAAATCCATGCATGAAGTGTACTAAACTTGAGAATTCAATAAGAAGTTACTTTAGGTTGTGCAAGACTATTTTTGCATAAAATATCATTGAAGAATTTGTTCGAAAAAATTTCACACATCCAAGTGAGGTTGGGAATTCGGTATAAGTAAGAAGAAACCTGACCATAGTTTCACTAAGGCAATTAGTCATTAAAAGTGATCATAATTATGGATCAAGACCAACATACTTGTCAGGGGAAGCTAAAGATACATGAAGAGTACATGAGTAAGTCAGATCTTACAAGATCATGGAGTAAGATAAAATATAAACTTGTAGTGGATCAAGCCTTTATCAAAGGTGAATTTTTCTAGTTAGTTTTGGGAGTAGTTGAAGTCTTCTGGTTGGATCCCAGAGAAAAAGGAGTCTCTCGATTGGATTCAGAGAAGAATAAGTATTTTAGTTGGATCTAAAAGTAGTGTAAGTATTTTAGTTGGATTTGGAAGAAAACAGAGTCTTTAGGTTGGATTAAAATCATTTTAATCACTTGGTTGATAGTGAAGAATCCATGTTGGGGGGATAACCAACATAGAAAGGAACATGTATATATACCAAAACTTGTAAATAATCTATGTTTTTTACTTTATTACTAACACTACACATAAAGATAGATTCATGTATATCCCTAAGTGGATTGACAACCTTAACAAGTTCAAGTGGTATTTTAAAGAAAAATAATTAATTAAAATAAACTATTGATTCACCCCTCCCCTCCCTGTGGTCAATACAGTATGGGGAACTATGAGTGGTATTAGAGGGTAGGTTCCGGATTAAGATCCAAGTGGGACTTTATGAAGTGAAGAGTTTAATAAATCAGTGAGTTACCTCAGATGAAGATTTATACCATGACTAAGAAGAATAGAAAGAAGAAATCGGAAAGGAATTTTAATATTAATCTTACAGAAAAGGAAGAGACTCTAAGTAATTAAATAGGTGCATATTTCAAAAAACATTAATTATGATTCTTCTGAAGAAGCCTACTCAAGATATGATAATGATGGATAATTTGTTCATTTTCAATCTGTATCTAACAAAAATCTATAGAACAAACCCAGATAAGTGGTAAAACATATTTCTTACAGAAATAAGGATCTTCGGGATGAAAAAATATAAATGAAAGAAGAAACTAATTCTATGGAATATGTATTAAAAAAAGGGTTTACATATCCAACACTCTCACAAAAATTGTGAAAGAAAAGGAAAAAAATTTCTCTTTTTAATGAAATATATAATGAAGATGTTGAGTAATTTAAAGGAAGTTTTTATGAGAAATAATTCTTTGAGATTTAATTTTTAAAAATTTCCATGCATTTGAAAATTTTCACAAATCCTCTATGGTTGTCAAAGCTACTCAACTAGATCATAAATCCATGAGTTTAAAGGAGCTTGAAAATTATTTTCAAGAATCAAGAAAATTTTATTAAGAAAAAATGAATTAGTTGAAGGAGGATTGTTAAGACAAGATAATATCAGTTTATAAATAGAATAACTCTCTCAACATGAAGTTTTTAGAGCGAGAGGTGAGATTGAAAACTCTGGAATCACCAAAAGATAAAAATTACCATATTTATAGAAAAAATAGATGTTTCCACACAAGTTTTTATTGAGATTTATGACTCAAATAGGTACATGAGATAATAATCTAATAAAATGGAATCATCCTCTAAGAATAAGGTATCCCATAACCCAGATACTATCTTATGAACTAATGTTGTTTCAAGTACTAGTATGAGTTTCAAACCAAACTATGTGAAAGTATAGATGGTTAAAAATGATGATAAACCCATCACATAGATTGTGGATTTTAAAATAAACAAGAATATATATTCCCCAATAAATTTCTAGAAGAGTGGTTTTTTCACTCAAAAATAGAAACTTTCAAAATCTATGAAATCTAGACATACTACACCACAAAATAAGAGAAGAAGGATCGTATTCTATTGTCGGTGTTGTTGGAAGTTTGGTCACAAGGAATTTTAATGTTAGAATAACATGTAAATTCATGAAAATAATATAAGAACTATATTTAGGGGAATCAAGGTTGAAGAAAATATAAGGCCTACACCAAAGAAGAGAAATCTATAGGAAAAACGGTGACAATTCATCCTTAATATGTGAACAAAATAAGAATATTGTTAAAAAAATTATTACCAAGACGAACAATGAGATATCCTATACTATGTTAAAGGGAAAAATAAATATTTCAAGAAAATAGCTTCCACCTAATAAAAAAGGCTCAGTTTAAATAATTATTGTGATAACAGGAGACTATACATAATATGAATCAAGTTTAAAGATCTTGGTTCAGTGTTTTTTGTTAGTGCTATGAAACATATGGGAAAAATTCCTACTCTTTCTAGTATAATATGTCATTTATAATAAATATTCATGAATCAAGGGGGATTCATGGTAAAAATATGAGGAAAAAATATCAACAAAAAAACATGTGATCAGATATGTACCAAAACTTTTTAGAAAAACCAAATTTCATATTATAAAAGAATTTTGTGGTGGATGTGGTTTAAAAGGTCACAAAAATGATGTATACATGAAAATATTTGAAGGATAAGTTCCCTGTGATGGGTAAGGGAATAAGTTTTAAAATAAAACCAAAGTCAAGTAATGATAAGTATCTAAGGAGACTAAGAATTCCAAGAATGATTGTATAGTTGTTTGGCTACATCAGTTGATACTGGATGAAAAATAAGAGGAAGATAAAAAAAATTCTAATATAAATGAAAGAAATTTGTCTTAGAAAATGAAGTGAAAGTTGATGAGAAGTTATCCATAGGTGGAAACTTGAAGATCCATAAGAGTATGGTTGAAGAAATTATTCAACACAAAGAAGAATAAGTGAATAAAGAGTATAGTAAAACTAATGAGACTCAAAAAAAGGAAGATTCCAAAGAAATCTTCCTATTCTGATATTAGTAGAAAAGAATGGACTAGATTTAGAGGAATCTATCAGCCTGATTATTGTTTCTAAGAAACTAAAATTTCCCTCATTATTCCATTAGATATATATATATATATATTTAATTTTTTACTAAAATGAAAGGAATTAAAGGAGATGGTAGTACCTTTAGGGTTAGCATTAATGAGATGAATTTGTAAAATATTCACGATATGGTGATTGTGGAACTTCTAAACAACTTTATATAATTGGAAGATGAGGTATTACAATCACACTTTTATCCCTCATTTTTAACAGTATTAATCATATCAATTAAGGGGGGTTCATGGTGATGAAAAAATGAGATAAAGAAGAAGATATATTTTTTACACTTGAAATTTATGGTGTCTTTGTTGAAGTTTGTATAGAATTTAGAATTTCATTGTTTATTCTAATTATTTCAAACCCCAAAATTTGAATTGAGAGTTTATGAGAATGATTTCACATGAATGGTTACATATGGAAATCATAGAACACCTTGGTTGTATCTCTCTTGTTTTATACACTAGGTTAGCCCATGTAGACTTAAAGTTGATTAACTAAAGGATATTTGTATAATAAAAACATGTGATATCATCCCTCACTCATAATTTCTCAAGAAATAATCATCAAATGGATGAGAACAAGTTTTTTAGAAGAAATTGGATATGTGAAGGCCCAATTATCCTTAAAATTTTATTGTCAATAAGGGGGATAAAATTTTGACCATATTTAGACTTTTGATATGTGTTGATATTGACAAAAAAATGAAAAGGAGGAGATTTTTTAGACTAGGTTATATTTTTTGTTAATAAGAAAATATGTATTGGTGGATGAATTGGATATTCTTAGAGAATTGTTATGGATTCATGTAATGTAATTAGATATCATTCTTGAGTAATTATCTATGTTTTAAATTTTATTATTGTTGTACTGATATTAATTTCAAACACATGAGTCAAAGAGGATACATTGTTTAGTACAATGTTGGAGAAGAAAAAGACCATGAAATATCTCTTATTGCATGAGGATGAGGATATGAATAATTCCATGAAATAATATATTAATACATTTATTTTATGAATAATAATTGAGGGTTATATTTGAGATTGGCTTGAAGTTAAAATTTGTACTTATATATTTCTAAGTATTATTTATAATGGTGGCCTTATTAAAAAAATAAATTAAAACCCACAATCCATCCTAGATCAGCTTAACCAAGGATCTATGGGACCTGTAGGTCAACCACACCAAAGGGATCCATCCCAAGCTAGACCATGGGTGGAATAGGAGAGTGGGAAAGCATATTTTCCACATAGTTTGGGTGGACCCATGTATAAACTTGTAGAGATCATGCTCGGATGGTGAATAGGTTGGTCCAGAACCCCACTGGGCCAAAGCCTGTGGTGTGTGAAGGTGTTATGGGTGATGATCCCCTATCACCAACTCGAGTAGATTGTGGAATAATATTATTGATAAATCATTTCCCATATGTATGGAGAAAAAAATGTGGGATGGTTGTTCACATGGTTATTGTTCCCACATCTTAAAAGATACATAAATTTATGTGTATGTATTATCTGGTGGATTTGAGTTATCCAATCAAACTCATAAATCATCTTCTACCTCTATCTTCATTAAGGTTTTATAGTATACTAGATAACATGCCAAAAATGTGATGTTAATCCCGATCATGGCATGGATGTTCTATGATCGTTCTTATTTGGCGATGAGGTTGAGAATCTCCATGCATGGAATCTATATCTTTCATGCAGGAATATTAATCGAATATTTTACTTATAAAAATGAAAACAAAGTTGTAGAGGATGTTTTCAATACATGATGCATTTGAACTTCAATATAGTGAGGAGCGTTCATTCATGGAATACACATGACGATAAAACGCAAACTCACATAAGATAAAATTCCATGAAATTTGATGTATATTTGAATAAACCCAAATGAATCAAGTGATATGAGATATACCTTGACACAACATATTTTTTAGGATCTCGACATAGCTTAAGATGTGGATTTTGGGTAGTGCGAATCATGGTGGGGCTTTCCTCTAAAAGGGTAAGAACCAAGCTAAATAGGTGTTGCCGATCATATTGAGAAGCTCTCATTTTTAGAGAAACATATCACTGCGAAAAATAGTTTCATGAGGAGAGTGTTGAACTAATCTTGTTTTAATGCTCACAAATCATGTAAATCATGTAAATCATGTAAATCATGTAAATCATGTAAACCATGTAAATTGTGTAAATCATGTAAATCGTGTTTAAATCTTATAAATCATGATTACTTATGTTATATTATGTTTTATTATGATTATTTGTAATCTTAATCCATTATATTGAGTATTACCTCTTAAGACAGATTCCAAATATTTGACAAAGTATGAGACATTGTTTCTGTGCCCAAACAGTCTCACCGTTTAGTCTAGAAATTTGAAAATTGTGTGACACTTTTACCTATGATAGCATTTCTCACAAAGGACTAGACATCATAACCATTATATCAATTTAAAAATTTGAAAAGGAACAAACACCATAATAATGCTACTGGTTTCAGAATTCAAAAAGGTCTTTACACTGTAATTGTGATACTGGTTCCAAAATAATTAAAGGACCATACACTGTAATCATGTTGTCGGTTCTAGAACTCATAAAGGACAAGGCACTACTGACTGTGGAACTTCTTCTGACTCACTGTGACTGTGGAATCACTTCTATCTCACCACCAACTGTGACATTTTTCCTTAAAAAATTTCTATCTTTTTCAATTAAATTTAAAATTTGATTATAACAGTTATATTTGGCTCATTTAATGACACTGATGTAATTAATGATCTTTTATAGACATATCTACAGACAGTATGGGGAATGGGGTTTGTAGATCATGCTCCTTGTCGTCCAAAACACAAACACCTAAAGATTAAATACACAGTGGAACACTAGCTAAAAAAAGGACTAAAATAGACGTTAGAGAAAAGAACCCACATGCATGCAAGAACACACAGAAGAATACATGAAGGACTCTCATTTTATGCTGGCTGATTGCTATGAACCATCATGCGAACATACTTGCGAAAACAACACAAAGAAGAGAAGAAGAGAAACTCACTGAAATGAAAACCATGACATAGAACTCATGACACTTTGTTTCTAAGTATTCTTTCAGAAGAGGACTCGAACATCAAATCTGCTACATCCTAGAAATACAAATCTACATAGAACAACACTCAAATCATTTATAATCCCTTATTATTATATTCTGATATGTTGTGTACTATTTTATTAATCTTTTGAGCAGTGTTTGAATATATCTATTAAAAACATGTTGTCTCCTGCATTTAATTGAAGGATACATGGTATCGTCACACAATTATCTTTTTACACCTTGTTTCACCTGCATATAACTATGGAAGGGGTCATGTATGACCTGACTGTTATATTTCTCATGTAGAACTATGGTTCAAGTCTTGTAACCTATACAGTATTGTGTACTATTGTGTAAATCATGATCTAGGGTGTGGATCAAAGCTTTATATATATTTTTCTTGGTGGTAGTTGATCACAAAGTGGAGTGGATTATGTATCAACTTGAGACTTAAACACTTGTTTAAATTTTATATTTTTCAAATTTAGTTTACTTTATTTTAACTTGTATTATAAAAAAGTATGTTTTACTTTTATAGTTAGTCTTGGATAGTATTTATAACTATTTTTATTTAGTATATTAGTTTCAAAAATTAAATCAATCTTTCATATTGTTATAATTGAGAAATAATCAATATTCTGAGAAACTATTTCACTAATCAGACTATTATAAATTCACTACTTTGATTAACTAGATTGTTTTGTTTTTTAAATTGGTGAATCTTAAAATTAGTTTTTTGACAAAAAAATTTATAGGAACTCAATTCACCCCCCCCCCTCTTGAGTGTCTTGATCTGACTAACATTTGGCATTAGAAGTTGTTTTTTGACTAGTATTTTTAAAGGTTTTGAAGCTTTTTCAAATCTTTTCAAATGTGATTTTAGTTATGAGTTAAAGATATATAAATTTATGTTAGTTATAAATTTATATCTCTTTAATATATAGAACTTATTATTTATTATGGATAATAGATATTAAGGTGATTCTACCAATTGACCTCCCTACTTTAATGGAACAAATTATTCCCAATGGAAAATTAAAATGAAAATGCACTTAGAATGTATGGGCCTTGATATTTTTATAGTAATAGAAGATAAATATGAGATACTAGACACTCCAAAACTACATGTAGTGATTCCACAAAGTCTTATTACAATAATAATTATAAATATGTGAATACCTTATTTTCTGCTTTAGGGGATGAAGAATTTAATAGAATTTCTACATGTAAATTTGCTTATGAAATTTGGGATACCGTATCTGTTTCACATGAAGAAACCTCTAGTTTTAAGGAAATGAGACATAAAAAATATACTATTAAATATGATAACTTTAATATTAATCCTGAGGAGCCTATTTCTGATATATATCTCATGTTTAATGAAATAGTCAATATAATGAACTCTCTTGGAAATTCAGTGGGGGACAAAGAAAAAATCATACAGCTAATCAATGTTGAGTCAATAAGGTTATCTTATGACTTCTACATTCCTTATGGTTTTATTTTTTGAAAATCACAAACACTTTTTTTCTTAAGTTCTGTATTTTTCTTAAGTTCTATTTTTTATTAAGATCTGGAATTGTCAATCCATTATACTTACATATGTATCATTACGGTTTTTCATTCTTTTATACTTACAAGATGTATTATTATGATTTTCCATTCTATTAGATTTACATATTATTCATACCATTTTTATGATACCGAATCTGGTGTATAAGTGATACCGTTTTTATGATACTGAACCCAGTGTATAAGTGATGCTGACTTTATGATTCCAAATTCGGTGTATAAGTGATACCGTTTTTATGATACCAAATCTGGTGTATAATTGATACCGAATTTATGATACTAGATCTGGTGTATAAGTGATATCGTCCTTGTGATACCAATTCTGGTGTATAAGTGATTTTGTTTTATGATTCCGAATCTGGTGCAAAAGTGATTCTCTTTTATGATTCTGAATCCGGCACAAAAGTGATTCTGTTTTATAATTCTGAATTCTATGCAAAAGTGATTCTGTTTTATGATTCCAAATCTAGTGAAAAAGTGATTCTCTTTTATGATTTTGATTCTGTTGTATGAGAGATTCCGGTTTTATAATTCCAATTCTGGTATAAAATTCATTCCGATTTTATGGTTCCGATTCCGGAAAAAATGAGAGACCAATTTCACAAA
Source organism: Viscum album (assembly GCA_963277665.1). Classification (NCBI taxonomy): domain Eukaryota; kingdom Viridiplantae; phylum Streptophyta; class Magnoliopsida; order Santalales; family Viscaceae; genus Viscum; species Viscum album. The sequence goes on from OY728137.1 coordinate 1,026,799,541, forward strand.
CCAATTTACCTTTCCTTATGAATCCATTTTCTTGATAATTTTTTTCTTAAGAATCTGTTTTTATTAATAATGTTAGAGTTTTTTAATGTATCATTCCAATATTATTGGATTCCAAGTTTTCTTAAAATTAACATTTATCTTTAACTTAACATTATTTATTACTTGAAATAATGTCGTGAAATCTGTTACAAACTAATTTTTGTATGTTTGACACGTGTCTAGGTCCCTCCTAAATTTAATGAAAATATGAATGTTGGAGTGGAGTCGACCATTGGGAAGTTTTTCCTATAAATTCAAGTTCATTTGAACAAGAAAACAACAATTGCAGAGAGTGGATGAACTTGATGCATGTGAAAAATTTGTGAAGTGGTTTCTAGAGAGAGAGGATCTTTCAACTCTCAGTGCTTCGTGAAGATTTCATGAAAAACTTCTTCGAGTGTGAACAAATTTTTCAGAATTTCTTTGTACAGACTCCGATCATGCTGATCGTGGGATTCTGGGTTTGGAAGACAGAGGTTCTGATTTCCGTCTAAATCGAGTGCTTAGGGGGACAACAATATAGATACCGATCTTCGGATTGAGGGCTCACTTGGGTTTGGGTAATACAAACTTTCTTGAAAGTATAAATCAAGGAACCTTTATCCAAGGTTGTTGGATACCCTTCTCTTTGGGTTAAAAGAGTCTTATTGTTACTTTTTTCTATTTCAAGTAGTTTTATTTCCGCTAAAATCTTAACTTTGTGAAAGTTAGAAAGTATAACTTTATTATACTTTCTAATTCTGTTACATTGATTATATTACAGATTCTATACAATTTAAGGTAGAATCTTTCTTTTAAGAAAATATAAAAGTTTCCTTTAAGAGGTTTTTTGAATGTTTGTTTAACCTTGTTAAACTTAACTTTAAAAGTTCCAAAGAAATTTTTAAAGTATACAATTCACCCCCCACCCCTCTTGTATATTGAGCATCTAAATTCATCATTTCGATCCTACAATTGGTATTAGAGGAGGTCTTTGAAATACTTATATCCACATATAATTTTTCTTTCTCAAGTTTTCTTTTTCTTATTTGATTTTAAACTTTTACTTCTAACAAGTTTTGTGGAAGGAAATTCCTTTTAGTATGGTAGGCATTCATGTTGGATCTCTAGATAATCTTAATCCTACTAGACCACCAATCTTCTATGTAAATGAATATGAGTACTGGAGAGACAGAATGAATACCTTTGTGATAAACACAGGTGTAGAAAACTACATTATGTTAACTGGAGATTATAAGATTCCTGATAAGGAACTGAGAACCTTTACTAATCCAGAAAAGGTGGAATACTAGATGAATTTTAAGGTACATAATACTTTGCTTTGTTACCTGAATAGAAATATATATAGCCAAATTTTATCCTGTGAAGCTGAAAATAGTATTTGGAAGAAGCTTGAAGTAACTCACTTTGGAACTTCCAAATTTATCGAAACTAGAAGAGCTATGCTCAGAGCTGAGTATCATAGTTTCTTATTTCCTTATGGAGAACTCGTATTAAGGTAAAACAAATATTCATGACCATTTTCAATAGATTACAATCCATGGGTGAGAAAGGTTTAGATGATTAAGCTCTTGTAGACAAAATCATAGACATCATGCCTAATGAATAGGAATCCAAGAGCACTGTTATAGATGAAAATAGAAAAGTTACTCAGATTTATCTTGATGAACTTTTTGGAACCCTTATTCAATATGAAACCAGAATGAAGAGAGATTATGATAATATTAAGAAGAATAATGGGAATGGAGGTGTTGCTTTTACAACCATTTCAAATCATACGAAAGCCAAGACTCCTGAGATAGTTGCAAGATCTAAATCTAAGAAGGTTGTCGTTCAATCTGAATCTAGTGAATGTGAAACTTCAGAAAATGAGTTAGCCAATCTTTCTCAGAGGATGAAAAAGATTGCTGGGTAGAAGAACTTTCAATATATATACAAGAATAAATATGGAAAAGAGAAGAAAGATGGAAAAGATAAGAATTATGGAGAAGTGACATGATATGAATGTAGAAGAACTCATCATATTAGACCTGATTGTCCCTTACTTAAAAAAGAGACAAGGAGGATAGGAATTCTAAGAGAATGAAGAAGAAGTTTTGCAGATCAAATCATAAGAAAGTCCTAAAATCCAATGACACTTGGAGTTCCAGTGGTGGAGATTCTCTTGAAAATTATTTATATTATGAATCTTCTGAGAAAAAGAATATTGGTTTAATAGCCCAAGATCCATTTCAAAATCAATGTCTTATGACTAAGGTACGAACTGATGAATCCTTAACCAATATGTCTTTAAGTGAAAATTTTCCTGATAAAGATTTTTCTTCAGATGAAGAATCTTCTTCATCAAATAATGATAATGATTTTCTTTCTTCTGAGGAAGTTTCTAGATTTTCTAAGTTGCTAGAGATAATAAATTGTAAAGTTTCTAAGAAACATGAAAAGGAAAATTCTACAGAATTTATTTTAACAAAAGAAATTTTAGATCTTACCAAAGATCTTGATAAGAAAAATGATGTTTTATAAAATCTTTCTAAGAAACTTGAGGAAGATAATTCTGAGAAAGATATGCATTCTAAATATCTTAAAAATCTGGTTTTTGAAAAATATGTTTTAGAGCATAAACTTAACTCTAAGTTTATTATTCCAGAGGATAGAAATTTAGCCCTAAGACTAAAGTCTGAATTTTTATATTTAAAGAAACTTCTTGAAAATTTTACTTCTGGTAAGGAAAATTTTGACAAGATGTATTCTCAAATCTGAACTCATGGTAATAATCAAGAATTAGGTTATTCTCATGAAAAACCTGTTTTTAAAAACAATTATTATGTTCCTCCAAAAGCCCCTTTTGTACTAAATTTCAAAGTGGTGGGAATTAGAAGAAGAACTATTCTTTAAATAATTTCCAATATCTTGGGTTTCATAAATCTTACTTTTCTAAACAAATGTGGATACCCAAAATTTTATTATCTAACGATTCTGGATCCAAGCAAGTTTGGATTCCGAAAACCTGACTCTTCTTTTTCAGGTTAATAAAGGAAGTACCAACAACATATTGGGTCATAGATAGTGGATTTTCCCAGCACATGACTGATAACAAAGACTATTTCAAAAATATTTTGAATACTAAAGGTGGAAAAGTAGCCTTTGGAGACAACTCTCAAGGATAAATTGTCGGTATAGGTATTAGAAATTTCAGTATTGGAAATTTTGGTATTGAAAATTTCAGTATTGGAAATTTCGATATTGGAAATTATGGTATTGATATTCTAGAATATAAAACTTCCAAGAAAATTTTTATAATACCGATAAACTCCTTATAGTATTCCAAAAGGTAAATTTTCTTACCCTTTATTTTCTTATCTTAAGTTTTAGTTGTTGGTTTTTCAAAATTTTAAATTTCGATTTACCTTAGAATAAAAGATCAGATTTCATATTTTTTTTAAACATCCTCAATTGTTAGATGAGATCAGGTTATGATCATTTGTTTGATTATCTTATGGAAGTTGAATGGTCATACCCTCGTCTATATAATGGGTGCCTCATTTATAAGCGCCGCACCATCCTTACTAATCTTTGTGCCGAAGATCTGTTTCCATCAAATTATTCATTACAATTCTTTTGACTCTATCTCCCTAAATGACTCCTGAATCATCAGCAGACTAGATGCTGACTAGCTAGGAAATAAAGGATTGGTCAATCTTTAGGTAAAGTTTAGTTTTCCCTAAATTATTTTCAAAATATGACTCCCTTATTTATAAGGTGATAAGAACTAATGGATGGGAAAGTGTTTGTGTGGATAAATAGAAAATTCAATATCCGGTTTATCTTGGCCTAGTTATTCAATTCTATCAATCTATTACTTTCTTCCAAAAGGATGTTAAGAATTTTTTTAAGTTAAAATGTTATAATAAGACATATATTGTTCCTTATAAGAAGGCAGCAAATGTTCTTAACATTCCGTATGAAGGGGAAGCTATTTTATGCTCTCAAAAACTCCCTGAGAAAGAAGGTTCTTTTGATAAAGTCAAAGATCTGGATTATATTGGTCTCAAATATGTTAAGAATATGAAGATTACAAATCTCTCAATAAACCACAAGACGGTAGCTCTCTGGATGCAAGGATTTCTTATACCAAGGAAATGATATAAGGACTCTCTAAAGATATGTGATATCTTTATGTTAGAATTTCTCGTCTACTTAAAGAAGATCAACTTTTTAAAGTACATCATTCTCACCATCCAGACAATAAAAGGTGGATCCATCAGATCTCAGATACTTATGTATCTGGAAACTATCTCCAGGATAATTTTCATGTGCCTTCAAGAGTTGAATGTTCCATGACAATCAGTCTCAAATACTTTTAATATTTTGTTGCTCATTGATGACACTCTAAGGAGTATTAAGGTAGATTTCTTATAGGAATCCAAGAGTTTTGAAGAAATGGTTATCCAGAACAAAGGTGATGTTCTGGAGTCTTCAAAATCAATACCCAAGAAAAGGGAATAGGAAGAACCTAGCATGACTATACCAGTTCCTGATGTTCTGGTATCAGCACCTCCTCCTGCAAAGAAACTGAAATCCTATTCCAATGCAACAGTTGCAAAGTGGAGAGAAATGGCGGCTACCAGAAAGGAAGGAGATCCTTCCTTTGGCTTAAATCCTATAGAGGCTAAGGCCTTGAAAATCAATTAAGGTGAAAACCTTGAGAAAGAAAAGAAGGAAAAGAAGTTAAATAATAAATCCTTGGAAGAAAAAGTTTGTTAGTCTCTTCTAAAAGATGTAGAAAATAAGTCTCAATAAGTACAGTAATCTTAAGTTGTTTATAAGAAACTGGTTGCCACTCCGGAAACCCAGAAATCTAGGAAAGTTCTATCCTTATCAGAACCTGTTCAAGAAATAGAAGATCAGATAGTTCAAGAGGACTATGATGATGTTTTAAAGGAAGTGGAAGACTACATTGTAACTCCTTCAAGTTCAGTCTCTAAATCTATTTCAGAAGAACAAGTTTAATAAAAAGTTTAAGAACAAGTTGAGGAAGAAGTAGAAGTTTAAAAAGAGGTAGAAGTTGAGGAAGAAGTAGAAGTTGGAGAAGAAGAACAAGTAGAAACTAAAGTAGAGAAAGAAGAGGTTGATCATCAAGGTGGTGAAGAAGAATATTTTCAAGAGGAAGAAGATTAACAAGTAGATCTAAATGTTATCCAAGTATCTGATTAACAATCTCCAGTTTGAAATCCTATCAAAGGTAAGAGTGTTTTGGTTTCCTCATCCTAAAAGAAAACACCTCATAAGACCTCTAAGAGAATAGAAAAATCAATTTCATTAACTCCAATAGGATCTTAGAAAGGAAAAGATGTTTCAGGTTCCAAATCCTCATCGTCTATTGGAAATGACTTTGTCAAGCTATCTTTAAGAAATTTGGTCAGTACCATTCCGAATCTTTCGAATATAGATGTATGGAGTTAAATGATGCAAGAACCTCTAAATTAAAATATGGAGTTGACCAATATGCTTATGGACATGGTAGTCAATCAATAAGTAGACTTTAGTAATCTTTTGATTGATTACAAAACTCAGAAGGTGACTTGTAAGAAAGTCTTTAATTGCACCAAAACTATCAATGAAGAGCTAAGATAGTTCAGTGACTTCATGGATTCAACAAAAGGATCTTTCAATACTTGTGAAACCAAGTTCAAAAAGTTCAAGGAATCAATCTCTAAGAAGGCTAGTCAACTCAATTCTGTTGCCCGATCTGTAAGTAGTGAGAAGGAAGTCAGAGATGAGTTAGAGAGAAAGGTGGTTTCTCAAGAAGAAATAATCTTGTCATTAGAAAAGAAGAATCATGATCAGGAGATCTTGTTGAAGAAGTTTGAAGAAGATTATAAGGAAGTGAAGAAACTTAAATCCTTGATAAAGAAATTGTTGTCTGAGAAGAAGGATAGATTTTTTTCACATTCTGATGTTTTGTTGTAATCTAAACCTTATTTCCAAAAGTTTCCTTAAGAAATTTCTTACATATATTTCTTTTTTTTCGAATGTATGCTTGCTTAACCATACATGTATATCATGCACTTCTCCATTCCTTTCCCTCTTTTTGAAAATCACAAAGGGGGAGAATTTATTTAAAGGAAGAATTTAATGAAGATCTCAAAGGAGAAGAATCTATTAAGTGGGAGTATGGTAAGAAAGGATAATGACCAAGTAAGGGGGATTTTTCTTTAAGAAGAGATGTTTATCTAAGGGGAGATATTTCCTTAATAAAGAAAACCAAATATCAAGAATATGATCCTTGGAAAACATAACCTAAGGGGAAGTTAGTCGTATTCATCATAAATCTCTTTCAAAGGGGGAGATAAGTTTTTCATACTTGTTTATCCAAGTCAATATATTCTTCCTTATCAAATTTGTTTGTGCTTTCCAAAAAGGGGGAGATTGTTGAGTAAATAAGGTTATCTTATGAATTCTCTATTCCTTATGGTTTTATGTTTTGAAAATCACAAACACTTTTTTTCTTAAGTTCTGCCTTTTTCTTAAGTTCAGTTTTTTATTAAGATTCGGAATTGTCATTCCGTTATACTTACAGATGTATCATTATGGTATGTCATTATGTTATACTTACAAGATTTATTATTATGATTATACATTCTATTATATTTACAGATTATTTATACCGTTTTTATGATACCGAATCCAGTGTATAAGTGATACCATTTTTATGATCCAGTGTATAAGTGATACCAACTTTATGATTCTGAATCTGTTTTATAAGTGATATTGTTTTTATGATACCAAATCTAGTGTATAAGTGATACTAACTTTATGATACTGAATATCTTGTATAAGTTATACCATCCTCGTGATACCGATTTCGTTGTATAAGTGATTCTGTTTTATGATTCCAAATCCATTGTAAAAGTGATTCTGTTTTATGATTCTGAATTTTGTGAAAAAGTGATTCTGTTTTATGATTCTGAATCTAGTGCAAAAGTGATTCTGTTTTATGATTCTGAATTTGGTGAAAAAGTGATTCTGTATTATGATTCTGATTCCGGTGTATAAGTGATTCTATTTTCATAATTCTAATTTCGGTACAAAAGTCATTCTGATTTTATGATTCCGATTCCAAAACAAATGAGATATCGGTTTCACAATCCGATTTAATTTTCCTTATGAATCTATTTTATTGATAATTTTTTTCTAAAGACTTTTTTTTATTAATAATGTTAGAGTGTTTTAATGTATCATTCCAATATTATCAGATTCCAAGTTTTCTTATACTTAACATTTATCTTTAACTTAACATCATTTATTACTTGAAATGATGTCGTATAATCGGTTACAAACTAACCATTGTATGTTTGACACATGTCCAGGTCCCTCCAAAATTTTAGGAAAATATGACCAGTGGAGTGGAGCCGACCATTGGGAAGTTTTTCCTATAAATACAAGTTCATTTGAATGAGCAAACAACAATTGCAGAGAGTGGATGAACATGACGCATGTGAAAAATATGTGAAGTGGTTTCTAGAGAGAGGCTCTTTCAACTCTTAGTGCTTCATGAATATGTCGTGAAAAACTTTTTTGGGTGTGAAAAACTTTTTTGGGTGTGAAAAACTTTTTTGGGTGTGAAAAACTTGTTCAGACTTGTTTTGTGCAGACTCTGATCGTGCTGATCGTGGGCTTATGGGTTTGGAAGACAGAGGTTCTGATTTCCTTCTAAATCGAGGGCTTGTGAGGATAGAAAAATAGATATCAATCTTTGGATTGAGGGCTTACTTGGGTTTGGGTAAGACAGAATTTCTTGAAAGTATAAATTAAGGAATATTTATCCAAGGTTGTTGGATACCCTTCTTTTTGGGTTAAAAGAGACTTCTTGTTACTTGTTTTCTATTTCAAGTGGTTTTATTTCCGCTGTAATTTTAACTTTGTTAAAGTTAAAAAGTATAACTTTATTATACTTTCTATTTTCATTACTCTGATTATATTACAGATTCTATATGCTTTAAGGTAGAATCTTTCTCTTAATAAAATAGAAAAGTTTCCTTTAAGAGGTTTTGTGAATGTTTGTTTAACCTTGTTAAACTTTACTTTAAAAGTTCCAAAGGAATTTTTAAAGTATACAATTCACCCCCCCCCCCCCCCCTCTTGTATATTGAGCATCTACATTCATCATTTATATCCTACACTCATATGTCTACTAGAAAGTTGGAGAGGAACCTCAGTGTAAATTAGAGAATCCTATAATATCATTAAGTTTCTAGTAAAGGAGCTAATAGGTAAATTGATGATGTATGAGGAAGAGTTAAAAGTCAAAAAAGAAGAAGAGGATGAAGCAAAGAGAAATTCGGTGGCTTTCAAAACCACTAACTCCAAAAATAAAGAAAAGTAAAGGATACAAAACCATTCGGATAATACAAGTAATGATGTTTTACTATCAGATAATGATGAGGAAATGGATCAACTATCTATAATGTTTAAGTAATTTTATAGAATGAAGAAATTATTCAGGAAGCCCGACTATAAAGGAAAGTATGATTAGAAGGGAAATTGTAAAAATAACTATAAAAGGAATGAGAACTCAAATGAAATAGTCTTTTCTGAATGTAAGAGAAAGGTACATGTAAAAGCTGATTTTCCCAAGCTAAATTATAAAAATAAGTACGAGGACAAAGATAGAAAGTAAAAAAAAAGCAATGAAAGCAATGTGGAGTAATTATGAGAATAGATTAAGTGACTCGGAATATTCACATGATGAAAAGGATAACAAATCCAATATGTGTTTCAAGACAAACACATCTGAGGTAACCCTTGAGTCTCCTATAAAAAATTCCTATTACTCTAGAGATGAAAGTGATTCTAAAAATATTACTAGTGAGGAAATGTTTGAATACTACCAAATTCTTGAAGATACGTGCAATGAATTAAAAGATAAATATAATTCTCTGAAGAAACAACATGCTCTTACTTCTATTGTTAAATCTGGTCTTACTATAGAGAAGGAAAAGAATTCTCAATTACTTAAATAGAACAAAAAACTTAAATTATCTAATGAGCAATTGAAAAATGGATTAGAAAAATTTACCAATGTAAAGAACACTCTTTTTCAAATTCTTGGTAAACATGTAGCTCTTGTGTATACTATTGGTATAGGAAATCAAATTGGACAAAGGAAATTAGAAAAAACTCATTTTATAAAAAAAATCTATAAAATGTGTCTTCATATCCAAAACTAAAAAAGTTGCTAGTTCTAGATCTAGGAAGTCATTAATTGCTTCTATTTTTTTATAACCAAACAAAGTTTACTTTTCTAATACTTTACAAATAGTTTATAGGAAACCCATGAAGAAAGTATTGGTTCCCAAATCTCTTATTACTAATGTTACTAAACCCAAAAAAATATGGGTACCAAAATCGTCTCTGTTTTAATTATTTTGTAGGAAACTTGTTTGAAGAGCTCTTTTAGAAGTCTATGGTACTTGGATAGTGGATTTTCAAGACATGTGACAGGAGATTACTCATGTTTCAAGAATCTGATAAATATTTATGGTGGAAATTTAACCTTTGGTAAAAATTCTAAAGAAAAAAATTGGCCTTGGTCAGATTGGTAACTCTAACACAATTTTAATTTCCAAAGTACTTTTTGTTGATGGATTAAAATATAATCTGATTAGTATTTCACAATTATGGGATGATGGTTTTCATGTTAAATTTGAAAATGATTCTTGCAATGTTTTTAATTATAAAAATGAATTAGTATTTTCTACTTTTAGAAATGAAAATGTTTATGATGTTAACTTGTATTCTTTAGTTTCTAAAAATGTTTCTTGTTTGAGTGCCTTTCACAAAGAGTCTTGGCTTTGGAATAGAAGACTAGGACACTGTAATATACACTCCCTTGGAAATATTACTTGGAAAGTACTAGTTAAGGATCTACCTAATCCTGAATTTCCAAATTATAGATTCTATAATCCTTTTTAAAAGGGTAAACAACACACAATATCTTTCAAACAAAAGAAAAAAGTTTCAACTTCTCAACCTCTCAAGTTGGTTCACATGGACTTATTTGTACCATCTAGAGTTTCAAGTCCAAATAGGAAGCACTATGTTTATGTTCTTGTAGATGACTATTCAAGATATAGTTGGACCTTTTTATTAGCTCACAAAAGTGAATCATGTTCTCATTTCACCATGTATGCTAGAATATTAGAATACCAAAGTGGTCTTAAAATTAAATCCTTAAGAAGTGACCATGGTTGTGGGTTTAAAAACCAAGATTTTGAATATTTTTTCTCACAAAAAGGCTATATCCATAACTTATATGCCCCTAGGACACCTCAACAAAATGGGGTTGTAGAAAAAAAAAATATAACCATATAAGAAATATGAATAACCATGCTAAATGAATATAACCTGACTATCTACTTTTGGGATGAAGCTGTCAATACATCTTTCTATATTATTAATATAGTTTTAAACAAACCAATTCTTAAGAAAAATCTCTATGAGTTATGGAAAAATAGAAAACCCAAAAGTTAATTATTTCAAAGTTTTTGGTTGAAAAGTTTATATTCTCAATATTAAGGAAAATATTGACAAATTTTCATCAAAAAGTGATGAAGTAATATTTCTAGATTTTTCAATATCTAGTAAAGCCTGTAGAGTATTTAAAAAAAGAACTAATTGTGTAAAAGAATCTGTACATGTCAAATTTGATGAAAGAGATCCACATGGTCCTATGAATTCTTTTTAAAATCTTGACAATGATTTGTCAAATATGGACATAAATGCAAAATATTTTCACCATTCTATTAAGAAATCTTATAAATTATCCATTTCTAGAATTTATTCATATTCTAGTCATAATGAACGCAAACCTATTAAGGAACTTGAAATCAATAGCCATTATTTTCCTAGATCTATTAGAACCCTTGAGAATCACCATTTAGATGTTTTTGTTGGAGATTTAGATAAAGGAACTCAGACTAGAGATTCTATAAGAAATTAGGTTGAACATAAATCTTTCTTTTCACAGCTTCAGCCTAATAACATCAATGAGGTAATCAATGATGAATTTTGGGTAAAGGATATGCAAGAAGAATTAAACCAGTTTAAAAGAAATAAATTCTAAAAACTAGTGGATAGACCTAAAGATACCTTGACCATAGGCACTAAATGGGTGTTTAGGAATAAGGTAGATGAATCTAGAACCATAGTGAGAAACAAACTAGATTATTTGCACAAGGTTATAATCAAGAAGAAGGGATAGATTGTGATGAAACTTTTTCACCAGTTGTTAGACTTGAATCTATTAAAATCTTGGTTGCATATGAAGCACATATAAATTTCAAACTATATAAAATGGATGTTAAGAGTGAATTCTTAAATGGGTATATATTTGTGGATGTTTTGGTTGAATATCCCCTAGTTTTACAAACCCTCATTTTTCGAATAATGTTTTTAAATTAATAAAAACTTTACATCGATTAAAATACGCTTCAATATCTTGGTATGATAGACTAATTAGTTTTCTCAATTATAAAGGTCTTACAAAAGGTATAGTTGATCCTAATATCTTTATAGAAAGAATTTATAAATATTTTTTAGTTGTTCAAATATATGTTGATGATATTATTTTTGGATCTTCTAAAAATTCTTTATGTGTTGTTTTTTCAAAGATGATGCAAAATGAATTTGAAATGAGTTGTATAGGGGAAATAAAATTCTTTCATGGATTTTAAATCTTTCAAAATAAGGAAGGTATTATTTTGAATCAAAGTAAATATACTAAAGATCTTATAAAACATTTTGGTTTGGATAGTACAAAAAGTAGTGACACTCCAATGAGTACCACCTTTAAGTTGGATCTTGATGAAAATGTTAAATCTATTGATCAAACCACTTACAAAGAAATGATAGGGAGTTTACACTAATTAACTTCTAGCAGGCCTAATATTATATTTATCATGTGTATGTGTGCTCATTTTCAAGAAAATCATAAAGAGTCACATCTTATTTCTGTTAAAAAGATTTTCAAATACCTAAAATATACTACCAACTTAGGACTATTCTATCCTAGAGGAAAATCATTTGACTTAGTTAGTTATTCAGATACTGATTTTTGTGGTTTTAATTTAGATAGAAAAAGAACCTCCAAAACATGTAAATTTTTGGGCAAGTCACTAGTATCATGGTTTAGTAAAAAATAAAAAAAATCATTATCTATTGATGAATCTGAATACATTACTATTGGTATTTTATGTGTTCAGATTTTGGGGATGAAACACACTTCTCTAGATTATGGATATCAATTTAGACATGTCCCTATAAATTGTGATAACAAAAGTTCTATTAACATCTATAAGAATCATGTTTCTCATTCAAGAACAAAACATATTGATGTAATACATCACTTTTTGAGAGATCATTATCAAAATGGTGATATTACTTTAGAATTCATTGGCAATGAACATCATCTTGCTGAAATTTTCACTAAGCCTTTAAATTATGAATGGATGAGTTACATCATACATGAATTAGGAATGATCATCCTTGAGTGACCAGTTTACTATCTAACAGTTATTATATCATAGTTACTGTCTCACAGTTACTGTCTCTCAGTTACTATCTCTCTGTTTTTTGTCTCATTTTTATTGTCTCACTAGTTACAGTCACACCATTTAGAGCCACACTACAATTTTGACACTGTGACTGCTCGTTCTGGTATCATCGTTATGACTCAGACTTCTTTTTTTTGAAATATTTTTACCATATCCCTGGATTGATTATTTTATTACTTTTATACCACATTTTTGTGTTTTGTGACGTTTAAAGTCCATAAATGATAAAAAAATGTCATTTCACTTCTCTCTTCACTCATACTCTCTACTCCTGAAGCCAATATATTTTCTCTCAAACTCCTCATCTTTATTAAGCCTATGTTGAATTCCCATAATGAAGAATTCATCTTCATCGTATCCTGGAAAGCACTGGTCTTTGAAGAAATAGAAAAAGGCTTCGACTACCATGCCTAAGAAACTGTTAAACCTAGGTCTTGAGGATTGTATAGTCATGCCAGAGAAAGAAATATGTGTGAAGTGGCTCATGTCAAGTAATTTGATTATTCTGAAATTCTTGGAATAATATGGATGGTTAGGGTGGTTTAAAAAAGATAAAATACTTATCTATCCGAAGCTTGTTTTTAAATTTTATCAGTATGTTCAATTTTCTTTCAATTTTAAAGATGATTTTGTGGTTAGAAGTTGGGTGAATGGACAGATATGTACCTTTTCTTCAAGGATGTGGGATGCATATTTAGGAATACCACATGAAGTAATTTTTGAGGACTATTAAATTGTTCATCCTCCTATAAGTGACATATTTAGTTTAGAAGAATATTTGGGTGAGTTGATTAGAAATAAAAAAGAAAATAAGTCCTATTGTAGCTAAACTAGATGGAGAGACTAGGTTGTTGTTTAAGTTTATTCAACATCTGATATGTCCAAGGAAATTAAAATTTTCCACTCTCAAGTATAAAGATGTATTTTTTATAAATATTCTGAATGGTCACAATATTAATCTGTGTAAGTACATTATCCTTCAAATATTTGACATGATCAAGACAACATCCAAGCCAACTTCTATCTTCTACTCAAGATTTATCTCTGTAGTGCTACTAGCCAAAGGTGTGGTTTGTGAGAATGAATAAGGGGGAGAAGATTATGACTTTTGTATGTCTAAGGATATATCAAGATGAATGAAGATTAGTTTTAATCCAAGGAAGAGATCATGGGTTGAAGATAATGATAGAATGTCTGAGGATTTTAATCTTTTTGAGAACCCTTCAAGATCTAAGAATGTCACTGACCCTGGTTTAGAGTCAGATGAGCTTGTGAAATATTTGGATAAAGAAATTGAAGCTGATGTTCCTATAACTAAAGAAGAGTAATCTTCAAATAGAGAAAATAGTAATCCAGAGATTCCTCATGGTATTGGAGAACCCACTATTGCATCCCTCCTTTTTATTACATAACTTTTCATTTCAATTTACATACAGAGGATCTTTCAACTCTAGTGCCTTTGAAATCAAGAACATAATACATGAAAACAACATAAAACATCCTTCTAAAACTCTTGTAAGGCTTAATAATAGGTTCAGACTAAGTAAAATTATTTCATCTCATAACTTGGAGACATACATCAAAGGAAAGGGTGAGCATAAGGCCTAGTAAGGAAAATAAGGGAATCAGTTTACTTGTGAAATCGATAAGAAATTGATAAAAAACATAATGACATGAAAATTGGAAGTAAAGGAAATTAATAATGAAAAGAACTTGAACCATAACATGAATATGTGGCTACAACATTTAATTTAGACATTCATGAACATATCACCAAGGTTCATCCCCAAGGTGTCATAAAAATTACTAAGGTTATTCACCAAGGTATTGTGAAACTTGTCATCTCTAGAGATTAATTCATTACCCAATGCATTGGAGAGCTATCAGGGCACACCATTAATATGTCTTTACATTCATGTGATCCACATAGATAATAATCAAACATTTCATAAATAACCCAGAGATAATAAAAGAAAGGGGTTTCATTTCAAAATCATGACGTTTTAATAATTCTTAAAAATAAGATCACTATGTCATTTATAACCCATGGAAAGGGAGTGAGGGATATATGTATTTAAATTCCATAATAAAATATACCGTTTTTTATTTATTAACACCCATAGAAAATAAATAGTTCTTGGTATTCACATAAATAAAGCAAGATAATTTCTTGAGAGAAAGAGAGAGGAATTTTGAGATGGAAATTCCGTAGCATAACAGCTACAAAACATCCTTTTAGAAAACATTAAAAAGATAGGGTACAAGGGTACCCCACTCATAAATAACTAATAATATAGTATAAAGTCATAATAACATGGATATAATAACATGTTATGGATATTTGAATGTCATACTACATGAAAAGAAAACTTGAAAGGAAAGAGAAGATGTGATTTCTTTTACAAAAAAAATTGGCAGCCTAACGGTGTCACTTAAAAATTCAGAAAATCAATTGATGAGAGTGGAAAGGGTTTCTCTTCATTTGGAAATAAAATGAAAATTAGTAAAAATATATAATAACAAACCCCCACATAATAAAATGGAACTATAAGACATAACATAAAGGAAGTCGTGACTTAAAAGAGGAGGGTGAAAGGTTCCCTTATCTTGAAGAGTAACATCAAAAGATTGAAGGTCAGGACCTTGGGAGGATTGAGGGTACCTTGGGAGGACTCCTTGGGAGATATAAATACCAGATCTTCGTTGAGGAGGATTTTGGAATGAAAATAATGAGGGAATGGCTTAGAATTTATAGGAAAAGTGAGGGAATAAATTATTAATTTCCAAGGGACACCTCATCGGTGGTATTTACAAAACCTTGGGCTTGCCCATAGTATTGGACACTTGGGAAACCTCATAAAATATATTACTATTCACAAGTATACCAGATTATTTACATCATGATTACATCATCAATGATGTCAATAAACACTCGAAACTCAAAACTGTATTTTTTACTATTCATCGAAAAATCAATTGTTTCAGAAAAATCCCAAAAATTCACTCTAACTTAATATCGATGATATGAATTGAAAAATGAGCTTCATTTTATGAAAATAATTTTCTAAATATTTTTAATTTAATTTTTAAATAAATCATTATTTATTCCAAAAATACAACTTTAAAACTATAACTCATTTTCTAACACCTTAAGTAATCAAGGTCCCATAAAATTACTGTATAACCATAAGATAAAAAATTAATAATTTATGAATTAATTTTATGAAAATGCATTTCCATTTTAAATTATTAAATTAATTATAAAATTGTCAATAAAATATTTATGACATACAAAAAATACCAAAACTTAAACTATGATTGTTTTTTCACTTCTAAGATGTCTAAAATGTATTTATACATTCACGGGTGAAGTTTCTATTTTTTTGGTCGATTTACTATTCATTACTATTCATTACTATTCATACGGGTATGTTACTATTCATACTTTACTTTTCACTAAAAATTAAGTTGATCTTATTAGACTCTAAATTTATTACTGAACACGACTATAGAAGACCATTTTTTTAAAATAAATTCACATTATTAATTATTTAAAGAATACAAAAATATTTAAAATACCCCTTTTTTTCAAAATTCATCAATAAAATGGAGCTTCTATAAATTCATCCTATTTTTATTTGAACATTCAAAATTCACAAATTTTACCATAATAAGAAGTAAAAATTTTATTTATACAAAATGATTACAGAAAGTAACTGAGGCTTCGTACATAGCCCCTTATAACACCTACATAAGAACTGAGTGTAAGGTGTGCTATAGTGATAGAATCTTGGGGTGGCTCAGAAAATATTGCACGAGTGGTGATTTCTATAAGCTTGAAATTCTCCCTTAGGAGATTCCGTTCAAACTTCACATGTTGAAGTTTGGCTTGGGCTTGGTCCAGAGAAAATCCCAGTGATGTTACCTCCTTTCCAAGCTCTGACAGATGGGCTTCATATGGCCCAAGTCTACTAGATGATGCCATCGACTTTTCTTTCTGTATTAATTTACCAAGATCACTTGTATTTATAAGAAATAATCACAACATTAAGAGTTTAGTTTCCAATGGTCATATTGACCAACAGTCATATAATAGTCGAAACCCAAAGGTATCACTTCATTAATTAAAGGATATAGTTTTGCGGAGTATAAAATGAAATAACACTTAAATTTGGAAAATAAATACTATTAAAAACTTCGGGTCATTACATTATTCCCCCCTTATGAAATTTCATCCCAAAAATTTTAATTCGTACCCTAAGAAGAGAAAAGGTGTGGGTACTTCTGCCTCATAGAATCCTCTGGTTCCCGCGTGGCTTCCTCACATTTTTGGTTCTTCCACAACACCTTAAACAAGGTGAGTAGTCTGGTTGCGTAGAACCTTGTCTCTATGATCCAATATCTCCTCCGGATGCTCCTCATAAGATAGGTCATGTTCTAATTGTACCACCTCTGAATTTAGTACATGTGAAAAGTTAGGTATGTACTTCCTTAAGAGGGATACGTAGAAGACATCATGAACTTGTGCTATATTTGGAGGAAGTTCAAGCCAATAGGCTACTGCTCCTATGCGATTAAGGATTTCATAGGGGCTAATGTACCTAGGGTTGAGCTTCCCTTTCTTCCCAAACCTCATGAATCTCTTACAAGGTTAAAATAGAAGAAAGAATTTGTCACCAACATCAAACTATAAGTACCTTCAACGGTTGTCGGCATAGCTCTTTTTCCGACTCTGAAGAGCCTTAATGTGTTGTTGGATGGTATGGAATTTTTTTGTCATCTCTTTCACAAGATCAGGCCCAATAAGCTTTCTATCACTAGCTTTATCCCAACAAGTAGTAGTTCTACATCGCTTCCCATATATAGCTTCATAGGGTGCCATTTGAATGCTCGAGTGGAAGTTTTTGTGGTAAGAGAACTCAACTAAAGGGATATGTTGATCCCATCCACCTTTAAATTCCATTGAGAATGTTATCAGCATATCCTCGAGTGTTTGAATAGTTCTTTTAGATTGGCCATCAATTTGGGGGTTATAGGCCTTACTGAAATTCAATTCAATGATCAGAGCATGTTGAAGAATTCTCCAGAATTTTGATGTGAACCTTGGATCACGATAAGATACGATATAAAGTGGAACTCCATGCAGCCTTACCACTTCCTTCACGTAAATCCTAGAAAGTTGATCAAGAGAGAAATCTTCCCGAATGGAGATAAAATGGGCAGTCTTGGTGAGACGGTCCACAATAACCCATATTGCATTGTTTCCTTTGGAAGTTCTCGGGAGACCTTTGACAAAGTACATAGTGATATTGTCCCACTTCCATGTTGGTATGGGTAGTGTTTGCAATACCACTTTAGGAAGTTATCACTCTGCCTTCACTTGCTGACATACCAGGAACCTTAAAGTATAGTCAGTAATATCCCTTTTCATATTATCCCATCAATAATGATCACAATGGTCCCTATACATTTTTTTATCCCAGGATGTATAGAGAAAGTAGAGCTATGAGATTCATCCATTAGCTACTTCTTTATTTTTGGAATAGATAGAACACATAGTCTTGTATGAAATTTCAGTACACCTTCTTGATCAATATTGAACTCAAAAAACTTACCATCCTTCATAGCCTCAAACTTCTTTTGTAACAAAGGCTCTTATTTCTGAGCTTTCTTGATCTTCTCTAGTAATGATGGTTGAGAAACCATTTGGGTTAGGGTTTATGATGTCCCTTCCCTTATAATTCCCATGTCCAGTTTTACTAGGTCATTGATCAAAGGATCTCTTTGAATCCTCATCATGGAAAGAACAACTGGGTCTTTCCTTCTTAATGCATCAGTGAATTTGTTTGCTCTTCTAGGATGATAATGAATTGAACAATCATAGACTTTGAGAATTTCAAAACATATCCTTCGTATCATTTTCAATTCCTTTTGTGTGAAAATATACTTCAAACTTTGATGGTCTATGTATATATAACATTTCTCCCTATAAAGATAGTGTCTTCATATCTTCAGAGAAAAATCAACCACAGCCAGCGTCAGATCATGCATAGGATAGTTCTGCTCATGAGTCTTCAACTATCGAGATGCATAAGCAATGAATTTGTCATAGTTAATGAGGACGCACCCAAGCACTTTCATAGATACATCGCTAAATATAAAAAATCCTTCTCCACTTGAGGGCAGTGTTAACATGGGTGCAGTAACCAATTTCTTCTTTAGATCTTGGAAACTTTCCTTACACTCATTTGTCCAGATGAACTTGACCCCTTTTTGAGTCAACTTTGTTAATGGATTAGAAAGTCATGAAAAGTTTTCACAAACCTCCTATAATATCCTACTAGTCCAAGGAAACTATGAATCTCAATTATTGTTGTAGGATGAGGCCACTCCTCTACAACTTTTGTCTTTGTAAGATCAATTGTGATTCCTTCATTTGTAACAATGTGCCCCAAGAAAGCAACTTTTTGTAACCAGAATTCACATTTTATGAACTTCCCAAAAAGCCTCTCCTTCTGTAGAGTTTGAAAAATGACCCTTAGATGGTCTCCATGCTCCTCACAACTTTTGGAATATATCAGAATATCATCAATAAAAACTACCACAAAGTTATCAAGGTAGTTCTTAAAGACTCTATTAATTAGATCCATAAAAATAGCAGGTGCATTAGTCAGTCCAAAAGGCATAACAACAAACTCATAATGCCCATATATATATTGGAATGTAGTTTTTGGAATATCTTCTTTCTTCACCCTCAATTGATGATAACCAAATCGAAGATCAATCTTAGAGAAGAATGGAACCCCACAAAGTTGGTCAAATAAGTCATCAATTATTGGAAGAGGGTATTTTTTCTTTATTTTGATCCTGTTTAGTTATCTATAATCAATGCATATCTACATCGATCCATCCTTCTTCTTTACAAAGAGAACATGTCCTCCCCAAGGAGACACACTCGGTCAGATAAACCCCTTCTCCAAAAGATCTTGGAGTTGTTTCTTTAATTCCTTCATCTTCACATTTTCTATCCTATATGGGGTCTTTTATATCAGATGAGATCCAGGTACGAGTTCAATGAAGAACTCTACCTCTCTTTCTGGGGGAGGTCTGGGTAACTCCTTAAGAAATATGTCAATGTATTCCTGGATGATGGGGAAATTTTCTATCCTTAAACTCTCATCTACTTCTTCTTCTTCACTGATCAACTCCATAAAGAAGAATATAGGGGGGGTTTCTAGAAAAATATTAGGTTGAGATATCTCTCCTTGAAAGATAACTATATGTTCTCCATTCAAGACTACTGAGATTTCCTTACTTCTTCATTTGATATTAGCATTATACTTCGATATCCAGTCCATACCTAGTATAATGTCGAATTTCAACATGGGAATGACTATTATATTTGCGATAATATTGTGTTCACCAAAGTAAATACTAGAGTTTCTAAACATTGACGATGCTATGATAATCCCACCAGGAGTCTTGACTGATAACTCTACTTTTAGCAAGTCGGTGGTTGATTCTAAATTCCTTGCAAACTTTGAGGAAATAAAGGTATGCATAGAACCATAATAAAACAAAGTACTTTATATATTATAGAGAACAACAAGATTACATGCTACCACATCATTTGGAGCTTCAACTTCAGCTGCCGTGATAGAAAAATAACGACCTTTATCCCTTGGCATTTGCTGAGGCTGATGATGGTTCCCCTCCACTGCCCTCGGATTTGGATAGTGATTGGAAAAGTGACCAAGTTTTCCACACTTAAAGCATAGGACATCAGGTAGAGAATACACCATATTACCCTTGTTGTTAGTGTTTTTAAGTTGGGGTTTCACCTCACTATGAAAATTCCTTGCAATATGGCCATCTCTTCCACACTTATAACATTTACCGCTCCCGAGCAGGCATTTCCCCGAATGCTTCTTCCCACATTTATTACACGTCGAACGGTGCACTTTATTGCCTCCTCTTCCCTGATAAAAGGTCCTCCCTAAGCTAGGCTCCATCGATCTCTTCTTATCATTTGATTTATGAGACCATTGTGTCTCACAAAACTCCAAGCTCAACTTTCATCGCACTCCGAACAATCTCCTCACAGCTATCATTGTCTTAGTTGGATAGATTCTTCTGTAGATAAGGTCTCAGTCCACCAAAGAATCTATCAACCTTACCATTTGGATCCATGACAAAGCTAGAGGTGTAATGTAAAAGCCTTATGAAGTTCATCTCATAGATTCCCACAAATTCATTCTCCTTCTGCTTCAGCTCAAGAAACTACTTCTCCATTCTTGTTCTCATTGATTGAGGAAAATAATTGTTGAATAATATCACTCTGATCTCTTCCCACTCCATATATTCAACTTCCACTCTTTTCCTTGTGTTTTTAATCAGTTTGCACCACTGATCAGCTTCTCCCTCTAAGATATAGAAGGTCAGGGTATCCTTCTCTTGTTTAGAACATCAGAGCACAGAAAATATCTTCTCTATATAGCCGATCCACTGTTCAACAATCAATGGGTCGGTAGATCCACTAAATTTTGGTGGTATTTAATGCATAAAGGATTCAACATAAAGTTTTTCCCTTCAGGGTGAGATTGTTCTCTCAGCTAGATTCA
This sequence comes from Viscum album, assembly GCA_963277665.1. Lineage (NCBI taxonomy): Eukaryota > Viridiplantae > Streptophyta > Magnoliopsida > Santalales > Viscaceae > Viscum > Viscum album. Next base: position 1,026,820,815 of record OY728137.1, read on the forward strand.
AGTTATATCCCATCACTTGAGTTAGTTACTTCATCATTCGGATGAAAGTTTCCTTTCTGGATTCCATCGGAGGGTTGTCAGTGCATGGTCCATTGCGGTCACCATTTGAATGGTTCCTCCTATTTCCCACCATTTTCTAAAAGAATAAAACCTTAGTGAGAAACTTATTTCATTTATGAATCTTTTAACTAAAAAGGATTTTATGTCTTAAAACTTCTTTAAACAATTACATTTCTCTATAAATCCTTTATAATGATTCATAAATATCTTATGATTAACCAAACATATCCCCGGGGAGTGTCGTAACCAATAGTGTAGAAAGACCCATTTTCATGTACCAGGATACATCAGGTCAAGCCCAAAAATCCTTGTCAGAGTTTTCAATTCTAGGTACCTCTGGGCCAAAGCCGCCTCTACCTGCTCGTATCCAGATAGGGATGTATTTTCTTGATAAACCACTTAATCAATACTCACCAAAATACCATGAAGTTTTTCTATATTTAAACTTTTATATAGGATTATTAATAAATTTTTCATAGCCTAATTTCCATAAATAACTAAACTATCCTTTGATACCAACTATTTCATCCGGCCTTTTTATTACATAACTTTTCATTTCAATTTACATACAGAGGATCTTTAAAGTCTAGTGTCATAGAAATCAGGAACATAATACATTAAAACAACATAAAAAATCCTTCTAAAACTCTTGTAAGGCTTCATCATAGGTTCATACTAAGTAAAATTACTGCATCTCATAACCTTGAGACATACATCAAAGGAAAGGGTGAGCAAAAGGCCTAGTAATGAAAACAAGGGAATCAGTTTACTTATGAAATCAATAAGAACAAGATAAAAAACATAAAGAAATGATAAATGGAAGTAGAGGAATTTCATAATGAAAATAACTTGTACCATAACATGAATATGTGGCTACACAATTTAATTTATACATTCATGAACATATCACCAAGTTCCATCCCTAAGGTGTCATAAAAATTACCAAGGTTATTCACTAAGGTATCGTGAAACTTGTCATCTCTAGAGATTAATTCTTTACCCAATGCATTGGAATTATATCAAGGACCACCATTAATATGAAATTACTTTCATGTGATAAATATAGATAATAATCAAAAATTTCATAAATAACCCAAAGAGAATAAAAGAAATGGGTTTCATTTCAAAATCGTGATGTTTTAAAAATGTTTAAAAATAAGATCATTATGTCATTTATAACCCATGGAAAGGGAGTGAGGGTTATATATATGTCAATTTCTGAATAAAATATATAATTTTTGTATTTATGAACACCCATAGAAAAGAAATAGGTCTGGGTATTCACATAAATAAAACAAGAGAAGTTCTTGAGAGAAAGAGTTAGGAATTTCGAGATGAAAATTCTGCAGCATAACGGCTACATAACATCCTTCTAGAAAACATTAAAAAGAGAGGGTACAAGGGTAACCCACTAATAAATAACTCATAAAACAGTATAAATTCATAATAACTTGTAGATAATAACATGGTATGGATATTTGAATGTCATACCACATGAAAAGGAAACTTGAAAGGAAAGAAAAGATGCGATTTCTTTTACAAAAAAAAATCGGCAGCCTAACTGCGTCACTTAAAAATTCAAAAAATAAATTTATGAGAGTGGAGAGGGTATCTAATAATTTAGAAATGAAATGGAATGTATTAAAGATATATAATAACAAACCCTAACATAATAAAATGGAACTATAAGACATAACATAAAGGAAGTCATGACTTAAAAGAGGAGGGTGAAAGGTTCCCTTACCTTGAAGATTAGCTTCAAAATATTGAAGGTCGGGACCTTGGGAGGCTTGATGGCACCTTGGGAGTATTTCTTGGGAGGTAGAAAGACCATATCTTAGTTGAGGAGGATTTTGGAATGAAAATAATGAGGGAATGACATGGTATTTATAGAAAAAGTGAGGGAATAAATTATTAATTTCCAAGGGACACCTCATCGGTGGTATTTGAAAAACCATGGGTTTTCCCATGGTATTGGCCACTTGGGACACCTCATAACATATATTACTATTCACAAGTCGATCAGATTATTTAAATTATTATTACATCATCAATTATGTCATTAAACACCCGAAACTCAAAATTGTATTTTTTATTATTCACCAAAAAATCAATTGTTTCAGAAAAATCCCAAAAATTCACTCTAACTTAATATCAATGGTCTGAATTAAAAAATGAAATTCATTTTATGAAAATAATTTTCTAAATGTTTTTAATTTAATTTTTAAATAAAATCATTTTTTATTCCAAAAATGCAACTTTAAAACTATAACTCATTTTGTAACACCTTAAGAAGGTAATCAAGGTCCCATAAAATTATCGTATAACCATAAGATAATAAACTAAAAATTTATTATTAAATTTTTTGAAAATAAATTTCCATTTTAAATTATTAAATTAATTAAAAAATTATAAATAAAATTTTTATGACGTACAAAAATACAAAAACTTAAACTATGATCGTTTTTTCACTTTTAAGATGTCTAAAATTTATTTATACATTCATGGTTGAAGTTTATATTTTTTTTGGTTGATTTACTATTCATTACTATTCATACGGGTATGTTAGTATTCATACTTTACTATTCTCTAAAAAATAAGTTGATCTTATTAAAATATAAATTTCTTACTGAACACAACTGTAGAAGACCATTTTTTGAAAATCAATTCACATTATTATTTATTTAAGGAATACAAAAATATTTAAAATGACCCTTTTTCCAAAATTCATCAATAAAAAGGAACTTCTATAAATTCATCCTATTTTTACCCGGACATTCGAAATTCACAAATTTTACCATAATAAGAAGTAAAAATTTTATTTATACAAAAGGATTACAGAAAGTAACTAAGGATTTGTTACACAGCCCCTTATAACACCTGCATTGGACCTAAGTTTAAGGTGTACTATGGTGATAGAATATTGGGGTGGCTCGGACAACATTTCCCAAGTTGTGATTTCTATCAGCTTGAACTTCTCTCTTAGGTGATTCCGTTCAAGCTTCACATCTTGAAGTTCATCTTGGGCTTGGTCCAGAGAAAATCCCAACGATACTACCTCCTTCCCAAGCTCCGACAGATGGGCTTCATATGGCCTGAGTCTACTGGATGATCCCATCGACTCTTCTTTCTGTATAAATTAACCAAGATCACTTGTATTAATAATTAATAATCACAACATTAAGAATTTAGTTTCCAACCGTCATATTGACCAATGGTCATATTGACCAACGGTCATATTGACCAATGGTCATATAATAGTCAAAACCTAAAGGTATCACCTCATTAAATAAAGGACATAGTTGTGTGGAGTATAAAATAAAATAACAAAAAAAATTAGGAAATAAATATTATTAAAAAGTTTGAGTCGTTACATTCTTCCCCCCTTAAGAAATTTCGTCCCTGAAATTTTAACTCATACCCTAAGAAGAGAAAAGGTGTGGGTACTTCTGCCTCCTATAATCCTCTGGTTCCCATGTGGCTTCCTTACCTTTTTGGTTCCTCCACAACACCTTAAACAAGGTGAGTAGTCTTGTTGCATAGAACCTTGTCTCTACAATCCTTGATCGCCACCGGCTTCTCCTCAAAAGAGAGGTCATGTTCTAATTGTACCACCTCTGAAGTTATTACATGTGAAGGGTCAAGTATGTACTTCTTCAAGAGGAATATGTGGAAGGTATCATGAACTTGTGCAAGATTTGGAGGAAGTGCAAGCTGATAGGCCACTGCTTCTACGCGATCAAGTATTTCATAGGGGCCAATGTACCTAGGACTGAGTTTCTCTTTCTTCCCAAACCTCATGAATCTCTTCCAAGGTGAAAATTGAAGAAATACTTTGTCACCAACATTAAACTCCAAGTCCCTTAAATTTTTGCCGGCATAGCTCTTTTTTGACTTTGAGCAACCTTAATGTGTTGCTAGATGGAGTGGACTTTTTCTGTCATCTCTTGCACAAGATCAGGCCTAAGAAGATTTCTCTCACCAGCTTCATCCCAACAAGTATGAGTTCTACATCGATTCTCATATAGAGATTCATAGGGTGCCATTTCAATTCTCGAGTGGAATCTGTAGTTGTATGAGAACCCAACTAAAGGGAGATATTGATCTCATCCACCTTTAAATTCCATTGAGCATGTTTTTAGCATATCATCGAGTGTTTGAATAGTTATTTCATATTATCCATCAGTTTGGGGGTGATAGCTCGTACTAAAATTCAATTCAGTGCTCCGAGCATGTTGAAGACTTATCCAGAATTCTTATGTAAACCATTTATCACGATCAGATTTGATAGAAGGTGGAAGTCCATGCAGCCTTACCACTTTCTTCACGTAAATCCTAGCAAGTTGATCAAGAGAGAAATATTCCCAAATGGAGATAAAATGGGCAGTCTTGTTGAGACGGTCCACAATAACCCATATTGTATTGTTTTCTTTGGAATTTCTTCAGAGACCAGTGACAAAGTTCATAGTGATATTGTCCCACTTCCTTGCTGGTATGGGTTGTGATTGCAATACCCCTTTAGGAATTCGTCACTCTTCCTTCACTTGCAGAAATACCAGACACCTTTAAGTGTAGTCATCAATCTCCCTTTTTATATTATCCCACCAATAATGATCACGAAGGTCCCTATACATTTTTGTTCTCCCATGATGTATAGAGAAAGTAGAGCTATGAGCTTCATCCATCATCTCCTTCTTTATTTCCGGAATAGATAGAACACATAGTCTTGTATGAAATTTCAGTACACCTTCTTGATCAATATTGAACTCATGAAACTTCCCATCCTTCATAGCCTCAAACTTCTTCTATAAGAAAGGATCTTATTTCTGAGCTTTCTTGATCTTCTCTAGTAATGATGGTTGAGAAACCATTTGGGTTAGGGTTGATGATGTCCCTTCCCTTATAATTCCCATGTCCAGTTTTACTAGGTCATTGATCAAAGGATCTCTTTGAATCCTCATCATGGAAAGAACAACTGGGTCTTTCCTGCTTAATGCCTAGTCAATATTGTTTTCTCTTCCATGATGATAATGAATTAAACCATCATATTATTTGATAAGTTCCAACCATCTCCTTTATCTCATGTTCAATTCCTTTTGTGTGAAAATATAATTCAAACTTTGATGGTCTGTGTATATATCACATTTCTCCCCATAAAGATAGTTCCTCCATATCTTCAGAGAAAAAACAACCACAACCAGCTCCAGATCATGCGTAGGATAGTTCTGTTCATTAGTATTCAACTATTGAGATACATAAGCAATGAATTTTTTATTTTTCATTTGGACACACCCAAGCGCTTTCAGAGATGCATCGCTAAAAATAATGAATCCTTCTCCACTTGAGGGAAGATTTAACACGGGTGCAGTAATCAATCTATTCTTCAGATATTGGAAACTTTACTCACACTCCTTTATCCAGATGAACTTGACCCCATTTTGAGTTAACTTGGTTAATGGATTAGAAAGTCATGAAAAGTTTTTTTCAACCCTCTTATAATATCCTTCTAGTCCAAGGAAACTATGAATCTCAGTTATTTTTGTAGGTTGAGGCCACTTCTATACAACTTTTGTCTTTGTAGGGTGACCTTTGATTCCTTCATTGATAACAATGTGCCCTAAGAAATCAACTTTTTGTAACCAGAATTCACATTTTATGAACTTTCCAAAAATCCTATCCTTTCGTAGAGTTTGAAAAATGACCCTTAGATGAACCCCATGCTCCTCACGACTTTTGGAATATATCATAATATCATCAATAAAAACTACCACAAAGTTATCAAGGTAGTCCTTAAAGACTTTATTCATCAAATCCATAAAAATAGCAGGTGCATTAGTTAGTCCAAAATGCATAACAACAAACTCATAATGCCCATATCTTGATCAGAAGGCAGTTTTTGGAATATCTTCTTACTTCACCCTCAATTGATTATAACCATATCGAAGATCAATCGTAGAGAGGAATTGAGCCCCACAAAGTTGGTCAAATAAGTCATCAATTCTTGGAAGAGGGTATTTGTTCTTTATTGTGATCCTGTTCAGTTCTCTATAATCAATGCATAGCCACATCGATCCATTCTTCTTATTCACAAAGATAACAGGTGTTCCCCAAGGAGACACACTCGGTTGGATAAAACACTTCTCCAAAAGATCTTGAAGTTGTTTCTTTAATTCCTCCATATCCACATTTTTCATCCTATACGGGGTCTTTGATATCGATTGAGATCCAAGTATGAGTTCAATGGAGAACTCTACCTCTCTTTCTAGGGGAGGTCCAGGTAACTCAGGAAATAAGTCAACGTATTCCTGGATGATGGGAACATTTTCTATCCTTAAACTCTCATCTCCTTCTTCTTCTTCACCGATCAACTCCATAAAGAAGGATATAGGGGTTTCTTCTAAACAAAGATAAGGTTGAGATATCTCTCCTTGGAATATAATTGTATGTTTTCCATTCAAGACTAATGAGATTTTCTTACTTCTATATTTGATCTTAGCATTATACTTTGAGAGCCATCCCATCAGTAGTATAATGTCAAATTCTAGAATGGTAATGACTACTAAATTTGTGATAAGATTGTGCTCACCAAAGTAAATACTAGAGTTTCTAAACACAGATGATGCTTGGATAATCCCACCAGGAGTCTTGATTGATAAATCTACTTTTATCAAATCAGGGGTTGATTCTAAATTCCATGCAAACATGGAGGAAATAAAGAAATGCGTAGAACCAGAATCAAACAAATTAATTTCTAGCTTTGAGAGAACAACAAGAGTAATTGCTACCACATCATTTGGAGATTCAACTTCAGCTATCGTGATAGAAAAAGCACGACCTTACTCCCTTGGCCTTTTCTGAGGCTGATGGTGGTTCCCCTCCATTTCCCTCAGATTTAGACAGTGATTGGAAAGGTGCCCATATTTTCCACACTTAAAGCACTGGATATCAAGTAGGTCCTGCACCATCTTCCCCTTGTCGTTAGTGTTTGTACGTTGAGGTTTCACCTCACTATAACAATTCCTTGAAATATGGATATCGTTTACACACTTTTATCATTTCCCACTCCCAAGCAGGTAGTTCCCCAAATGCTTCTTCCCACATTTATTACATGTGGAACGTTGCACTTGTTTGCCTCCTCTTCCCTGATCAAAGGTCCTCCCTAAGCTGGGCTCCATCGATCTCTTCTTGTCGTTTGATTTATGAGACCATTATTTCTCACCAAACTCCAGCTGACTTTCATCACACACCGAACGATCTCCTCATAGCTATCATAGTCTCGTTTGGGTAGATTATTTCATAGATGAGGTCTCAGTCCACCGAATAATCTATCAACCTTACCATTTGGATCCATGAAAAGGCTATAGTTCTAATGTGTAAGCCTTGTGAAGTTCATCTCATATCTTCCTACAGATTTATTCTCCTTCTACTTCAGCTCGAGAAACTCCTTCTCCATTCTTGTTCTCATCGATCGAGGGAAATACTTGTTGAAGAATATCCCTTTGAAATCTTCCCACTCCATATCTTCAACATCCACTCTTGGCCATGTGTTTTTATTTAGTTCCCACCACTAATCAGCTTCTCCCTCTAAGTGATTGACAGCCAGGGTAACCTTCTCTTATTCAGAACATCGGAGCATAGAAAAGATATTCTCATAGAGCTGATCCACTGTTCATCAATCAATGGGTTAGTAGATCCACTGAAGGTTGGTGGTCGTTGATGCAAAAATTATTCAATAGAAATGTGTTCCCTTCACAGTGAGATCAGTCTCTCATCTTGATTCAAGTTATTTCCCATAACTTGAGTCAGTTGGTTCATCATTCGCATGAAAGTTTCCATTCTGGCTTCCATTGGAGGGTCGTCAGCGCATGGTCCATTGCGGTCACTATTTGGACGGTTCCTCTTATGTCCCACCATTTTCTAAAAGAATAAAACATTAGTGAGAAACTTATTTCATTTATGAATCTTTTAACTATAAAGGATTTTATGTCTTAAATCTTATTTAAACAATTACATTTCTCTATAAATACTTCATAATGATTCATAAAAAGCTTATGATTAACCAAAAATATCCCCAAAGAGTGTCATAAACAAGAGTACAGTAAGGACCCTTGTGGAGTACCAGGATACCACAAGTCAAGCCTAAAACTCCTTGTCAGAGTTTTCACTCCTAGGTACCTCTATTCCAGAGTCGCCTCTACCTACTCGTATCCAGATAGGGATGTATTTTCTTGATAAACCACTTACTCAATACTCACCAAAATACCAGGAAGTTTTCCTACATTTAAACTTTTATATAGGATTATTCCTAAAGTTTTCATATCCTAATTTCTAAAAATAACTAAACTATCCTTTGATAGAAACTATTGTGTCTCTCCATTTTATTACATAACTTTTCATTTCAATTTACATACAGAGGATATTTAAAGTCTAGTGTCTTGGAAATAAGGAACATAATACATGAAAACAACATATAACATCATTCTAAAACTCTTTTAAGGCTTCATAATAGGTTCATCCTAAGTAAAATTACTGCATCTCATAACCTAGAGACATACATCAAAGGAAAGGGTGAGAAGAAGGCCCAATAAGGAAAACAAGGGAATCAATTTACTTGTGAAATCAATAAGAACTTGATAAAAAAACATAAAGACATGATCAATGGAATTATAGGCATTTCATAATGAAAATAACTTGAACCATAACATGAATATGTGGCTAAAACATTTAATTTAGACATTCATAAACATATCACCAAGGTTCATCCCCAAGGTGTCATAAAAATTACCAAGGCTATTCACCAAGGTATTGTGAAACTTGCCATCTCTAGAGATTAATTATTTACCCAATTAATTGGAGAACTATCAGGGTGAACCCTTAATATGTATTTAATTTCATGTGAGCCAGATATATAATAATAAAACATTTCATAAATAATCCAAAGAGAATAAAAGAAATGGGTTTCATTTCAAAATCGTGACGTTTTAAAAATGCTTAAAAATAAGATCATTATGTCATTTATAACCCATGGAAAGGGAGTGAGGGTTATATTTATGTCAATTCCAGAATCAAATATATCATTTTTGTATTTATGAACACCCATATAAAATAAATAGGTCTGGGTATTCACATAAATAAAACTAGAGTATTTATTGATAGAAAGAGAGGAATTTTGAGATGAAAATCCTACAGCATAACGGCTACAAAACATCCTTTTAGAAAACATTAAAAAGAGAGGGTACAAGGGTAACCCACTCATAAATAACTCATAATACAGTATAAAGGCATAATAACAGGGAGATAAGAACATGGTATGGATATTTTAATGTCATACCACATGAAAAGGAAACTTGAAAGGAGAGAGAAGATGTGATTTCTTTTACAAAAAAATCGGCAGCCTCACGGCGTCACTTAAAAATTTAGAAAATCAATTGATGAGAGCGGAAAGGGTATCTCATCATTTGGAAATGAAATGGACAGTAGTAAAGATATAGAATAACAAACCCCCACATAATAAAATGGAACTATAAGATATAACATAAAGGAAGTCATGACTTAAAAGAGGAGGGTGAAAGGTTCTCTTACCTTGAAGATTAACTTCAAAAGCTTGAAGTTCAGGACCTTGGGAGGATTGAGGGCACCTTGGGAGGACTCTTTGGGAGGTAGAAAGACCATAACTAATTTTCGGTGGATTTTTGAATGAAAATAATGAGGGAATGGCTTGGTATTTATAGGAAAAGTGAGGGAATAAATTATTAATTTCCAAGGGACACCTCATCGATGGTATTTAAAAAACCATGAGCTTTCTCATGGTACTTTCCCATGGTATTTTCCACATGGGAAACCTAATAACATATCTTACTATTCACAAGTTGACCATATTTTTTACATCATGATTACATCATCAATGATGTCATTAAACACCCGAAACTCAAAACTGTATTTTTTACTATTCACCAAAAATCAACTATTTCAGAAAAATACCAAAAATTCACTCTAACCTAATATCGATGCTATGAATTCAAAAATGAACTCCATTTTATGAAAATAATTTTATAAATATTTTTAATTTAATTTTTAAATAAAATCATTATTTATTCCAAAAATACAACTGTAAAACTATAACTCATTTTGTAACACCTTAAGAAAGTAAGCAAGGTCCCATAAAATTATTTTATAACCATAAGATAATAAAGTAACAATTTATAATTAAATTTTATGAAAATAAATTTCCATTTTAAATTATTAAATTAATTATAAAATTTTAAATAAAATATTTATGACATTCAAAAATACCAAAACTTTAACTATGATCATTTTTTCACTTTTAAGATGTCTAAAATGTATTTATACATTCATGGGTGATGTTTCTATTTTTTTGGTCGATTTACTATTCATTACTATTTATACTGGTATGTTACTATTCATAATTTACTATTCACTAAAAATTAAGTTGATCTTATTAGACTCTAAATTTCTTAATAAACACAACTGTAGAAGACCATTTTTTGAAAATCAATTCACATTATTAATTATTTAAAGAATATAAAAATATTTAAAATACCCCTTTTTTCCAAAATTCATTCTATTTTTATCCAGACATTCGAAATTCACAAATTTTACCATAATAAGAAGAAAAAATTTTATTTATACAAAAGGATTACAGAAAGTAACTAAGGATTTGTTACATGACCCCTTATAACACCTACATAGGACCTATGTGTAAGGTGTGTTATGGTGATAGAATCTTGGGGTGGCTCGGACAACATTGCCTGAGTGGTGATTTCTATTAGCTTGAACTTCTCCCTTAAGTGATTTCGTTCAATCTTCACATGTTGAAGTTTGGCTTACACTTAGTCCATAACAAAGCCCAGTGATGCTACCTCCTTCCCAAGCTCTAACAGATGGGCTTCATATGGCCCGAGTCTACTGGTTGATGCCATCAACTCTTCTTTCTGTTTTAATTAACTAAGATAAATTGTATTTATAAGAAATAATCTCAACATTAAGAGTTTAGTTTCCAACAGTCATATTGACCAATGGTCGTATAATATTCAAAACCCAAAGGTATCACTTAATTAATTAAAGGATATAGTTTTGTGGAGTATAAAATGAAATAACACACAAATTTTGGAAATAAATATTATTAAAAAGTTCAGATCATTACACCCACTCTTGAATCTCCTAGACAACCTAGAGATGTTCCCTCTAGAGAATCTTCTCTCTCTAAAGGTGATAAAGATTCTAGAAAAGAAATTGAAGATGTTGATAAGAGTAAAGATGTTGAAGAAGAAGATTCTTATATGGAAGAGCATGATAATAATGAGAAATAGATAGAGGAATAAACTGTAGAAAGAGAATTCATTCTGTCTGTTGAGGAAAGAATGCAGTAATATTTTCAATTAGCTAGAGTTTTGGTTGAATATAATAGAGAAGAGGGTGTGGAAAATAGTCAAGATATTGAGTCTCTTAGTCCTAAAAGAGATTCATCTATTGAGTGGGATCAAAACCACAAATTGTAAAGTATTTAAGTGATAAAACCTATGGATTCAAGTTCTATGGATACCTAGTATAGGTTTCCTAGTTATTTTGATGTTGATAATTCTCAATGAACCTCAGTTATGAGATTGGATCTTTCAACTGTTTTTCAGCTCAAACCAATCACTTCTAAGGAAGTTGTATCTACTAAGGATCTATAACACATCTCCATTCCTACTCATAAACCTACTCAATAAACTCCTAGTTATATAAGTCAAGCATATCTAAAAGTTTTTTGAGAAAATTTTTTGTCTATTTTTGAGAACCTCATGAAGTCTCAAATTGATCCTATAACCAATCTCAGTGAAAGGGATGTTGCATTGCTTCTAGAGAAAATAATATGGCAGATCTAACCCAAGATTCTTCATTAAATTCAGGATGTCCGTATTGAGAACAAACAGTTGGGTGATGAGGTAAAATATTTAAGATCCATAGTTGAGAAAATTAAGAAAGACTTGAAAGTTGCTCAATACCCTGTTTCTCATCTCAGTTAGGATGATGTTGATAAGATCCCATAGAATGTTTTATCTCTAATTCAACCTAACTTCATTATTGTGTATGAAAAGGTGGTTGATAACAACACAAAAATCGGAAACGAGATGTGTGGTCTTGTCTCAGGAATCCATAATCTGACCACTGGGTATAAAGGATGTTTATAGACTATTCTAAATCATCTTAAAGATCTCACATCAGGTATTTCTGCTCCATCTTCTTCTACTCAGCCATCTCAACCCTTGGATAGTGAAATGGTCAAATCAGTAATTACAGAAAAATTTTAGTCTTTTATTGAAGGTTTTGACAAAGAAATTCTTGATAAATTTGTTAAGATCAGTGACCATGTGCTTGACCTAATAAGAGTTCACTCAAAAATTTCCACTGATGCTCATGAAGAAATCTCTAAGAAATTGGATTACTGCTTCCAGAAGATCTATTCCAATCATGAGTTGACCAACCATTTCAAGTATCTTATAGATAATTTAATACTTCCTCCTGTAACTCAATATTTCAATGATCAATTTCATAATCTCAAGGACTTCACACCTAATCTAGAGAAATTCATGTAAAATAAGATGACTTTGAAAAGTCCATGTATTATGGTGGTGAAATAATCACATATTTTATTAATCTGTTAATGCCTTATATGCATGTTCAGAGCACAACCATCATGGCTCCTACAGAGGCTCCTTTGAGGATTGGTCTACCTCCTTCCACCTATCCTTTTTCCTCCACTTCATTTTCCCCTGCTACAATGTATGTTTCTCAGGCTCTGATCCAGATCCGACCTATTATTATTGAACATCCTTTTCCCCAGTCTTCCACTAGACCAACCCTTTCTCCTTCTATCATTAAAGGAGTTCCCTTACCTTCCCTTACTACTACTTTTACCACCTCCACTTCTAAACCTATTTCTTCTACTCCTTTTTTCTCTAACAAGGATATAGTGAAGAGTACATAATCTAAAGAGAAGTGAATTATCATTTTTGATAGGTTTGTGTTGTATTCTCTTTTTTATAATAGTAAGTCAACTCTCTTTTTATATTCAATGAAACGTGATCTATTTTTTATTCACTTGTTGATTTCATTTAGTATTTGTTTTCTTACTCTCTTTTTGATAATCCAAAATGGGAGAGAATATCTATCATTTGTGTTAAAAGGAGAAACACTCTTTTTTACATATATGCCCTAATATTTTCATGGATTTTCTTGAGTTTATGTCTTGATCTCACATAATCTGTTTGATATGATAAGAAATATATTTATTCCTTTCTAAAATATATGTCTTATAAATGTCATGACTTTTTTATCATAAAAAAGGGGGAGATAATTGGGCTCCTCTTGTTTTAATTCTCACAAATCATGTAAATAATGTAAATCATGTAAATTAGGTAAATAATGTTTAAATATTATAAATCATGATTACTCATGTTCTATTATGTTTTATTATGATTATTTTTAATCTTAATCCATTCTGTTGAGTATTACATCTTAATATAGATTGAAAATATTTGAAAAAGTATGAGATATCGTTTCTATGCCCAAACAATCTCACTGTTTAGTCTGGAAATCAGAAATGTCTATGACACTATTACCTGTGAAACCATTTCTCACAAAGGATTAGACACCGTAACCAGACTACCAGTTCTATAATTTTCAAAGTACTAGACACTGTAATTGTGCTACTGGCTCTAGAATTCGCAAAGGACTAGACACCATAACTGTGCTACTAGTTCCAGAATTCACAAAGGAATAGATAGTGTAATCATGCTACCAGTTCCAGAAGTGGCAAAGGAAAATTCAATACTGACTATGGAACCGCTTCTGACTTACCGTAACTGTGGTGATTCTTTTTTCTAATCACTAACTATGACACCATTCCATAAAAAAAATTATGAATTTTCAAATTAAATTTAAAAGTTTATTTTAATGGTTATATTTGAGTCATTTAATGACACTGACATAATTAATGATCTTTTGCAGACATATCTACAGACAGTGAAAGGTATGATGTGTGGAGATCATGATCCTTATTTTACAAAACACAAACACCCAAAGTTTAAATACAAGGTGGAACATGAGCTAAAAGAAAAGGGACTAAAAGGGATTGAAAGAGGCATTAGAGAAAAGAACACACATACATGACAGAACACACAAAAGAACACACGAAGGAATCTCATTTTCTACAAGCTTCACTACTATGAACCATCCTACAAACATACTTGTAGAAACAACATAAAGAAGAGAAGAAAAGACACTTGCTGAATTGAAAACTAGAACATAGAACTCACAACACTCTGTTTTTTGAGTCTTATTTCAGCAGAAGACTCGAACATCAAATCTGTTACATCCTAGAAGTCCAGATCTGTATAGAACAACACTCAGAGCATTTATAATCCCTTCTTATTGTATTATACTCTATTGTGAACTATTTTATTAATATTTAGAGTAGTATGTGCATCTGTCTATTAAACACACATTTTCTCCTGCACTGAACTGTAGGATACAAGATATCCTCACAAAAATATCATTTTACACCTTATTTCTCCCATGTATAACTATATAAGAGGTCCTATGTGACCTAACTATTATATTTCCCACATAGAATTGTGGGTGAGGTCTTGTGGCGTGGAAAATCTTGTATACTATTGTGTAAACCTTGATCCATAGTGTGGATCAAATAATTATATATATTTTTCTTGGTGGTAGGTGATCACCAAGTGAAGTGGATTAGGTCATGGATTGATACTAAACCACTTTTTTTAATCCGTTGTTTTTAAAATTTATTTTAATCTATTTTAACTCATATTTTAGAAAACTAAGTTTTACATGGATAGTTATTCTTGGATAGTATCTATAATAGTTCTGATTTAGTATATTAGTTTCAAAAGTTATATCAATATTTGATATTGTTATAATTAAGAAATGATCAATCTTATGAGAAACTATTTGAACAGTCAGACTATTATAAATTCACTACTTTGATTAACAGGACTGCTTTATTTTTTAAATTGGGGGATCTTCAAATAAATTTTTTAACAGAAATTTTATAATAACTCAATTCACCGCCCTCTAGAGTGTCATGCTCTGACTAATAGATAGGTTTCCATATATCAACTACTTTCGTGAAGGAGAATAATACCATGGGGATTTTGAATTATTTCTAACACACTAAAATTATTCACAATGTGAAGCATCTTGGGATAGTGTGATATGAATCTCCATTGCTTGCATGAAGAATACTTAGACATTACAAACTAGTGTACACTTGCACTATGTATTGTGAAGAAAAATAAGAATATCAAGCCTACTATTTATAGTAAGTATTTTTCATGAAGATAAAGTGCATATACTTGAATAAAATTTCTTTCTTAAATAAGGACTTTGTCATGTGATGAGTGAAAAATATAGTGTGTGTGCATACAAGGTGTGTGTGAAGAAACAAAAAAAAGGTATACAACATATACACACCTTTGTGTGAAGGATTTGTTTTATGAGGATGCATACATTTTTACATAAAGAATGAGATGATTTTTTCATGCACATAAACATTCATACACATGCATTCGTAAAGAAGAAATTGAGGGAGATAGTGTGTCTCTGTGAAAAAAAGAGAAGAGGGCAGCATAAAGTGCATGAACTTTCATGTATATATAAATTCACATGTATGTGAGAAGATACCTAAAACATATTTGAGAAGCATATACTAATAAAGAACATAAATGAATGTTTTAGGGTTTCAAATTCAATGAAATCTATGAATGAAGTGTAATTAACTAAGAATTCCAAAATGAGTGATGTGAGGTTGTACAAAACTATTCTTGCATAAAATATTATTGAATAATTTTTGTGCACAAATTTCACAAATCCAAGTGAGGTCGAGACTTCATTAGAAGGAAGAATCATCCTGATAATAGTTTTACTGAGCCAAATGGTCATTTAAAGTGATCATAATTATTGAGAAAGAAAAAAATACTTGTCAGTGGATGTTGAAGATACTCTAAGAGTACACACGATTAAGTCAGATCCTATAAGCTCATGGAGAAGATCAAAGATCATACTTCAATTGATCAATAATTAATTAAAGGTGAAGTTGTTTGGTTGGTAATAGGAGAAGTTGAAGTCTTCTAGTTGGATTCCATAGCATAAGGAGTCTCTTGGTTGGAGATAGAGTAGAAAAATTATTTCAATTGGAGCTGAAAGAAGTGGAAGTCTTTCAGTTGGATCCATAAGAAAATGGAGTCTCTCGATTGGAGCTGGAGAATTATAATCACTTTTTTGGTAGTGAATAATCCATTTTGGAGAAAATGACTAATATGTAAATGACTAGGTATTTTTACCAAACCTTATAAATATTGTGTGTTTCACTCCCTATTACTACCACTACACATGAAGTGATATTGAGAGATATCACTGAGTGGATTGAGAACCATAACAAGTTAAAGTGGTTGAGTTCAAAAGAAAAATAATTTATAAAAAATAAAACACTAATTCACCCATCCCCACTTAGTGTTCAATATATCCTAGGGAACTACAACTATAATTAGTTTATAATTTTTACTATAAATGAAATATCCTTGTACTGGTTATACCGCCATTGATAAGTTATGTGTGTGTATTCTATTCTTCTAGTTGACCAAAAAGAATGAGTGTAGTGGGTATGGATCTATTAGAAAAAAATAGGGTGTAAATGGGTTATGAATCCCCTATAAAGTAAATATCTAGTGTAATCATAACCTCTAATGGAGTATATAGGTTGGGATAAGTGGATTAGGACTTTGTGTTTGAAAAAATATAAAAATTTCATGTTTGTTATCTTTTATGCTTTCCGACTTTAATGTTTTTTAATAGGTCAATTATCCCCCTCTTGACCTCTGGTTATGAAACTATCTAGAAAAAAACTCACTTGGTGACAAAATAATGTTAAGACTCCAAAAAATTAGGTAAAGTGATCACTCCATGTGTATACAAACCTATGATACAAGAAAATCACTAAATTACAATACTGGATTGATCATCTATTCAATCCCAAACACCAAAATATTTGAATAAATACACTAGTAAAAATTCCACAAGTAAAAAAATGTGGGATGAATATAATTCCATATTTACATACCTATTCTATATACCATACATGAAATCCCCATTGATACAATGTTAGTTCACCATGCTCTAGTGTAATCTCATATTAAAATCCCGACATAAAAAATACATAAATAAGAGGAGAAGTAAAATAAATAAGAAGATGGAAGTATAATCTCTTACTTATAATCATTGTAATGAATCAATATATTCTCCTCTAGATCAATAGGAGAATGGGAGGAGGAAGAGTAGAAGGGAGAGTTGACCTCACCCTGTGCATTACCAACTAAAGAGGGAACCCCCAAGTGGGGTCCCTAATAATAAGGTATAAAATCCCCTTTTTTACTATAATTTTAAAATATGTGTATTATGTCTATGAGTTACCTAGTGTTTAATTGAGTACCATATTTTAGACCATATACCACCTACTATCAAAACTAGTGGGATAACCCCACTAGTTATTCCACTGAGTACCCATTGATCCTAGGCCGAGTACCTGGTGGATACAATAATCACATATCTCCTCATTTCAATTTACCAACTATCATTGTTAGTGGCATGGAACCAAAAGATTTTGTAATTCTGATTTCTTGAACATATTTTTACTTATCACATAATTATTGGCCATCTATATGATATTAATGTGATAATTTATTTGAAATATTTTTTTGCATTAAATGGTTATAGAATTTCTTTACTATAATAAGAACCTAGAGATTTCATAATGATATTCATAAATAATATTTTATATGTACTAGATACATCAATATTATGGGATATAGATGATATCTAACTATTAAGTGTTGGGGGTCATAATCATTGGGACTTCTTCACATGAATTTTTCACGTGGTGATCTCAAAGAAGGGAGGTCCTGGGAACTGTGCTACTATTAGGAACACCACATATAATATTGTTTGTTCTTACCTAAGAGTGTGTGTATTGTTACTTGGACATGAGATCATTATTAATGTGTTCAATTACTCACATTCATTGATGCATGATGAAAAACATGTAATATTTAATAATGTTGAAGTAGCTTGTGTTAGTTTCATCATGATTGGTATGACATTAATTGAATGGTCAAGATTGGATTCGTCCTTTTTTATTTTAGGAAGAAGATATATTTTTCCCTTTAATTGAAAAATAAGTGTTTGGTATAAATCCATGGACATCGTATTTTACCAAAGCATTCATTTTAAAAAGTCAAAAAAAAATGTTAAACATATATTATAGTGACACATGTATACATCATGTTTGATGATATATCAATTGAAAAACGGATTATATTATATAGTAACATTCTTAGGAAGGTTATTGTAATTACTACACAAAATTTTTTCTCTACGGTGTTCCTTGATGTGTAAATAGATCCCAATCTTGGACGTTAGATAATTTATACTTACATACATTGATAAAGGTTTCTAGAATGTCACTCATTAAGTGTATCAAGAAGATCATTGAATTATTTTAAATTTAAGTTTAAGAATAAATTTATTCCCAGCTACTGGAATAATATTTATTCAAGTTAAGTTGACCATAATATTCAATCACAAGATATTTGAGTTTAGAATATGTGAGTTGAATTTAATAACTTATTTATTTATTCACAAGTTTAGTCGATATTATAAAATAAATTTTTTATTCAAGTTATGTGAATATATATATATATATATTCACAGGTTAAGTGAATATAATAATTATTTTATTTTATCAAATGAATATTTTATTATTCAAGGTTCGATAATATTATTGGAGGATTTATATTGAGTTGATGATCTGATAAATATATTTTAATATAATTTAAATAAATTTTTATTTATTTAATAAATGATATTAGATCATTACTAATCACCTAAAATAATAAATATTATTATTTAAACCTAGTAGCATGTGTAATGTATTTTAATATCATTTAAATAAATATTTATTTATTTAATAAATTATATTTAAAAATTATATTTCACTTTGAAATATAATATTCATATTATTATTATTATTATTTAAGAGATGGGTGACATGGGATTTAGATTTCATTTCAACTAAAAATAATTATTATTATTATTTAAGAGAAAGTTAACATGAAATATTTGTTTGGATTAAATTAAAATAATATAATTTATTTATATTGTTTTATTGTTGTCCTAATTAATAAAAAAACAATGTTTTTCATGGTGATTAATAGGAATTTAATAGTGAATTATCTTCTCAAGTCTAGAGATAATTAGTGAGAATCGTCCAACTATATCTCAATTTTTAGGGATAAAAAATAAGAGATCCACCATAACAATAAAAATGAGAAACCTATAACACTTGTTTATCTTTTGTTAGCACCTGGGGATCCAAGATGTTATTCATAGTTTTATATAGAATGTTTGGATACATCTAGGGGGATCATTAATTAGATTATAAAGCAACTAAAACACCAATATAATCGACGATTGGGTCAATGACATCAATGATGAGTGGGAATAAAATTAGAAATAAAACAATCCAAGAATTTATTTTATTTAAATAATTAATTAAAAATTATGTGTTATGATACAATTAAAGGTTTTGGGACTATTTCATTGATTTTAGATGGAAATATTTTAAATGGTCATTGTGTCTCACTACTTACAATTCACCACAAGACTATAAAACGGTATTAGAGATGTCATGCTAATTTATAGTTATTATTGGGATTTTATTTATTAAAAATCATCTTAAGGGTATAGTTTTAGTTCTAATGATCATGACCATGTATGATTCAGAGTTCACATGATCAAGAATAGATCCAAGAGAAAGGGTTTTCAATTTGAAACAACACATTTATTTTTTTATTTTTTTTATTTTATTAAGTTTAAATAAAATGGATACAATAAATAAAATAAATTTAAGGGGTTTTTGACTAGATTAAAGTAATTTTTTTCATTGAGTCTAATTTAATCATTATTTATTAATGAATATATATTATATATGTTATTAATATATATAGAGTGTGTGTGTGTGTGTGTGTGTTTTATATATAATAAATTTAAAATAAAATGTAGAAAATGGAGGCAAGTATAATCCCCAAATTTTAATACTTTGGTTAAGCCACCATAGATAGGGGATTTGAATTTGTATAAAAATGATTTTTTTTCAGAAAAAGGGTCAAATTAGGGACACTCAGGTCCAAGGTGCCTCCCCTCTTTTTCCTCTCTTTAAACTCCATTTTTATTTAATTTTCTAGATAATCACTCTTTTTAACTGATCTAAGAGGGAACCCTACATGGCCTAAAATCCCCATGATACATGACTAAATTCCCTAGAGTAAATTTCCTAAAAGAACATAAGAATAAATACCTTATCTGCAACATCCCCACCCACTATCATGTCATCTGTCGGCCTGATTCCTTAATGTCACATATGTAGTCTATCACCCTTCTACAAGTTGAGGCTCTAAGTGTGATCTAAATTCCATTTACTACTACTATGGCCAATCTCACAAATGATATCCATAAATATTTCTTCATTATTAACCTCCATATCACCCCCACATCCACTGATAGAACCTACTTCAGGCAGCCCTGAGGTCCTTTAATGACATCCTAAAGGCCCTATGGCCTAAAGTTCACTGATTCCTCAAAGCACTAATGTGTGGTATGAAAGCCTATTTAAGATTAAATGTATTATTTCTATAGTAATCTTGTACAGTATTAAGTATAGTTCCAAAATAATTCACCCCTGCCTGGTTTTGAACTTGGATTCCATGTAGTATTATGATGTGACTTTACCACTCTTTTAAGCCCCCAACTGATACTCCCCTTTAACAACTATATATTATATATATGTGCCATATTTAAATAATAGTCATAATATATATCAACATAAATATATATATTTATTTATTTATATTATATTATATATATATATATATATTAAAATCTATAAAAAGTTCCTAAAATTGGATAAATAAATTTTAGGAATTTTCAAGAGGACTTGAGGATCATAAGTGAAAATATAAAAATAATTACAATTAATTAATTAATTTAAATTATTTAAAATTTATTTAATATCCATTGAGATGTATTTTAATTTTTTCTTTTTTCTTTTTGAATATTTGTTGCATTGTAAATGATCATGAGCTATACGAACTTGTGTATCTTTGGATTTATTTATTAAATTTAATATAATTATTTATTTTTTAAAAAATAATAATTATTATTATTAAATTAATTCTATCGATCATTGAATTATCCTTCCCTATTGAAAATTATATAGGGTCATGTGTGTCTACATTTAATTATAAAATGTAATTATTACAACAGGAGTTCCTGTCACATGTGTGTGAGTATACAATTATAAAAAAGTTTACCATACAAGGTGGTTAAAGTAATGAATTAATTTTGAATTCAAAAAAAGGTATCACACAATAGAATGATGGATACTGCAACTCCAACCAAGTTAGGTCTCAATGAGTTATTTCCCTTAGGTTCCAAGTTGTTTTATAACCACACTATAGACCAACTAATAAATTAAACTCATAGACATTTCACATTTTATTTTATTTTATCAGTGCATTGTAATTTATTTATTTATGAAATTCATGGTTTATTAATTTTATAAATTAAACATGATCACATATAATATATAAATTAATAATAATGATGGATATAATAAAATAAATTGAATAAAATTTTGTTTATCACATATAGTAAATTATTTATATAATTTCTCACATGAAATAATTAATAATTATATAAAGGATAAAAATAAAGATATATTATATAGGTATATTTTATTTGAAAAATATAATGGATAATTTATTTTATTGAACATGGTTAACTATTTATGTATGTTTTATATAAATAATTAACAATAATATGAATAATGGGATAAAGATATTTAAGAATAAGTTAACAAAGTCCCTAAAATTAAAATACTAAGAAATTTATCCCTTTTTATTATTTGAGTTAGTATAAAATCATAGTCTGAAGTGTCAGTCTAACCATAGTCAAGAACAGTTATAATTGTCATGTATTATTAATAAATATAATTTGTTAAATTAACCAAACTAGTATCAAAAGTAGTGATCATAGTCAACTTAATACAATTTGGTGGTAATTATTGAGGAAACCTGAGTATAGGATTTCAGGATTGGGGGTTCCACTCAACAAATTAAGGAACTATGATTTAATGTAGTTAAAAATAGTAAATAATTCTTAAATACCTTCTTAATAATTTGTAAATTCTATATTCTAGGTTATTATAATGGAATTGTGGTTCCTTTCCACTATAATATCTTACTAATTGGATATTCTAAATACAATAGTGAGGATTATTGGAATCTATAAAAATATTAAGAGAAATAATTAAATCATTAATCATTTTATAATTGGTAATAAAGATAAATTAATAATCTACTAAAATTAATTTTTTAGATTATGGAAAGTAATACCATGAATTCACTATCATTATGATCAATCTTGGACAAAGAAAATGACCTCACTAGGATAAATTTTCTAAGGGGGGAACAAGAACTAGTTCATAGTACTAATATATGATAGGAAGATGCATGTCCTTGAGTACCCACTACTTAATGATCCACCTCAATAAGCAGGTGAGGTTGAAAAGTATGCTTACAGGAGACACATTAATAATGTGTTTGATTTTTACTTTATAATGTCATCATCAAGTTATAGTGAGTTGTGGATGCAACAAGAGTGAATAGAAGTTTTTACCAAGTTTTATCAACCCTGAGAAGTTTATATGGAGAAAGTGAAGAAATAATTAAATTATATTATCATTAAAATAAGCATGTGTAAGTTAGAATATGGAATCCAATCAAATCTCCATGTTCTCTAAATGATAGATTATATTGATTGATTAACAGAGTTTTGAATCAATTTAAATAATTACCTTTCAAAATATATTATTCCCTTATCCTTATCTCCTTGTTACTCCAATTTCATTGAGAATTATAAAATAAAATATAGGTAAATCACTTCACTGTCTTTAGGATAAGGTTCTCCAAGTTGATAAAAACTTAAAGAAAGGTAAATAGTTAGTTCTTATATAAAATAAGAATAAAAATAATAATAAAAGGATAATGGAAATTATAATGACTCATAAATTATAGAAAAAAATTAAAATGGAAATAATATCATACATAATGATTTATATAGTTTTAGTAGAATACATTGTGCTCACAGAGGGGGGAAAATTCACTATTTTCTATGAATAGATACAAGGATTTCAATATAATAGATCTAAATATATTCCAATATTAATTATATTTTTAATAATGTAAAAATATCGTATAATAAATTTATTATTTTAAACTTATTTCCATGAGAAATAAACTTTTGGCTCACCACATTCACAACAATCAAAAAATATGTCATATGTATGTTCATGTACATCCTATAAGAAATATTTATCACTGAGACTCTTCTTGAACCTTGTATGAACTGTCATTTATGAATTTTTCTTTTGTTTCAAACCCAATTGAAATCTATAACAACATCTCTATGTGAACCTCATGTTATTTTAAAAAATAATTATGGGGGACTCCAACCTCTGAACCCCTATCTTTTTAGGAAATGAAGTTTAACCCCACTCCAACTCCCTATGACCATAATGTCTAGATCAAAAAAATAAGTGTTAGGTGTACAATCTAAAGTGTATAAAATCAAACTCCTCGTATCTCATCATATAATTCCAAATAAATCTTCATAATTACTTTTTATAAAATTGAATATAAATAGGAGGAAATATAATATAAAGTTATTTAATTCATATGTGGCATGAAAGGACACTGAAAAGAAACTGTAATGAATTGAAGAATAAAAGAAAATAATAATCTTATAATTTATCTATATTCATCATTACATGTAATAATTATATTTTATATTTTGGGTATTAGATACAAATTGGGACTGACACATTTGTATCTAAATATAGGAACCAAGGAATTTCATAAATATTGTAATAATGAAGTATATTTTTTATGTTAATGATTGATCTTGACCAGTACATCATCTATAGAAGATCATAACTTCAAAATTTCTTAGTTGAATGATTATTGTATTTTAAAACTATTTTTATGTAGTAGATCACACAATTAATATGATCTTAGTGAATTTTCTGGAACAATGAGATTTTATTTCAAGTTTGAAATAAATATTTGTATAGTACACTATACTTTAATGGTGTTTTAATTTTACTTGAATAAGATATTTATTATGATAGTAATTAATGATGAATATAAAACATTAGACTTAATGAATATGAAGCTATATGAAACTAAAACTAAGTTAAGAAAAACAAAAATAAAATGTGGAATAATAAACCATATAGGGTGTTTGGAATATTATGAGATAAAACTCTTAGGTATTTTACATGATTTCTTAAATGGTAAAACATATAAGTAATCTTGTTATATTAAAGGATCCACAAATATTCTATAATTAGTTCATCAAGATACATGCACTATTTTAAGTAGATTTTTGTGGTAAATTCAATTAATTGGTGAGATTCCTTTAAAGAATCTAAAAGTGAAGTAGAGAATATACTTGTTAAAATATTAGAGATGATTGGGGTGGGTGGGATGATTAATATCTTAACCAAGAAATAATCAATAATAAAATTTAGATATGACTCATTCCTAAACATAATTTAACTTATACACATCAGATTCATGGTGGTAGTAAAATAATGATCGATGAGAAGTATTATAAGTCTTACAAGTATTCCATTATCAATTTTGAGAAATGATTTCAAAATAATGGAATTAAAACATAAACATATGCGTACTATAATGAAAAAAATGATATCATATAAGTTATAATATGAGATAATTATATTATATCACAAATTCATTTGTATAGATACAACCCATTTGTTAAGTATTTTTTAGTAACAAACTTACATCAATAAAAATAAAGTTTATAAAATTTAATCATCCTAAGTTACTAAGGATATTAGTATCCCTATGATATAAAAAAATAATCATGTAAATGGATATAATTCTAAAATAGAAGAGAATATCTATATAAGAATATGATATTACATTAAACTTTAAAGATTTCAAGGATTGAGATGTAAAAGTAGTTGGAATAATAACAAGATTCCCAAGACTCCAAGGGAAAACTTATTTTAGAGACATAAAATACTATGTAGGTTAAAAAAGGAAGTTATAAAACTTAATAGATATGGTTTTCTTGTCACCAAGTGTTGTGACATGTTATTCATTATGAATGAAAAAATCTTATCTTATAATATAGTAGTAATTATGTGTGTCTACTGAAGGTTAGTGGGAGTTAAATAGTTTTTTTAGTAATATATGTCAAGGAAGTATTATTAATAGAATAAAGATACTAGTCTTGTAGAAAATTAATATTTGGTTAAAAAATGTTTCTCAAGGAATGAATTATATAAAGAAACCTATATTATAGGGATAAAAATCTAAAGATATTGATCAAAGTGTTTATTTCAACAAATTCAAATTGCATTCATTTACAAGGTACTGAACGATACAATATGGAACACTAAAGATTGGATTATTTCCAATGTCACATGTTATAAAGAATTAGTAGTTTTATTGTCACTTCAATTATTAGATATAGTATTTATGTCATGCTATATACTAGAAAGTATAGGATAACTGTATTGTGAAGTAGTTAAATTTATCCAAAAATAATAGAGTGATTTTTGAACCCAAAGTTAAGCCTTTTATTTTTTGAATTTTTTGTAAATTTATGGTGGTTTGATGTATCTAGGATATTATAGAATTTGGTGGTTTGATGAAATTTTCATTATAGAGAAAAAAATGCATTTATACAGTGCAAGTACATATCTCAAGCCATAGAACTGAAGATCATTCCACAGTACGATCCTTGTGAGGTAGAGGATATTTATCTGGAAGGTTCTATCTTTACCATGGATGTTGAGGCTATGTCATAAGTACTAGCTAGAATAATTTTAGTTACATTCGAAATTTGGAAATGCTCGCTTTATAGTCTATATCTATGTCATAGAATGAATTTCTTGCATTTATCCATGTTATAGAATCCTTTTTTTTAAGTTAGGGAGAAAGAAAATTTTTATTAAATTAAGAAAATAACTCTTTTTCTTAGTAGCTAGATGGAAACCCATTACCTGACCTATAGTTCCAGAAGAAAGTGCCTCAGAAAAACGTAGCCAAAATACCCAATACATAGCTTAAATTCCCAATGTCCAAAGACAAACAATTGGCCCATGTAATGGCCTCAAGGATAGCCTACCTACGTCCAGCCCAGCCTTCTAGTGGCCCTAACCATCTACATATGGTCTATCCCACATGATACAGAATCCTATGGTTTCATGAACAGTATTTATTTAATAGATAGAAATAATTATTGGAGCTTTTATGAGTGTTTATAGGATGTTTCATAGTAGAGGAATCCTGTTCTATAACCATACGAGTGAATAAACTATTAAATATCAAGGAAATATGCTACACCGTGATCTTACGAGCTTTCAGGGATCTGGAAGATTTATGATCTCATTCAATGGAGGTTATTTGATGCTTAAATATCATATGGTGGTTGAGGTTAACTACTATAAATCAACTGACAACACCATAGAACATGATGTCGCACCACATTTTTTGAAATTTGGGTAGTTCAAATAGTAGTACTAACATGACCTACTCTAGAGATTTTTGTAGTAACTATAACTTTATATAACTTTAATTTAACTATAAATGGTTGAGATAAGTTGGATAAAGATAAAGTAGATGATATTAATGTAATGTCCCTGACCTAGTGTTCTCTCAAGTGACTAAGCTAGTTGGCTACGTGACTTCAGGCTCACCTCCCCATATTCTAGAGGTTTCTGCCTAATAGCAAGGGTCTAAGAAATATAGTGGAAAGACTATACCATCTAGTAAAGAGTTTCAAAAAAAAGTGGGAAATAATAACAAAGTAGCTGAAATGATAGAAATTATATGAATAAATAATCAGGAAACCAAATTCAATAAAGGACCAACTGAATAAATCCAAATAATAAAAGAATAATGTAATGAAAAGTGGAATGAAACTAAATGACATGTTGCAGGTTATACAAATAAAATAATAAGCATACTTAATTAAACACTACAATGACCCCAGTCCCAATCCCCATGTCAGCTTTATCTATAAAATCCAACTCATATAGTAAGTAATAATCAACTACAAGGTCCTTTTCTTGTGTCCAACCCCGCGTCTATGTAATCTTATCGGGTACCAAAAGGCGGCCCGAATTGGGTGTGAGTAAAACTCTATAGGTTGAAACCACCATTTCTAGTCAAATTAAGTCAGATAAAAATAGTATATGAAATAAAGTGATAAATAGAGTATTAATTTAATAAATTAATACTATGCATAAAGTAAACCCTTTAATCCACCAAGATTCAGTTTGACACCGGAGGTTAACCAAACCTACTTTGGTGCTCTATCAGTATCTCTGTCTAAGGTTGGATCCTCCTACATTAGGATAGATCACCCCAGTCAGTGTCAGATTCTCCAATCAGGGATGAATCTCTCCTAACATATCATAAAAAATGGCCTCTAGCCTTTAGATTACTAGAATATCACCCTCAAACATATCAGAATCTCACCCTCAGGCATATCATAATATCACCCTCACGCGTATCAAAAATCTCACCATCAAGCATATTAGAATATCACTATTAGGCATATTTTAATCTCTCCCTCATGAATATAAAAAATATCACCCTCAGGTATATCATAATATTACCCTCAGGAATATCATAAATCTTACCCTAAAGTATATCAGAATATTATCCTCATTCATATCAGAAATCACACCCACATGCATATTAGAATCTCACCCTCAATCATATCAAAATCTCTCCCTCAAGAATCAATCACATTAGTTTCAAATAAACAAAAAATATATGCAATCAAAATCACAAGTCCAAAACACATATACCATATATATTATCATAATACACAATGATAAATTAATCAAATTATCATTTGTCTAACTGAATATATTCCATTAATTCAAGTTTCTAATTATCATTATAATTATTTTGAACTTCTATTATTTATCATTTGACCATAAGTCCATTTATCATATCATTTAACTGAAATTAACCGAGTTAATTCTACCATAAGCAATCACATAATTTATATGTCATTTCAATTCATAAGATTAAGCCGAAAATTAATAACTTTTTTATAATTTATCATAGGGATCTAATGTCAAGCAGACCAAATTACAACAAGTCCCAAGACCGGTACACCTATCGGGTGGTCGTGGGTCTTATTATCCATTCCTATAGACCCAACATGATCCAATGGATTTTCTAAAAATTAATATTATAATTTATCAAGGATTATCTAATTTATTTGGTCACACGCATGGTGTGCTGATGTGATCACACCTAGTGAATATACTATGGATAATTAAATCAGACTAAAATGGATTGGATTTATACCACCCACATTGAAATTATAACAAGGAAATGACAAAACATCACAACCACAGTAGAAATAGGCTTCTTACTTCCTTTCAACAAGAACCAAATATTCCATCTATACTAGATCCAGAAGTGGAAGAAGATCTGGAAGGCGTACCTTAATAATATAGGTTCGGATATCCAAGATCCAATGTAGGCTCTATTTTGGATCGAATCATACTCCTAGAAATAATCCACGGAAGTTCTGAAATCAAGAAGGATGTGTGTGGAGAGTCTTCAGATAATAATAAAAGTCTACTTTATAAAAAATGTGGTGCTGGAGAGGTTTTAAAATAGTAAAGGAATGAAATTTATAGGATGTAAATTTATTTCATGTTGTGTGAGTGTTGTATACATTTTTTCCCATTTTTAAAAAATTCATATATCCATATTTAAGAAAAAATTAATATATGTTACACAGTGTATAAAGGGTTTTTGTGACATGTGATACTTTTCATGAAGTGTTTACATGGTGAGTAAATTTTCATGACATGTTTACAAGGTGTGTAAAATTTATAGGGTGTGTAAATATTTATAGGGTTTTTAAATATTTATAGGGTGTGAATTAATTCAGGACATGAATTAAATTCATGAATTCTGCCCAAAATAATTCATTTCGTGAATTAGGTTCACAGCATGAATTTGTTCTATAGCTATAATTCAACACTTATTCTCGTCACACCCATTCAACACCTAACCCATCTCGAACCTAGGATAGAAAAACTAGGTTTAAGATAAATACAACCCAACACAAAGAGAGTTAACCAAAAAAAATTAAGGAGAGGAATTCCTAGAAAAAGATGGGATCTTATAACCTCCCCACAATATAATATCTTGTCCCCAAGATTCTCCATGCATCACTATGGGGTATCAGCAAACAATTCTGGCCATTATCCTCACACATTAGACTCCATATCCTAGGTATCCTATTGAACACACCCATGATTCCATAGTAATTTTACTAGAGGCACGTTCTTCCCCCAAATATTCTTCTCACTTCAGTCCATGATACAGATTGGATGCTTCTCAAAGGACGCATCAACATCCAACTCAATGTCATCAAAATCTATCATGTAATAACCTTTATAATTATATATCTGAAGCTGATACATGTGAAACACACCATGCATGATGTTGTAGTCCATTGGATGTTCCAAACGGTATGACACCGGACCAACCCTTTCCACTACCTCGAACATCCTGAAAAACATGGGTGTTAGCTTTCCTTGTTTTCTGATAAGGCATTGTCCCGACCTAGGTGACACCTAAAGAAAAACTTGGTGACTGACCTCAAACTCCAGAGGTCATATCTGATGGTTATTGTATGATTTCTATCAGCTCTGCATAGTCACAAAACACTTTCTTATCAACTGAACCTACTTATTTGCCTCTTGTATAAGACTAGACACAAAAAATGAAAACTCACCAACCTCTAACCAACAAAGAGGGTAATAAAATATTATTCCATACAAGTCCTTAAAAGGATAATTTTGGATCAATTACTAGAACCTATTTTTATAATTGAACTCCATGTGTGCCAAATGATTCTCCTATTAACTACTAAAATCCAAAACATTGGCTCATAAAATATCCTCCAAAATCTGAATAGTCTGCTTATATTGGCAGTCAGCCTGAGGTTGGTAGGTTATACTCGGAGTAACCTATGATCCTAGATCCTTTTGAAGACCCTTACAAAACCGAGATGTGAAATGGAGATCTCGATCAGAAATAATGCTCCTTATATCACTGTGCAATTGAACTATCTCACATATGTAAAGACTAACTAGGTTATCAATTGTGAAGGTCTCCCTAATAGGAAATAAGTGTGATACCTTCATCAGTAAATATGAAATCACCCATAAAGTATCATTATTATGAGTTGCCTTGGGTAATTATGACACAAAATCCATAGTGATATCATCCCATTTCCACTCCAAAATAGGCATAGGATATAACATCCTAACGGGCCTCTGATACTTAGCCTTCACCTTCTGATAGGTAAAATATCTCACCACGAATCCTACTATATCCTTCTTCATCCCTAGCCACCAGTATTATCTACAAAGATCAATATACATCTTTTTCAGGCCCGGATGTACCTCCCATCTAGAATCATGAAAATCTCTAATCAACTCTTTATGTAAGCCCATAGGAACTCATACTCAACCACAGTAAAGAAGAGAATTTTCACTGCCAAGAGACCATCCTAATGGTGGATCCCCACCGTATATGATATCCTTTAGATCTAAGACCTCTAGATCAAATAACAACTCTTTATTAATCCATTCAATAAGATTTGGAGTAACATATGTTAAAGTTACAGCTAGTCATCCTTGGGACTCTTAAACATCAAGATATATATCTGCAAAGAGTTCCATCAGCCGCCACTCGTCTCAAGATTCATGCACTGTATATGTCTTCTATTTCAGATTATGGAGTCTTCAATGATGTTTCCCTTACCCAATGTGTAATCCATCTTGAACTCAAAATACTACATATACTTAACCCACCTCTACTTCCAAATGTTCTGGTCTCACTCAGAAAAGATATATTTGAGGCTTTTGGGGTCCATGTACACTGTAAACCTATTTGCTAAAATATGGTGTAGCCAGTATCTTAGGGTCTATACCACCATAGATAACTCCATATTGTGAATATGATAATTATTCTCATGTGGCCTCAACTATATCGATCCATAAGAAACCACATGATCTCCTTGCATCAGAACTTCTCTGAGTCCAACTTAGGATTCATCACAGTACACAGTATATTCCTTACCTGTAACTGGACTGAGGATCGGTGTTGAGGTCTGCCTTCTCTTTAGATACTAAAAATCTCCCTCGCAAGAATCTAAACAAACAAACTTCAAACCTTTCTCGATCATCCTAGACATCAGTGCTTCCAGACAGGATAATTCATGAATGAAGCGCCAATAATAACCTGTTAAACCCTAAAAACTCTGAATTGCAAAGAAATTCTTGGGATTCTCCCAAGATACCATGGTTAAAACCTTCTCTAAACCCACTTAAATTCTAGCCTCTGAGATGATATGTCCTAAGAAGTGCATGATATCAATCCAAAAACTACATTTGGATATTTTGGAGTAAATTTAATGCTCTATCAATATACTCAATATGATATTAAGATGCTGGGAATAATCATCTATGGACTAGGATTACACTAATATTTAATCAAAACTAACTACAACAAACTGATCTAGGAAAGGATGGATGATATGATTTATCAAGTCCATGAATATTGTCGGTGTGTTCTTCAAACTTAACGGTATCACTATGGACCCATATATGTCATACCTTCTCTTAAAAGTTGTTTGGGGTATGTCAGATGGGATTACCCTCAAATTTTGGTATCCTAAGATCATGTATACCTTAGAGAAAATCCTATAACCTCGTATCTAGTCAAAGATATCATCAATTCACAAAAGGGGATACCAACTCTTGACCATCATCTAGTTCAATCACTGATAATCCTCACAAAAGTGAAAAGTCCCATCATCCTTATTGGAGAAAAGAACTAGAGGAACCCATAGAGAAGTACTAGGTTGTATGAAACCCTTGGATTCTGTATATTCTAACTAAACTTTCAATTCATGAAGCTCTACTAGTTCTATCCTATAAGGTGGGATATAAATTTTCTTAGCTCATAGAACCAACTCAATCATGAACTCAATCTCCTGCTTGGGTGGTAGGCCAGAGAACTCTTCAGGAAAGAAATCCTAAAAATGATATACCACTAGAGGAAAAAGTATCCTACATCATTACTCCATTATCCAGAACAAGGATTTCTATCAAAGTCATGAGATAATCCAATATGCACTGGATTGGTTCTACATGACCATCTTAAAGATCCCACTCACCCTAGTGAGTATAGATACCCCCATATAGAGATAGAAGGTAAATATCCTATGATAATAGTCAGTATGAGCCTTGTATAGAACTATCCAATCCAAACTAAGAATCAAATAAAATCCTTTCATTTCTAACACAAAATGTTCCCAAAGTAAATGATATCCACCAATTTCAAGAGAACACTCCTTTCATCATTTGTTTCCCTTATTTCTCCACAATTTCCCACTAATTATTTTAAGGTCCATGAAGAATGTATGAATTAAGGTTCACCCACTTATATGTGGGTGTATCGAGGTTCTTAAATATTTCCTAGAATGAATAAATCTAGAATTTATCTACCTAGGGGAATCCCTCCCTAGTGAATATAGGATAATGCTGCAATTAAAACTCTCTTTTCAAATCAGATATCAAAGGTACTATGAAAATAGTCTTCATTTCCATGAATCACATGACCCTCAGGAAGCTATGTCAAATCTGGACATCCATATTATCCTCATGAGCTATATAAAGACCTATTTTAGCTATTTTAGGAGTATGTTGATTACCACTCTCTTAATGCTCAATTCAAAGATGATGAGGAGGAATTTTTTATACAAGACAAACACACTCATTATAAAACAAGGTACACAAAAGATCAACCTCAAATTGTGATAATAATAAAGAAAAATTGTATCATGGTCTCTCTAATCATGACCTAATAATTTAATTGGCATAAAATAATAGTTAATGTATCACCTTTTTTCATCAGATATAACATGTATCTCTTTTCACAATTCATACAGGAAAATCTATCACATGTAATAAAT
Organism: Viscum album; assembly: GCA_963277665.1. NCBI lineage: Eukaryota > Viridiplantae > Streptophyta > Magnoliopsida > Santalales > Viscaceae > Viscum > Viscum album. The sequence goes on from OY728137.1 coordinate 1,026,854,130, forward strand.
ATGTCCCCATCATGAACAATGCATGTCAATATATATTCCTATATGCTTATCATGATGTATGAATACTCATATCATGCAATACTATTCCACAAGTATAAATTTCAAGAAACAATAACATCACACAACATGTGAATCACCCGAGGTGAAATAACATCAAACCGTAACAACCAAAACATCATGAAAAACAATCCCATCCCTAAGAACTCAAATTTTTCCCCATACTTGGGTTAGAAACTCCCATACACAATCTCATTAACAAGTCCTGACACCTCTTATTCTCCTTTATACCTTTCCCAAATAGTGATCCAAAAAAATAAATATGATCCTCTGATACCACTTTGTAACATCCCAAACATGATACTCCCTCAAGTGGCTGATTCAATTGGTTGTGTGACTTCAGTCATGCCTCCTAATATGAAAAAGGATTCTGACTAGCAGTGAGGGTCTAAGGAATATAGTGTGGAGACTACAACCTATGGTAAAGAGTTGTAATGAATGAGGAAAATAATAACAGAGTGGTGGAAATGACAGAAACAATATGAATAAATAATTAGACAACCAAATATGAGAAAAGAACAAATGAATAAATCCAAATAATAAAAGAATAATATGATGAAAAGATGAATGAAACTAAATTTCATGTTGAAGGTCATACAATTAAAATAATAATAAGACTTAAGTAAAGACTCTAATAACCCCAGTCTTGAACCCCATGTTAGTACCTTATCCAAGATCCAACACATCGAGCAAGAAACAATCAACTAAAAGATATTTTCCCATTCCCTAAACTCGCATCTATGTAATCTACTCAGGAAACAAACAGTTCCCCAAATAGGGTGTGATTTAAACACTATATATTGACACCACCATGTCTAATAAAATTCATTCTGATAAAAATAGTGGGTGTAATAAAGAGATAAATAGAGTATTAATTTAGTAAATTAATATTATTTATAAAGTAATCCCCCTGATCCCCCAAGCTCCGGGTTACCACCTGGGGTCAGCCAAACTTGCTTCGGTGCTCTACCGGTATCTCAGTCTAAGGGTGGATCCTCCTAAATCAGGATGGATCACCCTCACTCATATCAGGATCTTTCCCTTAGGAATATTAGAATCCCTCCCTCAGGAATATTAAAAATATCACCCTAAGTCATATCAAAATATCACCATTAGGAATATCAGAATCTCTCCCTCATGCATATATTAAATCTCTCCCTCAGACGTATCATAATATCACCCTTAAGCATACCAAAAATATCACCCTCGGGAATATCTGAATCTCTCCCACAAGTATATCATAAATCACCCTTAGGTGCATCAGAATATCTCTCTTAGGCATATCAAAAATCTCACCCTCATACATCAATCACATCAGTGTCAAATAAACACAAAATATATTTAAGAAAAATCACAATTCCAAAACACACATACCTTATATAATATTATAATACACATTAATCAATTAATAAAATTATCATTTATCCAACCAAGTATATTTCATTAATTCAGGTTCCTAATTATCATCATAATTATATAGAACCTATTTCATTTATCACGTAACCCCAAGGTCATTTATCATATCATTTAACCACAAATAACCAAGGTGATTCTACTATAAGAAATCACATAACTTATATGTTATTCCATTTCATAAAATCAAGCTAATAAATAATAATTCTTTTCCAATTTATCATAGGGATTTAATGTCAAGAAGACCAAATTGTGATAAGTTGCAAGATCGACACACCTATCGGATGGATGTAGGTCTCATTCTCTACACCTATAGATATAACAAGATCTAATGGAAGGTATAAAAAGGAAGATTATAATTTATCAAGGATTATCCAATTTATTTGGTCATGTGTGCAGCATGCTGGTGTGATCGCACCTATTTCATATACTAAGAATAATTAAATCATAAAAAAGGGATTAGATTTAGACAACCCGCCTTTAAAGTGGATAAGGCGAGGACAAAAAATCATGTCTGTGGTAGAAATCATCTTCATAATTCTTTTCAATAATAATCAGATATTATATCAACAACATATCAAGAAGAGAAAGAAGAACCAAAAGGCGTACCTTAAAAATCTAGGTCCGGATATCCAAGATCTAATGTAGGCTCGTTTCTGGATCAAAGTGTACTCCCATAAATCATCCTCAGATATTATGATATTGATAAAGAGGTTCGCATAGGGTTTTCAGTCTAAGATGGAGGTATTCTTTAGGAAAACATGGCATTATATGGGTTTGAAAATAGTCGGGATCTGACATTAACATGAAGAGAATTTATTTCACATCATGTAAGTGTTGTATCCATTTTTTCACTATTTTTTCCAAAATCTCATAACCATGAATTTAAAAAAGACATTAAATATATATTACATGTTATATAAATGGTTTTCATGACATTTGATTCTTTTCATGACATGTTTACAGGGTGTGTAAATTTTCATGACTTGTTTACAGGGTGTGTAAAATTTAAAGAGTGTATAAATATTTATAGGGTGTGTAAATATTTATAGGGTGTGAATTAATTCAGGTAATTAAATTAATTCATGGTATCTAATCAAAACAATTCATGAATTGAATTAGATTTATGACGTGGATTTATTATGCATCCAAAACACACCTCTTATTCCTACTTCTCCCTTGAAACACTTAACCCATCCCAAACCTGGGCTCTAAAAACTAATTTTAAATGAAAAAAACCCAACAAAAATATTTTTAACCAAAATTTTAAATAGATACATTCCTAAAAAAGGAAGGATCTTACATTAAAATAAAATATGTTGGGTATTTATTATAGTTTGAATTTAAAATTTAAGATTCAAAATATTATGGATAAGAATAATTTTTCTTTTCAAGATAAAATTCATCACAAAAAATAGATAATAATTTCCTCTTGAAGATTAAGAATCATAATATTTTGATTAATATAGAAGTTTATTTAATTCAAGGTTTAAAAGAACAATATAATGTGAATATACTTAAAGATATCGAATTAATGAATTCGAGAATCATGTAAGAACACACTTGTTGATTGGTGTCTCTTATATTTATCTAAAATATTTATATTATTGACTTATGTACAGACTTTATTTTTATCCCTCTTGAAAAGAAGTTTGTATAAAATAGGTAGAGGGTGTGGACCTTGGATGAGTAATTTGATCTTTCTAAAGTTGTAATTAAATACAAGTGAAGTAGTGGTTAATCTATATATCAACATGTTATTGATATTTTCTCCTTTTTCATGACTTTTATAGGTGAACAAAGTACTATTATCATTTTCATGATCTTTATGTGTTTTCAATGATTAAAAATAATAATCAATCTCAAGTTTTCTCTTTCAATTCAAAGATAAGTTCCAATTTGACTAAATAAACCAAAGAAATATTTTCACCATAATTAACCCCCTCTTAGGGTGTATAGTGGGACTATGATAAAACAAGTGGTATCATATCCATAAGTTTCTTATTGAATTCATTGACAGAAATATTTTTTATGGATGATATTGTTAATGCTAGAGGAATTCCACTATTATATGGATGTAATTATCAGAACTAGAAAAATAGGATGATATCTCATCAAAGATCTCTTGGGTTGTAAGTGTATCTTAATAAAATACTTAGGATACGAGTAAGTTACCCTACAAGAAGGTTAATAATGTAAGTATATTATTGAATGATGATGTTAAGGTTCATCATGATTTGTCAGTAAAACTTTATAATCATATATATTTGAATGTGATGGATTATAGAACTGCCAAAGGTATTTTGGATAAACATGCCAATAAATTTGAAAGATACAAAAAAGTTGAGGAAAATCTATAGGTACTACAAAACATGTTTGATAATCTGAATATGAGTTCCAAAGGAATAATATATGGTTTTTAACCATATTATTGAAGTTATTGGTGGAATTCAAGAGAATAGTTAGAAAATAAAATATTTTGACATAGTGAATAAGATTATTAGAATGTTATATCCTATGTAAAATAAAAAGGTATTATCTCTTGAAGAAATGAATATTGGGGAGTTATCTCTTGATTAATTGCATAGAATACTAGTTTCTTGTGAAATTAGGGTGATGCTCGAAAGCAATTTAGAACATTCATCTAAAGAAATAGAATTAAAATCTTTTGAGAACCAAGAATTTCAGGTTTCTAAAAATGAAGATTATGTAAGTTATGATTCATTATTACTCTTTTCAATGAATTTTAAAATATGAAATTAATTATTTAAAGGGAATTTACCTCTATATTGTTTCTATTTTGGAAAGGTAAGACACATTGTTTTTAGATTTATAAAGAATATTGATAAAGAGGGTGATGAGTAAGAGTTCTCACTAAAATAGAAGAACGTGTTTTCATCTAGAAGGAAATTTAATCCTATAAATTCTAGTGGAAATAATATTCAAAGGAAAGTGCTTATAATTAAGGAAGAAGAATATACTGAGGAAGATATATTGGAAGGTATGAAAACTGAATTTATCTCAGATGTTTAATATATTATGATAGAATATATGGGAAAATAAAAAACTATTATTAAAGAATATGGTCAATAAGATCGAGTTTTTTTATCCCTAATTAGAGTTGTTAGAAGGCCTTAAAATAGTGATTTAAAAAGAAAGAAGACAAGGAATATTAGAGGTTTGATAAAGGATTATTCTACCTTAGATGGTGAACTTGAATCTGAATTTAATCATCTTGATAATTTTTTTAATATTTTGAAAAAAACATGTGAAATATAAGGAATATTTTAATTTCATAATGAATTTTGATTAATAGTATAACATCATTGATGATCTCAATCTCTATATTTAAATGAATTTTTAGAAGATTGATAGTATTGAAAAATAAATTATCTATTTGAGAGTGATGATCGAACTATAAATAAAAATAGATGGTTTGAAGAAAATGATTTAGTTTGTAATTAATAAAAAATGTCTAAAACATCCCACCTTCAATGAGAATCCAAAATTTGAAATTAAATTGATCGCTAAGTCCACAAGAATCAGATGTTCCTTCCATTTTAGTAACATGTAAAGGCATAAGTCACAACAAAATCCACATTATAACACTTATTATCCCCAAAAATACTTACCAATATTTAATCCATAAAAATTGGCCAACATTTTTCATTGAATCCCTACCTATGAACTATGTTTTATCCCAAAATGATTGGTGTTCTCCTGTTACACAACACCACACCCATAGGTTCACTATTCACTAAATCTACACTACCTAATTTCTAAAATTACCATTAATACATCCATGATTTCTATCTCCTCACTAGTGTAATTTTACTCTCTACAACCCATTCATTCTATCATGGTTTAAATTTTATCATTTTAGCATCCCACTCTTGTCCATCACTAAAACAATGAAACAGTGCTCGAATGCTCCCACAAAACAAGAAACGCCATTGATTTATCAATATCATGCCTTATAGATCTCCCCACTAATGTGGTTTTATTTTTCACATGTTTATCACATCATTATATATAATTTTATGATTATTCAATGTTAGAATGATTTTTTATTGATAAATTCATCATGTTTTTCAAATCTACTTGAGAATTTTGAATTCATTGAAATCTTAATTGAAATGATGAATTTTGGAGTTTCTTGATTGTTTTTTTAAATTAATTGTGATTGAATTAATTAAGTGATAAAAATATTAAGAGTTTTATTGTGATAAATTCTAAAGATACATTTGTTGAGTCTAGTTTGAAAATTAATGTATGGGATTGATTGATTTAATTTTTAATTTATTTTTAATGAAATTTTATTGTTTTTATTTTAATTATGGGTTTCTAGGTGTATTTTTATATGAGGTTTTATAAGATTATATATTTTCCAACATATTATGTAATAGTAATAGTTGCACTATGGGAAAATTACCCTATACCCACAGTCTGGAACCGTGGGTATATCCCATAAAACTGTGGGTATAGGATATACCCATGTTTCAAAGAATTGTGAGATATTAAGTTGTAGATATATCTCTGAGCTATATCAACAGTTTGAAAATTATATACTCATGGTTATAAAGTGTGGGAATAGGTGTATGGGAAATTATCCACCGTGTCAATAACCCTATACCCATGTTTCTAAAACTGTCTCTATAGGATTTAAAAAAATCTACCACCAGATTCGAACCCTAGACCACCTCTATTCGATCCACATTCCTAACCACTAAACCATGTAGAGTTTTCAGTATATAAATATATATTTACTTATATATATATTTCTAAAGTGTGGCTATAAGTGGAAAACTATGGAAATAGGTTGTCCTACTTAATTTTTTTTTCCTGAGGAAATATTTTTTCCCCGCACTTATGTGGGAAATTTATACCCATGGTTTACCAAAACCATGCCTATAGGGACAACCTATACCCACATTTTTTGGAGAACTCTGGGTATAGGTTTTAAACTAAACCCTATACCCATAGTTTGAGGGAAACCATGGGTATAGGTTTGACCTATACCTATGGTTTTTTGGAGAACCATGGGTATAGTTCTTGAACCAAACTCTATACCCAAAATTTTGGAAAAACTATGGGTATAGGTGGGAAATTCCCACCTATAGAAACAATTTACCAAAATCATAGAAATAGGTTCTAAACCAATCCCTATGCCCACAGTTTTTGGAAAACTATGGGTATATCCTTGTTTTCTAGTAGCGTTGTGATGTGTAATATTGATAATTAGGTAATAAATTTTAGGGTTGATACATAATATCCATAGTTATGTTGGGACCAGGTTGAATGAAGATGAAAGTTTGAAGAGTTAGCTTTTGCAGAGTGTTGTATTTTGTTGTCAAAGGCGATAAATCAATTCACTTTGTAGAAGGATCATAAATCAGACGATGCTTTGCTGGTATGTATTTCACACAAATCATGAGTTAGGAGAACTTGTGATGCAAGCCTTATGAAGAAAAGGGGGAGAAACGATGATGCCAGTCATATAATGTTATGATTGGAAGGAATGATGCTGCTGGAAGATAGGAAAGATTCAGTTCCCATTGCAACTTTGACGATGCTTAAGCTGATCTATCAAAGGATAAATATCACGATAGTGGGATTCGTGATAAGAGCAGAAGAATGGTTATGGGAAGCAGTAAAGAGATAAAATGGCAAAGCAATAGACAATCTGGGGATGGCAGAAAAGCACAGTTTAAGGTGGCGCCGTTTTCCAGTGTTTGCCAAATTTTAGGGCCTGAAAATCGGGAGATGAAGAAATGTGCTTGGCAATGGATGTTGCACATACGATTGAAGATGGTTTATACGTGCAAAAGAGTTATTCAAGGTCAGAACTATGAAAAATGACAAAGGCATGGATTGCGCGGAAATTTAGGCACGTTTCGCGCAAAAATAAAGGGGTGCGCGCAATATCTGCGGGATGCGCGAAATAGTAGCGGGTTGCGCGAAAAATCTGCGGGATGCGCGGAATATTGGCATGGTGCGCGAAATTGAGGAATTAAGTTTTCGCGCAAATGATGGTTCGAGATCAGAAGATCGAAAATTGGCAAAGGCATAAAATGCGCGAAATATTGGAGCAGTGCGCGAAATCTGATGTTGCAGGAAAGATTGGGTTTGCGCGCAATATGGAACGCGGTGCGGAATTTTGCGCGCAATTGGTGCTTCATGCTTAGAACGATGAAAGATGGTAAAGGCATGAGGTGCGCGGAATATTGAAGCATGGCGCGAAATATGAAGTTGCATAAAAGAGTTTTTACGCGCATGGAGGAGGTTTTACGCGCGGATTAGTGTTTTTCGCGCGGGTTCAAAAATGCCTATAAATATGAGGCTAACCCTTGTTAGTTGTTAATTCTCGACACTTAGAAGAAATCCCGAGCTCTGGTGCGCGTAAATTATACGCTAAGTGAGTTGCGCGAAAAGAGGAAAAGTTGCGCGTAAAAGGAAAGTTGCGCGAAAACGTTTTTCGCGCCAAAAGGGAATTTTACGCGCAAGCCATTTGAATTGCGCGCAAGGCACCCTAAAGGCTGCACGAAATATCTGGGGTCTTCACACGTATTCAGTTGTGCACAAGAGAGTTCTTACCGGCTTCTGGGTAAGAAAGTGAAGATTTGTACTTCGGAGAATACATCTGTTTATTTGTAAAGAAGCACTGAAACATTGTGTTATCCTATTTGTGCTAAGAGGTAGCACACGCACTATTGGATTGTTTTCAAAGTGCTGCACGAGTGTAAGGGTATATCCTACTCGTTGTATTCCACATCAAAGGATTGTTTTCTAGTGGATTGTGTGGTACTGGATTATTTCCGTACCATACCAAGGACGTAGCTACTCTTGTTGAGTAGTGAACCTTGTAAATCTTGTGTTCCTGTGGATGTGTGTGTTCAGCAGGGAAGAAACTCTTTAACAGGAGGCGAAGTTTGTTTCAAAAAGGGAAACTTAAAAAGAAAAAGATATCACTGATTCACCCCCTCCCCCTCTCAGTGATACTTGGATCCTGATTGGGAACTTCAATTGGTATCAGAGCGAGGTTGACTTCGTTTACTCTTTGCTGAATTGTTTGAAGAGAAGTTGTGATGGAAAATCTAAATTGCATGAACAGTAAGGGGATTCCAATCTTCGATGGAAAGAACTATCACATCTGGAAGGACAGAATGATGCCGTATCTTATGTCTCTTGGATATGAAGTTCTTGAAACTACAACAGATGGATTTCCTGATATTGATGACAAGGTCCCTCTTACTCCTGTCGATAAGAAGAATCTTGAGAATGATGGAAGAGCTAAAAATGCATTACTCTCATCACTTTCTGAGAGTGAGTTTTTAAGAGTGAAAGGTGTCACTACTGCTAAAGGCATCTGGGATAAGCTAATGAATATCTATGAAGGAAATACAAAAGTGAAGAAGGAAAAACTACAAATCTGGAGGCTGAAGTATGAAGACTTGAAAATGGGAGAATCTGAATCTGTTGGAGAATTCTTTACCAGAGTTAATGACATTGTCAGTACAATCAGATGTCTTGGTGAAAAGTTAGAAGATGATACAGTTGTTGAAAAGATCCTGAGAATTCTGCCTGACAAATTTGATGCTAAAGTTTCTTCACTAGAAGACAGAGATCCGGAAACATTATCTCTTGATGATTTGCACAGTACTCTCATCACTTATGAGATTAGAAGAGAGAAGACCATGAAGAGCAAAGAAAAAACTGATAGAGAAATGTCTTTCAGGGCAGAAAAGAAAGAGAAGTCGAAGAAAATTCTTATTAATGAAGAAGCTGGTGAATCCAACTCTGAAAATGAGGTATGTAAAAATTTTGATGAAATTCTATCCTTGTTTTCTAAAAATGTTAAAAGAGGCACAGGGAAATACAAAGGGAAACTCCCTTTGAAATATTTTGAATGTGGAGCAGTTGGACACTTTGCGGCTAATTGCCCTCAAAAGGGGAAAGATGCCGACAGTGATGAAGAAGACAGAGGACCAAGAAGGTCATGGAAGAAACAGGATCGAAAAGATAAATATTCTGGTAGAAGTCAGAATAAAAAGTTCTTTAAATCAAAAAGAAGAAGCTTTTTGTCAAATGATAAGGAAGATGATGATAGCGAGACTGAATCAGAAAAATCTGCTACTGAAAAAACTAGAGAGAGTACCTTTTTTGCAACAGTGAATAATGATGATTATGAGAGTAGTAGTACTGAAGAAGAAGAGACTCAACTTGAACAGTATCTGAAAGAAGAGCTGAAGGAATGTTTGAGGAAGATCAGAAAACTGGAGAAAGAAAACAACAAGTTAGTAAAAGAAAATTCCACAGTAAACAATCAAGAAGGTTTTACAGATGATAAAATCATGATGAAAAAGGAGATTGATGATCTGAAAAATTCTCTTAAGAATACAAAGAATCGTAATGATCATCTTGAAGTGAAGTTGAAGGAAAAAGAAGAAGAGTTGGAACTTTTCCAACAAAAACTGCATAAAGCTAAAGAAATGAATATCAGTTCCAAAAATTCTATCTCAGAAGTAGGGGAATGTTCCAGTAAGAATGAACCAAAAAGGGATCTACAAAACTTACCTTCAAAGGTTGAAATGAAAGACAAAACTGGTTCTGATAAGAACAAGGCTGGAAAGACAAAGTATGTGGTCAAAATCAGCAATGCAGAAAAATCAGAAGTGCATAAAAATCTTGAGTCAAGAAAAGCTTCTAATACTTCTGGTACTGCTGAATCTGAGCTGAAGAGGAGAGTTACAAATGAAAATATGATGGTTTTTGAGAAGCGTGTTCACAACTCCATTCAGTCTAAAAGTTTCAGAGGTAAATATTCTTTCTATGGATACTGCTGGTATTGTGGTGGATTTGGACACATGGAAAGTATGTGTTGGTTTAACCAACAACATTACAACTATTCCAAAAGTTTTGAAGGACAAGGATTGAGGGGGAGCCAACTCTTTCAAAATAGAAGATCTCCAAATAAGTTTCAGAAGAAATTTGAGAAGACTGGTGTGAAAGTTGGGAACAGATTCCAACCACTGGAAACTTATTGTGAAAGATGTGATCAACCTGGACATCTTGCTAAGGGCTGCCTTAGTGTGTTACCAGAGCAACAAAAGTTTGTTAATAATTCTCAGAAGACAGAGTTTTTAAAATACAAAAGGGACAAATATGATAAGTCTGAAAAGAAAGAATGCATGGTTCTCTGGCCAGAACACATTGATTTGGCTAGGAAATTGGAAGAAGCAAAACAGAAAGTGGAGGAAAAGGAAGAACAAAAAGCACTTGTTGTTGAAACAGCTTTGAAGGATACCAAAGGAGAACGTCCATGGATTCTTGATAGTGGATGTTCATCTCATATGACAGGAGACTTAAAGCTGCTGAAGAATGTGAAAGACTTTAAAGAAGGAACTGTGACATTTGGAAATGATGAATCTCTAAGGATCAAAGGTGTTGGATCAGCCATCATTGGAAAAGAAAAGATGAAATCTAGAAAAACACTATATGTTGATGGACTGAAACACAACCTGCTCAGTGTGTCACAACTCTGTGATGAGGGCAACAAAGTGATCTTCAGAAAAGATGGATTTGTTGTAAAAAGTGAAAATGATGGAAACATAGTTACAAGGGGCCAGCGTACAAGAGGGAATTTGTTCCAAGTTGGGGATGGACAGAACTCTTGTTACATGAGTGTGGTGGATGAAAATAAATTATGGCATAAAAGTCTGGGTCATATGTGTCAGAGAAATATGTGCAAGTTGTCAAAGCGAGAAAGTGTTCGGGATATGCCTGATTTATCAAGAGAAAGAGATTGGTGCTGCACTATTTGTGAGAAAGGGAAGATTGCTAATTCTATGCACAAGAGAGTTGAAATTTGCTCAAAAAGACCCTTAGAACTCATACACTCAGATATATGTGGGCCAATGAGAAAGCAATCTTCAAATGGAGATAAGTACTTCATTACTTTCATTGATGACTTTAATCGCATTACTTGTGTTATGTACATGAGACATAAGTCAGATTCTCTAACAATGTTTAAGAGTTTCAGAAGGAAAGCAGAGAAAGAATGTGAGTATTCAGTGAAGAAGTTGAGAACTGATAATGGTGGTGAGTATAAGAATGAAGAGTTTGAAAGTTATCTTGAGAAACATGGAATTTGGCATGAGTTTAGTTCGCCATACACACCTCAAAAAAATGGGGTGGCTGAAAGAAAGAATCGAAGTCTGGTGGAAATGGGGAGAACTATGTTACTTGAACATAGTCTCTCTCATTATTATTGGAGGCAAGCCATGAGCACTGCTGTGTATATTCAGAACCGGTGTTTCTATAGGCCAAACTCAGATATGACTCCATATGAAATGTTCTATGGAAAAACTCCTAGTCTGAAACACTTGAGAGTCTTTGGGAGTCCATGTATTATAAAGAAGAAAGGTGGAAATCTGGGAAAGTTCGAGCAAAGAGGAGATGACGGAATTTTTCTTGGCTATGCTCCAGAAAGAAGAGGATATAGATGCCTCAACAAAGAAACAGGAAGAATTATTGATTCTTCAGATGTAAAAGTTGTTGAAAGTGCTGAGAAAGAAAAGCAGTCATATGTTGATGTGGAAGTCGAGCGGGATAGAGAAGATTTTGTTAACAATTCTGATAATGCTTCAGAATTTGTTCATCCTACTCAAGAAGAGGAATTTGACTCAGAAATATCAAGTGATGAGGATGAAGTTCAAACAACTCATCCTAGGTTGAGGAAACAAGTGGAGGCTCAGAACATCATTGGAGATAAAAATCAGAGGGTTCAAACAAGAAGAACAACAAATGCTATATCACATACTTCTCTTTATTCGAAAGTTGAACCGAATGATGTAAATGAAGCATTTGAGCATCCAGAATGGGTTCATGCTATGAATGAAGAGCTTGATCAGATAGAGAAGAACAATACTTGGGAACTTGTGCCCAAGCCGGACAACAAGAACATTATTGGTACAAAGTGGGTTTTTCGAAACAAGCTGAATGAAGAAGGTAATGTAATAAGAAACAAGGCAAGATTGGTCTGCAAAGGGTATTCACAAATTGAAGGCATTGACTTTGATGAAACCTTTGCTCTAGTAGCTCGATTAGAAACAATCAGAATATTTCTTGCCATTGCTGCACAACGAGGTTACAAAATCTTTCAAATGGATGTAAAATCTGCATTCTTGAATGGTGATCTTGACGAGGAAGTTTACATTGATCAACCTTGGGGATTTGTTATTGGGAAAGATGAAAGCTATGTGTGCAGGTTGAAGAAGGCTCTGTATGGGCTAAAACAGGCTCCGAGAGCATGGTATTCTAAATTAGATACTTGCTTGAAGAAGATGAACTTTAGGAAAGGGAGAGTTGACAGCAATCTCTACATCAAGAAATGTTAGGAGTTTTCACTGATCGTTATTGTCTATGTCGATGATATTATATTTGCTGGAAATAATGAAAGATCATGTGAAAAATTTGTTGAGGAGATGAAGAAGTTATTTGAGATGTCCATGCTAGGTGAAATGAAGTACTTTCTTGGGTTACAAATTTCACAGAAGAAGAATCATGTTTTTCTATCTCATGAAAAGTATGCTAAGGAACTTCTGAAGAAGTTTGGCATGGAAAATTCGAAACCAGTTTCCACACCGATTTCAGTGGGAACCAAGTTGTCTAAAGATGGAGAAGGAAAGGAAGTTGATCAGAAAGAGTTTCGAAAACTGATTGGAAGTCTGTTATATTTGACTGCCTCAAGACCCGACATCGTCTATGCTGTTACTTTATGTGCGAGATTTCAGAGTGCTCCTAAAGAATCACATTTGATTGCTGGAAAAAGAATTCTCAGATATATCAAAGGCACAACAAACTTTGGAATCCGGTATGACGGCTCTGAAAATATTGATCTATTTGGGTATTCTGATGCTGATTGGGCAGGAAATGTTGATGATCGAAGATCCACATCTGGTGGAGTATTCTTTCTAGGAAAAAGTTGTGTTAGTTGGCATACCAAGAAACAGAATTCAGTAACTCTTAGCACAGCTGAGGCTGAGTATGTTGCTGCTACTCAAGCTGCAACTCAACTAATGTGGATGAAGACTCAGCTGGAAGATCTACTTGTTGAAGTAAAGCTACCATTTCTCTTGGGTTGTGATAATCAGAGTGCAATCAATCTTACAAGAAATCCAGTACAACATTCTCGTTCAAAACACATTGATATAAAGTACCACTTCATCAAAGAGCAGGTTGAAAAGAATGAACTGAGGCTGGAGTATGTTCCTACATCTGAACAAATTGCTGATATATTTACAAAACCGTTACCGAAGGAACCATTTGCAAAGTTGAGGTTGAACATGGGTGTACAACCTCCTTCTCATCAAGGTTAAGGTACATGTTTCTGTCCCCTCTCTCGTCTTAGCTTTGGATAGTGTTGTCAAGGGGGAGAATTGTTTCATAAATCTATCCATAAGGAAGAATGTATTAAGGGAGAGTTGTGGGTAAGCTGTGAATTCAGCATGTATGTGAGTGAACTATTCTAACTATTTGTTGGAGTGGTTGTAGGAAACAAAGTTGTTTTACAGGAAAGCTGAAGAAGTGAAGAATGCTATTGCAAGATGTTTTGAAGAAGGATGAGGAGGTATGTTCATGAGATTTCACAGTCACTGCTTTTGGACAACATGGTTTTGGCTATCAATAAATCTTGTTTCCTACAATGAGTTAGCTCACGTAGGCTTAGAATTGTTGATAAGTAATCCATTGCAAAAGGTTTCAAAATTTAGTGATTTATGAATCATTGTTGACAACAAAATCCAAAGGGGGAGATTGTTGGGACCAGGTTGAATGAAGATGAAAGTTTGAAGAGTTAGCTTTTGCAGAGTGTTGTATTTTGTTGTCAAAGGCGATAAATCAATTCACTTTGTAGAAGGATCATAAATCAGACGATGCTTTGCTGGTATGTGTTTCACACAAATCATGAGTTAGGAGAACTTGTGATGCAAGACTTATGAAGGAAAGGGGGAGAAACGATGATGCCAGTCATATAATGTTATGATTGGAAGGAATGATGCTGCTGGAAGATAGGAAAGATTCAGTTCCCATTGCAACTTTGACGATGCTTAAGCTGATCTATCAAAGGATAAATATCACGATAGTGGGATTCGTGATAAGAGCAGAAGAATGGTTATGGGAAGCAGTAAAGAGATAAAATGTCAAAGCAATAGACAATCTGGGGATGGCAGAAAAGCACAGTTTAAGGTGGCGCCGTTTTCCAGTGTTTGCCAAATTTTAGGGCCTGAAAATCGGGAGATGAAGAAATGTGCTTGGCAATGGATGTTGCACATACGATTGAAGATGGTTTATACGTGAAAAAGAGTTATTCAAGGTCAGAACTATGAAAAATGACAAAGGCATGGATTGCGCGGAAATTTAGGCACGTTTCGCGCAAAAATAAAGGGGTGCGCGCAATATCTGCGGGATGCGCGAAATAGTAGTGGGTTGCGCGAAAAATCTGCGGGATGCGCGGAATATTGGCATGGTGCGCGAAATTGAGGAATGAAGTTTTCGCGCAAATGATGGTTCGAGATCAGAAGATCGAAAATTGGCAAAGGCATAAAATGCGCGAAATATTGGAGCAGTGCGCGAAATCTGATGTTGCAGGAAAGATTGGGTTTGCGCGCAATATGGAACGCGGTGCGGAATTTTGCGCGCAATTGGTGCTTCATGCTTAGAACGATGAAAGATGGTAAAGGCATGAGGTGCGCGGAATATTGAAGCATGGCGCGAAATATGAAGTTGCATAAAAGAGTTTTTACGCGCATGGAGGAGGTTTTACGCGCGGATTAGTGTTTTTCGCGCGGGTTCAAAAATGCCTATAAATATGAGGCTAACCCTTGTTAGTTGTTAATTCTCGACACTTAGAAGAAATCCCGAGCTCTGGTGCGCGTAAATTATACGCTAAGTGAGTTGCGCGAAAAGAGGAAAAGTTGCGCGTAAAAGGAAAGTTGCGCGAAAACGTTTTTCGCGCCAAAAGGGAATTTTACGCGCAAGCCATTTGAATTGCGCGCAAGGCACCCTAAAGGCTGCGCGAAATATCTGGGGTCTTCACACGTATTCAGTTGTGCACAAGAGAGTTCTTACCGGCTTCTGGGTAAGAAAGTGAAGATTTGTACTTCGGAGAATACATCTGTTTATTTGTAAAGAAGCATTGAAACATTGTGTTATCCTATTTGTGCTAAGAGGTAGCACACGCACTATTGGATTGTTTTCAAAGTGCTGCACGAGTGTAAGGGTATATCCTACTCGTTGTATTCCACATCAAAGGATTGTTTTCTAGTGGATTGTGTGGTACTGGATTATTTCCGTACCATACCAAGGACGTAGCTACTCTTGTTGAGTAGTGAACCTTGTAAATCTTGTGTTCCTGTGGATGTGTGTGTTCAGCAGGGAAGAAACTCTTTAACAGGAGGCGAAGTTTGTTTCAAAAAGGGAAACTTAAAAAGAAAAAGATATCACTGATTCACCCCCTCCCCCTCTCAGTGATACTTGGATCCTGATTGGGAACTTCAATTGGTATCAGAGCGAGGTTGACTTCGTTTACTCTTTGCTGAATTGTTTGAAGAGAAGTTGTGATGGAAAATCTAAATTGCGTGAACAGTAAGGGGATTCCAATCTTCGATGGAAAGAACTATCACATCTGGAAGGACAGAATGATGCCGTATCTTATGTCTCTTGGATATGAAGTTCTTGAAACTACAACAGATGGATTTCCTGATATTGATGACAAGGTCCCTCTTACTCCTGTCGATAAGAAGAATCTTGAGAATGATGGAAGAGCTAAAAATGCATTACTCTCATCACTTTCTGAGAGTGAGTTTTTAAGAGTGAAAGGTGTCACTACTGCTAAAGGCATCTGGGATAAGCTAATGAATATCTATGAAGGAAATACAAAAGTGAAGAAGGCAAAACTACAAATCTGGAGGCTGAAGTATGAAGACTTGAAAATGGGAGAATCTGAATCTGTTGGAGAATTCTTTACCAGAGTTAATGATATTGTCAGTACAATCAGATGTCTTGGTGAAAAGTTAGAAGATGATACAGTTGTTGAAAAGATCCTGAGAATTCTGCCTGACAAATTTGATGCTAAAGTTTCTTCACTAGAAGACAGAGATCCGGAAACATTATCTCTTGATGATTTGCACAGTACTCTCATCACTTATGAGATTAGAAGAGAGAAGACCATGAAGAGCAAAGAAAAAACTGATAGAGAAATGTCTTTCAGGGCAGAAAAGAAAGAGAAGTCGAAGAAAATTCTTATTAATGAAGAAGCTGGTGAATCCAACTCTGAAAATGAGGTATGTAAAAATTTTGATGAAATTCTATCCTTGTTTTCTAAAAATGTTAAAAGAGGCACAGGGAAATACAAAGGGAAACTCCCTTTGAAATATTTTGAATGTGGAGCAGTTGGCCACTTTGCGGCTAATTGCCCTCAAAAGGGGAAAGATGCCGACAGTGATGAAGAAGACAGAGGACCAAGAAGGTCATGGAAGAAACAGGATCGAAAAGATAAATATTCTGGTAGAAGTCAGAATAAAAAGTTCTTTAAATCAAAAAGAAGAAGCTTTTTGTCAAATGATAAGGAAGATGATGATAGCGAGACTGAATCAGAAAAATCTGCTACTGAAAAAACTAGAGAGAGTACCTTTTTTGCAACAGTGAATAATGATGATTATGAGAGTAGTAGTACTGAAGAAGAAGAGACTCAACTTGAACAGTATCTGAAAGAAGAGCTGAAGGAATGTTTGAGGAAGATCAGAAAACTGGAGAAAGAAAACAACAAGTTAGTAAAAGAAAATTCCACAGTAAACAATCAAGAAGGTTTTACAGATGATAAAATCATGATGAAAAAGGAGATTGATGATCTGAAAAATTCTCTTAAGAATACAAAGAATCGTAATGATCATCTTGAAGTGAAGTTGAAGGCAAAAGAAGAAGAGTTGGAACTTTTCCAACAAAAACTGCATAAAGCTAAAGAAATGAATATCAGTTCCAAAAATTCTATCTCAGAAGTAGGGGAATGTTCCAGTAAGAATGAACCAAAAAGGGATCTACAAAACTTACCTTCAAAGGTTGAAATGAAAGACAAAACTGGTTCTGATAAGAACAAGGCTGGAAAGACAAAGTATGTGGTCAAAATCAGCAATGCAGAAAAATCAGAAGTGCATAAAAATCTTGAGTCAAGAAAAGCTTCTAATACTTCTGGTACTGCTGAATCTGAGCTGAAGAGGAGAGTTACAAATGAAAATATGATGGTTTTTGAGAAGCGTGTTCACAACTCCATTCAGTCTAAAAGTTTCAGAGGTAAATATTCTTTCTATGGATACTGCTGGTATTGTGGTGGATTTGGACACATGGAAAGTATGTGTTGGTTTAACCAACAACATTACAACTATTCCAAAAGTTTTGAAGGACAAGGATTGAGGGGGAGCCAACTCTTTCAAAATAGAAGATCTCCAAATAAGTTTCAGAAGAAATTTGAGAAGACTGGTGTGAAAGTTGGGAACAGATTCCAACCACTGGAAACTTATTGTGAAAGATGTGATCAACCTGGACATCTTGCTAAGGGTTGCCTTAGTGTGTTACCAGAGCAACAAAAGTTTGTTAATAATTCTCAGAAGACAGAGTTTTTAAAATACAAAAGGGACAAATATGATAAGTCTGAAAAGAAAGAATGCATGGTTCTCTGGCCAGAACACATTGATTTGGCTAGGAAATTGGAAGAAGCAAAACAGAAAGTGGAGGAAAAGGAAGAACAAAAAGCACTTGTTGTTGAAACAGCTTTGAAGGATACCAAAGGAGAACGTCCATGGATTCTTGATAGTGGATGTTCATCTCATATGACAGGAGACTTAAAGCTGCTGAAGAATGTGAAAGACTTTAAAGAAGGAACTGTGACATTTGGAAATGATGAATCTCTAAGGATCAAAGGTGTTGGATCAGCCATCATTGGAAAAGAAAAGATGAAATCTAGAAAAACACTATATGTTGATGGACTGAAACACAACCTGCTCAGTGTGTCACAACTCTGTGATGAGGGCAACAAAGTGATCTTCAGAAAAGATGGATTTGTTGTAAAAAGTGAAAATGATGGAAACATAGTTACAAGGGGCCAGCATACAAGAGGGAATTTGTTCCAAGTTGGGGATGGACAGAACTCTTGTTACATGAGTGTGGTGGATGAAAATAAATTATGGCATAAAAGGCTGGGTCATATGTGTCAGAGAAATATGTGCAAGTTGTCAAAGCGAGAAAGTGTTCGGGATATGCCTGATTTATCAAGAGAAAGAGATTGGTGCTGCACTATTTGTGAGAAAGGGAAGATTGCTAATTCTATGCACAAGAGAGTTGAAATTTGCTCAAAAAGACCCTTAGAACTCATACACTCAGATATATGTGGGCCAATGAGCAAGCAATCTTCAAATGGAGATAAGTACTTCATTACTTTCATTGATGACTTTACTCGCATTACTTGTGTTATGTACATGAGACATAAGTCAGATTCTCTAACAATGTTTAAGAGTTTCAGAAGGAAAGCAGAGAAAGAATGTGAGTATTCAGTGAAGAAGTTGAGAACTGATAATGGTGGTGAGTATAAGAATGAAGAGTTTGAAAGTTATCTTGAGAAACATGGAATTTGGCATGAGTTTAGTTCGCCATACACACCTCAAAAAAATGGGGTGGCTGAAAGAAAGAATCGAAGTCTGGTGGAAATGGGGAGAACTATGTTACTTGAACATAGTCTCTCTCATTATTATTGGAGGCAAGCCATGAGCACTGCTGTGTATATTCAGAACCGGTGTTTCTATAGGCCAAACTCAGATATGACTCCATATGAAATGTTCTATGGAAAAACTCCTAGTCTGAAACACTTGAGAGTCTTTGGGAGTCCATGTATTATAAAGAAGAAAGGTGGAAATCTGGGAAAGTTCGAGCAAAGAGGAGATGACGGAATTTTTCTTGGCTATGCTCCAGAAAGAAGAGGATATAGATGCCTCAACAAAGAAACAGGAAGAATTATTGATTCTTCAGATGTAAAAGTTGTTGAAAGTGCTGAGAAAGAAAAGCAGTCATATGTTGATGTGGAAGTCGAGCGGGATAGAGAAGATTTTGTTAACAATTCTGATAATGCTTCAGAATTTGTTCATCCTACTCAAGAAGAGGAATTTGACTCAGAAATATCAAGTGATGAGGATGAAGTTCAAACAACTCATCCTAGGTTGAGGAAACAAGTGGAGGCTCAGAACATCATTGGAGATAAAAATCAGAGGGTTCAAACAAGAAGAACAACAAATGCTATATCACATACTTCTCTTTATTCGAAAGTTGAACCGAATGATGTAAATGAAGCATTTGAGCATCCAGAATGGGTTCATGCTATGAATGAAGAGCTTGATCAAATAGAGAAGAACAATACTTGGGAACTTGTGCCCAAG
The DNA here is from genome assembly GCA_963277665.1 of Viscum album. Classification (NCBI taxonomy): domain Eukaryota; kingdom Viridiplantae; phylum Streptophyta; class Magnoliopsida; order Santalales; family Viscaceae; genus Viscum; species Viscum album. The sequence continues at coordinate 1,026,874,079 of OY728137.1, forward strand.
CCGGACAACAAGAACATTATTGGTACAAAGTGGGTTTTTCGAAACAAGCTGAATGAAGAAGGTAATGTAATAAGAAACAAGGCAAGATTGGTCTGCAAAGGGTATTCACAAATTGAAGGCATTGACTTTGATGAAACCTTTGCTCTAGTAGCTCGATTAGAAACAATCAGAATATTTCTTGCCATTGCTGCACAACGAGGTTACAAAATCTTTCAAATGGATGTAAAATCTGCATTCTTGAATGGTGATCTTGACGAGGAAGTTTACATTGATCAACCTTGTGGATTTGTTATTGGGAAAGATGAAAGCTATGTGTGCAGGTTGAAGAAGGCTCTGTATGGGCTAAAACAGGCTCCGAGAGCATGGTATTCTAAATTAGATACTTGCTTGAAGAAGATGAACTTTAGGAAAGGGAGAGTTGACAGCAATCTCTACATCAAGAAATGTCAGGAGTTTTCACTGATCGTTATTGTCTATGTCGATGATATTATATTTGCTGGAAATAATGAAAGATCATGTGAAAAATTTGCTGAGGAGATGAAGAAGTTATTTGAGATGTCCATGCTAGGTGAAATGAAGTACTTTCTTGGGTTACAAATTTCACAGAAGAAGAATCATGTTTTTCTATCTCAAGAAAAGTATGCTAAGGAACTTCTGAAGAAGTTTGGCATGGAAAATTCGAAACCAGTTTCCACACCGATTTCAGTGGGAACCAAGTTGTCTAAAGATGGAGAAGGAAAGGAAGTTGATCAGAAAGAGTTTCGAAAACTGATTGGAAGTCTGTTATATTTGACTGCCTCAAGACCCGACATCGTCTATGCTGTTACTTTATGTGCGAGATTTCAGAGTGCTCCTAAAGAATCACATTTGATTGCTGGAAAAAGAATTCTCAGATATATCAAAGGCACAACAAACTTTGGAATCCGGTATGACGGCTCTGAAAATATTGATCTATTTGGGTATTCTGATGCTGATTGGGCAGGAAATGTTGATGATCGAAGATCCACATCTGGTGGAGTATTCTTTCTAGGAAAAAGTTGTGTTAGTTGGCATACCAAGAAACAGAATTCAGTAACTCTTAGCACAGCTGAGGCTGAGTATGTTGCTGCTACTCAAGCTGCAACTCAACTAATGTGGATGAAGACTCAGCTGGAAGATCTACTTGTTGAAGTAAAGCTACCATTTCTCTTGGGTTGTGATAATCAGAGTGCAATCAATCTTACAAGAAATCCAGTACAACATTCTCGTTCAAAACACATTGATATAAAGTACCACTTCATCAAAGAGCAGGTTGAAAAGAATGAACTGAGGCTGGAGTATGTTCCTACATCTGAACAAATTGCTGATATATTTACAAAATCGTTACCGAAGGAACCATTTGCAAAGTTGAGGTTGAACATGGGTGTACAACCTCCTTCTCATCAAGGTTAAGGTACATGTTTCTGTCCCCTCTCTCGTCTTAGCTTTGGATAGTGTTGTCAAGGGGGAGAATTGTTTCATAAATCTATCCATAAGGAAGAATGTATTAAGGGAGAGTTGTGGGTAAGCTGTGAATTCAGCATGTATGTGAGTGAACTATTCTAACTATTTGTTGGAGTGGTTGTAGGAAACAAAGTTGTTTTACAGGAAAGCTGAAGAAGTGAAGAATGCTATTGCAAGATGTTCTGAAGAAGGATGAGGAGGTATGTTCATGAGATTTCACAGTCACTGCTTTTGGACAACATGGTTTTGGCTATCAATAAATCTTGTTTCCTACAATGAGTTAGCTCACGTAGGCTTAGAATTGTTGATAAGTAATCCATTGCAAAAGGTTTCAAAATTTAGTGATTTATGAATCATTGTTGACAACAAAATCCAAAGGGGGAGATTGTTGGGACCAGGTTGAATGAAGATGAAAGTTTGAAGAATTAGCTTTTGCAGAGTGTTGTATTTTGTTGTCAAAGGCGATAAATCAATTCACTTTGTAGAAGGATCATAAATCAGACGATGCTTTGCTGGTATGTATTTCACACAAATCATGAGTTAGGAGAACTTGTGATGCAAGCCTTATGAAGGAAAGGGGGAGAAACGATGATGCCAGTCATATAATGTTATGATTGGAAGGAATGATGCTGCTGGAAGATAGGAAAGATTCAGTTCCCATTGCAACTTTGACGATGCTTAAGCTGATCTATCAAAGGATAAATATCACGATAGTGGGATTCGTGATAAGATCAGAAGAATGGTTATGGGAAACAGTAAAGAGATAAAATGTCAAAGCAATAGACAATCTGGGGATGGCAGAAAAGCACAGTTTAAGGTGGCGCCGTTTTCCAGTGTTTGCCAAATTTTAGGGCCTGAAAATCGGGAGATGAAGAAATGTGCTTGGCAATGGATGTTGCACATACGATTGAAGATGGTTTATACGTGCAAAAGAGTTATTCAAGGTCAGAACTATGAAAAATGACAAAGGCATGGATTGCGCGGAAATTTAGGCATGTTTCGCGCAAAAATAAAGGGGTGCGCGCAATATCTACGGGATGCGCGAAATAGTAGCGGGTTGCACGAAAAATCTGCGGGATGCGCGGAATATTGGCATGGTGCGCGAAATTGAGGAATGAAGTTTTCGCGCAAATGATGGTTCGAGATCAGAAGATCGAAAATTGGCAAAGGCATAAAATGCGCGAAATATTGGAGCAGTGCGCGAAATCTGATGTTGCAGGAAAGATTGGGTTTGCGCGCAATATGGAACGCGGTGCGGAATTTTGCGCGCAATTGGTGCTTCATGCTTAGAACGATGAAAGATGGTAAAGGCATGAGGTGCGCGGAATATTGAAGCATGGCGCGAAATATGAAGTTGCATAAAAGAGTTTTTACGCGCATGGAGGAGGTTTTACGCGCGGATTAGTGTTTTTCGCGCGGGTTCAAAAATGCCTATAAATATGAGGCTAACCCTTGTTAGTTGTTAATTCTCGACACTTAGAAGAAATCCCGAGCTCTGGTGCGCGTAAATTATACGCTAAGTGAGTTGCGCGAAAAGAGGAAAAGTTGCGCGTAAAAGGAAAGTTGCGCGAAAACGTTTTTCGCGCCAAAAGGGAATTTTACGCGCAAGCCATTTGAATTGCGCGCAAGGCACCCTAAAGGCTGCGCGAAATATCTGGGGTCTTCGCACGTATTCAGTTGTGCACAAGAGAGTTCTTACCGGCTTCTGGGTAAGAAAGTGAAGATTTGTACTTCGGAGAATACATCTGTTTATTTGTAAAGAAGCACTGAAACATTGTGTTATCCTATTTGTGCTAAGAGGTAGCACACGCACTATTGGATTGTTTTCAAAGTGCTGCACGAGTGTAAGGGTATATCCTACTCGTTGTATTCCACATCAAAGGATTGTTTTCTAGTGGATTGTGTGGTACTGGATTATTTCCGTACCATACCAAGGACGTAGCTACTCTTGTTGAGTAGTGAACCTTGTAAATCTTGTGTTCCTGTGGATGTGTGTGTTCAGTAGGGAAGAAACTCTTTAACAGGAGGCGAAGTTTGTTTCAAAAAGGGAAACTTAAAAAGAAAAAGATATCACTGATTCACCCCCTCCCCCTCTCAGTGATACTTGGATCCTGATTGGGAACTTCAATTGGTATCAGAGCGAGGTTGACTTCGTTTACTCTTTGCTGAATTGTTTGAAGAGAAGTTGTGATGGAAAATCTAAATTGCGTGAACAGTAAGGGGATTCCAATCTTCGATGGAAAGAACTATCACATCTGGAAGGACAGAATGATGCTGTATCTTATGTCTCTTGGATATGAAGTTCTTGAAACTACAACAGATGGATTTCCTGATATTGATGACAAGGTCCCTCTTACTCCTGTCGATAAGAAGAATCTTGAGAATGATGGAAGAGCTAAAAATGCATTACTCTCATCACTTTCTGAGAGTGAGTTTTTAAGAGTGAAAGGTGTCACTACTACTAAAGGCATCTGGGATAAGCTAATGAATATCTATGAAGGAAATACAAAAGTGAAGAAGGCAAAACTACAAATCTGGAGGCTGAAGTATGAAGACTTGAAAATGGGAGAATCTGAATCTGTTGGAGAATTCTTTACCAGAGTTAATGACATTGTCAGTACAATCAGATGTCTTGGTGAAAAGTTAGAAGATGATACAGTTGTTGAAAAGATCCTGAGAATTCTGCCTGACAAATTTGATGCTAAAGTTTCTTCACTAGAAGACAGAGATCCGGAAACATTATCTCTTGATGATTTGCACAGTACTCTCATCACTTATGAGATTAGAAGAGAGAAGACCATGAAGAGCAAAGAAAAAACTGATAGAGAAATGTCTTTCAGGGCAGAAAAGAAAGAGAAGTCGAAGAAAATTCTTATTAATGAAGAAGCTGGTGAATCCAACTCTGAAAATGAGGTATGTAAAAATTTTGATGAAATTCTATCCTTGTTTTCTAAAAATGTTAAAAGAGGCACAGGGAAATACAAAGGGAAACTCCCTTTGAAATATTTTGAATGTGGAGCAGTTGGCCACTTTGCGGCTAATTGCCCTCAAAAGGGGAAAGATGCCGACAGTGATGAAGAAGATAGAGGACCAAGAAGGTCATGGAAGAAACAGGATCGAAAAGATAAATATTCTGGTAGAAGTCAGAATAAAAAGTTCTTTAAATCAAAAAGAAGAAGCTTTTTGTCAAATGATAAGGAAGATGATGATAGCGAGACTGAATCAGAAAAATCTGCTACTGAAAAAACTAGAGAGAGTACCTTTTTTGCAATAGTGAATAATGATGATTATGAGAGTAGTAGTACTGAAGAAGAAGAGACTCAACTTGAACAGTATCTGAAAGAAGAGCTGAAGGAATGTTTGAGGAAGATCAGAAAACTGGAGAAAGAAAACAACAAGTTAGTAAAAGAAAATTCCACAGTAAACAATCAAGAAGGTTTTACAGATGATAAAATCATGATGAAAAAGGAGATTGATGATCTGAAAAATTCTCTTAAGAATACAAAGAATCGTAATGATCATCTTGAAGTGAAGTTGAAGGCAAAAGAAGAAGAGTTGGAACTTTTCCAACAAAAACTGCATAAAGCTAAAGAAATGAATATCAGTTCCAAAAATTCTATCTCAGAAGTAGGGGAATGTTCCAGTAAGAATGAACCAAAAAGGGATCTACAAAACTTACCTTCAAAGGTTGAAATGAAAGACAAAACTGGTTCTGATAAGAACAAGGCTGGAAAGACAAAGTATGTGGTCAAAATCAGCAATGCAGAAAAATCAGAAGTGCATAAAAATCTTGAGTCAAGAAAAGCTTCTAATACTTCTGGTACTGCTGAATCTGAGCTGAAGAGGAGAGTTACAAATGAAAATATGATGGTTTTTGAGAAGCGTGTTCACAACTCCATTCAGTCTAAAAGTTTCAGAGGTAAATATTCTTTCTATGGATACTGCTGGTATTGTGGTGGATTTGGACACATGGAAAGTATGTGTTGGTTTAACCAACAACATTACAACTATTCCAAAAGTTTTGAAGGACAAGGATTGAGGGGGAGCCAACTCTTTCAAAATAGAAGATCTCCAAATAAGTTTCAGAAGAAATTTGAGAAGACTGGTGTGAAAGTTGGGAACAGATTCCAACCACTGGAAACTTATTGTGAAAGATGTGATCAACCTGGACATCTTGCTAAGGGCTGCCTTAGTGTGTTACCAGAGCAACAAAAGTTTGTTAATAATTCTCAGAAGACAGAGTTTTTAAAATACAAAAGGGACAAATATGATAAGTCTGAAAAGAAAGAATGCATGGTTCTCTGGCCAGAACACATTGATTTGGCTAGGAAATTGGAAGAAGCAAAACAGAAAGTGGAGGAAAAGGAAGAACAAAAAGCACTTGTTGTTGAAACAGCTTTGAAGGATACCAAAGGAGAACGTCCATGGATTCTTGATAGTGGATGTTCATCTCATATGACAGGAGACTTAAAGCTGCTGAAGAATGTGAAAGACTTTAAAGAAGGAACTGTGACATTTGGAAATGATGAATCTCTAAGGATCAAAGGTGTTGGATCAGCCATCATTGGAAAAGAAAAGATGAAATCTAGAAAAACACTATATGTTGATGGACTGAAACACAACCTGCTCAGTGTGTCACAACTCTGTGATGAGGGCAACAAAGTGATCTTCAGAAAAGATGGATTTGTTGTAAAAAGTGAAAATGATGGAAACATAGTTACAAGGGGCCAGCGTACAAGAGGGAATTTGTTCCAAGTTGGGGATGGACAGAACTCTTGTTACATGAGTGTGGTGGATGAAAATAAATTATGGCATAAAAGGCTGGGTCATATGTGTCAGAGAAATATGTGCAAGTTGTCAAAGCGAGAAAGTGTTCGGGATATGCCTGATTTATCAAGAGAAAGAGATTGGTGCTGCACTATTTGTGAGAAAGGGAAGATTGCTAATTCTATGCACAAGAGAGTTGAAATTTGCTCAAAAAGACCCTTAGAACTCATACACTCAGATATATGTGGGCCAATGAGCAAGCAATCTTCAAATGGAGATAAGTACTTCATTACTTTCATTGATGACTTTACTCGCATTAGTTGTGTTATGTACATGAGACATAAGTCAGATTCTCTAACAATGTTTAAGAGTTTCAGAAGGAAAGCAGAGAAAGAATGTGAGTATTCAGTGAAGAAGTTGAGAACTGATAATGGTGGTGAGTATAAGAATGAAGAGTTTGAAAGTTATCTTGAGAAACATGGAATTTGGCATGAGTTTAGTTCGCCATACACACCTCAAAAAAATGGGGTGGCTGAAAGAAATAATCGAAGTCTGGTGGAAATGGGGAGAACTATGTTACTTGAACATAGTCTCTCTCATTATTATTGGAGGCAAGCCATGAGCACTGCTGTGTATATTCAGAACCGGTGTTTCTATAGGCCAAACTCAGATATGACTCCATATGAAATGTTCTATGGAAAAACTCCTAGTCTGAAACACTTGAGAGTCTTTGGGAGTCCATGTATTATAAAGAAGAAAGGTGGAAATCTGGGAAAGTTCGAGCAAAGAGGAGATGACGGAATTTTTCTTGGCTATGCTCCAGAAAGAAGAGGATATAGATGCCTCAACAAAGAAACAGGAAGAATTATTGATTCTTCAGATGTAAAAGTTGTTGAAAGTGCTGAGAAAGAAAAGCAGTCATATGTTGATGTGGAAGTCGAGCGGGATAGAGAAGATTTTGTTAACAATTCTGATAATGCTTCAGAATTTGTTCATCCTACTCAAGAAGAGGAATTTGACTCAGAAATATCAAGTGATGAGGATGAAGTTCAAACAACTCATCCTAGGTTGAGGAAACAAGTGGAGGCTCAGAACATCATTGGAGATAAAAATCAGAGGGTTCAAACAAGAAGAACAACAAATGCTATATCACATACTTCTCTTTATTCGAAAGTTGAACCGAATGATGTAAATGAAGCATTTGAGCATCCAGAATGGGTTCATGCTATGAATGAAGAGCTTGATCAGATAGAGAAGAACAATACTTGGGAACTTGTGCCCAAGCCGGACAACAAGAACATTATTGGTACAAAGTGGGTTTTTCGAAACAAGCTGAATGAAGAAGGTAATGTAATAAGAAACAAGGCAAGATTGGTCTGCAAAGGGTATTCACAAATTGAAGGCATTGACTTTGATGAAACCTTTGCTCTAGTAGCTCGATTAGAAACAATCAGAATATTTCTTGCCATTGCTGCACAACGAGGTTACAAAATCTTTCAAATGGATGTAAAATCTGCATTCTTGAATGGTGATCTTGACGAGGAAGTTTACATTGATCAACCTTGGGGATTTGTTATTGGGAAAGATGAAAGCTATGTGTGCAGGTTGAAGAAGGCTCTGTATGGGCTAAAACAGGCTCCGAGAGCATGGTATTCTAAATTAGATACTTGCTTGAAGAAGATGAACTTTAGGAAAGGGAGAGTTGACAGCAATCTCTACATCAAGAAATGTTAGGAGTTTTCACTGATCGTTATTGTCTATGTCGATGATATTATATTTGCTGGAAATAATGAAAGATCATGTGAAAAATTTGTTGAGGAGATGAAGAAGTTATTTGAGATGTCCATGCTAGGTGAAATGAAGTACTTTCTTGGGTTACAAATTTCACAGAAGAAGAATCATGTTTTTCTATCTCATGAAAAGTATGCTAAGGAACTTCTGAAGAAGTTTGGCATGGAAAATTCGAAACCAGTTTCCACACCGATTTCAGTGGGAACCAAGTTGTCTAAAGATGGAGAAGGAAAGGAAGTTGATCAGAAAGAGTTTCGAAAACTGATTGGAAGTCTGTTATATTTGACTGCCTCAAGACCCGACATCGTCTATGCTGTTACTTTATGTGCGAGATTTCAGAGTGCTCCTAAAGAATCACATTTGATTGCTGGAAAAAGAATTCTCAGATATATCAAAGGCACAACAAACTTTGGAATCCGGTATGACGGCTCTGAAAATATTGATCTATTTGGGTATTCTGATGCTGATTGGGCAGGAAATGTTGATGATCGAAGATCCACATCTGGTGGAGTATTCTTTCTAGGAAAAAGTTGTGTTAGTTGGCATACCAAGAAACAGAATTCAGTAACTCTTAGCACAGCTGAGGCTGAGTATGTTGCTGCTACTCAAGCTGCAACTCAACTAATGTGGATGAAGACTCAGCTGGAAGATCTACTTGTTGAAGTAAAGCTACCATTTCTCTTGGGTTGTGATAATCAGAGTGCAATCAATCTTACAAGAAATCCAGTACAACATTCTCGTTCAAAACACATTGATATAAAGTACCACTTCATCAAAGAGCAGGTTGAAAAGAATTAACTGAGGCTGGAGTATGTTCCTACATCTGAACAAATTGCTGATATATTTACAAAACCGTTACCGAAGGAACCATTTGCAAAGTTGAGGTTGAACATGGGTGTACAACCTCCTTCTCATCAAGGTTAAGGTACATGTTTCTGTCCCCTCTCTCGTCTTAGCTTTGGATAGTGTTGTCAAGGGGGAGAATTGTTTCATAAATCTATCCATAAGGAAGAATGTATTAAGGGAGAGTTGTGGGTAAGCTGTGAATTCAGCATGTATGTGAGTGAACTATTCTAACTATTTGTTGGAGTGGTTGTAGGAAACAAAGTTGTTTTACAGGAAAGCTGAAGAAGTGAAGAATGCTATTGCAAGATGTTTTGAAGAAGGATGAGGAGGTATGTTCATGAGATTTCACAGTCACTGCTTTTGGACAACATGGTTTTGGCTATCAATAAATCTTGTTTCCTACAATGAGTTAGCTCACGTAGGCTTAGAATTGTTGATAAGTAATCCATTGCAAAAGGTTTCAAAATTTAGTGATTTATGAATCATTGTTGACAACAAAATCCAAAGGGGGAGATTGTTGGGACCAGGTTGAATGAAGATGAAAGTTTGAAGAGTTAGCTTTTGCAGAGTGTTGTATTTTGTTGTCAAAGGCGATAAATCAATTCACTTTGTAGAAGGATCATAAATCAGAAGATGCTTTGCTGGTATGTGTTTCACACAAATCATGAGTTAGGAGAACTTGTGATGCAAGACTTATGAAGGAAAGGGGGAGAAACGATGATGCCAGTCATATAATGTTATGATTGGATGGAATGATGCTGCTGGAAGATAGGAAAGATTCAGTTCCCATTGCAACTTTGACGATGCTTAAGCTGATCTATCAAAGGATAAATATCACGATAGTGGGATTCGTGATAAGAGCAGAAGAATGGTTATGGGAAGCAGTAAAGAGATAAAATGTCAAAGCAATAGACAATCTGGGGATGGCAGAAAAGCACAGTTTAAGGTGGCGCCGTTTTCCAGTGTTTGCCAAATTTTAGGGCCTGAAAATCGGGAGATGAAGAAATGTGCTTGGCAATGGATGTTGCACATACGATTGAAGATGGTTTATACGTGCAAAAGAGTTATTCAAGGTCAGAACTATGAAAAATGACAAAGGCATGGATTGCGCGGAAATTTAGGCACGTTTCGCGCAAAAATAAAGGGGTGCGCGCAATATCTACGGGATGCGCGAAATAGTAGCGGGTTGCACGAAAAATCTGCGGGATGCGCGGAATATTGGCATGGTGCGTGAAATTGAGGAATGAAGTTTTCGCGCAAATGATGGTTCGAGATCAGAAGATCGAAAATTGGCAAAGGCATAAAATGCGCAAAATATTGGAGCAGTGCGCGAAATCTGATGTTGCAGGAAAGATTGGGTTTGCGCGCAATATGGAACGCGGTGCGGAATTTTGCGCGCAATTGGTGCTTCATGCTTAGAACGATGAAAGATGGTAAAGGCATGAGGTGCGCGGAATATTGAAGCATGGCGCGAAATATGAAGTTGCATAAAAGAGTTTTTACGCGCATGGAGGAGGTTTTACGCGCGGATTAGTGTTTTTCGCGCGGGTTCAAAAATGCCTATAAATATGAGGCTAACCCTTGTTAGTTGTTAATTCTCGACACTTAGAAGAAATCCCGAGCTCTGGTGCGCGTAAATTATACGCTAAGTGAGTTGCGCGAAAAGAGGAAAAGTTGCGCGTAAAAGGAAAGTTGCGCGAAAACGTTTTTCGCGCCAAAAGGGAATTTTACGCGCAAGCCATTTGAATTGCGCGCAAGGCACCCTAAAGGCTGCGCGAAATATCTGGGGTCTTCGCACGTATTCAGTTGTGCACAAGAGAGTTCTTACCGGCTTCTGGGTAAGAAAGTGAAGATTTGTACTTCGGAGAATACATCTGTTTATTTGTAAAGAAGCACTGAAACATTGTGTTATCCTATTTGTGCTAAGAGGTAGCACACGCACTATTGGATTGTTTTCAAAGTGCTGCACGAGTGTAAGGGTATATCCTACTCGTTGTATTCCACATCAAAGGATTGTTTTCTAGTGGATTGTGTGGTACTGGATTATTTCCGTACCATACCAAGGACGTAGCTACTCTTGTTGAGTAGTGAACCTTGTAAATCTTGTGTTCCTGTGGATGTGTGTGTTCAGTAGGGAAGAAACTCTTTAACAGGAGGCGAAGTTTGTTTCAAAAAGGGAAACTTAAAAAGAAAAAGATATCACTGATTCACCCCCTCCCCCTCTCAGTGATACTTGGATCCTGATTGGGAACTTCAAGTTATACTAAATATAGTCTCTATGAGGAAATATGTCTCCTCTATAGATGTTCTCTACCTATTTATCAGTTCCTCTATAGCCAAAATATTTCCTCCAGTGATTTTATTTTAATTTCATTCACTCCCTCCCTCCCCGAACTTAGGAGCATCCCTATAATATATCGACTCGGGAGCCATGGAAATTTTTCCCCAAGCCAGTCATTCACATGGCCTCAAGTGTGTCTCCCCATATGCCAGAGGCTATTGACTAGCATTGAGTGTCTAAAGGAGGTACAGTGGGGAGACTATACCCACTATATTAGTAATAAATAGTAGAGGAATAATAAATGAATAAATTAAATATCATAAAATATAAATAATTGAAAATAAAAAAAATGAATAAGGAAACTATGCATGAACACGATATGACATAATTATAGACAATCCAATATATAAAAGATACATACAATAGGATTCCAAGTGTATATTAGGGTGTTTAACACATCAATAAACCTATGAGTCCATCAAGGGAATTCCATATAAGGAAACCAGTATCACTTAATGTGTGGTATAAAGACATAACCCTATGATATCATCCAAGGTAATCCACTGGGAAACTAATTATCACTCATGGAATGGTACAATAGAATTTCCCTTCAATACCATCTAAGGTAATCCACTAGGGGGCTAGTTATCGCTCATGGGTATTATAATCTCAATCAGCCTATGATCCCATATAGGGAATTCCTACTTGGTAATCTAAGGTTTTCTCAAGGAATCATGTACTTTCATTAGAATTTTTCATTTAACATTTAAAAGAGTTTATTCCATAATGTAAGTCATCAAAATCATGCAATTCAAGTTCAGGTATAACTAATATAATAGTCCATGTATATAGTCATTCCATAATATTAAATAGATACAAGGAATAAAATTATTTTAAAAAACATAGAGGTCAAAGGAAGAACCCATGTGATAGTACAAAATTTATTACTAATTTAATCATTTATTTTTAATTTTAAGACAATGCACATCTTCATTATAAAATGGTGTATGATCAACTTACCACATCATTCATTTTAGTTGACAATCTCTTCCATGAGGGATGATTAAACTCACCTAAAAAGGTGATTTAAAGTTAAAGAAGGGTATTTTAATCATAATCACATGAAAATTTGAAATAAAAATTAATATAAATCACCACATGTGGTGTATTGGGTAGGTTTCATCGACCTCCAACCATGCTAAGTATAACAACTCTGCTATTTATTTCACAATTAGACATAATTTATTACATAAAATATTTACATGATACAACATAGAAGATCTAGAGATCTAGTGTATTTGGGGATTAGTAACATTAAATAACAACTTAAAACATGAAATACACATCTTTATTGAAAACTTATTTTACATGACCACACACATTCCTTCGGACTTATCATTGCATGGGATAATCTGAGGACATGTATAAGAAAAATGTGTGCTATAAATCCCAGTAAGGGAGTAAAAAGGTCATAACATGAATAATATAGTACATATTAGGCAATAGTAATATCAATGGATCATAAGAGAAACATGAACATAAAGGCATGATATAGCATGATTATCATAACATGGAAATGTGGCATCAACATTTAATATGATATTAGCATGAGCCAAGGCTCATTGAGAATGGTGCATGAGTAAAACCTTATTTCACATGAATTAGAATAATTAAAACCTCATTTCACTTTCTTTATCATGATACTAATCTTTACCAAATTCATTGGAGCGCTATCAGGGTGCACCCTTGTTAATCATTTTATTTCATGTATAAGTGTGCCACATGGATCATATAACATATATTCATTAAACATCATCATTTACTCCACGATAAAGGAATGTGGAATTAATACATGAAACTCTATAATCAATAAGTAAATTTTCATAAAGGTGAATACCCTTGATAGAGAAATTGGCATGGTATTCACTACACAATGACTTTGGCTTGGAAAATTGCGGTGCAATTTCGGTAGCATAACAGCGTGACATAAGAATTCATAAAAATGGTTGATGAGAGGGAAAGGGGTGTCTCATCATATATACATGAAATGGACAGTAAGGGGGATATATAGATACATTTTTCAATATATGTAATGGAATTTATATTTATAATACAAAAGAATTGCTTGAATGTAAATGAGAAGAGATAAATTCCTTACAAAATTTTGGCATGGTAACGGGTGCACATGGGAGGCATTAATGAGAGAGAAAGAGATATATTATAATTAAAACATAAGTAGTGAAGTTTGGGGAGGTTCTAAATTATACCCCAAACATTTTTAATTGAAAATACAAGTGTATAGAAACAAAAAGAAACTTGGACAAAAACGAGAGAAAAAGAAATCCCTTGCTTGGAAGTGTGATCTCAAAGGAGTGGGATGGGATTGAGAGAGGCTTATTGGGATATTGAGGTGTCTTTTGGGGATTTTATAGAGATTAGGTAAGTGTAGGGATGTGTTACAATGGTTTTTAGTGAAGAGAAGTTGGATCTTGGGTGGGGTTATATAGAAAAAGAGAGGGAATTCTTTATTATTTAGTTTTTAGACACCACACACTAAACTAATCAAAACCACAAACAAACCCATGGTTTTTTCCCATGATTTTTTCCAAAGTGGAGTGGAAAAAATTATTTTATAATTAAAATGTCCTAACTTCTTAAAATATTAGGCTTGATTATGTGGAGGTGAGTCACACTCTCAAGAAAATCTTTTTAAAAGTTAAAATGTTTTATAAGTCTTGGAGGGTCTACTAAGGCACCATAAAATTAATAAAAAAAATCTAAAATCAAATTATTTTAAAGTTAAAACATATATTGGAAGAAAATCACATTTATAGTATTTTATTACAACACTATTGGGTCATTATGATGTCATAAAACACATTATATAATTAAACGGAATTTAATTTTTACCCAAAAATTTGACTGTCTCAGAAATTATGAAAAATTCACCGTTAGATAATTTTGATATCCTGAATACAAAAATTATATTCATTTTATATAAATAATTTTATAAATATGTGAATTTTTACTTTTAAAATAAAAACTTACATTTATAAAAAATTAATGGGTTTTGACAAAAAAATCTTTCAAACCATAATAAAAATTACAATTGTATTCATAAAAAATTATACAGTCATTTATATTTAATAAAAAGTAATTTAGTAATAATATTTAAATAAAATATTATTTAATTCAAAAATACATTAATTCATCAAAATATATTTCTTAATTGAATATTAACTAAAAATACTATTTTTTCTTTAAAAACTACTTACAAAGTAAGAATAATAAAATTAATGAATATTTTATATAAAAAATAATGTAGATAATAATAGTTCTAGGTTATTGTTACATAACCCCTTATAACACCCGCATAAAGGGTAAGGTTTGTGATGGTGACAGACTCTTGGGGAGGCTCAGATAACAACGCTCGGGTGATAATATATATTAACTTTTACTTCTCCCATATGTGGTTCCTCTCAAGCTTAACATGTTGAAGCCCGGCTTGGGATTGGTCAAGAGCAAAGCCTAGTGGCTCCACCTCCTTTACTAGCTCCAAAAAATGGGCTTCGTATGGAGCAATTCTACTATATTAGGTCATCACTTCCTTTGTCTGAGTAAATTGGATTTGTTAACGCCCTATATTTATACTAATCATGTAATCACTATTCAATGACTATATTAGCAATGGTCGCAATTCTTAATGGTATTTTAAAATCCAAAAACATAAAACCAAGGAATCTCATATGTTATATAAACATTTTAAATAATAATAAATTTAATTAGATCAAGATGAATTTTCATTAATAAAAATCGGGGTCATTACATTCTTCCCCCCTTAAGAAATTTCACCCTCAAATTTTCATTTTCCCACACTAAAATAGATGCAAGTAACTCGGATTCATCACTTCCCCTAATTCCCATGTTGCCTCTTCAAAATTTTGGTTTCACCGCAACACCTTGACTAGGGGAAATGACTTATTTCATATAACTTTTTCCCTAAGATCTAAGATCTTCATCAGCTTCTCTTCATAAGAGAGGTCATTATCCAATGGTACCACCTATGGATTGAGTACATGTGATGGTTCATGTATGTACTTCCTCAAGAGTGATACATGGAATACATCATGCACTTGAGATAGGTTCGATGGTAGTGCTATTTGATAGGCCACTACTCCAATGTAATCGAGGATCTCAAAAGGGCCTATGTACCTTAGACTAATATTTTCCTTCTTCTAAAATCTTATAACTCTCTTACATGATGATATTCAGAGGAATACCATGTCTCTGACATCAAACTCTAGGTCTCATCAACGATTATCAGCATATCTCTTTTGTTGACTATGAGAAACTTTAATGTGATACTATATGGTCTTAACCTTCTCCACCATTTCTTAGACCATTTATGGACCTAAGAGTTTTTCCTACCCAACTTCATCTCAACATGTTTGTGTTCTTCACCTCTTCCCACACAAGGCTTCATAAGGATACATTTGGATGCCTGATTGGAAAATGTTATTACAAGAGAAATCAACCAGAGGAATATTTTGATCCCATCCTCCTTTTAAGTCCATTGAGAATGCTCTCAACATGTCTTCAAGTGTTTGGATAGTTTTCTCAGATTGGCCATCAGTTTAAGGATGATAATCCGTACTGAAGTTCAGCTCAGTATTCAGATCATGTTGAAGACTCTTCCAGAACATAGAGGTGAATCTTGGATATCGATTGCATACAATAGATATTGGTACTCCATTAATCCTTACCACTTCTATGATATATATCTGTGCCAGTTGATCTAATGAGAAATCCTCTCTAATTGCAATGAAGTGTACAGTCTTTGTAAGATGATCTACAACAACCCAGATAGCATTGTTTCCTTTAGATGTCTTTAGAATTCCGGTGACAAATTCCATGGTGGTGTTATCCCATTTCTATACTGGTATGGGTAATGGTTACATCATCCCCTTATACTTTTACCTCTCATCCTTCACTTGATGACATACCAGGCACTTTGATTTATACTCAGCAATCTCCTTCTTCATATTATCCCACCAATAATGCTCTCAGAGATCTCAACACATCTTTGAGTTTCTTAGGTGAATGGAGAAATTTGAACTATGTACATCATCCAAAAGGTCGTCCTCTAACTCCAGATTTGATGGAACACATTTTCTTGTCCCAAATATCACAATTCCTTCTTCATTAACATTGAACTCCAAGGATTTCCATTTTCTAATAGTTTCAACTTTCTTTTGAATTCCCACATCATCCTTTTGAACATCCTTTAACCTTTAAAAAAGAGATATTTAAGCAATAATTTGTGAAAGTATTTATTATTTTCCCTTATTTATGATATCCATGTCTATCTTCATCAAATATAATAAGATTTGATCCTTTTTAATTATCATCAATGATAGAATCACTGGGTCCTTTCTACTTAGAATGTTTTCCACCTAGTTCGCTTTCCTAGGGTAGTAATGGATTGAGCAGTCATAGTCTTTGATCAGCTCTAACCATCTTCATTAGCTCATGTTCAACTCTTTCTATGTCAATATATACTTGTGGCTTTTGTGATCCATGTATATTTCACACTTCTCCCCAAAGAGATAATGTCGCCAAATTTTCAAAGCGAAGATTACTGTATCCAACTCCAGATCATGTGTTGGATAGTATTTTCTCATTAACTTTCAATTTCCTTAAAGCATAGGAAATGACTTTATCATTTTTCATCAACACAAAACCCAGGACCTTCTTAAAAGAATCACTAAATACCACAAAAAGTTCTCCACTTGTGGGTAGTGTGATCACGGGTGTAGTGATAAGCCTCCTTCTCAACTCCTTGAATCTCTCTTTGCATTCATCACTCTAAGTAAACTTTACTCCCTTTCGAGTTATCTTGGTAAGAGGGTTGGATAATCATGAGAAATTTCTCCCAAATCGGTGATAATATATAGTTAACCCTAGGAAGTTGTGGATATCCTTTATCGATGTTGGCCTCAACTATCCCTCAATTACAGTATTCTTGGATGGATCCACAGATATCCCAGTTCTTGTGATGATATGACCCAATAATGAGACCTCCTTCAACTAGAACTCACACTTTATATACTTTTCATAGAGTTTCTCCTTTCACAAGGTCTCTAGTACAGTTCTTAGATTCTCCTCATGCTCCTCCTTGGTTTTGGAGTATATTATAATATCTTCTATAATGACTACCACAAATTTTTCAAGGTAATCTCTAAATTATATATTCATCAAGTCCATGAATATTTTTGGATCATTAGTGAGTCAAATAGGAATTAATATGAATTCATAGTGCCTGTATCTTGTACGAAAAGAAGTCTTGGGGATATCCTCCTTCTTCACCCTTACTTGATAATATCCCAACCACAAATCCACCTTGGAGAAATGTTGTGATACAAATAGTTGATACAACAAGTCATCAATTCAGGGAAGATGGTACTTGTTCTTTATCGTGATTTTTTTGAGCTCACGATAATCAATTCAAAGGCGCATTTACCCATCCTTCTTCTTGATGAAGAGGACTGGTACACCCCATGGTGAAGCACTTGGGCATATAAACCATTTATCCAAATTCTCCTGTAGTTGTCTCTTCAACTCCTCAAGCTCTACAATAGCCATTCTATATGGAGTCTTGGATATTTTCAATGCCCCAGGTATATATGATCAATTGAGAATTCAACATCTCTTCTAGGAGGAAGACCAGGTAATTCATCAGGAAACACTTTAGCGAATTCCCTCACAATAGGCATGTCTTGAAGGATATTTGCTTCCTTAGACTCAATCATCTAAGAAAGATATGCATGGTCATGGGGTAGTAATATCCATGCTTGATATTATGGTTCTAAAAAAGATTCATCCTCCTCCTTGCACTTTCATAGAATTGGGGCTCGATTCTCCATATGGTGAGTGATTTCCTTATCATGAAAATTTATGTTGTCTCTATATAAGTAAAGCCAATCCATGCTAATAATTTCAGAAAATTCCACTAGAAGAAGTATGAAGAGGTTCTAAGTGAAGTTTAATCCACAAATTATGATAGGGGAGGAGTTATATTCATGGGATGCAATGATTACCCCATTTTTTGTTTTCACTGACATCATTACTTCCATGATTTGTGGTGGTATTGAGATTGCTCTACAAAACTTTTGGGATATAAAAGAATGTGTAGATACATAATCAAAAATTAAGTTTGGTATTTTTGAATGAATAACTAGTGTACCTATCACCACTTCATTTTTGGGGTTCACTTAGGTTGTAATAATGGAAAAATCTCTCCATTGTTGCCTTGGAGGTTTTTGGTTGCCTCTGAAAACCCTTGGCTTGGGGAACTAGTTTGCAAAGTGCCCTGGTTATTTATAGTTGAAGCAATGAACAATGAATTGAGGTTTGAATGAAGTGTTCCTATCCTCTATTGCAGCCGTGGATTTTTCTTGTCGACATTTAATGTCTAATTTCCCTTCTCTTCCACACCTAAAGCATTTCCTCATCCCCTTTAATCAATTTATAGGGTGCTTCTTTCCGCACCATTGGAAAGCGGGGTGCTGGATTTTCTTAGCACCGTTGGATTTATCCATCATACCACCATAATTAAAGTCCCCCTTACCCTTCTTATCCCCATGATACCCCTGAGATTCACCTATCTCCATTTTGACCTTGAGGGCACATCAGACAATTTCCTCATATCTCTAAAAGTCACAGATCACTTTGGATTTCCGTAGGCTAGGTTTTAGCTCACCAAAGAAGTGGTCAACCTTCCATTCGAGGGTAACGACAAAGTTGAAGACATATCGTGAAAGCCTTGTAATGTTTGCCACATATGCTCTGATGGATTCTTCGTCTTTTTTCTTGAGGGAAAGGAAGTCCCTTTCCATCTTAAGTCATAGGGTGCGAGGAAAATATTTGTCGAAAAATATTTTCTATAAATAATTCAATTCCAAAGCCTTTATCTCCTCCTCAGACTTCGTATTTTTTATCAATGTGCACCATTGATCAGCTTCACCCTCCATACGATAAGCAGTCAGAATAACCTTCTCTTGTTAGGAACATTAAAGGATGGAGAAGGTATTTTCAATGGAGTTGATCCATTGTTCGGTAATTGAGGGATAGGATGATCCGTTAAATTTTGGATTCCTTTTTCTCATGAAACTATAGATTGAGACTTTTTCTTTCTTAGGGGGATTTGAACATTCCTATTTATAGCATCCCGCCTCTTTATCACATAAAATTTCATTACATTTTACAAAACCGAGGATCTTTAAGGTTTAGTGTCTTGGAAACTAGGTACTTTAAACATGAAAACATAAAACATTATTCTAAAACACTTGAAAGGTTTCTCCTCATGTCCGTCCTAGGTTCATTACTGCATCACATAACCTGGGGACATACATCAAAAGAAAGGGTGAGAAAAAAGCCCAATAAGGGAAACAAGAGAAACATTTTACATGTGAACTTGAGATACTTCAATAAGGTCATGAAAAGAACTTTAAGGCATGAGAATGAAATCATGAGGCATATCATAATAAAAATAACATTTTCATAACTTGAAGATGTGGCTACATCATTTAACATAGACAATCATGAACATATCACCAAGGTCCATCCCCAAGGTGTCATTTGAAAATTACCAAGGTTATTCACCAAGGTATCATGAAAATTGTAATCTCTAGTGGTTACATCATTACCCAATGCATTGGAGCGCTATCAAGGCGCACCCTTAAATTTGCCTTTATTATCATGTGAGCCACATATATAATCATCAAACATTTCATAAATAATCCATATAGAAAAAA
Source organism: Viscum album (assembly GCA_963277665.1). NCBI lineage: Eukaryota > Viridiplantae > Streptophyta > Magnoliopsida > Santalales > Viscaceae > Viscum > Viscum album. The sequence goes on from OY728137.1 coordinate 1,026,894,059, forward strand.
ATAAATGGGTTTCATTTCATAATCATAACGTTTTAAAAACTGCTTTAAAGACATGATCTTTACGTCACTTTAAACCCACGGAAGGGGAGAGCGGGTTTCAAGTATGTAAATCCCAGAATTTAAAATAGAAAATTTTTGTATATATGTGAATAACCCTGTAGAAATAATAGCTTTGAGTATTCACTTAATAACAGGAAGTAATTTTGAGAAAAAGAGAGAGGCATTTTGAGACGAAAATTCTGCAGCACAACGGCTACGTTACAGGGTTTTAGAAAACGTTGAAAAGAGAGGGGACATGAGTCAAACAATCATAAATGACCCATAAAACAGTAGAGGGACAGAATATAAGGGATTTAAGAACATGGTAATGAAATTTGAAAATATACCATATGAAACGAAGAACATGAAAGGAAGACAAAAATAAGATTTCTCTTATGAAAATTCGGCATCCTAACAGCATTACATAAACTTCAACCAAAAATGAATTGATGATGTAAAATAGGGTCTCTCATCATATTAACATAAAAGATCAGTATGATAGATATAGAGATCATACCCCACATAATAAAAAGTAACTTGCAAGACTTGACATGGAATTAGAACTTTGAAAAGGATAAGGGTGAAAGAATCCCTTAAAAATTCGGCAGCCTAACGACGTCACTTAAACTTCAACAAAAAATGAATTGATGAGATCAAATAGGGTCTCTCATCATATGAACATAAGAGTCCAGTATGATAGATATATAGATCATACCCCAATATAAAAAAAAGTAACATGAAAGAATTGACATGAAAGTAGGACTTCAAAACGAGAAGGGTGAAGAACCACTTAAAAATTCGGCAGCCTAACGGCGCCACTTAAAACTTCAAAATACTGAATTGAAGAGATCAAATGGGGTCTCTCATCATATGATCATAAAAGATAAGTATGATAAATTTAGATATCATACCCCAACATAATAAAAAGGGACTTCAAATACTTTACATGATAATAGATCTTGAAAAATGAGAAGGGAGAAAGAATCCGTTACAAAAATTTCGACAGCCTAACGGCGCCACTTAAAACTTCATAAAACGAAATAATGAGAGTAAGAGGAGATATCTCCTTATGTGAACATGAAAAGGGAAGTAATAGGATTATAAAATAACACCCTTTAACATAAGAACATGGAGCATAAAAGAAATTACATAAAATAGATTTCTTGAAAAGAAAGAGAGAGATCGGATCCCTTACCTTAAAACGTAACTCTTAAAACTCAAAGGTTGGGACCTTGAGGGATTGGGGGCACCTTGGGAGGACTCCTTGGGAGGTAATGAGACCAGAACTTCGTTGGGGGAGAGTGGGGAGTTGAATGGATGAGAGGATGGCTTGGTATTTATAGGGAAAGTGAGGGGACAAGGCATTAATGGCCAAGGGACACCTCATTAGTGGTTTTGGCAAAACCATGGGCTTGCCCATGGTATTTTCCCATGGTATTGTCCACTTGGGACACCTCATACCTTATATTACTATTCATAAGTTGAACATATTGATTAAAAACTTAATAAATCATTTAATGATGTCATTAAACACCCGTAACTTAAAAACTGTATTTTCACTATTCATCGAAAATTCAACTTTCTCAGAATAATCCCAAAATTTCACCTTAACCAAATATCAATGCTCTGATTTCAAAAATTAACTCTATTTTATAAAAATAATTTTCTAAATATTTTTAATTTATTTTTTAAATAAATACAATATTCACCGAAAATTCATTTTTTCAGAAAAAACCCCAAAAATTACCATAACATAATATCGGTGCTCTGAGTTCAAAAATGAAATCCATTTTATAAAAATAATTTTTTTAAATATTTTTAATTTAATTTTTAATTAAAAAACACTATTCACTCGAAAAAACTAAAACTTGAATAATAATTTATGAAACCGTTATTTAACCTTTTTATTGAATCACATTACTTAATCAACGTGCCTAGATTATATTAATACTTTCTTTAAGTGAGATTACTAATCCATTTGGACACATTACTAATCCTAATCATAAAATCACTATTCATAATTTACTATTCATCAAAAATCAAGTTGATCTTATTAGACTCTAAATTTCGTATTGAACATAATTGTAGAAGACCATTTTTGGAAAATCATTGCACATTTTTAATTATTTAAGGTTTACATAAACATTTTTAAAATATCCTTTTTCTAAAATTCATCAAAAATATGCATACTATATTTATCCGGTCATTTAAAAATTCATAAACTTCATCATAAGAAGAAATCCAAATTTTTATTTAAAACAAAGGATTACACATGGCAGTTACGGTCTCCTTACATAGTCCCTTATCACACCAGCATAGGACCAAAGTGTAAGGTGTGTTAAGGTAAGAGAATCTGAGGGAGGCTCGGCTAACATCGCACGAGTAGTAATTTGTATCAGTTTGAACTTCTCACAAAGGCGATTCCGTTCTAGATTCACATGATGAAGTTTGGCTTGGGTTTGGTCCAGAGCAAAGCCCAGTGGTGCTACCTCCTTCCCAAGTTCTGTTAGATGGGCTTCGATCATTCCAAGACTACTGGGTGAGGCCATAGAATCTTCTTTCTATAATAATTAACCAAGATTACTTGTATTTAGAGACAATAATCAAAATATTTAGTTTCCAGCGGTCATATTGACCAATGGTTATATAACCGTCTAAACCCAATGGTCTCATTTTAATTATAATCATGTTATCAAATGAAAAATTTTTGTTTAGTATAAAAATAAAATAAAATAACACATAAAATTAGGAAATAAATATTATTCAAAATTTCGGGTCGTTACATTCTTCCCCCCTTAAGAAATTGCGTCCTCGCAATTTTTAAAATTGGGTTTTGAAATTTCATTGAAAGTCACACATCGGAAAAGGAGTCAGTAAAATTATTACTTTAAAAGAAAGAAAGGGAAGTACAAAGGTCACTCGAGTTAACCCACACTAGGATTCCATGTAGGAAAACATGGACATGGAAGAAAAACAAAGGGTCAAGTTTTGGGGGAGATTGATAGAGAACATGATTAGGAGAAAGTTAACCATAAGAAAATCCCAAACTTATAATGTGTGTAAACGGTCTTTGATTACCTAGTAAGAAACGTAAACCAACAACGTTTTTGTTTTACGTTCCTTTTCATGATTTTGAGGAATTCATTTACAACATAAAACAAAAACATAAGAAAATATACCTATCTTCATTTAGAGTTTCATCCTTTAATAAGTTTCTACCCAAAACTAATCTTTTCTCCAAACTATGAGCATTCAAAACTACTTGGTCTCATCAAAACATAAGAATCATCTTCATAATCCACAAAAGATTAACTATCTATTTTTTCTATCTTTAAACATTATCCCAAAAAAATGGTAAGGTAAAACACCTCTTCAAAAAGAAAGAATCCCATAGGAATGGAAACTACTTTTAAATCTTCAAAGTTCCATGGTACTACCCATAGTTCATCATTGACCATTCCATAAATAAAAGTCATTAATATTCCTCAAAATAAACCAAGCTAATATTGAAACCCAAATACAAGAAGGATTTGATAACATAGCCTTCCAAAATAAACTTCATTGTTCATCTCCAAACAACATCAACCACTCCTAACATATTATAACAAAAGTAGCTAACCTAAACATATTTTACCCAAGATAGGTTAATCATTTCCATAAGTAACCTAAATTACTATAAGTCCACCTTAAATTTATCGATTCTTTAAAATATAAGTCAACCTTACCCCTCAATGAAAATATAGTAGTAATCTATTTACCTCGATCATATAGGGTCCCCAAAATAGTGAACGTCTTCCAAAATAATAATCATATTTTAATCCCCTAATCATCCATATCATATTAATACAACAATCGTCTCATTTCCTATCACATTGGTTGTTGGGACACGTTCTTCCATTTCACGCCATTAACTAAGAAAAGAAACCATAATTAGGGGCTTAAATACTTAGCCAATAATCATGAAAAGGAACCGAAAGCATATAAGGATAACTTGTAGAAGAAAAGTATACCCTAACTTGTGATCCCCTAGGTTCCCATCTAGGTTATCCATGATCATATATTCTTATGTGAATCTTTATTTTATTTTATCTTTGATCCTTTAACAATGGTTCATACTAAGCTTATGAATTTACCAAAGCATATCCCCCGGGAGTGTCGTAACCAAGAGTGCAGCAAGGCCCGTTGTCGTGTACCAGTTCCTGTTTGAGTCTAGCTCAAAGCGGTGTTTTTGGGTTTTACCCCTATATACATCTGTGCCAGAGCCACCTCTACCTGCTCGTATCCAGACAGGGACGTATTTTCTTGGCAACCCCTTACTCAATACTCACCAAAATACCAGGAAGATTTCCTATTTTTTTAACTTTTCTATAGGCTTCTTCCTAAAGTTTTCATATCCTAATTTCCAAAAATAACTAAACCATACTTTGATACCAACTATAGCATCCCTCTTCTTTATCACATAAACTTTCATTACATTTTACAAAACCGAGGATCTTTAAGGTTTAGTGTCTTGGAAACCAGGAACTTTAAACAAGAAAACATAAAACATTCATCTAAAACACTTTAAAGGCTTCTCCTCATGTTCATCCTAGGTTCATTACTGCATCACATAACCTGGGGACATACATCAAAATAAAGGGTGAGCAAAAATCCCAGTAAGGGAAACAAGAGAAACATTTTACATGTGAACTTGAGATACTTCAATAAGGTCATGAAAAGAACTTTAAGGCATGAGAATGAAATCATGAGGCATGTCATGATAAAAATAACATTTTCATAACTTGAAGATGTGGCTACATAATTTAACATATACAATCATGAACATATCACCAAGGTCCATCCCCAAGGTGTCATTTTAAAATTACCAAGGTTATTCACCAAGGTATCATGAAAATTGTAATCTCTAGTGGTTACATCATTACCCAATGCATTGGAGCGCTATCAAGGCGCACCCTTAAATTTGACTTTATTATCATGTGAGCCACATATATCATCATCAAATATTTCATAAATAACCGATATAGAAAAAAAATAAATGGGTTTCATTTCATAATCCTAATGTTTTAAAAACTGCTTTAAAGACATGATCTTTACATCACTTTAAACCCACTGAAGGGGAGAGCGGGTTTCATGTATGTAAATCCCAGAATTTAAAATAGAACATTTTTGTATATATGTGAATAACCCTGTAGAAATAACAGCTTTGAGTATTCACTTAATAACATGATGTAATTTTGAGAAAAGGAGAGAGGCATTTTGAGACGAAGATTCTGCAGCACAACGGCTACGTTACAGGGTTTTAGAAAACGTTGAAAAGAGAGGGGACATGGTTAAAACAATCATAAATGACCCATAAAACAGTAGAGGGATAGAATATAAGGGATTTTAGAAGATGGTAATGAAATTTGAAAATATACCATATGAAACTAAGAACATGAAAGGAAGACAAAAATAAGATTTCTCTTATGAAAATTTGGCAGCCTAACAGCGTTACATAAACTTCAACCAAAAATGAATTGATGATGTCAAATAGGGTATCTCAACATATGAAAATAAAAGATCAGTATGATAGATATAGAGATCATACCCCACATAATAAAAAGGAACTTGAAAGACTTGACATGGAATTAGAACTTTGAAAAGGAGAAGGGTGAAAGAATCCCTTAAAAATTCGGCAGCCTAACGATGTCACTTAAACTTCAAAAAAAATGAATTGATGAGATCAAATAGGGTCTCTCATCATATGAACATAAGATTGCAATATGATAGATATATAGATCATACCCCAACATAACAAAAAGGAACTTGAAAGAATTGACATGAAAGTAGGACTTCAAAACGAGAAGGGTGAAGAACCACTTAAAAATTCGGCAGCCTAACGGCGCCACTTAAAACTTCAAAATACTGAATTGAAGAGATAAAATGGGGTCTCTCATCATATTATCATAAAAGATCAGTATGATAAATTTAGAGATCATACCCCAACATAATAAAAAGGGACTTGAAATACTTTACATGATAATAGATCTTGAAAAATGAGAAGGGAGAAAGAATCTGTTACAAAAATTTCGGCAGCCTAACGGCGCCACTTAAAACTTCATAAAATGAAATAATGAGAGTAAGAGGGGATCTATCCTTATGTGAACATGAAAATGGAAGTAAGAGGAGTATAAAATAACACCATTTAACATAAGAACATGGAGCATAAAAAAAATTACATAAAAGAGATTTCTTGAAAAGAAAGAGAGAGATCGGATCCTTTACCTTAAAACGTAACTCTTAAAACTCAAAGGTTGGAACCTTGAGGGCTTGGGGGCACCTTGGGAGGACTCCTTGGGAGGTAATGAGACTAGAAATTCGTTGGGGAGAGTGGGGAGTCGAATGGATGAGAGGATGGCTTGGTATTTATAGGGAAAGTGAGGGGACAAGGCATTAATGGCCAAGGGACACCTCCTTAGTGGTTTTGGAAAAACCATGGGCTTGCCCATGGTATTTGCTTATGGTATTGTCCACTTGGGACACCTCATACCTTATATTACTATTCATAAGTCGAACATATTGATTAAAAACTTAATACATCATTTAATGATGTCATTAAACACTCGTAACTTAAAAACTGTATTTTCACTATTCATCAAAAATTCAACTTTCTCAGAATAATCCCAAAATTTCACCTTAACCAAATATCAATGCTATGATTTCAAAAATGAAATCCATTTTATAAAAATAATTTTCTAAATATTTTTAATTTATTTTTTAAATAAATACACTATTCACCGAAAATTCATTTTTTCAGAAAAAACCCCAAAAATTACCATAACATAATATCGGTGCTCTGAGTTCAAAAATGAAATCCATTTTATAAAAATAATTTTTTTAAATATTTTTAATTTAATTTTTAATTAAAAAACACTATTCACTCGAAAAAACTAATACTTGAATAATAATTTATGAAACCGTTATTTAACCATTTTATTGAATCACATTACTTAATCAAGGTGCCTAGATTATATTAATACTTTCTTTAAGTGAGATTACTAATCCATTTGGACATATTACTAATCCTAATCATAAAATCACTATTCATAATTTACTATTCATCAAAAATCAAGTTGATCTTATTAGACTCTAAATTTCGTACTGAACATAATTTTAGAAGACCATTTTTTGAAAATAATTACACATTTTTAATTATTTAAGGTTTACATAAACATTTTTAAAATATTTTTTTTCTAAAATTCATCAAAAATGTGCATACTATATTTATCCGGTCATTTAAAAATTCATAAACTTCATCATAAGACGAAATCCCAATTTTTATTTAAAACAAAGGATTACACATGGTAGTTACGGTCTCCTTACATAGTCCCTTATCACACTAGCATAGGACCTAAGTGTAAGGTGTGCTAAGGTAAGAGAATCTGAGGGAGGCACGGCTAACATCGCACGAGTAGTAATTTCTATCAGTTTGAACTTCTCACAAAGGAGATTCTGTTCTAGCTTCACACGATGAAGTTCAGCTTGGGTTTGGTCCAGAGAAAAGCCCAGTGGTGCTACCTCCTTCCCAAGTTCTGTTAGATGGGCTTCGATCATTCCAAGACTACTGGGTGAGGCCATCGAATCTTCTTTCTGTAATAATTAACCAAGATTACTTGTATTTAGAGACAATAATAAAAACGTTTAGTTTCCAGCAGTCATATTGACCAATGGTCATATAACCGTCTAAACCCAACAGTCTCATTTTAATTATAATCATTTTATCAAATGAAACATTTTTGTTGAGTATAAAAATAAAATAAAATAACACATAAAATTAGGAAATAAGATTTATTCAAAATTTCGGGTCATTACACTCTTGACCCATGTTTCTATTCAAAACTTGATTTAACTGAGAGAGTATCATGACAAATTTTTTGATTCCTGCTCCCATCAGATTGGGCATCTCATTATAACAGTCATCACATTGATCATCGCATCGGTTTTTAGCCTGAGTTTTCCTATTACAGGCCATTGTCTTGAATAAAAGGAAAGTTAGGGGTAACACATAAAGGTTAATACAATGAAAAAAATGGATAACTTATAAATTACATTTATTTCCTTAACTTATGAATTTCTAGGCTTTCAATCTATGTTATCCATGATCTACTTCCCAACATATATTCTTAGGGGGAATTTTTTTATTCCCTTAATAATGGTTCATACTAAGCTTAAGAATTTACCAAAGCATATCCCCTGGGAGTGTCATAACCAAGAGTCCATCAAGTCCCATTATCATGCACCAATTCCTGTTTGAGTCTAGCTCAAAGATGTGTTTTAGGGTTTTACCCCTAGATACATTTGTACCAGAGCCGCCTCTACCTGATCATATCCAGACAGGTATGTATTTTCTTAATAAAACACTTAATTATTACTCACAAAAATTTAGGGATGTTTTTATTATACTTAGATTTATCCCTAAGGCTTTCACTAGGGCTTTCTAATCCTAATCCCAAAAATAACTAAACCTATCCTCTGATACCAACTATAACAACCATTCTCTTTATTTTTCACTTAAAAATAATTTATTACATAAAATATTCATTTGAAATGACATATAAGATCTAGAGTTATAGTGTATTTGGGGTTTAGGAACATTACATAAAAATTTAAAACATGAAATACACATCTTTATTGAAAACTTCTTTTACATGACCACACACATTCCTTCGTACTTAGCATTGCATGGGATAACCAGAGGACATGAATAAGAAAAACATGATTTATAAAGCCTAGTAAGGGATTAAACAAGGAATAACATGAAAAATATAGTACATGTTAGTCAATAGGCATATCAATGGAGCATAATAGAAACATTAAAATAAATTCATGATATAGCATGATTATCATAACATGGAAATGTGGCATCAACATTTAACATGATATTAGCATGAGCCAAGGATCATTGAACATGGAGCATGAGTAAAACCTCATTGAAATTTAATTATCATAATTAAACCTTAATTTCACTTGAAGTATTATGATACTAATCTTTACCCAATGCATTGGAGCGCTATCAGGGTGCACCCTTCTTAATCATTTCATTTCAAGCATAAGTGTTCCACATGGATCATATAACATGGATCCATTAAACATTAAAATTTATTCCACGATAAAGTAATGTGAAATTAATACATGAAACTTCGTAATCAATAATTAAATGTTCATAAAGGTGAATACCCTTGATAGAGGAATGGGCCTGGTATTCACTACAAATGACTTTAGCTTGGAAAATCGCGGCGTAATTTCGGCAGCATAACGGCGTGCCATAAGAATTCATAAAAATGGTTGATGAGAGATAATGGGGTGTATCATAATATTTACATTAAATGGATAGTAAGGTATTCATATATATACATGTCCCTACATATTTAATGGAATTTAGATTTATAATACAAAATAATTTCTTGCATGTAAATGAGAAGAGAGAAATTCCTTATGGAATTTCGCCATGGTAACGAGTGTACATGGGCGGAATTAATGAGATAGAAAAAGGTATATAATAATTAAAACATAAGTATTTAAGTACGGTGGAGGTGATAAATCATAAACCAAAATTTTTAATTGAAAACAAAAGGGTATATCAACATAAAGAAACTTGGATAAAAATGAGAGAAGAAGAAATCACTTACTTGGAAGTGTGATCCCAAAGGATTGGGAGGGGCTTAAGAGTGGCTTAATGGGAGATTAGGGTGCCTTAGGAGGATTTTAGAGAGAGGAGGTAAGGTTAGGGACGTGATACGAGGGTTTTGAGTGAAGATAAGTGGGATCTTGGGTGGGTTTATATAGGAAAAGATAGGGAATTCTTTATTATTTAGGTTTTGGATACCACACACAAAACTAATTAAAAAAAACCAACCCATGGTTTTTGCCTATGGTTTTTTCTGAAGGGGAGTGGAAAAAATTATTTTATAAGGTAAATTGCGTAAATTCCTAAAATATTAGGCTTTATTATCTAGAGGTGAGTCACACTCTCAAGGAAATTATTTTAAAAGTTAAAATGTTTTATAAGTCTTGGAGGGTCCACTAAGGCACCATAAAATTAATCAAAAAAATATAAAATCGAATTATTTTAAATTTAAAACACATATTTTCCTAAAATTACATTTATAGTATTTTATTACAACACTATTAGGTCATTATTATGTCATAAAACATATTATATAATTAAACGGTATTTAATTTTTACCCAAAAATTTGATTGTCTCGGAAAATTATGAAAAATTCACGGTGAGATAATTTCAATATACTGGATACAAAAATTATATTTATTTTATCTAAATAATTCTCTAAATATGTGAATTTTTACTTTTAAAATAAAAATTGATAATTATCGAAAATTCATGGGTTTTGACAAAAACAACTTTCAAACCTTAAAAAAAATACAATTGTATTCATAAAAATTATACAATTATTTATATTTAATAAAAATTAATTTATTAATAATATTTAATTAAAATATTATTTAATAAAAAAATCCATTAATTCATCAAAATATATTTCTCAATTTAATATTAACTAAAAATACTTTTTTGTTGTAAAAACTATTTACAAAGTAACAATAATAAAATGAATGTATATTCTCTATAAAAAAATAATGTACATAATCATAGTGATAGGGTCTTGTTACATAACCCCTTATAACACCCTCATAAGACCTAAGGGTAAGGTGTGAAATAGTGAAATACTCTTGGGTAGGCTCAGATAACATCACTCTGGTAGTAATCTCTATTAACTTATACTTCTCTCGTAGGTGGTTCCGCTCAAGCTTAACGTGTTGAAGCTTGGTTTGGGATTGGTCAAGAGCGAATCCTAGTAATGCCACATCCTTTTCGAGCTCTAAAAAATGGAATTCTTATAGAGAAATTCTACTGGATGAGGTCATCACTTCCTTTGTCTGAGTAAATTGTATTTATTAAAGCCTATATTTATATTAATCATGTGATCACTGTTCAACGACTATATTAGAAACGGTCACAATTCTTAATGGTATTTTAAAATCCAAAAACATAAAACTAAGGAAGTGCATATTTTATATAACCATTTTACATAATAAGACATTTAATTAGATCAACAGTAATTCTCAATAATAAAATTTTGGGTTGTTTAACTAAGGGGTTTAAGGAACATCATGGGAGTGGTTTTAGCATTTAATTTTAGGCATTTCAATATTTAGGAACAACATGCAAAAAGTATGGCATGTAACACAATGAAAATATCATATAATCAAGATATACATTGGGGAAATTTTCTATAACACCTAAATCATTTTTAGGATGGTCCACTCATCCATTATCAGGATTTGATTCAATCCAAAATAAGAGAAATCAGAAGAATCATCAAACTCCCTGAAAATATGGAAAAAGAGCTAGGATGGATTTAGAATTAGATAAGGCAAGATAAAATGAGAAAATAATAAGGAGTGTTATAATTACCAATAGTCTTCCAAAAAACTCAAAATATCTTGAATAAGACTAAGAATAAGGTAAAAACTACCATGGGAAGAGGAGGGGAAAGAGGATCATGTAGGAGGGCCTCCTAGTTGAATGGGAGGAGAAAAAGGGAGAAAACCATTTAAGGGTTAGAGGGGGAAATTAGTAATTTTTTGCATTTTAAATAGGTGTAAAATTAGTCCATATAGTTTGGATAATAATGCACCAACTATGCATCTATCACTACCCAATATTCAAACCCTGCAAGGTTAGGCCACACGGTTTGGGTTAAATATGCACCAAACATGTGGTGCTACTAGTTAAGGGACACTTACCATGCGGTCTAGGAGCATAGTTTTGAAAACCATATGCATCCCATGTTCCCACCTCTAAAATTTACAAGATAAGTTCTACATGACCATGCACCCCACCTTGCATGGTTTAAAAAACCATGTGACACCCCTTATAGGATTTCACAGTTTAACCAGATGGGTTGCATGGTTTAAACTAATTGTGCGCCCGGTTTGTTCTCCCTAAAAGATATTTTTCAAAACCTTCCACTCTAGGAAAACACCCAAACCTCTGAGACACCTCTCATATCTAAAAAAATATCCAAAATAATACTTTTAAGTGTTCTGATTCTCAGAATTACATTCTGAAGGTCAATTTAAAATTTAGACCCTCCACAAAATTGAAAAGTTCTAATTACTTTGAGAATTTAAACTATATAAAAATATCATAACCTACACCCCCTAAAACTTACCATTACTGATAAGCCTTGGGAAACAAAAAAAACACCCAAACTACTAGGTTTTTGAAGTTTCATTCAAACAGTCACATTTCATTTCCAAACGTCTAATGCACCTACAATATCTACTTTAAGAACGTGGTACCTAAGCCACTAAAACTCAATCCAATAATAATATTTGAAACTAAAACATCAAGACAACACTTACCTGATCTCTTATAACATGATACATGAACATGTTATCATCTCTTACATCATCTGTCTTATGAAAAACCCTACCATAGGTTCTATTTTAAATGGCCAATTCTAAGTCATGATACTCCCACCATCAGAATTTCTTACTGAAACAAGACTATGGAATTCTAGTGATAGTCTTGGAAAATTTATCTAATTACACACGAATACACTACCCTCAATCCTTGATTTGATTTAAATGATTAAACTCCAATCAACCAAGATCAAATTGGCCATGACATATTTTCCCTAAAAAGCCTTAGTTGACCCTTTAAGCAACACCCTTCTCATACTGACATTATTCTTAATCTAATTTCCCACCAACCTCATCCAACTATTTGAGATAATTCAAGTTGAACAGCCTTCAGTTGACTATTTTGAAGACACTTGGATCCTATAGTTGACGCTTCACCAAAACCAAATCATGAAGCCTTTATCTAAAGGCATACCGAGATCATTTTGAGCATGCTCACCAAAGTATATATTCAATTTTAAGTTGTGTTTCTTATTATACCCATATTATAATAAAAACATATTTGTGATAATGAAAAAACACTAGTAAAAAATTCATATATTACTATTATCTAATCTGATTTTAACTCCCACTATAGGATTTCACCCAAACCCATAACAGAACCCATACCTAGAATTTACCAAGGATTCCAGTCATACATTGTTTCATATACTAAAGAGAATATGAGTTCTAGAATGACTTTTTCATAATCGGTCTTATGGTTATACAACCCTACTCATGCGAGGGTCATCCTCCAGTGACTAATGTCCCACTCCCCACCTTAGGAGAAGAATTATTGTCACTTTAATGAAAATAAAAACTAAAATTGTACCCCATTACCTATCTATTTACAAACATAAAAATGATATGGATAAAAGTACGCTCATTCCCAAGAACTAATATAACATCACCCTTGAATCATTACGGATTTTTGAGAATAATTACTAGGTAATTTTATGAATATCAAATACATCAAGCTTCAGGACCCTTAAACATCCATTGGTGTACCATGCACCAAGTGTATTTCCATTAAATCACTCCTTCAGTATAACTCTCAAAGAGTACTTTTATCAAGCATAAGGATATCATTTGGTAGCTCTTCCTCTAGCTAACACTCTATCTCAAAATACCAAAGACAATTTTAAGATAGGGAACATGATCTAATCTAATCATAAGTACACTAATATTTCATTAACAGTCATGTATCGTTCCTCCCAATCCACACTCTCATCAAACAAGCTATACTTTCCATTTTTTTAAAGGTTGGGGTTGAGGCCTCATTTATTATTAAAGCAAAGCAAAGACCTATTTAACTGGGTAGAGGGAGACCCCTTACATAGCTCGAAGTCCCAGTGGGAAATCAGCCCATTAAATGACCCGTAGGCCCAAATTTTTGGCCCAAGGCCCATTCTGTGAATAGTACTACTACAGTACCGCCTATTACAGTACCACACAGTACCCGTCACTGATATAGTTCCATGTCACTGCTATAGTGCCATGTCGCCACTACAGTGCCCGTCGTTTCTATAGTGTCACCGCTGCTACAATACACTACAGTACTACTATAGTACCTTCACCCAATGGGCTTTGAACCCCCATTTTTCAAGTAGGATTACAAGGTACTTACCACTAAGCCAAACCCCCACTACATAGGCTATATGTTCCATAATTTAACCTTGGAAACAAGTTTCTGGACCATGAATGTCAGTGTCTAACTACAGATCAACCATCTCGTGGTACCCAGTTTATTTCCAAGATATCCCTCATCACTGAGAATTTTATTCAATTTACCAATGCCCCAGGTCTCCATACCTATAAAAATTATATTCAAAACCATCGATCCTTGGCCCGTACCTGTCTGCTCATCGACATTCAAATTTAAACAGTTATCATATGAAACTAACATGAAATAAAATTATTATTCACAGTGGTTTTATTATCCCATACCACCTAATTTAAGACCCAACTCATGCTTCCATGAGTTGTTCATCAAGAATAATAAGTTAATCTTGCTACAATGCATGTTATTCTCATTAAGCTAGAATTTCACATGGAACTCCTATTCAAAATCTGGTATCTTACATGTTTCATGGTTTATCGAATGATTTCCCTCCTCATGGATTTATTTTTTAGAAGAAATAATCAACATTTAAACCACTACTTGTCAATTAGTCTAGGGACCCAAACATTCATGCCCATTGAAACTAGTTTTGATAAACAATCACTTAGGGTGATTTTTAAAATCAAAGGATTCACCATGCCTGAATTGAAAGGATCAATAACCTGCCATGAATCATTCTATAAATGAGCATAAAAATTATATCACTACTAAAAATGCATCCATAACTTGGTCTAACTATTCCCATAGGTTTCCCTTTGATGAATATGACACCAACCTACTAGGGACTGAGTCAAAAAAATTAAGGGCCTCTAAGTCTCCCACCTAGCCCTAAGGTCTCTAACATGAGAATCACAACTCAATTAAGGTAATTTACAACACACAGTATTAAAATTTTCTATAAACCCTCTCTAAAAGAGATAAAACCAATTTATGAAGAAGGTCATCGACCTATGAGGTTCACAATGTCAAGTCAGTGGATAAGGAACTGACACTCACTAGGTATCAGAATACGAGAATACCCCTTTGAGGTTCAACTTAACCATACAACCACCTGTATACCTAAGGGGTGTCATTCTAATTAATAAGAGTCTTATTCGACCCAAACAGCCAAAGAACAACACTTAGTGTTCCTAGAAACTCATCTCTTAAGTACATTAATTCTCATCTATAAGGGCACTACCATGATGGATAACCCTTCATTTTAAAATAAGGTGTCGAATTCATAAACTAGAGTCATGCCTAAAAGGTTACTATTCTCTACCACCTATCCTTTAGGTTTAAGCAACAACATGTCATAAGTTAATTGCGTCCTATGGGAAACATTCATATTCCCTCTCAAAGTAATTCTAAAGCCAACCCCTACAAGAGGGTTCAATCTATAACGCATCTAAAGGTTCATTTTAAGTCATTTAACTTATTCTCATTCATTAAAAAAAATTAAGCAGCTAGAAAAAATGGGATATCGAGTACCAGCTTTAAAAGTAGTTGTACTATTCACTTTATTTAGTTGATTCCATGTAGTATAGTAAAAAATTTATCTTATAATTTATTTTATAAATATTTCATCTATCCATAGGTTTTTACATATGGCTTAGTTAAATAAAATTTCAATTTAAAACTATATAGCAAAAAAACCTTTAGGATGTAATTAGAACCTTAATTAACAAAATCCTTATATAATAAGGCTCAAAAGAAGAGGAAAAGGAGTATTTTGTCAAGTAAAGGGGGTGGTTTAAGTAATATTCTACCATATTTGTATATGTAACACCCTATAAGTGGATATATATACATTTTAAATAATCATCCTATATAACATTATCATACCCCCATGAGTTTAAGTACCAAGGCATAAAAGAATAAGATAGTCTATGAGGGTCCCCTCATTTTATTCAAGATTTTAAAAACACCCTTGGTGGGTTTATTTCATAAGAAACATTCCCCAAAATACCTAATTGGGTCCAATTTTTCATTTGGGAATTTATTTATATGGGTCATCATTACCAAGTAATAGAGGTACTATCATATATAAAGGCAACCATTTTCTATGAGAATATCAATTTAACATATATGTGTGAGAATAATTATTCAGTTAGATGAATAACCATTTCCAAATTATAAAGGTTCCTATATTTATAAATTACAATTGAAATTCATGTAACTAAAACTAGTTTATCACACTTTTTTTCAAAATATAACAAGTCTATAAGAGATGGTTCAACTGTATGTGTCATTATTCCTTAATTTATTAAGCACCCATACACTTTATAAATTGAAAATTTTGACACCATTAATGTTTCAACTCATGAAACCAGTTCCGTGGCTCAAACATATCAACATTTTTTGGTTAAATAGAATACCAACATCAAGATATGTGGGAAACACTATTTAGGTTAATTCAAACAATTTATTTAACCAGTAATATTTCATAATTATCATTAGGCATGATATTAGAGGGAAATAAATATCAAAAACCAGCTAAGCATAGAATAAAAATAAACATGATGATAAATCACACATCATGGTATACAAATAAATATGATAATAAATCAAACATAATGGTATACAAATAAGAATACTAATAAATTAGAAATCATGGTATATATATCATCATGCATCAAAAAACCTACAATTCAACCTATATGGAATGTCATATGCATGGAATGTGAATATCTACATACCTAAGATGATGCGTGTATTAATAATTCCTTACCATACTAGGATAAGGGTAAAATCTCATAAATAAATACCAATGAAAGTAAAATAATAACCCAAGGTTAAATAACAATCAACTGTAATATAGAATAACATAAATATCATTCCCATACCTAGTGACTTGGCCTTTCCCTCATGCATGGGTTGGTCGTACACTAACATGAGTTATTTACCATGTGACAACACACTTCTAGTCTCCACTCTACCAGCCCAAAAAATTAATAAAAATTCTAAAATAAACCTATGACACCACTTTGTAACATCCCAACCAAGGAGCCGTGAAAATGGTGCCCCAAGCTAGTCAGCCACATGGAATCAAGCATGCCTCACCATACACCAGAGGCAACCAACAAGTTGCAAGGTTATAAAAGAGGTATAATGGGGATACTATACCCTTTGGATCAATAATAAATGGAGGAATAACAAATGAAATAAATAAAAAGTCATAAGACAATAATAACTAACAATCAATAATAAATGAATAAACAAACCATGCATAGACATGCTATGACAAGATTAATAATAGTATGAAATACAACAGATATATAAAAAAGGAATCCAAGTGATTCTTGAGATGTTTAACACATCAAGGAACCTATGATTCCATCTAGGGAATTTTGTATTAGGAACACAGTATCACTCAAGGTGGGGTATTAAGGTGTAACCCTTTGATCTCGTTGAAGGTAATCCACTAGGAAATCAAGTATCACTCATACCATGGTACAATAGCATTTACCTTTGAGACCATCCAAGGTAATCGACTAGGGTGCCAGGTATCACTAATGGGTATTATAATCTCAATCAGACTATGATTCCATCCAAGGAATTCTTTCTTTGGAATCCCAGGGTCTCTCAATTCATTGTTAACATTCATTATAATTTTTTATTTAAAATTTAAAACAGACCATTCCATTATTTAAGTCATCACGATCACGTAATTAATGTTTAAGCATAACTAGTAAAAATTTATATGTACATAGTAATTATACAATATTAAACATAGCCCAGAAATAAAATTAATTTAAAGAAATAAGAAGACCAAGGGAATCACTCAGGTCATAACACAATGATTATTACTAATTTAATCAATACTTTTTATTTTGATAAAACACACCTCAGATGAGGTTTTATTATAAAAAAATCATTATTGACTTACCACGTCATTATTTTTAATTTTAACCATCTCTTCCATGAGGGATAATTCAACTCACCTAAAAAGGTGATATAAAATGAAAGCGAGGCATTTTAATCATAAGTTCATAACAAATTCTAATAACATTTAATCAAAATCACCACATGTGGTGGCTCGGGTAGGGTTCATAAACCTCCAACCATGCTAAGGGGTCTAAGGAAAATCATAGGAGTGGTCTAGGCATTTAATTTTAGTAATTTCAATATTTAAGAGCAATGCATAAAAATTATGGCATGTGGTATAATGAAAATAACATATAAATAGAAGATACTTTAAGGAAAAGTGACTAGACCACCTACCAAATGATTGGGATGTTCCAATAATCCGTTATCAGGATTTTATTTGAGATGGAAAAAGATAAATATTAAGAATCATCAAACACCCAAAAAATAGTGGAAAATATTTCATAGAGTTAGTGTCTCATACATCAAGAGAAAATGAGATAAGAAAGAAGAGGAGTGTTAGACTTACCAAGGGGCTTCCAACACACATATTGGTGCATGATAAGAAAAATTAATGAGGTACAAGACACCATGGTAATATTAGTTAGAAGGATCATGAGGGAGGGCATCTTGGATGAATGGGAGGAGAAAAAGGGTGAAACCCTGTTAATGGTCGTAGGGTAAAATCAGTAATTTTTTTCATTTTAAAGTAGCACATGATTAAGATGAATGGTTTTCTAATGTTGTGACAGCCAATAATCTATCACTATTCAAGAGTCATTCCCCACATGGTTAAGCTACATGGTTTGGGTTAACCATGAACAAACTATGTGGTACTAGCAGTTAAGGGGAACTAACCATGAAGGCTAGGAATATGGTTTAGAAAACCTTGATTAGCCTGTATTCCCACCAATAAAATTTACTATATAAATTCCAAAAATCCATGTACCCCATATTTCATTATTTAAAAAACCATTATACACCCCTTATATGGTCATATGGTTTAAAAAAAATAACGCGCCTTGTCTATTTCTTCCAAAAAGTGAGTTTTTGGAACCCATTGCTCTCAGAACTCACCCAAACCTCTGAGACACCTATTGAACCTTAAAACTTATGAAAAAACAATACTTTTAAGTATTATACTTCTCATAATTATGTTTTTAATCTTATATTAAAATTCTCCCCATCCTCAAAACTAAAAAGTTCGAATTCCTATGAGAGTTCAACCAGTCAAAAAACACAGGACCATACAATCTCTCTCATGAAACCCTGTCATGATATCATCATCAATTTTGATCTTATTTCATCTCATCCCACATAATTTATTCTTATAACATCCACCTTCTACTTTATGTTACCTTCCAGTTTTATTCTCCTTTGAGTCATACCTGTGAAACCCTAGGTGAATTTATTCTTCTAGATTTCATTAGCTTCCATATTATCAAATGAACAATTAATTTTTCATTAATATAATATTCTAAAGATGATATTCCATTTACTTAAAATCATATCATGTGCTATAAAAAATTTAAATTTCACTATAAATCACTTAGTAATGAAATATTTTATGTATGGTTAAATATACCCTATATCATTGAATACTTCTTACCAAAGTACCAAAAAGTGAATTTTACTTACCACCCAAAGGTGATAGTTCCTCAACATAAAAGTTTTGAATTATTTATTTAAAATGTTTCTTCATAGTCTACAGCTATAAATTATTTTACTCTATTCCATTCCTTATCATCACAACCTATACAATATTTAGTTTTTTCTTTATTTTTGCAGTCCCACAGTTCGCAATAGAAAAAATCACCTTTAACAAATATTATATCTTCTAATAGAATTTTCATAACAAAACTTCCTCACCCTCAAAGGTTCAATTACTTTTAATAATATTTTATTTCAATTTCATTAACCAATATTTCCAATTTTCTATGGTTTATCCAATTAAAAAATATAAAAAGGTTAAAAAATATGCATTTTATATGTTTTATACATATATATTATTCCTATTTCAGTATGAAATCTATGAATATTCTAAAATAAATTCCCAGAAAATTTATTATACATATTATTCATTATTTAATTTATCTTTCATTTCATATTATTGTAATAAAATGTATATACATTGATTTTTTAATATTTTGTGTCCATATGGGAGTTTTTAATTCAATGAAGATTTGAGTTTTGAATTAGTGGAGGGGTTGGAATTTGAACAGGGATTTAAAATGTGATATAATAGTTTATAACACCCGAAACGTGTATAATTGAACATTAAATGGGGATTGAGAGGTTGAATGGAGGGATAAAGTGAGTATTAGAGGTGGTTTGAGTGGCTGAGATGATTCAGGCATGTAGCATGATTCCACCATTTATCCAATGGCTAACTAGTATCACCTATACTTCACAGGTGGACACTAACATTCTGGTGAGTCTTTTAACGTGGGGAAAATTATTTTATTTCCCCCATCAAGTTTTTTAGGGGTTATACCCACTCACCCCCTTCTATTTGTCCAGACATTTGTGGGTCTCCATCCCATTTTCCTTTTTTCCAACCATTGGTTTGAGTTTTTTTAAAGGAGATTCTCGGTAGTTTGGGGTAAACCTTAACCTTTATTGACCTCTATTGATCATATTTTATTATTCTTCTAATTATCTACTTCTACAGTTATGTTTTTTGTGAATATTTTACTAGAGGATGGTGAAATATCATGATTTTTTTTGGCTTTCATACTTCTTAACAAGAGGAGGACCTGAGCTGACATCTGCTCATCGTCACATGTCATTTGGAGGAGGGTAAATCATCATGTTGATTTTTCTATAGGTTTTATTTAAAATCAAATAACAATGATTATGGAATCAATGACACGTGTTATGGATTTTTCTCGAATTGAGTTCAGGGACACACCATGGGTCATTGGTATACATTTAGTCATGTTATGGTGTGACAATCCAACCAATAAGAAATTTAGTGATTGTGTCTTTTTAAATTAAATTGTTGATTTTGTGTAAATTATTTAATTAATTGTAAATGAATATTGTTAATTAAATTAAATATGTGGTGATGCAAGTTAGGGGATCACAAGTATGGAAAATGGTTAGATGGGTCTTAGTGAGACTTGGTAGGGCTACTGGATAGGGACTTTGAAAATGGGAAAAGAATATTCATGAGGTAGGAAATCCTTAGTAGTTTCCCTGTGGTTTATTATATGTAAGTTATGAAACCTGAGATGTGTTTTCAATCTACTAAATGCATCGATCTACTTTGATTAATTAATTAAATTTATAAATTTTAAATTGAGGTTTTAATTTAAATGACATACATTAAATGAACTGGGAAAGTTCCAAGGACATGTTGGCCCTATGCACTACCTTGTTGCTATGGTTGTTAATGGTTGAGTTCATGAGCTAGTTTTGGTATTTCATAATATGAACCTCTTGAGGCATTTTATTTTAGTGAGTCAGATTTATTGACCTTGTGTAGGATCCCTTGGCTGCCACCATGGGAAGGTATAACATGGTCTGAGGGAAGCATCCTGAATAGTCCAGATGAGGACCTTTCAGACTCCTTAGTGTCATTTGGCCTATTGATCCAAGTCGTTGAACTGACTAACTTAGGATAACCAAGATCATGGTGATGTTTCATGTACCATCTCTATAGACCAGTTTCATTACAGCATACCCCCAATGCCTATGTGGTTTTATGTTGTTTACGACACTGCTAAGGAGCATGATGTCCTTCATGATATGGGTTATGACTCGAGTGACTTGTGATGGTATCAAGGACTCTATAAAAGTGACTCTATTTATGTTTTGACTTAGGGGACTTGAGTGTGTGTACCACAGATAAATTGGCCATAGTGGGAGGGTGTGTTTGGGTATAGATAGTTATGATGTATTTAGTCATTTGGATAACCCTTGTTCTATATTTCATTTATATTATGACTTATTATACATTCTCAAAGCTATTTAATTATGAATAAAAATTTCCCATTGGGGTTGGTATTTTATTACATATAGAAAACTCAAAATGGGTATTGTTTATTTATTTTTTACTTCCTAAATGAGAAAACTCCCATAGCGGATGTCTGTGTTACATATGGGGTTATTCCCTTTGTTGAGAAAATTACCATATGGGGGTCTTTCATACATGGTTGATAAAACATATTTATGGGAGGTTTGTGAAACTGTTAGTTGGGATTCCATGTATTTGGAGCTTGGTATTATCTTGTATACTATGATAAATATTTCTAGTAGCATTCCCTGGGTCTTTGATACTTATGGTCTTATGATTTGACTAAGAAAACTCTAGTATTGGAGGTTCATGATACTTACCCATATACCGAGGAGATTTTAGTCTACTATTTTGGGAGGCATGATCATCACAATGTACTCAAATACGCCCCAACATTGGATAAAGAATTTATGATTGATCAAGGTCATAAAACTAAGGATCAAAAATGATATGGTATATGGTAGATGGATTGGAATGGTCCACACGACGTGCTTAGTGATATTTTTTCATCGTTCCAAATCAGGTATTGTCAGTAGTCATGTTTATTTATTTTTTAGTAGTTTTTTATTTTTTTAGATCATTCTACATGTACATATCACTGCACTATTTCTATAGTATGGGACCACATTGGGGTTTCCCTACTGATTTTTATAATCACACCTTGCTTAGGTAGCCATGAGACTTAGGTACCCAAGAATCTCTCACTTGTTACAGTTTTAGGTTAGTTTGAGGCCCAAGATTATATGATCTAGCTGGAGTAGCTCAAATGGGATTCAGAGTTCATGATAAGGTGATTCTCAATGACTATAGTAAAGCCTCTTGAAATTTTATTTTAGTTTTTATTTATTTTTTTATTTTATTTACATTTATGTTATTGGCCTAGTGGGAGATTGAACAATTATTTATGACCCACATAATTATTTTTTGTTATATGGTATCTCATTTATTATTATACACAGGGTTTATTTACTACTATAGATGATATTTGTTTACTTTATTTATTATTTCACATTTTGATACATGAGGTATAGTCTCCCCATAAGACACCTGCTGCTAGTCAGCATCCTATAACATACAAGGAGGTGAACCTGAGGTATAGTAGTGACCATTGATCCGGACAATGATTAGTGTTCTGATGTGGCAGGATGTTACAGATTTTTTTGTAATAAAATATTCCCATCAAATCTTTGATTGATATGTTTGTGAACTATTCATTTCATACCATGACAAAAAATGTCACAAATGTCTTCAAATAAAAAATCATTTTTAAATAATCTAGGTAGGAATGGATTTTCATACATGTTTATATTTTTTAATAAAATAATTGATTTGATTTATATATGTGGGTTCCTATTTTTTCATATACAAATTTATATTCTAATTTATTGTTCATAACTGTTCAGATTTGTTAACACAAATATAGAAGTTCATATTTTTTCACTCAAATATAGAAGTTTATATTTTTTTCATACATGTTCATGTTTGTTAACAATATTTTTTTCATTTTTTAATAGTAATTTTTTCTAATATACAGGTTTATAAATATACAAGTTTGAATGTTTTTAGCTTATATATATCAACAACTGAAGTGTAATAACAATAGTTTTTTAACAGCACTCTATTATTCTTTATTAAGTGGATTGTTTCAATTTTATTCAGTTTCACACAATATAAAAAAATGGAATTTCTTATTACACTTCATTTCTTATCACTGGATTTATTCCACAATCTCATTTAAATACACTAAATTATATTTTTAAATGAATCTTATTTATTTTCATACCCATTGGTATCTTAGACTAAATAACACTTTCAATGAAACAATAATACTTCCCTTACACTATGTTTATTTCTATGAGATGAAAAATAGTCATTATTTTTCATTTATATGTATCAATATATAATGTTTCATTTCATAATAATTTATGTTCATTAGAAATTTCCAATATTCATCGCATAACTAATCTATTTAGCTTCATTACATAATTGTGAATTTTTTTTGCACATTACAAAATATATCACTGACTTATCCACCTTTCCCTCCATTCCTTCTTTCCCTCCAAATTCCACTATGTTCATGCTAACATTGATTCCTGGTTCAATGCATGCAAATTTTTGTCAACTATTGTTAACGGATTCATTTTCAAGATTTGAAACTTCTTTTAAATCATATAACAATTTTTTTTAGAATATATTTATTACATTTAAATAAAATTAATATATTAGAAAAAGGTGGATTTTTTATTAAAATTTAATTAAACATAAAATAAATAAATATATCATAAATACTACAATATTTGTTATTATATGGTTCATAGTCTTATAATTGTGCCTATTTTATTCATTTTCAACATTTCAGTACCCCTATATCTGTATAATAAATATTATATATAATCTTAGACACTTTGGATTTATGATTCAAAGAGTGACTATTAGAACTGAAATAAAATATAATGTTCTTTAATTTAGATCTGAGTTGATTGCAGGTTGTTGCAATAGACATTGAATTTCTTATAAAGTAACATTTTGTATTCTATATAAAATAGTACCTCTTTTATATTTTTTCTTCATGGAGTTGGTTAAATTTAGTGGAATGTTTGGAACTAAATTATTTATCTCAATTCCTATGTTTCATCCCATATATCCCTCTTTATCACAAGTTTAATTTTTTTAAACACCCAACTCCCATTATAGATTAGTGTTTTTGTAATGTTTTGTATAAAACTAGAGACAATCTATCTTTTTCTTTATAGGTTTAAGAATTTCTGATATTATATTATTATTGGAAATTTATTTGAATCACAACCAATTTTCTATGGTAAAATGAAAATAATGTTGGAAATCCCATTATCTAAATCACCCTCTAGTTAGATACCCAATATCCCCATGTCAATATCATTTGTTCATGAATTCTCTCTATCACATCTCACTTTTATACTTTGGTTCCATGATATTCTATATGTTCACTCTCCCAACCATTAAGTCTTTTATTTTTTTTAATAAATTGAAAAGGATCAGTTCCATAGACCATATTTATGATATCCTATATCTATATTTGGTCTTATGTATTGATATTTATCTCATAGACTAAATTGTGTTATATTTTCATAGTAGAAGGTATGAAAGATTTCATAAATCTAACCATTCATGAAAATAGACTCCCTTATCCTTATTTATAGGGTGGTATTTTTTCTCACCACCCAACTAGTTTTAATGAATTTCACACAATTAAATTCCCTACCCTAGGAAGCTGATCTTGAGGTTATTGGAATTATATATTTAGAGAAGGTAAGCCGAGTAATATTTTAATTCTTAATGATTTTTCAACTAAACTATTATAAACCTAATCTAAAAATTCATATTGGATAATTTTTTATGGAGATGGCTTGATTTTATATATTCTTTTTCTTTTCTCCATTGAATTATTTTAATTTTTATTATTTTTTCAATGATAAATTTATTATAGTTTTTTGTATTGTATAATACAAGGATATATTATTATTCACTTACTGTAGTTTATCACATGTTTTTTAAGGACGTTGAACCCATATATATTTTTTAGGTTGGGAGTTAAAATCATACTATCTAAAGTCCATGCTTGTATGTGATACATGTAGTTGGTTAATTACTAACAAAAACAAGTTATGGTATCTGGATGAAAGATATTATGGGGGGTGAGTAAGTTTACTTGTTAAAATTATTATATAATAGATCATGTCACTATTTTTTTAGGTTCATGTGATATTTTTCATTTTCTATGTATATTATGTAACGACCCGAAATTTTGAATAAATCTTATTTCCTAATTTTATGTGTTATTTTATTTTATTTTTATACTCAACAAAAATGTTTCATTTGATAACATGAGTATAATTAAAATGAGACTGTTGGGTTTTGACTATTATTTGACCATTGGTCAATATGACCACTGGAAACTAAATGTTTTGATTACTATCTCTAAATACAAGCAATCTTGGTTAATTAATATAGAAAGAAGATTCGATGGCCTCACCCAGTAGTCTTGGACCGATCGAAGCCCATCTAACAGAACTTGGGAAGGAGGTAGCACCACTGGGCTTTTCTCTGGACCAAACCCAAGCTGAACTTCATTGTGTGAAGCTAGAACGGGATCGCCTTCGCGATAAGTTCAAACTAATAGAAATTATGACTCGTGCGATGTTGGCCGAGCCTCCCTCGGATTCTCTCACCTTAGCACACCTTACACTTAGGTCCTATGCTGGTGTGATAAGGGGCTATGTAAGGAGACCGTAATTGCCTTGTGTAATACTTTGTTTTAAATAAAAATTTGGATTTCTTCTTATGATGAAGTTTATGAATTTTAAAATTTCCAGATAAATATAGTATGCATATTTTTGATAAATTTTAGAGAAAGGACATTTTAAAAATGTTTATGTAAACCTTAAATAAATAAAAATGTGTAATGATTTTCAAAAAATTGTCTTCTACAATTATGTTCACTACGAAATTTCGAGTCTAATAAGATCAACTTGATTTTTGATGAATAGTAAATTATGAATAGTGATTTTACGCTTACGATTAGTAATGTTACCAAATGGATTAGTAATCTCACTTAAAGAAAGAATTAATATAATCTAGGCACCTTGATTAAGTAATGTGATTCAATAAAATGGTTAAATAACTATTTCATAAATTATTATTCAAGTATTAGTTTTTCTGGTGAATAGTGTTTTTTAATTAAAAATTTAATTCAAAAAATTTAGAAAATTATTTTTATAAAACGGATTTCATTTTTGAACTCAGAGCACCGATATTATGCTATGGTAATTTTTGGGGTTTTTTCTAAAAAAATGGATTTTCGGTGAATAGTGTTTTTATTTAAAAATTAAATTAAAAATATTTAGAAAATTATTTTTATAAAATGGGGTTCATATTTGTAATCAGAGCGTTGATATTTGGTTAAGGTGAAATTTTGGGATTATTCTGAGAAAGTTGAATTTTCGATGAATAGTGAAAATACAGTTTTTAAGTTACGGGTGTCTAATGACATCATTAAATGATGTATTATGTATATATTCAATATGTTCGAATTGTTAATAGTAAGATAAGGTATGAGGTGTCCCAAGTGGCCAATACCATGGTAAAATACCATGGGCAAGCCCATGGTTTTGCCAAAACCACTAATGAGGTGTCCATTGGCCATTAATGCCTTGTCCCCTCACTTTCCCTATAAATACCCACCCATTTCTCCTTTGTTTTTCACTCCCAACTCTCCCCCAACGATGTTCTGGTCTCCTTACCTCCCAAGGAGTCCTCCCAAGGTGCCCCCAAGCCCTCAAGGTCCAAAACTTTGAGTTTCAAGAGTCACGTTTTAAGGTAAGGGATCCGACCTCTCTCTTTCATTTCAAGTAATCTCTTTTATGTCATTCCTTTTATGCTACATGTTCTTATGTTGGAGGATGTTCTTTTATACTCCTCTTACTTTCCTTTTTATGTTCATATAATGAGAGATCCCCTCTTACTCTCATTATTTCGTTTTATGATGTTTTAAGTGGCGCCGTTAGGCTGCCGAAATTTTTGTAACGGACTCTTTCTCCCTTCTCATTTTTAAGATCTATTTTCATGTAAAGTATTTCAAGTTCCTTTTTATTATGTTGGGGTATGATCTCTAAATTTATCATACTGATATTTTATGATCATATGATGAGAGACCCCATTTTATCTCTTCAATTCAGTATTTTGAAGTTTTAAGTGGCGCCGTTAGGCTGCCGAATTGTTAAGTGGTTCTTCACCCTTCTCGTTTTGAAGTTCTACTTTCATGTCAATTATTTCATGTTCCTTTTTGTTATGTTGGGGTATGATCTCTATATCTATCATACTGGACTCTTATGTTCATATGATGAGAGACCCCATTTGATCTCTTCAATTCAGTATTTTGAAGTTTTAAGTGGCGCCGTTAGGCTGCCGAATTTTTAAGTGGTTCTTCACCCTTCTCGTTTTGAAGTTCTACTTTCATGTCAATTCTTTCATGTTCCTTTTTGTTATGTTGGGGTATGATCTCTATATATATCATACTGGAATCTTATGTTCATATTATGAGAGACCCCATTTGATCTCTTCAATTCAGTATTTTGAAGTTTTAAGTGGCGCCGTTAGGCTGCCGAATTTTTAGGGGATTCTTTCACCCTTCTCATTCTTTTCAAAGTTCTACTTTCATGTCAAGTCTTTCAAGTTATTTTTAATTATGTTGGGGAAATATCTCAATATCTATCATACTGAACTCTTATGTTCACATGATGAGAGACCCTATTTTATCTTTTCAAATCTTTGTGTTTGATGTTTAAGTAACGTCGTTAGGTTGCCGAACTTTCATAAGAGAAATCTAATTTTTGTCTTTCTTCCATGTTTTTCATTTCAAATGGTATGTCCTTGAAATTTCATTACCATGATCATGTATCCTTCTTATTCTGTCCATATACTGTTTTATGGGTCATTTATGAATGTTTGACCCATTTTCCCTCTCTTTTTAATGTCTTCTAAAACCTCGTGACATAGCCGTTATGCTGCAGAATTTCCATCTCAAAATGTCTCTCTCTTTTTCTAAAGTTCTTTTATATTATTAAGTGAATACTCAAAGCTCTTTATTATAAAGGGGTATTCACATATATACCAAAATGTTCTATTTTAAATTATGGTATTTACATACATGATACCCACCTTCCTTTTCTTTGGGTTTTAAAGTGACGTAAAGATCATGTCTTTAAAGCAGTTTTTAAAACGTTATGATTATGAAATGAAACCCATTTATTTTGTGCTATATGGGTTCTTTATGAAATGTTTTATGATGATATATGTGGATCACATGATAATAAAGGAAAATTTAAGGGTGCGCCCTGATAGCGCTCCAATGCATTGGGTAAAGACTTAATCTCTAGATATGACCATTTTTAACGACGCCTTGGTGAATAACCTTGGTAATTTTTAACGACACCTTGGGGATGGACCTTGGTGAAACGAAATGATTGTCAATATTAAATGTTGCAGCCACATTTTTAAGTTATGAAAAATGTTATTTTTATTATGATATGCCTCCTTATTTCATTCTCATTCCTTAAAGTTCGTTTTCATGACCTTATTGAAGTATCTCAAGTTCACATGTAAAATGTTTCTCTTGTTTTCCTTATTGGGCTTTTTGCTCACTCTTTCTTTTGATGTATTCTCCCAGGTTATGTGATGCATTAATGAACCTAGGATGAACATGAGGAGAAGCCTTTCAAGTGTTTTAGAAGAATGTTTTATGTTTTCATGTTTAAAGTTCCTGGTTTCCAAGACACTAAACCTTAAAGATCCTTGGTTTTGTAAAATGTAATGAAAGTTTATGTGATAAAGAGGCGGGATGCTATAGTTGGTATCAAAGGATGGTTTAGTTATTTGTGGAAATTAGGATATGAAAACTCTAGGAATAACCCTATAGAAAAGTTTAAATATAGGAAATATTCCTGGTATTTTGGTGAGTATTGAGTAAGGGGTTTCCAAGCAAATACATCTCTATCTGGATACGAGCAGGCAGAGGTGGCTCTGGCACAGATGTACATAGGGGTAAAACCCGAAAACACCGCTTTGAGCTAGACTCGAACGAGAACTGGTACACGACAACGGGCCTTGCTGCACGCTTGGTTACGACACTCCCGGGGGATATGCTTTGGTAAATTCATAAGCTTAGTATGAACCATTGTTAAAGGAACAAAGATAAAATAAAATAAAGGTTCACATCAGAATATATGATCATGGATAACCTAGATGGGAACCTAGGGGATCACAAGTTAGGGTATACTTTTCTTCTATAAGTTATCCTTATATGCTTTTAGTTTCTTTTCATGATTATTGCCTATGTATTTAAGCCCCTAATTATAGATTCTTTTCTTAGTTAATGGAGGGAAATGGAAGAACATGTCCCAACGACCAATGTGATAGGAAATTCTACGATTGCCGTATTAATACGACAGAGATGATTAGGTTATTAAAAGATGATTATTATTTTGGAAGACATTCACTATTTTGAGGACCCTATATGATCAAGGTAAATAGATTACTACGGTACTTTCATTAAGGAGTAAGTTTGACTTATATTTTTAAGAATCAATGAATTTAAGGTGGACTTATAGTAATTTAGGTTACTTATGGAAATGATTAACCTATCTTGGGTAAAATATGTTTAGGTTAGCTACTTTTGTTATAAGATGTTAGGTGTGGTTGATGTTGTTTGGAGATGAACAATGAAGTTTATTTTGGAAGACTATGTTATCAAATCCCTCTTGTATTTGGGTTTCAATCTTAGTTTGGTTTATTTGGAGGAATTTTAAGGACCGTTATTTATGGGATGGTCTATGATGAACTTTGGGTAGTACCATGGAACTTTGAAGATTTAAAAATAGTTTCCCTTCCTATGGGATTCTTTCTTTTTGAAGAGTTGTTTTACCTTACCCTTTCTGTTTTTGGGATAATGTTTAAAAGATAGAAGAAATAGATAGTTAATCTTTTGTGGGTTATGTGATTCTCTAGAAGATGATTCTTGTGTTTTGATGAGACCAAGTAGTTTTGAATTCTCATCTTTTGGAGAAAAGATTAGTTTTGTTAGAAACTTATTAAAGGATGAAACTCTACATGAAGGTAGGTATATTTTCTTATGTTTTTGTTCTATGTAGTAAATGAATTCCTCAAAATCATGAAAAGGAACGTAAAACAAAAACGTTGTTGGTTTACGTTTCCTACTAGGTAATCAATGACCGTTTACACACATCATAAGTTTGGGATTTTCTTATGGTTAACTTTCTCCTAATCACGTTCTCTATCACTCTCCCTCAGAACTTGACCCTTTGTTTTTCCTCCATGTCCATGTTTTCCTACATGGAATCCTAGTGTGGGCTAACTCGGGTGACCTTCGTACTTCCCTTTCTTTCTTTTAAAGTAATAGTTTTACTGAATCCTTTTCCGATGTGGGACTTTCAATTAAATTTCAAAACCCAATTTTAAAAATTGCGAGGACGCAATTTCTTAAGGGGGGAAGATTGTAACGACCCAAAATTTTGAATAAATCTTATTTCCTAATTTTATGTGTTATTTTATTTTATTTTTATACTCAACAAAAATGTTTCATTTGATAACATGAGTATAATTAAAATGAGACTGTTGGGTTTTGACTATTATTTGACCATTGGTCAATATGACCACTGGAAACTAAATTTTTTGATTACTATCTCTAAATACAAGAAATCTTGGTTAATTAATATAGAAAGAAGATTTGATGGCCTCACCCAGTAGTCTTGGACCGATCGAAGCCCATCTAACAGAACTTGGGAAGGAGGTAGCACCACTGGGCTTTGCTCTGGACCAAACCCAAGCTGAACTTCATCGTGTGAAGCTAGAACGGGATCGCCTTCGCGAGAAGTTCAAACTAATAGAAATTACGACTCGTGCGATGTTGGTCGAGCCTCCCTCGGATTCTCTCACCTTAGCACACCTTACACTTAGGTCCTATGATGGTGTGATAAGGGGCTATGTAAGGAGACCGTAATTGACTTGTGTAATCCTTTGTTTTAAATAAAAATTTGGATTTCTTCTTATGATGAAGTTTATGAATTTTCAAATGTCCAGATAAATATAGTATGCATATTTTTGATAAATTTTAGAGAAAGGATATTTTAAAAATGTTTATGTAAACCTTAAATAAATAAAAATGTGTAATGATTTTCAAAAAATGGTCTTCTACAATTATGTTCACTATGAAATTTCGAGTCTAATAAGATCAACTTGATTTTTGATGAATAGTAAATTATGAATAGTGATTTTACGCTTAGGATTAGTAATGTTACCAAATGGATTAGTAATCTCACTTAAAGAAAGTATTAATATAATCTAGGCACCTTGATTAAGTAATGTGATTCAACAAAATGGTTAAATAACTATTTCATAAATTATTATTCAAGTATTAGTTTTTCGGGTGAATAGTGTTTTTTAATTAAAAATTTAATTCAAAAAATTTAGAAAATTATTTTTATAAAACGGATTTCATTTTTGAACTCAGAGCACCGATATTATGCTATGGTAATTTTTGGGGTTTTTTCTGAAAAAATGGATTTTCGGTGAATAGTGTTTTTATTTAAAAATTAAATTAAAAATATTTAGAAAATTATTTTTATAAAATGGAGTTCATATTTGTAATCAGAGCGTTGATATTTGGTTAAGGTGAAATTTTGGGATTATTCTGAGAAAGTTGAATTTTCGATGAATAGTGAAAATACAGTTTTTAAGTTACGGGTGTCTAATGACATCATTAAATGATGTATTATGTATATATTCAATATGGTCGAATTTTGAATAGTATGATAAGGTATGAGGTGTCACAAGTGGCCAATACCATGGGCAAATACCATGGGCAAGCCCATGGTTTTGCCAAAACCACTAATGAGGTGTCCCTTGGCCATTAATGCCTTGTCCCCTCACTTTCCCTATAAATACCCACCCATTTCTCCTTTGGTTTTCACTCCCAACTCTCCCCCAACGAAGTTCTGGTCTCCTTACCTCCCAAGGAGTCCTCCCAAGGTGCCCCCAAGCCCTCAAGGTCCAAAACTTTGAGTTTCAAGAGTCACGTTTTAAGGTAAGGGATCCGACCTCTCTCTTTCATTTCAAGTAATCTCTTTTATGTCATTCCTTTTATGCTACATGTTCTTAAGTTGGATGATGTTATTTTATACTCCTCTTACTTCCCATTTTATGTTCATATAATGAGATATCCCCTCTTACTCTCATTATTTCGTTTTATGAAGTTTTAAGTGGCGCCGTTAGGCTGCCGAAATTTTTGTAACGGACTCTTTCTCCCTTCTCATTTTTAAGATCTATTTTCATGTAAAGTATTTCAAGTTCCTTTTTATTATGTTGGGGTATGATCTATAAATTTATCATACTGATATTTTATGATCATATTATGAGAGACCCCATTTTATCTCTTCAATTCAGTATTTTGAAGTTTTAAGTGGCGCCGTTAGGCTGCCGAATTGTTAAGTGGTTCTTCACCCTTCTCGTTTTGAAGTTCTACTTTCATGTCAATTATTTCATGTTCCTTTTTGTTATGTTGGGGTATTATCTCTATATCTATCATACTGGACTCTTATGTTCATATTATGAGAGACCCCATTTGATCTCTTCAATTCAGTATTTTGAAGTTTTAAGTGGCGCCGTTAGGCTGCCGAATTTTTAAGTGGTTCTTCACCCTTCTCGTTTTGAAGTTCTACTTTCATGTCAATTCTTTCATGTTCCTTTTTGTTATGTTGGGGTATGATCTCTATATATATCATACTGGAATCTTATGTTCATATTATGAGAGACCCCATTTGATCTCTTCAATTCATTATTTTGAAGTTTTAAGTGGCGCCGTTAGGCTGCCGAATTTTTAGGGGATTCTTTCACCCTTCTCATTCTTTTCAAAGTTCTACTTTCATGTCAAGTCTTTCAAGTTCTTTTTAATTATGTTGGGGCAATATATCTATATCTATCATACTGAACTCTTATGTTCACATGATGAGAGACCCTATTTGATCTTTTCAAATCTTTGTGTTTGATGTTTAAGTAACGTCGTTAGGCTGCCGAACTTTCATAAGAGAAATCTATTTTTTGTCTTTCTTCCATGTTTTTCATTTCAAATGGTATGTCCTTGAAATTTCATTACCATGATCATGTATCCTTCTTATTCTATCCATCTACTGTTTTATGGGTCATTTATGAATGTTTGACCCATTTTCCCTCTCTTTTTAATGTCTTCTAAAACCTCGTGACATAGCCGTTATGCTGCAGAATTTCCATCTCAAAATGTCTCTCTCTTTTTCTAAAGTTCTTTTATATTATTAAGTGAATACTCAAAGCTCTTTATAATAAAGGGGTATTCACATATATACCAAAATGTTATATTTTAAATTATGGGATTTACATACATGAGACCCACCTTCCTTTTCTGTGGGTTTTAAAGTGACGTAAAGATCATGTCTTTAAAGCAGTTTTTAAAACGTTATGATTATGAAATGAAACCCATTTATTTTGTGATATATGGGTTCTTTATGAAATGTTTTATGATGATATATGTGGATCACATGATAATAAAGGCAAATTTAAGGGTGCGCCCTGATAGCGCTCCAATGCATTGGGTAAAGACTTAATCTCTAGAGATGACCATTTTTAACGACGCCTTGGTGAATAACCTTGGTAATTTTTAACAACACCTTGGGGATGGACCTTGGTGAAACGAAACGATTGTCAATATTAAATGTTTCAGAAACATTTTCAAGTTATGAAAAATGTTATTTTTATTATGATATGCCTCCTTATTTCATTATCATGCCTTAAAGTTCTTTTTCATGACCTTATTGAAGTATCTCAAGTTCACATGTAAAATGTTTCTCTTGTTTTCCTTACTGGGCTTTTTGCTCACCCTTTCTTTTGATGTATTCTCCCAGGTTATGTGATGCAGTAATGAACCTAGTATGAACATGAGGAGAATCCTTTCAAGTGTTTTAGAAGAATGTTTTATGTTTTCATGTTTAAAGTTCCTGGTTTCCAAGACACTAAACCTTAAAGATCCTCGGTTTTGTAAAATGTAATGAAAGTTTATGTGATAAAGAGGCGGGATGCTATATATTAATAGATATATAAAATTTATGGCCGATGCATATAAGTATATTCATCATCCAAAATCCATATTTAACTTGGCATCCTACCTTTATATGATGGAATCCATCTTTCTGTACCATATCCACATACAGTGAACCTATGTTTCAAAATTTCCCATCTTTTCTATAATTTTTTTAAAAATAAATCACGGGAAATAATGTTTTAGAAGGATTTTTTAATCATAATTTTACATGGACACCAATATATGATAGTTGAAGATTTATCAAGATCTAGGTTGAGTAATTAATATTTATTGTATTTTTATTTTTCAAAAATATAAACATTCTTAACTATATTTTTTCTATTTCAGCTAAAGAAAATTCACATAATCAGTCTAGATCCCTTTCCAAATTCATGTTTACATAGTACTATTGTAGTATGTGATTCAAAATGTTTAAAAAAATTATGAATTATAGAATTTTAAAAATCTAATTTCATTTTCACTCATTATGTTACATCCTAACTTTGATTTATTAATTATTTTAAATTATTTAATTATATTTATTCTTGTTCTTGAATTTCATGATGAAATGGTTCTAAATTTTAAATTTTTGGATTTTCATCATAGGCGCATGATTGGTGCATGGTTAGTGGAAACCATGTACAGACCATGAGTGGGTTTATGTAACCTTTACAAAACTGACAGCATGGTCGGTGCATGATTTGTTAAACCCTATGGATTTTCCATGTGTGGCTCTCTAGGAGGCTAGTAGAGGGTTCACTATTGGTGCATAGTTTGGCTAACTGTGTATCCAAACTGTGCACAGTGTCCAAGGGGTAAATTTTTGATAAATTACTAATTTTTTCTTAAGGGAAATAAAACCCTTATGGGGTCTCCATTCCTCTCACCCTCCCTCTCACTCGACCATCCCCCGGAGGTCTTTCTATCTCTATTTGTTTTTTTATTATTGATTTTACTTATATCCCTGGAAGTACATGAGACCTAGACAATCCCTAACCTAAATTGGGTGTCTGCTTTAGGTAATTCTTAGTTCCTAGAGTTCATGAGGACTGAGATGAAGCTCGTTCTTGCAGCGGTTGTATAAGGTGACATGTTCTCCACTAAATCTGGGTAATGTTTCATAGAATTTTCTTTATAGATTGATTTTTAATTAGGGATTTTGTAACTTTTGGGTTTCTCACTATTTTCTAGAGTACCTTGGACCCTATTGAGGTAGATTTGAGCCACCGTTGGTGAAAGTAACAAGGTTTGAGGTAGGTTACCCTATGTTCAGGCCTTTAAACTGGAAATTATAAATGATTTCTTATTTTATTGGGTGTTTTCATCATATTATAGAGTAAATATATTATGGGAAATGATTATGATGGATGAAATTGGACTCTTTTTTGTTTTCTATGTTTCATTGAGCTTTGGCCATGGGTTTTCTTCAAAAAAGCATGTTTTTAGAATTTGTTTTTTGAAAATTGATGCACGTCAAGTGCTTTGTTTATCTTTCGAAATGTATTATTTATGAAAGTTGGAATTATCAATTACATTTTGGTCTTTCGATTAGTTTCCATATGAAGGCATAATGGAATATTTTTTTATTCTTAAAAATCATTCTAGGGATTTCTAACCCCTTTAACGTATCGAAATTGACTTATATAAGTATACATATATAGATGTATATATAGGTTTCGTCATTGTACATATTCATACATGTTTTTGGGAATATGTACATCGAGACAAGGGATATATATATATATATATATATATATATCAAGGTGTATGTGTGTCTAAGTGTAAAGTGTGGTTTGGAAAATGAAAGCTATGGTGTAAAAGTGGTTTTATAAATGAAAAATCACTATGGGAAAAACATGTTTTTGTGATGGACCCATTACCCATCGATAATAGTCCTTATAACGGTAGTATTTGTGACGAGATTCATTTCTCATTGCAAATAACCCTAAATAAACAATTATTTGTGACAGGAAAGGTTCCCCATCACAAATACCTTTGGCGTGCATGCGTGCCAAACTAAAAGAGCCATTATTCGTGATGGTTATTTTCTCGTGTCACAAATACTATTCGTCATAATAGTTATTTGTGATGGGAATTTATGACCCAACACAAATAATGTGTCAGAAGAATGGTATTTGTGGCGGGTTCCATCGCAAATGAATTTTTTATTACCGACTCTATTGTTTATGGTGGGAACTATTTTTGATAGGCCATGTCGTGAATACTACTATTTGTGATGGGAAACTCGTCACTACTAATCTAACATATATATATACCCCCCCCCACTCAATTTTTCACCTCTCTTCTTCTTCTATGCTCTATACTACTATCTTCTGCTCCATTCTTCTCTCCTCCTTTTAATTTCTTCCTTCATAAGTTTTAATTTTTATAGAGAATCAAACTTTCAAATTTGCATCTCATAAGAGCTTCCATTTTGAGGTGTTTTTTTAATGTTTTTAATTTTTAATTAAATTAAATTATTTTATATTAGAAATTAGTATTATTAATTAGTAGTAATTAGTTTTAATTATAAGTAATTATATTTAATTAGCAATAATTAGTTTTAAATAGTAGAAATTATTTTTAATTAGAAGTATTTAGTTTTCATCATCACTATTTATTTTAAATTATAAGTTATTAGATTTTATTGGAAATAATTAGTTTTAATTATTAGTAAGTAGTTGTGATTAGTAATAACTATTTATAATTGATAGATAAATAGTAATAATTAACAAAAATTAGTAATAATTCATACATCTTAGTAATAAGAAATAATATTTTACATTAATTAGTAATTAGTTGTAATTAGAACTAATTATTTGTAATTAATGATAAATATTAATAATTTAAAAATAATTGGTCAAAATTAACACTAATTAGTACAAATTAGCAGTAATTAGTAAAAAGCAGTGGTAATTATTAGAAATTAGTGGTAATTATTATAAATTAGCGATGATTATTAGAAATGATCGGTAATTAGTAGAAAATAGCATTAATTAGTAGAAATTAGAAGAAATGAGATGGAATTAGTAAAAATTAGTGAAAACAAGCGTGAATTAGTAAAAAATAGTAGAAACGAGCAGCAATTAGTTAAAATTAGATAAAATGGGCGTTAATAAGTTAAAATTAGGGGAAATGAGCATTAATTAGCTAAAATTAGCAAAAATGAGCGTTAATTTGTTAAAATTAGAAAAAATAAGCGTTAATTAGTTAAAATTAGTGGAAAATAGCATTGATTAGATAAAATTAGTGAAATGAGAATTAATTAAATTAAATTAGTGAAAATGAGAGGTAGTTAGTAAAAATTAGCGGTAATGGGTGGTAGCGAGTAAACATTAGCGGTAATGAGCGGTAGTTAGTAAAAAATAGTGGTAATGAGTAGTAATTCGTATAAATTTCTGGTAATAAGAATTAATTAGTAAAAAAATATCAATATGGAGCATTAATTAGTAAAAATTACTGATAATGAGCGTTAAAGAGTAAAAAATAGTGGAAATGAGTGGTAATTAGTAAAAATTAGTGGTAATAAGCAGTAAGTGGTAAACAATATCTGTAATAAGCGGTAATTATTAAAAAATATCAGTAATGAGTGGTAATTAGTAAAAAATGCCGACAATGAGAGGTAATTAGTAAAAATTATCGATAATTATCATTAATTAGTAAAAATTAGTCGTAATGATCGTTAATTATTAAAAATTATCTATAATGATTGGGAATTAGTAAAAAATATGGGTAATGATTAGTAATTAGTAAAAAATACCAAAAATGAGAGGTAATTAGTAAAAATTAGCGATAATGAGTTTTAATTAGTAAAAAATACTAGTAATAAGTGGTAATTAGTATATATTACCAGTAATGAGTAGTAATTAGTATTCTTTACCGATATTGAGTAGTAATTAGTTAAAATTATTGATAATGAGTGCTATTAATAAAAGTTAGTCGTGATGAGTGTTAATTAGTAAAAATTATCATTAATGAGTCGTAATTAGTAAAAATTATTAGTAATGAGCGGTAATAAGAAAAAAATACCAATAATGAGTAGTAATTAGTAAACAATAATAGTAATGATCATTAATTAGTTAAAATTAGTGGTAATGATCGATAATTAGTAGAAATTTGTAATAATGGTCGACAATTTGTAAAAATTAGTAGTAGTAAGAGATAATTAGTAAAAAAGACTGGTAATGAGTGTTGATTAGTAAAAACTACCAGTAATGAGCGGTAACTAGTAAAAATTACTGATAATGACCGGTAATTAGTAAAAATTACCAGTAATGAGTGGTGGTTAGTAAAAATTATCAGTAATGAGTGGTAATTAGTAAAAATTACCAGGAATGAGTGGTAATTAGTAAACATTACTGGAAATGAGTGGTAATTAGTAAAAATTACTGGTAATGAGCATTAATTAGTAAAAATTATTGGTAATGAGTAGTAATTAGTAAAAATTACTGGTAATAATCATTAATTAGTAAAATTTATTGGTAATGACTGTTAATTAGAAAAAATTACTAGTAATGAGCGGTGATTAGTAAAAAAAATACTGGTAATGAGAAGTAAATAGTAAAAATTTCCAATAATGAGTGGTAATTAGTAATAATTACCGGTAATGAGAAGTAATTAGTAAAAAATACTATAAATGAGTGTCAATTAGTAAAAAATAGTTGTAATGATCTGTAATTAGTAAAAAATAACGGTAATTATTGTGAATTAGTAAAAAATATTGGTACTTAGTGTTAATTAGTAAAAAATAGTAGTAATGAGCGGTAATTATTAAAAATCAGTGGTAATGAGTAGGAATTAGTAAAAAACAATGGTAATGAGTGGTAATTACCATAATTAACCACAATTAACCAAAATTAACAATAATTAACCATAATTAGTAATTGAAGGGTGACTAAGGGGTGTGAGGAAAACATAGAGTGGAGGGGATAAAGGAAATGATATAGTGAAATAATTAAGTTCCCCTTGAGTTTAAACCATTTGGAGGAGATACAATCATGGGTAAGCCTATGAGGGCTGGAAGATGAAACATATGTGAGAGATAACAATGAAATGCTTAGTGAGTTTTTTTATTTTTTAGTTCAATCTCTTTTCATGATAAAATAATGTTTTATGGATAATCATAATGTAAATGCACGGTTATCATTAAAACATTATTTTATCATGATGATAAATCTCACCGAAAAAGAAAAATAATCCACTAAGAGTGTCATTGTTATCTCTAAAAACTACTTCTTCTTTCATCACTCACCATATTATCAATGTATTTATCTTCTCCAATCAATTTGAACCAAGCTGTGCCAAAATTATTTCCCTTTATTTCACCTCTATCCCCTCTGATCCCTACTTCCGTAAAGGGAAGAATGGAGTGGAGGGGATAATGGCGATGAATGAGTGAAATAATTATAGTCCCCCTATGTTTAGACTATTTGGAGGAGAGGAAATCATGGGGAAACTTATAAGTTTACCCATGATTGTCTCTCCTACAAATGATTTAAACGTACAAGTACTGAAATTCTTTCACTCTTTTGTCCCCTTTATCCCTGCCAATCAATGCTTCTCTCATTCCCTTAGTCCAACCTTCTATTTCCCTTAATATTAATTAATGGTAATTTAAAAATATCAGAAATAATTATAAAAAATGGTGGTAATTTGTGGAATTAGAAAATATTAGCAATTATTATATAGAATTGATAATATTTACAAGTAATTTGTAATTTTTTTATTTTATAATTTTTTTATAATATCTTATTTATAGAAGAATAATCATAATAAATATTTTTATTTTCTATTTTTTAGAAAAATATAAAACAAGGAAATATATAATAATCATTATTATAAGATCATGATTGAGTAAATCATTGCAAGAATCCAATGGGTTCTAGTTTAAATCCTATATATATTGATGGTGTTCAAGATTTTTTATCATTTTCATCATCTAAACTATAATTTGTTTTATAAGGGATAATTAAGTGTCTATGTAATAAATGTGATCTGGGGATATTTGTAATGTTTGAAAACATTGGGGTTCATCTACTACATTTTGGTAATTAGAATGATTATGTTTTCTGTTATCAACATGGTGAACGCAGTTCTAGAGAAGATACTAATAATTTGGTTCTAAATATATCATGGTTTCAAACTATAGTAAATGATGTTTCTGTTCCATCTTTTCAAAAAAAATAGAAGCTCAGAATGATATTGAATTAACTCTTGAGTTATAACCATCTTGATTTTGTGAGTCATTGAAGTCTGTTAAATATGACTTATATCTTGGTTTCAATATAAGAAAACTTGAAGTGGTTATAAAATTTATGGATATTAAATCAGAAAATGGAATGTATAATAGCTATTTCGATCATATATTCTCTTTGGTTAAATAATTGTTACCTGAATGAAATGTATTGCCTATAAATTTTTATGAGGGAAATAGGTTGGTTCGTAATTTGGGTCATGGTTATTAGAATAATCATGCATGTTTAAATGATTTCATCTTATATTATGGTGAAATTATTCGTTAGTTAGTTGTATTTCTTATAAATAATTGAGGTATAAGGAGACTCAACAAGGGAAGTCTAGATCGGTTACCATTAAACAGTTGAGGTGTTTCCCACTTACATCTATATTTCAACGTTAATTTATGTCTCAAAACACAGTTCCATTGATGTCATGGAATAAATCCAAAATTTCAATTGGTAAAATATTAAATCATTATTTAATGGTGATTTATGGAAAACATTTGACCATGTACATCTTTATTTTTCTTCATAAGCACGTAATATGTTATTAGGTCTTTCTACTAATGGTTTCTGTCCATTTATTTCATAATGTAGTTAATATTCATGTTGGACTATCTTTATAACTCTGTACAACTTACCTTATTGGATGTTGATGAATAAACCATATATATTTTTAATATTATTAATTCTAATACATCCAAAAAAGAATATTTATGTTTATTTGAATCTATTAATTAATGATTTAAATTTATTATGGAGTAGTGGTGTCAGTACATATGATGTTGTTGTGAAATAGAATTTCATAATGAAAGTTGCATTAATGTGTACAATTAGTGACTTCATACATGTTATCTAGTTGGAGTACACATGGTCCAAAATCATGAACATACTATATATGTGACAGAAAATCGTTTATTCTCATCAATAGGAGAAAATATTATTTTTTTGAATGTCATCAAAGATTTCATCAAATTAATTATCCTTTATGAAGGAAAAGAAATAATTTCAAAAAATGTATAATTGTACGAGATGGGCCTCCAGTAATGATCTCAGGTATTGAATTAAAATCTGTTATCTCTTTATTACCTCCCATTACCTTTATACTGACTATAAACCAATAAAAATATATGGATTTGGGAAAAATCATAATTGGATTAAATGAAGTATATTTTGGGATCTCCCATATTGGTCTAAATTTTTATTCCATCACATGTTGGATGTCATTCATATTAAGAAGAACTATTTTGGTAATATATTTTATACAGTTTTTGACACACCTAGTAAGACTAAAGATAACATAAAATCTCAATTAGATCTTGCCCAAATTTATAGGTGATAAGAATGTGAGTTGTTTGAAAATAATGGATCATAGAAGTTAATGAATCCAAATATATATTATACACTTTATAAAGAAAATCATTAATTATTTTTTTTAGTGGATTTTTTATTTGAGGCTACTTAGTGGTTATGTTTCCAATTTTTTTAGATGTGTCAGAAACAGTCGTATTACTGGATTAAAAATTCATTATTGTCATGTTATATTGGAAAACATTTACCAATTGGATTTATAATTTTGTTTAATTCTTCTATTTGGGATGCACTAACAAAATTATCATATTTTTTTATACATTTTTGTGGTGACAATAGACTATGATGAAATTAGTAGACTACACCAAGATGTTTTTTTAATTTTATGTAAACTGGAAAAAAAAATTCTGCTTTCTTTCATTCAATGGAACATTTTATATTATATTTTATATAAGAAGAAAAATATGGAGGGTCAGTACAGTTTCTATAGATATAACCATATGAGATATGCATGTATAAATTTAAGAAAAATGTATATAACAAAGAATCAGTTGAAGTGTCAATTGTAGAAGCTTACTCGTATAAGGAAATTTATTTTTTCTGCTCCCATTATTTCCTACCTAAATATACTTCAAAACATAATTCAATGGTCCATAATGAGAGAAAGGTTTATGATGCACTGAAAATTAAATTATCAATTCTTAATCATCATGAACTTGGATTTGGTGGAGTTCATTAATGATGGATTTCAAATTATGAACATCATAGATCTCATATATATGTTTTTCTCAACTGTGAAGAAATGAAATGATTTGTACAGTGAGTGATACTATCAGTTATTCTTTTAAAAAAGAAAAGTATTTCAAAATTATTTTATTTATAGATTATATGGTGATAATATAAAGAAATGGTTTTCATAGATTAAACCAATTTCCCTTGAAAAAAATAAGCAACATAATTTTTCCTACTATTTTCAAATAATTTTAAAGTAAAATTTATCTTGTTTAACATATGCATTCAATTTAGTATTTGTTAAATTGGTAACTTTTTTTCAATTTTTTAGGTATCAAAACATGCTGATAAAATTGATAATATATTGTGTGTACTAAGTGACCCACCATCCAAAATGGTTAAATATTATAGTTCATATGTGGTGAATGGTTTTGAATTTCATACATATTCATTGGGTGAATCAAAAAAAACAATTAATAGTGGTGTTTTCTTGAGAGTATATCATCATAGAGAAATTTAAGTTGACTTTTTTGGAATAAGGGATGAAA
The DNA here is from genome assembly GCA_963277665.1 of Viscum album. Lineage (NCBI taxonomy): Eukaryota > Viridiplantae > Streptophyta > Magnoliopsida > Santalales > Viscaceae > Viscum > Viscum album. The sequence continues at coordinate 1,026,937,534 of OY728137.1, forward strand.
TAGTTGAACTATGTTATCTGAGATAAAATTATGTAAATATTCTTAAATGTCACTGGTTTGATACTGGTAGAGGATTGTGAGTTCATTTATGCTATGGAATCATTGACATTAAACATAAAATCCTTCTTGAATTAAATGAACCATTTTTATTAACTCATCAAGCACGTAAAATTTATTCTTAAAATTATTGTACTGCTTTAAGAGAGTTAATTGATTAGGGGAGCATTATAAAAATAAAATCTCATGAAAATCAGTTTATGCAAAGTGAATGTTGTACTATTGAAATTAAAGGAATTGATATTTTTCAAGAGACAATTCCAAATACATATTTTCAATGAAACAACATGAATATTGATGATAACAGCACATAATTACAGGTTAATGGTGATGATGATGTTGATGATGTAACAAATTAATTTGAATTAACTAGAGATGATAAAGTTGAAACTCTTATGTAAATCGATGATACTAATGAGGAATATAAAGATATTGAAACCTTTGTATACTAAGATAAATATGAAGCGGGAGAATGACACAATTACATGTTGTTTATAGTCATAATAAATATATATATATATATATATAATACTCATCTTTAATTATTTTTTGACAAAATTCCTTTCATGCTTCATATGGATGAATAGACTTTTTATGAGAGGTTTCATAGCCTCAAGGAGGCTATACTTCCTGGTGACGATCATGATTCTTCATCATTCAATCCTCAAGTTGCTGGCAGTACATCAACTCAGAGGGGTCGTGGTATTGTGATATGGATGATTCTCAAACCTATTCCTAAGTGATGTCCACATCTTGATTTTGATCTATGCATGTGGAGGTACATTCAGTTGTGTAATTTAGTTGATTTTCATTATCATTAATTTTCATTAATTTATTTATGTACTAATTATTTTATTATTTGTTCTCTTTTCCCACAGTTTTTCACAAATAGTTGTTTTATAGGGGAGTGTTATTCTGAAAAAAAAAAATTCAGAAGCATGGGTGATGTGGGATCATATTCCCATTGATATTTGACATTGCATGCTTGATCATTGGATGGTACATCAATATATAATATTTATTTTGAAATTTATTTAATTATTAACTTTATGTTATTAATTATTTGTAGGGTTGATGGTATCACATCGATGATAGCATGAGGATATCTATCTGGGAGGCCTAGGAGGCCTTCATGCATGAGTTTTGTTGTCAGTTTTTTCACACTCTGAGAAAGATATCCATGAATAGAGCTAGAGTCATTGTTTTTTATCAGTCTTGTTATAGCCATCAACTTGATTACATCTCCTATTAGGTTTGGTATAGATTTTTCTCATACTAGATGGAATATAGATTTACCATAGATCATAATTAAGTTGAAAGATCCGATGGATATAGGAGGATACACATAGAGATGGTACTCATACATTCAGTACTCATAGACAACATATGGTAAGTAATTTTATTTAATAATTTATATAACTATAAATGTAACCTATTTAATTTATTATTCATACAGGTAGTTGATAAGCCCAATATTATAGATTTAAATTTTTATAATAGGATGTAAATTTATCTCATCGTTGGAGATATTACTAGTGGTCGACAGTGTTAGATTTCAATTAGTATAATTTTTTGAGTTTTAAAATTAACTGAAAATAATATTTTAACTATTTTAATTTCAAATTTCATTTGAAGGTGTCAAAAAAAGCTATGACTTCTCACACACATAATTAGAATCAGGCTGAGACTAAGGTTCAGGCCAGCAGTGTAGTAGTATTTGATGATGTATCATGGATGTGAGACACTCAGTATGCTTTTGGGAAAGGCTGAGTTGTTTTCAACAATTCTCAATTAATGACTATAATTTATTATGGTATTGTTATGTTATCATCATCTAACTCGAGGGGATCTCATGGAGAGTCATCATCATTGGATGTAGGGTATGAAGAGAAGTTATGAGCTTAGGATGAGGTTATAGAGACACTATGTAGAGAGCATGAATTTTTTTTTTGATTGTATGAGAAGGAGGAGAAGCAGGATTGAATGCATGAGCAACAATAACAGAAAATGATGGATTTCATGTGATGCTTGGCATAGGGTATAGGGATGGAGTTCTCTCCACCACCTCTTACAGATGACCCTCCCCCTCTTTATTGATATGTGTATTTTTTTTGACACATTTATTATGATAAAAACTTGAATGAACATATTTTTTTAATATTTTTATTGATTAAGATATTTATAGTTTTATATGATGTGTTTCTTTATATTATTGTGTTGTTTTTTATTTTATATATTTTTTAAATATATATATATATATTATTTTAATGATTTTTTTTATTTTCATATAACTGATAAAATATTTTTTCTATGGGTGGTAACCCTATCACAAAAATAAATGTTCATGATGATCCATCATAAAAAAATAGTTTTTACGACATGAATTTTAGTTATAGACCATTTTTTATGGGACCCCATAAAAATGTCTCATCGCAAATATTTCATATTATAGTAGTGAATGTATATTTTTAAAAATAAGGCATGGTTTTCAATTTCTAAATATTTTCAAAAAAGTGTGGTGCACTCTAATGGAAGCCTTGACTTTTTATTATCTTTACTCATATTGATGTGATTTTAATGCTAGTATGATTCTAATAAATTGGATTTATATTGGTAGTGTAGGTAGGTGAGGTGTTTTTGTATGATTTATTTTTATTGTGGTTTGATTTGGATTTTGATTTTTCTACTACACCACCCTCATGTATTCTGGTTATGGTAATAACACATGGGAATCTTGGGTACCAAGTTTGACATACTAGGTCTAGTATGTTAGGCCATCCAGTAGGGTCGTAGCCCTGACTTCCAGGAAGGATTACACTACTACACTGACTAAACTACACAATATGATTTGGTACCATTAGAACATGGGTGTGTCCTCTCTAGTGGATTTTAAATAGGAAGGGATATATATACGTGGTTTGACATGAGAGTACATGGATCCTAGAACCCCAATTACCCTAGCTACTTAAATATTGTCCATGGTGTTTATTTAATGACCTGAACTTTTTAAATGATATTTTTTTCCTAAGAAAATGTGTTTTATATTGTATCATAAACAATAAAACTATATCTATTTAATAATAAAGTGAGTATAAATGGAAATGTGACCATAGGGATTCGACTGTTTTTTAACCATTGGTCAAGTATGACTATTGGGGAATATGACTGTTAAAAACTATACTCTTGGTAATAATTTTTACATTATAATTTGTAATTATAAAAGATAAAGAACAATTAATTTGTAAAGGAGAAATTATGTCCTCAACCAGTAGATTTGTGGTGTATGAAGACCATTTATTGGAGATTGGGAGGGAGGTAGCATAACTAGGATTCGCTCTCAACCAGGCCCAAGTTGAACTTTAACAAGTGAAGCTATAACAAAATCTCCTACATGATAAGTTCAAATTAAAATAAATTACCACTCAGTCAATGTTAAGTCGCCCCATGAATCTATCATCATCAAACACCTTACCCTTAGGTTTTATACAGGTGTTATAAGGGAGATTATTTTTCATGTACTTAGTTACTTAAAGTGTAATTCCTTTATATAAATAAATTTTTTATTCCTTTAATTCTATTTTAAGAATAGTTTTTCATAAAAACAAATATAACGATTTTGATAAATTGACTTTTTGAACCCAAATTGTACTTTTCAAAAGAGATATAATTTTTTTAATAAACTAATTTATTATGAATAATACTTATTTTAATGAAATATTATGATAAAAAAACTTTTATTTAAATATAAATGATAAAAATATTTTATTTTATTTTCAAGTGTCAGAAATTTTACTATGCATTTTCAATCCACTGTTATATTTAATAAATAATGATTTTTATATTTAAAATTTATAATTCTCATATTTATAGAATTATTTTGATAAAATAAATATCATTTTGGAAATAATTAAATCAAAATTAGGTTAGGGTGAACTTATTCTACTTTTTTGAAATACTTTTTTCATGAATAGTAAAAATACAGTTTGAGTTTTTCAGTATGTTTAATGACTTCATAATTATTTCATAATGATGTAATAACTAATTAACCATAATAAAATACCTAAAAATAATAATTTATTAATATAAAGTATTTTATTATATTTAAATCAATTTCCAAAACCTATAATTTACTTTCTAAAATCTAAAATAGAAACTTTAACATGAAAAACATTTTTTTTTGGAAAATTTACTTTTCCATGCCAAAAGAAGTAAAAAAAATTATGATAAACTATTTTGGATTAAAATAACATAAAATATAACCCAAGTGTACAAAACCATGAGCAAATACCATGGTAAATCCCATGGTTTTTCATTTTCCAAAACCTAGGTTTCCAATATATTTGGAAATTGATAAACAAATCCTCCACTTTTCCTATAAACACCCACCCATTTCTCCATTTAATTTCACTAAAAATCCATACTTCATAAAGATATATTATTTTTACCTCTTAATTATTCCTCCCAAGGGTTTTTCAATCCCCCGAGGTCCTAATTCTCAATTTTTAAGAGTAACTCTTTAAGGTAAGGGAATCTCTACTTCTGTTTTCCATTCAAGTCCCCTATTTATGTGGTCTGTCATCCAATTTCAAAACTAAGTTATTTTTTCCACCTTATTTTATACCTTTACTATAATAAGAGTCTTTATGAATGTGATGCCCTTTTTCTCTCTCATCTTACCATTTTCTAAAACCATGTTTTATACACGTTATGTTGTCGGATTTACTTCTCAAAAATTATCTTTTTTCTCAATAAATTCTCTTTCATTTTCTTTTTTTGAAAACAAAAACATCTTTATTTTCTAGGGGTATTCACCAAGATGTAAAAATAATTTATTTGATTCACATTATATCATGAATGAAACCCGCATTCCCTTTCTGTGGGTTAAAAATGACATAATGATATTATCTTTAATCACTTTTTAAAATGCCATGATTTTTTATATAAAACCAATTTATTTTATTTTCCATGGGTTATTCGTGAAATTTTTTATTATGATATTTTTGTCTCACATTAATTAAGATGTATTAATGGTTCACCTTTATATCCATCCAATTCATTGGTTAAAGAATTCAATCTCTATATATGACATGTTTTACGATACCTTAGTGAATATCCTTGTTAATTTTTATGAGACCTCATTGAAAATACTAGATGATATGATTATGAATGTATCATTTAAAAGTTTTAGCCACATTTTCATGTTATGATTAATGTTATTTTTATTATGATAGTTATCATGTTACCTTTCTCATTCCATAATGATATTCCTCATGTTCTTATTGATATTCCTCAAGATCACTTGTAAACTTTTTCCCTTGCTTTCCCTTACTAGGAATTATGCCCCCCACTTTACATTGATGTATGTCCCCAGGTTATGAGATAAAATAAATTTAATTAGGATTAACCTTTGAATAATCCTTTAAAGTGTATTAGAATAATATTTTATGTACCTTTTTTCATTAAACTAAACTTTAAAAGATCCTTTGTTTGTATAATGTAATGAAAAGTTATATAATAAAAAGGTGGGATGACATAGTTGGTATCAAAGGATGGTTTAGTTATTTTTGGAATTTAATATTTGAAAACTTTAGGAATAACATTATGGATAATTTAAAATATAGGAAAACATCCTGGTATTTTGGTGAAGTATTAAGTAATTGGTTTTCGAGCAATGAAATCCTTATCTAGATATAAACAAGTGGATGTGGCTCTAGAACAGATGTATCTAGGGTTAATACTCGAAAACCCTGCATTGAGATAGACTTGAATGGGAACTGGTGCATGACAATGGGGTTTGGTACACTCCTATTTTGATACTCCTGAGGAATATTTTTTGTTAAACACAAGATATTTATTAATCATTATGAAGGATGTATATAAAATTTAATTGTTGTTAAAGAATAAAATATCTAAGCATGATATTTTAAAACATAAATTTCCTTTATAATTATAAGATTATTAAATTAAACACTTTTCACATTAAGATTTTATTCTTTTATAACATTTCTAGAAATAGGAGGAACTACGTAAATGATGAGTGAAAGGAACCATGTACCGACGGCCCTCCGATGGAATCTAAAATGGAAAACTTTATGGTAATGATCAATTAATTGACTCAAGTTTTGAGAAATAACTTGAATCAAGATGATAGATCAATTTAAACTCAAAGGGAATAACTTTTCATTGATTACTTTATGTATCAACAACCACCTTCTTTCAGTGGATCTACTGACCCATTGATTTTTAAACAATGGATAAGCTCTATAGATTAGATCTTTTTTTGTAATCTGTTTTTTCAAAACAAGATAAACTCACCATGGATGTGTACCACCTAGAGGGAGAATCTAATAAATGATTGACACTGATTAAAAAAATGAATCAAAGAATTTAGATTGATGTTATAGGGTGAGAAGAGTTCATGGGAACCTTTTTCAGAAAATATTTCCCTCATTCAATGCGAACACAAGTGGACAAGGAATTCCTAGAGCTGAAGCGGTAGGAAAATGAATTCATGGGAAGCTATGAGATTAAATTTATGATAATATATCTCTACACCTCTAGATTTTTCATGTATCCTAATGGAAATCTTGATATATTATTCGGTGGACTAATACCCCATCTATGAAAGAATATAGCCAATCGAGACTATGGAATCTATGAGGAGATAGTGTGAAGTACTTTGAAAGTTGAACAAGAGTTCAAAGAGAAGCAGTGGTCCTATATATTTAATGAAAATAAGTGATAAATGGTGCCAATATTAGGGGGTAAATTTGATCACAGAAGAGGATAAAAGCAAGTGTAACTTCCCATATGCAACAAATGTGGGAAGAATCATTTCGAAAATAGATTTCTCAGGTGTAGGAAATGTTTCAAGTGTAGAAGAGATGGCCATATTGCTTGGAACTGTCATAGTGAGGTGAAGCCTCAAATTCTCAACACTAAAGAAAAATGGAATATGGTGCAGGTCCATCCTAAAATCCAATTCTTATAGTGTGGATAGCTTGGGTATTTTTTCAATCATTGCCCAAATAAGAAGATAGTGGAGGGGAATTGCTATCAACCTGCATAGTCCAAGAGAGAAAGTTTGGGATATTTCTATCATGATGGCTGAATTTGAAGCTCAAAATGATGCGTTGGAAAGTATTCTCATTTTTATCTCAAATATAGAAAGTAATTTGTTTGATTTAGGTTCTACAAATTCCTAAATTTCTTCCATGTTTGAAAAGAATATAGAATCAAACCATGAACTTCTATAAGTACATTTATCAGTCAATACTCTTGTATGGATTATCTAAGAATAAATAGTGTATAGAAACTCTAGTATTCACTTTTTTGAACACAATATCATTGAAAATCTAGTATTCGTTTTCATGCTGGAATTTGATGTTATACTAGGGATAGACTGGCTCTCAAATTTTTTTGCTAAGATCAAATATAGAAGCTAGGAAATCACATTAGTCTTGAATAGAAAACTATATTTTTTTCAAATGAGAGTTATCTCAACCTAATATTTGTCTAGAAGAACCTCCCATATCCTTATTTATTGAAATAATCAGTGGATATAAAGAATGAAATGAAATTATATGAATAGAAAATGTCCTCATCATTCAGTAATACATTGACATATTTTCTGAGGAGTTACTTGGACCTCCCCCAAAAAGAGAGGTAAAGTTATCCAATGAACTCATTCTTGTATCCAATTCAATATAAAATACCTCATATAAAGTGTAAAATGTGGATCTGGAAGAATTAAAGAAACAACTCCAATATCTTTTTGATAAGGGGTTTATCTAACCATGTGTGTCTCCTTGGGGAGAACCTATTCTCTTTGTGAAGAAGAAGGATGGATCAATGCATATATTAATTTATTATAGAGAACTTAATGTGATCAAGGTGAAGAATGAGTACCCTCTTCCAGGTATTGATGATTTATTTTACTAGATTTATGGGGCTCAATTCTTCTCCAAGATTGATCTTCGATCAAGTTATCATCAATTGAGGGTGAATAAAGAAGATATTCCAAAGACTTCCTTCCAATCAATATATGGGAATTATGATTTTTTTATTCCCTTAATCTTGACTAATTAACCTTCTATGTTTATGGATTTGATGAATATATTATTTAAGGACTACCTTGATAAATTTGTGGTAGTTTTTATTGATTATATTCTGATATATTCTAAAATTCACAAGGATTATGAGGATCATATAAGGGTTATATTGAAAAAATATGAGGAAGGAGAGGCTATTTGTAATGTTTATTAAATGTGAATTTTAGTTGCAACATGTTTCTTTCTTGGGTAACATTGTAACCAATAAAGGAATCTCAGTTGATCCTGCCATGGCAATATTTTTGGAGGAGTAGTATCATTCTACAAGAGTAATCGAGATTCATAGATTCCTTGGTTTAATAGTATATTATAGAAGGTTTATGAAAAAAAAATCATGACTTTATAATCCACTAACCAAGTTAAATTTAAAAGAGGCTAAGTTCATTTAGACAAAGAAGTGTGAATAAAGTTTCCAAGATTTAAAGAAGATATTGGTTACTGCACCCGTGTTAACTCTACCCTCTATCGTAGAAGGATTCGTTATTTTTATTAATGTATCTATGAAAGGGATTGGGTGTTTCCACATGAAAAATTACAAGGTGATTTCTTATAAATCTCGATAGTTAAAGCCTCATGAGTAGGATTATACTACACATGACCTAGAGATATTTGTGGTTATTTTTTCTCTAAATATTTGGAGGCACTATCTTTATGTAAATAAATGTGATATATACACAAACCACCAAAGTATGATGTATATTTTCATGCAAAATGAATTGAACATGCGATCGAGGATATGGTTGTAACTTCATAAAGACTATGATTTTTCATTTCATTATCACCCTAGAAGAGAAAACAAAGTAACTAATGCATTAAGTAGGAAATACCTTGTTGTTATAGAAATGATGAGGATTCATAGAGATCCATTGATCAAATACATAGTATAATTGGACATCGGAATTGTAAGGGAAGGGATATAATCAACCCTATCCTAGATAATTTCTCAAATATCATTACTAGATAAGATTAAGAAAGGTCAAAGATAAGATCCTTTTTTACATAAAAAGATTAAGGTTGTGAAGAATGGAGTGTTTCCTGAGTTAAATATTAATCAAGAAGGTGTAATAAAATTTCTTACAAGTCTATGTGTTCCATATATTTCAAAAATAAAGAATGAGCTAATGGATGAATCTCATGGCTCTAAATTATCTATAAATCCTATAAGCACTAAAATGTATAGGGACCTTCATGATCATTATTGGTGGGATAAAATGAAAAGTGTTATTACTAACTATGCTACAAGGTTCTTGGTGTGTCTAAAAGTGAAGGCGGGTCAAAAACATCCTAAAGGGGTATTACAACCACTACTCATACCAACATGGAAGTGGGGCATTATCACTATGGACTTTATCACTGGTCTCTATAAAACATCCAATGGAAACCATGAGATATGAGTTATAGTGGATCGTCTCACTAATACTTCAAATTTTATCAATATTTAGGAAGATTTCTCTCTTGAATAACTTTCCAAGATTTTCGTGAAGGAAGTGGTGAGGTTGCATGAGGTACCACTTTATGTCATTTCTAATTGTGATCTAAGGTTCACATCAAAATTCCAGAGAATTATTCAACATGATTTGAATACTGAATTGAATTTTAGTACAACCTATCACCCCCAAACTGATGGCTAATCTGAAAGGAATATTCAAACACTTGAGGACATGCTGAGAACAAGATCAATGGAATTTAAATGTGGATGGGAAGAGATGTATAACTACTACTTATTATGATGAAGTTAGTGAGAGAAAGTTGCTTGGGCCTGATCTTGTGAAAGAGATGAAAAAATGTTTCATGAAATCCAATAACACATAAAGGAAACTTAGAGTCAGAATAAGAGATATTATAAAAACTATTATAAGGGATTGTAGTTTGATGTTGGTGATTAATATTTCTTTCAAATCACAATATGGAAGAGAGTCATGCGGATTGGGAAGAAAGAGAAGCTTAAACCCAAGTACATTGGCCCCTATGAAATCCTTGATCGTATAGGTGCAGTGGCCTATCAGCCTTCACTTACACAAAATCTAGCTCAAGTTCATGATGTATTACATGTATCTCTCTTGAGGAAGTACATACCTGACCAATCACATGTACTGAATCCCGAGGTAGTGCAATTGGAACATGACCTCTCTTGAAAGGAGTAGTCGATGGAGATCTTGGACCGTAGAGGCAAGGTTTTACATATCAAGACTACCTTTTGTAGAGTAACCATATATATGAATAAGTGACATGGGAACTAGAGGAGGCAATGAGACATAATTACCCACACCTTTTCTCAACAAAGAGAATGAGTTTAAATTTCAAGGATGAAATTTATTATGGTGGGAAGAATGTAACAACCTATACTTTTTAAATGATATTTTTTCCTAATAAAATGTGTGTTATATTGTATCATACACAACAAAACCATATATCTTTAATAATGAAGTGAGTATAAAGGGAAATGTGACCATTAGAATTTGATCATTTTTTTACCATTGTTCAAGTATGACCATTGGTCAATATTACCATTGGAAACTATACTCTTGGTAATAATTTTTACATTATAATTTGTAAGTATAAATAATAAATAATAATTAATATAGAAAGGAGAAACGATGACCTCAACTAGTAGAGTCGTTCTGTATGAATCCCATTTGTTGGATCTTAGTAGGTAGGTAGCATCATTGGGGTTCTCTCTTGACAAATATCAAGCCTAACTTTAACAAGTGAACCTAGAACAAAATTTCCTACAGGGGAAGTTTAAGTTAGTGGAAATTACCAGTTAGTTAATGTTAGTCGAGTCGGCTCATGAATTTATTACCATCACATACCTTACCCTTAGGTCATATATGGGTGTTATAAGGAGTTATGTTTCAGGTCCTTAGTTACTTAAAGTGTAATCACTTTGTATAAATAAAATTTTTATTCCATTTCTTCTATTTTAATAATAGTTTTTTGTAATAAAATAATATGATGAATTTGATAAATTGACTTTAAGAACCCAAATTGTACTTTTCAGAAGAGATATAATTTTTTTAATAAAATAATTTATTATTAGTAATACTTCTTTGAATTAAATAGTATGATAAAAACACTCTCATTTAAATATAAATGATGAAATTATTTTTTTCAAGTGTCGCCAATTTTACTTTGCATTTTCAATCCACTATTATTTTTAATAAATAAGGATTTTTATATTTTGAAGTTAGAATTATCATATTTAGATAATTATTATAATAAAAAAATATATTTTTTTAAATCAACACATCAAAATTAGGTTAGGTTAAATTTATGAGAATTTTCTAAAATACTTTATTTTTCATGAATAGTAAAAATATAGTTTGAGTTTTTCGGTATGTTTAATGACTTCATAATTATGTCATAATGATTTAATAACTAATTAAAAAAATACATGGCCTAAAATATGTTATTTTATTAATATAAACTATTTTAATATATTTTAATCAATTTTCAAACGTATAATTTAATTTCCTAAATCCAAAATGGAAACTTTAACATTAAAAACATTATTTTTGTGGAAACTTTACTTTTACATACCAAAAGAAGTAATAAAAAATTATTATAGGCTATTTTAGATTAAAATAATATAAAATATTACCCAAGTGTCTAAAACCATTGGAAAATACCCTGGAAAATCCCATTATTTTTCATTTTCCATAACCTAGGTTTCCAATGCCTATATTTGGAAATTAATAAACAAATCCTCCACTTTTGCTATAAATACCCACCCATTTATCCATTTCCTTTCACCACCAATACATCCTTCACAAATATATGGTATTTATGCCTCCAAATTATTCCTACCAAGGTTTCCTCAATTTCCCAAGGTCCTAATCCTCGTGTTTTAGGATTAACTATTTAAGGTAAGGGAAATCTCCACTTCTCTTTTCCATTCAAGTTCCATCTTTTTGTGGTATATCTTATAATTTAAAAACTAAGATATTTTGTCTAATTTATTTTATAAATTTACTATAATAATAATATTTTATGAATTGTAGACCCGTGTTCCCTCTCATTTTACCATTTTTTAAAACCACATTTTATGCCTGTTATGCCGCCAGATTTACTTCTCAAAATTTCCCTTTTCTCCTCAAGAAATTCTCTTTTATTTTCTTTTTTTTGAATACCCAAACCTATTTATTTTTTAGTGGTATTCACATATATGTAAAAATGATTTATTTTCCTTAGTTATTAATATACATGAAACCCACATTCCCTTTTTGGGGTTAAAAATGACATAATGATCTTGTCTTTAATCACTTTTTAAAATTCCATGGTTTTTTATATGAAACCCATTTATTTTATTTTCCATGGGTTATTTATGAAATTATTTATTATGATATATTTGTCTCACGTTAATTAATAAATATTAATGGTTCAACCTAACTGTTCTCCAATGTATTGGGTAAAGAATTTAATCTCTAGAGATGACATATTTTACAATGCCTTGATGAATGACCTTGGGAATTTTTATGACACCTCAGTGACAAGCCTTGGTGATATGGTTATGAATGTATCATTTAAATTTTGTGACCAAATTTTAATTTTATGATTAATTTATTTTTTATTATTATATTCATCATGTTCTCTTTCTCATGCCATAATGATATTCCTTATGCCCTTATTGATATTCCTCGGGATCACTTGTAAATTGTTTCCCTTACGTTCCCTTATTGGGCCTTATGCTCACCCCTTTAATTTTATGTGTGTCCCTATGTTATGATATGTAGTAAATGTACTTAGAATGAAACTTTGAAGAATTATTTTAAGTGAATTGGAAGAATTTTTAAATTTTTAATGTATTATGTACCTTTTTTTAAAGAAAATAAACTTTAAAAGATCACATGTTTGTACAATATAATGAAAAGTTGTGTAATAAAAAGGTTTAATGCCATAATTTCTCTCATTTAATCCATTTTATATGGTACTATTTAAAATACTCTTTTTTAGTTAAATTTTCATGCCTTAATTAATAAAAAAACATGTTCTAATTCCCTCTATTTTGTAGTTTCTGATGATATTCTCTTTACTGTTATACTTTTACTAAGACTATTACTTTATCATCTTATTCCTTTTTAAAAATGGTTTATTGTAAAATATCTCATTTATTATAAATATTTTTGAAAATAAAAAGTTAAATGGTTTTATAATTCATGATCATGTTTCTTGTTTTGAAAGGAAATGGAAAACATTTTTTCATATATTTATATTTTTAAACTAACGTGAAATGGTTTTTTCTTTAAAGGTAAGGCATGGGGAGTGGTTTCACTTTTGTAATCCCTACTGATCTTATTTCCCACACCTTTATATTATCATTTTTAGTTATAGGTTTATCCTATCATTTATTCTCTTCCATGGGGCATTGTGGTTCTTATTTGTTGGGTAGTGACTTATATAGTCACAAGGAGGAAGGTATGTTTGTAGTTTAGTTTTATTCTAGTTTTCTTTATTGCATCATCCACTTAGTATTTTATTACTTTCTATGGATGTAGGGTGGCTATATATATAAGTGGGAGAACCAATTTCATATGGTGGGCGTCTTTGCCTTGTAGGAGAGGGAGACTAGGATGTTGTGGGAGTTTTTTAGTGATTGATATTGTTTACTACTTTCCTAGTTTGATATTAGGTTATTGTTCTATTTTTTTCACTAGCATTGTCGCCTGACATATAGATGGGTCATGCTATAATTTTATTTAATCTCCTAATGCTTTTTCCCTTATTATTTATTAGGAAAAATCATTAACAAGTGGTTGTTTCCTTGATACCCAGGCACTTGTTCAAACCTATGGGGATCAGGAACACCTTTCAGGCTTTGTCCCTAGTCAGATCGGGCATCTAAAGGAGGGATGGTTTAGTGTGGTACATGAAAAAAATGGTATTATAGTAGTCGGGTTCTTTTCTCTATAGTAACTTTGGTTCTATCAAAAGTAACCCTTGTTATTTGATATTTCTGGTAAATGAATATAGTATTGTCAGTGCTCAGGAGATAGGTCATGGGTCGGTTATTGATAAAAAATACTCATAATGAAACCAAAGTTACCAAGGGATATTTGGATTTTGGTTTTGAGATTTTATTTTTGGGATGAAACAGGAGTTTATCTGGTGGTACATAGTAAACTCACACAGATTAGTAACCCATGTAGAGCCCATGTAAATTGTTCTATATTAATCTCGATGATGGTTGTGTGGTTGGAAAATGGTCCACCAAGAAATTTTATTAATTCATGTATGTTCACTAGTCTCTTCATGGTTGGATTTAAGTTTTGTATTATTGGTTAATTAAGTTTTAACTAAATTTTGATAAAGGTTTTTGATTTTAAAATGGTTTTAAATAAAAGTTTAAATATTTTAAAAAATGGAATCATGTATTTTGAAATGGTTTTAAGAGGTTAAAAATCATATTCAAATTTTAAAAGGGGAATTTTGTAATGATTAAATATTCTATGAAATGGTTATAGTAATGAAAATGAGTGATTTAAAATGCCTTATTTAGTGAAATTCTTTGGTTTTGAAAATGGTTTAATGGAAAATTTTCAAAATTTTAAGAAAATTGGTGTTTTTCCCAAGTGGGGTTTAAAAATTTAAAATGGTTTGATTTCTTTTAAATAAAATTTTGTAAAATTCATTGTAATAAAGTTGGTTGGACTTTTCAAATGGAAAAAATGAAACACTTTCATTGTATATTTTTCAAAGGGAGTCTTGAATTTTCAAACTCAATGTTTGGGATTTTTAAATGGAAAAGAGACAATTTTGTAAAGTTTTTTTCATTTTGGTGAGTTTTGGTTTTAGATTCAGTTTATGATTTCTATTAAGTCATTTTTATTTGGATTTGGAAGCATAAATTTATTGATTCATGTTTTGTGTTAGTTGATTATTCCCCAAAAACTTCTCAGTAAATATTGGATGTTTGTTATCCAAGATTCCTTCTTTGGTTATCCATGTGAAGGTTGGTTTTTGAAATCTGTGATGGTTATCATTTGGTGGTTTTATCTTATTTCTCTTGATAATTCTATATATAGTACGGATTGGTTAATCGATCATCTATTTTGATGAGGTGCATGCCTTGATGTTGATGTTACTTCTTTGAGTGGGAAAGTCTTGGGTGAGTGGTTGGAATGACTGGGAAGGTTGCTTTATTTTTTCCTGATCAGTTAAGTTCAATGAGGGTTAGTGTTCTAAGAGTTATTCCTATGTTTTCTACCCTTAACCCAACACTAGATCCCATATTGATCTTGTTAAGGAATGTTTGTTTGGAGAATTATTAGTTATATCTTATCTTCCCACTCTGGTCAGTTAATCCTATTTTTCATCATTCAAGGTGGTAATCCTTCAATATATTGGTTTTACCAATTGTTTAAAATTCATTGGTGATGCCTTGTTTGAAATGTCTTGAATCTTTAGAAATGGTCTTGAGGGTGGTTGGATGTTGGTGGTTTTTCCTATGAGCCTCTATTATGTTTCTTCTTCTTATTACTTTTATTTTTCTTAGGTTCTCTATCAAAAATTGTTATTTAGGTTAGGTTTTTAAATTTCTTTGCTCTTGGTTTCATTTTTGGTGAAATAGACTTCTTATTTGGTGTATTTCATTTTCTTTTCCTTCTTTTAGGAATTGTTGTTTCAATGAAATTATCTTTTTGGAAAATTCTGAATATTTTTGTTGTGAAGTTGGGTAATTCATTTTTCCATGCATCGTTTCTCATTGATTTTGTCTCTTGTTTGGATTCATGTGTTTTTTTTTGCCTGGAAAATCAATGTTCCACCAGATTCCTAATATAGTGAGGATACCATCATAGAAGTATCTCATGGTAAACTTCTTCTTCAAGCTTCCTTAATGGGGTAATTATTTATTCCTTCCACAACCAACCCAAATCATAGTATTTTCAGTAGACATTACTATGGTTCATGTGATGGATGATCATGGATATCCCAAATAAAGAATTATTATTATTTTTGGCGATATATTTGTTTGGGGATTAGGGTATTCCTTGTTTCTAGGTTGTTCTTAGAGATTTAGGTATCTTATTTTGATTCTTTTTTTGGATGGTTTGGGGTTATTTAATCTCTTTAATTGTTTCCTTGGACACCAGTTTGGTTTTTGAGGATGATCAATTTAGATTTATTTTGATTTCAAAGTTTTAGGTTCAGAAAAGGGAAGTGATTTTTA
The DNA here is from genome assembly GCA_963277665.1 of Viscum album. Taxonomy (NCBI): domain Eukaryota; kingdom Viridiplantae; phylum Streptophyta; class Magnoliopsida; order Santalales; family Viscaceae; genus Viscum; species Viscum album. Next base: position 1,026,953,869 of record OY728137.1, read on the forward strand.
GTCCTTCAGTCTTTAGGTTTTTATTATCCTCTTGAGTAGTAGCTTGTCCATTCCTGGTGTTCTGATCAACCGAATCTCTTTAGACTTTTTAGGGGAAGAAAGTGTCATGGTGGTGATAATTTTCACACCACAGCCTTTATTTGTTAATTATTATTTATTATATAATTATATATCTCTTCGTTCTTGAATTTTGGGCTGAATTGGTTATAAATTTTAAATCTTGGGATTTTTAGCATAGGTGCATGTTTGGCACACAGTTAGTGGAAACCATTTGCTGACTATGAGAGGGTATTTGTAACCTTTATATAACTAACCACCTAACCAAAGAACAATTTTCCAAACCATATTGTATACTCGTGTGTGGTTTTATAGGATCATAATATAATGGTTCATGGTTGGTGCACGGTTTGGCTAACCGTGCACAATGTTCGAGGGGTAAATTTTTTAAAAAATTCTATTTTTTACTTAAGATAAATAAAACCTTGAAGTGGTCTCCTTTACCCTAATACTCCCTATAAATTGAACACCCCCCATGGGGATTCCCCTAATGCACTCCACCCCCCTCCCATGGCCTCCTCTCCATGTTATTTTCTCCTCCAATTCTAGGTTCGATCTTCACCAGTAAGGGATTATCCTCCTCCATTCTTCTCTATTTACTTTTTTTCTTTTTTTCCTTCTCTCCCTAGAAGTTTGTGTGACTTAATCAAATCCTAAATTTAATGGGGTGTTTATTTTTGGTGGTTCTTGGTTTTTAGGGTTTACGAGGACTGATTTGAAGCCTGTTATAGCTGCGATTTTTGAAGGTGACATGTTCTCCACCGAATCCAGGTAGGGTTTCATCTAATTTCCTTAATATCTCGATTTTTAATTGGATCTTTTGTGACTTTTGGTTTTCTCTCTATTTTCTAGAGTTCCTTGGACTCTATAGAGGTATATTTGAGTCACAATCGGCGACGACGATAAGGTTTGAGGTAGGTTACCCTATGTTTGAGCCTTTGAATTGGAAACTATAATTTCTTTCTTGTTTTATTGTGTGTTTTCATTATATTATAAAGTAAATATGTTATGGAAAATTATTATGATGGATACAATTTTCCTCTTTTAATTATTCTATGTTTTATTGAGCTTTGGACATGGGTTTTCTTCAATGAATCATGTTTCTAAAAATTGTTTTGAAAAGTGAAGCACAAAAAGTGCATAGATTAACTTTGGAAATGTTTTACTTATTCAAGTTGTAAATATAAAGGACATTTGGGTTTTTTGACCAATTTTCCCATAAGTTCTTAATGACATGTTTTTAGTTTCCAAAAAAATCATCAGATATTTCTAACCCCTTTGACGTATCAAAGGTGAGTTACACACACACACACACACACACACACACACACACACACACACACACATATATATATATATGTATGTATGTATATGTATATGTATATAGGTTCCCTATGTGTATATATTCATGAATTTAATAGGAATATGTGCATCATGATAAGAGGTATATATATATATATATCAAGTTTTTTATGTGTTTAATTCTGAAGTGTGGTTTAAAACATGAAGGATATGGTGTAAAAGTGGTTTTCTAAATGATCGATGTCTATTTTTAAAAAGATAAACCTCAGTTGGCACTTTCAAAACATTTTCAAAATATAGGGTTCACTCTAATGGAATCCCATAAATTTTATTTATTTTATAGCCTCATATTGATGTGATTTCAATTTTGTTATGGTTATAATAAAGGATCTTCACATTGGTAGTGTAGGGAGGTGATGTGTTGTTGTATGCTTTATTTGTGTTGATGTGCAATTTAGATTTTTTTTTTCTAATACACCTCCCTTATGTACTATGGTTATTGGTATGGAATATGGGAACCCTAGGTATAAAGGTGTAAGACTAGTTCTAGTATACTAGGTGATCCAACATGTCTACGGGCCAATTTCCCTAGTAGGATTGCGCTATGACGCTAATTAAACTACATGATATGAGTTGGTACCATTAGACCTTGGGTGTATCTCCTCCATCGGCTCATGAATGGGAAGGTATATTTATATGTGGTTTGACACCAAAAGTATGAGGATTGTAGGACCTTTATTACCCTAGCTACATAGGTATTTACCATGGAACTTTCTCTTATTTACTCTTATTTCCATGGTAATATTTTAAAATGTTTTTTCTTAGTTTCCTTTTCAAGTATAAATTAATAAAAATCATGTTATACTTACCTCAATTTTATAGTACCTGATTATATTCTTATTATTATTATTATTTTACTTATAATCTTACCTTATCAACTCATTCCTTATTATAAATGGTTTATTAGAAAATATCTCATTCTTTGGAAACAGTTTTGAAAATTAAAAGGGAAATAGTTTCTTGAAGCATTAGCTTGTTACTTATTTTGAAAGGAAATGGAAAACCTTATTTTTATATATTTATATCTTTAAACTAGAATGAAATGGTTCTCTATTTAAAGGTAAGGCATGGTGTATGGTTTCTCTATTGGAATCTATACTAAGCTTATTTATCACACCTATCTATTATTATTTTCAGTTGTAGATTCAGCCTATCCTTTATTCTCACCCATGGGGAATTGTGGTTCTTTTTTGTTGGGAGGTGACTTGTATATATAAAAGGAGGTAAGTATGTTTTTATTTTATTTTTATTCTAATTCCCTTTATAGCATTGAACACTTATGCTTTTACTACTTTATGGATAAAAGGTAGCTATAGCTACAGTGGGAAAAGAAATCCATATGGTGCATATCTTTTTCTTTTTGTAGAGGGAAATCAAGGTGGTGAGGGACATTTTTGGTGCTCGCTACTATTTACTACTTTCTTATTTTGATGTTTGGTTTCTATTCTATTAATTTTTCACCAGCATGTTCATTAAATTTTGTAATGGCCCATACCTCTCTGGTCCATTCCTTTGATGGAATCTAGTGTCTGAGGTGTTTTAGGAGATCAAGGTGACTTATCCTCAACATTTTTCCAAATTTCCAGTTCTATGAATAGTGTTTCCAGTTTTTTGAACAGTGTCATCGGTGAGACAGATGTGAACAGTTTCATCAGTGAGTCAGATGTGAAAAGTTTAATCAGTGAGATAGATGTGAACAGTGTCATTGGTGAGACATATGTGAACACTGTCATCAGTGAGACAGATGTGAACAGTTTCATCAGTAAGACAGATGTAAACAGTGTCATTGGTGAGACAGATGTGAACAGTGTCATCAGTGAGACAAATGTGAACAGTGTCATCGATGAGACAAATGTGAATAGTGTCATCGATGAGGCATATGTGAACAATGTCATCGGTGAGATATATGTGAACAGTGTCATCGGTGAGATAGATTTGAACAGTGTCATCAGTGAGACAGATGTGAACAGTGTCATCAGTGAGACGGATCTGAATAGTTTCATCAGTGAGATGTATATGAATAGTGTCATCAGTGAGGCAGATGTGAATAGTGTCATTGGTGTGACAGATGTGAACGGCATCATCAGTGAGACATATATGAATAGTGTCATCAGCGATACATATGTAAACAGTGTCATCGGTGAGATAGATGTGAACAGTGTCATCGGTGAGATAGATGTGAAAAATGTCAGAAGTTATTCATTTTTACTGTTGGCATCGGTGAGTCACTTTTACTTTTGGTGTCGGTGAGTCATTTATATTTTTGTCATTGGTGATTCATTTGTACTTTCAGCATTAGTGAGTCATTTGTATTGTCGGTGTCAGTGAGTCATTTGTACTGTCGGTGTTGGTGAGTCATTTGTACTGTCAGTGTCGGTGAGTCATTTGTACTGTCGGCATTAATGAGCCATTCGTAATGTCAATATCGGTGAGTCATTTGTATTTTCAGCATCAGTGATTTGTTTACACTATTAGTGTTGGTGAGTCATCTTCATCTATTAGTGTCGGTGAGAAATTCTGAATAGTGTTTCCATCTTCCTACAGTTTCACCCCTATAATGTTTTATTTGATGTAAAATGCATTCAAGGCCTTTTTAAGGGATTTAAGGCTGATTCAAAGCACATAACTCCTATATTAATTTTCAGGCCCGGGATACCTTTACTTGGTCAAATCGCATGGATTAATGTTATCCAAATTAATGGAAATCCCAAACAGTTTCAAATCCTCTTAGTCTTGGATCTAATCCTTCAAAATTGGTCACCTTCCCTACTATCATTCCTTCTACTTTTTATCAATGTGAGGCACCCTGACACATTATTCCCATAGGAGTGGTGTGATCGAACCTTAATCATTGGATCATTCCCCCTTGAAGTTTCTTCCTACTGCATGTGCACCCCCTGTTTTGGTGCAAGAAGCAAGTGTTGAACCATAATATATAGAAGGTATGATCTATCTCTTTTCTTGTGTTTTCTTCAATACTTATTCTTACATTTCTCCTTTCCATGTTATTTCATGTGATCTATATGTTTCTAATGATGTTTTCTTGGGTGTCAGTTAGTGCAGTCGTGTCACGGCATCCTCAAGTGAATGTAGTTGTCATGGGGGTGATCATGATCCATTGCGTAGATTATTCTCATGTAAAGAATGTCAAGAACCTTTTGAGGTGGGGGATTTGTAGATTCTCTATTATTTTATGTGCAACTGTAGATTTTTCATGTTTTAACCCACTATATCACAATGGAATTGACATAATAAATATTTTAACCCAGATAAATAAATTAGTATCGATCATATGTTATTGCATGTTGTTTTTCTAGATAGTGTGATATCTATGCTTTCCATGTTTATCATAGCGTTCTTGATGAAAATTGGTAAAGAACATAAACTATGATTAATTGTAAATTATTTTTCAAAGATAAAGAGGCATGTAAATGAATATGGTTGTTGCTATTGTAAATTGATGATAATCAAATTGATGTAGTTAGAATGTTGATGCTTGTTGATTAAAGGAATTTTAAATTAAAAGTTAAATTAATTTGTGATAGTTATGATATATTTCTACTTAGGGTTCTCATAGTTGGAACCCATGAATAATTAATTGGTTAATTCAAGATGGATTAATGAACCGGTTGTTTGATAAAAGTTAATTCCTTATAGGGTTCTGAGTTACCCTCTTTCTCATAAGGTCGAGTTCCTTATACTTTGGAGCCATGAGAGATTGTTTCATCTGAAGGAATAATTCCTTGTTTAAGGTCTAAGAGCCCAGTTGATATGATGTTTTTTCCTACTTATAGTGATGTGTTATAAACCTGGATGGATGTTGTGAGATGTTGGGGCAGGTAGGCCCAGTGGTTGTGGAAGCAGTTGATGCCAAGAGTGGTGAGATGCATCGGTTTATGCATTTGTGTGTCAGGGAGGACATTAGAGATAATGAAACGGGTTGGATATGAATGATTGGATGCTTTCTGAATCTTGTTGGTTGTTTATCTACTTTACTTTACCCACTTCTCAAGGAAGATGGTCTTTCTACCCTTCTTCCAAAAAGAGCTAAAAACGCATGGGGTATGCCATATACTTTTCATGTTTAGCTTCTCAAGGATGGATGGGTATTTTCTCTTGATATATGTGGCAAAGACTCAACAGGTAGTTCATCTACTCACCTTATTGAGCCCCTTGTGTTTTGTAGCTTAGAATTTTTTTCTAGAATTCCTATGAATATGGGAAAGTGATAATACTATTGATAAATGATTGAATAAATGATGCTAACCCATGGGGTTGACACTTGGTGGGATGAAATGCTGAGGTTTCAATTTAAAGGAATAGTGGACTTTGGGTGTGATACTAATGAAATATAATGTAGAAATGATAATCGTTAATTAATGTTTAAAGAATTAATTAATTTAAAGTGAAACTAATAAAAATGGAATGAAGTAATATAATAAATATCTTTAAATTGTTGTGTGCTTATCGGATACCTAGTCTTAGTAGTGGCATCCAGGAGTCCGAGAGACGTTAGCTGCAGTTGAGTCTAAAACTAGGTTATGCCCATAGTGTGGTTGTGAGCTATATTATATTCTGTACATTTTTGTTTCTATATGATACTCCACCTTGTCAGTTAGGGAATCTGACACCCTAGGGATTTTGAGTCCCAGAGGGTGTTTTCCCCAACATCCAGATGAGAGGATAGATGGTTGACTACCCCCTTTAACCCCGATCTCTTCTCTTCGTAGTTACTTGTGCTGGTAAGAGTAGTGGTTAGTTTTCCCCATATATTTGTGAAAAGTTTTGTAATTTCTTATGGTTATTATTACATACATATTATGGATATATTTTCTTATGGACTACTATAGGTGTAACATGTATATGCTGTGATGTCTTGAGAATCCTTACTTAGTGTATGGGATGTAATGGCTTGAGGTATAATGCTTGACGTATGATACACATTATGAGAGTTGTGATGGCTCCCAAAAACTACCTAGTTACTTTGGTTACGTGGACGTGGTGGTTGTGTTGCATGAGGTTCATGTTGTGGTGCTTCGCCCAGGTGTCTTCAGACAAGCCTTTTTGGAGAGAGATGCTTTGGACATGCAACGTTGGGGCCAAGCAGCAAACCAATGGGGAAGTGGTTGCGGGGTACCCTTGATATTCTTTATTATATTATATACTCTTGTATACGATACTTGGTGAGAGTATCCATGGTGAGGTTGGGAACTTATTGTACATGTTTATCTGACGAGTTAGTTTCACGTGTTGTTCACTGAGATTTAGCATGCTTTCTTTACTTTTGCACGAGAGGATTTGGGGAGGATCCTACTGAGTATATAGTTATAATTACCCTACATATATCTAAACTGTTTTTCAAGTCACTTGGAGTAGGTTGAAGATCAGGCTGGTTACTACTAGCTTGGGGTTACAGGAGTTGTTCGAGCTTTGGGGTTACTGTTGTTTTACTTCCTTTTCGTACTTGCAGTTTCCCTTTCAGATGTAGTATTTTTTGAATGAAATTACATATGTGTACTTGGGATTTATTTTATATTACATTATGAGTTTTATTTGGTTGGTGTATATATTATCTATATCTTCCGCATGTGTTATCTTAGAGGGTAATTCCTTCCAATTGTGTGTTTACTATAGCCTCGGTGATAGTTGCCAACTCGGGGCCTACTCGATGTGGGACTCGGGAGTCACTATCTCCCTTCTCACATTTTCAGCCCTGGAGGGGTACACCTTGTGGGGAGGGGGTCATAAAAAAGTGGTATCAAAGGTATGGTTGAGGGGTAGGATGGATTTTGGTGTTAAGAATAGGTGAGGTTTCATGGGTTGGAAGTTAAATGGTGTCATACAAGTTTATAAAGTGATGAATACCGACTGAGACATAGGTGTTTAGGGCCCATTGTGATCTGATGCACGAACCTTTATATTTACAGTGACTAATAAATGAGGAGATACTGGTTATAGGGTAGAGAACTAAGAAATTATCATGTGTCATTCTTCCATGTGCCTGTGTTTGAATGGTTAGACCTTGGGATAGATTAACCTAAAATGAATAAAAGAAAACAATTAATTAATTAATGTTGATTATTCCATATTCCAGGTTTATGATCTCTAACTATTTTTTATTTTTTAGGTATGGCTCCAGTTCGACGTCCTCATCAGGTTCACGCAAAAGATGTCCAGCAGGATGTTTCAGCAGATCACCGTAGGGAGGAAGTTGAAGATGATGACACTTGGAGGAGGAATCTTTGAGAGTTTCAGTGCCAGAGTCTACAAAAGTATGAGGGCTCCATTTTAGATGTAGTCATGGAAGACTGGTTGGAGGAGGTTGAGATATCCTTTAGTTCGATCCATTCTCAGAAGGAGCACTGGGTGTATTTGGTTGTGACGATACTACATGGGGCAGCAAGGCAGTGGTGGTTCTTGTTCCTTGGGGATCATGAGGAGTTATCAATCTTGTGGGAGGAGTTCTGAGACATGTTTAGAGTTGAGTTTCTTTCTTCAACCATGAAGGCATCCAGTCACTAGGAGCTTTTAACCCTTCGATAAGGGAGATCCAGTGTGTGAGAGTTTGGAATCTGTTTCAATAACCTTTTATGATATGCTTTGGACTTATTGCTAGATGAGGAGGCTAGGGTGAGGCATTTTGAGGAGGCTTTGTGTCTGGAGATCCAGCACCAGGTCACCCTTTTTATGCTGAATACATATCTTGAGGTGCTAGCGAGGGAAGATTTAATCAAGAGGACATTATCCATAACCATATCATCATGGGAGGGGATTCATCGTGATTCCTTGCGAAGTATAGCTATGGTTTAGGGTTCTCGGTTTTCAGGGTAGAAAAGTTTCTGTTCGGATTGGGGTAGGTCCCATCACTCAGCATCTGGTTTCTATGAGGTTGGCGGATCTCAGGCCTATGCCAAGGGATCAGACACTTATTTTTCTTATGTAGGATGAGTTAATTATTAGTGAGAGTTCCCAACCTTTCAGAGCGGTCAACATGCACCCGATGTTCCACTCTAGGTTCCTCTGTTGAGCCGGTTCTAGCCGAGGTAGCAGTAGTAGGTTGCACCAGCTTTGGATTAGAAGAGAGCTGATGGGGTTTGTATAAGATAGCATCAGGATGCTCCACGTCCTCATAGATAATATTGAGGCTATGGTGGTGGTCTTTATCAGGGTTAGAGAGGTTGTGGAGCAGGTTGTGGCTAGCTTCATGCTTTAGGGTTTCCAGCGCCAGGCGATCCAGACGTCATTCAAGGTACCCTTTGTTTATTTTCTACTTGGGTGTATTCCTTGTTTGAATCAAGAGACACACACTCCTTTATATCACATTCCATTTTACATTCTTTGGGACTTGAGGTGGATAGGATTTTAGTGCCCTTAGCATTGACTACGCCAATTGGAGGTTGAGATAACTTGTTTGAAGTATGTAGAGACTGTGTGCTAGTGTTGGGGTAGCACCGCTCTTGGGGAGATTTCCTATGTTTAGGAATACAACCATATGATGTCATCCTTGGCATAGATTGGTTGTATTCAGTGTAGGATATCGAGGATTACTTCAGGATGAAGGTGGTGTTCTTCGACGCTGATGGAGAGCTAGTGGTGTTTGTTAGCGAGCGAGACCCTCAGCTGGGTCGAAGGCATGTTTTTTCCTTGTCGTCCTTTATGGATGAGTTGATGTTGAGTTCTTTGGAGGTTCAGCTGTTGGCATTTCCCAGGGTCTTAGAAGAGTAACCTGATGTATTTTTAGAAGAGATTTTAGCATTACCCTCTTAATGAGAGATCAATTTTGGGATCGAGCTACATCCAGGAGCATCTCCTGTCTCTATTTCTCCATGTAGGATGGGCCCTTCTAAGATACGAGAGATATTTATATAGATCAATATTCTATTATAGTGCAGTTTTTTTTCGACTGAGTGTGTCACCGTGGGGTGCACCAGTTTTGTTTGTGAAGAAGGCTGACAGTAGTTTGAGGTTGTGTATTGATTATCATTACTTAAACAAAGTGACAATGAAGAATATATATCCTCTTCTATATATTGATGATTTGTTTGATAAACTAAAGGGTGAAAGTTTGTTCTAGAAGATCAACTTGTGGTTAGGATATCATCAGATGCGTCTGAAGGATGAGGATATCCCAAAGACTGCTTTTCGTTGTCGTCATGGGCATTACGAGTTTGTTGTAATGTTGTTAGGTGTGAAAAATTCTCTAGCTATGTTCATGGGGTTGATTAATGTTGTGTTCCATGAGTTCTTGGATATGTTCATGGTGGTTTTCATCAACAACATCCTCATGTACTCTGTGTCTGAGGAGGTGCATGCAGAGCATCTTCCCATTGTTTTGGGAGTTCTTCATCAATAGAAGCTATTTAGTAAGTTGTCAAAGTGTGAGTTTTGGGATCTAGAAGTTCATTTCTTAGGTCATGTGCTATCCCAACTGGGAGTATCTATGGATCCATCAAAGATAGAATCAGTTGTGTCTTAGGCATCCCCCAAGACAGTGGTATAGGTGAGAAGTTTCCTTGGTCTCACAGGCTACTACAAGAGGTTCGTAGCTAATTTCTATCAAGTTGTGAATCCTCTAACAACATTGATTAGGAAGGATCAAGCGTTTTTGTGCACTGGTCAGTTCTAAATAGCTTTTTTGTATTTGAAAGGGAATTTGGTAGGTGATTTGGGTCTTTTTCTTCCAGCAGAGGGAGTTCAATTTGATGTTTTCTGTAATTCTTCACATCTAGAGTTAGGTTGTGTTCTGATGCAGCATAGATCAGTCATTTATTATGGTTATCGTTAGTTTCATCCCAATTAATTTAACTATTCCATCCATAATCTTGAGTTTGTGGTCATGGTGTTTCCTCTGAAGTTGTGGATACATTACCTCATTGGTGAGAACTTTGTTGTTTTCACCGATCATAAGAGCCTAAGGTATGTTTTCTCCCAACGTGACTTCAACATGTAGCAGCATCGGTGGATGGAGTTATTATAGGAATATGACTTTAAAATCTCATATACACCTAGAAAGGGGAATATTGTAGCTGATGCACTGACCAGGAAGTCACGTAGTGATGCAGTGTGTGAATTTGGTGATTCCTAGAGAGTAATGGAAGAACTTTCAACATTGCATCTAGATATGGGATAAGTAAAGGGAATAGGTTTTATTTTTCATATGATGGTGAAATCATCTTTGGTGTAACAGGTGGAAGATTCTCAATTAGGGGATCCAGAGGTGGAGGCCTGGAGAGACTGAGTTTTTTGTGGTGAGGCCCCTGATGGTTGGTTTGAGGATGAACAACACTGAGTGTTGTATCATGGAGGGATTTTTATTCCTTTGGTGATGTGGGAGATGGTTCTTATAGAGTTACATAGTTCATCTTTATTGGTGCATCCTAGAATTACAAAGATGTATTGATCCTTAAGGAGTCAGTTTTGGGGGCCTGGGATGAAGCATGCAGCTGTGGAGTTTGTCTCTCAATGTTTGGTATGCTAGAAGGTGAAGGTCGAGCACCATGTTTCTGGTGGTTTTCTCCATCCGTTGGATGTTCCTCAATGGAAGTGGTAGGACATCTCAATGGACTTTGTTATTGGTTGACCTTGAACTTAGGAAGGCCATGACGCTATATGGGTGGTATTGGATCGTTTAATGAAATCATCCCACTTCATATAGATCAAGGAGTCAAGCTCAGTGGAGGTTTTATCAAAGAAGTATCTAGAGGAGGTGGTGAGACTTCATGGAGTCCCGAGGATGATCATTTCCAATCGACATCCATGTTTAACCTTTAGGGTGTGTAGAGTTATCCAGCATGCTTTTGGTTCTCAGTTGTACCTTAGCACTTCTTTTCATCCGCATACGAACGTTCAGACAGAGCGGACCATCCAGACTCTTGAAGACATGTTGCACTCTTGTGTCCTAGATTTTTGAGGTTCGTGGATGAGGAACTTACCCTTGGTGGAGTTCTCTTACAACAATAGTTTTTACTCCACCATCAGTATGGAACCGTTTGAAGCCTTATATGGACGACATTTCCATTCTCCATTGTGTTGAACTAGGGTTGTAGAGTCATCAATTCTCAGACCAGAACTATTATAGAATATTAAATAGATGGTTCAGGTGATTTGTGAGATTATGAAGGTAGCACAGGAGTATCAGAAATCATATACTGATCATAGTAGGAGACCTTTGGAGTTTAATTTTGGGGATCACATGTTTCTGAAGGTGACTCCCCATCGTGGGAAGTGAAGGTTTGGTCATGTGAGTAATCTTTCTCCCTAGTTTATTGGGACTTTAAAGGTGTTGGCTTGTGTTGGATCCATGGAATATCAGGTAGAACTTTCCCCATAGATGAAAAGGTTACATGATGTTTTTCATTTTTCGTAGCTCTGTCATTATCTTCATGATGACTATCATGTCATTGATTGGAGAGAGATCGACATTGACGATGATGCGAACTTCGAGGATCGACTTGTGGAGATCCAAGACCATAAGGAGAAGGTGTTTTGTGGGCATTCTATCCCCTTGGTTCATGTCTTGTGGTGACTCGGTGTTGTAGAGGAGAGTACATGGGAATGTGAGTCGTAGATACCCGCTCAGTACCCCAAGTTGTTTAATGTTTATCTCTTTTCTTCTAATGATGTTATTTTTTGATTGGAGACCTTTCATATTTATGATATGGATTTCTTTTGTTGATTTTTGTGGCTTCTCTCTTTTGATAGGTATCTTTATGGGTGTTTGTTCGGACCCATTTTTGTTTCCTTTTAGGTTGGTTTTGAATTCTTGAGGATGATAATTTTTTGAGGGGTATCTGATGTAATGGCCTAGACCTCTCTGGTCTATTCCTTTATTGAAATCTAGTGGTTGGGGTGTTATGGGAGGACAAGGTGACTTATACCCAACACTTTTCCAAATTTCATGTTTTGTGAATATTTTTTCCAATTTTTTGAATAGTTTCATCAGTGAGATAGATGTGAATAGTGTCATCGGTGTGACAGATGTGAACATTGTCGTCGATGAGATAGATGTGAATAGTATCATTGGTGAGACATATGTGAACAGTGTCATTGGTGAGACAGATGTGAATCGTGTCATCGATGAGACAGATCTGAACAATGTCATCAGTGAGACATATGTGAACAGTTTCGTCGGTGAGATAGATGTGAATAGTGTCATCAATGAGACAGATGTGAACAGTTTCATCGATGAGATAGATGTGAATAGTGTCATCAGTAAGTCATTTGTATTTTCGGTGTTGGTGAGTAATTTGTATTGTTGGCGCCAGTGAGTCATTTTTACTATCAGCATTGGTGAGTCATTTGTAATATCATCATCGGTGAGTCATTTGTACTATCGGCATCGGTGAGTCATTTTTATTATTGGTGTTAGTGAGTCATTTGTATTGTCAGTGTCAGTGAGTCATTTGTACTGTTGGTGTCGGTGAATCATTTATATTTTCAGAATTAGGGAGTCATTTGTACTGCTGGTGTCGGTGAGTCATTTTTACTGTCAGCATTTCTAGTCATTTGTATTGTCAATGTCGGTGAGTCATTTTTATTATTAGCATTAGTGAGTCATCTTCATCTATTAGCATCAGTGAGACATTGTGAACAGTGTTTCAAACTTCCTACAGGTTCACCCTTTTGATGTTTTCTTTAACATAAAATGAATTCAAGGTCTTGTTTTAAGGGATTTAAGGTTGATTCAAATCCCATAACTCCTATCTTAATTTTATTAAGGCTTAGGATTCCATTACTTGGTCAAACCGTGTGAATTAATGTGATCCGCATTAATGGAAATCCTAAATTGTTTCAAAGGTGTGAGGTTCCTCAAGACATTCTTCCCATAGGAGTGGTGTGATCAAACCTTAATCCTTGGATTGTTTCTCCTTGAAGATTCTTCCTACTGCATGAGTACCCCCTATTTGGGTGCAAGTAGCAAGTGTCAACCCATCATTGATAGAAGGTATGATTTACCTCCATTATTGTGTTTTCTTTGATCCTTCTTATTCCATTTCTCCTTTCCATGTTATGGAATGTGATCTCTATGTTTCTAGTAGAGTTTTCTTGGGTTTTTCTTGATGGGTCGTACCACGACATCCTCAAGTGAATGCAGTTGTTGCGGGGGGAGGTGATCATGATCCATTGCATGGATTTTTCTCATGTAAAGAATGCCAAGAACCTTTTGAGGTAGGGTATTCATGGCTTCTCTATTATTTTACATGCAACTATAGAGTTATCCTATTTTAACCCATTGGATCACAATGGAATTGACATAATAAATATTTGAACCCTGATAAATAAATTGGTATCGACCGTATTTTATTGCCTCTTATTTTTCTAGATAGTGTGATATCTATTCTTTCTTTTTTTAGCATGTAATTCTTGAAGGAAATTGGTAAAGAACATAAACTGGGATTAATTGTAAATTATTTTTCAAAGATAAAGAGTCATGTAAATGAATCCAGTTGTTGTTGTTGTAAATTAATGATAATCAAATTTATGTAGTTAGTGTGTTGATTCTAGATGATTAAAGGCATGTTAAATTAGTTGTTAAAATAATTTTTTATAGCTATGATAGCTTTCTGCTTAGGTTGTCCATAGTTGGAACCCATGAATAATGAATCGGTAAATTCATTATGGATTAATGAACCAGTTGTTTGATAAAATTTAATTCCTTATAGGGTTCTGAGTTACCCTCATTATTGTAAGGCTGAGTGCCTTATGCTTTGGATCCATGAGATCTTATTGCGTGTGAAGGAAGAATGCCTTATTTAAGGGATAAGATCCCAGTTGATATGATGTTTGTTTTCTGCTGCTTGTGATTTGTTATGAGTCTAGATGGATGTTGTGAGATGTGGGGGCAGGGAGGCCCAATGGTTGTGGAAGAAGTTGACACCTAGAGTGATGAGATGTATCAATTTATGCATGTGTGTATTAAGGAGGACACCAGATATGATGAAACGGGTTGGATATGAATGATTGGATATTTTCTGAATCTTGTTGGTTGTTTATCTTCTTTACTTTCCCCACTGCTCAAAGAATCTTTCTACCCTCCTTCCAAAAAGAGGAAAAAGAACGGGAGGTATGCCGTATACTTTTCGTGTTTAGATTCTCGAGTATGGATGGATCTTCTATCTTTCTATAGGTGGTAAAGACTCAATGGGTAGTTCATCTACTCACCATGTTGAGCCCCTTGTGTTTGGTAGCTTAGAATGTTTTTCTAGAATTCCTGGGAATATGGGAAAGTGATAATGTTGTTAATAAATTTTTGAATAAATGATGTTAACCAATGGGGTTGGAGCTTGCTGGGACGTAATGGTGAGGTTTCATTTTAAAGGAATAGTGGAATTTGGGTGTGATGCTAATGAAATATAATATAGAATTGATAATGGTTAATTAATGTTGAAATAATTAATTAACATAAAGTTCAACTAATAAAAATGGAATAAAGTATTATAAAAAATCTCTTTAAATGGTTTTGTGCTTATAGGATACCTAGTTTTAGAAGTGTTAGTCAGTAGTCTGATAAACGTTAGCTGCAGTTGAGTCTAAGACTAGGTTATGTCCATAGTGTGGTTGTGAGTTATAGTATATTATGTACTTCTATGTTTCTATATGCTACTTCACCCCATCAGTTAGGGCATCTGAAACCCTAGGGATTCTAATCCCTAGGGGTGTTTTCACCAACATCCTGATGGGAGGATGGATGGATGACTACCCCCTTTGGCCCCGCTCTCTTCTCTTGGTAGTTACTTGGGATGGTAGGCACAGTGGTTAGTTTTCCCCATATATGTGTGTAGAGGGTTGTAATGGCTTGTGGTTATTCCCACATATATATTCTGGATATAGTTTCCTATGGAATATTATAAGTTTAACATGTATATGATGTGATGGCTTGAGGATCCTTACTCAGTGTATGGACTGTAATGGCTTGAGGTATAATGACTGAAATATGATACATGTTATGTGAGCTATGGTGGATCCCAAAAACTACCTAGTTACTTTGGCTATGTAGACATGGTGGTTTTGTCGCATGAGGTGTATGGTGTTTCACCTAGGTGTCTGCGGGCAAGCCTTTTTAGAGAAATATGCTTAGGACGTGCGATGTTGGGGAAAAGTAGAAAAACAGTGGGGAAGTAGTAGAAGGGTACCCTTTATATTATTTATTATATTATATACTCTTGTATGTGATACTTGGTGAGAGTATCCATGGTGAGACTGGGAACTTAGTATACTTGTTTAGCCGATGAGTTAGTTTCACTTGTTATTCACTGTGCTTTAGCATGCTTTCTTTACTTTTTCACCATAGGCTTTGGGAAGGATCTAACTGATTATACTATTATACCCACCCTATGTATATCTAAAATTTTTTTCAGGTCACTTAGATTAGGTTTTATATCAGGCTGGTTAATACTATCTTGGGGTTATAGGAGCCGTTTGGTTTTTGGGGTTGTTGTTGTTTTTCTTTCTTTTGGTACTTGCAGTTTCCCTTTCAGTAGTAGTAGTTTTTTCATGACATTACATATGTGTACTTAGGATTTATTTTATATTACATTATGTGTTGGTGTTCGCTGGTGTCTATCTTATCTCTCTCTTCTTCACATGTTCTCTTAGAGGGTAATGCCTCCCATTTGTGTGTTTAATATACCCTCTTTGCTAGTCTCTAACCCGGGGCCTACTGGTGGCGGGACTTAGGGGTCACTATCTCCCTTCTCACATTACCAACCTAGGGGGGTACACCATATGGGGAGGGGGTCGTGACAGATGTATAGATGGTTCATGCCATTATTTTATTTAATTTTCCACTTATTGCTTTTCCTTATTATTCATTAGGAGAAATATTTCACAAGTTTTGTTTTCTTGATGCCTAGGAACTTATGCTAGCCTGTGGGGATCAGAAATTTCATTTGGGGCTTGTCGTTGTACAGATTTGTCATTCAATGGAGGAATGGTTCTAGGAGGTTTTTGAAAAAATAGTATTAGAGGATTCATGTTATTTTATCTATTGGAACCTTGAATCTCTCATAGGTAGCCCTTGTTATTTGGTATGGTATGTGGATATAGATAGGACTGTCAAGGCTTAAGAGGTAGGTCATGGGTCAATGCCTGATCATCACCGCTCAAGAAAAACTTGAGTTACCAAGGGATGCTGGGAATTTGATTTTGTGCTTTTATTTTGGGTATGAAATGAGTGTTGATTTGGTGGTATATAGTGATCTCACGCATATTGGTAACCCATGTGGAGTCTGCATACATGGTTTTGTGTTAGTCTTGAAAAAAATTTCATGATTGATACATGGTCCACCAAGCCATACCTTTAATTCATGCATGTTCACTATCCCCTTATTGGTTGGATTTAAGTTGTGCGTTAATGGTAAATTGAGTGTTATCTAATGTTTAGTAAAGGTTTTGGATTTTAAAGTAGTTTTCAAGAAAAGTTTTATGATTTTAAAAAATAGAACCATGTGTTTTGAAATGTTTTTAAGTGGTTAGAAATTAGTTTTTAATTTTAAATGAGGAATTTTTTTATGGGTAAAAATTCTTTGAAATTGATTTAGAAATAAAAATGGGTGATTTAAAATGTGTTCTATAGTGAAATTATTTGTTTTTAAAAAAAAATTAAAGGTGAATTTCCAAAACTTTGAGAAAATTGGTGTTTCCCCCAAGTGAAATTTATAAATTTAAATTTTTTTGATTTTTTAAAATCAATTTTTATAAAATTAATTGGAATAAATTTGGTTGGATTTTTCAAAGATGAAAAATGAAACTTTCTTAGGGTATATTATTCAAAGTGAACCCTAGAATTTCAAAATCAAAGTTAGTGATTTTTAAATGGAAAAGAGTTAGTTTTGTAAAGATGTTTTTATTTTGGTGAGTTGTGTTTTTATTTTTTATTTATGATTAATTTTGGGACAATTTTATTTTATTGGGAAGTATAAATCAATAGATTTATTTTTTTTAATATTTGAGTATTCCCCAAAAATTTCTTGGTAAAGAGAATATGGTCATTACCTAGGATGACTTCTTTAGTTTTATATTTTAAGGTTGTTTTAGGAAATTATTTATGGTCATAATATGATGGTTTGATATTTTCAATATTGAGGTGGTTAGAATCTCTTAGGAAATTATGAATAAGTGTTTCTTTGGGTATTACCCTTTATAACTCCATAGAGAGTAGTGATTTTTTTAGTGATCATCCATTTTAATGAGGTGAATGCCTAGATGTTGATGTTACTCCTTTGAGTGGTAAAGTCTCATGTGAGTGGTTGGGATGACTAGGAAGGGTGATTTATTTTTTTCTTATTGGTTGGGTTCACTAAGGGTCATTTCCCTAAGAGTTAGTCCCAGGTTTTCCTCCTTTGAATTGAGACTGGAGCCCTTGTGATCATGTTGAGACATATTTGTTTGGAGAATAATTATTTGAATATTATCTTCATAATATGTTTATGTAGTATTATTTTTCATCATTAAGGTTGGTATTCCTTAAATTTCTTGGATTTACCAGGTGTTTAATATTCATGGGTGGTGCCTTATCTAAGATGTCTTGAATCATTGTAAATGGTCTTGAGGATGGTTAGGTGTCGATGGTTTCTCTCAGAATTCTATATTCTTTAGTCTTAATCTTATTCCTTGGAGTTTTCCTTGGTTCTCTATCTAAATTTGATCTATGTTTTAGGTTGTGAATTTTCTTTCTTGTGGTTTCCTTTTTGGTTACATCAACTTCTAAATTGGTGGATTCTCTTTTATTTTCCTTCTTTTAGGAATTTTGGTTTCAACAGAAGTGTCTTTTTGGGAAATTCTTAATCTTGTTATTGTGAAGTAGTGGAATTCATAATTCATTACATCATTTCTCAAAGATTTTAGATCTCATTAGGACTTGTGAGTTATTCCAGCTTAATAAATCAATGTTTGACCAAAGTACTTATATAGTGGGGAGATCACCATCAGAGGAGTTTTTGGTGAACTTGTTCTTCAAGATTTTTTTATGGGGTTATTGTTTATTCCTTCCCCAACCAATGCTAATCATAGTAGTTTGTATGGATAGTATTTTTGTTCATGAGACATATGATCATGTAGATCCAGAACATAACATGATTATTCTATGTGGTGATCTATATGTTAGGGGATTGGGATGTTCCTCATTTTGAGGTTGTGCTTAGAGATATGAGTCTCTTCTGTTGATTTTTTTGTTGGATGGTCGGGGGTTCTTTATTCTTGCTAATTGTTTCCTTGGTCATTGGTTTTGTTTTTTAGTACAATCTATTTAGTTTCTTTTGGATGTTAGAGTTTTTGGTTTGGAAAAAGGATATGAGATTTATTCTTTCAGTCTTCAGTTTTGAGTCTCATCTTGAGTAGTACATTTTTCTTTCCTGGTGTCATGACAAACTAAATCTATTTGGAATTTCTGGGGGAAGAAATTTTCATGGTGGGGATAATTTTTACACTCTGAACTTTATTTATTAGTTATTATTAATTATTTAATTATATTTATCCTCTTTATTTAATTTTGTGCTCAACCATTTTTAATTTTTAATTTTTTTACATTTTTAGCATATATGTGTGGTTAGTGAACGGTTAGTGGAAATAGTGTAAAGACCATTAAAGGGTTTCTATAACCTTTATAGAGATAAAATAATGGAAATAGGATGGTTTTCCACACTAGTTGTCTTACTCGTGCATGGTTCTCTAAGATCCCAGTAAGGGTGCACAGTTGGTGCACAGTTTAGTTAACCATGTGTAGTGTCCATGGGGTAAATGTTTGAAAAAATAATTATTTTTCCTTTAATAAAAATAAAACCCTTAAGGTATTTATTTTCCCATCACCCTCCTTCTCACTCGACCAGACCCCAGGGGGCTTCCCCTCATGCATTCCACTCCATCCCACAACCTTCTCTCCTTACATTTTTCTCCTCTGATTCCAGGTGCGATCTTCACCAGTAAGGGTTTCTCCTTCTATATTATTATTTATCTCCCTTCATTGATTTATTTTACTTCTCTCCCTAGTAGTGTGCATTTCCTATCCAAACCCTAACCCAAATGGGGTGTTTATTTTGGGATATTTTTGGTTCCAAGGGTTTTTAAGGATCGAGTTGAAGCCTATTCTAGCTGTGATTTTCGAAGGGGACATGTTCTCCACCAAATCCATGTAGGGTTTCATATTATTTCCTTTTTAGATCATTTTTAAATTAGGTATATTATTAATTTTGGGCTTCTCATTTTTTCTAGAGATACTTAGACCCTCTTTAAGTAGATTTAATTCATCTTTGGTGAAGGAAAAAAGGTTCGAGGTAGGTTACCCTATGTATGAGCTTTAAATTTGAAACTATAATTCCTTGCTTGTTTTATTGGGTTTTTCATTATATTATAAATTAAATTAATTATGGAAAATTATTTTTATTGATAAATTTTCCTTTTTTATGTTTTCCATGTTTTATTGAGCTTTGGAAATTGGTTTTCTTCAATGAATAATGTTTCTAAAATTTGTTTTAAAAAGTGAAACACACCAAGTGCTTGGTTTATCTTCTAAAATTCTTTATTTATGCAAGTTATAAATATCAAGGATGTTTTTTTTTCTTTTGATCAGTTATCCCATAAAGGCCTAATAATATGTCTTTAGTTTCTTAAAAATACTTCAATATAATTCTAACCCCTTTGACATATCGAAAGTAAATTATATATATACATATATATTGGTTCCCTATTTGTATATATTCACACATAATGTTGGGAATATGTGCATTAGGATAAGGTATATTTATATATATATATCAAGATGTATATGTATCTAAGTTTGAAGTGTGGTTTGGAATGTGAAATCTATGGTGTAAAATTGGGTTTACAAATTATCAATTCCTATTTCTAAAATGTTAAGGCCTGGTTGGTACTTTATAAAGATTTTCAAAAATTGAGGTGCACTCCAATGGAATCCCAAATATTTTTTTTATTTTTTGGTCTCATATTGATGTGATTGGAATATTAGTATGATTCTGAGAAAGGGGATTCACATTATAAAAGTAGGTAGTTGAGGTGTTATTGTATGCATTCTTTTTATTTCTCTATGATTGAGCTTTAATTTTTTCTATTACACCTACCTTATGTATTACAGTTTTGGGCATGGAAAATGGTATTCCTGGG
Source organism: Viscum album (assembly GCA_963277665.1). NCBI lineage: Eukaryota > Viridiplantae > Streptophyta > Magnoliopsida > Santalales > Viscaceae > Viscum > Viscum album. The sequence goes on from OY728137.1 coordinate 1,026,974,404, forward strand.
TACCTAGGTGAGTATACTAGTTCTAGTATGTTAGGTGAGCCGGTATGTCCATGTCTCGATCTCCCTGGCATGATTACGATACAACACTGACTAAAATACATGATGTGAGTTTCTACCGTTGGACCTTGGGTACCTCCCCTCCAGCAGATCATGTATAAGAAGGGATATATGTACATGGTTTTACAACAAGAGTATTAGGATCCCAGGACCCCAATTACCTATGCTATTTAGGTATTTTCCATGGTTCTTGCACTCATTTACTCATGTTTCAGTGGTACTATTTTAAAATTCTCTTTTTCTTAGTTTCATTTTTATGTATAAAAAACTATTCTACATCCCTTTATTTTGTATCACCTGATGATAGTATCTTTACTATTATACTTTTACTAATACTCTTAATTTATAATATCATTCCTTATTATAAATGGTTTATTGGAAAATCATTCATTATTTGGAAATAGTTTTGAAAATGAAAATGGAAAGGGTTTTATAAATCATTATTATATTACTTGTTTTGAAAGAAAATAGAAAACATTATTTTCACATATTTATATTTTCAAACTATAATTAAATGATTTTCTCTTTAAAGGTAATGCATGGGGCATGGTTTCTCTTTTGGCATCCATACTGAGCTCATTGTTCATGCCTATTTATTATCTTTTTCAGTTAAAGGTTAATCTTCTCCTTTATTATTTCCCATTGATAATTATGCTTCTTGTTTGTTGGGAACTGAGTCATATAGTCACATGGAGGCATTTATGTTTGTTTTTTTAGTTTTATTTTAGTTTCCTTTATCGCATTGGTCACTTAGTCTTTTTTTACTTTCTATATATGGAGGGTAGCGGTAGCTGCTAGTGGGTGAAGCAAAGTCATCTAGTGGGAATATTTTCCTTATAATAGAGGGATACCAGGGAGGTGGGGTGGTTTTTGGTTCTCACTACTATTTACTACTTTTCTTGATTGATATTTTTTTATTTTTCTATTTATTTTTCACTTGCATGGTCGTTCGATGTATGGATGGGTCATTCCATAATTTTATTTAATTTTACACTATTTGTTTTTACTTATTATTTATTGGGTTAAATCATTCCCTATTGGTTTTTCCTTGATTCCAAACACTTGTTATATCCCATGGGGATCAAAAATTCCCTCCAAGCCTTATCGCAAGTCGGCTCTAGTGTCCGACAGATTGATAGTTTGAGTTATTTCATGACACTTTATGTTTATAAATTTATACTTTATCTTACATGTGTTTTTCTTATATTTTTTTTATTATGGGGAAAATAAACTTAAAACACTCATGTAAATTAAACTTTTTTTATTATATTGAAATTAATAGAACTTTTTCTTTCTAATCTATTTATAATTTTAATTTTTATACAACTTTTGGTTCTTAATTTTCTGATTCATGTTATACTTGCTTCATAATTTCATGTGATTTATTAAACCTTTTCATAAAAGTTATCATTATTTAGGGGTTTATTGATTAAGTAATCCCACTTTTTTATTACATAAACATTTCATTACATGGTACAAAATAGAGGATCTTTTAATGTTTAGTTTCTTGGAAATCGGGAACATAAAACATGAAAATATAAAACATTCTTCCAATCCACTTGAAACGATTCTTCAAGGGTTTTTCCTAAGTAAATTTACTAATTATCATATCCTGGGGATATACATTAAATTAAAGGATGAACATAATTCTTAGTAAGGGAATAAGTAAGGGAAACAGTTTAGATATATTTGTGAGGAATATCAATAAGAACATGAAGAATATCATTGTGGAATTAACAATGGAAAAAGAGGCATATCATAATAAAAATAACATGAATAATAACATAGAAATGTGGCTAAAACATTTAACTTATACATTAATAATCATATCACCAAGGTTAATCACCAAGGTTTCATAAATGAAAATTACTAAGGTTATTCACCAAGGTATCGTAAAACATATCATCTCTAGAGATTAAATTTTTTACCCAATGCATTGGAAAGCTATTTGGGTTCACCCTTAATATGTATTATTTAATGTGATATACATATATTATAATGAAACATTTCATAAATAACTTGTGGCGAATAAAAAAATGGGTTTTATATCAAAATCATCGTATTTCAAAAGTTCTTAAAAATATGATCATTATGTCATTTTCATCCCATGAAATGGGAATGAGGGTTTCATGTATGTTAATAAAAAATTAAATAAAAAATTTTTATATATAGTTTAATACCCTTGGAAAATAAATAGGATTGGGTATTCACAAAAATAAAATGAAAGATAATTTCTTGAGGAGAAGAGAGAGATTTTGAGAAGTAAATTTGGCAGCATAACAGGTATAAAATGTGGTTTTAGAAAAGGGTAAAAAAGAGAGGGTACAAGGGTATAACATTTATAAAACATAATTTTTAAGTAATGTTATGATCTAAATGGTAATATAAGAGGGTAACTATAACATTTATAATATATATATGAAAAATGGTTCTTGAATTGAAAAGAAAAGAAGGATAATTCCCTTACCTTGAAGAGTGACTCCTAAAACCTGAAGATTGGGACCTTGGGGGATTTAGGGCTCTTTGGGAGGTAAAACTAATATATCTTCATGTATAATGGATTTTTAGTGAATTAAAATGGAGAAATGGGTGGGTATTTATAGCAAAAGTGGTCGATTTGTTTAATAATTTCTAAATATAGGCCTTGGAAATCTAGGTTGTGGAAAATGTAAAACCATGGGATTAACAGTGGTTTTTGGACATGGTTTTTGACATTTGGGACTTATTTTATGTTATTTTAATCTAAAATAGTATATCATCATTTTATATTTATTATTATGGCATGGAAAATAAAGTTTCAACAAAAATAATGTTTTACTGTTAAAGTTTCCATTTTAGACATCGGAAAGTAAATTATAAGTTTAGAAATCAATTAAAATATATTAAAATGACTGTTATTAATAAAATAAAATATTTTAGGCTGTGAATTGTGTTTAATTAATTATTACATCATTAGTCATTAAACATACCGAAAACCCAAAACTGTATTTTTAATATTCACAGAAAAACAAAATATTTTAGAAAATTCAAAAAAATTCTCAAAAATTCACCCTAACCTAATTTTGGTGTTCTTATTTAAAAAATAATGTTTATTTACAATTCTATAAATATGATAATTTTTACTTTTAAATATAAAAAACCTTATTTATTAAATATAATAGCGGGTTGAAAATGCATAGTAAAATTTTTGACACTTAAAATTTTTAAAATTATTTTATCATTTATATTTAAATAAAAGTGTTTTTATCCTACTATTTAATTAAAATAAGTATTATTCATAATAAATTAGTTTATTATAAAAATTTATTTTTTTAGAAAAGTACAATTTGGACCTAAAAAGTCAATTTATCAAATTTCATCTCAATTAAACCTATTTTTATTAAGAAAAACTATTCTTAAAATGGAATTGATGGAATGATAATTTTATTTATACAAAGGGATTACACACTAACTCCAGGACACATAAACCCTTATAAAACTTGTATATAGCCTAAGGTTAAGGTGTGCAATGGTGATAGATTCATGGGGGCAGCTCGGCTAATATCGCCCGAGTGGTAATTTCCACTAACTTAAACTTCTCCAGTAGGTGATTTTGTTTAAGCTTCACTTGTTTATGATTAGCTTGGGGTGTTTAAGGGAGAACCTATTGATTCTACCTCCCTCCCAAGTTCTAACAAAAGGGCTTCATATAGCATGACTCTATTGGTTGATGCCATCACTTCTCTTCTCTGCATTAATTAGACTTTATCATTTTTTACTTATAAACACTAATTATAATGTTAAAATTATTACCAAGATTATAGTTCCCAATGTTCACATTGACCAATAGTCATAATTGACCAGCGGTCATATAACGATAAAATCCAAATGGTCACATTTCCCTTAATATTCACTTCATTATTAAAGAGAAATTGTTTTGTATAATATAATATAACACTCATTTTCAGGAAATAATTTATCATTCAAAAAGTCCAGGTTGTTATATTCTTCCCCCTTTAAAAATTTTCATCCTCGAATTTTCAAATCGTTATCTCTATAGAGAAAATGCGTGGGTTATTTTTTCTCATTGTCTCTTTTGGTTCCCATGTCACTTATTCATGTTTATGGTTCCTTCATAACACTTTGATTAGGTGGGTAGTTTTGTTGCGTAGAACTTGTCTCTACGGTCTATGATCTCCATTGGCTACTCCTCATAAGGGTGATCATGTTCCAGTTGTACCACCTCTATATATAGTACATGTGGAGGCTTATTTATGTACTTACTTACTAAATATACATGAAATACATCATGAACTTGAGATAGATTTTGTGGAAGTGAAAGCTGATAGGTCACTGCTCCTATGTGATCAAGGATTTCATAGGGGCCAATGTACTGGGTTCTAGGCTTCCCTTTATTACCAAACTACATAAATATATTCCTTGGTGATATACAAAGGAAAACTTTGTTGCCAAAATCAAACTCCAAGTACCTTTGATGGTTATCAGCATAGATATTCTATCGACTCTGAGCAGCCTTAATATGTTGTTGGATGGCATGAACCTTTTCTATCATCTCTTTCATGAGATCGGACCCAGGAAAATTTCTCTCACCAAATTCATCCCAACAAGTAGGAGTTCTACATAACTTCCCATATATACCTTTATAGGGTTCCATTTAAATACTTGAATGTAAGTTATTGTTGTATGACAACTCGACTGATGGGAGGTATTGATCCTATCCACCATTAAATTCTATTGAGCATATTCTCAGAATGTCCTTGAGTGTTTGAATTGTCCTTTATGATTGGACATCAATTTGGGGGTGATATGTCATACTGAAATTCAATTCAGCTCTCAGAGAATGTTGAAGACTTCTTCAGAATTTTTATGTGAACCTTGGATCACGATAAAAAATGATAGAAAGTGGCACCCCATGAAACCTCAACACTTTCTTTATATAAATTTTGTAAAGTTATTCAAGAGATAAATTTTCTCAAATAGCAATTAAATGGGCAGTCTTGGTGAGTTGGTCCACTATAACCCATATCACATTATTTCTTTTGGATGTTCTTGGGAGACCAGTGACAAAGTATGTAGTGATTTTGTATAAGGGTCTGGCCTTAAACATTATATAATCTAGTTAATTCAACTAGAATACATTTATTATATTCCTAAAGATCATTTCAATTTATAGTTTTAGAGAATTGGGACATAATACATATCAATCCACAAGCATACAAAGTGAATACTAATATCCATTTCTTCCTTAATACAAAAGTTTTTAATAAAACATGAGTTCTTTTCAAGAAAGTTTTTCACAATGTTCAGCTTGGCTTCTTCTTTTCTATTACCAATCCTTAAACCCTATGAAAAATATTTAAAAACTTGGGATATGTAAAAAAATATCATTAAGGGACATAAAATAGAATGTAACTATTATTCCATGAGTTCTTATAAACATATGAAATCATTTTCACAATATATACTTCTCACCCTTAAAGTAACATATACTTTGTGAAAACATGAGATTTCCATAAAACATAGAAAATATAAATAAAAAAATATAGGTAACTTGGGTCTTTACTTACTTAATATTGTAACCCTCATGAATACCATATGATTAGTAACTCTCATGGATACCTTACAATGTAACCCTCATGGATACTTTACAATGTAACCCTCATGGCTACCTTATGATGTAACCCTCAAGATTACCTTATAGTGTAACCATCGTAGTTACACTTAGAATAACCATTATGATCGAACTAAAACATAAACATACCCAATGAATTTGAGGGAGATATAGGTCCCACACTTCATCATAAAAAATTTCCAATAACCATAACATAATAATAAAAAAATAATACTTGCATCATAAAAACATTTCTTTTCAATTTTTCAAAAACAGAAATTTAAAAGAGGTTTTTTAAAGAAGAGTCTCTTACCTCGAGTTCTTCTTACTTCAAATGAGTTAATAAATCCTATATAATGGTTTAAAGAGTGTTATTAATTTATTATAAAACTATAAATATGTTTATAATAACTTATATAACCATATTATAACAACTTTCCACCCATTTATTAATAATATTTTTTTATTTTCACTATTTTGGGTGCGCTTTATTCATGATTTCCATGGTCAGTTTGTTATGGATTTTCTTATAAAATAGAATTAAAAATACATAAGTAGAAATAAATTGAATTAATATGTTTAAATAGTTTTAAATGATACCATATATCATTTTTTCTGATATGAGGATGAATTATTAGATAAAATATTAATGAAAATAATTTAGTTTATTTAGGCAGTTTTTACAACCATCATGAACTTATATAATTTTATTTAATATATGGTTTATATATTAGTTCTAGAACATTATATAACTTATAATATGTATAATAAAACATTATTTAACCATAATAATGGTTTTATGTCCAGCCTTGAATGTGGTAATGGAAAATGAAAGTGTATCGTCCACGATGGCGGTAAATCGACTCATCATGGAAAATGTTCTCTTTTTTAGAATAAAAGGAAGAGGATACGGAGTTTGAAGATTAATTTTTTCATAAACATGATAAATTTTCATTATATATAAGATATTATAGTTTTAATTCCACTTGGATAAGGGAGGTGAGGATATAATAATAAAAGAAAAGAAATTGAAAAGAAAATAAAAGAAAATGAAAGAGGATTTTACCTCTTGAATTATTCTCCTTAAGAACCTCTTTAAGGAACTTTATTTTGGAATTTTGGTGATAAAAAAAGGTCTTGGATGTGGGTAATATTATTTTTAATGTTATTGGGAATAAATTAAACAATCTATAAGGCTTTTAGGTGTAAGTAGAAGAGGTGGTGAGGGGTGGTATTTATAGTAGAGGAGAGAAGTGTTTTTATTATTATTTTATTCATTAGTTTATTATTTTGGATCAAGACTATAAATAATTTAATAATTATCACTAAATATATTAAAATAATTCAGGAGAGTTTGAGACTATGGTCTTACATCATCCATAAATCATCCATGACTCAATAATTCATGTATTTAGCTTATATTGTAAATTACCGTATTTCACTATACCCCAGGAATTAAAGTATTTCAGAATAAAAACACCCTAATCATTTTTCAATGTGAAGAATTCAAAAATGAACTCCATTTTATGAAAATAATTTTATAAATATGAGAAATTTAATTTTTAATTAAAATCATCATTTATTCGAAAAAAAACCAATTTTAAAATTATAACTGATTTTATAACACTTTGAAAAATTAATTAAGGTCTCATAAAATTATCTTATAATCACAAGACAACAAAATATTAATTTATGAATCTATTTTATGGAGACAAATTTTCTTTTAAATCATTATATTAATTATAAAATTGTAAATAAATAATTATGTTTTAAAAAAATACCAACACTTAATTTATCATTTTCAAAACATTTATTTACTTATTCTATGATATAAATATATCATATTTTCACTTATAAGATACATAAATTTTATTTATACTTTCATATGTGAGGTTACTATTTTATTGGCCAGATTACTATTCCTAATGATCATGTTACTATTCCTAAGGTCAAGTTGTTATTCCATCAGTATAAATTTCTTAATTTCTATAAATAACAATTAGTTCATTATAAATTTATAATGAATTTGGCTATTTAATTTTAGAATTAAAACAAATTATTTTATAAGTACCTTGGTTATTACATTCTCCCCCCCTTTAGAAACTACATCCTAAAAAAGTATTCACTTATTAAACAAGTGATAATACTTTTCCCTCATTTCATTTTCAGATTCCCATGTTGTTTATTCAACCATGTGGTTTCTACACAAAACCTTAACCTGGTGAATTTATTTATTCTGCAATACTTTTTCTCTGTGATCAAGAATATGAACAGAAATTTCTTCATAAGAAATGTTTTCTTTCTGGTGAACTACTTTGGGGATAAAAACATGAAATGGATCTGTCACATACTTTATTAACATTAGAACATGAAAAAAAATTGTATGCATAAGATAAACTCATAAGCAAGGATACTCGGTAGGAAAATGGTACAACTTTCTCCAAGATTTCAAAAGGTCCAATTAATCATGGAGTTAGCTTTCCTTTTTTACAAAAACGCATAACACTTTTCTAAAGAGATATTTTAAGGAAAACATGATCACATACCTCAAAATAAAGGGTTTTCCTCCTGTTATTTTCAAAGTTTTTATGTATATTCTGATCTATCCTCAGGTGTTGTTGGATCATCTTTACTTTCTCAACCACTTTATCTACTAATTCTGGTCCCATCAACTTTCTTTCCCTGACTTCATCCCAAAATAATGTAGTTTGACACCACTTTATATATAATGCTAAAAAATGTGTCATCTGTATACTAGAATGAAAACCATTATTATAAAAAAACTCAACTAAAGAAATATGTTTATTCTAACTTCCTTTGTAATCCATTGAACAAGCTCGAAATATATCTTCCAATGTCTGAATAGTTTTATCTAACTGACCATCATATTGAGTATCAAAGGTTGTGATGAAATTTAATTTAGTTCTCAATAACTTCTAAAGGCCTTTACAAAAGTTAAAAGTGAACTTGAGATCAAGGTTAGATACAATGGGGAGAGGAACTCCATGTAACCTGACTATCTCTTTGAGGTACAGTTGAGGAAGCTGATCTAAAGTCATAGTATCTTGAATAGGGAGAAAATGTGTAGATTTATGTATTCGGTCAATAATAACCCAAATCACATTATTACATAGATAATTATTTGGTAGCCCCACCATGAAGTTCATGGATATATTTTCCCATTTTCACTCTAGCACTGGAAAAGGCTAAAGCATCCCCTTTTTTCACTTTTCTTTAACCTATTGAAAAATCAAAATTTTCATGGTAAAATCAGTAATAACTCTTTTCATTCCATCCCACCAGTAATACTCCTGAACATCACTATGCATATTAGTGCTTCTAGGATGAACTGAAAATGGAGAACTATGAGCTTTACTTAATAACTCTTTCTTTAATTGTGAATCACAAGGCACACATAATCACTTTCTAAATATCAAAACAAAATATTCATCAATGTTAAATTCTGGAAACATGCACATTTTCACCAATTCTACATTTTTCTATAACTCTAGGTCTTCCTTATGCTCTCAATTAATTTTTTGTAAGAGACATGACTGCACTGACACCTAAAACAAAACAGAGGAATTTCCTACACTAACAACTTCCAAACCAAAATTCATAAAATCATTAACTAATGGGACATGTTCTAGATGTAACATGGTTAACGTTTCATGATGTTTTTGACTTAGGGAATCCACTACTTTGATTTATTTTCCAGGATGGTAACTGATCATGCAATCATAATCCTTTATAAGTTCCAATAATTTTTTCTACCTCATGTTCAATTACTTCTAAGTAAATATATACTTCAAACTTTTATGGTCAATATATATTTCATATTTGGATCCATATAAATGATTCCTCCAAATTTTTGAAGTAAAAACAATATCAGCTAAGTCCAAGTCATGGGTAGGATAATTTAACTCATGAGGTTCCAATTGTCTTGAAGAATAAGCAATTACCTGATCATTCTGCATCAGAACAAAACCATGTCCCTTCAACAAAGAATCACTGTAGATGAAAAAAATCACCATTTCTAGATGGAAGGTCCAAAATTGTAGAATTCACCAATATCCTATTCAGTTCTTAAAAAAACATCACATTCTTCTATCCAAATAAATTCAACCCCTTTTCATGTTAACTTAGTTAGTGGGCTAGATAACCATGAAAGTTTATTAACAAACTGTTGGTAATAGTCTACCAATCCAAAAAAACTACAAATCACAGTAACATTTGTAGGTATTGGTTATTCATCAACCACTTTTCTTTTAGAAGTATCAATTATTATGCCATTCTTATTTACAATGTGACCAAGAAAAGAAATTTGTTGCAACCAAAAACCAGATTTTCTAAATTTATCATATAACTTATTTTATTTAAGTGTTTGCATAACAATCCTTATATATTTTTCATGGTCATCATAACTTTTTTAAAACACCAAAATATTATTAATAAAAACAATAACAAACTTATCCAAATATTCACAAAATATTATATTCATAAGATCCATAAATATTGTAAGGGAATTTTTCAAACCAAAGGGCATAATAACAAACTCATAATTCCCGTATCTAGTTTGGAACACAGTTTTTATAATTTTATCCTCCTTCACCTTCAAATGATGGTACCCGAATCTCAAGTAAATCTTGGAAAAATACTGAGCTCCCTGGATCTGATCAAACAAGTCATCAATATGATGCAATAGATACTTATTCTTAATAGTAATGTTATTAAAAACTCTATAGTCAATGAAATTCCTCATGAAACCATCTTTATTTATAACAAAAAAAATAGGGGCACCTTATGGTGAAGTTCTAGGTTGAGTGAAACATTTATCAAGAAACTCATGTAATAGTTTTTTCAATTATAGAAGTTCCACTTGATCCATTAAATAAGGGGGTTTTGAAATTGGATTAGCATCAAGAACTGAGTTAATAGTAAATTTAACTTTTGGATCATGTATTACACTAGGAAACTCATCAGGAAAAAACATCTAGGTATTCATTTACCACTGGAACATAATTAATTTGAATAGTTCCCTTGTTTTCAATAATATAAGCAAGATAACTTTCATTTCTATCTTCTAAACATTTCTCATCTTTCTGATGTGTTATCAATGGTATAGGTTCATTCTTGTATACAAACTGAAAATATTTCTGAAAAATAAATTCTTTGGATATATAATAAATCTTAGCATGATAAAAAGAATTTTATCCCTTACCCAGAATAAAATCAAACTCTAATAAGGGTAAAATAACAAGGTTTTTAGGTAATGTATTTCCACGGACAACAATAGGAAGATTCTTATAATGTTGTTTTACCTTAATATTTTCCCATATTGTTTTAACTATGAGCTCTTGTTTCATTTCTTAAGGTATGATTTTCAATTTTATAGAAATTTCTTCAGAAATAAAGGATTGTGTAGACATCGTATCAAAAAAGACATTAGAAAAATCTGAGTAAACAAATAATATACCTGATACCACTTCATTGGATGGACCAACATCTTCCAAAGTAGTTGTAATGGATTTTAATTCATCTTTATTCTTATAATTTGGTAGCTTTCAATCGTTCAAATCTTTATTTGGGTAGGTATTTACATAATGACCCATCTCACCACATTTAAAATACTTTATAGTTTTCTTATTAGAATTAAACATGCCATCACTAAGATATTTTTCATTGCAATCTCAGACCATATTTACAATCTTACCACATTATAAACACTTCTCATAATTGTTAAGGTATTCTCAAGGATTATTTTTACCACACTTCCCACAAACTAGAAAATGAATTTTCTTACCTTAAAATTTCTTTGATTGGCTATTACCCATCACTTTCCATATGGACATATTCTTTTAATTATTGTCAAAGTACATGTGATTATAAGAAAACTCCATTTCTACCCTCTCATCACATGAAACAAGTTTCTCATAACTTTTGAATTCATGGGAGTCCAAATACCTTCGGTATCTTACTTCAATCCTAAGTAAAAATGATTGATTTTACAATCAAGATCCTGAATAATATTTGGATCACAACTTTCCACTCGGGTGAAGTTTTATTCATACACAACCACTGAATCTTCCTCATTTTGTTTCAATTAATGGAATTTATTTTCCATCCTAATTCAAACCACCTTAGGAAAATATTTTTCAAATAAAATATTCTTAAATTCATCCCATTCCAAGGTATAAATATCCTCATTATCTTTCATATTCTTGACCATTTACCACCACTAGTCAGCTTCATATTGAAAATAGTAAATATAAAGACTAAAATTTTGATTATCTGAACACCCTATGGCATAAAATATCTTTCTAATGGATTTAATCTACCGTTTATCCACCACTGGGTCAGAATATCCACTGAAATGAGGAGGGTGTTGCCTTATAAAATGTTCCACTATCATCATGTTCCTTTATGTTAGGTCTGATTATTCTCTTGCATAGATGCCGCCACAATTTATATCCCACTTCAACTGATCCATAACTATTAAAAACTACTTAGTTCCAATTCCCACTATTTCGAGTTGTGTATTTAGAAAGATATCATCTTCTCTATGCCTTCCAACATTAGCTTCATTGTTTCTTCTGTAGAAAACCATTAGGAAAAGACATGTCTTAGATGAAGAAACATGGTAATATTTAAATGCTATATAATTTCAAATTAATAATAGAGTAAAAATAATATCTGGTATTATATTAAAATCATCATAACCCCTAAATTTATCTAAACTATGTTCTAATACCAACTATAAGAACCCAAACTTAAACATTACATGATCTAGTTAATTCTATTGAAATACACTTATTACATTCCCAAATATATTTTCAGTTTATAGTTTTAGAGAATTAAGACATAATACATATTAATTCACATGCATATAAAGTGTATACTACTAAAAAAGTATCCATTTATTCCATAATACAAAATTTTTTAATAAAACATGAGTTATTTCCATGAATTTTTTTCACAACATTCAACTTGGATTATTCTTTTCTCTTATCAATCATTAAAACCTATGAAAAACATTTAAGAACTTGGGATGAGCATACAAAAAATCAATAAGGGACATAAAATAGAAAGGAACTTTTAGTTCATGAATTCTTATAAACATATGAAATCATTTTCACAAGATATACTTATCACCCTTAAAGTATCATATACTTTGTGAAAACATGATATTTCTATAAAAATAGAAAACATAAATAAAACCATATATGTAACTTGAAGAATTAATTAATTTTGATTTTAAACCTCATTTATACCATATGATTTTTAACCCTCATGGCTACCTTACAATGTAACCCTCATGGCTACCTTATGATGTAACTTTCATGGCTACCTTATGGTGTAACCATCACAGTTACACTTGGTGTAACCATTACAGTTAACCTCCAACATAAACATACTCAATGCATTGAAGGGAGATATATATCCCAAAATTAATAATAAACAATACCCCAGAACAATAAAATAATTATAAAATAATAATACTTTCATCATAAAAAAATCCTTTTGAATTTTGTAAAAATAGAAATTTAATATAGGTTTTTTAAAGAAAAGTCCCTTACCTCAGATTCGACTTACTAAAAAAGAGTTAATACCTCCTGTATAATGGTTTAAAGAGTGTTATTAATTTATTATAGAACTATACCAAATTTTATAATAACTTATATGACCATATTATAAAAACTTTCCACCCATTTATTAATAATTTTTTTTATTATTTTCATTGTTTCAGGTGCGTTATTTTCATGATTTCTATGGTCGATTCATTATGGATTGTCATGTCAAATGGAAGAAAAACTCCATAAGGGGAAAGAAATGGTATTAATATGTTTAAATAAATTTAAATGATACCATATATAATTATTTTCATAATATGAGGATGAACCATATAGTAATACAAAACAGGCGGGTCGGGGCAAGGCGGGACAAGACCGCACGGGTTTGAGACCGCATGGGTTTGTCCGCAAAATCCCGTATATAATGCAAACAAAAAATTTCAAGCCTGCCCTACCCCGCATAAACCCGGGGGTTTTCCACGGGTTGCCCGCAGGCTTACCCACATTTACAAAAAAAAATACTATTTATAATCATTTAAATACTGTATTTTTTATCATTCTTAAAGGTATTTATAGGGAGAAGTATAAATTAACAATTACTAGAGTTTTAAATGATGTGATGGAACATTTTTTTTGGGTTAATTGTGACATGTGGTGATGCCGATGTGGTGGCGAACTATTATGATAGAAAGTAGGTGAGTGATCGGTGATCGGGCGATGAATGATAATGTTGGTTGTGTGGTGATGTGGACAACTAAACCTATGAATGAATGAAGTCTCTCCAGGTAATGATCAGTTTTAGAGGAAGCTATTAGTGTTTTCACAAGGTTCTATCATATTCTCTTAATAAAAAAATAAAATTAAATACTAACAAAATTAAATCAACCTAAAAAATATTATGATTATAATAACTCTTATATAATTGAAACCATGTACAGGGGCGATGATTTCCATTTTTTGAGAGATGGGTTGAAACACCATGTGAATATGGTTAATGATTACTATATAAATAATATAATATCAAATTAAAAAAATAAGTATAGGCCTATTTAAAATTCACATGTGAATAAATGGTGAATTAATATGAACATTACGGTGATAAATCATATGTCACCGTTTAACCATGATTTTTTTATTAAAAATACTAAAATGTTAAAGAAACATATAATGTAAAAATAAGATTTTTTTTAAAAATCAGGCCCGCGGGCAAGCCCGCACCCGCGTGGGCTCAACCCGCATTGGCTCGCACCCACACGGGCTCAGACCACATTGGATCACACTCTAAATGGTCAAAATTTTTAGACCCTCCCCGCCCCACATCTGCCCCATACCCACAAAGCTAGTGGGATGTGGGCCCACTTTGCATCGCTAGAACCATTAGATAAAACATTAATGAAAATGATTTAGTTTATTTAGGCGGTGTTTACAACCATCATGAACTTATATCATTTTATTTAATTTCATGTTTATATATTGGTTCCAGAACATTATATAACTTATAATATGTATAATAAAATCTAATTTAACCATAATAATGGTTTTATGACCAGCCTTGAAGGTGGTAATGTGAAATTAAAGTGTATCTTTTATGATGGTGGTAAATCGACACATCATGGAAGATGTTCTCATTTTTAGAATAAAAGAGAGAGGAGAAGGAGTTTGATGATGAATTTTTTCATAAACATGATAAAATTATAGTATATATAATATAATATAGTTTTCATGCCACTTGTATAAGGGGAGGTGAGGAGAGAATAAAAAAAGAAAATAAATTGAAAATAAAATAAAAGAAAATGAAAGGGTAATTTACCTCTTGAATTCTTCTCCTTGAGGACCTCTTTAAGACACTTGGTTTTGGCCTTTTAGTGAGACCAGAAGGTCTTGGACATGGGGAAGAGGCTTGGTAATAGAATTGGGTAGAAATTAAACAAGCTACATGGCTTTGAGGTGTGATGAGAAGAGGTGGTGAGGGGTGGTATTTATAGTGGAGGAAAGAAGTGTTTTTTTATTATTTTATTCATTAGTTTATTATTTTGGCTTAAGACTATAAATAGTTTTAGAATTATCACTAAATATATTAAAATAATGAAATATATTTTGTGATTATTGGCTTACATCAACCATACATCATCTATTACTCAATAATTCATATATTTAGATTATACTATAAATTTTCGTATTTCGTTATTCACTAAAAATTCATGTATTTTATAAAAATCCCGAAAAAATCACCCTAAACATTTTTCAATATGTAGAATTAAAAAATGAACTCCATTTATTTAAAATAATTTTCTAAATATGATAAATTTAATTTTTAATTAAAATCATCATTTATTCAAAAAAATACCAATTTTAAAATTATAACCGCTTTTATAACAATTTGAAAAATTAATTAAGGTCTTATAAAATTATATTATAATCATAATATAACAAAATTTTAATTTATGAATATATTTTAGGAAGATAAATTTTATTTTAAATCACTATATTAATTATAAAATTATAAATAAACATTTATGTTTTACAAAAATACCAACACTTAATTTATTATTTTCAAAACATTTATTTACTTATTCCATGATATAAATATATCATATTTCACTTATAAGATACATAAATTTTATTTATAAATTTATAGGTGAGGTTTCTATTCTATTGGCTGGATTACTATTCCTAATGTTCATGTTACTATTCCTAAGGTCAAGTTACTATTCCATCAATATAAATTTCTTAATTTCTATAAATACCACATATTTCATTGTGCATTTATAATGAATTTGACTATTTAATTATAAAATAAGAACAAATTATTTTATAAGTACTTGGTTTATTACATATTATCCCACTTCCATGTTGGTATGGTTAGTGGTTGCAATACCCATTTATGAATTTATCGCTCTGCATTCACCTGCTAACATACCAAGCACCTTGTAGTGTAGTTGGCAATCTCTCTTTTCATGTTTTCCCACCAATAATGATCATGAAGTTCCCTATACATTTTTATTCTTCCAAGATGCATATAGAACTTATATTTATGGAATATATGGAATTAATATCCTTGTATTAAATTTTATTACACCTTCTTGATCAATATTGCACTCAGGAAACTTTCTATTATTCACAGCCTCTATCTTATTTTGTAACAAGGGGTCATCTCTTTAACCTTTTTTGATCTACTCTAGTAATGATGTTTGATAAATCATTTGGGATAGGGTTGACGATGTCCCTTACCTTACGATTCCCATGTCCAATTTTACTAGGTCTTTGAACAGAGGATCTCCTGGAATCCTCATCATTACCAGCACAACAGGGTCTTTCCTACTTAATGCATCAGTGACTTTGTTTGATCTTCCAAGATGATAATGAATTGAACAATCATGGTATTTAAGAAGTTCCAAACATATCCTCTATATCATGTTCAATTAAGTTTTCATGAAAATATACTTCAAAATTTGGTGGACTGTGTATATATCACATTTCTCCCCACAAAGATAGTGTCTCCATATCTTCAAATAAAAAATGACTGCAACTAGCTCTAGGTCATGCGTAGGATAATTCTTCTCATGAGGCTTTAATTGTCTAGATGCATAGGTAATCACCTTTTCATTTTTCATGATAACACTCTCAATCCATTTCAGATATGCATTGCTAAAAGTAATAAATCCTTCTCTGTTGGAGGGTAGAGTTGACAAAGGTGCATTAAAAAATCTATTCTTTAGCTCTTGGAAACATTCTTCACACCCCTTTGTGTAGATGGACTATTCTGATTTTTTAGTTGACTTAGTTAGTATATTATTAAGTCATGATTTTTTTTCAGAAACCTTATATAATATCATGTAAAACCAAGGAAACTACAAATCTTAGTTACTATAGTAGGATAATTACACTCCTACATAAAAATTTGTATTGGTAGGGTCAACTGAGATTCCTTCATTAGTTACAATGTGCCCGAATAATGAAAATTTTTGTAACCAAAATTATCATTTTCTAAACTTTCTGAATAGACTCGCTTCCTCAGAGTTTTCAATATAACCCTTATATGATCCTCACGATCCTTGAAACTTTTGGAATATATCATAATATCATCAATAAAAACTACTACAATGTTATCAAGGTAGTCCTTACATAATCTATTAATCAAATTCATAAATAAAGAAGGATCATTAGTCAAGCCTAAGGGTATAACAATAAACTCATAGTGCTCATATCTTTATCAGAAGGTAGTCTTTAGTATATCTTCTTTATTTACTCTCAATTAATGATAAAAAAATCGAAGATCAATCTTGGATAAGAATTGAGCCTCACTAATATGGTCAAATAAATCATCAATACTTGGGATAAGGTACTTTATCTACACTATGATCTTGTTAAGTTCTCTATAATCAATGCATAGCCACATTGATCCATCCTTATTCCCCAAAAAGAGAACAGGTGTTCCCCAAGACGACACACTTGGTCGGATAAACCCCTTCTCTAAAAGATCGTGAAGATGTTTCTTTAATTCCTCTAGATAAATATTTTCCATTCTATACAGGGTCTTTGATATCATCTTGGATCTAGGTATGAGTTCAATGGAGAACTCTACCACTCTTTTTAAGGAAGGTCCAGGTAACTCTTCATGAAACACATCAATGTATTCCTAAATGA
This sequence comes from Viscum album, assembly GCA_963277665.1. Lineage (NCBI taxonomy): Eukaryota > Viridiplantae > Streptophyta > Magnoliopsida > Santalales > Viscaceae > Viscum > Viscum album. Next base: position 1,026,992,290 of record OY728137.1, read on the forward strand.
TGGGAACATTTTATATTCTTATACTTTCATTTCCTTCTTCCTCTTCACCAATCATCTCTAAAAAGAAGGTTGTGAGAGGTTCTTCTAAAAATAGCTTAGGTCACGATATCTCTCCTTTGAAAATATTTGTAGGTTCTCTATTCAAGAATACTGAGATTTCCTTGCTTCTGAATTTGATCTTAGAATTATAATTTGAGATCCATCCCATACCTAGTATAATGTATAATTCCAGCATGGGAATGACTACTAGATTTTCTATGATATTGTGCTTTCCAAATTCAATACTATAGTTTCTATATACTTTTGATGCTTGGATAATCCCTCTAAGAGTCTTTACTGATAACTATACTTCTAGTATTTCAAGGATTGATTCTATATTCTTTTCAAACTTGGAGAAAATAAATGAATGTGTGGAATTAGAATCAAAAAAATTAATTTCTAGATTTTGATAGAACAATGATTGTACCTGTCACCACATCATTTAGATCCACTAATTCAGCCATTATAATATCTCCCTTGGCCCATGCTCGGGTTGGTGATGATTCCCCTATATTACCTTCTAATTGGAATAGGGATTGGAAAAGTGACCAAACTATCTACACTTATAGAATTGGACTGTAGGTTGGGCCTACATAATCTTCCCTTTGTCATTAGTGTTAAGAAGTTAAGGATTCACCTCACTGCGATAGTTATGAGCTATATGACCTTCTCTTCTACACTTGTAACATTTTACACTTCTAGGAAAGTAGTTCCCTTAATGTTTCTTCCCACATTTTTTTCATGTGGGAAGTTACACTTGCTTTCATCCTCTTACATGATCAAAGTTCCTCCCTAAGTTTGGCTCTAAATATATCTTCATTTCATTATATTTGTGTGACCATTGCATATCTCCAAAATCCAGTTCAACCTTTATAGAACTCTACACTATCTTCTTATAGTTTTCATGGTCTTTATTGGCTATATTCCTCTATAGAGGGGGTCTTAGTGCACCAAAGAATATATCAACCTTTCCATTAGGATCCATAACAAAGCAGGAGTTGTAATTATAAATCCTTGTAAAGTTCATCTCATATCATCACATGGATTCATTTTCCTTATACTTCATCTCTAGGAATTTATTCCCCATTTTCATTTACATTTAACGGTGGAAATATTTATTTAAAAAGTATCCCATGAAATCTTCCCACTACATAGCATCAATCTCCCTTCTTGGATTCATGTTTTTAATCAGTTTTCACCACTGATCAACTTCTCTATCTAAGAGGTACACAAACAGGGTGACTTTCTCTTGTTCTAAATAATGAATTATAGAAAATATCTTTTCTATAGAGATTATCCATTATTTAGAAACCAATGGTTCGGTAGATCCACGGAAATAAAGTGTTCATTGGCACATAAAGGACTTAATGGAAATTTGTTCCCTTTGAGGTGAATTTAATATCTTGGATTGATTCAAGTTATTGTTTATAATTTTAGTTAATTGATTTACCATTCTCATGAATTTTTCCATCACATCTTTCATCAAAGGGTCATCGGTGCATGGTCTGTTATGCTCACCATTTATGTGGTTCCTCCTATTTCCCACCATTTTCTAAAAGAAGAAAACCTTAGTGAGAAATGTGTTTCTTTCAAGAATATTATAATTCTAAAGGAATAGTATGTCTTAAAACATTATTATTAAATATTTTATTCTTTAAAAACATTTAAAATTTATATATATCCTTCATAATGGTTCATAAAAATCTTGTGATTAACCAAACATATCCCCCATGAGTGTCAAACTAGGAGTGCAGTAAGACCTATTATCATGCACCAGTTCTCGTTCAAGTCTAGATCAAAGAATTGTTTTTAGGTGTTACCCCTAGATACATATTTATTAGATCCATATCCACTTGTTCGTATCCAAACATGGATTTATTTTCGTGGAAACCACTTAATAATTCACCAAAATACCAAGCTGTTTTCCTTTATTTAAACTTGTCCCTAGGGTTCTTCCTCAAGTTTTCAAATCCTAATTTCCACAAATAACTAAACCATAAATTGATACCAACTATGGAACCTTACCTTTTTATTATATAAAATGTTTATTACATGGTACAAAATAGAGGATCTTTTAATGTTTAGTTTCTTGGAAATCAAGAACATAAAACAAGAAAATATAAAAAAATTATTCTAATACACTTGAAATGATTCTTCATGGGTTCATTGTTACACCCCGACATTTTAATTTCATTTATTTTATTCTCTTCTTGGCCTAGGATCATTTGGTTAAGGTTTGTGTTGAGTTCTTGGTTTGAACTTTTTAGTTTTTGAGGTTTTTGGGTGAGACTTTGGTGGAAAATTGATATGTCAGGCTTAAAAGTAGGTGGTGTATGGTTGGAGAATAGTTAGGGGAAATAATTCCCCCTCACCCAGGAAATAGTGTAGAAAATATGAATTTTGGATAGTGGTGACTGCAAACGGTGTGGCCAAACCGTGCGAGTTTCCCAGGTCATTAAAAGTTAGAAATTAACTTTTTTCCCCTTTGATGTTTTAACCCTATTTCGGGTTTCTACTCCCTTTATCGACCTAAGCGCACTATGGGAGCTCCCAATATTCCCTCCTTTGGCCCTCCTTTTCCTATGGATTCATTTTTATGGTTCTAAGGTTAGTTCTTCATGGTTTTATTATCATTTCCCCTTCTTTTCTCTTTTCTATTTTGATTCCTTGATTTCCCTCGGTGGGGTTTCTCTTTTGTCCAAATCCTAAGGGTTAGGGTTGATGTGTGGTTCATTTTATTTGATGCTAGGGTGTGCAGATTGTCTCTTGGGGTGTATTCTTCTTCCTCCCTAAGTCTCATCATACTCGAATATCATTGAGGTAGTTATTTTTGTCCATTTCCTTTCCAACACATTCCATTGATGCTTGATCTTTCCTTGAAAGCTTTTAAAATGTTATAATCTTTTTTTGAAGTGTGAGAAGAAATTATTTTTATACTTAAGTGATGGAAAATGGGTGTGGAATGGTTTTAAAAAGGGTTTTCCTAACTATTCCTATCTTTTAAATGCACACAATGTGTTAGATGAAATGCTTATTATTTTCTAAAAATGAAATTGAGTACTTGTGGTGATATTTGGCCTTGGTTATATCTCGATATCTTGGTTGGATTTTTGAATTGTTCATGGTGTGTGATTTGGATGCCTTCTTATAGCTTGATGATTTGTGGTAAAATGTTTGTAATGATTCTTCTAGTTTGTAAATACTTACTTGTGTTCTTGTAATTTTGTGTAATTGTTGGGTTTAGTGGAAAATCAAGTGATGTTTCTTAAAAATAATTTTTGGGTAAATTCATGGATATTTGAAGAGTAACATTGGATGTTTTCACATCCATGGGTTCACGAGGTGCACACATGGATGGTAATTAAAATGACGATGGCACTTAAGAGTGATCCCCTTTTTCTCAAAATTTTTCCTTGATTTCTAAATGGTGTGTTAGTTCTTCATGTGACTTTAAAAGTGGTTTCAAATGTGTTTTTGAATACTTAGATCATTTTTCATTTTAATATATGTTTTTTGAATAGTTGTTATAAGGTCTCGTTTAGCATTTTGTGATGTGGCTTGGTTTCTAAAATAATATAAAGGCCTATTTGGTATTGAGTATGTGAAAGTGGTGTTTTATATTGACCTTGGAAATGGTAAGGAAATGTATTTGTAGATGTATTTGGATTGTAAATTTTAAAGGCCCATTTGGCACTTTTTGTTGTCTTTGAAAAGTTGGTTTTCGATGTGAAGTGATGTGAAGGCCCAGTTGGCACCTTGTGATCTTTTAGAATGTGGTTTTGGATCTCATGGGGTGTATGTGACTGGTGGTCATCTTGGCATGTTTTGGAAAATGAATTGAAAACTTCAGTATCATGAAGTCCTGGTTGGTATTTTAAAATGATTTGGAATGTGGTTTTGATTATGGAAAATGGTGGTTTCCATGTAAGATTTAATAGTTGGATAAGCGTGATTGTGAAAAAAAAATTCTTTTCATGTATGTTTGTGATGACTTGGATTGTGCTTGGAGACCACTGGAATTTTGGGATGGGTTTCCTTCTAGTGGCTCGTGCATGAGAACATTATTGGTATTGAGTCCACTAGACTTTGGGACGTGTTCCCCTCTGGTGGTTCGTTCACGAGAACACTATGGGTTATGGTTGTTATACCATGTTTTTTCGAGTATTATTGTTATCATGAGATTCATGGACGTCATCTAGAGGGTCAAGTGATGATTTCATTTCGACCCTGATTAGATGGGTTGGTGCCCCCTGGATTTGCTAAGAGGACAGGTGGAATGTGCCACTGGTGAGGATAGCTTAGAGTAGCCAATTGGTTATATAATATGGAGTTTCACCATATGTTGACAAGTGAGTCCGAACTGAGTATATCTTGGGATTGGTTTTAGAAATATTTAGGAAATTCCCATGATTATCTATCTGTATATTTTTTTTAATTCTGCTGCATATGGATATTAGCCATACTAGTTCATATCAGTTTATTTTATTTCCTTTAATTTCTTCATAGCCCTACTTTTTGGTCACTTATCATGGATTTGTAATTGGGTTTGGTTTTGAACTCAGGTTTTGGGTGTGAAACCATTTTTTAAAAGGAAAGTTGTTCGGTACTGTAGCAGGTACTGTAGAAAGAACTATTCGGTACAATAGCATCCGAAACTATTCACTCGATTTGGGCCTTCGGGCCACTGGTTTGGGCCTACGGGTCTCAGGGTCTTTGGGTCATCAAAGGCCTTCGGGCCTCAGGGCCTTCAGGCCATTCAGACCATAGAGTAGCCCAGTTCACATAGAGTAGGCCCTAGAATAGGATCCGAGAAAGAGTAGCAGTCACCAGAGCAGAGCTAACCAGATTGGAAGAATTAGAGGGTATGGAAACCGCCATCGAGACCAGGCATCGTGCAGCTTTGCACAGGGCAATGCTAGCCAGTCAGCAATGCAAGGTGTGGATCTAGGCAATCAATGATGCAAAAACTGGGGAGGGGAAATTCGAGTGGGTTGGGCCTAAAGGTCATGTTATGGGCATGTATTCCTTTGGGCCTTCGGGTCTTGTAATTTTCCTTCGGGTCATGTTGGACCTTGTGCCTTGGGCCAGCGGGTCATGTAAGGGTTCCCCTTCAACCCTTAAAAGGGGGATGGATTATCCATAATAAAATAAAAAGAAGGTCTTCAGGCCATTTGGGTAAAAGGAAAGATGTGTGTGTGGTTTTACAAATGGAATTTGTGGACAACTATGTTTACTTGATGGAAATGATTTAAAAGTTTATTTTTTAAATGTATTTCAAACTAGTTTTTGTGGACTTTTTCAGGAAAGGAAATTCACGGACTCTGTGGTGATTACTTGATGGGTTGCTTAAGCTCACGCCCCACTTGTACCACTCAATGTTGGTAGACCCGATCTATTTTGTAGGTTCAGGTTTCTGGTTCAGTTGTGCCTTTTGAGCAAGTTGGTCTTGTGGTTGGTGGTGACCAAGAGGTCATGTGGAGATTGTGTCAATGTGGTTCGGTCTTGGTTTTGTATTTAGTTGTGTTTTTTTAGAAGTTGTTGTATTTGGATCAGTTTTGTATTTATTGTTGGTTATCCTATGTGCTCAGTTTTTTTATTTGAACATGGTTTGTTTAGGAAAAATCATTCCCATTGTGATTACTTTGATGTCTACCACTAATTACCAGCCTGTGGGTATCGAGAACGCCATTCAGGCCATGTCTCGGACTGGGTCGGGTGTTGGGTTGGATGGAATACCAACTTGGTTCGTGATATTCATCCTAAGTACATATACTACATCTCATATATTGGGGACATACATCAAAGTAAATGTTCAGCATAAGGCCTGGTAAGGGAATAAGCAAGGGAAAAAATTACATATATTCATGAGGAATATCAATAAGAACATGAGAAATATCATTATGGCATGAGCAATGGAAAAAAGAGGCATATAATAATAAAAAAAACATGAATCATAACATAGAAATTTGGCTATAACATTTAACTTAGACATTCATAATCATATCACCAAAGTTAATCACCATGGTGTTATAAATTAAAATTATCAAGACAATTCACCAAGGTATCGTAAAACATGTCATCTCTAGAGATTAAATTATTTACCCAATGTAGTGGATTGTTATCAGGATGCACCATTAATATGTATTATTTAATATGATCCACATATATCATAATCAAACATTTCATAAATAATCTGTGGAGAATAAAAAATGGGTTTCATATCAAAATCATGGTGTTTCAAAAGTGCTTAAAAACGGGATCATTATGTCATTTTCAGCCCACCAAAAGGGAATGCGGGTTTCATTTATGTTAATCCTAGAATAAAATAAATCATTTTTACATCTAAGTGAATACCCTTGGAAAAGAAAGAGGCTTAAATATTCACAAAAAGAAAATGAAAGAGAATTTCTTGAGGAGAAGAGAGAAATTTTGAGAAGTAAATTCGGCAGCATAACAAGTATAAAACGTGGTTTCAAAAAGGATAAAAAAAGAGAGGAAAAGGGACTCCCATTGATAAAACATAATTTGGTAGTAAGGGTATTATCTAAAGGGTAATAAAATAGAGTAAACATAACATTTAGAATACATATAAAAATAGGTTCTTGAATCGAAAGGAAAAGAAGGATAATTCTCTTACCTTGAAGAGTTTCTCATAAAACTATAAGATTGGGACCTTGGGGGATTGAGGAAACATTATGAGGACTCATTGGGAGGTAAAACTATTAGATCTTCATGGAGGATAGATTGTGAGTGAAAGGAAATAGATAAATGGGTGGGTATTTATAGCAAAAGTGGAGGTTTTGTTTAATAATTTCTAAATATAGGCCTTGGAAATCTAGGTTGCGGAAAATGAAAATCCATGGGATTTCCCATGATTTTTGCCCGTGGTTTTTGACATTTTAAGCATATTTTATGTTATTTTAATCCAAAAGAGTCGTTCATCATTCTATATTACTTCTTTTGAGTAAAGTTTCTACAAAAATAATGTTTTTAATGTTAAAGTTTCCATTTTAGACTTTGGAAAGTAAATTATAGGTTTGTAAATTTATTAAAATTTATTAAAATACTTGATATTAATAAAATAAAATATTTTAGGCCTTAGATAGTGTTTAATTAATTATTACATCATTATGACATAATTATGAAGTCATTAAATTTACCGAAAACCCAAAAGTGTATTTTTACAATTCACAAAAAAAACAAAATATTTTAGAAAATTCTCATAAACTCACCCTAACCTAATTTCGACACGCTGATTAAAAAAATAATGTTTATTTTATCATAATAATTCTCTAAATATGAGAATTTTAACTTTTAAATATAAAAATCCTTATTTTTTTAAAATAATAGCGGGTTAAAAATGCATTGTAAAATTTCTAACACTTAAACATTTTAAAATTATTTTATCATTTATATTTAAATAAAAGTATTTTTATCAAACTATTTCATTAAAATAAGTATTATTCATTATAACTTAGTTTATTATAAATATTTAAATCTTTTCATAAAAGTAAAATTTGGATCTGAAAAGTCAATTTATCAAATTTCATCTCAATTAAACCTGTTTTTATTAACCAAAACTATTCTTAAAATGGAATTGATGGAATAACAATTTTATTTATTCAAAGGAATTAAAAACTAAGGCCAGGATACGTAACCCCTTATAACACTCACGTATGACCTAAGGGTAAGGTATGTGATGGTGATATATTCTTGGGGTGGCTCGACTAACATCGCCCGAGTAGTAATTTTCACTAACAAGAACTTCTCCCGTAGGCGATTTCGTTCAAGCTTCATTTGTTGAAGCTCGGCTTGGATTTAGTCAAAGGAGAACCTGAGTGATGCTACCTCCCTCCCAAGTTCTGACAAAAGGGTTTCATACGACGTGACTCTACTGGTTGAGGTCATCGCTCCTCTCTACATTAATTATCCTTTGTCATTTTTACTTATAAACACTAATTATAACGTTAAAATTATTAGCAAGAGTATAGTTCACAACGGTCATATTGACCAATGGTCACAATTGACCAATGGTCATATAACGGTCAAATCCAGATGGGCACATTTCCCTTTATATTCACTTCATTATTAAAGAGAAATGGTTTTGTATAATATAATATAACACTCATTTTCAAGAGAAAATTATCATTCAAAAAAGTATGGGTCATTACATGGAATGATTTATTACTTGCCCACCCATGGTTCCCTGCAAATTGTTCATTTCTATAATTCCAAAACATTGACCGATTTTTATTTATTTCATTCATTATATTCACTTCAAGACTCAAAATTATAAATATGTTAATGATAAATTGGAACTGTGTGAACTGCACTATGATTATCCTGTGTGATTACAACATTTTATATTCACAATAAGCATTTTATACATGTGATTAGAGAATTTAGTATGCTACGTATGGGTTTTCATTCATTGTTAGCATTGTATATTTAGTGTCACCATGCTATATTCATTATTATCATACTGCTATCAATAAATACAAAACATTAATCATATTGTTTACCTTTAACATCATTCAATTCTGATTACATCGTAATATGTATAAATTTATTGTTGGTGTGTTGTATTCACATTATACTTGTATGCATACAATATGCATATTTTGATTCAAATTACATACAACTATACATATACAATATATTGAATCAAGTATGGTTTTTCATACGTACTTCTCATGTCTCTTTGACATTCATACTGTATTCAAATACATTATTCATACATATTATACTCGACGCCTCTCACAATATAGATACAATATGAATACATTCTATAAAGTCCTGCATGTATAGTATAAATAATACTTCAACGAATTAAAACAACATCAAATTAATTAAAGTATGCATAAAACTTTAGTTAGCACAGTTACAATATGCAATCACACCAATATGCATAAACCTGCATGCATATTTTTAAAACCGAATGAATATTAATCAGTTCATGCAATTACAACTTCAGTTAGAGGATTAACAACATCCATTTTGCACCTATTTGAATATTCCTTAGTATACATATTTTAACAGTATACATCATTATGCAATTAAAAAAATGTATGCAATAATTGTATACATACATTGACTAAATTTATGTATGCCTTTGCAAATTTATACAGATTGTATAAAGAACACATGTATGCATTCAATCGCAATATTTAACAAACATTAATTTGTGTAGACTTGCATGCATACAGTATGAATTAATCATGCATACAACAAGAAAATAATGTTTGAAATTACTTTCACATTCCATAAAAACCATCTACATTTGCTAATGTTGGTTCCTTTTAGAAATGTAAAGTATTCACATACCTGTATTTTCCATATCTAGATTTTTTATTTTTCAATTCCTTTAACAAACTATAATTAACTTTTGAAATTAATCAACTAAAATAAATTTACCTTCCTTTGTATGAGCTATTTCCTATTTCCTTTATAAACCTCATCCTTCACTATATCACCACTCACATGTCGTTTACTTAATATATTATTTGTAAAGAGATTTACAATATGATTTTTATGAAGAAAGTTTAGAAGAGAGAAAAGAAGTCATAATTGATTTCAAACATGAAACCTCAACATCTAAGGAGAGTCTAAAACAATTGGTCTTACAAAGATACATGAAAAAAACAAAGATTGAAAAGAAGACGGAATATCATTTGATATATTCAATTTTTTCTCTCATTTATTGGAAAACACTTTTACATATAACACAAACTCAATGTTATATGTTTCATTTTCATTATTTAATATTCATTCCACTATTTGTTCCTCTTTCTATATTGTATACGTCTATATTTTTTATAAACAAATGTTATTTTTATTTGTTTCCTTTGTAATTACACAGGCGGGGATCGTAGTTAAAAGGAGGATCAACCTCAGGCCCATACATCTAGGATGGAAGAATGGAAGATTCTCGAACTGCATATAAAATTGAACCACTTGAGGAGAAGAATCAGGGATGAGTTTGATCGAACCGAGGTCGATGATAACCGTGATATATGGATGAATTGGAGAGCCCGAGCATGAATGAAGGGTTAATCAACCGAGCTGCAACAAATTGGGATCGAGTCTGAATGGAGCCTAGCCAAGCTGGTTGAGTTTGATGTCGATCGAGGATGGGATTGTTGCATCTGAGACCTGAGTTCGGCTGAAAAAGGTTGAAACCAGTGTTAGATCTGTTTCGTCATTCGCCTCTACTTCGGGCCAAGGTTGATGGGTTGGAGTCGATGAGTCATTGATACCGGCGACCTCTAGTTTTCACTGCCAAATGCGCGCTTGAGGAAGAGTGTTCGGGCGATAAAGATTCCACTGAAGAAGAAGATTTGAGATGAAGGTCAAGGTTTCTGTGATCACTGGCTTCTCTCTTGTTGCAGGTTTTGATTTTCGGGGATCCAGATTGCGCAGGGGTGTTTGAGGTCGAAGCCGCATTGGAGTGCACAACAAGTGCTCGACAAAATGCTTCGTTGAAGTCTGAACATGTGAACGATGAGGTAGGAGCTCGGCCACTGAAACTTCTTCTCTTTTATTTTTTTCATGGATTTCCTGTATAATCTGCTGTTGTTATGATCATGAATGGCTAAACAACTTGGGGAAAACAGACCAAAATGGATTGATATTGTTAATACTTCTCTTGCATTGATTTTTCTGTGATTGTCTGTTGTTCTTCTTAGACTCTCTGAAAAACATCTTTTATTATTGTTAATCTAAGTATCGACGGGTGAAGATTAGTGATAATCATTTACTGCAGTGAGAAATTAACTCATTTAACATCAATAGATTGACGGATTGAGATGATGAACAACTATAAGAACAAAATTGTGAATCCTTTATGTTATATTACCACTTTTTATTCTTTTATAAACTTCTTTTCTATTCTGCTTCAAGTACCGACCAGGTGCTATGAACTTGATACTTTTACCTAAGCAGAGTTAGTCGAAGTACTTAAAAATGGAGAAGGGTGATCGTTCATCTTTTCCATGAATGAATAATCTGTACACTGAATTTTGGTTGAAAATCATTATTCGATAAAATATAATACAGTAAATATTGGTTTGTTGATCGACGGTGAGGCAATACCAACTTTATTTCTTCATAGCTTTTTGCAGTCATGATAAACATTAATGCAAGAATAAAAACCTTTTCATCAATCCAAGTCAATCTGGTCTCCCCTAACTCATCATTTTCTTGCTTTCACCCATTGTTAGCCATTTCTTAATATTTCTTATGCTTTTTTCTTCTATTTTCATGGACTTTCATCACTTCAAAACTTTTTCATGCCATAGATTTTACTTGTTTTGTTTAGTTAGATTTTTAATATCCTTAAAGCACATCCACCTTCCCTATGGGATTTGATCTTGCTCCAGCTATACTGGTTTAAAGTAGGTATTGAATAATTTTGATTCAGCAATGGCAACGATCACCCACCATAAGGACTAACTACTAAAAAGTGATTCTATTTAATTATGGTCCCCACCATAGGAATTGCCTACTGAAATTCATTCCAAGTGCTCTATTCCATAAACTGATCAATTCCTATACTTGGCTATTCCATCTTAACACCAAACACCTAACACATATTAAAACACACAAAACCAAATACCTGTGTCATTCCCGGCTAAAACATCAAAGCCATGATAACTCAGTTACACAGATATTAGTTTCTGATTTTGAAAACCTGACCAAATCATTTCTTACCTAGTAAAAGTCACCCAAGTTTTTAAATTCCCCCTGGGCATCCAAGGGTTTTCATCAGAAACTAAAATTTTAAAAATCTCTAGCCTTGCCAATCTTTTCCTCAAAAACCATTTCCATTTTCAAAACCTATTTTGAAATCCAATTTCAAAATAGTTTTACTCAATTTTCTTAAAATCCAAAACTAATTTAAAAACATTGACCCTCGATCCATTTCAAGTGAAACTGACTTATAAAATCATTTTATGCATGCCTTGTGCTACCGAATGAGTTTTTTTTTTCAAAGTAGGATTTTTTCAAAATTCTAGAACACCACGAGTCCTTACCTTATGTTGGCCAATTAATGAAAATCATTCCAAAAATCACATCATCAATCAAACTCCTATAATCCATATTTATCCAATTACCCTTTACAATCTATTTGATAAATCATTGAATAGACTATTAGGTGATTTTAATTAAAAATTTATCTTTTTGAGGTGGTGTTTTGAAAAATACTACCCATAGACGCATGTATCATGCCCTAAGGTGTTGGGTTTGATGTGAAAATTATTATTTGGGTCAAGTGTCAAAGTTTCCGATGTTCAGTCACCGACAGCAACACATGAGAGAATCCAGATGGTGGAAATGCACAAGCACCATGTATGTCTGGTTCAGGCAACAAATGACAGTTCACCAGAAGTTCAATAGGTGGATGTGTTTGTTCACCGGTTGCATCAACGCCAACGTTAGTTGAATGGAAGTTTGATGAGGGGCCTCGAGATATCAAATCAACAGATGCACATTGAACAATGTGAGATCACTAGAAGTTCAACGGGAGCAACTGGTTGTATGAGTTCAGCAGATGGAGCACAGTGGAGTTCGAGTGCGATAATGCTAAGGAGGATCATCTAATGCATATACTTGGGGAGTCTGTCATGGATCTGGATGATGCAGTTAGGTGAGTGGTAGGGGAAACTATCGATATCCAAATAGAAGTCTAGAGGACAAGTGAAGCAAGTGTTAAGGTTCATGACTTGTGAGAAGTCACTGATAGTGAGACGCGAAAGCTTTCCTCAGTGGAAATGTTCGTCAAAGCGTTAGTGTGAAGATGGAGATGGAATTCATTGTTCACCGAGAGTCAACGGTCGATACAACAAATGCAATCAGAAGTAGAGTTGGCTCTAGGAGCGAACCTGAGTGCATCAAGGAGTCGAAAGATGAAGCTCTGAAGGCAGAAGACTAAAGGGAAGAACACCAGAAGATGCAATAACCGACATATGGTGTTAGAGAGACTTCTTCTGGTAGTTTGAGTAGGGTTTTCAGATGTTGATATTCCCATGTAACTCGGACGCACTTCTAATGGGATGATAGAAGTGATGTTTCTATTCTCCCATGCATGTATGATGAAAGCCCAAAGCACATAATTCTTGTATGCATTCTGTTAATGCTTTTTTGCCTACATGCATGTATGTTCATCATGTGCTTGTTCGCTCATGCATTTACTAGAAGGAGGATCATGTGGTTACTCTCAGACCGGGCGCCCGAATGACGCGCCATCTGTCACGTTGAGTTCCTGTTGACGATACAGAACTTTTGGATACATCGACTCCGGACTTCGTGTCAGTTGATGTATCAGCCCCTCGACTCGTGGAGCGGACCCTCTTCGAACGAGCTTGCTGTGTGCGGGAACCCTAGAGCTGGCTGCGACTGCGATGGCGATGACGACTGTACAGAAATCCTCCGTGGATTCGACGAAGACGACTACAGCACTCAGCAATCCTGTGTGGATCAGTGCTACCGATCCTGTGTGGGTCAGATCCTGTGTGGGTAAGCGCTCAGCGGTCCTGTGTGGGCCAGCGCATATCGATCCTGTGTGGGTCAGATCCTGTGTGGGTCATTGCAGGGGTTAGTACCTATCGATCCTTTGTGGGTCATTGCGGGGGTTAGTACCTATCGATCCTGTGTGGGTCCGACGGCTTAGATGAATTAGTGACTACACCTGACCGTCTCTATCGTCTTACGAATAAGTATTCATGTGTGAACTGAGTCTTGACTTTCAATCTTTATCTTCGATAAGATTGACTTGATATCCTGTGTGGATTGGGTTGTGTTTTCCTGTGTGGACTGGGTTGTACTTGGACTCGAATGTTGGAGCCGAACTAGAATTGATGACTTAGGTATATGTATGGGCATATACCTTAGTAGTGTCGGATGTTACTTAGTGATCTTATCTTACCTTTGTGGATTATCCTTTGTGGATTCGGGGAGACCTTCGGGGGGTCTCACGGTCCCTACTGAGTAGCTTATACTCACCCCTGCACGGGCTATGCCCGCACTACGTTGTGTTGGATGTAGATGACGGACAACGCTGATCGTGATGGATGCTTGTGGAGCAAGTCAGTACCTGGAGGTGGACCACTGGGCGGGACGTACACGGAGCGGACGACTGGACCCGTGGAGCTGAGGAGACTATCTGTACCCACCCTTCAGGTGGGACTTCCAGTGGACGGCTCGACGTTGCGGCTTTATTTTCAGTTTCTGTATTTCCTTTCCAGTTGTACTTTAATTTCAGTTTGGGTTTGTATTCTGACCCACTTACTTTTCCGTACTCACTATTGTATCCAGTTTTACTTAGTGTTTACTTCTGCTTGCTTACTTTGTGTGTTTGTTTACTTTATAAAGGCAATGTCTTCCATTTTTATCAGGAATTACACCTTGGTGCTAGTCGCCAGCCCCTGACCTATGGAAGACGAGCTTGGGGTAGTCACGGCACGGGCCCCAAGGACGGGTCGTGACAAATTGGTATCAGAGGAGTTCGGTTCTACCGTAGAACTCAGGACTATGATCTTTTTCTATGTGAAACAACAGTGTTAAGAGTATTGAGTGTGGTTATCAGTCTAGGGAGTCCAGTGTTGATGCGGCAGCCGACGTATCCGTACACCAGGACTGTGACTTTTGATTTCTGACTTAGTGCACGAAAACATTGATTGCAAGTGAAGTTTTCTTTGTGATTACTTTGTGTCCGCTCACCAGGTATACTGTATTGACCGTGACGCACCTGTCTCTTTTCAGGATGGCCCCACGACGACAGCCAGCTAGGGTTCCGAGTTTTGTACGTGACGACAGCCCACCGAGCGACGAGGCCTCGGTGCATGACCCTATTACTGCGGAGGCACCAGTGGTACCACTGCCCGCCGAGCCACCGATGCTACCAGCCCCAACCGCTGAGAGTGCACGTCGCCTTGGTGCACTACATGAGTTTCAGCGTCAGAGACCGCCCAGGTTCCACGGGGAGACGGACCCCCAGGCAACTGAGGATTGGCTGGAGGCGGTTGTGTGAGTTTCCAGGTTAGTGGGGACACCAGCTGACCTCATGGTGATCCTCGTAGTGAGCCTCCTGCACGCAGCGATAGACAGATGGTGGAGCTTGATGCTCTAGGTACACGACAAGGCATCACTCCTCTGGACGAACTTTGAGAGACTCTTCCGCTCGGAGTTCGTCCTAGCCACCCTCCGTACGGTGCGCATCCAGGAGCTACTACAGCTGCGGTAGGGTAGCTTGACGGTCACCCAGTACTCGGCGAGATTTACCGATCTCTCGCGCTATTCGACGGACATGGTACGAGACCCATTCTTCCAGGCCCGGACCTTCGAGCAGGGATTGAGGCATGAGATCAGGGCATCGCTGATCTCCCTCAGCATTCCGACCCGGGCAGTGGTACTGGAGCGAGCCCTTCTCATTGAGAGTTTTCTTGCTGAGCCTACATCAGCAGCGAGACCTATCGCAGGGCGACACATAGCAGAGTTTTCTGCAGTTGGCAGTCGACGGATGACACATGGGTCCAGGCGGACCAGACCCTCATGCGGACGACCTCAGGACACTGGCTCAGATGTGTAGGGCACACATTGCAGATCCAGTCTTTCGAGAGGCAGACAGTGCTACGCATGCGGCGGGTATGACCACATGGCTCGTGACTGCCCAACCCGCCGTGCGGAGGAGCAACAGACGGTTGAGGGACCACCCAGGCAGAGGCAGATGATCGACTATGGAGGTCTGCAGAGAGCAGGCGGACGAGGAAGAGGAGCTGACCGAGTAGCAGGTGGTGGACGATGCTTCGAGGCTCTACCACCACCACCACCACTAGGAGGCCCACCCCGACCACAGAGAGCTGGCGGGCAGAGGCAGACACAACTTCAGGCAGCGGAGACCTATGATCACGGCGGACATGACCACATGGCTCGTGACTGCCCAACCCGCCGTGCGGAGGAGCAGCAGACGGTTGAGGGACCACCCAGGCAGAGGCAGATGGTCGACCGTGGAGGTCCGCAGAGAGCAGACGGACGAGGAAGAGGAGCTGGCCGAGTAGCAGGTGGTGGGCGATGCTTCGAGGCTCTACCACCACCACCACCACTAGGAGGCCCACCCCGACCACAGAGAGCTGGCGAGCAGAGGCAGACACAGCTTCAGGCAGCGGAGACCTATGATCACGGCGCGCCCGAGATGATTTGAGGTAATATCTATGTCTACTCCACCCTTGCTGCAGTTCTTATAGACACAGGAGCGAGTCATTCTTTCATTGCCGTTGCCCTTGTTCGGAGCTCGGAGATTCCGACGAAGCCGTTGGCTCGATCCTTACGGCTGGAGACTCCTACGGGAGCAGACTCGATGATTACGCACTGGTGCCGACAGTGTGAGCTTACTCTAGGAGGTGAGAGCTTCGGCTGAGATCTTCTTGTAGCGGCGTCGAGGCCTTACGACGTCATCTTGGGCATGGATTGGTTATCTACAGTCCATGCTCAAATCGACTGCATTAGGCGCAAGGTGCGATGTGTTCGCACTAATGAGAGCAGATTTACCTTCACCGGAGAGAAGGGAGCTTTTGCAGCGCAGGATGGACCCACGCAGAGGAGAGGACAACCCATCACTCATCAGTTGGCTAGCCTCATCCTAGGAGCAGTTGACGTGCAGAGTCTGAGATTACCTGCAGTGGTGGATCAATATGCTGACGTTTTTCCCGACGACGTTCCAGGACTACCTCCTCGCAGAGAGGTAAACTTTTATATTGACCTGTACCCCGGGAAAACCCCGATATCCCCCCCAACATATCGGATGACCCCCGCTGAGCTTCGAGAGCTATGGGTATAGCTGGAGGACTTGCAGGGAAAGAGATTCATCTGACTCAGTGTTTCACCCTGGGCTTCCCTGATATTGTTCGCCAAGAAGGCGGACGGGAGCTTGCGACTGTGTATCGATTACCGTCGCCTGAACCAGGTGACCGTGAGGAACATGTATCCGCTACTGAGGATTGATGACCTCTTCGATCAGCTCAAGGGAGCACGGTGGTTCTCAAAGATAGACCTCAGGTCAGGCTATCATCAGCTCAGAGTTCGAGATGAGGACGTGCAGAAGACGACCTTTAGATGTTGGTATGACCACTATGAGTTCTTGGTTATGCCTTTCGGTGTAACCAATGCTCCAGTAGTGTTCATGGGCCTCATGAACATGATTTTTCAGCCTTACCTCGATCGATTTGTCGTGGTCTTCATCGACGACATATTGATATACTCGACGACTGAGGAGGAGCACGCCTACCACTTGTGGGTTGTACTGGACACACTCCGAGAGTACCAGCTTTATGGAAAGCTCTCGAAGTGTCAGTTCTGGATACGTGAGGTCCACTTCTTGGAACACATCATCTCTGAGGCGGGAGTTGCGGTGGATCCTGCAAAGATCGAGACAGTGCTAGCTTGGGAGTCACCCAGGAGCGTGACGGAGGTGCGGAGTTTCTTGGCACTAGCTGGGTACTACCGGAGATTTGTGCTAGACTTTTCCAGAGTTGCAGCACCACTCTCCGCTTTGACGAAGAAGGGGAAACCCTTCGTGTGGTCAGACAGATGTCAGCAGAGCTTCCAGGAGCTGAGACAGAGATTGACCAGCGCACCTATCTTGAGGCTACCGGAGGAGGGAATATGGTACGTAGTCTACTGCGATGCATCAGGGATCAGACTCGGATGTGTCCTGATGCAGGAGCAGACAGTGATTGCCTATGGATCACGTCAGTTGAGGCAACATGAGCAGAACAACGCTACCCATGACCTGGAGTTAGCAGCAGTGGTCTTCGCTCTGAAGATGTGGCGACACTATCTGATGGGCGAGCGCTTTACAGTCTATTCTGACCACCAGAGTCTCAGGTACATCTTCTCGCAGAAAGACCTGAACCTGAGACAGCGGCGATGACTCGAGTCCCTTCAGGACTATGACTTTGAGATAGTCTATACTCATGGAAAGGGGAACGTAGTAGCCGATGCTCTCAGCAGGAGGACGGGCATTCAACTACTTGGGGAGGCGACAGAGCAGCTAGCCGCTTTGCAGATATCCTTCGTGGATAGTGATGGAGCAGCCTTTCTAGAGTCACTCACAGTCAATCCTCCACTTCTACAGCGGGTCAGAGAGGCATAGCGTGGGGACGTTGACTGTGAGACGCGGCGTGCACAAATATCCTCAGGACAGACACCTGATGGATTCTCTGTGGGAGGAGAGCACATAATCCTTTTCAGAGGACATACCATGGTACCCTTTGCTTTACAGGAGGAGGTGCTGAGGGAGTTTCACACTCCCCCTTTAGCGATACATCCATGAGTGGCGAAGATGTACCAGGACCTCAGACGACAACACTGGTGGCCGGGTATGAAGAAGGCTGTAGCAGAGTTCGTTTCTCGATGCCTCACCTGCCAGTAGGTGAAGACGGAGCACCAGGTACCAGCAGGCTTGGTACAACCTTTGGAGGTCCCGGAGTGGAAGTGGGACGAGATATCTATGGACTTCATGACTGGACTTCCACACACTTCTAGAGGTCATGACTCCATTTGGGTGATTGTCGACCGACTCACCAAGTTGGCCCACTTCTTACCCATCAGAGAGCAGGGCTCAGTGGAGAGCTTGAGACGCCTCTACGTTCAGGAGATTGTACGACTTCATGGTGTGCCATCATCTATCGTCTCCGATCGAGATGCTCGCTTTACTTCCCGACTTTGGAAGGGGTTGCAGGAGGCATTCGGGACGCAGCTACGTCTGAGCACCGCCTTTCACCTTCAGACGGATGGTCAGACGGAGAGGACCATTCAGACTCTCGAGGACATGCTCCGTGCATGTGTTCTCGACTTTGGTCGCTGCTGGGAGGACCACATACCCTTGGTGGAGTTCGCGTACAACAACAACTACCACTCGACCATCGGGATGACACCATATGAGGCGTTGTACGACCGACCTTGCAGATCACTGCTGTGCTGGACAGACCCTGGGGAGTCAGCACTTGTTGGACCGGAGATGGTCCAGGCCACGACGGAGAAGTTCCAGGTCATCCAGGAGCGGACGAGGATAGCTCAGAGCCGACAGAAGTCTTATGCTGACAGGAGGCGGAGGCCACTAGAGTTCGAGGATGACGACCACGTCTTCTTGCGGGTCTCACCTCGACGTGGATTACGGAGATTTGGTCGGGGTGGCAAGTTATCTTCGCGCTTCATCGGACCATTCCAGGTCCTCAGTAGGATTGGCGAGGTGGCTTATCGCCTGACTCTACTACCTCAGTTGCACCGGGTGCATGACGTCTTTCACATATCTCAGCTGAGGAGATATGTGCACGACCCGACGAATATCATCAACCATGGGGAGCTTGACATTGATGATGGAGCGACTTTTGCGGAGGTTCCAGTGGAGATCGAGGATCGACAGGAGCAGGTCCTACGTGAACGGTCGATTCCTCTAGTACGCATCAGGTGGAAGCACGAGAACCTCCAGGAGAGCACTTGAGAGCGGGAAACTCAGATGCGTGCACAGTACCCGCATTTGTTCCCCTAGTTTATGATGTATCTTTACGGGGACGTAAAGCCCTGGGGTGGGAGTAATGTAAAGATCCATAAAATTCAAGGATTTTTTTTTAAAATTTCTTTGGGATTTTACAAGAACGCGGTTTCTGACGGCACCTGGTTCCGAGGCCCGGTGAGCCCGGAATAATTTTCCGAAGTTTAGCTCGGCTACGTTTAGTGAACGAACGAGCGGGTTTTCCTAATTTTTGAACTGGTGCTCAGAATCGAAATCTGAGGACACCGATGGAATCGCAGTGCTGGTAATTGTTTAGGAACATCTTTTCTGGAGTTGCGTTTGCTCGGGTGTGATTATTAAAATTTTGGGTTAAGTAAAGAATAAAATAAAATGGTGCAACCAATTTTATTTTTTATTTAAAGTAGTTTAACCTAAGCTAAGTGGTTGAAGTGGGACCCACATCCTAACTACTCCACTAGGTAGGATATTAGTGGGGTGGGGCCCACATGAGCCCCACCCTTTCAACTTCCTCAACCCCTATTAATTATGTAACCCATCCGCACCCCTTTTAAATGAAAGTCAACTCTTAATTAATTAATTGAGTAGGTTATTCAATTTAATTAATTCTTGGATTCATTTTGAATTTCAAATGAATATTTGGCTTGTGTGTTAATTAAATAAGACTAAGTCTTATTTCGTGGGAGGTTAGTTCGTGGTGCAAGAGGATTTGGAGAGGAAGACTATGTTTTGAAGGACGTTTTTCCTCCTTGAAGAATGCGAAGAACGCACCATCGCCGATGAAGAACGCCAACCTCCGACGAAGGACGATGGTGAGAGACGCCTTCCTCGGAGATCGACGACGTGACGCCATGTACCGCAACGCCAACGACCCTCTCCTTCCGCGACGCCTTCTTCCGCGACATTCAATTCCGCATTGAACCTTCGTTCAACGATTTCATCGAGGTAGGGGATTAATTGTTTTTGTTCGTGAATACTTCTGTCGCCGTTCTTCGTTTTCAAATTGGACCGCCTGTTATCGCAATAACGGGAGGAGGTCGGACCGCACGAACACGACCAACTCTCCTCCCCCCTTGATGCTTGAATTTGTTGCGGCACGAGCAAGGGAGCGCGGTGCCGTTGCACTGCACGGAAATAATAAAGAATGGGCGGAGAAGCGCGGTGCCGTCGCGCCGCGCCATTGAAGTCGAACAAAGCCGCGCCGCCGTCGCGCCGCGCCGGAGAACCTCGAAGAGGCCGCGGCCGGAGCGGACCAAGGCCGCGTCGTCACGCCGCGCCGGTCGGACCAAGGCCGCGTCGTCGTAGGAAGCGGCGACTGGCTTCCGGCCACCGGCGCCGGAGCAGGAGGGCGGGACCCCGACGATCCCGCGACACCAGTAACCGGCCGGCCGAACTGGGCCGGCCAGCTTCCAAGAAGCCGGGGGTCGTAAACCCCGGCTGGTCGAAGGAGCCCCCCACCCACATGGGGGCCGCGGTTACACAAACAGTGGGGCAACGAGCCCCCCCTTCCGCTCGGCCGTTTCGGCCGAGCCGCCGGGCCACGCCGGCCAGGCCGAGTGCGCCAGGCCGGGCCGCGCCGGCTGGGCTGGGCCGCGCCCACTGGTCCGGGCCGCTCCCTAATGGTCTGGACCCAGACCCGGGTCGGGTCGACCCGGTTCGGGCCGACCCAGGGGGTATCGGGCCGGGTCGGACCGGACCCGAACCCCCTATTTTCGGACCTCTTTGGTCTTTTGCCCATAACTTGGGCTACAGACCTCCGATCGACGCAACGTCAGTTGCGATGCGATCCTTGGATCGAGACGGTCGTTTAGGTATATTACACTCAAGGTTTCAGAGAACTTTGGGTTCGGTCGGGTTGGTTCGAACCCGAAACCAACTGGGCCCTCGGAGCGGAAACGCTTATAACATGAGCTCCAGACGTCTGATTGACGTACCGTCGACTTTGTTGGATTCCTCTTAGTGATACAGACCTTTTGGCTTACTCCGCTCGAGGTTTGGACGCAGTTGGAGTACGACCGGGTTGGTTTGACTTAAAAACCAAAAGGGCCCCTGGAACGAAAAAGTCAATAACTCTCAGACCAGACGTCCGAATGATGCGCCATCTATCACGTTGAGTTCCTGTTGACGATACGGAACTTTTGGATACATAGACTCCGGACTTTGTGTCAGTTGATGTATCAGCCCCTCGGCTCGTGGAGCGGACCCTCCCCGAACGAGCTTGCTGTGTGCGGGAACCCTAGAGCTGGCTGCGACTGCGACGACGATGACGACTGTACAGAAATCCGCCGTGGATTCGACGGCGACGACTACAACACTCAGCGATCCTGTGTGGATCAGTGCTACCGATCCTGTGTGGGTCAGATCTTGTGTGGGTTAGCGCTCAGCGGTCCTGTGTGGGCCAACACATATCGATCCTGTGTGGGTCAGATCATGTGTGGGTCATTATGGGGGTTAGTACCTATCGATCTTTTGTGGGTCATTGCGGGGGTTAGTACCTATCAATCTTGTGTGGGTCCGACAACTTAGACGAATCAGTGGCTACACCTGATCATCTCTATCGTCTTACGAAGAAGTATTCCTGTGTGAGCTGAGTCTTGACTTTCAATCTTTATCTTCGAAAAGATTGACTTGATATCCTGTGTGGATTACATTATGCTTTCCTGTGTGGATTGGGTTGTGTTTTCCTGTGTGGACTGGGTTGTACATGGGCTCGGATGTTGGAGTCGAACTAGAATTGATGACTTAGGTATATGTATGGGCATATACCTAAGTAGTGTTGGATGTTACTTCGTGATCTTATCTTACCTTTGTGGATTATCCTTTTTGGATTCTGGGAGACCTTCAGGGGTCTCGGGGTCTCTACTGAGTAGCTTATACTCACCCCTGCACTGGCTATGCCTGCACTACGTTGTGTTGGATGCAGACGACGGACATCGCTGATCGTGGTGGAGGCTTGTGGAGAAAGTCGGTACCTGGAGGTGGACCACTGGGCGACATGTACACGGAGCAGACGGCTGGACCCGTGGTGCTGAGGAGGCTATCTGTACCCACCCTTCAGGTGGGACTTCTAGTGGACGGCTCGACGTTGCGGCTTTATTTTCAGTTGCTGTATTTCCTTTCCAGTTGTACTTTACTTTCAGTTTGAGTTTGTATTCTGGCCCACTTACTTTTCCGCACTCACTATTGTATCCAGTTTTACTTAGTGTTTACTTCTGCTTGCTTACTCTGTGTGTTTGTTTACTTTATAAAGGCAATGCATTCCCTTTTTATCGGGAATTGCGCCTTGGTGCTAGTCGCGAGCCCCTGACCTATGGAAGGTGGGCTTGGGGTAGTCACGGCACGGGCCCCGAGGATGAGTCATGACAAATCTTCTCAAACATGATTTTCTTGAAAGCTCCAGATAGACACAACTTTCTACCTCAATTAGAAGCTCCAGAAAAGGCACAGCTTCACATGTCATGAAAGCTCCAGAAAAGGCACAGCTTTCAATATAATGATTTTTTTCAGCAGCAAACACTTCTCTTCAGAATTTAATTTTCCACCCAAAGTATCACAGAATGTGGTAGCAGAACACAAGACAGCTTCCCCCACACTTAAGCTCACCTAGATTATGCAATTTCACTTCAAGAGTTGGTTGGATAGGGAAAATTGGCTTGTAATGTGGCTAACCTAACAAGATGTGCATTGATTCTAAGGGCTAAAAGGATTAAATGTTCAAGGTAGGCCATAAAAAAAGATTCTTTGAAATAGGGCCTTTAATACCAAACAAATGCCTCAATCATTTAAACATAAGTATCTCAAGCCCTCAAGTTTTGACAGGAATAAATCAAATTCTGGTTAAATCAAGCATGATTTGGTTCTCTCAAGAAGTGAGGTGAATGTAAAGAATATGAAAATAATGGTTCAGAAGCCTCACAGGAAAGTTATTTCAAATATAAAGACAGTGAGATGTGGTATGAGAATCAAAATTCAGGGTACTTTTCACGAAATTACTAAATATTTGAACTTGAAACAAAGTCATTATCAGCATTCATTTAAGCTCTGTTTCATGGGATAAATTGTTTCACTCATTGATATGCATTTCAAAATTGTGATGAGAATCATTTCAGCTCAAAAATTTCAAAAACACAAAGAAAATTGAAAAATAAACACACAAAATTTGAAAAAACACACAATTTTTTTTTGTTTTTTTTAACAGGAAAACAATCGAAATTACTAAACTAAAAGGTTTCCTCCCCCACACTTAAAATATTGTATTTTCCTCAATGTGAAACCATGAGATGAAATATGCACATGAAATACAGAATTTTTAAATAGGACAAATAATATAAAAGTGAAAGGGTTAGGAATAGCCTGATGTGCTCAAGTGATAATGAGGTTATGCAGTGTGATAAAATACACTACATTAGTAGGAAGTCCCTCAATGCATCTCTTAAAACGTTGCCCATTGACTGTAAAGCTCCTTTCAGTGTCCTCTTGTGTGATCTCCACTACACCATAAGGAAAAACATTAGATACAATATAAGGACCTAACCATCTGGAACACAACTTACCAGACATCAGCTTCAGTCGTGAACTGTAGAGGACTTTCTCTCCAACATGAAACTCCTTTTGTTGGATCATTCTATCATGAGCTGCTTTTGATTTTTCCTTATAGTGCCTTGAGTTCTCATATGAAGACAGTCAAATCTCCTCAAGCTCTTGAATTTGTAGCTTCCTTTGGATTCCATCTTGGGCCAAATCCATGTTACATTTCTTTATAGCCCAATAAGCCCGATGCTCAACTTCCACGGAGAGATGACATGATTTCCCAAAAACAATCTGAAATGGGGACATACCAATGAGTGTCTTGTATACTGTCCTATAAGCCCACAATGCATCATCCAAGTGCTTGCTCCAATCCTTCTTATTTGGCTGCACGGTTTTCTCTAAAATCTGTTTCAACTCACGATTTGAAACCCCAGCCTGACCATTTGTTTGGGGGTTGCATGGTGTTGATGTTTTGTGTCACCCCATACTTCCGAAGGAGGGAAGCTAAATTGTGATTGCGAAAGTGTGTCCCTTGATCACTAATGATGGTCTTCGATACTCTAAACCTACAAAAAATTTGTGTTTTGACAAAGTCCACAACAACATGAGAATCATCAGTCCTAGTGGCCTTAGCCTCCACCCATTTACTCACATAACCAACAACAACCAAAATATATAAAAATCCAAATGAACTAGGAAAAAGACCTATAAAATCAATGCCCCATACATCAGAAATCTCACAGAATAGTATGGGTTGTTGGGGTATCTCGTGTCTCCTAGAAATGTTCCCAGTGTGTTGGCAACGAGAGCATGACTTACAAAACATATGGGCATCATGGAATAAGCTAGGCCAATATAATCCAGAGGCTAAAACTTTCCTAGCTGTCCGTTGGGGTCCAAAGTGTCCACCACAAGCAAGTGTATGACAAAAATGTAAAACAGACTCCAACTCATGATCAGGAACACACCTCCTAATTACATGATCACTACACATACGCCAGAGGTATGGATTATCCCAAACATAATACCGAGACTCAATTTTTAATTTTTGGACTTGATGTTTCTTTAAATTTGCAGGGATTTCATAGGCAACAAGGTAGTTAACTAAATCCGCATACTAAGGATGCATACTTGAGATGGAATAAAGATGCTCACCGGGGAAAGTGTCCTGAAGTGGTACCTGGTCCAAGGTGTCATCCTCTAGTGTGTGGGTAATCCTGCTCATGTGGTTCGCCACCAAATTCTTTGACCCCTTCTTGTCCTTTATCTCAATGTCAAACTCTTGAAAAAGGAACATCCACCAAATAAGTCATGGCTTTGCATCAGGCTTCTTCAGGAGGTACCTCAAAGCTGCATGGTCAGAAAAACCAATTACTTTAGATCCCAATAAATATGAACGAAATTTATCTAAAGCAAATATAACAGCAAGAAACTCCTTTTATGTTGTGGTGTAGTTTGATTGGGAAGAATCCAACGTCCTCGATGCATACGAAATCACATGTGAACGTCCCTCCTCCCTCTGAGATAAGACAGCTCCAACCGCGAAGTTGGACGCATCACACATAAGCTCAAATGGAAGGTCCCACTACGGGGGCTGTATGATCAGTGAAGTGGTTAGACACTTATTTAGCTCATCAAATGATACCCATCACGAATCATCAAAATTGAAGTCAATATCTTTTTAAAGCAATCGAGATAAGGGTAGAGCGATCTTACTAAAATCTCTGATGAAGCGTCGATAAAATCCAGCATGTCCAAGGAATGATCAAACATCACGCACACATGTAGGATATGGAAGGGATGAAATAATGTCTACCTTAGATTTATCAACTTCAATGCCATGTTGTGAGACTATATGACCTAAGACAATTCCCTTTTCGACCATGAAATGACATTTTTCAAAATTTAATACCAGATTCTTGTCAATACAACGATGCAACACATCACCCAAACTAGAGAGACATTCATCAAATGAGGATCCATAAACTGTAAAATCATCCATAAATACCTCTATGCAGGTCTCAATGAAATCTGAGAAAATACTCACCATGCATCTCTGGAAGGTACCTGGGGCATTGAAAAGTCCAAATGGCATCCTTCGGTAAGCAAAGGTACCGAATGGGCAGGTGAATGTTGTCTTCTCCTGGTCCTCTACTGCAATGAGAACCTGAAAATAGCCAGAAAATCCATCCAAGAAACAATAGTGTGTCTTCCCAACTAGTCTCTCAAGCATCTGATCAATAAATGGGAGGGGGAAATGGTCTTTGCGAGTGGAATGATTTAGTTTCCTATAATCAATACACACACGCCAACTGTTTTGTACCCTCATTGAAACTAACTCATCTTTCTCATTTTTAACAACAGTAACACCACTTTTCTTAGGCACAACCTGAATAGGACTTACCCACTGAGAATCTGAAATGGGATAGATTATACCTGCCTCAAGAAAATTTTCAACCTCTTTTTTAACAACCTCCAGAAGGGTTGGATTGATTCTCCTTTGTGGTTGCCTCATCGGTTTAGCCTCATCCTCCAAAAGAATCCTATGCATGCAAATGGAGGGGCTAATACCTGATATGTTAGCCAAGGTCCACCCGATTTCCCTGATGTTCTCCCTCAAAAGATTCAAAAGTTTTTCTTCATGTTCAAAAGGGAGATTTTTAGCAATGATAACAGGTAATTTCTCACCACTTAACAAGTATGAGTATTTGAGATTTGGTGGTAATGACTTGAGTTCCAGTGTAGGGGGGTGGTGTATGGATGAGGTCATAGAAGGAACTGAAATATGTGCACAAAGAGCATTAGTATCAGAATATACATCATCAAAATCAGAGAATAAAGCATCAAATCCATCAGCATACTCAATAGCCATGTCATAATTAGAGTTCACATGATCAAAATCAGAATATGATTCCATTTCAAAATCAAATCTTAGAGTCTTGTTCCTTAGAAACGGGTGTGGAAGTACTCTTAGACATCAAACTAGAACCAATACTCATAATCTCCCTAAGCATAGGACAATCCAATTCCATGGTGTTTTTACTTGGTGGTTCAAAATGGGAGATAACAAATCCAGAATGATCCTCTGAGGGGTACTTCATGGAATCCATAACATTAAATATCACAACTTCATCCCCAAATTCCATGGAAAGTGTACCCTCATTGACATTTATGATTGTTTTTGCAGTTTTGAGGAAGGGCCTACCTAAGATAATGGGGGCATGAGAACTTACCTGATCATCCTCCATGTTAAAGCACATAGAAATCTGCTAGAAAGATTATGTCTCTTACCCGAACAAGTACATCCTCAAGAACTCCCACTGGATATGCCGTAGCTCTATTTGCCAACTGCACCACTACTCTCGTCGGTTTCAGCTCACCAACCTGCAAAGAAGAGAATACAGAGTGAGACATCACATTTATGGAAGCTCCCAATTTACAAAGTGCATCAGAAAAGTGTGACTCCCCTATGGTGCATGAGATAGTGAATGTCCCAAGATCCTTGCACTTTGTTGGAATTGCTAGAGTTGGTGTAATGAGTGCTGACACATTCCTTCCAAGATTGATCCTCGCATTTCCCTTGAGCCCTCTTCGATTGATACGAAGTTATTTTAAGAATTTCGCATACCTTGGAATTTACTTAATGACTTCAAGTAGAGGAATGTTGATCTCCACACGCTTAAATGTGTCAAAAACCTCCTTTTGCATTGCTTCTTCAACCATCTTCTTGATTTGAACAACCCTGTTTTGAAAAGGAAGGGGTTTAGGAGGAACATCATCAATCTTTTTCTTACCTTTATCTTTCTCCTTGGATTGCTCATCAGTTGGTATGGAATGCGACTTTTCTGGAGTTGAGGTGAATCTCAGTGGAATGATAGGTACGAATGTATCGTTCATTTGCTTCCCACTTCTCAATGTGATGGCACTAACATTCCCCTTTAGATTTGGAGTGGGTTGGGAAGGTAGATTTCCGGAATTCTTACTTACAAGTTCATGGAGGGCGGTGACAATCTGGCTCATTTGAGTCTTCAACTCCCTCAGCTCTGAACCTTGACTTTTCAGCTCATTCTATTAATTTAGAACAATTTGCTTCAAAAGGTCATCAATGTTAGAATCTACCTTGGGTGGGGGATTCCCTTGTTGTTGGCTTGTTGATGCTTGAGATTCAAATCTCCTTTGGGGTTGTTGGAAACCATGTTGGTAAGGTGGAGGCTGTTGGAAGTTTGGTTGAAAAGGGGGCCTTTGTTGTTGCCCAGAGCCATACCTCATGTCTGATTGGTCCTTCCACCCTTGGTTGAATGTTGAATCAAACTTCTTTTGGGGATATGGTTGTTGTTGTTGTTGCTGATATGGTCTCCTAGGGAACACTACTGCACAATCTTCTATTTCTTGGAGTTGTGGGAAACAGTCAGTTGGGTGGATTGTCTCAGTGAAAATACCACAAGGCCTTGAAGGAGGGGGTTGGGATGTCTTTTGAGCCAAAGCAATCTGCCTCACCATAGTGGTCAATTCTTCAAACTTGGTATCAATCAAATGGCTTTCAAGAGAATAAAGGCTTACCTGATGTACTCCCCTGACATGTGGTGTACCTCTATCGCCAAATTGTTGGGAGTTTTGGACAATCTTGTCGATCAATGCACGTGCAACTACTGGTGTCTTGTCCACCAATGCTCCTCCAGTCGCAGCATCCACCATGCTTCTCTCCATAGGTGTGAGTCCTTCATAGAAGCACTTAATGAGGAGTTTTCTCACTAATTTGGTGATGTGGACAACTTGCACACAACTTCTTGAATTGCTCCAAGTACTCATACATTGACTCCCTTTGTGCTTGCTTGATCCCCGAGATCTCCTTATGAATGGAAGTGGTCCTTGATATTGGAAAAAATCTCTGCAAGAAAAGACGTTTCAAATCGTTCCAACATGTTTCATCTTCAGGTTGTAAATAGTACATCCAATTCTTTGCAGCTCCATCAAGTGAAAATGGGAATGCTCTTAATTTGATTTGATCTTTAGAGACATTTCTAGGTTTTAGGGTTGAGCAAACCACATTAAATTCTTTCAAATGTTTATTGGGATCCTCACCAGAGAGGTCATGAAACTTTGGAAGTAATTGAATTAACCCAGATTTTAGTTCAAAGTCTGATTCGAGATTTGGGTATGTAATACAATTTGGTTGATAGTTAATATCAGGTGCAGCCAATTCTCGAATGGTTCTATTAAGTTCATTTCCATTATTTTCAGCCATTGGTTCTTATTTTATGGTTGAATTTGAATTGCTTCTAATTTCAATGTTCGGATATTGGAGTAATTCTACAACTGGTTGAATGTTGAAACTTCCCGTAGACTGAGAATGTCTGATTCGTGCCCTAAGGCCACGTTCAATCTCAGGGTCAAGATCTAAGAGATCTTCGGGATTAGTTCATGTCATAAATCAAATAAAAATGAAAATAAAGAAATTGGACCATAGTAAAATATAAATAATAAGTTTGAGTTGATGGTCCAAAAAGAAGTAGAAGAAAATAAAAGAAGAAGAAAAAAATCAGACTGGGTAAAGTAGGAAGAAAGAAGAGAGGAAGAGAATAAAATGTAAAATAAAATAAATACCTCTAATTAGTTGAAATAATTACATGCCTCCCTGGCAATAGTGCCAATTTGGAAGAGCACTTTCGTGGGTACCCTCAAATGATTAATGTGATTTTGGGGTACTTAGGTGCAGCAGAGTGGCTGACCAAGGTCGTTTCTCAAAGGAGGAAGTAAATTAAAACAACTTCTTAAAGGTATTATAAAAATAAAATATAATAGAATTAAAACACTACTTGAAAGGATGAAGGTATTTATAGTTTATAAATCTAGAAGAAGTTGCTGGAAGAAGATTGCATTTTTTTGTTTTTAATTTTGAAATGAAGTTTGATTAAAAAGACACAACAAGAAGATGTTTTTTTAGAAAATATTTTAAAAGGCGTAATCGATCTAACTATACCTCTTAATTCAATTATTAATCATTATCATTTAAATCAATATCCACTGAATTATGATCCTCTAATTTGTTAACCCTCGAGCCCTACAAGAGTTAACTTAACCACAAAGATGGAATTACTTAAACCCTAGGCTAGCTTCGGAACACGCAATCGCAGCACCCTGCTTTGATTGTTGTTCTAAGGTTAGCTTATGGTCAGTGGTTAATTAGATCACATATCCATTCTAGAAACGAGTATGAATTGTGTTTAGGGATATTATTTGAACTCTACAAATTTATACTGTGTGGTCTTGTATTACCGGTTAAGATTGCACTCTCACAATTTACACAAAATCCCGACCTCGCGTGTTTTTGTGTTAATTGTTCAATTGTTTGCTTAGTTTCTTACAATTTAAAAACACAATTCATGGATCATATTAAGTGAATTACATTAGCTCAATGATTCAGAATAATTAAATGAAGAGGGTAGAAGATATATCGATCATTAAAAACTACTCTTCCATGGGCGGTGTGGTCATCGTGGAGATGTTTTGCATGAGCACAAGATTGAAAGGGTAGAACCCAATCTCGTCTCCACTCTTGATTCCAACCCAATTAAGAAGATTAAGAGAAGAAGAAAAGGGAATAATACAGAATATTATTTGAAGAAAAATTCAAGATACAAACATGAAAGAAAAGAAATACAAAGAGGAGGTGGGAGAGGAGAGCCTTTTTGGAAGAGAGGTTTGCACAAATCCTTACTTCTTACAAGAGTTGTGAGGGGCTCCCAAGAGACACCATTTCTGCCACACCTTCCAAAAGCCTCTACCATCCCTCTCAAAGAGTGAAAAACCCCATTAAATAGAGTTTGTGAGGGCTAGGGTTACATAACTTTTTAAGTATGAAATGAAAAACTCGGTCAAATATTTTATTCCAAGTTTCACCGCATATTTGGCCTCCAAAAAGCGTTAATTGGCTGGTCTTCTAGAAGGATTATTTGTTAAAAATCATGTCCCTGAGTTTTTCTCAAAATTTGGGCTCAATCCAAGCCCAGATGAAGAAAATATGGCCCAAATACAGAACCCATGTCTATTCTGCCAAGTCCAGCACACCATCGACTTAATGACCCATTTACTCCATCCAAATGCACTTTTTAGCTCTAGTGTCCTGAATAAAAGTTGTAGAAAATTAAGTTAGGAAAACGGTTACAATATATTAAGTTCAAATAATAAATATTAAAATATTTATCTTCAAAATACTAAAGTACATTTTAAAAGGGTAAAACTGGAATTTTCATCAAATTTTCAAATGAATGATCTAATCTCAAATATTTCATAAATGAATATATTTAGAAAAATGTGAGGAAATTATATCATTTATTATCAATAAAATATTCAACAAAATAGTGTTTTATCATGGGGCTTGGGAAAGTGAGATATGATCATACTATTTTATTCATATTTTGATCAATGTTGTGAATTGTATTGGCTAAATCCCAATGAAAATCATGACTGTTGGGGGTATTTGCTTGTGCACCGAATAGATTCTGGGTAACATGTTTTTTTTTCCTATTAAACCACAATTATGAAAAATCTATTAACCACATACACTCTTATAATTAATGCATTCTCCAGGATCAAACTGTTTCTATGATAACCCCTGAATTAACAAGTGAAAATTGAGTGAGGATTGCCTTGTTAAATCTGAATATTCATTGTCTTGGTTCGTGCAGTGGTGTGTTGTGCATGGGGTTGTACTAAATTGTGTTGTAGTGGGGTTGTGGGCATGGATGTGTGATATAGGGTGGTTTGGGTGGTGTAATGAAATCTCAGGTTGAGATTGTTTGTTTGTGAACCTCGATGTGGCCGTAAAGGGGTGTGGTTGTGGAATGGATGGGAAGTGTTGTACAATAGGGCTGTGATTGGGTTGTGCAGTTATGTGTTGCTGGGTTCGACTGTGAGTTGGGGGTTTGCTCTGTTAAGATGATACATTAGGTATAATGACTTTAAAGAATGATGATGGTAGCAGTTGGTGTGGGTATTAAACATAGAGGACTATGAAGATACTTTAGTTTGTTGTATCTTCGCCTTATGAAATGACTTTGGTTGTGTTGCCTATTATTGCTTGTGTTTAGTAGTTACCCGAGTAGCAATGAAATGAATAAATTAATTCTTTAATAAAGAATGGGAAATGGTTAAATGAATTGGATAGGGGTATGAATTGAGTTTGTGGATGGTTGTGTGGTTGTGCATTTAGAGGTAGCAACAAAGGTGGTATCATGAGTTGGTTGTTGGTTGAAAACCCATAGGATGGGCTTGATTGTTTGGTATCACACACACACACAAATATATATATATACTTTTATTTCCTTGTGATTTCTATATGCACCCCACCCTAGTTGAACACTATGTACCAAACACCCCCATCGTCACAAGGGAGGGTATATTTCCCAAACATCCCGGTAGGAGGATAGATGGATGCCCACACGCTCTTCCCTACTCATTCTTCCAGGCAGTGATAGCCTAAGAATCTTTGGGTTGGTTGTGGTTTATGTAAACCCGGAATGTATGAGCGATTTTTTCTTTCCTAGATGTCTTCGAGATGAGATGTGGTGTGAGGCCTAAGTGTGTTCAAGTGGGATGTGATATTCTTCATTTTCCTAGGTGACTAGACTAGCTGTGAGGCCCAGGTGTGTGTGGGAAGGATGTGATGTGCTTTTTTTTCCTAGTGGATGGGACTAGATGTGAGGCCTAGGTGTGTGTGGGTGAGATGTGATGTGCTTTGTTTTCTCAGGTGAAGAGACTTTTTGTGAGGCCTAGGTGTGTGCGGGTGGGTTGTGGCATGGTTCTTTCACAAGTGGTGGGAGTGAAAGGATGTTTTCTGCTAGGCAAGAGCGGTTAAAATAGTGGGAAGTGGTTCATGGTACCCAATCATCGATGTTATTACTATATTACTTTACTTGAATTTCGTTACTTGGTGAGTGTGCCTTTGTGAGGTTGGGATGGTTAGTATACCTATTAGGTGTTGTTTGGTTATTCCATTTTCTCATGAAAGCATTAGTATGCTTCTCTCACTTATGAACGAGTGACTTTGGTTTTCCTACTGAGTATACTTGTATGCTCACCCTATGTATATAAAATTATTTTTAGATTTCCAAGTGGATTATGTGGACCGCGCTAGACCTTACTAGATCATAAATTAGGACAATTGCTGTGTTGTTTCTTAGCTTTATTTTCATATTTAATTTTGATTTTTCATTTTATTTTTAATGGTTTTGTTTTAAATATACTTGTGGGATGGATTTTGGATTTATTTTATATGTATTGGAGTTGTTTGAGGTTGATACATCTTATATCCTAATCTTGTTTTCTTTAAAAATGGAAATGCCTCCCATTTTGTGTGATTGTATACCCTTAGCGTTGGTCGCTACCCCAGGCCCTACTGGAGGTGGGACTCAGGGGTCATTATCTCCCTTTCTTCATTTCCATCCCAGTAGGGGCATCTTTGGAGGGAGGGGGTCATGACAGAATGGTATCAATGGTGATGGTTGAGATATAGAATGGATTTTGGAGCTAGGAACAATGAGTATTGCATGGGTTGGTAGGGAAATAGTGTCAGGTAACCTCGGTGTGTAACATAGGCCAGGGAACATCAGATAGGAAAAGGGATTTTAGGGCCCCCCGTGATCCGATGCAAGGACTCTGGGTCTACCGAACGACCAAGTGAGACTACACTATTTGCAGGGTAGAGACCCTAAGAAAGGTACATGTATCATAATGAATTGTGTTTTTATCTAAATTAGGTTGTTTTGGGGAAATTTAAATGGATAATGAAATGAGTTAAAATGGATCTTAAATAATATTCCATACTACCTAGTCTTAGGAATTCCTTGTTTAGATTTTTTAGCTATGACACCCGGTCATCATCCGCGTGTAGCTCTGGAATTTGAGGCTCAGTAGGCTGATCTAGTTGATCAGTGGAGGGTTGATCCAGTGGAAAAGGATGAACAGTGGAAGAGAACGTTACGTGCTTTCTAGTGGCAGGCCTTGGGAAAGTACGAGGGCAGTGTTTTAGACAAGGAGACGGAGAGCTAGATCGAGGAGCTTGAGATCACCTTCAGTTTGATCTGGGCTCCAAAAGAGTACTGGGTTTCTTTGGAAGTGATATAGATGCAGGGAGTTGCGCATCAGTGGTGGACGTTGTACCTAGAGGTAAGGAAGGAGACTTACGTTTTGTGGGTCAATTTTGATAAGGAGTTCCGAGAAGAATTCCTTTCATCGACCATGAAGGTTGAGAAGAGGTAGGAGTTACTCTCCCTCTAGTAGAGGAGTATTTCGGTATAGGAGTTGGGGATTAAGTTCATGGATATCCTTTATTTTTCCCCATATCTCTTTCCGGATGAGGAGTCTCATGCAAGATGCCTAGAGGAGGCACTTATTTCTCTTATCTAGTATGCGGTTACTCCATTTACATTGCTGATGTACTTGGAGGTTCAGAAGAAGGTGGAAGTGATTGAGTGGATGCACTCCCCAGAAGGTATACCGTGAGAGGGTAGCCAGTAGGGTTCTTTGAGAGTCAGGGTTACCAGCAACATGTATTAGGCCCCAAGGACTTCAAGTTTTTGACCGATGGGGAGTCGACCTCAGTAGTTTCCATTTCGACCTTCTGGTCCTCGTGCCTTTCCTATGGGTTTGGGGCTGATGTGATTCTTTTGTGGGGTTTTCATTCATCTTTAGAACCAGTTACTATCATCCATTCAAGCTCAGTATGGTGGAGGTGGGAAGGTTCAACGCTAGCCTCAACAACAGTTGCTTGCTAGTCCATCTTAGCAGTAGGGATAGTAGGCTCATGCTCCACCGAGGGGAGATGGAGCAGGTAGAGGCTGACCTCAGGATCTTCCACAGGGACCTCAACCCAGACATGTTCATGGAGGCAGTCATCAGTAGAGGGGTAGAGGTGCTAGGTGTGGTCAGATGCACATCGTATAAGCAGTAGTTCCAATAGGTCCATAGATCATCAGATGTACGATTAACCTATTTAGTACCATTTCTTGTACTTTGTTTGATTCAAGAGCTTCACACTTCTTTGTTGCATACAGTATATCCCATGATCTAGGACTAGATATAGAGAAGCTTCTCATGCCCCTGGTGTTGAGTATGCCAGTAAGAGGCCAGACCAGCTTGTTTGATTTGTGCCGTTGATGTAGACAGATGATGAGACCACATATGGCCCTTGGGGATATCTACAGATGAAACCATATGATGTCATTCTTGGCATCGACTGGTTGTATTCTGTGCATTCCATTATCAACTGCTTCCAGAGAAGAGTTGTGTTTTCAAACATGGATGGAAAGTGTGTAGTTTTCATTGGTGAACGGAGCTATCAAGTGGGCAGTCAGTGTGTAGAGCCTCTTATTTCATTTTTGGATAATCTGTCAGTAGAATCAGTATATTTTTGGATGGTAGAGGTTACCAGAGTCATTAGGGTGTTCCTGTATGTTTTACCTGAGGTGGTTGTGATGCTATCCCCATGACGTGATGTTGAGTTTGGGATAGACCTACAATCTGATGCTTCTCTGATTTTAATGACTCCTTATCAGATGAAACCTTCTAAGTTACAAGAGTTGAGGATCCAGATAGATGACCTAATGAAGAAGGGATTTACCCAGCCCAATGTATCATTGTGGGGTGCTCAAGTGTTGTTTGCAAAGAAGGAAGATGATGGTTTGAGGTTGTGCACAGACTACCAGAGGTTGAATCGGGTGACATTTAATAACCGTTACCCTCTTCTTAGAATAGATGATCTTTTCAACCAGCTGGGAGGGGAAAGTTGGTTTTTTAAGATCGATCTGTGGTCAAGATATCACTAGTTGAGGGTAAAGGAAGCTGATATCTCGAATACTATTTTCAGATGCACGTATGGGTACTTTGAGTTCGTAGTCATTCCATTCTATGTTACGAATGCACCATCCTTATTCATGGGGCTTATAAACCCCATATTTCATACATTCCTAGAACGGTTCATCATCATATTCATCGATGACATCTTGATCTACACAAAGTCATAGGAAGTGTATATTGAACATCTCAGGACTGTCTTGCAAGTCCTTCGATTCCACCAGCTCTATGGAAATCTATCAAAGTGCAAGTTCTGGATATGAGAGGTACATTTCCTTGGACATGTGGTGTCCCAGTAGGGTGTAGCAGTGGACCAATTGAAGCTTGAAGCAATTATTTCTTGGGAAGCACCCAAGAATGTGGTAGAGGTTAGCAGTTTTCTTGGTCTTGTAGGCTATTATTAGAGGTTTCTACATGATTTCTCTCTATTTGTATATCTATTGATAGCTCTGACCAAAAAGGACCAAGCTTTTGTGTGGAGCGAACAATGCTAGGCAATGTTCAACTATCTGAATGTGAAGTTGGTAAGTGCTCTAGTGCTCTGGTTTCTAGAGGAAGGGGTAATGTTCGAGGTGTTTTGTGACACTTCCCGTCTAGGCTTAGGATACATCTTTATACAACAACAAGAAGTGATATCTTATGGGTCTAGGAAGTTACGTCCCCACAAACTTAACTATACCACCCATGATCTGGAGCTAGCAGTGGTCACATTTTTGCTAATGTTGTGGAGGCATTACCTCATTGGGGAGTGCTTTGTGATCTTCACAGATCACAAGAGTTTTAGGTATTTCTTTTCCCAGTGAGATCTGAACTTGTGAAAATGGATGTGGGTGTAGTTTCTTTAGGACTATGATTTTGAGATCTCCTACACCTCAGGAAAGGGGAATTTTGTGGCCATTGCTTTGAGAAGGAAGTTGCAGAATGCAATTGTTTGGGAATCTACGGACACTTGTAACGCAATAGAGGAGTTAAAAGCCTTGAACTTGGATGCAAGGGTGGATAGTGGTAGAGGCTATCTATTTCAGATGATGGTGTAGTCTTCTCTGATGTATTAGGTGGGGGAGTCTCAGTGGGGAGACTCATAGGTAGAGGTGGTGTGCGATCATGTTGACCATGGTGATGATTTGGAGGGATGGTCATAGGATGGAATCAGATGTTGTTCCATAGAAGGATGTTTCTTCCTGTGGCGATGCATGAGGGATTTGTCTTTGAGTTTTGTATCTCACCTTTATCAGTATACCCGGGAATTTATAAGATTTACCGTGGCATGAGGATGCAGTTTTTGTGGCCTGGAATAAAGTAGGAAGTAGTAGAGTTTGTGGTGAAATGATTAGTGTGACTGCAAGTAAAATCCGAACACTGTGTTCCCAGTGGTTTATTGTAGCCATTTGATATCCTTAAGTGGAAGTGGAATGAAATATCAATGGATTTTATCATAGGGTTACCCAGGGATCAGGGAGTCCATGATGCTATATGGGTGGTAGTAGATCAGCTGACAAAATCAACTAACTTCTTAGTGATCAAGGAGTCGGGCGCATTAGATTCCTTGATAGAGATGTTTGTAGATGAGGTGGTACGTCTACATGGAGTTATGAGATCCATTGACTTGGACTAGGATACATGTTTTACCTCATGAGTTTGGAGTGGATTACAACATGATTTTGGCACTCAGTTACGCCTCAGCACTGTCTTCCACCTTCAGAAAGATGGGTAGATAGAACGAACTATCTAGACATTGGAGGATATGTTACGAGCATGCATCTTGGACATTGGAGGATTTGGGTGTGACACTTTACCTTGGTATAGTTCACTTACAATAATAGATATCACTCTTCCATTGGCATGGATTTGTTTGAAGATTTATATGAAATATCATGTCATTCAACTTTGTGATAAATAGGGATTGAGAAGACAACTGTTCTTGGTCTTGAAGTAGTGCATAGCATGACAGAGAAGGTTCAACTTGTTTGTGTGAGGATGAAAGCGGCATAGGACCAAAAAAAGTTGTATGCCAATCGTAGGAAAATTCCCTTGGAGTTCGAGGTTGGGGAGCACGTATTCTTGAAGGTTTCCCCTTGACGTGGGTAATAGAGGTTTGAAAAAGGGAGAAATCTTTCTCCTAGGTTCGTTGGACCCTTTGAAGTGTTGGGGTGAGTTGGAGAAGTGGCATACTAGTTGGTGTTTCCACCACTGTTGGAGAGGATCCATGACGTCTTCCACATCTCCCAACTTTGTTGGTATCTTAATGATGAATCCCATGTCATTTTCTGGGGAGAGTTAGATATCGAAGATGACATGACATACGTGGATTATCAAATAGAGATCCAGGATCATCAGGAGAAGGTGCTTCACGAATGGACCATTCCTTTAGTTTGTATGTTGTGGTGGCATAGTGGCCCATAGGAGAGTACTTGGGAGTGGGAAACATAGATGTGTGGCCAGTACACAAAGTTTTTCTAAGTTCTTCCTTATATTTTTATTTTTAATGTGATGTTTTAACCTTGTTTGTTATAGGATGATTTTTTTCCTTATTCTGTAATGTGTGATGAAGACCTAATGTGTGAAGAGGGTATGACATGATTCCTAATCAAGATTCATTAATTGCGATGTGATTAAACCCGTGCGGGCGAGTCAGTGCTGCTCAGAGTGGATAGTATCTTGACATGGAAAACAGAATTCCATGATCCGTGTGTACGGGATGGCATGGTTGGTGTGCTTGTGTAGTGTGTCTTATGGTTATTTGGGTTATCAGATGTCGTAGGGGGTGTTCTTGGATGCTAAGGTTTCACTCCAACATTCAAACAACACATGGTGGTTTATCGTTGAACTTAGATGTCGGTTGCAGTGTTTCAAGTATAGAAATATCCTTGAGAGGTATCACATGGGGTGGTTGTTTGGACCCTTAATTTCCTTCTGGGTTTGGTTTTGAATTCTTGGGGGCAAGAATAGATTGAGAGGTATCTGATGTAATGGCCCGAACCTCTCTGGTCCATCACTTTGTGAAAATCGGGTGTTTGAAGTGTTCTGGGAGGTCAACGTGACTTATTTCAACACTTTGTAAAATTTCCAGTTTCCCAATAGTAGGTCATTGGTGGAAGGTTGCAATGGTGATTCATAATGGTAAGTCATTGATGGTAGGTCATCATGGTGAGTCACAATGGTGAGTCACAGCGGTGAGTCGCAACGGTGAGGCACAACCGTGAGTTGCAATGGTGTGCCTCACTAGTAGCTCGCACCAGTAGCTCATGGAATGATGACTCGCACTGGTGACTCACACTGGTAGCTTTCCAAATGGTGTCTCGCATCAGTGACTCACACCAGTAGCTCACGATGGCAGCTCAAACCGGTGACCTACAATAGTGACTCACACCGGTGACTCGCACCGGTAGCTTGCTGAATGGTGACTCACACCGATGACTCACACCAATGACTTGTAGTAGTGACTCATCCAATAATGAGTCATCTAGTGGTGATTTTTCCAATGGTAGCTCTTCCAACGACGACTCATCTAATGGTGAGTCATTTCCAACGGTTTTCCTTTTTTCCAGTTTTTCCAGTTTCCTATAGTTCCGCCCCTTGAATGTTTTCTTTGACATAAAATGAATTTAATGCTAGATTTAAGTGGGTTTGAAGCCATTTCAAGGTCTGTGAATGATATCATTAAATTCCTAAAAGTTCGAGGGCTTTCAATTGGTCAAACCACATGGTCTTGGTCAAGATCTACTTTTAATGGATTTTAAAAACCGTTTCACTTGTTGATTTAGGATCAAGCCTTTCTAATGCTGAGAAATTCTCTTCCTTATATGCTTCCCTTTCTCTTGTTTCCAGATGCCCCCAGAACCTTTATTCCCCAAGGAGTCATGCATGCTATAGCCTTTGAACCATGTTTTTCCCTGGATGCTTTTCCTACTTCATGCGCACCCCTGCTTTAGCGCAATAAGGAAGGGCTGATCGATTCTTCTTCCAAGTAGGGTTTCCTTTGTCTCTATCAATTGTGTATCATGCGGGGTGGATGTACGAATGTATTCTTATTAATATAGTTGAATCCAAATTCAATAAAGATAATCGAATTGGTTTCAAATCAATAAATAGGGGATGGGGAAAGTGATGTATGATTGTATTATTTTATTGTTATTTTGATCAATGTTGTGAATTTTATGGGCTAAATACCACCAAAAATCATGGTTATTGGGGGTACTTGTTTGTGCGTCGAATAAATTCTAGGTTACATGTTTTTTTTCCTATTGAATCACAATAATGAAAAATATGTTAACCACATACACTCAGCTAATAAATGGATGCCCCAGGATCAAACTTTTTATGGGATAACACCTGAATTAACAAGTAGAATTTTAGTAAGGATTACCTTGTTAAATATGAATATGCCTTATCTTGGTTTTTTTGGTGGTGTGCTATGTGTGGGGTTGTTATGACTTGTGCTGTAGTTGGGTTTTGGGCATGGCTGTGTGATGTGGGGTGGTTAAGGTGGTGTAATGAAATACAAGGTTGATGGATTGTTTGTTTGTGAACTTGGATGTTGCTGTAAATGGGTGCAGATGTGGAATGGATGGGAAGTGTTGTAAATGAAGACTGTGATCGGGTTGTGTGGTTATGTGTTGCTGGGTGTGGCTATGAGTTAAGGGTTTTATCTATTGAGAGGATGAATTGGGTGGAATGACTTTGAAGAATGATGATGGCAGCTGTTGGCATGAGTGTTAAATGTAGAAGAATGTGAATCTAATTTAGTTTATTGGATCTTCACCTTCTGAGATGACTTTGGTTGTGTTGCCTATTGTGTATTGTGTTCAGTAGTTTCCTGAGTTGTTATGAAATTAATAAATGAATTGTTTAATAAAGAACATGAATTGGTTAAATGAATTTTCCGGGTGTATGAATTGAGTTTTTGGCTGGTTTTGTAGTTGTGTATTTAGAGGTAGCAGCAAAGGTGGTATCATGAGTTGGTTATTGGTTGAAAACCCCTAGGTTGAGTTTGAGTGTTTGGTATCATATATATATATATACTTGTATTTAATTGTGATTTCTATAAGAACCATTCCTAGTTGAGCACCACATACTGAACACCCCCATTATCATGGGGGAGGGTACATTTCCCAAACATCTGAGTGGAAGGATGGATGGATGACCACCCACTCTTCCCTATTTCTTCTTCCAGGTAGTGATAGTCGAAGACTCTTCGAGTAGGTTGTGTTTTGTGAGGCTCAAGTGTGTGAGGGAGAGTTGTGTTTTCCTAGGTGTCTTCAGGATGAGATGTGGCGTGAGGCCCAGGTGTTTGCGGGCTGTATGTGATGTGGTTTGTTTGCCCAAGTGACGAGACTAGCTGTGAGTTCCAGGTGTCTGTGTGCAGGATGTGATGTGCTTCGTTTTCCCAGGTGATGGGACTAGGTATGTGGCCCAAGTGTGTGTGGGTGGGATGTGATGTGATTCATTTTCCCAAGTAACAAGACTAGCTGTGAGGTTCAGGTGTGTGCGAGCGGGTTGTGGCGTGGTTCTTTCGAAGGAGGTGGGAGAACAAGGACATTTTCCATTAGCCAATAGAGGCTAAACCAGTGGGAAGTGGTGCGGGGTACCCAATCATCGACGTGCTTACCATATTACTTTACTTGACTTGTGTTACTTGGTGAGTGTTCCTTTGTGAGGATGAGATGGTTAGTATACCTATTAGGTGCTGTTTGGTTCTACCGTTTTCTCATGGAAGCATTAGTATGCTTCTATCAAATGTGCATGAGAAGATTTGGTTTTCCTACTGTGTATACTTTTATGCTAAACCTATGTATATATTTTTTTTTTCAGGTTTCGAGGAGGATTATGTGGGCTGTGGTGGACCTTACTAGCTTAGACATTGGGACAGTTTCCATGTCACTACTTAGCTTTATTTTGGTATTTAATTTGGAGTTTTCATTGTATTTGTAACCGTTTTGTTTTAAACATGCATGTAGGATGGATTTTGTATTTATTTTATATATGTCTTGGAGTTGTTTGAGATTGATACATCTTATTTCCCAATATTTTTTTCTTTAAAAAGGTAAATTCATCCCATTTTGTAAGATTGTATACCCTTGGTGCTGGTCGCCACCTTGGGGCCTAATGGAGGTGGGACTCAGGGGTCATTATATCCTTTTCTTCATTTCTATCATAGGAGGGGAATCTTTGGAGGGAGGGGGTCATGAAATCACCACACACAAAAATCCATTATGAATATAGATTCATGTAAGGTGATACAAAGTTAGTGGACGATATAAATGGATTCATGGAAGTGGCATACATAAGGGGATTTATGGATGGAGATTGACGTAAGGGGATAACAAACTAGGTCATATATATTTATTGATTAACCAATTTAATAAGAAGGATAACATTTTTTATTCAAGTTTATTCTAGGTGATAAAATATTAAATAAAATAAAAAATCATGACTAGTCTATCACAATTCAAGTAGAAATTATGAACAATGTAAAAGAGGATTTTTTTTGTGGGAAAATTTATGTTACAAAATATTTATATGAAACAACTGTTATGTCATGCTTGTATATATAATTTTATTTATTTTAAATTTATGAAAATTATCTTTTACAAAAGTGGAAGGTGATGATAAGGAAGGAAAAATACCATAATAGTTATATATATTATTTCATGTATACACATATATATTTATAAATATATTTTGTGGAGAGAATAAGTGGTTGAGTTTTATTAATCTAGATGTAGAAAAGGAGTGAAGATTCAAGGTGTTTGAATTATAAAAAATCTTGGTAATTCAAATCGATCTATTCATGTCTTATAATAAATAGAAGATGAAGGAGAGAAGTCTGATGCTGTTATTTTCTAATATATATATATATATATTAAGTCGAATAAATTAATCTAGTGAGTTTGACACTACCATTCTTAGATAGAAAATCCTTACATCAAGAAAAAAAGAACCGATACAACATTTTCTATTGAATTTTTACTGGTATCAAAGATAAAGAACGATAAAAAGAGCCAGTGTAGTTTGTATTATACTAAAGATGAAGAAGAACAGGGAAGAGGAGATTCATGCGCTATACATGTAGAGAAAGAATAAGTTTTTCTGAAATAAAGGCATCATTATGATATGTTTCTATGAAGAAGAAGATGAT
The DNA here is from genome assembly GCA_963277665.1 of Viscum album. Lineage (NCBI taxonomy): Eukaryota > Viridiplantae > Streptophyta > Magnoliopsida > Santalales > Viscaceae > Viscum > Viscum album. The sequence goes on from OY728137.1 coordinate 1,027,035,378, forward strand.
ATTTGTATACACTGATATGTATATAATAGAAGGAGGAGTAATTTTAGGTTACTATGAAATTAATAGAATTAGGAGTAAAAGACCATACACGAGATTAATAGTATGAAACAAGTCTAAATTGGTGAAGACTCATCAGTTGTTAAGCACCATTTCATATCATTATAAGGTGTAGGATGCACCTAAGTGTATGATACAATAAAGTATTATCGGTAGGATGTAAACATGAGTTTTAAGGTCATACCTTACTCATTTGTAACTAGATGATGATTCTAGTGGGTAGTGTGATCTCAAAGGAATCTATATCATCGTGAGGACTATCCTTTAACATTTAGAGGTAAACCTTGTAAAAATACATTTCAAATCCTGTGTGGGTGTTTTGGATGTGTTTCATGAAAGAATTAAAGTAAGAAGAGAGAATATGAGAATCAATTAACATTAGCATGTGATTGAGGTAAAACAGAAAAGAATTAAAAAGTTTAAATTGAATTAAAATTCACCAAAACTGATTCAAACACCCCTCTTGGAGTTGATTTCATCCCTAAATGATCCCCTAAATGGGTATAAGATCCTAATTCACCTCTAATTGGATTTTTCTATTTTTGAAGTTTTTATTTTTTGAAGATTTGAATTTATCCTTATAAAGTTATAATGAATTTTAGTTTTAGTGAAGAATTATCTATTTTAGATCAAATCTCAATATCTATCAAGACTCTGATTAACAAGATAAAGAAAGAGAAGAAGAAGTTAAAGAAGTTATCCCTCTTTTTATGAGAAGAAGATGTTTTAAATTCTAAAAGGAAGATAGATCTAGCTTAGAAGGATATGAATAGGTCATCCAGTCTACCACCAAGGAAATAGATATTCCTTATACCTTAAAAGGATTAAGGGATTATAATGATCATGGGGTAAGTTTAAATTCTTATTCAAACTATTCACAAGAAGATCTAATCCATTTTGAGAGTGATGACATATCAATAGACATATCTATTGTATCATTAAAAGATATTCTACATTGTTAAAAAATAGCTAATTTTATTAGTGGATTCTTTATAATAATTGACGAATAAATCTCTCAACTTGAAGAAGAATCAGAAGAATTAGATAAATCTTTAAAAAGTAAATTTCAAACATGTAAAAATATCTCAAAAAATGATGGATCCATTAAAGAAAAAAACATCGAGATTAAATAGATATGCTATAATAATTAAAATTAATAGATCAAATATGTTAAAGGGAAGGATGAGATCAAAAAAAAAACACTTGAAGAGAAGGCCCATGCATCTGAAACAAATTAGAGAAATTTCAATGATTTTAAGAATACATATTTAGAGGTGAAATCCAAAATAATTAAGGAGATTGACACATTTATTCAAGAAAATGAGTTAATCCATGAAGTATGTATTCATAATATAATAAAATAATTTGAATAGAAGGTTATTTTGACTAAAAATAAAAAGAAAACTCTCAATACGGGATGTCTTTAATTTTAAGTAAAACTGGAAAATATTGAAATGACACATATTGAGTCTTCAAAATTGAAGGAACAAAGAGTTGTAACCATAAACTATTATAAAGTATATTTTTATGTTAAAATATATCTATTTTTATGTCAAGGAGACCAAAAAATAATCTGATGATCCTGATGATCATTCCCAAGAACCCTTGAAGAAATACGTACCATCCATTTTAAAATATAATGTTCATACTAAATCAATTTCTATAAATAGTATTGGATTAAATGATTTTTTTTCAAAACAAGGATGATGAAAAATGATGATAATACTACAACTATGTCCTTGGTTGATATAAGGAGTATGGAATCCTGTTTTTCTAGAAGATCCCAACTAGTGATTAAGAAATCCCAAAAATATATTTCTTTCAAATTTGAAAATTTTGGATAGAAAGTATTTTTAAAGAGAAGATCAAGGTTTGTAGGGAACTATTGGTGTTGAAATAGGTTTGGGAACTACAAATCAGTTTTTTGGAATAATATATTAGTTGTTAATTCTTAAAGGGTTCATATTTTATAGGCGAGTATGCTTGAGAATCTACAAAATTCACAGATTAGGAAGAAAAATTTATTAAACTCAAATAGATTTTAAATTCATGGAAATATATGAGATGCTTTCAATAGTCTTGGTTACAGAAATGGTACATGATTATCTCAACATGTATCAAATAGAAACGTAGAAATAATGCCATATAATTTGAGGAAGAAAGAAGAGACATCCATTAGAAGGTAGCTAAAGAAATATGAATACTAGAAATCACTTTAGAAGTTACAAAAGAATAATGTGTTAGCCTTGGAAAAAAGTTATCTCTGGATTTAAACAAGCCTATGAAGTCCGTGAGAACTAATACATCTAAGGAGACTAATATGAAGAGAAATAATCCAAATAATCCATATGGAAACCCTAATAATCCCACTAATGTATCCAAAAAATGTATGTGGATTTGGTGATAAGATTTAGAAAAATAAAATAATATGGGAGAATCACACGTGTAATCTCTTGAAAAAGGAAAATAATGGATTTAATATGAAGATACTAAATTCCTTAATAGGTTTTCAACAAATTACAACCCTAGTAGATAAAAAAACTATGTATGTGTGCAACAAGGATAGTCATTCTACTAATATCTTCTTGACTATATTTCCAACATAAGGGGAATTCTTAAAAAAGATGAATATTGGACTTGGTGATGAATTTAGTCATAAGGATAAAGAAGAAAGAGGTTTCTCACACAAAAAAGAATAGGATGTGAAGAGTACTATGCTATCTAAAGCACAATTAGATTTTAAATTTAGATGTGGAATCATGAATAGTGGAGAAACTTGGTCAAGAAAATCTTCTCAATATTTTTGTTTAAATTTAATATCAATAATATACACCTTATTCCATTAAATTTTTATATTGTATTTTGATCGCACTGCGATTCACTGTTTCATTTTCACCCTTACACCACTGTGCTAAACTAGTTTTGTATTGAAAATTATAAAAATAATAACAAATTATACCTCATGTTTGATTCAATTATTTTGTGTTTATTACTATTAAAAATGGAAACGTAACTTTTTTTGATAATTACATTGTAGGTGGAGTTTATTTAGAGGACCCATGATGGTATTCAAGAAAAATGGGTCAAACTGCATAGGATCCATGCACACTAGTGGAATCATCCACACACCAATACTGAACCATGCATCCAAATGGGATGAAATTTTGTGGTATGGTCCAAATTTCATTGGGATACATTTCATTTGATGGAACCAAAGACTCATTCTACCATCTGTTTTCCCAACCGACCTGATTTGTTTAGCACACCAAATCTGCACAAAGTCAAAAGTGGTGTACTGTGTTCTATCAATATCTTGAGATTTGATTGTCCAAATGGTGAAAAAAATTTAGTGAAGATAGTCTGGAGGTGGGGATACAAATTTTTATTTTGTTCAATAGTGAGATAAGACTGTTTGGCCATTGAAAACCATGGGCCAAGTGGTTTCTCAAAATAAGGGTGCTCAAAACCACCTTCTAATTTTCCTATAAAATGGAACCTTAGGATACCCATTTTTAAGTTCAAAAAAGAAGAAAATCTCTTCTATTTTGGAGTCCCAGAGAAGTCTCCTCTTCATCCTAGAAGTTTTAGAGGCCCCTATCCTCATAGGGGTATCAATAATGAAGAAGGAGTTCCACCTGAGCTTCCTCCTCCTCCCGATGTCAATCTAAGCATTGGGTGATCACTGTGAGGGAGATATACACTTGAATAGGGAGTTATAGACCATAATTCTCTACTAGTTTGGGTTATATTTTGGTTTCAAATGTTGTTTAATACGTATCTTAACTTTTTTTTGATGCATTTAATTGAAACACATTTTATTTCATAACTGATTGGTGTGTGATTTTAAATGTGAATCTTGTGTTGTTCTGATTAAAAAAAATAAGAACCCTTTTATTTCCCAAAAATTTTAGATTTCAATGTTCCTTTACAAACCTTAAATCATGTTAAGGGGCTAGAACTTGACTACATTATTTTTATGTCATAGTTTAATTCTAATCGCATCATTTTAAGAGGCTTGTGGGTACCCAAGATCTTGGTTAACCCTCATCCAAAGGGTTACACTAAAACCTAATAATCAATTAAGAACGAGAAACTCTTCAAGTTCTACAGTAACTTAGCAATGACCACTTATTTATCTCATATTTTTCACATACCACTTGGTCTTTCAACTTTTTAACTCTTTAAATTAAGTTATTTTCTTGAAACTATTTTCAAAATCACCCATATTTTAGTAATATTTATTAAAAATACATACTATAAACTACAAACTCTCCTCGATATATGACCTAGGGTTGTCGCTATACTATAAATCAACCTTAAAATCATAATTAATTTGATGTTTCACGACAAAACGGTCAAATTTTGGCACTGTTTTCAGGGAGCAATTTGGTTTTTAGTGTGTGCTTTTGATAAGATTTTTTGTAATTTTTGTGAATATTTTTTTTATCTTCTACCTTTGAATATATTTTTGTGTTATGATTTATTTATTGTGTAGGTTATTGTCATTATGAATTCTAATCCTAGAGACTTATCACCTTTCAAACCCAAACCAGATAGGATTCTACATCACTGACACTGAGATGCACAAGACAAAGGTGGATACACCACCACTTGAGACTTTTCTAAACCCCTCTTCTTCTGGAACCAAATTAAAACTTAAAATTAACGTGTATAACATGGATAAAAAAACCAAACACTAAAAGAACTATCCTCGCTCGATATTGATATCCAACCCATATACATTCAAATACAAGGTGAGACACCCAATTTTAAACTAAAATCCAATCTAATTCACTTATTGCCAAGATTTCATGGAATTGTAAGAGAAGATCCTCATAAGAACTTAAAATAATTTCATACGGTGTGTTCAACCTTAAAACCTACTAATGTGGATGAATAACAAGTTACGATTAGAGAATTTCCATTTTCATTAGAAGACACTATGAAAAATTGGTTGTATTATGTTAATTTACCAATTAGAGGTTGGGTGGACATGAAATGCCTTTTTCTTGAAAAATAATTCTCAGCCTCTATAACCCAAAAAATAAGGAAAGAAATATGTGGTATAAGACAATCACAAGGGGAAACACTTCATGAATATTGGGAGATATTTAAAATATTATGTTCAAGTTTCCCACACCACCAAATACGTGATCAACTTTAAATTCAGTATTTTTATGAAGGTTTAATTCCTATTGATATAAATATGATCAATGCTACTACAAGTGGTGCACTAGTGGATAAGACCCCAATTGATGCAAGAACCCTAATTGAGAACATGGAACAGAACACTCAACAATTCTTTACAAGGTCCAGTGTACCCATTCGAGGTGTCCATGAGGTGCAATATACCGAATTCAAGAAGAAGGTGGGCACGGAGTTCGAAGAGGTAAGTAACCTTCTTCAAACAAATTCTCTTCACCAAGGGAAATCCCAATATCCTCCTCTTTCCATTGTGGTATATATTCTTCTAACACCCACTACTCTGACCAATGTCCTCAACTGAGAGAAACATATGAGAGTTTTGAGGAAATATTTACAGGTCGCCCCTATAACCAACCATTTAGAAAAGAACCATACTATCCATACAACCCTAGGTGGAAAGAAAACCAAGATTATAGGCAGGGGGTATTCAAACCAACCTCAACAATAATGGAACCAACCAGGGTAGAGTAGTCATCCACCACCACCAACCAGAAATACTCAACCACCACAAAGGCCATTCCAACCACCCCCTCCAAAACCTGATCCTAGCCTAGAATATATGATGAAAAAAATGGATTCCAAAAATATCCAATTCCAATAAACCACTCAAGCATCCATACAAGACCGAAAAACCCATTTAGGCCAAATATCTAACTCTTTGGGGGAAATTCAAAGTCATGGGTCAGGAAAACTACCCTATCAAATAATAGATAACCCTTGTGATAAGGGAAATGTTAGTTCTATAACCCTTAGGAGTGGGAAAAAACTTGAAACCCAAATTAAACCTCCATTATATTCATCCACTCTTAAGGAAATAACCATCCCAACTATTGAAAATGGTCCAAGAGAAGAAGATCCTTATCCTGAGAGAAGCCCTTCCAAAGGAAAGAGTGTGTCTGTTGATGAGTCACCTATCCCAACCACTCCTATTCCATTTATCCAAAGGTCCACCCAACCTAGAAAATAAAAGGAAACTGAACTTTATAAGGAAATATTGGGAACATTAAAAAAAGTAAAGGTTAACATTCCTTTGATTGACGCCGTGAACCAAATTCTAAGATATACCAAGTTTTTGAATGAGACGTGTACACAAAAAAGGAAACTTCAAGGTGATGATAATGTGAGCTTGGGGAGGAATGTATCATCATTGATAGAGCCATCACTTCCTAAAAAATTCAACAATCTGGGAACATTCTCAATTCCGTGCACCATAGGGGAGTATTCCTTTTCCAATGCTATGTTTGATTTGGGTGATTCTATAAATGTGATGACTCAATATATTTACTATTAATTACAATTTGGGTAACTAAATCCCACTGGAATTATTGTGCAACTAGAAAACTGGAGTACTACACACCCCTTTGGTGTATTAAAGGATGTTCCTGTGAGGGTGAAAAATTTAAGTTTTCCTGCTGATTTTTATGTGCTTAAAATGGAAGATGATATGATAAATGGACATGCCACAATTATATTGGGTAGACCCTTCTTTAAAACTACCAAAACCATAATTTATGTCCTTAATGGTAAATTATCTATGGAGTTTTGTGGTGACATTTTCAACTTCAACATCCTTGATACCATGAAGCACCCCTCAAATGAACATTCCTCTTTTTTTTAAAATTTAATTGATATAATCCATTACCATAAAAACATATTTTATTTCCCCTGATACCCTTTCTAAGTTTTAATACTTTATTGAAATGTTATGTAATGAATCATTCATTGAATGTTGTACCAGTCTATAAAAATTTCATGCATGTTTTTTAATTGATGATTTCTTGAACACTGAGGATCACATGACCATCGATGATACTACTAAGCTTGTAAAAGATCATTCCTTATCTTAAGATGAAACTGTTGAGTAGTTAGATAAAATTAGTGATCTATAAATTTCACACACACTCCCATAAATTCATAATCCCCCAGAACTAGAACTAAAACAACTACCTCAAGATTTAAATAGTCATATTCGAGAATGGAAACAAGTTGCCTATCATCATTGCTATTTCACTTCCTCTAGAGCATGAATTATGATTTCTTGAACTTTTGAGGGAGTATAAAAAATATTTATGATGTATACTTGTTGAAATTCCTAGTATTATCCCATCAATTTGCACACATCATATATTCTTAAATGACGAGGATAAACCAATGAGGCAGGCATAATGCTGACTAAACCCAAACCTCCTAGATGTTATTAAAAAGAAGGTAAAAAAATTATTGGCTGCTGGAATCATTTACCACATCTCTGATAGTCAATGGGTCATTCCTATACAAGTGGTTCCTAAAAAAAGGTCTTATGATAATTAAAAATGAAAATAATTAATTGGTTCTAACTTGTGTGTAGAATAGTTGGCGTGTCTGTATAGACTATCTTTGATTAAACTAACACACTAAGAAGGACCATTTCCCATTGACATTCATTGACCAAATACTAGATAGGCTAGCAGGGACGTCCAATTACTATTTCCTTTATGGGTATTCAAGATACTTTCATATCCATATTTCCACCAAGGATCAGGAAAAGATGACCTTCACTTGCCCCTTTGGCACATTTGCATATAGGAGGATGCCATTTGGTCTGTGCAATGCTCTGGGTACTTTCCAGCGATACATGGTTAGTATTTTTTCAGATTACCTAGAGAATTACATTTAAGTATTCATGGATGGTTTCATTTTTTATATATCCTCTTTTGATGAATGTTTGAGTAGTATTGGTTCAGTCCTACATCACTGTATTAAAAAGAATCTCCTATTGAATTATAAAAAATTCCATTTCATGGTGTGACAAGGTATAGTTTTGGGAAATGTCATTTATAGGGATGGTATCCAAGTATATAAATCAAAAGTGGATGTCATTTATTCCCTACCATTCCCCAAAAATGTACGGGATGTGCGGTCCTTCCTAGGTTATGATAGATTTTACCGTTTTTTCATTTACGACTTTAGTAAAATTGCACTCCCCCTCTCCCAATTTCTCCAAAAAGAAAAGGATTTTGTTTTTGATAAAGAATGTGAGGAATATTTTAATAATTTAAAATGGAGTCTCACATCACCCCCGGAAATCCAAGAACCTTGGTGGGATTTACCATTTGAGATCATGTGTGATACCTCCAGCTATCCTGTTGGAGTGGTCTTATCACAAAGGGCCAATCAAGATCCACATTTCATTGCCCATGATTCACATACACTGGACCCTACCCAAGAAAACTACATCACCGCTAGAAAATAATTTCTTTCCATTTTGTTTTCCTTGGATAAATTGAGGTCATATATTTTAGGGTCTAAAGTCACTATGTTCTCAGACTATGTATCCCTCTAGTATCTCCTTAAGAAACTGGAAATCAAATCACATCTCATTCATTTATTGCTCCTCCTTTAGGAAATCAATTTAGAAATTAGAGATAAAAAAGGAGTAGAGAATGTGGTGGCTGACCATATCAGTCATATTCACCCATCCTTGGACATTTACTCATCCCCCTATATTCCCATAAATGACATGTTTTCTAATGAGAAACTGTACCTAGTGCAAGATGCTATTCCTTGGTATGCTAAAATTGTAAATTATTTGGTAGCATCTTGAATTCCTACTAATTTCAATAAAAAATGGGCTGAGTGTCTAAAACAAGAGTCCCATTGGTACATTTGGGATAACCCCTACCTTTGGAGCACATGTAGTGATCAAGTCCTTAGGTGTTACATCCCCAATAGCAAGTTTTAGTCCATACTTAGGTTCTTCCACACTCTTTATTTTGGGGGCCACTTTGGTCCCCAATAGACTAATCATAAGGTCTTCGATTTTGGTCTCTTTTGGTCCACATTTTTTTGGGATGCCCATGAGTTTTGTAAATGTTGTCCTTGCTATCAAAGAATGGGGAATGTATCTAAAAGAAATGAAATTCCAAAATAAACCTTTCTATTCTATGAAATTTTTGATGTTTGGGGAATTGAATTTATGGGACCATTCCCCAATTAATTTGGGAACCTTTACATTTTTCTGGCAGCGTTTTATATTTAAAAATGGGTAGAGGCACGAGCTACAAGAACTAATGATTCTAAGGTAGTTGTGGAATTTTTGAGAACCCAAATATTCTGTAGGTTTGGATTACCTAGGTTCATCATCAGTGACCAGGGTTCTCATTTCTCCAACTAAACAATGCAATATCTTTTGCGTTGGTATGGGGTTTGGTATAGAGTGTTTATTGATTATCACCCACAAACCAATGGTCAAGTTGAGGTGTCAAATAGAGAGTTAAAACAAATTCTTTAAAAAACAGTTCAAACCAATAGAAAATATTGGAGTCTTAGAATCAATGATTCATTATGAGATTACCGTACTGCCTTTAAAACTCCCATTGGAATGTCATCCCATCAGCTTGTGTTTTGAAAGAGTTGTCACCTCCCTATTGAGATTGAGAACCAAGCCTATTGGGCCATCAAACAATGTAATTCTAATCTTTCTGGAATAGGTTCTCAAAGGAAGTTGCAGATTCAGGAGCCGGAGGAAATAAGAAGAGATGCATATGAGAACTCCAAGATTTATAAGGAGAAAACCAAGGCTACCCACGACCATCTCATCCTTCATCGTCAATTCCAAATTGGGCAGAAGGTCCTCCTCTACAATGGAAGGATGAATTTGTATCCAGGTAAGCTTCGTTACCATTGGTTTGGACCATACACTGTTACTAATGTCTCTCTATTTGGTTTTATTCAGGTTCAAACTCAAGAGACCAAGAAAACCTTCTCTGTCAAAGGGCAGCGGCTGAAGCACTTCCACAAAGCCCTTCCAGAGTTCCCGATGGAGGAACTCCATGTTCAAGAAGAAACATACCAATGACACCCAACAAGTTTTATCCTTCATTTCTACATTCTATTTTATTATAGTGAGGACACTACACACTCTAGGAGTGGGGGGATGGGTATATTCCTGGGTTAGTTATGAATTTTCATTCATTTTCTCTTTTTAGCTTGCTGAATAGTATTGTCACTTTCCACCTGATTTTCCCCCTCACATTTTTTTTTCAAAAAATGTTTATTTTTTTATACCCAATTTATCATGTAAAATTATTCCATTTAATAATGGAAGTTATTTAAAATACATAGGGAATTTCTACAATTCATTTTGTTTTAACATTTGATTTTTTTTGATGAAATGTTCATTTCAGCAAGAATTCAATACTGTGGTGTTACTTTATCTTGAAATTTGGTTGTTTGTCAATGATATAAATGGTTTTATCATTTTAAAACCTTTGAGAGTAATAATACCCTTTTTGTGAATAGTTTAATAGAAATTTTTTTCACTTAATCTCTCTACACATCTTTTCACCCAACCGTGAAGTGTGAAAAGTTATTACTTAATGGAAGGTAAATATAAGTTAGGTTGATTTTTCTCTACATTCCAAAATCATTTTTCCATATGTTCATTCCTTATTCGATCTATTTTATTACTGTACCACATTGACCTATGCGTGTGTACCTGTTATCTGACTATTGTACACCCTAAAAAAATGGTTGTGTCATTTCCAAGTTAAAAACCACCCTTCATCAAATTTTTATCTTGTTATAACTATTACAATTAATGTCGTGAGGAGATCAATCATGTGTTGAGAGAAGAGTGTAAGATTTGTTCTAAGTGAAACTTTTGAAAAAAAATAATAAATGAGGGGAGTGATGAAATGTACAACATATGGGGATATTTAGGTTGGGAGCTTATGGTTTGACTTTTGGGAATGCTTAAGTGAGTGGATCTTGAAATTTGGTTGCAAAGGATGTAGGGTAGGTTCGGTGGAAAGGATCATGTAAGTAGACAATTTTTAAGATTACTTATATTTACTTGATAGAAAGTGTAAATAATAGAATGAAATGGTTTCCACACACACACATGGAGAATTAGTGACATTATCAACTTTTGAAATATTTTATTTGATTGGTATATTGCATCTCTTGGAATTTCATTTGGATACAATTTTTGAGATGTCTTTTTTCCATGCTCATTGAGAATAAATCCTCGATGTGTTTTTTTATTTGGTCAAATTTCTAGTAGGAATTAAATTTTTATTGAATGTTAAATATTTATGAAGTTGGAAATATCTACATGTATTTTTTTTTGAAATTTGACTTTTCCCAAGAGTAAAAATGTTTAGGTGTGGAGGTGTGATCACATTGTGATTCACTGTTTCATTTTCACCCTTAAACTATTGTGCTAAACTAGTTTTTGTATTAAAAATTATAAAAATAATAACAAATTTCACTTTATGTATGATTCAATTATTTTGTTTTTATTAATGTTAAAAAGATAAATGTTACATTTTTTGATAATTACATTGTAGTTGGTGGTCATTTGGAAGGCCCATGATGATGTCTAAAAAAAATGGGCCAAACTATGTAGGATCCATGCATAGTAGTGGGCTCATTCACACACTGTTACTGAGATGTGAATCCAAATGGGTTGAAATATTGTTGTATGGTCCAAAATTCATTAGGATACATTTCATCTGAAGGAACCCAAGACTCATTCTACCATATGGTGGCCCAACCGACCTGATCTGTCCTGCACACTGAATCTGCATGAAGTCAAAAGTAGTGTGATGTTTTCTGTCAATATATCGAGCTATTATTGTTCAAATAGAACCAAAAATTTAGTGATGATAGTTAAGAGGTGGGGATACAACTTTTTAATTTTTTCAAAGTGATATAAGACTATCTGTCCATCAAAAACAGTGGGCCAAGTGGTTTCTCGAAATCAGGATGCCCAAAACCACCTTTTAATTTTCCTATAAAATGGAACCTTAGGATCCCCATTTGTAAGTTCAAACCAGAAGAAAAGATCTACCATTTTTGAGTCATATAGGAGTCTCCTCTTCATCCTAGAAGTTCTAGAGGCCCCTATCCTCATAGGGGGATCAGGAATGAATAAGGAGTTCCTCCCAGGCTTCCTCCTCCTCTCGATGTCGAGCTAAGTAGTGGGTGATCATTGCGAGGGAGCTACACAATTGAATAGGGAGTTCCAGAACATAATTCTATAATGATTTGTTGTATATTATGTTTTTAATTTTTCTTTCATATGTATCTTAACATGTTTTTTTTTCATTTAATTAAAACACTTTTTATTTCATAACCTATTGGTGTGCGATTTTAAGTGTGCATCTTGTGTTGTTCCGATTGGACAACATAAGAACAAATTTCTTTCCCAAAAATTTGAGATTTAAATGTTCCATTACAAACCATAAAGAATTATAAGGGGATATAACTTTACTACATGATTGTTATGTCAAGATTTATTTCTAATCACATCATTTTAAGAGGCTTGTGGGTACCCAAGATCTTGGTTAACTCTCAACTAAAGGATTACACTAAAAAATAATAATCAATTAATAAAAATAAATCTTCAAGTTATTTAGTAACTTATCAATGATCAATTACTTATCTCATATTTTTCACAATCCACTTGGTCTTTCAACTTTATAACTCTTTAAATTAAGTTACTTTCTTGAAACTGTTTTCAAAATCACCCCCTCTTTTAGTAATCTTTATTAAAAATACATACTATAAACTACCAAAGCTCCTTAAGAGATGACCTAGGTTCTAACCTATACTATAAATCAACCTTAAAATAATAATACATTTGATATTTCATGACAATGAGGTCATATTTATACTTATAATATAGATAATTAAAGGTGAATCATGTTCTCAGGGGGAGAACCTGAGAATAAGTTGTTACTATCAATACTAGGATAGTAAAGTGAATAATACACCGTCCAATATTGATCACACAAGTAATATCCTAAAAAAATATGATTAAAGGATCATTTTTGATGAAGTTGAAGTGTGTTATATCAACACTGTATAGAAAAATGATAAAGATCTTATCTTGAATAATCTATCTCATTTTCACAAGAATATTTATTGAATAATACCATTCTTACTGAATATGTAGAAGTTTTAAAATATGTATAACCAAATAAATATATCCATTTTTGTGCATTATCAACTTGAAATATCATGAAAATAATATATATAATAAATCCACTATAATGAATATTTTTTGGAGTGTCTCCTTAAGGGGTATACAAGTGAAGAATAAAGAAGAATATTCCATAACCATCGACTCATACAAATATAAATATTCTAGAACATTTTTGAATATATTTTCATTGATAAGGTATTTTTTCTTACTCTTCCAAACTTGGTAACAAAAATCATATTATAACATTAAGGGGGAGAAATTTATATAATCAATGAAAAAAAGTTGAAGTTTATGAAGAAAAATCAGTATTGATTTCAGAAATAAAGTCCATCCTATTATCACTTGAATGTTTTTTATATGTGTATTTAAGTGAGTACATGAATTCATACTAATATACTTTACGATAAATCCATATCTCAATTGGTTTCAATCAATTATTTCATCTTGAAATTATTTTAAAACTTATGAAAAGGTAATTATTTTCTCATTTTAGTTGGTATCAAATTAAATTGATAATATAAATTTTTTTGTCTAAATCAAATCCTATTGTTTTCTACACTGAGGATGGATCACATATACTTAAAGTGTAATGATTTATGGAAAATTTGTTGAGAAATAATTGATATTGTAATCTCTTAAGTAATTTTCATTTCTTGTCAATTGTGGGAGAGAGTAAATTGAAATGAAAGTTTGATGAGAAATGGGAGAGAAGGAATGTATGGAGAGAACATATTGGCATATTATTTGAATAGGCTAATGAAAACAAATAAAAATGGAGATATTGTTGATCAAACTTTGTGTGTGTACTACTAAAAATTGGCCCTTTATCAGCACTAAAAACTAATATTAACAGCGCTAGAAAAGTGCTGTAAATGCCAACGAAGATAAAGGGGGGGAGGGGGTGTCCCCTTTATCTTCGACACCATTTACAACGCTTTTCTAGCGTTGTTAAAGGAGTTCCTTTATCAGCGCTATCGTGAGTGCTGATAAAGGGCCATATTATCAGCGCTCAAGATAGCACTGATAAAGGGACATATTATTAGTGCTCAAGATAGCACTGATAAATGATCCTATTATCAGCACTAAAGATAGCACTGATAAAGGTGTCCTTTATCAGCGTTCAATATAGATATGATAAAGGCTCCTTCAGCTACACCTACAGAAGCAACACCTGCACAAACCAACACCTACACCTGTACAAAACAGCACCTGCACACCTGTACAAAACAGCACCCGCACACAATATTTTGACAAACAATCCTATATACATTTACTTAACATGATGAATACAAAAAAACACACACTTCTATATACATTTAAAACAATTTTTTACATGGTTACAATTACAATTATACAACAACAGTTATAAACATTAATGTTTCATCCTTTGATATCTATGATCCTCTCTCAAAAATTGTCATCCACTGTATTTGTTTCCAAACAAAGCATCTGAACTCAAGGAAAAAAATTCACCTATATAAGAAAAAAATATTATGTTAGTAATACAATAATGAAATAAATTAAAACATTAATATGAAAGAATACATTAATATGGAAATGTGAAACTAAAATATGGAAATGATAAACTCAAATGTTTTAATTCTGATAACAATGAAAGGGAATAATGTAAAATCAATATGTTTTTGGATGATTTATCTCATTTAATAAATACTGATTCTTTATCTAATGAAATGCTTTATCGGTCCCACTGTGCATTGGATTGAGGTGCGGTCGATTCGTACACCTCAAAAATGACTCATGGATTGTTTTCCTAAAGTATCAAAACAATCCGAACACATTTTCTCGGTATTCCGTATGTCAGTAGAGTTGTTTTCTAAAGTTAATGTCAATTTGAAACTGGTATGAGACACTTTTATCCATACTAGTCACAACGTGCGTCAGATTAATGTGCGGTCGATTCGTACACATCACAAATGAATCATGGATCATTTTACTAAAGTATCAAAACAATCAGCATGCATTTTCTTGGTTTTCCGTATGTCATTTGTGGTGTATTCTAAAGTTAATGTAAATTTCAAACTGATATCAGACACTTTAAGCCTTATCGGTCACACCGTGTGTCGGATTGAGGTGCAGTTGATTCTTACACCTCAAAAATGACTCATGGATCGTTTTTCTAAAGTATCAAAACAATCTGAATGTGTTTTCTTGGTTTTCTGTATGTCAGTAGTGTTGCTTTCTAAAGTTAATGTCAATTTGAAACTGGTATCAGACACTTTTAGCCATACCGGTCACACCGTGCATCGGATTGAGGTGAAGTTGATTTGTACATGTCACAAATGAATCATGGATCGTTGTCCTAAAGTATCAAAACAATCTGAATGTGTTTTCTCGATTTTCCATATGTCATTTTTGTTGTTTTCTAAAGTTAATGTCAATTTCAAACTGATATCAGACACTTTTAGCCATACCGGTCACACCGTGCATCAGATTGAGGTGAGGTCGATTCGTAAACCTCAAAAAGGACTCATGGATTGTTGTCCTAAAGTATCAAAAAAATCCAAACACGTTTTTTCTATTCTACGTATGTCAGTAGTGTTGTTTTCTAAACTTAATGTCAATTTGAAACTGTTATCAGACACTTTTAGCTATACCGGTCACACCATGCATCAGATTGAGGTACATTCGATTCATACATCTCAAAAATGACTCATGGATCATTTTAATAACGTATAAAAACAATCCTAACACGTTTTTTTGGTATTCTATATGTCATTTGTGTTGTTTTCTAAAGTTAATGTCAATTTGAAACTGGTATCAGAAACTTTTAGCCATACCGGTCACACCGTGCATCAGATTAAGGTGCAGTCAATTATTACACCTCAAAAATGACTCATGGATCGTTGTTCTAAAGTATCAAAACAATCTGAATGTTTTTTCTCAGTTTTACATATGTCATTTGTGTTGTTTTCTAAAGTTAATGTCAATTTCAAACTGATATCATACACTTTTAGCCATACCGGTCACACCGTGCATCGGATTGAGGTGTGGTTAATTCTTACACCTCAAAAATGACTCATAGATCATTTTCCTAAAGTATCAAAACAATAAAAATGTGTTTGATCAGTTTTCTGTATGTTAGTAGTGTTGTTTTCTAAACTTAATGTCAATTTGAAACTATTATCATACAATTTTAGCCATACCGGTCACACCATGCGTCAGATTGAGGTGCAGTTGATTTCTACACCTCAAAAATGACTCATGGATAGTTTTCCTAAAGCATCAAAACAATACAAATGTGTTTACTCAGTATTCCATATGTCATTTGTGTTGTTTTCTAAAATTAATATCAATTTTAAACTGTTATCAGACACTTTTAGCCATACCAGTCACACCGTGCGTCGAATTGAGGTGTGGTCGATTCATACAACTCAAAAATGACTCATGGATCATTTTACTAAAGTATCAACACAATCCGAACTTTTTTTCTTGGTTTTCCATATGTTAGTAGTGTTGTTTTCTAAAGTTAATGTCAATTTGAAACTGGTATCAGACACTTTTAGCCATACCAGTCAAACCATGCATTGGATTGAGGTTCGGTCTATTATTACACCTCACAAATTACTAATGGATCATTTTCTTAAAGTATAAAAACAATCTGAACGTGTTTTCTTGGTATTCCGTATGTCATTTGTGTTGTTTTCTAAAGTTAATGTCAATTTGAAACTGTTATCAGACACTTTTAGCCATACCGGTCACACCGTGCATCATATTGAGGTGCGGTTAATTCGTACACCTCAAAAATGACTCATGAATCGTTGTCCTAAAGTATCAAATCAATCCGAACATGTTTGCTCAGTATTCCGTATGTCAGTAGTGTTGTTTTCTAAAGTTAATGTCAATTTGAAACTGGTATCAAACACTTTTAGCCATACCGGTCACACTGTGCATCGGATTGAGGTGAGGTTGATTCTTACACATCAAAAATGAATCATGGATTGTTTTCCTAAAGTATAAAAACAATCCGAATGCGTTTTCTCAGTTTTATGTATGTCATTTGTGTTGTTTTCTAAAGTTAATGTCAATTTGAAACTGATATCAGACACTTTTAGCCATACTAGTCACACCGTGTGTCGGATTGAGGTGAGGTATCTTCATACACCTCAAAAATAACTCATGGATCATTTTCCTAAAGTATAAAAACAATCCAAACACGTTTTCTCGGTATTCCGTATGTTAGTAGTATTGTTTTCTAAACTTAATGTCAATTTGAAACTGTTATCAGAAACTTTTAGCCATACCGGTCACACCGTGCGTCGGATTGAGATGTGTTCAATTCGTACACCTCAAAAATGACTCATGGATCTTTGTAATAAAGTATCAAAACAATCCTAATGTGTTTTCTCGGTATTACTTATGTCATTTGTGTTGTTTTCTAAAGTTGATGTCAATTTGAAACTGGTAATAGACACTTTTAGCCATACCGGTCACACCGTGCATCAAATTGAGGTGAGGTTGATTCATACACATCACAAATGAATCCTGGATAATTGTACTAAAGTATCAAAACAATCCGAACATGTTTTCTCGGTATTCCGTATGTCAGTAGTGTTGTTTTCTAAAATTAATGTCAATTTCAAACTAGTATCAGGCACTTTTAGTCATAACGGTCACACAGTGCATCAGATTGAGGTGAGGTCAATTCATACACCTCAAAAATGACTCATGGATCATTTTACTATAGTATAAAAACAATATGAACGCGTTTTCTCGGTATTCCGTATGTCAGTAGTGTTGTTTTCTAAACTTAATGTCAATTTGAAACTGTTATCTGACACTTTTAGCCATACCGGTCACACCGTGCGTCGGATTGTAGTGTGGTCGATTCATACACCTCAAAAATGACTCATGGATCATTTTCCTAAAGTATCAAAACAATCCAAACGTGTTTGCTCGATATTCGATATGTCATTTATGTTGTTTTCTAAAGTTAATGTCAATTTGAAACTGGTATCAGACACTTTTAGTCATACCAGTCACACCGTGCGTTAGATTGAGGTGCGGTTGATTTTTACACCTCAAAAACGACTCATGGATCGTTTTCCTAAAGTATCAAAACAATCCGAATGTGTTTTATCGATATTCCATATGTCAATAGTGTTGTTTTCTAAAATTAATGTCAATTTCAAACTGGTATCAGACACTTTTAGTCATACCGGTAACACCGTGCATCGGATTGAGGTGCGGTCGATTCGTACACCTCACAAATGACTCATGGATCATTTTCCTAAAGAATCAAAACAATATGAACGCATTTTATCGATATTCCATATGTCATTTGTGTTGTTTTCTAAAATTAATGTCAATTTGAAACTGTTATCAGAAACTTTTAGCCAATGAGTTATGCTTTACTAAAAAGACAAATCATATCTAAAACCATTCTTCATAACCTAAGGATATAAAACATAATAAAGGGTGATCATATATTCTCAGTAAGTGTAAAAAAGGGAGATATCAATGATCATATATGGATAACATTAGTAAGAATTCACCTTCATCCTATTTGTGTACAATCTTCCATCAAGTATGTTTCCCATTCATTTCTAAAAACATCTATATCATCTTCTGAATATGAGTTTGTGCGATATTCATGGTAGTACTGAAAAAATATAAATACACAAAGGATTAATATATATTTTAAATGAACTCGTAATTATTTTCGAAAATACCTCGTCAGGGATGATATTTTGTTGATGAAATACGATCTCTTTCATAAATTTACAAACATAATAACCACTATCCTTTCTGTTTATTTGTTTTGGACACTGCAGAAACATCAAAGACAATAAGTAATTTGTTTTGATATGTGTTTGGATAGTTCAATGTTATTATATATACCCAAATACTTTTCCAGTTGTAGATCTTGTAGGCTTTCTCATCCTTATGCCCTGGATTCATTCCATGCATTAGACGATATTGATGCACCGCCCTATCATAACAGAATCCTCATTAAAATATAACATAAATTATATAACTAGATGTTTAGTTTTAAAATTCTAGATATAGTGTATTACAAATTAACAAACATCATCATGTGTGGTCGGTTTGTTGGATATCCATGCATTGAATCTAGAAAATAAATCATTGGAGTCTCCAAATTGACTGCAATCAGCATCCAATGCTCCCTAAAAATACAAAAATGAATAAGTAAAGAAAGAAATGAAAATATAGTTGATATGATTAAATTTTAGAGTTTTACCCCTGCATCGTTGGTATTAAAAATATTCTGTCATCTGTAATTTTGTTTTCAAACTATTTGAGCAGGGATGACATTATTGTAGCCTCTTTATCAGAATCTATTTCTTCTTTTGAAGAGGTGGTGTGAGGACTAATGAGTCCAAATTTTTGTTCATGGGGAAATCCCTTCAATTGTTTTTCATATATATGCCTACAAAAAATATAAAATGTATTTAGTCATTATTATCAGAGTATATCAGCTTTTGTAAAATCAAATCATGAAAACATACCTCATGTATACATTTACAACTGAGGAACCTAGCCATTCATACTTGAGGATTTCATTTAAATTTTCAGAACTAATAAAATATGATGTTTCCTCTCCATACATATTTTTTTCAAAAACAATTGTGTGAGCATTGTTGTCTATCAAATTTGTATCCACATGAGCCTACAATGATATTAACTATGGATATAGAATGAGTGGGGTGAAGGTGCTCTCAGTAGACCGTTTCAATCGGATGGTTGATCCTTGAGATAGTTTTGAGCTGATATTTCATTTCACCCATTCTCTTTGTCGTTCTGTAATAACAATCATCGGTTTAGACCTTTTTCATTAAATGTTAAAGGTCCAGCTTGAAAAATAACTTAGAAATGGATACTTCCTTGTCAACATGTTTTTTTACAAGAACTGACGGATATGCGATGAATGTTCTAACATCTTTTTCAACCATATTAATGTCTTCATTGTCATTTGGAACAGGTAGCTCGGCACTCGGCTCATTAGCTACGTTAATTGACACTCTGAAATGATCTGTTGGAAGCTGCCTGTTGTGTAGCAAGTCATTTTGCGTATTGAACACCGTAGCCCTCGCTACAAGGTGATATGTGGGAGTTGCTAGATATAAATCATAGTCATTCTCACCCTGTAGAATATTAGTACAGGAAAGTTATCAGTGTCTATGTGAATCACATTTCACAGAAACAATTATTAAAACATTGATTACCTCAGCTAAGTCATGATTTTTAGGGGAATGTCTTGCCTCAAAGATGGTGGGGGGTGGTGCGGGATCGTCACACACGGGTTGTTGTTGAGTTATTTCTTCTCTTTGCCTCTCCCCCATCAATGTTGCTATCATCTCTCTCTGGTATTGTAATTCTTCTTGAAAAAATAGCTAATTTTCTTACAGCTTTTCCATTTTTTCATTTTCATCGTCCGCTTGTTTTTGTTTTTGAAAATATGTTCAGGGTGTCACCCCAAAACCCGCACCTCTGACGTGACCATACTGGTCTGGCCGCTTTAAGGCTGCTGAAAGTATATCTGCATCTGGTGTGGGTGTTGCTGATTCCTGTGACTATGTCAGATTGAAAATATAGAAAAATAAGTAGTCATTGTAATGTAATAGAGATTTAAAACAAATAAAATTTATATTATGTCATACTTACACATGTTTCCCACACTTTTTGTGTGTTTTCATCTATCAGTATTCCATCTTTATTTACATGAGCCTCATTCCACAGTGCATGGCATGGGATGGATTTGGATTTCGATTTTGATTCATCAATATGCATATAAACAGAGAAACATGGTTATGGTGTTGTTTTATGTCACATATAAGTGGTACGACAGATTTAAAAGATGTGCCAATTTTTTCTCAAGTGAAGCATACCCCAACCTTGCTTTATGGTAAGGGTACGCTGGTTCTGCAGTGCGTTTTTTATTTTCAGCACTCAGTTGCTGTTTCATAAATAAAAAAATATCAATCAAAGTGATGAATACAAGCTACGTCAAACAACGTATTACCCCACACAATGTACCTGAAAAGTATGCTTCCCACGACAGTTGATAAACGCATCCCACACTCCTTGGGATATCAAGTGTGCATAAAGAGGAGGTGGGTGCGGCTTGATTTTCCCTTCAGCATCTTTAAGATGATATTTCATTAAAATTGTGCGGAAACCTCTATGAATCCTTCTTGCAACTCTTAATACACATTCCTTGTGCAAGGAATCTACTATAAATGCACTCTACAATGGATGATGAAGAGTAAGTCAATGTTTTGGTATTTTATTTTAATAAATTAAAAAAATGATATCATAATGTTATCGTAATCTCTTCCCACATTAGTGTCTTTAGATTGGTGAAAACATGGAGCCACGACTGTACATCAATCGGCACGCGTTGCCGAGTGACGATTCCAATGTAGCTACTAAAGATGGATTTGTTGGGGTTAACATGTTGTCCTCGCTTATTCCATCCCACCTCAAATTTGCTGCCTTTTTCTTTTGCCTTAAGGATTTTGGATAACATTGTCAAACTACGATGCTCTTGTTTTTTTGCGCTTTCAGGGTTTCATTTCCTACCATTTACTCAGAAGTATCATAAACATATTTCTCTGGAGAACTAGCATCAACACTGGGACCAATAGCAATAGGTTGAGAAACTTGTTGTTGCTCTGCACTGGGACCAGCAACAACAGGTTGAGAAACTTGTTGCTGATCTGCACTGGGACCACCAACAGTTGGTTGAGAAAACTGTTGTTGCTCTGCAATGGGACCACCAGCAGGTGGTTGAGAGACCTTTTGTGCCTCGGGATTGGGCGCATCAGCAGGTGAAGAATTCATTATCTACAGAAGTGGTTTAACATTTAATTTAGATTACATAAAAGCAACAATGGACAGATAATAACATAACGTAATACAATGTATATTACAATAAACAAATAACCTGATTATTGTACTCTATTTGTTTTCTTTAAAGGCTGAAGAGATTTTACTCCTCTATCGACTATGTAAATCCCTTCATTGTGGTCTCCTCTGACATACAAAACGCCGTCTACATTGGGACCACTGCGAAATGATTGTGAAGTCCATATAAAAGGGTCATCCTCTGTTGAACTTTCATCTGACCCTTCAGTTGTTTTGGTCGATAACAGAACAATTGACCAATTTCAGTTTTCGGGGTCTGGAACATAAAATACTTGTACTACCTGTGATGCCATTATAAATGGTTCCTCTTTCTCCCCTTACTTACTAAAATCAACTTTCACGAATCCTAATTCATCTATTTTAACAGCACTCTTGTTATCAACCCACTTGCATTGAAAAATCGGCACTTTGAATTTTCTATAATCCAACTCCCATATTCGTTTGATGATGCCAAAGTTTGACATATTCGCATAAATTGGATTTTTGTCCTTAGCACCGGAAACATGTATTGCCTCAACTTCAAGTGTAATCCCACTATTCTGCATGGTACTGTCTTCATCATGTTCATTAGTATAGAATGTATAACCATTAACTGCATAAGCATTGTAAGATAATACATACACACTTGCTCCTCCGGCTAGCCATCAAAGTTGTTCTAAAATTGAGTCTAGATTTTCATCTAACTGCTTCAAAATATGGTCTTGAAACCATCCTATAAACTGTCGATTATGTGTATCTGATATCTATTTTTCAGCCCTAGATGGATTCAAACTCCTAAGAATTTCTTTATGGGTTTGAACATATGGGTCAACGTCAAAACTATTATGAAAAACGTAAAGGTGAGCCTACTCCCGATCTGTAATATTGATTGTGACAACCTCTCTTCCATAAATTACTTCACCCTCAAGTTGCTCAGTGTGACGAGATTTTGGTAGGCCAACGTTTTCCACACCAGACAGGTATTCAGTTCAAAATTCAACAGCTTCCTCAACAATATATTGCTCCGCAATACAACCCTCTGCCCGACTTTGATTTTTGACATACCCTTTCAAAATCTTCATATACCGTTCAATGGGGTACATCCATCTATAATGTATAGGATCACATAGTCTAATCTCTCTCACCATATGAACCATCAAATGAACCATCATATCAAAAAATGTCAGCGGGAAGAACATTTCCAATTCACATAATATGACGGAAATTTCTCTTTCCATAGTTGGAAATTTTTCCAGGTCTATAACTTTACTGCATATAGCTTTGAAGAAGAAACATAGCTTTGTTAATGTATGGCGGACATTCTTGGGAAAAATGAAATGTAAAGCTATTGGAATTA
Organism: Viscum album; assembly: GCA_963277665.1. NCBI lineage: Eukaryota > Viridiplantae > Streptophyta > Magnoliopsida > Santalales > Viscaceae > Viscum > Viscum album. Next base: position 1,027,058,852 of record OY728137.1, read on the forward strand.
GATATTGCATCAAAACATGGCAGTCATGTGATTTCAGACCCTTTAATTTTAAATTGTTCATTGACACGATGTTCTTGATATTTGATGAATACCCCTCTGGAACCTTTACGTCATTCAAGAAGTTACAAAACTGATATCTCTCCTTCCTGGAAAGAGTGTAAGCAGCAGGAGGAAGAAATGTTCGTTTTTCACCCTTCACTGGTGCCAACTCTTCTCGTATTACCATCTCAACCATGTCCAATCTAGCCTTAATTCCATCCTTCATTTTTCCAGGCGCATTTAGCAACGTGCCGATGACACTATCACATACATTTTTTTTCAATATGCATAACATCAAGAAAATGTCTGACATACATACAATTCCAGTATGGTAATTCAAAAAAAACTGATATCTTTTTCCAACCAGTTTTCGAAAGGTTTTTTAAAAACGGTTTACCAAAACTAGTGTTCAAATATTTTACCTTCTCAAACAATTGATCACCTATTAGTGGAGACGGTGTTGTAAGTTCTTCTGAAATTCTTTCGAATGATGTCGTCCAAGATCGGTACTTATGCCGTCGGGGTAGAAATCTATAATGTCCTAAAAACACGGTTTTCGATGAATGTTTCAACCTAATTGACTGTGTAACTTGTTCGCAAACAGGACACCCTTGGGTTACTTTAATGCTATATCCTAAAAAATTTCCATAAGCAGGAAAGTCATTTATCGTCCCGTACAACATGGATTTCAAAGTGAAATATTCTTTTTTGTAAGAATCATACAACGTAACACCTGAATCCCACAGTATTTTCAAATCCTCGATCAATGGAGCCAAATAAACATCAATATCATTACCTGGTTGTTTTGGTCATGATATAAGCATGGATAACATGATATATTTTCGTTTCATGCATAACCATGGTGGTAAGTTATAATTTACCAACATAACCGGTCATGTACTGTGACTGCTGCTTTAAAAACCAAAAGGATTCACCCCATCTGTAGATAATGCCAAACGAAGGTTTCTCGGCTTGTTTCCAGATTCGGGATACTCGTGATCAATTCTCTTCCACTAAGGAGAGTCTACCAGGTGACGTAGTTTCCCATATTTAATTCTTATATCTACATGCCATGTCAATTGCCCAGAAGTCTCCTCACATCCATATAGGCGCCTAAACCTTGGAATGATTGGAAAGTACCACACAACTTTTGTAGGAATAGAATCATCTTTCTTGTATCGAGAAGCACCACACTTTGGGCATTATTTAAGTGATTTGTGGTCCTTGAGAAACAATATACAGTCATTCGGGTAGGCGTGTATTATTTCTGATATCATACCCATCGATCGTAGCATTCGTTTGGCATCGTATGTTCATCTTGGGAGTTCATTATCTTCTGGGAGCATGTCATTCAGGAGAGTAAGTAGTTCCGTAAAACTGGCGTCACTCCACCTGTTTCCTACTTTCAAATTATACAGCTTTAGTACGACTGACAATGCTATATATTTAGTGCAACCAGCATACAATGGCAGTTTTTCACAACTCTTTAACTTCTCAAACAATTTTGGGAAATCACGAAGTTCATCTTCAACTACCCAAGTCATTTCCTCAATACGATCTTCATCATCATTCACAACTGTAATCACCCCCTCCATACAATCATCTTCACTGTTCACGCTTGTAATCATATCAGATCTTCCATAAAATGTCGTGTTATCCGATCCACTACCTACATTCGTTTTTTCCTCGTGTTTATTCCAACATGTATAACTTCGATATATTCCGTGACAAATCAGGTGTTCTTCCAACTCCTATGGACTAATTTTTCTTTAATAACAATAGCGTAAACACCGAAAAAGGATTTTAAAAGGGTCACATGCATGATCTCCTGCAAACTTGATAAACTCTTTCATGCCATATTCATACTCTTTTGTCAACCGATTGGCATTCATCCATTCTTTATTCATATTCATCGTCTTTATGGGTTCAATCTCAAACTTTCCTAATATTATGTTTTAATTAATTAAGTAGCATTGTTTGGGTTTTATAAAAAAAATCATGGTACAAATGCCTCTATAATGAAATAGAGGAACCTTTCCCAAAACATGTGAAAGTAATTGAACTCTATCTATATACGGGGGATTGTGCCCTGTCTTTTGTATATCTCCATGGAGTACCTAAAACCTATACATGGAGGACTCTTCAACGAAACATGGGGGAGTACCATACTCTATATTTTCTCCAAACATCTCACTTGTCACTTGTCAACTCTCAAGAATAGTGAAGATAATTAAAATATCCAAACCACATCGTGTGAAATTTCCAATGAATGAGGGAATCATAATATTGTGATCTACATGAGAAAATATTTATAATGGGATACTCATACATGAAATATTATCATTTAAGTGAAAAATAGATAATACTAATGAAATTAACATAACACACAATTTGTTCAATGGATACACAATGTGTAGGGTTATCAGTCAAGGTTGGTTATATAATATCATTTCTAAAGTCATGTGAAATCCATATACATGGTGTATCCAGTAGGGTGAACATCATCTATGGATAAGATACCTGATTTAATCTGACATATATCAAATTAATTCCAAGTTAGTCTTACAAATACTACATGATGCCTTTGAAAATACATGACATATAGAACAACTTGAGCTAAAGGCATGTACTTTAGATATAAAATGAGTCACTTCACCGTCTATGCATCACATTTTTTTGGAATACATGGTGTGTAGTCCTTACATGACCACTAGGGGTGTATAGTATATACACATCAAGTTTCTATGGTATCTATACATGGTGTAAGTGAAGTAAAACACATATCATATGGTTTTACCATTATTTCATGGCATGTACATGGTTTCATGCTGAAGTATATGTATTGGAGATATATTGTGTGTGACCTACATTCACATGACATGTAACATTTAAAATAAAACTTATTCCAAGTTTGAGTCAGAAGATGAGTCATGTGGTGTAAATTTTGGAGATAACTATTGTCTGGCATTAAAATCTATATGAAATCCATGTATGGTGAAGCATGTTCCATTTAAAAAGACTACATACCATGTATTTTAAAAATATATAGAATCTGAAAAACACCATCTTCACACCATAAAGTGTCTCATAGAGTCCTCTAGAATTGGTTTTTTAGGATTCAATGGAATTGCACTAGTAACAAATTGGTGGTGCCATTGAAATGGGTAATGTTTGGATTGATATTCAATGGTGGAAGAACTACAACATGGAAAACAAATGGAATATCAATCATGCCAACAACCGCAACACCATACAAAAACACAATCGTGCTCACAATTGCAACACCATACAAACCAAACAATCACAATTTTAGATTTTACAAAGCATACCTTATTCAATTTTGTTTGTTAATTCAGGGGTTATCACATAAGTTTTATCATCCTGGGGAATTCATTCATAAGTCAAGTATACGTAAATTAAAAATTTTTATATACAAATGTTCAACAAGAACCAACCAACATGCAATTCATTTAGTGTGCAAACAAGGACCACCAATGACCATGATTTTCAGAGGGGCATTTAGCCCGTACATTTCACATTATAACCATCAATATCAAACAGTAATAACATGTGAACAAGAGGAAATCAATGAGTAACAGGAGAAAACTCACCACGAAGGTGTCATTAAGCACACGACAGAGATGCATTCGTGGTAGAGGAGAGGCGCACAACAGAGGAGATTTCCAACTGAAAAGAAAATATAAAATAGGGGAAACTCATGAGAATAAAATAATCTAAAACCGAGTACACCATTTACCACATCCTACAAACCCCAAGAACCCAATAAAACCAAAATCAACCCACACCATGGTTAAACACACCTTAAGATAACCAGAAATTATAGAACCCACCTTCGATAGAATGAGTTCAACAGAATTTTTAAAATATAAAAGATAAACATACAATGGGTAAGCCTTGACCAATAGGTCCTCCTTACTAGGTATAATCCCCAAGTTTATTCTAGATAGAATATCCCAAATGAGTAAGCCCTGATCAATCCTCTGTTATCACACCTTTCACGACACATACATCCTAATCACATGACTTTAAACTTCATGGTACCATCTTTTCAACACAACACGTGGTATCTAGTGAGTAGGATCATATCCCTATTCAAACTCAATGATCCTACCCGTACATCTTGACAAAAATTAGGGGGAACACACATATTTCTAATGGGACACCCCTGGTACTCTTTTCCAATATTAACATCACACCATGCCAAAACTCACCACACGATCACTAGTTACCCAACATTATTCCAAAACCAAAGGAATATACCCATGCTTCATTACCCTAAACCCATCCATCTAGGTTCAATAGTGATGGTCACATTGAATCCATGATATACATCAATAAGGTTAGGAATCCGAATGATCATGTCCCTCAACCCATTCATAACACCAAAAATCAAGAATAGAGAGTGCTTCCCTTATACAAATCCAAGGCATGACCATTCCTTCGCTATCAAACTATATCCATTTTATACTAAGATTTGTTTTTTAACCTCAGAGAAATCTCTATAAAGGTCATGATATTCTTCCGAAGGTGCAGAATCTCTTAGATACAGACTGAGCACTACATGTCTAGATAAGAATTTACCCAAAAAAATAACTTAATATTCATCCAAGTGAGTATCATCTCATTATGGTTATTCATCACCATAATTAACCATCGACTAGCTAATACCAAAAAAATAATTATTGTTAAGACCGCCATTTTATTGATAGGTTTCATCATAAGGTGTGGAACATATGTGACTCTACCAAGCCAACCATCAACTTCCTGGGGTCTAGCTCACACCAATACATGGGAGGAATATTCCTCTAAAACACATGTAGAACAATAATCTTGTTCACATCCTCATCTTGTAATGTCGTCATAACCTTCTACTCAATGGGTAGCAGATGGATTGGAAAACCACCCAGAGGTACCACCTCAAGAGAAATTACCTACACCGAATCCTCATCCCTAAGAGGTTCATCATCAAAACCAAACTATAGAAAACAATCTTATGTTTGTAATAGTATAATCCTCAAATTGAATAAATATTATCTATAGTTAATGATTATATATACTCCTACACTGACCAGCAATGGCAGAGGCGGCAGTGGCGGCGGAGGGAGTGGTGGTCGCGACGGCGGAGGCAGCGGCGGTCGCGGCGGTCACGGTGGTAGTCGCGGCGGCGGTCGTGGAGGAGGAGATAGAGGCGGTCACAACAGAGGAGAAAAACCAATGGCGTGGAGGCAACGACGGAGGAGCAAAAACCAACAGCGGTGGCGGCGGAGGAGGAGGAAGAGGAGGAGTAGGACGACGATGAGGAGGAAGACGAGGACGAGGTGCAGACGAGGAGGAGAAGTCGCGGTGGAAGAGGGTCCTGGTTCATCTTCCGCAAAAGCTTTACCGCATGTGAGAGAGGAGGGCCTGTTAGGGTTATTAAATAGAAACAGCTGGAACCTTTATCAGCGCTCGTTAAAAGTGATGATAAAGGTATGTTTTATCAGCACTAAAATAAAAGCGCTGATAAATATTATAATTTTATATAAATTAAGAATAAAAACATTTATCAGCGCTAAAATAAATGCTAATAAATGAGCCCTTTTATCAGCGCTAAAAAATGCACCGATAAAGGGTATACCTTTATCAGTTCTTATTTTAGCACTGATAAAGGTTATATTTATTAGTGCTTTTAACTAGTGCTGATAAAGGCATACCCCTTTATCAGCGCTTTCTGTTTAGCGCTGATAAAGGTATGTGCTTCCCTTTCCATGTTTTGTGGTAGTGGTGTTACTTTTTTTTAATGAAGTAGAGTTATTAATGGATCTTGATGTCGATATGTTGAAGAAGAATCATAATTAAGAATAAAATACCTTGAAATTTCATTAAGTAGAAACCAATTTTTTTTGAAGAATAAGTTCCCAAATCTTGTTTCATTTTTATTAAGTGTATAGAAACTGGAAGTCACATCTTATATGATTAATTTTTTAAGTTTTTTTAATTTACTTGACAAATGGAAGAAGTTATTACCTTGAAATATTGGATATCATTTTATTAATGAAGGAAAAAGTGTTTAAATATTGGAGTACCAAAGAGAATTGTATGAAGATGAATTATATCTCTATGAAATAGGTATGTATGAATTTACATCCATGTTATTAGAAGTGTAAAATTAATCATTAGATAATTATTGAAGATAAAAAGAAAAAGAAGAAGAAGAGACATGGGTTGGATGTTTGGACATTGTGTTTGGCATACCATGTTCTTTTTGTAATGAAATTTAAGAGAAATTTCAAAAAAAATTCTACCCTAGTATAGAACATACAATAGAGAAGTAAATTCATCCAAAAATACACCCTAAAAAATATCTAAGGGGGTATCCAACCAAGGATAACATAGATCATTTAGGCAATATAGCTTGTATGGTCCGACACAAGTGTGTTGGGTATTGGTTGGTTCTTGGAAACAACATGTGGGGTGGAATGATACACCACTAGAGAGAAAAAGATACAATATGTTTCATAAACAACTGGATAGTGAATCCAGTATTATTTATGAGTGAAATTACCATTTATAAGTTGATGTGTGAATTGGTTCATCTACATACTGTTCATCCGATTTAAATATACAGGCACACATGAGATGATACCATGTTTTTAAATAATTATCTACAACTTTTATATGTTGTGAACTTATTACCAATGGAGAAGATAATAAGTGATGCATGTTCACTAGATGATACACTGTGAGGCTGTTTAAAGATTATGAGAAGAGAATTAGAAGCATGTGCACACTATAAGTCAATCAAAAGTTAGAATATTCAAAGAAGAAAAGCCTATGAGAATTAGAATTAGTTGTATTATAGTGTAGTGTAAGAATCATATAAATAACATCAGAAGATGATTTATAAGATCTTTGAAATATGATCACACTTTGAGTACACCATAATAAGAAGTTTAGATAAGTCTAGGAGAATCTTGGATTCACACAAGAAAATTCCCAACTAGGACATCACATAAGGGTATTTGAAACCAGGTCCCCATGTAAGTAAATCCATAATGAATATAGATTCATTTAAGGTGATACCAAGTTAGAATATGATGTAAGGGGACTCATACAAGAGTCACAAATAATGGGATTTATGGATGGAGATTGAAAAATGGGATTCTAAACTAATTCATCTATGTATGGAAATTAACCAGGTTATGAAGAAGGAGGATATTATTTAATCCATTCAATGCCAAGTTATAATTTCTTTAATGAAATAAAAAATAATGATTGGTCTATTATGATTCAAGAATAAATTATTAAGAAATCAGAAGAATATTTTAGTGGGGAAATTTACTCCACAAAATATAAAGGTATCACAACTATTCTGTCATGCTTGGATATATAATTATATGTTTTTTTAAGTGCATAAAAATTATAATGGATACAAGAAGAAGAAGGAAATAATTAAGGAAGAAGATCATGGTAGTCATATGCATAATTTCATGCATATGTGGATATGGTTTATGAAGTAGTTTTATAGAGAGAATAAGGGGTTAATTTTTGTCGATATGGTTGAAGACATGGAGTAAATATTTTGGGAGTTTGAATTATTGAAAATATTTGTAATTAAAATTGAGATATTTGATCAGTATAATAAATAGAATATGAATGAGATAATAAAAACACTTTGTCTTTACAATATATGTATATATATTAGGTCGAATACATTAAGTCAGTGAGTTTTACACTTCCATTCTTAAAGATAAAATCCTTATATCAAGAAAATAATGATCTGATACAACATTATCTATTGAACATATTTTGATATCAAAGATAAATAAAGAGAATTAGATCTTGTTTATTTTTTATTATATAGAACAAGAAGTAGAATAAGGAATATGATAAGCATGTGTTGTGTATGTAGTGAGAATAAAAATACTTTATTATATGCAAGAATGGTAGCTTTTAGTCTAGTTTCTGTGAAGAAGAAGATAAGGGTTGTGTGAACTATTGTGTATATAAGATAAAAATGAGGAGTAATTTCATGATATTGCGTAATTAATAGAAGAAAGATAAGAAGGATAGAAAACACATCAATAATATGAAAATTTCTACATTAGTGAAGTCATTTCAGTTATTAAACAATATTTGATATCATTTTAAGGTGCATGATTCACCTGAGTGTGGGATGCACCAAAGAACTATCATGATATGTGTAAACATGAGTTTCAAGATTATACCATACTTGTTTGTACCTGTGGGATGATTCTAGTGGGTCATGTGACCATGAAGGAACTTATATCACACCAATGACTAGCTTTCTCATATTGAGTGGTGAACCTTATAAAAATATATTGTGATTCTTGTGAGGGTGTCTTAGATATGTCACATTAAAGAATAAAATTAAAAAGATATAATGTGAGAAAATGTTCACTTTTACAAGTGGTAGAGGTAAAAGGGAAAGGGATTAAAAATTATAAATTGGATTAAAAGTCACCTATATAGATTCACCCCTCTCAGTGTTGAGTTCATCCATAACTGGTCCCCTAACTTATGAATCCTCTAACAAGTTTTGTTATATTAATTTGAAATCTAGTAGTGGTATTATAGTGGACCATACATTTATATTCATGAAATTAAGATGATAAATTACGATTTCACAATCGTATTACCATTCTATTCTAGTTGAAAAAATACAACTCAAAATATTATTTTAAATACTTGAGTCATTGATTATTATATGATATATTGTAAGTAATGACTCAATACATATCATTTTTATTTTTATTATTTGCAGTGTATGAAAACTGATAATACGATAATGTCATGACTTGCTTTCAAAATAGAGTATCGTATTGTCTTTATGAAATATCTATGAATCGAAAATTATGATATGTGATACCATTGGAGGAGATAACTCTATAAATAATAGAATACAAGTGATAATGATTTCCACAAGATTATCAATCATAACATATACTTTGGTTTGGCATGTTATTTACAATTTCTATTGTATCCAATGATTATTATATATTGTAAAATTCTATTGATGATAAAAATTTATTTTTATTTAGTTTCAATTTTGAATTGAATTATATTATTTATAAAATGTTTATAAATAATGATAAAACGTATTTTAGGGATATTTATTAATTTATAAAGTGGTTATAAATTAACTAATTTTAAATAATTTATGATTAATTAATTAAATTTTTATGAGAAAATTATTAATAAATATTCCCACAATATTAAAATGTTAATATTAAAATACCTTTTAAATTAAATGGAATGCCTTATGAATTTGAAATAAAATTTTCATTTTGAAATCATAAGGGTAATTTATAAATTATATAAGTTACTAAATTAAGGATAAATATAAAGTGTCTATATTTTAAAATAGTGTATTATTCATAATACTTAATTTGATTTTTTCAAATTAAGGGCCTTATTTGGGTATTATTTAGAATGCAAAAAAATAGTTTTTATGATTTTTTTGATCTAGGTTTAAATAATTTTTAGTATGTGATATTTAGATTATATACAATTTTTACATAATAGAAATTGAAATAGAAATTTTTTATATTTCATGAAATATCATATATTTAAAGTAAAATTCTTTATAATATATAATATTAAGGAGTTAATATTTTAAAATGAATATTATGTGTTCATATTCAAGTTTATATAATTTCCATAATGAATAGATAAATTATAAATGTGTTTATAATTAGATTTTATTTATGAATTTCATAAATTTTTATCTCATGTTTAAATTTATAAATTATTTATTTATTTAAAAGTTATTCCCTTGTTTATTATTCATGGATATAAATGTTTTATATTGTGAATATTTTTATACATTATTTTAAACTATTAAACTACTTCTAGAAATTATTATACATGCATAAAAATAGTTACATGCTAGGTTTGATAATGGATTTAGTTTTCTTATACCTTGAATTAAGTTTATAATTAAAGTTATTAGTTTGGATTTAGTTATTGAATATAGTTTATACATATTGGGTATTAGAGTTATGATTAATTAGAATATCTAGATTAAAGTATCCTAAGGTATAGGGACTTTGGGTTGAACTCCCCATTGGCTCAGAGGCTTATACTGTATTCTAAAAATATGGGGGGTTGACTATCTGTGGCTCCATGCTTACTCATGTGGATATTATAAATTTCATATAACTATAAACCTTTACATGAAACGTTTTTCTACCATATACATGATATGAATTTGTATGTGTGTAAATATATTTGGTTACTATTTTGGGTGTGTAACAAAAATTTTGAGTTGTGTAATGAGTTTCACATCAATATGGTTAGAACATATTGATTTAGTGGAAGGAATAAGATTTCAAACTAAATCACTAGAATAATCCATTTATAAAGGGAATATCATGAGATAATATGGTGAGATTAAACCCCATTAAAAATACTAAGCGTTATATTCCTTCTAAAATGGCACTTTTTAAGACCTCGATCATCCATCCAAGATAGTAATGCCAAATTTGGGTGCCCATGGATTTTCTTATGTAAGGAAAGAAAGTAATGGGTGACTCTAATAGGTTTATATTCACATTTATGGTGTTTTATATGGGTTAAACTTAGATGGGAGACCTTGATAGGATTATGTTACAAGAGGAATAAAGTTAGATCTATCAACTTGATGGATTTGATAAAGAGTTGTCTGCTAAACTATCCAAGAGTCATATAAGATATGATTTGGATGATTCCATGCCTAAATTTATATGTATTGGAAAAAAATTAAAGTGAACCAAATATTAGGTATGGATATAGTCTCACTAATGGATATGATGTGTATAAAAGGGGTAATCATTTTATTGGGACCCCATAAAACAAAATACCTTATTAAAAGTTAACAATATATAATACTCATTTGATAAAAGCTTATGTCATAGATTGAAAAACAACATGAATTTAGTTTATGAATATGATGTATGAAATCTTTTTAATCAGGCAACATCAAGATTAAATGAACTTCAACACACTATATAAATATTATTATTTAAATATGACTGTTATAACCTAGTTATTGGATTGGTGGGAATGAAGAGGAGTAACCACATTATAAAATATATGTAGAACATTTTTCTTAATAAAAATCTATTTATTAATTTCTAGGAAACAATTTCTCATTTTTGAATGATAATAATGGAATCTTATAAGGTTAAGAATATTTAAAGTTAAAAGTGTTATTTTTCTATAAAAGAAGTTTTACTGTATATTTTCATTTAAATGATAGATTTATAAATTTTATAAATTGAATTATTAATAATTATTTCATTTTTTATTTCATAATATCAAAATTTTCTTATGATATTTTTTTTATTTTTCAGAAATTGGTGATTTTTGGGTGAATAGTGAAAAATACTGATTTTACAAATACTGTCATTTTTATGAAATTATCAGGATAAAAGAATAAATTGAATTTTTATAAAAAAAATTCAAAAAAAATACATTTAATAATTAATATAATTTATTTAAAAATATAAAATTAAACTTATAAATCCATGTTTGATATTTTGGAAACCTATGGAATTTTTTTATTCATATAAAAACTATATTATGTTTTTCTCTTTTAATCATGTTTTCACAAGGTTACTTTAATTATTGGTTGGGTTTTAAAGTAAAAAAGTATCATTTTATTTAAAAAAATCTAATTAATTCTATGGTAATCACATTCAAATTTTTGGTATAAAAAATTTTATGCTTAAAATGAACATTTTTCTAAAAACGAGGTTTCGTTGCATTTTGATAACATATATTAAAATTATTTTTTATCAAATTTAAGAATTGAATACTTGAAAATTTATTACATATTTAATTTTTTCATTCTAAAATTTAATTACAAGTTTAATTTCATTTTTGGTAATAATGAATAGTAATTATGGTAAAAGTTAGCCACCTTGGTAAAAGGTAAAATGGGTTAAATGAGGTTCAAACTATTGTATATGGCCTCAGAATCTCTAAAAAATTTAATTTGTTTCATTTTAGGAGTTAATTTCTACCAACGTTATCCTTTCATAGGATATAAATTTGGTGTCATTTTCCTTTGATAATGCCCTTTATATTATTTTAAATAAAGAATAAACACAAAATGTCACTCTCTTTATTTTATTATCACTAATATGTTTTTATAAAAATAAAAATATACTATGAATAGTTATAAATGGTTATTTTGAATAGTAATAAATTATTTTTATTATAGTTTTTAGTTATTAATTTTTTATGATGGTAAAAATACCTTTAATGTTTATGCTTTGCTAACACAATGCTTGTGAAAACAGTAAAAAAATCAAGTAAATTATTTTTAAAACATTAAAAGTAATATGTTTTGGATAAATTATGGTTTTATAGGAATTTAATTGAAAAATATAAAAGATTAGTGATTGTGGAAGTATTTATATTTAAATGACATTGTTATTTTGATGGTTGTAAAGTCAAATTATGTGAATAGTCTTGAAAATGACTTTATTAATATTTTATTTTAAATAATATTTTATAAATTAAATTTAAAAATACCTTCTTAAATCTTAATTTTTTCTTGTATTTAAAATATTTCCTTCTAATATTCTAAAATATGACAATTTATATCCACTTGACTTGAGTAATACAAATATTATATAATAAAGTTTTAAGTATTTATAAGTTTTCCACCCACCTCAATTATAAAAGGGAACATCCAACCCTCACTTATACACACTTATTGAGAAACTTAGATTGAACAATGACATAAAAAATATCTTCCAAACATCATTATTCACATCCTATAGGTTTTAATATTTTCAAAATACCACTTTAGTAAGGTTTAATGTGTAAGACAAAAGAGCTTTCCCAAAGAATAGACAATCATATAAATCGAATATTTTGAATTTATTTCTTCTTATACCTCCTTAAAACGTTATTTATCATCCAAATATAATGATATTATTAACATAAATATATTTAAATTTTATTATTTTTATGGAAAAATGATTATCTACTTATTCTCCATTCGATGAAAAATGAAAACCTCATTCATGTGTACGTGCGATCTACCACCTCCACAAAGCGATGTGTATCATTTTTAATCAATGACTCTCATGGTGGGATATAATGATGTATTTAATGAATATATATGATATATATGAAATAATTATTATTATTTAAAGATAAAATATTATCTACCTTCTTACCCTCTAATCCATTGCAAAATGATAACGTAGCTAATGCGTACATGTGTACAACCACCTCCATGAAGTGATGTGATTCATATTTCATTACCTATTTACATGGATTATTATAAGGTTAAATTTAATTAATATATATGATATTTATGATACAAATATGAATCTTAAAATATTTATCATTTTAATTTTTTTTTCTTTCCAACCATTAGGAAAATGAAAATTTCATTATGCATATGTGTGGAATACCACCTCCATGAAAAATGTATTTAATTTTTCTATTACATAATTGAATGGATGGTAATAAAATTATATAAAATGAATAAATATTATATTAAAGAAAATTATGGATATGATGGAACCAATTCACAACACCTTTAACCATGATTAATATACTGAAGTAGTTTTGGAGAAAGTAATTGAACAACCTCAAGTGGAAGATATAAGAAAGAACTATACAATGAATGAATAATGAATTATTATAAAATTACCTTAAAATATGGAATAAAGATGAAATTTTTTCTTAATAATGTATTTAATAAATTTAAATTTATTATTTAGGATGATATAACATGTCCAACAAAGAATAAATATAACGTAAGGGGTTTTCATCTCAATTCCACTCAATTGTGAAATATTTATATTATGAAGCTAATTTTTTCATATGGTGTGTATAATGACTCTATGAAAAATTATGTCATAAATTACTCTTTATTCATGGTATTTAAATTTTCAATTCATTTTTTTCTCTTTTTAGTGGTCTTGATTCAAAAGTTATTAAATCTGTAAGGGTTTATGTTACAATCTCACTCTCATTTAGATTATTCTTGTTTAAATTTAATTTGTAAGAATTATATTCACTTTATTTATTAAAACCAATATATTTTATTCTCATATGGTTATTTATTGGTTTTCCATGTTTTCTTTAAATGTTTTCTCACTTTTACACTCATAACAACCAAAGGATTATTTATAAGAAAAAATTATCAATTTTTAAATTTTTCTATTAGAAATATTTATTTTCTATATCCTATTGGAACCAAGGCCTATCACAGTTGGAAGCTTAAAATAGAGTATAGTTTGTGTTTTTTGTCAACCCACACTAGTTTGATTAGGTATTTTTCAAGTCAAATGATCTTACAGTACAAAATGGATATAGTATTTAAGGTGGTGTCATTTCTAAGTGTTTTCCAATTTTTTGGGCTCAAAATCAGGAGGAAGGAAAAAGCTTCATGAAAAGTTATTTTCTAGGTTTGGATCTTCATAAATATTATAAATTCATAAGTTTTGAAATGACTAGTTTTTTTGATGGTTGAGATTCACAAATATGTGGAGCATCACGAATGAGATTCATGAATGCATGATGGTGTGATAATGATTATACACAACTATGAGAAGCTTTACAAATGGGTTAAAATGTGTTTCAAAAAAATTTAATCATTTAATTATAATATAACTCATGGAAAATAATATGTTTCATAAAAATTTCATCATAACATCATATCATAACTCATGGAAAAGAAACATGGTTCCTCATAACTTAATTAACCATTGGGAATGAAACGTGTCTCATAAAATCATCATTAAATCATAATCATAATAAGAAATACAAGTAACGAAATTGGTTGGTGTAATTGGATCATATCCCAAATAAACCATAATTATTATTAAAGGAAATTATTATAGATGATAATTTCATTTAAAATATCACCAGAACATTTATTGGGAAAATACCCTTTTCAATTTAAAATCACTTATTTAAAATCTAAAAATTTAACAAATATTTAGGAAAAAAATATATTTAAAAATAAACTTCAAAACAATAAAGATAAGATTCAAATTATTAATTGGTCATAACTTTGGGAAATTCAGTTCATGCTGTGTATGTTAAAAAAATGATTCCTTTCACATGTTTAGTAAAAATTCAAAAGCCCATCATTCCAAAAAAAGAATAAGATTACATTTATTTTTAATAAAAAATTAAATTATGGATAAAAATTACTTTAAGAAATAATTGGTTAATATTAAAATATCATTCTTGGAATTTTTTTTAAAAAACATGGATATGTAAGAAAAATGCTTTTTAACCAAAGATAAAAGTAATGTCGACTTTCCTTAAAAATACTATTTAATTATATTGAGTTACTAAAGAGAGAAAAATGAAAGAAAAACATGTAATACCTAGAAAATACTTGATTATATGAAAATTTATATGATTATTGAGAGGTATTTCATAAAATATCATCATCGTAAAATTAATCACAAACAATCCTGATAAACAATGATATTGTAACATAAATCACTTAGAACTATGGTAACTTCTGAATTAAAACATCATGAAAGTGAATAATATTTATGGATATTTAAATCCCAATATTTTTTTATCAAAATCATCATAAAATACAATCATTGGAAGTATAATCACCACATAAAAGAAACAAGTGGTGAATATGGAATGTGTCTCATAGAAATAAAAGTGAGATAAAAATCCATTACCTTAAGTTTTACTTGATTAAAAAGCAATATAAAATACTATATAAAATATGTAAATATATTATAATTCTATAAAATAATAATTTTAATAATTATACTATCATTTATGATCCACTTAAAACATCTCAAGACACATTAATTAATAATTCATTATTAAAATCATCTTTTCTAACTGTTAACTGTGTTGTTTTTCATAAGAATTTTGGTTGAGTAGTTCCAGTCCTTGAATATTGATCATAGTTCTATCATATACATAATTTTATACATTATATAAATATCATATATATTACTTATATTAATATTCCTAAGAATCAATAAAATGTAGAGATTGAAAAAATAATTACATTGTCAATGGAGACGGTAGGTCGTACGTACACATGAATGCTGTTTTCACTTTTCGACAGATGGAAGGAAGGTATGTAAAATAATAATTAACATTTATAGAATTATTATTATATCATATATATACATTAAATTAATCCTTATTACTGTCCATGTAAAGAAGAAATGAAAATTGAATCACATCACTTCGTAGAGGTTGTTCTACACACATATGCACAAGAAATGATATCATATTCCAACATATTGGAAGGTAAGAGGGTAGATATGATAATATAATTACAAAATAATAAAATTTTCATAATCATAATGTATATAAATTAAACCCATAATTATACCCATTTGTGAAATATGGTTATGGAAAATGAGATGTATCTCTACGTGGATATGGTAGCCCACATGTACACACGAGCGATATTTTTACTTACTATTTGATTGATAATAGAGTGAATAGTAGTGGTTTCATAATCATAATAACATTTAGTATATTTATGATACTAAAGTTATTATTTTATGATTAATACCCTATAATTAAATGAGTTATAAGAATAAATAAATAGAAATATGTTGGGTAGGATGATTACCTCTTCCATTGAAGGCCTCATTTAGATCCTTTATTAAGGACCCTTATAATGGTATTTTAATAATGCCAAAACATCTAATTAATCAACATGAAAGTTTAGAAGATAATTATGTAGGTTTTTCTAAATATAGATGGATAAATTTAGTGCAAATAAGGGAATAGTGGGGTGTCTTTTTATAAGTGGGGGTGTAACATCCCACCCCTCACCCATTGTCTCGGGAAGAGGCAGAGGGTGTAAATATCCTTTAGGTTACATCCCCAAGACACCAAACTCTAAAAAGAAATTACAAGGGCTTTATAAAAAATTGGGGGATAATTTTACAATAAAATTAAAATAACCAAAACAGAATAACTATAATCATACAACCTTTAAATGAAGCATGAGTACAAAATACAACAAAAATGAAAACCAAACCAAACCAAACCAAACCAAACCAAACTATATCATATTACAATGTAGAAACAGAGATAAAAACACACAAAGACACAGATGAAATCAACCCAACAACTCCCAACATACACCAAGATCCAATTCTACATGCCATTACCATGGTATCATGATTCATCAATAATGAAATGAGATAAATTTTCATTACATATGTCTCGATATACAATATCTGCAAACACACCAAAGTGAATAAGGGGGTGAGTATAAAAATTAGTAGGATTTCCCCAATGAATTTAAAAACAGTTCCACTAGGATAGAACATGCTAGAAAAATATATATAAAACCATTTTATATAAAATAACTTAGAAGAAAAAATTTCAAAGTATTTCAATATTTGATATCGAAACCAAATAAGTTCCAAGGAAAACCATTTCACAATCATAAAACATTTTTCTCAAATCTATTTGGCATATCCATCACATGATTTTCACATAAACACACATGCATTCTTAGGTGACAGTTCCATACTCATGATCTTTTTCTCATTGATCTACAAAGTCATTACAAGGTAACCATATACCAAGTGCCCTAATGGAACACACCCCTTCCACAGGGTTACATCAATGAAAATGAACTCACACCAACCATGCATGGCAAATACCATGAAAAACCATTTCAATAAAATGTTCCTTTTATTGAAAAAAATCTATAAACAATTATTTCATCAAAACATTTTCCATGTAACAAATAAAAACCATAATTTAAAAATCATAATTTAAAAATTATAAATGAAAGAGTTTTCCACCAAACCTTCCAATTTCCATCATTTCACCAAATCACCACTAAATAGGTTTTCCACCAAATAAAAAATCAATTTTTACCATCAATTCAATAAATTAAATCACTTTTAAACCAATACTTAACAATATAATCAAGATGATTCAAGAATTAATCCACATACCTCTCAAAATTAGGGTAAAATGAAGAACAACATGAAACTTCAAAAACCTTGCTTAAAACACTTAAAAGCATCCTTATATCTTTTTACATTCAATAAAAACTACCATGTCTCATAATTTTTGAAATATAATAGCTTGAATTTATCCAAAAATGATTAAATCCATGATTTTAAGAGAGGTAAGAAGAATAAAACTAAGGAAAACGGAAAATAACAATCAGATACCAACAAATCTGGACTCCAACACACCAAGATTCACTTAGAAATAACTTCTAGATTAAGAGGAATGGTGTCTAAAACCTCAAAATGAAGAGGAATTCAGGTTATAAGCTGATCAGGGAAAAATAAGGAATTATGGGGGAAAAATAGGGGAGATCCAAAATTTTAGGATCTAATTTATAATAGTGCATGGTTAGGGCACACAATTAGGAAAACTGTGCACAAACCGTGCACTAACACTACCTCTAAACACCCATTTCATGGTAGAATTTCATAATTAGAAAAACTATGCATCTACCATGATATACCCCACTATACAACATTGCACAATTTCTCCTGATTGGCCACACGGTTTGGCCAGAAAGCGCGCCTAACAAGTTCCCAATATTTTAGTTATGCGATTTTCTAGGAGGTGTTTCATAGTTTCTACTAACCATGATCAAATTGTGCACCTCTAGAAAAGCCCCTAAACATTCAAAATTTCCTTCAAACCTTCAGAAACATAAACTAATAAATTTATATGCCTAAAATACATAAATAAAGGGTTAATTAACTAAAAATAGGGGTGATAAATTATCCCCAAAATTGGTCTTTCCGTCCCCAGAAAGTTGCAAACCACTATTGTCCTGAAAGAGTTTGGGCCATTGATCAACCATTTCCTTTTCATGCAAACACATATCATTTTGAATACAACAATGTTTCCATAAAACCAACATGAGATCGATTATTTTCTCATGAAAGAATTTTTTGTACCTGTCCACAACCCAAATTAGAAAATGAAACAACTTAGAATTAAGATCTAGGTCAACATCATGAAATCGAATCATATGGTTAGGATTAGGTTGATACTTCTTCAATTGAGATACATGAAACAGATTATGAACTAAACTAAACCTTGGTGGAAAATCCATCTGATATTCCATATCACCATCCCATTCAAGTATCTCAAAAGGGCCTATGTATCAAAGATATAACTTGCCCTATTTCGGAAAATGATGATTGAGAAGCCATGGAGAGATTCTCAAGAATACATGTTCAATCACCTTAAATAAAACTTGTCATTGATAATGATCCTTATATGATATCTGATGACTCCAAGATATATCTATTATCTTACTAATCAATTGAACATTCTCCATTGTCTCTTTCACATGTATTGGTCCAACTACTATAGTATCACATGCTTCCACCCAAAAAATTATAGAATAACATGGAAGCCTATACAATTCTTCAAAAGGATTCATATGTATGAAGTACTGATAAATGTTTTTATAAAAGAACTACACTAACAATATGTGATCCCCCCATAAGCCACCATAATCCATTAATAAATCTCTAAGCATGTCTTCCAATGTTTTCATCATCCATTCAGGATTTACATACATTTGTGGATGAAATATCATGCCCATATTCAATGAGTACCAAGGGACTTATCTAAGGATTTACAAAAACATGATGTACATCTCAGATATTGGTCTGATACTATCAAAACTAGTACATCATGCCTGTTTACCACTTCTTGGATATATATTTTTGATAACTCTTCCACCTCATGAGATTCAACAATAGGGATAAAATGATATAAATTTGTGAGATGATCCACTATTAACCATATGGAATCCTATTTCCAATACTTCATTGGTAAAACTATTACAAATCACATATCTTTCTAATATCATTTACACAAATGATCTGGTAAAGGCTGAAATATAACTACTGGTCACTGGTTCTCTTCATTAACCTGTTGGCAAGTGAGAAATTTCCAAACAAACTCAACCACTTTTCTTTTCATGCCAGCCCACAAAAAATGTGTTTTCAGTTTCTTATATATCTTTTTTATTCCAGGATGATCAACCCATCTCGAATGGTGGTAAGCATGAAGAAGTTATTCCTAAAAAGCCATAGGTATGACCATCCAATCTTGGAAACACAACACTGATCCTATATCAAGCTTCCATCCTTTAACGGTCTACCCACCATTTAGTTTTGAACTCATAGTAATACATTTAGAATCAAATGTTTGTGCCTCTGTAACACTCTCATCCAAAGTAGGAATAAAAGAAACTGAAAAGAAAACCACAACACTACCTCAGTCTTCACAGTCCAAGTGCATGTTGGATATCACCAACATCAACTTCCATTGAACTATATCCTTTTTCACCAATTGACTATATGAATTCATACTTAATGTATCTGCCACAAAATTTCCCTTACCCAGTGTATACATCAAGTAAAATATGAACATTTGAAGATACTTTATCCATATTCATTATCTCAGATTCAAATCTCTTTGTGAGAAAATATATTTCAAGATCTCATTATCTGTAAACACCATAAATTTCTCACATAAGAGGTAATGACATAATTTCTTCAAAGAATGGAGTACAAAAACTAATTAAAAACCATGCATTGGGTATTTATTATCATGAAACTATAACCATAATGAGCCATAAGCAACAATATGATCTCTCTGCATGAGAAAAAACCCAAAACCAAATCCAGAAGCATCACAATACCCCATATAACCTTGTATTAATTCTATAAATATCAAGATCGGTGCTGATGTAAGGAGAACATTAATCGCTCTAAAAGGCTTCTAAAATTCATCATTCCATTAGAATAAAAATATTTTTCTTTATGGAAGCTGTCATTGTTGAAGCTATTCATGAAAATTCACAATAAAAACATCAATAATAACTATCCATACCAAGGAAACTACATATGTCAAAGACATTCTTTGGAGGTTTCTAAAAGATCACAAGATCTATCTTTTATGGATCCATAAAAAGACCATTTTTGGAGATAACATGGCCAAGGAAATGTACTCTTTGTATCAAAAAATCACACTTTGAATGTCTGGAATATTGAAGATGATCCCAAAAGATACCCAACACTATCCCCAAGTGTTTCTCATGCTCAAAATTTATACTATAATACACCAATATTTCATCTATAAACACTACCACAACAAATTCAGATAACTTTAAAATATATGATTTATTAATTCCATAAATATGGGAGGTGAATTCAAAAGACCTAAATGAATAATGGAATAATCATAATTTCAATATATACTTCTTAAATCCATCTTCAGAATATCCTCCTTCTTAACATGCAGTTGGTGATATCCCGAACGTAATCCAATTTTAGGGAACTAATGAGCTCCCCTCAATTGATCAAATATTTAATCAATGCATGGAAGTGGATACCAAATATTTATCATGAATTGGTTAATATTATGATAATATACAGAAATAAAAAGTGTTACATCCACATTTTTTACAAAAGAATTAGTGCTTCCCACAAAGACATGCTCAACCAAATGAACCCTTTTCTCTCTATCTTTTACAAATGTACCTTCAATTCCATTAATTCTATCGGCATCATCTTATAAGATGGAAGTGAGATTTGATTTATCCCTATTAAGAGATAAATAATAAACTATACTTATCTTCTTGGTGGAAACCTTGAGAAATTATTGGGAAAAACACCAGGAAATTGATCAATAATTATTAGAAAACCACTATTCCCAATCTCATCCACAAATTCCAAGGCCAAAGCTACCAACTGGTATGAGATAGTCCCAACCGCTGGTGCCATAAATCCCGTTTCACTTGCCTTTACATTCTATTATCCTCTAAAGAGATGTTCAATTCCATAATTATTTGTAAAAATAACCCTTTAGGTATAACATTTTATGTGAGATTTGAACGTTGACAACCGATCCACACCCAAAATTATTTCATAGAAATCAATATTTAGCACTGATAAATCCAAAATCAACTCATCCCTATAAATATTTATAGAAAATTATTTGCACATAAAGGTTCAACATTCTCTTTGGCCAAGGGAATTTTGATGTTTCAAGACATAAGGTATTATCTCAATAGGAAAACCCCTAAGGTCAACAACATGAGAAGCAATAAAGGAATGAGATTCACCCATATCAAACTAATCTTTAATAAGGGTAGATTTAAAAAGAATCATACCTCTCATTGTTAAATTTTTATATTTATCATCCACAATAATTTCTCAACTCCATATAATTTCTTACTCACTGCACTTTGGTCTTCATTACTCGTTAAGATTTCATTGGAAAATGAGTCATGGTATTCAAAGAATCACTATGTATTCCTCAATTAAGCTAATGATATTTATTTTTTTACACTCTTCCCATTGAATAATATGATTCCTAATAAGCATGAGATGTGTCTTGATCACCAAACATTGGATCACTATGAAAATAGATCTGAATATATCCCATTTTGTTTTAGTTGTGGCATGATCTAGGTTGTGCTGTACAATCCCGCTTTATATGCTCAAAAGAACCACATTGAAAACATCCCAAATTACTCTTTGGTTTTGAATGAATATTCACCTATCCCATTATCTGATTTTGAGTCACAACAACACCATGGAAATAGGTTTCCCTCTTCCACTTATTCCAAATGTTAGAGTTCCCACCATTTCCTAGGGGTATCAATATGCTTCCTCCACCCATAGTTCCTGAGAAGTCATTTTATTCTATCGTCACTCTATTGACCATATCTTTATAATATTTTATACATAACACAAAAATATTTCAAAAAATTTATGGATTTATCCATGATTAAAAAATTCATGCATTCAAGGATGCACTTTTAGAAACATCGAGTGAAAAGTAGAATAATTTCACAAATTTATCCACATACTCTATCACTAAGATATTCTCATGCTTCAAACAGATACAAGATATTATTCTAGAGATTTTTAATGTTTGAGGATAGAATTGTTTTTTGAATAATTTTTCAAAATCCTCCAATAAAATGCCTTGGTCCAATTTATCATGAACTGCTAAATCACAACATTGACATGTTAGATCATCCAACATATACATTTCCAACTTGACTTTTAGCTTACCTGGTGCGTCTAGAAAATTGAAGATTTGATTCATTATTTTCATCCACACATATGATCTTTATGGTTCTGAATCACCCCAAAATATGGGTGGATTCTTATTTTAGAACTAAATCGAATGATCCACTAGCCATGGTTCATCCCATATATTCCCTCTATTCATGGACTGAAAATCCTGGACAATACTTTGAACCATATGTTGGTTCACATGTGGATCTGGTACCACTACAACATTAATAGCTATTTGCGGTGGGTTTTTAGCGGCAGTTTACTAAACCGTTGCTACAATTTTTTTTCTAGCCTCGACACTTCCCCCCACCCCCTGCAACCCCCCTTCTCTCTCCGACCCCCACGAGACCCCCCAAAGACCCCCAAAACCCTCGCCACCTTGTTGCCTCGCCCATTTTAGAGGTAGTTTGTAACAACCCAAGGTTTTATAAAAATAAATTGAAATGCTTGAAATTTTGTATAAAGTAGATATTTATAAGTAGCCTTTAAACATAATTTTACTGTTTCAATGTTTTGAATTTCAAAAAAATGGTCATCTACAGTTGTGTTCAGTGTGTTATTTGGAGTCTATTAGAACCAACTTGTTTTTTTGGTGAATAGTAACATACCCTTATGAATAGTAATATGAATGGTAATATGAACCTAATGACTAGTAAATTGTATTATTATTTTATTTTCTTAAGGATTTAAGATAATGACATCTTGATTAATTTTTAAATGTGATATAAAAGCAGTTATAGTTTTTTAATTATTAATTTTTGAATTAAGTATGATTTTATTTAAAAGTTAAATTAAAAATATTTAGAAATTTATTTTCTAAAAATGGACTTTATTTTTTAATTCTACATGTCGATAAATATTTAGGGTGAATTTTGGGGATTTTTCCGAAACAATTGATTTTTTGGTGAATAGTATAAAATACAGTTTTGAGTTTCAGTGTGTTAATGAAATCATTAATGATGTAATAATGATTTAATAAATCTAGTTGACTTTTTTATAGTAAAATAGGTTATGAGGTGTCTTAAGTGTCTTATACCATGGGAAAATACCATGGGAAAGCCCATGGTATTGCAAATACCACTTATGAGGTGTCCCTTGAAAATTATTAAAATAATCCCTCACTTTTCCTATAAATACCAACCCATTCCATCATTAAATTCATTCCAAATTCCTAATCAATGAAGATCTGGACTCCTTACCTCCATAGTAGTCCTCCCAAGTTTTACTCAATCCCATAAGGTCCCAACCTTCAAGTTCTAGGAGTTACTCTTCAAGGTAAGAAAATTCTCAATTTCTTTCTTTTTCCATTCAAGTTCTTTTTTATGTGGTATAACTTTCAAGTTTCCATAACATGTTCTTATTTCCTTATTATTCTTGATATATTCTGTATTATTATTCATTTCTATATGGGTTACCCTTGTCCCCTATCTTTTTAATATTTTCTAAAACCGTGTTGCATAGTCGTTGGGCTGCCGAATTTTTGTAAGGGATTTCTCAATTATTCTTTTATTTTGAGTTCCTTTCTTTTCTTTATTATTTCTTCATCTATTTTTACCCAAGAGGCATGAAATATACAGTAATAATGTATATTATTTATTTTCTCATGTTCATGGAAAATTCAACATCACTATTCTTCTCCTCTCCCACTTATTCAAGGTATAAAAACATTGTCCGTGATGTGTCGAATTACTAACATCCTGGATGATTTGATTTTAATTTCCATTAATTCTTTCAATTATGGTCATAAAACCATTTATATGGTTGAAACAGGTTATAATATATGTATTATGTCGCATCCATGGTTCTGGAATTATTTTTTACTCATGGTTTTAATTTATAAGACAAAATGAGGTTGTTATTAACAAAGAACCACTAAAATGATCTAAACGAACATCATTAATGTTTTAACTTATGAATCATACTCATATAAAACATCGAAATAATAAATGGTATAAATTATGGTACTGGAAATATTTAAATACCTTTCCATTCCAATTCTATAGTTTCACTTCCAATCGACAAGAACATCCATCATGAACCAATCATGGAAATCATGTGAGGAACTCACCCAGAATAGTGCAAGGAACAAAATACTAACAATTAAGGGGTGAAATGAGGTTATTAAATGATAATATAATATTTCATAAACATAAATTTTTTTATTTAAAATACTAATAAATCTCTTTTAACCATTATACAGGAAGTTTAAACAAGTTTGAATTAAGAGAAACATGAGGTAAGGGAATTCTTAACCTGATTTCTATTCTTTGGGTTAACCTTATTCTTCATTATTTATGTGGTATTTAAATTGTTTGTGTGATTAATTATGATTATACTATGTTTAATTATGTATATTTATAGAGTACATACATACTCCATACACTATATTAAGTCTCACTTCAATTATATGATATTTATAGGGGACTTTTCTTTTAAAATCTTCTTTTAAAATTCTATTTTAAAAAATTCAAAAGAAATGTTTTTATACTAATATCCATGTTGTATGATTATGTTTTGGATCTTGGAAATTTTTTATGATGAAGGGTGGGACCTATATTTCCCTTCAATTTATTGAGTATGTATAAGTTGGAGGTCATCCGTATGGTTACTCTAAGTGTAACTGCGATGGTTACACAAATAGTAAGGTAGCCGTGAGGGTTACAAATTATAAGGTATCCAAGAGGGTTACAAGATTATGTAAGTAATTCCCCAAGATAAATTTATGGTTCTACTTATGTTCTTTTTTATTGTGTAAATATCATGTTTCACAATGTAACTATATATATACTGGTGATAAGTATATCTTTTGAAAATTATTTCATACGTTAAAAGTATTCATGGACTAATGTGTTCTTTCCTTCTTTTTGTATCCCTTACTGAGTTTTTGTGCTCATACCATGTTTTAAATGATTTTCAAAGGTTAATATATGTTTAAGACAAAGAATTAATCCATGTTAAATGTTGGAGAATTTTCAAGGAATCATGTTTTAAGTTTTAATGTTTTATATTTTGAAAAAAATGGAAACTGTTTTTATGTTATCCACTTTGTAACAATATGTAATGTTATGAATATATTATGTCCCAATTCTCTAAATATATAAACTTGAAAATATCCTCAATGTAAAAGGAAGTGTTTTCTTGACTAAATTCAATATTATGTATGTAATAAGGCCAGTTCCTTATATAGTTTATCAAATTGGTTATGAAAAATACCATATTTGAGAATTAGATTCATTATAATGGAATTATTTCTTAAGCATGACTATTACTTTGATATGTTAGGATTGATTTTATTTTTTTATACCAATCATGTTGGTTAGTATAAATAATAATGCTACCTTGACCATGGATATTTTTTTGATAAATAATGAGTATGTTAGAATGGGTATTTTTCTATTGTATAAATTGTGTGTTGGTATGGAGAATGATGGATGGAATGGGATCACAATGACTTGAATTTTTTATACCCCTTTCACCTGTCCCTAAATTCATGTGATTATAGTTCCTTGATTCTTGTATACACCTTCCTCTTTAAAAAATACGAGGATTTTCCCATGAATCAACCATTAGAAATATTGTTTTGATCTTAGTTCGATGGGAATGGAATCATGGATTCCTTGACCTGATGTCTCATATCCAAGTCTAGGATTAAATAAATTATGTTAGGTATAAACCCTCCCATTATAGGGATTTATTATTTATAATTGATTCTATTTTATAAAGTTTTCCATTATCTGATGCTTTCATGTTTTTATTGATAACCATTTGTAATGTCATTTTTATATAAAAATATATAAATATTTATATTGATATAAGGAACTTATGTATGTATATTCTATATAAGTTAGGAACTAGGTGGTTTATTACTGGGTATTATATGCTCACACCTAGAATATACACTTAGGGGGGACATGAAATTTCATGGTCTATTTTTCAGGTACCATAGGTACAAGTACATGCTTGGATGAATTGTTTTTTCTAAGCATGGTTGATTTTTGTATGAATCGTGTTACATTTAGTGTTGTAAATGGAGATAGAAGATTGATTTTTTTATTTAGCCTTAGGTTTCAGGGATCATTTTATAATATTGACCTTTAATGATTTGTAAATATTTATCATATGGAATTCAATCTATTTGGATCATGTTAGTTTTTTGTATTTTAGTTTATTAATAAAATTGGGTAAACCAAATCCCACTAGTCTTCTTAGAACCTATATGCTATTCTCTAGCCTTTGGTGATCAAGAGGTGAAAATGAGGTCATGTAGTTCTTTATCCTAGTACTATTTAGGTATCTCAGTCACCATCACTACACCACATATACTTTTTTTCTTACATAAGATCTTGAATCATGGAGGTGGTTTTTTCTACTTGTACCTTTATCTCTTATATCCCTTGGTTTAAGATCCTTACCTCTTACTCCATATCAACCATTTATAGTAATTAATTATGGTTTTTTAATTTAAATTGTCGATATAAAGGATTTAAATATTGATAGTCCTATTTGTGGTTATTTTCCCATCCAGAATAGTTTATCGAACTGCTCCATCCAAATTAGTTTGTATGTAAGATTATGTTGAATACTGTAAGTTTCTAGATTAATTTTTTTAGACTTTATAATAGATTGGATGTGAGTAATGAGTTTTTTATTTTATTGTATCTTTTACAATGAAAATGTTTATAGTATTCTCCTGTAGATGTATGGAATTATACGAACCACATAAATATTTATTTTCTATTTGGTTTTATTTTGTGTGAAGTGTGTTAATAGAGTTTTTTTAGTAATTTGCAGATATCACTTCCTAGTTTCAGTGCATAGACTCGGTGGAGGCAATTACCAGACAAACCTCTATTCAATAGGATTATGGAGCTTTCTACTATACAGGATGAGGTTCATCATAAAAATTTATATCCATTTTATATCACAAATTTTATGGAGCTTTCCACACATTTATTATGATTTTTTGTTTGGATATTTCAATTTTATTAGATTTTCTATTCCTCTATCTGATTATTTCTACATGATAACCACCACGAGCTATTGGGGAAAAGTGTCTTTGAAGATTTTTTTTGATCTAATCCTATAATTTTTAAAAATCTTTAACATATTTATATATTTTTTACACTAGTATATATGAATATATTTCTCTATTTATTAATAGTTATGTGTTTTAACTTTTTTTTAATATTGTGCAGGCACATTGTGATATATATGTATAAAAGCTAGATCACATTACCGAGGAACACACCTCAGTATGTTAAGGGTTTGGAGGATTTTTTAGATTTTTCAATTTTCAATTGATCCATTGAATGGAGAATAAGATTTACATATCCTAAATGTAAATTTAGAATATGGTTGAAGAGAGATGAAGTTTATGAACATTTAATATTGAAGCAATTCCCTCATCAATATTTGTATTGGATTTGGCACGAAGAATCGAATGTTACTGAAAGGTTGAGCACTGATGTCAATCCACAGAATGAGCTCCCAACTTCATCAACAATGGGAAATGAAATGAAAAACCTTATAAATGATGCATTTGGCACTGAAAGACACCACCATCAACATCAAAACATATCATAACAACTAGATGAGTGTGCTACAAATAGCAACATGACATGTGATGTTTTTGAGACTTTAGGACAACCCGTTGAAGATTGTAACATATCAGTGGATCCTCATCTTGATTATGTGGAGACTAATGTAAGAGAAAAATTCATCGAGGAAAATACATTTCATGATTTAGTTGACGATGGAAATCAAGAGTTTTATAGTGGATGTTTGAAATATTCAAAACATTCTTTTTTACTGAAGTTATACCATATCAAATGTATATGTGAAATTAAAAATAAGGCAATGTACATGATATTGGAATTTTTTCATTATGCATTTCCAGAAGAAAACATCCCTGAGTCTTTTTATGATATGAAAAAAGTTGTTAACTGGCTTGGTTTGAAATATACAAAAATACATGTGTGTCCCAATGACTGTATGCTTTATTGGCGAGAGGATTCAAGTAGACAGGATTGCAAAAAAATGTTCTTCTTCTAGATGGTAGTCAATGGGTGATGTTGGAAGTATGAATCAACATACTACCATGAAGAATAAAAAAAGGAACACACCTACAAAGGTTTTAACTTACTTTCCATTAAATCCTTGATTTCAAAGATGATTCATGTCATCAAAAACCGATGAATACATGAAGTGACATTCTATAGATAATAACAATGATGGTTAATGCGATATCCATGAGATTCACAATCTTGGAAGACATTTTATTCATTACATCCAAAATTTTCATCCAATTATAGTAATGTTAGATTAAGATTGGTTGCCAATGGATTCAACCCATTTGGGACTTTTAGTACCAGTTATAGCATTTGGAAAGTTGTTTTAATCCCTTATAATCTGCCTCTATGGATGTGTATGCAATAAATGTCTTTTATCATTTCGATGATTATTACTGGAAAAAATGCCTGTAAATGATATTGATGTATACTTTCAGCCTTTAATTGAAGAATTACAGGATTTATGGAGAAACGGTGTTGAGACATTTGATGCTTCTTCTAAAACAATGTTCAAAATGCATGCTACTTTAATGTAGACCATTAGTGACTTCCCTGGGCTTGGGAATTTATATATTTGGAAACCTTACATGAGTTTGGCTTGTCCTATTTGTTACTTTTATTTTGAGCCCAAATGGCTACCTCATAGTAGAAAAAGGTGCTTCTTGTTCCATTGAAGATTTCTCGATGCATCTCATAGATTTTAGCTGAACAGATCAAAATTTAATGATTTCATTGATCGTAGACCACCTCAAAAGTTGTTAACTGGTTCTAAAAATATTGACACAACTTGAAAAAGTTGAAACATAATTTGTGAAGGTTTATCATTTGAATGATAGTGGGAAATGGGTTCGAAGTGCATCCTCTAGTGAAATCGGAACACAACAATGGAAGAAAAAAAGCATATTCTTCAAAATTTTGTATTGGGAATTTAATTTGTTGAAACATAATATTGATGTGATGCATATTGAGAATAATGTCTGTGACAATTTGATCTTCACATTTCTTAATGATCATGGAAAGTCGAAGGATCATCTTAATTCTCAGAAAGAATTGAAAGTAATGAACATAAAATGTGATCTCTGGCCAGATGAGAATGAAAAGTATGCTCCGACAATTTTTGCAATGAAAAATAGGGATAAAGATACATTCATTCAAATTTTAAAGCATGTGAAAGTATCTGATGGGTATTCAAGTAACATATCTAGGTGTGTTGACTTAAATAATCGTAAGTTACATTGATTGAAAATTCATGATTCACATATTTTGTTACAGCAATTACTACCATTGTCATTGCGTGCATTATTACCTGAAAAAGTTACTGCTATTGTACTCCAATTCTGCACATTTTTCAAGCAACTATGTGAGAAATCTCTACATCCATTTTATCTTGAAAATATTCAGGAGAGATTTTTATTGACACTTTGTTCAATAGGGATGATCTTTCCTCTATCTTTTTCTACTATCATGATGCATTTAACTGTGCATTTGGCCGAGGAGGATAAATTAGGAGGCCCCGTTCATTATTGATGGATGTATCCACTTGAGTGGTACTTTATATATATGTGTTTTTAAGTTAAGTAAATAGTTTTTGGAACTTAATTAAATGCATAATTATGTTTTTTTATTTCACAGATATCTTGGACATTTGAAATCATACGTGAGAAATAAAGCTCAACCAGAAGGCTCTATTGCTAAAGGCTATTTGGCAGAAGAGTGACTTACCTTTTGTTCTAGATACTTGGATGATATTGAGACAATATTTAATCAAGTTGGACATGTTGATGACACATCGACTCAATCTTAAATACATGGGAAATTAAAAATATTTCTTGTTATTGGATGATTAGTTGGGAGGACCTCAAATGTTACACTGACAAAAATGGAATTATTACAGGTATATAGATATGTGCTGCTGAATAGTGAAATTGCAGATCCATTTATTGAAGAGTTGAAGATACAAACAAAGAGACGAATGAGAGGCCTAACATGAAATGAGAAAGATATAAATAAATATGTTAATAAAGAGCTTGTAGAATGGTTTTCATGACGTGTAAGTTTATAAATATTACAATAAATATGAATATTAGGTTGACACATATATTTTGTAATTATAATAAAGTATATTTATTTTTTTAGATCATGAATAATGATACTCGAGCAGAGTTTTCATAATATTTGAAGTTTTTTTCTAGAGGTCCTCTAAAATAAGTTAAAAAGTTTGATGCTTACAATGTGAATGGATTTAGATTTCGTACATTTGGTCGAGAAGAGGGTTTGAAAACACAGAATAGTGGTATATTTACATTTGATGAAGTGGGATACTATGGAAAGATGACCAGTATTTTTGAATTAAATTACCATGGGCATTTTTCAGTTGTTTTATTCAAATTTCATTGGGTCGATATTATCAGAGGTGTTAAAAGAGATTCCTTGCAATTTACTTCTATGAACTTCTCTCACTTGATGGATGTTGGTGATCGTGAACTGCATGATCCATATATCTTATCTTCAAAATAAAAAATTATATATTATGTCAATTATGTTGTGGATGAAGGGTGGAGTGTAGTTGCTCACATAAAACAAATAGATTTGTATGATATGGGTGATGAAGTGGAAGATTTGAACTCTGACATTGAATCTCCCCAACAACAAGAATCAGAATTATTTGTCCACCATGATATTGAAAATATTAGTCTAGCAAGGATGAATGAATTAGATATAGTAATGGAGCAAAAAATCAACATTATTGAAGGAGAAAATTATTGTATGTATAGTTATGAATTCATTTAGAAACCACTTATTTAATTTGTGCAATAATTCATTATCATTGTTATATATATTTTGTTTGTTAGTAATGTGCATATTTTATCTTTTTTAATTTTTTTTCCTACATATTTTTTTGAAATATATGTTCTGAACTTAATTTTATTTGATCAAATGATAGGAATGCCAAGGAGGAAGTGATATACTGTTTCATTGACCACTGTGACAGATGAAGATCCATATGTCTTCCTCCCTATGACATCTGATCCACCATCCGCCTACCCCCTGCACCATCTCCCCCTACACCATCTCTCACACCCTCTGTGAGTGTCCCTTCAGCAGCTCAGTCATTTCCTCCCGCTTCAGGATCCTTATAAGTGGGGGAGCGACGTGCCACTTCTAGTTCTTCACGGGGATATTGGAGGGTGATTTTTATAGGTACAAATTTTAATATGAATAAATTTATTTCACTTTTTTTTATATTAACTGTTTGTTCATTAAAGATGGAAACAATGAAAATATGGAGAAATATATAAAAATTTCAGATGAATAGAATCTGATTGGAGAGAAGATAGTTGTCCCATTTGACTCATATGGGGTCCCTACAAATGATGCTGTAAGATTATTTGGCCAAATTTTTGGGCAGTTGGCTATGAAGCCCATTTCCCTTCCTATTTCATATGATGATTAGAGATATATGCCTGCAAGTTGGAATAATGAAGTTTTTTATTCCCAAATAAAGGTAGTTTTAATACATTACTGTGTAATTGAATGTCATGTTATTCATATTTTCAAAATGAATTTCTGTGTACAAATGTTTTTCCACTTTACGGTTGCTGATGTGATAGCACGAAAGTGGACATTGAAAAATCTTGGTAAAAAATGGAAAGACTTTAAATGGAGATTGTGGGGTGATGTCAACGATACTTTATTGACTGCTCAAAATATGTATTACAAGGTACCCGATGCGGTACCGAAAGAGAAATGGAAAGTTTTTGTTGACAGACATCGTGATGAGAAGTAGATGGTATTTAAATATATTTTACTATAATAATATAATTTTACATTTATACATGTACATGGAGAGGATATGACATTGAATATATTAATATTAAATTGGATTTCAAATATTTTAGGATATTTCAAGAAATAATTCATCAAGTTGGGCTAAGAAGGTCATCCCTCACACTACGGGGTCAAAGAGTTTTTCTAGAAGCTGATCTGCTCTGGTAATATTTTCATTAGTTTAAATATTTATAAAAAAATGTTATTTTTTAATATACTAAATTAGTGATTTATGTTTTTTTAATGCAGTCACAGAGTTTAGGGAATGAAGTATCCCGAACAGAAGTGTTGTTGAATGTTCACCAAAAATCTGATAGAAGTTTTGTTAATGAGCCTTACAAATAAGTTGGGGGTATAAACTCATTTTTCATTATAATAACTTATTATCTATTGTTATTATGTTAATATATATTGCTTATAATATGAATTTTATTTTATTTATAGATAAAAATTAATGAACTATGGGATTCAATCCCGCGCAGTCTTACTCAGTCTCCCAAGATGACCCAGTTGCTAAAGTCCTTGGGAAGAAGTATCCTAATAGAGTGTGTGGGATGGGTTTGGAACCCATACCATCTGAGGTATTTGACAGGACATCGAGGATTGTAACTACATCTACTCCTGGTTGTAGATGGTCCATACCTCGAGATACTCAGATAGATATTGTTTCTCTACAAAACACAGTTCATGACCAGGGGGCTCAGATATCTGCTTTGCAGAAAGCATTGATTGATTATATCAGAGGATGACTGGATCTGCCCCTGGTGGTATTTCATCGACTGGTGGTGAGTTGGTAAACCAAAAAAATTCAAAATCATTTATTTTGTAAACTTTTATTGGTTTTAAGTTTAAATATAAATATACAACAGTATTTAATTTTCAATATAGTGTTCTTTCAGGTGGTAGCAGAAAGTAGAGATGGAGGAGGAGAGGGTGACGAGCTTTGTTCATCATCAGACCATGATTAGTTGTTTTTGGATATGTTGAAAAAATATGGTAACATTTGGTTTGTATATGCATCATGTGTGGCACATATTTTCAACCAAACATTTTCATGACCTAACGTTTTCATGATTTCTCATGTTTCCTTTAATGTATTTTATCGATTTCTAATATTTCCTTTTATGTATTGATTTCTTGAGTGTGGTATGAACCATATATGTTGATTCTTTTTTGTTATGAATCATGTTTTAGTATTCATTTTTCCTAAATTTATTAGGGTTGTTACCCAAGGATGAACGATAAAAAACATATCCGATAGTAACAGAAATCAATCCATTCACAGTTCTTGGAAAGAGGTCCTCTATAAAAATTTTCCTTGTGTATAAGAGGATAAGGATGAGATGTATAAGAACCATTATGTAAGAAATAAATAAACAAATTGATTTTAATGGGGAAGGGTCTCTCCTTTAGGGTATAACCAGTGTGATTATAATTTTCACCAAGGCCTATTATAGGAGATCCCAACATAATTACATATATTAAAACATCATGAATCAATCCACATATAGTTTTTATATAATACCTCTATGAATATTAGGATCATTCATATGATAAGATTAATTTTTTTCATAACATAGGTTTATGGATAAAGAACCACATGCTAATGATCCTTATATAGATTTGGATATTATATAGAGGAAGACAAGTCTTACTAGGTAGACTCCTCTAAGAAGTTTCAAGTCTTACAAGATGGACCATGCATTACATAGTTTAATATCATGTGAAAATGATTAAAATAATATATAGTTTAATATCATATGAAAAATACCTTATTATATGAGGTTTAATGTAGTTTAAATTTATTTTTAAAATGAAATGAACTTGTCTTGTTGCCAACCCTATGGATGGAAAACCAATGTGAATGAAGAAACCCAATCACTAAGATAAAGTAGGGGATTTGATATTGGTATTTTAGTTGGGTTTGATATATGATATCTAGGAATCACTATGTATCCCATGAAAATATAAATCAATCCACACATAGTTCATATAATTTTGGGGAAAATATGATCACCTTGACTTAAAATTGAGAAATAATAGGGAAACCAAAATAAATAGAATGAGTGGAATGGTACATACCCTTTATGAACTTCCCTTTGTGCATTATCAAGTCATGGGGATGTTTAGGGAGAGTTTTGTGGTGATTTTGAGGTTTGAGGTGGTGTTTTAGCCTTTTGAAGGCCACCAGAGCTTGTGTAATGACTTGTCTGGATATGAAGGAGGTAGTTTTATGTTGGCCGTGCTATTTTGTAAAATGGGATATATAACCATGACTTGGGGTTGAAATGGTGTTACTCATGTTTTCCAAGTGGTTTTCCTATGCACCATGAGAATCTTGAAATTCCCTTGGGTGGGCATGGAATATCGGAGGACCACCTGTCCAAAATAGGAAACCCAAGCTCACCACATTGTAGCCTTGGGTATGGTGAGGGTAAAATGGTTGGGAAATGGGAACTAGGTCATAGATTCTATACATTTAAGAATATATAATAACCACTATGTCTAATACCACTCCATGTTCTAAGATTTTTGGGAGGCTAAATTCCATTTTAAAATGGGAAAAAAGATAAAATGATAATGAGGGTTCTAGATAAAACTTTTTCCAAACTCACCACATGAGTTTTGGATATTAACCATGTTTTCATAGAGTCCTATGTGATTCACTTATAAATATGAGTTCTATTACCTACTTTTTTTTAATTTTAGACTTTCCCTCAATTCTTGGTTAACCCTTACTCATCCTCCCCTTCCCCAGTCACCTCCCTTGGTGTTCCAAACCACTTGAATCATATTGGATCATTTAGATTGAAGTAATTTGATTCATGGTAGCCCTCTCTTTCCCCATTACTCCTTTATTAGCTTTCTATTATATTCAAGAGTTCGTTATTGCAGTAATTCTCTTCTTTTTTGGGTGGTTTTTGATGGAGTCTTATTATTCATTGAATTCAATAGTGATTCACTTGAGATTAGCGGTGGTTTATCCTTGGTTCTTTTTCATTTAACCTTGAAGATTCTGTAAAGGTTAGG
The DNA here is from genome assembly GCA_963277665.1 of Viscum album. Lineage (NCBI taxonomy): Eukaryota > Viridiplantae > Streptophyta > Magnoliopsida > Santalales > Viscaceae > Viscum > Viscum album. The sequence continues at coordinate 1,027,094,886 of OY728137.1, forward strand.
GATCCTTCATCTCCCCTTCTTTATATGTATATTTGGGTGGTTTTTACTTATTCTTGTTATTTATTCTTATATGGCCACACTAACTTGGTTTTCCAATTATGAATTATTTTGAGATAGTGTGTTTTTTTGGTTTTTATAAACCTTTCTATGTATGTTTTTATAACCTCACCACATATGAAAATGACTATGAATATATATTGAACTATTAAATTGGTTTCCCATGCAATGTTGTATTTCTGTGTGAATACCTTTCATAATAATTTAGTAATTATGATAAAAATCCTTATTGAAACTAAATTATGCATGGTGGTTGTGATGTGTAGTGGTTATGATGTGTGGTGGTGGTGATGTGGGGTGGTTGTGATGTGGGGTGGTTGTAATGTGTTGCGATTATGATGTGTTATATGTTATATCTATTATAATGGTTTTTTAAGGAATTGGTAATGGGCTTGCAGTATCAGATGTATTTTTTTTTGTAAATATGACTTTAGTAGTAGTTTTAACCACCGAAAAATAAATATATTATATTTAGCGGTGATTTTAACTACCCCTAAAATTACGGTATTTTTCTATCTGCCGCTAAAACCATTAAAACCACTGTGAAATGCACCCACTATGACAGTTACCATAAAACACCCCTAAATCACGGAAACCTCCGTGTATTGTATGCCGACACACAATTTTGTGGCTGTTTCAAAAAACCACCATAGAAACATATGGCGGTGGTTTAAACCGCTATCATTTCCCAAAAAATCCATCGAGAAATGGTCTTTTTCATGTAGTGTACAACTACATTCTCAGCTACTTCTTCCTGTTGGTTTCTATGGCACTTAATAGGTAACATTTTCTATAACCAAGAGAAAACACAATTTATTCTCACACCTTAAAAACTAAAGGCTTATTAATTTAAAATTTACCTCATCACACATATCACAATTAGGATTTCCAAAATTCAATCATATTCGTTTTCAATCCATTTTTTAAAATTCCACCATGTTTTGAAAAAAAACCATTTTCATCTATTTTAAAAAATAAACACATTTTCATGAAATCATAAATCATTACTCAAAATTAATTAAGAACACCTAGTGTGAAGAAACTTTTATCAATGAATGTCTTCTCTTCTCATTAGATAAATCCATGATGTTGAGGTAACAACTCCAAGAAGTGTCTCAAAATACTCATGTACCCAAACTCCTTAGTAACTTAAAATTAAACATAAATAGGTTATCTTCTTCTTTTTTATTCTCTTCATTCTAAGTTCAAATTATATTATCTCCGACCCAAAAATATAAATAAAGGGATAAAAAGAATGATTTTCTAACTCTAGGATTGAACAAAATGATACCATTTTTAACATCCAACCCCTCACCCATTGGCTTGGGAGGAGGCAGAGTGTGTTACTAGGGCTTAGGTGACATCCCCAAGACCCTAAAGGTTGGAAATAACTTACAAGGGATTCATAAACAATTGGGGTATTATTTTACCTATGAAATTAAAACAACCAAACCAAAATAACAATAACCAAACAACCTCTAAATAATGCATGAGTAAAAAATAAAACTTAATGAAAAATAATCCAATCCAAACTATATCAGAGTACATTGCATAAAAAATGGGCAATAAAACTCAAATTAATAGAAGACATTAACCCAATAACTACCAACTGGATCAAAGATCCAAATCCACATTCCATGACCATGGTATCGCAATTCGTCACTAAATAAATGAGATGCCTTTCCTTTACTTGTGTATCTATCTTAAATATATAAAAAATCACCAAAGTTTCTAAGATAGGGGTGAGTATAAAACTCAGTAGGATTTCCCCAATGTCTTCCCAGCTCATGCCACTAGGATATAACATGATATTATATATTATATAAAACCATTTATATAAAAAAATATACATGAAACAATTTTAATTAATTTAAATAGTTGATATCAAAACCAAATTAGTATCAAGGAAAACAATTTCATAACCATAAAACCTTTTTCTCAAACCCATTTGGCATACCAATCACATGATTTCCACACGAACACACATTCATGCCCATGTGATAGTTCCATACTCACGAGGAGTATCTCATAGATCTACAAAGTCATTATAAAGCAACCATATACTAAGTGACCTAATATAAAACACCCATTCCATAGGGTCATGTCAATGGAACTTAACTCACACCTACTATATATGACAAATACCATGCCAAACCAATCATTCCAAACCATTTTAATAAAAAAAAATTTATTGAAAAAAATTATATAAATGATTCTTTCATTAAACCGTTTTCCATGTAACAAATCAAAACCATAATTTTAAAAACATACTTTGAAAATTATAACTGAATGAGTTTTCCACCGAACCATCCAATTTCAATAAATTCACAAAACCATCACTAAATAGGTCTTCCACCGTATCAAACATCAATTTTTTTACAATAAATTCCAGAAATTAAATCAATTCGAAACCAATCCTTCAATTTATAATCAATTGGAGTTGAGAGTGAATCCACATGCCTCTCAAAATTTAGTGAAAATTAAGAACAACATTAAACTTCAAAAATTCAGCTTGAAACTTTAAAAACATCATTAGATCTTGTTAACTTCAATAGAAACAACCATATATCATCATTATTGACATAAAAAAAATTAATATATCCCAAAAAAATTATATCGATGATTCCAAGAGAGGTAATAAGAATAAAATTATAGAAAATGATGAATAAAAATTACTTACCAATAAATTCATCATCCAAAACACCTAGATTTTCCTAGGAATCACTCCTAGATCAAGAGGAATGGTCTCCACAGACTTGGGATGTATATGAATTCAGGTTATAACCTTATTAGAAGAAAATGAATAATTTAGGGGGTAAAATGAGTTATATCCAGTATTTTGGATCTAATTTATAATAGTAGATGTTTATGGTGTATGATTAGGACAACCATGCACGAACCATACACTAGCCACTACCTCTAAACACTCCTCACATGGTTGGATATAATGGTTAAAAAAACCATGAAACGACCATGATATAACCCTTTGTACAACATTACATGGTTTCTACTATGTGTATATATAGTTTTGGACAAACCTTGCACTTAACTGTATGGAAACCTAGTGCCCACTGTTTCAGTTGAATGATATCCATGGAGGTGTTATATGATTTCCACTAACTGTGCTGAAACCATGAACATCAAAAAATACCTCAAAACATTAAAAATCTCCTCCATTCCACCAAAAAAATAATATAATAACTTTATATACTTGAAATATACAAATAAAGGGTGAATTAATTGAAACCAGGGGTGCTATAGAGAGATATGACCCACTTCAAATTTCTTAAAAGATTAAAATATAATAAATTCATACTCAAGAAAAATGATTCCAAATGGAAGAATATTTTAAGGTGGTATAGGATGAGTTCTAACTATTTATAGAAATATGATTTATACAAGTTTAATTGGAAAATATACCGTTATTTCTTTGTTTAACCCCCTCCGTAAACTGGTTTTCACCTTAAATATGGTAACAAATTTTAACAGTTTTTACTATTCACTATTAGAAAAAATTAATTTAAACATATTAATTAATTTTAAGTAGTTTGATTAAAAATATTTAATACATTTTATCAAATTGAATTTACAGAAGTGGTGTAATTTAATTTAAAATTAAACATGAAAAACGTGATGAAAATGTTTTTTCCAGTAAAATCTTTTCCTATATATAAAAGTTTTTATTCCAAAATCCAATATAAAATTAATTAAAATATAATAAATTGAATTATTCACAATATAAATGAATTAATTTTACATTTAAAACCTTTTTGAAGAAAAATGGAACATTATAAATGCTTTAAATGAAAATAAAGTTTTCAAGAAAAATCCATAGTTTTCCCTATTCATCGAAAAATCAATCCTTTCAAAAAATTCAAAAAAAAAGAATTAATTCTAAAATAATTTTGACTTGATGATTTAAAAAATTAATTAATTTTTTTCCAATTAATTTTATAAAATTGGATGAAATTAATTATATTATTTTCTCAATAAAATTAATAAAAACCATTTTGAGGAAAAATGTATTTTTGAAGTATATAAAGAATTTACTAAAAATTGAGTACTTATTTAATAATATAATGGATTTATCTAACATCTTTATACATAATTTTCAAAATGTGGCTATTAATCTCAAAATACCAATTTAATAGTTAATTTATAATGGCATACTATATTATGATTATTTTACACTCAGTTTTTTGTGTAAAGCATGTTATCAATGAAATGTTATCTATTTGAAGACAATTAAATCATAAAATGTTGGGGTTTTACATTATTACCCCATTAAAATTAATTTCACCCTAAAAATTCAATATATTTTATAGAAAAAAAATGAGGTTATCTTTTTTTAATCACATCCTTAGTTTCCCATGTTGCTTCTTTAGATTTTTGATTATTCCATAGAACTAAAACTAGGTGAGTAGTCTTGTTTCATATAACATTATATTTAAAATAAAATATATCCATTAGTTGTTATTCATAATAAATATCATGATCCAATGGTAAGACCTATGAGTTTAGTACATGAAAAAGATACGGTAATTACTTCATTAGGAGAGATACATGAAACACATCAGGAACTTGAGAGAGGTTCAGTGGAAGAACCAAGTGAAATGATACCATCCCTAATTGATAAAGAATATTGAAGGGACCAATATAATTTGGGATCCACTTCCCCTTATTTCCAAATATTATATACTTATTCTTTGGGAAACATCATAGGAATACCTTCTAACCAACTTTTAATTCCATATTTCACTGATGATTATCAATATAACTTTTATATAGGCTCTGAGATTCCTTTAGATACCATTGAATGGATTTGACTTTCTCTTCTAATTATTCAGTTAGAATAGGTCCAAAAAGATTTATTTCTCTAAATTTATCCCAGCACATGGAGTTTTAAAATTCCTCCTATAGAGGGATTTATAAGGATCCATATGAATGCTTGAGTGAAAACTATTATTATAAGAAACAATGTTTAGAGGAAGGTGTTGATCCTAACCACCTTTGAAATCTATAAAAAAATATCTCCTCATATCTTCTAGGGTTTTAATGGTTCTCTCTGATTGATCATCTATTTGATTAAGATAAGTATTACTGAGACATAACACTAAATCCAGATCATGCTGAAAATTTTGTGAGAACATAAAGGAAAACCTTAGATCTCAATCAGATACAATAGAATGTGGTACTCCATGAAAACATACAACTTTCTTTGTGAAGACTCCACCCCCAAAATGATAGGGGTCGGTGCCTGAGAACATGATGTGTGACTTTCAACAAAAATATGCACTGATAAACTACACATCATGTCCCATATAGAGGATTGAATTCGTTTCAGGTTCTAGGAAACCAACCACTTCTGTCATACTTCTTTAGCCCAAACTGATACTTGAAAATTTTCATTTAAAAACATAGGGTGAGCATACGAATGCCCAGTAAGGGGTTTTAAAATAACATAATATACTAATATGACATTTGAAAACATTCTTTTAAAACTTTTCATAAAATATTTTTCTTAAGAAATGTTGTAATACATGTAACATATCATAACATTTGACCAAGAAATAAAAGTTCACAATTAAAATAATACTAATAGAATTATAAGGGAACATTATCCAATTATAAGCAGGCACATTAAGAGTAACAAGTAAAAGACATTCTAAATTAGTAGGATGAATGAATATGCAGGTATTAATTAATAACTAAGAGTGATATATAATCAGGGTTGCACATAAAGGTAATAAATTCAATTTTATACACTACTATTGTGAAACATACACTGGTTACTAAAATCACTGAGTGCTAAATAAACTTCATGCCATAAGCATTTACTTTTTCTGATACTCATAAGTACTGGATATTAACCATGGATATTCTACTAGTCGAATATCCACTTGGTTAATTAACTATCATAAGCACAATGAGGGGATATATACTATAAGACCCTGTCAAGACCTCGTGTCAAGACTCTAAAATGTCAATGGCCTTGTTCCATGACTTGATATATCAATGGCATTATTCCATGACCTGATTGTCTCTTGAGAACTATCGATGCATCGAGGGGCTTTCATTAACTAGTCCCCAACCCATTATACTGAGTCTATACATTCCTCATATGCCACAAAGGTTCATATATTCAAAATGTCCCATACCACTTTGAATATTTAATTTTCTCATTTAATTTTATTCAAGGTGTCCCATACCACCTTGAATAATTAAATTCATAATTCCATGAAAGGTCATAAAGTTTTAAATTACATTCATTAGCATTTATACATATATAATGATTCCGACAAAAGACTAATAACTGCATGGTTAAGTCATTAAATGGAAATTAAGTTAAGAGTACTTGTGTTGAAAACTAACACACAAAAGAAATAGAAACTTGGTCACATATAATGATAAATTCTAAAACCATATTAATCAATTACATACTAGAATCTCTTCTAAATGCATAATAAAAGTTAAACCAAACATTTCATGTGAGGTTTTTTAATCTTGCATATGATAAACCATTTATTGCGAAAAATGATTTTGTATAGCACACCATAATTCCAAAATTAGAAAGCAAGAGACTCAACCAAAATCAATACCAAAAAAACCTAATAACACCCATATGACTTAAAATTAACAGGGTTATTGAGTTTAAAAAAACCAAAGTGTGAAATTAAAAGGTTTACATATTAAAATACTCATGTATGTACATACATTCTTATGTAAACATGAATATTTTACATCTAATATAAAGTACACTAATTGGTCTTACCACAAAATTAGTCGACACTTACTTATCAAAACAACCGTTAATCATATAAGTTTCATGTTGAAGGATTTACAACTGGTCTAGGAGGTGAGATACACAAATTATATCATTATAATAGACCGTGTATATTGAATAAAAATATATATATGAAAATATAACAAATTTTATTTCATCTTTGAAACTCAAAATATAGAAGACTTGAAACTGAATCTCAAGGAGGTTCTTTATAATTGTATGGTTATAGATGTATATAAAAACTTACATAATCAGGTATGTAACATATAAATTTTTTAAACAAAATATATTTCTTCACATTTTGAAGTTCTTAATTAACTTTGAAGCTTATGTTTAGAAATCTTAAATCTGGACATAAGGGGTTTATGTAAAATAGAAAGGTTGTACATAAGTACTTGTGTATTCAGATATATATATAAAAGGTATTCATATATATAATGCATGAGGAAAGAAATTTTTTCTTCAAGGTTGCATAACCCAAAAATCCGTAGGACCTAGGTTCGGGTATTTGAGGGTTCCCACCCAAACCATATGACCACACATGCATTCATACATTCATAAACTGAATTTTCAAACAAATGTGTATATAAATATATAGTACATACTTAATTTTTTCTTGTATAAATACACCCTTATGTTTATATAACCTTTTGCACTAAAAATAGAAGATTTAGGTTTGGTTAAAGGGGAGGTTTTTAACTGAATCGTAGAGTTATATATATATTTCTATGAGTATACATGTATATGAACATACCCTCAAGCAACAAACACAAGGCAAAAATAAATTCCCTTACAACCATAATACTACTATAACCTGAAAAACATTAAAAGGCTAGGATTGGCCTAGAAGGATATTTTTTTATAGACCGTAAGGATAATAAATATATATTATGAGTATACATATGTATAAACCATCAAGAACACAACGCAAGTCAATATAACCCTTACTTTAGCTCGAGGAGGAGGAGGAGAGGCTTGCGAAGATTAGATGAAGCTTGCAGTAGGTTCAAGTGTGGAAGAACTGAGGATTCTTGAGGTGCGATGGGTGTGTCTAAATAAACTAAATTATACTAGACTTTATAGAATATTTTAAGGTCACTTGCATAGGATTCAAGGCTTAAATGTATTAAAAAAATACCAGGGGGTTGGTCTTTGTGGAAACTGTGTGAGAGGAGGGGGACCGAAAGGGTCACGATCAAAGAAAATGGTTTAAGTAGAGAAGTATAGGGGTTACTGGTTCAAATAAAGTGGAGAAGAAGAAGAAGACGCCATGGGGAGAGAAACTGGGAAATAAAAGAACAACCAAGATCTGTTCTGGACTTGATCCAAAGGATGGGATGCGTCCGAGGTTTTTAAAAGGTTGGGCGTCTCAGATTAAATCTGAGTTTGATCGGACGACCCTGGTTTGATGCGACATTTTAAAAATATCAAACGACCAAGATTATATCTGAGGTTTGATTGGACGGCGTACAAAACACGTGGTGATAACTGCGACCGCTGAGAATCGAGCATCAAATCATAACTGATGGCCCAAATCGTGCACAACACGATCCAATGACCCAGATCCTATTTCGCCTGAATATCCTCATCCTGCATTAAAATGGTGAGACACTCACAACCCCTTTATAATCCTAAGACTCTGAACAATGGTTAAAAAAAAACACAACACACACATAGGGAGCCTTATACATGGGCTCCCAGCCCCTGAAGGCCTCGGCCTACCCCTGCCTTGCTATGTCCTTGTGCCCACGGTGGCATGCTCATGCACTCCTCCTGTTCTTCTGTGTGGCCTTCGGGGAGACTATCCCCACACTCGGGCCGACCCAAGCTGAGGCTGAGGGCTAGGCTCAACCACCTAGCGTGAGCTGCCTCCCTTGGCCCGACTAAAGAACTGGCCCTAGTGGGTATATTTGTTTTTAATAAATGCCAATATTTCAAAGTTATAAAGTTTTAAAGAAATTAATACATTTATTATAACTATATAGAAATTATATTTTTAAACATGACTTTTATTTAAACATTAAAAGGTTAATGAATACAAATTATACTTTTTCTTAGCTAAAAGTATTAATAAAATTATTTATAAACACTAAACCTTTAGCATACAAAGTTATAAATTGAAATTTAATATACCCACATGAAAATTCTTATACTAGTATTATAGCAGTTAAAATATAGTTTAATCAAAAACATTGTTTAATTAAAAATAAATTAAACATAGTTTAAAAAACTATTTAAGCATTAGAAATGAAAATGTTTACAATATATTTGAAATATTTGCAAAGTGTTTTTAATTTCTTATTACAATTCAAAATCACTTAAGTGTAATTCAAAATATTACACTATTTCCTTTTAAAGTTCATGATTAGGGGTGGTTTTATAATTTTCAATCCATAAAATAATTATTTGTAAAACTAAATTACACTCACATGTTTTCAATTAATTCACTAAAAGGAAAATAACTATAATTATAGCCGTTTGAATTCAACGGTCATCCAAGGAAATGGTCAAGTTGATGCCTTATAAAACCATGACTTAGGGTGTCCTAAATTTGAGTCAATTGAAGAAAATGTCTCTTTTCATACCATTGGTGATTAGCACGATTGCGATGGTCTTGGCCTTACTAATGTTTGTTATGATGGATCCTAAGTACCCATATTACCTTCTTGGGGTTCTTGTTGTTTTGGGTGGTCTCCCTGTAATTTTGATAGGGTTTTGAATAGGTATATTTGTGTAGAATGGTTTCTTGTGATCTGGATACATTGTAAACACTTTGGTGTCTTGTTTAAATTAAAAGCCTTGTGTTTATATTATAAATTTTGTTCAGTTACAAGAAATTTAAATAAAACAAAAGCATAATATTATCATTATATGAGACACAAGTTTTGTTGTGTTAAATTATTAATGTATATTCTTCCAAGATGATCAAGAGAGAAATCTTCTTTTATAATAATGAAGTGAGATGAATTCATAAGGTGATCAAATACTACCCAAATAGAATTACTACCTTTAGATGTTTTGTAGAGTAAGATGAAAAAATAGATGGTGATGTTTTCCCATTTACATTATGGTATGTGTAATGGTAATAATATCCCATAGTACTTATGTATCTTAGCCTTATCATTTTTACATACCATGCAATGATATACATAATATTAAATATCCATCTTCATATCTCCCACCATAGATACTCTTTCAGATATCCATACATATTTATACTCCCAGGATGAATAGAAAATAATGAATTTTGAACTTCATCAAAGATATCAATCTTCAAATATGGTATGGATGAAACACATATAAAATTCTTAAACCTAACCATTCCATTACAATTAAGGTTGAAACCAATAAAATCTCTCACCTTCTTTTTTTGTTCAAAATCTTCTTTTTGTGCCAATTTTACTATTAACGAGATAAATGGATGAACTATTATTTGAGAAAGATATGATTTTATCCTTACCTCAAGATTTTTGGATCTATCCTTTATAAATACAAAAATAATGGATCATTTTTTATCCTCATAAAAGGTAAACCATCATGATCTATTCGACTTAGGGTATCTTCCACCTTCTTTGCTTTATCATGGTGGAACTATATTGAGTAGTAATAATCATTAATAAACTCTACCCAACCTCTATAGTGAACATTCAAATATTTATTATTTCATTTAAACTTCAAATTTTTTTATTAGTATATATGTCACACCTTTATCTATAATTATAATCTATCTTTATATTTAATACAAAAAAATTACATAGAAAAATCCAAATCATAGGTTGGGTAATTTCCCTCATGAACCTTTAATTTTCATAAAACATAAGCTATAAATATATAATTCTACATGAGGAAACATCCCAATACCCTCTTAAATTCATTAATATAGATCACAAAACCTTTTAAAATATTAGGTAGTATCATCTTAGGTGCGCTGACTTACCTTCTATTTAGTTCCAGGAAATTTTCCTCACATTCAACTATCTAAGGGAACTTTACTCTTTTCCCAGTAAACAAGGTTAGTGGAATAGATATCTATGAGAAATTTTCCACTAAGCATCAATAATATCAATCTAAACAAAGAAAACTATTGATATCAATCATATTGGTTTCTCTTTTCCAATGTTTAATAACTTCCACCTTCGGTGGATGCAATGATATACCCTCACTGAAGATTATATGAACCAAAAATGAAACTTTATATAGCCAAAATTAAAACTTGGAAATCTTTTCATACAAATTATCTATCCTTATGGTATTTAGTACAATCCTCAAGTGATCTAAATGGTTACCTTTTCTCTTCAAATATATAAGAATATCATCTATAAAGAATACCACAAATTGATTAAGGTAATATTTAAATAATCTATTAAATAAATCCATTAAAATTATGGGGGAATTTGTAAAACTAAATGTAATTGATATAATTTCATAGTGTACATACCTCGTATGGAAGTCTTTCATGATTATTTATTTACTTTTGATCCTCAACTAATAGTATCCAATTTGAAGATCCATCTTGGAAAAAATATTGGGCTCTTCATAATTGACTGAAAAAATTATCAATATGGGGCATAAGAAACATATTATCGACTGTGATATTGTTAAGTTCTTGATAATCAATTAAGATTCCTATTTATTTTTATTTATCTTTTACAAAAAGAATATTCCCTCCCATGGTGATGCACTTGGATGAATGAATCCATTATCAACATTTTCTTGGAGTTTCTACTTATAACACCCTAAGATTTTATGAAATATATTTTTTCAAATAAATGTAATATTTTTTTATATATTTTCATTACAAACAATATTGAGTTTAAATTTTGTTACAAATAACACATAGTTTTTCTTGAGTTACACGTAACTCTATGTTTAGTTTGTGTTACACACAACACTAACTTTAAACGAAACATGACATTTTGTTATGATATTATTATTTAATAAGATAGTTATCACTTAGCCATTGGAAGGATGGGTATGAATAATATTATTTAAGTTATGAAAATATATTTTTTGCACATGTATACAAAATTAATTATTTGGGGACAAATTAATTAAAAATAAAAAAAAACCATTAAAAAAAAGGTTTTTTGGAAAACCTTTTTTATATAACTAAATAAATTAAAAAAAATTTGGTTAATTATTTTTATGAAATTAATATATAATTTATTCAATAAAATGTTCAAAATTCATCTCATGTATTTTTTAGATAAGATATAATAATAAATTTAATTTTATGCTTAATTTTTTTATTTTTCTGGAAAGTAGTTTTGTTTCCTTTTTGCGCACTTATTTTTAAAAATAATTTTTTACACTTTAAGGAAATTTATTTAAAAAAAAAATAATTTTTTAAATTAGAATATTTGAATTATATTATGGTAAATTTGTTATAATTTTCTGAAAAGATTACTTTTCAGATGAATATTGAAAAATAATAATTTTTTTTTCAAAATTGTCTCTTCATTTAAATTATTTATAAAGATAAATAATATTTTAAATTCATTTTAAGGTAAAATTAGTTCAATAATATATCTATTAATCCAATTTAGGTTATTTGAATCAATAAGATCTTAAAATTGGATATAAAATAATTTGAAAACTTTCGAAAAATTTCTCTTTAAAAACCCGCTTTCTCATCACATATATGGGATTAATATTAAATTAAAATTTTAAAATTATATAAATTGAATTTAGAAAAATGGATTTCATATTTTAAATAATAAAAAAATATATTATATAATTTTTTAACTTAATTTTTCACCATAAATAATAGTAAAAAAAGTAACAAGTAATTACCATAGTTATGGTAAAAATGGGATTATAGGTGGAGTTAAACTAAACATATATGGGTTAAAATGATCTAAAAACTTTTATAAAATAAATTTTATGGCTATATTTCAAACCTATAATTTCTAATTATTTATAAGAATATATTTTGGAGTCTTTTTTCTTGAGAAAAGCATGGGTACACCTTTTTCTTTTCAAAAAATTACATGTGTGCCACTCACCTCACTTATAAAAGTCCACCCCTATCCTCTATTCTTAACAAGTTAAATAACTTTTGTTTTCAAAAATAAATGACCAAATCACTTTGAAAAATTCCTCATATCATCATAAAATACTTAATTTTGGCATAAATCAATCATAGGAATGTTTTTTATGCAAATCTAAGGTGGTTATACGAAAATAAGGTTACATTCTTCACATAGCATTTTTATTTTATTTATTCCTCTACATCCTTCAATTATTATTAAAAAATTATGATATAATTACTAGATTATATTAAATATAATTATATTTTTATTTTAATGAATTAACTACAACCATTTTCACTTTTATCAAATGGGTTATGAAATCAACATTCGTATGTACAGTGGGCTGCCACCTCACAACCTAATATCATTCATTTTTCCATTACCACATATCATGTATGGGTATGATGATGAATATAAAGTATATATAAATATGATATTTATAAAAAAAATTATCTATGGATTCATTATATCATATATAAATTTTTTACTTTCCATTCCATATGGGATATGATAATGTCACTCGTGTATAAGGTGGGCTACCGCCTCACGAAGCGTTGTGATTCATTTTTCACTAACAATTTACATGGATGATAATAAGGATAAATTTAATGAATATATGTGATATAAATTAAATAATTATTATATTATGAAAATATTTATCATTATTTAATGATAATATATAACTTCCATTCTTATATTTTCACTTATAAGAAGTTGATAACGTCGTTTATGTATGTGTGGACTGCCGCCTTCATGAAGTGACGCGAGTCTCTATTTTCATCACCAAAACACTTGAATGATATGTGTAATTATATTTAAAGAAATAATATTTCATTTATTAAATTATTTTCATTCCATAATGATAAAATAATACTTACCTTTTTTCTATAATGATCTTTGAAAAATAAAAACGTTTCTAATGTTTACGCAAGACCTACCATCTCTATTATCCTAACGTACTTAATTTCTCAAAACCATATTTCATGATTGGTATTAAAAGTATAATTGATGTATAAATATTATAATTATGTCATGATTATCATTATGAAGATTATATATAACCATGATCAATGCAAGAGGAAAAAAAATTACAAATAAAAACATATATGAAAAACAATGTGGTTATTACATGAAACATGATTTTAACATAAAATTGGTAATAAATGGGTAATAAATGGTTATAATTAAATCATATATGGAATAATATATATTATTATTTTTATAATATATTTATAATAAAATTATATTTATTATATAAAAGGTTCGAATGAGTATGGAGGAAGTTGAGATTTAATGCAAGAAATTTCAATTCTGTATTTTATTTATCAGAGACATATGAAAAGTGACCACTTGTTTATTTTGTGCACTATATATAATTACCATTTTACATGTTATATTATAAATATTATTATTTTCATGATATTTATTGTTTAATTTAATTTTATTATTTATTGGGGATAATGATTCAAAAGATTACTGAAGTGGTAATGGATTCCCATTTCACTTTTTTACTTATGTGAGACACATTCTCTAACATCCCACCCCTCATAATTATATTGATATGAGGAAGAATTTATACTGAGACTTAGGTGACATTCTTAAGAAATAAATGGCTGGAAATAAATTCCAAGGGATTCATAAATAGTTGGGGGATGATTTTCCCTTTGTAAATAAAACAACCAAACTAGGTATAAAATAACCAAAAAACCACTAAATGATACATGAAAATAATGTATATAACCCAAAATTAGGAAAAATCACCACATACTATACCAAATTACAAATAGAAAATAAAACTAATACCATAGTATAAAGAGGAAGGAAAAAGAAACAAATCTTAAAGACACCAAGACACCAACTCCACTACTCCCAATATACTCCAAGATCCAAATCCACAATATATCCCAAAGTATCACAAAGAATCACTAAAGAAATGTGATACATTTCCTTTACCCATGTACCTATATTAAACATCTAATAATGCACAAAAGTTCTCAAGTAGGAGGTGAGTAATGAAACTTAGATGGTTTTCCCAAAATAAATTCCCTACTCACGTCACTAGGATATAACAAGTTAGCATATTTATATAAAATAATTCATATAAAACAATTTAATTTTTTTTAACAATTTATATTATATCCAAATAGTTTCACAACAAAATATTTTTCCAACCAAAATAGTTTTCCAACCATAACAGTTTTCCAGGAAAACAAGCCAATCAAATCTTTAACCCATTTCAAAATCCACCAATACATGTAACCATGGACTCTCTATAATTGTAGTGGTGATTCATACTTTCACCAAGATGTCACATGGCGATCCATTTTCATAGTGTAAAGTTCATACCCTTATCTATCATATTTCAATAAGGAAAACTTCATTACCTTATCTTCCCCATTCTTCTGATGGGGGAAAGTTCAGATCGTTATCTATCCAATTTTGATGGGTGAAATTTAATACCCTTATCCATACCATATAAAAATTAAAACACACAAAACAATATGAATAAAACCATGACAAAATATTTCAATAAAAAATTTAATTTACTCAAAAAATTCTACATAACAATTTTCATGAATCAAAACCAAACCACCATTTTAAAATCATTATATTAAAATCCTGAATCCAATTTCATATTCTACGAAACAAACAATTTCAAAAAATTATTAATCCATCACTAAAGAGGGTTTCCATTAGGATTTTAAAATAAATTACATAATTCAATTCAATGAATTCATTCAATTTGGAAACAATCCTTCTAGTTCTAAAAAGAGGAGTCAAGAGTGAACCCACCTACCTCAGAAACTATAGAGGAGATGAAGAACAACACAAATTTGTTAACAAAACCGGGTTAAATCTCCAAAACCCTCCTTAGATATTGTTACCTTAATTAAACACAACCATATCTCATCAATATTGGAATCTCACAACCAATATCCATCACCAACATATTGGATTTCTCATTCTGAGAGAGGGAAAAAGAATAATCTAAGGAAAAACTATGAAGAATGGAGACGTGATAAGAAATCCAGGCTTCAAAGCACCAAGAAACACCAAAATATAACTTTTTTATAAATGGGAAGGTTATATAAAACCTTTTGGATGAGGAAAAAATTATTTATGGTCAAGTTATAGAAAAAAATTAGGTTTAGAGGTAAATCTGAATTAGATCCACAATTTTTCGATCTAATTTTTTTCTATTCAAAGTTAGGGTGCACTGTTAGGAAAATCACATGCTAACCATAAATATTCATCTATCCCCAAAATAAATGTTACTCATGGGTGGTCAGATGGTTTTTACAAACCAAACTCTTAACCATGAACCTACCTATATCCCACTTCCTCGCTCTTCATGGATCTCTGTAGGAGTTTCATGGTTTGTACTAATGGAGCTCAAACCACGCACCTCCATAAAATTCCCCAAAACATTACAGAAGTCCTATAATACCTTCTAAACTCCACCAAACAATTTAAATAATTCCAATAAATAAATAAAGGGTTTATTAGTTGAAAATGTGGGTGATAAATTCTCCCCACCATTGTAATTTCCATACCTAAAAAATAGAAAACTATTATTGGACTGAAAGAGTTCAGGCCACTGCTAGACTATTTACTTATCATGTTCCCATGCTTCTTCATGTATACAATAATGATTCCACAAAAACCACACTAGAAAAATGATTTTACCAAAAAATACTTTCTCTTACATATCTAAAATCCACACTTCCACATGAACAAATGAATCATCAAACTCTAGGTCAGCGTGATCCCATTTAATCACATGATAGGGTCAGGCTGATACATTTAAAACTAAGATAAATAAATCACATTATGCTTTGAACTGAACCATGGTGGAAAATACAACTTATATGCCACTTCAAAAACCGATTAAGTATCTCAAAAGGGCCTATGTGTCAAGGATATAACTTTCCCCACTTTTGAAAATGATGATGCCCAAGCCTTGGAGAGATTCCCAAAATCACATGATCACTCACCTAAAATGAAAAAGGTTATTGATGATGATCTGAATATGATTTCTAACATCTCATTTCCATCTCCACTATCTTCCTGATCAATTAAATCTTCTCTATTGTCTCTTAGAAGAGGCTTACCCTAACTAGTGAAGTCTCACATTTTCCACCCAATATAGTGGAGAAATACAAGGACACCCATATAATGATTCAAAAGGATCCACATGTATCACAACATGATAACTATTATTATATGAGAAATACACTAATAGTATGTGATAATTGTCCTTATTATCCATATGCATTGAGGTGGAATTGATACTTGGCCTTAGGTGACATCCCGAAGACACCAAAAACTAGAAATAAAATCCAAGGGCTTCATAAACATTTGGGGGATGATTTTATATTTGAAAATAAAACAACAAAACTAGGAATGAAATAACCCAAAAAAAAACTAAATGATCCATGAACATAATGTATATAACTCAAAAGTAACCAAAGAAACTATAGAATATACCAGAGTGTGAAGAAGAAACTAAAAACAATATCATAATATAAAGATGAAGGCAAAACCATAAAATCTCAAAGACACCAAGACACTAAAACCATAGATCCCAACATTATCCAAGATCTAACTCCACAATGAAACCTAAATAATCATGAAGAATCATTAAATAAATGTAATACCTTGCCTTTAATTGTGTCGCAATACATAACATCTTCCAACACACAAAAGTGCCCAAGCAAGGTGTGAGTAATAAAATTCAGTAGGTTTTCACTAAATGACTTCCCTACTTATGCCACTAGGATTGAACATGTTATCAAATTTATATAAAAAAATTTATGTAAAACACTAAACATTTTAACAGTTTATATCAGAGCCAAATAGTTTCATACAAAAATAGTTTTCCCACTAAAACAGTCTTCCAACCAAAACAGTTTCCATGTAAAACAACTAATCAAATCTATAACCCATTTCACAACCCAACAATGTATGGTGCAATAGACCTCCTTATACTCATAAGTGGAGATTCATACATTCACAAATAAATAACTTAGTGAGCCATTTTGATGGGGGAAAGTTCATACCCTCATATGTCTCACTTTGATAGGGGAAACATCATAACCTTATCCACCCCATACAAAAATTAACACACACCAACCAATATGAAAAAAAACATGCCAAAACACAATTCAAAACCATTTAAATAAAATATTTCTCTTACTGTGAAAATTTCTACTAAACCATTTCCATGAATCAAAACCAAACCACCATTTTAAAGTCATCATTTTAAAATCATGAAACCAATTTCACATTCCATAGTACATCTAATTTCAAAAAATTCACAATCCATTACTAAAGAGGGTTTACATCATGATTTGAACATCAATTTAAAAATTAAATTCAACAAATTCATTCAATTATAAATCAATCCTTCTAGTTCTGTCAAGAGAAGTTGAGAGTGAATCCACCTATATCATAAACTATGGTGAAAACAATGAATGGTATGAATTCTTTAACAAAACCAGGTTGAATCTACAAAAACCCACCTTAGATTTTTTTACCTAACATCAAAACAGCCATATATCATAAATATTGAAATATTAAAACCTAGATCCATCCCTAATATATTGGATATATCATTTTGAGAGAGAAAAGAAGAATAATATAAGGAAACCAATGATGAACGAAGATTTTACAAGGAATCCAGGCTTCAACGAACCAAGAAACACCAACAAATTTCTTCTAGATCAAGGGTAAGGGTATCTACATACTTTGGGATGATAGAAAAATGAGTTAGGGTCAAATTAGGGAAAAAAAGAGGTTTAGAGGTGAAAACAAATTAGATCAAAAATTTTTAGATCTATTTTTTTGTGCATGGTTAGGAAAACCATACGATAACTATTGATATGAATCTATCCCCAAAAGAACAGTTAATCTTGGGTGTATTCTATGTTTGAAAAAACTATGCACCGAATCGTGCACCTACCTAGAGCCTACTACCTCACTTTTCATGGTTTTCTATAGAAGTTTCACAGTTTGTACTATCCTTTCCCAAATTGTGTACCTCTAGGAAAGACCCCAAAACAGTACAAAGATCCTAAAAACCTCCCAAACTTTATCTAAACACTTTACATACTTCAAAAACATAAAGGGTAACTTAATTGAAACCGGGCGTGCTATAAATTCCATATTCACCACTTACTTCTTTTATATGGTGTATATACTACCCATAAATGTATTTTATTATGAATTTATTAAAAACTATGATTGTTTACATATCCATTTGGGGATATCTCTTTCATGAGACTTATGATTCAAAGTTACCAAAGCGGGGAAGATTTTATGTTACAATCTCATTATTTATCGAGATTATTTATGATTATGTTTATGATGATTAAATATTATGATCCATCTCTCAAGAAAATCATGAATTTTATTCTCATATGGGTATGTAATGAGAATACATGATTTACCTTCATTTTACTCTCTCTATGTACCCACAATTTCAAAATAATGATTTAAGAAAGACCATTTTTATTTCTATCTTCAGTATAAAACCTATTTTTCTTCCAAAATCATGTTTTGTAATTTTTTTTGATTTTTTTTATAAAATTATTTTTTCAAGTGGAAATTATATTTTCCTAAATAATTGTTTTAAATGATCTTTAATTCTTATTTTCAAAGATTTTTTTTGAAAATATTTTATTTTTTTAAAGTGGAAAGTTTATTTTCCTCAAGAAATGCACCAATTGATCTTTCAATTTTTTTTCAATATATGATTAAATTCATTGTTCTTACTTATAATTTCATAGGGATATGATCCAAGCAATCAGTTATTATTATTTATATAACTAGTTTATTTTTATGATGATTTTTTTTATGAACCATGTTTCTCTTCCATGGATTATACCATGATATAATTATTATAAAACCCGCTATTTTTCCATGGGGTATGATATGATTAAATTATGAAATGATTATGAAAACCATACATTTTCATGGGTTCTAATATGAAGAATGTTTTATGATCTTGTGGCACACATATGTGTGATTTTCATCATGTGACTAGTGGTATTTATATCCCCATCCAATGCACTGGTTAATGATTATTGTTATATGAGTTCGAAGGGTATATGAGAGGTTATAAAAATCCTGAAAGAGGGTACATGAGAAGTTATCTCAAGCCTAAAAGAGGGCACATGGGTGGTTTTAACAAGCTCAAAGAAGGTACATGGTTGGTTATCCCAAGAGTAACATGTTATGAATATCTTGGTGAGAATCCTTGACATGATATTTTTTATGATTATGTATATTCTACAATTAAATGTCTAATGGTAATTTTATACTCTCATGGATCATGGTGTTTGATTCCATTGCGATTCATGTCTCAGGAACTACTAATATCTATGTTGTGACTCAATATTATGATATTTTATATGTAGGGAATGGTTTTAAAATGTTATGACCATGTTCTCATAACATTATGTTTATGTTATACTTATGTATCTCCCTTATTTACCCTTATTGATAATCCATACTCACCCTTTATTATGTTTCCTTTCAAAAAATTATAAAGAATGTTTTTAAGTAGGGAATGCATTTGAAGAGTACTAAAGGGGTAGATCTTTATGGGATATATTGAATATATTTGATGAATTAATAATATTTTGTTCTAAGTTTCCAAAGAAACTAAACTATTATGGTCCTCTGGTGCATTTGTGTATAATGTATTGAATATTCATCTAAAAAGATATAATATCTATATTTGAAAATCCTGGGTCTCTATAGTTGTTATTAGAGGAAAGGTTTAGTAAACCTTTTGAAACTTGGATGGGAAAACTTTAGTGAGATCCATAGGGATATTTATAAGGATTTGTATAGGGATGTATCTAAGGATAAATCTATAGATGGTTCATAGTTTAGGAAAATGTACTAGAATTTTGATAATGGATAGATCATGCGGTTTCTAATGAATTATATACCTGTCTAGATAAAACAAGTGGATGTGGGCTTAGAACATAGGTAACTTGGGGTAATAACTCTGAAAAGGGTGCATTCAGTTGGACTCGATCATCACCTTGTGCATGATAATGGGCCTTGCTTCATACCTAGTTCGAAACTCTTGATGATATACTTTGGAAAATCATAGACACTTAATGAACCATCATGAAGGATTTAAATAAATTATGACTATGAATGAACTATGATAAAACAAAGGTTTAATAGATTAAAAATATGTGTCATGATTTAGACACCCTATAAGTGATTTCTCATGATTATGTGGTTCCCCACTATGATTTGTGTTTCTCACACTATTATTTTATTTTTAGTTGATGGATGTAACCTAAGGGGATTGTGTTAATGCTGAGTGAGATAGAGAATGAAATGATTGTCCTCTTAAGAAAAAAACATTATTGGAGTTGGAATTCAAAATCTTGTTGATATAATCACACAAATTTTTAAATCTATGAATAATGATGGACTTAAAAACATGAAAAGGAGGGAAATACATTCTATTGAGTCATTCATGAGGTAAATTTCACCTTATTTAAGTTGGTATTCTAATACCCTAGTTTGGGAGAAATGGATGAGCACCACTAAAAAGATATTTTCCATCCTCAAGTGTTTGGATCATGAGAAGTTCATTTTGGATATCTATATTTTGGAAGGTGAGGTAGATAAATGGTGGAATTTGATCAAGAATACATTGTTATATGATGAAAATTAAATATTTAGATTGTGACGAGTTCAAGAACTTATTTTTTAATAAGTAATTTTCTCATATTCATCATATTAATATGGTGAAGTTTTCCTTGAGCTAGATAAAAAGGATGATGAATATTTTGGTACCTACGAGGAAAATTTTACAAGACATGTAATGTATTCTTCTGATGTTATCATCCTACCTGAATGTAAGGTCGATCAATTCCTTAGTGTCTTAAAACCAAGTCCCTAAAAGGACTTATCCATACAAAAATTTAGTATATATTAATAGGTAGTTTGATGTGATATCATGATGGAAATGGAGGTTGAAGTTATGTATCAATCTCATGGTTTTGGTAAGAAGAGAAAAATGGAATTCAACAGAATATCTAAAAACCAAGGAGAGAAGAAGATGATTTTTTATTTTATTCTCAATGCATGGAAACAAAAATGGAAGAAATTTTCTCAATAGAACTAGTAAATATTTTAAGTGTGGAAGGGATGGTGATCGGGAAATTGATTACCGAAGTGATGATAAGAATTTAGCTAATGATGCGAATAGAGAGAAGGATACACAGAATAACCCACCCACTATAGTGTTTCAAATGAAAGGAGTATGGTAATTATGAAAATCAATGCCCCAATACAAGTGATATTGAGGATGATAATACACAATAGCCTCTGAAGATAAATGAAAAAGGGAGTTCTTTTGAAATCATGATAGTTTAAGTGAATCATGATAATTAGGGAACACGAATCCTTCCCTCCTTAGTTGGTAATTTTATGTACAATTTTCTATGAATAAGACCTATGAAAATCTTATTGTTAATACTTTAGTGAAATTACATGTGATTATCTCTCTATACATGAATTATGTAATAATGAAAACACATTTTATATTTTATCGGTATAAGGTTAAACTCGAGCTCCCAATGTAAATGTTTTTATATAAGATAAGAAATTATTTAAGGAATAAAGGGATACTTATCTTTTGGAAGAATTTAGGTCTCTAGGTAAGATTAACTTACAATTTATCACTACCATTATAGATTTCTGAGTTTATGGTCGAACATAAGTTTAAATTCATTGAAAACTATTTTGAGGTTTTACATGATGAGTGTTTATCAAGATTAAGGATATTTTAAGACATTTATGGAAATACAATCCTGTGGTTTTGTATATAGTGAAAAAGTTATTCGAGGATGAATTTATTTACACTTTTGGACATATAATTAAAGGTAATAGTAACCTTTATGGTTTATCTTATCTTTTATGTTGAGATAATTATGGGTTATAGCCGATCCACTTATAAAATCAGCACACTTCATTGCTATTAATGAATATTTCTCTTTGAACTGATTTCCATAATATACATTAAGGTAGTGGTATGGTTACATGGAGAACAATATTAAATTATATTTTATCATAATATGGAGTTTATTTCAATTTTTTTGGTGATGTTTTTAGAAATATCTTGATATAGAGTTGATTTTATCACTTCATATCATCCTCAAATAGATGGTTGGTTTGAGAGAATAATTCAAACCCTAGAGGATATTCTACGATAATGTTCTATAAATTTCAAAGGTGGTTGGGATTAACAACTTACTGACTTTTCTTGCAACAATATCTTTTACTCTATCATTTAGATGGTTCCTTATGAATACCTTTATGGAAAAAAGTATATAATTTCAACAGACTAGACTAAATTTTTAGAAATAAAGCTATTAGGACCTGAGTAAGCTGACGATACATCATGGAAGGTTATAACCATTCAGAACCCTAAAAGGGATACACAAATTTGATAGAAATTTTATGCTGATAATAATCAACACAATCTTGAATTTTATATTAGTGATATGGTCTTTCTATGAATTTATCTATGGAAGAAATAAGGTGAAACTAATCCCTTGGTATGTCAGTTCCATTACAATACTTGATCGTATCAGGAAAGTAGCTTATCATTTGGAAATTCCACCAAAACTCACTTAGGTTATTTGATGTGTTCTTTGTATCACACCTAATAAAGTAGATACATGATCCATCACATGTACTGAACTCATAGGTTGTACCACTGGAGTACGATATTTCTTATAAGGAGCAATTGGTAGACTCTAGATCGAAAAGGGAAATTTATATAAAACACGAATAGTCACATGTTCAAAGTTTTTTGGTGAAACCAATATCTTTATGAAGCTATGTGGGAACCTGAGGACATAATGAGGTAGAAATATATTCAATTTTTTTACCAAAGTGATGAATTTAATGGGTAAAATTAATTTTAATGGGGGTAGAGTGTAACACCCTGATATTTTAGGAAATATATTTTTCAAGTAAATGTAATATTTTCAAAATTTTTAATTACATGAAATATTGAGTTTATCTTGTATTACACACAACACTATGTATGGATTGTGTTACAAGTAACACTAAGTTCAGCTGCATTACACACAACAATGAGGTTAAACATAAATTGACATATTATTTAGATATAGTTATTTAAAATAATAATTATCTTCTAGCCGTTGGAGTGATGGGTATTAATAAGATTAAATAATTTATGAAAATATATTGTTTAAACATGTATATAAAATTAATTTTTAGGAGACCAATTAACTAAAAATGGAAATAAAAAACCATTTGAAAATAGAGAATATCTTTTTTTGAAAAACTATTTTTATGAAAAGACACCTTTTACCTTAATAAATTTTAAAAAATATTTTGATGAATGATTTTAATGAAATTTATATTTAATATATTCAATAAAAACTTTAACATTCATCTTATTATTTTATACAAGAGATAATTATAAATCAAATTTTATGCTTAAAAAATATATTTTTCTAAAAAGTAGTTTTATCGACTTTTTACAAATTTACCTTTAAAACTATTTTTTGAAACTTTTAGAAACTTTATTTCAAAAAATAAAATTTATTTATTAAATAATAATAACAAAATTATCTTAGTGATATTTTTCTTATAATTTTTCTAAAATATTAATTTTCTACTAAATAGTGAAAAATATTAAATTTTAATTGAAAAATTCATTTTCATTTAAATTATTTATAAAGTTAAATTGTATTTAAAATTTATTTTATAGTAAAATTAGATTAATAATATATATTTTAATTAATTTATTTCATTTTAATTAATTCCATAATAAAATTGGATATAAAAATCTTGTAAACTTTTCAACAGTTTCTCTTTGAAAACCCGCTTTCTCGTCGTGTCTATGAGATTAATTTTAAATTAAAATAATTCAATTTTATGAATTTAATTTGAAAAAATGGATTAAATATTTTAAATTATAAATATTTCTATTAGTAATATGTTCAAATTAATATTTCACCAAATTTAATAGTGAAACTAGTAAAAAGTAATTACCACATTTAAGGTAAAAATTAGATTACTGGGGGTTAAACTAAATACATTACAGATAAAATGACCTAAAAAATATTATAAAATAACTTTATGGACATATTTATACCATATAATGTCAATTTATGGAAAATAATCTATTTTGGAATCTTTTAGAATGTGAAAAATGTGGGTACAGCTTTTTTATTTTCAAACAATTACGGGTGTTCCATTCACCTCACTTATAAACAGAAACACCCTATTCTATCTTTTTCACTCTATAAAAACATTTTTATTTGAATAATAACTACATAAATAATAATATAATCATTAATTTTGTAATAAATCAAACCTAGGAAGACTTTTGGTGAAAGCCTAATGATTTTACTCGAAGAACATGTTACATTCTTCAATGAGGGTTTTTATATTATTTCTTCCTCCTCATCCTTCAATTATTATTAAACCATTATTATATAATAAAATCATAATATTAAATAAAATTAGATACTTTTATGTTAATTTAATTACCTATAACCTTTTTTACATCCATAAAATTTATTATGAAATCATCATTCGGGTGTACGACATACTACCACCTCAAGAACTGATGTCATTCGTTTTTCCATTACCACCTCTCATGACTGGGTATGATGAGGGATTAAAAGTATATATATTATATTTATATCATAATTATACCTATTTATCCATTACATCATATATAATCTTTTTTTACTTTACATTATATAGAGGATACAATTATGTTGCTCATGTGTATGGTGGACTACCACCTTGCGAAGCGATGTGACTTGTTTTTCACGAACGCTTTACATGGAATATAATAAGAATAAAATTAATGAATATGTGTGAAATAAATGAAATAATTATGATATTAATGACATATTTATAATTCTTAAAATATAATATATCATCTTTATTCTTAGCTTTTCACTTACTTAAAGTTGATAATATCGTTCATGTACGTTTGGACTACCACCTTCACGAAGTGATGTGACTCTCTCTTTTTGTTACCACACCACATGGATGATATGTATAAGTATAGTTAATTAAATAATATGTTATTTATGATATTA
The DNA here is from genome assembly GCA_963277665.1 of Viscum album. Taxonomy (NCBI): domain Eukaryota; kingdom Viridiplantae; phylum Streptophyta; class Magnoliopsida; order Santalales; family Viscaceae; genus Viscum; species Viscum album. The sequence goes on from OY728137.1 coordinate 1,027,120,886, forward strand.
TTATAATTATTATAATATAAAATAGTACTTACCACCTTTACATAATGATCTTTGAAAAATGGAAGCGTTAGTCATGCGTATATACGACCCACCGTCTCCATGATCATAACATACTTAATTTCACAAAACAATCATTAATGATTAGTAATAAAAGTATAATTGATGTATAAATATGATAAATATTAAATTATTTTTATTCTATATATTTTTTAACCATGATCAAAGTAATAGGACAAAAAATAACAAATCAAAACATCTATGAAAAACAAAACATTTATTTCCCAAAACATGATTTTAACAAGGAAATGGTGATAAATGGGTAATAAATGGTCATAAGTAAATAAAATATGGTAAAAAATATATAATAATGGCTCCATAATATAGGTAAAATAAAATTATATTTGTTTTATAGGAGGTTTGAATGAGTATGAAGGAAGTCGAGACTTAAGGTAAGGGATTTCCATTCTCTCTTTTATATCTCGAAGACATATGCAAAGCCACCAATAATTTATTTTATGTGGTGTATATAATGCCTATTTGACATGTTATATCATTAATATCATTATTTTAATGATATATGATGTTTTACTTGTTGTTATTATTTATTTTTTTATAATTCAAAATATTACTAAAGTGATAAGGGGTTTCTATCTCACTTTTTGCTTCTATGAGACACATGTCATATTCACTACATATTTCTTTTATATTGGGTTTATATTTCACATGAATATATTTTATGATGCTTTTACTAAAAATTATGGTGATTTAAATATCCATTTTAGGATATCTCTTTCACATGGCTTATGATTCAATGTTACCAGAGTGGTAAATATTTCTTTATTACAATCCCATCATTTATCAGGATTGTTTATGATTATGTTTTTGATGATTAAATATTATAATCCATATCTTGAGAAACTCATGAATTTTCTTTCGATAAGTTTATTTTATGAGATACATTATTTACATTCATTTTACTCTCTTTATGTAATCAATAGTTCAAAATAATATTTTTAAGAGTGATCATCTTTATTTATCTCATCGATCAAAAACTCATTTTTCTTCCAAAATCATGTTTTCTAAAAATATTTTCAAAATATTTTTAAATTTTTTTTAATAGGAAATAATATTTTATTAAATTATATTTAAATATTAATTTCTAAGAAAATTATTTTTAAAATGTTTTATGTTTTTCAATGTGGGAAGGTTATTTTCCTCAAGAAATGTTCTAAGTGATATTAAAAAATCATTTTCCATATAAGGTGACATTATTTTTTGTTATTTATAATTTACTAGATATATGGTCCATAGAAACTATTCTTATTCATTTCTGAATAGTTTACGTTTATTATGGAAAGATTTTCATGAAACAATTTATTTTCCACAAGTTATATATTTATTTTTCTATGAGGTATGCTATGATGAAATAATAAAATGATTATGAAACCAATTTCTTTTCATGGGTTATTATATGATGAATTTTTTATGATTTTTTGGAACATGTATATATTATTTTCATCATGTGAGGGGTGATACCTGTATATCTCTCCGATGTATTGGGTAATTTTTATAGTTATATGAGATCAAAGGGTATATGAGACGTTATACCGAGCCCGAAAGAGGGTATACGAGATGTTATTCCATGCCTGAAAGAGGGTATATGAGAGTTTATTCGAATCCCAAAGCAAGTACACTAGTGGTTATCCCAAGACCAATAGGTTAGAAATGCATTTGTGGGTTGACTTAGCATAAGAATTTTTATTATTATGTATATACTACAATTACATGTATTATGATAATGTTACGATCTAATGGATCATGCTCTTTGATTCCCTTATAGTTCATGTTTTAGTATATTCCAATCTCTATGTCGTGAATCAATATTATGATCTTTGATATGTAGTTTTTTTCAAATGTTATGCTCTGGTTATAATACCATTTTATTCATGTTATACTTATGTATCTCCCTTGTTTACCCTTATTAAGCATCTAATCTCACCATCTATTATGTTTCATTTCAATAGGTTATGAAGAAAGGTTTTCTAGTAGGGTATGTTTGTGAAGATTACTAGGTGGGAATATCATTATGGGAGAAATTGAATTTCTTTCATTTGTTAAGAAGATTATGTTCCATGTTTCCAAATACACTAAAATATTATTGTCCCAAGGCATGTTTTTTATAATGTTTTTACTATTAATCTAAAAAGATGTAATATATTTGTATGAAAATAATATCCGAATATAATTCATTAATTATTGAAACTAATTTGGTTCCATTCTATATGGATTCTTTGAAATAGGTTTATCAGTAGGTATGAGTTATATAGGAAACTCAACTTCTTGATTTAGAGGATGAATAGAAATATCTTCTAGAAAAAACATAAAAAACTATCGTATAAAATAAATTTCATTAATGTTGATTTTCTCTTTGACCATATGAGATAAATATACCTTTGTAATAGGAATCAAGACCCATACAGTGAATTAAATTTACAATGGATGTTAACATTTGTCATTTCACTAAAAAATGATCATAAGTTGGTTTGGAATATCAAAGGATACTTCCCTTCTTTGTAAATCGACCTGTGGTTTATGTAAAGAAAGAAAATCCTTTCCTAAGATGATATCAAGATCAACTAGAGGGAGAATAACAAAATTTTATGGAATCAAATTCCCATAAAATTCAATCAGAGAAGAATCATAGACTTGAGATTCGATCATAATACCCTCAAGAGTTTTTAATTGTAACTTAATATCTAATCATTATGGTTATGAATGAAAATAGATAGAGTTATTTCAATATAAAAATGAATTCATATTAATAAGATAAAATAAGATACTTCAATATTTAATCATTCCCATCACTACCTAACCTTCATTTCCCTATCATAATTCCCTTATTAATCCAAAAATGGTTAGTGTTATCATCAAACATAACTATGAGTAATCATGTAATCAAGAAAAATAATTCATATGAAATATAAATCATGACATATTCTTTTCAATCTATAACACCTTAGGTTTAACCTTGTTCATTAACGGTCATATTATATTCAAATACTTCATTATGGTTGATAAATAAAATGTGATTCAACCCAAACATTTCCACTAAGAGTTTCAAGGAAGGTTTTTAGTAAGAGAAAACTCATCTTGTACTATAATGATGGTCAAGATATACTAAAATAACTCTTTTTAGAGGTATTTCACCTTAGTGAATATATTCTGAAACCACACCCACTTATAGAATCCATACATGGATGTTTTTTTATTAAAACCACACAAATTTCTTTACCATTACTTAGGAAATTATATTTTACATTGGATTATCCTAAGGGTTCTCAGTAAAGTTTTCTCATCCTAGTTTCCAATGGTAACTAAAACATTCTTTGATTCCCACTATAACAACCCATACTTTACATACATAAATATTTCATCTTTTTAGTTTAATATTAAATACCTAACATTTTTATCCTTTCTATAATCATATAGGTTTATGTGATTGGAAACATGGATATAAAATCATTTTGTTCATAATAGATCAACATCATATCATATAAAGTTATTAATAACTAGAACCCTTCTTAGATATATCACACTTAAAACATTTCTTCATAACCTAAGGAAAGGAAAAAAAGAAAGGGTGAGGTCAATTGATTAGTAAGGGTAAACAAGGGATATATCAATGATCACTTAAGCATAACATGAGAATAAGGGTATGAGAACATGAAATTGACATTTTAAAACCATACCCAACATATCATATATCATAACATTGATTCATTCCATAAGGCATGGATGTTCATTATACATGAATCATAATGGAATCAAATAACATGATATAGGAGAGTATAAAATTGGAATAAGATATATGTTTATGAAATACACATAAACATATAAAATCATTTCCATTGATAAGGATAACATAAAAGTCAATCATAGTGGATTGGGGTCCCTCCCCATTCTGTATTATTAATAGTCAAGGTTTAATTCTAAGACAATCATAGTGGATAATGTCCCTTACATAACTATGTTCCCTCCCTATTCCATTCCTTATGATCTATTGAGATATCCATCTTTACTCAAAGAACTTTAGGGAAATATAATTCTTATCCCATCCATCACATAATGCAAATAATATATATGTGTGCCACAAGATCTTAAAACATTCATCATTTCAAAAACCTTGGAAAGGAAACTAGTTTCATTAATAATTGATCATAACATTATAATAGGACCAGTTGAAAAGAAATTAGTTTCATAAAAATTTGATCATCACATAATATCATAATCCATGGAGAAGAAACGTGTTTCAAAAAGGTTTCATTATAACTTAATTATCCTATGGGAAAGAAATATGTTTCATAGAATCATCCTTAAATCGTCATCATCATAATCCATCCAAATAATAAAAGTGAATGGTATCATTGAATAACATCCCTAGTCAATCATAAGTAAAATCAAAGGATGTTATCATAGATGAAAATTCCTTTAAATTATTTATAGAATATTTTTTGAGAAAAATACCCATTTTAATTTGAAATCACTTATCTTAAATATAAATTTTTTCCAAATATTAAAGAAAATTGTTTCTTTGGAAATATCATTATAAAATTTTAAAATCATAGATTGGTCATTATGGTAGGAAATTCTATTCATTTTGTGTACATTAAAACAAATATTACTTTCAATTTTTTGGTAAAAATTCAAAAGCAACTCATTAAGAAAATAAAAAGAAGATAAATATTAAACCAATTTGTAAAAAATTACATTATGTGTAAAACTAAATTTAATTAATCATAATATAATATAAAAAAAAATTCTTGAAAATATTTTTATAAAACATGGATATGGAAGAAAAATGAATTTTTATCGAAGAGAGAATTAATTTCGATTTTACATAAAAATATTATTTTAGTGTCTTAAGATCATAAAGAGAGGAAAATGAAAGGAAAACATGTAATCTAAAGAAATAAAAATAGGATAAGGATATTCATGTTATTTTTGAGTGATAGGTCATAAAATTTAATCATTATTAATTTAATCATAAATTATCTTGGTAAACAATGAGACTATAATGTAAATACCACACCACTTTGGTAACATTTGAATAAAAACCACATGAAAGAGAGAAATTTATATGGATATGTAGACCTCTATTTATTTCATGATAATAATAAAATAATAAATTCATGGTAATTATATACACCACATAAAGGAAACAAGTGGTGAATATGAAATGCATCTCACATAAATAAAAGTGAGATGAAAATCTATTACGTCATGTTTGACTTGATTCGAAAGTGGTATAACCTTATGTAAAATAAATTTAATTTTTTTATAATTTTATAATATAAAAATTAATATAATTATAAAATCATATATTATCCACTTATAATATTTCCACACCATGTTTTTAATAATTCATTATTAATATCATCGTTTTCATTTGTTAACTGTTCCATTTTCCATGAGAATTTTGGTTTGGTGGTTCTGATCCTTGTAATTTGATCATGGTTCCATAATATATAGAATCTTAATCAGTATATAGATATAATAAAATTAATTATTTATATAGTCATCAAAGAGATATATAGATACAAAAATGGATTACACCATTTATGGAGATACTAGGTCATACCTACACATGAATGCTTTTCACTTTTCTATAGATGGAATGAAAGAAAGGTAAATAATAACTAAAATTTATAGAATCATTATTATATCATATATATCATATAAATTAATTAAATATATCCTTATTACCATACTTTTAAAGTTTAAAAGAAAAAAAATCACATTGCTTTATGGAAGTGGTAGTCCACAGATACGCACAAGTGATGTTATCATTTTCAAATGGATTAGAAGGTAAAAATATAGATATGATATTATAATTCCAAAAAAATAATTATTTCATAAATATAATCACTGAACATTAATCACATAATAATAAAAATCCATGAATAATGGTGGTGGAAAATGAATTGGATAACTATGTGGAGGTAGATTTTTACACATATGCACGAGCAATACTTTCACTTCATATTTGATGAAAAATATGGTGAATAAGATATTTCCATAATAATAATTACATTTTCGTATATTGAGGATACTAAATATAAAATTTTATGATTAATAGAACATAATTATAGTAGTTTTAAGAATAAATTAATTGAAAGAGTTCAGATATGATGATTACCTCTTCTTCGGTAGGCCTCCTTTAGATCCTTTCTTAAGAACCCTTGTAATGATATTTTAAGATTAAAAAATCATTAATTTAAGGATTGAGATTTTTATAATAGAATTTTTCATATTTTGTATGAGGTATATGCCTCAATGTGTTGAAAATAAGAGAAATGAGGGTTGTCCTTTTATAAGCCGAGGAGTGAACATAACTAAAATTTCTTATAATATTTAAATATAATATAGTCTTACTCAAGAAAAATGCTTCCAAATGGATATATATTCAATATTGGGACAAGATAGGGTCTTAATATGTACATGAAATAGGATCTAGACATGTTTAATGGGAAAAATTACCCTTATTTTCTGGTTTACCCATAATAAACCCTTTTTACCTTAACTATTGTAATAATTTTTTTCCATTTTTACTCTTCCTTATGGCCAACAATTAAATTTAAATTATTAAAACATATTAATTTTTATGATTCCAAATTTTGAATACATTTTATCAAATTTAATTCAATTTTTTTTTATAATTTAATTTGAATTTAAAGCTGTAAAACGCGATGAAAAGCATTTTTCCATAATAATGATTTTCCAAGTATAAATGATTTTATACCAAAATAAAAAATAAAAATAATTCCAATGTCATAAATTATATTATTCATAATAAAAATAAAATAATTTTATTTAAAATACATTTAAAAAAATTCACCTTTTTAAATGATTTAAATGATTTTTTTTCAATGAAAATCAGTATTTTTCACCATTCATCAAAAAACAATTTTTTTTAGAAAATTAACAAAAAATACTCTAAGATATTTTTTTCATGATGATTTTAAAAATAAAAATAATTTTATAAAAATAATTTTATAATAATGGGAAGAACAAATTATATTATTTTCTCAAAAAAATCAATAAAAACCATCTTCTAGAAAAAATATTTTTGTTCAAGCATAAAAAGTATTCACTAAAAATTGAGTATTTATTTATATATATTTTATTTATCTAAAAAATTTATTTATAATTTTAAAAATGTGGTTATTCCTAATCATACTTCGAATTTAACATCTTACTTATAAATGCATACTATATTATAGTTCATTTAGTCTCTGGTTTGCATGTATCACAAGCTATCAAAAAAATTAAATTTATTTAAAGAGAAATAGAGAATACAATATCAAGGTGCTACATAAACACCAAATAATTTTATTATATACCCAAATTTGTTTAATATGAATCATTTTTTTCATAGTATCTTATGAATCCAATTCATCCTCTATCCTCAGAATATTTACTATTTATTAGATAGGAATTGAATAATTTAAAATTACTCCAATTGGTTTATCAATAAATACACTCCTTTTAAAGAAACATATTAATTTTATCCATAAAAACCTTTTGTTTTAAAGTTTTATTCAAATAATAATACTTCAAGGTTTTGGGTTTTCTAAAATGATAATTATTTAATGAAATTATAATCCATGTTGGATTAAAAATGTATTATTTAGAATCTCATATTCATATAAAATAAAAATAAAAAAATTAATAATACTTATCATATTTGTTTTGAATATAAGGGGATAACCCATCATTTTTTATTAAATAAAAAACCTTTTAAGGAAATAGGCGTCAAACCTTGGAACAAAAAATATAAGGCATGATTGTGATCATACAGAAAGGAAAGAAAAAAATAAACCAGCTAATTCTAGGTTATATCATTAATTTTGAGTTTAGTATTTATGTGAAGACATTCTTTGATGATTTCAATAATGAGATATATAATCATAACATACCTGTGAAGATTTATTTTTTTGAATTAATTCTAAATAAAATCACCCCATATTTTGAGAAAATATAATTTTCAAAATCATCACTTAAACTAGCTGGTAAGATATTATAAAACTTTTCTAACTCATATTATGTCAAATTAATATCCCTATTATCTACCTCATCACATTTGTAAGATACCATATTTTTCTAGGTACATCACTCCTTGAGTTTTTCTTTTGAACCTTCATGTCTGTGTCTTGTTCGGAGATGGAGGGCCTTTGTTGGAGAAAATGACCTAATGTTAAGGGATGTGTGATTATTTAAATTAATGGAGTCTGAGGATAAATGTGTTGATTATTAACATGTGTTATTGGTCTGTTTATAAGATTTAAATGAGGTTTGGGTTTTTTGAAGGGAAAATGGTTTGAAAAACCATATACAGAACATTTACACATCGTGTAAATGGTTTACATGTTGTGTAATTGTTTGGGTATTTTAATAAAATAAATCCAACGTGACAAGGTTTTTTTGTGTATTCTATAAAAAATATTTACATGACATGTAAATACATTATACACTGTATAATTCCCCAACCTTTTAACACCTTGAGTTTTTATGGACCTATTTTTTCTAGAATAAATTAAATTTTCATCGATATCTTGCATTGCACTAAGTCTATCATTCCTTTCATATGGTATCATCTCGGTATATGTTACATGAAAAAATTAATCCACATACATTACATTAAACACCTACTTAGAATACATTACATGAAACAACTACTTGGTGTACGTTACATGCATCACCGACTTGGTATATGTTACATGAAACACCGAGTTTCTGCGAAACATCTTTTTTTCTTATAATTATTTAAAGGATATAATTTTAAACTATCCCTTAAAATTAGTAATTCTAATAGTGATAAATAATTTTCAAATATTTATTATAATTTTTTATATAAATAAATCATTTTGATAAAGAAATATATAATTTTTGGTAAAACCCTTATATGTTTAAAAATATTATTTTCCCAAATGAACTGCTCTTCATGTACTTCTATGAAAAACAAAAAAAAATAATTTTAGACACATTTAGAAATTAAATTTGATAAAATAATATTAATTTATGAATTTATAATGTTGAAATTATCTTAGAGTGAATATTTGGGATTTTTATGAGAAACATCATTTTTGGATGAACAGTGAATGATGCTGAATTTTAATTCAAAACTGATTTATCATCTAATTTATTTATAAAGCTAAATTATATATTTAAATTATTTTAAAGTTTAATTAGATTAAATTTTTATCAATTAATCCTTTATAGGATATTTGAACCAAATTCACATCGAAATTGGTTATAAAAACTTCAGAAACTTTTGATCATTTTTACTTTAAAAACCCATAGGGTTATCCCATCTGTGGGATTCAATTTAAACTAATTTATGACACTTGTGTTATTTTAATTTGAAAAAATGGATTCTATATTTTTAATAAACGTAATTTTTAATTTATATTAAGTTCAACTGAGTTTTTTACCAAAAATATTAGTGAATGTTATTAAAATTAATTACAATGATTAAGGAAAAATTAAGCTTAACAAGGGAATAAACCATAAACTTAAGGGCCCAAATGACCTATCCACTTATCCAAAACCCATTTTATGGCCATTATTTATCCATAAACCTTCTATTAATGAGTTATTTTGGATTGGTATGACTTTTTTTGGGTAATAACATGGGCACACCTAACTTATTTTAAAAAATGCCACATATGTCCACTCACTTCCCTATATGACGCCACCAAATCCACCCATTCTTCACACCTCTAAAACATATTAGGTTCAGCCAATATTTTCCCAATAAACTTCCCAATATCCCTCCCTTCTTCATTGAATCCTCCCTTGGAGGTTCTGGGTGCAGCATAAGCATGCAATTGGTGATTCCCAACATTTATTTTTGTCATGATTGATGATCAATCTGACATCTACACAAAGATAAGCATCATGATCTACAGAATTGCATAAAAAAATCATACAAGATTAATCACACCAGAACCATATTGAGGATTATAAAATATTATTTATAATAAATTTAATTAAATTTATAATTACCTTGATGGAATTTATTCTTTGCTGGTGAATCTAGTGACAGATCTACGCTGTATTATCTTTTAATTATAGGAATCAAGTAAAGATTTACTCTTGAAGTGATTCGTATGTGTTCCATGAATCTATATATGTTGCTGAAGGAAAATATGGGTGCTAGCATAGAATATCCTTTCACTTACGTCGTTAACCATTGATCACTATGAGAATCATTTCCAAAGCTTTCCACTTGTTTTGGTGGAGAAAGATTGATCTCCATTCTTGGCAGCATTCTTGGAGATGAGAGATCTCTAGGGCTTGAGAGGATTTTACAAGATTGTTATGCACAACCAACAGTAAATGAATTTTCTTCTTGAGAAAATAAAATAAATGGGTTTATATATTTCGAGGGTCAAAAATAAAATAATAGTAAAAATTCCCTTCATTATTTTTTTAATCCATGTGAAACCCCACACTAAATAATAATAATAATAATATTATTTCTCAATAGGTTTTTAACTTGAAAATTATATTAAATATTATTTAATTAAATAATATTCAATATGTTTTATTTCTCACCAGACCGAAAAAACTCAATCTTCCATTCCTCCATATTTATCGGGCCTTGAATAATGATAATTTATTTTTTAAATAAATATCACCACATTACTCACCACTAAATAAATAAATATTATATTCACTAAATAAAAAATAAATATTTATTAAACATTCCACTCATATTATATTCTCTCTGTAACGACCCAAAGTTTCATTAATGGAAATCCCCCTTGACCTAATTAAATATATCTTTATGTAAAATGTTTATATAAAATGTCAACTTCTTTGGTTTTATGTTAAGAATTGTGACTGTTTCTTTTATAGCCGTTGAATAGTGATCACATGATTAGTATAAATATAGGGCTTTAACAAACCCAATTTACTCAGACAAAGGAAGCGATGGCCTCATCCAGTAGAATTGCTCCATACGAAGCCCATTTGTCGGACCTCGGAAAAGAGGTTGTGTCTTTGGGCTTTTCTCTTGACCAAGCTCAAGTTGAGCTTCATCATGTCAAGCTCGAACATGACCGTCTATGGGAAAAGTGGAAGTTGTTAGAAATTACCACTCGAGCGATGTTATCCAAGCCACCCCAAGAGTCTGTCACCATCGCACACCTTACCCTTAGGGCTTATGCGACTATTTCAAGGGATTATGTAACAAATCACTAGTACTATGTTCATGTAAATTATTTTTTGTATATAATAATGAATATACTTTATTTTCATTATTGATACATTGTAAATAGTTTTTAAAGTGAAAATAGTGTTTTTAGTTATTATTTAATTAAGAATTATATTTTATTAAATTAAGGGATTTTTGAATTAAATAATATTTTAATAAAATATTATTATTATTATTGTTAAATTAATTTTATTATATATAAATGATCATATAATTTTATGAATGTAATTGTAATTTTTATTAAGGTTTGAAAGACATTTTTGTCAAAACCCGTGAATTTTCGATAAATGTTGGTTTTTATTTTAAAAGTAAAAATTAACATATTTATAAAATTATTTAGATAAAATAAATGTTATTTCTGGAATCAAGATGTCGAAATTATCCAACGGTGAATTTTTCATAATTTTCTGAGACAATCAATTTTTTGGGTAAAAATTAAATACTATTTAAATATATAATGTGTTTTATGACATCATAATGACCCAATAGTGATGTAATAAAATACTATAAGCTTTATTTTTTGCCAATATATGTTTTAACATTAAAATAATATGATTTTGGGTTTGATTGACTTACTTTTAAAAGCATTAATGGACCCTTCAAGACTTATTAAACACCTTGTCTTTTTAAATTGTTTTCCATGGGAGTGTGACTCACCTCCACATAAGAAACCCTATTATTTTAAGAAGTTATGAATTTGGACTTATAAAAAATTGTTTTCCTCTTCCCTTTTCCAAAATATATGGGCAAAAACCATGGGATGGTTTGTGGTTGGGATTAATTTAATATAAGGGGTCCCAAACCTAAATAATAAAGAATTCCCTCACCTTTCCTGTATAAACCCACCCAAGATCCAACTTCCTCCTCAATAAAAGCCTTTTTAGTTTGTCCAACCTCTGCCTTACTCTCTTTAGAGTCCTCCCAAGGTGCACCAAGCTCACAAGAAGCCTCTCTCAAGCCTCTCTCAAGCCTTTGGAAGCACACTTCCAAGTAAGGGTTTTTTCTTCCTTTCTCATTTTTGTCCAATTTTCTTTAAGTTGTTTTTCCCTTTTAGTTTCAATTATGAATGTTGGGGTATGGTTTCTAACCTCCATTATACTTTCCTATTTATGTTTTAATGATGTGAAACCCCTTTTTCTCTCATTAAATTCCTCCCATGTACACCCGTTACTATGCCGAAAGTCCGAAAGGAACTTCTCTCTCTTCATTTATATTCAATAAATAATTTTGTATCATGAATCTAAATTCCATTACAATTGTTGGGACATGTATCTATATAACCTCCCTACTTTCCATTAAATGTAAATATGATGAGTAACCCCTTTCTCTCTCATCAAACATTTTTATTAATTCTTATGTCACGCCGTTACGCTGCCAAAATGGCACCGATTTTCTAAGCCAATGACATTGTGTAGTGAATACCATGCCCATTTCTCCATAAAGGGTATTAACCTTTATGTACATTTACTTATTGATTATAAAGTTTCATGTATGAATTCTAAATTCCTTTATCGTGGAATAAATTATTATGTTTTGTGAATCCATGTTTTATGATCAATGTGGCACACTTATTCAGGAAATGAAATGTTTAAGAAGGGTGCACCCTTATAGCGCTCTAATGAATTGGGTAAAGTATATTATCATGATACATCTTGTGAAATGAGTGTTGACTCATTCTAATTCAAGTTCAATGAAGGTTTACTTGTACTTCATGTGCAATAAGTATTTACTCATGCTCTATGTGCAATGAGCCTTGGCTCATGCTAATTCCATGTTAAGTGTTGTTGCCACATTTCCATGTTATGATTATAATGCTTTATCATGCCTTTATATTCATGTTTCTCTTGTGCTCTATTAATATTCCTATTTTATAAAATGTATTTTACTCTTCATGTATTCCATTTTTATTCCCTTACTGGGCTTTATAGCTCACCCCTTTTCTTATGCATGTCCTCAGGTTATCCCATGAAATGCTAAGTACGAGGGAACATAGTGGTATTGTAAATGAAGCTTTCAATAAAGATATTGTACTTAATGTTTTAAGTTGTTATGTAATGATCCTAAGCCCCAAAGACACTAGAACTCTAGATCATCCATGTTGTATCAAGTGAATGGTTTATGTAATAAATCATGTTTAAGTTTGTAATAAAAGCAGGGATGTCATAGTTGGTAATAGAGGATAGGTTTAGTTATTTTTGGGATTAGGATTAGAGAGCCCTAGTAAAACCTTAGAGACAAGACTAAGTATAATAAAAACATCCCTAAGTTTTGGTAAGTACTGAGTAAGTGGTTTATCAAACAAATACATCCCTGTCTAGATACGAGCAGGTAGAGGTGGCTCTGGCACATATGTATCCTAGGGGTAAAACCCAAAAAAATTGCTTTGAGCTAGACTCGAACGGGAACTGGTGCACGACAACGGGCCTTGCTGCACTCTTGGTTACAACACTCCTAGGGGATATGTTTTGATAAATTCATAAGCTTAGTATGAACCCCTATTAAGGGAATTAAAAAAAATTCCCCTAAGAATATATGTTAGAAAGTAGATCCTGAAAATCCTAGGTTGAAGCCTTTAGACTCATGAGTTAAGGAAATAAAAGTTTATTTTTTAATTCATAAACTTTTGTCTTTGGATTACTATTTATGTGTTACCCCATAACTTTCCTTTTATTCCATCCAATGGCCGGTAATAGGAGGACTCGGGCTAACAACCGATGTGAAGATCAGTGTGATGAATGTACTAATGAGATTCCCAATCCAATGGGAGCGGGAATCGTGAACTTTGTCACGCTTCTCTCTCAGCTAACTCAAGATTGGGATAGAAACACGGGTCAAGAGGAATGTCCAAACCCCCCTAAGAAGGAAAAAGTCACTATCAATAGCTTCATGAGACAAAGGCCTCCTACTTTTAGTGGATCATCCGATCCCACGATTGCTGAACAATGGATCAACTCTATTGAAAAGATATTCTCTATCCTTCAATGTTCTGAATAAGAGAAGGTTCTCCTGGCGGCTTATCATATGGATGGTGAAGCTGATCAATGGTGGACGTTGATAAAAAATACAAAGCCCGAGGAGGAGATTTAGGCATTGGAATGGAAGGATTTTCGGAAGATGTTTTTCGATAAATATTTTGCACGCACCCTCCGGCTTAAGATGGAAAGGGAATTCCTTTCCCTAAAGAAAAAAGAAGAAGAATCTGTTAAAGCGTATGAGGAAAACTTTACAAGGCTTGCATGATATGCTTCCAGATTTTTCATTACCCCAAAATGCAAGGTCGACCGCTTCTTTGGTTGGCTGAAGCCTAGCCTATGGAAAGCATTAGCGATCCATGACTTCGACAGCTATGAGGAAATTTTCTGATGTACCCTAAAGGTCGAAATAGAGATCAGGGAATCACAGGGGTATCATAGGGACAAGAAATGTAAGGTGGACTTCAATGTTGGTGGTCCAATGGATAAATCCAATGGTGATAAGAAGATCCAGCACCCCACTTTCCAAAAGTGAGGAAAGAAGCACCCTGGAAATTGCCTCAAGGGGACGAGGAAATGCTTTAGGTGTGGAAGAGAAGGGCACCTAGCTGTTAACTGTAGGCAAGAAAGACCTGTGGCTGCAACAGAGGAGAGGAATGCTCTGTTCGAACCTCAACACATTGTTCATTTATGCAAATGAAAAGAACCGGGGCATCTTGAAAATCAGTGTCCTAATCCAAAGGTTTTCGGAGGCAACCAATAACCTCCAAGGCAGCAAGGAAGAGCTTTTGCCATCACTTCTACTGAATTGAACCCTGGAAATGAAGTGGTGACAGGTGCACTAGTTATTCATTACAGAATAGCGAACATACTTTTTGATTCAGGTTATACGCATTCTTTTATATCTTGAAAGTTTAGTAGAACAATCCCAGCACCACCAAAAACTATGGAAGTTAAGATGTTAGTGAGTACAGAAAATTGGGCAATCATTGCATCCCATGAATATAAGTCCTCCCCTGTTATAATTTGTGGATTTAATTTCCTAGAGAACCACATCATACTCCCTCTAGTGTAATTTGATGCAATTCTTAGTATGGTTTGTCTTTCCTTATATAAATCCAACATAAATTGTCGGGAGAGAGAAATCACACTCTATATGGAGAATCGACCCCCGATTCTTTACAAGTGTAAGGAGGAAGATGAATATCCTTTAGCTTCATCATCTCAAGCATGGATATTACTGCCCTATAAGCACGCATATCTGGATCAGATGATTGAGTCCAAGGAAGAAACCATCCTTGAAGAAATGCCTATTGTGAGGGAATTCGTAGAAGTGTTTCCTGAGGAACTGCCTGGTCTTCCTCCTAGAAGATATTTTGAATTCTCAATTGAACTTATACCAGGGGTGCTACCAATATCCAAGAATCCATATAGAATGGCTGTTGTGTAACTTGAAGAGCTAAAGAAACAACTACAGGAGAATCTGGATAAAGGGTTTATACACCCCAGTGCTTCACCATGGGGTGCACCATTCCTCTTCTCCAAGGTAGATTTGCGGTCGAGATATTATCAAGTAAGGGTGAAGAAGGAAGATGTCCCCGAGACTGCTTTTTGTACAATATACGGGCATTATGAATTCATAATAATGTCTTTAGGACTCACCAATGCTCCATAAATATTCATGGACTTGATGAATAGAGTCTTTAGAGATTACCTAGAAAAATTTGTGGTAGTCTTTATAGATGATATTCTAATATACTCCAAAACCAAGGAGGATCATGAGGAGCATTTAAGAATTGTACTGGAGACTTTGCGCAAGGATAAGCTCTATGAAAAGTACAAAAAGTGTGAGTTATGGTTAAAGGAAGTCTCATTATTGGGCCATATCATCACAAGAAATGGGATATCTGTGGATCCCTCCAAAACATATGCAATTGAGGGATGGCTGAGGCCAACATCGGTAACAGATATCCGTAGCATCTTGGGGTTAGCTGGATATTATCGATGATTTGTGAGAAATTTCTCACGATTTTCCAACCCTCTTACCAAGATAACTTGGAAGGGAGTAAAGTTTTCTAGTAGTGATGAATGCGAAGAAAGATTCAAGGAGTTGAAAAAGAGGCTTATCACTGTGCCCATGCTCACTTTACCCACAAGTGGGTAAATTTTTGTGGTATCCAGTGATGCTTCAAAGAAGGGATTAGGCTGTGTGCTGATGAAGAATGATAAAGTGATATCCTGTGACTCAAGGCAGTTGAAAATACATGAGCGAAACTATCCAATGCATTATCTGGAGTTGGCGGCGGTTATCTTTACCTTGAAAATCTGGCGGCATTATATCTATGGGGAGAAATGTGAGATATATACTAACCACAAGAGTCTTAAATATATATTCACACAGAAAGAGCTTAATATGTGCCAAAGAAGATGGATAGAGCTCATCAAGGATTATGATTGTTGAATACATTACCACCCTGGGAAAGCGAACAAGGTGGAAGATGCCCTAATTAGAAAGGACCCAACGATTCTATCAATGATGAGAATTGAGAAGGATCCAATCTTCTTAGACTTGATGAAGATGGACATGGTAATCATAAAGAAGGGAACATCATCAATCCATTCACAGATGATTACTCAACCGTCTCTTTTGGAAAGGTTAAAGGATGCTCAAAAGGATGATGTGGGAATTCAGGAAAAAGTGGAAGCTATCAAAAAAGGGAAATCCTTGGAGTTTAATGTTAATGAAGAAGGAATTGTGTGATTTGGGAAAAGGCTATGTGTTACATCACGTTTGGAGATGAAGAATGAACTTTTGGATGATGCACATAGTTCAAATTTCTCTATTCACTCAGGGAGCACAAAGATTTATCGAGATCTCCAAGAAAACTTTGGGTGGGATAATATGAAAAAGGAGATCGATGAATATACATCAAAGTTCCTGGTGTGCCAGCAAGTGAAGGCAGAGAGGTAGAAGTCTAAGGGGATGATGCAACCATTGCCCATACCAGAATGGAAATGGGAGAAAATCACCATGGACTTTGTCATAGGACTTCCAAGGACATCCAAATGAAACAATGCAATCTGGGTTGTTGTGGATCGTCTTACAAAGACTGCAAAATTCATTGCTATTCGGGAGGATTTCTCTTTGGATCAACTGGCACATATATATATTCAGGAAGCGGTAAGGCTGCATGAAGTGCCACTATCTATTGTGTCTGACTGAGATACAAGATTCACCTCTAAGTTTTGGAAGAGTCTTCAAAAAGCTCTGAATATTGAACTGAACTTCAGTACGGCCTATCATCCTCAAACTGATGGCCAATCCAAGCAGACTATCCAAACACTTGAGGATATGTTGAGAGTGCACTAAATGGACTTTAAAGGAGTATGGGATCAACATATTCCTCTGGTTGAGTTCTCTTATAATAACAGTTTCCACTCAAGCATCCAAAAGGCACCATACGAATCCATGTATGGGAAAAGGTGCAGAACACCGGCATGTTGGGATGAGGTCGGTGAACGTAAGCTGCTTGGACCATAAATTGTCATGGAAATGGTGGAGAAGGTGAAAACCATTCAACAGCATATCAAGGCAGCCCATAGTCGATAGAAGAGTTATGCAGATAATCGTCGATGAGATCTTGAGTTTAAAGTTGGAGACAAGGTTTTTCTACGCATATCTCAGTGGAAGAAGGTCATGAGGTTTGGAAAGAAAGGGAAGTTAAGTCCAAGGTACATCAGCCCCTTCGAGATTCTTGATCGTGTCAGGGCTGTGGCCTATCGAGTAGCACTTCCACCTACCATGGCCAAAGTACATGATGTCTTTCATGTATCCCTATTAAGTAAGTACATACCAGACCCTTCACATGTACTCTCTTCTGAGGTGGTACAGTTGGAGGATGATCTTTCTTATTAGGAGCAACTAGTGAAGATCTTAGATCATAGAGAAAAAGTTCTATGAAATAAGACAATGCCCCTTATCAAGGTGTTGTGGAGAAACCATAAGTTTGAAGAAGCAACTTGGGAATCAGAGGAAATAATGAAGCTGAGTTACCCACATCTATTTTAGTGTAGGAAAAGGAAATTTTGAGGGTGAAATTTCTTAAGGGGGGAATATTGTAACGACCCAAAGTTTCATTAATGGAAATCCCTCTTGATATAATTAAATGTCTCTTTATGTAAAATGTTTATATGAAATTTCAACTTATTTGGTTTTATGTTAAGAATTGTGACCGTTTCTTTTATAGCCGTTGAACAGTGATCACATGATTAGTATAAATATAGGGCTTTAACAAACCCAATTTACTCAGACAAAGGAAGTGACGGCCTCATACAATAGAATTGATCCATATGAAGCCCATTTGTCAGAGCTCAGAAAAGAGGTGGTGTCTTTGGGCTTCGCTCTTGACCAAGCCCAAGATGAGCTTCATCATGTCAAGCTCGAACATGACCATCTACGGGAAAAGTGGAAGTTGATAGAAATTACCACTCGAGCGATGTTATCCAAGCCACCCCAAGAGTCTGTCACCATCGCACACCTTACCCTTAGGTCTTATGTGGCTATTTTAATGGGTTATGTAAAAAATCACTAGTACTATGTTCATGTAAATTATTTTTTATATATAATAATGAATATACTTTCTTGTCATTATTGATACATTATAAATAGTTTTTAAAGTGAAAATAGTGTTTTTAGTTATTATTTAATTAAGAATTCTATTTTATTAAATTAAGGGATTTTTGAATTAAATAATATTTTAATAAAATATTATTATTATTATTATTAAATTAATTTTGTTATATATAAATGATCATATAATTTTATGAATGCAATTGTAATTTTTATTAAGGTTTGAAAGCCATTTTTGTCAAAACCTGTGAATTTTCGATAAATGTCAGTTTTTATTTTAAAAGTGAAAATTAACATATTAAGAAAATTATTTAGATAAAATAAATGTTATTTCTATAATCATGACATCGAAATTATCCAATGGTGACTTTTTCATAGTTTTATGAGACAATCAATTTTTTTAGGTAAAAATTAAATAGTGTTTAAATATATAATGTGTTTTATGACATCATGATGACCCAATAGTGATGTAATAAAATACTATAAGCTTTATTTTCGGCCAATATATGTTTTAGTAATTAAATAATATGATTTTGGGTTTTTTTGATTTACTTTTCAAAGCATTAATGGACCCTTCAAGACTTATTAAACACCTTGTCTTTTTAAATTGTTTTCCCTGGGAGTGTGACTCACCTCCACATAAGCAACCCTGTTATTTTAAGAAGTTCTGACTTTTTCCTTATAAAATATTTTTTTCCTCTTCCATTTTCCAAAATCCATGGGAAAAAACCATGGGATGGTTTGTCGTTGGGATTAATTTAATATAAGGGGTCCCAAACCTAAATAATAAAGAATCCCCTCACCTTTCCTATATATTCCCACCCAAGATACCACTTCCTCCTCACTAAAAGCCTTTGGGGTTCGTCCAACCTCTGCCATACTCTCTCTAGAATCCTCCCAAGGTGCACCAAGCTCCCAATAAGCCTCTCTCAAGCCTCTCTCAAGCCTTTGGAAGCACACTTCCAAGTAAGGGTTTTTTCTTCCTTTCTCATTTTTGTCTATTTTTCTTTAAGTTGTTTTGCCCTTTTAATTTCAATTATTAAGGTTGGGGTATGGTTTCAAACCTCTATTATACTTACCTATTTATGTTTTAATGATGTGATACCCCTTTGTCTTTCATTAAATTCCTCCCATGTACACCCGTTACTATGCCGAAATTCTGAAAGGAACTTCTCTCTCCTCATTTATATTCAAGCAATAATTTTGTATCATGAATCTAGATTCCATTACAATTGTTGGGACATGTATCTATATAACCTCCTTACTTTCCATTAAATGTAAATATGATGAGAAACCCCTTTCTCTCTCATCAACCATTTTTATGAATTCTTATGTCATGCCGTTACGCTGCCGAAATCGCACCGATTTTCTAAGCCAATGCCATTGTGTAGTGAATACCATGCCCATTTCTCCATCAAGGGTATTAAACTTTATGCACATTTACTTACTGATTATAATGTTTCATGTATCAATTCAAAATTCCTTTATCATGGAATAAATGATTATGTTTTGTGAATCCATGTTTTATGATCCATGTGGCACACTTATTCAGGAAATGAAATGTTTAAGAAGGGTGCACCCTTATAGCACTCTAATGCATTGGGTAAAGTATATTATCATGATATGTCATGTTCAATGAGTGTTGACTCATTCTAATTCAAGTTAAATGAAGGTTTACTCGTACTTCATGTGCAATAAGTATTTACTCATGCTCTATGTGCAATGAGCCTTGGCTCATGCTAATTCCATGTTAAGTGTTGTTGCCACATTTCCATGTTATGATTATTATGATTTATCATGCCTTTATATTCATGTTTGTCTTGTGATCTATTGATATGCCTATTGTCTAAAATGTATTTTACTCCTCATTTATTCCATTTTTATTCCCTTACTGGGCTTTATATCTCACCCCTTTTCTTATGCATGTCCTCAGGTTATCCCATGCAATGCTAAGTACGAGGGAATGTAGTGGTCTTGTAAAGGAAGTTTTCAATAAAGATATTGTACTTAATGTTTTAAGTTGTTATGTAATGATCCTAAGCCCCAAAGACACTAGACCTCTCGATCTTCCATGTTGTATCAAGTGAATGGTTTATGTAATAAATCATGTTTAAGTTTGTAATAAAATCAGGGATGTCATACTCTCGAATAACTAGTGATAGAATATATGAAATCATGAATACATGAATAATTATTAAACCAAATCCGATAATAATATTTATTTAAATTTTTAAATAATAAATAATAATATATTATTTAACTCAAATTCTGGATACACTTAGTGTGTGAACCTCTAGGAAACTTTCTCAGTGTCATTTGGTGAAGTAGCCTAAAGTCCTAGGTTAGCTTCTAGAAACATGAAAAGGTATCCATATAGAAAGAAGTTAATGTTGCATTGACATTTTACCTCATACAGACACTTACTGTGTAATATAATCCCTTTATCATGATATCAAAAATCAGGAAGGTTTCATACTGGTGCCATCAACCTATGCTCTCAATGTATCTTTCTTTGAATTATCAAAAATTGAACTTTACTATTTAACAACATGTCCATATATTTATTTAGGCTATATCATTTCCATAAAATGGAAAGAGATATCAAATTATATTAATGAATAGAAGGGATAAATCCTTTCTCACAATATTCATTAATGCAATATTAATCGTGATGTACCCAATATATCCTAACTCACCATAAACATATATTATCATGATTTTGGTCAATACATCAAAGTATACAACTCATAATATTAATTAATAATAAGATTAAAGTCTAAGTACCAATACACACGTCCACATATCGGAACGTCCAATGGCACGTATAAATGTCGATTTCCTACTGGCGGGTCTCATTCTCATAATATCATAATGGATATTACCAAGGGTGTACACAATGAGAGCATGCCTCAATGTCCCATGAGTCTCCTACCTTGATAGACTGTATCATTTTTTGTCCCTCAAATGACATCATCTGGATATATAATATTTATTCAAGAATAGTTTCATATCACTTTTGGGTTATCATCATAGCCGGGAACTGCTATGACCTTTTAGTGAGACAACTACTTTTAGGGTATTATCACTTACTATTTTATGTATAAGAATAGTCATGTTGTGATAAATAGTTTATTAATATTCAAAAAATTAATACATGTTATCATAAAGTTTATAGAAGTTAGTTCTAGGGCACCAACTCCAACAAACTCCCACTTTCACTAGATCCAACTACTAACAACCTTTATTGCACTAGCTCTCACATGATATTCATTCTTTTGCTGAGATAGGCCTTTAGTAAATGGATCCACCATGTTCTCTTTCATGGGTACTCTTCTTACTACAACTTCACCCCTTTGATAGAAATCCTCCAAGAGGTGATACTTTCAGTGTATGTGATTTTTCCATTGGTGTGACCTTTGATCTTTTTTAGGAGCCACCATTGCAGTATAATTACAATACATTGTGGTAGGGTATTTTCTTCTAGGCACCACACCATGCCCCTGAAAAAGTTCCAAATCCAAATAAATTTTTTGTATGCATTAGAAGATTATTTATAATCAGAATCCACTATAGAATTAATGAAAAATGGATTCTTTGAACTCTTCTAGCTCACAGCTCCTCTGTTGAGACCAAAAACATATCCTGATTGTGATTTTAGATCATTAAAACCTGTCTAAAAACAAGAATTAGTATAACCCCTGAAGACCAAATAATCAGCTCCTCCATACACCAGGAACATATCCTTAATTCTTCTCAGATAATTAAGGATAGCCTTAATAGAAATCCAATTTCATTCTCATGGATATTCTTTATTTCTTCCTACCAATCCCATTGCATAGGAAACATCATGTCTAGTACATAACATGGAATACATAATTTATCCTATCACTAAAGCGTATGGGATCTTACTCATTCTCTATTTCTCATGTTATGTTTGAGGACTCGTTCTCTTAGAAATATGTAAACCATGTGATATTGGAACCAATCCCCTCTTAGATTATTCCATAATAAATCTATTTAGTATCTAGTCAACATATATACTTTGACTTAGTCCAAGAATCCTCTTGGATATATCATGAATGATTTTTATCCATAGAATATAGGCTGCTTCATCTAAGTCCTTCATATAGAAACATTTTTTTAACCAATCCTTAATAGATTGTAAGACTGGTATGTCACTTCCAAAAAGTAATATTTCATTAAAATATACTACTTGGATAATGAATGAATTTCCATTAAACCTATTGTCAACATAGGGCTCAAATTCAATATTAATGAAATCAAATTCTTGTATGTATTTATCAAATCGAATGTTCCATGACCTAGATGTGTGCTGAAATCCATAAATGGATCTCTACAACTTACAAATCATTTTTTCATCACCTAGAGTCACAAACCATTTTGGTTTTGTCATATTGACATATTCCTAAAGGTTACCATTAAGGAATTCAGTTTTAACATCCATCTGCCAAATCTCATAGCCATGGTAAGCTGCTATAAAAAGTAGAATTATAATGGATTTAAATATGTAAACTAGTGAAAAGGCTTCATAATAGTCAATTCCTTGAAATTTTTTAAAACCTTTATCCATTATCCCTACTTTATTGGTATTTAATTCACCTTTCATGTCTAATTTCCTCTTGAATACCCATTTTCACCCAATGGGATTTACATCAACCGGTGCATCGACCAGAACCCAAAATTGGTTACAATACACAGAATCAATTTTGAAATACATGCCCTATTTCAATCTTGTATATTCTAAGATCTCTACTTCTTCCTTTTAGGAGAGAGGTTCATCATTGTTGACCAATAATGAGTCAGCATCTTTAGTGACATGAAATACTTATCGCTCTGGTTATATTACATCTCTTATGATCCTAAGTGTTACTTATATTTAAGGAACTATTTTTTCCATGGGGACCTAAGGAATATATTCATGTTCAAACTCTCGTATATCTTGAGTATAAACTTCATCAAAGTAAATCTTTCTATCACTATACTTTTTGAGGATGTGATCCCCCTAAAGATAGTTGACTTCTCTGGTGATAATCACTTTCTTTTCTGAGGCATTATAAAAGATGTATCCCGTTGTTTCCTTGGGATAACCTATAAAGATACAATTTTTCCATGGGGTTCTAGTTTGTTTCTTGAGAAGGCCTCAACAAATTCTTTGAAACCCCATACACGTTTATACACAAAAAGGATTTTTTCCACTCCAATACTTGAATAGAATGATATTTTACACTTTAGTTAGAACTCGATTTAATGTGTATCCACAGTTTGTAATTCATATACCCAAAAGGATAATAGAAGATATGAATGACTCATCATTAAAATTACCATATTTAACATGTCATGGTTCCTCCTTCACTAACATCATTCAACTGTGGTGTATATGGTAGAGTGAGTTGATATAGAATCCCAAACTCTTGTAGAATGTCGATGAACTCTTGGTTAAGATATTCACCACCTTGATCTGATCAAAGATTCTTTATCTTCTTATGATGTTGATTCACTACTTCATTCTTGAATTACTTGAATTTCTCAAATTTCTCAGACTTGTAACTCATTAAGTAGGCATATCCATATATACTCAAGTCAGTAGTAAAAGTTATGAAGTAAGAATATACACCTATAACTTATACTAGAAATAGTCTACAAACATCAGTGTGTACCAATCCTAGAATCTTTTTGGCCCTTTCACACTATCCCCAAAATGGTGATTTGGTCATTTTTTATTGTAAACAAGCATGAAATCTTCAAGTGGTTTTAGCTCAGAAGAGTCTAAATAACTATCTTTATAGATCATTGTTAAATGCTTCTCGTTTACATAACCAAGATGATGATGCCAAATATGGGTGTTATACAAGTCATGTGAACATGATTCATTATCAATTTCCAATACTTAGTTTTCATAATTTAATACACAATGACTGTTATTTAAATGTACCATACCATAAAATATGTTGGCCTTATAAAAGAAACAACTTTTGTTTCCAAAATTAAAAATAATCCCATCTGAATCTTGAAATGATATAGAAAATAGGTTATTGATAAATGTATGTACATAATAACAATATTTTAAAACCAAAATCATTCCCATTGGAAATTAAAGGTGGTAGTCACCAATGGATAGGGTAATTAGCCTCACACTATTAGTAGATCTCAGATCTACCTCTCCAATGGTAATATTTTAGAACCTACTTGGTTCCTAAATTTTAGTATAAATTTGAGCCCCAAAATCTATATATAATACCTAGTGTGTAGATATTGAAAGATTTCACTTTATAATGAACAAAAATTTAGCTTCCCCTTGCTTTTGGGTGCAGTTCCTCTTCTAGTGGCCTGACTTTCCACATGAAAAACATACTACCTACTTTTCCTTTCCCTACCTTTGGATATTTTTCTCCTTAGAAGGATGGTTCTAGGGAGATTTAGACTATTTATAATTCTTGGGACCATTTTTGTTGTCCTTCTTTTCCTTATTCACCATAAGGACAGTGGGTTTATCATGCCCTATGTCCTTATCCACTTAGAAATTCAAAGTAAGAAGTTCCAAAAGTCTTTTATCATTATTGCTCATATTGTAATTAAAAATAAAACTGGAGAGGGTCTTTTAAAATGATGAATGTATGAGATATATACACAACTCATATGGGAATTAAATCTCAAATATGTCCCTGAGTTTAATGTAGCTGATATGATTTACTACATGAGGCCCAGATGGAGAAGAATCTCCAAGCATAGTTGCAAACAAAGCATTGGAGATCTCATACCACTTTTGTCTCAACTTATCATAATAGATATCCTAAAGGTGAGACATCATGATAGGGGAATCCATGTCCTCACGTTGCTTCAAAATCTCATTGTATATAGATGATATCATGAAACATTGAACATCTGTAGCATCAATCAGATGTATATCATGGAGCGATAGATTTTCATCACTATCTTCATTACCAGGTGCAACTGGAAAAGGTTCTTCCAATGCATATAATTTCCTTTAATGGTTAAGGATGACACATATGAGCCTTTTAAACTCTTGGATATTTGTGATGGTGAGACGGTTTTATTTCTCAAGTATGGATCACAATGATATTTCTGATGTCATTTTATTGATGTTTCTAAAAATAAGACGAGTAGAGATTTTAGTACTTTATATGATAAATTTAGCCAAGTAAATTAATATTATATTTATTAGTCTCCCACTATTTATCAAAACCCAATATCCCTCACCATTGGATTTAGATTTTCCTGTTGTTTGGATATCTTAGTGTCAAGGATCCATATTCCTGTTCCCATTACCCCAAATTTCACTGGTCAAGAAACTTGAATGGTTTTAGGTAGGCATTCCAAATTACAGTTGTATTAACTCATAGTTCCTTGATCCGCTGAGTGGACTACCCAATCCCAAAATCCTTATATTGGATTTTCTCAACCTTTTCCTCTCATTTACACCAAATCCTACTTTGGTAGTCAACCCATGATGTGAACTAAGTTAAGTAACCCCAAAACATCAAGTTTGAATTACCTAATAATTAAAAGCACCATAATATTAGGTGGTCAAGAACATTGAACTACAGTTCGATTTTATCAGAAATAGTAGAAGGATATACTAAATTAAATAATTAAATAATAAATTAATTCAATAAGATATCATTATTTTCAAATTTAATACTATTAATTTAATTTGACATAAAATAAATTAAGACAAAGTGGGAATTAAAATATAATTATTTATAACAACCATAATATGTATTATAGATCAATAAAATTCGTTATACAAATTGAATCATCAAAATATATCAAAATCAATATTTTTAATATAAATTATTTGATTTTTATGTTAATTAAATAAATATTGTTTTAGCATTGAAGAAAAAATTAAGGTAATTTTATAATTTGGAAAAATTAAAAATAAAATTATATAACGACACTAATATCATTATAATAAAAAATGACATTTATTTTTATTCATATCTTGATTTTTTCTTTATGTGGACACATAAATGGTATTAAAAACAAAGATAGTGATATTTTGTAACTATATTTTATTTTAATAATATATAATTTATTTTCATAGAAACATATCTATTAAAAAACTAAAAATCAATAATAATGTTATAAGGTTAAAATATTCTTCATCAAAAACTTTTTGATAAGTTTTTTTTTTAATCCTTATATTTTTGTTTTAACCCTTATTTAACCACTTTAAGTATTAGTGTGATATCATATAATTTATAAATTATGGGTTAATATAATTACAATAAAATTACCAAACACTACTAAATGAGTAATTTGATGACATTTTAAGACTTATTCCAATTATTTGGATTAATTTTAGTTTTTTAGATATTTTATATCATTTTATAAAATATTATCTATTTCAAAATATCTTAAATGTCAATTTTGACACTATTAATTATCTTGTCATATAAAAAATTCAAACAAACATGATGTATTCGAAAAAAGACTTCTAAAAAATTAATAACATGTCCAATTAATCAATAAAAATCTTGGATGACATTAACTCACTCAAATTATATTTATATTTATATTTTTAATAATATTTATTTGATTCTTCTATTATTTAAACAATTATTGAATCATCATTGCGTCACCATTTAAGTTAATTATTTTATTAGTAAAAATTATAAATAAATTATCATGATGTATATAAATATTTGAAATTTCAGATTACTACTTATAGTCTAATTTATCTTCTCTATAAACATGTCTTAAAAATATAATACTTATTAAAAATATGAGTGTGACATTTCTAAATTATCTTTAAATAAAATATAATAAACATATTTTTCTCATCCAAGTGGCTTTAAAAGGGTGTAATTTTTGGCCAAGGATGATTTTTATCAAAACCCACTCATCCAATGAAATTAGGTAATGTTTTAGTGTAAGTTTATAATATTATTTTTACCCATAATTTCATGATTTACCCTTAACTATAGTAATTAAAATATTTCTAAATTTTACTATTAATATGCACAAAAATAAAAGAAAACTATTTAAATAATTTAGACCCACTAATTAGAAATATTTAATCCATTTTACAAAACTCAAAATGCATAAGTTTTAGTAATTAATTTAAAATTAATCTTTTTGATGGGGTGAGAAAACTGGTTATTAAATTTTAAGCATGAAAAAGATTAAAACATTTTTATATCTAAATTCAATGTAAAGTTGATTCCAATGAACTAAATTGGATTAAATCATAAAAAAATAATCTATATATACTTTAAAACCATTAAATAATATAATTTAACACTATAAATTATTTTTATGAAAAAAGTTTCTTTCAATTAGAATTTAGTATTTTTCACTATTCATAAAAACATGAAACTTATCATAAAAATACCAATAAATTAACTAAATAAATTATTTATATTCCAATTTAAAAGAATAATTTTACTTTTTCAAATGTAATATATCAAAGTGTTAATTTGTTTTAAAATAACTTCTTCATAAAAAGGCGGTAAACCTATTTTTATAAAAAAAAATATAGGTTTTTATGGGTAATATTGGGCCTGTTCTTATCTAATTCCAACCAAATATATTTTTTGAATATCAAAAATATTTTATTTTATATAAAAAATATATATTTCATTGTTATCATTCTCTAATAGTAACTAATTTAAATTATCAGGATAAAATGACTTTTTGAGCATAAAAAAAGTTCTTTAAAAATCATTTCCTATATATTCAATTGGTTCCTATAGTAATTTATAATTAATTTATTAAAAATTAATTAAAATAAATATTTTCATAAGTTAGTTAATACTATTCATAACCACCAACTTAATGTTTAGGTTATGTATTATTATATTAAATAATAATATTTTAATAAGAAATTGTTTTTTGGTAAAACATGGTCTTGTGTGTAACACATGACAAATCATTGTTGTGTGTAGCGTATACTTATCATAGTGTTTCATAAAATTTAATATATCAAAGAAATTGAATTTATTTAAGAAAAGACATACTGTAAAATCTGGGGGGGTTATATTTTCCCCTCCTCAAATAAATTGCATCCCTACAATTCAAAATGAGGATCAAAAAATAGGGTTTTGACTTTTTAAAATACATTTGTTGAAACCCCACATCGGAAAAAGGATTAATGAGACATCCAATTTAAAATAAATAAAGGGAAGTACAAAGGTCACAGAATATAACACATAATAGGGTCCATATTTGAAAACATGGATATGGAAGAGAAATCTAATCATTTTTTTTCTGATGGAGATTGATAGAGAACATGTTCAGGAGAAAGTTGAAAATCATTAATCTATAATTCGGTGACAATCTAAGGGTACAACTAATTAAATAGAAAATAAGTTATTTGGATAATTTTTTTTGTTTCTAGATATTTTCCCTAAAGTCAAAGACTTATTTTTTTTAAAAGGTGGAACTTTGGTCAAAAGACCAAAGCAATTTTATTAACAAAGAGAAAAGAAAGAATACAAGAGTCGAAAAGACGGGATCAAATTACAATCTTTAACTTGCAAAGGAATCAGGTTTTCAGGGAGCTCCTCTAGCCAGGTTATTGCCTGATCTATGCCTTTGTTGGCGAGAGCATCTGCAACCATATTAGCTTCACGTTAAGTATGAGTTGAAATGTAATTGACGTCATAGAGAGATTGAAGACAATTCATCCAGCGCGTAGTAATCGGCCAAGCAAGATGAAATTCTCCCTTCCAGATGGCTTGAACAACAGTAGTAGAGTCACTTTCAATCCATAAGTTGTTCCACCCATGTCGAAGAGAAAAAACAATGGCATGAATAACACTTAGCATCTCAGCTTACAGAGAGGAAGCAGTACCACAACCTCCAAAAAAGCACCCCACGATGTGGCCATGCTGATTTCTGAAGACGGCTCCACATCCCGCAGGGCCTGGATTACCTTTAGAGGCTCCATCCACATTGATTTTAATCCAACCTGGGAAGGGAGGTCTCCAGAAAACCTCAAAAGTGCGCAACGGTTTCGAGAAAATTGCCTCAACTTGAAGACGTCTTAGAATCATAAAGTCAGCCACCGAGTTGTTACAGGAACCCTTCTGGATCAAAGAAGCTTCCTGAATAGTGATGAGAATCCTCATTTTACCTACATAAATGTTGTTTGAGCAATTATTGTGAAGAATCGAGTTTATATCATACCAAATCACATGAATCAGCTCTGCAACCCCAGCTAGGAACAAGTTTCTGATTTGTTGAGAGTTGTCCTTAGTAACACAACGTTTAAGCTGCTCATCAATAGAGTTATGAACCGGCCATCTGCAATCAAAAGTGTCAAAAATATAGTTCCAAAAAGTAGTTGCAGTAGCACAAGATTGGAATAAGTGGTTAGAATCTTCTCTATGCTAATTGAAAAAACAACATTTAGAACAAAGATTAATACCAAAACTTTGAAGAAAAGCATCAGTGGGGACCCTATTGTAGGCGAGACGCCAAATAAGAGTGAGTCTGGAGGGTTTAATCTAGGGATTGTCAAAGTTTTTTATCCATTTCAAATCACAATCAGCATTGTGTAAGGAGTTATTATAAAACTTTTTGGAGTTAAGGATTCCGTTATGAGAAGGTTCCCAAATCAAGAAGTCACACGAAGTAGAAAAATGGTAAGAATCAATAATTTGAACAATGTTTTTGGGAAGGTTGTCAGTGTGAGAATTAAGCACATTGCTAACAGTGGAGTTGATGTCATCAGGGATATCGGCAAGAGAGGTCAAAGAGATAAGAGGAGCGCCAGTCCAGTTGTCCAATCAGAATCTCATGGAAGAGTTTCTTGAAACCATCCATCTAGCATTGTGCATAATTATGTCAAACGTGTCTCTAACAGAGGGCCAAATGGAAGAGGTTGTGAAACCCCTATTAGATCTTTTCAATCTATCAATGAACCTGTTTTTGATAAAAGCAATGGGGGGGGGGGTGTCATTGTGAATCAGGTTCCAGGTTAATCTGGCTTGAAGAGATTCATTAAAGTACTTAATGTTTTTAATGCCAGGACCACCCATGTCTAGAGGTTTACAGCACTTAGCCCAAGGGATAGTCAAAAGTTTCCTGTCCAAGGTGCTTCCTGTCTAGACAAAGTTTTTTATGTAAACGTTTACTTTTTTAATGAGACTAGTTGGCCATTTATAGACAATCATCGAGTAGACAAGTTTGGAAACAATAACCGACTTGTCAAGGCAGACTCTCCCCTCCATAGAGAGAGCTTTTCCTTTCCAGGAGGAAATCTGATTAAGGACCTGGTCAAAAATGATTGAAAGATAGAAAGCTTTGGGTCTGCCCCAGAAAATGGGAACCCCAAGGTATTTGAAGGGAATAATACCTTCTTTGATGTTAAGCTCATTGATAATACTATTTTTTCTAGAAAGAGGTAAATTTTTCCCGAAGTAAATGAAAGATTTATTCCATCCAATGACTTGGCCTGAGACCTCCTCGTAATGGTTGAGAGCAGCTTTAAGAGTTCTGATGTTTTTTATATCGCCCTTTAAAAAAATAATGATGTCATCTGCATAAAGGAGGTGAGTGGGGGCATTCATGTTTCTGTAAGAATGAATTGGTTTGAGCTTATTTTGATCAACCAGATGTGTAAGAAAGCGGCTAAAATAGTCTTTTGAAATGGAAAAAAGAATTGCAGAAAGGGGGTCTCCTTGTATGACTCCGTTTGAGCATTTGAAAAATCCTCTAGGAGAACCATTGACCAAGATAGAAACTTGAGTTGAGTGGAAGAGGGTTTTAATTTTAGATATGAAGTTATCATTGAAGCCAAAACCATGAAGAACTTTGAAAATGAAATTCTAGTCCATTGTGTCAAAAGCTTTTCGAATGTCTAGTTGAATGGCAATGTTGCCGCCTCTATTTTTATTATTTAACATGTTAGTGCATTCCGAGGCAAGAAAAATGCAGTCTTGGATAGATCTCCCCTTGATAAAGCCAAATTGATTACATGAGACAATTTTATCAGTAATAGTGTTGAGTCTATTAGAAATTAGCTTGGTGATAATTTTATAGAGGGTGTTGATCAGAGCAATAGGGCGGAAGAGGTGGATTTCGGAGGCATTATCAACTTTGGGGATCAAATCAAGGAATTGGGAATTTAAGTTATGAGGTAAGAAGCCGTTAGCAAAGAAAGATTTAAGGAGCTTACAAACATCAGCATGTATGATATCCCAAATTTTTTGATAGAAACCATTATTGAAACCATCAGGACCTAGGGCACTGTCAGGGTTCAAACCAAAGACAGTGTCTCTGATTTCATGATCAAGAGGAACACTCAGGAGATAACTGTTATCAGCATCCGTAACAATTGTAGGAATGATGTCATTAATGAGGTCTTTGTTCAGACAAGGCCCATTGAATAAAGATTCAAAGTAAGAAACAACATGATTAACAATATCTTCTTCTTTATCCAAAAGGTTATATCCATATTTAAGGGAGGAAAGGGGTCTACTAGCTTTGCGAATTCATTGTAAAGAGTTATAGAACTTGGTATTGCGATCACCATCAGTCAGCCATTTGATTTTAAAAGTTTGTTTGCGGATGTTATCCTTAAAAGCGAGGAGCATATTCAGGCTCATAGTAATGTGAGCTTCGTGATTTTGATCAGAAGTGAAGTCGGAGTGGGTGATATTGTTTTGAATTTTTTGCAACTAATTCTCCAGAGAGAGGATGTCATTATCAATTTGAGTCGCTTTATTGCTGCACCAACTTTTGAGCTTGCGTTTGAGATATTTTAATTTAAGAGGACAAGGAAAATCATCATCATGATGGTTCAGAGAGGACCATAAAATATTGATGAGTTTAAGTCAAAGACTTATTTTACCATTCAAATAATCACTTAATTGATTTATTTCCATGTCATTAAAATAATCTCATCCTTTGGTTGTGCTTAGATATATTTTTAATTCATCCCTTACACTTAAAAATGAAATTTAAATATGAATTTTTCACACCTGAAGCACTTTTGATGAATGATGAGGTCTACAAGTATTTTCCTCATCCTCTAAATTTTTACTGAAAAAAATTTAGCCTAAACTATTCAATAAATAATACTTTAACCAAAAACAATAATATCCAGTGTTCAACTTACTCCATTCCAACCATAAGACTTATCCAAAATACTTCTGTTTAAATTAATAGTCCAAAAAGGTCCCCATATTTCCAAAAATTAATCACAACATAAAATTATCCAAACAAAATAATATATCTCTTATTAACACATACCAAATATTTGATTACATTGAAAAGGTTTATAAAAACGGCCATACCTCCAAATACTTAATGAAGAAGTATTACAGTAAAGCCCTCATATATCTCATGATTCTTATAAATATAGTACAATAACATAATTATTGAATCCAAAAAAAAAATACATTAATTAGTCTATATTGAATGTAGAAACTACATAAGTTTGACATTGACCCCTTTTCTTTTTCTGAGCAATATTTCATTAAGACTGAGGAAATTCATTTTCATAGTTCCCTATTTCACTACAATTAAATAATTTCACATTAAAAACTGTTTTCTTATCCTTGAAATCCCAAAACGGTGTCCTTTACCTATATACTTGTAGAAAACACCTAATCCTTTTTAATCAATTTCTAAGGTGATTATGTCTACAATTACATGGGAAAAAAATATTTCTTTCCCTTCTTCCTTTTATCCGAATTTTTCCCTGTTGTCCTCTTATTCTCATGCTTCCCTCTAAAGCCACAATACATAGAGTACTATTTATATATCCTATTATTATAGGATATTATGTCATTATATGATGATAATGCTTTGGATATTTTTCCCTTTGAAATATTGGCTTAAGACCATGAACGATGCGATCCTTCATACTCGCTGGATTACTTGCATTGGTGAGGTTCATATTCATTCTATTAGGCACCATTTCTAAATGAATACATATACTATGTTGGATCATATCATAATGTATAATCCTATAAATAGTAAAATTCTTAACATAAATTGTAAAATTTGTATTTATCTAGTCTCGTATTCATAAAAATGGATTCATTTGGGGAATATTTAATTTCAAATTCATTTATAATGTTTTATAATGAAACTGTGAATTATCCTAAGGATATCCCCTAGGAGTGTCAAATCGGGTGAATAGTAAGTTTTTGATTGTGTACCTAGTTACACTGAGTCAGGATCGACACAACTTGTCTATGCTTTTTACTCTTAGGTACATCTATTCTAGAACTATGTTCATTTTTAGTATCCATACATGGATGTATTGCTAGGAATACTCACATAATATATCCTTTACCAAAAATATAAGACATTATTATATAATTATCCTTGAGTATATATTAGGTTCATGCTCCATAATATATTTTTTATAGATCTTATTTCCAAGTTTGTTTATAAAATTCCATTGATACCAACTATAACACCCTGACCCTAGATTCCTAGAGTCGGTGCATTAATTTATTACATTGTCATAATTATAATGAATCAAATCCCAAAGGACTGAATAATTTATAAATCCAATAAAATAGTTTACAAAAAATAAACCATATATTAATTTGTATAACATAAAGTACAAAATAAGAAATATTTTGAGAATTCCATTATTCTCCAAGCTTAACCATGCATATCAAAATTAAAACACTTCTTCGTATCCTGGTGAAAAATAAAACTTAAGAAATGGGTAAACTCAAATGATTAGCAATGGTAAGCATACAATATAATCTATTAATAATAACAATCATAAACATTAAGGAAAAGTTTATAACTAAAACAAAATCCATTTAAACAAAATATTGGGTATAATATGGAAAGAACAAATAATACCATATAAAATAGTTACATGATCTAGAAAACATAACCATGGATATTATACTAGTTTAATAATTACATATAATATCAATAAAAAATATCATAATGAGGGAATTCATAATTTCAAATGGCTATACTGTCAAGATCTATCCTCAAGACAGCTACTGTCGAGATCTATCCTCATGATAGTTTATATCTGTGGGTAGAAAGCCATCTGATATGTGTCATTATCTATCCTCTTGACAATTTAAAACTTCTTGAGAAAAAATGTGAAGGATTTGTTCACAACTTATTTAGTCTCATGAGACCCACTGATGCATTGAGGGGATATATCAGGCCCCTCCTATCAATTACAAATCCCAATGCATTTTTGATATGAAAACATAAACAACATTAACATCCATATTCAAAAACTAGCATAAAAATTATTAATAATTTAACTATAAACCATTAATGGTATATAAATAGCATATCCACAGTCAAACTAATAATAAATACATCAATAAAATAAGGTATATTATATCATAAGTGATCAAACTCAATCAAATATAAAATTAGAAAAATTATTTTGACATAGATGAAAATACTCTAATAAAATCATTTGAAATATCTTAAGAAAAATTACCTTTTTCATTCAAATCATTTACGAAAAATCCACACATTTAAAAAAGAAGGAATTTTAAAAAAATATTTTTATATCAAAGTGTCCCATAATACTTTGAAGCATCTGAGAAATTTTTTAAAATAATCATGTCCTTATAAAAAAATACATAAAACCCATTTTGAAAACATGGACTTGAATGAGAAATATTTAGAAGAATAAATATTAGAAAAATTTAAAACTACGTTCTAGTTAAAGTTTCCCATAAATAAAAAATTATAAATATTCTTTTTGAAATAAATTTTTGAAAAAATGGACATGGTTGATAAATATTCCCTAGTAAATACGCATGTATAAAAAATCTCAGATAATAACGATGTTTCAAAATTATCCCTTACCTTAGGCCTGATTCCCCCTATACATGTATGAAAATCCTATATACTGGTTTTAAAATTATTATTAACTTGTAAAAGAATCAAAATAGTATTTTTGATATCATATATGATTCATTTATGACCTTATATTACCTTTTTATTAACAATTCCATGTTAAAGCAATGTTTTGGTTAATAACCGTTTTGTTTATCATACATGTTTTGACTCGTTATTCTTGATCATATTAATTAAATAATGATTTAATTACTTAAAAAAATATAAAAAATTATTTATATATCATATATTTAAAATTTATTTATTATATACATTTTTATAATCATTCTTGAATAGTTAATGTGGAAGACGAATCACATCGTGTCGTTGAGACAATAGGCCACATATACGTATGAGCAATGATATAATTCCATTAATAGTAAAAGAGTAAGGAATTAGATGGTATAATTATTATTGAAAATAAATATTTTGTAATAATTATTATTTATATCTATTATATCCACCATTATACCCATCCAAATAAAGTGGTGATTAAAAATAGATTACATGATGACGTGGAGACGGTAGATAGTACGTATGCATTCTTAGTGGTTTTATTTTCATAGGATGGATAAATGATATAATATGGTTATTACATAACCATAATAACATATAAGAATATATTTGACACTAAATTTATTACTTTATAATGGAAACAACGCATGAAGAGGAATTAGAAATAGAAATGAACTTGAAGGAGTTGCAAAAGACGATTACCTCTTCTTTAGCGAACATCCTTTGGATATCCTCTTAGTCATACTAAGATTAGTATCTTGAAAAAAAATAACCTCTAGGATGTGGATAGGGAAGTTTACAAGGGAAATTTTTATATTTTGATTGAGGTATAAGTCTCAATGTGGCTTTAGGAAGTGAAGGATAAGGTTTCCTTTTATAATTGAGGAGAGGGACACTTTTTGAAATCCCCAAAATATTAAAATATAGTAAGATTATTCTAGATAAAAATACTTAAAAATGGTACTTAAATGAATATTAAAATAAATTTTATACCATATCATACCACTTTTAATTATTTAACATTTTTTTTATTTTTTAAATAATTTAATAATAAATTCATTCAATAACATATCATTATTCTCAAATTTAATAATATTCATTTAATTTGACTTCAAATACATTAATAAAAAGTGGAAATTAGAATATAATGATTTAAAACATCTATAATATATCTTATAGATCTATGGAATTCATTATACACATTAACTCATCAAAATATATAAAGATTAATATTCTTAATATCAATTATTTTATTTTTCTGTTAATTAAATAAATACTGTTTTATCATTGAAGAAACATTTAAGGTAATTGTATATTTATAAAAATTAAAAATAAAATTATATAAGGACACTAATATCATTATTATAAAAATATAAATTTAGGTTCGTTCAGATATTGAATTTTTCCCTATTTGGACAAATAGAATATATTAAAAAAGAGGGTGATATTTTGTAAGTGTCATTGATTTAAATAATATATAATTTATTTTCATAGAAAAGTTTCCATTAAACAACTAAAAATCGATAATAATGTGACAAGGGTCTAATATTCTTAATCCAATAAATTTTTTACAAGTTATTATAATTATTTTTGAATCCTTATCTTTATGTTTTAACCCTTATTTAACCCCATTAACTATTACTATGATATCATATAATTTATACATTATGGGTTAATATAATTACTATAAAATGAAAAAATACCACTAAATGAGTAATTTATGACTTTTTAGTACTTATTCCAATTATTTTTCCTAGTTTTAGTTTTTTAGATATTTTATACCATTTAATAAACCATTATTTATTTTAAAATATCTTAAATGTCAAATTGGAAATTATTCAATATATTTTCTTATAAAAAATCAAACCAAAATGAAAAATTCTAAAAAATACTTTTAAAACATTACTAAAATGTATAATTCGTCAATAAAAATTATATATGACATTAAATCACTCAAATTATGTTTATATTAATATTTTTAATATTATTTATTTTATTGTTTCATTATTTAAACAATTACAACATCATTATTGTGTCACCATTTAAGTTAATTATTTTATCATTAAAAACTATAAATAAATTATATTTATGTAGATAAAAATTTAATCTTCTATATAAATTTTTATAGTATAATTTATCTTCTCCATAACCATGTATTAAAAATATAATACTTATTAAAAACATGAGTGTGACATTTTTAACTTATATTTAAATATAATATAATAAATGTATTATTCTCATCCAAGTGCCTTAAAAAGGGTATAATTTTTTCCAAAGGATAATTCTGGTCAAGAAACACTCATAAAATTAAATTAGGACAAGTTTTATGGTGATCTTATATTATTATGTTTACCCTTAATTACCCGATTTACCCTTAATAGTGGTAATTAAAAAATTACTAAATTTTACTATTCTTATTCCCAAAAATAAAAGAAACCTAGTTACATAATTTTTAACCACATATTTAAAATATATAATTCATTTTTTAAAATTTAAAAAATAGTATTTTTAGTAATTAATTTAAAATTAATCTGATTCCCCAGGTGAGAGAATGGGTTATTAAAGTTTAAACCTGAAAAATATTGAAACATTTTTATATATAAATTCAATGTAAAATTGTTACCAATGGCCTAAAATGGATTAAATGATAAATAATAATCTAGTTATACTTGAAAACCATAAAATAATATAATTTAAAGCTATAATTATTTTGATGAAAATTTTGTTTTTAATTTAAATTTAGTATTTTCATTATTCATCAAAACATGAAACTTATATAAAAAATACCAAATTTTTTTCTAAAGTAAATTTTAATATTATTATTTTTTAATAATAAGTTTTTTTTTCAAATATAATGTTTAAAATTATCCAAAATTGGATTTAAAATAGGTTCTCTATTAATAGGTGGTAAAACTATTTTTATAAAAAAATATAGGTTTTTATGTGCAATATTGATTTTGTGGTTTTCTTATGCCTCTCAAATCTATTATATGAATATAAAAAATATTTTATTGAATATATAGAGTATATATTTCATTAATATAATAATATAATATTAATTAATTAAATTTATTAGGATTAAATGACTTTGTGAGAATAAAAATATTTCTTTAAAAAACATTTCCTATATATTCACTTGGTTCCTATATCCATTTATAATAAACTTGTAACCAATTAATTAAATCATATACTTTTATAAGTTAGTTAATAATATTCATAAAAACTAATTAATTA
Source organism: Viscum album (assembly GCA_963277665.1). Taxonomy (NCBI): domain Eukaryota; kingdom Viridiplantae; phylum Streptophyta; class Magnoliopsida; order Santalales; family Viscaceae; genus Viscum; species Viscum album. The sequence goes on from OY728137.1 coordinate 1,027,159,848, forward strand.
TAAGGTTATATCTTATTATATTAATTAATAATATTTTGATAATATATTATTGTTTGAAAAAACTCAGCCTTGCATGTAACACAAGCCAACTTATTGTTGTGTGTAGCGTAAGCTTATCATGGTGTTGTATACAATGTAATATATTAAAGAAATTTAATTTATTTAAGAAGATACATACTGTTAAATCTTGGGGGTGGGGTCATAATATTATTATCCTGTCTACCTTTACTAAAGAGTAATAAAACTGAAAAGAAAGAAAAAAAATCCTCTAATACCACTTTGTGACATCCTGACCTTGGTAACACATGTCGACACCCCAAGCTGGTTCACCATGTGACCTCAGGCATGCTTCCCCATATGCCAGAGGATAACGATTAGCTATAAAGGTCTAATATATAACATGGGTAGACTATACCCTATTTATTAAATAGAAACAACATTGAAAATAAAAATACAATAACCAAATGATAACGAGAAAATACCAAGATAAATATCAAAATAAATTTAAGACCAAGCATCACATGATGAATCCAAGATAATAAAACAATAACCAAAACCAAAGAAGTAAATATGACATGCAAGATATGTTTCAAGTGTAAAATGAAAAAACTAAAATAAAGACACACTGAAAGCTCTGATGAAGGTCTCGACATCATGTTCGTTTCCCTTATCCATTCTCCATCCCGAATCCTGAATCATACATATAATAAATGGATCCTACCCTTATACCATTCTTCAAACAAAATGTATATTCAGGTACCAATTAGGAAACCTGAGTAGGGTGTGAGTAAAAATCAGTAGGCCACCACCAACAATGTCTAAATTAATATCCAGTCTGTAACAATGCATGCGGATTAATAAAGAATAAAGGTAAAAATATAAAATAAATAGGCTTCACATTTAATTATTCTTCAACAAACAACATCATACCTGCTTCAGCCTGTTTTGGTGTCTGAACCATAAATCATATGGTTATCACAATTCATTATATCATGGGTTATAATTATTTATTTAATTCCAATTTCATATCCAATATCTTGCACATCAATCCATGTACCAATATCTCATCCACTTGAAACATTAGTCCAAAGCTAATCTATTAGGGGAATCGAGCTTCAGTCGGGAACCCCATGGGTATTTGGAGCATCAGTCCTTGTCCAAAACCTCATGTGTATTTGGAGAATCATTATTTGTCCAATAATTTATTATTTAAATGCATGCAACAGGGGCCTATAACATTATTCTTGGAACCCCATGATTATTTGGAGCATCATTCTCGATTCTACACATCATTTATCAATCAGTCACCAATATTTATACATCACATTCATACCAAGGTTCAACATCATTAACCTTTTAATCAATATTTCTCATCGTGATGAACTATTTTAATTCACAATCACAATCATGTACTACTACAAAACTCGTGTTTAACAATGCTGGTATTTATTAGTGCTAAAAAAAGTAATGATAAATAGAATATTTATAAGTACTAAAGAAAGAGCTGATAAAATCAACCTTTTATCAACTTTTTTTCAGCCCTGATAAAGGGTATCCTTTATTATCGCTTTATTTTTAGTGCCAATAAAGGGTACCCTTTATCAACACTTTATTTTTAGCACTGATAAATATTACTTTCCTCAGTGTGTATTTAGAGCTGATAAATGTCTGAAAAAAATGATATAATTAAATAAATAAAAAATAAGAAATGAGTTTATTAAAAATAATAATAAAAATTTTATTAATTAAATAATTATTGATAAAAATTTATAAATTGATTATACATTATTAAACATTAAACATTTTATTAATTTGATAATTATGATAATTAATGTTATTAAATTTTATATATTAAATACATAGACATATAATAATTTATATAATAATGTTTTTATATTAAAAAATATTTATGCACTTTACCTTAGATATTCATTAATAAAGTTAAAAATATACTTTTTAAAATATATTTATAAATAAATATATTTTTAAATGTATATTTACTATATTTATAAAATTATATATTTATAATTATAAATAAATAAGTAGTTTTTAAAAGTATTTATATAATTATAAATAAATACTTATATATATTTAAATTATTTTTAAATTTATAATAAATTTACATAAATATTAAATATATTTATTATATTTATATTTATATCTATTTATTAAAAATATATATATATATATAATTATATAAATATATATAATTATATAAATATCATTTTTAAAAAAATTCTATAATTACAAATAAATAATTATAAAATGATAATAAATATATTTAAAAATGAATATATTTAATATATTTATATTTATATATATTTATTAAGTATATATAAATATTTTCATTTTTTTATTTATAATTATAATTATGAATCCTTTTTGAGTTCTCAAGTAATAATTGCTGATAAAAACATCTTTATCAGTGCTTTTTTCACAATGATAAAGATGATGCTTTATCAGCACTAAACAAAACCTCGATAAACTGAATATTTATCAGTGCTATAAATTTATCACTGATAAAGATTGATTTTATGAGCTCTTTCTTAGCGCTAATATAGACCTACCTTTATCGGCACTAAAAAATCATTGATAAAGAGTCCTTTTATCAGCGCTTATTACATAATCAGTCATAAAAGTACTCTTTATCAGTGCTTACTTGTAAGCATTGATAAAAGTGTCCCAATCTATTTAAAAAACCCTAACCATTTGTAAACTCACTATGATATCGAAAGATTTCTGTGGAATCCACATGCTGCCAGCACTCCTTAGTGAATCGAAGCTCGAATCACATCACTCAACTACCTCCAGTTGGTCAAACATCTCGTCCGACATCCGATGTTCGATTGTAGTTAGGGATTATGAAGAGGGTCTTATATTTTCTTCAACCTATTGAGGCATGACTTCCAATTTTCTATGTGTATTTTTTGTTTTTTTTGATTTCTTCTTTGATCATATCATTATTTATGGCCCGATGATTTTATACTATTTTGATTTTAGATTATGAAAAAAACTATTTGTTTATGATCCATTGTTTTATTGACTACTGATGTATAGACCCTCTCGATATATGGAGTTATTGGTTATATCTGACACTAATTCTTGGATTTATTCATTGTTGTTTTACAACTATGTTTTATATGTTCTTACTAAATAATTTTTTCATATATGTTTATAAATATGTATAAATTTTCATGTATATTATTATTTATTGAAAACTGATTTGAGTATCATTGGTGGTTCCCTAATGATTATATATATGTTGACACCTTTCACAGACACCTCAGTGGACATGCAGCTTCACATGCTATTTTTCAGAAACCAAGTTAGTGGATTGATGTATGCTCCTTTATTGGTTATATGTATCATAAGATCTAGTTCCTCTTATAATTAACTATGGTATTTAGTTTCATTATGGAACAGATTCAAAGGGGCTTTCCCCAGTTAATCACATGAAGTTTTATCACATCAAGCCTTCAGTTTTTTGAATCATTATGGTGCCTTTAGTTCTTGTTTTGTTTGAATATCAGGTTTTTATCTATTTGATATTGCTTATAAACTATAAGTGAGTTTTTACACGTGACATGTATGTGTGTCTATATAGGTATTTCATCATTTAGTTCCATAATTGTTTGTCTAAAAAGTAAACCTATATCAGGTAATGATGATTTTGGGTCTACATTTCCATTGACCTCTAGGTTCATGTTATAATTTTTTTGGACCTCTGGTACTAACTGTTTCTATTTGGTGGGGGGGGACCACCTCCCATTTATGTATTTTTACACCAAAAGTTTAATCCATTCTTTATTGAATTTGAGCTATGTTAGAGGTTATTGGATGATATTACTTGGTGTTTTTTGGGTAATTCAGGCAAGGGTCATTACACCATCCATATTTCTTTTTACACCTATAAAGATTAGTGATAATATAATTTATCATCTGCCTTTATCTCCATCTCATTATCATATTCTTTGAGATGATTCAACATAGTGTATCCATCCCTGTCTTTATCTTGTATTCTCGGATCAAAGACATAACTAACAACATTATTCATCAAAAATTCAATGCATCCCCTATGTGACTTCTATATGCATCCTTCTCACCCTTACTCTCTCTAAATGGTTGATAATCAGTTATAAGGTATTCCAAAAAATTTAACTTCTATTCTTGGTATAATATAATGTGTTAGTGTCTGTACTGCTTCATGAAGTGTTCACTGGATATGAGGTTCTCTTTCTCCAATTTAGATCATAAGTAAAGTTATATAGTCAAGTAACTTTCTAGTATCTACAAAAAGCAAATAATGTTTATTAAATTTTAATGGTTACTGATTGTGATATTATTAATGATTATATTATATATCCCATTATTTTTTCAAATCTCAATATCCTATATTACTATATTTGGAATATTTAGGTGCACAAATATTATAGTAGAAATGATCCATATTTCCATTCATTGAAGTGTTAATCCCCTCAAACCAAGATTTATTATTTTCTTCCCAAATGCACCAAAATTATTCAAAAAAGAATGACAGTTCTACCCCTTTTATCATTAGCGTTATTCCTTGATCCATGAAACCACTGATCTAGTTGATTGAATGAGATTTTATTATTATTTTTTATCATATTTTAGTTTCTTATTACTTTTTAGTTTAATATATTATATTTTCATTTATTTATATGATTTAATAAAGATTTCACGTGGAGTAATTCTTTTCTTAAGTTCAACCACACATTTTCTTCAATATACTGAAATTATTTGAAATAATAATACATTGAGTTTCCATTATTATAATTGTCTATTACTTTCACTTTTGATAATGAATATCTTATGTGTATTTATTTATATATTGTATAAAATTAATCTTTTATGAATCCAATAGGATGGATATGGACAAAAAATGGATGCATGCTAATAGTTTGACAGAAGAATATGAAGATATTGTTAAAGAGTTCATCAATTTTGTAATAGATCATGTAGAATACCCTTATAAAATCCTATGTTTGTGTTTAAGTTATTTTTATTCAATAAAAATTAGTCCGTAAGAGTTGGACGAACATTTTGTTTTTCACAGAATAGATCAAAGAAATAAATGTAGGACTAAACATGAGAAAAAATTGAATGTGGTCATCGATTGGGATGATACTATGGTTTATGAATCAATTGATATGAATATCTTTGTAAAAGATAATGTGGAACACATGGAAGAAAATAAAATGAAAATTGAAGATGACATTCATGATTGTCCCAAGTTGTTCAAGGAGTTGAATAACTATTCCAAGAAACCATTATATATCAGTTGTACTGAATACACAACAAGTTAGCTGTATTGAAGTTATATAATTTGAAAGATAACAACGTATTGAGTAACACCAACTTTACAGAACTACTTTGTATTATGAAAGATATGCTTCTAGAAGAAAAATAACTACCACAACATATGATTCTAAAAGAATGTTACATTCAATGAGAATGATATATAACAAAATACATGCTTGTCCAAATTATTTATACTTTTTATCAAGGACCATGAATTACTCATAAAATTACCAAATGTGGCACAGATCGATACAAGAAAAATGAATCAAGTCCTTAGAAATATGTATAGTACTTTCCTATAATTCCATAGTTTAGAAGAATATATAGATGTCAGGAAATCGAGAGACAATTAATATGGCATGCAGATACAATAATTAAAGATGAGAACCTATGTCATCTAGTAGATTCTCATAAGTGGAAGAAAATTGATTACGAGTTTCCAGAATTTGGAGATGAGTTGAGAAACTTTCATCTTTTTTTTATTTAGAGATTGAATAAATCCTTATGGTGTATAGAGTAGTACTCATAGTGCATTTCCCATCATGTTGGTAAATTATAAATTTCCACCATGGTGATGCATGAAGCACAAATAAATTATGTTGTCTCTCCTTATATCTAGACCAATGCAACCCAATAATGATATTGATGTCTATTAGGCTTCATTGATAGAAGATCTGAAATTGATGTGGGATAGATGTGTTACAATGAATGATGCTCATAGAAGTGAATAATTCAAATTGAGGGTCATGTTGTATGTAATGATAAATGAATTACCTATTTATGAAAATTTATCAGGCTATAACACTAAAGGAATGTTGGGGTGTCCCATTTGTGAAAAAATGCACATACACAGTTCAGTTGAAATATTCCTCAAAGACTGTGTTTTTAGGACATCATAAATTTTTTCCTTTACAACATAAATACTGATCCTAGTTGACAACATTCGATGGGAATATCAAACATGGTACAACATAATCTATAGTAATGAGCGATCAACAATACAAAAAGTAAAAAATATTGATCCTGTTTTTGGTAAACCATTTTTTAAAATCCTTACAAAATCAGTTTGGAAGAAGAGATTAATTTTATTTGAATTACCATATTGGAATTGTTTATATGTGATACATTTTATTGATGTCATGCATTTAAAAAAAAATATTTTTTAATTTTATTGGAATATTACTAAATGTTCATGAAAAAATGAAATATGGAATCAAGGCTAGGCTAGATTTGATTGAAATGGGGATAAGGGAAGAGTTGGAACCGATGAATGGTAAAAGGTAGACTTTTTTTCCTCCAACAGCTTACAATCTATCAAAATAGGGAAAATTTCAATTTTTCCTTTTCCTTATTAGTTTAAAAAATCAAAATGGGTATTCATAAAATATCAATAATATCATATCAATGAATAATTTGATGTTATAAGGAATAAAATCACACGACTGTCTTATTTTGATGAGATATTTAATTCTTTTTGATTTCCAAAAAAAATTTCCTCAAAATTTATGAAATACATTAACCAAAATATGCTTCTATTTAAATTCCATATGCAGTAAAGTTGTAGATGCAGTTATGTTTCCCAACACGAATAAAGAGATTTCAGTCATATTATGTAAATTATACATATTAATCCTACCATAATTATTTGATATAATGTTCCACCTAATGACTCAATTGGTCAGAGTGGTTCAACTATGTAGTCCTGTCCATTATAGATGGACGTACCCCATTGAACAATATATGAAGATTTTGAAAGGGTATGTCAAGAATCTAATTCACCTATATGGTTGTATTTAATAATTATATATTATTTAATATTCTATTGAATTCTATACCGATTACCTATCAGATGTTTAAAGCATCGATCTACCAATGTATCATCATATAAAACTCCTTATGAGTGATGGGATTTTTAGAAGAGATGTTATAATTACCTTGATAGAGCTAGAGAAAGTACATATTTACATATTAAATTATAGTGAATATGTTGATACATACATTGAATCCCACAAATAAATTCTTAGAGATTTTAATCCATCAAGGGATGAATTATGGATATCAAATACACATAATAAATAGTTTATAGGATGGTTTAGAGATCAAATTTATAAGAAGTTATCTATATATCTGAATTCAATTTCTGAATGACTTAAAAAGCTAGCTGGATGACTTAATTCAAATTTTATATCTTACAATGGTTTTGTAATCAATGGTTATATATTATATAAAAAAGAACATAATGAATTCAGTATAGTGAAAAATAGTGGTGTTACTCCTGTGGATGAAGCGATGCACAAATATGGTTCCAAGGATAGAAATACAATATATGGAAATATGTCATATTTTAGAATTATCGAACAGTTATACAATTTGTATTATACAAAATTTCAAGGGCTGGTTTTCCATTGAAAATATTTTGACAATATCAATGGAGTGAAATTGATGAAATGTGATTTGTGAATGTGAATTTCAGTGTAGAAGGGGAAAAAGACAAGCTTTTTATAATAGAATCACAAGAAATGCTAGTATTTTATGTCTATGATCCAACAAAATAGAATTGTTCTATTGTCTTGTTAGTGACTAAAAAAAATGTTGAGTCAGATGAGAATTCAATCAAGGATTATCCTTTCATTGGGACATCACAACCAGTTCATGGTGGTCCCAATGTAGAAAATGTCTTGTATTTTAGAGGGGACCACAAAAAAGGGATTTGGATTCTCGATAGAGGAACCAAATCCTTGAAAACTTTAATAAAAAGAAATAGGGTTCCATGAGAAGGTAAATGTGTTTTTTAATATATTATGATTCTCCTCATAAAATTATATGATCTATACTAAATTAAAATAATCTAAATTAAATGTTTGATTACTCATGCAGATAATGTCATCTGCACATAATGATATTAAAAATCCCTCAGAAAAACAAACTATAATGAAGGAAACCATTTGGAAATATGTAAAGGTAATGTTATAATATACTTTCACTATTTTACCAAAAAATTATATAATGTAATGTTAATTTAATTTTAATTATTCATTATAGAGTTCCTTTATTTTAGAATATTTCTATTCATGTCTCATGTCTTTGAAAGAAGATAAATGATGCTATCTATGCCTAATCACATAGGTAATCTTGATGATTGCATAGTAAAATCACTGTCCATTGAATTAATATATTTTTTGATATTTATGTTTAATTTAATTATTTTTAGTTTTACTCACATAATAATTATTTTATTATATTGGTGGATTCTTTTTTTTGAGTTGATGTGCTCAATCTATATTTCATGACATTTTGTACAAAAAATTATACAGATTTCTTCTCTCTAAAATCCTTTTCACCCCTATAATGGTGAATTTTTTACTTTCTTTTATGTTACCTCCACTTCCTTTATAGAAAGAGAAATGATGGTGAATATGCTCAATTATAGAGGTAATCTTGATGTTTTCACAGTAAAATAATTGTATATATAATTAATATATTGTTTCATATTTATTTTTAATTTATTTTATTTTAGTATTACTCACATAATAATTTTTTTCTTATATAGGTGGATTCTTTTATTCTAGTTGGGGTGCTCTGTCCATCTTTCATGCCATTATGCACCAAATATTCCACATACATACTCTCCCTTTAAACCTTTTCACCCATACAATGTTTCATTTATCACTTTCTTTCCAGTTACCTCTACTACCTTTGTAGGAAGAGAAACAATGATACCTCTGATCAATTATATAGGTAATATTGATGTTTTCATAGTAAAATAATTTTCCCTAAAATTAATGATTTTCTATATTTACGTTTAATTTATTTCTTTTTAGTATTACTCACATAATGACTATTTTCTTATACAATTGTATTAATTTGTTTGATTTGTGGTTCTCTGTTCATCTTGAATTCCTTTATGCACTAAAACTTCCACAAAATTCTTCTCCCTCAAAACCTTTTACCCATGCAGTATTGACATTTTTAATTTAATTCAAGTTCCCTCCACTGTTCAATCATAGTGGTAATTGTTGGGCGGAAAAAGAAAGTGATGGCAAGAGGGGGGTGAATTTCCTTTTAAAAAAATATTAACAAATTAAAAATCAAAGTTGAAATGCAGCGGAAATAAAGAAGGCAAGACACAAAAATTGATAACGGAGTTCGGCCAAAACCCGGCCTACGTCTCCGCTCCCAACTCAACCGTTGAGAGATTCTACCGCTTGCTTTTCAATGGTTGTAGCAAGAAACCCACTAGACTTTACAGGTTAGTCTAGGACCTATTACAGCTTGCTTTTATATGGTTATGCAAGAACCCACTTGCTTTTAATGGTTTAGCAAGAACCCACTAGCCTTCTTACATGTGAAGGCTAGCTCACCTATGTCACAAGACTTTTAAAGGAAAGGCTTGTCCAACCTCTTCACACCTTGAAGGTGGTGTAAAAACCCAAAGAAAGGGAGATGAGAAAGAGATGGGGTTTGTAGGCACAAACCCAAAATGATGCTCAAAAAGGATAAACAAGAAAAACCGTAATGGAGAAGCCTTGGGCGCCAATGGATGATTGGAGTTGAAGATGTGCACTCCTAAGCTTCTATGGTGGTGCTCCTTGGATGTGGAATTGGATTGGAGCAGTTGGGGTTCCTTGGAAGAAGTCCGCCGGAGGTTCGCCAAATGATGGAAAATGTGTCCGTTGGCTTCACAATGCTTAATTATGGTCCGGCAATGTTCCGGGGCTTCAAGGTCCTTTATTTATAGAGGGGGAACCCTCATATGGCCTTTGGAGGTCTTCGGAGCCGTTGGAAAGGGCTTCGGAGCCGTTGGGAGGCAAGTGGACCAGCCTGGTCAAAGGCCCAACGACTAGTTTGACTGGCTCCACCGGCTGACCGGTACAGAGCCACCGGTTGACCGGTGCGTGCAAAATGGAGAGGGCTTTGGGCTCAGGCTCCACCGGCTGGCCGGTGAGGAGGCCACCGGCTGGCCGGTGCTGAGGCAGTAGCTCTGCCTGTGCTGGCTGGGTGCCACCGGCTGGCCGGTGCTGAGGCCACCGGTTGGCCGGTGAGGAGGCAGTGGCTCAGGCTTCTGTCTGGGTGCCACCGACTGGCCGCTGGTGTGACACCGGTTGGCCGGTGGTCTGGACAGAAGGATGCCTTCTGTCCAGGCTTCCATCGGTTGGCCGGTGGTCTTCCACCGGTTGGCCGGTGGACTGAAATTCAGTCCATTGTGGCTTTTTGCCTTCTTGGCCTTCTTAACCCAATTCCTTGGCACCTTAAATGAATGCCTATCATCCAAAAACACTTAAAACAATATTAGAAATATAAGAGGGTGATTGTGATCATGAAAATAAAACCACGAGGGGTACGAGAGGTACAACAATCTCCCCCTATTTTGATGATCACAATCACCAAAACAAACAATGTAAAAATGAAATGAAAGGCATGCTTTAAAAGAATTTTTCCCCCAATCAACCAAGAATTTCTCCCCCTTTGTGATTATCAAAATAGCACGGGGCATAAAACTTGATTGAGGGAAAACGATTTGAAAAACAAGATAGAGTTTTTAAATCAATTGAAATTTTTGAAATTTGAATTGAAAGTTTTGAATCAAAAATTTGAAATGAAAGTTTTGAATTAAAAAATGAATAACAGTTTGAATTGAAAGTTTGAAATGAAAAAAAAATTCGATACCAAGAGTTGAAAATTTTGAAATGAAAATTTAATAGAAAATTTTGAATTAAAACAAAAAGCTTAAACAAACCTAACTCCCCCTAAATAAAAACAACAAATCACCGGGGAGAGGTGTTTGAGACCGAAACAAATTTTGGCCCGGTGAGACTCGCTAGAAGGGATTTTTCAATCCATACTTGTCTAGTGGCGGGTCTTCTCTTATAAAATTCATCGCTAAAGAAAATACTTTTGGGGTGGCCATACCGGGCATTTTTACAATTGCACTCATAAATTAAGTGCCCGGGTTTTTTGCAATAATTTCAAAATTTAAATTGGGAGCTCCCCCTTACAAAAATAGTGGGTGAATGGGAGGAGGAAGCTTGCTTGGAATAGCCAAGCCCTTGGGTGGTTCGGGATACGCGTTGGGAACCAAGCAAATTGTTCAAATTTTGTTCCCCTTGGGTGAACTTAGCTAGAGTATCCCTTAGATCTTTGATGGTTGATTCCATAGAATCAACATCGGGGAGGTTTTGGATTTTGAGGGTCAACTCTTCCTTCTCTTTAAGAAGTTGTTCTTTTTCGGAAGAGAGTTTTTTGAAATTCTTTTTTAAAGCGACAAATTTGGAAGAAAGTTCGTGAAAACCTTCCTCCAATTGATCTCTAGCATGTTGGAGATCCTCATAGGACAAATGATTAAATGAATTAGAAGAACTAGAGGATATGGAGTTGGAAGATGTTACCTCATGAAATGCCATTAGGCATTTGTTACCTTTGTCGCTCGAGGAAGAGGAGGAGGAGGATGTGGAGCTATCACTCCAAGTGGCCTTGAATGCCCTCTTCTTCTCCTTTTGCTTGGCCTTTTTCTTGTTGAGTGGGCAATCGGGCTTGTAATGGCCTTTCTCGCCACACCCGTAACATGTTACCTTGGGCTCGGATTTTTCGTTGGGTTTTTCCTTTCGAGCCTTGCGGGATTTCTTCTTCTTGTGCTTCTTCATGAACTTTTGCATCTTGCGGGCAAGGTTCTCCATTTCGGAATCGCCGCTTGAAGAGGAAGAAGATGAGGAGGAGGATGAGCTTTCTTCATTTTGTACCTTGAAGGCGATCTTCTTTGGATCTTTGATCGGTTTGCCTTCTTTTTCAGCTTGCCTCCTCATGGTGATTTCATATGTCATGAGGGATCCAATGAGCTCTTCGACCGGCATATTCTTTATGTCCTTGGCTTCTTGGATTGCCGTCACCTTTGGAGCCCATGTGCTTGGAAGGATCCAAAGGATCTTCTTGACCATCGTCTCTGCAGAAATATTATCTCCAAGAGATTTTCTACCATTGCAAACGTCAGTAAATCGAGTAAACATATCAGAAATAGATTCATGTGGGTGCATAGAAAATGACTCAAAATCTTGACGAAACATGTCCAATCGAGTGTCCTTCACTTTGTTGGTCCCCTCATGGGTAACCTCCAAAAGTTTCCAGATTTCATGTGAGGAGGTGCATGTGGAAACTCGATTGAATTCATTTCGGTCAAGACCGCAATGTAGAGCATTCATGGATTTGCCATCAAGCTCGAAATTTCTAATATCGGCTTGGGTCCATTTGGATTCATCGGGAGAGGAAAGAGTGTAACCATGCATGACAATTTTATAAATAGGATATCCTATGCTTCTAAGAAATGTGGTCATGCGGGTTTTCCAATAATTATAGTCGGTTCCATCAAAAAATGGAGCACGACCCAATGAATAGCCTTCGGGGGCGAAAGAGGTTGAAACCATCACAATGGATCTTTGAATTTGTAACCGGTTAGGGTATTACACAAATTTTTCCTCTGATACCAATTGTTGGGCGGAAAAAGAAAGTGATGGCAAGAGGGGGGGTGAATTGCCTTTTAAAAAAAGATTAACAAATTAAAAATCAAAGTTGAAATGCAGCGGAAATAAAGAAGGCAAGACACAAAAATTGATAACGGAGTTCGGCCAAAACCCGACCTACGTCTCCGCTCCCAACTCAACCGTTGAGAGATTCTACCACTTGCTTTTCAATGGTTGTAGCAAGAAACCCACTAGACTTTACAGGTTAGTCTAGGACCTATTACAGCTTGCTTTTATATGGTTATGCAAGAACCCACTTGCTTTTAATGGTTTAGCAAGAACCCACTAGCCTTCTTACAAGTGAAGGCTATCTCACCTATGTCACAAGCCTTTTAAAGGAAAGGCTTGTCCAACCTCTTCACACCTTGAAGGTGGTGTGAAAACCCAAAGAAAGGGAGATGAGAAAGAGATGGGGTTTGTAGGCACAAACCCAAAATGATGCTCAAAAAGGATAAATAAGAAAAACCGTAATGGAGAAGCCTTGGGCGCCAATGGATGATTGGAGTTGAAGACGTGCACTCCCAAGCTTCTATGGTGGTGCTCCTTGGATGTGGAATTGGATTGGAGCAGTTGGGGTTCCTTGGAAGAAGTCCGCCGGAGGTTCGCCAAATGATGGAAAATGTGTCCGTTGGCTTCACAATGCTTAATTATGGTCCGGCAATGTTCCGGGGCTTCAAGGTCCTTTATTTATAGAGGGGGAACCCTCATATGGCCTTTGGAGGTCTTCGGAGCCGTTGGAAAGGGCTTCGGAGTTGTTGGGAGGCAAGTGGACCAGCCTGGTCAAAGGCCCAACGGCTAGTTTGACTGGCTCCACCGGCTGACCGGTACAGAGCCACCGGTTGGCCGGTGCGTGCAAAATGGAGAGGGCTTTGGGCTCAGGCTCCACCGGTAGGCCGGTGAGGAGGCCACCGACTGGCCGGTGCTGAGGCAGTAGCTCTGCCTCTGCTGGCTGGGTGCCACCGGCTGGCCGGTGCTGAGGCCACCGGTTGGCCGGTGAGGAGGCAGTGGCTCAGGCTTCTGTCTGGGTGCCACCGGCTGGCCGCTGGTGTGACACCGGTTGGCCGGTGGTCTGGACAGAAGGATGCCTTCTGTCCAGGCTTCCATCGGTTGGCCGGTGGTCTTCCACCGGTTGGCCGGTGGACTGAAATTCAGTCCATTGTGGCTTTTTGCCTTCTTGGCCTTCTTGGCCCAATTCCTTGGCACCTTAAATGAATACCTATCATCCAAAAACACTTAAAACAATATTATAAATATAATAGGGTGATTGTGATCATGAAAATAAAACCACGAGGGGTACGAGAGGTACAACAGTAATATTTATATTTTCACAATAAAATAATTTTCCATAGAATTAATGTATGTTTTCATATTTATGTTTAATTTATTTATTTTTAGTATTGCTCATAATAATTGTTTTCTTATATAGGTGGGTTCTTTTTTTCGAGTTGATGTTGTTTATTCGAAGATACTCATGCAGTGTTGGAAGTTTGACAAAGAAAATCAATGAAAATCATGGTAAAATTTATATTTAGGATTGTTTTGAGACTTTTGGGATGTGTAGGAATCATTTGAACCTCAATCCGGAACATGATGTGACCAGTATGACTCAAAGTACTTATTTCTATATAAAATTGACATTAATTTTAGTAAAAAAGACAACTGATGTACTCAAAACCGAACTAACATATTCAGATTGATTTTATATTTTAAGATAACAATCCATAAATTGTTTTTGATGTAAATGAATTAGTCTCACTTCAATTAAATACATGATGTGTTTGATATGACTCAATGTGTCCGTTATCAGGTAAAAATCAACAATTGAATTTAAAAAGAATCACTCACTGAAAAATAAGAAAACATGATTGGATTTTTTTTGATAATTTTGGGAATTGATTCATAAATCATTTTTAAAATGTAGAAATCGGTCTCACATAAAATAGATACTCTATGTGATTCCTATGAGTCGAAGTGCATGTTTCAAGTTAAAAATAAAAGTTTAGTAAAAAAGATAGGTGATGTACTAAAAAATGATCAAATACATTAAGATTGTTTTGATACTTTAGGAAAACAATTCACATGTGATCTGAGATGTTCATGAATCATCGACACCCCAATCCGACACATGATGTGACCAGTATGACTCCAAGTGCCTATTTTTATTTAAAATTGACATCAATTTTAGTAAAAGGGCCAATTGAACTACTGAAAACCTAGTAAACACATTCACATTATTTAAATACTTTAGTAAAACAATCCATAAGTCATTTTTGATATGTAGGAATCTACCTCACCTCAATCTGTTACACAATGTCATCAATATGAGTAAAAGTATGTGTTTTAATTTAAAAATGAAATTTTAGTAAAAAAAGTGACATAATCAAATCTAAGAAAACACATTTAGATTGTTTTGAAAATTTAGGAAAAAGATCCATAAGTAATTTGGGATGTGTAGGAATCATTCGTACCTCAATGTGATGCATAGTGTGATCAGTATGTCTCCAAGTACATCTATTTATTTAGAAGTGTCATTAATTTTAGTAAAAAGGCCAAATAACCTACTCAAAACTAAGTAAAATCATTCACATTATTTAAATACTTTATAAAAATTATCTATATGTTATTTTTTATGTGTCGTAATCAGACACATATGAATCCAATACAAAATGTGATCGGTATGAGTCAAAGTGCGTGTTTCAATTTTAAAATGACATTTTAGTAAAAAAGACAAGTGACATACTCAAAACCAGGTAAACACATTCAGATTGTTTTTAAACATTAGGAAAATGATCTATAAGTCATTTGGGACATTTAATAATTAGTCGTACCTCAATCTAACATATGGTGTTATCAATATGACTCAAAGTGCGTCTTTTAATTTAAAATTGTCATCAATTTTAGTAAAATGAAAAACTTCTTTACTCAAAACCAAGAAAACAAATTCAGATTGATTTGATACTTTACGAAAACAATCCATAAGTATTTTTTGATGTGAAGGAATTGGCTGAACCACAATCTGATACACGATGTGCGAGGTATGACTCGAAGTGTCTCTTATCAGTTTACAATTGATATTTTAGTTCAGAAAGTCTCATTCATTAAAAATAAATCAAACACACTTGGAATTTATTTATAATTTAGTAAAATGATTCATAAGTCATTTATGATGTATAGGAATATGTTTCACATGAAATTGATACACGATGTGAACATAATGAGTCAAAAGTGTGTGTTTATTGTTTAAAATTATATTTTAGTAAAAAAGACAACTAACATACTCAAAACCAAGAAAAAACATTTATACTAATTTGATAATTTAGTGAAAAAATACAAATTCTATTTGAGACATGTTTTAATTAACTGCACATCAATCTGATGCACAATATGACTAGTATAACTTCAAGTGTGTCTTTTTATTTAAAATTGAAATCAATTTTAGTAAAATTAACACTTTCTATTAATTTATTTATTTTATATTTGTAATGACATAAGAATTGTTTTTTTATATAAGTGTGTTCTTTTTCTTGAGTGGGGTTGGTTTGTTCAGAAATTGCATGAGTCAGGTCAGGATTAAAAGATAAAGGAACATTGATGTTTTTGAATGAATGTAATAATTTTTATTTATGTAATTGTATAAACCACTTTTTGAAATGTCAATAGTATGGTGTTTTTTTCTTGTGTTTGTGTTGTAAATTTCATTTCATTTATGTCATGTATTGGTACTTATTTCTATTGATATCTGGTGTGTTTCTGGTGCTTTGGTGTGCTGTTACAACACAATGCAGTGGTGCTACAGGGTTCTGGTACAACACACTACAACATGGCACATTATTAGTGCATTTAAAAGAAATGATAAAAGGTCCTTTATCAGGGATTTTATAAGCACTAATAAATTGTTTCTTTAGTAGTGCTAAATAAAAGCACTGATAAATGGTTCCTTTATAAGTGCTTTTAAAAGTGCTAATAAAGGTCCAATTTATCATCACTTTGTTTAGTGATGATAAAATACCCCTTTATCAACAATTTTTTAGAACTGATAAAAGACCAGGGATTTTTACCTTGCTACTGTAGTCAGAACTTTCTAAGCACTGATAAAGGACATTTCTAGTGCTATTAAAGGCCAGTTTTGTAGTAGTGATTCTTTAATTTATTCCTAAGGAATAACATAGAAAATAAAACATTAAACAATTTATCAAAACTATTCATTTCTCATCAACTCATCAAATTTAAGTCAATTAATCTATTTATATCCCATTATAAAACATGACATAAGGATCTAATTCAAAATTCATACACCCACTATGTGACAACTGGGCCCTGCCGATAGCACATACAAACTACCTTAAAATGGCTGTCGGGTCCTGACCTGCTAGGTACCACCAGTTGCCCCGTAGATATGTAATCCCCACCTTGGGGCCCACCCACATTTCTATATGGGTCATCTAACTAATTATTTTACCCAAATTCCAACACATGTTCTTTTTAGTGTGTTTTTACCTCACACACACACCTTAGAAAACTTCCCAGAATATCACCCATCCTGATCACTAATCCAGCCCAAGAATAGTTAACTATGGAGTTCTAACCAGGTATGATCATGAAAATAATGGTTCACCATGGATACATGAGTCATATCATTTATTCATTTAACCTTTTATCATTTTGGGGTGTTACATTGACCCCTCCTTTAGATAACAACGTCCTCATTGTAGACCCTACATCTCAACCCTGGTAGTGCACTACACTTAAGGCTAGGTTCCTCCTATGAAAGAAAATGTGACAACTAGGCCCTATTGATATCACATACACCCCACTTTAACATGGTTATCATGTCCTGTCCCTCCAGGTACTTCCAGTTACTCCATAGACATGTGGTCTCCACCCTTGGTCCCACCCACATTCCCAAACTGGTCATCTGACTAATGACTATCCTCACAGGCCAACACATATCCTTTATAGTGTGCTTTGTCCTCACTCACACACACCCTAGGAAAATTTCCAAAAGGTCACTCATCCTGATCACTAGTCCAGGACAGGCACGCTTAACTATGGAGTTTTAATCAGGTAGGCTCCTGAAAAGAAAGGTGCACCTTATTGGCACGAGTCATATCATTTAATCATTTAACTCGTTATCATTATGGGGCGTTACATTCCCCATAAAATTCACATGATGTAAATGGGATATCTCTCAAATGGTTGCACAAATTATAAATTTGAGGCCATGGTTGAGTCTAATGTGTAACATTTACCCTAGGAGATACATAACTTTTGTCATCGTGGGTCTTCAGTAGAAAAAGCCACGAAGGGTGTTTTTGTAAATAAAATAACTAATTTTAATTATTTAATCTCAAACACAAAATCAAATAACTATTGAAAAAGGACTCATATTTTAAATCTAAGACCACTATTGAGTTCAGAATGAGATTTTTTACCTAAGTGCGGCCTAATGTTTGAGGGCGCAGGAGGTTCGGATTCCGCGACTGCTGGCGGTTCCCTGTAAATATGTGTTTAATGTAAATTAGCAAGGGTTGACTCATTTCTCCCACAAAATATAGTGAATCTCCTCCTATCCATTTTATCAGGGAATAGACGTCATATTCTTAGTAGATCACAAAAAAACATCATATCTGAGTAGATCAGAGTGTAGTGAATGTGACAGAAGATCCAAAATCCAGGTAGGATCTGTCTTTCAGATTCTTATTTTCCCTAATTTTTATTTTGGTTTTTTTTTGATTTATGGTCACTTATGGTGGTTTGATTATCTTTAACAATATCCAAACTAATAACAACCATCATCTGATTGAGTTTTTGATTGCTCGTTCTTCATGTTCTTCATATGTTCTTCACCATTCTTCATCGGTAACTTTTTGATATCAAAAAATGACATCCAAATGTCGAGTGGAGAATGGATCTATGAAGGTTTTGATCAAAGGATTTTGGATCTACGATAGATTCAAGTTTCAGGCACTAGAGGAGGTGCGACATTGAGCGGAAGCGACACTAACTTTTTGTTGCATTGAAATAATAATGGATCTTCGAGAGGAGGTTGAGTATGTAAAGATCACATACCGAGGATCCTAGATCTAGTTTCATAATGATTTTCCAAGCACTGAGGTGCTACCAGTGGACCGTGGAAGGTCAGTAGAGACTATGGTTGGTGCGAGACATAGTGGTTGGGAGCCGATTCACGCAGAGCGTGCTGGGTGTGGAGTCCGACAGGCGGCAGGGAGCCGGTTGGGCCGGCGGGCCAGCAGAGCAGGCCACACCATGGCAGAGTAGGCTAGGCCGCGGTGGTTGTGCCTACTAGAGCAGGCCAGAACAACTAGTTTGGTTCGGACTGACCAGTTGGGGTCGGGCCAGGCAAGTCTTCGGGCTATGGTAGAGTTAAACCCCCATATCTTCTAAATCAGGTATATGATTGGTGTGCCGTCTATGGCCACAAGTTCCTCTCATCGAGACAGATATTTTTATACCATTTCAGGAATTTTGAGACTTTGTTTCATGAATCATTTTCATTAAACATATTACTATGATAATAATAATATAATTATTATTATTCAAAGATTCTTGTATCAGACGTATCTCCTGCATCTGATGTCCGATTGATGTGATGTCAGCAGTGTTGAGACCCTGAATTTAAGATGCAAATTTAAAGAAAAATTTTTGTATCTTAAAGTAAAACTTGTGGTGTGTCCCCATGAGTCCCATTTTGAGTGTTTTTGGTGAAATATGAATTTTTCACCGAGTGTCTATTTAGACCAAAGAATAGCCGATCCCGTGTGTTTTTTCATGAGGATCACAATAGTGTGATTCGTATGGTGTGTTTCAGGGTCGTGATGTGGGCCCTAATTTGATCCTTTTATGATTGTTATGGTGAAAATCATCCTTTTCACTGGTTATCCATTTTGGAAAAGTAAATATCCTATCCTTTGTTTTTTTCAATGTAGAATGTGATAATGACCTCTATTACAGCATATCAGATACAAGGTGGTGTGAATCAAGAAGATGATTATAGAGTGGTACTGAGCTAATTTTGGAGATTGGAGGTTCGTGAATAGATATATTGGGTTAGTTACTCCCCTGTGGTACTAGAGAATTAGTTTCCCTCACCTCTCTTCTTAGGTAGATACGGGACTCCCCATGTCATGGGTGTGGGTACGTTACCATTGGGTGTTTTCCTCTGGGGTTGTTACTCCCCTGATGGACTAGGGTGTGGGTTCAACGTGATGTTCATACAGTTGGAAATCTCCCTTTCTGTAACAGGGTGTGGGATCTCCAATCTCATTTTATGTTAGAGTTGGTACTTCCCTACCATTTCAGGGTGCATGTCCTCTAGATTCAATCTGGTTCTCCCCTATTATGGGTGCAAGCCTAGTGTGGTTCTCCCCTACTATGGGTGCAGGAACACATTCCTCAGTGTGGTGCTCTCATTCCGTGGGTGTGGGATCACTTTTCATAGAGTGGTCCTCCCATACCATGGGTGTGGGTTCATGTCTCTCGGAGTGGTTCTATCCTACCATGGGTACAAGATCACATTTTCAGGAGTGGTGCTCCCCTACCATGTTAGGGTGTTGGATCATGATTCACTAGGTGGTACTCACTTAATGCACTAGGGTGTGGGTCCTTTACTTTGGGTTTACTCTTTTTGGATATAGATAAGTGATGATATGTACTTTAATATTACATTAGACTCACGAGTAAGAGGGGTGCTTTCCCCACTGAGATGTATCCTTGTGACGTGACCTAAAACCATGTGGAAGAGATAGATCAACCCAAAGTGGATAGTTGCAAGGTGTGGTGATTTATCCCCATTGACTTGTAGTTCAGGGTATGTGTTAAGATGGTGGGCATCAATGGTGGTTACTTCTAGGACTATTGGATACTATTTTTCTAGGCAGAGTTGGGAGATGGAGATCCCTTTACTCTCTCATTTGGGTTTCTTTGACTGAGCATATATATACATATCCTATTTCCAGTACCCACTCCTTGGGTTTTGGTTACTCTTCTTCCATGAGAGGTGAAGACTCACGGGGTATGACACATGCTTTCCATGTTAATATTATTATGGTTTGAAAAGTCTAATCTCCTTCTTTGGGTAGTGAAACCTCGATGAGAAGTTCATATTCTCAATATTTCTAGCTCATTGTGTTTGGATGATCTTACTTCACTCTATTTTTGGGTTAAGTTACACTTCTTTTATGATAACTTGTCCTATATACTAGTTTCCTCTTCAGTGTATCTCTTACAGATCCCCCTAATCCTTTTCAGGGTGTCCTACTAAGTATTTTTATACTCATCCCTGCATGGGTTTCACCCACTCATATCGTGCCTTATGCAGACAACAGACAGGTTGATCATAGATTCAGAAGAGCATAGGGATATGGGTTCTTGGACCACATATGGTGGTCATATCATGGGATCCAAGAGTGGGGATCTCACCTAAAATTTAATTTTTAGTCACTTCTAGGTTGTTGCACTTTTTTGGTTAGGCATGTATTTTTCCCCCTTTTAGTTTACTTTACTATACTTGTACTATTTATCAAATCATGCATTCTTGGTTTATTTATAGTAGTGTTGAATATTTTTTCCATTTCCTCTACACATTTTCATTGATTTAGGTGAATTTGTGAGTATAGTTTATTAGGAAAAGGCCTCCCCGAGTTTGTTGTGCATTCAGTGCTTATCACCACCCCTGGCTTATAGAGGCAGGATTGGGGCAGTTGCGGCTCAAGCCCTAGTATGAGTCGGTTCATGACACATTATTTACATTTTTATATTTCTTAATTATCATAAAATGATACCCAACACACCTCATGGGTTCCATCATGATGATCTCATAATCTCCAACAGGTCTAATGAGATCTGTGAAGGGTCTCATAATCCCAAAGGAAATCAATCAATTAATTCATTTAGAATTAAATTTCCCAATGTGGTAATTGTAATTTCACAAATAAATACACAATATTATAATCAACACTATGGGAATTAAAAATTATACCACCCACATCATGATCTTTGATGAATGATCTCCAAATTGCAACCCTCAATTTGATATAGAATCGTCAAAAATACAATAGTGGAAGAAAGCTAGGATAAAAACCTGTGATCAAAATATAAAGACACATGATTAATAAAAAAAAAATATAAACTAATTTTAAATATATTAAAATACACCACTATGAATAGGGTAAGAATATGGTAGGGAGAGGAATCTTAAACAAGGAAGAAATCACTTACCAAGGGGATTCTATCCTTCAACTGGATCTTTGATTTTCTAAGAAAGGGGTTATAAGTGTCCTAGAATCCTCTCAAGATACTCCAAAAAATGATATAAATGATATTAGTCCTAAATAGGGTGTTTAGTATTAAAAAATATGGGTCCATGTTTTTTAAAATAAAAATTAGTTTCTTTATTTTCCCATTCAGAAGGTTTCCTGGGTAGGGTACATGGTTTTCCAAACCATGCACCTTAAATTTTTGCCTCTACTTAGTGGGTGAATGGTTACTATTAGGTGGGCACACCATTTAAAAAATAGTGCACCAATTAGGAAAACCCCCTCTATTTGAGGGTGCACGGTTTGGGCTGGGGGCTGCATGGTTTAGTCAAACTGTGCACCACCTTCTGTGGCTCCAAAAAGGGGTGCATAATTTCTTAGGGAAAACAAAATAGTTTTCCCTATCCATGTTCTAACCATGTATATCCCCATGGGATTTAAAATCTATCCAATTTCATCCAAATAACCCAAAATCAAAACCCAACCAAGGTATAACCAAATCAAGGGTAAAAGAGTACCTAAACATACCATGAGGAATCTACTAAAAGGCCATGACCTTACATGATGTGAGAAAGGAAGTTATTATCATATTTGTATAGAGATATTTTGAACTATAGGGATCAATGTTTTTGAATTACTAAAGAGATTAGGCTTGTATTTATAAGTGAGGCTATTGGAACTCTTATAAATAAATAAAACATTAAAATATAATAAAGTCATATTAAAGATAACATGGAAACAGTGGGAAATTTTTTTTAAGATAAGATAATATGAGGTTAATATATCATCAAAAAATAAAATTTATACAAGTTTATGTGATATAATAAACCTTATCCTTCAGTTTAACACCATTATTAATGTTTTTTAACCTTAACCGATGCAAATTTTTAACCAAAATTACTATTCATTATGACAAAAAATAAAAGAAGGCGCATTAACAAATTTGTACATCCAAATTTCAAATATTATTTTTTGATAAAATTCTATTTCTATATGTATTATAAATCAATTTTAAAATAATCACGCAAAATTCAATGAAATTTGTTTTCTGAAAAATACATTTTTAAGAATAAAACTGAACTTAATCTAACTCTATTCCAAGTAAAAAAATTAAATGAATGTTGAAATAAATTATTGAAAAATTTCATTAAAATAATTCAGAAATAGTAATTAATTAAATTTATTAATATAAAATGACATTTCATACATAAATGTTGTTTTTTATAAAAAATATTATTTTTTACCTTTAAATGATTTAACCTTCATTTCAAACAAAATTGATAACAAAAGAATAAATTTTATTCATGTGTAAAAAATATATTTTAAAATGTTTAATAATCTCACTTAATTTTTGAATAAAATATATATGATAGAAACAACGCTCACAGACAAAATTCTTCAAAATAGTTCTTCAATATCAACTGTTTTTCCAAAAAAAATTAAAAATAAATTTTAAAACTATTTTTCATTCAAACACCACATAATTTGATTCATTTTATAATGTATAATAATTATTCACATAAGTTCATTATTTTAGAATTCACAAGATATTGAACATATTTATTTATTAGAAAGAAATATATTCTAAAATATTGGGATGTTATACTCTTGAATGTCCAAATGCATCTCAACAATGATGTCCATCACCATTGAGGTGGCCTGATAATCACACACACACACACACATATTTATAATACATTATTTTTGGATAAATATTTTATAAATATCATAATAATTCACACCATATAACCATACAGGTTTAGCCTCTTTCGAGACTAGTAATATAATAAACTTATTGCATGAATTATATTTAAAATCATCTACAAATATCTTCTTGTAAAGTTACCTTATTAGTCATATAATAATTAATACACTTGTTCATAGCCTAGGTTAATAGAAACATAAGAAAGGGTGACCTTAGATATGTAGTAAATGTGGACATGAGAGATATAAATCTATAATCATAAGTCACAATAATATAAGCATGAGGGTATAAGAACATGATCATAACTTATGAAATCATACCCAATAAGTTATAGACCATAAATCACAAGTCATGGAATAAATCATTTCTATAACAGTATGAATAAGTCATAAGATTTCACAATCATCAATAATAAATTAGGTCCCATGAGATAAAATCATAGGCATAATATATTTTTTTGTGGTGTGAACATATATATAGAAAATAATTTACTCAGTGAGGGATCACTTTTAAGATTATCATAGTGGATATATTCTAATTGTGGATTATGTTTTCTCCCCATTCCCATAAACATAGTGTACAGAGTCCCATAATGTATTGGATTTACTCCCCATTACACTTCATATTATCCCATGAGATATCAATAATTACCCAATTCATTGGAGGGATATATAAATCTAGACCTACCTTTCATAAAATGAAAAACATACTTAACTATACCACATGATCATAAAACACTCATCATTTCATCGTATCTTAATTAATTTGTGATAAAGAAACGAGTTTAAAAAAAACTTCCCTAAAACATCCCCATAAAAAGTCATCCAGAGAAAGAAATTAGATGGTATCAATAATAAAAATCCTTATTTAAGAATAATATTACCTAAAGGATTCTAACATAGATAAAAAATACTTATATAAAATAATTATAAATATTATTTCAAAAATATAGAAAACATCTTTTTCTTTTTGGTAACTTTTAAAAAATAAAAAATCACAGAAGGAATTTTATTTTCTTTGAAAATCCATCTAAAATTATAATGTAATATAAAAAAATGTAACGCCCCGAACACAGTTACCCAGAGTCAGTGCATTATTAAATAACATTGGCATGATCACAAGAAAGATCAAGTCTCGAAAGACCGATTAGTTTAATAGCCTTAGAAACACTAGATATATTCATAAAGTCTTACATTAAATCATAAAAATGAAAACAACAAAAACATAGTCTCCATATTCCACACTCTTATCCCCTCATACTATCCCTGCAGGTCATTCATAAATTACTTCTTCACATCCTGGGAAAAATAAAACATAGAAAAGGGGTGATCTCAAATGCCCAGTAAGGATAACAATATAGCGGAAACATTCATAAATAAGAATAAACATTTAAGGCAATGTATAACTAAAACAAAAGCCTTTTAAACTTGAAATTCAACATAGTATGGCAAAAATAAAATGAAATAATTCCATTTACTTATTCACATGGATATTCTACTAATCGAATAATCACATGCAATATCAATAAACACTTTCATAATTATGGAATGCATAATTCCAGACTATCATAACCACATAGCCAATGCCTCGTGCCAAGAATATAAATAAGATTTTGTCAAGGCCTTGTGACAAGACACTAGTTTGTCTCATGAGACCTACCGATGCATCGAGGAGCTATAGCAGGCTCCACCCGTCACATATTAAGTCCAATGCATTCCCATATGAAAATGTTTAAAAATAACATAAACATTCGTATTAAAACTAGAATATGAAATGTCAATACTTTCACCATAAACCATGAAGGGTATAAAAATAACATATCCATAGTCAAACATATCACAAAACCTTAAATTCCATATGTAAGTTTTGTTTCATAATAAATCAGCTTCAAATAAGCTTAAAATCCATCAAAGGATGTTGACATAGATGAAATGAATAATCTTTTTAGAGAAATATATCTTTTTTATTTTGAAATAATTTAAGAGTCATATAAAATAAAACATTTTCTTTGAAAATATTCTTATAAGATTGTAAGGGAAGCTTCGACGATTTTATAACAGCGGAAAATAGCCGCACCCGCCGTATAAGTTAAAAAAAACATTCTTACCTTAATTCTGTCGAAAAGGTTAAAAAGCACCTTGTTTGGAAAATGACGGAAAGATTACTTTATAAACATTTTATAAAAAGTAAAACAAGGGTATAAATGAATTTAACCCATATTCTAGTAAATAGTAATTTTTTTTGAAATACATTTTTAGGAAACATGGATTTGAATGATAAAGAAGTCCCAGTAGATTATTACGTATAAACAACCTCGGATAATGAAGAGATTGCGAAATAAACCCTTACCTTGTACTTTTCCTTGGTTAAGGGTAGGTTAACCTCCTGTATAATGGTGAAATAATTGTTATTAAATTATTCAAGAATCATACACATTAATATGATATCATATATGATCTTTTAACATTTCTTTGTTAATAATATCTTAGAATTATCGTCGTTTCGGGTGTTAGCTTACTCGTTTACTTTTATATGTTTTGTTACATAAGACGTGTTTGTTATGGATAGGTTGTTTCTTATTCATATCCAGAATTATATCAAGTCCTTAAATATTATTATTAATCATCAAATGATAATTATACTTGAATGGATACGATGGAGAATGAATCTCATCACGTTCGTGGAGACGGTAGTCCGTACGTACGCACGAGCGACAATATCATTCTTTTGATATTAAAATAATATATAATTGAATGGTATATCATATATAAAGAATCATTATCATGTTATATTTATTGTTTACATGAATTAAAAATCCTTATTATATCCATCCAAATAATAATATATTGAATAACAATTACACCACGACGTGGAGACGGTATGTCGTACGTACACACATATGGTGACATGTCATTCAAAAGATGGATAGAATAATGAATATGGTTGTACCATATTTATAATAATATTAAAGTATATAGGAGATACTGGATTCATTATTTTATAATGGGAATAACAAATAAAGAATAAGTTGAAGAAGAAATGAATTTGAAAAAGGGTGGTGAAACCATTACCTCTTCTTCAGCTCCTTCCTTTTGATTTGATCAAAAGGGCTCTTTAGGTTGGCTTTATGATCCAACTAAGGCCTCTAGGATGTAGTTAGGGAAGTTGAGAGAGTATTTGGGTAGGGGTTGGACGAACCAAAAGGCTTTGAATGTTTTAATTAGTGATAAGGGGGAGTGCCCTTTTATAAGAGGGGTGAGGGGCACCTTTGGAAAAGCTAGAAATATAAATTTATAATAAATTCATATTCGGTTTTTAAGGGCTCCAAAGTTGATTATTTAAAGGTTAAGGTGGGGAGGAGTCGAAAAAAACTCAACCAATAGAATTTAGACAGGTTTGGGTTACTATATTAACATTATCTTTAAGTATTAACTCTAAGTTAATTAGTTTCACTTTTACAATGTCTCTTTGTATTTTTATATTATATTGTTAATAAACTTACTATATACCTCCAAGAGACCCCCAATTGGTCCATTAATGATACACCTATCATGATATAAGTCTCTTGGCCGAACCTTAGTTTTTTAAGAATTTAATATCAATTAATAATATAATATTTGTTTTAAAAACTCTTTTATGTCAATTTTGACACTATTCAATAATTGATTTTTGTGAAAATAATAAAAGAATGGTTAATTTTAAAAAAGTTAATTAAGTCAATCCTAAAATGTCATATTAACCTATAAAATTAGTGTAATTCATAAAAAGTCTCAAATTATATTTATTTGTTTATTTATAATATCAATTAATTTAATTTTTCACTATTATGGTAATTACTGCATCATCATTGTGTCATAATTAAATTAAATTATTTAATGTCTAAAAATTATAAATAAAATATCATTATTTATTAAATCTTTTTATATTTCTAATTAATATTTATAATAGAATTTATCTTATGCGTAACCCTATATTTAAAATGTTTTTGTAAATAAACTATGATTTTAACTCTTTTAACTCTTCTTTGAATTAAATAATAATAAATGTCCTAATATAATCCAAGTGGAACTAAATGATAATATTTTATTCCTAAGGGTGTTTTTGGTCGAGATACATTTTTCCAATATAATTAGGACATGTGTTAGGGTAATATTAATATCATTTTTACCCTTAATTACCCTATTTACTTTTAACCGTGGTAAATAAAAGTAAAAAGTTACTATTCACCAAAAATTATTTTCATCTCATTGAACCACATTTTACTACTTGATATTAACTGTGTCTCTCAGATTTTCGAAATTCCACTCACATAAGTGGTAGAATTATGTTTTATGAAAAAATCAGTTTTTTAACTACCACTTAGTGGTTTCACTATTCATCAAAAAATGAAGTTTTTCAGAAAAATACCAAAAATTCACCCTAGGATAATTTCGATATTCCGAATCCAAAAATGAAGTCCATTTTGAAAAATAAAATTTATAAATTTCAAAAAGTGGGTATTACTATTCATAACGTTTAGTTTGATTGGTTGTGGTGTGTGTTAGAACTCGAAGTTCCGTACAACACACGCTATTGCATTATTCAAAGAGAAGCGTACCGTAGAAGCTTGGGGTGTTACATTCTCCCCTCCTTCAAATAATTTAATCCTCAAAATTTCTAGAATACTACCACATGAAAAGACTCGGGTGGTTCTTCATCATAAGTTCCTCGGGTTCCCACGTTGCCTCTTCCATCTTATGGTTTCTCCACAAGACTTTTACCAGACGCGTCGTCCGATTTCTAAGAACTTGTTCTCTCGTATCAAGAATCTTGATGGGCTCTTCGCAATAAGATAGATCAGGTTCCAGTTCTAATTACTCGTAGGTGAGTACATGCATTGGGTCAGGCATGTATTTACTCAATAGAGATACGTGGAACACATCGTGAACTTTGGAGAGACTTGGCGGCATTGCCAATCGGTAAGCTGCAGCCCCAATTCGTTCTATAATTTAGAAAGGTCCGATGTACCTGGGAATCAATTTACCTTTCTTACCAAAACGTATGACTTCCTTCCATGGAGATACCTTTAGGAAAACATGATCACTGACTTGAAATTCTAAATCCTTCCTTCGATTATCGGCATAGCTCTTCTGCCTAGTTTTAGTTGCTTTGATGTGATTTTGGATTACCTTCACCTTTTACATTGTTTCCTCCACCAGTTCTGGGCCTACAAGTTTTCTTTCACCAACATCATCCCAACAGGTTGGTGTGAGACATCTCTTTCTGTATAACACTTCATATAGTGCCATCTGAATACTCGAATGGAAGATATTGTTATAGGAAAATTCTACCAGAGAAAAATATTGATCCCACATTCTGTTTTAGGCTCCGAATTCTGGATGAGAACTGTAATGAAGTCCCACTCCGAATTCTGGATGAGAACTGTAATAAAGTTCCACTCTGAATTCTGGATATGAACTCTCATGAATTTCTACACCGAAATCCAATGACGAATCCAGATTACGAATTCTCATTACGATTTCTGATGACGAATTCTCATTTTGAATTCACCTATTAAATAGAATCTGATCATTTTTTGCTTTATACACTCCGAATTTATTTAGACTCCAAATATTATTTTTGGTTAGACTCTGAACATTCATTTTTCTTACACTTTTATAATTTGTCTACTCTTTAATATTTTCTTACACTCCGAACCTTCACTCCGAACTTTTGTGTTAGACATAAAATGATGTCGTACATTTTGTTACACTTGTTTTATTATAAAACGATGTCATATATTCCGTTATAAACTAATCGTTGGTTAAGTGACAGATGTACAGGTCCCTCCGATTTTTAAGGAAGATATGACCGTTGGAGGAGGGAGCCGACCGAGCCTATAAATAGGAGCTCATTTGAAAGAGCTCTATACACAATGAAGTTGATCGATCTAGAGACCACACGCTACTAAGGTGATTTCTAGAGAGAGAAATCTTTTCATGCTTTGTGCGTACTGAACTGATCATTAATTTTTTTCCTTGTGTGACTCCGAATGTTGGTGATTACATTCGAGGACTTCCGAGGATAGGAAGACAGATGTGCCGACTACCTTAAAGTTTGAGGGCTTCCTTGTTGAGGAAGACAGAGGTTCCAACTACCTTGAAGTGGAGGGCCTGTGGGGATATCAAGACAGAGATTCCGATCTTCGTATCGAGGGCTTACCTTGGTGTGGGTAAGACAGACTTGCTTGAATGTATAAATCAAGGGACCTTTATCCAAGGTTGTTGGATACCCTTCTCTTTGGGTTAAAAGACTTATATCTTGTTACTTGTAGTTTTACTACTTGTTTGTTTCCACTGCATATTGTATTTTAAGGAAAGTATAACCTTCTTATATTTCCTTACACTTGTACTTTGATAAGTTTAGATTCTATACACTTTAAGGTATAATCTCATATTGTAATCTTTAGTTAAGTTTCAATTTCCGGATCCATATTTTCGGAACCTACTTTCGGAATCTCTTTCCAGTTTTAAGCAAGTACATAGAACTTGAAGTTTATAACTTCATTACTTATTCCAATTTTTCATTTAGTGTTAGAGGTGTTGTGAATTTTCTTAGTTTAGCTTTGTTAAACTTATAACTTTCCTTGTCTAAGGAAAACATTGTAATCCGTATCAAACTTTAAAGGTTCCAAAGGAATTTTTAAAGTATACAATTCACCCCCTCTTGTATATTGAGCATCTACATCATTATTTCGATCCTACAATTGGTATCAGAGGAGGTCTCTGAAATACTTATACTCATGAAAAAGTTTTTTATTGATAATTTTTCTTTATTCTTCATACTTGCTTAGAAAGTTATTTGTCATTCCAAACTTTGTCATTCTGAACTTTTCCATTACGAATTTTCATTCCGAACCTTGTAATTACAAACTTTTTCTACTAACAAGTTTGTGTGCCAAAGGTTATTTTAAGCATGGAAGGAGTTAATGTTGGTTCCATTGATAATATAAATCCTACAAGACCACCAATCTTTGATGGTAATGACTATGAGTACTGGAGAGATTGAATGAAGACTTTTGTTATCAATACTAGAGTGGAAAACTTTGTTATGCTTACTAGTGATTATAAAATTCCTGATAAGGAAGTTAGAACTTTCACTAACCAGGAAAAGCAAGAGTATCAACTCAATTATAAGGTACGCAATACCTTACTTTGTTCAATGACTAGAAATATATATAGCCAAATTTCTTCTTGTGAAGCATCTAATTGTATTTGGAAGAAGTTAGAGGTTACACACTTTGACACTTCTAAGGTGATTGAGACTAGGAGAGCTATGCTTAGAGCTGAATACCATGGCTTCAATTTTCCTTATGGTGAACCAATCTGTAAAGTTCAACAGAAATTTATGACTATAGTCAACAACTTATAGTCTATGGGAGAAAAATGTTTAGATGATGAAGCACTTGTAGATAAGATAATTGATATTATGCCCAATGAGTGGAAATCCAAAAGAACAGCTATAGATGAGAATAGGAAGGTTAATCAAATTTCTCTTGATGAACTATTCAGAACTCTTCTCCAACATGAAACAAGAATGAAGAGAGATGCTGGGAATATCAAAAAGAAAAATGGAAATGGTACTATTGCTTTTACAACAACATCAAATCAGATGAAATCTAAGACTCCTGAGAGAATAACCAGATCCAAGTCTAAGAAAGTTATTTTCCAATCCGAATCTAGTGAGAGTGAAGTCTCTGAAAATGAGTTAGCAAATCTTTCTCAAAGATGAACAAGATAGCTGGCCAAATAAGTTTCCAATCCAAGTATAAGAAAAAGGAAAGGAAATATAGGAAATATGGAGAAGTCACTTGTTATGAATGTAAGAGAGCTGGACATATTAGACCAGATTTCCCTTTGCTCAAAAAGAAATAAAGGAAAGAAAGGCATTCTGAAAGGAGCAGAAAGAAGTACTATAAAACCAAAGCTAAGAAAGTTTTGAAAGCTAATGACACCTGGAGTGCCAGTGGTGGTGACTCTTCAGATGAATCTTCTGATTATGAATCTTCAGTACAGAAGAATCTTGGTCTTATAGCCAGACTACCTACTGATAATCATTGTTTTATGGCTAAGGTACGAAATGATGAATCATTGACCAATGTTTCTTTAAATTCCAATGATAAATAGTATTATAACTCTTTTGATGAAGAATCTTCTTCTGATGAAGATAATACTTTACCTACTTATGAAGAAGTTTCTAGGTTTGCTGAACTTCTTGGAATTGAGAATTCCAAACTCAATAAAAAACTTGTTAAGGAAAACTCTAGAAATTCTATTCTTATGAAAGAAAATCAGATCTTTCTAAAGATCTTGATAGAAAAAATGATGATTTTGAAAGTATTTCAAAAAATCTTGAGGAAGTAAGTTCTGAGAAGAACAAACTTTCTAAAGAGTTAGAAAAAGTAATTTCTAAGAAAAGTATTTTCGAGCCTAGATCTAGTTCTAAATCTAATGATTTTGAGGATAAAAACCTAGTTATAAAACTCAAGTCTGAAATTTTTTCCTTAAATAAGTGTTTATCAAACATTACCCATGGTAAGGAAAATTTTGATAAAATGTATTCCCAAATACGAACTTTACGAAATAAATCCGGATTTGGTTATACCCATGAAAAACCAATTTTTAGTAACAATTATTTTGTTCCTCAAAGTGCCCCATTTTGTACTAAGTGTCAATGTGGTGGTCACTGGGCAAGGAATTGTTCCTTAAACAAAACCCAATCTCTAGGATTTCATAATTCTTATTTCTCTAAGAAGATGTGGGTTACTAAATTTTTTTTGTCTGGAAATCTCGGATCCAAACAAGTTTGGATTGTGAAAGTTTAATTCTTTTCTTGATTACAGGAAAATAAAGTGAGTACCAACAACAACACATGGTACATGGATAGTGGATGTTCCCGACACATGACTTGTAACAAAAGCTATTTTAAAAACATTATCAAAACAAAATGAGGAAATGTAACTTTCAGAGACAATGCTAAGGGAGAAATTGCTGGTATAGGTAATATTGTTCTTCTTGGTAAAACCATGATTTCAAATGTTCTTTTTGTTAAGGGTCTTAAGAACAA
The DNA here is from genome assembly GCA_963277665.1 of Viscum album. Taxonomy (NCBI): domain Eukaryota; kingdom Viridiplantae; phylum Streptophyta; class Magnoliopsida; order Santalales; family Viscaceae; genus Viscum; species Viscum album. Next base: position 1,027,192,766 of record OY728137.1, read on the forward strand.
CCTCATTATCATAAGTCAGTTATGTGATGAAGGATATCTTGTGAATTTTAGGAATGATAAGTGCTTAGTTCACAATTCCAAGGAAGAATTTATTCTCTCAGCCAATAGGTAAGAGAATGTTTACAGCTTAATTTTAGAAGACCTTAGGAGCCAATATTTACCTTGCCTAAGTGAAATGGAAGATCATTCCTGGTTATTGCATACAAGACTAGGTCACTGTAACCTTAGGAACTTATGCAAACTCTCTAAGAAGAAACTAGTTAAGGATCTACCGGAGCTAAGGTTTGATTATTCTAAAGTTTGTGATCCTTTTCAATATGGCAAGAAACATAAATCCAGTTTTAAATCAATCGGTGAAGTCTCAACAACTGATGCATTATAGTTAGTGCACATGTATCTTTTTGGTCTAACATAAACTAGAAGTATTGGAGGCAAATACTATGTGTTTGTTCTAGTTGATGATTACACTATATTTACTTGGGTTTATTTTCTAGCAAAGAGGTCTAAAGCTTTTTCTTATTTCAAAAGTTTTAGAGCTCAAGTTAAAAATGAGAAAAACCTTCCATTGAAAACTATTCATAGTGACCATGGAGGAGAATTTCAAAATTATGATTTTGAAACATTTTGTAGTAGAAAAGGTATTACTCACAACTTTTCAGCACCGAGAACTCCTCAAAAGAATAGTGTAGTTGAAGGAAGAAATATAATTCTTCAAGAAATAACTAGAACCATGTTGAGTGAATATTCTATAGCTAGACATTTCTAGGCTGAAGCTGTTAGTACTTCTTGTTATACTATAAATCGAGTTTTGATTAGACCTTTTCTTAATAAAACTCCTTATGAGTTATGGAATAATAGAAAACCAAGACTTTCCTACTTCAGAGTTTTTGGTTGCAAAGTGTTCATTCTGAATACTAAAGATAATCTACATAAATTCGCACCAAAATCTGATAAAGGAATTTTCTTACGCTACTCCACAACTTCTAAGGCATATAGAGTTTTCGATAAAAATACTTGTAATGTTGAAGAAACAGTACATGTAAAATTTGATGAGTCTGATCCTTTTGTTTTAAAACCATCCCAATCCTCATCCTCGGATGTGTTTTCAAAAACTGATTGTCAACCTTTGATAGAAGAACCTTCTGATAAGGATAATGTTCAAGAAGATACTTCTGAAACATTTACCCTAGAAGACTTTCTACCCTATGTTGATGAACAGGCTTTTCAAAACCCAAATCAGGTGTTTCTTAAGAATCATCCCAGTGATAGTATCATTGGTGATGTAAATACACCTGTAAGAACTAGAAGTTCCTTAAGAAATGAAGTAGAACATCTATCATTTCTTTCCCAGTTAGAACCAAAAAGCACTGATGAATATTTAGGTGATGATTATTGGATCAAAGCTATGCAAGATGAACTAAATGAATTTGAAAGGAACAAATTCTGGATCTTGGTTGAAAGACCTAAGGAAACTTCTGTTATTGGAGTAAAGTGGGTCTTGAGAAAAAAATGTGATGAAAATGGAGTCATAGTAAGAAATAAAGCTAGACTTGTTGCTAAAGGCTATAATCAACAAGAGGGAATAGACTATGAAGAAACCTATGCTCCAGTATCTAGACTTAAATTTATCCGTATTCTACTTGCCTTTGCAGCATTATTTAATTTTAAACTTTTTCAAATGGATGTGAAATGTGCTTTTCTTAATAGTTATGTCCAAGAGGAAGTTTTTGTTGAACAACCTCCTGTCTTTGAAGATACAAAACATCCTGATCATGTTTTCAGACTTACCAAAGCTCTGTATGGTCTTAAACAAGCCCCACGAGCCTGATATTATAGACTCACTGGATTTTTGCTTCAAAATAACTATGTTAAGGGAAATGAAGATCTAACCCTTTTTATAAAGAAAGATAATAAAAATGTTTTGATTGTTCAAATTTATGTTGATGACATCATATTTGGTTCAACTAAGCAATCTTTAACCGACTCTTTTGAAAGTCTAATGAAATCTGAGTTTGAAATGAGTATGATGGGTGAGTTAACTTTTTTCCTTGGTTTTCAAATTTCCCAAAAACCAGAAGGAACCTATATATCCCAACATAAGTATACTAAGGAAATTCTCAAAAAGCATGGTTATGAAAATACTAAAAGTATAAGTACTCCTATTAGTACATCAAACTCTCTATATCTTGATGAAGCTAGGAAACCAGTAGATCAAACATCTTTTAGAGGTATGATAGGAAGTTTACTTTACTTAACAGTGAGTCAACCAGAATTAATGTTCTCAGTATGCTTATGTGCAAGATATCAATCCAATCCTAAGGAATCTCACTTAAAGGAAGTAAAAAAGAATTTTTCGCTACCTTAAGGGAACCATGGATCTAGGCTTATTTTATACTTCTGGAAATGATTTTATTCTAAAAATCTTTTCTGATGCTGACTTTGGTGGATGTATAATGGATAGAAAAAGTACATCCGAAACTTGTCATTTCTTAGGAGATTCTCTAGTTTCTTGGTCATGCAAAAAACAACATTCTGTAGCACTTTTCACAGCATAAGCTGAATATATAGTAGCTGGAAGTTGTTGTGCTCAAGTGTTGTGTATGCAACACACACTCACAGACTATGGCCTAAGTTTTACTAAAACTAAAATTTTGTGTGATAACACAAGTGCCATTGCCCTAATTAAGAACCCTTCACATCACTCTCGTGAAAAACACATAGATATTAAGCATCACTTTCTTAGGGATCACACACTAAAAGGAGATATTATTCTTCAGTTTATCGGAACGCAAGATCAACTTGCTGATATTTTCACAAAATCTTTACCCTTCGATAGATTTGAATATATTAAACAGAAGTTAGGAATGATAACCATAAGGTAATCATTCTTCATTAACTTCTTGTTGGAAAATTCTCCTAACAGTAATAAACTCCTTTTCATAGGGGGAGTACATTTGATTGTTAGAGTAACTAATTTTTTTTCAAAGTTAGTTTTTCAAACTTTTCAGAACTAAAATTTTTGGGATGGGAATTTCCGAAACTAAAATTTTCTAGAATGGATATTTTCGTATAGAAAACTTCTGGAATGGAAATTTTCGTATTTAAAGCTTCTGAAATGGAAAATTTTGTACTGGTATTTCCATAACGAGATTTTCGTACCGAGACTTTCATAATGAGTTTTTCATATTCAAACTTTTGGAATGAAATTTTCATGCTGAAAATCTTATAATGAATTTTCGTTTTCTTTGTTGAGTTTTTTGTAGAGAATTTTGTGAACTATGTCTTTTCGTAATGAAGTTTTTTTCATGTAGTTTTTTTTCTCTTCAAAAATAATGTTACTCATTACGAATAATCCTCCTAAGCTAATCTGAAAGGTATGATTTCCTTACTCATTTTTTGTAATCATACTTTACTAGCTAGTATTTTCTTATGTTTTGTTTTCAGATTATAGTTTTCTTAAATCTTTGTTTTAATAAAAACCTCAAAAATATCGGATTCAAATTTTTCTTGAGAATTGGTTTTCAACCTTCAGATCTGATCACAGTTTTTAAAACCGTTTGATCAACCGAGGAAGATGAACCATCATTTCATTGCCTATTTAAAGGGGAACCCAAATGGTCATCCCACATTGGTTTTTCGAGATCCAGCATCTCGAAGCTCTGCCTCTCCATTTTAAGGCCGTTCTGATCTTCATCAATCTCCATTCCGAACATCTCAGAAGTCTTCAGATCCGAATGTTTGTGGAAGCAGCTTCTCAAGACATGTCTTCCTCTAAGCCGATTTCCAAGTGGTTAGTATATAGATAAAGGTTGGTTCATCCGGATTTCTTGAACAAATATGATTCTCTTATATCCAAGAACATAAATCTTAATATATGGGAAGATGTTGCTGTGTCTAAGCCTGGGAATCAAGATGAAGTATATTTGGAATTGCTTTTTGAGTTCTATGAGACAGTTTCCTTCTATAAGGAAGATAATAGGGGGAAATTTTCGTTTAAGTCTTATGGCAAGATTTATAATCTTTCTTATTGCAAGGCAGCTAGCTTGGTAGGGATGACCTATGAAGGAGAAGCCGAGTTCATCTCTCAAGTTTTACCAGATTCAAAAGGAAGCTTCAACAAGGAAAATGCATTGGATATGCTCAGACTGGCAAATGACAAGGCTCCGAATATTTCTACTCTGTCTATGAATTTTCGGATTCTAGAATTATGGGTACAAGGCTTTATCGTACCAAGAAAGGGTGATAAAGACAGTTTGAAGAAGAGTGAGATCTTTATCTTAGATTTTTTTGATAAATCTAAGGAAGTTTAATCTGATGAAACACATTATTATTACCATTGAGAATGTTAAGAAAGGGAATCTGAGAGCTCAGATCATAATGTATCCAGCAATCATCTCGAAGTTAATAGTTCGGTGCCTTGAGTCTTTCAAGGAGGCTTGCAAGTCTAAGCCAAGATTTTGAAAAATTATGTTAGTGAGTGATGGTACCCTCAAAAGGATGAATGTTGCCTTCGACAAGAAGACTGGTGAGTTCTTTGATTTACCAGTTCAAGAAGAAGCGGTTCCGAAAGTTGCTGATCTTGAATCTTCTAAGCCAGTGAAGAAGAGAAAGTTGAAAGAAGTTGAAGTTGAAGAAAGGAATTCCAAATCTAAGGAAGTTTATTCCGCACCTCCAAAACTGAAGAAGAATAAATCTTACCCTGATGAGGTAGTTTTTAAGTGGAGGGAAATCAAAGAGAAGAGAGTGCAAGGGGAGCCTCAATTTGTCTTGGATCCTGCGGAGGCTAAGGCCCTGAAGGGAAAAACATCAGATGAATTTGAAAAACAAGTGAAACAAAAGAAGATTAAGAATAAGATGTCTGAATCTGAGGTAGCTCAGACTTTGTTGAAGTTTAATGAGATGGTCTCCGCAAACATTCCAGTTCCGAGATCATTCTCTGTGGAATCTTTACCTGAGACTCCAGGAAGAAACTATGTCACTCTGGAAGAGGCAGTTGCTAAGTATGTTGAGGAAGTTGAGCAGTTTGAGGAAGTGAAAGAGGAAGAAGCATTTTCTGAAGGTAGTCATGAGACCGGAGATCTATTGAAGCAAGTAGACGATTATAAGGAGACACCTTTGGAGCATTTTTCGCTCCGAACTTTAGAAGCTGATTCCTCTAAGTTAGTCACTCCAGGAAAGGATGAAGAGAAAGGAGAACAAGAAGTAGCTTATCATGCAGAGGAAGAACATCTTCTACATGATATTGCTCAAATGGAGAATGTGGAGGATGGTGCTCAAAAAGATATTGATGATGAAGAAAATGTTGTTCAAGTGTCTGATAGTGAACAGAAAACACCAGAACAACAATCCAATCTGAAAGTGGACAAGGGAAAGCAACTTGTTGTCGATACCCTGAGATCAGTGGCTATAAAGAAAAGGGAAGTTGGTAGTTCTTCAAATAGAAAGGTTGACCAAATTGAAGAAGAAAATTCTCCAAGCAAAGTCTCAGATTCGAATTCATCTTCGTTGGGGCATGACTTTGTTGTTCAGTCATTAAAGAAGTTGGTGGGTTCTATTCCGACTTTCTCAAGTATTGATTCAAGATGCCAGATGCACCAACATAATTAGAATCAGAAAAATGACTACGTATCCATGGTTATGGATAAATGTGTTGAGATAGAGGCTTAGTTGAAAACTTTTTTTGTCGGCTATGAAGCCCACAAAAGGTCTTGCAAGATAATGACTAGTTGGTCGAGGAAAACTGTATAAGAGATGAGGCTCTTGGATGAATTCCAAGATGATGTTAAAGATGAATTTAAGACAGAAGACAAGAAGATAAATGATCTTACTTCTTCCTTTGAAGAAAAGTTGATAGATGAGAAGAATTCCTGGATTCAAGAAGGTAAAGATCTGAATGGGAATCTGAATTCTGTTGCTCAAAACTGGAGGAATGAAATGGATCGTCGGATTGAGGTTGAAGAGAAGTTGTTAAATCAGGAACAAGTTTTGAAAGCTCAGGAAGAAAATCTTGAAGCTCAGGAAGAAAATCTTGAAGCTCAAAGTGCAAGAATAGTTGTTTTAGAGAAGCAAGCCAAAGAAGACCATAAAGACTTGAAGAAGATAAAGACTATTCTCAAGGGTCTCATGTCGAAGGAAAAAGATCCAAAATAGAAAAATCTGATCATTTGTTGTATCTTAGCTTATTTATTTTTGATCTTTCAAACTTAATGAAAATCTTGCTTGCTCGTCTCTATTGTTGTTGTTACTAATTTTTCAGGTACTTTGTTATATTTTCCATTCTCTCGAATCCTTTTTGAAAATCACAAAGGGGGAGAAGGAAAAAGAATCCTAACAAAGGGGGAGAAAGAAAAATAACTCTAATAGAGTTTATCTAAGGGGGATTTTTTCATTAAAGAAGACATTATTAATGAAATACCATTCCGGAAATCTAGAATACGATCCTTAGAGTTTCAAAGCCTAAGGGGGAGTTAGTTGTATTCATCAACATCCATAAACAAAGGGAGATTAGCCTTAATGATTTTTTCCTTAGTCTTTCTTTTTCGTAAGGATGTTTGTGCTTTCCAAAAAGGGGGAGATTGTTGAGTAAATAAGGTTTTCCTTATGACTTTTCCTTTCCTTCTTGTTTTGAAAATCACAAACACCTTATCTTTAAGGAAAATCACTTTTATAAGGAAAATCGCTTTTATAAGGAAAATCGATTTTATAAGGAAAATCAATTTTATAAGGAAAATTATCCTTATCATATTTTCATTATCTATATCCATATTTTTCTTAAGTATAAAAATAAGATTCATTTCTATATTCTTGTAATCATTTAAAACTTTGATATGAAGCATTCTGTTTTAGGCTCCGAATTCTGGATGAGAACTGTAATGAAGTCCCACTCTGAATTCTAGATTAGAACTGTAATAAAGTTCCACTCCAAATTCTGGATACGAACTCTCATGAAGTTTGACACTGAAATCTAATGACGAATCTAGATTACGAATTCTCATTACAATTTCTGATGACGAATTCTCATTCTGAATTCACCTATTAAACAAAATATGATCATTTTTTGCTTTATACACTCCGAATTTATTTAGACTCCGAATATTATTTTTGGTTAGACTCTGAACTTTCATTTTGCTTACACTTTTATAATTTGTATACTCTTTAATATTTTCTTACACTCTGAACCTTCACTTCGAACTTTTGTGTTAGACTTAAAATGATGTCGTACATTCTATTACACTTTTTTTGTTATAAAACGATGTCGTCTATTCCGTTATAAACTAACCGTTGGTTAAGTGACATGTGTACATGTCACTCCGATTTTTAAGGAAGATAGGACCGTTGGAGGAGGGAGACGACCGAGCCTATAAATAGGAGCTAATTTGAAAAATCTCTATACACAATGAAGTTGATCGATCTAGAGACCACACGCTGCTAAGGTGATTTCTAGGGAGAGAAAGCTTTTCATGCTTTGTGCGTACTGAACTGCTCGTTCAGTTTTTGCTTCATGCGACTCTGAATGTTGGTGATTACATTCGAGGACTTCCGAGGATAGGAAGACAGAGGTGCCGACTACCTTAAAGTTCGAGGGCTTCCTTGCTGAGGAAGACAGAGGTTCCAACTACCTTGAAGTTGAGGGCTTGCGGGGATAGTAAGATAGAGATTCCGATCTTCGTATCGAGGGCTTACCCTAGTGTGGGTAAGACAGACTTTCTTGAAAGTATAAATCAAGGGACCTTTATCCAAGGTTGTTGGATACCCTTCTCTTTGGGTTAAAAGACTTATATCTTGTTACTTGTAGTTTTACTACTTGTTTGTTTCCGCTGCATATTGTATTGTAAGGAAAGTATAACCTTTTTATATTTCCTTACACTTGTACTTTGATAAGTTTAGATTCTATACACTTTAATGTAGAATCTCATATTGTAATCTTTAGTTAAGTTTCAATTTCCAGATCCATATTTATGTAACCTACTTTCGGAATCTCTTTCCAGTTTTAAGCAAGTATATAGAACTTGAAGTTTATAACTTCATTACTTATTCCAATTTTTCATTTGGTGTTAGAGGTGTTGTAAATTTGCTTAGTTTAAATTTATTAAACTTAGAACTTTCCTTGTCTAAGGAAAACATTGTAATCCGTATCAAACTTTAAAGGTTCCAAAGGAATTTTTAAAGTATACAATTCACCCCCTCTTGTATATTGAGAATCTACATAATTATTTCGATCCTACACCTTCTAGGAGTCTTTGGTAGTCCCATGACAAAGTCCATTGTAATATTGTCCCATTTCCACTCAGGTATGGGAAGAGGTTGCAATACTCCACCAGGCTGTTGCCTTCCAGCTTTCACTTGTTGGCAAACCATACATCTTGACACAAAATTGGCAATATCCCTCTTCATGTTGTCCCACCAAAAATGTTCCTTCAAATCTCTATACATTTTGGTTCTCCTAGGGTATATAGAAAAATTGGAACTATGAGCATCATCCAGCAATTCCCTTTTTAGATCAGGTATATCGGGAACACAAAGTCTCTTCCCGAATTTCAAAATTCCTTCTTCATACACAAAGTCTCTCAATCTTGCATCATTCACAGATTTAATCTTTTTTTGAAATTCTTCATCATCGGTCTGAGAACTCTTAATCCTTTCTAGTAAAGATGGTTTGGAAACCATTTGAAAAAGAATTGATGTTTCACCTTCCATGGTTATTCCCATATCCATCTTCACTAGATCCATGAAAATTGGATCCCTTTCAATTCTCATCACGTTCAAAACTCCATGGTATTTTCTGCTCAAAGCATCTACCACCTTGTTTGATTTCCCCGGGTGGTAGTGTATCGTACAATCATAATCCTTGAGTAATTCAAGACATCTCCTTTGCCTCATGTTGAGTTCTTTTTGTGAGAAAATATACTTCAAACTCTTGTGATCAGTATAAATCTCACATTTTTCACCATAGAGGTAGTGCCTCCATATCTTCAAAGCAAAGATCACAGCTGCTAACTCGAGATCACGAGTAGGATAGTTTTGTTCATGAATTTTCAACTGTCATGATGCATAGGTAATAACCCTATCATTCTGCAAAAGGACACAACCAAGTCCTTTCTTCGATGCATCACTATAAATAACGAATCCATAATTCCCCGATGGTAGAGTCAATATAGGAGCATTGACTAATCTTCTCTTCTGTTCTTCAAAACATTCTTCACACTCTTTTGTCCAAACAAATTTAACCCCTTTACGTGTGAGCTTTGTTAATGGGTTAGCCAACCGGGAAAAATTTTGGACGAAACGTCGATAATAACCTGCTAAACCAATAAAACTGCGTACCTCAGTTATACTCATAGGTGCTGGCCAGTCTTGGATTGCCTTGGTCTTATAAGGATCAATAGAGATTCCATCTTTAGAGACAATATGTCCAAGAAAAGAAATCTCCTGAAGCTAGAATTCACACTTGCTAAACTTCCCATATAATTCATGTCTTCTCAGAGTCTTCAAGATAATGCGCAAGTGATTTTCATGATCTTTGTAGCTTTTGGAGTATACCAAGATATCATCAATAAATACCACCACAAATTCATCAAGATATTCCTTGAAAACTCTATTCATCAGATCCATGAATACAAAGGGTGCATTAGTCAATCCAAAAGGCATTACTGTAAACTCGTAATGCCTGTACCTAGTTCGAAATACTGTCCTTGGAATGTCTTCCTTCTTCACACACAACTGATGGTATCCAGATCGAAGGTCAATCTTTGAAAAGTATTGAGCTCCATACAGTTGGTCAAATAAATCATCAATGCGAGGTAGGGGATACTTGTTCTTTATTGTTATAGCATTGATCTCCCTGTAGTCGATACACAACCTCATAGATCAATCTTTCTTTTTAACAAAAAGAACAGGGGATCCCCATGAAGAAACACTAGGGCGAATAAATACCTTATTACTCAATTTCTCTAGTTATTTCTTTAGTTCAACTAATTATATAGTGGCCATTCTATAAGGGGTCTTCAATATAGGCTTTGATCCAGGAATTAAATCAATGGAAAATTCAACTTCTCGTTCTGGAGGATTTCCAAGCAAATCTTCCAGAAATACATCTACATATTCTTTCACAATAGGTACATCCTCTATTTGAACATTCATTTCCCCACCCACAGTCATTTCATTCTCTTCCTCCCCAATAATTGAATTTAGTTGAGCTACTAGGGGTGGATCTAGATAAGAATTATGTGGTGACGATTCTGCTATAAAGATAAGGTGTTCCTTATCATCATCATCATCAAAAATCGTAACCTCTTTCTTCTTACAATAAATCTTCACATCATGGTCCAAAATCCAATCCATACCAGGGATTATATCAAACTCAATCATAGGTATGATGATGAGATCAGCGGATAAAGAACATTTATGTGCTCTAATGGGGATTGATTCACAAAACTTTGTTGCAATGATACTTCCCTTAGGAGTTTTAACTGACAACTCCCTTGTTAAATCAAATTGGAAATATCTAATTTTCTTAGAAAACTGGGAATATATGAAACCATGTGATGATCCAGAATCAAATAATGCATTTTCTAAACTTGAGGAAACCATTAAATTACCTGCCACCATGTCTTTCGGAGCTTCTACCTCAACAGTAGTGATAACATAAGCTTGGACTTGATCCCCTAGCCTTTTCTGAGGTAAGTTCCCCTGACGCTTAGGACATTTATTTGCATAATGTCCCATCTCCCTGCAATTGTAGCACTCAACATCGGTAGATTCCTTCTTCCCCTTGCATTCACGAGCTTGGGGGCCTTTTTCACCACACTTGTAACAGACTCCCATTAATTTTAAGCAAGTACCGGGGTGTTTCTTCCCACATTTACTATAGGATGGATATTCATCTTTTCTCTTCTTCCCTTTATTTCCATTCTCAGATTGATCATCAGATCTCTTATTCTCTTGCTTTGCTTTAAAGTCATAAGACTTATAGAATTCCTTTTCTGTCTTGATAGCACATGAGACAATGTCTTCGTACGATGAGAAGGATTGTGAGACTAATTCTCGATGGAGAAATGGTTTTAACCCATCAAAGAAACGATCAATCTTACTTCTTGGGTTACGTATATAATCTCTAGCATACCTTGATAACCTTGTAATGTTATCCTCATACTTTGCGACATTCTCATCCTCCTTTTGTCTCAGACTCAGAAATTGTCTTTCCATATCTGCTCAATGGTCACGAGGAAAGTATTTTTCTAAAAATAAATCTTTGAACTCCCTCCATTCTATATTTTATACTTCATCATCTTCCGTCATGTTTTGAATCAATGACCACCATTGATCAGCATCTCCAATGAGGCGGTAAACAGCCATGATAACTTTTTCCCTTTCACTACTCCCTGAAGTCTGAAATATTTTTTCTAGGTAATTTATCCATTGCTCAGCTACTAAGGGATTTTTACTCCCATTGAACATTTGTGGTTGTTTCCTCATGAATCGATCTAACATTGATCCTCCACGCTGCGGATCTGGGTGCTCCATACGGGTAATGTTATTATTCATAACCTGAGTGAGTTGTCCCAGTATGGTGATTAGCTGATCGGCACTAGTTGCATCACCAACTTCACTATAATTATCTTGAGAAGGAGGTCAATCCCTATATGGAGTGCGCGCATTGATACAGTTTCCATTTCTTCCACTAGGCGCCATTTCTAAACAATGACATAAACTAGATCAGTTTATGAATCAAAATACATAATTCCATATTTATAAACCACTTAACATAAATTGAATTATTTATGGATATAATCCATAATCATAAAAATGTTTTCTTTGAGGAAGTATATACTCATAAACCCTTCATAATGATTTGTAAAGAAAATGAGAGTTATCCTAAGCATATCCCCTAGGAGTGTCATAACCAAAAGTGCAGCAAGGCCCGTTGTCATGCACCAGTTCCCGTTCGAGTCTAGCTCAAAGCTGTGTTTTCGGGTTTTACCCCTAGGTACATCTGTGCCAGAGCCGCCTCTACCTGCTCGTATCTAGACAGGGATGTATTTCTTGGAAAACTCACAAAATCTCTAAAAATACCAAAATTCTAGGAAGTTCTTCTATACTAATCCTCAAAGTTCATCTTAAATCTATGTGCTCTAATCAGAGTTTATATAAATCTAGCTTCCAAGGTTTATACTAAACTTCCTCTGATACCAACTGTAACGCCCCGACCCCAGTTACCCAGAGTCGGTGCATTATTACATAACATTGGCATGATCACAATAAAGATAAAGTCTCGAAAGACTGATTAGTTTAGTAGCCTTGGAAACACTAGATATATTCATAAAGTTTTACATTACATCATAAAAATGAAAACTACAACAACATAGTCTCCATATTACACACTCTTATCCCCTCATACTATCCCTACAGGTCATTCATAAATTACTTCTTCATATCTTGGAAAAAATAAAACATAGAAAAGGGGTGAGCTCAAATGCCCAGTAAGGATAACAATATAGCGGAAACATTCATAAATAAGAATAAACATTTAAGGCAATGTATAACTAAAACAAAAGCCTTTTAAACTTGAACTTCAACATAGTATGTCAAAAATAAAATAAAATAATTCCATTTACTTATTCACATAGATATTCTACTAATCGAATAATCACATGCAATATCAATAACCACTTTCATAATGATGGAATGCATAATGCCAGACAATCATAAGCACATATCCAAGGCCTTGTGCCAAGACTACAAATAAGATTTTGTCAAGGCCTTGTGCCAAGACACTAGTTTGTCTCATGAGACCTACCGATGCATCGAGGAGCTATATAGGGCTCCACCCGTCACATATTAAGTCCAATGCATTCCCATATGAAAAGGTTTAAACATAACATAAACATTCGTATTAAAACTAGGATACGAAATATCAATACTTTCACCATAAACCATGAAGGGAATAAAAATAGCATATCCATAGTCAGACATATCACAAAACCTTCAATTCCATATGGAAGTTTTGTTTCATAATAAATCAGCTTCAAATAAGCTTAAAATCCATCAAAGGATGTTGAAATAGATGAAATCAAAACCCTTTTTAGAGAAATATCTCTTTTTATTTTGAAATCATTTAAGAGTCATATAAAATAATACATTTTCTTTGAAAATATTCTTATAATATTGTAAGGTAATCTTCGACGATTTTATAATGGTGGAAAATAGCCGCACCCACGTATAAGTTAAAAAAAACATTCTTACCTTAATTCTATCGAAAAGGTTAGAAAGCACCTTGTTTGGAAAACGATGAAAAGATTCCTTTATAAACCTCTTATAAAAAGTCAAACAAGGGTATAAATGAATTTAACCCATATTATAGTAAATAGTAATTTTTTTGAAATACATTTTTAAGAAACATGGATGTGGATGATAAAGAATTCCTAGTAGATTATTACGTATAAACAACCTCGGATAATGAAGAGATTGAGAAATAAACCCTTACCTTGTACTTTTCCTTGGTTGATGGTAGGTTAACCTCCTGTATAATGGTGAAATAATTCTTATTAAATTATTAAATAATCATATACTTTAATATTATATCATATATGATCGTTTAACATTGCTTTGTTAATAATATCTTAGAATTATCGTCGTTTCGGGTGTTAACTTACTCCTTTTACTTTTATATGTTTTGTTACATAAGCCGTGTTTTTTATGGATAGGTTGTTTATTATTCATATACAGAATGATATCAAGTCCTTAAATACTATTATTAATCATCAAATGATAATTATACTTGAATGGATACGATGGAGAATGAATCTCATCCCGTTCGTGGAGATGGTAGTCCGTACGTACGCACGAGCGACAATATCATTCTTTTGATATTAAAATAATATATAATTGAATGGTATATAATATTTAAAGAATCATTATAATGTTATATTTATTATTTACATGAATTACAAATCATTATTATACCCATCCAAATAATAATATATTGAATAACAATTACACCACGACGTAGAGACGGTAAGCCGTACGTACGCACGTATGGTGTAATGTCATTCAAAGGATGGATAGAATACTGAATATGGTTGTACCATATTAATAATAATATTATAGTATATAGGAGATACTGGATTCATTATTTTATAATGGTAATAACAAAGAAAGAAGATGTTGAAGAAGAAATGAATTTGAAAAAGGGTGGTGAAAACATTACCTCTTCTTCAGGTTCTTCCTTTTGATTTGATCTAAAGGGCTTCTTAGTTTGGCTTTCTGATCAAAATAAGGAATATAGGTTGTATTGAGCGAAGTTTAAAGAGTATTTGGACAGGTTTTGGCGGAACCAAAAGGCTTTTAATGTTTGAATTAGTGATAAGGGTGAGTGTCGTTTTATAAGAGGGGCGAGGGGCACCTTTGGAAAAGCTAGAAATATTAATTTATAATAAATTCATATTCGGTTTCTAATGGCTCCAAAGTGGATTATTTAAAGTTTAATGTGGGGATGGGTCGAAAACAACTCAAACAATAGAATTTAGACTGGTTTTGGTTACTATGTTAACCTTATCTTTAATTATTAACTCTAAGTTAATTAGTTTCACTTTTACAATGTCTCTTTGTATTTTTATATTATATGGTTAATAAACTTACTATATACCTACAAGAGACCCCGAAGTGGTTAATTAATGATATAACTATCATGATATAAGCCTCTTGGAGAACCTTAGATTTTTATAAATTTAATATCAATTAATAATACAATATTTGTTTTAAAAACTCTTTTATGTCAATTTTGACACTATTCAATAATTGATTTTTGTGAAAATTATAACAGAATGATTACTTCAAAAAAAGTCAATTAAGTCAATACTAACATGTCATATTAACCTAAAAAATTAGTTTAATTCTTAAAAAATCTCAAATTATATTTATTTGGGTATTTATAATATCAATTATTTTAATTTTTCACTATTATCGTAATTACTGCATCATCATTGTTTCATAGTTAAATTAAATTATTTAATGTCTAAAAATTATAAATAAAATATAATTATGTAGGAAATATTTTTATCTTTCTAATTAATATTTATAATAGAATTTATATTATGTTTAACCCTATATTAAAAATGTTTTAGTAAATAAACTTTGATTTTAACTCTTTTAACTCTTCTTTGAATTAAATAATAATAAATGTCCTAATCTAATCCAAGTGGACCTAAATGATAATATTTTATTCCTAAGGTTCTTTTTTGCCGAGATACACTTGTCCAATAGAATTTAGACATGTTTTAGGGTAATATTAATATCATTTTTACCCTTAATTACCCTATTTACTTTTAACCGTGGTAAATAAAAGTAAAAAGTTACTATTCACCAAAAATTATTTTCATCTCATTGAACCACATTTTACTACTTGATATTAATTGTGTCTCTCGGATTTTCAAAATTCCACTCACAAAAGTGGTAAAATTAAGTTTTATGAAAAATTCAGTTTTTTAACTATTATTTAGTGGTTTCACTATTCATCAAAAAATGAAGTTTTTCAGAAAAATACCAAAACTTCACCCTAGGCTAATTTCGATATTCCGAATCCAAAAATGAAGTCCATTTTGAAAAATAAAATTTATAAATTTCAAAAAGTTGGTATTACTATTCATAACGGCTAGTTTGATTGGTTGTGGTGTGTGTTAGAACTCGAAGTTCCGTACAACACACGCTATTGCATTATTCAAAGAGAAGCGTACCATAGAAGCTTTGGGTGTTACAAAAAATGTGGGCCTTTATGGTGGAAATATCCACTCATTCGGTAAACTTTAAAAAATATTATTTTCCTACTTTTGTAAAAATTCAAATATAGTTCATTTGGAAACAATGTGAAGATTTAATTTTAAAACTTTTGAAACAATTTATATTATAGTTTTTAATTAAATTATAAACCCTTTTGAGAATATAAATATTTTTTCTTGAATTATTTCAAATAATATGGACATGAAATAAAAATATTCTTCATCCAGAAGAAGAAATAAGGTCATTTTTGCTTAATTGTTTTGTTCTTTTTGAGTTATATTGAGATGAAAATGAATGAAAAACATGAAATACCTATAAATAAAATTATCATAAGAAAATATATGGGTTTTATAATTTAAATAACATATAATTTCCATTAATGTAATTTTAATCATAAACCATATGGATAAAAAGTTAGATTTTAACCCAAACCATTACCT
Source organism: Viscum album (assembly GCA_963277665.1). Taxonomy (NCBI): domain Eukaryota; kingdom Viridiplantae; phylum Streptophyta; class Magnoliopsida; order Santalales; family Viscaceae; genus Viscum; species Viscum album. The sequence goes on from OY728137.1 coordinate 1,027,208,980, forward strand.
CATGTTCTGAATGGTTTCATACTTGATCTAAACTATAATATATGATTTAATTTGGAGATTATAGTACTGGAAACTTTCTCATGGTTTCATAATTTAAAAAATACTAGACATGTAATTAATATAACATTTTTTCATTTTATAAACTTTTAGGATCATCCATTAAATGTGGTGATGAAAAATGAAAGAGATTGTTCATGGGTGTGGTAGTCCACACGTACACTTGAACAATGTTTTCATTTACTAAAGAGAAAATGGAAATGATGGTATATATTTTTTTATCTTTTTGTAAAAATAATAATATCATAAATATCATCTATATTCCTTAATTACACTAACATAAGTATCCATGTGTGGTGATGATGAAGAAATGAGACACGTCACATCACGAAGGTGGTAGTCCTTATATACACATGAGAAACACTTTCATTTTACATTAGATGGATGAGAAATGGATTATTGTTATTATATCACCATAATAAAATTTTATTATATTTATTATACTAAATTTAGAATATTAGGTTGGATATAATTTATTTGAAGAAGGTGGAATAAGAATAAAACTTGAAAGAACTTGATTAAGAAAATGACATATTCTTTGAGTATATTCCTTTGGAAAAAACCTTAAGCCTTATTAGGCTGGTTTTTTATTAGACCAATATATCTAGGTCATGGGGAGGAATGTTTGTAAGAGATTTTATTAGGGTTTTTTTTTCTGAGTTAGAGTTCTCAATGTATGTTAATACACGAGTAGAAGAGGTTCTCTTTTATAAGTGGGAGGAGTAGAACCCTTGTAAATATTAAGAACATTAAAATATAATAAATTTCATAATCATTTAAAGTTAAAAAACATATAATTTTAGAATATATGGTGAGGTATATTTAAATTTATTTTAATATTCAGTTAAATATATAGTTTTGAGATATTTTAAACCTTATCCTTTAGATTCACCCCTTTTAAAACCCATTTTACCCTTAACTTTGGTAATTAAATTTTACCACCTTAACTATTCATTACAAAAAAATAGTCTTGAAATTTTGAAAAAATTTGAGTATAATAAATATAAATATAAAATTAATCTTATCAAATTAAATTTCTATTAGTGGTAAAAATTAATTTTAGAATAAGCGTTCTCATCGCAACAAAAATAATTTTTATCATAAATCAACTTCTTAAACCTAAGAGTAAATATACTTGTATTCATTTTTTAGTAGAAACCATTAGATTAATGTTTATTTTCTAAAATATATTATCTACCAATTTAACTAAAATCATTCATAAATATTTATCAATTTAAAAACACATTGTGTGCATAAAAACTATTTTCTAAAAATATAATATTTTTTCCTTAAAATTATATTATATTTATTTTTAACCAATTGGTAATAAATTTATAAATGATCAATCATATTTACACATGTGTAAAAAATAATTTTCCATAAGTTTAATACTCAAAATAAATAAAATTAACTTTTAAATAAAACATATATGATAAAAAAATGTTTGTAAAAAACATTTCCATTTAGCAAAGAATTAATAAGATAACATTGATTATAAATCCACAACCATTACATGAATGAAATTACTCGATTTTATTAATTATTACTTTAAGTTTATTGATAATATTTTTTTATAACATTTACTAAAATTATGAAGTTTAAAAAAAATGACTAATTCAATAAAATAAGTTCCAGTAGATTTTGTTGGATGAATGATATTTCCTTGGGTGAATTCAACCAATTTTAACAAATAATTTATTTTATGAATTTAATTTAACTATCTTATAATTTCCTTCACTTTATATTTTCAATAAGGAATTATTCACTCAAATTTTTATGTTTTTTTCATTATAAGGTGTCAAACATATCCAATTTATTAAAGAGATATACATTCTAAAATCCTAGGGTGTTATATTATCCACCCCTTATAATAATTTTTCCCTCAAAATTTTCTTAGTTAGATATTAAAATGTATTCTACCTATACCTCATCACATAATTGGGTTCCCATGTCACTTCCTTTAATTTTTATTCATCCAGATATACTTACCAATGTGAGTGTTCTTGATTCTTAGTACTTTATCTCTATAATCTATGATTCTTACCGGTTTTTCTTATACAGAAGATCATGATCCAGTGGTATGAATTATAAGTTATGTAAATGAAAATGATCATGTATTTAATTCTATAAAATTGATAAATGGAACAAATCATTAACTTACGGGAGGTTTGGTGGAATCCCCAAGTGATAAAAAATGATTCATACTGAATAGTGAATCTTGAAGTAATAAATGTATCTGGGGTTGAACTTTAACTTCATTCAAAATCTCATAAATTTATTCCTTGTTGATATATATATTAATACCTTATATACAATGTCAAAAATATAGATCTCACTAATATTTATTGATATAACACTTCAATCGACTTCGAGCTTCCTTGATGTGACATTGAATGACTCTTACATTCTATGCCATTTTATTAGCCATCTCAGGTCCCAATAACTTTCATTCTCCATCATCAACCCATCATGTTGGAATTATTCACTTCTTTATATAAAGGTATTCATAAGGATCCATATAAATAATCAAGTGAAAGATATTGTTTTATTAAAATACAACTATAGGAAATTGTATATCCCAACCACCTTTGAAATCCGTAGAGATAGATCTCATCATATATTCGAAGGTTTAAATTTTTCTGTCATACTGAGCATCTATCAAAGAATGATATTCAGTGCTCAAGTTCAACTATATATTAGATTCCATTTATAGACTTCTCTAAAACATTAATGTAAACCTTGGATATTTATTAGACATAATTGAGAGTGGTACTCCACAAAACATTAACAATTATTTAATGTATATCCTATAAAGTTATTCAAGTGAGAAATATTGTCTAATTACAATGAAATGTGATGATTTAATAAGGTAATCAACTATAAACCAAATGGAATTATGTCCTTTATACATCTTGGGAGGCATACGATGAAATCTATATTGGTGTTTTACCACATCCATGCAGGTATGATTAAGGGTTTAATTATACCCTCTTGATTCTTATGGTCAACCTCAATATACTGACATACCAAGCATTGAGATATATACTTTTCTATATACCTCTTGTTATTTTCCCTCAAAAAATTCTCTTTGACATCTCTATACATCTTTATACTTACATATGGGTATAGAATGATGAGTGGTGTACTCCATTGAATAGCTCCTTGTTCTATTTTGTTATTGAAGGAACACATATCTAGATTCTTAATCTTATCATCTCATTATGAATAAGCCTAAACTCAAAAACATTCCTTACCTTGTTTTTAATTTGAAATTATCCTTCTATGCCACTTTAATATTCACAAAGATAGAAGGTTGAACATTCATTTAAAAAATATTGGATTTATCCCCTTATATCATTATTTCATGGTCCATCCTTTGAAAATATATAAATATTGGATCTCTTTTAATCCTCATTATGGACACGCTATCAAGGACCTTATGATTCAAAGAATAAATAACCATATTATCCTTCCCAATGTGGTAATTTATTAAGAAATAAAAATCATTAATCAACTCTAACCATCTCATTTGATTAATATTAAACTCTTTATTTTTGAATACATATTTCAAGATTTTATGATTTATATATTTATCATAACTTTTACTATAAAGGTAATGACTCCATATTTTAAATGAAAAAAATACCACCACTAGATCCAAATCCCTAGATAGGTAATTTGGCTCATGAAACTTTAATCAGTATGAGGAATACACTACTACCAAGTTATTTTACATGGGAACACATCTCAGTCCCTTGTTTGTTGTATCAATATAGATTAAAAACCCTTATTCACTATAGGTTAGTGTGAGAACATGTGCAATGACCAAACATTTATTTAGGTCCTTGAAATTATATTCACATTAATCAGTCAAAATTACTCGACTACCTTATATATAAACATGGTTAGTGGAATTTATATCCATGATAAATATCTCACAATGCGTCTATAGTATCCAAACAATCTAAGAAAACTAAGGATCTCAGTCACCATAGTTAGTATTGGAAAATGTTCAATAACTTTAGTATTTTAAGGATCAAATTCTATTCAATTGATTTTAATTATATGAACTAATAATTAATATTTATATAGATAGAATTAAGGATTTATAAATTTATCATACAGCTTAACCTTCCTCAAATTATTCAATAAAATCCTCAAATCATCTTCATACTCTTATATTCTCTTAGAATATATCAAAATATCATTTATAAAGTCTAACAAAAATAGATCAATGTAATGTATAAAGAGGCTATTCATTTTATCCATGAATATAGTTGAAGAATTGGCAAGTTCAAATGAAATCACTACAAATTCATATTGACCATACCACTTATGGAATGTTTTCTTGGGTATGTCCTCTCTTTTGACCCTTAACCGATGATATCCAAATCAAAGGTAAATCTTTGAAAAGTATTGAATTCCTTGAAATTGATCAATCAAATCATCAGTACATGGTAGAGGAAACTTGTTCTTGATAGACATCTAGTAATGTTCTTGATAGTAAACTCAAAAAATACATAGACCCATATATTTTCTTAATTAAAAGAACAGTTTCACCCCATGGAGAAGCACTTATTCAAATGAATCTTTTATCGAGATTTAATAATAGTTGATTTTTAAATTATTACATAATAATTCATGGAATTATATAAGGATCATTGAAAATATGCATAACACTAGTAACATGTTCTATTTAAAATTCACATTCAAGATTTGGGGGAATACAAAAAAATTCTTTAGGATGTACATCGTCTTATTTATATACGTTGATATTATATTCAATGTTGAGTTTCCACAAAAAATTTGAGATAAATACTCCCCTTGAAAAGTTAGTAATACCTAAACATTAGAATTAATTTTATTTAGAATTTTATAATCAAACACGAACAAATATATGGTCATAGATTTATTTATAATATCAAGAATGGATTCACTTACTTATTAATTTATATTGGATCAATGTATAGAGGGACAATCAATGATGAAAATCACTTAAAATTCAATTATAGGGAGGGTAAAAATATTTATATGAATCATATTCCAATAAACGTCTATCATATAGGAGATACAGATATGAGATACAATCATGATACCGTTAGGATATTTCACCAATAATTCCCCTTCTAATCATTGAGGTGGTGATGTGATACACCAAAGAAATTAATTTGTTCCATAAGAGTGGTATATTTTGAATAAAATATGAAATTTTTAATTCTATAGTGGATTATATGTGTAAATTTCACAAATTTGTTTTTTATAACCCACATTGAATTATTTGAACAAATGAGATTTTTCATTGTCTTTTTTCTTAGGAGGTTATTGATGCTGATTTTAATTATTAGCCCTCGTATTCATGCATTAGTTATCATAATGATCATACTCTTTAAAACTAAAATAGTAGAATGTGGGTGGTACATTTAGTTGATCCATCACTCCATTCATTTCAATAGTTGGCCTCTGCATACCACTTGAGAAATCATTTACTTGATGGAATTATTTTCCAAATTTAAAAAATTAACTAGTCCCATTATGTAAATTTCTCCCTTGTTTATTTTATCACTTATGAAATGAAGGAAGATTAATTTTCTTTCCTCCAAGGGTTTTATTATAATAATTTCCTCAAAACTCCATCTTTGTTTTCTTATCCCCAATACCATAAGAATAATTTTAGTTCCCAGTTTCAATTTATTCCTCGAGAGAAAATGAAATGATTTCTTCATTGCTACTGAGGTCCCTTATAGATGATGCCTTTTGAATACTTGGATTTAAGATACTAAAGAATTGATAAATTTTTATTTTGGTTTAAATGATAAAAATAAAATCATATATAGAAATAATTATAAAATTTTCCTTGTATGTGCTAGTGGATTTATCATCCTTTTTATTTTTCTCACAGAACTACCTTTCTATTTTCATATAATGATTTTGGGGAAATTACTTACTAAAAATAACCTCTTAAAATCATCCCATTCAATGGAGTACATTTATAAATCTTGGACCATATTATTACTAAGAGTAATTTTTCGATATGAATCACAATACAAGTTATAAATAAATAAGATAACTTACTCATTATACAACACTAGAAAATAGAAAATATCTTTTCAGTGGTATTGATACATTTATTGGAAATTAGTGAATCTGAGGACCAACTAAAGGTAAGTAGATGGTTTCTAATTAATGAGTTAATGATATGTTTCCACTTAATTTAATCATTTATAATATCATCATTATTTATTTCTTGATATATTTTTTTATTCATTGCTTCATGTTTTTTCTTCGAGCCTCCATGCTTGAGGAATTTCATTACACTGACTACCACATTTTTTGTTAACATAATTCTTAATAGTTCCATCCATTGGCTACAATAAAAAATAAGATTATATTTAGGAATAATCATTAATTATAGTGATAAATCACATAATCTTGAATATTATTCCTAAGATGTACTAAATTACAAAACCTTTTTAATAACCTATGACAGTACATGTTCATCCTATATCAATTTCTTTTATCATAGGTTTCAATGGGTTTTATCCTATAATTTTTCATAAACTAATATCCATAAATAACTAAATCGAAATATGATTCCTAATAAGGAGACCCAAAGAATAAATTACATTAATATTACATAATTTTATAAGAATCATAAATATATATCAGAATAATACACAGCCCAAAACTATAATACCCCTATATTTTGGGATATATTTTTTCTACAAATTAAAACTATGTTCGATAGCTTGTTTAAAATGAAACATAGAACTAAAACAATATATGACATATTATATTATAAAATTAAAACATTAATAAAACCTATAGTATATAAAAAGTTATTAATAAATTATAAATGGTTACAAAATAATATTAAGAATACTAAGAGTTTAAAAGGGAATTTATTTCAATAAATAATTTTTGATTTGTTGTAAGCCAAATTGTAAAATAACCTTCTACTATCTAGGCCTTAAAAAAGATCCATTTGCCTTCAATTAAGTGGAAAATTCAATTGTAATAGATACTGTGGATACCAAACCATTATATAAAATGCACCAGATCCTGAAAAAGCTACCATTCATGTGTAAGTGGATCTTGTTGTTTCTCATGCAGGACAAACTGGTGATGGTCCCATGGTTCCCAAGAGAGAGAAAAATAACATGGTCTTCACTCTAATGAAATAGTATAGTGGTCGCAGGCAAAACTGATCACTCTAATGGAGAAATACCAACACCACACTTCAGAAGATGATGAGTTTGATGTCTCTTGGATGCAAGATAAATCTTGGAAGTATGGATGACATGCTAGAAGTCGCATGAGGGGACGTGGAAGGGCTGGACCAGTGGCATGGAAATATGGGACATTATTTGATGTCTCATACTCATATGAAACTGACATTTATATTCCTATTTAGCAAGATAAGGATTTAGAAGCTCTTAACTATAGGGGTTGTGGATGCAGTCGCGACCAGTGAATAGATTGGGGAGATTTGTGGGATAAAGAATGATGGATCATAGAGAAGATTAGAAAAAATATTGGGAACTCATGATGGGGTTATTGTTGAACTATTTTAACTTCTGCTATTATCTTTGTTTCTTTGTGTTTTTTGATTCAATTAAAATGGGCTTTGTCCCCTCACCTTTTTTGAAAAAAATATTTGATTTCTAAAATTATCGAAAGAAGCCAACCTTGATTCTATTTTCATAAAAAATAAAAAATAGGATAAATAATAATAATAAATAAATAGAATAAGATAATAAATGGACCTTAACAAAATAAATATATATTAATAATTTCCCTACTAAGGTATTTAATAAAATTAATTTTACTATTCAGGAAGTTAGGTGCATGAACACAGAGAATCAAGACCTTGGTAGGGGTTTCTTTACTCAATTTTCAATACATTGAGATATAGTTCTTATTATAAATCATTTTTTACTTAGAATGGAAAGTATAATTCCCCTTAAATATTTTTTATCATTATTATTTCATTATTGAAGGTATTTAATGTTTCATTTAAATCACATCATTCAAGAGTGTTTGATTTGAATGTTTCTAACATCTTAAGGATTTTCTCTAAATAAATTTTATTTGACTGAGTTACCAGATATCTTATTTAACTCTAATATTAAAATTTTGATTTATTTTTACTATTTAATTTTGTTTTGTTTTATTTCTTACTTATTTTATAGTTCTTTTACAATCTATCCTTATAATCACATTATCAAATGATTCTTACCATAAAAATTATGTCACTTGAAAGGTTTTCTTAGTATCAATTCTTATTTCTAAAGACATATTCATTTTTATACACCAATTTAATTTTATATAGTTTATGTAATACCTAATATTTAAATAAAATCATGAAATATCTTTCATTAAGGGTATTTCAAGTTCAATTTCATGTTATTATTCAATCAGTTTTTTATTCCCATATTACTCAAGCTGCAATGTTTCTTTTTCCAAACTCATTTTAAAATAGACATATCTTCAATGGGAAAATTGATATATGAAATTTGTATAGTATTTATTTATAATGTAATATTAAATTTCTTACACTATGGTTATACTTGGGGATCTTTCTATCCTCCCAATCTTCTTTTAATTTTAAAGTTCTATAATATTTTTAATCAATAAGGTTTTCAAAAAAGATAATTTTAAAATAAGGAAATTAATTTTCAATCATATTTTATCTGAATCAAATTATTTCGGATTTCACTATAGTTTTTTTAAAAATTGAAAAAATGACACATTAATCTTCCTTGAATTTATTTGAAAATATTTTAAAATAAAATCAATTTAATATTTTCTTTATGAGTTGTTTTTTAAAAAAAATATCTTTTAGTGTTTCCATGTTAACATGTTGTTCTTCGATTTTTTCTATGAAAATTTTTCTATAAATTTTTATGGGTTTTATAAGAAATAATTTTTATCATCATTTTATAAAAATATTTATTTTAAAATTCTTCCAAACAATATTGGATATTTCTTATTTCCAATTTTTTTTTTCTAAAACACCTTGGAAGTGTTTTTAAACAAAGGCATTGTACTTTTAAATATATTATTCTTAATCCAAGATATTCATAAAATGATACCATCAAACTTTAATATATGGATGGATTTTTTATTGTTATTTTTTATCAAAGAAATTTGGTATCACTACCTTTTTATTTCCTAATCATCTTCAGTGTATAACCAAAATTTTTTATCCATTCATTTCCTATGAGAATACCCTATTTTGGATTCCTTTTATTGAAGGGTTTCACCATGATTTCATATATTTATTGATTAGTTAAAATTATTAACTTCATCTTATACCCTTTATCCTTATGATGAAAATAAAATATTTTCTATTATCTTGATTAATGAGCATATACCTATGAAATTACATAATATCTTGGGACAAAAATTTATTTTCCATGGGTTAATCATGTTATGATTATTATTATAATTATGAATTACTTACTTATCTAAATCCATTTTAAAAGGATACAAAACCCATTTTATTTAAATGTGTTCTCTACGATTTCATAAATGAAAATAATTTTCTTCCCATGGGATCTTTATAATACTATGAATATAACAATTTCAAGTGTCACTCATATGAATGGGTGATGAAATATGAGGTCATTTATTGTAAACCAATTATTTAATTAAATATTAATATCTCATGATATAATTATTCACATGTATGTTTTTTTCTAATAAACATGGACACTGATGATGTGGCTCAATAAACTAATGTTACCTTCCCTAATTTTTGTTCCAAAATCTTATGTTTATTCTTGTGATTATGTTATGCTCTCATGGATCATGTTTATTGACTCATGTTTCCACACTCTATTTATAATTTCATATGTTATTACATGATGTATTCCATGAATCATGTTTTATGATGTAAGATTTGTTGGGTATGATTTTATTATGTATATTTAGTATACCCATATTATCATCTTATGCTAACTGATGATTTTTTTATTATTATGACTTATGTTTAGCCTTATTGAGCATATAATCCCACCCGTTTATTATGATTATATTTATCAAGGTTATAAAGATAATAAAATTATGAAATGTCTAGAATTTTATCTTATATGAAGAATTAGTTGGAGATTTTGAAGAATTTTTATCAAATAAATAGTTTCCTATATAGGGAAGAAGTCCATTAGTTGAAAATGACCTGAGGTTTTTAGTAGATATTTTTTTTAAATTCTATATAACTCTAAACCTAAAATATTTTGGGATTGTATTAAAATGTAATATTTTTTTTAGTAATGTAATTGATAGAATCTTGTTCAATAGGGTGTTACTATAACCCTACAGTTTCAGTGTCTTTAGAGATAATTTATATAATAAACTTATTACATGAAAAACATTCAACACAATAAAAAAATTTCTTCTAACATAGTACCCTTATTTGATATGTCATACTTAATACCTTTATATGTAATATAGGGAAATAGAAACATAATAAATGGTGGGTTTATATTCATATTAAGGGTAAATATGAGAGATTCCAACAGATAATCCTAAGTTATAATAAGATAACAATAATGGTATGAGAACATGATCATAACTTATGAAATCATAACCAATAAGTCATAGACCTTAAATCAAGATTGATTACATAAGTATTTTTCATAAAAAAATACATGAATCATAATATTGAAAAATCATCAATAATAAATCATGGACTATTAAATAATTTCATAAGTATAATACATAAGTTTTTTGAATAAACATGATCATAGAAAATCATTTTCTTAGTCAAGGATCATTGACCAAGACTATCATAATGGATAGTGTTCTATGATATATTGGGTTTACTCCCAATCACCATAAGCATAGTAAATAGAATCTCATAGTAAATTGGGTTCACGCACTATTAACTTTCATATTTTATCATTAGATATCAATATTTACCCAATTAATTTAAGGGATATACAATTTTATTCCCATTGGTCACATAATGGAAACTATACTTAAGTGTTCCACAAGATCATAAAAAGTTTCATCATTTCTTTATATCTTAATAAACTAGTGGGAAAGAATTGAGTTTCATAAAAAATTTATTAGAACACCATTATCATAATCCATATAGATAAATAAGTGAATGATATCATTAAAGAAAATTATCAGGGAATCATATTATTCCTTAAATGATGTTGACATAGATAAAAAAATTTATTTAATAATTATAAATACTCTTTAAAAAACAAGCAAAGATATCCTTTTATTTTTGTAAATTTAAAAAACCCAAAAATCCCATTAAAAATGGAATACTATTATCATTATAAATACATGGAAAATTTTAATTTATGATAAAAAATGGTAATAATGGTGGGTAAATTTATTCATTCGACAAACATTAAAATAAAGTTTACATTTTTTTGTGTAAATTTAAATATAACCCATAAAAAACATTATAAATATTATTTTTTATAAATTTTTTAGAAAATGAAATATATTTGAAAATGACTTGACATAATCATATTATAATATAAATAACAATCTTGAAACATTTCAAATAATATAGTAATGGAAGAAAGATATTCTCGATGTAAAAGAACAAATAAAGTCAACTTTTCTTAAGAACATCATGTAGGTATTTTTGAGTACCAATGAGAAGAAAATGAATAAAAACATGAAAAAACTAGAAAATACATAGTATAAAAAATATATTGTTATGATAATAAAGATAAAAAATAATTATTAATTATGGAAATTAAATCATAAACAATCCCGATAAAAAGTGAGATTGTAACATAAACACTCACCTCAAGTCTCAAATTTTGTTCTAAGAGATCTAACCTCATATATTGTAAATTTTTATTTATTATAAATATATATATATAATAAACCTTTTACTAATTATATTTCTATATATTATTCATTCATAATTTCAAATCACCATTTTATTAGTAATTTTACACTAAAATAAATATTCTAGTTGTTAATTATTTTGTTTTTCATACACATTTAAGTTTGGTGATTTTGATTATTGTACCTTGTTCATGGTTAAATAATTTAAATAAAATTAACCATGTCATAAATAACATATTTATTATTTATAAACACTTTTATGATGGTCCATTAAATGTGGTAATGAAAAATTAAATACATTATTCATTGGATGCGATAGTCTGCAAGTACATGTGAATGATGTTTTCAATTTATAGGGGGGATGAAATGTAGATAAATTTTTAACTTTCCATAATCATAATTATATAATAAATATAATATTTATTTATCAAATACAACAATATAAACATCAGTGTGATGTGGGGATGATAAATGATACACATCACTCTATTGGGATGGTAGTTTGTACACACGTGTGAGTGATGCTCACATTTTCCATTGAATAGATGAGAAATAGATAATGATTTTTATATAATTATAATAAAACTTATGTATATTTATAATACTTATTTTATTATATTAGGATGAATACAATACATTTTAGGTAGGTGGAATAAAAAATAATCTCAATAGAGCTCAGTTAAGATGATTACCTCTTCTTTGAGTATCAACCTCTGATAAACACCTTAAGACTTATTAGGTTGGTATTTTGGTATAATAAAGACCTATAAAAGTTGGGAGGAATTTTGGGAATATATTTTAATAGTTACTTTATTATATAGTATGATGAATGTGTAAGGAGAAGTGAGAATAGAAGGTACCCTATTATATATGGGAGGAGTGACACCCTTATAAATATTAATAACATTACTATATGATAAATGATATACAAACATCAAGTAGAAAAAAAATCAAAATTTTATGATTCCTTATTCATCTAATCAGGTATATATAATTTTTTTGAGATATTTTATGCCTATCCTTTAATATCACCCATTTTAAACCAATTTTACCCTTATTAGTGGTGATTAACTTTTAATTTGGTAGCTATTATTTATGAAAAAAAATAAAATTAGAATTTTTTATAATATTATGAATATAAAATTTTATACCATTTTATGACATTTAAATTATATAAATGGTAAAAATTAATTTTAAAATTAACATGAAAAATCTATGCAAAAATTATTTAAAAAAAACTACATTTTTATGGATAAGAATTTTATTTCTATTTATTACCAAGTAAAATACATTATATGAATGAAAAATTATTTTTCTAAATGTGAAAAAATTACTTTCTATATGTGAAATACTCACACTAGAATAAATAACTTTTACATAACATGTTTATGATAAAAACAATGTTTGTAAACAAAAAAAATTCATTTAGCCAATAATTACTAGATTATCATTACATATTATTCCTCAGCCATTATATAAATTTTATTATGATATTTTTAATTATTAGTTAAAATTTATCAATAATTTTTATTGATACCATTCCTTAAAATTATAAAATTTAACAAAAACATATAATTAGATAAAATAGTTTCAAATAGTTTCTATATAATCAATGGAATTTCCATAAGTCACTTTAAGCCATTTTATAAAAATCATTAATTTTATCAATTTAATTTAAATTTATATAAATTTATTTTATTTTATATTTTTAATAAGTAATTATTCAATTAATATAAATGTTGAGTATATCACAAGCTATCAAACATACAACTTTTATCATGGAGAAATATATTTTAAAATATTTGGGTGTTACAGTCACCACTCACTGCTGGAATCTTGGACTACCTGAGATTTCAACATCCTACAAAATTCATTTGAAACTATCTTTCCACTTCCAATGGTGTATTATAGTTTGAAATAAAAAATAATACAATTTCTCAACCCACTATCATTTTTTAATGTTAAAGGACCTCTGTGGGATTTTGTATCTCAAGATATTATGGTTTATATACACCTTGAATATCTCACCCAAAAGTTAATTCTACTTAAATATTAAGGAATCTATGATTATTGTTAGTTATAAGTCATGTGTTAAATATTTATGCTCATATGACCTTAGTTTCCTAAACCCATAATCAACCACATGACCATCTTACATCAATACTACTCATAACTAGACTCCCATGGTGTAATAGTACAAAGCATAGTCCCTATGAAGTTCGGGTAATGTATAGATCAACACTATGACAAATCTCTTTTTCAATTCCCTAAAATTTCACTCACAAGTTTTAGAAAAAACTTACCTCACCCCAACTTGTTCAGGTTTTTTATTGGCATTTCAAAGTAAGATAATTTCTAAATAAAACTCTAGTAATAATAATAATCAAATCCAAAAAGTATGTAGAGGGAAAAACATTCTATTGTTGCTTTAAAAAAGAACCACTTTGACCTTCTCTAGGTTTACTAATACACCATCCTAAGATATAATATTCCAAAAAAAATAGTAATTGGTCAATTCAGAAGTAGAATTTCAAGAGTTGGAAAAATAGTTAATGCTCTATATGTGTGCCCAAAATATTTTTTATATGACGCTTGTTCTACTCTATCACCAGTGAGTACATGAGAATTTTATAAAAAAAAGACCATGGATTTATCAAGATATGGATGGATAATCTAATTCATTCGGTCCATAATCACATCCGACATGGTCCATAGCCTGATTGACATTACTAGATACTCATATAGACCATATCATCTCTTAAAATTAGTGTGAGGTATATCTAATGGTCTCACCATCAGTTAGTAATAACTTGATCTCAGATCAATCATTGAGAACAATTAGGACCCTAAAGATGATTAAATAAATCATTTATATGTGTGAGTGGATTTTGGTTCTTGACCATCACCTGGTTTAACCTCTAATAATCCACAAATAATCATATAGACCCATAAACCTTTTTGGAAACTAGGAATGGAGAAACATAATAATATGTACATGGACATATGAATCACCATACTACTATGTCCTCTAACTGAGTAATTAGGTCCTTTATATCTAAAGGATACATCCGATAAGGTTGTATAGAAATAGGTTATGCACCCGAAATGAGCTCAATAGTAAACTCTACCACTCTCTTAGGCAGAAACCCAAAAAAACCATATGAAAAATATCCTTGAAAGAATCAACAGTGGGGAAAAATGTACTTTCTACATCTCCCTATCATCCAATTTATGTCTAGTAACCTGGGTAAAAATCCCACCCACCTACTGATTCTCAGGTCAAGTATGACCAACCAATAAGTCCCACTCCCTAAATTGGACATAACTACAAACCTTATGAGATTTAACTGACACCATTTGAAAATATAAACCAATGTGGTATCAATAAAAAAATAATATATCTATTACATGTATCAAATTAGAGACAATCATCTTCAACAAAAATAGATCCCAGATAAATCTGCAACCAAAATCTCAAGGCTAAATTCCCAATATTGGAAAATTCACTTTAATTACAGCCATAAATTTATGTCGATTGACATAAAACTATATATGTATTTTATGGTTAAGATAAATCTATCTAAAAACTAAGAATAAATAATTATTGTGAGACCCCAATGTCAAATAAGGCACATTCTAGAGTAAAAGCGTCTAAATTTGTACCTCGGTCTATAGACGACACAAACTCTTGGACATCAGGGGAGAGATTAATGACATGAAACTATATCATGACATGTCCTTGTGCCCCTACATGTTTCCATTGTAAATAACCACCATTTTAGCATTAACTCCTCTATCCCTTGGAACCAAGACTTCCACCTCTTCTTGAACGGCTGGTAGAGCTCTAGCTGCCCACCTATTGTGGTGAAATACACCACGACCTTGAACCCTATCCTAATATAACATCACAATAGTGCCTTTTATTATTCCTTCAGAACCAATTCAAGTTTCATATCCTACTACATACTTAACACTCATCAGTTTTCTAATTATAGTGAGGCTGAATATTCCCATACCTACTGGACTGATGGCAACTTACAATGTTGAATCCCTAAGTATAAGAGATGAATTAACATCAAGACTATCACATTACACTATCACTCTAGAATTAACCATAAAAGGGAATATCCTATCTCATAATGACCTCCCACCAGTCCCTCGAGTATAATATACTTTCCCCGAGTCTTGACATTTTCTTTGGTTCTTCTTAATAATAAGTGCTTGGTTTTTTGGAGCTAATGCCATCAAGATGACATTTCTGTGTACTTGATTACATCATCATTATTATTATTATTAATTTTTTCTTATCATATTATTTTTATTAATCTGGGTTAATTTTGTATGTCATAATATCTTAATAATTTATTTTTTCATTAACATGTCATAATAGTTCCCTCCTAACAAGAGAACCCTTAAGTGTCATGATAGTATTATAAAATATATCTCTCTAGAAAGATGATATTTTCTGATAGGACATGCATAATATAGGATATCATGGGTGAGAGGCTCATATGACATCCAACCACCTTATCACATTTTCACCCTTGTAAATCTCTAAGATATTAGGTTACGAGAAAAAACTAATTAGTAGGAAATCCATATTTCCATTTGTCATTGGATTTTAATATTTGAGGACAAGTGCATTGATCCTGGGACTTTAATATTATCATTAATGGGTATAATTAATAATGTAATTTGATATATTGATGAAAATTAGGATGAAATATTCTCATGGTGAAGTAGGATTGATTGGGTGTGTCATGAGTGATATCACATTGGTGTATAATTAAAGAAAGGATTTATCCCTTTTGTCACTTGATGGAAGTTAGTTGATCAGGCCCTTTGATAGAAATGGATCCACTTGAAATTAAACATCACTATGGTGTTCAAGGGGTTAGTTCATTTTCAGTCATTCAAATAAATTGATATTGAGAATAATACTAGATGAAACCAACATGCAACCTATTTGATTTTAGATATTAGGATAAAAGGATTATATTATAAGGTAAATGTTCATAGGAGGATGGAAATAATTGAAAAGTTAACTTTTCACTATAGATACCCTAACCTATTTATTGACACTGACCATGGAAATTAGGTAGATATGCCTAATTCAAATGAGAAATATTACTATAAGATCACAAAATTTGTGTATCCACTATCTTAGTTAAACTATATCAATTAATTTAACAAGTTAGAATAAAAAATATTTATTTGGGATTGGTTGATTTCCATAATTTAATTACACATTTTTCAAAATAATAACTGGATTAAAAGACAATAAAAATAATTTTTTTTTCATGTTTGTTAAATGTAATATTTATTTTATTTATCATAGAAAATTGCAGTGGAATTTATTTAATGGATTTTCATTATTCAAGGATTGGTAAATGTCAATGAGGGAAAGAGGATTGATTTTAACGATCAGATTTGAAATAATCTAAATTATATTTATTTATATATTCTTAAAGGTGTTTCTCATGTAATGAAATTAATAATAATAATGTTATTATTATTATACAATGGATCAATAAATAATTATAACTATTCAAATTGTTTAGTGTTCAATTTTCCAACCACAAACCTACTATGAAAAATATCTAATTATACCACTTAACAGAAACATAGTTGGTGTTCACAACAGATATAGAGATAATATACTAATATATATATATAGAGACCAATAGATCTAGATTTCTCTTCCACCCCCATATCTCAATCCAACAAGATAACATCCAGAGTTTTTCTTCTTTCGAGAAAAAAATATAAAATGATCAACCATGAACAACACAAGTGATTTGGATTGGTCGTGCAAGCACCCAATGATTCTACAATGATGTTCTAATATTGAGGTTCATGTTTGGATCAATGGTACATGTATTATTCACTTGGATCATATATCAAAATGATGGTACAATGAGTTCTAGTTAACCCGATCACCAATGATGAGGGTATTACAATTTTAGGTAATTTTATATTTGTTCATAAATTAATTATAAATTACATGTTAATATCCTTATATTCTGGTTTTAGAGTTCTAATCTAGTCAATTAATATATGTTTTTTGTTGTATATAACGTTTTTAACATGTGAATATATTATTACACATAAATTAAGACTATAATTCAAGTTCTTCATACCATCTAAGGATATTTCCAGTGTGATCAAAACCTACAAGTGGTATCACTGGATTCATATGTTTAATTTATAATTTATTATTATTCACTGATTAGTTACGTGTGTTTTCATTTTCTATTACATAGAAATATTTGTTTTAATATCTAAAGATCATCATATATCCCTTTATTCATTCTTGATAACATAACTTATAATTAGTTAATTATTTAAAAAACAATTTTATTCACACCATTGAGAGGTGTCAAAGGTTTTTCTTGGAAAAAATCAGAGTACACAACATGCAATTATTATATAAATTCCATGTAAATTTTCAATATTTATATCTCCAGATAAAGACATATATATCTAACCTAATTAGATCTAATATCTGACAAAAACAAATTGATGTATAGATATAGACAGACAAGAACATAGTTTGATGTACTATATTCCATGTAACCACTGTACATGACGTGTAGTTATTGTTTTATTATACATGAGTACATTGGATGTCCCAATTGTGGTGTGAATCAGATACATGACATGGGGAATTAAATACAATGGAAAATGAGTTCATACACCTTGTATGTTGGAAAAAATGATATGTACCTTAAGACTGTTTGCGGTAGAGAACATGTCCAGACCCATAGCATGTGTTGTAGACACGGGCATAAGACAAGTACACACCATGTAAAATTTTACACACCATATAGTCTACTACTAAAATTGTTGTAAACTTTTCATATAAAGAAGAATTAGATATATAATTAAACCAATTGATTATGTGTTTCTTGTTTCATTAATTTGACAGTACACTCCATTTCATAGGATTAACACATATATATTAAATTAATTTACGTGTTAAAATTTTCAACTAACACCCCAGGTTTTCTCCAATTACACTTGTGTTATAAATTAATTTTATTTTATTTATTTAAAATTAAAGATTATGGTGATTTAATTATGATTTGATATAATTAATATATATTTCATTAATTAGATTAAATAATGGTTTATTATATTAATTAAATAATTAATTTAATTAATTAATAACTATATTGAAATTTTATGATCATTTATTAATATGTGATTGATCATGAGATTAGACCATACCTTTTACGTGATTGGCTTCTTTTGATTTATTATTATTAAATTATCATTGATGGCCTGTGAGTCATCCCCTCTATTTTATTATTTAAGGGTTTGCTTGTTCGTAGTTTATTTTATGTAAACACTCTATATCCTGTCCAATGGATCCCTTCACCTGTGTGTGAGTAAAATATTATATATGGATATAGCTCCCAAGTGAGTGGAGGCGATCCAAGTCAAGGATGAAAGGTGAAACCAATGAAGGGGATATATAGGTGCCAAGGAGGAATGCTGCTACATGAAAAAAGATGTGGTTCATGGTGTCTTCCCTAAGGTTGAGGGTTAGTTTATCATCTTCTAAAATAACTAACCACTAGAGAAATATCACTATAATACGACTAATATTTTTTTATACCAGTTTCATGGATAATTATTAATGTTTATGTAAGCTTCATGATAAACTAATAAATATAATAAAAAGCATGCAGGATGGAATAAATTATAATTGGATTATGAGTTAATGTCTTATTAGACATGGTAAATCAATTAAGTAGAATCCACTTCATATTAACAACTAATTTGAAATGATAAATAGGGTTTAACAACAAGGTTAAAAATCCATAAATTAATATATCAAATTGATATAGTCCTTCACTACTTATGTTAGAATCGACCCCATAGTTTGTAGTGATTGAGAAACCTAGGTTTGGGTCTATTAAATTATTTGGTAATTTTAACTTGATTTTTTGGGAAGAATTAACATCCTTTACATCAATGGTTTAATACCCATACAAGACTTGGTGTAACTAAGATGAAAGTATAGAGGAAACATTTAATACATGATTTCAGGATTGTGGTGTCCACTCAATGGGTCAAGGAACTATGAGTTAATGTTGTTAGTATATTATGCTAACGTAAAACCATTTAATTAGCTTCTCTGGACCATGCATGGTTTATGAGAAGGGAATATAGAACATTACATCTAGGATATCTAAGTGAAAATATATTCCAAAAAATGGTTAGGTATACTAGGTTTAGAAAAATTATGGGAGATTAATGGAATTTAATATAATTGAAATTTATTAATCTATCTTTATGATCAATTTAAGTAATAATTATCTAGTATTAATTTGATGAAATGGAAAATAATAAAACTTAAAAAATATAAATTAACTTCATACTAGAGAAGGAAAAATTTACCACTAAATAAATTTATAGGAATGGTATAGGTTCCCTCATTTTATATTATTCCATGAATCTTAATTTTATATGCTAGAAACTCCACTTCCTATGTCACATTCTAAATAGGTTATTGAAAAAAGAAGTGTCTATATATCTGAGTCATGTGGATGATGCATTTGATGTTAAAATTTTCTTTTTTATCCTCCATTTACATTTATATTTGAAATGAAAATAATGATATGGATGTGTATAGAATAGTTTCAGACCATTAGTATATTTTTTATTAGAAGGAATGAATAGTGAGATATTAGATCTCTAATGCAATCTCTACATGAAATCTTGGAGAGAATATGCTAGCTAGCCCTCTTGTAATCAAGATGATTGTATACATAGTATTTTTAGAAATATTGGATTTTAACATCCCTTATGAACTTCATACAGATCTCATTCTATCCTCACTACCCAAAAAATTCTCCATTTTTATTTTCAATTATAACCTGAGAAATAAAATAAAGTCATTATAAGAACTTATTAATCTTATCATCCATGTTGATAAAGACATGGTGTGTGCCAAACCCACTATCTTTATGGTTAATAGAAAGAATAGGAATAATTAAATGATGATGAAGACTCATTTCAAGTCTAAGGATCTAGAGCTTCACCCCTATAAGAAGAAGAATACCTATAGGCAATGAAAGGAACAAGATGTGGTATGTTTTACATATGTAAATTAGGGACATTATAAGAGGAATCAGAACACACAAAAGATGAATGGGGAAGATTCAGGTGTGTTAGTTATCGAGTTTAATATTTATTAATCTTTAAGTTGGGTATTAAATATTTCTTGTGGTGCACACTTTAGTATTCAAACACACGAACCAAGTATATTTCAAAATATTCCAAGAGGAAAGAAGGATCTACGAGCTACTAATTGAGTGATTATCACTATTCTAACCATTAGAGACTAACATCTCACATTGATGACAAGACCATTTTTCATTTTTTTGTTGTATTCATAGTGTTAGAAATATAATTATTTTAATCTTTTTCTTAGATATAGATTGATTTATTTTTATATTTTTAAATAAAAGTTTCTAATTTAATATAGATGCCCTATGTTATGGTATGGTACAGTTGAATAATAGTCTTTACTTATTAAATTATGAAAACCAAATATTTTAAATTCATAAAGAAAATAATGCCCAGGAATCATATGACACCTAGTGGTTCCATGACCATATCATTCATATAAAAAATAAGTAATTGAAAAATCTCTATCAAGATGTTTATTTTTATCTTTTTGATGTAAATCCACATGTAATATTTCATTCATTTTTATAATGAATTATGACCAAACAACCATACAGTGGTTAAGGTTAATGAGCCATAAAGCTTCTAGATTTGGTAAACATTGATGTGTGTGGAACTTTTTAACAAAAAACTATTGGTAGATTCTCATAATTTACTATTTTTACAGAAAAATTGAGTATGTATGGTTTTATGTACTTAATGAGTAATAATTATGAATCCTTTATGAAATTCAAAGAGTTCATGAATGAGGTTGAGAATCATATTGGTAAGAATATATTGAAACTTTTATTGGTTTGAGGTGGTGAATATCTTAACCATGAATTTATAGACCTTGAATGGGAACATGGGATTTTATTTTAACTCACTCCACCTTATAGACCACAATGGAATTATATTTGGTAAAGGAGAAATCATACACTACATAATATGGTATGGTTGATAAGGAGTCATGAAAACCTTCCATTATCCATTTGGGGACATTAATTACATACATCATTATAATTATTAAACTGAGTACCAACCAAGACTGAAAATGGTAATCCCTTTGAGTTATAAAGTGGAAGGCAACCCATATTTTGACATATTCATGAATAGGGTTTTGAGGTTTTTGTTAAGGCTAGATTAAGAAATAAAATTTTCCCTAAGGAACGAATTATATCTTTAAAAGGTATACCAAATAAAAAATATGATACTATATATGAAATACTTCAGAAAAGAAAATAATTATTAGAAAATAAACTATATTTCTTGAGAGGGATCACATCATAAAGGAAAAAATAGAAGAAATATTGGATTTGATGAAGTTAATGTTCAGGATACACAACAGTTGGTATACAAACCAATTCTATAGGTCCCTATGGTAGAAAATCCTAAAACAAAAGTAATACATAGGGTGGATAGAGAGGTATGAGAACTAGAGATATATGGTTTTCTGGTCACTGATGATTATGGATCATTATTAGTTGACAATGATAATAATAACTCATTCAAGGAGGAACTATAGAGTTCAAAAGATAATAGATGACAAGAAGCCATGAATTATGAGATTTTCTCCATGTTTCAAAACAAGGTTTGGGTGTTGATTAACCCTTCATTTAGTGTAAAACCTATTATGTTTAAATGGGTATTCAAAAGAAAACTAGTCATGGAAGTTAAAGAAAATAACTATAAATCATTAATACATGTTAAAGGGTTCAGACAAAATCAAGGCATTGACTATGAAAAAATATTTTCTCTAATTTCCATGTTTGAATATATCATAATTTTAATTTCCATAGAATCTCACCAGGACTATGAGATTTGGAAAATGGATGTGAAACCTGCTCTCCTTAATGGGAACCTTCAATAGGATGTATATACGACACAACCAGAAGGGTTTGTGACTACAAGAAATTTCAAAAAGCTATCAAAGTTATATAAATCCATTTATGGACTAAATAAATAATCCATGCCATAGAACATTTAGTTCAATGAATCCATAAAGGAATTTTATTTCATTAATAAAAAATGTGACCTATTTTTTTAAAAGAGGTTTAGTGGTTTTATGGTTGTTTTCATAGTAGTGTATGTTGATGAAATATTACTAACTGGAAATAATATATCAAACTTATAAGAGGTTATGGAATAGTTGATAAAGTTATTATCTATATAGAAATTAGGTGAAGCTACCAAAATTCTAGGGATCTAGATCATGCATCATTGATCGAAGTGGTTGATTGAGCTATGTCTAAGTACATACACTAACTAGATACTGGAAGTTTTAATATAGAATAATATAAGATGGGATTGGTTCTAGTTTCACATAGTATAGATATTTCTATGAAAATGTGTCCTCAGACAGAATATGAAAGAGATATAATGAGTAAGATCACATAAACATCTATGATAGGATCAACCTTTTATTCAATGATATGTATGAGGCTTGATGTTTCTAATGCTTTTATCATGGTATGAATATTTCAAGAAGATCTAGGCGAACAACATAATACTGTAGTTAAGGCTATCCTTGTATATCTTAGGCCTACTAAGGATATGTTCATGGTAGGTAGAGGATATTAAGAACTATTCATTAGGGGCTATATAGGTTCTAGTTTTTAAAGAGATCACAATGATCTGTAGTGTAATTTTTAATAAGTCATTTGTAATAATAGAGTTTCTATGAGATGGAATTTTTCAATGCATCTATTTTTTAATGATTCACGAGGAAAGATCGAGTATATTGTGGCTTCTGATATAGTGATGGAATAAGTTTAGGCACAAAACATTTTCTATGATCTTTTTGTGTTCCCTAGAAGTAAAGATAATATCACAATTTACTATGATAATATTGTAGTAGTGTCTCTCTCCAAAGATCCATGGTAAAACTAAAGCAAAAATAACATACATAGTAAGTCTCAACTCTTGAAGGATTTTCTCAATGAGGCAAGGTTGTGGTGAGCAGAGTATCCAAAGAGAAAAACCTGGTAGACCAATTGACAAAGGATTTACCTTAGTATGTGTATGAGTATCATGTGAGAGCTAGTGAACTTAAAGTTATTGTAATTTGGATCTAGTTCTAGTGGGAGTTTGTAGGATTTGGTACCCTATAAACAACTTTCTAAGTACTTGATTACATATTTTTATTATTAATAATGTTTTCTTATTACATAATTATTGTTCGGTTTATTGAAATTTTTATGTGATGTTTTCCTAAGAATGTATGTCACACTGACAGGTCATAGAAGTTCCCCAATATGATGAGAACCTAGAAGTCCCAAGATAGTATTATTAAATTTAGTTCTATGTATGGTTGAAATTGTCTGAATGAACACACATAGTACACAATATCATGGCTAATAGGATCATAAAAAATTTAGTAACCTACTCTTGGTGTTCTCCCTTGGTAATATCTATGATAGGAGATAATGAGAATAGACCCATTAATAGGAAATCCACACTTCCATGTTTCATTTGATGTTCTTATTTTTGGAGGTGTGTATTGATCCTTATACTTAAATATTATAACCAATGGATATCATGACTCATGTACATTGATTTATTGATAAAAACCAGGATAAAATTTTCCCAAAGTGAAGTAGGATCCATTTGGTGGAATCATGAGTGAAATTTCATTAGTTTATAATGTGAGAATGGATATATCCCTTTTGTATCTTCAAGAAAGTTAGTATCTAAATCCATTTGATGGGAATAAAACTTTATGGATAAATCCTTAGACATGGTGTTTGGTGGGAGAGTTCATTTTTATAATGGTAAATAAAGAGATATCATGCATATAAGTTGATGACATCGAAATCCAACCTGCTAGATTTGAGATATTGTGATAAAATGACTATATTACATGGAAAACATTCGTAGAAGGCCAGAAATCATTATACTGTAAATTTCTTTCTCTATGGAGGAATTGGCATGTTTTTATACACAAATATATGGTATTAGGTGGTTATAAATAATTTAACTATTAAATATGCTGAGAGGGTCACACTCTTAGTGTATCCACAATCTCAGTTAAATTATAGTAATAAGTTTAACTTATTAGAATAAATAATATTTATTCAGGTTTGGTTGATCAACATAATTTAATCACAAGTTATTTAAAGTAATCAGTGAATTAAAGATTAATAAAAATAATATTAATATTTTTTTAGAAGTTTGAAGAATGTAATATTTATTATATTTATTGTATAATAATGTAGTGACATTTATTTATTAAATAGTATTTATTTAAGGATCGATAAATGTTGATAAGGGAAAGAGATCTATTTGTTTTATACGATTGGAAATAATAAAAATGAAATTTATTAATATATTCTTAATGGTGTTTCACATGTAAATAGATTAATAATAATAATAATATTATTATTAGAAATTGAGTTCATATATAATTATAAATATAGGAAGGGTTTAGTGTGAAAATTTCCAAACCTAAACCTTCCATAATAAACATCTAATTATATTACTTTACAAAAATCATAATTGGAGTGAAAAACAAATAGAGTGAGACTCTATCAATCCCTATAGAGAGATCAAGAGATATAGAGTGCTCTCCTCCCATACTCTCTCAATACAATGATAGAATAAATATAATTCTTCCTCTATCTAGATGAATTATTTTATAATCAACCATGAACAACACAAGTGGTCATGATTACCCATGCTAGTACCCAATGATTCTATGTTGATATATTGAGATTCTAGTGTGTGTGTGGATCACTTAAAGAGGGTTCTACTCTTAGATCATAAAATTAAATAATGGTAGGATGATATCTATTCAACATGATCATCAATGAGTAGAGAATTTCAAGTTGATGTAATTCTATATCTATTCATAAAATAATTATAAATTACATGTGAATATCCTTCTATTCTAGTTATGGGGTTTTAATCTAGTCAAGAAATATTATTTTTTGGTTTTATATGATTTTATTATCATGTGGAGAAATGATTACATATAAATTAACCCTAAAAGATGAGTTTTTCATACCATAATAGGATTATTCTACTGTTTCTAGAAACTAAAGTTTATAACATCTAAAAATTTTCAATGGTAACACATTCACTTGAACTTGGATCGTATAACATAGTCTATATGAAAATTTTTTAAATCTAGACCCCTCATCTGTGACACCATACCCCTACTCATTAGCTTGAGACGTGGTAGAATTGATACTTAGCCTTAATTGACACCCCCGAGACACTAAAGGGTATAAATAAATGCCAAGGGTTTCGTAAACATTTGGGAGATGATTTTACCTTTAAAGTCAAAATAGCCAAACTGAGTATAAAATAAAAAAAATTACCACTAAATGATGCATGAGGAAATTTTATACAACTCAATAGTAACCAAACCAAAAATAGTCCATACTAGAGAAAAAAGTGGAAACCAAAACCAATATAAGATTACAAAGAGGAAGAGAAAACCAAAAAATCTCAAAGACTCTGAAGACACCAACTTAGAAACTCCCAACAAGCTCTAAGATGTAACTCTACCATCCATGCGCAAGTATCATGATGCATCCCTGAAGAAATGAGATAATTTTATTTTACTCATGTCTCAATAAAAAATATATTCAAATGCACCAAAGTTCCCAAGAAGGGGGTGAGTAAAGAGACTCAGTAGGTTTTCCCCAGATTACTTTCCTACTAATGAGAGTAGGATAGAACATGTTAGAACATTTATATAAAATAATTTATATAAAAAACGTTAATTTTTTTTAACATTTTATATTAAATTCAATGAAATTACAACACAAAATAGTTTTACCAACCGAAATAGTCTCCATGGAATGCAGAAAAACAATTCTTTAAATCAATTCACAAGCCTTTTTGGCATACCCAATCCATGATTCACACACAAACCCACATATGAATGATTTAGTGATAGATCTATACTCATGATTTGTTTCTAATCCATCCACCAAGTCATCACTAAGTGGCCAATATCTGTTTTCCCCAATGGAATAGAACCCTTATCTAGGGTGACATCCCATGTACCCAAATTGTAAACGACCCTTATTCAGGGTCTTTTCAAAAGAATTAATACACACAAAACTATTTATACCAAAACCATGTCAAAACAACCATTTCAATCTATTTCAATAAAAACAAACTTTTACTAAAATCATTTCAATAAAACCATTTCCATGAATCAAAACCAATCCATATTTTAAATGATCGTTTTAAAATCATTAAACAGAACACTTTTCACAACAACAAATTTCCATAAATCCAAAAACCATCACTAAAGAGGATTTATACCATTGTTTTCAGATCAATTTCGCAATAAAGTTCTAGAAATTCAAAATAATTTCATCTAAGACTTCAATTTCTAATAACAGGAGTCTAGAGTGAATCTACCTTCCTCTAAAACTATGAAAAAAATAAAGAATGGAACAAATTCTTCAATAGAACCATGTTGAATCTCAAAAAACCCGCCTTAGAACTTGTTCCATAACTTTAACACAACCATATCCAATCAATGTTGTCATCTAAAAATCTAGATACAAACCAAATGGATTGGATCTATCATTCCAATAGAGGGAAGAGGAAGAATATAAGGAAAAATAATAAAGACCAAAGACTTACCATGGAATCTGGGCTTCAATGCACCAAGATTTTACAACAAATATTTCTCTAATAAAGAAGAATGGTATGTATAGCCTTTAAGAATAGAGGAATTTGAATTAGTCTCATATTAGGGAAAAACGAATCATCAAAAAGATAAACTCAGTTATATCCACAATTTTGGGATCTAACATTTATCTATGCATGGTTAGGTTTCACAGTTATGCAAACCATGAACTAACTTTGAACATGCCTCTTCCTCAAGAAGCACCTCACATGGTTGGATCATATAGTTAGACCAACCATACACCAAAATTTTATAATACCTATGTCCCAAAAATAATTGTTACTTCTATTTGGCCATATAATTTGGCCAAACCATGTGCCTAACCATACACCAATCCTAACCCCACTGCCTCACTTTTCGTGGTTTTCTGTAGTAGTATCGTGGTTAATAATAACAATTCTCTAACATTTAAATTCTATAAAATCCCCCAAAACATTCAAAAAATCCTCTAAACTCTCCCAAACATCACCTAAAAACATTTTATACATAATATACATAATGAAAGGGGAACTTACTTAAAACTGTGGGTGATACATTCTCCCAACCATTGGCCTTTCCATCCTTGGAAATTAGAAAACCACTATTGGACTCAAAGAGTTTAGGCCATTTCCTACCCATTTCCTTTTCCCATTCCCATGTTTCTTCCAGAATCTAACTGTGTTTCTATGAAACCCACACTAGATTGATGATTTTTTCCTACAAGACTCTCTCTTTCCTATCCACAATACATACCATCATATGAACCAATGAAGAATATAGATTTATTTTAATATAATCCCATCGAATAACATTTATAGGATTATGCTGATAATCTTTTAATTAAGATATTTAAAACACATTATACACTGCACTGAATCATGGTTATAAATCCAAATGATGTTCTACCTCTCCAAAAAGTTCAAGTATCTCAAAAGGGCCTATGTATCAAGGATATAACTTTAATTTCTTCTCAAAATTTCAATTCCCACTCCTTATAGATATTATAATAATTACATGATCACTTACCTTGAGAAAAAAACTATCGACGATGATATATATATGATTTCAAATGACTTTGAGCCATATCTATTCTCTTCCTGGTCAACTCAATCTTCTATATTTTATCTTGGAAAAGGTTTTCCACAATGAGTGAAGTCTCACCTATTTCCACTCAATAAAGTGGGTAACGACAAGTACCCCCATAAAATTATTCAAAGGATACATATGTATTGAAGAATGATAATTGTTATTATATGAGAACTCCACCAATGGCATGTTCTCCTCCCATGAGACACCAAAATCCATTACACAAGTTAGAATCACGTCTTCCAACATTGGTATCATTATTTCAAATTGTCTATACATCTGAGTATGATACACCGTACTCATGGTCAACTAATTCTAAAGGGATTTCTATAAGGATTTATAGAAATGAGATGTAAAACTTAGATATTTGTATGATACTATCAAAATTGGTACACCATGCCTCTTTAACACTTCATGAATATATATTTTAAATGAGTCCTCTAACATATGAAATTCATGAATAGGGATGAAATGAGCTAACATGTGGGCCAATACACTATCACCCATATGGAATTGTATTTCCAAACAATACTTGGGAGACCTGTCACAAAATATCTACCTACTCAAATTTACAAATAAGAATAGGTAAAGACTACAACATATATGCTTGTTGTTGATGCTCTACCTTAACTTACTGAAAGATGGGGTATCTTGAAACAAACTCAGCCACATTTCTCATCATTCCCACGCTCCAAAATTAGTATTTCAATGCCTTATAAATCTTCTATATTCCCGGATAAAAAAACCATATCAAATGGTTTTAACTATGAAGAAGTTGTTTCTAAAAATCTATTGGCATGACCATATGATCTCGAAACCAATAAACTAAAATCCCATCTAGCTTCCACCCCTCAATGGTCTCCCCAAAATTTAGTTTCAACCTTGTTGTAAGACATTCTAAATCAAATGTATATCCCTCTTTAATTATCTCAAATAAACCAGGAACAAAAGAAACCCAAATTAAAACCACAACACTACCTCCATATTCACAATTTTAATGCATTTTGATTATCACTGATATCAACTGCCACTAATTTGAAGCCCTTTTTTCCCCAAATGATCATATGCCTTTCTTCTTAATTCATCTACCACTTAATTTCCTTTACTTTGTGTATAAATCAAGTCAAAATCAAACATTTAGAGATAAAACATACGTATTATTTTTCTAATATTTAAATATATTTGTGAGAAAATATGTTTCAACATCTTATGTTTCATAAACACTATTAAATTTTCATCAAAGAGGTAATGACACCAAGTCTTCAAAGCCTGAACTATGATAGCTAACTCCAAATAATGTGTTGGGTAGTTATTCTCAGAAAACCGTAACTTTTGAGAGACATATGAAACAACATGATATACCTGCATGAGTACACATCCCAAACCAGATCCCGAAGAATCACAATAAATTATGTACACATGTCTTGATTCTAGAAATATCATGGTTGGTGCTGATGAAAGGGGAAACTTAAACTCTTTAAAAGTCTTCTAACATTCCCAGATCCATTGTAATGGAACATTTTTCCTTGTCAATACTGTCATAGGTGAATCTAGTTCTAAAAATTCAAGAGAAAAGTGTCGATAATATCTAGCTAGACAAAGAAATCTTCGTATCATAAAGAAATTCTATGATGGTTTCTAATAGACAACAACCTCTATATTTTCTAGATCCATAGAAACACCTCTTTCAATGATAACATGACCAAGTAAACATAACTTATGTATCCAAAAATCACAATTTGATAATTTTTCATACATATAATGATCACTTAAAATTACCGACATTTTTTCCAAGTGTTACTCATGCTTTACCCTTGACATTGAATGCACTAATATGTTATGCACATACACCAACACATAATAATATAGATGTGTTTGAAATAGAAAATTCTTCGATTCTATAAAGACCACTAGTAAATTCATAATACTAAAAGGTATAACAACGTACTCATAATGTAAATATATTATACAAAAATATGTTTTTATAATATCCTCCTTTCAAACATACAATTGGTGACATCTTGATCACACATCAATTTTAGAGAACCAATGGTATCCCTTCAATTGATCAAATGGATAATAAATACATGTAACTGGATATAGATTTTTTATTATAACTTGGTTGATATTAAGATAATATACATAGAATAGAAGATTTCCATCTACCTTTTGGAAAAACAAGATTATTGCTTCCCACCGAGACATGCTAGGCAGGATGAACCCTTTACTTTCCAGCTCTTACAACTACAATTTCAAATCACTTAATTATATTAGTTCTATTTGATAATAAGGAAGGGAAATAAGAATGTTCAAAGGGAGAATATCAATTATAAAATCCATATATTTTGTGGATGCAAACCCTAATAATATTTTCAAAAAAACATTATGAAACTGATAAAAAATGCTGGAAAACTGCAATTATCAATCTTATCCATTGATTCCAATGTAATAGTTTTCTACTGGCATGAGATAATTATAACAGCTACTGAAAAAAATCTCATTTCACCTTCCTTTATATTCTGGTCTCATCAAAATAGAGGCTAGATACCATCGTTAGTTATAAAACTAACTCTTCGGGTATAATAGTCGATGAGAACTCTGAACATTATCAACTAATCTATACCTATTATTATTTCATATACATCCATATCAATCATAGAAAAATTACATATCAACTAATCTCCATCAGATCTTATAGAACTTGTTTTACACATAAAGGATTTATATTTTCTTTCACTAAGAGGAGTTTGAAGTTTCAAAATAGAAGGCATCATCTCAACATGAAAACTGTTCAAATAAATAGAATGAGAAGAATTAAATGAATGGGATTATCCTTTATTAAAAAAATATTGCATAATAGTTCAATTAAAATTAATAATACCTCTCACTATTTATGGTCGAGATTGATCATCCACAAGAATTTTCTCAGCTCCATATAACTGGTAACTCCATAAAATTTGTTCTTTATTTCCCTATTGAGATTATACTACCCGAGGATTCATGGAATTAATATAATACCCATAGTTATCTAAGTTATATTGAAGAGAGGTACTCTAGTACCCTCATCCCATTGAAGAATATGACATATTTGAAACATGATATGTGTCCTAAACACCTAACCATGGAGCATTGCAAAAACATTGCTGAAGATGCCCTATCTAATTGTAATTGTGTAATTCTCTAGGTGGTTTCATACAATCTCACTTTATTTAGTTGAATGATCCACATTGAAAGTAATTAGGATTACCCTTTGGTTTTGGAGGAAGATTCAACAACACATCTGTCTTGTTATGGGTCATTCCACTACCTTGGAAATAGGTGTCCCTCTTCCTCTTATTCCCAAAATTATAGTTATATCCATTTCCCATAGGTATCAAAATGATTCCTCCACTCATAGATCCTGAGATTCAACTTTCTTACACCATATCTATATTTACCATCTATGTATAATTTGTTATAAAATCAATATAATCTTAGAGGGAATCTCATTCCTCAACCTTGATTCAAAAATGTATTCCTTCAAGGATGCACTTACTTCAAATTCGAGTGAAAAGTTGGCTAAGATCCTAAATTTAACCAAAACTCTATCTCTGATAGGTTCTCCAACTTCAAGCTGTAAAAGTATTCCATTCTTACAATCCTAAATGCATGAGGATATTTTTTTGAACAATTATTCAAAATCTTCACATGAAATTATTTTTTCTAATTTATCCTGAACTACTAAATCCTACTACTAGCATGAAATATCCTACACCCTAAATATTTCAATCTTGAATTTCATCTCTTCTTGTGTGCCAAGTAAATCAAAGATTTAATTCATCCTATTCATCCATACCTCTTCTTTATCTGGTTCCAAATCACACCAAAAGATGGGTGGATTCTACTTATAGAACTAAAAATAATGATCTACTTACCTTGTTTAATCCCATATGTTCCATCTATCCACATCTTGAAAATCCTAGACAATGATATGAACTAGTTGTTGGTTTACCTATGGCTTAGGTGAAACCACATTCTTAGCAGAATCATTTGATTTGTTTCTATGATTCCTACTGAGTTCCATTTTCTATAATAAAAAAATGCCATAAGTCTCTCTCTAGAAACCTAAGTCTTAACAATTTCAAATTTACAATATCATAACTATCATAACAATATTTTCCCAAAATTTAACATTTTTCCATTTTAAAATCATTTTTGAAAATTCCACCATGCTTATGAAAATAAAACCATTTTTAAAATATCACTTCCATGCCCTCTCGAAATATCACATTTGAAAATAGTTTCAAAAATTTTCAAAAAACAAATTTTTTGAACAAAATCATAAATTATTACTCAAAATTAAATATGCACTCAAAGTGGGAAGTCATTTCTATCATTGTATGTCATGATGTTTTCATTGGTTAAACTAATGATAATGAGATTACAACTCCTATAAGTTTTTGAAAGACACTTATGTACCGAAATCCCTGGTAACTTGTAGTTAAACATAAATAGGTTTGCTATGAATTTTTTATGCTATATATTTCAAGTTCTGGTGATTCAACATCCATGCTACCATATTAACTCAAGGACTAATCTAGAATGAATTTCAAACTCAAAGACCACAAAAACTGTTACCCATTGATCAAAAAAATTGATACCACATGTTACATCCTGCCCCTCCTCATAGGCATGAGATGAGGCGGAATTTCTACTTGGATTTAGGTTAAATCTCCAAGACATCAAAGTCTGGAAATAAATACCAAGGTATTTATAAATATTTGAAGGACGATCTTCCCTTTGAAACTAAAACAATCAAAGTGAGTATAAAAAAACTAAACAACCTCTAGATGATGCATGAGGATAGTGTATACATCTCAAAAGTTACCAAACCAACCACATACCAAACCAGAGTACAAATGGGAAACCAAAACCAATATCAGAGTACAAAGAGAAATAAAAAACCCAAAAAGTTGAAAGACTCCAAATACACTAACTCATCAACTCCCAACAAGACCCATGCTCCAAATCCACAATCCATGCACAAGTATCACGATGAATCACTAAAGAAATTAGATACATTTCCTTACCTTTTTTATTGATAAACAACATCTATAAATGTACCAAAGTTCCCATGTGGGGGTGTGTAATGAAGATAAATAGATTTCCCCAAAATTACTTCCCTACTCATTCCACTAGGATAGAAAATGTTAGAAAATTTATATAAAAAAATTTAAATAAAAAAATTTAAAAAATTTTAATAGTTTATATCAAAGATAAAGAAATTCCAACCTAAAACATTTTTCTAGACAAAACATTTTTCTAACCAAAATATTCTCATAAGAAAGAAAACAAACAATGTTTTAAACTATTTCACATTCATTATTGGTATACCCATTTCATGATTCACACACACCCACACATTCATACTTTAATGGTAGTATCCTACTCATGAGTATTTTATCATGCATCCACCAAGTCATCACTAAGCAGCCAATATCCTTGTGCCCAAATGGAACATACCCCTTATCTAGGGCCATGTCCCTTATACCCCAATGGTACATTAAATTTATTTAGGGTCACACCAAAATAATGAACTCACATAGATCCCATGCATTCCAAAACAATGTGAAACCAACAATTTCAATCTATTTGAAAAAAACCCTCTTATTTAAAATATTAAAATCAAACCATTTACATGAATTAAAACTGATCCATATATTAAAATTTAATTTTAAAATAATAAAACAAATCATTTTGCACAAAAACCGATTAATACAATTCCAAAAACCATCAATAAAGATGGTTTTTATCATGCTTTGAACATAAATTTCAAAATAAATTTATAGAAATTGAAATAACTTGAAACTAATTGTTTATGTTTTAATAATAGGAGTCGAGATTGAATCCAGATACCACAAAAACTATGGAAAAAATGAAGAATGAAAAAAAATATTCAAGAAAACCAGGTTGAAACTTTAAAGACCTGACCTCAGAAGCCTGGAGCTGGTGCCTAAAACATTATGTCTAATTTTTTTTATTAAAATAGTCTGAAAAAATTACAAATCACTTCTCATCATAGAGGATATTCTCAGTCTAGGTTCTAGAAAACTAGATACAAATGATACTTTTCTTCAAAAATGTACGAGATAAACTACATAATGTTTCCATCACATAGAATAACTCAATGTTGAAAAATATACTAACCCTATAAAAATAAATTAAGAACATAGGGTGATAACAAGAATGCCCTGTAAGGGGTTTAAAAAAAATTAATTAAATTAATTTTTAAAAACAAACTTTACAAATAATTATACATATATACAATATTTTTTTAAAAGAAAACAACATTTATTGTACCAGGTCACCATCATTTTTCAAAGGTTAATATAAATAATTTTTAGGTAAATATCATACTCAAGAATTTATATATTTATTTAAAGGCTAAAAAACATTTAAAAGTGCACATACTTGTACAAAATGCATGTAATACTGCATATAGGTTAGGGGATGATCAAACTAAATTAGGGTTGACATGAAAGTATATAGGTAAAAATTAGTACAAGAATTAATACTTTCTTAGAGTTTCACAAGAAAAAGTATCATAAAACACTTATCAATAAAATTAAATTCATTAAAGGACAGATGAAATTTTCAACTTTTTTATTAATGTTCTAAAAATAAATGCTAAACATTCTTTATAAATGATTTTCTGATTAATTACATAATTATGACATGTGCATGTATTACCATAATCATAAGTAAAATATTCTTAACCAATGATATTATATCAGTCGAATAATCACATGGTTGGATAAATATTAACCATATAATGAGGGAAATCATAATGCATGACATATATAACATTCTATCGAGGCCTCATGCCAAGACCATACATAATCATTCTGTCAAGACCTTGGGCCTTGACCTATTTTGTCTCCTGATACCTACTGACGCATCGAAAGGCCATTGAGGGACTCACCTCTCACATAATAAGTATAATGCATTCCTCATATGTCTAATAATTATTTTAAATCAAAGTGTCCCATACCAATTTGATTTATTAAATTATGTATTTTATTCAAAGTGTCCCATAACACTTTGAATAATTAAATTATGTATCTTATTCAATGTCTCCCATACCACATTGAATAATTAAATTATGTCTCCTATTCAAAGTGTCCCATACCACTTTTAATAATTGAAATTTTAATCCATAAGTTATCAAAAGTGATAAATTTCAATTTTCAATTACAGTATATATTCATAAATAAAGTGAGTTATGCAATAAATGTAAGCATTAATCTAAAAATTTCATGTTTTTTCACATAAAATAATAACTATGAAATTAAAAACCCTTGTTTCATGAATGTAAACATTATATATATAAAACACATGTTTTTGAATTTAAGATACTTATCATTCATGTTTAAAACACACACTGATAAATAGGAGTGTCAATCAAATTAAATCATAAACTTTAATAATTAACTGTACTCATTGTGGAATATAAATTAAAGTATAATATTTTTAAATATAAAACATTCATTTCATGTAGGATATTGATGAAAAAGAGAATAATTAAACACACACTTCACTATATGTGTTTATGCATGTATATGTATATGTATTAAACCAAATATAATTCCAAGTATTTATCCTAAATTTATAAATTGAGATGGATGCATGTAATGTAAATTATAATAACAAGTTGATGTCTTATTTTAAAATTTCTAGGCACACAATAACAAAACAAGGTTTTTTTATTGTTTTCCAAAATAAAATTGTATTTTTGATCATATAAACATTTTAGACATGAACTGAAAACATCCAATTAAAGGTTTGATTACAAATGTAAAACATGCAGGTATATAAACAATTGTATTTCTTTGAAAAGTAACCTAGCTTGATTAACTATTGATATGATTACCTTTGTATTGTATAAAACATTTTGAACAAATAAAAATATAACTTTCAAAGAAAAAAATCAGAACAACGTTAATACCATCAAAACTTCTTAAAATGAAACAAGGCATGCATATAAGTATTTTTGGTAGTTATATATATATATACATGTGGGGTTTGAAATCAGAATTTAGAGAATAAGTATATGGATAGGGATCAACATTTTAAATAATTTCATAAAAAATTAAACTTAATTGGATTAGGATTAAAGAATATATATATATATATATATATGTATATATTACTGTATATACATATACATATATATCTATGTATAAGTTAAGAAACTCAAAAACCACTCTTAGTAAAACCTTTTGCAAGTATTACATGTTGAAAAACAACAGTTATTTATTGATAAACATCACTTGAAAACCCCAAAATAGATTAGTATTTGAAGATCATATAAAACCGTACATACACAAAGTGTATATATGGGTTTTTCATAACCAAAACAAGGTTTGATAAATCCTTACAAGTATCATACTTTTCAAAAACATATTTAATCACTAATGTCAATTATGTGAAAACCTAAATCATACTAGAATTAAAATCTATCTATATATATATATATACATATAACAGTATATACACAATATATATATATATATATATATAAGTTTTGTATATCAAAAATGAATCTAAAATAAACCTTACATGAATTATATGAATAAAAAAATCATTTAAATACAAATATTTATCATCTAAAAATATATATAACAGAATTGGTTTGGTATTTATATATAAAACTATATACACATATAAGTATATATGGGTTAATCAAACAAAAAAATAAATAAACCCTTACCTGTCTTCAAATTTGAGGTTGTGCTGAGAAGAAGTCGAAGAAGAGTTGGGAGGAGGAAAACCCTTAGTGTTAAGTGTGTAAAATGGGTTTATATAAGAAATTTATATAAACTGTTTATATATATTTTATATATACAATGGTTCACTCATAAAATATAAATAACAAAACTTAAATAAATCTGAATAAAATATTCAGACAAAAAAACATAATCAAGGAAAATATTAAATGGATTGGTCATTTGATAAGATATATATATTTTATGTAAAACATGTGTGATACACCAAAGGGGCTTGCATTAAACTAATGAACTCGTGGTGGAATTTTGGAAAGATGAAAATGGTTGGGTTCGAGGAGAGCTATAGAAAGACTCACGAGTGGAGAAAGAAACAAAGGAGAAGGATGTGGAGATGTTGAATAGTGCAGCGTAAGGAAGAATAAGAAAGAGAAGAAGAAGAAGAGAAAAGAAATGGACAGTTCAGATTAGGAATGGGATGAATAGACAACTATGGTGAGTTCTATGGTTTTAAAAATAGATGAACAGTCGATATTATAATGTGGATTTGATCAGATGGTCGAGGGGAAACCATAAGATTTAAAAGTTATGCGTGGTCAAGATCAAATGCGTCTGGATCTGACAATTGATGAAAATCATGGAAAAAAGGAGCAGTGGTAGATTTTAAAGTCCAGACTGGATCAGACGGTTGAGATCTCGTGCAACAAGATTGGATAACTTGGATTAGATCTCCTGTAAAAATTGACATCCCACATCCAAACCTACATGGTTTCGGGACCACATTATATTACTTGATACCACTTCCTTAACTCTGATGAAACAAACACTCACACCATGGGGTACCCAAACACGGGACCCCCACCCATAGGCCTTGGCCCACCCTCAACCATATCGATGCATGACCCACCTCACCCCATTCTAGCGCCTGACCAGGCCCTAGACATGGTCTCATGCATGACTCAACATGCACTATATGTGCTCTACTTTGAGGGTTATCTAACCTCGGTTGTCTATATGAGACACCCACTCAAACCTGGAGGGATTTTCCTTCAATTCTTCCCTCATTTGGGTGGGATACTCACTGAAAGTTTTATCAAAATTTATTAGACACAAAAAATTTAAGAAAAATAGAATAGATTTATAGTAATTTATATATATATATATATAATTTCTTATAATAAATGTCATTATTTCATATGTTTGTATTCATTTTTATCTTTAAAACATTAAATTTTAAAATAAAACATCATTTAAAACATGTCATTTCTTTTATAAGTTTATATGCATTTAAAAAAAATATCATGGTTATTATATTTTAAAAATTAAAAAATAAGAAATATCTTCTATTAAAACTATGTCATCATTTAAATTTTAAAATATTTAAATCATTTTAAAACATTTGAAATACTTAAAATACTTAAAATAATTAGAATACTGAAAGTAATCAAAATAATTAAAATACCTAATGGTTATAAAATTTTATGACTGTTACCAAAACCAACAGTCATCTAAAGAACCCAACAGCTATTAGTGGTCATATTTATCTTCAAGGCCTTATAAATACTTGTTTAGGGTGTTCCAAACTTCAAAAACCATTTAGACTTGTAACCATGGTTCTATTCATTACCTTGATTCTTAGTAATGTTTCCATAGTACTTTCCATAATGTTTTTCATTATGACTAACCCAAAGGATGTTCACCACTTTCTTGGTCAAGTTGTTGTGTTTGGTGGTCTTCCGGTGATCCTGATAGGTCTTCTAGTAGGTATTTTAGGATAGTTAGGGCCTTTTTTCCTTATTGTAATGTAATGTTTTAGTATTTCTATTGAATAAAATATGTGTTATTTTTTTTATGCAAGAATTTGTTTTGAATAACTCTAAAATTAAATAAAACAAAAAAATAATAATACTAATAACTAACAAAATGTTATTATTAAAAATATAAATATATCCGGGGCACCACATTATCCCCCCCTCAAAATAATTGCACCCTTACAATTCTATTGTACTATTATGCTTCCACAATTCCAACCCACAGACATCACCCTCGATGTACCTTCACTAGGTCTACCACCATCAGAGACTTTCCTAGTAAGTTCTTCTGGTGAGAATGATAACCAAAACATTTTTAAACTCTTAAATTTCAGTTGCCCAGATGCACCTTGAACAGCTAGAGAAAAACTCATGTGGACAATAGTGGGTCCTTGAGAGAGTGACACAAGAGGTGTAGAGTTTTGAGATATCAGAATGGAAATGGTTCCGATATACTAGTCGGAGAACTTGGTTTTCAAAAAACCAGATATTATAAAGTCTTCCATACCTGCTAAAACTCTAAACTTAAAGCAGATAGGCTACATGAGGGTCACCCAACTTTGTAGATTCTTGGAACTTTTCTAGGGAAAGATAAGTCTTAGATAGTGTGAAACATAGGAAGAGGCCTTCATAGTACCTTCCTTTATATACATAATATGAAATCTATGATTGTGACATAAGGTTGTAGACATGACTCAGTACTTGATGTTGTCGAAGGACATTTGAGTTGTTTGACACCTAGTAGAGGTGTTTTTAGGTTAGGTACAGGTTCAAGAAAGGCAGGTATGCTTCTGAAAATGACTTGACAATTATGTTCACAAGTAATTTAGTAGGGAGAGACAAGTGGTTTGTTGGTGAAACCTCACCTTCCTTCTGAAAATTTTATGAAAAAGTACTACTCAACAAAGATTATCAAAATTTCTCGTTTTGTTCTAATTTCTTAGAATTTTCTAGACCATTCCCCTAATACCAACTATAAGAACCAAAACCCAGAATCCTAGAGCTGGTGCCAAAAACATGGTGTGTAATTTTTTTAATAAGAATATGGTGATAAAATCACACATCACATATCATCATAGAGGATCTTCTTGATATAGGTTTGGGAAAACCAGATACAATAGATACTTTTCTTCAAAAATATACGAGATAAACTCCATAATATTTCTATCACATAGAAGAACTCAATGTTGGAAAATCTACTAACCCAGTAAAAATAAATTAAAAACATAGGGTGAGCACAAGAATGCCTAGTAAGGGGTTTAAAAACTAATTAATGATATTACTTTTAAAAAAAATCTTTTTCAAATAATTATACACACCTAAAACATTTTCTTATAAGAAAACAACATTTCTTGTATCATGTCACCATCATTTTTAAAGGTTACTAAAAATAATTTTTAGGGAAATATCATACTCAAGAATTTATATATTTATTTAAAGGCTAAAACATATTTCAGAGCAGGCATACTTGTACAAAAATGCATGGAATACTGCATATAAGTCCAGGGTTGATCAAACTAAATTTGGGGTGACATGCAAGGGTGAAGGTACAAATTAGCACATAAATTAATACTTGGTTATACTTGTATAATAAAAAATATCATAAAACACTTATCAATAAAATTTGATTCATGAAATGATAGATGAATTTTCCAAATTTTGTATTAATGTTATGAAAATAAATGCTAAAATTTCTATATAAATGATTTGCTAAGTAATTCCATCATTATGCTATGTGCATTTATTAACATAATCATAAGTACAAGATTCTTAAACAAGGATATTATACTATTTTAATAATCATATGGTTGGTTAAATATTAATCACATAATAAGGGAATACATAATGCAGCACAATCATAACATTCTATCGAGCCCTCGTGTCAAGACCAGACTTAATAATTCTATTCAGGCCTTGTCACATGACCTATTTTGTCTCATGAAACCTACCAATGCATCGAGAGGCTATACCAGGCCTCAGCCATCACATAATAAGTTGTATGTATTCATTATATTTCTAATAAGTCTTTAAATCAAAGTGTCCCATACCACTTTGATTTATTAAATTATGTATTTTATTCAAAGTGTCCCATACCAATTTGAATAATTAAATTATGTCTCTTATTCAAAGTGTCCCATACTACTTTGAATAATTAAAATTTTCCTCTTATTCAAAGTGTCCCATACCACTTCGAATAATTAAAATTTTAATCCATAAGTTATCATAAGAGATAAATTTCATTTTGCAATGACTATCTATATTCATAAATAAAGTGAGTCATGCAATAAATGTAAGCATTAATCTAAAAATATCATGGTTCTTCACATAAAATAATAACAATTAAATTCAAAACTCTTATTTAATGAAAGTAAATATTTTATATATAAAATACATGTTTTCAAATTTAAGATTCTTATCATTCATGTTTAAACCATACACTGATAAATAGGATTTTCAATCAAATTAAATCTTAAACTTTAATAATTAATAATATTCATTGTGGAAAATGAATTAAAGTATAATATTTGTAAATGTAAAACATTCATTTCTTGTGGGATATTGATATATAAGAGAATAATAAAACACACACTTCACTATATGTGTTTATGCACATATATGTATTTGTTTTAAAAAAAAATCAATTCCAACTATTTATCCTAAAATTATAAATTGATATACATGTATGTAATGTTAATTGTAATAACAAGGTGATGTCATCTTTTAAAATTTTTAGACACACAATAACAAAACAAGGTTTTTTAGTTTTTCTAATATAAAATTGTATTTGTGATCATATAAACATTTAAGACGTAAATTGAAAACATCCAATTCAATGGTTGATTGCAAATGTAAAACATGTAGGTATATAAACACTTGTATTTATCTGAAAAGTTACCTAGCTTGATTAACTTTTCATATGATCACCTGTTTATGATATAATTTTTTTTGAACAAACCAAAATATAACTTTAAAAAAAAAATACCATAATAAGGTTAATACCATCAAAACTTCTTAAAATGAAACAAGACATACATATATGTATTTTTGGTACTTATATATACACACATGGGTTTTGAAATCAGAATTTAAAGAATAAGTATATGGATAGGGATCACCATTTTGAATAATTTCTTAAGAAATAAAACTTAATAAAATTATGATTAAAAACTATATTTAGATATATATATATATAATCGTATATAAATATATATGTATATGTTTAGAAACTCAAAAACCACTATTAGTAAACCCTTTTCTAGTATTACATGCATAAAAACATCAGTTATTTACTGAAAAACATCACTTGAAAAACCCAAAATAAATTAGGATTTAAAGATCATATAAAACAGTATATACACAAAGTGTATATATGAGTTTTTCATAACCTAAACATGGTTTTATAAGTCCTAAAAAGTATCATACTTCTCAAAAACATATTTAATCACTAATATCAGTTTTTTGAAAACCTAAATCAGACTAAAATTAAAATAAATAAATAAATATATATATACATATAACCATATATTCAAAAAGTATATATTTATGTTTTTCATATAAAAAAAGCTAAAATAAACCTTACATGAATTACATGAATAAAGAACATCATTTAAATGAAAATATTCATCAATAGAAAAAATATATAAAATAGAATAGATTTTGTATTTATATATAAAATTATATACACATATAAGTATATATGGTTTAATCAAACACAAAAAATAAATAAACCCTTACCTATCTTCAAATGTGGGGTTGATCCGAGTAGAAGTCGAAGAAGAGTTGGGAGGAGGAAAACCCACTGTGTTAAGTGTGAAAAATAGTTTTATATAAGCTGTTTATATAAAATATTTATATATATTTTATATATACTATGGTTCAATCATAAGATATAAACAAAAAAAACTTAACGAAATCTGAATATAACTATTCAGAAAAAAAACCATAATCAATGGAAATATAAAATGTATAGGTCGTTTTATAATATATATAATTACGTAAAAATTTCATGACACACCAAAGTGGTTTGCATTAAACTAATTCACCCTTGGTGGAATTGTGGAAAGAAGAAAAGGGATGGGTCTAAGGAGATCGATAGAAAGACTCACGAGTGGAGGAAAAAATAGTGGTGGAGGATGGGGTGATGTCGAGTGGTGAAATGTAAGGAAGAAGAAGAAGGGGAGGAAGAAGGGAAAAAATGGATCGGATTGGGTGTGGGTCGATCGGATGGCTGCTGTGACTTCCACGGTTTTAAAAACAGATGAACGATCAAGATTATAACGTGACATTGATCAGATAGTCATGGAAAAACCATGAGATTTAAAAGGGATGTGTGGTCTGAATCCAAAGCATCCAGATCATACAGTTGATGAAAATCATTTTAAAAAGGAGTGGAAGTGGAGTTCAAAGGTGAGACTAGATCAGACGGTTGAGATCT
Source organism: Viscum album (assembly GCA_963277665.1). Taxonomy (NCBI): domain Eukaryota; kingdom Viridiplantae; phylum Streptophyta; class Magnoliopsida; order Santalales; family Viscaceae; genus Viscum; species Viscum album. The sequence goes on from OY728137.1 coordinate 1,027,252,756, forward strand.
CATGTAGTGAGATCATACAAACTATATTAGAACTCCCATAAAAATTATCACCCCACATCAAAATGTACATGGTTTTGGGGCTGCCTTATATTACTCGAAACCACTAACTTCACTCTAATGACACAAACACACACACACACACTATGGGGTCCTTACACATGGGACCCCCACCTGCATGCATTGGCCCACCCTCAGCAACGTCGGTGCATGACCTGCCTCACCCATGCTTGTGCCTGACCAGGGCCTACACACAGGCCCGTGCGTGATTCAACATGTGCTATGCATGCACCACTCTGTGGGTTTTATGACCTCGGTTGTCTATGTGAGATTCCCACTCAGACCTTAAGGGATTGGCCTTCAAGGTTGGCCTTGGTTGGGTGGGATACTCACCCAATTTTTATCAAAATTTATTAAACACAAAAATTTAAGAAAAATAGAACATATATATATATATAATAATTTTCATATATATAAAAACATCATTTCTTGTTCTAAATGTCATTATTTCACATTTTTTATTCATTTTTAGTTTTAAAATATTAAATTACAAAATAAAACTTCATTTAAAACATGTCATTGCTTTTACAAATTTATATTCATTTTAAAGAAACGTAATGATTATTATATTTTTAAAAACCAAACATAAGATATATCTTCAATTAAAAATATGTCATCATTTAACTTTTAAAATATTTAATACATTTTAAAACATTTTAAATACTTAAAATACTTATATAATTAGAATACTTAATGTAATCAAAATACTTAAAATACCTAATGATTATAAAAGTTTATGACTGTTACCAAAGCCAATGGTCACCTAAAGACCCCAATAGCTAATAATGTTCATATTTATCTTAAAGTCCTTATAAATATTCGTTTAGGGTGTTCCAAACATCAAAAACCATTTCAACTTATAAGCATGGTGCTCTTCATTCCCTTGATTATTTGTATAATTTCTATAGTACTTTCCATAATGGTTTTCATTGTGATCGAACTGAAGGATTTTCACTACTTATTTGGTCAAGTTTTTGTGTTTTATTGTCTTCCGGTGATCCTAATAGATCTTCTAGTTGGTATTTTAGGATAGTTAAGGTCTTTTAGCCTTATTGAAATGTAATGTTTAAGTATTTCTATTGAATAAAATATGTCTTATTTTTATTCTACAAGAATTAATTTTGGATGGAACCAAAATTAAATAAATCAAAACATTAATAATACTAATAACTAACAAAATATTATTACTACAGATATTAATATGTTTGGGTGTCATAGAATCTCTATAAACCTACCTTCGATCTTATTCCCTAACATCAGAATAGCCACATCCCATCAATATTGGCATTTATAAATCTATATCCATCCCCAACAGAATGGATATATTATTCCAAGAGAGGGAAGAAGAATAATATAAGGAAAATGAATGAAGAATAGAGACTTACCAAGGAATCCAGGCTTCAACTCACCAAATTTTCCAAAGGATCTTTCCCATATCAAGAGGAATGGTCACCACATCCTTTTGGAAGAGAAAAATATGAGTGAGGGTCTAATATTTTCCAATTTACAAGTGAATAATGGTCTCCACATCCTTTGGTCTCCATAATTTTAGGATCTAACTTTTAGTTGTATATGTTTAGGTCACACAGTTTGGAAAACCATGTGCTAACCATTCACATTCCTCTACCTCAATAAACACCTCATAAAATTGGATTTCATGGATTGAAAAACCATTTTCTAACCATAAAGAATCCCTCTATCCTAGAAATAATATTTACTCCTAGGTGAACACATGGTTTGGAAAAAAAATTCACCTATCCTGAGCCTGTTGCCTGACTTTGTATGGTTTTCTATATTAGTTTCACTATTTTTACTAACTGTGATCTAACCATGAACCTCTATAAAATCCACAAACAATTCCTAGATTCCTCTAAAATCTCCAAAAATTCACCCTAACACTTTACATACCTAAAATACATAATTAAATGGGAACTTACTTGAAATCGAGGGTGCTACATCATCCCCTTATAGTATATGGGGAAAATGATACAATTATATAAATCTATTAGCTTAATCATCACTAATATTTCACCTCACTTGAGGTGAATAAAAATATATCCTTGTCTACTATCAAGGTCTCTGAGAATAAATTTTCTAAGAAAAAGGTCAATAAGTATTTCTAGGACTCCCACATATGATGATATGCTAGGACTAGAATATCTCACTTGTTCTTCGTTCATCCTAAAAGCATACAGATTGCTAACATCACCCTCCTCTCTAAGGGTGACTCAATATAGTCAAATTCCCTTTGACCATAATATATCTATAATTGAGATGCCAAGGGATCACAAGTGAACAATGGAAGATTCTACATTTAAAAATCCCTAGTCATATCAGGCATCATAGGTGTATCTTGAGGAGCCTCTCCCTCCATTGATTGTACAACTCACAAAAACACTCACGGAGATGAAAATCCATAGGCTAACATGGAACTATAAGAGGATCTATATTAATCACCAATGGGGGAAACTCATCACCACCATTTTAGCAATCTATTTGAGGCCTTCACGACACATCCTTCTATAATTCCAATCATATCACTTAGATGACATTACTATATTAGTTATCAATTTCATTATTTAAGGAAAGAAACAATAAGAATAAAATCTTACTATTCTATATACCCCATATCATAGGAATATCATAAACCAGGATATCACACTAGCCCCATCTATCTATACTCAAAGTTAGCTCATATATCATAAGATCAATGTTATCTCAATTTTCATTTTATTTCACTTTAATAAAAAAATTCATAACTAAAGCTGAGTTAAATGAAATGGAAAATACAAGTTATAGAGGGAATTGTTTTTAAATTTTAATGGTAATTTTTTAAAATGACAATATAAGATAACCTAAATAAGTAGTCATGATTTAAATTTATATTCATTTAAATTAATTAGCAAGATAATATTACACCATTATGTTTTATGGGAAAACAAAATATATCTTGATGTAGACACTTTAAATAACCAGACAATATATAATGAAAATGTAACTAAACATAAGAAAGTATAAAAATTACCTATGAAATCAACATGATTGATATGATACATGAACACACACCCACTTTCCAGTCGGGGACAATAGTTAAACCCTATAAATCATAAACCCAAAATCATGGGTATCATAGTATGAAAATTAGATCAATTGTATAAAATAAGAGTAAGAATACTAACCCCATCTCCAAAACATTGAATTTATTCATACACGAGTTAGCTACTCCCAACCATATATCCTATAATTTTTTTTAAATTGTATTATATTCTATATACCTTTCCAAAACAGTAATAAAAAATAAATACACATTGATACCACTTTGTAGCAATCTCATTGTACCATAACCACCTGACAGTGTCCGGTTCTAGATTTTTCACATAACCTCATGCATACATACCCATATTCTAGTGGAAAATGAATAATACTGAGGTCCTATGGTAGTGCGACAAGAATAATATTCCCTCATATTAGAGTGAAATAAAAAATCAATAAAAAAACCTATATCTAGATAAATAGAAGAATAGACAAGAAGAAAAGTACCAACAAATAATCATAACCTATATGATATCAAAATGAAAATATATACAAGTCAGCTAAATAATAAAAAAAATACATAACCCCTATGAAATGATCTTATACACTAATATCCCAAAAAATAAAAAAAAAGAAACATTTGGATAAACACCACAATAATCCTATCAAGTCATAACATGGTCCCATATTCTATGCTATACTCTACTCAATCTTGGTCATATATTAATCATTATTCCTTTTCCATTATCCTTATATGCAAGTTTTAGGTTTTCTCAAGAAACCAACATTGGCCTATAACACCCCAAAATTCTAATATATGATTACCTTTTAACAAATCAATTTGTTCAATAGCCTGATCCACATGGAACATCAAGCTTAAACGATACCAACATATTTTTAGATAAAATAAAAATATTTCTATATGACCATTAAAACCTAGCAGTTTAATTGTTAGTAATGAATAGAATTAACCACTTTATTAATTCTATGTATAAATTAAATAAAGACTTCTCTTAATACAAATGAAAATAAATTAGTTTTCCTAAATTAAAAATTAGATTTTTTATTTTTTAGAAAAGTATTTTTATAAAAAAGTTCTCTTTACGGATACACATATCTATTTAAAGAAAGTTAAAATTAATAATAAATTATGTTAGATATTAATAAATGGTCAACACCAATTTATTTGGTAAATTTTATGAAATAATACTAATACCAATTAATATTTTAAATTGTCATGTCATGATGAAAACAAGTTTTCATTATATTTTTGGAATTTATATAAAATATGAATGAATATGTTTTGGAACTAGAATTCAATAAAACATAACTTTATTTTTTATTTTATCAAATAAAATTGGACTTTGTATGAATTTTGGAGCATTTTCGAAAAACAATTATGTTTAGTTGAAAATATTTGATTTATAAAAATTATAATTTCCATGATTTTATCTATATGTATGCATAAAATCTAATATTTAAAAACATTTTAAGTAATAAAATATGAATTTATAGACTAAAATTATTCATTTTAAAATATTTATTTAACTAAAAAAACCTATGTAAAACATTTTGAAATAAAATTTTACTTGAATATAAAACTATTTTCAACCTTTTCTTTAAAAAAATTTTCTTCAAGGGAGATTTAGTTTTGGATTTCCTTGAATGCACCATACCATCTATTTTGTCGATAATAAATCAATTTATATCATTAAAATAAATATCCAAGATAATTTTATTTTATATGTGAATTTAAAGCTTAAACTTTTATTTTTCTAAAAACCATTTTTATGCTAAAAAGCATATTTATTTTAAAATTGTCTATTCACACCATTATAAATTTTAACTGATTTTTTTTTCAAATTTATCATATTAGGTAAATATTTAATATTAATATTGGTTATTAAATTTAATTTCTATGATTAGATGTTAGTTACTAGGGGAAATGTGAAGTAGGTTATATGTTACAAGTTTAAAAAAACCACTAAATCATTCAAATTTTCCTAAAAAAGGAGTGGTTGATGTGAGTTTTGTCCCACACTCATTTTCTTCTTCTCGTAGAATTTTATTCCCTTTTAAACCTAAATAGTAATGTTATATTATTGAAAATTTAAGGGTTAATCCCAAAACAACCCTTCCCTCCAAATATAAAATGCTAATATCTTCACCCATCCATGTCTCACTTATCATTATAATTTTTACTAGGAAGGTTCAAGATTTGATCATGCTCATTTATAAAATGTATTAAAGAAAATATAAGTGCATACAAACAACAACACAAGGAATGTGGCAGATAAAGAATATGTGACGTCATAACCTGGGTGACACTCAAAGGTTCCTCGAACTTGATTGGCAACATGTCCACAAGCACACCTCCTCATACATTAGAGGATGCTGACTAGTAGTGTGGGCTAGTGTGTTTCTATAAGAAGATAATTACCTCATGTGAGAGGGGAGCATAAAAAATATAATATATATAACATATGGATAATAATAATGAAAGAATAATAATGAATAAATAATACTAGAAGTTTAAGACAAGAATAAAAATCAAACAATAATAATCAACTCAAAGATGAACACTATCATATACAGAAGATGATGATGTAATTTCAGGTCTCTACAAAATAGGAAAATAGGTAATTCTAGAAGAATGAAATTAGTACATACATTATATATAAAAAATCCAAAAAAATCCAAGCATCCCGAGAACTAGAATGGTCATACACAATAATGATCTATCCTAACAAAGAACGAAATTTAGGTTTCCAAGGAAAGACACATACCCTTGTTTATACCTATAATCATATAATCTTCCCGAGTACCAACAACACCCCAGATAGGGCGTGTGATAAATATTTTTAGGCTACCACAAAAAATTTCTATATAATCAAGTTAATGAATATAAACTGAGTAGTTTTTTTGGTATATATTAATGTAAAGTAATTCCAAAATAATAAATCATACCCGTTTCAGCCTCAGTTGTTAATGTCTCTAAATGTGAGATCATTTAATTAATTTACTTATGTCTAGTTTATATAGATATACCATGTGATGTTTTCAATAGAACTGAAATAGATAATAATAATAGTGAAATGGGATTCAAGTTAATAACCAAGGAATCCATTGATGTTAGGGGTCAACCAACACATAGTAATAAATAATTTAGTCTAGAAAAAAAGGGTTTGAGTATAGTACTTGGGGATTTAGCAAATAATTCCACTATAAATAATTATAACCGAGTCCAAGGATCTCATCCAAGGTATTTATTAGATAATCCTAACTGGGACCAGTGGGGTGAATACATGGAGCCATGTGTTCAAAGACATCAAGATAGATCCAAGGAGTGTATCTGATACATCCTAATATTCAAAATATAGTGAAGGGATCCTACTAAATCATGCCAAGCATCTGATAGTATACAAGGACTATGTTCCAAGGTGGTTATATCCCTTGGAAACTAGATCCTTGAATTTGAATGGTGTCCTCTGAGTGCTCCATGAATTCCCTCAGGAATCTAGGGCTACCTCAAGTCTGACCACTCCTGTAAAGATAAAATGTTCAATAAGTAATATTAACTATATAAATATATCATTATTAATTTAAGTACATATTCATTCCATTTATTCATTTAATAGGTTCAATCTTTTAACATTTACTAAACATGACAATTTAGTATAAGTACATTCAAACAACAATCAATTCAATTATAATTAACTAGACCAAGTAATATCTAATAATATATTTTCCTTGTATTAATTCATTAGGCCTATTCCTTAACCTCTCAGCCAGGGTGACAAGGTTAGTTGGGACATGTTACCAATTAAATTTATTATAAAATTCTAAGCCAAGTATTATCTATAAATATATATGAAAATAAATTTATAGGTTATTTAAATTAATAATGAACACTTACCTTATCAAGGTCAAGTCTAGTGCACCTGAGCGGTGTTGCAGATAAACCCAACATGGGTTACCAAGGCATAAACAAGGAAGCACCCTACTCAGGGTGGTTTTAATTGATTCCATAACCTCTAATGGAAGAAATAAAAATCATAATTAAGGATATAGAATATGTGAACAATGATTATAATCAAGTAATATGAATGTTAATCAGTAAATTCTGGTGAAACCGGCATGCACACATCAATGAAAATTAATAAATGATGAGACTTTTAAGGAAAAGTCATAGGCTACCTACCTTATACCTATATCACTCTCCTCATCTAGTATAAGCCCTTATTTTGGCCTTGATCGTAAGAAAATGGAAGAAATAAACAAAACCCTAAAAATAGGGAATGTGATTCTATGTGAAAATATAATCATAGGTAGGAAGAAAAAGGTCAAACTATAACAAACCAACCCAAAATTCCATTTAAACCGATATCAAAGTTGATTCACCACTAACCCGATGAATTTTATCGATCTCCATAGGTTGGATATAAGAGCACTGATATTAATAAATAATCATTAGGAATGATTTCTACATCATGTATTATAATAACATAGTACAATGAGAAAACATAAACAGATATATATCAATCAATACATACATATCAAGTACAAGGAGACATTAAGATAAAACATAAAATGGACCATTACAACTAAAACCCATCTGGTGGGTAGAGCTGGACCACCCACCATGTCCCAAGTCACCCTATCTTGGTCACTATAACATGAAGCCACCTAGGAAGGTGAGAGAAAAAACACCTGCTATATGATAATAAAGAGATACAAACACCAAAAATTTATATGTAGGGTGTGAGAAAAGATCCTAGTAGGTTCTCACCAAGGATTCCATAATAAATTCCACCATTTAATTAACCAAGTAAAGTGCTTTTAATTTTTCAAATAAATAGTTTTGAAATTTCTAAAAATTATTCAAGAAAATCATGATTTACAATTTAAAATGATAGAAGTAAATTAGAAAATCATGCTTTACATTTCAAAATGAGGGAAATAATATAAACAAATGCTTTAATTTTCAATTTATTGAACATTTATAAACAACATCTTAAACAAAAACTTTAATATAAAAGAGTTTATATAAATTTACAAAGCATGTAAAATAGTTTACAACAATGGAATATATTTATTTCAAATACAAAAAATGAGAGAAAATGGTCATATTCCTAAGAATGTATGACAGTTCCAGGCTAATGGAATCCACACACACAAGGATACACAACAATATATGTATTCACACATCCCTATAAAATGGCCAAAGGTGAATTCATCACTATATCCTTAGGGATGTTATGTACTACATTATTATTTTAGAAAGTTGTAAATCGTAGTGTCTTATCCAATAACACACTAATTACATAAGTCTTTCTTATGATCTAATAACAAATAAATGATGGTCAATTTGTTTTAAGTAACCTTAAAATATAATTAAATCTCATTCTCTATTTCAAATATTCTAATTTCCCATTAAAAAACCAAAATGTGTTTTTAATAAAAAACATACATTTTCTATGATAAAACCTAAAGGTTTTTATCAGAACCATTTCAAGACATTTTCATCAAATACAATTTGAAATCAATTTCAACAAACCAATTTCACAAATCATTTTTCACAATTAAATTGTTCAATTTAATTTAAACAAATTTCCATCCAATTTCATAATAAATAACCAATTCAACGGAATTGGGGGTTTTCAAATTTAAATTCAATAAATTGAATTTTCAAAATTTAATAATATGTCTAATCCAAATCCAAAATTCAATGGAATTGGGTTTTTATTAAATTCATCAAAATAAATTCAATTGAAATCATGAAATTTAATTAAAACAAAAAATTGAATTTAAATCATGCTATTTAGGGTTAATCAAAATTCACCATTATAACGAAACCACCTAACTTGTAATCATAGGATCTAAAAACACAAATACCTAATATAGAAACTTCTATGAAGAATTATGGTAATGAAGTTTTGAGATGTTTCACCCCTAATGGTGATCATCAGTTCTTGAAAGATAGATCTTGAAAGAAGAGATAAGAGATCCTAGATTCGCAATTACACAAAAATCAATCAAGATCCATGAAAAAAACAATTCCATCATCACATTTATGAAGAAGGAATCAAGAAAATAAGTGATATCAAATATTAATAAGAGAAGAACTCACTGAAAGAGAAGATATTGGCTTCGTTTTCCACTTTTATCTTCCAAGAGATGAGTTTTGGGGAGTGAAAATACTCTAGGAGGTCTCCCAAAATCCATAGAACTGATTTATGTTTGAGTGGGAGGAGTTTTGGGTTAATTATGGGGTTTTAGGATTTCAATTAAAATTTTTGGAACTTTAATTACTGTTTGTAAAATTTCCTTTGAGAAATTGTACGGTTAGTACTAACCATGCACAAACCATGCAACAAGATGAACACTTTTTTTAAACCATGAGAAAACCATGAAACAAGTTTCACACATAGTTTAACCATGCGAAAACTATTTAATAGGTTTCACACTTTGTTTAACCATTTAAAAACAATGCGCAAATTTTGCAACCTAGGCTGCACACAATGTTTAACCATGTGAAAACCCTACAAAAACCATGCAAAGACCCAAAAAACATTGAAAGAGGTCCAGTAAAATATCAAAAACAATCCAAAAATAGATCCAAATATTGGGTAGAAAAATAAATGGGTCAAAAAACATAAAAATTAATGTAATTTTATAACCTCCCCACCATAGGAATTTCTATTCCCAGAAAGATTCTAGTTTGATATATAGGACAAGAGGAAAAAAAAAGAACTACCTCACTTATCTTGTGAGGGTAATATTCCATGGTCTAGAAGTGATACACACCCAAAGGTTAAAAACACACAAAACTTCAATATGAAAACACCAATATCATCACACATCTCCAGACTAGGGAAAGATAAGAGATATAACATCTCTCTCCCCACCATTTAAAGATTCCACCAAAATGGTGTTGTATAAGAAAAGAACATTCCATAGACCCAAAGAAGAGATACTTCAACTATTATCCAAGGTTAAAAATGAAATATCAAGCATCCAAATGAAAGTTAAAGAACTGGAAAGGATTTCTACACAGGTTAAGAAGTCAATAGTAACATAAAATCTTTTTTTTTCAAAAATTATCCTCATATATTGATGAGCTCATAAAAACAAAAGACGGAACTTCCAGGTGAATAGTCTTTCAAAATTTTACATAATCCTATTCACCTTCATACATTACCAAGGTCTATCCATGTAAAACTAGAAAGTTATTAAAAATCAATGAAAATGAATAATAGGGAACTACAATCTCACTCAGGAGATCATCCAACACTTCAAAATTGATCTCTAACCTTCAATTAAAAACACAAGGAACACCATGGAACAATAAAAAAGGATCCAAGATAAGGAAAACATTATTACATTACAAATAAAAAAATTATCCAAACCATGTTCCATAGATAACATAACAAATATCACAAATAAAAATGTTTCCAAAAATAAACAATCCATATGAAGGAAAACTCAAACAGTTTCCACTATGATGTTGAAAACAAGAAGCTGGAAACCAAAAGCTCCTCCATCGTGTGAACAAATTCACTCTGTGGCCTATGAATGGATCCCTATTATCATGAAGCATCTACTTCCCCACATTAAGGAGCTGATATCCCTAACCAAAACATTATTTCTTGGCCTAACAACTTACAGAACCTATTAAGGTGACCCAAATAACAACACCATTTTTAAACACTCAGAGATTTTAATAAAAAATTATTAGAATTATTAGGTAATACATAGTATAAAAACATGTAATTACCCTTATTTTACTAAGGAGACCAAACTTCCTCAATTGGGAAATGTGGAATTTGGCCAATCTTTTTGTTTTTCTAGCTCCACTTCTGCTGAAAAGGACCTTTCAAGCATCTCTAGATAATAGATCAGCCATTTCGTAGGCATATCAGTTACATGTTAGGGGTTAAGACTATTCCTAAAAGATAAATCCTTAATAAATTTATTACATAAAAATTCTAGGTATGAAACATACCAAATGTGAGAACTTCTTGGCACACTTCGCAACCAATGGATTATCTTGACAGAAACTTAAGAACTCAAAAAAATTCTCATTCTTCACTTACCTAGGATACTACCATTAAATGAAGACTGACTTTAAGAATTACCAAGATACAATTTCATATATAAAATAGGTAATCAAAACTTCCAACCACTCTTGGCCATGTCCCTCAAATATTGTGTGAATATACTTGACCTTCATAGATTCAGGAGTCTTGAGAGTATAAAAGATCACATAAACTTATTAAATCCATTTAAATGCCTCAAGAGAACCTCATTACACATTATAAGAAGGGGTAAAATAATATATGAATTAAATGATGATTTTCAATGTTTAGAAAGTCCCTATCTCCACCACTCAACAAGGAGTATGGTCAGAGTCATTCCCAATGAATTCAACATCTGAAAAATGTGAAGTAATACCATGAGGACAAAATCGTTGGACTAAAATTCTATATTTATTAAAGTAATTTATGGGATAAATTTATTAAAATTACAAAACAAAATCATACCAACTATGAAATCAAATAAAACTCAAAAATATCACATAATATTTTGAAAAATTTACAACCCATTTTAATCAAAAAATTATTGATTTCAAAAAACACATGAGTTTACCATTTATAAAACATTACTTTGTCCTTTAAAAATGATAAATCTTGTTTTAAGTTAATCACAGTTTCAAAAACCCATTACCATCATTTTTAAATTATTCCATGGTTTCAGAATCATCAATTTTTTTCCATTAACAAAACTATTTCCATTTAAATCCATTAAAAAATTTCTTCTTAAAATGTTTTTTTCTACAACACATAATAGATTTTTTATTTAGTTTTTTATACAAAAAATTTCATAAATATCATTATTTTTTAATTGAAAACATTTTTCAAATAACATTCCAAATATAATTTCAATACACAATTTAATTTTCAAAACGAATTTAAAATTATTAACAAGGGTTTAAATTTGAAAAATCCAAATGTGATAAAAAAGAAACACATATCCATAACCCAAATAAGTTAAGTCACTTGTATGAAAATGGATAAGGTTTAAAGTTTAGAACTGAGTTACAACTATTAGAGGCTTGGTCTTATATGCTGGTTAACTACACACAAAACTCACAACTGTTCATAGATGGATTTCCAAAATCTGCTACACAGATTCCTCATAGTTTACCAAACCATTAAAGCATGGTTCCACTCTGGTCATATTTCTATTTTGGTTTAAAAAAACACAATAGATTATAAATATAATAGATAGTATCATTAGTAATATAAATATAATTTATCATTAGAAAACCAAAAACTCAAAATAAAGACTCAAGTCCTAGTACCCCTGGTAATAGAAGTCTCACCAAGAAGGGGTGGTGATTAACCACCTACTTATGGACTACCTCTTGAGTCCTGACACATTCTTAATCTCGTTTCTACCATAACTCACCCAAAATAACATATGGATTTCAAATCCAAGTAATTCCATTTAAGGAAAGACCTCCTATGATACCATTTTGAATGAACCAACCCATAAAACCATCTAAAACGGTACTTGATATGATTTCCCACTAACTCAAAGAGTGTTCCCAATCTCTATAGGATGGAAAAAAGAACTTATAGATCAAAAAATAATCATTGGGAACAAATTTTCCCTCAATTATTACAATAAATGAGTACAGTGCAAAAACATGAAAAAATATATATATCAATCAATACATACATATCAAGTAAAAAGAGACACTAAGAAAATTTAAAGCAAATCAGAACAACAGAAACCTATCTACTGGTAGTCCATGATCAACCACCATGTACCAATCCACCCACCCTTGTTCACCCTAACTCGAAACCACAGTAGAAGTTGAGATCATGAACACCCACTATAAGATAATAATGGGCTATAAACACTAAAAGGTACAAGCAAGGTGTGAGATAAAATCCTAGTAGGATCTCACAAAGGATTCCATAATATATACCAATATTTAATCAACAAAGTAATTAGATTTCAATTTTCCAAATAAATAGTTTTTACATTTCAAAAGAATATTTAAACAAATGATGCTTTATAATTCAAAATTATGTAAGTGCACTAAAAAATCCTTATTTACATTTCAAAATGATGGAAATAATTTTTCACAAATTCATTACTTTTCAATTGATGGAACATTTCAAAAAAATGTCTTAAATTAAAAATTTTATAAAAAATTGTTAATATAAATTCAAAAGGCATGTAAAACAGTTTACAATAAAGGAATATATTTATTTCAAATAAAAACAAAAGACCAACATGGACATATGACTTAGAAGGTACGATAGTTCCAGGATAAGATAATCCACACAATCAAGGCGAAATAAATAAATAAATAAATAAATATATATATATATATATATATATATATATCCCTTTGGTATGTCCAAAGGAAACATCATCATTATCCCATTGATAATGTGACATGCTACATTATTATTTTAGAACATTGTAAATCCTATAGTTTTGTCCAATTAATCACTAACTACCCATGTCTTGCATGTACTCTAATAAAAAATCAATGATGGAAAATTTCATTCAAGAAACCATAAAATACAATTAAATACCATTCTATATTTCAAATATAAAAATTTATATTTAGAAACATAAATGAGTTTTTAATAAAAGACATGGCATTTTCCATGATAAAACAAAAAAAAAAATCTATCAAATCCAATTTTAATCCATTTACATCAAATAAAATTTGAAATCAATTTCAACAAGAAAAATTCACAAATCAATTTCCATAATTAAATTCCATAGTTTAATTTAAAAAAAATTTACATCTAATTTCACAATAAATCCTCAATTCAATCTAATTGGGGATTTTAAAATTTAAATTCAACAATTTAAATATTTAAAATTTCATTCCAAATAAAATCAAAATCTTCAATTCAATTGAATTGGTTTTTCATTAAACTAATTGAAATAAATTTTATTGAAATTATGAAATTGAATTAAAATAAATAATTGAATTTAAATCATGAAATTTAGGTTAAATCAAAATTGTATATCATAATAGAACCAACTACCTCATAATCTTGGGATTTGAAAAATCAAAGACCTTATCGGTAAAATCCAATGAAGAACACTAAAAATGAAGATCCAAGATGTGCCACCTCTGATGGAGATCACCAGATCTAGAAAGATAGATCCTTAAAGAAGAGAGAATATATCATTGATTAAAAATTCCATATAAATCAATCAAGATCTAAGAAAAACACAAGGCCATAATGACCTATATGAAGAAGGAATCAAGATGATAAGGTAGATTGAAGATCAATAAGATAAGAAATCATGGAAAGAGAATATATATACTTTGTTTCTCACTTAGATCTACCAAGAGATGAGGTTTGGGGATCCAAAATGACTCTATAGGTCCCCCAAAATCAATAAAATTTATTTAGGTTTGAGTGGGAGGAGTTTAAGGTTAATTAAGGGGGTTTTTTATTTTAATTACAATTTCTATAAATTTAATTACCATTTTTATGTTTTCATGGGAAAAATATCATGGTTAGTATTAACCATGGAAAAACTATGTAATAGGTTGCACAATTTTTTTAAACCATGGATAAACTATGCACACACCATGAAACAGGTATTACACTTATTTTAACCATTCACAAACCGTGCACAAAATGTGTAACTAGTTTCACACTTTGTTTAACCATGTGAAATCCATGCACAAACTATGCAATCCAGGATTCACACCTTGTTTAAGAATGCACAAACCATACAAATGCCTAGAATACTTAAAAAAATGTCCAGTAAAATACCAGAAAAAACTCATAAATAGATCCAAAAATTGAGTAAACAAATAAATGGGTCAAAACAAATAAAATCAAGTAGAATAATGTTACGTGAATGAAGACTAATGATTAAGGAATGTACCAGTGGCTATCCAATGATATGAACTACGGTAAAATCAGAGTGAAGATGATGAATTACGATCAAAACCTATGAAGAGGGTCTTGGGAGATCAATCAAATGAGAAGGGGGCCTTTTATCCACTGTAAGAAAGAATAAAGATTTAAGGGAAAGTTAAAAGAATCTTAAGGAAAAAATGATAAATTCTATAAAAAATTACAGGTTCACATAGCTTGGTCATATAGTTAGCCAAACCATGTGACAACCATGTGCACATCGATACTTTAAGTGCTAATCGACATGTTTTGAGAAACTATGCACCGACTGTTCTATATGGATATTTTAAAAATTTTGGGCCATTCACATGGGTATGCGCCCCTAAGTACATGGTTAGGGAAACTTTTGGCCCTTAATTTCCCTCTGAAATTACCCACATGATTAGGAGAAACCATGTGGGATGGGTATAATAGTTTCTACTAACCATGGGCCCCAGTACTTTCTTCTAATGGTCAAGTTTTTGAGCTCTGAAGAATCCCTAAACACCCCCAAGTCATCCATGGAATCATTAAGAATACACAATAGGTACAAGATAATGAATTAGAATGAAATTTAAAGGATCTATACCTAATGTAAAAAATATATTCTTACAGCACCACTAAACAAAAAAGGTGGTAGACTAGTGTAACCTTAGAGACAACCTTAGTGATATTCCAATAAAAAATGAATCGTGGGAATAAAACCCAGAAAAATTCATTCCTATCTTCCAATGAAATCAATAAAATCCCCCTAACCCAGGAATAAGGATAATTCCCTAATATAGAAACCTATGTAACCACCAAGACCTCCATCCCATGAACACCTTGGTATATATGAAGTGATAATTTCGTCATGCTTCCATCCATCGAATTCCTCATTGAGGACATTTTTGTTCCCTCAAAATCATCACTCACATATCATATGTGTTCTAGGACATAATATTCAGACTTGTTCCATAAACCCATTGGAATCCCATTCCACCGATAGTCATAGAGATCCTAAGCCATCACACCTGTCAGTATCCCATACCACTGATGGTCACCATGATATTCACTCACCAACATCCCAAAGCACTGGTGAACACTTGAGAGTTCTACATAATAATAGAATATACCACCATAACTATTTTTAATCACGAAAAATTCACCCTAATCATGCTTGCCTTTGTGTAGAGTAGACAAAAAAGAGTACATTATCTTGGTTTAACATTGGTAGCCCCAAACAAGGCCCATTAAAAATAAGCACTCCACATGACCTAAAAAATAACCAGTGGGAATATAGACTATCCCATTCATAATCTTCCAAATAATCCTAATATAACAAAGTCTACTGACAACACACAACCCAAGGTCATCACTCACAAGCTCTTGAGGTCTTCCCTGACCATCTCCCCACGTCATTTCAGGAAATTCCACATATATCATTATAAGAATCCGTAGCAGAGGTCCCTCTATCTAGGAGAAATCTCTATTGTTAGCTACCATAAACAAAATGAATATTCCATCCATCCACCATTGTCCACCAAAATTTCCTCCAATGGGAGCCATAATTTCATCTATCACTGGCCAATATCAATGTCCTCCCCTACCAATGATCAAGGCTTCCAATGAATAAGTTGCATATTGTCGCTAATAAAGACACAAATATGTATTTGAGACTTCTTTCGTTGACCCCAAGAACCACCATTGGGGTCCCATGCCCATATGGAAAAATAATAAATATACATCACCTAAATCCCACCATTTATTCATCCTATGTTCTATACCCCCAAACTCCAATGTCCGACATGAAAAGAGGCCACACATCACACTCTGATTGCATCACCATCACTGTGTTATCCAAGGGTTCATAGTAAACCCATGATTTGAGAACCCCCAAAATTGAGATAATATACTTGATATCCTAGGGGGGTTTACCCCATTATTTATCACATTAATCCCCATAAAAAAGGATTATCACCGAAATTCCCAAGTTCTCACAACCATCCCGTATAAAAATTCCCAATTTGGAGGGACTCTGCATGATTTCATTCATAGAAGACTGTTCCTAACCCTTTTGTAAATGTGGGATTCCAACCATTTTATCAACATTAACATGTTCAACCATTTTGTGTGGGAAGAAAATTGAGAAAACATCATAGTTCCCAAAAACATTAATATTTTCTCAATCATTCTCAAAGATGAACAGTTTGCGATCGATTTGGAAATCGCCAGAAGTGATTAGAGAGAGAGAGAGAGAGAATCTCCAAAAGAGAGAGAATATATTTATCTCTACAACTTATCCTTGAATATATACCATTTTACACTCCCTATAACACTCTCTCCATAACATAATCCTCTGGTCACACATTTTTTTCACAATCCCTTTAAAATCTTGGAGACTTCAATAGAAGATTCATGTTCCAGACATGAGTATTATCCACTACATAGTTTTTTGTTAATTATATTATTTAAAATTAATTATATAAACAATATTATAAGGAAATTATTTTCATTTATTCAATTTAATGTTAAAATTTTATGGGTTCTATCATTTTATTCATATATCACATCCATTAAGAAAAACAAAATCATTATTCGTGTATTGTTTGTACTACCGCCTCCACAATGTAATGTGTTTCATTTTCCATAACTGCATTATAAGGATGATCTAAGTATGGTATTAAAAGATAAATATGATATTTATAATATCATTTTGGCTTAGGTATGATAAATTATAAATTCTATTAATGATATGATAAAAAAATGATCATATTTAATTTAATATTTTAAAATATGTGTTCTAAGAGGATAATAATTTATTCAAATTATGTAATGTTTTCATATCCATTACTTATTATTATAATTAACTTTTATAATTTTAAAACAAACTAATAATTAGATAATAATATAATTATTCTTCTATTATAATTATACTACAACTAAACCACTGCATAATCATTCATCAAATAAATATATGTTTAGGTTTGTGTCGGTTTAACAACCTAATCAAACAATAATATGAATTTATATCTTGTATGATTATGAGAATGTATTTATTGGTATAATATGATATAAATATGTAAATAATTTTTTTCTAGTAAGTTTATATCAACATTTAACTCACTAATTAAGAAAACACCATTCGTTTTCTATGAATCATCGAAAGATGATCATCTTCGATTTCATCACCATTATTCATAAACATGACTAAAATGAAATGAAATTTTAACTTTATAAACTATCATGTGAAATATATTATATTAGATTATATGATCTATTAATTATTAAATTTTAAGGATGAATAAATATAGAATATATAATTATGAAACTTGTACAAGTGTTAAAAATTACAAACAACCGATGTAGAAAATCAGAATAATTCATTTAGAGAATGAATATTTACGAAGAGTATGAATGAAAATTTTTATGAGTATGGTTAATAATTAATTTATTAATTTATATTTTTTTTGTGATACAGGAGGATAATGTATATTCATGGATTTTCAGAAAAGAGTTAAGGGTTTCAGTCTCAATTTACTTTCATTGAGACATATTTTTGTTATACACCATGTTATATTTTTTTTATGGTTTAATCACCAACCAATTGTTAAATTTATATCATGATTCTATTATATTTAATGATATTTAATGTACCATTTCTTGTTAAATTTCTCAGGGTATTTTGGGTTAAATTTTCTGAAGGTTGTGAGGGTTTTTATCTCGATTTACCTTCATCGAGACAAGTATTTTATTTAGCATATAATTTAAATTATGTCATATATAAATATTTTCTAATTGAGATATCATATCATTAATTATATTTTAATCATGTAATTTTAAGTTCAATTTCAATCCCTATATTTCAAGGGTTTTTTTATTTGAATGATTCTCATCTATAAAGCTTTTCTTGGTATGAGCTCTTATTCTTTAAGATATAATAAATTTTATACATAACCTTCCCTTTTTATAGTGGTCTATTGTTTTTTATCTAATTAATGTTATTTTAATTCTATTTCATGGAATTTATGAGCCAAATAATTTTATATTATTCATTTGGTTATTGATTCTATTGTTTCTCAAATAGTGATAATTTTTATTAACTTATTTTTTTCTATTGAGTTTTAATCATTCTTTGAACTTATTTCATATAAGATAGGAAAATTATACTAGTTGATTGTATTATGTAGTATTATATCCTTTTTTTCTAGGAAAATAAATTCCTACCACATAATCACTTTGAAAAATACTTCTCAATAATTGGGATATATTCTATTTAAAGATTTCACTTTCTTTCTCCAAATGGATTATAATCAAGTTATTACTATATTTTTTTAGTTGTATAACCATTTATCTATATGGTGTAAACATCACATTTCAATTAACTAAGAATGGATGATGTTCAACTAGAAAGCATAATTATATATTGAAATGTGAAAATTTATTGGCATTCCAATACATATTATTATCAGTAAGAAAAATATGTATTGATTGACTATCCAAATTTTTCCTCTAGATGGGTTCTTAACAAGTTATCCCTTTTATTAACATTGAGAAATGTGTTTTAATTCCATATGTTTTTATCCCAATAAATAGAATAATTTTAAAGTTTTATTATTTATTTTTTATTCATTTTATTTTATGGTGAAAGAATTGGACGTAAATAATTTACGAGTGGGTCCCGAAATTATATAGCCCCTCGATGTATCTACAGGTATCATAAGAAAAAACAAGTTGGGTTTTTGTGTATGCATCTTCCCATAATAGGATATTGTCTTGGAATAAAGATTTGACCACATGATTTCTTGACTTTGGTCTCGATGACTAGTAAAGTGTCTTACTAGAAGGCATTGAAATATTGTTTTTGATGTCATATATTATACATTAAATCAGTATGATATCAATATAAATGATATCCATGTTTTCATTTATTATCATGGATATATCGTGATGCTAGTTTGAAGTTGATTATGGATTCATATTGTTTACCTTTTACTACTATAATACATATTTCATGTTTATTCCATGATTATTTCACTTATATGTTTCCCTTATTGAGAATTTGAGCTCACACCTTCTTATTTTTTCATTTACAAATGTTTTGGAGAAAATTAGTACACGTGAAAAGTTTAAAAGGCTAACATGTGTTAAATAATATTTTAGACATGTTGAATAATTTTCATAATTTAAGTAGTTTCATATATAATTGGAAACTTTTCCTATGAATACAAATAATATGGGGTTCGTTAGTTTATGTTGTGTTATAATTCTATAAAACACTAAACCTAAACCCATCCTTCACAAATAATAGATAGAAAAATTATTTTTGATTTTTTAATTAATGATAGTTATATATAGGCACATATAACTAGTATCAAATATAGTATGCAATGTATGTTTCTATAAGCATGATATCTAGGAGTATGGGCATGGGGAATCACAATTGGTATCAAAAGGAATTGTTTGGATAACATTGGATTTTAGGATGTTTTTTGAGGATAATTTAAAGGTTGATAAGTTAAGCTTGATCATAATTTTTATTTTTTTGATAACCATTTCTAATAGTATATGATTTGATGTTAAGGTAATAATGTATATGTTATTTTGGTATTAGGGTTAGATAACCCTAATGAAATACCTAAGGAATAATTTTATGTAAAATATAAAATCTTGATGTTTTGGTAAGATAGATATTATTTGGTTTTTACTAGAAATGCATCAATATTTGGATACATGCAAGTTGAGGTGTCTATAGAATATGTTCACCTAGGGGTAATCACATCTAAAAGGGTTTTTTGAGCATTGAATCAATCATCACTTCGATGCATGATTAGTTAAATAAGACTAAACACCTGAATAGACACTCCCAGAGGATATGATTTGGATATTCAGATTATCTTTACGAACCATTATAAAGGAATTAAGAATGGTGATAACTAATTCAGTTAGAAAACCAAATAGAAAAATTAATATAGATAACCATTAATTGAACAAGGAGGCTCATAGGTTGATATAAAATTATCATATGTGTCATAATTGAAGTCATTTTCAGATTGATATTTTCATATTGATATTTTGGATATTATAATAACTATTTTGGTTTTAGTATTTGGTGGAAAAAAGACCACATTAATGAATTTGAGAAATGTATTTACCTAGAAACCACTAGGTCTTATAACCAAAAAATAGAGCATACATAAATGATTATGACTTTTAGAATATTCCTATTATGACGAAAAATATGACTTTGGTATTTTTACCTAATGTAGTGAGGTTGATATCAAAATAAAAATTAATTATGGATAGTCCAAGACATTTTAATTAGATAATTGATATTTATCGATGTAATTTTTGTATATTTTAAGTTTTACTAATTATTATGTGAGACATATAAGGATTATCATTCATTAATTTTTATTTAAATGAATAATGACATATATTAAATTTTATTAATAATATTGAAAAGTGATTTTATTACAAGGTTATATTTATTGTGATGACTATTGGAGAACACATGATTAATGTATGAATAACTCTTACGTTTAATTTACACATGATAATGTGATAATAAAGGGTTGTTTTATTTTGAAGAATTAAGTCAGATATTATTTGAAAATTTTGAATTGATAAATACATGATTTCAATGGATAAGTTCATCCCATTTTGTGATTATGAAATATAATAGCTAGTGTATAAACTAGTGGTTAATACTATTTGAGGTCCAAAGATAGAGTAAAATTTTTATGGAATTTATAAAGTCAAAATGGTTTAATTTCTTAGATATTCAACAAGGTTTTGGGAATGTATTTTAATAAGATTATATGATTCGGGATTATATATACTTAGAAAATTCATTTTTTAATGATTAATGTAGCTGAGAAAGGATAAGTTAGATTGTGAGAGTATAGATTTCAAGGATTTTTTTGTTTATAATATTTTAAGAAATTTCATATTAAATTGGGAGCTCTATTTTAAGGATTAGGTTAATATGAATGATATATACCAATATATTATGACCTAGGTTAAAACAAGAATGATATATGAGAGTGGTATAGTTTGAACCAAGACTGATACAAGTTGATTTGTAAGAACTAAAGGATAACATGATAGTGTTATAATGTGAGACATATTGAGGTTAATTGTTTTATGATAATTCAGTTATGATGATCATCACTCATGATAAAACTTTTAGTATAATAATGGTTGTTACTTGAAGGAATAATGGGTGGTAGGGAAAATAAAGAGATTACCTCAACGGAAAATCCATCATAATGGGAGTGGGTGTGAGGAACCATGTTATAATTTTGAACTAGCTATAAAAAATATTATTAACAATGTGAACATAACCAAAGTCCCAAACAAAAAAAGGAATATAAAGATGGAGTTTCATGAAATATCTAAGTAATCATATAATAAAGTAAAAAATATTCAATTTCTTATATATCAAATATGTTGGGTGAAACGTGGGAAAAATTTACTTAAAGGGATAGTTACATGTGGTTATCATGGAGTTTAATGTCATCAAACTCAGAAATTTAAGGAAAAAATAGTAGCAGCAAAAATTAGTTGCTTTAATTACAAGTGGGTCATATATTATTCAACTCAATAATTTAATCAAAGGTCCAACAAGGGAGATATTCACTAACAACCACACGAACAAGGAAAATATTATTCAACTACTACTAAATATTTAAATAGTTTGTTTTTACATGTGTTTTTCTAGAGTCCTATTACATGTAAATTTTCACAAACTATTGGATACTAAATTATAAAATCCCTAGTGGTATGATTATCATATAAATTATATATAGGGTTTGTCGGAAGTTATTAATTATGGATATTGATATCAATTAGTAAAATACCATGAGAAATTTGGAATGGGTTAGTTATCATTATAAAGCTCTTATAATATTTTTTCAAATAGAAAAATATATTTTCACATCTTAAATAAACCCATGATCATCAACCAATGTATGGTTAATTATGAATTTCATATAGAAATTATTTTGATCTTGTGAGTCTAATTGAGAGGATGTAATTTATTAGGGGGCGTTTAACACACTAAAATTATAATTTATTATTAACTTTAAATAAGTTAATTTTGCTGATAACATTCTCTTCATGCAACACCGAAGTTAAATGATGCCCTGATATATTTAGATAAAATATAAATATTTATGTGTAACCATTAAAACCAAGTTTTTTAATTAGAGGGAATGAATAAGAGTGACCACATTAGGAAATATATGTATAAAGATAATAAATACTACTCTTAATATGAATGAAAATCAATTAGTTTACCTAAAATTATTAATAATATCATTTATTTTATAAAAAATATTTTTCTAAGTATTTATTATTTGATAGTCATTTATATTTAAATTAACATAATATTAAAGATAAATTATGTTTTATATTAATAATTGGTTGAAAATTAATTATTTTGTGAATGATATAAAATAATAATTACATCACTTAAAATTATAAATTGTTATTTTTCGATAAAATGGGTTTTAATTATGTTTTTGGATTTTATTTAAAAACTGAACACATATGTTTTGGAATTTGTAATAAATAAAAAGCAATATCATTTTTTAATTACTATTTTCTAAATTTACATGGTAATAGTTTTTTTATAATAATCTAAAAATGTTGATTTTTTTCAAAAAAACCAGGATTTACAAAAATCATAATTTCATGATTTTGCACCATTTAAGAATAAACTATAAAATCTGAATCATTTTATGTAATAAAATATGAATTTTTTGAATGAAATTATTTATTTTTAAATATTAAATAAACTTTTAAAACCAATGTAAAACATTTTTATAACTAATTAAATTGTTACATCAATATAAAAACAATTTTCACAATTTTCTTTTAATTAAGTATTTTCAGGGGAGATTCATTATTACATTTACTTAAAGGACTCATACCATCTAGTTTTTATAATAAATCAATTTATTCCATTAAAATCATATTCCAAAATAATTTTGTCTTATATATAAATTTAATGCTTAAAGACATTATTTTTCTATAAACAGTTTTTACATGATTAAGCATATTTATTTTAAAAATAAATTTTTAAACATTTTGAATTTTTTTGTAAAAAAAATCTTTTAAAATTATATACTAGAATTAAAAAATTTAGTAAAAATTTCAATCTTAATCTTGGTCATTTAAATTAATTACTATGTTTAGAAATTAATACCATGCTAAATGCAAATTAGGTTAAACTTTAATAGTTAAAAACCACATAAATCACTCAAAGTTGTGTCAATTTTTTTTATGTTTAATTTTGACCCAAAATCAATTTAATCTCTTATTTTATCCATTTTTTTAGCCTTCTATACTTTAATAGTAACCTTAAATTATTTAAAATGTAAGGGTTTCTCCCAAAACTACCATTCCCTTCACTTAAAGTAGGGAAAAGTATTCATAACTTCAAGACTCACTTATCTTTATAATTACATCTTGAAAATATACCATTTTAATCTCCTTATAACCCTATCCCACTAAAATAACCCCTGGTTACTTATTGTTAGCTTTATCCCTTCAAATTTTAGGATACTTACAAGGAAAATTCAGGTCATCGATGTGACTATTATCAACTACTTAGTTTTTTATTAATTATCTTCTATATGATTTATTCTTGAAATAATAGAAAAATGATATTATTAAAATTTATATAATTTTATATCACTATATTAAGTGTATTATCATTATGTATTCATATACCCTATCCATTAAAAAATAAAAAATTGTTATTTGTGTGCTGTGAGGACCACCGCCCCACGAAGTAATGTGATTCATTTTCCTTCACCGCCCTACACAGTTGGATATAAGGATGATATTAATCAATAAATATTATTTTTATAACATAATTAAGGTTATATTAATACAATTTATATATCCTACTAAAGATATGATAAAAAAATGATCATTGTCTATTTAATCGTTTAAAAAAAGTGTACTAAGAGTAAATCTTTCATTCAAAATATTTAATGTTTTCATATCCAACAATTATTATTATAATTAAGTATAATTATGATATATCACACTAATAATACCAATGTGGTATCATTATTCTTCTGATATTATGTTATTACAACTGAACCACTTCATAATCTTTCATTTAATCAAGGTATATTCGTGATTGGGTCAGTTTAACCACCTAATCAAACAATACTATGAATTTATGTCATGGATAACTATGAGAACTTATTACTAATGTAACATTATATAATTATGTAAATATATATATATATATATTAGTTTTGGTAATTTTATATAAACATTTAACTCATTAATTAATAAAACACCTTTCGTTTGTTAAGAATAACAAAAACATGATCATCATCAATTTAATCATCATGGTTCATAACCAAAATTAACATGAAATGAAATTACAACTTTATAAAATATATAGGAACATATATTATAGTGTATTTAAAGATATATTAATTAACAACTTTTAAATAAGAATAAACATTGACACCACTGTTATGAAACTAATATTAATGTTCAAAACAATAAATACTCCATGTGAAAAATCAGAAGAATTAATATAGATAATGAATATTTATAACGATAATGAATGAAAATTTGTATGATTAAGTTTATAAATTGAGCTATTAAGAGATATTAATTTTTGAAATATGAGTTTAAATTACATTTGTATATGTTAAGATTATAGGTAAGGGTTTCAATGTCATTTTCCTTCCACCGAGACATGTTTACATTACACACCATGTTCAATTTAGTATGATGTACTCACCACCCCATTGTAATATTTATATCATGATTTTCTTATATTTAATTATATTAAAATTCCTATTTTATTTTAACTTTATCATGGAAATTTTCTTCCAAAGTTCCATTCGTTGTAAGTGTTTTTGTCTCAATTTCCCTTCGTTGAGATAAGTATTATATTTGTGGACCTAATTTCATTTACGTGGTGTGTATGTATTTATTGTTTAATATAATATATAATGATTTATATTTTAATCATGGTATTTTAATTTTAGTTTTAGGATCCCTCTTTCTAGGGGTTTTGATTCGAAATTTTCTAAGTCAAAAGGATTTTTTCGGTGTAAGGACCCAACCTTAAAAATTTAATAATCTAGTTACTTTAGAATATTATTCATGTTATATCATTCCCAAATAACTTTTAGGTTTATATTTTTTAATAATGAGGTCAAAAATCCTACAGGAAAATTCATATATTATAAATAATACACTTATACTCATTATTAATTCTTCCCACAATATAAAACTTTTAAAAATAATGATGTTTTCTTTTCTTGAAAAATACTCAAAACATTCAACTTTAATTTTTAATGATTTATCCTTAAACCCTTTGATTTTTTTAAAATATGGGATAATCCTAAATATCATGTAAAGGTATATAAAAGAAATAAATATGTTATTATAATGAAAAATATGAGAGAAATATATTTTTTACCATTATCACCATATTCTTTGAGAGTTTGGAATAAGTCATAACCTCATGAGAACACACACTTTTTTAAAAATAAAACCTTTAAAATATATAGAAATAAAAAAATAGTAAACCTTGTGCATTATATTCCTAACCCATATTAAAAACATGTTAGAAATAACTGGATCCCATTCAAATCCAATGGATGAACCTTCCTGGTTAACATCATCATTCATTCCCCTAAAAACCAGGAACATTAACCAGTTCATTGGAGATCTATATTGGGGTCACCTTTCATATATGCTCTATTGGGATCAACCATTTGTATAAGCGGTATGGGGATTACCTATCATATAAGTTATATTAGACTCACATGTCATCATATAAAATATTAATTTAAAATAATCATTTAAAATATCATAAATAAAATATTTTAGTATTGAGAATATTCATCTTAAAACATTTGAAAAGGTATTTTGAACCCATATAGAAAACACTTTCTAATATTGAAATACACTTTTCCTTTTAAAAGTATCTTTTCAAAATTAAAATACCAATAAATGTTAAATATAAATTTTATTATAAGAAAACATGAGTGCTTATAATGGATTCGAACAAACAAATAAATATTATAGAAATGGAAAATATTGTCGACACCATATATGTTAAAATATAATATTATTTTTGTTATTATAATCAAGTCATAATATTCCATATAAAATACATAAAAATATTCCTTTTGAAAACCATTGATTAAAAGTCAAAATATACATAAAATGTACCTTACTATTCTTTTATTTACATATAAATAAAATCATAAAATAATTTTATGAATACAAACTTGGAAGGAAAACATTTATAAAATAATTCATTATAACATTCAAAACAAGGTTTAAAGATAAAATTTCCCTTACCTCGTGTCATACTCATCACATACATTATTTATCTTCCGAAATAATAAATATATGTTAATTTTTTTACTTAAAATATTTTTTTTCATATTTTTTATTCATTTTATTATATTTATTACCATATTATATTCAATTACTCAACCATTTGTGTTCATGTCATATGTTTTGATGATATTCATCTCATATGTCGAAAATGGGTTGGTTAAGTTGACTAGGATCAAATAAGTGATTATTACATCATATAAATAATTATAATAATAATAAAATTTTCAATTTTATACATAAATTACACTTTTAAAACCAACCATCAGAGATAGATTTTAAAAATGAACTACATTACAATCATGGAGATTGTAGGACATTCGAATACTTGGGTAACATATGAAATTTTCAATAATCCTGATAGAAATAAGGTAAGTGTTTTTTTATATTTCTAAAATTATTAATATATTATTAATATAAAATTACTTTTTTAAATAAATTTATATATATCATCCAAGTGATGTGGTGATGAAAAGCATATCAGATGACTTTGTGGAGGTGGTAGTCCACACATATGCACATACAACATTATCATTTTTCAATAGATGGAAAGGTAACAAGTACGATGAAATATTATCATTATATAATGATACATATGTCATTAATATTTATATATACCTTCAATTCATCATTATAAACATTTTGGAGAGCTGGTGATGGAAAATGAATTATATCAGTTTGTGAGGTGGTAGAGTGTCATACACAAGAATGCTGACATTGTTTCCCATTTTATTGAAGAGAATATGGATATAGATTATGAAATTAGAGTAATAAAACCTCAATATATTTAATATAAGGATTTTATTAATTAATCATGGCTTAATGATATTTTATGGAGGTATAAGAAGAAATAAAATGAAAAATCCTGGTTAAGAACTATATATATCTTCAGACAGCCAATGTAGGTTTACACCAAAATCATTCATATGATGGTTTTATAAAAAAGGACTCTAGTACACATGGATTGATGTTTTGAATATATTTATTTTGTCATTGGATGAATTAAATTTCTCAAAATGTGTTCAGAAGGGAGGAGACGAGGTTCCCTTTTAGAAGTGAGGGGAGGGGCATTCTGGAAATTTCATAAAGTATTAAATTAATATAAATTAATTTTAAGGGAATAATCAATCATAAATAGTAAATTTATAGTATTGAATGAGGATGTTTTTAAATACTATCATCTATAAAATTTTGAATTTTTAGGTGATGTTTTCACCCTTATCTATATGTGTTGACCACTAATAACCCATTTGGAAATTATTACGATATACTTGTTTTTTTCTTTAGGGGGTAAAAAATATACTATATAATTGAACATTCTAATAAATAAACCATTATTGATATTTTAAACCATTAAATTTCTCTTGGATGAATATAGGATTTTTAAGAATTTATATAATTTAAAATAACATTATTTATTAAAAAACATCACTAATGTCATTTTTTTAAATATTCATTTAATTTGAGTATGAAAACAACATGAAAATAATGGAATTATTGTATCATCTTGTAATGACCCAGAATTTAAATGGAAATTTTTTTCTTAAATACATGGGAATTTTATGAGTCCACGAAAACTGACGACGCATGGTTCAGAGGCCCGGTGTGCCCAAAATAGATTTATGAAGTTTTGTTCTGGTACATTCAGTAAACATATGAGTAGAATTTTATAACTTTTGAACCGGTGCTCAAAATTGAAATCCAAGGGCACTGTTTAACTCACAGAGCCAATATTCACTTAAGAAGACTTTCACGTCGACGACAGTTGGTCGAGGATGAAAGTTAGTTTTTGGGTTTTACGTGGGAATAATAAAATAATCTAAGTGCATGTCTTAATTTATTTTATTTGTTATATCCACCATGTGGAAGTTGTAGGTGGGGACCCCCACACCCTAACCTCCCATGAGAGGTTATGGTGGTGGGGCCCACCCAAAATCAACCTCCCATGTGAGGATTAATTTGGTGGGGACCACCCGAGGTTATAACCTCTTGAACTCCCCATTAAGTGGGGAGAAACCTCTTGAGCTCCCCACTTAATAGTTCCACCACCCTTCACATTAATTGTGCCAACCAAGTGTTAGGAATTCTTTTTGAATTTTTTTCCAACAAAATAATAGATATTATAATATATTATTTGGAACGTTTATTCACTTTGGGGATTTGAGTGGATGATTATTGGGAGAAATCTCCAAACATAGAATGA
Source organism: Viscum album (assembly GCA_963277665.1). NCBI lineage: Eukaryota > Viridiplantae > Streptophyta > Magnoliopsida > Santalales > Viscaceae > Viscum > Viscum album. The sequence goes on from OY728137.1 coordinate 1,027,282,372, forward strand.
TTCTCCCAATGAAGAACGACCATCGAAGAATGAAGAATGCTTCATCTACCGATGATAGACATCTTCTTCTTTGATCTCCAACCGGAACAATGGAGGAAGCACCATCCTTGAAGAACGCCGAAGACATCATCCTTGACTTCTTTATCTTCTTTTCAATGACAATAAATATGAGGTAGGGGTTCAAGATTTGTTAAATTGTTGCGTGTTCTTCATTTTCCGTCCTGGTGTAGAATTCGAAGCCGCTTCATATCACCCTAACGTGGAGGGCATGGGCGGAACAAACACGGACCGACCCCTCCGCCTTTATTATGGATTTGACGCCCAATCTGGCATGATTCCAGGTTGATCGCTTCTCGATAACATTGGTTTCAAATCGAAGGAGACATCCCGAGGAGAGTGAGACTTCTTCCGAAATGAGAAACGGGCCACCGGAACTCGTCCGGTGACCCACGAAAGATTCACTGGCGGTCGGAACCGGCGAACGTCACCGGCCGCGAAGGAAGCTGGGGGCCCAAGCTGTCAGGTCGCTAGAGAAGGCATGGCGCAACCGCACCATGTGGTGGAGAAGAAGGGGTCGTGACCCTGGCCGCGGCGGTGCAACGATGGCCGGCGTAAGGCCAACCGTGAGGAAGACCGGCGGCCCGAGCCGCTGGGTCGCTGTAGGGGGTGCGATGCAACGACGCTGTGTGAGAGTCGGCTGGCCACTTGGCCATCCGAGAGGATCAGGACCCATAGTGGGCCCCACGTGACATAGACCGTCACCACATGGCACCAGTTGTCTCCTACCCGAAAGTATTAGCCGTTCGGGAACCCCAGGGGGTGCAGCCTCCCAACTGGATGTGGTTAGGGCAGACCCCACCGGCCACAAAGCCGCGTGGGTCGCCAGCTGCGCAGGCCGCCAGGCCAGACCCAACGTGGACCGGACCCATCACGGGCCGAATATAGTGCGGGCCAGGCCACCATCGCGGGCCGGGCTGCCCTCACGGACTGGGTAGGACCCGCGGACGGGGTCGGTCCGACTGGGCCGGACCCAGACCCGTTTTGGCCTGTTTCCAGTCTTTTGCCCATAACTTGAGCTACGAGTGTCTGATTGATGAACCGTCTATGTTTATGGAAACCTTGGAAGGATATTGTTATATTTTTATACTCCACTTGAGGTTTGGATAGATTTAGGGCACTTCCGGGTTGGATTGACTGTAAAGCCAATCAGGCCCTCAGAATGGAAATGCCAACAACTCTTAGACCGCGCGTCTGATTGATGCACCATCTGTTGCATTGAGTTTCTTATGTAAAGGAAGATATTTTGGATATATCAACATTGGAATTCATGGAAGTTGATTTATTGACACTTGGCTTGAGGAGAAGACCCTCTCAGAATCCAGCATACTTTGTACGGAACCCGGTGGCTGGCTGCGCTCTGACGACTGTCCCTGGATCCTGTGTGGGTTCGATAGCTCTGACTACTGTTCCATAATTCCATGTGGGTTCGACAGCACTGAAAACTGTTTCTGGATCCCATATGGGTTTTACAGCTCTGACTACTATTCCTAGATCCTGTGTGGGTTCGACAGTTCTAACTTATGTTCCTGGATCCTATGTGGGTTCAACAGAATAACTGTTCTTGGATCCTGTGTGGGTTCGACAGTTCTGATTTCTATTCCTGGATCCTGTGTGGGTTTGACAGAATGGATGATTTAGTGGCTACATCTGATCATATCTATCTCTCTACATAAGTTATATACCTATGTGAGCTGAGTCAGTAACATGTGTTTTCCTCATGATTGAGATGGATTACTAGATAAATTAGGTATATGTATGGGCATATACATAAGTGGGGTTATATGTTGATTTCATACCTTATGGGTTATCCTTGTTGGATTTTGTGAGACCTTGAGGGTCTCGGGGTCCCTAATGAGTATCGTTATAATCACCCTTGCACGGGCTATGCCCACACCTCGTTGTGTTGGATGCAGACAACTGACAACGCTAACCGAGGATGAGTGTACGAGGACTATACGATACCCAGAGTTAGACCTCACGACTAGTCGGTACCCGAAGGAGACTGACGAATGTGGTGCGCAGAGAAGGCTATCTATACCTACCCTTTAGGTAGGATCCGTGGTGGATGATCCATGAGCTTATTTTCACCTTTCAGCTCTTTTTTCCTTTCCAATTGTACTTGTACTTTACAGTTGGGCTTGTATTTCTGGCCCCCTTTACTTTTCAACACTCTCTTGTTATATAGTTTTACTTAGTGTTTTGTATCCAGCTATGTGCTCTGTTGTATGTGTTTTCATTTATAAAGGCAATGCCTTCCCAGTTTAGGGATTTACGCCTTTGGTGCTAGTTGAAAGCCCCTACCCTATGGAAGGAGGGCTTGGGGTAGTCACGACACGGGCCCGGGGGGACGGGTCGTGACAAATTTGTATTAGAGGAGTCGGTTCTACTACAAGAACTTAGGACTCTAATCTTTCTTTTCTATGATGAAATAGTATTAAGGGTACTGAGTGTGGTTCTCTATTCAGGGAGTCCATTTTTGGTGCAGCGACCGACGTATCCATACACCCGGAGCATGAATTCTGATTTCTGACTCAGTGCACGAAAAAACTGATTGTGTGTGTGTTTAATGAGTTTTCTTAGTGATATCTTTGAGTCTTCTCACCAAGTATAACTTATTGACCATGGAACACCTATTTCTTTTCAAGATGCCCCACACAGACAACCTGCTAGGGTTCCAGGTTTTTTATGAGATGGAAGCCCACCGAGCGATGAGGCCTCGGTGCAGGGCCCTATCATAGCGGTGGATCTAGTGGTACCACTACCCATTCATCCACCGATTCCACCAGCCCTAGCAGTATAGAGTGCATTCCATCTGAGCACGTTGAACGAGTTCTAGCACCAGAGGACACCAAGGTACAGTGGCGAGATGGACTCGCAGGTAGCTGAGGATTGGCTGGAGGCTATGGTAATAGTTTTCAGACTGATACGGACACCATCAGACCTTATGGTGATCCTTGCCGCGAGTCTCCTTTAGGCAGTAGCTGGAAGATGGTGGAGCCTGATGCTCCAGGTGTATGACAAGGTGACACTTCTCTGGGCAGACTTTGAGAGCCTTCTTCAGGTAGAGTTTGTCCCAGCCACCCTACGTGCAGTGAAGATACAGGAGATACTGCATCTACATCAGGGTAGCATGGCGGTAGCTCAGTACTCAGTGAGGTTCACCGACCTCTCACGCTACTACACAAATATGGTGCGGGACCCATTCTTCATGGCCCGAACCTTCGAGCAGGGGCTCAGGCGAGAGATCAGGGATTCGATGATCTCCCTCAGCATCCCGACGTAGGCAGGGGTGTTAGAGAGAGCCCTCTTAGTGCATATTTTCCTTACTGAGCAGTCACCATCAGTGAGACCCACCACCGGGCATCACGTAGAGGAGTTTTCTGCAACAGGCAACAAACATATGTCGTAGAGGTCCAAGCAAACCAGACCATTCGGTGGATGACCTCAGGACACAGGTTCAGTTGTGAGAGGAACACGAGACATATCCAATAATTCGAGGAATATGCAGTGTTTCACATGTGATGTACAGGGTCACATGGCTCATGATTTTCTGACCCACCGTTTGGATGATCAGAAGAAAGTTGAGGGACCTACCAGGCAGAGGTATAGGTTCGATCGAGGCGATCCATAGGGCGCAGGAAGACGTGGCAGAGGAGATGGTCATGCAGCTGGCGGTGGACGACTTTACGAGGTGTTACCACCACCACCACCAGGAGGTCCACCCCGACCGTAGGGAGTGGGTGGATAGGCGAGAGCTCAACTCCAGGAAGCTGAGGCTTATGATCATAGTACTCCAGAGATGATTTGAGGTACGATCTGTGTCTACTCCAACTTAGATTAAGTTTTTATATACACAGGTTCCAGTCACTCTTTCATTACCACTGCCCTTATTTGGAGCTCAGAGATTCCAATGGAGCAGTTGGCTCGATCCTTACGGCTAGATATTTCTATGGGAGAAGATTCGATAATTACGCACTGGTACCGACAGTATGAGATTAATCTAGGAGGTGAAGGCTTCAGCTGGGATCTCCTAGTAGCGGCGTCGAGGCCTTACAACGTCATCTTGGGTATGGACTGGTTATCCACTGTCCATGCTCAGATTGACTGTATTAGGAAAAAAGTGCGGTGTGTCTGCACAGATGGGACCGGGTTCACCTTCACCAGAAAGAAGGGAGCCTTTGAAAAACATGACTAACTTACTCGGAAGAGGGTGCAGACGATCACTCATCAGTTTCTCTGCCTTACCCTCGAAGCAGTAGATGTGGAGAGTTTGAGCTATCCTGTAGTGGTGGACCAGTACACAGATGTTTTCCCTGATGATGTTCCAGGACTACCTCTTCACAGAGAGTTGGACTTGTACATTGACCTATACCCGGGGATGGCGCTGATATCTTCACCATCATATCAGATGGATCCCGCTGAGCTTTGTGAGCTGTGGGTACAACTAGAGGACTTTCAGGGGAAGGTATTCATTTGGACCAGTGTTTCTACCTGGGTAGCCCCGATTTTGTTCGCCAAGAAGGCAGATGAGAGCTTGAGGCTTTGTGTCTACTACCATCACCTAAACCAGGTGACTGTGAAGAACATGTACCTACTCTCGATGATTGATGACCTCTTTGATCAGTTGAAGGGAGCATAGTGGTTCTCAAAGATAGACCTTAGATCAATCTATCACCAACTTAGAGTTCGAGATGAGGATATGTAGAAGATGACCTTCAAATGTCAGTACAACCACTACGAGTTCTTGGTTATTCCTTTTGGAATAACCAACGCTCCAACAATGTTCATGGGAGTCATGAATAGGATATTCCAGCCATACCTCGATCGCTTTGTTTTAGTCTTCATCTACGACATTCTGATATACTTGACTACTAAGGAGGAGCATGCCTACCATTTGCAGGTAGTACTGGACACACTCCAAGAGCACTAGATTTATGGTAATCTCTCGAAGTGCCATTTTTGTATATGAGAGGTTAAATTTTTGGGACAAGTCATCTTAGAAGCTGGACTAGTAGTGGATCCAGCAAAGATTGAGGCGGTACTTTCTTGGTAGCCACCTAGGAGTGTGATGGAGGTTCAAAGTTTTCTAGGTTTGGCTGGATATTATCGGAGGTTCATATCAGAGTTCTCTAGAGTTAGATCACCACTATCAGCCTTGACAAAGAAGGGGAAACCCTTCATGTGGTCATAGAGATTCCAGCAGAGCTTTCAGGAGCTGATGCAGAGGCTGACTAGTACCCCCATCATGAGGCTTCTAGAGGAGGGAATAGGGTATGTAGTCTACTGTGACTCATCAGGGAATAGACTTGGGTGTGTCCTGATGTAGGGGAAAGAAATGACCACTTATGGTTCTCATTATCTAAGACAACATGAGCATAACTACACTACCAATGACTCGGAGTTAGCATTAGTGGTCTTTTCCTTGAAGATGTGGCAACACTATCTGATGGGTGAGCGTTTCACAGTCTACTCTGACTACCAGAGTCTCAGTTATATCTTCTCTCAGAAGTAACTGAACCTGAGACATCGAAGATGGTTTGAGTTCCTCCAGGACTATGACTTCGAGATAGTCTATACTCTTAGGAAGGGGAACGTTGTAGCAAATGCACTCAGTAGGAGATCTGATATACAGATGCTAGGTGAGGCGACAGAGAAACTGGCTGCTTTACAGATATCCTTTGTAGACTAAGATGGAGCAGCATTCCTTCAATCTCTTACAGTCACTCCTCCACTTCTTTAGAGAGTTAGGGAGGCACAACGTGGAGATGCTGACTGCGAGACACGACGTGCTCAGATATCCATAGGGCATGCACCTGATGGATTTCTTGAAGGTGGGGAGCACGTCATCCTCTTCAGAGGACGTGATATGGTGCCAATGTCACTTCAGGATGAAGTGTTGATGGAGTTCTACACATCTCCTCTAGCTGTACATCTAGGAGTGGGGAAGATGTACCAGGACCTTCGACGACAGCACTGGTGTACAAGTATGAAGAAGGAAATCACAGAGTTTTCCTATCGATGCCTCACTTTTCAGCAAGTGAAGGCACGGAATCAGGTACCAATAGGCTTGGTTTAGCCTTTAAAGGTCCCAGAGTGGAAGTGGGATGGGATATCCATGGACTTCGTGACGGGTCTTCCATGTATGAGTAGGGGACATGACTCTATCTGGGTGATCATCGACTAACTCACCAAGTCGGCCCACTTCCTACTGATCAAAGAGTATTGTTAAATAGAGTGATTGGGATGCCTCTACGTGCAGGAGATTATGAGTCTATATGGAGTACCTTATTCTATTGTCTCTGATCGTGACACACTATTTACTTCCTGGCTATGGAAGGGGTTGCAGGAGGCTTTCGGGACGCAGCTTCGTCTGAGAACCACCTTCTATCCTCAGACGGGTGGTTAGACTGAGCAGACCATTCAGACCCTCAAGGACATGCTGCATGCATGTGTCCTCGACTTCGTTCATTTCTAGGAGGATCACATAACTGTGGTGGAGTTTTCATACAACAACAACTATAACTCCACCATCGGGATGACACCTTTTGAGGCCTTGTATGGCCGACCTTGTAGATCGCTGTTGTGCTGGAGAGACCAAGGGTAGTAATCACTAGTGGGACCAGAGATGGTATGAGCTACCACAGAGAAGGTGCATATCATCCAGGAGAAGAATACTGCACAGAGCAGACATAAGTCATATGCTGATAAGAGATAGATACCTCCAGAGTTCGAGGATGGCTACCACATCTTTCTATGGGTCTCACCCTGAAGAGGTTTATGGTGATTTGGCTGAGGTGGAAGGTTATCTCTGTGATTCATCGGACCTTTCCAGGTTCTCAACAGAGTAGGTGAGGTGGCTTATCGCCTGGCTCTTCCACCTTAGTTGCACTGGGTGTACGATGTCTTCCACGTGTCCCAGCTGAGGAGATATGTGCACGAACCTTCTCACATCATCGACCATGGGGAGCTGAACGTCAATGATGGGGTGACTTTTATGGAGGTTCTAGTAGAGATTGAGGATCGACAAGAGCAGGTCCTTTGTGGACGGTCGATTCCTCTAGTGCGCATTCGTTGGCAGCACGAGAACCTCCAGGAGAGCACATGGGAGTGGGGGGCTTATATGCGTGCTCAGTTCCCCCATTTATTCCCTTAGTTTGAGCTATAGCTTACGGGGACATAAAGACCTAAGGTGGGGAGAATTTAAAGACCCTGAATTTCCGTGGAAATTTTTTTCTTAAATACATGATAATTTTAAGAGTTCGCGAAAACTGACGGCGCATGATTCCGAGGCCCGGTGTGCCCGAAATCAATTTCTTAAGTTTTGTTCGGGTACACTTAGTAGACGTACGAGTGGTATTTTGTAACTTTTGAACCAGTGCTCGGAATTGAAATCCGAGGGCACTGTTGAACTCGTAGTGCCGATATTTGATTAAGAAGACTTTCACCTTGATGGCAGTTGGTCGATGATGAAAGTTAGTTTTTGGGTTTTATGTGGGAATAATAAAATAATTTAAGTGAATGACTTAATTTATTTTATTTTTTATATCCACCTTGTGGAAGTTGTAGGTGGGGACCGCCACACCCTAACCTCCCATTAGAGGTTATGGTGGTGGAGCCCACCCAAACTCAACCTCCCATGTCAGGATTAATTTGGTGGGGACCACCTGAGGTTATAACCTCTTGAAATCCCTATTATGTGGGGAGAAACCTCTTGAGCTCCCCACATAATGGTGCCACCACCCTTCACATTTATTGTGCCAACCAAGTGTTAGGAATTCTCTTTGAATATCATTCCAATGAAATAATAGATATTTTAATCTATTATTTGGCACATCTAATCACTTTGGTGATTTGAGTGGAGGATTATTGAGAGGAAGCTCCCAACGAAGAACGCTCCTCCCAACGAAGAACGACAATCGAAGAATGAAGAACGCTTCATCCGCCGATGACAAACATCTTCTTCTTTGATCTCCAACCGGAACAAGGGAGGAAGCATCATCCTTGAAGAATGCCGACAACGTCATCCTCAACTTCTTCATCTTAGTTTCCAAGGACAACGAATTTGAGGTAGGGGTTCAAGATTTGTTAAATTGTTGTGTGTTCTTTGTTTTACATAGTGGTTTAAAATTTGAAGGCACTTGATATCACCCAAACACGGATGGTGCTGAAGAAAAACACGGCCTGACCCCCTTCCTTTATTATAGATTTTGAAGCCCAACGCGGTGTGAGTCAGGGTTGAGCGTTTATCATCAACATCGATTGCAGATTGATGGTGAAGTCCCGAGGAGAGTGAGACTTCTTTTGGAATGGGAAACGGGCCACCAGAACTCATACGGTGACCTGAGAAAGATTCGCTGGTTGTCGTAACCGGCGAATGTCACCGGCTGTGAAGGAAGCCAGTGGCCGAGTTGCTGAGTCACTGGAGAAGGTGCGGCGCAACTGCGCCGCACAGTAGAGAAGAAGGGCCCACGACCCCTGGCCGCAGCGGTGCAATGACGACCGGCGCATGTCCGACCACGAGGAAGACCAGCGGCCCAAGACACTGGGTTGCCGGAGGGGGCACGACGCAATGGCACTGCACAGGAGTCGGCTAGCCGCTCGGCCAGCCAAGAGGAGCGGGACCCACCGCCGGGTCCCGCGTGACACGGACCGTCACCACGTTGCATTGGTTGTCTCCCACGCAAATGGATTATCCATTCGGGAATCTCAGGGGGTGAGACCTCCCCCCTGGATGTGGCTAGGGCTAACCCCACCTGCTGCCGAGCCGCTAGCCGCATGTGCTGCCAGCCGTGTGGGCTGAACCCAGCGCTGGCCTGACCCAACACGGGCAAGGCCGCCCCCGCGGGCCTGGCTACCCTCATGGGCCGGGTTGGACCCGTGGATCGGGTCAGACCTGCGGAGCAGGTCGGAACCCAGTCCGGACCCGGGTCGGGCCGGGTCGGTCCGACTGGGCCGGACCCGGACCCGTTTTGGCGCACTTCCACTCTTTTTCCCGTAACTTGAGCTACGAGCATCCGATTGACAAACCATCTATGGTGACATAAACCCTGGAAGTATATGGTTATTTTGGTATACCCCACTTGAGGTTTGGACATAGTTGGGGCATGGCCGGGTTGGATCAAACATAAATCCAACCAGGCCCTCAGAATGGAAATGTCAATAACTCTCAGACCAGGTGTCCGATTGACGCACTGTCTATCGCATTGAGTTTCTTATGGCTAGAAGGATCTTTTGGTTACATAAACTTTGGACTTCGTGGAATTTTATGTATCGACACTTGGCTTGAGGAGCGGAACCTCTTGGAATCAAGCATACTTTATATAGAACCCTATGGTTGGCTGTGCTCTAACAACTATTAATGGATCGTGTGTGGGTATGATAGCTCCGACTACTATTCCTGGATCCTGTGTGGGTCTGATAGAACTGAATACTATTTATAAATCTCTTATGGGTTTGACATCTCTAACTACTGTTCTTGGATCCTGAGTGGGTTCGACCATTCTGACTTCTGTTTCTGGATCCTGTGTGGGTCCAACAGAATAACAGTTCCTAGATCATATGTTGGTTTGACAGTTCTGATTTCTGTTCCAGGATCCTGTGTGGGTTCGACAGAATAGATGATTCAGTGGCTACATCTGATCATCTCTATCTCTCTACATAGGTTGTATACCTATGTGAGATGAGTTAGTAACTTGTGTTTTCCTCAAGATTGAGACGAATTACTAGATAACTTAGGTATATGTTTGGGCATATACCTAAGTGGGGTTATCTATTGATTTCATACCTTGTGGTTTATCTTTGTTTTATTTTGTGAGACCTTGATGGTCTCGAGGTACCTACTGAGTATCGTTATACTCACCCCTGCACGGTCTGTACCTGCACCTCGTTGTGTTGGATATAGGCAACAGACAACACTAATAGTGGCTGAGTGTACGAGGACTGGATGGTACCCGAAGGTGGAACTCACGACGAGTCGGTGCCCGGAGGAGACTAACAGACATGGTGTGAAGAGGAGGCTATATGTACCTACCCTTCAGGTAGGATCCGTGGTGGATGATCCGAGAGATTCTTTCCACCTTTTAGCTTTTTTCCATTCCAATTGTACTTGTACTTTACAGTTGGGCTTGTATTTCTGGCCCCCTTTACTTTTCTGCACTCTCTTATTATACTGTTTTATTTAGTGTTTTGTATCCAGTTGTGTGCTCAGTTGTATGTGTTTTCTGTTATAAAGGAAATGCCTTCCTAATTTAGGGATTTTCACCTTTGGTGCTAGTCGCCAGCCCCTGGCCTATGGAAGGTGGGCTTCAGGTAGTCACGACACGGGCCCCTGGGGACGGGTCATGAAAAATTGAATAAAAAATCAATAATATGATATATATATATATATCTATAAAATTATTGGTAAATTATAACAGGAATTAAAATATCACTTTTTTATTTTTAAAATTATTTACATGATTTTTCTACTCCTTGCACAAGCACAGTGTCAGTGTTTTATAAGAATTTAAGATAATTATTTCATCTCTGCAAATTAAAAGAAAATTACAATGAGAAAAAATATATCTTTCAAATAACTATTTAGAACTGAAAATATGTTTTGTTTATCACTTCCACAATATTTTATAGATATTAAAATTGAGAAAGTATCATTTTTTAATTTATAATTATTTAATATAATATATGTCACTCCCAATGTATTATGGTAAAAAAATGCCAAAATTTTTAATCTTTAGTGAGGATGGTATACCCCCAATAATTATGTATATTAATGTAATGTTTTCTGATTATTCTTGGTCTTTATAATATTCTTTTAAACTTAATTACCCAATTCACCTTTACAAAGGTGAAAAATATTTACTATAGTTGCTATTCAAATTGAAAAAATAGAAAGGATATATTCACAAAATTTGGAACACCTGATTCTAAATAAGAAATCCATTTTTGAAGATTCAATTTCTTGAAGCGTAATAAATTAATTTTATAATTAAAGTGAAAGACACAATGAAAAATTATTTAAGAAAATTTGTATTTAAGATTAAAAATGATATTATACAAAAATATGGTATAAAGGTGACTAAAATGTAATTAATTATTTTTAACTAAAAAATAATACTTATATAACTTTTGTATCAAATAAAATTTACAATGGGACTTTTAAATTACTTTATTTAATGAAAATAAATTTTAGTTTTCCAAAAATTTGTATTTTTCATTATTCAATGACAAATAAAACTTTAAAAAAAAATAAAAAATTTCACGTTAAGATAATTTTGAGAGGATAATTTCAAAAATTATATTATTAATATCAAAAAATAAGTAATAAATGTTAAAAAAGTTAATTATACTATTAAATCTCAGAATTAAATAAAAAACTTTTTTTGAAACATAAAATTACTTTAATAAAAAAATAGAGTGATTATTTCTTAATGATTAGTAAATAAATTTGTATTGAGTAGGACCATTATATATATATATATATATATATATATTTCATATTGTGGTTAATCTAATTCATACCTTGTAATTTAATGACTAGGTTATAAATATAATATTTAAATATTAATATTTCAACGTTTGTTTAAGATTAGGGTTGCGTATTTTATATTCTATAAAAAATATCATTCTTTTAAAAAATATCGAGGTGTTACATTTTACCCCCATTTAATAAATTTAATACATTCTATTTTAAATCGGTATCGGTAATCAATGGTTTAAAATTTGAAGATACCTTTGATGAAATATCACATTGCAAGAATGTAACAACCCGAGATTTTATAAAAAAATATTCTTTTTAATTTCATTAATGACTTGTGTTGTACGCTACACCAAAAGGAGCTTGCTCAACATGCATCCTTGACTTGCCTTGCATTACACGCAATCACAACCTTCCTCGATAGCGTGTGTAGTACGCAATACCGAGTTTCACTAAACAACGATATGCTATTAAAATATAATTAAAACTAGCCGTTATGAATAGTAATAACCACCTTTTAAAATTTTAGAAATTTTAGCTCTCAAAATGGACTTCATTTTTGGATTCGGATTATCAAATTTAGCCTAAGGTGAAATTTTGGTACTTTTCGGATAACTTTCATATTCTGATGAATAGTGAAAATTACTAAATTATAATTAAAAACAACTTTTTTAATCGAAATAATTAATAGTGATAAATTATTAATTTGAGTGGTTTTAAAGTATATTTAGAATATATTTTTACAATTTAATACAATGTTGGTCATTGGATGTAATTTCACATTTACACCAGTCATAAACAAGTTTCAAACTTTTGATAGTTATTATCTCTTAAGAACATGCTATTTGTTTTGACGACGAGAATTAATTTTTAAATTAATTAATGCAACTGATATGTTTTGAATTTGATAAAATAGACATCATTTTTGAATTCATAATATCAAATATATCTTAAATCTAATTTCTGGTATTTTTCTGGAAACTTTCATTTTTTGATGAATAGTGAAACCACTAAGTGGTAGTTAAAAAACTGAATTTTTCATAAAATTTAATTTTACCGCTTCTGTGAGGGGAATTTCGAAAATCCAAGAGACACGGTTGATGTCAGTAAGTAAAATGTGGTTCAATGAGATGAAAATAATTTTTTGGTGAATAGTAACTTTTTACTTTTTTTTACCACGGTTAAAAGTAAATAGGGTAATTAAGGGTAAAAATGATATTATTATTACCCTAACACATGTCCTAATTCTATAGGACAAGTGTAATTCGACCAAAAACAACCTTAGGAATACCATATGACCATTTAGGCCCACTTGGATTAGATTAGGACATTTATTATTAATTTATTTAAAGAAGGGTTAAAATAGTTAAAATCAAAGTTTAATAAGTAAATAATTTTTAATATGGTGTTATACATAAGATAAATTCGACTATAAATACTCATTAGAAATATAAAAAGATTTCCTACATAATGGTATTTTATTTGTAATTTTTAAACATTAAATAATTTAATTTATTTATGACACAATGATGATGTAGTAATTATCTTATTAATAAAATATTGACATAATTGATGTTATAAATACCCAAATAAATATAATTTGAGACTTTTTATGAACTAAACTAATTTTCTAGGTTGCTATGACATGTTATGATTGATTTAATTAACTTTGGTCGAAGTAATCATTCTGTTATGAGTTTCAAAAAAATCAACTATTGAATAGTGTCAAAATTGACATAAAATAGTTTTTAAAACAAATATTATATTATTAATTGTTATTTTATTCCTAAAAATCTAAGGTTCGTCCAAATGACTTAGATAAGGTTATATATATTAATAAAACACAACTTGGGGGTCTCTTGGATGTATATGGTAAGTTTATTAACTATATAATATAAAAATACAAAGTGACATGGTAAATGTCAATCTAATTAACTAAGAGTTAAAACTAAAAGATAAGGTTAATATAATGACCTAAACTTGTATAAATTCTATTTTATGAGAGGATTTTGATCCATCCACACCTTATCTTCTAAATAACTCAATTTGAAGCTATTTAAAACCGAATTTGACTTTATAATAAAATAATATTTTTAGTTATTCCAAAGGTGACCCTCTCCTCCCTTATAAAAGGGCACCTCCTCCCCCTCTTCGTCACACCACCTTGAGCCTTCAAGCTCGGCCAACCCCTGAAAATTTATTCTCTCCACTTCCCTAGAAACATCCTAGAGGTTCTGGTCTTCTTCAAAGACCTATTTTAGTGCCCTAAAAGGAGGTCTCAAAGAAGCACTTCAAAGAAGAGGTAATGTCCATTACCGATTCTTTCATCTTTATTTCTTCTTCCACTTCTTATTCTTTAGTTGTTTCATTATGAAGTAATAACCTCAGTATCAATCATATACTGATATGTTATTATAAGTATGAAACAACCCTATTTCACCATCTATCCATCCCACGGAAAAAGAAATCACCGCGCGTGCGAACGTACGGAATACCGTCTCCACGCCGTGGTGTAATCTATTTTCCACCACCACCTTACTTGGATGGGTATAATGGTATAAATAATGACTATATATGACTATTATAAAGTGATATTGATTCTGAAATAGTATACATACACTAAAAATACAATTCCACGATCATAGGAACGATATCATCACTCGTGCGTACGTACGAAATACCGTCTCCACGATGTGATGTGACTCGTTCTACATGATATTCATTTCATAATGATTATATAAATGAATTTAATGAATTAATATGATATATATTACACTAATACCAATCTGAAAATGAGTTATCTATAACCTAAAGAGAAGAATAAGAATTTATTCGACAAAACACGCATAAGAACAAAAAGTAATAAACACCCGAATAACAAGTAGTAATGAAATATTACTAATAATAAGTTAAGAATATGACCATATATGATATCATAAAAATAAGTATGATTCTGTAATAAGTCAATAACATTATTTAAATCATTATACCGGAGGTTCGGACACGTACAAAGCATATCAGACCAAAGGTAAGGGAAATATCACAATCTCATTTTTATCCGAGATTGCTAATACTTTGGTATTTACTGGGGTGTATTTTATCATCCACATCCATGTTTCCTCAATATGTAATATTTATATCCTTCTAAAATAGTTTATATCCAATTTTACCCTTCGGTGAGTTTTTAGTAAAGGATATGAAAGGATTCTTTTGTCATTTTTCGTACGAGGTACTTTTTGACTTTTCCGACAAAAGTACGAAGATTGTTTTTTAACTTATATGACATGAATGGATTTTTAAAACATTATTTCCAAGAAGCTTCCTTTACAAGTTTTCAAGTTTATTTTTAATCAACTTCTTTTAGTTTAAAATTGTATGACATGTTAAGAAAGGAAAATGTTTTTGAAGTAGAAATGATATTTTCCTCAAGAATGGAGTTCAAGTGTTTTATCAAAATTATTTTCCATCTAAGATAATATAGGGTTATGTTTCTATCCCTATTATTACATTTACTTGATTATGTTGTGATGGAAATATTTTTACGAATTCCTTTATCTTATATGGATTGTTTTATGATGTCATGATGTTTAAGATTCCCATTTTTATTACATGGGTTATGCAATGATGTATGATTTATGATTTTGTGGCACAAATAAGAATGGTATCATTATGAGATGGGTGGGACCTAT
Source organism: Viscum album (assembly GCA_963277665.1). NCBI lineage: Eukaryota > Viridiplantae > Streptophyta > Magnoliopsida > Santalales > Viscaceae > Viscum > Viscum album. The sequence goes on from OY728137.1 coordinate 1,027,297,594, forward strand.
ATCTCCTTCCAATGCATTGGGTAAAGATTTTATATCTCATGAGATAGACATGGCTGGAACGGTAAGTTATACCGGTTCAGTGAAACAAGACTGAAACGAGGGTGACTCGGTTCCGAAATGGACTTTGTCCACTAAGATAGTCTTGGAAATGAGTCTTGACTAATAAGATATGATTTTCTATGATTATGTGTTTATGCCAAAAAGTTTCATGTTTTAAGTTATGATTATTGGGATTTCATTTCACTACTATGATTTATCCCAGGTTATGAAATTATGCCCTCTTTTGTAGGATAAGATTTCTAAAATGTTATGTTCTTATGAAAATGATGTGATTGATATTTCTTTTGTTTACCCTTACTGAGCATTTGAGATCACCCTTTTATGTTTTTTTCCCCAGGATATAAAGAAAGGTTTTAGGTAAAAAAGGAAGATCTTTATGGGAGATGTTGAATATCTTTCAGCACAATTAGAAGATTATATTCCGAGTTTCCAAAGACACTAAACTATTACGATCCTTGTGTGTGTGTTTTTGTTATGTACTAAGTATTCTGTAAAAGTACTGTAATGTCCATGTACGTCAATCTTCGGGTCTCTACAGTTGGTATTAGAGGAAAAGGAGGTAGGAATGTATCCAATCCTTGGGAACTCTCACATGTGAGCGTTCGACGAAGCATGGATCTCCGCCCAAGGGCTTTATGAGGAAATGACTACCACTGGGGATGGTGGTGTGTCCCAACCAGGGGGTGTAGCCGCCAATGGAGTGCCCTGATAGGTATCAATTATAGTCCATTGGATGTAATTCCAGACCGCTACAGTTGGTATCAGAGGAAAAGTTTAGTCAACCTTTGGAAACTAGGATGCAAAAACGTTAGTGAGATCCCTAGAGATATTTCTAAGGTATGTCTAGGGATGTCCCTAAGGATAAGTATACGTATAGTATATAGTCCTAGAACTATGGTAATGATATTAGATTAAACCAAAGATGTTAGATATTGAAGTTACTCTCCCTTTATTATGATTTTTTCTTCTCACACTATTCTTTTTGGGTTTTAGAAAATGGATGGAAACAAGATGATTCATGATAATGGAGGATATGATGGACAATGGAATGATATTCTTCATGAGAAACCAAATGAAATGGGATTTGGAAGTCCAAAAATCATTATTATACCGAATCAGCAATCTCATAATATGATCAATAAAGTAAAATTTGGTAAGTTTCCTGACTCGGCTAATAAGATAAAGATGGAGTTTCATGATGATCATAGAGGAAAGAAAGTTCAATTTCTCCTATGTAAATCATGTGGGAAGAGGCATCAAGGAGAATGTTTCAAAGGAACTGTAAGATTCTTTGGGTGTGGAAAAGAAGGACACAAATCCAGTAAGTGCAAAGGAAAAGGTTCAGTTAACACCAGGGATGAGGATAATGGTATTGCTACGACATCAACAATGGTTAAATGTTTTAAATGTGGAATGTACGAGCATTATGCAAACCAATGCCCTAAGGGAAAGTCTCATGAAGAGAATCAGTATGGTCGTATGGGTAGTATTTATGTGGATGATGCTGAAGAGATTACAAATGATATGTGAGATGAAATAATTGTTGAAGCTCGGTCAATGGTTTAAGAATGTAGTGGAATGATTACATGTTTATCATATGTAATGTTGTATAAGTACTCTCATGGTACTATGGAATAAAGAGACATCTAAGATTGTTACACTGTTGTCTTTCCTTGAGTTTTGAAAGTGTATGATTAATGTTACTAGTATCCATGAAAGGTTATTCAAATATGTTTGGAATATAGATGATATGTGCATAATGAAGGGATAAGGAGAAAATTAAATGTTTGATAGTATTCATGAGCTCATGACTGATATAAGGAGAAGGTTATATCATGGTTTGAGTATATAGAATTTTTGGATTTTGGTATGTGGAAAGAGTTAACTTCTGACAGCATTCATGTTTTCACTAAGGTTTAATGGGTATTCATTTTCAAGAGAATACATCATTAAGGTATTCACATGATTGGAATGTGACCAACAAGATATATGGGAGATAAATTATGGTATTCACATGCTTGGTTGACGACATTTCAAGTTATCATTTTCTTTATACTATGAGCTTGGACCGAAGTATTTTAGATAAGCCTAAAGATTGGAATGGATTATGTTAACCATAAGTTAGAATTGTTTAAGGATAGAACTTTTTTTTGATATTATTTTTGTGATGTTATAGTAATGTAGTTTTAGAAAAAGGACAACCTACAGGACGGGTGACAACCCATCGCATTGGACAAGGCTGTGGGAATCGAACCCACAACCGAAGTGCGACTGGCCTTTATCGCCTACCACTAGCCTACAGGAAGTCCCTGTTTAGTAGAAACTAGTTTTATTATATTAAGCAATAGGATATATGAATTATAAGTCCATTTTAGGAACTATATATGATTAATCTCACTATAGATGGACTTATGTATTTTTTGATAACTTTTCTAAACTTTTGTTTGAGACAGATGGAATGACACATCATTCTATCACATGATCTGCTAACACATCACGAATGACAAATTCAACTTCATTTCTTTAAGAGATGAAGTGGAAATTGTCCAAAGAACGAAAAACGGTGAGACTATACCAAAATCACAAAAGTATTTCTTCTAATTCAAATTTCATCAACTTTAGGGAAATGATCTTGAAAACCAAAAATGTTGTCCTAGTGATCTTATATATGATGAATCAGATGGTACCTTAGATCGTCACAAATTTATGGCTTTGTGATTTCTGGCTTTTCCTAGCCATGTTCTCTACCACTCTCCATCAGAACATGATGGTTAGATTTCTCTTCCATATCCATATTTTCACCTTTGTGGAAACCCAGTGATTAGTTTATTTGGGTAATTGTTACATTTCGTACAATAGTTTTTAAAGCCAAGTTTTGGTATTCCTTTTTACGATGTGGGTTTCTATTAAAGAAAATTTCAAGTAGCAAACCATTTATAACCCTTATGAATTTCGAGGGCGAAATTCATTTTAAGGGGGGTAGAATGTAACAGCCCGAGATTTTATAAAAAAATATTCTTTTTAATTTCATTAATGACTTGTGTTGTACACTACACCAAAAGGAGCTTACTCAACACGCATCCTTGACTTGCCTTGCATTACACGCAATCACAACCTTCCTCGATAGCGTGTGTAGTACGCAATACCGAGTTTCACTAAACAACGATATGCTATTAAAATATTATTAAAACTAGCCGTTATGAATAGTAATAACCACCTTTTAAAATTTTATAAATTTTAGCTCTCAAAATGGACTTCATTTTTGGATTTGGAGTATCGAATTTAGCCTAAGGTGAAATTTTGGTAATTTTCGGATAACTTTCATATTCTGATGAATAGTGAAAATTACTAAATTAAAATTAAAAACAACTTTTTTAATCGAAATAATTAATAGTGATAAATTATTAATTTGAGTGGTTTTAAAGTATATTTAGAATATATTTTTACAATTTAATACAATGTTGGTCATTGGATGTAATTTCACATTTAAACCAGTCATAAACAAGTGTCAATCTTTTGATAGTTATTATCTCTTAAGAACACGCTATTTGTTTTGACAACGGGAATTATTTTTTAAATTAATTAATGCAACTGATATGTTTTTAATTTGATAAAATAGACATCATTTTTGAATTAATAATATCAAATATAGCTTAGATCTAATTTTTGGTATTTTTCTGGAAACTTTAATTTTTTGATGAATAGTGAAACCACTAAGTGGTAGTTAAAAAACTGAATTTTTCATAAAACATAATTTTACGGCTTCTGTGAGTGGAATTTCAAAACTCCGAGAGACACGGTTGATATCAGTAAGTAAAATGTTGTTCAATGATATGAAAATAATTTTTTGGTGAATAGTAACTTTTAACTTTTTTTTTACCACGGTTAAAAGTAAATAGGGTAATTAAGGGTAAAAATGATATTATTATTACCCTAACACATGTCCTAATTCTATTGGACAAGTGTAATTCGACCAAAAACAACCTTAGGAATAAAATATGACCATTTAGGCCCACTTGGATTAGATTAGGACATTTATTATTAATTTATTTAAAGAAGGGTTAAAATAGTTAAAATCAAAGTTTAATAAGTAAATCATTTTTAATATGGGGTTATACATAAGATAAATTCGACTATAAATACTCATTAGAAAGATAAAACGATTTCCTACATAATGGTATTTTATTTGTAATTTTTAGACATTAAATAATTTAATTTATTTATGACACAACGATGATGCAGTAATTATCTTATTAATGAAATATTGACATAATTGATGTTATAAATACCCAAATAAATATAATTTGAGACTTTTTATGAACTAAACTAATTTTCTAGGTTAATATGAAATGTTTGTATTTATTTAATTAACTTTGGTCAATGTAATCATTCTGTTATGAGTTTCAAAAAAATCAACTATTGAATAGTTTCAAAATTGACATAAAATAGTTTTTAAAACAAATATTATATTATTAATTGTTATTTTATTCCTAAAAATCTAAGGTTAGGCCAAATGACTTATATAAGGTAATATATATTAATAAAACACAACTTGGGGGTCTATTGGATGTATATTGTATGTTTATTAACTATATAATATAAAAATAAAAAGTGACATGGTAAATGTCAATCTAATTAACTAAGAGTTAAAACTAAAAGATAAGGTTAATATAATGACCTAAACTTGTCTAAATTATATTGGATGAGAGGATTTCGTCCCATACCCACCTTATATTCCAAATAACTCAATTTGGATCTATTTAAAACCAAACTTGACTTTATAATAAAATAATATTTTTAGTTATTCCAAAGGTGCCCCTCTCCTCCCTTATAAAAGGGCACCTCCTCCCCCTCTTCCTCACACCACTTTGAGCCTTCAAGCTCGGACAAAACCTGCCAATTTCTTCTCTCCACTTCCCTAGAAACATCCTAGAGGTTCTGGTCTTCTTCAAAGACCTATTTTATTGCCCTAAAAGGAGGTCTCAATGAAGCACTTCAAAGAAGAGGTAATGTCCATTACCGATTCTTTCATCTTTATTTCTTCTTCCACTTCTTCTTATTTAGTTGTTTCATTATGAAGTAATAACATCAGTATCAATAATATACTGATATGTTATTATAATTATGAAACAACCCTATTTCACCATCTATCCATCCTACGGAAAAAGAAATCACCGCGCGTGCGAACGTACGGAATACCGTCTCCACGCCGTGGTGTAATCTATTTTACACCACCACCTTACTTGGATGGGTATAATGGTATAAATAATGACTATATATGACTATTATAAAGTGATATTTATTCTAAATTGTATACATACACTCCAATACAATTCCACGATCATAGGAACGATATCATCACTCGTGCGTACGTACGGAATACCGTCTCCACGATGTGATGTGACTCGTTCTACATGATATTCATTTAATAATGATTATATAAATGAATTGAATGAATTATATGATATATATTACACTAATACCATTCTGGAAATTAGGTATCTATAACCTAAAGAGAAGAATAAGAATTTATTCGACAAAACACGCATAAGAACAAAAAGTAATAAACACCCGAATAACAAGTAGTAATGAAATATTACTAATAATAAGCTAAGAATATGACCATATATGATATCATAAAAATAAGTATGATTCTTTAATAAGTCAATAACATTATTTAAATCATTATACAGGAGGTTCGGACACGTACAAAGAATATCGGACCAAAGGTAAGGGAATATCATCATCTCATTTTTATCCGAGATTGCTTATACTTTGGTATTTATTGGGGTGTATTTTATCATCCACATCCATGTTTCCTCAATATTAAATATTTATATCCTTATAAAATAGTTTATATCCAATTTTACCCTTCGGTGAGTTTTTAGTAAAGGATATGAAAGGAATATTTTGTCATTTTTCATACGAGGTACTTTTTGACTTTTCCGACAAAAGTACGAAGAATGTTTTTTTTAACTTATATGGCATGAATGGATTTGTAAAACATTATTTCCAAGAAGCTTCATTTAAAAGTTTTCAAGTTTATTTCTAATCAACTTCTTTTAGTTTAAAATTGTATGACATGTTAAGAAAGGAAAATGTTTTTGAAGTAGAAAGGATATTTTCCTCAAGAATGGAGTTCAAGTGTTTTATCAAAATTATTTTCCATCTAAGATAATATAGGGTTCTATTTCTTTCCCTATTATTACATTTACTTGATTATGTAGTGATGGAAATATTTTTATGAATTCCTTTATCTTATATGAATTGTTTTATGATGTCATGATGTTTAAGATTCCCATTTTTATTACATGGGTTATGAAAAGATGTATGATTTATGATTTTGTGGCACACATAAGAATGGTATCATTATGAGATGGGTGAGACCTATATCTCCCTCCAATGAATTGGGTAAAGATTTTATATCTCCCGAGATAGACATGGCTGGAATGGTAGGTTATACCGGTTCAGTGAAACAGGACTGAAACGAGGGTGACTCGGTTCAGAAATGGACTTTGTCCACTAAGATAGTCTTGGAAATGATTGTTGACTAATAAGATATAATTTTCTATGATTATGTGTGTATGAAAAAAAGTTTCATGTTTTAAGTTATGATTATTGGGATTTCATTTCACTACTATGATTTATCCCATGTTATGAAATTATGCTCTCTTTTGCAGGATAAGATTTCCAAAATGTTATGTTCTTATGAAAATTATGTGATTGATATTTCTTTTGTTTACCCTTAATGAGCATTTGATCTCACCCTTTTATGTTTTCTTTTCCCCAGGATATAAATAAAGGTTTTAGGTAAAAAAAGGAAGATCTTTATGGGAGATGTTGACGATCTTTCACCACGATTAGAAGATTATATTCCGAGTTTCCAAAGACACTAAACTATTACGATCCTTGTGTGTGTGTTTTTGTTATGTTCTAAGTATTCCGTAAAAGTAATGTAATGTCCATGTACGTCAATCTTCGGGTCTCTACAGTTGGTATCAGAGGCAAAGGAGGTAGAAATGTATCCAATCCTTGGGAACTCTCACATGTGAGCGTTGGACGAAGCACGGCTCCCCGCCCAAGGGCTTCATGAGGAAATGGCTACCACTGGGGATGGTGGTGTGTCCCGCACAGGGGGTGTAGCCGCCCATGGAGTGCCCTGATAGGTATCAATTATAGTCCACTAGATGTAATTCCAGTCCGCTATAGTTGGTATCAGAGGAAAAGTTTAGTCAACCTTTGGAAACTAGGATGCAAAAATGTTAGTGAGATCCCTAGAGATATTTCTGAGGTATGTCTAGGGATGTCCCTAAGGATAAGTATACGTATAGGATATAGTCCTAGAACTATGGTAACAATATTAGATTAAACCAAAGATGTTATATATTGAAGTTACTCCCCCTTTATTATGATTTTTGCCTCTCACACTATTCTTTTTGGGTTTTAGAAAATGGATGGAAACAAGATGATTCACGATAATGGAGGATTTGATGGACAATGGAATGATATTCTTCATGAGAAACCAAATGAAATGGGATTTGGAGGTCCAAACATCATTATTATGCCGAATCAGCAATCTCATAATATGATCAATAAAGTAAAATTTGGTAAGTTTCCTAACTCGGCTAATAAGATAAAGATGGAGTTTCATGATGATCATAGAGGAAAGAAAGTTCAATTTCCCCTATGTAAATCATGTGGGAAGAGGCATTAAGGAGAATGATTCAAAGGAACTGGAAGATGCTTTGGGTGTGGAAAAGAAGGACACAAAGCCAGTAAGTGCAAAGGAAAATGTTCAGTTAACACCAGGGATGAGGATAATGGTATTGCTACGACATCAACAATGGTTAAATGTTTTAAATGTGGAATGTACGGGCATTATGCAAACCAATTCCCTAAGGGAAAGTCTCATGAAGAGAATCAGTATGGTTGTATGGGTAGTATTTATGTGGATGATGCTGAAGAGACTACAAATGATATGTGAGATGAAAGAATTGTTGAAGCTCGGTCAATGGTGTAAGAATGTAGTGGAATGATTACATGTTTATCATGTGTAATGTTGTATAAGTAATCTCATGGTACTATGGAATACAAAGACATCTAAGATTGTTACACTGTTGTCTTTCCTTGAGTTTTGAAAGTGTATGATTAATGTTACTAGTATCCATGAAAGGTTATTCAGATATTTTTGGAATGTAGATGATATGCGCATAATGAAGGGATAAGGAGAAAATTAAATGTTTGATAGTATTCATGAGCTCATGACTGATATAAGGAGAAGGTTATATCATGGTTTGAGTATATAGAATTTTTGGATTTTGGTATGTGGAAAGAGTTAACTTTTGACAGCATTCATGTTTTCACTAAGGTTTAATGGGTATTCATTTTTCAAGAGAATACATCATTAAGGTATTCACATGATTGGAATGTGACCAACAAGATATATGGGGGATAAAGATGGTATTCACATTCTTGGTTGACGAAATTTCAAGTTATTGTTTTCTTTATACTATGAGCTTGGACCAAAGTATTTTAGATAATCCTAAAGATTGGAATGGATTGTGTTAACCATAAGTTAGTATTTTTTAAGGATAGAATTTTTTTTTGATATTATTTTTGTGATGTTATAGTAATGTAATTTTAGAAAAAGGACAACCTACAGGACGGGCGACAGCCCATCGCGTCGGACAAGGCTGTGGGAATCGAACCCACAACCGAAGTGCGACTGGCCTTTATTGCCTACCACTGGCCTACAGGAAGTCCCTATTTAGTAGAAACTAGTTTTATTATATTAAGCAACATGATATATGAAGTATAAGTCCATTTTAGGAACTATATATGATTAATCACACTATAGATGGACTTATTTATTTTTTGATAACTTTTCTAACCTTTTGTTTGAGACAGATGGAATGACCCATCATTATATCACATGATCTGCTAACACATCACGAATGACAAATTCAACTTCATTTCTTTAAGAGATGAAGTGGAAATTGTCCAAAGAACGACAAACGGTGAGACTATACCAAAATCACAAAAGTATTTCTTCTAATTCCAATTTCATCAACTATAGGGAAATGATCTTGAAAACCAAAAATGTTGTCCTAGTGCTCTTATATCTGATGAATCAGATGGTACCTTAGATCATCACAAATTTATGGCTTTGTGATTGCTGGCTTTTCCATAGCCATGTTCTCTACCACTCTCCATCAGAACATGATGGTTAGATTTCTCTTCCATATCCATATTTTCACCTATGTGGAAACCTAGTGATTAGTTTATTTGGGTAATCGTTACATTTAATACTTTAGTTTTTAAAGCCATGTTTTGGTATTCCTTTTTACGATGTGGGTTTCTATTAAAGAAACTTTCGAGTAGTAAACCATTTATAACCCAGATGAATTTCGAGGGCGAAATTCATTTTAAGGGGGGTAGAATGTAACAGCCCGAGATTTTATAAGAAAATATTCTTTTTAATTTCATTAATGACTTGTGTTGTACGCTACACCAAAAGGAGCTTTCTCAACACGCATCCTTGACTTTCCTTTCATTACATGCAATCATGACCTTCCTCGATAGTGTGTGTAGTACGCAATACCGAGTTTCACTAAACAACGATATGCTATTAAAATATTATTATAACTAGCCATTATGAATAGTAATAACCACATTTTAAAATTTTAGAAATTTTAGCTCTCAAAATGGACTTCATTTTTTTATTCGTAGTATTGAATTTATCCTAAGGTGAAATTTTGGAACTTTTCGGATAACTTTCATATTCTGATGAATAGTGAAAATTACTAAATTATAATTAAAAACAACTTTTTTAATCGAAATAATTAATAGTGATAAATTATTAATTTGAGTGGTTTTAAAGTATATTTAGAATATATTTTTACAATTTAATACAATGTTGGTCATTGGATGTAATTTCACATTTAAACCAGTCATAAACAAGTGTCAATCTTTTGATAGTTATTATCTCTTAAGAACACGCTATTTGTTTTGACGACGGGAATTAATTTTTAAATTAATTAATGAAACTGATATGTTTTTAATTTTATAAAATAGAAATCATTTTTGAATTCATAATATCAAATATAGCTTAGATCTAATTTTTGGTATTTTTCTGGAAACTTTAATTTTTTGATGAATAGTGAAACCACAAAGTGGTAGTTAAAAAACTGAATTTTTCATAAAACTTAATTTTACCGCTTCTGTGAGTGGAATTTCAAAACTCCGAGAGACACGGTTGATTTCAGTAAGTAAAATGTTGTTCAATGAGATGAAAATAATTTTTTGGTGAATAATAACTTTTAACTTTTTTTTACCACGGTTAAAAGTAAATAGGGTAATTAAGGGTAAAAATGATATTATTATTACCCTAACACATGTCCTAATTCTATTGGACAAGTGTAATTCGACCAAAAACAACCTTAGGAATAAAATATGACCATTTAGGCCCACTTGGATTAGATTAGGACATTTATTATTAATTTATTTAAAGAAGGGTTAAAATAGTTAAAATCAAAGTTTAATAAGTAAATAATTTTTAATATGGGGTTATACATAATATAAATTCGACTATAAATACTCATTAGAAATCTAAAAAGATTTCCTACATAATTGTATTTATTTTTAATTTTTAGACATTAAATAATTTAATTTATTTATGACACAACGATGATGCAGTAATTATCTTATTAATGAAATATTGACATAATTGATGTTATAAATACCCAAATAAATATAATTTGAGACTTTTTATGAACTAAACTAATTTTCTAGGTTAATATGACATGTTAGGATTTATTTAATTAACTTTGGTCGAAGTAATAATTCTGTTATGAGTTTCAAAAAAATCAACTATTGAATAGTGTCAAAATTGACATAAAATAGTTTTTAAAACAAATATTATATTATTAATTGTTATTTTATTCCTAAAAATCTAAGGTTCAGAAAAATGACTTATATAAGGTTATATATATTAATAAAACACAGCTTGGGGGTCTCTTGGATGTATATGGTAAGTTTATTAACTATATAATATAAAAATACAAAGTGACATGGTAAATGTCAATCTAATTAACTAAGAGTTAAAACTAAAAGATAAGGTTAATATAATGACCTAAACTTGTATAAATTCTATTGGATGAGATTATTTCGTCCCATACCCACCTTATCTTCGAAATAACTCAATTTGGATCTATTTAAAACCGAACTTGACTTTATAATAAAATAATATTTTTAGTTATTCCAAAGGTGCCCCTCTCCTCCCTTATAAAAGGGCACCTCCTCCCCCTCTTCCTCACACCACTTTGAGCCTTCAAGCTCATCCAAACCCTGCCAATTTCTTCTCTACACTTCCCTAGAAACATCCTAGAGGTTATGGTATTCTTCAAAGACCTCTTTTATTGCCCTAAAAGGAGGTCTCAAAAAAGAACTTCAAAGAAGAGGTAATGTCCATTACCGATTATTTCATCTTTATTTCTTCTTCCACTTCTTATTATTTAGTTGTTTCATTATGAATTAATAACATCAGTATCAATCATATACTGATATGTTATTATAATTATGAGACAACCCTATTTCACCATCTATCCATCCTACGGAAAAAGATATCACTGCGCTTGCGTACGTACGAAATACCGTCTCCACACCGTGGTGTAATCTATTTTACACCACCACCTTACTTGTATGGGTATAATGGTGTAAATAATGACTATATAGGACTATTATAAAGTGATATTTATTCTGAAATAGTATACATACACTCCAATACAATTCCACAATCATAGGAACGATATCATCACTCGTGCGTACGTACGGAATACCGTCTCCACGATGTGATGCGACTCGTTCTACAGGATATTAATTTCATAATGATTATATAAATGAATTTAATGAATTAATATGATATATATTACACTAATACCATTCTGGAAATGAGGTATCTATAACCTAAAGAGAAAAATAAGAATTTATTCGACAAAACATGCATAAGAACAAAAAGTAATAAACACCCGAATAACAAGTAGTAATGAAATATTACTAATAATAAGCTAAGAATATGACCATATATGATATCATAAAAATAAGTATGATTCTGTAATAATTCAATAACATTATTTAAATCATTATACAGGAGGTTCGGACACGTACAAAGCATATCAGACCAAAGGTAAGGGAAATATCACAATCTCATTTTTATCCGAGATTGCTTATACTTTGGTATTTACTGGCGTGTATTTTATCATCCACATCCATGTTTCCTCAATATGTAATATTTATATCCTTATAAAATATTTTATATCCAATTTTATCCTTCGGTGAGTTTTTAGTAAAGGATATGAAAGGAATCTTTTGTCGTTTTTCGTACGAGGTACTTTTTGACTTTTCCGACAAAAGTACGAAGAATGTTTTTCTAACTTATACGGCATGAATGGATTTTTAAAACATTATTTCCAAGAATATTCCTTTACAAGTTTTCAAGTTTATTTTTAATCAACTTCTTTTAGTTTAAAATTGTATGACATTTTAAGAAAGGAAAATGTTTTTGAAGTAGAAAGGATATTTTCCTCAAGAATGGAGTTCAAGTGTTTTATCAAAATTATTTTCCATCTATGATAATATAGGGTTTTGTTTATATCCCTATTATTACATTTACTTGATCATGTTATGATGGAAATATTTTTATGAATTCCTTTATCTTATATGAATTGTTTTATGATGTCATGATGTTTAAGATTCCCATTTTTATTACATGGGTTATGCAATGATGTATGATTTATGATTTTGTGGCACACATAAGAATGGTATCATTATGAGATGGGTGGGACCTATATCTCTCTCCAATGCATTGGGTAAAGATTTTATATCTCATGAGATAGACATGGCTGGAACGGTAGGTTATACCAGTTCAGTGAAACAGGACTGAAACGAGGGTGACTCGGTTCAGAAATGGACTTTCTCCACTAAGATAGTCTTGGAAATGAGTCTTGACTAATAAGATATGATTTTCTATGATTATGTGTGTATGCCACAAAGTTTCATGTTTTAAGTTATGATTATTGGGATTTAATTTCACTACTATGATTTATCCCATGTTATGAAATTATGCTCTCTTTTGCAGGATAAAATTTCCAAAATGTTATGTTCTTATGAAAATGATGTGATTGATATTTCTTTTGTTTAACCTTACTGAGCATTTGAGCTCACCCTTTTATGTTTTTCTTTTCCCCAGGATATAAAGAATGGTTTTAGGTAAAAAAAGGAAGATCTTTATGGGAGATGTTGAAGATCTTTCACCATGATTAGAAGATTATATTCCGAGTTTCCAAAGACACTAAACTATTACGATCCGTGTGTGTGGGTTTTTGTTATGTACTAAGTATTCCGCAAAAGTAATGTAATGTCCATGTACGTCAAGGTTCGGGTCTCTACAAAGAAGGTATAATAAATCATCTTCTAGAAAAGAGGAGTGGGAAAATATGAAGTTCATCTGGAATAAAAAATAACTAGGCTTTTAAATAAGATTACCTTAGTGTGAGGTGGAAATATGAAAATCATGGAAAATGAAATGTCTAAAGAATGATAGAGTCTGACTAAGAACATTGATCATAATAATTTTAATTATAATTAAAAAGTTAATGACCACAAAATCATAAATCATTGAGGTTTGAAAATACTATCGTTCATGAAAAATGAAGGAAATTGGATAAAATTTGGGTTACAAAAATTATTTTCTATAATTTTTTAGTTCCACTAAAATTTAGACAAAGAAATAAGGAATTATAATTTCTTGAAAATTATAATTTCATATTTTAATCAATTTCTACCACAATATCATCTTTTCCACCAAATAATGAGTATTCAATATGATTTTTTCATCTATGAAGCACTAAAATTAACTTATGATGGGATATGAGGTATATTAAAAATAGGAGGAGAATATTACTTTCCTTATATATTAACCAAAACCAATATTGTTATAACTAGGTAATATAGTACCCAAAATGAATAAACCTTTGTACGATGAAATACCACATTAACCACCAAAATTGAACAGAAATACAAAAATTTCAACTAAATCATTCCATAAATAACTATCCTTAAAATTCATCAGATATTATTTACTGTGACTAAAACCCCAATATTAAAATGATTAAATCATATATTCTCCAAATATAAACTAAATTTTAATCTCTATGTAAGAATAATAAATCATAAAGTGTTATAGTACAAAATGTATATTCACTAAATTTTATCATTAACTTTAAAATTATATAAAAAAATGTAATGGCATTCTACCTCAATTAAAATTTTCCATGTAAAATATAATGGTATCATATACCTCAAACATCTATCATACTCAAGAAATGTCTCCCAAAGTATTATTGATCACCAAAATTTCAAAAAAATCAAAAATATTTGATATCATAATATACTTAAAAACTAAACTTAATCTTTATTAATAATTTGTTTTGTGTAAAAATTTTTTATACTAACTCAAAAATAATGTAGGTTATTGGTTGTGATTTCACCCTTGTCACCCTTTGGGCATGGGATAAAGCCTAGTGAGCTTTTTGAATATGGCGGGTTATCATCCAGACAACATGTTGTATTTTTTCTAAAAGTATTTTAATATAATTCTATTATAGATTGAAAATATTATGTGATAATCATATTCATAATTCACATTGATCCTATAACATTCCCAAAATTAGGATTAAAATACTCAAAAATAACATTAGTCATCAAATCACTTTTTAACCAATATGATTTTCTATATATCTTATTCCATTCCAAAGAAAAATATATATTAATTTAATATTAAATATTAATATCATGAACATATGAAACTAAATTTTTATTTATCCCTCAATCATATGTACTTATATGAATGTATTGAACAATTATCACCCTTTCATTACCACCATTTTTAAAATCATTGATTATATTTAACGTATGTTTTCAAAGTTTAAAAATAATACCTAAAATAAAATAATCCTTATATGTTTCATTCATCTAATAATATTTATAATATATTATAATATCATTTATAAAATTCCATTACATTATAATAATGAAAACAGGATACAAAAACACATCCTTTATTCAACTTACTTCTTAAACCTTTAACCATGATTTTTCATCTTATTCCTTAACACTTCATTCCTAAAAATCAAGGATATAAATTATGTATATATTAATGATAAATAAAAAAAAACCATGTTTCATTATTTAAACAAAAGAGATTAATTCATACCTAAAATAAATACTTTAGGATATTTTTAATATTCCATTTATTTTGGGCATGCTACCCAACTACTATAAAATAAATGGTAAAGTCCTCTGTGGTATTTCCCTTTTTAGATAGATAGACGATTAGAGTTTTTCAAATAAAATAAAAAAAATACAATAAATCATAAATGTTTTTATAGAAACGTAAAGTTGTTGGATAAGTCACATATTTCCTTGTAGGTGATTTCAGTACTCAAGAAGATATCAAAATCATTTGAATAATCTTTTTTCTATAATAGTGATAATCAAATCATATGTAAGGGATAATAAGACTTTAAAAGATATATTTCATTATATATTGAAATATTATCCTTAATATATTGAAAATAACATAATTTTTACATGAAATGAATTATTAAATGGAAAAAATATATAAGGGGAATGAAAATACCATAGAAATTTTATAATATTGTAATCCATTAAACCATTTATATATCAATTGATTTAAGTTTTTATCAAACCCCTCTAAATTAACATAATTCTAAATGACATAATAACTTTTTTTTGGTATAGATCACTTTCTAACTTATTCTAAAATAACTTGCTGACCTCTAAAGTTATATAAATCTTTGTTATGTTACCAACAGTAAGGACCTGACCTTAAACATTACACAATCTAGTGCCTTTAGAATATAATTCAGTTTTTTTTAATTTTAAAAGGAATTTTATTTTTAATGTTTTTTAGAGTTAGTTCATAACTCTCACATAAAAAACCATATGTCAGAAAGAGGACATTTCTACTCATTATCTAGTTTCTCACAATATAATACTTTTTTAAAAGAAACCAATTTTCTTTTCATGAAAAATCACCATGATTTTCAACAAGATTTTCTATTTATTGATAATCTTCTATATAACCTATGAAAAACATTTAAAAATAATTTATGATCACAAAAATATCAGTAAGTGGTATAAAATAAAAAAATATATCAGTGTAGTGAAAAACATGAAAGCCCATAATTTTTTCCTTTATCACTGTAATATTTTAGTGTATAAAATAAATCACATCCTTATAAAATAATTAATTGAGATGATATTTAAAAAAATAATATTTATTTCAATGATTAATCCAAACCAAATAATTATTATTATTTAAATTGAATAATTTTTTGTATTTTGAGTAGTTTTGAGTTGAATTGTGAAAATTCAATTATTCTGAAATATTAATAGTTTCTGATAACTTCTATATTTTTGGAATAACATTGAAAAATATAATCCAATTTATCTTTTTTTAGAATATATTGTACAATGGCCTTTTTATGTTCCATCTGGTTCATGTTCTTAATTGACCATTTGAAGCCCCAAAAATTCAATTTTTTTGGAAAAAGGTTTTTCGAATAGAATTGAGACTCCTCTAGTAATAGATGAATAACACGAACCAAAGGTTTTCTAATAGGGTTATTCCTATTTGAAAATAAGTATAACTAGATGTATCATCATAAAATTGATTACCAAGAATAATTTTTCTCATAAATATGGTCTATGGATATGTAAATACGGGGAAGTTGAAGAGAAACCTCAAAATGAAAAATTTCACTTCAGTAATTAGAGAACAAAATTTTCTCAACATTTAAAAATATCCTGAAATATTTTAGAGATAAATAAATCTAAAAATTAAAAAAATTTATTATATAAATTTTCTATTATTTGGACTATAATAGGTCCAAAATGAACAATAATTTCTCAAAAAATAAAATCGAAAAAAATCTCCCACTAACTTTTTTATAAATTCAAGTCTTAACTTTCATTTCAATGGATTATTAGATTGATGGAGTGGGATATTCTGAAGAGTATTAGCTATAGAGGAGTATTATTCCATGATGTAATCATTCCATGAATTAATGAACTCCAAGTGGTTGTGGATAGTAAATATCTGAAGGCATTTTTATTTTGAGTTTGTGCTTTTAACTCTATACTATTTTCTTCTGAATTATCCTGGAATATTTTTTCATGTGTAAGGACAATTTATTTATTTTTTGTAATTAAAATTTTTTTTCTTAATTTTATATCAACTTGGGACTGAAAAATAGTTTCATTTTCATTCTAACTTCTTTTTGTGAGGTCTCCCTATTGGTCGTAACAAGTTTAATTAAATTCGATTATTCATAGGTCTTGGGACAATCAGATCACTTTTATAAGAAAATAAAAAACCATATTTGAGGTATAAATATGGTTTATAGTAAAAATAAGTGTATAAAATTATTTATTCATTTATAAATTGGATAATTTAATTGGAATAAATTTATAGAAAATGATAAAGGGAGATTACGAGGGTCAAAAAGTTTCCACCACTACTACCTTTAATGCATTTTTTCAATACATATTACTTTTGATTTATAATATATAAATTATATTTAATGTTTTAATCTGATTTTTTGTTATTTAAAATGGTTTAGATAATATTAAATCTCAAATTTTAACGGTATCTTTACTGAAAAAAATTAATAATGTACTAGTTGGAAAACTTAGTCTGCAACCTCCTCGTGAGAAAACCACATGGTAACCACTGTACATTATTTTGAATGGAAACTTATTGATTGGGGTAATGTAACTGAAAACCATGAGAATATATATTTTTCCATTTATGGGGAGTTTTCCTATGTTTTTTTATTTGTTTATGAATTTTTTGGATTTTAACCACCAATTTATAGTCTTAAAAAAACAAAAAATGGATATTCGCATAGATTAGTCCTATTATTAGAGTGATTATCAGTAACATGAAGATCCTAGTCATGAAGAATTTTTCAAATTTTAATTATAGAAGAATTATTTCAGGATTCCAAAAAAATATTTTTTGATTTAAAAAATATTTAAAAAAAAACAAACGGAAACTCATTCTAATGGTTTAAAAGAATTGAAAGAATTAAATTCAAAGAAACATTACCAAGAAAAAGAAAATATTATCCCAATAACTTTTAATATTGAAGATACCTTTTTGGATAATTTCAGTGATGAATTTGACATCTTTTTCAATTTTAGATTCAAATGATAATGAAAACCTTGACTTTCCTATTTACTAGAGTGATAGAAATCAAAAATATTTGTAAAATTATCAGGTAAAATTTGTTGAAAATGAAATTACATGAGAAATATATTTTTTTAAAGATGATAAATAGGAACCTTTGTATCACTCATTGGTTATGGAGAAAAATTATTTAATAAATTAATTTTTAGGATAATTTGGAGGAACCTAAGCTATTGCCTACAGAAATTAATGAGTGTGAACCATCTGATTTTGGAAATACTGAAACTCATTTCAATTTTTTTATAATATGGAGGATGATCTCAATAAAATAATTTCAATAATAGAAAATAAAGAAAATTATTATGAAAAAATATGGATCCGAAAGAAATATATGGATAAGTCTCAAATTATGATCCACTTTTTTCAGATTATTTTGATAATAAATTGTTAAATGTTTCTTTCTGTTCATATTTAGTACCAATTTCATTTGAGTTTACTAATTTTTTAGAGGAAGATTATTTCAAGGATAAATTTCTAGAAATGTTGATCTTTATAATTGAGATTACTCTTTTATACATGAGGATGGTGGTACCCATTAATTATCAAAGAATAAATCATTTTTGAAACAATTCTTAAAGATACACATCCTAGAATTGGATTTAAATGAATAGTGGGGTTTTTTGTGCGGATAAATTGTTGGTAATTTGACCATATATTTTGTTCCCTCTTTCACTATTTCATTGGAACATAAAAATAATTTATGGGAACATGACTAAATATTATTTAGGGTGATTCTATAATATTTATGAGATAAAGAAGACCATATAAATTTCATTTTGGTGGTTCATTATAATGAAACCACACAAAACTTCAAATTGAGGATAACTAGCTAGAACATCCAGACTAGGTGTAGTGAAATCCTAATGCACACTTGTGGGTTCAGACCAAGCCTCTTTCCACTTATTATTTATTTATTTATCTTTTATTAATTTAAATTAATTTTATCTTTGTTTTATTTTGTTTGACTTATTGGTTTCCAAATTTCAACTTTTTGGAGGCAATCTCAAGGCTGCCAACGCTCAATAAAAACTAGGTCATCTCTTTCCTGTCCATGTTTTTTAGGTGTTATATTATTTATTTCCAATTCTCATATAAACTCTTTAAAATGATCATATTTAACAAAATATGTATGGGGTGAGGATCAAACTTTATAGTTTTGGATTTTATGTCTATTCTTTTCAAATATATATTTTTAGTTTTTCATTCAATTTTTGTGTGTTTTATCTTTATTTTTTTATTTTATTTCAAATTTGTTTTCTAAAAAAACTTGTGATCTTCAATGTAATTAAAATTTTGGAATGGGAAAATTTTTTCAATGAAAGTAAAACAATTTATTCATTTCACTAAACATAAATGAATGCTGAAATAAGATGTGTTCCAGATTTGAATTGTGTAAATTCAAAAAAAAGACCAATGAATCCTATATGTCATTAATGATTTCAATAATTTGAAATAAATTTTTTATGGGAACTCTAATCCATTTTTATATATTTTTCATAATAACACCACTTATTTTGTGAACCAAATAATACTAATTTTAACTAGAACTTTCCATTTTTTCTTTCAAAACATGTTATTTTAAAAGAACTAATGTTCCAAAAGATTGAGGCATTTAATTTCTGATCAAAAGACCCTTTTATTAAAAATTAAACCCTTTTTATTTTTCTAAACTTATGCATTGGACTTGTGTGATCCCTTAGTATAAATAAAATTCGTATTAGATAGCATCATTATAGGCTAGTTTCCCTATCCAGTATGCTCTTGATGGAAATTTCATGATTTTTAAAGCTTAAGCATAGGGGAGATGTTTTATGACTTTAGACATAATTTTGTGCTAATTTGGGTGGGAAATCAAATTCTTTAGAGTTTTTTATTATTAGAAAAATACTAAAGTAAAATATGTTTAACTCCAGAGGTTTCAAGAAAAAGGGAGCTATGACATTCTGAAACTTCCAATGAATGAATGTTTTTCCTTTCAAGAGATTTAAATAAAAATATACAAGAGAAATTTTATTTTTGATTATGAAATGATGATGATGTTGTATTTCCATGAATAAAATTTTAATGTATTTTTGGAGATAACTTTTTTCCATGATGAAAGAGGCGAATTACATGCTTGAGTGGAAACTGGAATCATGAAATCTTACTTAAAATAAGAGCCAAGACATCTCTTTATGACTCATAATTTTTTACATTTGAAAAACTAGAAAACCTCAAACTTTATAACAAAACATTATAATTATTCACATGAAATACAATTCATTGACTCAATTGGGTGTAGATTTAGATATTTTTCAAGCCTATGGTTACCCTTTAATTTACTTAGATGATAAAAACTTTGTTTAAATCAAAATAGTGTGATGAGAGATAAAAATGAGAAGTGGGAATCATTTTTTATAGAGGAATGAATGAAATTAGAAGGGAATGAAATACAATAATATATAATTTATAATTTAATCTATTTAAGATTCATGAAAAATTTGGTTCCATGATTTTTCATTTGTGATTTTTATTAACATGTGTTTTGAATTTTTATTTGCTATTTACTTTGAGTGATCACTTGTCTAAGAAGTGTTATGTGTTTGGGATATATAGAACTTATAACTTAAAAATATTTTTCATATGTATTTAAAATATTTAACCCCCACCAATCTACCATTATATTTAAAATTGCATCAATTTTGTAATTATGAAGAGTTTTGATCTAAATTGTGAACATTCCATAATTATGGAATTTTAAGAGTTTCTTATCACTTCTTTATTTTAGGTATAATACTGTAAAATATTATCCCATTTCAAAAAATATTTTTTAGGATCCCTTTTCTTATGGGATTTATTTTTACAATTAGTCAAACTCCTAAATCGACCATTTGTGGGCCAAAAAAATCACTCAAGTTAGAAAAAGTTTTCCCAGATCGAATTGGTACTCCTTTAGTAAATGAGGAATAACATGGACCATAGGTGTCTGAATTGCATGATTACATTTGTAAAATAACAATAACTTTTATATACATCTCCAAATTGAATACCGAGATTATATTCTATCATTAATATGGTTAGTGTGAGCATGAAATTGTGAAAATTTGAGGAGACACCTCAAACTAAAAATGTTCACTTCAATAATTAGATCTTAACATTTTATCCAAAATTAAAAATATCATGAAATTTTATAGAGAGATAAACACTCATGAGAACAATATTTATTTAATAATGTTTCCCTAATTCCACCAGTTTGAGGTTCAAAATCGAACAATATTTCTGATTATAATAATTGGTTAAAAACATTCCCACACCCTTTTATTAAAAATTAATGTCATCACTTTAAATTTAAAGAATGTTTAGATTGATGAAGTCATATCTTTTGGATATGTAACACCATGTTATCCACTTTCAGGTATTTACCTTCTTCTTAATCATTTTTCTCTTTATTTGGGTGCGTATTAGGACTCCAGATGATATATAATGTTTGTTGTAAAAAATAACCAAGAGTTTGGGGATATATTTTTATTTGAATTAGTGGAGTCTGGGTATAATAATGTCAATGTATTAATGGGTTTCTCTTCGATTTTGGATAACACCTAAGGTGATTTGGGTTTTCATGTATAAATCTACAAATTTTTCAGTCTTCTGGGTGATTTCATGCTTTGTAACTTGTTTATACATCATGTATTTGATTTCTAGGATCATTTTTGGAGATGATTAAAAAACGTGAAAGGTTAAGTTCCATTTAAATATTAAAAATCATATAATGATAAGAAGATGGTTTTTTAAAAAAAGGCAATGAGTTTTCGATTTATATGGACCATGTGGATTACACGATGTGTATTAGGATTACACGCCATGTAATCATAATTAGTTGAGATTTTAGGGTGCTTCACGACTAAATTATTCTTTCATTTGTTGTATCCCATCTCCCTCTCAACCTAGAGACTCTTGGGGGTGATTTTAGAGACCTTTTTCCGTCAAGATTTATACTTTTAGAATTTTATCATTAGGGTTGGGCGTGGTGTCTCTCTGGGAATGAGAATCCATGTAATTATTCATTTTATTTGACCATGATAGTGTCATTGCATTTCATTATTGAATCTATTGATTCGTGGTGTTAATCCTACTATTTTTTTTCCTATCCATTATGTGATCTTATTCTGGGGGCTGATCCTTTGTTGGTTGTGGTGCGATGGGTGTGAATGCTTGAGGTATGTCGTGATATTTCCTCTTCGATGAACATTTTGTAAAATTTAATCCGTTATGAGATGTTTAGATTGATTCTAGGGCCTCTGCTATCATCTTTGTGTTCTTAATTGTTCGTGGATCCTATTGAGGGCATGTGAAACCCAAGTTTGGAGGTATGTAGTTTCTTCCCCAGCATGTTTTAGTGAACCTTATTACTTCAATTTTGATAAATTGTTTTATAAATGAAATTTCAGTTTTTTTATTTGATTTTTGCTTTTGGAAGGGTTTTCTGGATAAAATATAGTTTCCCTAGTTTTGTAAAATGAAAGGATTTTTCAAAGAAATATGAAATGGTTTTTTAAATAACTATTTTTATGAAATGGATTGATTAAATGTTTTGGAAAATATAGAACATGGGAATAATTGGGTACACAAGTGGAAGGGGTAGTAATAGGCCTCATCCATTGATACTGTTGGGGGGGGGGACCACTCATGGAGTATTCCTCTTCTCCCTAGGCCTATTGTTCTATTGACATGGTAGATACTATTGGGAGGGTTCACTTTCTAGGGTGTTACTCTACTACATTGATTCAATGTATATATATAGGGGATTGAAGAACGTGGGAGTGTTTATGATTGAGAATATTGGCATCCAAGGTATCCTGACCTTATGTGATCCTTTGTGTTATGTTACCTATGATTTGGTAAATTTTTTCTACTTTGGATTGTACTTTTTTGGTTATACTATCATGGATTTGATATGATATTTCATGAATTATTTGGATTGATATGATATGTTTGTTTGATATATTTATATGAAATTATTTGAAACTAGATCACCTTCATTATTTGGAAATTTTAAAATGGTGAAATTAAATGTTTTTCCATGCTTTTCAATAGAAAAAGTTTAAAGTGTATATCACTCATTATACTATTTCTTGTTTTCATGCTTGGATTATTGTTCAGAGACATATTACAAAACACCTAGTTGGGATCCTACTAATTCTATTTGCTCACACCCTATACACCCCTTCAGTAGTGTGTAGACCTTGTAATGTATTTCGATGTAGGGAATAGAAAGGATCTACAGTGAGGTGGAGATTTTTTCTATCAACTGGGTTCAGTTGCTGGTGGAAGTTTTCCCATGATATCACATAGGTATTATTAGAGTACTTGTTTTGGTTTTTCATCCTTTATATTAGGACTTTTATTTTGTAGATTGTTTTTCTATAGTTTCAGTAGTATCACTTACATTTTTCTCTATCTATTATTACATATATATATATATATATTCACATTTTATTTCAAATTTTCTTTCTATATATGTATATATGTGATTTTTTTTGTACTAGGTTGGTAAAAATAATTTCCTATGTTTGTTGTTAATGCATGGGTGATAGAAGTCAGCCTGTGAGGGTAAAGAATATCCTTCGAGTATGTGGAAATTATAGTCAGGTACCAAATTGAGAGGGTATCTGGGTCGGGTTCATTATAGTTTGGTATTAGAGTAGGTTTATCTTCATGAGTCCTTATCTGGGGTCCTTTGTTAGACGAGAGATAGTATTGTTGAGACTTGAGAGGTAGGTTGTGGTGAGTTCCTGTCCAACTCTTTCTATGATGATACTCAAGTTACCATGTGATTTTGGGATGTGTGTCTCCAGTATCAAGTTATTAATCTTAATACCATTATTTACTTATAGTTTTCTAGTTCGACTTGAGAAAATTCTATTCTTTGACCATTTCATTGGTTTTAGTGTGTAGTAGTATACCTATGAGACGTGTTCCATAGGTTCCATGAGAGGGTGTATTTGATTCTCCTCAAGGTAATCATTATATGGATCATAATTTTATAGGGTCCATCTAGTAGGTAGTTCAATTTGTAGATCAGAATCTACCACATGTCCAGAAAATAGTTGTTGAAGTACATCCAGGAGTTGTAGGAGACAAAGATAGATCATGGGAGTTCTTGTATGAGAATCCACCATCCTTTAAGGATGTGAATCAACCTCAAGAGGAAGAGGACTAGATTGACAAGATCAACCAGATCTTAAATTTCATGTATACACCTGAGAGTATCAAGGTGAAGTGAATGAAGTTCAAACAAAAGGGTCCCATCAAGAGATGATGGGAATCTATGGTACATAAGAATAGGCATGTGGGCTTGGATTGGAAGGATTTCAAGACTCTCTTCATCTAGAATTTTTATTTATATTCATTGATGATGTAAAAGTCACTAGAGTTCCTATCTATATAGAAGGTAAATTGTTCAGTGTCTGTGTACACCGATGTGTTTTTTTGAGATGTTTCTCTTTTCACCATAGGTGGTAAATAATGACTAGTTGAAAGATTAGAAGTACCTATTGGGTTTGTGACCTTATATCAGATCACATGTAATTATGCTGACATTTTCAACCTAAGAAGATATATGGGATATGGATATTATGAAAGATACAAATATGAAAGGTTTGGTTGCTTGTTATTCCCCTTTTATTCCACCTAGTGGCACATCGGGGAATAAAATAAAGTGTAATGATCAGTGTAAGAGTGGTGGAGGTGGATCTCAGTGGCATGAATCTTCCTCAACTTTTGTTAAAATTTGTAGTGTTCCCCTAAATTTATATTATTTTGGAAAGGTCTAACACACCAGACATCATTTTCCTTCACCTGAAAAGATGTGTAGTAGTTTTGGACATTATGGTTATCTATATCATTCTATTTGGATATATCTACACCTTGATATGATTAGGGATTGTCATATCCAAAAGCTACTATAGGGAAGTCATATTATTTAAATACTACTAGGAACCAGTGATAAGAATTTGGAGTGAAGCACCTTCATATAGTTGATGATTTTCTAGTGGAGTTAGATGTGGGTCCAACAATATTAAGAGGTAACATATATATTTTTCATTTTATATAGATATTTATTTATTTGATACAAGTGTTTACCATTGTTTATATGTTCTTGTTTTGTCGATATGATTAATATTTCAATAGAGACCATGTCCTTTATTATGAAATTAGAGACACCTCTTAGGAATAGTAAAGGGTAGGGGTTTCAGTGTCCTTATGTGCTATTGATAATTAATGTGGAGTTAGTCTAGGATTTTCTTGTTCTCCTTTTTGGTTTCGTTTGATGTCATTATAATGATGTATTGATTTATTGATCATAATTAAATGGTTTATTGTTATCTTCATCATGTCTCATTCCCTATTTCCTTTGGGAGATCATGGGTGTTTTAGAGGTTGTGGGATCTAAGGTCAGGTCGTGCAGGACAATCCCACCTAGATATTAGAAGTTTTTTCTACTATAGATGTTGGGTATAATTATGTTTCTTATTTTTTATATTCTTTTCATTTTCAGGATTTTTTTTGCAATTTTCCCTGATAATTTTTGTAGGTGTCCTCTAGAGAGGGAGGTAGAGTTTACAATTGACCTGGTGCTATGTATGAATCCTATTTCGATACCTTATTATCATATAGAACCAGCAGAGCTAAAAGAGCACCAGATTCTTTTGGATAACCAGATAATGAACGGTTTTGTTCACTCTATTTTTTCTCCTTGGGAATCCCTATTGCTTCTTTCTAATAAGATATATGGTTCACTTATATTGTGTATGGAATATCATAATTTGATTTGGGTAACTATTTAGAATAAGTATCCTTTCCCTCATGTGTATGATTTTTTTGATTAGTTAAATGGGGAAAATTGGTTTTTGAAAATTTATCTTTGATTGGGATATCATCACCTTAGAGTTTGGGTGTCTAATATACCAAATATGTCTTTCTCGAGTAGGTATGTCCATTACAAATATCTTTTGATGTTTTTTGGTTGGACTAACACTCCTGAATGTTTTATAGAATTGATGAATCAGATATTCCATTAGTATCTTAACACTATTTTGATAGTGTTTAAGGTTGATATTTTATTTTATTTGAAAACCTAGAAAAATAAATAGCACTATTTTAGTTTGGTTTTTGAAATATGAAGATGTCAAAATTTGTATGGAAATATTTCAAAATTTAATTTCTAGATTCATGAAGTGAATTTCTTATGGAACATGATTTCTGGGCATGGCTTATCAGTTGATTCTAAGAAAGTTGATGGATATTTTGTCTTAGGAAGAACCATGAAATGTCATTGAGATTCAGATTTTCCTTGGTTTTGCTGGATATTATCAATGGTTTATTAATGATTTTTTGATTTTAGTGTCACCTTTGACTATTATTTATATGAAATGGGTGAAATTCATATGGGATGAAAAATTTCAGTCTTCTTTCAAGGAGATGAAAAGATTTTTGACATCACCTCCTATTTTGATATTACCTGAGCTCATTAAGGGGTATGTGGGTTTCTATGATAGTTATGGTGTTGGTTTGGGTTGTGTGGTCATACAGTACGATCATGTGGTAGCCTACGACTCTCTTCATCTTTGATCAAATGAGAATAATTACCCAAATCTTGATTTAGATATTTCCATAATTTTTCATGTGATTAAATGTTAGTGGCACTATCTTTTTGGGGAATGGTTCACAATATTCTCTAACCATAAGATTTTGAGCTATATCATTTTCATGAATACTTGAATCACATATAGAGAAAGTGGTTGGAATACCTTAAGATTTTTGAATTCGATATCACTTATACCTTGGGAAAGGGGAATGTCATTTTATACACTCTTAGTAGGAAAGTGTTATCGTAGGCTGTTCGAGAATCAAAGGAAGAGTGGAACCTCAAGGGGCTATTCACTCAGTTGAATATAGATTCTTAAAAGGATGTTTCATGTAGGATTTTGAATAATGTTCAGTTATCATAATATCTCCTTGATTCTATTCTATAGAGCCATAAATAGGATAAATATTCTAGAAAAATTCATGAAACCCATTATGGTGGGGAGACCATTTCTGGCTGGTCTATCTCTTCAGATGATATTCTATGATTTGGGGATCAGTTTATCATCCTAGTATCTGTAAGGAGATTTTTTTTTTTCATATTTATTCAGGGGATATTCATCTTTGGCACTATGAAGATGTATTATGAAATGAGACGGTGATTCTGGTGGCTGGGTATAAAGTGTGACATTCCTGAATTTGTGTCCATCTATTCACCTGCTGACAGATAAAGGTAGAGAATCTGAAACTTTATGGTTTTCTTTAGCCTCTTCTGGTACTGATATGGAAATGGGATGAGGTGTCCATTGAATTTTTTAGATTACCATGGACACCTTGAGAAACTACAAAAAATGATTTTTTCCAACAAAAAAATTATTGATAGACAATATATCTATAGGTAAAAATAAGAAATTACAATGGACAATAAGTTGTATTGGTATTATTTTTTAATTACAACACTTCTTTTTAAAAATAGATATATTTTTTGATATTAATCATTCAATACCAACATATAATTTACCAATAGTTTAATCTATTACTTTATCATACTAATACCAATAGTTTTTTTACTAACATATGAATCTATTATTAATAATTATATTACCAAAAAATATTTTGACATCAATAAAAAATGTTATAGTAAATCATTCAACAAAAAAAATATTTTATATATAACAAATTAAGAGAAACACACACACACACACTTATATATAATTAGAGTAAATTTTTATATCCCATAGTTTTATGAAAAACATCTCATAATTGATTTTAATTTTCAATTTTCTCAAAATATTTTTTTTTATATTTTTTAATACCGTTATTCAATTTTCTTAAAATATTAGCTGTTTTTATATTTTTCAATATTATTTATTTAATAAATATTTAAATACTTTTTGTGAAAAAACACCATTAAAACCTTAATTGAGACTCCCTCACCACCCCTGTCTTGGTCCTCCTCGCTGTCACCCACCTCACATCCCACCCAACCCTACATCAGCCTCACATCTCACCGCCCTACCCTTCCCTACTCTCACATCACATCCCACCACCCCCTGATCATGTACGACCTCACCACCACACCACATCACATCTGGCCGCCCCACCTCACATCTACTATCCATTCACCCCTTTGCCTCCCCCAAATCTAGTAACCACTCACTGACTGCCCCCAAATCCCATATAGTCTACCACCGAAAATTAGGATATATTTTGATGAATCAGTATGTGGGAGATCTGATGTGCCATTTGACCCCTATTTTCCGCACTATTTGATTTGCTGTTAATATTTTAGACATTTTTTCTGATTTTTGTTTTAATATCCCACTTCATCTTCCTCGAAAAAATAAATATGGTTCACTATTTGATTAGATAAAAAAGTTTCCATACTCTAAGCATCTGATTAAGTTCATTTTATTGTTTTC
This sequence comes from Viscum album, assembly GCA_963277665.1. Classification (NCBI taxonomy): domain Eukaryota; kingdom Viridiplantae; phylum Streptophyta; class Magnoliopsida; order Santalales; family Viscaceae; genus Viscum; species Viscum album. The sequence goes on from OY728137.1 coordinate 1,027,326,472, forward strand.
TTGTGTAAATAATTATCATTTTTTAGTCATTGTATGTGCTTCATATAATCAAATTACACATTTTTGTTCCTTTGTTTATAAATTAACCTTTTGTTTTGGACTCATCTACAATCATCACATGATTAATGGAAACATATTTCATTGAATATTATTTCTCGGCTTTTATTTCTTTACTTGTATGTTATTGTTCATGAAAGCATTTGAGGTGGTGTTTCAGAAGTTAGAATTTAGCAGGCGTGTGCATTAAGAACAGGGAATTGAATTTGTTTTCACAAGTATTTATATAAATAGATGAGAACTTAAGGAACTAAAGCCATCACAATTCATGTAACTAGATTCAAAAAGTTTCAATGGGTTTTTGAGAATCCTACCAAGACTATTGTCAGTAATTTAAAGGGTTTATTTAAAAAAAGGGGATTGGCTCCTAGTGTTGCACTTGGGAGCTGTACCATTCTTGATATAGTTGGAGATGGTGCATTCCCCATACTTAACAGGGTCCTTGAAGTGGGTAATACAACAATGGATTCTCACAGGAATCAACCAGTTGTATGGGTTGGTTCATATCATTTATCTATTTACTACTTATGGATCCCAATAAAAGAAATCATGTTCTATGCAGTTTTTTTAGAACATTTACTAGGAATCCAATATATAAGAGTTTTTTTCCTTTGATTTGATGATGATTTAATGTATTATTTAGTCTTATTAATAGTTTTATAGTGTTGGTATTATATTAATATTTCATGTTGTAATAACTTTATAGTATAAACACATCCTATAAAGTATTTTTACATAGATTTCCTTATTTTCCATTAATATTGTGTATGCAATAATATTCATAAACAGATCCTGTAAATGACTTTTGAATAGATGTCGCTCTTTTCTATTCTAATATTGTCTATTCAGTAATATTCCTAAACATGTCCTATAATATTTTCTATTTAGTGTTGTTCCTAAACAAATCCTGTAAATCATTGTTGAAGACAGAAGGGCAAGTTTGTAGTGGTTGAGGGGTTGGAATTGTTTTCAAGGTAGTTATATTCTCTTTCAGAAAAGCCCAAGAACTCTTCACACCCACCTTTCTGTTTATTATCATTGGCCTTTTCCAGTTCCAAATGGTGTACATGATCAAATAAAAGCAGATGAAGATCAAGAAGAAGAACACATTATACTATCGAGAATATTATGAAATTAAAGAGGGATGTTGTTAGTTAATTACATGTTGAAGAAGAGGCTCAAGTTGAGGCTTCCCAAAAGAATGGAAATGGGATGGAGCTCCCAAATGGTCTCCCAGGATGTGCTACTTGCTTTGCATGAAACTTATGTTCTGAAAGTGGTGATACCCATGAGCTAGACCTTCCCTCCCCTGCTATCCACACACCCCTGGACCAGTCTCCAGAGCTCCATCACCATGTGCTCCACCAGGCCATAGTAAGACTAACTCCTCCTCTATACATGGATCTCCCAGAACTCACTCATCTAACTCAAATCACTTAGGTACATAATTAACCACCTACCCAATTTTCACTTCACAATGTATTTCAACTCCGCAAGCCACTGCTCGACCTCCTCCTCTAATAGATTCATGTTTTGTACATTTATGTAAATTTCTCTCAACCTAAATATAAATGTTAAAAAGATGCATCATTGGATCTTAGGTGGATCCACTTTGATAATTTCCCCTTACAATGGGAAAAATGACATTATTAGTTTAATTATAAATAAACATATAAACATGACAAGTTATATGTAGTTAATTAGTATAAAGTGGGTGTATATGTTGATATCTAAAATTGAGCTCAAGTTCCCCATTAGGGGGTGTAATCAAATTGGGTTGAGTCAAGTGAATAAATGATACTGCTACAGTCCAAGCTTGACTCTCATCTAAAACATGATTGAATAATGACTTTTAATAATGAACTCTACTCCAATTTTAAACCGAGTTATTCAATTTATCAAGATGAAGTTTGATTCAGTTAATAATATATAAACACATATACAAAATTGGAAATACATAGCCATAATTATATAGTGAATTTAAAAGTATTTCAATTAATAAATATGTATTAACATTAATTTATATCTTAAAATATCAACTCATCCATTATGTTCATGATTGGATCAATTATTTAAGTTCAACATAATGAATTGGTCAAGTAGCTCATGATCAAGCTCAATAAAAATTGAGCCTCAAATCTTGCATGTGTTCTAAACTCATGTAGCTTAAGAGTATCAATATATCCTTTTACTTCCCTACTCAGAATTTGGAAATGTTGAATACTTACTAGTGAAGTTCTCTATCAGTCTTGTGATCTTTTCCAGTTCAATTTCCATTTGTAAAAGGCTGTTATTACATTCCAGACACTAAATCATTCAATATCAAACATCATATGTGGGTGTATAAGTTGATATCAGCGTGAGTGATCCATTATAATGTGGGTGTATATTTTTATATCTCAATATTTGGTTAATTTTGTGCCTCTGATTTGTCAAGAACTCTGTCTTTGAAAGTTTTCTTTGTTAGTAAGTTATTATCATCTCTATTGTTTCATTTTCCTTGAGCTTGTTATGCTTCAATTCATGTTTTATAATTAGAATTGTGATAATTTTGATTCTGTTTTATGCAAAAAATTATTTTGTTTTGACCATTGTAACTTTTTAGACCATTTCAGTTTTTGTATTGAAACATAACTATTTTGATATTTTTTTAATATTGTCATGAATTAAAAAATATTTTTTCAATTTTGGTTTTGAAACTACGAATCCATATTGCATGTTTTTTTCAATTGATACTAAAATTAAATTATTATTTTGGTCTTGTATTCACTGGTTATCATTTTTATTATATGGAATGGAATATGTTATCAATTTTTTTATTGAGTATTTATTTTATAAATTATAAATTTATATTAATAAATAATTTAGATATTCCATATTTTTTGGATTTATCACATCATTTCTATAATAATTGTCTCTTGGTCATTGATTGATGACTTGAATAGATTAATTATGTTTGATTAGGTTGACTATTTTATTTATTATTTTTTGTTTTCATCTAGTTTCTGGGAGATTTTTCTTTATTTTTTCTTGGTTTGAATTTATTTATTTTTGTTCTTTATGGCCCGTCATCATCTCTTGGTTGAAGGTTTGATTACTTACCTTGTGATCTTTACTCAGGAGACTGGTAGTTTGTAGAAAAATTGGTTGTTCGTGGTCTCCCTTTTCATTTACTGGTTGTTGTGAATAGAAGAGGGCATTCCCTTTGATAAATATCTAATGATGAACCTTTTATATGTGTGTTTTTTTATGGTTTGTGACAGGTTGTGTTTGGATTTCTTTTCTTACTCTATTTCTGCATTGATGGTTTATTTCAAGGTTTTTTGGGTGTACTTAGACTTTCATGGATGATTTTTAGTGGTGTAATACAATGTTTTTTGTGGGACTCCAGCACAAGATTCACATTCATTATTCAAGGGTGGGTGGTGATAGAGGAATTACTATTATTTGATGTGTTCGTTAACGCTGGGTTTGTTGTTGTGGTACAATGTGGAAACTAGTGGCATGGATTTTGAATCCATGTGATGACCGGGGTAAATAAAGGGAGAGTAATATGGTTTGCCTCAGGGATATCTGTGTTTGATCATTGATATAGTAGGGAAACCTGAGGTGGATATGGAATTTGTCTATACGTTGTGTCTCCAGGTTATAGGAGTGTTTTTACTGGTCAAGATTTCATTTGGATGCACCATTCAACCCATTATTGTCAAGGTATTGTGGTGTTTTTACTTCTTTTAATTACCCAAGTAATTTCATCATGTTTTGTAGGATCAAACTTTATTTTATCTTGTTTCTTTGATTGGATAATCTTGTAGATGCCTGAATTTGGGTGTCATCTTATCATCTTGGATGTTTGTGGCCTTATTTTTGATCTATTAAGAGAGGTGTGATGTGAGTTTTCTAGAATGTTGATTTTATTTTTGTAACTATTTATCTCAATGTTTTTGTAATTTATTACTGATATAAAGATATGTTGATAGATTGTGGACAAGTGTTTGATAGCCTTGTGATAATTAGGATTGAAGGAAGATACTAGAGGTCGAGTATGTTGTTCTTTGGGGGGGTTTTCTGTGATTCCATCATAGTGTTATGGTGTCTCAAAATTTGTATGTTTCAAGCTCCAGTCCACTACAATCAACTTTTTTAGAATTTCATTCTTTAATTATAGTGTATTTTTTTATCTGTCACTTGGTATTTAATAGATTTTTCCTTATAAAAAATAATTGACATTGTAAATATTCTTTCTATCTTGGAATAGTCAATTGCACTTGTAGGTATTGCAACACTTACAAAAATGTAATTCTTCTTTCAAAAAAGCACCCGAAATTTAATTTAAATGTAATTGTATTTTGTTTGAATGCGATATCCTATTGGTATATTGATGTCTGCAGTAGGAAAGTGTGAAGTTAACATTGCAAGGAGTGTGAGAGAAATAGATTTCTTGTGTGAATCACTACAGTGACAACTGATGCTGGAAGATCATGGATGAATGTTAGAGAAGTATGAGATGCAGATTGGGTTTCTTTTTTTAATAGGTTGAGTTTCTATTTCAAATGTACATCTTGAAGTACAACTTGAGTTTATATTTTTTTGTGTTTTTTTGATTATAAGTGGGTGAATTACTACTCTTCTAAAAAATTATTAATGAAGTAGGTAAATGTTGGAAGATAATTGATGAATTATAGAGGAGTATGACATGTAGCTTGGGCCTTCCAGCATGGTGGTGGATCAGGATGTGCATGAGACTATATCAAAACCTCATCTGTTTCCCATCAAAGTTAAAATTTATTTTATCTAGACCTGGTCGTTGGAGATGGAGGTGACTATATGGCCTGGATGGGTCGCTGGCATGGTTGGGGCACTAGAGCTGTAGTTGACTAGAGGACATGGATGAGTCACTGTCATGGTTGGGGTGCTGCAGCTAGAGCTGACTATATGGAATGGATGGGTCACCTGGAGGGGGTGGACCCTATTAGGGGATCTGGTGTGGGGGGGGGATTGGGGTATCCAGTGTTCTGTATAAAATATTTCATTATTAATATAATTTTTTTCTATGATTAAAATGTGTTAAAATTGTATTCTACGTATTAAATATGACAAAATAAAAAATATAACATAAAATTTTACTAGCAGTAAAAATTTATAATTTTTATTCAAATGTAATTTATAAATAAATATATATTATATGTTGGTAATATTATTACCAACAGATAAATTTTTCACCATAACATGTTTCCAAACACTTTAACCAACATATATATTATTTGTTGGTATAATTATTATTACAAAAAAACTATTTTATTTGTGGAAAATACATTTAGTGATAGAGTTTTTACAAAAAATTTAGTGACAGTGACATATATATTGGTAAAACGTTTTACCAAAAGAAAATGAACTTTTATCAATAGATATGTCCCTGTTGGAAAAAGTGAAATATTTTTTAGTGGGGATAGAATTATTTCTCAATAGTGATTGATCAATTTACAAAGGTATCACATTTTATTCTGACCAGGAACACCATTAAAGTTAATGATATGGGTAAGATGTATGTGTAAGAGATCATGAGGTTACATAGAGTTCCTTCTTCCATTTTTTTAGATATGGATCCTAGGTTTAATTCAATTTTATGGATGGGTATCCAAGAGGTGATGGGGACTTAGGTTGATTACAACATATCATCCACAAAAATAAAGTCATATGGAGCATTCTATTCATATCCTGGAGAATATTTTCTATGCATATGTCTTATATTTTGGTGGATCTTGGGATAGTCATATGGGACTGGTTGAATTTTATTATAAATTTTTTTATTAGTCATCAATCATAATGGATCCTTTCTAGGTTTTGTATGGTTTCCAGTGCAGGTTATATCTTTGTTGGGAAGAGGTGGGTGAAGCCTCTTTGGTGGGTCTGAGTTTTCTTTAAGAGACATCTATGAGGATTCATGATATATGTTGATAGATAGTTATAGTTGAAATTTGAAAAAAATCATGTGGATCAATGATATCATACATTGGAGTTTTCCATTAGTAAATTGGTTTTCAAGAAGGTTTCACCTCATTTTTTTCACCACTAGCTTGGAAAACATGGAAATTTTGCTTCAAGATATGTTGAAATATTTGAGGTCCTTGGGTGGCTTAGTAAGGTTTCTTATTGTTGGATTTTATGGTTTAGTTTACCAAAAATCATGATGTTTTCCATATATCACAGCTCAAGAAATACCATTTTGATACCAATCATGTTTTGAGTTGGGAAGATATTTAGTTAGAGATGGATGTTTCTCTTGTGGATAATCTAGTAGAGATCATTAACAATCAAGTTAAAGTCTTGCATGGGAAGTTGATTTAGTTAGTTATAGTATTATGGCCGAATGTATCATATTCTCATGAGATTTGGGAGCCCGAGTTATTGATGATGGATTAATAGACTCACCTTTTTCCAAACATAATTCTTCCTCATGAATTATCAAGTATGGAAATTATTATGGTGGGGAGTTTGTAACAACATGTTACCTACTTTTAGGTATTTCCTTTTTCATTAATCATTTTCTTTTTATTTGGGTGCGTCTTGGGACTCCCAAGGATAGAGAGCATGTTTTGGGTAAAATGGAATAATGTTTTGGGTTTAATGTATTTTTAATTAGTGATGTAGAAATATAATCATGTTAATGGATTAATTGGGTTCTCCTTGAGTTTAGAAAATTCCTGAGGTGGTTTCGGTTTTCATGTAAGAATCTACTATGTTTTAGTATTCTGGGTGATTACTAATTATGAAAATGATTTAAAAATCTTGTATTTGTCCTCCAAGATCATGTCTTGAGTATAGTACATAGCATGAAAGGCTACACACCATGTCAAAATTACACTCTGAGTAATTATAAGAAGTGAGGTTTAATAAAAAGGTGATGGATTTCAGAGCGCATATGGACCTTGTGTATGACATGACATGTAATGGGATTACACTACATTTAATTATCACAATTTGTGATTTTAGGGTGTTTAATAGATTATTAATTACTTATTTCATTATAGTCCTTCTATTAACCCATAGGTTCTCATGGTCGATTTTGGTGATCTCAATTAATTCCTAATCAATTTTTTCAATGTTTGATCATTAGGAATGTGTGTGGTGTCTCTACTGGTAAGATAACCATTATTATTTTTCATTTCCATTGATAATGGTGTCAGCCTTTAATTTTTTATTCAGGTATGTTGATCCATGGTGGTAATCCTTTTCTTTTCTTCTAGATCCATTGTGTGATCTTGTTCAATGGGATAATCCTTTGTTGGTTGTGGTGTAGAGGGTGTGCGTTCTTGAGGTATGTGGTGATCTTTCCTCTTCACCAACACTTTTGTTAAATTGAATCAATTCTAAGATGTGATGATTTATTTTAGGGCCTCTATTTTTATTTTTTTTGTTCTTCCTTGCCTGTAGATCCCATTGTGGGTGTGTGCTACCCATATTTTGAGGTAGGTGGTTATGTCTCTAGCTTGTGTTGGTGAACTAAATTTCTCTGGTTTTGATAAAATTTTTTATAAATTAAATGGAATGATTTTTATTTTATCTTTCTATATAGAAGTGGGATTCTAAATTTTTTTTGGCTTTCCCCTTATTTTGGTAAATGAAAATAATTTTTCGAAACATTGTGAAATGGTTTCTAGAAATGGTTTTCAATGTATGGTTTTTATGAAATGAATATAAGAAATTGTTTGGAATATAAACACATGGGAAGCCTTAGAAACATAGGTGGATGTTTTTTGTAATAGGTCTCATCCATTGATAATTTTGGTGGGTTTACTCATGGGGTGGTCCTCTACTCCCAAGTCATGTTGTTCTAGAGACACGATAAACACCATTGGGAGGGATCACTTTTTGGGGTGTTCTTCTTCTACATAGATTCAATAAATATGTATAGGGTCTTTATTCTAGTGTCTATGATTGAGTATATGGGTACACAAAATATCTTTACCTGGTGTGATCCCTAAAATGATGTTACCCATTCTTTGGTTGATTTGGGATGTTTTTGCTTGTACAATTTTGGTTTTACATCCATAGAATTGACATGATATGTGATGAATTATTTAGTTTGAGATGATATTCCTATTTTATATATGTATTTGAAATTATTTGAAATTGGTTTACCTTCTTTATTGGTAAATGTGTAAAAAGGGGAAATTAAATTTTCATTACCATGATTTTGATACAAAACTATTAAATGGTTTTCATGCCTTGTTTTCTCTAAATTTGATCATACATGGATTTTTGTATAGAGAATTTTTATGGAATATTTGGATGGGATCCTACTTAGCCTATTATATTACTCCTTTTGCATCACCTCAATAGTTTGTAGAACTTTTATGTCTTTCAATAAAGGGAATATAACAGTTCCATAGTTTGGATGAAATGTTTTCTATCAGATGGGTTAGTTAGCTTATAGTGATATGGTGTAAGTTTTCCCACACTACCACATAGAGACTATTAGAGTAGCTATTTTAGTTTTTTCATCTCTTACAACAGACTTGTCTCATTGAGAGTGTTTTTCTACTATTTCAGTAGTATCGCTTATATTGTACTCTTTCTTTTATGAAATATATATTCATGCTTTCTTCTATAGTTTCTTCTTTTATATGTATATATGTCATTTTTTCTTATTTATGTTGGAAAAAATTAATCCTTGTATCTGTTGTTGATGTCTGGGTGCTAGATTTCAATCGTTGTGGATCAAGAATTCCCATCGATTATTGAAAATGTTGGTCGAGTACCAGATTGAGAGGGTATCTAAGTCGAGTTTGTAATAGTTTTTTATCAGAGTAAATCTATCCTCAGGAGTCGTTATCCTAGGATATTTCATAGAATAGAGATTTTATCATAGGGACTTGAGAGGTCTGTTGTAGCGAGTTCCTAGCCAAATATTTCTATGATGAGACTCAAGTTACCATGGGATGTTGGTATGTGTGTCTCCTATTTTCAGTTCATGATCTTAATATGAGTCTTTTCTTATATTTTTCTAGTTTCAACTGAGATTATTCAGTTTTCTGATCATTACTATGGTTTTAGTGTGTTGATGCATGCTTTTGAGACATGTTACTTGGCTTCCAAAGGAGGTTGCAACTGAATATCCTCAAGGGAATCCTCCTATGTATCAAAATATTATAGATTCTATCTTACGAGTAGTTTATGATATATATCAGAATGTACTGAAAGTCCAATTTTTTTAAGTACATCCAAGTGTTTTAGGAGGCATAGATTGATCCTGATATTCATTGTGTGAGAAGACACCATTCATTAAGGGTAAGAATGAACCTCAATAGGCGGAGTACTAACATGATAAGATCAACAAGATATTAGACTTCTTGGATACTCCTTAGAGTATAAAGGTGAAGTGGGAAGTGTTCAGACTCGAGGGTCCCAATATGGGATGGTGGTATTCCATGTTACATGAGGATAGACATGTGGGATTGAACTGGAAGATTTTTAAGACTCTCTACTTTTTTTCAGAATCACTAAAAATGTAAAAGTCTATGGGGTTCCTCTATTTACATCAGGAAAAGTGTTTGGTGTCATTGTATACCAGTGGGTTTGTTGAGAACATTCTTTTTTCACCATAATTGCTAAATAATGACCAGATTAAAGATCAAAAGAAACTACAGGGTTTGTGATCAGATATCATATTACAGGTATTTATGAAAAGGCCATTGTGAAATGTGGAGATAGTGGATAGGGCTATGAGGGAAGAGGTGAATATGGAAAATAAATTTGATTATTCTGACCCAATCTTCTACATAGTGGTGCTTTAAGGAACAAGAGATTGTGGAATGATCAGCACAAGAGCGTTGGGGGTGGTTCCCATTGGTAAACCTCTTATGAAACTTCAATTACAATTGGTAGCGTTTTTCTAAATCATTATTAGTTTATAAAGGTTAGAAACACCATGTTTTTTTCCCTCACCTACTAATATGTGTTATAATTGTGAACATTATGGTTATCTTCAGCGTTTCATTCAAGATATGCCTAATCCCATATATGGTCAGTGATCATTGGATCCAAAGGATACTATGGGGAAGTTAGATGCTTCAAAGACTACAGGGTGCTAACCACAGACCTTAGAAGTGAATAATATTCATGTAGTAAATGTGTTTATAGTGGAGGTAGATGCGGTTCCAACAAAATTAAGAGGTACCATCTTGATTTCTTATTCCATAGAGATTGATTTCTTTGATACAGGTGTTTCCCAATCATTTATATATGAGAATTTTGTTGATATGATTGAAATTACAATGGATATATTGTCCTTTATTATAGAGTTAGAGAAAAATTTTGGTAAGAAGAAAGATCATGGGTTTTAGTGTCCTTCTTGTGAACTATTGATAACTGATGTGTAGTTAGTCGAGGATTATCTTATTATTAGTCTGAATTTGTTTTATATCATCATCAAGATGGATTGGATTATTACACATCATGAGGAGGTTTATTGTTATCATTGGAATGTATCATTTCTTGTATATTATAGCATCTCACATGTGATTTGGGGGGAGTAGGATTCGAATTATGGTCATGAACAACCTTCTCAAATTGAGATCAAGAGTTTTTTATATACTATAGAAGTTGATGCCAATAAAATTTCCTTTTTTCTGATATTGTAGGGGTTTTAAAGGATTTTCATTATATTTTACTAAATTATTAATCTAGGTATCCTTTAAAGAGGCTGGTAGAGTTTACAATTGGCCTAGTTCTAGGTATGTAGTTGATTTTGAAACCTTCTAATCGAATGGAACCAATGGTGCTAAAATAGATCAAGTTCAATTGGACAACCAGATAGTGAATGTTTTTATTCACCCTAGTGCTTTGACTTGGGAAGCCTCATTTCCCTTTTCCAATAACGAAGGCGATTCACTCTGATTTGGTGTAGACAATTAGAAGTTAAACTAGGTGATGGTTAAGAATACGTATCCTTTTACACATGTGTGTGATTTTTTTGATCAGTTAAAGGGGGAAATGGTTTTGGAATATTGATCTTTGGTCATGTTATAATCATCTTAGAGTTTAGGATTCTATTATACTAAATATTTCTTTTAGAAGCTGGTATGGCCATTAAGATTATATTTTGACTCCTTTTGGTTTGACTAATTCTTCTATAATTAATACGACTTTTATGAATTAGATATTCCATTAATATGTCATCTCTTTTGTGGTTGTGTTCATGGAAGATATTTTGGTTTATTCGAGATCTGAGTGTGAACTTGATAACTATTTGAGTTTGGTTTTGTAAATCTCAAGAAGTCATAGTTTGTATAGAAATATTTAGAACTGAAATTTTTGGATCCAACAAGTGAAGTTATTAGGGAACATAATTTCTGATCATTGGTTATCAGTTGATCTAAACAAGGTGAAGGCTATTTTCTCATTGGAAGAACCATGAAATGTATTTGAGATTCAGAGCTTCCTTGGTCTTTCTGGATATTATCAATGTTTCATTAAGTATTTCTCAAAGTTGGTGTCACATTTGAAAAATCTTACTAGGAATGGGGTGAAATTCATATGGGATGAAAAATGTTAGTCTTCTTTCAACGAGTTGAAATGAATTCTAATATCGACTCCTATTTTGATCTTACTCGAGCTCGATAAGGGGTATGTGGTTGTCTTTAATGCTTCTGGTGATGGTTTGGGTTGTGTGCTTATGTAGGATGATAATGTGGTAGCATATGGATATCTTCATCTTTGACCACATGAGAATAATTTCCCAACTCATGAGTTAGAGCTTACTGTAGTTTCGAATGTGCTTAAATTTTGTTCAGACTATCTTTTGGGGAAATGTTCACAGTCTTTTATGAAAATAAGATATTTACATATATATCTTATTAAAAAGACTTGAATCTCAAATAGTTTTAGTGGGTAAAATATCTTTAGATGTTTGACTTTGATATTTTCTACACCTTGGGGAAGGGGAATGTAAATCCTGACACTCTTAGTTAGAAAGCACCATCATAGGCTATTTTAGAATCAAAGGAAGAGTGGAACCTTATAGGTATTTTAACATAGTTATATATGTATGATCATGAGTATGTTTTAGGTATGGTTCTAAGAAGTGTTCATTTATCATCATCTCTTATGGGGTATCTTCTATGGAGTTAATAGTAGGTTTTGAGTTCAAATGAATTTGGGAAACCCTATATGGTATAAAGACCATTTCTAATTGGTCTCTATATTGAGATTTTAGTCTCTTTTTTAGGGATTAGGTTGTCATGCAAGCATCTATAAGAAGCATAATTTTTATTTATTTTCATAGTTCTTCATGGGGAGTTCATCTGAGAACTATGAATATGTAGTATGACATGATACATTGATTCTCTTGTCAGGTATGGAGCATGAAATTGCAAATTATGTGACCCACTATTATACCTACCCATAGATAAAAGCAAAGAGTATAAAACCTTATGGTTTGCTTCAGCCTCTTCCAGTGTTGATTTGGAAATGGGATGAGGTGTCGATGGAATTTTTTATTTGATTACAATGGAATCCCTAAGGAATGAATGTATATGGGTGGTGATTGATTGGTTTAAAAAGTTATCTCATTTTATTCCAATTAGGGACACTAATAACATTGAAGATAAAGGTAAGCTATATGTGTAAGAGATCATGAGGTGACATGGGGTTTAGTATACCATTTCTTAAAAAAATGGTCCTAGGATTACTTTAAGGTTATGAAGGATTCTCCAAGAGGTGATTGACACTCATATTGATGATAACTTATCATCTATAGATAGATGGTTATATAGAGCATGCTATTTAGATCCTTAAGGATATGATCTATGCCTATATCTTGGATTTTTTTGGATCTTAAGATATCCATCATGGACTGGGAGAGTTTTCATATAATAATTATTAAAATTCATCAATTATAAAGGATCCTTTTGAGGATTTGTGTGGTCACAAATATAGGTCATTTATTTGTTGGGAAGAGGTGGGTGAAGCCTCTTTTCTGCGTATGAATTTGGTTCAGGATACATCTACAAGGATTTAGGATATATGGCAATGGATGGTTAAAGATCAATTTTGATAGGAATAAAATGTAAATCAATGATATTTTATTTGGATTTTTCCATTGGGGACCATGTTTTCGTGAAATTTTCTTCTCAGTTTGATCACTTTCGGCTAGAAAAATAGGGATAGTTGGCTCCATGATATGTTGAACCATCTAAGGTCACTGATTGGCTTGGGTAACCTGCTTATCATTTGGAATCTTTAGTTCAGTTGATAGGTATTCATGATGTTTTCCACATATCATAGCTCAAGAAATACCATACTAATGGACATTATATTCTATTTCGGGGAGAGATTTAGTTAGATCTATAAGTTTTTTTGTGTGGATAATCTAGTAGAGAACATTGACTATAATTTTAACACATTTCATTGGAATTATATTGTCTTGGTAAGAGTTTTATGGAAGAATGGGTTAGATTATCATGAGACCTGGGAGCATTAGTCATTGATGAGGAAGGAATAGACTCACCTTTTTTCAAATTCCTTGTTCCACATGACTTATTAGGGATAAAAAGTCTTATAGTAGAGAGTCTATAAGATATTGTTTCCCATTTTCAATTATTTACCATCACTTTAATCCTTTTCCAATTTATTTGGTATCCTCTTGGGACTCCTGATGATAGAGAGTGATTATTAGGGAAAATTACTTAAATTTCCAGTATATATGACTGTTTGGATTAGTAAATTCTAGGTATAATCATGTTAATGTATTAATGGTGTTATCCTCTACTTTAGATAACACCCAAGGTGGATTGGGATTTCATATAATTATCTACTATTTTTTTAGTTTTCTAGGTGATTACACACCGTGTAACTAGTTTACACATTGTGTATTTTATCTCGAGGCTCATTTCATGATCTAATTACACAATGTTAAGGGTTACACTCTGTGTAAATATTAGAGACTTTTTAATTAAAATAATAATGTTTTAATAAAAATGTGATGGGTTTTTAGTGTATATAGACCCTATTAATTACATGACATGTAATGGGATTTCATTCCATTCAATCATAATGAGTTGGGATTTTAGGGCGCTACATGAATGATTTCTTATTTGATTATTTATAGCCCTTATCCTTATCAACATAGAGGATCTCAAGGATTATTTTGGAGAATTATTTTACTTTATGATCAATTCATCCAGCCTTTGATCATCAGGGTTGTGATCCGTTTCTCTCTGATTAAATAAATCCTTTTGCTTCATTGTTTCATTTGATAAAAACAACACTATTTCATTGTATTATCATATATGTTGATACATGGTGGAAATCCTCATGTTTTATTCTGGATTAATTTCATGAACTTGTTCTAGGTGAGGATCCTTTATTGGTTGTTGTACATAGAGTGTGTGTTCTTGAAGTATATTGTGAAATTTACTCTTAGAAGACCCTTTTGTTAAGTTGAATGAATTTAGAGATGTGTAGATTTATTATAGTGTCTCCAATGTCACCCTTGTTTTCTTTCTTGTTGGTTGATCCCATTACTGGAATGTGATACCCATGTATTTATGTTGGTGGTTTTATCTCTATCTTGTGTTGGGGAAATTCATTTATCTAGTTTTGATAATTTTTTTTATAAATGGAATGGAAAGAATGTTTGATTTGATTTGTGTGTATGGAAGTAGGTTTCTGGTAAAATATGGTTTTCCTAGGTTTTTTAAATGAAAAGTATTTTTTGAGGCATTATGAAATGCTTTTCAGAAATGGTTTTCAAAGTATGGTTTTTATGAAATGGATTGATGGAATGGTTTAGAAAATAGATCACATGGGAAGCCTTCAGTACATAGGAGGAAGGTGAAAAATTGGTCTCATCAGTTGATACTATTGGAGGGTTAAATCATGGGGTTTCTCTAGTCCCTTAGAATATTTTTCAAGGTACTTGGTAGACACTATTGGGAGGGTTAGATTTCTGGATTGTTCTTTTACTGCATAGATTCGATGAATATGTCTAGGAGATTGATGAATACATGATTGTCTAGGATCTAGGGTATGGGTATCCTAGCTATCCCAACCTAGAGTGATTCTTGGAAGGATGTTACCTATGTGTTGGAAAATTTGGGAAATTTTGGCTTGTATTATTTTGGTTTTACAGACATCGATTTTATATGATATGTGACGTAATGCCACAAAATTAAGAAATAAGAACATTTTATTCGATAGCATGTATGAAACACAACACCAAGCATGTAAGGAAATATAATATCTTGAGTCTTAACAATATAATTACTATTTAAAATAAATTAAATATATATCTTTCAATGCATGAAATGCCTATCTTGTGTTACATAAAACAAAGGCTTTATTCGATAGCTTTGATTACACATAAGTATGATTTTTACTAAAAATTATATATTATAAAACATTATTATATAATATAGTAAGATATAACGTAGCCATTAAATTAAAGTTTTTTAATATGATTAACATACTTACAGAAATACATGGTTTATTAATAGGTTAACAATTAATTAGAAATGAATATAATCCCCCCCACAGGTAGATGGGGTGGTAGTGGGGATGGGGTATGGGGTTCCGGTCATAGGTTAGAGACCCCATGACACTTTATTTTTTGGTTTGAAATAGCATGTGTATTTCCATTAGTGGTTGTAACCCACATTTTTTAGAAATAAATATAAAAACCAATTGAATACACATGAAATGTTTTTATGCTCACAATGAGGATTTATCATAATAAATTAAATTAATTACAATTACATAATGATAATAATGAAATAAATTTTTCATATATTAAATAATTTTTTTATATTTATCCAATTGAGTTTATAGGAATAAGATGAGAACAAACCCAATTTTACGCATAATACCTTATTTTATAAAGGCACTTTTACAGCCTTTTAATGGAAAACCTATTTTAAATAATTTTTTTGGAACTTTTAAAAATTTTACATGTAAAAATAAACTTATTTTTGGAAATAAGAACATAAAAAAGTAGATTAGGGTGAATTTTTGGTATTTTTTGTAAATGTTCATTTCTTGATGAATGGTGAAAAATACTGAATTTTAATTCAAAGCTACTTTTACATCTAATTTATTTTTAAGGTTAAATTATATTTTTGATTGGTATTATAGTTTATTTATATCAAATATATATAAATTAACCCAATTTAGGTCATTTTAGTTAGTTTCACTTTGAAATTGAATGTAAAAACATATCAATTCTTTTAACATTTTACTTTAAAAACCCACTTTATCATCCTATCTGTGGGATTGAATTTAAATTAATTTCATCCAATTCTATAATTAGATTTTTTAAAAATGGATAACATATTTTTAATAAGTCTAATTTATAATTTATAATAATTTTAACTTAGTTTTTCTCCAAAATGATTAGTGAAATTAATTAAAATTAATTTTAATGATTAAGATAAAAATTATCTTAATAAGGGACTAAACCTTAAGACTAAGGGAAAAAATGACTAATATATTTGTCCAAACTCTATTGGGTATCCATATTTTTACCCTATACTCAATTTAAACTAATTAGGTTAATTTTTTGATCCACTTATCATAGTAAAAATGTGGGTTGAATTCCCTTTTTAAAAATTTACAAGAATGCCACTCCTCCTCTAGTATAAAAAGAAACTCACCCTCCCTCTTCCTAACACATATAAAGACACTTTGGATCGAAAAATAACTGAAATATAGCTCCTAAACATCCCTAAACTAATACTATAATCCAAAATTTTGTTATAAATACATCCTTGTAAGCCCTTTGGTGCAGACCAAAAGGAGTTACCTGAATAAGAGGTAACATCCTTCGTCAAGCTATTTTATTTTATTTTCATTCTCCACCCACTAAACTATTCTTATAACATGATTATATAGTAAAAAATTTATCATAAATAAAATTATATGTTTTTATTATAAAATTACTACCTACAATTACACACAATTCAATATAATGGGTAACAAACTTAACATTTATCTATAAGGTGAACTACCACGTCACAAAATGATGTCATTCGTTCTTCCATTACCACCTATAATGGTTGGGAATTATGATGGAAAAAATATTTTTATATGATATATATAGTATTTATAATATCTTTATTTCCCTGTAATTTTTATATAACACATACCCTTACACTTTCCATTTTATGTAAATACGATAACATCATTTGTGGAAGTATGGACTACTACCTTTTGGAAGTGATTTGATTCATTCACGCAATAAATGGAATGTATAAAGGATGGTTTAAATAAACCTATGTAACATATATTACACTGATATTATAATATAATTATAATACACATATATATCACTTACTTATCGTTCTTGTTAATATGATAATGAAACGAAAGTAGTGTTTATGCGTATGTACGACCTAATGTCTCTATGAATGGTGCATGTCATTTCCTATCTCCAAATATTATGGATTATTCCATATACATATATACTGAATATATATTATAATTACATCATTTTTAACATAATTATATGATTAAATCACTATATATGTAATAATAAAAAGAAGTTACAAGTCAAAACATACTCGAAAAACTAGGCAATTAACATCCAAAATAATGAAAATAAGGAAAGATTATTGAAAAACTATAATGAGATATTTTTAAAAAATAATATATGAAATTATGAATATAATTATGGTTATGTTATAATTTATTAACATTATTTAAACCACTATACATAAGGTTAACAGATGTTTAATTGAAAAGGAAGGATAAGGTAAGGGATTTCCATCCCATTTTAACATCCTTGATAAGAAATGTCATATTCACCACTTATTTATTATGGTGTATGTACTTACCATTTTGATATATTATATCATGAATTGTTTTATATTCATGGTATTGTGAGTTTCAATTTAAATTATTTATTCTATGGGTATTTGAGTTAAAAGTCACCAAGTGGAAAAGAAATTCACAACCCAGTTTATTTTCATGAGGTTATATTACTTCCTCATTGTCATTAATATTCTAAGATTATGCATATAGTAACTTTTTACTATATATTTTTTTATTTCCAATTATTTTATTATGATTTAAACTTTACACACATAATCTATTCATTGATTGATTGTCACATCAATGTTATCATCTTTTCAAGGATTACTTCGCAATATCATTTCATTCGAGATTATTTACACTTGAATTTCCATTAGAGGAAATTATTAGATCATTTTTTAATAAATCCTTTAATTTATTTTCTTATGGTTATTCATGAATTTTTTTATTTAATAGTACCATTATTTTCACACTTTGGTACTCAAAATGTTTTTAAGAAAACCCGACTTCAATTACCTATTTAGTCGGAGAACCTGTTTTCTTCAAAATACCATATTCATTAAATGCTTTTTAGAAATGTCTTTTAGCCTTTACATAATGATTTATTAATTATATTTTTACCCTTTTTTTCTTTTATAAAATTTCTCCAAGTAATATTCCTATCACTTTCTGAACAAGGATTTTTTTACCTTTTACCATAAAAAAGGAATGTTATTTTTTAACTTGTACAACCTGTACAAATTTAACGACCATCATTTTATTGAAGCCTAATTTTCTTATTTAAAAGGTTACTTTATAAATAATTTTTTTTCTAAAGTGAATTTCAAATAAATGGATTTTCAAATTTTTTTTCAAAATAAACAGGATATTTTCCTCAAGAAATTTTCCAAAAGATATTTTTATATTATTTATATTCATGAAAGACCACAATAATTTACTTTTAAACCACTTTGGATATGTTTTATTGATACCATCTTTATTATTCCTCTATATGGTTTATTATTCTTTGACCAATGACAATATTGACATTCACTACCTTGATTCCTTTTCACATCTTTTAAATATTCAATTTATTATGATCATTGAACATAGAATTTACCCTAATTATCCATATTAGTTTTCATGGATATAAGTATAACATTTTTACATTTTGTGTTTTTCTTGATTGTTATTTGATTATTTGTAGAAATATTTATAAATATGTATATTTTACAATATATTGATATTTGATAAGTTAAATTGATAAATTTACTATTTGATATATGTTGAATGCTTTGTAAATATATGAAAAGGGCAGGTTCCGGTTAGAGATAACCCTTTGATGCATCTTTAGTCTCATTGGATGAGTCAGTTGGATAGACTTAGATGAGTTTTTATCCAATACGATAAACCGTATTATTAAATTTCTTGAAGTTAAAGGTATATGTACCTTAGATTCATGATGTCCAATAATTAATAATTTCCCTCATTCAGAATTAGTTACTATTTATCTATGTGATTTTTATTTGACAAATCAATGGATTCTTTTCATTTTTATTGTATAGATAAAATGACATGTGTTTTTAGTTTCTTAACTTTCCATATTGATTATGCATCATCTAGTTATTTTAATGGAATGTGTTTTCAGTTTCTTTCCTTTCCATATTGATTATTCCTTATGTAGTTATTTTAATGTCATTTTTTAGTTATTACCTTTCCATATTGTTTATCCATTATGTTTATTTATTATATGGAAAGTGTGTTTATTTATTACCTTTCCATATTTAATATTTCATTGATTCACTATTTCTTGGGCTAAAATCAACCCTTAATGAGCATCTGAGCTTGCCTTTATTTTGTTTCCCTTCCCAGGAATCCAAAATATATACTAAGAAAGATATGAAAGGATTTTCTAAGTGGAATAAATTTATCCTCTAAAGAAAAAAATTGTGTTATAATTATTGTATTCATTTGTAATACAAGACCCATGTATGTATATGGTTTACTATGACTACTAAACCATTTAGTTCTTTAATATTTTTTCCTTGTTATTATGTTAATGTAATGGTAGTAGAAACTAGATCTAGGATTATAAGGGTCAATTCACAATAGTTGGAATCAATGGATTCTTAGTAGAAACCTTGGAAACTGGATTTAGTAAAACATAGATTAGAGAACATATCCCTAAGGAATACATTGAAGATAATTATAGAACAATAACCTAATGTTTTGGAAATATAAAAATTATTTGACCTTTCCTAGAAATAGATCCTTGTCTAGATACTACATGTGGAAAAGTTTTCAACACATATGTACCTAGTGGTAAAAAATTTGACAAGGTGCATTGGGGCTGACTTGAGTCTAACCCTGTATACAAAAAATGGGCCTTACTGCGCACCTATTTCAAAACTCCAAAGGGATATTATTAGAATAATTAACATTTTATTTAAAAACCATTATTAAGGATTTTAATATGTGATAAAAATTAATAACCTATATTAAACCAATGGTTTTTCATATTGAAAATAAGGTTTCATAAGTTAGATATCATATAAATGATTATAAACTTTTATCACTATTAATATTGTTACTCACACTATGCCTTTTGGTTTTAGTCAATGGTTGGAACCTGAATGAGTCATGTTAACAATGAACATAACGGATAAGGTGGTGATACTGAGAAACCAAATGAGATGCTGATAGGAGTGAATGATATCATGTTTATGATTAATCTATTTTTAGGAAATTTGATTAAGAATATATACCTTAACCAACTCATGAACTCACCAAATAAGAGAAGGTTAGAGGTTTATAAGAGATTGAGCGGTGGAGATCATAGAGAAAATAAGTCAATATTTCCATAATTCCATAAATATGTATAGAGACACCTAGGAAATTGTCTCAACGGATTGTAGAAATACTCTATGTGTTGGAAAGTACATAATGCAATAAATCATCAAAGAAAAATTAAGTGTTTAATGGAAGGAAAATAATATCATCCTAAGGATCCATTTTTAGTTCATTTCTATAAATGTGGGGAACCTAGGTATTACTCGAGTTAATGACCTCTTCTAAAGAATAAACCCTACCATAAAGACCTATGTAGAGACACATGGATGAAGTATTTATGTATTGAGTTTGTATTGAAAACCTTAGTTAAAAGTTTAATTAATGACTAAATTTCATGGATTTCCATCATATTTGTTAATATGGTTTTGTGAAAAAGAAAACATATATTCTGGGGGACAACCCCTCAAATCCATCAAGGCTTTGGGACATAAATCCATGACTGAAGGAAGATAAGGGTTTCACACATACTAGTGGCCTAAAAAATATCCTAGTTAATATGACATTGTTTTTAGCTGAAAATTTTAATGAATAAATTTCAGTGATGAACTAGTAGAATGACTTTTTAGGTTTATAAATTAATGTATTAAACATATTGACTTTGGAGAATATCTAGGGACAAATAGTTATACTTTCCACCATTTTATGGGCCTTATGTTCTGTTGAAATTGTATATTAGTACTTTAGGAATCATATTTTTGAAGAATTAGAATTTTATCAAAGAATAGAAAAACATGAAATTTTTTATATGAAATTAAAACATATCATGTAATTAAATTTCCTTATATTCTTGAGAAATAAAATAATTACACAAAATTAGAAAAATGATCAAAAAAATGGTATCCTAATACCTCAATTTTTGTTGAATCAATGGACTTTTGAATCATCAAGGATTTATGGTTTTGAGGCCCTCAAATTTCCATTGACAATTCACTTTTTTGTTATTGACGAACTAAATCACACCCTAAAAATATTTATTTTTTTCCTCCATGTAAGTGTATCTACTTTCGACTAACGTTCTCCTACCTAGAGACCCAGTTATATGTTAGTCCATGTGACCTTTTTAATTACCATTATTAGTTTCCTATATGATATTTTATGAACCCTTCAAATGATGTGGGATTTAGACATAGGAAATATCAAACAATTTATTACCAAGGCCTAGTTTAAATTGCATGGAAGCAATTTAATTAAAGTGGGGAGAATCTAACACCCCAAAATTCTAATCTAAGAACATTGTACTTGATAGTATGTATGACATGAACACTAAACATGTAATGGAATATAATATACCGAGACCTTAACATATAATTAATATATGAAATAAATTCAATCTATATCTTACAATACATGCAATGATGAGTTAGCTTGTGTTACACACAATAAAGACTTTTATTGATACCATGGATTATACACAAGACCAAGTTTTCCCAATCAATAATATATTATTAAAATATCATTATTTAATATAATAATATATAACCTAGACATTAAATAATAGGTTTTTAATTATATTATCTAACTTATGAGAATATATGGTGAATTCATATGTTACAATTTATTGCAAATGAGTATAAAAACTAATTTAATATAAAGGAAATATTATATTCTCACAATAGTGGTTTATATTAATAAATTAAATTAATTAACACTATATAATCATATTAATGAAATATATATGTTATATATTCCATAAAATATTTTCTATATTCAGTTAATTTATTTTATAGGCATAATATGAGAACAAACACCATTTTACGCATAAAAACCTTTATTTTTGTAAAGGAACTTTTACCACCTTTAACGGAAAAGAAATTTTAAATCCAATTTTTTGAAATTTTATATGTTTTATATGATAAAATAATCATAATTCTTGGAATTTCTGGTATTTTTCTATGAAGTTTCATTTTTTGATGAATAATAAAAAATATTGAATTTTAATTCAAAAAAATTTATCATCTATTTTATTTGTAATGATAAATTATATTTTTGATTTGTTTTAAATTTTGGTTAGGTAAATTTTATATAATTTTATATAATTTAGGTCATTAGAATCAATTTCAAATTTAAATTGAATATAAAAACACATCAAACTTTTGAACATTTTACTTTCAAAACCTGCTTTGTCGTCCCCTCTACGGGATTAAATTTAAATTAATTTCATACACTTATATGATTGGTGTTCTCAAAAAAATATTGCATATTTTAAATCATATTAATTTATAATTTCTAAAAATTCCAACATTGTTTTTGAAAAAAAAATATTAGTGAATGTAATTGAAATTGATTATAATGATTCCGAGAAAAATTATCTTAACAAGGGACTAAACTTTAAACTTAAGGACCAAATTGACCTAAAAACATGTCAAAAATACATTTTATAGAAATATTTAGACCATATATTCCATTGGATATAATTATGATTATTTTTTAAGAAACCTTTCCTTAGATAAACATGGATGTAATTCCCTCTCAAAAATTTTACAAGAATTCCACTCCCCGACTATAAGAAAGAACTCACCCATCCCTCTTCCTAACACCTCTCAAGACACTTTGGATCAACTAATATATACCCAAATATGTACTCAACATACCTAACCTCATTCTATAATCCAACCTTTGGGAATAAATCTATACAATTAATCTATTTGGTGCAAACCAAAATGAGTTACCCGAACTAGTGGTAACATCCTTCTAAAGATTTTTTATTTTAATTTCATTCTCCACCCAAAAAAAAATATTAATATTCCTTGATTATATAACAAAACTATTTTTATAAATATTCTTATATGTTTTTATTATAAGGTTTATAACAATACTCACATACACTTCCATCTAATGGGTAACGAACTTACCATTTATGTGTATGAAAAACTACCACCTCGTAAGATGATGTTATTCGTTTTTCCTTTACCACCTCTCATGGTTTTTCATTTTGATAGAAACGCATTTTATATATGATATATATAAAATTTATAATTTATTTATACTTTTTTAATTTTTATATAACACATACACTAATTCTTTCCATTTTGTGTAAATACAATAACATCATTTGTGGTAATGTGGATCACCGCCTCCACAAAGGGATGTGATTTGATCACGCTATACATAGGATGTATAAAGAATAGTTTTAAAACATATGTAACATATATGACATATATATTATAATATAATTATTATATAGATATATTTCATTTACATTTCATTTTTTTAAATTCAAAAATGAAATGAAAGTATTGTTAATACGTACGTACGACCTACCGTCTCCATGTACAGTGCATTTCATTTCATATCTCAAATTATTATTTATTATTGAAAATAAAAATAAAAATAATATATAATAATATTAAATAATAGTTTAAATTATTTATTTTATTAAATAATTATCTATTTTATAATAACAACAAGTAACAAGTCAAAACATACTAAAAAACTAGGGAAATAACACCTAAAATAGTGAAAATAATTAAATATTATTAACAAACATGTAGTAAGATTTTGTAAGAAGATAATATATGATATTACAAATATAATTATGTTTTTTAAAGGTAATAACATGATTTAAACCACTATTTAAGTGGTTAATGTATGTTCACCTAAAAATTAAGGATAAGGTAAGGGATTTTCATCTCACTGTTTACATCCTTGAGATAAAATGTCACATTTACCACTTATTTATTTTGTGTCATGTATCTACTACCAATTTTGATATATTATATAAATATTTTTTTATCATCATGTTACTCTAAGTTTCAATTTTAATTATTTCTTATATGGGGATTTATGTAAAAATATATCAAGTGGAAAATAATTTCATAATTCAATTTTTTTCATTGGGTTAAATTATTTCCTTATTGTCGTTAATATTATAAGATTATTTTTTAATAAATTTTTACTATATATTGTTATACTTACAATTGTTTTATTATGATTTACATTTAAAACAATTAATTGATTCATTTATTTATTCTCACATCTACGTTATGGTTTTTTCAAGGGTTTACTTCACAATATATTTTTTTTGGGATTATTTACATTTGAATTTATATTAGAGGAAATTATTGGATGATTGTTAAATAAAACCATTAATTTTAATATTATATTTTTATACATTATCGTTTTTATGTAATTGTACCATTTTCCAACACTTTGGTACTCAATATATTTTATAAAATGTTTTTAAGAAAACCCAACATCATTTCCCTCTTGAGTCGGAGAACCCGTTTTCTCCTAAAAACCCTATTTTAAAAAAGTGTTTTCAAAAATGATTTTTAACCTTTCTGAAATGATTTATTAAATACATTTCGACCATTTTTTCTTTTCTAAATGTTTTCAATGGAATCTTCTTGTCACTTTTCGAACAAGTAATTTTTCTAACATTTTATAGTGAAAAAGGAATGTTCTTTTTACCTTGTATGACATGTATATATTTACCTTCCATCATTACGTTGACACTTCATTTTCATGTTTAAAAGGTTAATTTTTATTGAAAATGTTTTAAAAATTTATTTTCCAATAAAATGATTTTTAATTTATCTCAAAATAAATATGACATTTTCCTCAATAATGCTTCCAAAAGAACTTTTATAATATTTCTATTCATCAATTACAATAAAAAATTATTTTTACACCACTTAGGATATTTTTTATTGATAGTATCCTAATTCTTTCTCTGGATGATTTAGTATTTCTTTGACCAAGGATAGTTTGGACATTCATTACCTTGATTCCTTTTATTCCTCATGAAATATTCAATTTCCTATGATCATTGAACATTAAATTTCAGCCGATTATCTATATCATTTTTCATCGATATGATTGTTTCTTGAAAATTATACAATTTTTACATATAGTGTTTACCTTGATATTTATTTGATTATTTGAGAATATATATATAAATCTGTATCTTATAATCCATATAAATATTTGACAAGAACATTGTTAAATAGATTATTAGATATATGAGGAATGATTTGGTCCGGTACTACATGGGTGAGGCCTGGTTATAGAAACCCCCTTGATGAATTAGTAGTCTCATCGGATGAGTCATTTTTATATCCTTATTTTTTTAACTGATATGCTAAACTGTCTTGTAAAAGGTATTGATGGTAAAGATACCATTTACCTAGGAAACATGGCATCCAATAATTAAGTGTTTCCCTCATTTAGACTCTGTTACTATTTATTCATGATATTTTTATGATAAATATCTATGTATGTATTTCATTTTCAATTTATTGATTAATTTTCATGTGTTTCAATATCTTACATTTCCATATTGATTATGCCTTATATAGTTATTTTAATTCCATGTGTTTTTAGTTCCATACCTTTCAAAATTTAATATTCCTTATCTAGTTATTTGAATACACTGTGTTTTCATTTATTACTTTTCCAAATTTTTTATCCATTCACTTTATTGATTATATGGTATTTATGTTCAATTATTACTTTTTTATATTGACAATCACATTGATTAATTATTGCTTCTGCTATACTTAAACCTTATCAGGAATCTGCACCCACCCATATTTTGTTTTCTTTCATAAGAATCCAAGAAGTATAATAAGAAATATATTAAAGGACATTATCGATAAAAATATTTAACTTCAAAAGATAAAAATAGTTTGTAATTAGAGTATTAATTTGTAATACAAGACTCATGTATGTATCTGGTTTACCAATACTAATAAACTCATCGTTCCATTGGGATTAAATTCCCTTTAATCATTCCAATGGAATGGTAGTAGATTTCTTCTTTGGGATTACTATAATCGGGTATCTATATGTGATGAATGCTTTAGTTTGATATGATATATCTATTTGATATATGTATATGTAATTCTTTGAAATAAATTCACCTTCTTTATATGGAAATGCAAAAAAAGGGAAATTGAAGAAATTTTGCAATATCTTGATATAAAACTATTAAACTATATATTATTCCTTTTTTCCTTTAAAGTTGAGCATGCTGGGATTATTGTACAAGGGATTGTTATGGAACACCTAGTTAGGATCATAATGGGCCTATTATCTCACACCCCGAGCACCCCTTAGGCGGTGCATATAACTTGTTATCTCTTTTGATGAAGGGAAATGCAATGTACTGTAGTGAGTTGGTGAAGTTTTCTATCAACTATGTTGGTTATCTGGTGGTGAGATGTTGGATTGTTTCACATTCTATCTCATTGAGACTATTGGAATAGCTATTTTAGTTTTTTCATCCTTTGTAGCCAGACTTGTCTCTTGGATATTGTTTTTCTACCATTTTGGTAGCATCACTTCCATTTTGGTTGAATCACTTCAATTTTCCTCTATATTTTATGTCATATATATTCTTATATTAATCAATTATTTCTTCCTACATATGTATATATGTCATGTTGTCTTCTTTCAGTTGGTTGAAATCATTCCCTATATTTATTGTTGATGCCACAAGTAGAAATTTTGTCTATATCTACGGTCCAAAATCATGACTATCGGTGTAAAAATCATGGCTATAAGATATAGACATAGTTCCAAAAGTATATGGAAGCTATTGGCATGGATATAGATAAAATATATAGCCACAATTTTAAGAGACTATTTCCATGGCTTACACCCTGGTAATAGAACCTATAGCCACAGTTTTAGAAACCATTGAAATAGATCCACTGTGGCTATATGTATATAGCCACATTGGGAAACCATGGATATAGCCCATGTAAACCATGGATATAGATTAAAAATTAATAGAACCTTACCAAATTTGATCTCTTTATTTTTTCTACCATAGACTAGATGACTCGCCACTACACTGTAGATAACTTTTGTTATATTTATATTTATATTTTTATATATATAAAATTATGAATTGTGGTGATAGAAGAAAAAAGTTTGGATATAGCTCTTCCTGCCATTTCCCAGCAAATTATTTTCCCCAAACTATGGTAGGAAACCTATAGCCATAGTTTTTATAGAACCAAGGATATATCCTTTGATGAAATACACATATAGAAACGGTTTAAGAAATCTATAGATATAGGTGTAGTTTATAGCCACGGTTTAGAAAAAACCGTGGTTATAACCTTCATATAAATACCTATAGGAATGGTTTTCCAAAATCAAGGCTATACATCTATGTCTATAGCCCAGTTTTTCAGTAGTGTTCCTTGGTTCTAAATGCCAATATATGGGGATTGGAAATTCCCTTCGGGTAATTTTTAGTTCTTTTAGGTACCATATTGAGAGGTTTTTCTAGATTGGTTTCATCATAGGAGAGTATTGGCTAAACTAGAGGATTATTACATGATGGAATTGATCCATAAAGGGATAAACTCCTTGTGGTGGTGGGAGGTGAAGATGTAATGGTGTTTCCCTCTTGAGTTTTATCTTTTAATTGTATACTCTTTTCTTTTGAATTATCATAGAGATATTTTTCTTGATTTAAGGTGGTATATTTATTTCTTATTTTTGATTTAATCTATTTTAATATTGATTATTATCAACTTGTGGTAGTAAAATATTTTTCTTATTATTTAAAATCTTTTAGGCAAGGTCACCCATTGAGAATAACAAGTTCAATTAGTTTTGATTATTCATATGTCTTTAGAAAATCATAATAGATTCTCAAGTAGATAAAAACCCATAATTGAGGTCTCAATATGTTTTATAGGTTATATATGTGAATACCTTGAGATCATAATGAATACATTGAATAATTTAATTCGAAGACATTTGTAAACAATGATAAATGGGGTGTATGAGGATCAAAACATATATACTACTACCATATTTATCTCTTCTTTTTCAGTCCATATTTTTTAATTTAAAATATATAACTTATATTTATAGTTGCAATATGTTTTTTATTATTTCACTTTGTTTAGTTGATTTGAAATTCTCATGTTTAGCATTATTTTTAACAAAAAAATTAACAAAGTGATAGTTTGATGAATGAATCTACAACCTCCTCATGAGAAAACATCACTGTCACCCATGTATTGAATTTTAAAGGGGAAATTATTAATTTTGGTAACCCGAATTAAACCCCCCATAATCATGAACACACTTTTTTCTCAAAGAAAACCATTAGAACCCATAACAATCAAATATAAACCCATTTATGAAAATTTTAGCATCATATTCATAACATGTGTTAAACTTGTGCAAAAAATAATTGGTTACTAGTTAAATATATTGGAGAAAACTTCTAGGTTAACTCCCTATTTATTTATTTTAAATACAAGTAACATTTCACAATACATTGGAGAGCTATATTAGGATCACCAGTCGTATAATCTCTCTTGGGATTAACCATTCATATAAAATATATCATGATCACTGATTATATTATCTATATTGGGATCACCCCTCATTATATATAATTATCATTTACCATATCATAAGTAATATTTTGTTTAAAATTTCACATTTTCTTCTTAAAACCCCTGAAGAACTCTTTTGAACCCATATGAAAAGCATTCTCGGATATCATAAGAACATTTACTTTTAAAAAACTGATTGTCAAAACTAAAATACATTGAGGAAAAGGAAATCAGGTTTTTTGATAAAACATAAAAACATATAAAGTATACCAAACATAAAATAATAGTTACGATAGTGGGAAAAACCATTGATGTGGTATATGTTAATATAAAACATTTCTTTTGTATTTTGTAAAGAATGTCAAAACATTCCATATAAAATAGCTAAAATGATTCCTTCGGAACACATTTAAAATTATGTAAAAATAGATATAAAATTTAATTTATATTTTTTTATGTTCATATACATTAAACCATAAAATTATTTGAAGAATATGGATATTGAAGAAAAATATTTAAAAATGAAACCTTTAAAACGTTTATAACTTTGTCTTAATTTAATATGAACCTTACCTTGAGTATGAATTATCACACATATTCCTTATCTTCATGAATAATAATTTTATGTTAATTATATAGTTCCATAAGAAACATTTTAATGTTTATTACTCGTTTTATTTTATTTATTACCATATTATATTCAAATTATTTATCATTTAAGTTCACGTCTGACATTATAACGATATTCTTCTCATATGTAAAAAATTGGAATGGTATAAACTATGATCAAGTGGTAATTATCAAATCATATAAGAAATATTAATCAAAAAATAATTATCATTTTTATATATCAATCATACATTTAAATTAATCCCAGAGAGTTCCATATGAAAAATGAACTACATTACAATCATGGAGACGGTAGGTCATACATATACATGAGTAAGATTTCTATTTTCAATGATCGTGATGAAAAAAGTTAAGTATTATGTCATATTTAAATAATTATATTTATTACATGAATATTATATTATATCTTTAAATAAACTTATATATATCATCAATGTGATTTTTTGATAAAAAATGAATCATATCGCTTTATGGTGGTAGTCGTCAACACATATGCATGAAAAATGTTATAATTTTTCAACAAATGGAAAGGTAATAAAGTCAATGATATATAATCTTTCCATGATTATAAATATGCCATTGATATCATATTTACACATTAAATCCCTCATTATTACTAGTTGTGAGATGTGGTGATGGGAAATGAATTACATCGATTCAGAAGGTGGTAGTCTTCCATACACATAAATGAGAGTTTTATTTATCATTTAATGGAAAGGGGATGGATATAAAATATTCCACTAACATAATAACATAATAGTATATGTAAGATATATAAGTTATTAATTTACCACCATTGAATAATATTTTAAGGATATAGAAGAAGAAATAAAATGAAAATGCTTGGTTAAGAACTATACCTCTTTTTTAGAACATCCTCTTTCAGATTACACCAAAAGCCTTGCTAGGAAGGTTTTATAATAAAACCAAGAACAATATAAGTGAGTATTTAAGTTTGAGAGAGATTGTAACACCCAAAACTTTTATAAGAAATATTTTGTTTATATTTTATATAAATCATCAAGGGAATCTTTCACTACACACAACACTAGCTTGACTTTCTTTACACGCAATCGCGACCTTCCTTGATAGCTTGCGTCGTACGCAATACCGAGTTTCACTAAACAACGATATGCTATTAAAATATTATTAAAACTGGCCGTTATGAATAGTAATAACCACTTTTTGTAATTTTTTAAATTTTATTTTTCAAAATGGACTTCGTTTTTCGATTCGGAATATCAAAATTAGCCTAGGGTGAAATTTTGGTATTTTTCTGGAAACTTTCAATTTTTGATGAATAGTTAAAACACTGGGTTACTATTTAAAAACCAACTTTTTATTTAAATAATTATTTATTTTATTTATATTTATTTTAGGTAAAAATTGATACATAATACCTATATAAGTTCAATGTAATTCATTGGAGTAATTTTATAATAATTTTAGATATATAAAAATTTTATTGAACTTTTCACCGTCTTTTACCCACCTCCTAGGAGAATTTGAAAATTTATATAAAACTTAATTTTACCACTTTTGTGAGTGGAATTTCAAAAATCCGAGAGACACCGTTGATGTCAGTAAGTAAAATTTGGTTCAATGAGATGAAAATAATTTTTGGTGAATAGTAACTTTTTACTTTTATTTACCACGTTTAAAAGTAAATAGGGTAATTAAGGGTAAAAATGATATTATTATTACCCTAAAACATGTCCTAATTTAATTGGATAAGTATAATTCGACCATAAACAACCTTAGGAATAACATATGACCATTTAGGCCCACTTGGATTAGATTAGGACATTTATTATTAATTTATTAAAAAAGGGTTAAAATAGTTAAGATCAAAGTTTAATAAGTAAATAATTTTTAGTATAGGGTTATACATAAGATAAATTCGACTATAAATATTAATTAGAAATATAAAACGATTTCCTACATAATGGTATTTTGTTTTTAATTTTTAGACATTAAAGAATTTAGTTTATTTATGACAAAACGATGATGCAGTAATTATCTTATTAATGAAATATTGACATAATTGATGTTATAAATACCCAAATAAATGTAATTTGAGACTTTTTATGAATTAAAATAATTTTATAGGTTACTAAGACATGTTATTATTGATTTAATTAACTTGGTTCGTACTAATCATTCTGTTATAAGTTTCACAAAAATCAATTAATAAATAGTGTCAAAATTGACATAAAATAGTTTTTAAAACAAATATTATATTATTAATTGTTATATTATTCTTAAAAATCTACAGTTTGGCCAAATGAATTATATAAGGTTATATATATTAATAATAAACAACTTTGTGTTCGTTTGGCTTGTTATTGTAAGTTTATTAACCTTATAGTGTAAGAACACAAAAAGACACGGTAAAAGTAAAATTATCTAACTTAAAGTTAAATCTAAATGATAAGGTTAAAATAGTAAACTAAACTTGTTCAAATTCTATTGGATGAGAGTATTTCGACCCATCCCCACATTAGCTTTGAAATAAATCAATTTGGAGCTATTTAAAATAGAATATGGCTTTATAATAAAATAATATTTTTAGTTTTTCCAAAGGTGCCCCTCTCCTCCCTTATAAAAGGGCACCTCCTCCCTCCCTTCCTCACACCACTTTGAGCCTTCAATATTGGCCAAACCCTACCAATTTCTCCTCTACACTTCCCTAGAAACATCCTAGAGGTCCTGTACTTTTTCAAAGACCAATTTTAGTGCCCTAAATGGAGGTCTCAAAGAAGCGCTTCAAAGAAGAGGTAATGTCCGTTACTGATTCTTTCAACTATATTTCTTCTTCCACTTATTCTTATTTATTTGTTTCATTATGAATTAATAAAATAAGTATCACTCATATACTGATATGTTATTATAATTATGAAACAACCTTATTTCACCATCTATCCTTCCTACAGAAAACGAAATCACCGCGCGTGCGTACGTACGGAATACCGTCTCCACGCCGTGGTGTAATCTATTTTCCACAACCCCCTTACTTGGATGGTTATAATGGTGTAAATAATGAATATATATGATTATTGTAAAGTGATATTGATTATTAAATAGTATACATACACTCCAACACAATTCCATGATCATGGGAACGATATCATCACTCGTGCGTACGTACGGAATACCGTCTCCACGATGTGATGCAAGTCGTTCTACATGATTTTCATTTCATAATTATTAAATAAATGAATTGAGTGAATAAATATGATATATATTACACTAATACCATTCTGGAAATGAGGTATCTATAACCTAAAAATATGAATAAGAATTTATTCGACAAAACACGCATAAGAACAAAAAGTAATAAACACCCGAATAACAAGTAGCAATGAAATATTACTAATAATAAGCTAATAATATGACCATATATGATATCATAACAATGAGTATGATTCTGGAATAAGTCAATGACATTATTTAAATCATTATACAGGAGGCTCGGACACTTATGAAGCAAATCAAACCTAAGGTAAGGGAAATATCACAATCTCATTTTTATCCGAGATTGTTTATACTTTAGAATTTATTGGGGTGTATTTTATCATCCACATCCATGTTTCCTCAATATATAATATTATTTACATCAACCTACAATTTTTTAAATCCAATTTTACCCTTTGGTGAGTTTTTAGTAAAATATATGAAAGGAATCTTTTGTCATTTTTTGTACGAGGTAATTTTTGACTTTTCCAACAAAAGTACGAGAAGAATGTTTTTTTAAATTATACGACATGAATGGATATTTAAAACATTATTTCCAAGAAGCTTCCTTTACAAGTTTTCAAGTTCATTTTTAATCAACTTGTTTTAGTTTATAATTGTATGACATGTTATGAAATGAAAAGTTTTTTTGAAGTAGAAAAGATATTTTCCTCAAGAATGGAGTTCAAGTGTTTTATCAAAATTATTTTCCATCTAAGATAATAAATGGTTCTGTTTCTATCCCTATTATTACATTGATTTGACTATGTTGTTATGGAATTATTTTTATGAATTCCTTTATCTTATATGAATTATTTTATGATGTCACGATGTTTAAGAATCCTATTTTTATTACATGGGTTATGCTATGATGTATGGTTTATGATTTTGTGGAACACATAAGAATGGTATAATTATGAGATGGGTGGGACCTATATCTCCCTCCAATGCATTGGGTAAAGATTTTATATCTCATGAGATAGACATGGCTGGAACGGCAGGTTAAACCGGTTCAGTGAAACAGGACTGAAACGAGGAATGAACTCGGTTCATAAATGGACTTTGTCCACTAAGTTAGTCTTGGAAATGAGTCTTGAATAATAAGAAATGATTCTATATGATTATGTCTATATTCCACAAAGCATCATGTTTTAAGTTATGATTATTGTGATTACATTTCACTACCATTATTTATCCCATGTTATGAAATTTTGATCTGTTTTGCAAGGTAAGATTTCCAAAATGTTATGTTCTTATGAATATGATGTGATTGATATTTCTTTTTTTACCCTTACTGAGTATTTGAGATCACCATTTTGTATGTTTTCTTTCCCCAGGTCAGGAAAAAGGTTATTAAGTAAGATATGTCAAAAGGGACTATAGATATGATGAAATAAATGGGAGACAGTGTTGACGCTTTATGAACCAGTTGTTTATGTTTCCCAGTTTCTAAAGACACTATACCTATACGGTCCTTTCATGGTTTTGTTATATGTTGTAATAAGTGTACTTCAATTTTGAATTACTAACAATGTATGTAAAGTATGGGTAGTTATAGTTGGTATCAGAGGAAAGGTATAGTCAACCTTTGGAAAATATAATGTGAAATCCTTAGTAAGAATCCTAAGGATAAGTCTAAGCATAAAACACAATCTTAGTGTTTTATAAATGGCCATGAATAACCTAGGATAAGACCTTAAGTGTGAAATTTTATTCTTGATTATGTGGTTTTCCTATTATAATTATTGTTTCTCACACTATTATTCTTGGTTTTAGTCAATGGCTGGAACCCGAAAGAACCGTGTTAATGTGGAATGCGACGGGCAATGCAATGATTGTCCCCCTGAGCAACCAAACGTTATGGGAGCTGGAATGAAAAATCTTGTAGCCATGCTCACACAACCTTCTCAAGCTATGAATCATGCAGGACTTCCAAATGAGCAAAGGAAGGAGCAAAATTCTGTTGAATCCTTCATGAGACAACGTCCACCTTCATTCAACAGGTCTACTGATACATTAGTTACTGAACAATGGATCAGTACTACTGAAAAGATATTTTCAGTTCTTCAATGTTCTGAACATGATAAAGTCATCTTAGTAGTGTATCGTTTGGAAGGTGATGCTGATCAATGGTGGAATCTTATCAAGAATATGAGGCCAAGAGATGAAATTGAGTCCATGGAATGGGACAAGTTCAAGAACTTATTTTTCAATAAGTACTTCTCTCATATTCTCCGAACAAAGATGGGGAAGGAGTTTCTTGAACTAAAGCAAAAGGATGATGAATCTGTTGGTACCTATGAAGAAAATTTTACAAGACTTGCAAGGTACGCTTCTGGTATTATTATCCAACCTGAGAGTAAGATCGATCGATTCTTTAGTGGCTTAAAACCAAGTCTTCGAAGGGCATTATCCATAAGGGACTTCAATAGCTACGAGGAAATCGTTCGATGTGCTCTCAAAGTTGAGATGGATATTGGAGTAACCCATCAGTCATATGGGTTTGATAAGAACAGGAAAATGGAATTCAAAGAAAAATCTAAAGAGCACACTGAAAAGAAGATGAGTTTTCCCTTATGCTCAAAGTGTGGAAAGAAACATGGAGGGAGTTGTCTTAAAGGGACAAGTAAATCTTTCAAATGTGGAAAGGAAGGTCATCGGGCTTCTGAATGCCACAATGATGGGAAGAAGGTGTCTAGTGATGCGAATAATGAAAAGGCTACACAGAGTGCACCTCCTACACTTCAATGTTACAAGTGCAAGGAAATGGGGCATTATGCCAATCAATGCCCTAATCCAAGGGTTGTTGATGATGATCGAATTCAACAAAATCTTAAGGCTAAAGACATAGGAAAGTCACATGCAATTTCTATCAGCGATGTGGAGTACGATAAAAAAGTGGTGAAAGGTTCAATTACTATCCACTCTAAAGTAGAAATTTTTTTATTTGATTCTGGATCCACCCACTCCTTTATTTCTGAAGAATTTTCTAAGGGTATCACCATATTACCTCAACAATTAGATGTTGAGTTAGTTGTGACAACCCCTAATGGCACAATAATTGCATCAAAAGTTTATAATTCTTCTCCGATTGAAGTTTGTGGGAAAGTGCTTCCTGCAAATCTTGTGATCCTCCCTATAGTGGAATTTGATGTGATTCTTGGCATGGATTGGCTTTCTCTATATAGAGATCATATCAATTGCCAAATAAGGGAAGTCACATTTCATATTCTAGATCAATCTTTGATTGTCTATCGATGCAAGGATGAACATAACCTTCCAGTGGAAATTTATTCCATCTTATGGGTCTTGATTCCACTAAATGAAGGTTATTTATCTCAAATAGTTGGTGAGAAACTCACGATTAAGAATATGACCATTGTACAAGAGTTTGATGATGTCTTTCCAGAGGAATTTCTGGGTCTTCCACCAATTCGTGAAGTTGAGTTTTCAATAGAACTCGTACTGGGTGCTTTAACTTTTTCAAAGACACCTTATAGATTGGCCCCAATTGAGTTGCAGGAATTGAAGAAGCAACTCCAATAGAATCTTGATAAGGGGTTCATATAACCTAGTGCATCACCCTGGGGAGCACCTGTTCTGTTTGTTAAGAAGAATGATGGATCAATGAGACTCTTCATGATTATCGAGAACTTAACAAGATCACTATCAAGAACAAATATCCTCTCCCGCGCATTGATGACTTATTTGACCAACTACGCGGAGCTCAATACTTTTCCAAGATTGATCTTCGTTCAGGGTATCATCAATTAAGGGTCAAAAAGGAGGATATACCAAATATGGATTTCCATACAAGGTATAGACACTATGAATTTATAGTGATGCCATTTGGTCTTACTAATGCCCCTGCTATCTTCATGGATCTGATGAATAGATTCTTTAGAGAATATCTTGATCAGTTTGTGGTAGTCTTTATAGACGATATTCTTGTATAATCAAAGCGTAAGGAAGAACATGAAGATCACTTGATAATTATATTGAAGACCCTGAGAAAGGAGAATCTTTATTCCAAATTTAACAATTCTGAATTTTGGCTTCAAAAAGTTTAATTTCTGGGTCACATAATCTCAAAAGAGGGGATATCTGTTGATCTAGCAAAAACAGAGGTTATCGAAAGATGGTCGAGGCCAACAACAGTAACTGAGATCTGAAGTTTTCTTGGTTTGGCTGGATATTATCAACGTTTTGTTAAAGATTTTCCACAATTATCAAATCCACTCACCAAGTTGACTCGGAAAGGAGTTAAGTTTGTTTGGACGGAGGAATGTGAAGAGAATTTCAAGGAGTTGAAAAGAAGGTTATCCAGTGCACCTGTGCTTACACTGCCTTGTAGTGGAGAAAGGTTTGTGATCTACAGTGATGCATCCAAGAAGGGATTGGGGTGTGTTCTAATGCAAAATGATATAGTGATAGCTTATGCCTCAAGACAGTTGAAAATCCATGAGTAAAATTACCCAACTCAGGATTTGGAGTTAGCTACGGTAATATTTATATTAAAGATTTGGAGGCATTATCTTTATGGAGAATGGTGTGACATTTATACTAATCATAAAAGTTTAAAGTATATTTTCACACAAAAGGAACTAAATATGCGCCAAAGAAGATGGTTGGAGCTGATTAAGGATTACGACTTCTCAATTCATTACCACCCTGGGAAAGCAAACAAGTTGGAAGATGCATTAAGTCGACAAGACCGTGCCAGTTTATCCATGATGAGGATCACAAAAGATCCAATATTTATTGATTTACAAAGGATGGATCATGGAATTATAATGAAATGGGAAAAATTGTATTTTTCTCAAATGAATGTTTAACCATCTATACATGTTAAGATTAAAGAGGCACATAAAGAAGATGTAGAGTTACAAAAGAAGGTGAGAAATATTCCTGAATTCAACCTTGATTGTGATGGGATAATAAAGTTCAGGAATCGGGTTTGTGTTCCTCCCATCCCCGAATTTAAGAAGGAGCTACTGGATGAGGCTCATAGTTCTTCATTATCTATTCATCATGGATGCAAGAATATGTATAGGGACATGAAAGAGTACTTCTGGTGGGATGGTATGAAAAGAGATGTTGCTGAATATGTCTCTCGATGCTTGGTTTTTCAGCAAGTTAAAGTTGAGAGACATAAGTCTAAGGGGATGTTACAACCATTACCCATACCTAAATGGAAATGGGAAAACATCACTATGGACTTTGTCACATGACTTCCTAAAACATCCAAATGCAATAACGCTATCTGGGTCATAGTTGATCGTCTTACAAAGTCTGCACACTTCATTGCTATTAGAGAGGATTTCTATCGGGATTAGATTGCCAGGATATATGTAAAGGAAGTGGTAAGATTGCATGGAGTACCAATTTCTATTATATCTGATCGGGATCCGAGGTTTACCACAAAGTTCTAGAGAAGTCTTCAGCATGCTCTGGATACAGAGTTGAGTTTCAGCACTGCTTATCATCCTCAGACAGACGGTCAGTCTGAGAGGACAATTCAAACTCTAGAAGATATGTTGAGAGCTTGCTCTATGGATTTCAAAGGTGGTTGGGATCAACACCTACCTTTGGTGTAATTTTCTTATAATAATATATTTCACTACAGTATTCACATGGCTCCTTATAAAGCTCTCTATGGAAAGAAATTTAGGACTCGAACTTGCTGGAATGATGTTAGGGAAAGAAATCTATTAGGACCTGAACTTGTTGATGAGATGGAAGAAAAGGTCTGATCTATTCAACAACACATAAGAGCAGCTCAGAGTCGACAAAAAAGTTATACCGACAATCGAAGAAAAGACTTAGAGTTTGAAGTGGGTGATAAAGTGTCCTTAAAAATATCTCCTTAGAAGAGAGTAATGAGATTTTGAAAGAAGGGAAAGCTGAGCCCTAGGTATATTGGTCCTTTCAAAATATTGGATCGTGTTGGGAAGGTAGCTTACCGATTGGTGCTTCCACCAAATATCTCTCAAGTTCACGATGTATTCCATGTATCTCTCCTGAGAAAGTACATACCTGATCCTTCATATGTACTCACCTCAGAAGTTGTACCGTTGGAACAAGATCTTTCTTATGAAGAATAACCGATAGAGATTCTCGATCGTAGTGAAAAAGTCCTACAGAACAAGACCACTCGCTTGGTGAATGTTTTACAGAGGAACCACCAATTAGAAGAAGCTACATGGGAGCTTGAGAATATGATGAGGGAGAGGTATCCTCATCTGTTTGTTACAAGTGACGAATTTCGAGGGTGAAATTCTTTTTACAGGGGGTAGAATGTAACACCCGAGACTTTTATAAGAAATATTTTGTTTTTATTTTATATAAATCATCAAGGGAATCTTTCACTACACATAACACTAGCTTGTCTTTCTTTACACGTAATCGCAACCTTCCTTGATAGCTTGCGTCGTACGCAATACCGAGTTTCACTAAACAATGATATGCTATTAAAATATTATTAAAACTAGCCATTATGAATAGTAATAACCACTTTTTGAAATTTTGTAAATTTATTTTTCAAAATGGAATTCTTTTTTGGATTTAGAATATCAAAATTAGCCTAGGGTGAAATTTTGGTATTTTTCTGGAAACTTTCAATTTTTGATGAATAGTGAAAACACTGGGTTACTATTTAAAAACCGACTTTTTATTTAAGTAAATTTTTATTTTATTTAAATTTTTTAGGTCAAAATTGATACATAATACCTATATAAGTTCAATGTAATTCATTGGAGTAATTTTATAATAATTTTAGATATATAAAAAGTTTATTGAACTTTTCACCGTCTTTTACCCATCTCCTAGGAGAATTTGCAAATTTACATAAAACTTAATTTTACCGCTTCTATGAGTGGAATTTAAAAAATCCGAGAGACACAGTTGATGTCAGTAAGTAAAATGTGGTTCAATGATATGAAAATGATTTTTGGTGAATAGTAACGTTTTACTTTTATTTACCACAGTTAAAAGTAAATAGGGTAATTAAGGGTAAAAATGATATTATTATTACCCTAACACATGTCCTAATTATATTGGATAAGTTTAATTCGACCAAAAAAACCTTAGGAATAAAATATGACCATTTAGGCCCACTTGGATTAGATTAGGACATTTATTGTTAATTTATTTAAAGAAGGGTTAAAATAGTTAAAATCAAAGTTTAATAAGTAAATAATTTTTAATATAGGGTTATACATAAGATAAATTCAACTATAAATATTCATTAAAAATATAAAAAGATTTCCTACATAATGGTATTTGATTTTTTATTTTTAGACATTAAATAATATATTTTTTATTTCTGACACAAAGATGATGCAGTAATTATCTTATTAATGAAATATTGACATAATTGATGTTATAAATACCAAAATAAATGTAATTTGAAACTTTTTATGAATTACACTAATTTTCTAGGTCAAAATGACATGTTAGTATTGATTTAATTAACTTTTTTCGAACTAATCATTCTGTTATGATTTTCACAAAAAATCAATTATTAAATAGTGTCAAAATTGACATAAAATAGTTTTTTTTTAAAATATTATATTATTAATTGTTATTTTATTCCTAAAAATCTAAGGTTCAGCAAAATGACTTATATAAGGTTATATATATTAATAATAAACAACTTGGGGTTCGTTTGGCTTGTTATAGTAAGTTTATTAACCTTATATTGTAAGAACACAAAAAGACACGGTAAAAAAAATTTATCTAACTTAAAGTTATATCTAAATGATAAGGTTAAAATATTAAACTAAACTTGTCAAAATTCTATTGGATGAGAGTATTTCGACCCATCCCCACCTTATCTTTGAAATAAATCAATTTGGAGCTATTTAAAACCGTATATGTCTTTATAAAAAAATAATATTTTTAGTTTTTCCAAAGGTGCCCCTCTCCTCCCTTATAAAAGGGAACCTCCTCCCTCTCTTCCTCACACCACTTCGAGCCTTCAAGCTGTTCCAACCCCTAACAATTTCTCCTATACACATACCTAGATACATTCTAGAGGTCCTAGTATTCTTCAAAGACCAATTTTAGTGCCCTAAAAGGAGGTCTCAAAGAAGCGCTTCAAAGAAGAGGTAATGTCTGTTACTGATTATTTCAACTTTATTTCTTCTTCCACTTCTTCTTATTTAGTTGTTTCATTATTAATTAATAACATCAGTATCAATCATATACTGATATGTTATTATAAGTATGAAACAACCCTATTTCACCATCTATCCATCCTACGAAAAATGAAATCACCGCGCGTGCGTACGTACGGAATACTGTCTCCACGCCGTGGTGTAATCTATTTTCCACCACCACATTACTTGGATGGGTATAATGGTGTAAATAATGAATATATATGATTACTGTAAAGTTATATTGATTCTGAAATAGTAGACATACACTCCAATACAATTCCACGATCATGGGAACGATATCATCGCTCGTGCGTACGTACGGAATATCGTCTCCACGATGTGATGCGACTCGTTCTACATGATTTTAATTGCATAATGATTACATAAATGAATTTAATGAATAAATATGATATATATTACAATAATACCATTCTGGAAATGAGGTATCTATAACCTAAAAAGAAGAATAAGAATTTATTCGACAAAACACGCATAAGAAAAAAAGCAATAAACACCCGAATAACAAGTAGCAATGAAATATTACTAATAATAAGCAAATAATATGACCATATATGATATCATAACAATGATTATGATTCTGGAATAAGTAAATGACATTATTTAAATCATTATACAGGAGGTTCGGACACTTACGAAGAAAATCATACCTAAGGTAAGGGAAATATCACAATCTCATTTTTATCCGAGATTGTTTCTACTTTGGAATTTACTAGGGTGTATTTTATCATCCACATCCATGTTTCCTCAATATGTAATATTATTTCCATCCACCTACAATTTTTTAAATCCAATTTTACCCTTCGGTGAGTTTTTAGTAAAATATATGAAAGGAATCTTTTTTTGTTTTTCGTACGAGGTACTTTTTGACTTTTCTGACAAAAGTACGAGAAGAATGTTTTTTTAACTTATACGGAATGAATGGATTTTTAAAAAATTATTTCCAAGAAGCTTCCTTTACAAGTTTTAAAGTTTATTTTTAATCAACTTCTTTTAGTTTATAATTGTATGACATGTTATGAAATGAAAAGTGTTTTTGAAGTAGAAATGATATTTTCCTCAGGAATGGAGTTCAAGTGTTTTATGAAAATTATTTTCCATCTAAGATAATAAAGGTTTCTGTTTCTATCCCTATTATTACATTGATTTGATTATGTTGTGATGAAATTATTTTTATGAATTTCTTTATCTTATATGAATTGTTTTATGATGCCAC
Source organism: Viscum album (assembly GCA_963277665.1). Taxonomy (NCBI): domain Eukaryota; kingdom Viridiplantae; phylum Streptophyta; class Magnoliopsida; order Santalales; family Viscaceae; genus Viscum; species Viscum album. Next base: position 1,027,368,726 of record OY728137.1, read on the forward strand.
GATGTTTAAGAATACCATTTTTATTACATGGGTTATGCTATAATGTATGGTTTATGATTTCATGGCACACATAAGAATGGTATCATTATGAGATGGGTGGGACCTATATATACCTCCAATTCATTGGGTAAAGATTTTATATCTCATTAGATAGACATGGCTGGAACGGTAGGTTAAACCGGTTCAGTGAAATAGGACTGAAACGAGGAATGAACTCGGTTCATAAATGGAATTTGTCCACTAAGTTAGTCTTGGCAATGAGTATTGACTAATAAGAAATGATTCTATATGATTATGTGTGTATTCCACAAATCTTCATGTTTTATGTTATGATTATTGTGATTAAATTTCCCTACCATGATTTATCCCATGTTATGAAATTTTGATCTCTTTTGCAGGGTAAGATTTCCAAAATGTTATGTTCTTATGAATATGATGTGATTGATATTACTTTTGTTTACCCTTACTGAGCATTTGAGCTCACCCTTTTGTATGTTTTATTTCCCCAGGTCAGGAAGAAGGTTATTAAGTAAGAGATGTCAAAAGGGACTATAGATATGATGAAATAAATGGGAGACAATGTTGACGCTTTATGAACCAGTTGTTTATGTTTCCCAGTTTCTAAAGACACTATACCTATACGGTCCTTTAATGGTTTTGTTATATGTTGTAATAAGTGTACTTCAATTTTGAAGTACTAACAATGTATGTAAAGTATGGGTCGTTATAGAGATTTTGGCAGGTCTTGGAAAAACTAAAGTGCTCAAAAGGTGTGAGGTATTGGGGATAGGAGATTCCCCTTTAGAAGTGAGGGGAGGGGAATTTATGGAATTTCACAAAGTATTAAATTAATATAAATTAATTTTCATGAAAAAATAGATCTAAAAAGATATATTTAAAATATAGGATTATTATGGGTCTAAATCCTCCCATAAAATAAAATTTGGACATGTTTGGGTAATATTATCTCTCTTATCTCTGTGATTTAACCCCCATTAACCCTTTTGACAATATCAATGATAACAATGTTATTTTAAATTTTAGGGGATAATAAAGATGAAATAAAAGAGAAAATGACCAATAAATAGACCATATTTGACATTTTAAACCATATCCTATTCACATGGTTGAATATTTTTTTATTAATTTTAAATCATTTAGTAAAATATATTTATTATAAAATATCATTAATATCCTTTTTGGAACTATTCATATAATATGACTTTGAAAATAACAAGATAGAAAATTAATTATTATATAATCCATTGAAACAACCCAAATATTTTATAAATATATATAATTTGTGGGACACTATAAATTACCCAAATAAAAATTACTTTTCTTATTATTAAAATTATTTACTTTATTTTTATAATTCTTCCACAAGCACTATGTGGGTGTTGTGTAAGAATTTATGAAAATTATTTCATCAATAAGAATTAAAAAAATTACCATGATAAAAAAATTATCTTTAAAATAAAAAATTTGAACCTAAAATATGTTGTTTTGTCCCTTTCACAAAATTTTATAGATATTGAAAGAAAAAGAGTAACATTTTAAACTTTATATTTACTTAAAATAATATATAAGTCATTCTCAAAGAAAAATGGCACAAAATTTCCTAAAATTAAAATATAGGATGAGTATGGATGAAACCAACACATTAAATAGATCAATGAAATGTGTTAAGGTTATTTATAGTTCTTGTAATATGATTTTCAAACATAATTTCCTGATTCACCTATACCAAGGTGATAAATATTTATCATCATTACTATTCATATTGTCAAAAATATAAGGGGACTATTTACCAAATATAACAATCCTAAATCATAATATAGAATCTATTTTTATGATTCAATTTTTGGAAGTGGTAGTGATTAATTTTATAATTAAAGTGCACAATATAGGGACCCTATATTTACAAACATAAAAATGAAATAACTTTTTTGGAATACTTAAACATTTTACACAATGACACCCAAAGTTCATAGTTGGTATCATGCCTTTGCAAACCTGGATACATATAAACTGGAACATATGTGAGTTACATAATCTCCCAGTAGGTTTTTCTTAAATAGAAACCTTTTTAGACATATCAAACATAGTACATATCATCATACCCTGGGGGAAAGGAAACATAATAGTGGTGATCTAGAATTCTCTGTAAGGGTAAACAAGGGAGACATGTAAGCATAAAAATGAGTATAAGGGTATGAGAATGTGATCCTATAAATAGAAGATCATACCTTGAATATAAAATATCATATCCGAAATCATAGCATATATACTGTAAGTTCATAATATAGGAATCCTATGAAATAAAGAGCATAATCCATGAAAGAATAAGATAGGAATAAGACATGGAATTGTGGCATACATAAACATGTAAAATCATTCCCTGTAATTCAAGGCTCATTGCTTGAACTTAACAGGGAAGTTCATCAAAACTGCACCCAATAGGCAGGACACACCACCATCCACAATTGCAGTTCTTTCCATGTAAGGTATTGGGTTTCCCCATATTCTAGTAATTGACTGGGTTTCCCCATCTTCAATCATCATAGTGACTACACCATCTAGGTGGGACAAACCACCATCCACAATTGCAGTTCTTTCCATGTAAGGTATTGGGTTTCCCCATATTCTAGTAATTGACTGGGTTTCCCCATCTTCCATCATCATGGTGACTACACCATCTGGGTGGGACAAACCACCATCCGAAGCGGAAGTCCTTTATTTGTAAGGGATCTAGTTTCCCCATCTTCTAATAGTGTATCAAGCTCATCAAATTAATTCCCATAATTATCTCATGAGATATAAATCTCTACCCAGTGAATTGGAGGGAGATATATGTCCCATGTCACACCCTGATCGCAGATGCCTTTATTTTTACTTCTTTCTTGGTCCCAGTTTAAAATTTTCAAAGTTTTTTTTTGCGTTGGTGGTTTCGCGCCGGTGCGCGGTCACTGCATCGTTAGTGGTGACCGTGCGTTCGGCCCAGGTGACTGTGTGTTCACCCGGTGTTTTAAATATTAAAATTTTTATGTTGAAATTTTATTATTATTAAATTATTATTATTATTTTTGAAGTTATTAATATTGTATGTGAGTCTGCATGCGTGTTTATATATATGTATATATATACATATATATATATGTTTATATGCGCTTATATATAAGTATATACGTTTATATGTGTATGTATATATATATATATATGTTTATATATGTTTACATATAGGTATATATGTCAATATACGTATATATATATATATTTATATTTATATGTGTGTGTGCGTTTATTTTTAAATGATTTTAATATCCTAAATATTTTGATTAAAAATAATAATTATTGAAATTAACTAATTATTGTTATTATTTTTATTATTACTATTATTATTATTATTATGTTGTTATTATATATATATATATATATATTAACCAAAACCCTAGCTCCCCCCCTCTCTCTTCTGTGCGGCGGCCCCCTCCCCCTCTCCTTCTCCCCTACCCAGCCGCGCGCCCCTGCCCTCCTTTAGGCCGCCGCCTCAACGGCCCTCCGCCTCGCCGCACCCCCGTCTGACCCCCACTGTCCCGGCGGTGACCTCCTATCTGGCGGTGACCCCCCCCTGTCCGGCGACCCATCCGGCAGACCTCCCCTTCTGACGAGCCCCTGCTCTAGCAGCATCCCCCATTGTCCAGCCCGCTCCAGCCAGCCCACTCCAGCCATCCCGCTTTCAGCCAGCCCGCCTCAGGCTGCGCCGCACCCAACCTACCCGGCTCGCCGCACCCCTGTCGTGCTCGCTTCGACCCGTAGTCCTTCGGCGGTGTCGACGTTTCGTCCGGTCAGCCTCGTGCAGCGTCGACACGCCATCTAGCGCCCTCACGACCGTCCGCACGTCTCGTTCTTGTTTGGGCGAGCGGCGAGCACCACTGGTGAAAGCGAGCAATTCGGGTCAACCTCGTTTCACCTGATCCGATGTCGAGGTGGTCTTACGCTCTTTGTTCATTAGAGTTATTTTAATTTAGCATTTATGTGTTTTTAATTGTTTTACTTTTGTTGCAGCCGGTTGGTAAGGTTTTTCCATGATTCTGCGATCATCAGCTTGCATGTGTTGGTGCGCCCATTTGAGGCGTGACACATCATTGTGTTTGGATAGCAAGAAGAGGTGGGTTTCTGCGTTGTTTATCCGTTTTAATTAGTACATATGTGTTTTTAGTTATTTGGCTATTATTGCAGCGTGTTGGCGGGGTAATTTCGCATTACCGAAATTGCCGGCTTGCATTTTCTTATGTGCAAGTGTGAGACGTATCGCGTCATCGCAAACAAGCTGCAATTCAAGGTAGGTTTCCCCATTATACTCACCTATAAATTTAGAATTTATTAATTTCTTGTTATTTCATTAATTTTTGATAAATGATAAATATTGTTAGATAATTATTTTAGGATTAAATATTGATGTAAATGAAACCGGTTTTCCTTAATGCATGGCGACTTGTTGAATTTGAAAACTATTTACTTCTTGCATCGCATTGAAAATATCTTTCATGGATAAATTTGTGTAGTTTTCTTGTGATATTTTCATATGTGTACTTTGTGAAATGTGAAATTCATACTAAACTGTGTTTGAGATGGTTTTTGGTGTGTATAAAATGACGGTGTATCGTTTATGGAAAATGGTGTTTCTTAAAAGCTTGGATAGAGGAAAAGCTTTTTGGCCTTTAAACTGGATTTTGGAATTTTTCGGTTGTGGTTTGGTTTTCCTTAAATGGGTTTCTAGGTATGTTTTTCTGGTTTTCAACATGATGGCCTGTGTCATATCTTTTGGAAACGCTTTGATATTAAATGGTTTAAATGTAAATGATGTGGCGACCCGATTGAAACTTTATTGATTGTGAAATTACTACATATATATATACGTACTTATAGGGCATCTCTATAGGGGGACTTCCCTGCGAGGATTGTCATGTAGTGGTGTCCGTGTAAGGGGTTGGCAAGTGCAGTGTGGTGAGTCACACGTGCGAGGGTCTCCCACTTACACAGTATTATTAAAAACACCGTGGGTTCTTGGGTGTCTTTTAGAGAATCGAGTGACGGTTGCTGGCTAACCCCGATTAGACAGGTTAGTCCCCCCTTGGTAGGTAAGCCTTGTGGGGCGTGCCAATGGTAGGCTGTTAGGGCGGCCAGTGGGTTATTGACTGTGGAGTACCATGCCGACAGGTAGTCTGAACCCGAGTACGTCTAGGGGTTTTCTAGGGACGTTTAAGATCACCCATGGTTACTTGATGTTCCTTTCTTGTTTACTTTCAGTTGTTCTTTATATCTTATACTGTTATAATTTGTGAAAATAGTTTTCAAATGAAGATGTGTGATTCTCTTTGTGTAAAATTTGAAAATGTAACACTTCTTTATCTTTTAGAATGAATTTGGCACCAATGAAAGGAATTCAACTTTTGAAAAAGAATAAGGGTAATGTCTCGTGTTTTGATCTTCAAGTGAAACATTATGAAAGCTTACTTTTATACATTGTAGTTCAAACCTGGAATTTATAGATTCTTTATTTACTGGAAGTGCTTTGGGATTTGTTATTGGGCTCACATACTGAGTACTTTTTGTACTCATGCCTAACTTTTACCATTTCAGTTGTAGGTTCCTTGTGTTTAGGTTTTCCTGGTTTGAGTCGCTCAGTGATGGAGCGACGCTGGTTTTTTTTAGTTGGGTGGTGACCCGCGAGGTCACGTGGAGGTAAGTTTGTGGTGTAGTTTTGTTTCTGTTGTTAGTGTTATCTGTTTTGTTTGTTTGTTTTTCTTTTTACATATCCTGGTTTGTTTGGGATAAATCATTCCCAACGATTAAAACATGATTCCCGGTACTAGTTGCCCTCCCGGGGGGATCGAGAATGCCCCTTGGGACTTGCCGCGGACCGGCTCGGGTGACCGATTCAGGGTTGACTTGGGATGGTTCGTGACAAAATGGTATCAGAGCAGGTTCTTGTTATTTAGGTTGTCCGGTAGGTGGAGATTAGGACTGTCGGGACTCGGGAGGTAGGTACGGGAAGGATGTCATGAACCCTCGCCCGTTCCACACCTCGAGTCACCAGGGGTAGTCCAGGAATTGTGTCCTTGTCTCTTTCTGTTTTTTCTTGGATTGAGAGATGACAATAGAGGCAAGCCGACATTACATCTTGATTTCACATGGAGTAGTGACCCATGTGGAGTCTGAGTACACGGTTTGAATTCCTTCTAGTGGTCGACGCTTACATGGGAAATGTCCAACTACCATGTCGCCAGGTTGAGTGTGACTACTAGTCCCTCACTCCAGTGGTTGATGCAAATTTGGGTGATGCTTTCGTTTTGGTCGATGTAAGTGTGTTGTTGGAAATGAAAAAGGGTTTTTGAAAAATTGGACTAGTCTCTTTTAAAAGACTTTAAGTGTATACAGTGGGTTTTAAAACTGAAAGCTATTGAATTGAAAATTTGTTGTTGCTTGGAATTGGTCGATAATGGTTTGGGGTGAAACCTCAGGTCCTCTTTATGAATGTTTGCACATGTGTGAGAATATATGGAAAGTGCGTGTTGGTGCAAGTATGAATGGAATGTGGACAAAGAAATGTGTAACGGTTCATGGGATTACCTGAGTGTTTATTTGAAATTAAAGGCTTGGCCTTGTTTTCTAAATTGGTCTTTAAATTGGGGAAATGGTTTTGGAAAGTGGTCTTGAAAAAGGGTGGTTTTGAAATCTAAAATAAAAATGGGATTCTGAAAAGGGAAATTTGGGTAGTGTTTGAAATGTTTTAGTTTTGAGCTGGTTGTTTTGGATCAGGATGTTACTTTTAATCATGTTTTTATTTGATATTGGTCTTGGCTTTGTATTTTATATGTCGCTCATGAAATTCCACCCAGAAAGGTGTCTAAGGATTCTGATAATTCATGCCCAGTTTTTGGTCCTCCTCAGACTTTACCTATTCTCCATGGTGATCAGGGTCTGTTAGAGGTAGTGGAATGGCTCAAGGAAGTGGATCATGTCTTTAGAACGTTGGGAACTCCTGATAATGTTAAGGTTCATGAAACTTTGTAATTGTTCAAGGGTCTAGGTCTTGACCAGTGGAAGATGGTTAACCCACCGTCAAAGCAAGTTGGAATGATGTGGGATGTCTTTAAAACCATTTTCATCAAATGGTTTGTACCTGAAGAAGTGAAGATGAAGAAAAAGAGAGAGCTTGTGCATATTAAACAAGGCCAAAGGACGGTGAAGGCATATGTTGACCATTTCAAGGAACTGGTTTCCTTTTCTCCAGAGGTTGCATCACATGATCTCATGAAGGCCTCTCTTTTCACCGGGGTCTTCGTCCAAAGATCATGGAGCGAGTCCTCCCTTCTAAAGACCAACGTTTCGAGAAGCTGGTGGAGGAAGCTTTTTTAGCTGAGTTGGTTTCCAGTGCGTGGGTGGTTAGTACTTCAGCATACGCTGTTGTTCGTAAGAGTTCCCCCTCTAGTGAGGAATAGATGCCAGAAATACCTGTTCCTAAGGAGTTATCCCCTTTGGTCCCAACTTCCAGTTCATCAGATCCTTCAATGGTATGCTATCAGTGTAGTCGTTTCGGGCATTTAAAGTCCTCTTGTCGCAACCCTCCGAAGACGTGTCATCACTGCGGCTGTCTGGGTCATCTGGAGAAGTTTTGTAGGAAGCATCGATTGAAGAGGACATTGTGATTGGAGAATTTCAGTTCCTGATTGTGAGGCAAGAGATTCCTCAGCCATCAGAGCCCCAACCACAGGTCTCGGGGTGAAGCTCGCGCACAGTCAGGAGCTCCCAGGGGTGTAAAGCCTTGGCCCAGGATTTGTGTTCTGTGTTGGTGGTGGAATAATTAGAAATCTTTTCATATTTGTTTTTCTGCTATTAAAGTTTCAACATCGTTGTAAGTACATTGTTTTTCCATAAAATTATGATAGACTTGTTCTATGATAATCCAAGAAGACTGGTTTATGGGGATGTGATATTCTGAATCGTGTGTCTTTCTTAAAAGTGTGTTTTACCCTTGTGTGGGTTGACCTCGGTTTAGTTATGCCTGTCGGATGTGGTTATGTTTTCGTGGATTTAAGTGGGTCATGTTTCTGACTCGATGTCCGAGTTAAGTCCTTTTTCTCATGGGTTTTCCTTGGTGTTGAAGGTTGTTGACTCTAGTCGAGGGTTCAACGTTTCGACAGAGGTGTTGTTTTGATCGTTCTATAGGAGTCGGTTTGGATCGGTTGTGAGTTCCCGCACTGGACCCGACTCATTGGGGTAGTATGTTTTGGGTGTTAAATTTTCGAACCAGTTGAGTTGATGTGGTGGGGGAGAACCCCTTTGTGTTCTCCTCTAAACCTCGGACTTCAGTTTTCTCTTGAATCGGTCGGGTGTGACCTGTGTAGAGTAAGGTCATCCCGAGATTCTCAGTTCTCTTTGGTTCCTTTAGTTCCATTTGGGCATGGACTTGAATCTTCACCGACTTTTGTCTTGGTGACTTTCTGGGGGCAGAAAGTGTCTGTGGTGGGGAGAATTGTCACACCCCGATCGTAGATGCCCTTATTTTTACTTCTTTCTTGGTCCCGGTTTAAAATTTTCAAAGTTTTTTTTTGTGTTGGCGGTTTCGCGCCGGTGCGTGGTCACCACATCGTTAGCGGTGACCGAGCATTCGGCCCGGGTGACCGTATGTTCACCCGACATTTTAAATATTAAAATTTTTATGTTGACATTTTATTATTATTAAATTATTGTTATTATTTTTGAAGTTATTCATATTGTATGTGAGTCTGCATGCATGTTTATATATGTGTATATATATATGTGTATATATATACATATATATATATATGTTTATATGAGCTTATATATAAGTATATACATTTATATGTGTATGTATATATATATATATGTTTATATATGTTTAGATATAGGTATATATGTCAATATACGTATATATATATATATATATGTGTGTGTGTGTGTGTGTGTGTGTGTGTATGTGTGCGTTTATTTTTAAATGATTTTAATATCCTAAATGTTTTGATTAAAAATAATTATTATTAAAATTAACTAATAATAATTATTATTATTATTCTTATAATAATAATAATTATTATTATTATGTTGTTATTATATATTTATATATATATATATATATATATTAACCAAAACCCTAGCTCCCCCCCTCTCTCTCTTATGTGCGGCGGCCCCCTCCCCCTCTCCTTCTCCCCTACCCAGCCGCGCGCCTCTACCCTCCTTCAGGCCGCCTCCTCGCCGGCCCTCCACCTCACCGCACCCCCGTCCGATGCCCCCTGTCCCAGTAGTGACCTCCTGTCCGGCGGCAGCCCCCCCTGTCTGGCGACCCGTTCGACGTACCTCCCCTTCCGACGAGCCCCTGCTCCGGCAGCATCCCCCTCCGTCTATCCCGCTCCGGCCAACCCACTTCTGGCCAACCTACCTTAGGACGCGCCGCACCCAACCTTCCTGGTTCGCCGCACCCTTATCGCGCTCGATTAGACTCGTAGGCCTTCCACGGTGTCAATGTGCCGTTCGGTCAGCCTCGTGCAGCATCGTCACACCGTCAAGCACCCTCACGACCAGCTGCACGTCTCGTTCTTATTTGGGCGAGCGGCGAGCACCGCTGCTGAAAGCGAGCAATTCGGGTTAACCTCGTTTCACCTGCTCCGATTTCGAGGTGGTCTTACACTGTTTTTTCATTAGAGTTATTTTAATTTATCATTTATGTGTTTTTAATTGTTTTACTTTTGTTTCAGCCTGTTGGTAAGGTTTTTCCATGATTCTGCGATCATCAGCTTTGATGTGCTGTTGCGCCCATTTGAGGCGTGACACATCATTATTTCTGGATAGCGAGAAGAGGTGGGTTTCTGCATTGTTTATCCATTTAAATTATTACTTATGTGTTTTTAGTTATTTTTCTTTTGTTTCAGTGTGTTGGTGGGGTAATTTTGCGTTACCGAAATTGCCGTCTTGCGTTTTCTTATGCGCAAGTGTGAGACGTGTCGCGTTATTGCAAACAAGCAGTAATTCAAGGTAGGTTTCCCCATTACACTCGCCTCTAAATTTAGAATTTATTAATTTATTGTTATTTAATTAATTTTTGATAAATGAGAAATATTGTTAGAAAATTATTTTAGGATTAAATATTGATGTAAATGAAACTGGGTTTCTTTAATGCATGACAACTTGTTGAATTTGAAAACTGTTTACTTCTTGCATTGCATTGAAAATATCTTTCTTGGAGAAATTTGTGTGGTTTTCTTGTGATATTGTCATATAGGTACTTTGTGAAATGTGTAAGTCATACTAAACTGTGTTTGAGATGATTTTTGGTGTGTATAAAATGACGGTGTATCATTTATGGAAAATGGTGTTTCTTGAAAACATGGATAGAGGAAATGCTATTTGGCCTTTAAATTGGATTTTGGAATTTTTCAGTGGTGGTTTGGTTTTCCTTAAATGGGTTTCTAGGTATGTTTTTCTAGTTTTCAACATGATGGCATGTGTCATATCTTTTGGAAACGCTTTGATATTAAATGTTTTAAATGAAAATGATGTGGTGGCTCAGTTGGAACTTTATTGATTGTGAACTGACTACATATATATATACACACGTACTTATGGGGCATCTCTACAAGGGGACTTCCCTTTGAGGATTGTCATGTAGTGGTGTCCGTGTAAGGGGTTGTCAAGTGCGGTGTTGTGAGTCACGCGTGCGAGGGCCTCCCAATTACACAGTATTATTAAAACCACCATGGGTTCCTGGGAGTCTTTTAGATAATCGAGTGACGGTTGCTGGCTAGCCCCGATTAGACCAGTTAGTCGCCCCTTGGTAGGTAGGCCTTGTGGGGCGTGCCACTAGTTGGCTGTTAGGGTGGCTAGTTGGTTATTGGCGATGGAGTACCATGCCGGCAGGTAGTTTAAACCCGAGTACGTCCAGGGGTTTTCTAAGGATGTTTAGGATCACCCATGGTTACTTGATGTTCCTTTATTGTTTAATTTCAGTTGTTCTTTACAACTTATACTATTATACTTTGTGAAAATGGTTCTAAAATGAAGTTTCATGATTCTCTTTGTGTAAAATTTGAAAATGTAACACTTCTTTCTCTTTTAGAATGAATTTGGCACCAATGAAAGGAATTCAACATTTGAAAAAGAATAATGGTAATGTCTCGTGTTTTTATCTTCAAGTGAAACATTATGAAAGCTTACTTTTATACATTATAGTTCAAACCTAGAATTTATAGATTCTTTATTTACTGTCAGTGCATTGGGATTTGTTGTTGGGCTCACCTACTGAGTACTTTTTGTACTCACGCCTATCTTTTACCATTTCAGTTGCAGGTTCCTTGTGTTCAGGTCTTCCTGGTTTGAGTCGCTCAGTGATGGAGCGACGCTAGTTTTTTTTATTTGGGTGGTGACCCGCGAGGTCACATGGAGGTATGTTTTTGGTATAGTTTTGTTTCTGTTGTTAGTGTTGTCTATTTTGTTTGTTTGTTTTTCTTTTACATATCCTGGTTTGTTTGGGCTAAATCGTTCCCAATGATTAAAACTTGATGCTCGGTACTAGTTTCCATCCCGAGGGGATCAGGAATGCCCCTCGGGACTTACCGCAGACCGGCTCGAGTGACCGGTTCAGGGTCGACCCGGGCTAGTGCATGACACCCCACCCATCACATAATGAAATCATACATACATGTTCCACAAGATCACAAATAAACATATCATAACCCATGGAATTAAATGGGTATCATAAAAATGTAAACACATCATAACATGTGGAAAGAGATAGGTTTCATAATCATTTCATCACAACCTATGAAAATAAGATGGTTTTATAATAATATAACCCATGGAAGAGAAACAGATTTCATAATGACCATGAAATTAAGTATAACTCATTCATAGAAAGGATATGAATGGATCTTTAAGATCATTTCCTAGTAAGGCATGAGTGAAATAAATAGATGTAATCTTAGATGGATTTTTTTTGAAATATCCTTTAAAAAAAATTTGTTAGGAAAATATCCCTTATTGTATGAAAATGGATTTTTAAAACATAAAACCATTTGAAAATCATCTTCTTATAAAATACCATTAAAACTTATGAAATAATTTTGAAAACATTTTTCCTTGAAAAATGATAAAATAAGTTTAAAAACATTTCTAAAACAAATTTTCTTGAAAAATACTTTTAAAAACGTTTTCTTAAAGATTAAACTTTTGAAAATGAAAAGGGAGCTTCGATGAAATGATGGTGGGTAAATCCGTACATGTCTTATGAGGTCCAAAGAACATTCCTTTTTCACGGTAAAAAGGTTATAAAATATCTTTGTTTGAAAATAGAAAAGAAGATTCCTTTTAGAATATTGGTAAAATACAAAAAAGGTTAAAAATTTATTTTCAATATTATTGGATAATGGTATAATATTTTTGGAATCCCTTAACAGATTTCTGATTGAAGAAAGGGTAATGTCGAGCTTTAAAAAAAACACTTTCTTAAATATCTTATGTAACGAAGAGTATAATTTGGTACCAATACATGATTATATCCTGAAATAAAAAATTAGAAGGAAATTGATGAATATTCTTGAGATATGGATCATAATATTTCATCAAAGGAGGCATAAACATAAACAATCTTGAAAAGTAATGAGAGTGTCTCAATAAAAGCTTATAACTTGGTATCTTGGGATCATGATCTCCATGTAATGGAAGGAAATTAAATTAAGTATAGAATATCATGAAAATATTTAGATTCATGATATTGAATCTAAAATGGAAGTATATGCAACTAGAAAATGAGTTTAGGTTCATAATAAAACATGAGTCTCAAAGAAGGCAAATTAAGACAAAACATTTTTACCGATTTGGTAACTTTTGAAACATAAACCCCATGAAAGAATGATCATCAAATGGAAAATTTAATACCCATAAATTTAGGTAAAATATAAATATAATACATTCACTGTTATTATATACACCACAAAAAAGCACATAGTGGTGAACATATCTTGTATCTTAAAGAAACTAAAAGTGAGATGAAATCACCTTACCTTGTGACTTGACTGTCTCCGTACTCATACAAGAATCCTGTATAATAAACATAAGTTTATTATAAATATTTTAAGGAATAATATTTTTATATTTATAACCATATATTATTTTATTATAACCTTATATTACTATCTTGTTAATGATCCTATGTTAAGGTTTCCCTTCAGGTAATATTCACTTTGTTCTTCGCATGTGTCTTAATTTGTTACATTTTTGGTCTTTATACTTTTATCATGATCCCTGATGTTAGAAAATTATTTTAATATAAGTTATATTCCATATATTTAAATTATAATAATTTATAGTGTAAATAATTAATAAAGGTAATACACCATTCATGGAGATGGTAAGCCGTACGTACGCATGAACATTGTTTTCGTTTTTTATTTTCCTATTGAAAGAAAGTATGTAAATGACATATATATATGTATATATATATTTATCATTATTATAGTAGCATTAATATATTATATATATAATATAATTTCACAAAACTCATCCTTAATACATTCCATGTGGTGTGTGAACGAATCAGATCGCTTTGAAGGGGCATTAGTCCACACTTGCTCAAACAATATTATCGTATTAACACCAAATGGAAGGTAAAAAGTTGTGTGTTGTAAAAGGAATATAGAATATTAAATACATAAAAAAAACTATATATGAAATATATAAACATATTTTCTAACTTAAGTTTCTCCATTATTGGTGGTAAAGGATAAATGAACAATCATCGTTTCGTGAGGCAGTAGTTCACCATACATAGAAATAGTATGCTGAACATCCATTAGATGGAGGTTTGTGTAAGTTTCGGTCATAAATATAGCATAAAAAAATCATAGTATTTTTAAGATACTAGTTATATGACACAATAATAGAATAAATATAGTTTATGGGGTTAATAAGGGAAATAAAGGAAAGGAGTTTCAGAGAAGACGTTGCCTCTAAATCAGGTAACTTCTTTTGGTTTGTGCCTAAAGTCTTCCTTGAAAAGCTTTATGACCAAAGGGATACATCAAGGTTAAATGGAGTATTTTTTAGAGGCTAATTGGGTATATATTTTATGAACCTAAAACGTTTAATGGGTTTGAGAAATGGGTAGAGGTGGTGGCCTTTTATAGGGAAGGAAAAGGACTCACATGGGATTTTTAGAAACAAATTAGCTGTTCACATGTTCATGCTGAAAAAAGACTTAAAAAGTAATGAAAAATAAATAATGTAAGGTTTATGGATAAAATAAGGGCATAAAATTGGTTTTTGAAAATTTTAAAGGTCAATTTGTCCCACAATTTTAATGTTTAGTCCCTAATTAACCTTAATTTGTCTTTAACTACTGTGATTAATTTTAATCACTTTTACTAATAATTTTGGTCAAAAATTTACTTGGAATTATTAGATTATAAATATTAGAATGAATACAGTGGTTTATTTCTGAGTATTTTAATTCACTTAAAAGAATCATACAATTATGATTATTTCTAGTCCTAGAGACGAGTCGAAATATTGGGGTTTTAAAGTAGGAAACAGTTCAAAATCTTATAAAGAATTTAAATTCAGTTTCAAAGTGAAATTGATACTAATAAATTTCATTGTATTATTAGATGTAATATTAATCTAATACAACCTTAAAACATATTTATAATATCATTTATCATTAATAATTAATTAGACAGAAAGGTAGTTTTTAACTAAAAAAGTATTATTTTTCACTATTCATCAAAAAATGAAGTTTCTCTAAAAAAATATCAAATCATCACCCTAGGATAATTTAGATGTTATGAATTCAAAAATGAATTTTATTTTATCAAATTAAATTTCTAAATGTGTCTAAAATTAATTATATTATTTAAAAATTCTTTATTCAAGAAAATGATATTTTTAACATAAAAGGACTTTACAAAAAATATCAACTTTCATTATCAATATATTCTATTTAAATAAAAAAATTATAAAAAATATTTGGAAGGTAATTATTAATATTATTTTAACTATTTTTAATTTTAATTTTATAATTATCTCATTTAATTAATTATATATGTAAAATGGAGTTTGATATAAACTAAGTGTTTTGTGCATCGTACGCAAAGTCGGTATTGCTTGTAGGGAAAGCTAAGTTAGTATTGGGTGTAGAACAAGACAAGTTGATATTTCATGTGAAAGGAATGTCTGAGTCAATGTTTTAAAATATATATATATAACTATTTCCCATGTCATGTGAAATGAAAAATATTGAAAAGATAAATAAATTTGAAAAAAATAATTCTCAAAATCTTGAGGTGTTGCATTATACCCCCCTAAATTGAATTTCACCCTCGAAATTTCTCTAGGTTATCAAAGTATTAATACTTTAAAGTTTCATTCATAGAAACCCACATAGTAAAAATGGATACTAAAAATTTCCTTAAAAAGGAAAATTTGGAACCATAACTATTACCCAAAGTAACATATAATTTGGTTTCTACAGAGGAGAACATATGATGGGAGTAAAGATTGGGCATAGTGGAAAAGGGTAAATATTCAAAGGGAGTTATTGAGTTCATAAATCAAAAAACAAGTAAATAATCAAATTAAGGTTGAGGTCCTCAATTTCATAAATTTGTGATGATTCTAGAAATAATCGGATTAACAAAATTTAAGGTATTAGGACAATATTTTTTTTGTATCACTTTCAGAACATTGAGTAATTGTTGATAAATTTCTGTAAAAAAATTTCATTCTTGGGTTTTGATTTTAAAAATTTATAATACATTCATTACATCATGGAATGAATGTACAGAAATTTACTTTGATGATTGAAACACTAAAATATTCTTTTAAGGGATAATAAGGTCCATAAAAGAATAAAAAGTATAATATTTTTCTCTTAAGAAAAAAATGAATTAATCTATAAAAAGTAACACTAATAATCCATCATAAATATTATTCATTACAGATAAATATACATTAACTAGGACATCATGTAGGCCAGTGGTAGGGGTGAAAATCTTATCATCCTTCAACCATGGGTTCAAGACCATATGACCTTTCTAGACTTGATTTGTTGTCACCCCAAATACATGATGTCCTTTTTTAAAATCATAGTAATATAATATATAATATGGAAATCCTTGAAATAATGTTAATCACTGATTATACCTTTAACCAAGGATTTCAACACAAACTCAGTGCACAAATACTTGATTTGAAATTTAACTTAAACTTTTCATGGATGGTTAACCTTATAACCTTTTCTCAAAGATGAAAATATATAACTTTAGAAAGAGAGTCACGAAATTAGATTAACAGTGATTCCCCTGTATAACACAAAGTATATCTTGTTTGTAACATTCCAAACATGTGAATACCCTTATTGTTTATTCCCTTGAAACATGGTAACAACCTTAATGACCATAAATCCTTCTAGAAAACATTCATGATTCCTCATTCCAAATAATATTGGATTTACTCCTTAAATCCCAAAATACTGCAAGCTTCATCAATGAAAAAATAAAACACCCTTCAACAAGTCTTTACTTAGTTCCTAGGTAATAAATATTTTCCAATTTACTTATTCATATCCCACATATCATTATCCATACAACATTATGATAATATAAAGAACATATTAAGGGTTAACTTCCCTTAGTCAAAATATCATCTTGTCATTAAATAACTACACCCGTCCAACATAAACTTGTAAATACTGAGTTAAAAATATAATTAGAACAATACTCGTATATTTAAGCATTCATAACTTTATAATAAAAATATATAAAAACATTTATTATTCCACTTCATCATTATTCCATTAACAATAATACGTCATCCTATTACACCATAGTTTTTCCCTTCACATTTCACATGTATTCTCTTCATCATCAATAATGTAACCATTACTCACACCACCTTGTTGATTCTCTTCAAGAAAATTCTTATTGGGACATTGAGTTACATAATGACCATTTTCCCCATAATTAAAAAACTTATCCTTCGATGATGACATAGAGAGGCCAAAATTTCTATCCATTTTGTTAACCAAACTCTTCATTTTTACCTTGTAGGATTTGTGTTATTCTTTTCCATAGTCAAAACACCTTCGTGTTCCTCTAATACATTCACATAGGTGATTATTTCCACATTCTTGACTCAATGTAAACCAAATATTCTTTCTTATATGGTCTCCATTACCCAAACCCTCAGCAGAATCCTTATTTATCTTCCTTGGTGAGTCTGAGAGTTGGTTAAGGTAAACATTATTAATCATGTTTTGTGAAAACTTATTAGGAATGATTACAAAATCCTTTACACTAGTGATCCTCCCCCTTGACTGATCATGAGAAAATATTCCATCACATTAAACATTAATCTAGTTCTTTATGGTTCCTGCCATTTACTAAAAAAAGAAGCATATTGTGAGCATTACATGTCATAGAAGAAAACCATATAGTCATAAAACTAATTACTTATATCATTTCTAAATCATGACACCTTCCTTAATCTATGACACCATAGGTTTATCCTAGGTCATTCATTACTAACTTATATCGAAATACTTCATGAGAGTTTGTGAATTCCCAAATCATATCCCCTCGGAGTGTCAAACTAGGTGAGAAACAAGGCACATTGTGGAGTACCAGATTATCTCAAGTCAATCCTGGAACATCTTGTCAGAGTTGTTACCCCTAGGTACATCGGTGCTAGAGCCACATCCACTAGTAGTATCCAAATAGATATGTATTACTTGTAAACCACTTACTCTATCCTTTATCAAAATTATAGGTCATTTTCCAAAATGTTAACTTATCCTTATACCTATCCTTAGAGACAAACCTATATATATACTAAGAAATATACCTAGGGATCTCACTATTTTTTTCTCATCCATGTTTCCAAAGGTTAAATATAACTTTGCTGTGATACCAACTATAGAGACCATCACATTACAAACATCAACATTACAAAACCTTTGCAGAATAATTAAACATTATACAAAAAGACTCCAAAAGACCGTAGTTGGTATAGTGCCTTTGGAAACATGGAAACATAAAAACTTGTACATATGTGAGCTATATCATCTCTGACTAGGTTCTTCTTTACTATCACCCTTCTTAGACATATCAAACATAGTATATGTCATCATAATTTGGGGTAAAGGAAAGATAAAATGGGTGAGCTCAAATTCTTAATAAGGGTAAAAAAGGGAGACATGTGAGCATAAACATGGGTATAAGGGTATGATAATGTGATCCTATAACTAGAAGATTATACCCTACATATCAATGATCATATTCAAACTCATGGCATAAATAGTGGCAGTTCATGAGACATGAATCCTATAAAATAAATAGCATAACCAAGTAAATCAAAAGATTGGAATAAGTCATGGAATTATGTCATACATAAACATGTAATATCATTCCCTGTAAGTCAAGACACAATGCTTGAACTTATCAGGGAACTTTATGGGAACTTCACTCACTAGGTGGGAAACCCCACCAAACCCCAGTCACATTTCATTCCTTGATAGGGATTATGTATCCTCATCTTCCAATAATGGATCAGGTTTCCCCATCTTCCATCACAATGGTTACTACACCTACTAGGTAATAAAAACCACCATCTCTAGTGGAAGTCCTTTCTTTGTAAGGGATTGGGTTTCTCCATCTTCCCATAGTGGATCAAGCCCGTTGACTTGATTCCCATCATTATCTCATGATATATAAATATTTAATCAATGCATTAGAGGGCGATATAGGTCCCACCCATCACATAATGAAATCATACATACATGTTCCATAAGATCATAAATAAAAATATCATAGCCCATGTATTGAAATGTATATCATAAACATGTAAAAATATCGTAACTTGTAGAAAGAGATAGGTTTCATAATCATTTCATCATAAGCTATGAAAAGTTTAGGGTATAATAAAAATATAACCCATGAAAGAGAAATATATTACATAAAGACCATGAAATTAAGCACAACTCATTCATAGGAAGGATATTAATGGATCTTTAATATCATTTCCAAGAAAGGCATGAGTAACATCAATAGATGTCATCTTAGATGGAAAATAATTTTGAAATATCCTTTTAAAATTTTTATGGAAGAAAATATACCTTATTTTTTGAAAAAGTATTTTAAAAAAATAAAACCAATTGAAAATAATTTTCTTATAAAATACCTTAAGAACTTATGAAATCATTTTTAAAACATTTTTCATTGAAAAATTGTAAAATAAGTTTGAAAATATTTTGAAACCATTTGTTTTCTTGAAAACTGATAAAAGAAGTTTCAATTTTTTTGAAAACAATTTTTCTTGAATAATTATTTTAAAAATGTTTTCTTAAATATTAACCTTTTAAAAATTCAAAGGGAACTTCAAAGAAATGATGACACGTAAATCCGCACATGTCGTACGAGGTCCAAAGAACATTCATTTTGTACGGTAAAAAGGTTAGAAAATTTTCTTGTTCAGAAATAGATAAGAATATTACTTTGAGGATATTGGTAAAATAAAAAAGAGTAAAAATTCATTTCATGATTATAGTATAATGTTATAATATTCTGGGAATCCCTTTATAGATTTTTGACTAAAGAAAGGGTAAAGTTGAGCTTTCCAAAAATGTTTTTAACTATCTTATGTAACAAAGAGTAGAATATGGTACAAATACATGATTATATCATGAAATTATATAGTATAAGGAAACACATGAATATTATTCAGATATGTATCATAATATTTCATCAAAGGTGGCATAAACATAAAAAATCTTGAAAAGCAATGAGACTGTCTTAATAAACACTTAAAACTTGGAATCTTAGGATCATGCTCTCCATGTAAGGGAATGAAATTAAATTAATCATATAATATCATGAAAAGATTGATATTAATTATATATAATGTAAAATTTAGGTATATGCACCAAAAAAATGAGTTTATGTTTATAAAAAACATTAGTGTCAAAGAAGGCAAATTGAGACAAAACATTTTTACTGATTTGGTAACTTTTGAAACGTAAACCCAATGAAAGAAGGATCATAAAATGGGATTGTTAATACCCATAAATTTAATTTAAATATACATATAATACAATCATAGGTAGTACATACATCACACAAAAGGAAATAGTGTCCAACATAGCTTGTATCTCACAAAAAATAAAAGTGAGATGAAATCCCCTTTACTTGTGTCTTGACTCTCTTCGTACTCGTACAAGATTCCTGTATAAAAAATATAATTTTGTTATAAATATTTTAAAGGATCATATTTTTATACCTATTACCATATATTATTTAATTATAACCTTATATTACCTTCTTGTTAACAATATTATGTTGAGGATTCACTTCGGGTAATATTCACTTTGTTCTTCACATTTGTCCTAATTTGTTACATATTTGTTACTTATACTTTTATAATGATTCCATAATGTATAATGTTATATAAATATAATTTATATTCAGTATATTCATATTATAATAATTTATAGGATAAATAATAATGAAATGGACTACACCGTTCACGTAGACGGTAAGTTGTACGTACGCTTGAACGTTGTTTCCATTTTTATTTTTGTATTGAAAGAAAGTATGTAAATAACATACATACATACATATATATATCATTATTCCAGTAGAATTAATATATTATATATACCATATAATTTCTCTAAACACATCCTTAATATATTCCATGTGGTGTTTGAATGAATCACATCACTTTGAGGGGGTGGTAGTCCACACTTCCTCAAACGAGATTATCGCATTAACACAAAATGAAAGGTAAAAATATCTGTGTTTTAAAAAGAATAAATAAGGTTAAAGACATAATAAATAAAATATATGACATATATAAATATTGTTTCTATCATAATGTTCACCATGATTGGTGTTAAAGGAGAAATGAAGCATCATCATTTCATGAGGCAATAGTTTTCCGTACACAAAAACAGTATGTTCAACATCCATTAGATGAAGGTGTGTGTAAGTGTAGGTCAGACAGTTAGTATAAATAAATCCTATTATATTTAGGATATTGGTTTTTTCATACAATAAAAT
The DNA here is from genome assembly GCA_963277665.1 of Viscum album. NCBI lineage: Eukaryota > Viridiplantae > Streptophyta > Magnoliopsida > Santalales > Viscaceae > Viscum > Viscum album. The sequence continues at coordinate 1,027,389,851 of OY728137.1, forward strand.
AATAAATAGAGTTTAAGGGGAGAATAATTTAAATTAAAGACATGAGATTGAGAGAAGGTGTTACCTCTAAATCGGGTAACTCCTTTTGGTTTGCGCCAAAAGGATACCTTGATAAGACTTCTTCCCAAATGGGGGATTCATGGTTGAAGGGAGGATTATTAGGAGGTCAATTGAGTAGATATTGGATATATGGAAAATTTTTATGAGGTGTGAGAAATGGAAATAGGTGGTGACCTTTTATTGGGAAGGAAAAGAACTCACATGGAATTTATAGAAACAAATTAGGTGTGCACACGTTATTACCTAAAAAAAGTATTAAAAAATGAATAACAAACACAATAATGGTAGGTGTATGGAAGAAATATGGATAGATAATGGGTTTTGAAAAATTTTATAGATCATTTGGGTCCTTAATATTAAGGTTTAGTCTCCAATTAAGCTTAATTTGGCATTAATTACTGTGATTAATTTTAAACACTTCAGTAAAAAATTAACTTGGTCTTATTATAATCTAAATATTAAACTGATTACAATGGTGTATTTTTGATTTTTGAAATTCACTTCACATAATCAGACAAATTAATATTAGTTTTTATCCCACATATGGGTTAAAATAACGAGGTTTTAAAGTAGGAAAAAGTTCAAAAGTTTGTTAAGATTTTATATTCAGTTTCAAAGTGAAATTGATCCTAATGAATTTAATTTTATTATTATATGTAATATTTATCAAATTTTACCTTAAAAAATATTTATAATATCATTTATCATTAAAAATTAATTAGACAAAAAGGTAATTAAAAAAACAATATTTTTCACTATTCATCAAAAAATGATGTTTCTCAGAAAAACCCCAAAACATTACCCTAGGATAATTTCTATGTTATTAATTAAAAAATAAATATTATTTTATAAAATTAAATTTAAAAATATTTCTAAAATTAATTTTATTATGAAAAATTGATTCATTCCAGAAAATGGTATTTTTAACATAAAATGACTTTGCCAAAAATCTCAACATTCATTATCAATATGTTTTATTTTTATAAAACAATTATAAACAATATTTGGAAAGTAGTTATTACTATTACTATAACTATGTATAATTTTTATTTTATAGTTATCTCATTTAATTAATAATATATATATATATAATGATGTTTCATAGAAACACATTGTTGCGTGCATTGTACGTGAAGTCGGTGTTGCTTGTAGTGCAAGCCAAGTTGGTATTTCATGTAGCGCAAGTCCAGTTGGTATTTCATGTGAAAGTAATTATCGACTTAGTGTTTTAATATATATAATGAACTTTTTCCCATGTCAGGTGAAATGAAAAATATTGAAAAGATAAATTAATTCGAATAAAATTATTCTCAGAATCTCGATGTGCTACATTCTACCCTCCCTTAAAATATATTTCATCCTTTAAATTCATCTGGGTTATCAGAGTTTAATACTTTAAAGTTTTGTTCATATACCCCCCTGAATTTCCTGAAGGCATACTTTTTATTTTATTATGGATAATCCACCTTTTAAGGGTCGAAGGGGAACCTGTACATGACCCGTAGGCCCAAGGCACTAGGCCTGACTGACCCGCAATACATGAACAGAAGGCCTAGAGGCATACCATGCCCATTACATGACCCATAGGCCCAACCCACTATAACTATGCCTTCCCTTAAAAATAGAAATTTAAAACCATAAGGGTTACCCAAAGTAATATATAATTGTGTTTCCACATAGGAGACATAGGTTGGGAGTGAATATTGGACATAGAGGAAAAGAGAAAATATTTATAAGGAGTTATTGTGGTCATTAATCAAAAACAAGTTAATGATAAATGGAAGGTTGAGGGCCTCAAATTTATAAATCTATAGTGATTCTAGAAGCCATTGGTACAACATAATTTAACGTGGTAGGAAAACATTTTATTTTTATCACTTTCAAAATGTTGACTAATTCTTGATAAATTTATGTAAAAAAAATATTATTCTTGGGTTGTTCTTGGAAAAAATTCTTGTTCATCCATTACCTAATGAAATAAATGTCCAGAAATTAACTTTGATGATTAAATCATAGAAATGTACTTCTAGAAGATCTTAAGGCCCATAGAAGAATAAAAAGTATGACTTTTTGTATCTTAAAAAACAACATGCATTAATCTATAAAAAGTAACACTAATAGTTATTCATAAATATTTATTCTTTAAAAATAAACATACATTTACCAGGACATTGCATATGCCAGTGGTAGGTGTGAAACCCTTATCATCCTTCTATCATGGGTTCAAGGCCCACAGCTTTTCCAGACTTGATTGGTTGTCAATCGACACACATGATGTCATTTTTTTAAACCATATTAATATAATATATAATATAGAAAAATTTGAAATAAGTTTAATCACTGATTAGCCATTTAACCAAGGTTTTCAACACAATATCAATTCATAAATACTTCCTTTAAAGCTAAACTTAAACTTTTCATGGATGGTTAACCTTATTACCCTTTCTCAAATGTGAAAATCTAAACCGTTATAAAGAGAGTCATGAAATTACCTAAACATTGATTTACCTATATAACAAAAAGTATCTATTGGGTGTAACATTCCAAACATGTGAATACCCTTAGTGTATATTACATTGAAAAATGGTAACAAACTGAATTACCATAGATCCTTCTAGAAAACATGCATGCTTACTAATTCCAATGTATATTAGATTTACTCCATAAATCCAAAAATAATGTATGCTTCATCAATGATAGCATAAAAAACCTATAAGAAGTCCTTAATTAGTTCGTAGGTAATCAATACTGTCCAATTTATTTATTCATATCCCACATATATTTATCCATACAATATTATCTTAACATAAAGAACATATTAAGGGTTTCCTTCCCTTATTCAAAATATTATCATGTCATTAAATAACTTCACCAGTCTAACATAAACTTATAAATACTGAGTGAAAAACATTAGTAGAATAATCATTGAATATTTCATTATTCATATATTTTGAATCCAAATACATGAAAACATTGATTATTCCACTACATCATTTTTCTGTTATAAGGATACCTAATACTATTACACCACACTTTTCCCTTCACATTTTATCTATAGTCTCTTAATCATCATAAATATAACCATTACTCACACCACTTTGTTGATTCTCTTCAATAACTTTCCTCTTGGTACATTGAGTTTTATAATGAACATTTTCTCCACACTTAAAAAAATTAACCTTAGATAATGAATTAGAGAGTCCAAAATTTCAATTTATTTTGTTAACTGAACACATCATTTTTCCCTTATAGTAACTTGCTTTGTGTCCATATTTTACACAGTCAAAACATATTCTTGTTCCTCTAAGACATTCACTTAGGTGATTCTTTCCACATTCTTGACACAAATGAAACCGAATCTTCTTTCCTCTATGGTATTAATTACCCAAAATCTCAAAGAACTCCTTTCTCTTCCTTGGTGAGTCTGAGATTTGGTTAAGCTAAACATTGTTAATCATTTTCTGTGAAAAGTAATTAGGCATGAATATAACATCTTTCACTCTATTGATCATCCCACTCGACTTCTCATCATAAAATACTCCATCACATTCAATATTTATCCTTTTCCTTCTCGTTCCCACCATTAACTAAAAGCAGAAGTATATTGTGAGCATTACTTGTCCTAGGAAAAAACTACATAGTCATGAAAAGAAATACATATATCTTATCTAAATCATGAAACCTTCCTTAATCAATGACACCCTAGGTTCATCCAAGGTCATTCGTAGATAACTTATATGTAATCCATCATGTTGGTTCATCATGAGTTTATGAATTCCAAAAGTATATCCCCTAGGAGTTTCAAACCATGTGTGCAGAAAGGCCCACTATTGGGTACTAAATTACCCCAAGTCAATCTTGGAACGTCTTGTTGGAGTTGTTACCCCTAGGTACATCAATGCTAGATCTATATCCACTTATAATATCCAGACATGGATCTATTTCTTAGAGACCAGTCATTCTTCCCTTTATCAAAATTCCAAGACATTTTCCTAAATGTTAACTTATCCTTATACCTATCCTTAGAGACATCTATAGACATATACTTAAAAATATACCTATAGATCTCACTAAGGTTTTCTCATCCATGTTTCCAAAAATTAAAAATACCTTTGCTCTAATACCAAATATAGAGACCCTCACTTTAAAAACATATACATTGTATAACTTTTTTAGAATACTTAAACATTATAAAAAAAGATTCCCAAACACTGTATTAGGTATAGTTCCTTTGGAAACATGGAAACAGAAAAAGTGGTACATATATGAGATCCATCACCTCCCACTAGGTTCTTCTTGAATAGAACCTTTCTTAGACATATAAAACACTGTACATATCATTTTAACCTGGGGGGAAGGAAACATAAAAGGGGAGAGATCAAATGCTTAGTAAGGGTAAACAAGGGACACATGTAACCATAAACATGACTATAAAGGTATGATAATGTGATACTATAAAAATAAGATCATACCCTGCATATCAATGATCATATCCAAAACCATGGAATAAATATTGTAAGTTCATAAATCCTGAATCCTATGAAATAAATAATACAATCCTAGAAATTATAAGATTGAAATAAGACATGGAATTTTTTTATACATAAACACGTATTATCATTCCCTGTAAGTCATAATGCATTGCTAGAACATACGAGGTCACTTCACGGGAACTGTACCCACTAGGCAAAACACACCACCATCCCCAATAGCAGTTCTTTCCATATAAGGGATATAGTTTCCCTTATTCTTGTAATGGATCAGGTTTCCCCATCTACCATAATTATGGCGACTACACCTACTGGGCAGGACAAACCAATATCCCTAGCAGAAGTACTTTCTTTGTAATGGATATAGTTTCCCCATATTTCTATAATGGTTCAAGATCATCGACTTGATTCACATCATTATCTCACGAGATATAAATATTTACCCAATGCATTGGAGGGATATATAGGTCCCACACATCCCATAATGAAATCTTACATACATGTTCCATATGATGATAAATAAACATACCATAACCCATGGAATGAAATGGTAATCATAAACATGTAAACATATCATAACCTATGGAAATAGATTGGTTTCATAATCATTTCATGATAACCTATGAAAAGAAGAGGGTTTCATAAAAATTTACCCCGTGAAATAGAAAAATATTTCATAAAAAACATGACATTAAGAATAACTCATTCATATAAAGGTGATGAATGGAACCTTAATATCATTTCCTAGAAAGGAATGAGTAACATCAATAGATTTTGTTTTAGAAGGAAAATAATGTTCAAATATCCTTTAAAAATGTTTCCTGAGTAAAATATTTCTTCTTGTTTGAAAAAGGAGTTTACGACATAAAACCATTTTAAAATAATTTTCTGATAAAATACCATTAAAACTTATGAAATCATTTTGAATTTTTTTTCCTTGAAACTATGTAAAAGAATTTTGAAAACATTTTTAAAACAGTATTTTTATTGAAAACTGATAAAAGAAGTTTGAAAAAATTTTGTTTCTTTGGAAAAATACTTTTAAAAACGTTTTCTTAAATATTATCATTTGAAAGATGAAAAGGGAGCTTTGAATAAATGATGGCAGGTAAATCTATACATGTCATACGAGGTCCAAAGAACATTCCTTTTGCATGATAAAAAGGTTAGAAAATCTCCTTGTTGAAAAAGAGACAAGAATATTCCTTTTAGAATATTGGTAAAATAAAAAGGGTAAAAATGTATTTTTGTGATTATAAGATAATGGTATAATATTCTTGGAATCCCTTTACTGATTTCTAATCGAATAAAGGGTAAAGTTTAGATTTCCTAAAAAAACACTTTCTTAACTATCTTATGTACCAAAGAGTAGAATATGGTACCAATACATGAGTATATCATGGAATTAAAAATGGATAAGGAAAATCATGAATATTCTTGTGAGATGGATCATAAGATTTCATCAATGGAGGCATAAATATAAAAAATCTCGAAAAGAAATGAGACTGTGTTAATGAACTCCTATTACTTGGTATCTTGGGATCATGGTATCCATGTAAGGTAAGGAAATGAAATAAAGCCTAGAATATAATCAAAATATTGAGATTCATGGTATGTAATGTAAAATGGATGTATATTCCCCTTGAAAATGAGTTTAGGTTCATAACAAAACATGTGTCTCAAAGAAGAAAAATAGAGACAAAACATTGTTACCAATTTGGTAACTTTTGAAAATTAAACCCCATATAAGAAGGATCATAAAATGGAAATTTTAATAAATATAAATTTATATAATATATAAATAGAATAAAATCACGGTCAATACATACACCACACAAAAGGAAAGAGTGGTGAACCTAGCTTGTATCTCACAGAAATTAAAAGTGAGATAAAATCCCCTTACCTTGTGTCTTGACTATCTCAATACTCATACAAGATTCCAGTATAATAAATATAATTTTATTATAAATATCTTAAAGAGTAATATTCTTATATTTATTACCTTTTATTTTTTTATTATAACCTTATATTACTTTCTTGTTAACTATCTTATGTTAAGGTTTCACTTCGAGTAATATTCACTTTGTTCTTTGCATGTGTCTTAATTTGTAATATCTTTGGTCCCTATATATTTTTCATGGTTAAAGAATGTAGAAAATGATATCAATATAAGTTATACCCAATATATTCATATTATAATAATTTATATCATAAAGAATAATTAAATGGAAAACACCATTCATGGAGATAGTAATCCGCCCATACGAATGAATGTTGTTTTCGTTTTTATTTTCGTATTTTATGAAAGTATGTAAATGGAATATGTATATATATATGTATGTGTATATATATATATCATTATTCCAGTAGAATTAATATATTATATATACCATATAATTTCACTAATCCCATCCTTAAGACATTTCATGTGGTGGGTGAATGAATCCCATTGCTTTGAGGGGGAGGTAGTCCACACTTCACCAAACACGATTATCCTATAAACATCAAATGGAAGGAAAAAAATTTGAGTTGTAAAAGAAAAAAAGAAGCTTAAAGACATAATAAATAAAATATATTACAAATATAAATAGATTTTTCATCATAATGGCCACCATAATTGGTGGTAAAGGAGAAATCAATAATCATCATTTCGTGAGGTAGTAGTTCACCATACATAGAAATAGTATGTTCTTCGTCCATTAGATGGAGGTGTATGTAAGTGTAGGCCAGAAAATTGTCATAAAAATAGTATATTATATTGAGGATACAGGTTTTTTTACACAATTATGGAATAAATAGAGTTTAAGGGGTGAATAAGAGAAATAAAGGAAAGAATCGTGAGAGAAGATGTTACCTCTAAATCAGGTAACTCCTTTTGGATTGTGCCAAAAGGATTCCTTGAGAATATTTCTTCCCAATGTGAGGATTATTGTTTTAATAAAGGATTATTGGGGCGATAATTGGGCTGATGTTTTAGGAATTTAAAAGTTTTAATAGGTGTAATAAATTGGTAGAGGTGGTGGCCTTTTATAGGGAAGGAAAATGACTCACATGGAATATTTAGAATCATATTAGGTGTGCACGTGTTCTTACCTAAAAAAAGTATTACCAAACCAAAAAAACTCAATAATTTAAGGTTTATGGACGATATATGGATATAAAATTGTTTTTGGAAAAGTTTCTAGTCATTTAGACCCTTAATATTAAGTTTTAGTCCGTAATTAAGCTTAATTTGGCCTTAACTACTATGATTAATTTTAATCACTTTTACTAATCATTTTGGTCAAAAATTGACATGTTATTATTAGAATATAAATATTAGACTGAGTAAAATTGATTATCTGAGATTTTCTAAATTCACTTCACTGATGTGAAAAAAATAATATTAGTGCTAATCCCACATACGGGTCGAAATAATGGGGGTTTTAAAGTAGGAAAAATATTAAAGGTTTGTTATGATTTTATATTCAGTTTCAAAGTGAAATTGATCCTAATTAATTTAATTGTATTATTAGATGTAATATTTATCTAACATTACCTTATAAAATATTTATAATACATTTATCATTAATAATTAATTAGACAAAAAGGCAGTTTTTAACAAAAAAGCAGTATTTTTCACTATTTATAAAAAAATAAAGTTTCTCAGAAAAATCCAAAAACTCACCCTAGGATAATTTTGACATTATAAATTAAAAAATTAATTTTATTTTATCAAATTAAATTTTTTAATGTGTCTAAAATTAATTTTATACTAAAAAATTGGTTCATTAAATAAAAAAGTATTTCTAACATAAAATGACTTCACAAAAAATCTCAACTTTCATTATCAATATGATTTATCTATATAAAACAATTATAAAATATATTTGGTGAGTATCTATTAATATTCCTAATTTTTTTTTTATTTTTTAGGTTATAATTATATCATTTAATTAATTATATATAATAAAAATATGTTTCATAGAAACTTAGTGTCTTGTACATCGTATGCCAAGTCGGTGTTGCTTGTAGTGCATGCAAAGTTGGTATTGCATGTAGTAGAATCTAAGTTGGTATTTCTTGTGAAATGAATGTTTTAATTAGTGTTTTAATATATATATATATATAAATAACTATTTTCCATTTCATGTGACATGAAAAATATTGAAAAGATAATTTCCATCAAAAAATATTATTCTCAAAATCTTGGGGGTGTTACATAGGACACAACCAAAAATATTTTTTCTAAAATGTGTTTCTAAGCTGAAAATGTACTTATATAAAAATCAGGTATGAATGTGAATAAAATATAATTAATTAGAATATATCTAACTAAATATTAATTATTTTACTTAGTGATCAAATTCAATTCACAACGGTACTTTTAAATTATATTATCTAATGAAACAAATTGAATGTTTTACAAAAAATGATATTTTTCACTGTTTATTGAAAAATAAATTTTCAAGAATAATCCCAAAATTTTACACTAAGACGATATTGATTTTATAATTTTAAAGAAATACCCTTTTTATCATAAAATATTTTGAAAAGTTATTTAAAATAATTATATTATTTTCACTAAAAAAATAAAAAAATCATTTTTGAAGAATTTTTTTAATTCAAAAAATGAATTTACTGAATAAATAGAGTGATTATTTGGTAAGAAATAATGTAAAATATTTATTGAGAAATCTCATTATATATATTTCATAATTTATTCAATCATAATCATAAGAATTAATTTAATGGCTAGGTTAAACAATAAAATTTAAATCTAAATATTTCATGGTTCGTTTAATCTCAGTGTTGCGTGTTGTATATGCTATCAAACATAATATTCTTTTAATAAATATCCGGGTGTTACATTTGGTCCCAATTCTCCTTAGTTTATAAATAATAAATTTATGGACCATGTTCCCTTTGGATGGTATTTTGTTAACTCATTATCTAATAAATGTTATTTTCCTTGTATTTCATGGGATTTACTAGCCAAATAAATTTCCCTTATTTGAGGGGCTAGTGATTCTGCTGTTTCCCTAGTAGTGAGGAATTTTGGTAAATCAATATTCATTATTTGGGTTATGATCATTATTTGAAAATATTTTATATAACTTAGTTAAATTCTACCCATTGATTGTATTATGTAGTATTATATCATTGTCATCTGGGGATATACTTTACTATGACATAAACCGTTTGACAAATATATCTCCCTCCTTGGGATATTATCTATTGAAATCACCAACCTTTTCTCTATGGATGAATTATGATAATTTTATTCCATTATTTTACTACCCATATTCCCATTTCTATATATGGTGTGAACATAAAGTCTTATAAAACTCATATTATATTACGTTCACTTATAAAGTATGATATTCCAATGACAAGGAAAAAGGAATTGGAAATTGAATATATATTATTATTAGAAAGAAAAATATGTATTATTTAAGCACCCAACTTCTTCTGGATGAGTTATGATTAGGTTTCCCATTTTAATTAATATGGGTAAAAGTATTAGCATTCCATGTGTTGTTATTCAAATGCAGATAATTATTGAAAAGATGATTAGGTATTTTTTATTCTATTTATATTATGGTGAATTTATTAGACTTAAAAAAGTGATTGGTGGGGGCTGATATTATATATCTCCTTGATGCATTGATAACTCAAATGAGACAAAAACCTATTGGGTTTTGGTAGATTTTTATTCCCTTAACATGATATTGTCTTTGAATAAAGAATTGACAATTGGATTTCTTGACTACGGTCTTGATCAAAAGTAATGTGTCTTGGTATAAGAACTTGATAACATGTTTTTTATGTCCAATATTATGCATTCCATTAGTATGATATTATTATTATTTATAACAATATTTAATTTTTTTTTCACAGATATAGCATGATCCCTATTTGAAGTTGATTATGGATATATGTTCATTACATATTATTTCCATAATACTTATGCCATGGTTATGGAACTCTTTTTTTAGTTCTATGTTTCTCATACTGTGTGTTTGAGCACACCCATTCATATGTTTAAATTTCCCTATGTTATGGATAAAATTTGTCCATGTGATATTTTTAAGAGGATAACATGTGTAAAATATTTTGTGGGAGATGTTTAAGACATGTTATGAATTAAGTAGTTTCATATTTAAAGGAAAAAATCTCTATTAGATTCAAAGAACATGGGGTTTATTAATTTATATTTTGTCTAATTCTATAAAACTCAAAACTTGAAAATATCATTATGATGCAATAGATGCAATAATAATTTTTGATTTTGTAGTTATGTATGGTTATATCAAGGATTTTATATCTCATTTCAAAGAAATTATGTAAATTATGTGCCTATGAGCACCAGATCTAAGAGTATGGGTTTGGGGGGTCACATAACCCCAACAAGGTGAGAGTGATACTCTATAGGACACTATCAATAGTTCATATATAAATATATAATTCAAGTAATTGTAATTTTTTATGTGTATAAATAAATAAATAAAATATAATAAATAATCACAGTCCATCCTCAGGTTCAAAGGTGACACATAGGATTAAACATTTCAAAATTTCCCAGCTCCAAATGGATTTAATCATAGCGAATATAAAAAATCCCATCAAATTGTAGAATCTCATGAATTAGTTAGGGGAAATATTCCACCTATAATAAAATAGGCAGTCATGGGCCAACATCAACCCATAATATCATAAGTGTAATAAACTGATGAACACCGCATGTAGAAACATATGAAAAATGGGGGACAATATCTATACATGATATAAAGATAAGAAATCAGGGGCTAGCATTTAATAATAGAAAAATTAGAGAAATGGGGGCTTAATACACCTTTAATATTTCGATAAGATATTGGGGCCCAGTATCCACCCATAGTCTCATAAGAGTAATAGGGGCAAATATCAATCCATAATATCATAATAAGAAATTAGGGGCCAGAATCCACCCATAGAAATAAAAGATAAATAGGGGCCAAAGTATACCCTTAATATCATAAAAAACTATAAAGTTTTCAAATCACGGTTTTAATAAATTTTAGTCTCAATTAAAATTGATTTTGATCATGAAAATATATCATAATCTATAAATAACATTGCACACTGACAGTCACACACTAGATTACAATTTAGCTCAGGTCAAACATTAGGCCACTCCATAATTTCTCATTATAAAAAGACAAATATCACCACACTAGTGGCCAATGGTCTAGGATTTTTTCCCTCCAATGGTTGGTCATGGCCTATAAGAAGTATCAATTATAAAAGTTACTATTTAAAAATACATAAGTAAATTATTAAGGTCAAGTACATCGTTGGACAGTATAACCACACATCATACACATGAGGAATATGAATTATAATTTAATATAAAGTTCACATACCACCTAACATAGGATCATAGAATTCAACTAATATAATATTGGACATTGGTTCTTGCTCAAATAGTAGAAAATGAGAAAAAATAAAAAACCCTAAAATATGGAATAAATAGATAAAAACTACCTGATATCATTTTATAATTAATTAATGTTAGAATGATCAAGAATAAAAGGATTTCATAACCTCAATTTTATATAGGGACAAAGTAAAATTGAATCTACTAATGTTTGAGAGATAAATTACTAGAAAATGGAGAGGATAAAAGATGTGGGAATTAGAGAGGGGTTATTGGTCAAATGAGTGAGGGTAAATAGGGGTTTTGCAAATTTAAAACCCCTTTCTTAGTTTTGTTAATTTCAATATTTTTAATTTACTGGGTAAAATGTAAGGTTTGACCACGTTGTTTTCCAAACCATGTAGTTCCCACTTTTTTAAGAACCAAAACCACTATTGTTACACCAAATAGTTTAGTAAACCATATGCCAACTATTAAAAAAACCTCTTAAAAACTACTAATTTTTCATCGGTTCCTCTTACAACTCTCTCCGTTCATAGAACCCTATTCTTGAAATTTATCTTTATCCTGATATGGGTCATGGTCAGATTAAATCATTTGATAACTATTCCCCAAACCTAAACCCATCATTTACATAATTTTGGTCATTATACTCATGAAACTCTATCAAAATTACGCTAACTATTTTTATACCCTTCAACCCCATATCAACCAATAAAATACATAATATTATGAGATATTTGATCAAAATGTACCTCATGAAGGTCTGAGGTTTTACAATGTCCATTATATGAGATGGTTGACCCATGTCATTCATCAAGAATCATCTTCCAAAATATATCTTTACATAATGTAAAATTAGTACACCATGTCCAATAAGTAGTATTTCAAATATATATAATATTATAAATGTAACAACACTCCCTGTAGAGACCCAAATCTTGACGTACATGGAAATTACATTACTTTTTCAGAATACTTAATACATAACAAAAACAGACAAACAAGGACAGTAATAGTTTAGTGTCTTTGGAAACTCAGAATAAAATCTTCTAATCATGGTGAAAGATCTTCAACATCTCCAAATAAAGATCTTCCCTTTTTTTTCATAGCTAAAACCTTTATTTATATCCTGGGGAAAAGAAAACATAAAAGGGGTGAGCTCAAATTCCCATTAAGGGTAAACATAGAGAACATGAAACAATCCATAAACATTTGAATGCAAAAAACTTGAACATAAAATCTAAACATCAAAATCCTGAGCAAAGACATGAATCTTGGAAGTACGTAAGGAATATATCATAAGGGAACATCAATCATGATAAAATAGCATGGGAATAAAACATGTAATTGTGGAAACCATTAATCACATGGTATGATTTCCATAGTAGCCAAGGCATTGCTTCCAAGACCATCTCAGTGGAAAAAGTCCCTTTCTGAATTGAGTTCACTCCTCGTTCCAGTCCTGTATTACTGAACCGGTTCAACTTGCCGTTCCAGCCATTTATATCTCATGAGATATAAATCATTACCCAATTCATTGTAGGGAGATATAGGTCCCACCCATCTCATAGTGAAATCATTCTTACTTGTGCCACAAAATAAACTTAAAACATTCCTCATAACCCAAAGAATAAAATGGGTTTCATAAACATCATATCATAATCACATAATCCATGTAAAACAAATAGATATTTCATCATAAGAAAAGTGAAAGCATGTAAATCATAGAGACATTATACTTGAAACATACACATATTAAATAATTTCATCTTATATGGAAAATGGTTTTGATAAAACACTTGAAATGAATTATTGAGGAAAATATCCTTTCTTCTTCAAAATAAATTTCTTTTCACAAAACATCATGTAATTTTAAAAGAAAACAATTTTGTTGAAAATAGTCATGAAATATTTTGGAGGAAGATTCATGAAAATAAGGCTTTATAAAACCATAAAAATCCGTTCGTCCCGTATAAGTTAAAAAAACATTCTTCTCGTACTTTTGCTGGAAAAGTCAAAAAGTACATCGTAACATAAACAAAAGAAAGACTCCTTACATACCATGTTGTAAAATTCAAAATGGGTAAAAAAGAAATTAAACATACATAAAAACACTTTTAGAAAACATGGACATGGATGATAACAATAACCCCAGTAAATACTTACGAATAAACAATCTCGGATAAGAATGAGATTTGCAAAATTATCCCTTACCTTAGGTACGATATGCTTTGTATGGTTCCAAACCTCCTGTATAATGATTTAAATAATTTAATTGACTTATTACATAATCATATTCATTGTTATGCTATCATATATGTTTCACTTATGACTTTATATTACCCGTTCTTTTGTAAATTCCCTGTTAAAGTAGCGTTTTGGGTAAAATCATTTCATTTATCGTATGTGTTTCGACTTGTCGTTTCTTGATATTATTACTTATATCGTGATTTAAATAATTCCAGAATGTAAAACATGATTTATATATAGTATATATTCACCATATACATATATATTATAGATCTATAAAAGGAATGAAATACACCGTTCATGGAGACGGTAGACCGTACGTACGCATGAACGTTGTTTTCGTTTCCTTATTGAATTGAATGAAACTAAATAGATGACATATATATATATATACATAAATACAGTAGAATTATTATTTAATATATTTCATTATTATTCATTATATAAACTTTATGATCATTCATGTATGATTAATCATGGAGAATGAATCTCATCGCGTCGTGGAGACGGTAGTCCGTACGTACGCACGAGTGATGATATCGTTCACATAATTATTGAATTGTAGTGGATGGTATAATATATCAGAATCAGTATTATGTTATAATAACCATATATAGTTATTATTTACACCATTATACCCATCCATGTAAGTTGTTGGTGGAAAAACAGATTACACCACAGCGTGGAGACGGTATTCCGTACGTACGCACGCGCGGTGATTTTGTTTTCCGTAGGATGGATAGAAGGTGAAATAGGGTTATTTCATATTTATAATATAATATTAGTATATTAGGGATACTGATGTTATTACTTCATAATGAAACAACTAAATAAGAATTATTTGAAGAAGAATGAAAATTGAAAGAATCGGTAACGGATATTACCTCTTCTTTGACATGCCTCTTTGAATCCTCCTCTTAGGGTACTAAAATTGGTCTTTGAAGAAGGACAGGACCTCTATGATGTTTCTAGTGAAGTTGATAATGGAAATGGGAAGGGTTTGTCTGATCTTAAAGGCTCAAATTGGTGTAAGGAAGATAGGGAGGAGGTGCCCTTTTATAAGGGAGGAGAGGGGCACGTTTGGAAATCTTAAAAATATTAATTTATAATAAATCTAACCCCACTTAAAAACATTCAAAAATGACTCATATTAGAATATTAGATGATATAGGGTTGTAATATCATCAACCAATAAAATTTATACATGTTAGGAATTTATTTTAAACATTATCAACTTGATTTATCCTTATTTAATCAATTTATTTTTATTTGTGGTAATAACATTCTAAATTTTAAATTATAAAAAATAATTTCTTATTTTTTGTGAATTGTACATAATTGGACACTTTATAAAATTTTCTATCATATAAATTTATATTTATAATTTGTAAATATTTTTGTGGTTTTTAAAAAATTTTATAATATGTTATTTATATAAAATAACAAGTGTCAATTTTGACACTATTCATTTATTTGAATTTAAATAAAATATATACAGAAGATATGTTCAAACTAAAAGCTTTAATTGTAACAGCCCAAGATTTTATAAAAAAAATATTCTTTTTAATTTTATTAAAGTCTTGTGTTGTACGATACACCAAAAGGAGCTTTCACAACACACATCCTTGACTTGCCTTTCATTACACGCAATCGCGACCTTTCTCGATAGCGTGTGTAATACGCAATACCAAGTTTCACTAAACAACGATATGCTATTAAAATATTATTAAAACTAGCCGTTATGAATAGTAATAACCACTTTTTAAAACTCTGTAAATCTTATTTTTCAAAATGAACTTTCTTTTTGGATTCGGAGTATCGAATTTAGCCTAAGGTGAAATTTTGGTACTTTTCGGATAACTTTCATATTCTGATGAATAGTGAAAATTACTAAATTATAATTAAAAACAACTTTTTTTAATCGAAATAATTAATAGTGATAAATCATTAATTTGAGTGGTTTTAAAGTATATTTAGAATATATTTTTACAATTTAATACAATTTTGGTCATTGGATGTAGTTTCACATTTAAACTAGACATAAACAAGTGTCAATCTTTTGATAGATATTGTTTCTTAAAAACACGCTATTTGTTTTAACAGCGGGATTTAATTATAAAATTAATTAATGCAACTTTTATGTTATGAATTTGGTAAAATAGACTTCATTTTTGAATTCGGAATATGAAATATAGCTTGGGATGAAATTTTGGCATTGTTCTGAAAAACATCAATTTTTGATGAATAGTGAAACTACTAAGTGGTAGGTTAAAAACTGAATTTTGCATAAAACATAATTTTACCGCTTCTGTGAATGGAATTTCGAAAATCCGAGAGACACGGTTAATATCAAGGAATAAAATGTGGTTCAATGAGATGAAAATAATTTTTTGGTGAATAGTAACTTTTTACTTTTTTTACCACGGTTAATAGTAAATAAGGTAACTAAGGGTAAATATGATATTAATATTACCCTAACACATGTCCTAATTCTATTGGACAAGTGTAATTCGACCAAAAACAAACTTAGGAATAAAATATGACCATTTAGGCCCACTTGGATTAGATTAGGACATTTATTATTAATTTATTTAAAGAAGGGTTAAAATAGTTAAATTTAAAGTTTAATAAGTAAATCATTTTTAATATGGGGTTATACATAAGATAAATTCGATTGTAAATATTCATTAGAAATCTAAACAGATTTCCTACATGATGGTATTTTATTTGTAATTTTTAGACATCAAATAATTTAATTTATTTATGACACAAAGATGATGCAGTAATTATCTTATTAATGAAATATTGACATAATTGATAATATAAATACCAAAATAAATGTAATTTAAGACTTTTTATGAATTACACTAATTTTATAGGTTACTATGATATATTAGTGTTGATTTAATCAACTTGGTTCGAACATATAATTCTGATATGACTTTCACAAAAATCATATATCAAATAGTGTCAAAATTGACACAAAATAGTTTTTAAATAAAATATTATATTATTAATTGTTATTTTATTCCTAAAAATCTAAGGTTCGGCCAAATGACTTAGATAAGGATATATATATTAATAATAAACAATTTGGGGTTCGTTTGGCATGTTATAGTAAGTGTATTAACCATATAGTGAAAGAAAACAAAAAGACACGGTAAAAGTTAAATTAATTAACTTAGAGTTAAATCTAATTGATAAGGTTAAAATAATACCCCAAACTTGTCTAAATCCTATTGGTTGATAGGATTTCGACCCATCACCACTTCAGCTTCGAAATAAGACCCTTTGGAACCATTATAAACCGATTTTGACTTTAATATAAAATAATATTTTGAGATATTCCTAAGGTGCCCCTCTCCTCCCCTATAAAAGGACACCTCCTCCCCCTCCTCCTCACACCAATTTGAGCACTCAAGCTCGGCCAACCCCTGCCAATTTCTCCTCTCCACTTCCCTAGCAACATCCTAGAGGTTCCGGTCTTCCTCAAAGACCAATTTTAGTGCCCTAAGAGGAGGTCTCAAAGAGGCACTTCAAAGAAGAGGAGGTTCGGACACTTACAAAGCAAGTCGGACCTAAGGTAAGGGAAATATCACAATCTCATTTTTATCCGAGATTGTTTATTCGTATGTATTTACTGGGGTGTATTTTATCATCCACATCCATGTTCCCTCAATATGTAATATTATTTCCATCCACCTACAATTGTTTAAATCCAATTTTACCCTTCTATGAGTTTTTAGTAAAGGATATGAAAGGAATCTTTTTTCGTTTTTCGTACGAGGTACTTTTTGACTTT
The DNA here is from genome assembly GCA_963277665.1 of Viscum album. Classification (NCBI taxonomy): domain Eukaryota; kingdom Viridiplantae; phylum Streptophyta; class Magnoliopsida; order Santalales; family Viscaceae; genus Viscum; species Viscum album. The sequence continues at coordinate 1,027,407,855 of OY728137.1, forward strand.
TCCGACAAAAGTACGAAGAATGTTTTTTTTAACTTATACGGCACGAACGGATTTATACTGTTTTATAAAGCCTTATTTTCATGAAGCTTTCTCTAAAAGATTTCATAAGTATTTTCAATAAAATCTCTTTCTTTTAAAATTGCATGATGTTTTGTGAAAAGAAATTGATTTTGAAGAAGAAAGGATATTTTCCTCAAGAATTCAATTCAAGTGTTTTATCAAAATTATTTTCCATATAAGATAATAAAGGGTTCAGTTTCTATCCATATTTTTACATTGATTTGACTAGGTTGTGATGGAATTATGTTTATGAATTCCTTTATCTTATATGAATGGTTTTATGATGTCATGTTGTTTAAGAATCCCATTTTTATTACATGGGTTATGCAATGATGTATGATTTATGATTTTGTGGCACACATAAGAAAGGATTCATTAAGAGATGGGTGGGACCTATATCTCCCTCCAATGCATTGGGTAAAGATTTTATATCTCATGAGATAGACATGGCTGGAATGGTAGGTTATACCGGTTCAGTGAAACAGGACTGAAACGAGGGTTACTCGATTCAGAAAGGGACTTTGTCCACTAAGATAGTCTTGGAAATGAGTCATGACTAACAAGAAATGATTTTCCATGATTATGTGTGCATGCCACAAAGTTTCAAGTTTCATGTTATGATTATGGGGATCTCATTTTCACTTCTATGATTTATTAAGATTTTATGATCTCTTTTTCAGGTTATGATTTTCAAAAAGATATGATATGATTTTTATTTCCTTTATTGCCCTTGCTGAGCATTTGAGCTCACCCTTTTATGTTTTCTTTTCCCCAGGATATAAAGAAAGGTTTTAGGTAAAAAAAAGGGATGACCTTTATGGGAGATATTGAAGAACTTTCACCATGATTAGAAGATTACGTTCCGAGTTTCCAAAGACACTAAACTATTACGATCCTTTAGTGTGTGTTTTTGTTATGTAATAAGTATTCCGCAAATGTAATGTAATGTCCATGTACGTCAGGATACGGGTCTTTACAGTTGGTATCAGAGTAAAGGTTTAGTCAACCTTTGGAAACTAGGATGCGAAAACGTTAGTGAGATCCCTAGAGATATTTCTAAGGTATGTCTAGGGATGTCCCTAGGGATAAGTATACGTATAGGTTATAGTAATAGAATTACGCTAACGATCATAGAATTAAACCTAAGATGTTGGATATTGAAGGTACTCCCCCTTTATTATGTTGTTTTCCCTAGCATGATTTTTGCCTCTCACACTATTCTTTTTGGGTTTTAGACGATGGCTGGAACCCGAAGGAACCGTGTTGATCAATGCAATGGACAATGCAATGATTGCCCTCCTGAACAAACAAATGTTATGGGAGATGGAGTGCAAAATCTTATTGCTATACTTACACAAGCTATGAATCATTCTGGACTTCCAAATGAGCATAGAAGGGAACAATATTCTATTGAGTCCTTCATGAGGCAACGTCCACCTTCTTTCAGTGGGTCTTCTGATCCACTTGTGGCTGAACAATGGATCAGTACTACTGAAAAGATATTTTCAGTTCTTCAATGTTCTGAACATGATAAAGTCATCTTAGCAGTATATCGTTTGGAAGGTGAAGCTGATGAATGGTAGAATCTTATCAAGAATACGAGGCCAAGAGATGAAATTGAGTCCATGGAATGGGACGAGTTCAAGAACTTGTTTTTCAGTATGTACTTCCCTCGTATTCTTCAAACAAAGATGGAGAAAGAATTTCTTGAACTGAAGCAAAGGGATGATGAATCTGTTGGTACCTATGAAGCAAATTTTACAAGACTTTCAAGGTATGCTTCTGGAATTATCATCCAACCTGAAAGTAAAGTTGATCGATTTTTCTGTGGCTTAAAACCAAGTCTTCGAAGGGCATTAGCTATAAGAGACTTCAGTAGCTATGAAGAAATTGTGCGTTGTGCTATCAAGGTAGAAATGGAAGTTGGTGTTACATATCCATCTCATGGTTTTGACAAGAAACGAAAGATGGAGTTCAAGGAGAAATCTCAGAATAATGGTGAAAAGAAGATGAATGTTTCCTTATGCACAAAGTGTGGAAAGAAGCATGGTGGAGATTGTCTTAAAGGGACTAGAAAATGTTTTAAGTGTGGAAAAGAAGGTCATCGAGCAGCTGAGTGTCGAAGTAATGGAAAAAGGGTTTCTAATGATGTGAATAAAGCGAACACTGCAGAGAACACACCACCAACACTTCAATGCTTCAAGTGCAAGGAAATGGGGCATTATGCTAATAATTGCCCTAATCCAAGGGTTAGTGATGATCAACGTGAGCAACCACTGAAGGCAAAGGACAAAGGGAAATCACATGCGATCACTATTGGCAATGTTGGATATGACAACGATGTGGTGGAATGATTAAGTGTTTATGTAATGGTATTCCAAAATAATGTTGTATCATTGAGTATTGCAATATTTATTGATGTAGTATTCAAAGTGATTGAGATATTTTTTTGGAAATAAGATGATATGCGCATAATGAAATGTTTAATAGTATTCATGAGCTCATGATTGATATAAGGACTAAGTGATATCATGGTTTGAGTATATAGAATTTTGAGGGTTATGTGGAAAGAGTTAACTTTTAATAGAATTCATGTTTTCAATAAGGTTCAATGGGTATTCAAGAGAATACACGATTAAGGACTTTGAATGTTTGGAATATGACCAACAAGACATATCTTATGATATGTGGGGATCAACGACAGTATTAAATCTCTGGTAATCGATGTCACTATAGTATGAGAGTGGACTGCAGTATTATGTATAAGCCTAAAGATTAGACTGGATTATGTTGGAAATAAGTTAGTATTGTTTAAGGATAGAAGATTTTCCATATTATTGATGGGATGTTATAGTAACGTAGTTTTAGAAAAAGGGACAACCTACAGGACGGGCGACAGCCCATCGCTTCGGACAAGGCTGTAGGAATCGAACCCACAACCAAAGTGCGACTGGCCTTTATCACCTACCACTGGCCTACAGGAAGTCCCTGTTTAGTAGAAACTAGTTTTATTATATTAAGCAGTATGATATATGAAGTATAAGTCCATTTTAGGAACCATATATGATTAATCTCACTATAGATCGACTTATGCATATAATTTTTGCTAACCTTTTGTTTGAGACAGATGGAATGACCCGTCATTGTATCACATGATCTGCTAACACTTCATGAATAACAAATTCAACTTCATTTATTTAAGAGATGAAGTGGAAATTGTTCAAGGCATGAACAACAGTGAGATTGTACCAAAATAAAGTAAGTATTTATTCTAATTCAAATTTTCAACTTTAGGGAAATGATCTTGAAAACCAAAAATGTTGTCCTAGTGATCTTATACCTGATGAATCAGATGGTACCTTATATCATCACAAATCTATGGATTTGTGATTACTGGCTTTTCCATAGCCATGTTCTCTACCACTCTCCATCAGAACATGATGGTTAGATTTCTCTTCCATATCCATATTTTCACCTATGTGGAAACCCAATGATTAGTTTATTTGGGTAACCGTTACGTTTCATACTTTTGTTTTTAAAGATTGGTTTTGATATTCCTTTTTACGATGTGGATTTATATTAAAGAAACTTTCGAATAGTAAACCATTTATAACCCCGATGAATTTCGAGGGCGAAATTCATTTTAAGGGGGGTAGAATGTAACAGCCCAAGATTTTATAAAAAAAATATTCTTTTTAATTTTATTAAAGTCTTGTGTTGTACGATACACCAAAAGGAGCTTGCACAACACACATCCTTGACTTGCCTTTCATTACACGCAATCGCGACCTTTCTCGATAGCGTGTGTAATACGCAATACCAAGTTTCACTAAACAAAGATATGCTATTAAAATATTATTAAAACTAGCCGTTATGAATAGTAATAACCACTTTTTAAAACTCTGTAAATCTTATTTTTCAAAATTAACTTTCTTTTTGGATTCGGAGTATCGAATTTAGCCTAAGGTGAAATTTTGGTACTTTTCGGATAACTTTAATATTCTGATGAATAGTGAAAATTACTAAATTATAATTAAAAACAACTTTTTTTAATCGAAATAATTAATAGTGATAAATCATTAATTTGAGTGGTTTTAAAGTATATTTAGAATATATTTTTACAATTTAATACAATGTTGGTCATTGGATGTAGTTTCACATTTAAACTAGACATAAACAAGTGTCAATCTTTTGATAGATATTGTTTCTTAAAAACACGCTATTTGTTTTAACAGCGGGATTTAATTATAAAATTAATTAATGCAACTTTTATGTTATGAATTTGGTAAAATAGACTTCATTTTTGAATTCGGAATATGAAATATAGCTTGGGATGAAATTTTGGCATTGTTCTGAAAAACATCAATTTTTGATGAATAGTGAAACTACTAAGTGGTAGGTTAAAAACTGAATTTTGCATAAAACATAATTTTACCGCTTCTGTGAATGGAATTTCGAAAATCCGAGAGACACGGTTAATATCAAGGACTAAAATGTGGTTCAATGAGATGAAAATAATTTTTTGGCGAATAGTAACTTTTTACTTTTTTTACCACGGTTAATAGAAAATAAGGTAACTAAGGGTAAATATGATATTAATATTACCCTAAAACATGTCCTAATTCTATTGGACAAGTGTAATTCGACCAAAAACAAACTTAGGAATAAAATATGACCATTTAGGCCCACTTGGATTAGATTAGGACATTTATTATTAATTTATTTAAAGAAGGGTTAAAATAGTTAAATTTAAAGTTTAATAAGTAAATCATTTTTAATATGGGGTTATACATAAGATAAATTCGATTGTAAATATTCATTAGAAATATAAACAGATTTCCTACATGATGGTATTTTATTTGTAATTTTTAGACATCAAATAATTTAACTTATTTATGACACAAAGATGATGCAGTAATTATCTTATTAATGAAATATTGACAAAATTGATAATATAAATACCAAAATAAATGTAATTTAAGACTTTTTATGAATTCCACTAATTTTATAGGTTACTATGATATATTAGTGTTGATTTAATCAACTTGGTTCGAACATATAATTCTGATATGACTTTCACAAAAATCATATATCAAATAGTGTCAAAATTGACACAAAATAGTTTTTAAATCAAATATTATATTATTAATTGTTATTTTATTCCTAAAAATCTAAGGTTCGGCCAAATGACTTATATAAGGATATATATATTAATAATAAACAATTTGGGGTTCGTTTGGCATGTTATAGTAAGTGTATTAACCATATAGTGAAAGAAAACAAAAAGACACGGTAAAAGTTAAATTAATTAACTTAGAGTTAAATCTAATTGATAAGGTTAAAATAATACCCCAAACTTGTCTAAATCCTATTGGTTGATAGGATTTCGACTCATCACCACTTCAGCTTCGAAATAAGACCCTTTGGAACCATTATAAACCGATTTTGACTTTAATATAAAATAATATTTTGAGATATTCCTAAGGTGCCCCTCTCCTCCCCTATAAAAGGACACCTCCTCCCCCTCCTCCTCACACCAATTTGAGCACTCAAGCTCGGCCAACCCCTGCCAATTTCTCCTCTCCACTTCCCTAGCAACATCCTAGAGGTTCCGGTCTTCCTCAAAGACCAATTTTAGTGCCCTAAGAGGAGGTCTCAAAGAGGCACTTCAAAGAAGAGGAGGTTCAGACACTTACAAAGCAAGTCGGACCTAAGGTAAGGGAAATATCACAATCTCATTTTTATCCGAGATTGTTTATTCGTATGTATTTACTGGGGTGTATTTTATCATCCACATCCATGTTCCCTCAATATGTAATATTATTTCCATCCACCTACAATTGTTTAAATCCAATTTTACCCTTCTATGAGTTTTTAGTAAAGGATATGAAAGGAATCTTTTTTCGTTTTTCGTACGAGGTACTTTTTGACTTTTCCGACAAAAGTACGAAGAATGTTTTTTTTAACTTATACGGCACGAACAGATTTATACTGTTTTATAAAGCCTTATTTTCATGAATCTTTCTCTAAAAGATTTCATAAGTATTTTCAATAAAATCTCTTTCTTTTAAAATTGCATGATGTTTTGTGAAAAGAAATTGATTTTGAAGAAGAAAGGATATTTTCCTCAAGAATTCAATTCAAGTGTTTTATCAAAATTATTTTCCATATAAGATAATAAAGGGTTATATTTCTATCCATATTTTTACATTGATTTGACTATGTTGTGATGGAATTATGTTTATGAATTCCTTTATCTTATATGAATGGTTTTATGATGTCATGTTGTTTAAGAATCCCATTTTTATTACATGGGTTATGCAATGATGTATGATTTATGATTTTGTGGCACACATAAGAAAGGATTCATTAAGAGATGGGTGGGACCTATATCTCCCTCCAATGCATTGGGTAAAGATTTTATATCTCATGAGATAGACATGGCTGGAATGGTAGGTTATACCGGTTCAGTGAAACAGGACTGAAACGAGGGTTACTCGATTCAGAAAGGGACTTTGTCCACTAAGATAGTCTTGGCAATGAGTCATGACTAACAAGAAATGATTCTCCATGATTATGTGTGCATGCCACAAAGTTTCAAGTTTCATGTTATGATTATGGGGATCTCATTTTCACTTCTATGATTTATTAAGATTTTATGATCTCTTTTGCAGGTTATGATTTTCAAAAAGATATGATATGATTTTTATTTCCTTTATTGCCCTTGCTGAGCATTTGAGCTCACCCTTTTATGTTTTCTTTTCCCTAGGATATAAAGAAAGGTTTTAGGTAAAAAAAATGGATGACCTTTATGGGAGATATTGAAGAACTTTCACCATGATTAGAAGATTACGTTCCGAGTTTCCAAAGACACTAAACTATTACGATCCTTTAGTGTGTGTTTTTGTTATGTAATAAGTATTCCGCAAATGTAATGTAATGTCCATGTACGTCAGGATACGGGTCTTTACATTAATAGATTTATAAAAGGTCATATATATCTATAAAATTATTTTATCACATTAAATAGTTCATATAATATTTATTTTATTATTTTTAAAACCATTTATTTGGTTTATCTCTTAATAAAATAATTACTACATAATTTTTTTATAATTATTTAATATATATATTTGGTGAATAAAAATTAAAAATAAAATCATATGATGAATATAAATATATTAACTTTCACAATAATACTTTTACTCGAATTTATCATCTTAAAATCACAATATTTAAATTGTTATATTTATTAAATTATGAAGGTGACAACTTTGGAGTCATTTAAAATATAATAATATAAGTGTCATAATCGCTTTTATAAGGCTCCAAATGGTCAAATATTCGACCATTGGATGATTATGGTTTAACTTTACATGAAAAATAAGTTTTGGTCAGGGTTTTGTGCCTTTTACAGTTACTATTAGTTTAATAAAAAACTATATTCTTGATTTTTCACTAGATAAACAATTTCTGCATCACTATTGTGTCAGAATTAATGATAATTATTTAATCCATAAAAATTATAAATAAATTAATATTATGTAGATAATTTAATTATATTTCTGGAAACTATTCATGTTCGAAGTTTCATGAAGTTTATCACTAAATTTAAATTAATATACTTATAAGATTTAAGAGAGTGACATGTTGTCACTTTCTTTGGTTTTAATAATAATTAAGTTATTTTCATGGCAAAAAGTCCATTAAATGATTATAATCCGACCCTTAGATGATATGGGTCGACTTTTAGTCATCCAATTAGATTTTGGAAGGTGTTAGGGTAATTTTATAATCATATATTTACCCTTAATTACCCGATTTACCTTTAACTATGGTAAATAAAATTTACCGTAGTTACTATTCATAATTCCCAAAAATAAAAATTAGTCTATTAATATAATTGGGACCCAATGATTCCAAATATGGAATCGATTTTTCCAAATTCAATACACAGAAGTTGCAGAAATTAGATTAAAATTAATCTCGTTGTCGAAAGAAAACGAGTTTTTGTTTAAAACATTGCAAAAGATTGAATTTATTTAACCTACAAATTGAATGTAAAATCAATGATAATGACATACATTATATTAAATGGTAAAAATATATTCTATTTATACTTTAAAACCATTCAATATTAAAATTTAACCATATAAATTATTATGATGAAAAAAGTTGTTTTTAATTAAAATATAGCGTGTTTTTACTATTCATTAAAATATAAAAGTTATCAGAATAAGATGAAATATTTAACCAAATTAAATTTTTATATCCTGATTCCAAAGAAGAATTTTATTTTGTCAAATTGAACTTATAAACATGTCAAAAACTATATTTAAAGTGGGTGTGCCATCAAAAGGAGGCAAAACTGCATTTTTTGAAAAATACTTATTTTACCCGAAAAAATTATTTTGTTCTCATACAATGTTCTAGAAAATATGTAAGATGAATAATAATGTTATAAAATTCAAAATTTATTTAATACTATTCATAACAGCTAGTTCATAATAATATTATAACCATATATCATTGTTTAGTGAAACCCGATATTGCGTACAACACATACTATCGAAGAAGGTCGCGATTGCGTGTAATGCAAGCCAAGTTAGGCTTGAGTGTAGTGAAAGACTCCATTGTTATTGCGTATAACAGAATTCAAACATATTTTATTTATACATTGAATATATATATTTATACACTCAATGTTGCGCAGAATAACTTCTATCAAACGAACATGAAATTGTGTGTAACATGAGCCAAGAATAGTGTTGTGTATACTGTAAGCTAATATGGTGTTGCATATAGTACAAGATAAACTTTATGTGGTGTATAATAGAAGACATCAATGAAATTAAAAGAATATTTTTCATAAAATCTCGAGGTGTTACATTCTACCCCCCTTAAAATGAATTTTGCCCTCGAAATTCGTCGGGGTTATACATGGTTTTCTACATAAAAGTTTCTATAATTGAACCCGCATCATAAAATAAAATACAAAAACTTAACTTTAAAAACTAATGTATGAAACGTAATGGTTACCCAAATAAACTAATCACTGGGTTTCCACATAGGAGAACATAGGTGAAAATATGGGTATGGAATAGAAATCTAACCATCAGGTTCTAATAGAGAGAGGTAGAGAACATAGCTATGAAAAAGCCAATAATCACAAAGCCATATATTTGTGATGATCTAAGGTACCATCTGATTTTTCAGATATAAGAGCACTAGGACAACATTTTTGGTTTTCAAAATCATTTCCCTAAAGTTGAAAATTTTGAATTAGAATAAATACTTTCTTGATTTTGGTAAAATCTCACTGTTGTTCGTGCTTTGAACAATTTCCACTTCATCACTTAAAGAAATTAACTTGAATTTGTTATTCGTGAAGTGCTAACAAATCATGTGATTGAATGATGGGTCATTCCATCTATCTCAAAAAAAAAGGTCAGAAAAAGTTATCGAATACATAAGTCCATGTATGGTGAGGTTAATCAGATATGATTCCAAACATGGACTTATACTTCATCTATCATACCTCTTAATAAAATAAAACTAGTTTCTACTAACCGGGGACTTCCTGTAGGCCATTGGTATGCGATAAAGGCCAGATGCACTTCAGTTGTGGGTTCGATTCCCATAGCCTTGTCCGACGCGATGGGCTGTCGCCCGTCCTACAGGTTGTCCTTTTTCTAAAACTACATTACTATAACATCCAATAAATAATATCGAAAAAAGTTCTATCCTTAAACAATACTAACTTATGTCCAACATAATACATTCCAATCTTTAGGCTTATCTAAAATACATTGGTCCAAGCTCATAGTATAAAGAAAATGATTACTTGAAATGTCACATAACAATCAAGTGAATGCCATCATTTATCCACCATATATCATAAGATATATTTTTTTGGTCAAATTAAAAACATGTGAATACCTTAATCATGTATTCTCTTGAAGAATGAATACCCATTGAACTTTAGTGAAAACATGAAAGCAGTTAAAAGTTAACACCTTCCACATTCCAAAATCCTCAAAATTCAATATACTCGAACCATGATATCACTTAGTCCTTATATCAATCATGAGCTCATGAATACAATCAAACATCTCATTATCTTCTTATCCCTTAATTATGTGCATATCATTTACTTTCCAGAATATTTGAATCACTTTTCATGGTTACCGGTACCATAAAATTATTGAAAACCACAATAGACTAATACAAAAATATTCTAATAAACCATAAAAGTACCTCAACAACATTATTATTGAATACCAATAAACACTTCAATCCATCCTCTTCAATGATTGTCCTGTAATAATTCATTCCTTTATTTAGAAGTAACTTTTTAGGTCAGGGCATTGAGTTGGGTAATGCCCATGTTCTCCACAAATAAGACATTGAACTTCATAACAGTCTGTCACTCTATGACCCTTTTCTCCACACAGATAACATTTGTCCCTCCATTTGAGGTATTCCTCAAGGTTCTTCTTCCCTTCTTTAGAAATCTCAATCTTCCTTTCTTTATGCCCCTCAACATGTGAACATGCATAAAAGTCTATCTTCCTCTTATTTGATGAATTAGGCATACCACTAAATTTCACCTTGTTAATCATATATCGCAATGACTGATTCGGAATAATCCTAATATCTTTCTCTCTAGGCATTACACAATTTTTTTCTCATAGTCACCAATTTGTCCATTGGATTCAATGTTAACCGAATTCCTTCTGGTTCCCTCCATTGACTTAAAACACAAAAAGAATTCTGTGAGAGGCAAAAATCATGCTAGATAAAACAACATAGTAAAGGGGGAGTACCCTCAATATCTAAATTCTTAGGTGAAATTCTAAGATTGTTACCATAGTTTTAGGACTATATCCTATACGTATACTTATCCTTAGGGACATCCCTAGACATACCTTAGAAATATCTATAGGGATCTCACTAACGTTTTCGCATCCTAGTTTCCAAAAGTTGACTAAACCTTTCCTCTGATACCAACTGTAGAGACCAAAATCTTGACGTACATGGACATTACATTACTTTTTCAGAATACTTAATACATAACAAAAACAGACACACAAGGACTGTAATAGTTTAGTGTCTATGGAAACTCAGAATAAAATCTTCTAATCGCGGTGAAAGATCTTCAACATCTCCCATTAAATATCTTCCCATTTCTTTCTTACCTGAAAACTTTCTTTATATCCTAGGGAAAAGAAAACATAAAAGGGGTGAGCTCAAATTCCCAGTAAGGGAAAACATAGAGAACATAAAACAATACATAAACATTTGATGGCAAAAACTTGAACATAAAATCTAAACATCAAAATCTTGAGCAAAGACATGAATCTTGGAAGTACGTAAGGCATATATCATAAAAGAAAATAAATCATGATAAAATAGCATGGGAATAAAACATGTAATTGTGGAAACCATTAATCACATGATATCATTTACATAGTAGCGAAGGCATTGCTGCCAAGACCATCTTAGTGGACAAAGTCCCTTTCTGAATCGAGTTCACTCCTCGTTCCAGTCCTGTATTACTGAACCGGTTTAACTTACCATTCTAGCCATGTCTATCTCATGAGATATAAATCTTTACCCAATTCATTGGAGTGATATATAGGTCCCACCCATCTCATAGTGAAATCATTCTTATTTGTGCCACAAAATAAACTTAAAACATTCATCATAACCCAAAGAATAAAATGGGTTTCATAAACATCATATCATCATCACATAATCCATATAAAACAAATGGATATTTCATCATAAGAAAGGTGAAATCATGTAAATCATAGAGACGTTATACTTGAAACATACACATATGAAATAATTTCATCTTAGATGGAAAATGGTTTTTATAAAACACTTGAAATGGATTCTTGAGGAAAATATCCTTTCTTCTTCAAAATCAATTTCTTTTCACAAAACATAATGAAATTTTAAAAGAAAATGATTTTTTTTGAAAATAGTTATGAAATCCTTTGGAGGAAGCTTCATGAAAATAAGGCTTTATAAAACTGTAAATATCCGTTCGTGCCGTATATGTTAAAAAAACATTCTACTCGTACTTTTGCTAGAAAAGTCAAAAAGTACCTCGTAACATAAACAAAAGAAATATTCCTTACATACCATGTAGTAAAATTTCAAAATAGGTAAAAAGGACATTAAACATACATAAAAGAACTTTTAGAAAACATGGACATGGATGATAACAATAACCCCAGTAAATACTTAAGAATAAACAATCTCAGATAAGAACGAGATTTGCAAAATTATCCCTTACCTTAGGTCTGATATGCTTCGTATGGTTCCGAACCTCATGTATAATGATTTAAATAATGTCATTGACTTATTATATAATCATATTCATTGTTATGATATCATATATGTTTCACTTATGACTTTATATTACCCGTTCTTTTTTAAATTCCCTGTTAAAGTGGCGTTTTGGGTAAAATCATTTCATTTATCGTATGTGTTTCGACTTGTCGTTTCTTGATATTATTAATTATATCCTAATTTACATAATTACAGAATGTAAAACATGATTTATATATAATATATATTCATCATATACATATATATTATAGATCGATAAAAGGAATGAAATACACCGTTCATGGAGACGGTAGACCGTACGTACGCATGAACGTTGTTTTCGTTTCCTTATTGAATAGAATGAAAATAAATATATGACATAAATATATATATACATAAATACAGTAAAATTATTATTTCATATATTTAATTATTATTATTTATATAAACTTTATGATCATTCATGTATTATTAATCATGGAGAATGAATCTCATCGCGTCGTGGAGACGGTAGTCCGTACGTACACACGAGCGATGATATCGTTCCCATAATTATAGAATTGGAGTGGATGGTATAATATATCAGAATCCATATGATGTTATAATAACCATATATAGTTATTCTTTACACCATTATACCCATCCATGTAAGTTGTTGGTGGAAAAACAGATTACACCACAGCGTGGAGACGGTATTCTGTACGTACGCACGCACGGTGATTTTGTTTTCCATAGGATGGATAGAAGGTGAAATAGGGTTTTTTCATATTTATAATAAAATATAAGTATATTAGGGATACTGATGTTATTACTTCATAATGAAACAACTAAAGAAGAAGAAGTTGAATAAGAATGAAAATTGAAAGAATTGGTAACAGATATTACCTCTTCTTTGACACGCCTCTTTGAATCCTCTTCTTAAGGTACTAAAATTGGTCTTTTAAGAAAACCAGTACCTCTAGGATGTTTCTATGGAAGTTGATAAGGGAAATGGGTAGGTTTTGGCCGAGATAAAAGGTTCAAATTGGTGTGAGGAAGAGAGGGAGGATGTTCCCTTTTATAAGGGAGGAGAGGGGCACCTTTGGAAATCTTAAAAATATTAATTTATAATAAATCTAACCCCACTTAAAAACCTCCAAAAATAACTCATATTCGAATATTAGATGATATAGGTTTTTAATCTCATCAACCAATAAAATTTAGACATTTTAGGAATTTATTTTAAACATTATCAACTTGATTTATCCTTATTTAATAAATTTAATTTTATTAGTGGTAATAACATTCTAAATTTTAAATTATAACAAATAATTACATATTTGTTGTTAATTGTCCATAATTGGGTAATTTATAACATTTTATACCATAAAAATTTAAATTTATAATTTGTAAATATATTTGTGATTTTTAAACAATTTTATAATATGTTATTTATATAAAATAACAATAGTGTCAATTTTGACACTATTCATTTATTTGAATTTAAATACAATATATACAGAAGATATGTTTGAAATAAAAGCTTTAATAGATTCATAAAAGATCATATGTATCTAGAAAATTACTGTATCACATTAAATAGTTCATATAATATTTATTTTATTATTTTTAAAACCATTTATTTGGTTTATCTCTTAATAAAATAATTACTACATCATTTTTGTATAATTATTTAATATACTTATTTGTTGCATAAAAATTAAAAAAAAATCATAGGACGAATATAAATATATTACCTTTCAAAATAATACTTTTACTCTAATTTATCATCTTAAAACCACAATATTTAAATTGTTATATTTATTAAATTATGAACGCGACAACTTTGGCATCATTTAAAATAAAATAATATAAGTGTCATAATCACTTTTATAAGGCTCAAAATGGTCAAATATTCTACCATTGGATGATTATGGTTTAAATTTACATGACCAATAAGTTTTTTTCAGGTTTTTGTGCCTTTTATGGTCACTATTAGTTTAATAAAAAACTATATTCTTGATTTTTCACTAGATAAACAATTTCTTTATCACTATTGTGTCACAATTAATGATAATTATTTAATACCAAAAAATTATAAATAAATTAATATGATGTAGATAATTTCATTAGATTTCTAGTAACTATTAATGTTAAATGTTTCATGAAGTTTATCACTAAATTAAAATTAATATACTTATAAGATTTAAGAGAGTGACATGTTGTCACTTTCTTTGGTTTAAATAATATTTAAGTTATTTTCATGGAAAAAAGTACATTAAATGATTCTAATCCGACCCTTAGGTGATATGGTTCGACTTTTAGTCATCCAATAGGATTTTGGAAGGTGTTAGGGTAATTTTATAATCTTATATTTACCCTTAATTACCCGATTTACCTTTAACTATGGTAAATAAATTCTACCGTAGTTACTATTCATAATGCCCAAAAATAAAAAGTAGTCTATTAATATAATTTAGACCCAATGATTCCAAATATGGAATCCATTTTTCCAAATTAAATACACATAAGTTTCAGGAATTTAATTAAAATTAATCCCGTTGTCAAAATAAAACGGGTTTTTGTTTAAAACATTGCAAAAGATTGAATTTATTTAACCTACGAATTTAATGTAAAATAAATGATAATGACATACATTATATTAAATGGAAAAAATATATTATATTTATACTTTAAAACAATTAAATATTATAATTTAACGATATAAATTATTATGATGAAAAAAGTTGTTTTTAATTAAAATATAGCGTGTTTTTACTATTCATTAAAATATGAAAGTTATCAGAATAATATGAAAAATTTATCCAAATTAAAGTTTTATATCCTGATTCCAAATAAGAATTTTATTTTTTCAAATTAAACTTATAAACATGTCAAAAACTAGATTTAATGTTGGTGCACCATCAAAAGGAGTCAAAACTGCATTGTTTGAAACATACTTATTTTACCCGAAAAATTTATTTTTTTCTCATACCATGTTCTAGAAAATATGTAAGATGAATAATAATGTTATAATGTTAAAAATTTAGTTAATAATATTCATAAGGGATAGTTCATAATAATATTATAACCATATATCATTGTTTAGTGAAACCCGATATTGCGTACAACACACGCTATCAAAGAAGGTTGTGATTGCATGTAATGCAAGCCAAGTTAGGGTTGCGTGTAGTGCAAAACTCCATTGTTGTTGCGTATAATAGAATAAAACCATATTTTATTTATACATTGAATATTTATATATATATATATATACACTCAATGTTGTGTAGAATAACTTCTATCAAACAAACTTGAAATTGTGTGTAACACGAGCCAAGAATAGTGTTGCGTATACTGCAAGCTAATACGGTGTTGCATATAGTACAAGCTAAACTTGGCGTGGTGTATAATAGAATACATCAATGAAATTAAAAGAATATTTTTCATAAAATCTAGGGGTGTTACAATCCCACTAACCCCCTTATATACACAATAATCATCCACATTAATGATGAAAACATACTCTTTGATTCCACTATAGAACATGATGTTCAAATTCGAGAAATTTAATTCAATCTATAAATGGACTACTGAAACTCTCAGGCATTAGAAAAATTAGTAGAAAAATAAAAAACTTCTTGATATATCTTTTATAGATCCTTTACTAAATTCATATTATGGAATAAATTTTTGTCATAAATTTTATTTTTCTCATTATCATGATGAGTTGCAATGATAAAGAAATACATGTATAGAATTTATTGTCAAAACTACCGAAATTTTTTCTTTATATTCAATTCCATGAATATATTTTATAACATTTATCTACTAAAGAATATTTATTGGTATAATATATACCATTCATGTCTATTTTTTATGGAAAACACCCATGCACCATCTGGGTCTCACCCCATTAATTATACCCATCAAGTTCCTAACATTGTTAGTGTAAAAGGAGTCCATATCAAATTAAATGGAAATTAATCATATTAATGGAATCATAACTTTCAATGGACTCTATACATTTTTTATGTTCATAATCAATGAAAATCACTTCATTATTATTTCCTATAATAAATATATATGTCTTAGGATCTTAATGAATCCAACCAAACTTTTGAGATTATTGTGCAACTATATTTAATTAAAGCATCAAAACTATTTATGTTAAATGTACAATATTGATCTTAGAAGGACATCTTACTTATTTGTCTTAAAAATCTATCATATTTCATAAAATTGAGCCATTTATTAGAATCATAACTCTTAATGGACTCTCCATTAGTATTAGGTTCATAATCTATAAAAATTACTCCATCATAAATTTACATAATTAATCTATATCTCATAGGATATTAGTGAAACCAACTTGACCTTTTATATTCCTATATAACCTTTTTTAATTCTTACTGCACAAAACTTTATGGTGTAATACCAATATCTATATTAATATAACTTCATATTTATTGGACTTAAACTTATCTAATATCAAATTTCCTCCCACTGAATCCTTGATTTTTATATTCCTTATCATGGAATATAATATTTCAGGAGACAAAATATTTATTCTTAGTAGTAATATAGAAATAATATACCATATTTTCCTTTATAAAAATAATAAATAACACTCTTTATAATTTGGGTTTATTTTTATTAGATAATACTAACTTTATATATTCTTCATAATCCCAAATCCTTATAAAACAAAAATCTAGATGTTTATTAATAAATATATCATATAGTGTCTTTATGAATTCAATTAATATAACATGGTTAAGTTAGAATTTAGTTACCTCTATATAATATCCACATAATTAAATCTGATGGTGATGCTAACTTATAATTGTTTGAACCATGTCTAATAAAGAACAATTCCTCCTCTCAACTAGACCATTCTACTATGGTGTTATAGGATGAGTTTTTTTGTAAAAAAATCTATAATATCTTGAATGATCATTGAATTCATTCCTTAAGTGTTCACCACCATCATTTTTTCTTGGAATATTTTTCTTTTTTCCAAGTTGATTATATACTTCATTATTAATCTCTTTAACCTTTTCAAATGTTTCACAATTGTGTCTCATTAGAAACACATAATCATACCAACTAAAGTTATCTATTTAGTTTTTTAATTACCTAAATCCATAAATTTCTTGAGTACTCATTTGAAATCATAAATCAATATGTACATGATCTGATAGTTCACTGGCCCTTTCGAAATTTTAACTAAAAGTTGTTGTAGTAATTTTTTCTCATAAGAAAGATTTACGTGTTTCAAATGATTCATGATCAAAATAATCCAATAATCTATCTCTTCATATTATTTTACCAATTTCTCATTTATATCTCCATGGTGAAAACACCAAAGATAAGTGGTGTTGAAATCAATATGGATATTTATATTCCAAATGTTGTAGATATGATTATCTATTTACAATATATATATACCATTCACCACATTCCAAATTCAATAATACATTTCATTTATACATATAAAATATTTATTTCTATAATAATGAATGAAAACCACATTTCTAGAAAAATAATATACTTAAATAAAATTTATGTATATTATCATAATAGTGTAATAGTTTTATAATAAAATATTTAATCCACTGAGTAATGTTTGATAATTAGTTTCAACCTCTAATACAACAACTCATTCCCTATTCCAATATAAAGATATACATTACCATTCAAAAATTCTATAATATTTTTGAGTATGTGTTTCTCAGCACAAATGTGTGATGCACACCCAATATCCAATACCCATGAATCAGAGTTGAAAAAATTTATTTCTATAACACTCACATCTATATGCTTGGAATGATTATATTTGAGACCCTTTTAAAACCGTATATTTCTATCTAGTATTATTTTATAGTTCAAACCTATATGAGACATAAATATGATAATAAAGATTCATGTCACAATATACAATAAAGAAAAATATATGACTAAGTATCATGTTTTATATATATTCAATAGGTACTTTCAATGAATGTAATCCCACTAAAATGATATAATTATACATTATTACCTTTAGTGGACCAAGATTCTAGTTAACTAAGTAATGTTTTCACGTTGGTTTTCCTCTCATCACAATGTTACATTGGTATGCTGTTAGTCTAATCAAATCACATATTAATCTTTGATAGTGGAGTGGAAAAACCTTTTCCCAAATCCTTCACATGAGTTTAATATTATCACTATCACTAGGGTATTCTAAATCTTATAGTTTCAAAACTATGTGTTACCCAAATATCACAATAATATTTGGTTACCAAACTTTTAAGGTTACCTATTTCAGACATTCCTTATATATGATCATCCATGAGCACCCTACGTTTACAGAACCTACATGTTTGGATGATTGAGGTCATGGGATATGTTTTCTGGGGAATGAATCTCAAACTTAGTATTTAAGGGGTTTTCTTTTAAAGTATCAAAATTTTAATATACATTACATACTAATTAAATTAAAAACTATTGCATCACATGAAATCATTATTATCCTATGTTTTATTTCTATATTTATGCATTATTCTAAAAAATTAGTTTTGTTTAAATCCCTATTCCATACACTAAATTAATACGTTCAACCCAAATTTTTATGTAGCACTTTACCAAACATATAGTTTGAGATACTCCTAATAAATAGAAGTCAAAAATATATACACATATCCAAATAAATCTTATTGAAGAGGCACATAAAAAAAATTCATGTAGAGGTTTATAATTTTATGAAATTAATAATCCCCATATGAGTAATCTTAGAGCATCATATAATAAAATTCAAATTTTCTAAACAAGAAATAAGCTTCTCAGATAGTGAGAAACCCGACACAATGTCTCAATACCCAAGGATACCTAATATAGAATTCAATTCCATTCAGAATATAACACCTAATATATAAAAAATATATTCATCCTCTAAATTTGATCTAATAAATTTATAAGAAACCAATGTAAAAGTTGAGTAAATATAAATCTTATGTTGTCATACTATCATGTAATTAATGACATGAAAATTTTATAACAACCAATTTATCATATAAATAAAATAATCCATAATATTAATATCCTATAAACATTATATATATATATATTAATTTTAGAAAGTAATAAATACATAAAGAAATAAATTATCATTTTATATTATTTCCAAACATGAGATATCAATTTGAACAGTTCATAATTTATTTAAGTATAAAAAATTTCTTTTATTAGACATGACACCTTTCAATTATAAAAATTTTACAAAATCTAATAATTATACATAAATGAATAATATTTTAATATTTAATCCCATATAAAATTTTATTATAGATAATGGGATTATTGTAACGAACCGAACTTCTGAATAAATTTTGATTCCTAATTTTGTGTGTTATTTTATTTTATACTCAAAAAAACTAGATCCTTAAAGTAATAAAGTGAGTATAATTAAAATGATATTTTTGGGTTTCTACTATTATATGGCCATTGGTTAATATGATCGTTGGTCAATATGACCGTTGGAAACTAAACTTTTAATATTAATATTATTGTTAATAAATATAAGTTATCTTGGTTAATTAATAGAGAAAGAAGAGTCAACGGACTCATCCAGTAGACTTGGGATGTACAAAGCCCATCTGTCTGAGCTTGGGAAAGAGGTGGCTTCACTGGGCTTTTCTCTAGACCAAGACCAATCTGAACTTCAACATGTGAATATTGAACGAAATCTTTTAAGGAAGAAGTTCGTTCTACTAGAAATCACCACTCGAGCAATGTTGTCTGAGCCACCCCAATATTATATCAACATAGAACATCTTACACTTAGGTCCTATGCAGGTGTTATAAGGGGATACTTAACGAGGCCTTAAATACTTTTTGTAATCTCTTGGTATAAATAAAATTTATATTTCTTATTAAGGTAAAATTTGTGATTTTCAAATGTTCGGATAAATATTGGATGAATATTATTGATGATTTTGGAAAAGGGTATTTCAAAATATTTATGTAATCTTTAAATAATTGATAATGTGAAATGATTTTCCGAAAATGGTCTTCTACAATTGTGACCAGTAAAAAATTTAGAGTCTAATAATATCAATTTAATTTTTGGTGAATAGTAAAGTATGAATAGTAATATACCCTTATGAATAGTAATTAATAGTAATGAATAGTAATGAATAGTAATGAATAGTCAATTGGCCAAAAAATAGAAACTTCACACATAAATGTATAAATATAATTTAGACATCTTAAAAGTAAAAAAATGGTCATAATATAAGTATTGGTATTTTTGTATGTCAAAAATATTTTAATTACAAATTTATAATTAATATAATAATTTTAAATAAAAATTTCTTTTCATAAAATGTAGTCATAAATTGTTACTTTATTGTCTTATGGTTATATGATAATTTTATGGGACCTTGATTTCTTTTTCAAGGTGTTACAAAATAAGTTTTAGTTTTAGAGTTGTTTTTTTAATAAATAATGATTTTATTTAAAAATTAAATTAAAAATAGTTAGAAAATTATTTTCATAAAATGTGGTTAATTTTTGAATTCAGAGCATCAATTTTAGGTTAGGGTGAAATTATGAAATTTTTATTAATTGTTTTGTTTTTCAGTGAATAGTGAAAATATAGTTTTGAGCTTCGGGTGTTTAATGACATCATTAATGATGTAATAATGATTTAATCATTCTGGTCTACTTTGTAATAGTAATATATGCTATTAGGTGTCCCAAGTGGCCAATACCATTGGAAAATACCCTGGGCAAGCCCATGGTTTTGCAAATACCACAGATGAGGTGTCCCTTGGAAATTAATTAAATATTCCCTCACTTTTCTTATAAATACCAAGATATTCCCTCATTCATTTCATTAAAAAATCCTCCTAAATTAATTTCTATTCTTTTAACCTCCCAATGAGTCCTACCAAGGTTCCCTCAAGCCCCTAAGGTCCCAAAAATCATGTTTTAGAAGTTACTCTTCAAGGTAAGGGAACCGTTCACCCTTCTCTTTTAAGTCATGACTTTTTTTATGTCATGTCTTCTAGTTTCCATCTTATTATGTTGAGGTATGTTATTTTATATCCTTATTACTTTCCATTTCATGTACAATTTATGATAAAACCTTTCCACTCTCATCAACCAATTTTCTTAATTTTTAATTGACGTGGTTAGGCTGCCGAATTTTTGTAAAAGAAATTGCATCTTCTCTTTTCTTTTGAGTTTCATTTTCATATGGTATTTCCATAAAATATTCATAAAATAATATTATTTATTTTTATTATGTAATCATTTTGTATTATGAGTTTTTATGATTGGGTGAATCTTCTCTCCACTCTTTTTAACTTTTTCTAAAACCATGTTATATAGCCGTTATCCTGCAAAATATTCATCTCAAAACCTCTTTCTTTTTTTCTCAAAAATTATCTTATTTTATTTTTTCGAATACCCAAACCTATTTCATTTTTAGGGGCATTAATAAAGAAATAATATTGATCTACTTGATTCTATAATTGACATACATATAACCCTCACACCCTTTCTATGGGTTATAAATGACATAGTGATCTTATTTTTAATCACTTTTAAACATCACAATTTTGAAGTGAAACCAATTAATTTTTCTCCCTATGGGTTATTTTTGAAATGTACGATCAGGATCTATGTGGATCAAATTAAAATAAATACATATTAAGGGTGCGCTCTGATTTCACTCCAATGCATTGTGTAATGAATTTAATCTCTAGAGATGATAAGTTTCACGATACCTTAGTGAATAACCTTGGTAATTTTTATGACAACTTAGGGATGATCCTTGGTGATATTTTCATGAATTTCTAAATTAAATGTTGTAGCCACAAATTCATGTTATGGTTCAAGTTATTTTCATTATGAAATTCCTATACTTTCATTTCTCATGTCTTAATGTTTTTTTATCAATTTCTTATTGATTTCACAAGTAAAATGATTCCCTTGATTTCATTGCTAGGTCTTCTGCTCACCCATTCCTTTGATGTATGTCTCTAGGTTTTGATATGAAATAAGTTTACATAGGAAGGACTTATGATAAATCCCTACAAGTGTATTAGAATAATGTTTTATGTTTTCATGTTTTATGTTCCTAATTTCCAAGACACTAGACTTTAAAGATCCTCTCACTATAATAGAATCACCATTTAGCGGCGGTTTTTTTTGCATTTCACAACGGTTCAAACCGCCGCAGCATGGTTTGGCGGCGATTTACAATAACTGCCGCCTAATATGGAGTTTCCAATCTATTCACGGCGGTTTAAGGAAAGCATCGTAGCTGCCTCATTTAGCAGTGGTTTTCCTGAATTTAGCGGCGGTTTTTACGATCCGTGGATATCAATTAATTCGCGGTGGTTATAACTGCCATGATTAAACTCTAATTTAGCGGCCGTAAAACCGCCATTGAAGTCACGGGAACCGCCGTGGAACGAGGAAGCAATGATTCAGCTATGTCGCGGTGTTTAAAACCACCACTAAAATTAAGAAAAAATTTAATTTTAGTGGCAGTTTTCACAGTTTAGCGGCGGTTTACACCACCACCCATATAAATGTCGGGGCCGTTAAAACCGCCGCTAAAAGCTACCCAGAAAAAAAAATTCTTCTTTTGCTGCACCACGACCCTGAAAAACAAATCAAAACAAAAATATAAACCAACTGAGATACATTATAACCCTCCTACCATGCATAACCCTCATCATGTATCATCATCACTAGCCCTCCTCCTTCACTACATCACATTCCCACAATCACTTCCTCAATATCAAAAATAACAACATGACAATCACACACCAAAACATCACTTTCCACAAAAAAATCATTGGGTATGAAATTATATATTATTCCTATTTTGTTAAAATGGATTAATTAATTAAAACTGATGATAGAATATTATAATTAATTATGTATGATTCCATTGTATGTTATAGGACCTAAGAAAATGGGTGGTGAAATATTGGTCCATGGAAAGCTTGGGGGTGAGGTCTTTCCATGAGCTGTTAAGTGGTGTGTTAATGGAAAGGGTCTTTAAAATGAGTTAGGCTCTCTAATGTTCTAGACCTATTGTTTTTATTATTATTTTGTGTGGTTTGAGGTGAGTAATATTTCCATTGGATTCCATTCTCCTTCTATAAACCCAATTATTAGTTTTTAATTAAATGGTTAATTGAAATTAAAATGTTAAGGAGATTGAAGACCATGAGAAAACTAAACTATGTGCTAGAGAACAAATAGAAGATTGTGTACTAGCCTGATTCCTCGGTCTCTAAAGGATGAGGCATTGAACTTAGAGATCTCAAGTGACTTCCTCACCCCTTCATTGGGGGGGGGGGGGGGGCTTTTGAGATGTCTTTTACCTAGAGGATGAACCTTGTATACCTTTTTATGGAGGTGTTTTGTGACATAAGATGACCATCCAATGTGGGCTAGCTAAGACCCTTGAGACACCTCCAAAAATTAAGTAATGTTTGACTTAGAAACCATGGCCTATCTAGTCTGGAATGTGTCTTGGGTATACCATCAAGTTATGCAATCATAGTAATTGTTTGTATTGACCAAACCCTTTTCCATTAGTTGTGATTACTCTTGGTGGACGAACATAGGATGGACTAGGATTGGGTTTGTTGAGTGGACCATCTAAGTGAAACCTTCTAACTAAGATGGTCCATGATCCATATTCCTAGAAAACCCATTATTTGGTTTCCACATTGAGGCTGAGATGTTATTTTATATATTGACACTGCTAGAAATTGTTATTTTATCAAATTAAAAGTACTAGATTGAGATAGTGGTCCATGAACAAGGATCTCAAGAGAGATTCCTCTACATACATACAGGCCTAGAGGACCCATGTAGGTTCCCAGTAGATAGACCAACCCTGAATAGGTGCATGTGTTTCTTTAGAGATGGTTACAGGTGTCACTATAGAACCTGAAACAATGTGGATGCCTTATGGAGCTAAGATGATAATGATGTGAATGGGAGTTCGGTTGACCATGGTTTTATTTATATTTATATTTAGTCTTGATTCATGATATTTAACAAGATTCATTAGAATATATAATTGGGCATGACACAATTTTCATTACTTAGGACACCTGTGAATCGCTTGTTGGGATAGATGAGACCCTTTGATTCTTATTGTGTTTCTAATCTATTATCATGACATATTTGGGGTGGAAACTTAGTAACACTAGAATCAATCATATATTATAGATGTATAACTAATGGTGGTACCTTTTTTGCAAAAAAAATCCATCGGGTCCTGTGTGCTAGATATATTCTAGTAATTTATATATCTTATCACTGGAGTGTTAGTTTGGGACATATGAGTTGTCCATTCTAATAATTTTTCTATATAGAACATGATGCTACACATGCATTCATAATCTGGGGTTTATATTGATATCATACAAGTAGATGGTGCTTTATAGCTTTGTTGGGATTATGATAGGTGTGGGTGGACGATTAGAGCATCCATCGGGTCAATAACCCTCCTGGTAGAATAATGGATCCAAGGAATGAGTCCTCTATTTATTTTTTGGATTACGTAACCCTATCATAGTGACAGGACATGGGTCCTCCATTTATAGAGTTGGTAACCCTCTCAGTTGATGAACACAATGCACATTGAGGCATAGATCATTCATTACAGCCCATAACCCTCTTGAATAACAAATTATTTAGTATTAAATGAGTCTATTATTACTTCTACTATTGAGGGAAGATGTAGAAGTGATTGATGTGTGGTAGTATGGGTGAAAGTTAGGACATGAAAATGTGTGGTCGAAACTACCAATTCAAACACAGGCCAAATGGAATGATGTATACCACAATCGTGAAATCAAGACATAAAAAGAAACATCAGAAATCAATAAAATGCATAAAAAGAAACATGATAAATCAAGGAAATTTTAGGACATGAAAATGTGTGGTCGAAACTATGTGCTACAAATGATACATATACAAACCAACAGTTTCTGTATTTGTTAAACACATCAACAATGCAACTACTCAGGGTCCGATGATGCATCAACACCCTCTCCACCTTCATCTTCACTTTCTTCTGTCACCTGTAAGAACATTATATTGAAAATTAAATATGGTTGTATATTTATATTAAAACTTAAAACCAATAAAAGTTAGAAAACTAAATGAATTTGATTTTTTGTGATTTACTTGCATACCACTCGTCGATGCACTACCACCGGGGGCATATCTGCTCATCTGCTGACGTATTTCAATCAACACTTTCTGCAAAACAGATATCTGATCCCCTTGCTGGTGAACTGTGTTATATAAATAAACAATCTCTTTCTTAGCATATTTGGGTATGGGGTGAGTAAAGTCAGGAGTAGATGCAGCTGCCATCCCTGGAAGCCTGCTAAAAACATCAGATGGTATGGGTCTCAAACGCATCCCGCGCACTCTTCCAGGATGCTCCTTCCCAAGGACTTTAGCAACCAGGTCATCCTGGGAGACGGAGTAGGACTACGCAGGATTAGAATCCCATATTCTTTAATTTTTACCTATAAATCAAATATTAATATATATTAATACAGTAAAAACTGATAATAAGTTATTATGATAAAAAATTGACTTCATACCCCAACTTCTTTAGAAGGCTCATTAACAAAGCTTCCATCTGATCTCCTGTGAACATCCAACCACAGTTCAGTTCTGGATGCTTCATGCCCTAAACTCTGGGACTACATTAAGAAAAGATAAATAAAAAATTCAATATATTAAACAAATAATATGTTCTTATAAATATTTATACTAATTAAAAGATTACCAATTTTGTTCGGCTTCTAGAAAAACATTTTGAGCCCGTAGTGTGCGGGATGACTTGCTTAGCCCGGTTTGAGGCATTCTATCTTGAGATATCCTGAAATAAATAAAATACAATTTAATACTAATGTATTGAATGTCATGTCATTTTCATATATAAGTATAAATTTAAAATGAGGATAATATAATAATATATATTTCAAATCCATCCACTTCTGATCATGATGTCTGTCAACAAACACTTTCCATTGTTCTTTCGGTACCCCACTTGGTAGCTTCTCATAAATTTTCTCCATGATCAATGAAGTATCGTTGAAATCAAACCACAATCTCCATTTGAAATCTTTCCACTTCTTACCTATATTTTTCAACATACACTTCCATGCTATCACATCAGCAACGGTAAAGTGGAAGAACATCTATATACAGAAATTCATTTTGAGCATATTAGTAACATGATATTCAATTAAACCATAATGTAATAAATTCACCTTTATTTGATAATCATAAACTTCTTTTTCCAAGCTTGGAGGCATATGACTCCAATCTTCATATGAAATGGGAAGGGAAACATGCCCCTCTGCCTGCTGGCCTAAAATCTGGCCAAGTAACCCCACGACGTCAGCCGTAGGGACCCCATAAGAATCAAATGGAACTACTATATTCTCACCAGTCATATTCCAAACATCTGAACATTTTATGTTTTTCTCCACAGTTTCATTTTTTTCATCTTCAATGAGAAAACAATTAGTATAAACAAAATGAAATAAATTTATTTAATTAAAATATGTACCTATGATAGTGACACTCGAGTATGCCCGAGATGAACTGGAAGGGGCGTGTCGCTGCCCCAATGCTGATGCTCCTGAAGGGGGAGTTGATGACTCACCCTTTAATGGGACATCCACAGATGGTGTGAGAGATGGTGTAGGGGGAGATGGTGTAGGGGTGTCAGCAGCTGATGCCTCCGATGTCGTGGGGAGGGAGCCAGATGGATCGCCATCTGTCGCAAAACTAGATGAAATAGTGTACCACTTCCTCCTTGGAATTCTTGTCATTTAATCAAATAAAATTAAGTTCCGAATATATATTTCAAAACATTGTGCATAAAAAAATTAAAAATGATAATATAAATCCAGTACTAACAGAAAAAATATATATAACAATGATAATGAATGACTGCAGAAATGAAACAAGTGATTTCTGAATAAATAAATAATTGTACATACAATCATTTTCCCATTCAAGAATGTCGGTTTCCTGCTCCATTGATTCATCCACTTCATTCATCCTTGCTAGACTAATATTTTCAATATCCTGATGGACAAATAATTTTTCTTCCTGTTGCTGATTAAATTCAATTTCAGTTGTCAAATTTTCCACTTCATCACCCATATCATACAAATCTTTTTTTATTACGTGAGCAACTACGATCCACCCTTCATCGGAAACATAATTCAAATAATATACCATTTTTTATTACGATGCTAAGATATATGGATCATGCAGTTCATGATCACCAACATTCATCAAGCGAGAGAAGTTCACAAAAGTAAATTGCAAGGAATCTCTTTTAACACCTCTGATAAAATCGACCCATTTACATTTGAATAAAACAACCAAAAAATGTTCATGGTAGTTTAATTCAATAATATCATTCAGCTTTCCATAGTATTACACTTCAGAAAATGTAAATATACCACTATTATATGTTTTCAAATCCACTTCTCGGTCGACTGTACGAAATCTAAAGCCATTCACATTATAAGCATCAAACTTTCTAACTTGTTTTAGAGGACCTATAGAAATAAACTTCAAATATTCTGACACCTCTGCTCAAGTATCAGTATTCATGATCTGAAAAAAGAAATATACTTTATTAGATTTTTAAAATGTATATGTCAAACTAATATTTGTATTTATTGCAATATTTATGAACTTACACGTCGTGAAAACCATTCTACAAGCTCTTTATTAACAGCTTTCGTTATATCTTTCTCATTTCGGGTTCGACCTCTCATTCTTCTCTTTGTTTGTATCCTAAACTCTTCAATAAATAGATCTGAAACTTCACTATTCAGTAGCACATATCTATGTGATTGTAATAATTCCAATTCAGTCAATGTCACATTTGAGGTCCTCCCAACTGATCAGCCAATAACAGGAAATATTTTGGATTTGTATATATATTTGAGATTGAGTCGATGTGTCGTCAACATGTCCAACTCGATTAAATCTTGTCTCAATATAATCCAAGTATCACGAACAAAAGTTCAGACACTCCTCATCCAAATAACCTTCAGCAATAGAGCCTTCTGGTTGAGCTTTATTTCTCACGTATGATTTCAAATTCCCAAGAGATCTGTGAAATAAAATAAACATAATTATGAATTTAACTAAGTTCCAAATTTTTTTTACTTAACTAAAAAACATATAAATAAAGTACATCTCAATTGGATACATCCATCGATAATGAATGGGTCCTCCTAATTTAGCTTCCTCAACCAAATGGACAGTTAAATGCATCATTACAGTAAAAAACGAGGGAGGAAAGATCATCTCCATTGCACAAAGGGTCAATACAAACCTCTCCTGGAGGTTTTCAAGCTGAAATGGATGTAGATATATCTCACATAGTTGTCTGAAAAATATGCAGAACTGGAGTACAATAGCAGTAATTTTTTCAGGTAATAATGTACGCAATGCCAATGGCAGTAACTGCTGTAACAAAATATGTGAATCGTGAATTTTCAATCCATGTAACTTATGATTCTTCAAGTCAACCTACCTCGAGATGTTACTTGAATACCCATCAGATACCTTGAAAAGACCCGTAAATTTCAAGGAAATTTTTTTCTTAATTTTATTTGGAATTTTTCAAGAGCGCAGTTTCTGACGGCGCCTGATTCCGAGGCCCGGTGTGCCCAGAATCATTTTCCGAAGTTTGGCTCGGGTATGTTCAGTAAACGAACGAGTGGGTTTTTCTAACTTTTCAACTGGTGCTTGGAATCAAATTCCAAGGGCACCGATGGAATCGCAGTGCCGATGTTTGCTTAGAAACACCTCTTCTGGAGTTGCGTTTGCTCGAGTGTGGTTTTTAATTTTTGGGCTTTAAGTTAAGAAATAAAATAATGTGGTACAAAAAACTTTATTTTATTTCACTTAAGGCCACTTAAAAGCCACTTAAAGCTACTTAAGCTGAGTTGAAGCGGATAGGGTTCAATCCAAAATATCCTACCCTCTTTGTGGGATATTTTTTAGGTGGGGCCCGCACGAGCCTCACCGTTTCTTTTCCTCTAAGTAACGCACCCATGAAACCTCCTCATTAATGAAAGTCAACCATGCGTTTTTCTGGTTAAGAAACGCCCCAATTAATTGGGCAGTTAAATCATTACAATTAATTCAACGAATTAATTGTTCGTTTCTTATCTTTTGAATTTCAAAAGCTTAGGTCAATAATAAAAAAAGGGTTGAACTTATTTTATTTAGTTGGACTTGTGGCGTGGAGAGAATTTGGGAGGAAATCGTTCTTCTTCGACGAAGAACGCAAAGAATGCGAAGAACACGAAGAACGCTCCGACCTTCGACGAAGAACACCAAAACCTCGGAGATCGACGACGCAACGCCGTGTACCGCGATGTCAAGGACGCTTCTTCCGCGATTCTCCCTCCGCGACACTTCTTCCACGGCGATCCAACCCCGCGACAACCTTCGATCGACAACGACAAGGTAGGGGGTAGCGCTCTTTTTTAATTCTCTTTGGTTTATAACATCAACATGGATTTAATTATAATAATTAAATCTGTATGTTCTCGATCCTCGGAGTTCGTCGACGCGACGCCGAGTACCGCAAGACAGTGACGCCCTTCCGCGACGCGGTGATGCTTTCTTCCGCGACGGTCGATCTCGCGTCCGACAATGAAGTTAAGGTAGGGATTTTTTTATTTGAGAACAAGCTTTGATTCCCGTGATTGTTTCTTTTAAAACAAAGAACCCGGATCAAAGTTCAATTTTAATTCTATTAAAATTGTGCCCTGCTTGTTATTCATGTGTTGAATATTTATTTCCGATTGTTATCACCTAACGTGGAGGGTGCGGGCCAAACAAACACGGCCCGACCACCCTCCGCAGTTTTCCGTTGATGCGCGGATTGGCGGATGATGACAAACAGAGCCGCAATGGAGTTTTGAGGGCCTGGTAGTGAAGAATGGGACCCGGGAGGAACTTTGGCGTAGACAGAAGTGGAGTCGGACCACCGGAGCAACTGCGGTGGCCCGCGGAACCCACCGGTGGTGCCCCGGCATGCCGCCAGACAGGGCCGCCGCGGCGGCGGCGGCCAGCGGACCCGCGGCCGCACGAGTCCGGCGCACACGGGACGCGGCTTTGCCGCATCCGCTGATCCAGTGCGGCCCCACGCGGGGCCACGACGCTTCATCCCGCGGGGCCCAGCACCCCGCAGTTCCTCCGCTCGGCCGGCTCGGCCGACCCGAGCCGGGCCGACCCGAGGGGGGGGGGGGGGGTTGGGTCGGGTCGGTCCAGGCCCAGACCCCCCGTTTCCGGACCTTTTTGGTCTTTCACTCATAACATGAGCTACGAGCCTCCGAACGACGCGCCGTCAGTGGCGATGCGATCCTTGGATCGAGAAGGTCGTTTCGGTATATCGCACTCAAGGTTTCAGAATACTTTGGGTTCGGCCGGGTTGGTTTGTACACAAAACCAACCGGGCCCTCAGAGCGGAAACACTCATATCTTGAGCTTCGGACGTTTGATTGACATGCCGTTGAATTTTTTGAATTCCTCTAAGTGAGACGGATCTTTTGGAATACTCCTCCCGAGGTTTGGACACAGGTGGAGTATGGTCGGGTTGGTTTTGCCTTACAAACCAACCGGGCCCCTGGGATGAAAAAGCCAATAACTCACAGACCAGGTGTCCGATTGATGCGCCGTCTATCTCGTTGATTTCCTCTTGATGAGACGGAACTTTTTGCATACTTTGCCCGAGATTTGGTTGCTGTTGGATAGTGGCCGGGTTGGATTGTACCCGAAATCCAACCGGGCCCTTGGAACAGAAAAGCTGTTATCTTTCAGACCAGATGTCCATTTGACGAACCGTTTGTAGCGTTGGTGATCACATTGAGAAAAGGTCCCTTTGAGTTTACCCTATGAGAGTTGGGGTATAGTTGAGATACGTCCGGGTTGGTTCGCACACGAAACCAACCGGGCCCCTGAGATGAAAGAGCTAGTAACTCACAGACCGGGCGTCCGATTGACGCGCCGTCTGTTGCGTTGAGACCCCTATAACGAGACGGTCCTTTGGGATACTTCTTCGTGGGACTTTGAGATACTTGGAGTATCGACCTGTAGCTCGTGGAGTGGACCCTCCCAGAGACGAGCGTACGGAGTACGGAGACCGTGTAGCCGATTGAGACCTGACGACTGCTTGACCGACTCGACTTGGAGTGATTCGACTAGCCCAGTGGACGGAGCACTACTTTGTGAGGTGCAGACCCATGGCGAACAGAGCACTACCTGTGTGACAGTGCAGACCTTCAGTACTAGTCCGGAGAGTACCTCTGCAGGCTACTTGGGGGTGTGCACTACTTTGTTTGGGTGGCATACCCCGGTGGGAAGCACTACTATGTTTGGGTTGTTGGCCCGTGGTACTCGACAGGAGGAGTACCTCAGCAGTATTAGGTTAGTGAGCAGTACCTCGGAGTCGTGACATGACCACTGTACACTCCAGAGATGGAGCTCTTCAGCAGTTATGGTTTCTATAATGAAAATCCGGGTTTGAGCTGAGACTTTTGACCTTTGTGTTTACCTCATGATTAATATGGGTCACTTGATAACTTAGGTATATGTATGGGCATATACCTAGGTAGTGGTTATCTGTTGATTTCATAACCCTTGTGTTTCCTCATGATTGAGATGGGTTACTTGATAACTTTTGTATATGTATGGGCATATACCTAAGTGGAGGTTATCTGTTGAGATATTCTTTGTGGTTATCCTTGTTGGTTTTAGTGAGACCTTGAGGGTATCGGGGTCCCTACTGAGTATTTTTATACTCACCCCTTCATGGGCAATGCCTGCACCTCGTTGTGTTGGTTGCAAACGACGGGCAGTAGTGACGGAGGCCGAGTGTTTGAGACTGGACGGTACCCGGAGGTGGACTACATGACGAGTCAGTACCCGGAGGTGGACTTCACGCCAAGACGACACTCGGAGGAGGTTGAAGGGCGAGAGAATTGTGGAGTCTATCTGTATCTACCCTTCAGGTAGGATCCGTGGTGGACGATCCAGGAGCTGCGCCATCTGTACCTACCCTTTAGGTAGGATTCGTGGTGGACGATCCAGGAGCTACGCCATCTGTACCTACCCTTCAGGTAGGATTCGAAGAGGACGACCCAGGAGCCGCTTCCGTCCTTACAGCTGTTGTCTTTTCTATTGTACTTTGTTCATTTGTAGTTTTACTTTCTTTTTGGGTTTGTATTCTGGACCATTTACCTTTCAGCACTTCTCTTTGTACTTAGTGTTTTACTTCCGCTTGTACTCAGTGGTGTTTTGTTTACTTTTATAAAGGCAATGCCTTCCCAGTTATTGGGATTTACGCCTTTGGTGCTAGTCGCCAGCCCCTGGCCTATGGAAGGCGGGCTTGGGGTAGTCACGGCACGGGCCCCGAGGACGGGTCATGACAAATTGGTATCAAAGGAGTCGGTTCTACCGTAGAACTTATAACTCTAATATTTTCTTTCTGTGAATCAATAGTGTTAAGAGTACCGAGTTTGGTCTTCAGTTCAGGGAGTCTAGTGTTGGTGCGGGTGCCCGACGTATCCATACACCAGGACCCTGACAAGTGATTTTCGACTTTTTGCACGAAAACACTGATTGTGTGTGTGTTTCCGGAAGTTTTTAAATGTCATCTCAAACCAGGTTAGCTCACCAGGTATAAATGTTTGACCATGTCATGTTGTTTATTTCAGGATGCCTTTTCACAGACGACCAGCTAGATCCCAGAGGGATGTGCGTACTGACAGCTTGTCGAGCGACGAGGCTTCGGTACAGGGCCCTCTTGCAGTTGAGGCACCAGCGGAGGCACCATCGGTACTACCATATGTTGGGCCACCGATGCCACCAGCCCCAGAAGTGGGCGATGCACGCCACTTGAGCGCGCTGCACGAGTTCCAGCGCCAAAGGCCACCCAGGTTCTAGGGAGAGACGGACCCGCAGGAGGCTGAGGATTGGCTGGGGGTAGTGGTGAGAGTCTTCAGGCTAGTGGGGACACCTGCAGACTTCATGGTGATCTTTGCTGCCAGCCTTCTTCAGGCAGCAGTAGGTAGGTGGTGGAGCCACTTGTTCCAGTTTTACGACAGGATGACCTTCACATGGGAAGACTTCGAGACCTTCTTCAGGGTGGAGTTTGTGCCAGTATCTCTACACCCCGAGCATGTACAAAAGCTTATGCCTTTGCCGCAGGGTTTTCGATCAGTAGCTGAGTCATCTGTGGGTAGTAGAAAGATGATGCAGAGGTCCAAGAGGACTAGACCAGTAGATGGACGATCTCGGGTTTTAGGATCGGTGGTGCGGGGCACCCGGGGTGGAGTCAGAGCCAGACGTGCCAGAAACGGATAGTGTTTCTCCTATGGCAGGAAGGGTCACCTGGCACGTGACTGTACGACCGCCCACACAGTTGATCAGCAGGTGTTGGAGGAGCCACTGAGACAGAAGCAGCAGTTGGTGCTTGAGCAACAACCGAGCAGTGGAAAAGGCAGTAGAGCTCCGAGAGCAGGTGGAAAAGAGCGGAACTAGTGGATACGTCCCTTGTACTTCTGGTTCCGTGTTGTTGTTGTATTCGTGTCTTTGTACTATGATCTGCAATAATAAAAAGACAATTATCTTTGTGATGTTTTCTTTCCTGTCCTTTTTGTTTTGTTGATACTGAGTGGTCCTGGTTAATACTGTTGACTTGACCCTCACTTTTGAGATTTCTACTAGAGGAGACCCAATGACCTCGCACTAATGCCAACAGTGTGACTCGACCCTTGGAGGCGTGAGTGACAGTTGGATCTCTTGGTAGTTACGTCGAGGCCTTATGACGACATCCATGGCATGAATGCATCCTTCATGTCAGGATTGACTGTATTAGGCAATGGGCGTGGTTCATCCAAGGGATGAGACTGAGTTTCTCTTTTCGGCAAAGGAGAAGTTTTTTAGCAGCTCTTCCAGATCATAGGAAAATAAGGTGCAGATCATCTAGGAGCGGATGA
The DNA here is from genome assembly GCA_963277665.1 of Viscum album. NCBI lineage: Eukaryota > Viridiplantae > Streptophyta > Magnoliopsida > Santalales > Viscaceae > Viscum > Viscum album. The sequence continues at coordinate 1,027,442,324 of OY728137.1, forward strand.
AGACTGCACAGTGCAGTAAGAAACAAGAAACCGATGCCAGTCTTAGAGACTCGGGCGTGTTAAATGTTTCAAGAAGTCGAATATTTAAAGAGAGATGAGTCTATGAAGCGATAGACATGGAGTCAGAGCTAGGAGAGTAGCATGAGGTGGTGAACATCTTAACATACTACAACCACCCACCTTAGTTATCCCCGCCAGGCTCAGGGGGCTAGAAGTCAGAGGTAGAGTGCAGTTGCATGCGGTCAAGGAGTGTGACCCAATGGCTCTAAAAATGATTCAAGGGACAGTCTGTGTCCACTACTAGCTGCTGTAGTAACAGACGTCAATATGAATCATTCCTCGCTTTCACAAATCTTGTCTCAGACTTAGAGTTTCTGGTAAGCCGTGGACTTGACCCTCACATTTGGAGATACCTTGGGAGGAGACTCGATAATCACACTTACGCTGATGGTGTGGTTAGACCCTCGAGGCGAGAGTTTTGGTTGGGATCTCTTGGTGGCAGCGTCGAGGCCTTACGACGTTGGTTTGAGTATGGACTGGGCAATCACAGTTCATACACAAATTGACAGTATCAGGCAAAAAGGTTATGGTTTAACTACGACGTCGGGATGGGTTTTCCTTGGTCGGCAAAAAGGAAACCCCAGGAAGCACAGGATAAACTCATACACAGGAGGGTACGACCGAACACTCTTGAGTCGGTAAACCTTACCCTCGTGGTAGCAGTCGTTTTGAGTTTTAACAGGAATTGGAGACCTCTAGAGTTTTAGGATGACGATCACGTCTTTATACGGGTCTCACCTCGATGAGGTTTATGGAGATGTGGCCAAGGCAGAAAGTTATCTCTGAGGTTCAGCGAACCTTCTTAGGTCCTCAGCTGGGAAGGCGGGGTGATTTACCTCTTGACTCATCCACCTCAGTTGCACCGGGTGCACGATGATTTCCACGTATCTCAACTGAGGAGATATGTGCTCAACCCTTCGCATATCATCGACCATGAGGAGCTGGACGATGGCGATGGAGTGTCTTTCACGGAGGTTCCAGTGGTGATCGAGGATCGACAGGAGCGGATCCTACGAGGATGATTGATTCCTCGAGTGCACTTTCTCTGGCAGTATGGGAACCTCTGGGTGAGCACATGGGAGCAGAAGGCTCAGATGTGTGCTCTGTACCGCTTTTGTGACCCTAGTTTGTGTTAAAGCTTTACGAGGACGTAAAGCCCTGAGGTGGGAGTGATGTAAAGACCCGTAAATTTTAAGGAAATTTTTTTCTTAATTTTTTTTTGGAATTTTTCAAGAACGTAGTTTCTAACGGCGCCTGATTCCGAGGCCCGGTGTGCCCGGAATCATTTTCCGAAGTTTGGCTCGGGTACGTTCAGTGAACGAACGAGTGGGTTTTTCTAACTTTTGAACCGGTGCTCGGAATCAAATTCTGAGGGCACCGATGGAATCGCAGCACTGATGTTTTCTAAGAAACACCTCTTCCAGAGTTGCGTTTTCTCGGGTGTGGTTTTTAATTTTTGGGCTTTAAGTTAAGAAATAAAATAATGTGGTACGACAAACTTTATTTTATTTCACTTAAGGCCACTTAAAAGCCACTTAAATCTACTTAAGCTGAGTTGAAGCGGATAGGGTGCAATCCAAAATATCCTACCCTCTTGGTAGGATATTTGTGAGGTGGGGCCCGTATGAGCCTCACTGTTTCTTTTCCTCTAAGTAATGCACCCGCGTAACCTCCTCATTAATGAAAGTCAACCGTGCGTTTTTCTGGTTAAGAAACGCCCCAATTAATTGGGTAGTTAAATTGTTACAATTAATCCAACGAATTAATTGTTTGTTTATTATCTTTTAAATTTCAAAAGCTTAGGTCAATAATAAAATAAGGGTTGAACTTATTTTATTTAGTTGGACTTGTGGTGTGGAGATAATTTGGGAGGAAAGCGTTCTTCTTCGATGAAGAACGCGAAGAACGTGAAGAACACTCCGACCTCCGACGAAGAACGCAAAACCCTCAGAGATCGATGACGCGGCGCCGTGTACCGCGATGTCAACGACGCTTCTTCCGCGATTCTCCCTCCGCGATGCTTCTTCCACGGCGATCCAACCCCGCGAAAACCTTCAATCTACAACGACAAGGTAGGGTGTAGCGCTCCTTTTTAATTCTCTTTGGTTTATAACATCAACATGGATTTAATTATAATAATTAAATCTGTATGTTCTCGATCCTCGGAGTTCGTCGACATGACGCCGAATACAGCACGACAGCGACGCCCTTCTGTGATTCGGCGACCCTTTCTTCCACGACGGTCGATCTCACGTCTCACGACGTAGTTAAGGTATGGATTTTTTTATTTGAGAAAAATATTTGATTCCCGTGATTGTTTCTTTTAAAAGAAAGAACCCGGATCAAAGTTCAATTTTAATTCTATTAAAATTGTGCCTTGCTTGTTATCCATGTGTTGAATATTTATTTCCGATTGTTATCACCTAACGCGGAGGGTGCGGGCCAAACAAACACAGCCCGACCACCCTCCGCAGTTTTCCATTGATGCCCAGATTGGCGGACGATGACAAACATTGCCGCAATGGCATTTTGAGGGCCTAGCAGTGAAGAATGGGACCCGGGAGGAACTTCGGCGCGGACGGAAGTGGATTTGGACCACCGGAGCAACTCCGGTGGCCCGCGGAACCCATCGGCGGCTGGAGGCAGCGGCACCCCAGCGCGCCTCTAGACAGGGCCGCCGCGGCGGTGGCGGCCAGTGGACCCGTGGCCGCGCAGGTCCGGCGCACACGGGACGCGGCTTTGCAGCATCCATTGATCTAGCTCATCCCCACATGGGGCCGCAGCGCTTCATCCCGCGGGGGCCAGCGCCCCGCGGTTCATCCGCTCGGTCGGCTCGGCCAAGCCGAGCTGGGCCGACCCACCAGGCCGGGTCGCGCCCAGGCTGGGCCAGGCCGCCCTGGCCGGGCCGGGTCGCGCCAAACCAGGTCGGACCCGGACCCTGGTCGGGTCGACCTGGTTCGGGCTGACCTGGGGGGGGGGGGGGGGGGGTTGGGCCAGGTCGTTCAGGGCCCAGACCCCCCCATTTCCGGACCTTTTCGTTCTTTCACTCATAACTTGAGCTACAGGCCTCCGAACAATGCGCCGTCAGTGGCGATGCGATCCTTGGATCGAGATGGTCGTTTCAGTATATCGCACTCAAGGTTTCGGAATACTTTGGGTTTAGCCAGGTTGGTTCGTACACGAAACCAACCGGGCCCTCGGAGCGGAAACACTCATATCTTGAGCTTCGGACGTCCGATTGACATGCTGTTGACTTTGTTGAATTCCTCTAAGTGAGACAGATCTTTTGGCATACTCCTCCCAAGGTTTGGACGCAGGTGGAGTATGGCCGGGTTGGTTTTTCCTTAAAAACCAACCGGGCCCCTAGGACGAAAAAGCCAATAACTCAAAGACCGGGCGTCCGATTGACGCGCCGTCTGTCTCGTTGATTTTCTCTTGATGAGACGGAACTTTTGGCATACTTCGCTCGATATTTGGTTGTTGTTGGATAGTGGCCTGGTTGGATTGTACACGAAATCCAACTGGGCCGTTTGAGTGGAAAAGCTGTTATCTTTCAAACCAGACGTCCGTTTGACGAACCGTCTGCGGCGTTGGTGATCACATTGAGAAACGGTCCCTTTGAGTTTACCCTATGAGAGTTGGGGTACAGTTGAGATACAGCCGGGTTGGTTCGCACACGAAACCAACCGGGCCCCTGCGACAAAAGAGCTAGTAACTCACAGACCGGGTGTCCGATTGATGCGCCGTCTGTTGCATTGAGACCCCTGTGACAAGGCGGTACTTTGGGATACTTATTCATGGGACTTTGAGATACTTGGGAGTATCGACCTGTAGCTCGTGGAGCGGACCCTCCTAGAGATGAGTGTGCGGATTACGGAGACCGTGTAGTCGACTGAGACCTAGCGATTGCTTGACCGACTCGACTTAAAGTGAGTCGACTAGCCCAGTGGACGGAGCACTACTTTGGGAGGTGCAGACCCATGGAAGACGGAGCACTACCTGTGTGACAGTGCAGACCCACGATACTCGTCCAGAGAGTACCTCTGCAGGCTACTAGGGGGTGTGCACTACTGTGTTTGGGTGGCATACTCTGGTGGGAAGCACTACTGTGTTTGGGTGGCTGGACCGCAGTACTTGACAGGAGGAGTACCTCCACAGTCTTAGGTTAGTGAGCAGTACCTCAGAGTCGTGACAGGACCACTGTACACTCCAGAGATGGAGCTCTTTAGTAGTTACAGTTTCGATAATGAAAATCCTGGTTTGAGCTGAGACTTTTGACCTTTGTGTTTACCTCATGATTGAGATGGGTCACTTGATAACTTAGGTATATGTATGGGCATATACATGGGTAGTGGTTATCCGTTGATTTCATAACCCTTGTGTTTCCTCATGATTGAGATGAGTTACTTGATAACTTTGTTATATGTATGGGCATATACCTAAGTGCAGGTTATCTATTGAGAACTTCTTTGTGGTTATTCTTGTTGGTTTTAGTGAGACCTTGAGGGTCTCGGGGTCCCTACTGAGTATCGTTATACTCACCCCTGCACGGGCTATGCCCGTACCTCGTTGTGTTGGTTGCAGACGACGGGCAGTGCTGATGGAGGCCGAGTGTTCGAGACTGGACGGTACCAGGAGGTGGACTACACGACGAGTCAGTACCCGGAGGTGGGCTTCACGACGAGACGACACTCGGAGGAGGTTGACAGGTGAGAGCATTGTGGAGGCTATCTGTACCTACCCTTCAGGTAGGAGCTGTGGTGGACGATCTAGGAGCTGTTCCATCTGTACCTACCCTTCTGGTAGGATCCGTGGTGGACGATCCAGGAGCTGCGCCATCTATACCTACCCTTCAGGTAGGATCCGAGGAGGACGACCCAGGAGCCGCATCCGTCCTTCCAGCTGTTGTCTTTTCTGTTGTACTTTGTTCATTTGTAGTTGAACTTTCTTTTTGGGTTTGTATTCTGGCCCATTTACCTTTCTGCACTTCTCTTTGTACTTAGTGTTTTACTTCCTCTTGTACTTTATGGTGTTTTGTTTACTTTTATAATGGTAATGCCTTCCCAATTATCGGGATTTACGCCTTTGGTGCTAGTCGCCAGCCCCTGGCTTATAGAAGGCGGTCTTGGGGTAGTCACGACACGGGCCCTGAGGACGGGTCGTGACATACCTAAACATTCTTTAACATTAAAAGGAATTCATCTTTATCCCTATTTTCATTGCAAAAATTGTCGGAGGATACTTTTCATTCTCATCTTTCCAGAGATCGCGTTTTATGTTCATTACTTATAAGTCTTTGCAAGCATTGAGATTATCCTTCGACTTTCCATGCTCATTAAGTAATGTGAATATCAAATTGTCATAGACATTCTTCTCAATATGAATCACATCAATATTATTCCGCAACAAATTAAATTCCCAATACGGAAGTTTGAAGAATATACTTTTTTTCTTCCACTATTGCATTCCGGTTTCTCTTGACGATGCACTTCAGACCCGTTTTCCGCTCTCATTCAAATGATGAACCTTCCCAAATTCTGTTTCAACATTTTCAAGCTGTGTCAATATTTCAGAACCAGTTAACAACTTTGGAGTTGGTCTACGATCAATGGAACCATTAAATTTTGACCTGTTCAGCTGAAATCTATGAGATGCATCGAGAAATCGTCGATGACACAAGAAGCACCATTTTTTATTGTGAGGTATCCATTTGGGATCAAAATCAAAGTTAAAAACGGGACAAGCCAAAACCGTGTAAGTGTTCCAACCAGATAAATTCCCAAGCCTAGGGAAGTCACTAATGGTCCACATTAAAGCATCATGCATTTTGAACATTGTTTTAGAAGAAGCATCAAATGTCTCAACACCGTTGCTCCATAACTCCTGCAATTCATCAATCAAAGGCTGCAAGTATACATCCATATCATTTCCAGGCATTTGTTTTCTAGGAATAATCATCTAAAGGATAAAAGATGTTTGTTTCATACACATCCAAGGTGGCAGATTATAAGGGATCAAAACAACTGGCCAAATTCTATAGCTGGTACTCAAAGTCCCAAATGTGTTGAATCCATCAGCAGCCAATCCCAATCAAACATTCCTAGGATTAGCTAAGAAATCAAGATGTAATGAATCAAATGTCTTCCACGATTTAGAATCTCACAGATGTCTCATTAACCCATCATTTTTATTATCTACAGAATGCCACTTCATGTATTCAGCGGTTTTCGATGACATGAATAATCTTTTCAATCGAGGATTCAAAGGAAAGTAACGAAAAACCTTTTTAGGTGTGTTCATTTTCTTCCTCTCCAGGAAATTAGGTTCATTCAGACTTCCAACATCACCATTTTCCTTCCATCTAGAAGAAGAACATTTCTTTCCATTCTATCTACTTGAATCCTCTCCCTAATAAAGCATACAATCATTGGGGCACATATGTATTTTTGTATAATTCATACCAAGCTTGTTAACAAATTTTTTCATATCATAAATAGATTCAGGTATTTTTTTCTTCAAGAAATGCATCATGAATCAATTCCAATATCATGGACATTTCCTTATTTGTAATTCCACATAGACATTTCATATGTTACAACTTCAGCAGAAATGAAAGCTTTGAATATTTCAAACACCCACTATACAACTCTTGATTTCCATCGTCAACTAAATCATGAAACACATTTTCCTCAGTGAAGTTTTCTCTTAAATTTGGCTCCTACGAATCAATAGGAGGATCCAATGATATGTTACAATCTTGATCTGCCTGTGTTACAATCTCAAAACCATCACTTGTCACGTTGCAATTTGTATCACCCTCTTCTGGTTGTTCTGATATGTTTTGATGCTGATAGTGGTGTCTTGCAGTTCCGAATGCATCATTTATGAGGTTTTTCATTTCATTTTCCATTGTAGACAAACTTGGGACCTCATTATATGGATTAACATCAGTGCTCAATCTTTCTGTAACATTCGATTATCCATGCAAAATCCAACACAAATATTGACCAAGGAATTGCTTCTGTATTAAATGTTCATAATCCTCATCTCTCTTCAACCATGTTCTAAATTTACATTTAGGACATGGACATTTTATTATCCCTTGAACGGATTGATTAGAAATTTCAAAATCTAAATACTCATTCAAACCATTAACATACTAAGGTGTGTTCCTCAGTAATGTGATCCAACTTTTATCCATGAATATCACAATGTTCCCACACAATAATAAAAATAATTAAAACACATAGTTACTACTAAATAGAGAAAGGGATTCATATATACAATAGTGTAACATTACAGAAACATAATATAATAAATATGATCCTTTGAGTTAGACATGAACCCTATAGTGTTTGGGATAGGGAAAGTTTCTTTGGTAAAGAGAAACAGTGTGCTAACAATATGGTGGCTACTTTACCATGAAAACCAAAGCATATTGTTAATTTGGAATAACCCCAACCTATGTTCTCTATAGAGTCTTCATATAAAACTCTAATATTGAATAAATATATTATAAATAATGTTTAGGGAAAACCTTATGATACTTACAAAACTCAACACATTGTTAATTTGGAGTGGTAAGAACCACGTGACGGATAGTCTTGAGGCATGATAAGAGGTGCTGTTCATGGAAATGCATGATGATATATTTAATCAATAAAGATCAATGAACATTATATAACATCAATACAATAAAATTATTAGAGGGGGTGACACGTATGAGAGGAATACTAGAATCTTGGATATTTGCAAAATCACTGGGTATAAGTTTAATTGAGCAATAAACCACTTAGTTAGGTGGAAGACCATAAAATAAATGGTTAAAACATCAGCGTATTATCTCACAGTGAGAATTTAATCATGGTTTATCTTTTCTATAGTCTCAATAATTTGATATATATATTCTCACTTAGAAGTAAAAAATATCAATTCTTTACATAATGATTACCAAGGATAATCATCTTTCTATATTCACTTGTATAGAATGAGAGGGAGATTTCTAATATTGAGGATAATTTTATTAATTATAAAATTCAACCTATATTTATACAAGAAAAAGTAATTCATACACATAATTTCATATAATTACAAAAAAGGGAGTATCTCACGGTTTTATTTTATATTAATCAAAATATTTCTTAAGGGACTGAATTATTATAAGGGGATGAAATGATTGACTAATTTTATCACATCAATAATAACTTGACATAGATATTTTGATGGGGTGTTTTAACAGTTATACAAAACATTCATGATATGAAAGAATGTATAAAACATGAATAAAATTGTATTTTCTCTATACCTTAGTAATTATCTATCATACTTGTAACCATATTATTATTAGGATCCGTATCAGTAATTTTTTTTCATAAGCTCACCCTTACCCTATAGACCATATATGTTGTTTTCATTGATAAAATTATAAACCCCTTCACACAATGAATTGATTTAAATAGGGTACCCATTTATTTCATATAATACATATTAAAATATTATTAGGGTTGATTAGACAATTCCTTTATTCCATCATAATGGTGGGTTTCTCCCATAGACATTCTCTATCTATGTTCACCTATTTCCAACACCTGAATCATTTTCTTTTCTTATTTAGGAAATTTATGGCATGATTCTTTATACACTTTAGATAAATGGGATGATAAATGTTCTTAACCCCATGATATTTATTTATTTCACTACAAGAATTGAAACCCACACTTCACTTATTATCTATTAAACCATGAAACCTTCAAGAATCAATGATCTCTATTTCAACTTTGCAGGTTTATCAAAAAATCTCTTTACAGACAACAATTTCTCATATCACCAAATCATTTAATAGTTTCATATTTAGACAAAAATAAAGTTTTTTAAGTAAAATTTTAGGGTTATTGAAAATGTCTAAGGAATATGGTAAATGTCATATGACGTTTTCCACATACACTTGAAGGATTATTCTTCCCTTTTCTTAAGGCCAAGGAAATAATTCTCAATTTTAAATGAGTGGGTTAAAGGAAAATATTTATTATAAATAATTTTCATAAATTCATTCCACTCCATCAATTTGATCTCCTCATCAAGTATCATTTTATTTATAAATGTAACACATTATATATTTTTTATCTTTAACCATATCACCTGTAAAGGTATTAGCATATTAAACTAATGGATTATCAAAAGAAAGTAAGAAATGGGGATTTTAATTTCCATGTAATTATAACAATATTGTATAGATTCCGTATTTATAACATCATCATCGAATAATTATGCCACTTCACAAAAATTTCCATAATATGGAAACCATCAATATTTTCAACAAAATAGAAAACCAAACTCTTAACATGTGTCAATCATCACTGTCACATCATCATATTAGCTAGAAAATAGGTAATCCCAACTCTCAACCTCTGTCAATCATCTCATCATCATCACATCAGCATAACAAGAATGTCCAACTCTCAACTAGTGTTAACCATCCTAACATCCACTAAATTTCCACATTATTACCTCAATGACACAGGTTATAACCTCAAGCCATCACAACCAAAAACACGACATAGCCTTAAATCCATCACAACCTAGGGAAATGTGTACATGTTATACCATAATCCATTATAACCCATAATATAAGAATTTATTGTAACCATGAGCCATCACAACCCATTATTATAGTATCAAACAACCACAAACAATCAAGCAGATAGAAAAAAAATCACTTAATAATTAAAACTAACAAACACAAAAAAAATCACATGCAATAAGTAGAAAAAAAATCATAAACGAAAAAATATGCATACAATACAATAAATACAACATTACAATTTATTATAAGAAACAATAATAATAAAGAAATAAATAATATCAAAACAATAAAATAATTAGAAATCAAACCATAGGGTTCGTATAGGTCGTTGGGGAAGTAGGTTCGTCGGGGTCGCCGGGGTCGCGGGGGGCCGGGGTCGCCGAGGTCGCGGGGTCGCCAGTGTTACCGAGGTCGCTAGGGTCGCGGGGGGACGGGGTCGCGGGGGAAGGAATCACGGTCTCTGGGTGAGAAAGAGGAGGGTCGGGGTGGGGGGGGGGGGGGGGGAAGGGTCGGGGCTGTTAAAAAAAAGTGTCGCGGTAATTTATTATAAAACACCGCTACAAAACCGCCGCTAAACAAAGATTTTGTTGTAGTGTCTATTTGTAAAATGTAATAAAAAGTTATGTAGTAAAAGGAATGATTCCATAGTCGGTATCCAAGGATAGTTTAGTTATTTATGGAAATTAGGCTATGAAAACTTTAGGAAGAACCCTATTGAAAAGTTTAAATATAGGAATACTTCCTGATATATTGGTGAGTATTGAGTTAGTGGTTTATCCAGAAAATAAATTCCTAACTGGATACGAGTAGGTAGAGGTGGCTCTGGCACATATATACCAAGGAGTAAACACTATGAAAAGGAGTTTCGGGCTTGACCCGAGGTATCCTAGTATACAACAACGCACCTTCCTGCACTCTTGGTTACGAAACTCCCAGGGTATTTGTTTGGTTAATCATAAGATTTTTATGAATCATTACGAAGGATTTATAGAGAAATGTAATTGTTAAAAGAATGATGTTTTAAGACATAAAATCCTTTATAGTTAAAAGATTCATAAATGGAATAATCTTCTCACTAAGGTTTTATTATTTTAGAAAATGGAGGGAAATATGAGGAACTATGAAAATGGTGACCATAATGGACCATGCACTGAAGACCCTCTGATGGAAGCTGGAATGGAAACATCCATGCCAATGATGAACCAACGGACTCAAGTTATTGGAAATAACTTAAATCATGCTAAGAGCCCGATTTCCATGTGAAGAGAACAACTTTCTGTTGAATCCTTTATGTGTCAACGAGCACCATCCTTCAGTGGATCTACCAACCCACTGATTACTGAACAGTAGATCATCTCTATTGAGAAGATATTTTCTATGCTCTGCTGTTATGCACAAGAGAAGGTTTCCTTGGCTGTTTATTTCTTAGATGGAGAAGCTGATTAGTGGTGGGAACTGATTAAAAACACAAGGCCAAGAGTGGAAGTTGAATCTATGGAGTGGGAAGAGTTCAGAGGGATATTTTTCAATAAGTATTTACCTCGATCGATGAGAACAAGAATAGAGAAGGAGTTTCTCGAGATGAAGTGGAAGGAGAATGAATTGGTGGGAAGCTACAAGATGAACTTCACAAGGCTTTCACATTACTCCTATATAATTGACATGGATCCAAATGGTAAGGTTGATAGATTCTTCATTGGACTGAGACCTCATCTGTAGAAGAATATAGAAAACTGAGATTATGATAGCTATTAGAAGATCGTGTGAAGTGCAATGAAAGTAAAACTGATGTTTGGTGAGATGCAATGGTCTCATAAATCCAATGACAAGAAAATATTGAAGGAGCCAAACTTAGGGAGTATCTTCGATCAAGGAAGAAGAGAAAAGCAAGTACAAAGTCCCATGTGTAATAAATGTGGGAAGAAGAATTCAGGGAACTGCCTGCTCAGGAGCGGGAAGTGATACAAGTGTGGTAGAGTTGGCCACATTGGGCGGAATTGACATAGTGAGGTTTATCCACAACTTCCCAAAACTAACGACAAAGGGAAGATGGTGTAGGCCCCACCTAATTTTCAATTCTATAAGTGTGGACAACTTGGTCACTTTGCCAATCACTGTCCAAGTTTTCAAATATAGAAAGTACTTTGTTTGATTATGGTTCTACAAATTCCTTTATTTCCTCCAAGTTTGCAATGAATTTAGAATCAACCCCAAATTTTCTAAAAGTAGAGTTATCAGTCAAGACTCCTTGTGGGATTATCCAAGAATCATCAGTGTTTATAAACTCTAGTATTTACTTTAGTGAGTACAATCTTATCACAAATCTAGTAGTCATTCCCATGATGGAATTCGACATTATACTAGGGATGAACTAGCTCTCAAAGTATAATTCTAAGATCAAATTCAGAAGCAAGGAAATATCAGTAGTCTTGAATGAAAAACCAATAGGTATCTTCCAAGGAGAGATATCTCAACCTGATATTTATCTAGAAGAACCTCCTATATCCTTCTTTATGGAGTTGATCAGTGAAGAAGAAGAAGGAAATGAGAGTTTGAAGATATAAAATGTCCCCATCATCTAGGAATACATTGACGTATTTCTTGAGGAGTTACCCAGACCTCCCATAGAAAGATAGGTAGAGTTCTCCCTTGAAATCATACCTATATCCCATCTGATATCAAAGACCCCATATAGGATGGAAAATGTGGAGTTGGAGGAGGTAAAAAAACAACACCAAGATCTTTTGGAGATGGGTTTTATCCGACCGAGTGTGTCTCCTTGGAGAGCACTAGTTCTCTTTGTGAAGAAGAAGGATGGATCGATGAAGCTATGCATTGATTATAGAGAACTGAACGGGATCACAGTGAATAAAAAATACCCTCTTCCAAGAATTGATGACTTATTTAACCAACTTTGTGGGGCTCAATTCTTCTCTAAGATTGATCTTCGTTCTGGTTATCATCAATTGAGGGTGAATAAAGAATATATTCTAAAAACTAACTTCTGATCAATATATGGTAATTATGATATTGTTGTTATTCCCTTCAGACTGACTAATTAACCTTCTATTTTTATGGATTTGATGAATATTTTCTTTAATGACTACCTTGATAACTTTTTGGTAGTTTTTATTGATGATATTCTTATATATTTGAAAATTAGTGAGGAGTATAAAGATCATCTAAGGGTTATTTTGAATACTCTATGGAAGGATAAGATTTTTGGGAAGTTCAGAAAATGTGAATTATGGTTACAGAAAGTTTCCTTCTTGGGGCACATTGTATCTTATGAAGTAATCATAGTAGAACCTATAATGAAAAAAGTTGTGGAGGAGTGGCCTCAACCTACAACAATAACTGATATTCGTAGATTTCTTTGACTAGAGGGGTATTATAGAAGGTCTGTGAAAGACTTTTCAGGACTTTACAATCCTTTAACCAAGTTAACACGAAAAGGGTTCAAGTTCATCTGGACAAAGGAGTGTGAAGAAAGTTTCCATGAGCTGAAGAAGAGATTGGTTACTGCACCCGTGTTAACTTTTCCCTCAAGTAGAGAAGGATTCGTTATTTTTAGAGATGCATCTATGAAAGGTATTGGGTCTATCCTCATGAAAAATGACAAGGTCATTGCTTATGCATCTCGACATTTGAAGACTTATGAGAAGAACTATCCGACAAATGATCAGGAGCTGGCTGCGGTCGTTTTTGCTCTGAAGATATAGAGGCACTATCTTTATGGGAGAAATGTGATATATACAGAGACCATCAAAGTTTGAAGTATATTTTTCACACAAAAGGAATTGAACATGAGACAGATGAGATGGTTGGAACTTCTCAAAGAAAATGATTTTACAACTCATTATCACTCCAGAAGATCAAACAAAGTCGTTGATGCATTAAGCAGGAAAGACCCAGTTATTCATTCCATGATGATGATTCAAAGAAATCCTTTGATCAATAACCTAATAAAGTTGGACATGGGAATTATAAGGGAAGGGACATCATCAACCTTAACCCAAATTATTTCTCAACTATCATTACTATATAAGATCAAGAAATATTATAAAGAATACCCTTTGTTACTGAAGAAGTTTGAGGCTGTGAAGGATGGGAAGTTTCCTGAGTTAAATTTTGATCAAGAAGGTGTACTGAAATTTCGTACAAGACTATGTTTTCCATCTATTTCAGAAATAACGAAGGAGCTGATGGATTAAGCTCATAGCTCTACATTCTCTATACATCCTGAAAGCACAAAAATGTATAGGGACCTTTTTGATCATTATTAGTGGGATAATATGAAAAGGGAGATTGCAGACTACACTTCAAGGTGCCTGGTATGTCAGCAAGTGAAGACAGAGTGACAAATTCCTAAAAAGGTATTGTAACCACTACCCATACCACCATTGAAGTGGGACAATATCACTATGTACATCATCACTGGTCTCCTAAGAACTTCCAAAGGAAACAATGTGATATGGGTTATTGTGGACCATCTCACCAATACTGCCCATTTTATCTCCATTTGGGAAAATTTCTCTCTTGATTAACATTCCAGGATTTATGTGAAGGAAGTGGTAAGGATGCATGGCGTTCCACTTTCAATCATATCTAATCGTGATCTAAGAATCACATCAAAATTCGGGAGAAGTATTCAACATGCTCTGTGCACTGAATTGAATTTTAGTACGGCCTATCACCCCCAAACCGATGTACAATCTGAAGGGACTATTCAAAAACTTGAGGACATACTAAGAACATACTCAATGGAATTTAAAGGTGGATGAGATCAACATATCCCTTTAGTTTAGTTCTCTTACAACAAATGCTTCCACTCGAGCATTCAAATGGCACCGTATGAAGCTCTATATGGTTAGTGATGTAGAAATACTACTTTTTGGCATGAAGCTGGTGAGAGAAATCTTCTTGGGCCTGATCTTTTGTAAGAGATGACAGAAAAGGTCCATGGCATCCAGCAACACATTAAGGCTTCTCAGATTTGGAAAAATAGATATGCCGACAAAGGTTGAAGGGACTTTGATTTTGATGTTGGTGAAAAATTATTTCTTTGAATTTCACCTTGGAAGAGAGTCAGCTGGTTTGGGAAGAAAGGGATGCTCATCCCTAGATACATTGGCCCCTATGAAATCCTTGATCATGTAGGAGCAGTGGCGTATCATCTTACACTTCCTCCAAATCTAGCACAAGTTCATGATGTCTTCCATGTATCCCTCTTGAGGAAGTACATACCTGACCCTTCACATGTACTAAACCATAGGTGGTACAAATGGAACATGACCTCTATTATGAGGAGCAACCAGTGGAGATCCTGGATCATAGGGACAAGGTTCTATGAAACAAGACTACCCCCCTTGTTTAGGTGTTGTGGAGGAACCACAAACGTGAAGAAGCCACGTGGGAACCAGAGGAGTTTATGAGAAAGAAGTACCCATGCCTTTTCTCTTCTTAGGGTATGAGTTCAAATTTCAGGGATGAAATTTCTTAAGGGGGGAAGAATGTAACGACCCATACTTTTGAATAATTTTTGTTTCCTACTTTTGTGTGTTATTTTATTTTATACTCAACAAAACTATATCCTTAAAGTAATGAAGTGAATACAATTAAAATTATAACATTGGGATTCGACTGTTATATGATCGTTGGTCAATATGACCATTTGAAACTAAAATCTTAATGTTATAATTATTGTATATAAATACAAGTGATGTTAGTTAATTAATACAGAAAGAAGAGTCGATGGCCTTATCCAGTAGACTCGGGTCGTACGAATCCTATCTGTCTGAGCTTGGGAAGGAGGTGGATTCGCTAGGCTTTTCTCTAGACCAAGCCCAAGACGAACTTTAACATGTGAAACTTGAACGGAATCTCCTAAGGGAGAAGTTTCAGCTGATAGAAATCACCACTTGGGCAATGTTGTCCGAGCTGCCCCAAGATTCTATCACCATAGCACATCTTACACTTAGGTCCTATGTAGATGTTATAAGGGGATATGTAATGAGGCCTTAGATACTTTTTGTAATCTCTTGGTATAAATAAAATTTCTATTTATCATTATGTTAAACTTTGTGATTTTAAAATGTATGGATAAATATGGGATGAATCTTATTGATGATTTTGGTAAAGGATATTTTAAAATATTTATGTATACGTTAAATAATTAATAATGTGAAATGATTTTCAGAAAATAGTCTTCTACAATTATGACCAGTAATAAATTTAGAGTCTAATAAGATCAAAATAATTTTTGGTGAATAGTAAAGTATGAATAGCAATATACCCTTATGAATAGTAATGAATAGTGAATCAGCCAAAAAAAGAGAAACATCACCCATGAATTTATAAATATAATTTAGAATCTTAAAATGAAAAAATGGTCATAATATAAGTATTGGTATTTTTTATGTCATAAATATTTTAATTACTATCTTATAATTAATTTAATAATTTAAAATAAAAATGTGTTTTCATAAATTTTTACTTTATTGTCTTACGGTTATACAATAATTTTATGGGACCTTGATTACCTTTTCAAGGTGTTACAAAATTAGTTATAGTTTTAGAGTTGTTTATTTAATAAATAATTATTTTATTTAAAAATTAAATTAAAAATATTTTGTAAGGACCCGACCCCAGTTGCCCGGAGTCAGTGCCTTATTTTATTATGTTGGCATACATACAAGGAATACTAATCTCGAAGGACCAAGTAGTTCAGTATTATTGGAAAAAAGTTACATACATAAGTTTAACATTACAACATGAAGGGAAATAAAACACTATTTAATTCCACTAGAAACATCACGTCTCTTAGATTATGCTTGAAAGTCATTCATAAATTACTTCTTCATGTCCTGAGAAAATGAAACATAAGAAATGGGTGAGCTCAAATGCTCAATAAGAGTAAGCAATATAGTGGAAGATAATATAAACAATAGACATGGTGAATAATTGAAAACACATGCCTTTAATAATAAACATGAACACATTATGTCAGGAAAATGAGCTGTGTAAATAATGCCATAATAAAACATAATCATGGGTATTATACTAGTTGAATAACCACATGAACTTTCAACTAATAGCTTAATCATGAGGGAAGTGTATATGCCGGACATTCTGAAACATTTTGTCATGGCCTCGGCCAAGACGTCTAGTGATTAAGGCCTCAGCCAAAATCCATATTACATTGGGAAAGGACTCGGCCAATTCCACATATATTTATTTCTGAGACCTACCGATGCATCAAGGGGCTATAACAGGCCCCACCTGTCGCATAATAAGTCCAATTCATTCCAAATATGAGTGGGGATAAACATAAACAACATATAGATTGATATTGAAACTATCATATGAAATGTAACTATCTTTTCCCAAACATTAAACATAAAACACTAACCATTCCGAGTAATATGGTGAATGGTTTTAGGATAGATCATCCACAATAGAGTTAGTCATAAACCATTAAATAAAATATGGTAGATGATTTCATAAATGATTAAACCCAATAATACCATGGAATCAATAAGAACATTGAATCAAAAAAAATACTCTTATAAAATCATTAAGCAATTTTGAGACAAATACTCTTTTATTTTGAAAAGAAGAGTTCTTTTGAAAATTCATTGTATAAAACCAGAAGTGAAGTAATATAGTATTTTTATAATAAATTGAGTATTTTAAGAAAGGTAATGGTTTCCAAAAATAGATTATAGAGTGACCTTGTAAATAGATATGAATTTGAGAAATTCCCATTAATCGGGCTTGTTTTTGGAAACAATTTTGAATGTTCCTTTTACAACATGAAACTATCCAAAAAATAAGGAAGGGTTATGGTGTGTAAACATATAAATGATACTCACACAGAATATATGATGAGTACATAACAATACATAAGAATTTCATTGAGGTATTTAGACAAAGAAAGTATCTTGAATAAAAATGGAAGATTGGGTGAAAAAACCCTTACCTTAACTCCAAATGTGTTCCAATCTTGTACTTAAGCTCCTGGAATATGAAATTATACATGTTAATAACTTATTTTAGAACCTATTAGGCATTTATTTAGTTTACCATAATTCTAGTTAGTTCATTTATGTCTTTATTGATAGTTATTGTATTGAATTTCGTCGCTCTGGAGTGTTCATTTCGTTTATTTTCATATTTTGTTCACTTGTTTTTATGTAATAAAGTTCATGTGGAATGGTTATAAATATCCAGGATTGGAATTATATAATATTATTAATGAACATAAAGAATTTATAATGGTCATTTCTATCATTTTGTTACTTGGTTATAAATCCCTTATTACTCAATTCCTCTAGTTGTTTATTTAGTTCCACTAATTCTAAAGTTGCCATTCCATAAGGGGTCTTCGATATGGGCCTTGAACTAGGAATTAAATCAACGGAAAAATTAATTTATCATTCTGGAGGATGTCCAGGTAAATCTTCTGGAAACACATCAACATATTCTCTCCCAATAGGTACATCCTCTATTTGAACATTCCTTTCCTCACCCACACTTATTTCATTCTCTTCCTCCCCAATAATTGAATTTAGTTGAGCTACTGGGGGATGATCTAGATAAGAATCAGGTGGTGATGATTCTACTCTAAAGATAAGGTTTTCTTTACCATCGTCATCAAAAATCGTAACCTCCTTCTTCTTACAATAAATTTTTGCATCAGGGTCCGAAATCCAATCCATACCAAGGATTATATAAAGTTAAATCATGGGTATGATGATGAGATCAGAAGATAAATAGAATTTATATGACCTAATGGGAATTTATTCACAGAACATTGTAGTAATGATACTTCCCTTAGGAGTTTTGACTGACAACTCCATTGTTAAATCAAATTGTAAATATCTAATTTTCTTTGCAAACTGGGAAGATATGAAACAATGTGATGATCCAAAATCAAATAAACCATTGGCTAAACTTGATGAAACAACTAAATTACTTGCCACCACATCATTAGGAACTTCAACCTCTGCAGTTATGATTCCATAAGCTTTTCCCTAATCCCTTGGCCTTTTCTGTTTCTTATTTCCTTAACACTTTGGACTATCATTAGCATAGTGTCCCATATACCGACAATAATAACATTGAACATCATTGGCTTCCTTCTTCCCTTTGCAATCACTAGAAAGATGACATTTCTGAACACATTTGTAGCGTAATCCTTTTCCTTTTAAGCATGCGCCAGGGTGTTTCCTTCCACAATTGTCAAATGGTGGAAATTCAACTCTTACATTCTTCTCTGTTTCCTTATTTCCTTTCCCAGGGTTTTCAGCAACCCTATTCTTTTTTTGCTTTACCTCAAAGTCATAAGACTTAGAGAATTATTTTTCTATCTTGATGGAACATGAAACTATATCCTCATATGATGAAAAACTTTGGGAGATGAGTGCCTGCCAGAAGAATGGATTTAGGCCATCAAAGAACTGATAAATTTTGCTCCTTGGATTTTGTATATAGTACACAACATGTCTTTCTAACCTTGTGAAGTTGGATTCATACTTGGCAACATTTTCATCCTCATTTTTCCTTAGATTCAATAATTTTCTCTCCATATCTAATCGCTACTCTGGAGGAAAATATTTTTCTAAGAATATTTCTTTAAAATCCCTCCATTCCATCTCTTCTATCTCTTCCTCCTCCTTTGTGTTTTGGATTAATGAATACCACTAATCTGAATCTCCTGATAGATGATATACTACAATGAAAACCTTCTCTCTTTCATTACATCCCAAAGAGAGAAATATCTTCTCAATAGAACATATCCACTATTGATCTACAAATGGGTTTGTAGTCCCATTGAATGATGGAGGCTGTTGTCGCATTAAGCGATCTAGCATGGATCCTCCATGTGGTGGATTCGGATGCTCCATACGGGTAAGGTTATTATTCATAACCTGAGTAAGTTATCCTAGTATAGTTATGAGTTTCTCAACACTAGTCACATCACCAAAGCCAACATCATTATCTTGCGTTGGAGGAAAATCATTACAGGGGACACACGCATTCGTGTTATTTCCATTCCATCCACTTGGCTCAATCTCTAGATAATGGCATACACTAGATTAGGTTATGAATCATAATGTATAATCTTAACTTAAAAATACTCAAAAAAATTGAGATCCTACGCATGGATAATCCCATATTCAAAAATATGTTTTATTTGAGGAATATTTTACATTTAAATCATTCATAATGGATTGTAAAGAAAATGTGAATTATCCTAAGAATATCCCCCGGGAGTGTTGTAACCAAGAGTGCAGTAAGGCCCGTTTTTGTGCACCAGTTCCTATTCGAGTCTAGCTCAAAGTGGTGTTTTCGGGTTTTACTCCTAGATACATCTGTGCCGGAGTTGCCTCTATCTTCTCATATCCAGATAGGGATGTATTTTTTGAAAGATCCACATAATCTATTCCTTACCAAAATACCAGGTCGTTATTGTATGTATATCATCAAAGACTAACTTATGTACTTTTCCCTAATTATACGTTTTCTAAATCTAGTTTCCAAGTATTCTACTAAACTTCCTTTGAAACCAACTATAAGGACCCGACCCTAGTTGCCCGGAGTCGGTGCCTTATCTGATTACGTTGGCATACATACAAGGAATAAGAATACCGAAGGACCAATTATTTTAGTATTATTGGAAACAAGTTACATACATAAGTTTAACATTACAACATGAATGGAAATAAAGAACTATTTAATTCCACTAGAAACATCACGTCTCCTAGATTATGCTTGCAAGTCATTCATAAATTACTTCTTCATGTCCTGAGAGAATGAAACATAAGAAAGGGGTGAGCTCAAACTCTCAGTAAGAGTAAGAAATACAACGGAAGATAATATAAACAATTGACATGATGAATAATTTAAAACAAATGCCCTTAATAATAAACATGAACACATTATGTCAGGAAAATTAGCTGAGTAAATAATGCCATAATAAAACATAATCATGGGTATTCTACTAGTCGAATAACCACATGAACTTTCAACTAATAGATTCATAATGAGAAAAGTGCATATGCCGGACATTCTGAAACATTTTTTCATGGCCTTGGCTAAGACGTCTAGTGATTAAGGCCTCGACCAAAATCCATATTACATTGGGAAAGGACTCAGCCAATTCCACGTCTATTTGTATCATTAGACATACCGATGCATCGAGGGGATATAGCAGGCCCCACCCATCGCATAATAAATCCAATTCATTCCTCATATGAGTAGGTATAGACATAAACAACATATACATTCATATTGAAACTATTATATGAAATGTAACTATCTTTCCCCAGTCATTAATCATAAAACACTAAC
This sequence comes from Viscum album, assembly GCA_963277665.1. NCBI lineage: Eukaryota > Viridiplantae > Streptophyta > Magnoliopsida > Santalales > Viscaceae > Viscum > Viscum album. Next base: position 1,027,463,322 of record OY728137.1, read on the forward strand.
CATTCCGAGTAATATGGTGAATAGTTTTAGGATAGATCATCCACAATAGAGTTAGTCATAAACCATTAAATAAAATATGGTAGATGACTTCATAAATTATTAAACCCAATAATACCATGGAATCAACAAGAGTATTGAATCAAACGAAAATACTCTTATAAAATCATTAAGCAATTTTGTGATAAGTACTCTTTTATTTTGAAAAGAAGAGTTCTTTTGGAAAATCTTTGTTTAAAACCATAAGTGAAGTAAGATAGTATTTTTATAATAAATTTATTATTTTTAGAAAGATAATGGTTTCCAAAAATATATTATAGAGTGCCCTTGTAAATAGATATAAATTGGAGAAATTCCCATGAATCAGGCTTATATTTTGGAAACAATTTTGAAAGTTCCTTTTAAAATGTGTAACTATCCCTAAAATAAGGAAGGGTTATGGTTTGTAAACATATATATGATACTCACATAGAATATATGAGGATCACATAATAATACATAAGAATTTTATTGAGGTATTTAGACAAAGAAAGTTTCCCGAATGAAAATGGGAGTTCGGGTGGAAAAACCCTTACCTTAACTCCAAACGTGTTCCGCTCTTGAACTTAAGCTCCTGGAATATGAAATTATAATTTTTAATAAATTATTTCACAACCTATTATACATGTATTTAGTTTACCATAATTCTGGTCAGTTCATTTATGACTTTATTGATAAGTTATTGTATTGAACTTCGTCATTCTAGAGTGTTCGTTTCCTTTATTTTCATATTTCGTTCAATTATTTTTATGTAATGAACTTCATGTGGAATGGTTATAAATATCCATGATTGGAGTTATATATTATTATTAATGAAAATATAGCATTTATAATGGTCATTTCTATCATTTGGTTACTTGGAATGAGGATGAATCATTAGATGACAACCACTTCGATTATTCGGCGGTATTTGGAATATTATGAACTAGTTTTGTCATATAACATAATTATACGTACATATTATGGTTACTGAATATTAATTATGTTATAATAAATATTTTATTGTATGTTTCAACCATTAATATGGTTTCATGACCAGTAATGAAGAAGAAATTGAAGAACGAAACTTCGTCATCCATGAAGGTTATAAATCGGAACCTCGGGGATGTCGATTTCGTTTATAAAAATGAATGGGAGGGAGTAAGAATATTTATGATGGTTCTTCCATTAACATGATATAAATACATTATATAGATGTTAATGGAGTTATCATGGTCATTTGGATAGAGTATGTGAGGATATGATAGCAAAAGAATGTGAATTGAAATGAAACCAAATGAAAAAGAAGGGTGCTTTACCTCTTGAAATAACCTCCTTGAGAATCTCCTTAAAGGAAGGGGTTTTGGTATTTTGGATGGACCAGAAGATTCTTGGACATGGGGAGAGACTAAGGAAGGGTAATTGGGCAGAACTTTGAGGATATTTATGGCTTAGAGGAGTCAAGAGAAGAGGGAGTGGTGAGGGATTTTTATAGTTGAGGAGAGGAGTAATTTTTGAATATTTAATTCATTATTTTATTATTTCCCTCAAGAAAACCAATATTATTGTTTCATGTGACCCCTAATAGTAATAATGTCATGTGAGTTCGAACCAAGTGGGCTTACATCATCCTTGCATCACCTATGATGCAGTAAATCAAGTATTTTTCATTTATCGTATTTTATCGTATTTTACTATTCATAAAAAATTCTTGAATTTCATAAAAATCCCAAAAATTTACCGTAACCATTTTTTGACGTGTAGAATTCAAAAATGAAGTACTTTTTTGAAAAATAATTTTCTAAATATTATTAATTTAACTTTTAAATAAAATCACACTAAATTCAAAAGTTAACAGTTCTAATTCTACAACTACTTCTTTATCACAATGAAAAAATAACCAAGATATTCCTATCTTATTTCCTTATGAAAATAAAATAATAATAAAGTTTACTATTCATTAGGGTCATACTAATATTCATATTACTATTCATAAGGGTATGTTTCTATTTACTAAAAATCAAGTTTGTTCTATCAGACTCCAAATGACTTACTGAACACAAGTCTAGATGACCATTTTTCAAAATTCAAAACATAGAAGAGGAAAAGCTATGTTTATGGGATAGATTATAAAATTGCATTCCATATTTATTTTCAAAACCTTGGGGTGTTACATTCTCCCCTCCTTACAAAAATTTCAATCTCAAAATTCACAGAATATTACTTAAAAATATTCGGTTATGTCTTTAACATAAGCTCCTCAGTTCCCATGTTACTTCCTCAATATTATGGTTCCTCTATAGAACCTTCACCAGACGAGTCATCCGATTTTTCAATTCTTGTTCTCTAGTATAAAGAATCTTGATAGGCTCTTCACAGTAAGATAAATCGGGCTCAAGTTCCACTTCTTCATAAGGGAGTACATGTGTTGGGTCTGGCATGTACTTTCTTAACATTGACACGTGGAACACATTGTGAAACTTGGTGAGACTTGGCATCATTTCCAAATGGTAAGCTACATCTCCAATTCATTCTAGAATTTCAAAAGGTCTGATGTACCTGGGACTTAATTTTCCCTTCTTACCGAATTGAATAATACCCTTCCATGGATATACCTTTAAGAAAACGTGATCACCTTCTTGAAATTCCAAATCCTTCCTTCGATTATCAGCATAGATCTTTTTTATACTTTGAGATATTTTGATATGGTTCTGGGTAATCTTCAACTTTTCCATTGTTTCATCAACAAGTTCTATGCCCACAATATTTCTTTCTCCAACATCATCCCAGCAAGTTGGTGTACAACATCGCCTCCCATATAATGCTTCATAAGGTTTCATCTATATACTTGAATAGAAGATATTGTTGTAGGAAAATTCTACGAGAGTTAAATACCGATCCCACATGCCTTGAAAATCAAGTGAACAAGACCTCAACCTGTTTTCCAATGTTTGAATAGTTCTCTCTGATTTCCCATCATTTTGTGGGGGGTAGGTAGTGCTTAAACGAAGATCAGTATCTAGGACCTTCTAAAGACTTTTCCAGAATCCTGATGTAAAACGTGGATCACGATCAGAAACAATTGAAAGGGTTACTCCATGAAGTCTCACAACTTCATTATTATATAGTATTTTTAGACGTTCAAGTGGTAGATCTTCTCTTATATCATGAAAATGTGCTGAATTGGTAAGACGGTCAACAATGACTCATATTGCGTCGTTCATTCTAGGAGTCTTTGGTAGTCCCATAACAATGTCCATTGTGATATTATCCCATTTCCACTCAGGTATGGTAAGAGGTTTCAATACTATTCTAGGCTGTTTACTTCCAGCTTTCACTTGTTGACAAACCATGCATGTTGACACAAAATCAGTAATCTCCATCTTCATGTTGTCCCACCAAAAATGTTCCGTCAAATCTCTATACCTCTTGGTGCTACCAGGGTGTATAGAGAAATTGGTACTGTGAGCATCATCCAAAAATTACCTTTTTAGATCAGGTAAATCAGGAACACAAAGTTTCTTCCCAAATTTCAAAATTCCATCTACATATACGAAGTCACTCAATCTCCCATCATTCACAGCATTAATCTTATTTTGAAACTCCTCATCATCAGCCTGATAACTTTTTATTCTTTCTAGTAAAGATGGTTTGGAAACCATTTGAAAGAGCATTGATGTTTCAACTTCCATGGTTATTCCCATATCCATCTTTACTAGATCCATGAAAATATGATCTCTTTCAACTCTCATTTTGTTCAAAACTCTATGATCCTTTCTCCTCAAAGAATCTGCCACCTTATTTTCCTTCCTCGGGTGGTAGTGTATCATGCAATCATAATCTTTGAGTAGTTCAAGCCATCTCATTTACCTCATGTTGAGTTCTTTCTATGAGAAAATATACTTTAAACTCTTGTGATCAGTATAAATCTCACATTTTTCACCATAGAGATAATGTCTCCATATCTTCAAAGAAAATATTACAGCAGCTAACTCAAGATCATGAGTAAGATAGTTTTTCTCATGAATTTTTACATGTCATGATGCATAAGCAATAACCCTATCATTTTTCATAAGGACACAACCAATTCCTTTCTTTGAAGCATCACTATAAATAACAAACTTGTCATTCCCCGATGGTAGAGTCAATATAAGAGAATTGACTAATATTATCTTCAATTCTTTGAAACATTCTTCACAATATTTTGTCAAAACAAATTTAACCCCTTTACGTGTGAGCTTTGTTAGTGGGTTAGCCAGTTGGGAAAAATTCTGCACAAAATGCCGATAATAACCTGCTAAGCCAATAAAACTGTGTACCTCCGTTATATTTTTTGGCATGGGCCAATCTTGGATTGCCTTTGTCTTTGCAGGATCAACTAGGATTCCTTCCTTAGATACAATATGTCCATGAAAAGAAATCTGTTGAAGCCAGAATTCACACTTGCTAAACTTCCCATATAATTCATGTCTTCTAAGAGTCTTCAGGATACTGCGCAAGTGATTTTTGTGATCTTCATAGCTTTTAGAGTATACCAAGATATCATCAATAAATACCACTACAAAGTCATCGTGATATTCCTTGAAAAATATGTTCATTAGATCCACGCAGATAGAGGGTGCATTAGTCAATCAAAAAGGCATCACTATACACTCATAATGCCCGTACCTGGTTTCAAACGTTGTTTTCTGAATGTATTCCTTCTTCACACTCAACTGATGATATCCAGATCAAAGGTGAATCTTTGAAAAGTATTTATCTCCATGTAGTTGGTCAAATAAATCATCAATGCGAGGTAGGGGATACTTGTTCTTTATTGTTATAGCATTGATCTCCCTGTAGTCGATACATAACCTCATAGATCCATCTTTCTTCTTAACAAAAAGGATAGGGGCTCCCCATGGAGAAACACTAGGAAGAATAAATCCCTTATTACTCAATTCCTCTAGTTATTTCTTTAGTTCCACTAATTCCACAGTTTCCATTCTATAAGGGGTCTTCGATATGGGCCTTGAACCAGTAATTAAATCAATAGAAAACTCAATTTCTCATTCTGGAGGATGTCCAGGTAAATCTTCTGGAAACACATCAACATATTCTCTCACAATAGGTACATCCTCTATTTGAACATTCCATTACGCACCCACAGTTATTTCATTCTTTTCCTCCCCAATAATTGAATTTAGTTGAGCTACTAGGGGTGGATCTTGATAAGAATCTGGGGGTGATGATTCTGCTCTAAAGATAAGGTGTTCTTTACCATCATCATCAAAAATCGTAGCCTCCTTCTTTTTATAATAAATTTTTGCATCATAGTCTGAAAGACAATCTATACCAAGGATTATATCAAATTCAATCATGGGTATGATGATGGGATCATCAGATAAATAACATTTATATGCCCTAATGGGAACTGATTCACAGAACTTTGTAGCAATGATACTTCCCTTATGAGTTTTGACTGACAACTCCCTTGTTAAATCAAATTGGAAATATCTAATTTTCTAAGAAAACTGGGAAGATATGAAACAATGAAATGGTCTAGAATCAAATAAAGCATTGGCTAAACTTGATGAAACAATTAAATTAACTACCACCACATCATTAAAAACTTCAACCTCTGGAGTTGTGATTGCATAAGCTTTCCCCTGATCCCTTGGCCTTTTCTATTTCATATTTCCTTGATTCTTTGGACAATCATTAGCATAGTGTCCCATCTACTGACAACTATAGCATTGAAAATCATTGGCTTCCTTCTTCCCTTTGCAATCACCAGCAAGATGTCCTTTCTGACCACAGTTTTAGCATACTCCTTTTCCTTTTAAGCATGTACCAGGGTGTTTTCTTCCACAATTGTCACATGGTGGAAATTCAACTCTTCCATTCTTCCCCGTTTCCTTATTTCCTTTCCCAGGGTTTTCAGCAGCCCTCTTCTTTTCTTGATTTACCTTAAAGTCATAAGGCTTATAGAATTATTTTTCTGTCTTGATGGCACATGAAACTATATCCTCATATACTAAAAAAATTTGGGAGAATAGTGCCTGCCGGAGGAATGGATTTTGGCCATCAAAGAATCGATCAGTTTTACTCCTTGGATTTTGTATATAGTCCATAACATGTCTTGATAACCTTGTGAAGTTGGATTCATACTTGGAAACATTTTCATCCTCCTTTTGCCTCAGATTCAACAATTTTCTCTCCATATCTACTCACTGTTCAGGAGGAAAATATTTTTCTAAAATGATTTCCTTGAAATCCCTCCATTCCATCTCTTCTATCTCTTCCTCCTCCTTTTTGTTTTGGATTAATGACCACCACTAATCCAAATCTCCCGATAGATGATATACTTCCATAACAACCTACTCTCTTTCATTACATCCCAAAGCGAGAAATATCTTCTCAATGGAACATATCCACTGTTGTGCTACAAACGGGTTTGTAGTCCCATTGAATGATGGAGGTTGTTGTCGCACAAATAAATCGAGCATGTCACCTCCACATGGTGGATCTGGATGCTCCATATGGGTAAGGTTACTATTCATAACCTGAGTAAGTTGTCCCATTGTAGTTATGAGTTGCTCAACACCAGTCACAACACCAGATCCAACATCATTCTCTTGCATCGGAGGAAAATCCCTATAGGGGACACGTGCATTCGTGAAATTTCCATTCCATCCACTTGGCTCAATATCTAGATAATAGCATACACTAGATTAGGTTATGAATCATAATGTATAATCTTAACATAAAAATACTTAGAAAAATTGAGATCTTACGCATGGATAATCCCATATTCACAAATATGCTTTCTTTGAGGAATATTTTAGATTTCAATACTTCATAATGGATTGTAAAGAAAATGTGAATTATCCTAAGCATATCCACCGGGAGATTCATAACTAGGAGTTTAGTAAGGACCATTTTCATGCACTAGTTCCCGTTCGATTCTAGCTCAAAGCGGTGTTTTCAGGTTTTACCCCTAGATACATCTGTGCCGGAGTCACCTCTACCTGCTCATATCCAGACAGGGATGTATTGCTTGAAATATCCACATAATCTATTCCTTACCAAAATACCAGAACTTTATTGTGTGTATATCCTCAAAGACAAACTTAGGGACTCTTCCCTAATTCTACGTTTCCTAAATCTAGTTTCCCAGTATTCTACTAAATTTCCTTTGAAACCCACTGTAAGGACCTGACCCCAGTTTCCCGAAGTCAGTGCCTTATTTGATTACGTTGGAATACATACAAGGAATACGAATCCCGAAGGACTGATTAGTTTAGAATTATTGGAAACAAGTTACATGTATAAGATTAACATTACAACATGAAGGTAAATAAAACACTATTTAATTCCACTAGAAACATCACTTCTTCTAGATTATGCTTGCAAGTCATTCATAAATTACTTCTTCATGTCCTGTGAAAATGAAACATAAGAAAGGGGTGAGCTCAAATGCTTGGTAAGAGTAATCAATACAACAGAAGATAATATAAACAATAGACATGGTGAATAATTGAAAACACATGCCTTTAATAATAAACATGAACACATTATGTCAGGAAAATGAGCTGACTAAATAATGCCCTAATAAAACATAATCATGGGTATTCTACTAGTTGAATAACCACATGAACATTCAACTAATAGCTTCATAATGAGTGAAGTGCATATTCCAGACATTCTGAATCATTTTTTCATGGCCTCAACCAAGACGTCTAGTGATTAAGGCCTCGGCCAAAATCCATATCACATTGGGAAAGGCCTCGGCCAATTCCGCGTCTATTTGTCTCATGAGACCTACCGATGCATCGAGGGGATATAGCAGGCCCCACATGTCACATAATAAGTCCAATGCATTCCTCATATGAGAGGGGATAAACATAAACAACATATACATTAATATTGAAACAATCATATGAAATTTAACTATCTTTCCCCAATCATTAAACATAAAACACTAACCATTCCGAGTAATATGGTGAATGGTTTTAGGATAGATCACCCACAATAGATTTAGTAATAAAACATAAATAAAATATGGTAGATTAATTCATAGATGATTAAACCCAATAATACCACGGAATCAACAATAGCATTGAATCAAACGAAAATACTCTTATAAAATCATTAAGTAATTTTAAGATAAATACTCTTTTATTTTGAAAAGACGAGTTCTTTTGGAAAATATTTGTATAAAACCCGAAGTGAAGTAAGATAGTATTTTTATAATAAAATGAGTATTTTTATAAAGATAATTGTTTCCAAAAACAGATTATAGAGTGCCCTTGTAAATAGATATGAATTGGAGAAATTCCCATGAACTGGGTTTGTATTTTGGAAACAATTTTGAAAGTTCCTTTTACAACGTGTACCTATCCATAAAATAAGGAAGGGTTCTGGTTTGTAAAAATATATATGATACTCACACAGAATATATGAGGAGTACATAACAATACATAAGAATTTCACTGAGGTATTTAGACAAAGAAAGTATCCTGAATTAAAATGGAAGTTCGGGTGGAAAAACCCTTACCTTAACTCCAAACGTGTTCCACTATTGTACTTAATCACCTGGAATATAACATTATACTTGTTAATAAATTAATTTAGAAACTATTAGACAATTATATAGTTTAACATAATTTTGGTTGGTTCATTTATGTCTTTATTGATAAGTTATTGTATTGAATTTCGTCATTATAGAGTGTTCGTTTACTTTATTTTCATATTCTGTTCACTTGTTTTTATATAATGAAGTTCATGTGGAATGGTTACAAATCTCTCGGATTGGAATTATATATTATTATTAATTAACATAAAGAATTTATAATGGTCATTTCTATCATTTGATTACTTGTAATGAGGATGAATCATTTGATGACAACCACTTCGATTATTCGGTGGTATTCGGAATATTATGAACTACTTTTGTCCTATAACATAATTATATGCACATTACCAGTCAAAACATGGACGATAAATGAAACAATTTTACCCAAAACGCTGCTTTAACAAGGAATTGACAAACGAACGGATGATATAAAGTCATAAGTGAATCATATATGATATCATAAATATTATTATGGTTATGTTACAAGTTAATAATATGTTTAAACCCACTATACAGGAGTCTCAGACACATATGGAAGAAATTGGACAAAAGGTAAGGGATAACCTTTCCAATATCATTCTTATCTAAGATTGTTTATTCGTAAGTATTTACTGGGGTTATTATTATCATCCATGTACATGTTTTCTAAAAGTGTTTTATGTATGTTTAAAGTCATTTTTACCCATTTCTGACTTTTACGACATGTTATGAAAGTAATATTTCTTTTGTTTAACATACGAGGAACTTTTTGACTTTTCTGACAAAAGTACGAGGAGAATTGTTTTTAACTTATACAGTATGAACGGATTTTTACGGTTTTATAACACCTTATTTTCATGAAGCTTACTCTACAAGATTTCATGACTATTTTCAAAAAAATATTCTTCTTTTAAAATTTCCTGGAATTTTGGGGAAAGAAAATGATTTTGAATAAGAAAGGATATTTTCCTCAATAATTTATTTCAAGTATTTTATCAAAACCATTTTCCATCTAAGATGACATTATTTCATATGTGTATATTTCTAGTATAATGTCTCTATAATTTACATTGTTTAACTTCTCTTATGATGAAATGATATCCATTTATTTTATATGGATTATGTTATGATGAGATGATGTTTATGAAACCGATTTTATTATTTGGGTTATAATGAATGATTTATGTTTATATTGTGGCACACGTAAGAATGATTTCATTATGAGATGGGTGGGACCTATATGTCACTACAATGCATTGGGTAAAGATTTATATCTAATGAGATAGACATGGTTGGAATGGTAAGTTGATGCAGTTCAGTGATACAGGACTAGAACGAGGAGTGAACTCGATTCATAAAGGGAATCTGTCCACTAAGATGGTGTTGGCAGCAATGACTTGGATACTATGGAAACATATCATGTGCTTAATGGTTTGACACAATTAAATGTTTTATTCCCATGCTATTTTATCATGATTGATGTTCCATTATGATCTATGCCTTATGTACTGACATGTTTTATGTCATTGCTTAAGATTTTGATGTTTAAACATTATGTTCATGTTTTTAAGTTCAAATGTATATTTTATGTTTTATTTTCTCCAAGCTTACCATTTCTGGGAATTTGAGCTCACCCTTTATATGTTTTATTTTCCCCAGGATTTAAAGAAAGGTTTTAGGTAAGAAGACAAAAGGGGAAGATATTTATGGGAGATGTTGAAGATCTTTCACCATGATTAGAAGATTATGTTCTGAGTTTCCAAACACACTAAACTATTACGATCCTTGAGTGTTGGTTTTTGTTATGTATTAAGTATTCTGAAAAAGTAATGTAATGTACATGTTCGTCGGGTTTGGGGTATCTACAGTTGGTATCAGAGGAAAGGTTTAGTTAACCTTTGGAAACTAGGATGCGAAAACTTTAGTGAGATCCCTAGAGATATTTATAAGGAATGTCTAGGGATATCCATAAGGATTAGAATCACTATAGGTTACATTCCTAGAATTATGTTGACGATCATGAATAACCTAGTGTGAACCTAAGTTTTCAAGGATTAAAGAATGTGTGATATGTTAGACATCCCATAAGTGACTTTTTATGATTATGTGGTTCGATGTTATTTTAACTATTTCTTACACCATGGTTTTTTGTTTTAGTCAATGGAGGGAACTAGAAGGAATTGGGTCAACATTGAATCCAATGGACAAATTGGTGACTATGAGCAATGAAATTGCGTAATGCCTAGAAAGAAAGATTTTTTGATTATGCTGAATCAGTCATCACGATATATGATTAACAAGGTGAACTTTAGTGGTATTCCAAATTCATCAAATAAGAGAAAGATGGACTTTTATGCATGTTTGCATGTTGAGGAGAATAGAGAAAGGATGATTGAGATTTCTAAAGAAGGGAAGAAGAACCTTGATGAATAAATCAAATTGATGGGAAGATGTTATCTGTGTAGAGAGAAGGGTTATAGAGTGATAGACTGTTATGGAGTTCAATGTCTTATCTGTGGAGAACACAGGCATTACCCAACTAAATGCCTTGACCTAAGAGGTTACTTCTAAATCAAGTAAGGACTTATTCCATGACAATCATTGAATAAGATGGATTGAAGTGTTTATGTATTGGTATTCAAGAATAATGTTGTTGAGGTAATTTTATGGTATATTGGAATATCTATGCGTTGGTCCATTGTGGTTTTCCAAAAGAATATGGTACCAGTAACCATGAAAAGTGATTTTGGAAAGAAGATGATATACAGATAATGAAGGGATAAGGAGAAAATGACATATTTAATAGTATTCATGAGCTCATGGATGATATAAGGAGAAAGTGATATCATGGTTTGAGTATATGGAAATTTTGGGATTTTGGTATGTGGAAAGAGTTAATTTTTGACAGCATTCATGTTTTCACTAAGGTTCAATGAGTATTCATTTTTCAAGAGAATACATGATTAATGTATTCACATGTTTGGAATGTGACCAACAAGATATATCGTATGATAAATGATGGTATTCACATGCTCGGTAGATGACATTTCAAGTAATTGTTTTCTTTATACTATGAGTTGGTAAAAAATTATTTTGAATTAGTCTTAAGGTTGGAATGGATTTTCTAAGGCTAGAAATTTTTTTCGATTTTATTTCTGGAATGTTATAATAGTATAGTTTAAGAAAAGGGACAACCTACAGAACAGGCGACAACCCGTCGCATCAGACAAGGCTGTGGGAATCAAACCCACAACCGAAGTGTGACTGACCTTTATCACCTACCACTGTTCTACAAGAAGTCCATGATTAGTAGAAACTAGTTTTATTATATTAAGATATATGATATATGAAGTATAAGTCCATTTTAGGAACCATATACGATTAATCTCACCATAGATGGACTTATGTTTATTTAATAAATTTTGATAACTTTTTGTTTGAGTAAGATGGAATAACCTATCATTCCATCGCATGATCTTATAACATTTCAATAAGGAAAAATTCAACTTCATTTCTTTAAATAAGAGATGAAGTGGAAATTGTTCATGGAATGACCAACAATGATATTACACTGAAATCAAGTAAGTATTTCTCTTTATGAAAAAATCTATCAACTTTAGGGAAATGATCTTGAAAACCAAAAACGTTGTCCTAGTACCCTCATATACGATGAATCAGATGGTACCATAGATCATCACAAATTTATGGCGTTGTGACTGTTGGCTTTTTCATAGCTACGTTTTCTACCACTCTCCATTAGAACATAAAGGTTATATTTCTCTTCCATATCCATATTTTCACCTATGTTCTCTTATGTGGGAACCCAAGTGATGAGTTACTTTGGGTATCCATTTTATTTCTAACGTTCATTTTTAAAATTAAGTTTTAGTATTACTTTTTATGATGTGGGTTTCTATAAAAGAAACTTTCAAGTAGTAAACCATTTATAACCCCAACGAATTTCGAGGGGAAATTCATTCAAAGGGGGGTAGAATGTAACAACCCGAGACATTATGAGAATTATTCCTTTTAATTTCATTGATGTCTTCTGTTGTACGCTACACCAAAATTATCTTGTATAATACACAACACTGTATTAGCTTGCAGTATATGCAACACTATTCTTGTCTCGTGTTACACACAATTTCGAGTTCATTTTGTGAAAATTATTCTACGCAACATTAAGTATAGATGTTGTTTAATGTATAAATTAAATAAGTATTGATTATGTTATAAGCAACACCAAACAGAGCTTTCACTACACGCAACCTTGACTTGGATTGCATTACACACAATCAAGACTTTCTTCGATAGCGTGTGTATTATGCAATACCGAGTTTCACAGAACGAGATATTATTATAATATTATTATGAACTAGCCATTATGAATAGTAATACCCACTTTTTGAAATTTTATAAATTTTATCTTTCAAAATGGACTTCATTTTTGGATTCATAATATAGAAATTATCCTAGGGTGAATTTTTGGTATTTTTCTGAAAACATTCAATTTTTGATGAATAGTGAAAACACTGGGTTACTATTTAAAAACCGAATTTTTATTTAAATAATTATTTATTTTATTTAAATTTATTTTAGGTAAAAATTGATACATAATACATATATAAGTTCAATATAATTCATTGGAGTAATTTTAAAATAATTTTAGATATATAAAAATTTTATTGAACTTTTCACCGTCTTTTACCCACCTTTTAGGAGAATTTGAAAATTTACATAAAACATAATTTTACCGCTTTTGTGAGTGGAATTTAGAAAATAAAAGAGAAAAAATTAATATCAAGGAGTAAAATTTGGTTCAATAAGATAAAAATAATTTTTGGCGAATAGTAACTTTTTACTTTTATTTACCACGGTTAAAAGTAAATAGGGTAATTAAGGGTAAAAATGATATTATTATTACCCTAACACATGTCTTAATTCTAATGGATAATTATAATTAGACCAAAAAACCTTAGGAATATAATATTATCATTTAGGTCCACTTGTATTAGATTAGGCCATTTATTATTATTTAATTCAAAGAAGAATTAAAAGAGTAAAAATAAAAGTTTAACAACTAAAACATTTTTAATATTGGGTTATACATAAGATAAATTTGACTATAAATATTAATTAGAAAAATAAAAGTCTTTCCTACATAATTTTATTTTATTTATAATTTTTAGACATTAATTAATTTATTTTATTTATGATACAATGATGATGCAATAATTACATTATTAATGAAATATTAACATAATTGAGGTTATAAATTCCCAAATAAATGTAATTTGAGACTTTTTATAAATTCCAATAATGTTTTAGGTTAATATGACCTCTTAGTACTTATTTAATTAAATTTTTTCGAACTAATCATGATTTTATGATTTTGAAAAAAATCAATTACCAAATAAGGTCAAAATTGACATAAAAGAGTTTTTAAAACAAATATTATATTATTAATTTTTATTATATTCATAAAAATCTAAAGTTTGGCCAAATGACTTAGATAAGGTTATATATATTAATAATGAACCACTTGGGGTTCGTTTGTTTTGTTATAGTAAGTTTATTAACTATATAGTGTAAGAAAACAAGAAGACACGGTAAAAGATAAATTATTTAACTTAGAGTTAAATCTAAATGATAAGGTTACAATAGTAACCTAAACTTGTATAAAACCTATTGGTTGAGAGGGATTCAACCCATTCACACTTTAGGTTAAAAATAAATTAATTTGGAGCTATTATAAACCGAATATGACTTTATTATAAAATAATATTTTAAGTTTTTCCTAAGGTGCCCCTCTCCTCCCTTATAAAAGGGCACCTCCTCCTCCTTCTATTTACACAATTTTGAGTCTTCATGCTCAGCCAAACCCTGAAAATTTCCCTTATTAACTTTCCTATAAACATTATAGAGGTTCTGGTCTCCTCAAAAGACCAACTGTAGTGCCTTAAGAGGAAGTTTAAAAGGGGTGCGTCGAAGAAGAGGTAATCTCTTCTACCGATTCTTTCAAGTTTATTTTTTATTCAACATCCTTTTATTTATTTGTTTCATCATAAATTAATAAAATAAGTATCACTCATATACTGATATGTTATTATAAATATTAAATAACCCTATTTCACTTTCTATCCATCCTACTAAAAAATGAAATCACCGCGCGTGCGTAAGTACAGAATACCGTCTCCACGTCGTGGTGTAATCTGTTTTTCCACCACCACCTTACTTGGATGGGTATAATGGTGTAAAGAATAACTATATATAGTTATTATAACATCATACTGATTATGAGATATTATATCATCGACACCAATTAAATTCCATAATTATGGGAACGATATCATCGTGTGTACGTATGTACGGATTACCGTCTCCACGACACGATGAGATTCATTCACCATGTTAACCACTCAAGAATGATTATAATGTATATATAATGAATAATAATTAAATATATGACATGATAAAGCTACTTTATTTATGTATATATATATATATATGTCATCTACTTACTTTCATTAAAGTCAATAAGGAAAAGAAAACAGCGTTCATGCGTACGTACGACCTACCATCTCAATGAATTGTGTATTTATTTCCATTTATAGATCTATTATATATATGTATATTCTGAATATAAATTATATATAAATAATGTTTTATATTTTTGAATTAAGTAATCATGATCTAAGTAATCATATGAATAATTACAAGTCAAAACACGGATGATAAATGAAACGATTTTACCCAAAAATGCTGCTTTAACAAGGAATTGACAAATGAACGGATAATATAAAGTCATAAGTGAATCATATATGGTATCATAAATATTATTATGGTTCTATTACAATTTAATAATATGTTTAAACCCACTATACAGGAGTCTCAGACACATATGGAAGAAATTGGACAAAAGGTAAGGGATAACCTTTCCAATCTCGTTCTTATCCGAGATTGTTTGTTCGTAAGTATTTTCTGGGGTTATTGTTATCATCCATGTACATGTTTTCTAAAATTGTTTTTATGTATGTTCAAAGTCCTTTTTATCCATTTTTTACTTTTAACACATGTTATGAAAGGAATATTTCTTTTGTTTAACATACAAGGAACTTTTTGACTTTTCTGACAAAAGTACGAGGAGAATGTTTTTTAACTTATACTGCATGAACGATTTTTTATGATTTCATAAAACCTTATTTTCAAGAAGATTATTCTACAAGATTTCTTGAATATTATCAAAAAAATATTCTTCTTTTAAAATTTCATGGCATTTTGTGAAAAGAAAATGATTTTGAATAAGAAATTATATTTTCCTCAAGAATTTATTTAAAGTGTTTTATCAAAACCATTTTCCATCTAAGATGACATTATTTCATATGTTTATGTTTCAAGTATAGTGTCTCTATGATTTATATGGTTTCAATTCTTTTATGATGTAATTATATCCATTTATTTTTATATGGATCATGTTATGATGGGATGATGTTTATGAAACCCATTTTATTCTTTGGGTTATGATGAATGATTTATGTTTATGTTGTGGCACACGTAAGAATGATTTCATTATGAGATGGGTGGGACCTCTATCTCCCTCCAATGCATTTGATAAAGATTTATATCTCATGAGATAGACATGGATGGAATGGTAAGTTAATCCGGTTCAGTGATACAGGACTGGAATGAGGAGTGAACTCGATTCAGAAAGGGACTTTGTCAACTAAGATGGTCTTGGCAGCAATGCCTTGGCTTCTATAGAAATCATATTAGGTGCTTAATGGTTTTCCACAATAAATTTTTTATTCCTATACTATTTTATCATGATTTATGTTCTATTATGATCTATGACTTATGTACTTCCATGTTTTATGTCATTTCTCAAGATTTTGATGTTTAAACATTATGTTCATGTTTTTAAGTTCAAATGTATATTTTTTGTTTTATTTTCTCCATGTTTACCCTTACTGAGCATTTGAGCTCACCCATTATATGTTTTCTTTTCTCTAGGATTTAAAGAAAGGTTTTAGGTAAGAAAAAAGGGGGATATATTTATGGGATATGTTGAAGATCTTTCACCATGATTATAAGATTATGTTCCGAGCTTCCAAAGACACTAAACTATTACGATCCTTGAGTGTTGATTTTTGTTATGTATTAAGTATTCCACAAAAGTAATGTAATGTCCATGTATGTCTGGTTTAGGGTCTCTATAGTTAGGGTCATACTACTTTTCATATTAATATTAATAATGGTATGTTTCTATTCACTAAAAATCATGTTTGTTCTATCAAACTCCAAATGAATTACTGAACACAACTCTAGATGACAATTTTTCGAAATTCAAAACATAGAAGAGAAAAAGTTATGTTTAAGGGATAGATTATAAAATTGCATTCTATATTTATTTTCAATACCATAGGGTGTTACATATTTAGAAAATTATTTTCATAAAATGGGGTTCTTTTTGAATTTAGATCATTGATATTAAGTTAGGGTGAATTTATGATATTTTTATAAAATGTTTTGTTTTTTAGTGAATAGTGAAGATATAGTTTTGAGTTTCGGGAGTTTAATGACCTCATTAATGATGTAATAATGATTTAATCATTATTTTATACTTTTTAATAGTAATATATTCTATGAGGTTTCCCAAGTGGCCAATACCATGGGAAAATATCATGAGCAAGCCCATGGTTTTGAAAATACCACCGATGAGGTGTCCCTTGGAAATTAATTAAATATTCCCTCAATTTTCCTATAAATACCGACCCATTTCCTCATTCATTTCAATATAAAATCCTCCTAAATGAAGTTATAGTATTTTTACCTCCCATTTAGTCCTAACAAGGTTCCATCAAACCCCCAAAAGTCCTACCCATCAATATTTTGAAGTTACTTTTCAAGGTAAGGAAACTGTTCACCGTCCTCTTTTAAGTCATGACTTCCTTTATGTTATGTATTCTAGTTTCCATCTTATTACGATTGGGTTTGTTATTATATATCCTTATTACTTTAAATTTCATGTCTAATTTATTAGATACACTTTCCACTCTCAACATACAATTTTCTTAATTTTTAATTGACGTCGTTAGACTGCCGGATTTTTGTAAAAGAAATCGCATCTTCTCTTTTCTTTCGAGTTTCATTTTCATATGAAATTTACTTCATATATCCATACCATGATATTATTTATGTTTATTCTATACCCATACTGTATTATGATTTTTTATGAGTGGGTTACTCTTGTTCCCTCTCTTTTCAATGTTTTCTAAAACCATGTTATATAGACGTTATGCTGCATAATTCTCATATCAAAACCTCTATCTTCCCCCCCCCCCCAAAATTATCTTATTCTATTTTTTTGAATACCCAAACTTATTTAATTTACAAAGGTATTCATAAAGACATAATATTTATCTAATTAATTTTGGAATTGACATACATATAACCCTCACTCCCTTTCCATGGGTTATAAATGACATAATGATCTTATTTTTAAGCACTTTTAAAACATCACGATTTTGAAGTGAAACCCATTAATTTTACTCTCTATGGGTTATTTATGAAATGTTTGATCATGATATATGTGGATAACATGAAAATAAATACATATTAAGGGTGTTGTTTGATAGAACTCTAATTCATTGGGTAAAAAATTTAATCTCTAGAGATGAAAAGTTTCACGATACCTTGGTGAATAACCTTGGTAATTTTTATGACACCTTGGGGATGGACCTTGGTGATATGTTCATGAATGTATAAATTAAATTTTTTGGCCACATATTCATGTTATGGTTCAAGTTATTTTCATTATTAACTTCCTATACTTCCATTGCACATGTCTTTATGTTTTTTTATCAAGTTCTTACTAATTTCACAAGTAAACTGATTCCCTTGCTTTCCTTACTGGGCCTTCTTCTCACCCTTTCCTAAGATGTTTGTATCCCGGTTATGAGATTCAGTAATTATACTTAGTAAGAACTTATGACGAAGTCCTACAAGTGGATTAGATGAATTTTTTATGGTTTCAGTTTTTATGTTCATGAGTTCCAAGACTCTAGACTTTAAATATCCTATGTTTATAAAATGTAATGAAAAGTTATGCAGTAAAAGGAGGGATGCCGTAATTATCTATCACAACTCACAATTCAACTAGTGTTTAAGATAAGTGCAATCATGCTTTCAACTAATTTTTACTACATAATCTATATCATCTTTATGATACTATCCCTTATTTTTCACAACTTAAAACACCAGTCATATCCTATAATAACTATTATCATAGCTAATGATGTAGTTTAAAACTGTAAGACTTAAGGAATTGTATGATATGATTCATTTAGTCATACACAATGACCGAGAAAAAAATGAACCAAATATTATGATATCCTATATCGTAAATGTTGGAAGGTTACTCCAACCACTGAATTTTATCCATTGTATATCATATTTTACTATATATCCTTTCTTATTATACAATTGTTTTATAAACATGGTATAAAAACATGATGGTTCAATAATAACGGTGCAGCTGATAATACTGATGGGTTTTTTAATTTCATATAATGTCCATAATATTATAAGAAAACCAATATAATTCTTGATATATCATCCTTGAATCAACATGTAATGAAGAAAATATAAAATTGGAATGCCTCAAGTACAATATACTCCATCTTTGATGATTATTGAAGGATTCTATTTGATGAAGATCACCTAGAGATATCCAAATGACTCTCACATCCATAAGTATTACCATAGAAAATAGAATCCTTACACTCTATGTGTAGATACATAGAACTAGAAAAGTGTTATAGAAACTTATCTTAGAAACTCTTCTAAAAATGGTATTCCCATTTGTGGACTTTTTGAACCCTACACACAAGGAATCCCACCCTATGAAGAGGTCACTCTAGAGAGAGCCCCAATTGGGAATGAGTCATTTCCAACTATGATGGAAGAGAATCCTGAAGGGTAAAAACCTGGGAGATAATGGTTCATCATGAAATTCATCAACACGGGTGGGTTGCACGTTATTTTTCCCACCCAGTCAGAAACCGGGTGACCCAACAAGGCACGTGGGTCTTAGGGGAGAGGTTCACCTCGAAAGCGGACTCCAAGGATTCAAACTATATACCTACCAAATAAAGACATTCTTTTACCCCTCTCTACGTGACTAGATAGATTCAGTCATATCCCAATAGAGGGATACCATCATTTATATAGACCCCATTTATTCAATGAAGGATGTCTAGAAATGACCTCCAACTCTTAGAAGCCAATATATGTTACCATAAAAAATGATCATTAGAGTTTTCTGATCATCCAAAATTTCAATGCGAATAATAAATTTTTCATTTCATAAATGAACTAACGATTTAATTTATAACCAATTTAAAAATGTTTTGAGATGAGGTAGGTACTAATGTACCTAATATCACATATCGTATGATACAAGATATATATCAAATAAAATTATCAATATGTTCATATTACTTATTATGATATGCACCACTTTTTTGTCATGGATTATCATATATATGAATCATATGGTATGAATCATACTTTTATTTTATTTCCTATATTATTTTCCTGTATGATGAAATCCATGATGTATATTATCTATGTTATGTAACTTGTATTGGGTATGTCATGAATGGTATAGTGATTGATTACATGATCAAGAAAGAACTTTTACCATCTGAGTTATGGAGGTAGATATATCTAGCACTTTTATAGGGATAAAAGTACCTTAGTTAAATTCATTTTTATTCTAATTAAGTGAATGTTCATCTCAATAATTCAAAAAATGATATTTCAATAACTGATAGAAGATTACATGGGTAAGGATCGTACTTGATGAGATATCAATTGAATAAGGAACTATATTATAGAATAAAATTGCTAAGATTTTATTGTTTATATGAATTATATATTTATCTTTTTGGGTCATGAGGTGTTGTTAAATTCCACTCTTGTTCTACATTTTAGACTTTCTATTAATGGGAAAGGGACCAAGCGATTTTCACATTAAGTGGATCTTTAATCTTGTTAGATTATGAGGAATTTAAATTCAATCATTAGGATGGAATCCGTGAAATTTTATTGATCAATGTCATTTTTATGTTTTTTTTTCATAATTTAATACCTATTTAGTCTAAATCAGGACAAGGGAGTACAATTATATTTATTAAATATTTTAATGTTAGTAAACATATTGAAGAATAAAATATTTATTTCTGGGATAAGTCTGATCGAGTTAATGATCCAGTTCCATGATATTTTTTAATGGTTTAACTATTTAATCATGATTATTTTTTTAATATATTTATTAAATTAATTTATTATTTATTTGAAAAGTAATATATTAAATAATATTAATAAAGCATGGGTATATTTATTTATTTACTAAATAAATGGATACTTGTATAAAAAGAGAAAATGACATTTTTTGTAGTTACATTTTCATAAAACATAGATTTTAAAACTCTGTTATGTTATGGATTAGATATTAAACTAATGGAGTTCTCAAAATTTCCACAAATAGTTTTCTCCCACTTTTCTCATGAACTAGGAGTACATGAAAGAAGATTAGTGTGTGAGATCAAC
The DNA here is from genome assembly GCA_963277665.1 of Viscum album. Classification (NCBI taxonomy): domain Eukaryota; kingdom Viridiplantae; phylum Streptophyta; class Magnoliopsida; order Santalales; family Viscaceae; genus Viscum; species Viscum album. Next base: position 1,027,484,545 of record OY728137.1, read on the forward strand.
ATCAGATACTGGAAGAAATCTAGATCTTTAACACTAGAACCTAATGCATTGAGAGTGACATCCCAAGAATTTAATATTCTCATGTGAATATCATTAGAGGTATTCATGTTTAGATCCTATGGTAATAGTGAACAAAAATAATGATCAAGAATCTATTGAATCTAAGAATTTTTTTTATAATTTTTATACCCTAATATGTGAATCTTATTCTATGATTAATGAAAAGAGCATTTGGATATGAATAATTTAGATTATATTGGCCCAAAAATTTAAATATATGAAACCCAATAATGGGATTCTGTTGTGAATAAATCCTTCAGCTAGAATCACAGTGACTTTGATTGGTGTATAATAAATTTTAGATTTTATTATCTAAATTCAATATATTATATTCTATTTATTCCTCTAACTATCTGATATGTAAACATATTTGTATATGATATGTAATTTTTTGAAGAACATAATATATATATATATATATATATATATTTATATATGGTATATATAGCTAATGTTTTTGTCAGATATATTTTTAGATTGGATGACGTTTCTAGAATGATTCCTGACTCATCTCTAAGTTACCCAAGGCACATGAGTCCATTTTAATAAATTGGGAATAAAATATTGGCCAGTGATATCCCCACCTAGAACCCAGAAGTGTTGTACGTTCTCTATATATTTACATAAAAGGGTGACCAACCCTTTTAATGGGGTGATTCCACCCCCTTCTCTTGGTACAAGTGTTGTGGACAGCCCAAAAGGGTCCAACAATGTGGATCAATGTACCACCTAGGAAAATAAGATAAACTACCATCTAGACCGATGTTGACAATTCCTAGAAAACTCCAGATGAGGGTCACATTCTAGATATCCCCACCTAAAATGGGTTGTTGGACCAACCATTCACCCTTGAGGTCTAGAACCAATTGGGTAGCCCAACTAAGTCATGATTAGGGTGCACCAAGGCATGAATAAGATTTTACATGGTCATGAAGTAGGACACACCATCCCAAAAGGGATAGAGATTATTCCCTACCCTCCTATAATCTTATCGAAATTATATAATATCTCAATGGTGGTTGGTTTGGTATCTTTTAACTCCAAAAAATAACTCGTGAAACTTGTATATAGTTTCTGGGCTATCTGTTGACCCATATTGTAAAATCCTACTCTATAATGTCTTATAAATTTTAAAGGGTGTTTGAATTTATTGTTTTTATAACTGGGTTCATTTTGAAAATCAATATTTAGATTGGAATTCTTAGATTTGGAGAAAACTAAGTATATATTTTTTGGATATGGATCAAGGGCTATGTGGTGCCTCTAGTCCTTAACAAATTTTTGGGAGATTTTGGTTTAATTTATGAAAATTGAAAATTTATTGACCCCTATGCATGGTAACCACAATGTTAGGAGAAATCGTGCGAGTTAACCATGCATGTTAGTTTTGTCTATGGCCTTAGAACATAGTTTTTTAGAAACCATGGAAAACCTAAAATTTCGTTTATTTAATTATTTTCATGGTTGGAATATGGTTTAGTAAATCACGTTTTCAAATATTCAGAATTGTGATAGTTTAAAAAAGTGTCAACTGCATCATTGGAACATGATTTTGAAAATTATTCTTCCATTTAAAAAAAATATCGATTCTCCCCCAAACCATTAATTTTATGTGTGAATATCCACTTTTCTTCCTCCCCCTCAAGCAAAAACAACTTTCTTTATTTCCTCTTAGACCCCATAAATTTTGGGTCTTCATGGGTGGTTCTTTCAACGTTCTATTTTGATTTATCTTCACCATTCCATTAGTTCTTCCTATACATTTTAATTCATTTATTTACTCAAAATAGACTAGGGGTTTAGTGAGTTTATTTTACTAAAATAAAAATAAATAATTCTTCTTGACGGGGATATCCCCTACCTTGTATTTCATTTATTTCCTCTACCTTGTATGTCATTTTACATAACCATATTTCATAATTGGTTTTAAAAGTATAATTTATGTATAAATATTGTAGTTATTTCATGATTAATATTTTTGGATATGTTTAAATAATTACACCTTAGACCATAGTTGACCTTCCAAACTCATTTTTGACATATAAAACAAATTTGGTCAAAAAACGTGACATAAACTTAATTGTTTAAGTAGTTTTATAAAACATTATAATAAGTGAAGTAAAAGTAATAACAAACATGAATTTGTTTCTATAATAATTTAATAACACTCATAAAACCAATACACACAAGTTTAAAGGATGTTCATAGAAAATAAAATGCAAGGTAGGTAATTTTCATCTCACTTTTTTATCTGTGAGATAAATGTAATATTCACCACTTACTTATTTTGTGTGTTATATCTAAATACCCTTTTGATATATTATATCATGAAAGATTTTAGCTTCATCATATCAAAAACATTCATTTAATTATAATACTTTATGGGGTTTATGATTCAAATGTTTCAAACTGGTATGTGACACTTTGAAATGTTTAAAGATTATTTTCCTCAAGAATATGTTTAATGATTACCTTTACAGTGTCAGTTTCTTTTATGATTATTAACATTATCCTGAAAAAATATGTTAATTATTGTCATTTTTATGGTACATTAAATTTTTATTAAATATCCATATTCTCATTCTATTAATATTATTATTTCTTAAACTATATACCATTTTATATATAGGGTTCACTTTGATAGTTTTTTGATTAAATACGAAATTATTAATAATTTTTTTTCTTTTAATCAATGAAGATATTTGATAAGGAAAATTGTTGATGAGTTAAATAAATTATTTAATGTATCATGAATTCTTTGGATAGGTATGACACGAGTGGTTCCTTGTTATAGATATCCCCTCGATTCATCGATAGTCTCACGAGATTAATTTGTTGGCCAAATGAGATGTGTTTTTACCTAACATGTTATAAAACATCTTGTGAAAGGACATGATGGTAAAGGTACCATGTAACTTTGAAACATGGAATCCAATAATTATGAATTTTCCTCATTTAGATTCAATTATTATTTATCCATGAGATTTTATCAATGACATATTTATAGACGCATTCTATTCTCAGTTTATTAATTAAATGGGATGTGTTTTTAGTTTCTTACCTTTACATATACGATATTTCCTTATATAGTTATTTGAATGGAATGTTTTATTATTTATTTACCTTTCCATGTTGATTATTCTCGTCAATAAATTATTTCATCCAGTTTACTTACCCTTATTGAGAATTCGATAGCACTCTTATTATGTTTCCATTTCCTAGGTTATCAAGAAGTAGTATTTAAATAAGATTTCAATGAGACTGTTCATATCATTTTATTATGAATCATGTTTTTTTTACATTTCCCAATGAAATATGGGAATCATGTATTTAATATGGTTTTCCAAAACAACTAAATTGACCGGTCCTTCATGATTTGATTCCTTATAATCATGCCAATGTAATAAAATAATACACTGACTCCAGGCTTCTGGGGTCAGGGTGTTATAGTTGGTATCAAAGTAAGTTTAGAAGAAACCATTGAAACTACATTTAGAAAGTATATATTAGGGATAATAACCCTAATATTGACATTGAGAAAAGTTATAGAAGAACATCCTAAAATTTTGGTAAGGTAGATATTATGTGGGACTTCATAGTAATACATCCATGTCTGGATACTACAATTGGATGTGGTTATGGAACAGATGTACCTAGGTGTAATAAATATGAGAAGGTGTGTCGGGCCTAACTTGGCCTAAACTAGCACATGACAATGAGCCTTACTAGGAACCTAGTTTTTCACTCCTGGTGGATACACATAGGATAGTTTTAATTTTCATTATAAAACATTATAAAGGATTTAAAATTGAAGATGTTCCCAAAGAAACAAAAGTTTATGATTCTAATATTTATGATGCATAAATTTATGTTATGTGATATAACATATTTGGGAATATATATTATTACTTTATGATCAGATCTAGTGTATTAAATTTTTTTATAAATGGCTCCATGAAGGATGCATGGTATCAATAATCATAGAAAATGATGACATTACCTATTGAGTAAACCAATATATATGGTATTAGAATGGAGAAAATTATGGCTATTATTGGGAAGATTAATCTCGTTATGATAGAGAATATTTCTTGATTAAAGAAACCTATTCCCTAAAGATAATCTACTATGCTAGATCTCTCTAATGGATAGATTCCCCCATCTTTTAGTGGGAATAATAATTCAATTGTAGCTGAATAATGGAATATATCTCTGGAGAAGATATTTATAGCCTTCAGATGTAGTGAAATGGAAAATGTTACAATTGGGCTCTATTGTGTCCAAGGTGATGCGAGTCAATGGTGTTCCTTGATCCAGAATACTAGAGAGGAAGAAGAAATAGAACTCATATAATGGAGAAAAATTATAGAGATATTATTTAATAAATACTTCCCTTAGGATCAACAAATTTAGATTAAGATAATGTTCCTTAGATTAAAGTAAAAAATAATAATAAAGTATTGTAGATTATGATGGTACCCTTATAGGGCCAGTTAGGTATGCTATAGATTATATACACAATATGGAGTTTAATATTGATCACTTTTTTGAAGGGTTTAAACCAAGTATTTAAAGGGAACTAGTCTCACACAAATTTTCAGCATATGAAGAGATAGTTTATGTGACCTAAAAATGGAGTAAGAATTATCTAAATCATACATGTACAAGGGAAACCCCGGGAATAAAAATTCCAATGAGAACCCAGACAAAAGTAATGTGTTAAACAAGAAGATGAAGATGAAAAATTATATATCGTGTGAGAATTTTGGAAAGAATCACCCAAGGAAATGCCTAAATGGAATTATATTTTGTTGTAAGTGTGGAGAAAGGGTTCATCGTGTTAAGTAATTCAATTGAGAAGAAAAAAACTAATATTCTGTGTAACAACTATAAGTATATGGGGAACTATGTGAATGAATGCCCAAAGAATCAATGGAATCTACCAAAAAAGAGACCAAGGGGAGATTGAAAAGCTTATGCAGTCACTACAGTGGAGGTAAAAGTATCAAACGCGGTGGTGGTAGGTACATTAATCCTATATTAAAATTTATTCAATTCCTTATTTTATTCTGGTTCATCTCACTATTTTATATCTACCTATTTTTCTTAAAAAATTAGACATTTATGTATTGATTTAATAAAATATTTTTCATTAAAAACTTCTAAGGTGAGTCTCATTGCATCAAATATGTGTCGGGACAACCCAATTATGACACATAAACATGATTTAATTACCCGCCATGTTATTATACCTATGGTTGACATTGATATAATCCTTGGTGTGGACTGGATCTCAAAATATGATGCAAAAATTTATTGTAAGAGGAAGGAAATTACAATTTGTGAGGAAGATTTATAAACCCAAATCTTTAGAGTAGAATATTCCCTACTATATTCTTATCTTCATCCGTCCCTAGTAGATCTGCTGAATGAAATTCTTAGAGAATAATAGAAAACAACCTTTAGTAATGAGGAAGTTAACATTCAAATTGAGTATGTACCTATTGTTTAGGAATACAGTGAAATATTTTCAGAGAAATTACATGGAAACACCCCAGAGAATGAGGTTGAATTTTATATTTTTTAATCCCTAATTCAAGGACAATATCAAAGACTCTATATAGAATGGACACTATAGAATTATCTGAGTTAAATAAAAAACAAGAGGATTTGGGTAATAAGGGATTTATTTACCATAATTTTTCACTATTGGGAGCCCATGTACTATCTTTTAAGAAGAAAGATGGATCCATGAGGTAGTGCATTGATTATAGGGAAATATATGCTATTATAATAAAGAAAAAGTATTCTCTTCCTTACATTGATGAATTGTTTGATCAACTTCATGGATCCCAATATATTTCACCGATTGATCTTCATTATGGATATCAGAAATTGTGATTGAAGATGGAATACATTTTCAATACCACTTTTTGGATGATGTATTGAAATTATGAGGTTATAGTAATGCCCTTTGGATTGACTAATGTACCCTTTGTTTTTATGAACATAATAACAAACTATTTGAGTAATATCATGATGATTTTGCGGTTTTATTTATTGATTATATTACCATGTATTTTAGAATATATTATCACTATGGGGATTACTTAAGGACCATTCTTAAGACTCTTAAAAGGGAAGAGTTATATGGTAAATTTAGTAATTGTGATTTTGGGCTTCAAGAAGTTTTTTTCCTTGGCCACATTATCTCCAAGGATGGAAAATCAATTAATCCTACAAAGGAAATGATAGTTAGATAATTTCCTACAACAACAAACATAACTGAGATATTTAGTTTCATTATTTTGGCAGGTTACTATTGGTTATTCGTTCAAAATTTTATTGATTGGATATCCCATTAACCAATCTTATAGGTAAAGAGGTTATGTTTGTTTGTAAAAATGAGTTTGAATAATTATTTCATGATCAAAAGATATGATTAGCCAATGCTCTGATTTTCACTCCACTATATGGGAGTGATGGGTTTTTCATATATAGTGATGCATCAAAAAAGGAAATTGGTTGTCTCCTAATGAAAATTGATACATTTATTACATATTCATCAAGATAAATAATGACTCATGAATATAACTACCCAAACCATGATCTAGAGTTAGCGATTATAATATTCACTTTAAAAAGATTGATACATTATCTCTATGGTAAAAGTTGTAAGATGTATAAGGATCATAAAATCTTGAAATATATATTCTCAAAAAAAAGTGCTCAAAATGAGACAAAGGAGATGGATCGAGCTACTAAAATATTATGATTTATCAATACACTACCACCCAGGGAAAGAAAAGAAGGTAGAAGATGCATTGAGTTGGAATGATCATGGAGTTCTAACCTAAATGAGGAATGAGAAGGATCCTATATTTATTGATCTAGTAAAGATGGATATGAGAATTTTAAAGGAAGAGGATACATCCACTTTTTTTCAAATGATTTCATAACCATTTTTTTGAGAGGATAAAAAATTCTCAATCAGATGATGGGAACCTTTAGAAGAAAATCAAAGGCTTAAATGATGGAAAATTAGCAGAAATTGTCTGTGAAGATTGTGTTCTAAAATTTAGAAATATTCTATGTGTTCCATCTCTACCGAAGATAAAAATATAATTGTTGGGTGATTATCATAGCTTGAATTTGTCTATAAACATTGTTATCACAATGGCATATAGGTACTAGAAGGATCGTTTTTTGTGGGATAACATGAAGCGATAAATTGATGATTATCTTTCTGGATGTTTGGTTTGTCAACAAGTGAAATCTATGAGGAAAAATAAAAAACTTATCAACCATACTCTTCCTATTCCTATGTGGAAATGGGATGAAATTACTATGGAATTTATCACAGTATATCAAAGACTGTAATGAAGAATGAAGAAATATAGGTTATCATTGACCGCCTAACCAAATCTACACATTTTATGGCTATAAGAGAAGACATTCTTCTTGAGAGCCTCATAAAACTCTATATTAATAATGTTTTATGACTTAATATCAGACCTCTATCAATTATTTCTGATTGAGATCCCAACTATAAATCAAAATTATAGAAAATTATTCAAAAGTCTCTTGACTATGAGCTTCTTTTGAGCATTACCTACCGCCCTAAAACAGATGGACAATCTAAAATACCAATTCAAATAATGAAGGATATGTTATGGTCATGATAACTTGAATTTCAAGGTGTGTGGGATCAATAATTACCTTTGGTATAATTTTACTATAAAAATAGTTTCCATTTGAGTATTAAAATGGAACCGTATGAATCATTATATGGAAAGATTTTTCATAATCTAAATTATTGGGATGAAGTTGGTTAAAGGAAACATGTAGGACTAGAACTTGTTGAGTTAGAAACAACAAAGGTAAGTTCTATTTTGGACCATATTAAAGCATCTCAAAGTAGGAAAAAAATTTGTGCTGATAATTGAAGGAAAGATTTATATTTACAAGTATAAGATCATGTTTTATTAAAGGTATATCCATGTAAGGGTGTTATTAGGTTCTATAAGAAAGAAAAAAATGAGTTCCAAGTATATCATAACCTTTAATATTCTTTAAATAGTTGGAGTATTCCCTTATTATTTGAAAATTCCTCCAAAACCCTCAAACGTACATGATGTGTTCCATATATCTATGATTTGGAACTACATACCTGAGCAAACGTATGTGATCATTGCTAATGAAATAGTGTTGGAACCTGACTACTATTATTATTATGAACCCATACAAATTATTGATACCATAGAATAATTACTGAGTAATTGTTTGACTCATCTTGTAATGCTATTATAGAGAAATCAAAAAATCGAAGAAAAAACATGAGAACCAGAGGATTCTATGAAGGAGAGATACACACTTCATTTTGAAGGTACTAACCCCAAATTTTATAGGATGGAATTTTTCTTGGATGGAATAATGTATCACCCAAATAATTTACCTTATTTTTCTTATGGAATAAAATTAATTTTTTTGATAGATTTTCAATACACACAACACCCGATTTAAACAAAACACTATTTAGTCTTGTTTTGCATAGTCAAAAAAATTATAAACCTTTTAGAGATTTTATATATAAATGTTCTATATTATATATCCAATAAAATATTTTTTATATTAATCCAATATATTCTATAGGTACATGATATGAACAAACCCAATTTTATGCATAAAAAAAATATTTTATAAAGGCATTGTTACCACCTTTTAGAGGAAAAAATATTTAAATTAATTTTTTTTGAAACCTTTATAAATTTAATATGATAAAATCAACTTCATTTTGAAATAGGAACATCATGATATGATCAGTGTGCTTTTTTAGTAATTTTATGAGAAGTTTCATTTTTTTAATAAATTGTAAAAAATATTTAATTTTATTTCAAAAATACCCTTTCTTATAATTTATTCATAATTTTAAATTATATTTTTGATTTATTTTGAAAAATAATTAGATAAAATTTACATCATTTAATCAAATTTATGTCTTTTTTACCAATTTCACTTTGAAATTGAATATAAAAACATTGCAAGTTTTTAAATATTTTACTTTAAAAACCTGCTTTGTCTTCCCCTCCACAAGATTGAATTCAAAATACGTTTTACAACAAATGTTATTTTAATTATGAAAAATGGATTAAATATTTTTAATAATCATAGTTTATAATTTATAATAATTAGAAATTAGTTTTTGACCAAAACTATTAGTGAAAGTAATAAAAATTAATTACAATGATTTGTAGAAAAATTTGCATAATGACGAACTAAACTGTAATCATCAGGGCCAAAATAATCAAACAAATTGTCCATAAGATATTGGATGGACATATTTATACCCTATTATATTTTTTATCTAATTTTTATCATTTTTTGATCCACTTTTCAATGGAAAAACAAGGGTGTATTTCCCTTTCCAAAAAATTACAAGAATTCCACTCTTCCTCCACTATAAAAACACACTCACCCATCCCACTTCCCCACACATCTCAATAGACTTCTGATTGACCAATATCATCACCAAAAGATCCTCAGCATACCTTAAAAAAACATAAAAGCATCACCATTGGAATAAATCCATCCAAGGAAGTCCTTTGGTGCAAACCAAATGGAATTACACAAAGAAAAGTTACATCTTTCCTCAAGCTTTTTTTATTTGAATTATCCACACATAAATTAGAATTATTCCATGATTATATAATAAAAAAATAATTCTAAATATACTGATATTTTTATCTATGGTTCATACCTACACTTACAAACACACCTATCTAATGGGTAATGAACTAACCATTCGTGTACGCTGAATTACCGCCTCACTAAATAGTCACTTTTTGTTTTACTTTACCACATTTATGGTTGGGAATTATTATGGAAATTATATTTATATATGATATATATGAAATTTATAAATAATTTATTATGTTGTAATTTCTTGTACATAACATACCTTTATTCTTTCAATTTTGTGGGAATACGGTAACATAGTTTTTGTAATTGTGGCCTACCACCTCCTCAAAGTGAAGTGATTAATTCACATGATACATTGAATTTATAATGGATGATTTTAATTAAAAATATGTGAAAAAAATGAAATATATATTATATTTTAGACATAATTACATTTATTTAAAAAGAATATATTATTTTCTTTATTACCCTTTTTAAACACTAAAAAATGATAACATTGGTCGTGGACGTGTGGACTACCTCCCCCTTAACATGATGCAATTCCTTTTACATCACAATAATTCTATATATAAGTATATATGATTAAATACATAGTATTTATGATTTAATTATCATAATTGGAAGATATAATGTTACTTACCTTCTTTCCATAACAGTCATTGAAAAATAGGAATAGTACTTATGCGTACGTATGACCTACTGTCTCCATGATTGTAACGTTGGTTCATTTTTTTAATAACCATACTTCATGATTATTATTAAAAATATAATTAATTTATAAAAAATATAGTTATTTAATTATTCTTATTCTTTATATTTTTATATAATTACACCTTTGACCAATTTGGACATTCAAATGTCATTTTTGACACATAAACAAAATATGTTCAAAACACCCAATGTAAACTTAATTGTTTAAGTGGTTGTATACAACATTGTAATAAGTGAAGTAATGTAATAATATAAATGATTATGCTTCAATAATATATTATTGACACTCATAAAACCATTATATAGTACATTAAAGTCTTTTCACACAAAAGGAAATGCAATGTGAAGGATTTTCATCTCACTTTTTACACAAGTGAGATAAATTTCATATTCACCACTCACTTATTTTGTGTGGTGTATATTCTTCCCCTTTTGATATATTATATCATGAACCATTTTATCTTAACGGTTTCCAAAACAATCATTTAATATTATTTTTTCATGGGTGTTGTGATTCAAATGATTCAAGGTGGAATGAGACACTTTGGAATGTTTAATGATTATTTTCCTCAAGAATATGTTTTATGATTACCTTTAAAATCTAACTTTCTTTTGCAATTTTTAACTTTCTACTAGAACAACAACTTTATTATGATCATTTTTATTGTACATTACATTTTTATTAAATATAAATATTCTCATGGAATGGATAATATTATTGTCTAAACCATATACCATTTTACATACAATGTTCACTTTGAAATTTATTTGATTAATAGGGGAGTTATTGATAAATACATATCTTTTATTCAATAATAATATTTTATAAGGTAAATTTTTCATGAGTTAAATTCATTATTCCATATATGAGTAATTATTTGGATAGTTATGACATGGGTGGGTCCCAGTTATAGATAGACCCTTGATGCATTAGTGGTCTCATGTGATAAGTTAGTTATCCAAATTAGATAGGTTTTTACTTAACATATTATAAAACATCATGTGGAAGTCCTTGGTGGTAAATGTACCCTATACCTAGGGAAAACGACACCCAATAATAAAAGAATTCCCTAATTTATATTCAGATATTATTTATCCATGATATTTTTTTTCATTCACATATCTATAGATTCATTATATTATCATTTTATTGATTAAATAGAATGTGTTTCAGTTTCTTACCATTCCATATTGATATTTCCTTATCTAGTTATTTTAATGTAAAGTGTAATTGGTTATTTACCTTTCCATTTTTATTATTCTCATAAATTCAATATTTATTCCACTTTACATACCCATACTAAGCAATTGAGCTCACCCTTATTATGTTTCCCTTACCCAGGTTATGAAGAAGAAATCATTGAATAATCTTTCAAGGAGACTTTTCATCTCATTATATTATGTATCATGTTTTATTTTCCATTTCCCAATGTAATATGGGTATTATTTATGTAATATGGTTTTCCAAAACATCTAAACTAATCAGTCCTTCAAGATTTGATTCTATATAATCATGCCAATGTAATAAAATAATTCTTATGGGGTTTGGGCATTACAGTTAGATGAGAAGACAAATATATATATATAGGGTTACGACTAAAGAATTATACACAAAGGAATAAATCATACATAGTTCACATAACATTATTCCCCTTAACAAATTTCTTAGTATTCCAAGTTGATAAGAATGTAGTCATAGTATTATTGTATGGATATGTTGGCCGCTACACCAAAAATGGGTTCTATGGACAGAAATCCACACTTAATACACTTTGGAACTATTATACTAAGTCCCAAAAGATTATCATAAAATAAAAATATACAAACACTATTCCAATGAATGAAATTCTCTAACAATACACTGTAAAGACCAGACCCACCGGGGCTCGCGTAGCTAGTTGAAGGCCAAGACGATAAAATTCAAAACCCACCTATAATAGGCCAGGGGCTGTTGATAAGTTCCAAGAAGGCATAATATAAATGAGAGGCCTTTTACTAATGTACCTATATGAACTAACCCAACTGTCTCCGTGAAACAAGGATGATGAATAATGAATGATAGTTCCATCTATAGAAAACCATACATGAAACAACCTCTAGGGAATACATCATTGTAATAATGAATGAAATGAAAGTGTAATGGGTAAAAATACACACCCAATAAAAAATTAAGTACCAAAATAATTTTTTTTTTGAAATAGATAATAATGAGAGATCCTAGCTCATGAAATCCAAGATCGACCACTGTAAGTGGTCAATGCACCCTAGTATCACTATGCTCTACTAAATTCATTTTCTATCTTTCTATCATCTACATAAGACATAAATCAATGGGGAAAAGATCATTATTGGATGAGTATATACATACCATGTAAGATACCCCCAAAACACAAAGTGAATGATAGAAGGATACACCAATAGTTTTCTCAACCCTAAGAAAGAGGGAAACAAAACCCAATATATATATATATATTCTCTCATAAAGAAAGCCATATGAGAGAGAAAGGGTATCTTCCTCTCATATCCTAGCCAAATTTTTTGGATTAGCTTTAATCTCTCATTGTTTATCAATGATTCCCAACATCAAACACAACATCAACAGAATATAAGTGATGGGGCCCACCCCTCTCTACTACAATCTCTAGTCGAGGGAGCCACTACACCCCTGGAGGACCCATAAAACTCTTGAGATCAAATAAGGTGGATTACCACTACATAGATAGAGGACTTGTTCCTAGTATAAGGGATTACCTTCTCTATCTGTATATAGAGTATGGAGAACCCACACCCTGGTGTGATTGTGGAGTATCAACCTCTGTAACTCTATGATGATAATAGAATGGTTAATATTATCATCAAGCTTCACCTAATGATGCATCACACAATAATAATCTTGCATCGTATCCTGTAATCCATTTTGAAGGACACCATCATGTTCTATGAATAAATATAATCAGGATAGGCTACTCACTGACCAAAATTCAAGTCCAAATGAATGAGATACAATAGGTGGGTGTCCTTATGAAAATTACACTGTGTGTACTAGGGGTCACATGGCATGTGTCCTCACTTTCACTCCTAGATGTGTCTATATAATGACAGTGATTTCCTATCCATGTAGTACTACACAACATGTAAGGGTACTACATAGAATTTCTATGCCATCAAGAGCCTACCCATATTCTTTTGGACATGGATATATCATTCGGTATGTGCCTTTATACTCCCTGAGTACACTACATGTACTCCCACATAATGTCTTGGTTGTGTGTAGCTGTCACAAGTCTTAGCCACATTGGGTCGGTCACATGACATTGTTGACAATAAATAATATAGGAATTGTTTCTACACTTGATGGCATGCTTGTGGGGGTTTGAATGTTTCAAAATCATTCACATCAGGTTCAAATTTTTTGAACGGATTCCAATAGGATTTATTCATGGATTCAGAAACACCCAATGGTTACCTAGTTCAGGATATTTAAAAACATGCTTTCCAAAGGAATGTGATTACTGGGAAATGGTACAAAAACACTGAGGGAATCACATTGGTCGAGATGATGGGATGTCAAGATCATCACACCCTTTATGTGGATTTATTTTCTAATACAATACTCTTTTGAAGATTTAGGACACATTCATGAATCCACTATTAAATCCCATGGATGATATGGGTCACCTTGAATTAACAAAAAATAATTTGTATGCATAAAATTTTGAATAATATATATGATTCCAAGGTTATTCATCGATGGAGACATTTTTATGTATTAGAGTTTCTCCATTGATGGTACCCTTTTTCATATCTGTTAGAGAATCTTTGGTTGTCTATTATTATGATACTAGTTTTAAGCCAAACAATGGGGTGCTATGATGATTATCACCATCTAGGGAGATAAGAGTTATTATGATGTCATTATTGGGACGAAAACATGGGCTACCTATGTATTGTAGGGAAATAAATCAAAACCCATGTAGTTCAGTGCCACTTAATGTAACACATCATACTTTTCAAGGTTATGTGGTGAGGGAAAAACTGTTCACAATAATGTCATGTAGAAAGGACATCTAGGAAAAAGGTTCCTCATCAAAGGATAGTGTGGAACATACATCGAAGTTGACAAGGGTACCTGGAATAGATGTGATATTGAATTAGGTTTCATTTGGTGTACTAGGTATAGACCTCAAGGAGGCTTCCTATGTATCCCATTTGGGAAGGAATAAAATCCCATGTAGTTCAGTTGTGAGGTCCTAACCCTATGAAGGCCCTATAAAGGATTTTCTCATAGGGAATGTGGCCCTTTGAGAAGGAGACAACATATTTGGGTCCTATACTAAATAGGAGGCCCATTTAAATAGTTCCATAAGGATTATATCAAGTCATGTCAATTTAGAGGTATGGTTGGGGATTACACCGAATAGGAGGATTCCCATTCAGTTGGATACATGGATTTGAGTACCCATGCATATGGGGTCCCTATGAAGGAAGGAAATATGATGAATCATAAAAGGATTATCTACTGAGACATGCACCTGATTCTATGGATTTCATGGTTGTAACTAGACTCCAATCCTACATGAGTAGTACTCGGTTTGAGAAAAAAGTGGAAGATGATGATCTAAACAACCACACAATCCTGTTAATATTTTTTTTGGATGATTCCATGTGAATGGGATAAGAATAATGGTCTTTGATGTGACCTTATCTCTATTGTTTTTTAAATAAGATCCTTACACATAGCTACCCATCTAGTTACGATCCATAAGAAGTGATATAGAATTACTATAGGATGGATTCCATGATCCTAATTCTAGATAAGAGATCAGGACAAGACACGAATCCCCATCAAAGGAAAAATAAAGTGTCACTCCCAACCTATCCTTTTCTAAATTTAGAGGTCCCAGGTCATAGAGATGAAAATGGTAGTATAAATCTATCCCCTGTCTCTGAGAGACAATAAGGGGAGAACACAACCCAAGAACATTTTTCTAAGGCTGGAAAGTCCCTAAAACATCTCCAAGGGTTAGGGTCCTCATTACTGAAGGTATTACAAACTATAAACACACTAATGACCCTAACCATTAGGTAGGGAAAGTGTGGGACACCTCTTACTAAAGGAATGCATAACCGAATGAGAGATATATTAGTGTGTCTTTCAATATGGTTGTGTATATCTGGAGAAATTGGTGGAGGCATCAATTTGGTATCCTTTAGACTAGATTCACAAGGATGGAAGTTAATTTCCTTTGGTTTCAACAATTATGGATCAAATAAGGATCATGTATTTTAATGATGGGCATGTCAAGGGGGTCTCACATTGGTGATGACAAGGTGAGATGTAGGGTTACAACGTAGGCGAACCTGGGTACACTAGAAGTACTTCACAATAGGTAGATATTCATGAGCTAGAGGTATCTTTTGGATGATTGAAAACCTGGGGAAATACACTTGTTCTAGGTTATTATTTAGGATCTAATGGTTTTCTTAGGTGTCCCTATAGATGTCTCACATAGGTCTTAGGTTTAGGAGGGGTCCTTCACTCTCGTATTTGTAGATTAAGGCGGTGGTGGTTCCTCATGTAGGTGTTTTGTCTTTTAAAGCTTATTGGTTTTTTTATTTCACTATCCCACTTTATTCTCTATTATATAATGTTTTTAGATATACTTGGATGGTTTTGAGGGCTTGATCGAAGGACTTGGGTGAGAAACATTTTAATGATTCTATGGGTTTTTTCATCCTCTAAAATGAGAATCCCTTGGGTCATATTTATATGAAAAAATAGGACCCTAGGTGAAGGATGTGATTCATGTAGGTAGTTTACACTAATCATTATGTAGGTATAACCTACATGATTCTCTCAAGAATTATTATTTGGACCTATGTAGTACTGCTGGTGCGCAAGTTAGACCTGCATAGTGATGGTGATTTGGGACCTGCACAATGTGACTTTGGTGAAGTGTGTGAACCTTGTAATTATTCACTTCTCTTTTATATGTGTTATTTACCATTGAAAATTATCATTTTCTCATGAAAAAGATAGTGTCAACAAAATGAACCCTTTTGATTTGATCTGATTAGAAGAAGACGGTCTGATCCTAAGGTAAAGGAAAAGAATGTTGATGGATCCTTCTTTTATTAGCCTCTATGTGTTCATTCACCTTTATGATTAAGTATTGATGGAACTGATGACACATATTCCACACAAGGGGGGAGTAAAATTGACAGTTTTTCTGGTTTATCATGCTAGTGGGTCGTGTAGGGGTTTCACGCACATATCCCACACTAGGGTCCCAATGTCTATAAATAGTGTCGGGGGCCTTAGTGGTTCTTCCTTCTCGCCTCAAACTTTTTCTATCTCTGTTCTAGTAATATCATCTTGAAAATATTTTGGATGAAACACCATTCATGCATACCCAGTATACAGTTATTTCTATGATTTATACACCTGGGAAAATGACATGCACAATGTAACTTGAGTGAGTAACCTGTGTGAGGTAACCTAGGTGAGTGACCAACACAAGTTCATGTCTATTCCAAATTTTTGAATTTTTTCAAAACCAATATTTACCTATAACGAAATATATATTTTTCCTTGGATATTCCCAATGGATTCTTAGAAGGATTTGTTTGATGAGTAAGCTTCAAATCGTAACAAGGATATGTTCAGTACTGTCGAGCTTGATTACTACCACGTATGAAAAAGTAATCATCTAGATTTGATGATTCACCTGAAAAATAATCATTATGAATATATGAATAGTTACTATCTACCACTCTATGACCATGTAAATTCAAAGGATTTATTCATCCCAAAGTAGAAGAACTATGTTCCACTTTATTGGTTCCAAGAATTCAATAATTATACCACAAATAACATCCCATCCATGAGCATGTACATCAATGTAGGAAGCTCATCCATGGCATATATCATGCCTCACAATAGCTTTTACCCTGATTTGAAACCTACATAGAAGATGTGCCTCAGATTTTTGACCTTATACCACCGCGTTAAATCTAAAATAATACTCATCTATGTTATGTGATTCTATGAATGATAGATTGAATGTATGAATGAAATATTGGGGCCTCTATCTGGGAGGGAGGTTCCGACCTGAATGGATGTGGAAATGCTATGTTAAACAGACCTATACTGATTTAGTGACTAAGATGAAGGTGGTTGACATCTATGAGGCTATCTGGTTGGCCCAGACATATGTATACAAGAATCCTAACACCATTTCTGAGCTGATAGGCTGATGGATCCCACAAAACAATTCCTTTCGTATAATGAAAATATAATTCAGATTAAGTCTATGGTACATACAGAATATATCTAGAGCTCCCATCCTTATAGTGGTGTATGATATGTTTATCCCACTAAAATAAATCTGGGAATATTTAGAAAGGATACCTATTCTAGTCCAGGAGTTGTTCGATATAGTCCAACATATCAAGAAGGAAGACCTGCACCTAATGGGGGACATTTGTTCTGAAGTATGGATGAATTCTTTTTTAGAGAAAAAGGGAGAGGGACCCATGTGAAAAATCTCTAAAATATTTCATCCAATAGAGAGGTAGGGAATTATTTTTAAATTATAGCTCAAATTGGTGCAAGGAGAGTACATCAGTTGTGGTTCACAACCATGTCTAACTTACCATCCAAGATGTGTCTCACATGCTTCTTGGAAATGTGGGTAAGGATCTATATTTTACCAGATAATGACTCAAATAGTAGTATGAGGACTGGAATATTTATTATAGCTACCAATATAGTATCATGAATGATTATAGGGTTGGAAACCCCAATCCTAGAAAATATCCATCGGTTCCTATTGTATGTGCACCCAAGGAATGCCTCTTTTGGAATTTTAGGGATTTCATAACTATTATGGGGTTGGATAGTGGCACATTTTTCTTCCAATACCATGTTGAGAGGGAAAAAATTATGGGGGACTGATTCTCATAATTTATTCAATGCATTTATGGTATCCATCCCCTATCCTTGAAGCCTAGGGAGCACTAATGACTCTAAATCCTATTAGGGTGTTCAACATTTTTCTATATCATGATCCTTCCATCAAGATATTAACTAATGAAAGGAAATACGGTGATGAACTAAGGTTGTATATGATCACTTAGGGTTTGGTGTTCTATGGGATTCAATTGATTATGAGGTTATATGTGAGGCCTACACTCCCTATATATTTTTACTCCAATTCACGTGACTTTAGAAAATAACTATATATCCTCCTGTGAATATTCGATTAAAGAGTCCCCCATTAGAGGCCAATAAACATTGTATTCTTATAATTGTCGAGGTGACCGAGTAGTAATTAATCTTCCTCTAACAAGTGTGTCCACTAGGTTAACCTCCTAGCATGAAAAGGCTCGTATTTCATAATATACTCATGGAGTGTTTATGATGGGAGTTCCCTGAGTCAGATATGTAATGACTAATGGGATGGGAAGTGTGGTAGGAAGGCTCTAACCATTCCATACAGGGATAAAGATGATGGCTTGATCTCTCCAAAATGACCCCACACATGTTTTATTCCAAAAGTCACAATCAAAAGGGCTATTCGAGAATAAATTGGGCCTAGACGCTCTCACCACCATTTCTAATAGGAAACTCAATATCTAGTTTCATTCACTTCAACTACAACAGGGAGAGCTAGAAGACCGTGAAATTAAGAAGTGTCCATTCCACATCATAGTAGGCCAGATGAACCTCTAATTTTGTGTGGCTGGAGATGGTTTAAACATGAAAAATATGGCATTATGATGCCAAGGATCTGTGTCCAATCATTCAAAATGGGTTGTAGATTCCACAAATTTGGGGTGTTTAATCCCAAATAAACCTCTAGTTTCACACTGACCCTATTAAGGAAGGAATATGTATCCGAGAGCTAGAGATTCTCATTTACCACACTAAAAATCAGATCATGGACAAAAAGCGGTTAACTAAAATGATGGAATAAGGGACTACTGAAGGGGATGATGAGCCATATGATGACAAATGGGATGACATCATCAGTCCTCATGATGTATGTTTTCCCTTATAATTCTTTACATGTTAATCATGTTCCTATTCTTTTAGTAATTGGTCATTTATGAGGAAATGGAGTCCATGGTTTTTACTGGGTAGAGGGAGAAATGACTAGGATCCCCTCACTGGAATATAGACCAAAAGGCTCCATTGTGGGGACTGAAGAATTCGATCCTAAATCAAGGGAGTTATCCCTAGGATAGAGGATGATGGAGGTGGATATGGTAGGAGATTCATATCAACATCCACCTCCAATACCTTTATTTGAAGAGGCAAGTACTAGTCATCCTCTATCGATAGTGAAAGAATGATGGAGATTAAAGTTCCTAGCCATGCACACCATTATTTTGGGCGTGTTTTCAAGAAATTATTTATTCTTCATTTGTCCTGAATAAATTATTAATTATGACCATGGGTTGTAGGATCCACCCCCTTATATAAAGGGACTTAGAGATAATGCCCTAGAGAACTAAGTAGGACATTCTGGATGAGGTGCAGGTTTCTACTAGCGAGTCTTTTCCCTTGACAGGATAAGTATCAAGAGATGAGGTTATATCTTCTCCTATCACCATGTAGAGGGAGGAGAATCCCGGTAATTTCAAATATCCATGAGAAGGTGTCATGTTAAAATTTATATTTTTTTCATATGATATTTTAGATATAAAGCAAACACTCTAGGACCTTACAATTACCACTATTTACCCAATCACCACTCAAAAAGGGGTTGAAATGGATGTAATACCATCTAAAAAAGGTGGACTCACTAATATTGAACTTGAAGGGATTGAAAGGGATACACCCGCTGAAACTATAGTGGATTCTATTAATAGAAGATCCAATTTTGGTGTTGAACCCAATGTCTTAAACTTCTTTTCAGGTGAGGATGATATGAGACTTGATCCCAAATATAATGAAATAATGGATATACATAATCCGAATATTGATATCTAAGTAACCCTTAAAGAGTTTTAGAACTTTAATAGTGAATTGGATGCATGATATTTTTCTCTTTCTGGTGTTTTAGAAAACATTAAACGTCTATTCATTTTTTTTACTAAATAGATTGATTTTTGAGGCTCCTTCTATAGAAAACATTTCTGAGGTGATGTGTGACCATGCCATCGATGTCCATCCTACTCCCATCTCCGAGGGAGTAGCTTATGAAGACCCAACATGGAAATATTCTCAAGGGTTTTCTATCCCGGTTGTTGGGGAAACTCAAGAGGATGTTCCTTGTTACTAGGAAAATACTCAAGGAATTGAGACTGATGATGTAAGGGAGGAATAAATCCCAAAATGTGATCCTTCAATGGGTGAGAACTGTTAACTACTATGGTTGTTTCAATGCCTTTGATGTTTGTTCATATCCCAAAATTAATGATGGCTTTTTATACTCTTTAGTTCTATATACATTAGTGGCTACGCTGAAGAGGGTAACTCCTTTTCCAATTCAGACCACAATGGTAGGAGAATCAAAAACTATTTTGGAGTGAGTAGAGTAGGTTTCCTCATTGAGTGCATTGATCCCAGAATACATCCCTAACTCTTAAATCATTTTTCTTCCTGAATTGGAGACACCAGAAAAACTTATAACATTAAATCCATATCATTTGGTGAGATATCTAGAATATAGTGTCAGATATTCTTCTTAAGGACCCTCCATCATGACTTATCCATCTTCCAATCCTATTATCCTTTTTAAGGTATAGATGGTTTTATTATAACACATTCAACTATGATATAGTTTTAATCATTTGGTAATAGGAATAGGATCATATGTTACAATAGTCTGAGGTGTAGTTGGAAGGATAATTGGAAGGTCTCAGAGTTGTTGTATCACAAGTAGAGATTTTCCATGCTAATGAGGTGGCGGAGTATCAGTTCCTTCTAGATGAGAAGTCTCTCCAAATAGTATTCATTTTGGAAGAATTAAATGCTATAAAAAAGAGATCTTCCAAATCCACAATTTCTTAAATAGGGTCTCTAAATAAGGTGATTATTCTATGGTTGTAAATTAAAAGAAACTATGTAATATTTAATAGGTTTTCACCACACAACTGGATAGGTTTCAGCAATCTATAGAAAATTATCAAGACACAATTTAGTAGTTCAAGGCATATGTTGAGAAGAACAAATAAACTCATATAAAGGGACCCCAGAATGTGGAGGCAACTCTTTATTTAAAAAACATTAATGAAAAGAATTTTTTTATCCTTGTTCCTCTGTCATCAGTTTCTATGTTTCTACTATCAATTTAATTGTAATAATACACAAAAAATGACTCATTTAATTGATTTTTATTATGTTAGAGTGCTATAATTAATTAGATATGGAGTAGAGAACTCTAATTTTTTTTCAAAAATATTTTTACCTAGTACGGTTTGTTCAAAAATTTCTACTGTCATATGATATACCCTACAAACTTTTCTTCTTTTGTGTCATCACCCATAATGTTTCCTAAGGTAAAATGACAATGAATTAACAGGTGAGACTTAGATTTTTATTAGGACACCATTTGTGGGTTTTCTTCCTAGAAATATTTGTGCCTTGTTCTCCCATTACTCAATTATCACCTAAACCATGAAGAGAGTAGTTCTAGTAACCTAGGACTCGACTTCTACCTAGGGTTCCCTTTTGTGAGTTTTCAACCCGGTGAGTACTCTATGTCTTCTGGGGGCTATTTAGAATCTTTTAAACCATACTAGAATTAATATTGTTTTAGGTCAAACATATATTACTATATGTTATTGAATGATGATCCAAGTGGAGATTTCTCTCAGTGAATGTTTAGATATTTTCATATTTGAAAAAATTCAAGTCACAATATTGTGAATTCCAGATATAAATCATGATAAGAGACAAACATAGAAGGAATGACCACATAATGTATTCAAAAGTTGGTTTTCAAAATAATGTAGTCGGAGGGGTTTATAGATATAGAAAGATCTCTCATGGGGATGACTGTTCCTCTAGTTGACATGAATTTTTTATGGGAGACTCTAAATAATCCAAACTAAGGAATATCAATGCATATCAAAAGAAGTAGTATTCTGAGGAATATAACATTCTATTATCGATGGTCAGATAGTTTGTGGAGATTTAGATTTCTCAAAACCATGAAGAGTGGTTTGTTAATGGTAGGTGTCTGAGAATTAAAGGGGAATCTGTATTGGTTATAGACATGAATTGGAAACCTCTCATATAAATATTTGGATTATATAAAGGATTAAACCTTATATTAGATGTCCAATGTCATAGATAAAGGATCCTCCCCAACAAGGGTTAAATAATATTGATGTTTAATGTCATACGAACATGACATGGACTATGTAGTTTAACATATTATGGAAAGGATGTCGGGCATTATTGGTTAAGTTCATTTAGCTTTAATTGATAGATTAATGATTTTCCCCTTCATGGAAATCGATCCAATAATTTTCCATCATTTTCAAGCATGAAGGGGGAAGATTATAAGTAGTAATAAGGGGTTTTTGGATTTGAAAGGTGATATGGTAAAAGTATGGAAGGGATAATCTAATACCAAGTTTGAAAAGAAATTCCCATCATAATTTTGTTGAGGATTATAAAGATAAAAGAGGTATCTAATAAGGATGATTGTTCCTCTCATTTAAATTCCATTTTGGTGGGAGATATATGAAAATCCAACTAGGGTGTATAAAAGAATAATCAAGAAACAACGTACTCTAGAATAAATTCCCTTTTGGTGGGAGACTTAGGCAAATCCAATTGAAATATATTACTATATAGTCAAAAAAATGCGTCTTTAAGAAAATGAAGTTCTATTACTAATAGCCTAAGAAAGTTTATGGTGATTCAAATTTAACTAAATATTGATTTTGGTTCATGTAATAAAATTTCCATAATATGGAAGGAATATTTAATATAAAAATTACTCAAGAATGGGATGAAATGTTTTCCCTATGTAGGTCTGAACCATGTATATGAAATGGATGTTTTTTTATTGAGGATAGACCCACAACATTGAATCTGGGTTTCAATACACATCCCATTAGATAGAGAATCAATCCACAAATAGTTATTATATAGACTCCCTAAACTGATTGAATTCTTATGTGTAGAGGGGGCTCTTTTTTTAGAATACGAGCTCACCAGAAGGGCGAGAACCCATATTAGACCCTCCTATATAGATCCACCTCATGCATAGAAGGGTGTGTTATTTTTTTTATATTATAGATAGAGCAGGTTATTGAATCTGAGAATCACTACATATATTCTCAAATATGGAATCAATCTAGATGAAATTCTTGAACTAACATCATGCAAGAGATGTTAACTTTGTAGTTTAATGTCTTTTAGTACGGATATCTGGTGTTTCTTTTAAGGTCTTTCATCCTGAACCATGATAACCATAATGTAAATTCATATGTATTGGTCATTTGGATAATCCTTTACCAAAACTCATAACCCAATGTGAGGTATATTTTGTGTGAGAAATAGGGGTTTTTCCACCACACAACTAGTAAAAGGAAGGATAAGGTAATTTTGATTCTATGGTTTTTGGGTTATTATATAATATTCATGTATCTATACATATCTCATCAAAATAAGAATAAATCCTTATATATTTCTAAAAAAACATGTAGTTTAGTGTCATGTAGTGAGGACACATCCATGCAATTTAGTGTCATATGGTAAGGAAGAAGTTTACTTGATGTGGGAAAGATGGAATGAATCCTTTTGACCACTGTCTAAGCATTCATAAAATCATCTCATAAGAGGTATCCCATATTTTTGATATGAGTCTTCATGATCTAGTTTACCATGGAATCCTATGCTTGGAACTCCTGGTAATACCACAATTTAACATCATGTGTTTAAGATTTTGTTGTATATTTTAATATCATGTGTCTAGGAAGACATGGTGTTTGGAAGTTTTAGGCTATGATATTGGGACCCTCTATCACAAAAATGATGTGTGATATAAAGCTCAACTGAATAACGATCTTTAATCATACTTAATACAAGAGAAAGGAAATTGTAAAACATGATAATGTGGGTACTCATATCATGAAGAGTGATATGAGAAAAAATTCAAGGAATTACTTCTGAAAAAGTTTGAAAAGAACTTCCCAAAATAATATTGTTAAGGATTATGGAGGTATAATAGGTCTCCCATGAGGGAAAATGTTCTATTTGTTGAAAGGATATTTTTTGGATGAATTATGAAAAGACAACTACATCGTGTAACTGCATAGTCAAACAATGGTACCCTTTGATTAACATTCCATTTTGGTGGGAGAATTATGCAAAGAAACCCAAGCTGTATTACTATATAGTCAGACAAATATGTCTTCATGAATTTGATGTTCTATTACCAATGGATAGAGAAAGTTTATGGAGAACAAAACATTGCCCAGGAAAAGGATTATAATGTGTTGGAGGAATATGTAAAAGCATAAAAGAAGCATTTTGACCATAATTGACCATGTAGCTTAAAGTACCCCCATTTATATTGTTTATACGAGGATATGGATATTTATATTTCCAAGATGCTGTTCTGAATGAGTGAACCGAGGTTATGGTCTCTTATATATATCTTTGTTTGTCAACAGGAGAGGGGGAATCAGTTTCTTCATTTCTTTTCCTAAGACACACAGTATAGGCATCACTGTGTATCCCATTTAAGTAGGAAACCAAACCACACACATATATTTTATAAAATCTCCCCTATGTAGGTCTAACCCATACACATAGAGGAAAGATTTTTTTATGTTGTGGTAGGACCGAGGATCGGAGACCTGGGAATCACTACGTATCATGATGTGTAAGGAATCAATCCATATATAGTTCTTGAGAAATTGTGTGGTGGGAGACTGGAACCAAATATTATGATCTGCTCAAGCACAGATTGAAATGTTACACATTTTTATTTCATGTAATAAGGACATGAACCATGATGTTTTATATCATGCAGTGAGGATATTGTTACATAATTTAATGTCTTCTGACTAGTTCATTAGGCTATGTAGTTTAGAGTCTTACAACTTATACCATGGTGTCTTTTAGTTTTTATTTATGAGGGAGGGACCATATGTTTTTCATTTTAGGTTCTTCAATACATGACCATGGTGAAATTTAGTTTAATGTTAAGTAGTAAGGATGAAGAAACCATGAATTTTAACATTATACATCCAGTATGAAGGTTCCATGTAGTTTATCCTCTTGCAATGTGAATAATCATGTCCTTATCAAATAAAGTATTTATATGTCAATATTTTTTTTGTTGGGTTCGTAATGAGATCCCCATCCATTGATACCAGGGAATCATTTACAAATATGTGATGAATTAGTTAGGAACGTGGTCATCTAAGAAATAATAAAATTTATTCTTTATTGCCTAAAACTGGACTTTCCTCTACTCCCTTCACTCATCCTAGAATGGTATGAATTGTTTTTGGTGATTGGGGGGGGGGGTGGGTGTCTCATGTTATGGAACAAGATTTGAAGATAGAGTTGGTGCACAGGTGGTCATACACAAGAAAATGATAACCTTTAATTTCCTTGATCTCTTCCCTTGAGATGATGAAATTACTCAGGACTTTGCCTTAGTTCTAAAGATGGAACCATACATATTTTTTGAAACTATGGAAATATCCTGAAACCCTCATTGATATTTTATAGGTAATATTTGTGTACATAACTCATCATGGATATTCTCAATATAGATTGAAAAAAAGTCTTATTTGGGATTTTTATGTTCAAGAATTATGTCAAACCTTTCCTCTAAGAAATTAAGTATTATACCCTCACATTTTCATGATTTAATCCATTCGAGAGGTCAAGTAGTATTGTGTGCATAGGAGAGGGAAATCCTGATATCTCGCTATCATGGGGTCTAAATACAGTGGTCTCTGGTCCCACATGTTGAGAGAATGTTATGATTCCATCTCAATTGCATGGGTGAATCCTCTTTGTTGTTGTACTCTGGTAGGGATTGTGATTTGAGGTTCTTCTTATAGAGAATATTTTTTAGGAATGTTTCCTCATAGTAATACTACATTGAGACTTTGAAACTATGTTATCTCTTCCTCCTATTGAGTGAATAATTCCTCAAGTGTGAGGGTTTTAACATCATTGGGAGGTTAGGGGAAGTTGCAGAGAAGGATTCACGGCTGGGACATGCATCTTATCATGTGAATTTCATTATCATAAATATACTATAATACAATGTGAGTCATGCTCAGTGTGATGAACAAGAATAAGTCTAATACATAACAAACCAAACAATATACTTCTCTCTCTAGTCTATGAGTCTAGGGTGATGTGAGCAGAAGAAAGGGATTTGATGTGTCTGTATCTTATCTTATTTTGTAACCATGATAGTCACATCTGGATACTCATCTGGCTATGAACCATAATAATATCTATGGGCTTGAGGGATTCAAAACTCCTAGATCTAGATAAGAGAGTAAGATAAGGAATTAATCCCTATAAAATGGAAAATTACATTTGATCCACCATTTCCAAGTCAGAAATAGTAGGTCCCTAGTCTTAGAGATGAGAAGGGGAGGAAAAATCCCTCTCGTGTGTCTAATAGATTAGAAGGAGATAAAAAATACCTAGGCCTCATGTCTGAGACTAAGAGGTCCCTAGAACTACCCCCAGGGTTGGGGTCCTTGTTACTGAAGGGATTCATATATGTAAAAACCCTAACGATCCTACCAATTGGGTAGGGAAAGAGCATGAAACCTCATACCAAAGGAATGAATAACCAAATGAGATACACACTGATGTCTCTTTCAATATTGTTGTTTAATTATGGAAGATTTGTTGGAGGATTTGATTTTTTCTCATTCATATGAGAGTCCCAAGGAAGGAGGTTCCCCACCATTTGTGGCATGAAATAGGGCATAAATGAGGCTCATGCAGGTGAAGGATGGGCAAGCTGAAGGGGTATCACAAAGGTAAAGGATAGGAAAGATGAAGGGGTCTCAAGTAGGAGACCCTAGGAGACCTATAAGTGATTCAAGCATAGTAGATATATGAGTTATAGAGGTGAATTTTGGAAAATGGAAAACTAGGGAAACAATGCTTGGGTGAGTCCTTACTTTAGGATCCAAGGGTATCCTTAGGTGTCTATAAAGAGGTCTCACAAAGGTCACAAGTTCAAGACGAGACCTTCATGATAGTATCTATCGATTAAGGGGGATTCCTTGCGTAGATGTGTTTTGTTTTAAATCCTATAGGTTATTTGATCCCACTATCTCTCAAAATTATATCTTTTCTCTGGGTTTGGAGAGCTACTTGAATGGTTTCAAGGGTATGTGTGAAGGATTTTGTTGAGTAGAGCTTCAAGGCTTCTCTAGGATTTTTAGAATCTGAAATTAGGATCCAAAAGGTCATATTTATAGTGAAATATAGGAACCATGGTGTAATAGGTGGTTCGTATTGGTGGTTCGTACTAGTCCGAACATAAGTATGACTTGCGTGATTCTCCTAGGCATGCCTAGTTAGACCTGTGTAGTGCCACTGGCACGTATGCTAGACCTGTATGGTGACATTGATTTGGGACCTAAGTGGTGTGGCTTTGAAGAGGTGCAATACCATTGGATTTCTTCACTTATCTTTTATTTGAAGTATTTCCAATTGAAACTTCTCATTTTCACATGACAAAATGGAGTTTCAACAGATATATGAGAAGAAATACACAACATGTAATCCTTATCTTCCCTAAAACCCTGCTCCACAATTAGGGGGATACATGTTTTGTGTTCCTTGACTACAAGCCTCGTAGTATGATTTTCTATATAAATAAAAGTTCCTTCACATTTCGTCAAAACACATTTGTCGCCATCATTTCCACCATGAATCATGCCATGGGTATTAGAGATAGGGACATCCCTAATCGATACGTTTCATGTGGATAGATTTCGGCCACCTGAACCCTTTATGACATTGTGCATATCTTCTCATAATGTTCACTGCCACTTTGAATGTTAAATCTATAGTGGTATCTTTAGCATCCCTAAAAAACATCCCAATTTATCCATAAATTTTCATCATAGTCATCATTTTTCAATCCACCATGAATATGGTGATTCAATCACGCTCAAAACTACCCCGATAATATTAAACTACAACCCCATGGGCCAATTATGAAGAATGAAGAGAAATATTGGGGGAAATTCCCAAGAACGAAGTAAAATACACCATTTTTTAAGTATTATTTTTCAAAAATGATACTACAATGTATCTAGGGATGAAACATAAAATATAAAATTAAATTAATAATTGAATTTTTATGATTTTTTCTCAGGTGAAAGGAAGATGAATCAATGATCAAAGGAAGATTAATTATCGATTATCTATAATTTAATAAAATGTTATAATTTTTTTACAAGTTCTTCCTTCATTATAGATTGATCATTGGTGAAGAATTTATTCACTAGTAATGAGGATGGACAACTACATTTTCCACCTCTCAGTCCACCTTGATCTGATTGTCATTCTATCATCCGATTTTGATCCATAAAGGAAGAATGGTAGAGGATCCTCTAAAATCACATAGGGTAATGTGTTTAACCCTATAGAATTTCCATAATAAGATATTTAAAATTAAAATATTTTTTTGGGTATTAAATAAATGAATAAATTAATCTACTTAATAGACCAGTAAATGGATTCCTCATCTGAACATCCAGCGCCAACCAAATTCTGATCACACCTAACGTAAAATCCACTTTCCAGATTCAACAATGGTCTCAGATTTATGATCTTAGACTCTATTTGGGAGTTATTCTACTATTTTAGTAAAACTACATGTGTGTGATATTAATGTATTCAATACTTTAATATTATATATTATGGTCTCACTAGATCATGGAATGTCACATCGTATCAGCACCTTGCTTTGAAAATATTCGTTCATATATTCTAACTTCTTAAAATTCAAACATTTGGTCTCTACAGTATATATTTATATTACAAAATCTCCAAGGTGGGATTCCTTGTGTGTATGCGGTACATGGTTCTTTAGTGATTTTTGGGTCCTCAGGAATTAGTGTATTCTTTATATGCATGTGTGACTATGAATTAAGGTTTAGTCACTAGGTAAGTATATTATCCCTTGGTAATAAAAGCTTGATACCTTGTTTTGGGTAGTGGATGTGATCCCCCCTGAGCTAATGATATTTTAGGTTTCAAGGTATGACTTAGTCCCCTTGGGATGATATTTCCATAATTTATAGAGGGAAAACCCCTAGGTAGGATGATGGTTCCATGTGAGATATTGTACAAGGTAGATAATGGTTTTGGATATGGGTTCACTTCCCTTAACACTACTAAAAACCAGCTATTTGCAATGGGGTCCCATCATAAATGGCCCGTTGCGGAAAAGGGCATCAAAAATATTTCCTTTTGTGATGGACCATCATAAAAAGACATTATTTGTAACGGTTAGTGGTACTGTTGTAAATAGGTTCAGTGAGTTTTAGAAAAAAACTATTTCAATGGGCTAGCTACCCATCGCAAATACTTTTCTCGTTATTTTAAAAAAATGATTTATGAAGGGCCCATCACAAATAATGGGAAAAAATATTAATAATAATATAATATTAATAAAAATGAAATAATAATATTTACACTAGTAATATTATAAAAACATCACTATTCACAAAAATATAAAAAAATATTAATTAATAAAATAATAAATATATTAAAAAAACTAAATAAATAATAAAACCTGTAAAATTCACAACAATATAAAAAATGAACTATTTAAAACTTTAAATAATAATATTACAAAAAAATTACATTCAAATGCTTCATTATGAAATAAAAATCCATTACTATGGGGGAGGGTCGTCTGGGGGAGCTGGAGGAGATGGTTGAGAGAACTTCATCCCTAAACTACATGTCAAACATCGCATGAACTTCATATGCTCCTACTCTTGTTGTTGCTTCCATCGACGCATCTCATCCTGCATCTCCTTCTACTCCTAATACTACTATCGTAGGAACTCTTCATATGGCTACTGCTACTTCAACTGACACATCTCATCATGATCCTTACGCATAGTCTCTAGAAGCTCATTCCAAGCTCGAAACTACTCCTGAGAATGTGCATCAGATGATGATGATGACTCTCCATGAGATCCTCTCAGGCTAGACTCCAACATCGCAACTGTGCCATAAAAACTCTCAGGGGTCAATTGAGAGCTGATACCAAAAACTCGGCCTTTGTCGAAGGCATACATGGTCACCTGCATCCATGATTCCTCATCAAATTGGGGGTACTGGTTTAACCATTAGTGTCGGTCTAAATCTCACTTTGTGTATGATATTTCACAGTATCATTTGACTCATTCAATTGAAATTTAGAATTAAAATAGTTAAAATATTATTTTCAGTTAAATTTAAAACTCAGAAAGAAATTATACTAACCACAATTTAACAATGACGAGCTCTTTTAACCTCTCCAGTGGATAAATAATTGTACATCCTCCTATGAATGTCATACTCGTTAATATCGGGCAGTACAACTGCCTATATAAATATAAAATAAAATGTTTACTTTTAAGGTTAAATAAAATATTTAAAAAAATTTACTTACTATATTCTCCCTTTGCATACTGAATGTACGACTACTGGTTTGATGTGTCACCTCCTTTCTCCCCCGATTTTGCCGATGTACTAATAATCTACTATGAAACCACATACTCAACCAGCATGTACATAATCTATCCCAAAACTAAGATGAAATAAAACCAGGTCATTGGATGTGACATATCTCCTCAAACTCTGTCACTCATGCTTTCTCCATTGTTTTCCTTTTCAAATTGTGAAAAAACTGAGTGTAACACATTCACATAGATCCCTGTTGTGACTTCCAAATAGCCTCATGCAATCTATCATCAATGGGATACCATAAACCCTAAAAATAATATATAATAACAAGTTATCAATTAAATTAAATTTAAAATAAATATTATTTATTAACATACCAGTCAATGATCGAACATGCGGTGCTGAACATCAATGGGAATATGATCCCATGAAACCCATGCTTCAGAAAAATATTTACACAATATAGTTCTCAACTATCTAAAATAAATATGTGCAAATCTTTGAAAAAAAAAATTTAATCAAAAAATTAGAATATATATAAATTAATGAAAACTAACTAAAATACACTGGTAAATATACCGCTTCGTGCATGGACTGAACCCAAGATGTGGACGTCACTCGGGGATAGGGTCATGAATCATTAGTCGGGCTAGACCATTCCCCCTCCAATTTCTCCTTGGACAACCAACATTCTAAGGGTTAGATGATCTAACATCCTGATCTTCCAAACGTAGATCATCCTCCTGCAATAGATGATACAGATCGTCATCCATCTGAAAAACGAAATGAATGTTGTTATCAAACAGTTGAAAGCAACTATTATATATAGATATACATTATATATGATTATAACCATCATTTAACTATGTCAATGCCCATATTCATCTTCATCTTCATTATTTTCAATGTCAATGTCTTCATCTTCCTCCTTAGCATCATCAATTTCCATATTAGTTTCATTTTCATTATCTCTTTCCATTTCGAATTTATTTCTAACATCATTAGCATCATCTTCACCATCGACACTTAGTTGTGGGGTGTCATCAATGATATTTGTGTCTCTTCATGAAAAATATATATTTGGAGAAGTCACTTGAAAAATTTCAATTCCTTTCACTTCACTAAAACAACATTCACTTTTAGTAAACCAATTCTCTCAAGATTTAATTTTTTATTATGCTCCAAAAGTCACCCAACTCTCTTGTAGTAGCCTAGTAATTTTCATAATAAATTTGACGCACTTGATGTGCCAATAAAAATGGTTCATTTACTACAAGAATACTTTTATATTTAATATCAACGATTCGATGGATTGGAAGAACACACAAGCCTCTATCAGTATCCAACCACTGACATCTAAACATTGTTATATAATGGCACCCCAGATAACACAATTCAATGATTTCTTTCAGCATGCCATAAAATTCAACTTTAGTTTCTCTATGATGAGATCCTCTTAAGAAAACACCACTATTCATTGTTTTTTTGATTCCCCATATCACATGTATGAATTAAAAAACCATTCACCACATATGCATTATAAAATTTACCCATTTTGGATGGTCAGTTACTTAATACATACAATCAATTATAAATTTTATCAGAATGTTGAGATACCTGAATTTTTTTTTTAAAATTTATCACTATAACAAGTATTAAATTGATTTATTATGTGAAATCAAAAATAATTTATTCTACCAGTTTTTGAACCTAGTAGATTTTTTTTGACAACATTCATTAAGAGAAGCTGCTCTAATTTATGGAAACTAATTTTTTGATATGATTATCATATTACCTATAAATAAAATAAGATTAATGTACTATTAAGAAATCTATAAAATAAGTTATAGGATCACTCACAATATAAATGTTGTCATTTATTCACAGTTGAGCAGAATATATGTATGAGCTCTGTGATGTTTTTCATCTGAAATACATCGTTCATGAATGCCACTAAAGCCATGTTTGGGCTGATTGAAAATAGATAATTGATTTCCCATTTCATTATCAAAATTTCATCATTATGTCCCATGCGATTGTGTTTTGAGGGATATTCATATTGAAAGTAATGATAGTATAAAAAAGAAATTTTCCCTTGAAAATAAGCATATGAAATTGAGCCGTCAACTGATGCTTTGTTACAAATCTTTTTCTTCAATTTCTTCATGCATATCTCTAATGGGTACATCCTTCAGAACAATACCAGAAATAAGCATTTTGTTTCATGCAACAAATGTAATATAAAATATTCCATTGAGTAAAAAAAAGTTGGCGGGATTTTTTTTCTGTTAACATAAATTTAAAATGAAAACTTCTTGTATTTTTCTTACTACATCATAGTCTGTTTTCGATGAAAAAATTTCACAAAAAAAATATGAATTTTTTTAGCGCATACCAAGTCATAGGATTTATCAAAACTCTTAATCCAATTGGCAGAAGTCTTTCCACTTAAACATGAGAGTCATGACTTTTAAATCTGATAATATGACCATTTCTAACACATCTTCCCAAATTAGAAACATAACCATCTAGAAGTATCAAATCTGAAATCCACTGAAAAAATTATAAACAATTTTATTTTGACAGTTTACAAGGTGCTTTGGGCTTCATTACCTTATGTGATCTGACATTTTCAAATAGTTCAAGTTCCATTTTCTCGAAAATATGGGTAAGATCTAATCATGCCATTAAATTTTCTATGGTCTTAATTGGTGTATCCAAAACTATATGAAATAAATTATCAAAATAGTTATTATTAATATTAATCACGTCCAACATGTGACAGACCACAAAATATGACCAATATGGAAAATCCAAAAAAATGATCTGTTTTATCCAATTGTGATCTTTTCCAAACCCATTAATTTTTTGTTGGTTTATTTTGTGTCCAAATGTGAAGGGAGGTATTGAAGAGACAATTTATTTTAACTCTGTACCTGAGATTATTGTTGGAGGCCCATATTTTTCATCAGTTATTTTTTGAAAGGATATTTGGTATTTCAAAAAGGATGATCTGTTGGAAGGAATCTGCAATGACAATTTAAAAACAATATTTTTTTCTATTAAAGACCATAAATGATTTTCTATCTCTCATACAGCATGGAAATGATTTTGAATCATGTGTACTCTAGCCAGATAACATGCGATATGCTGGGAAGTCACTAATTTTCCACATCAATGCAGCTTTCAGTATGAAGTTTTGTTTTGCAGCAACATCATGTGTACTGACACCATTACTCCACATTGAATTTAACTCATCAATCAATGGTTTCAAATAAACATCAATATTATTTTTTGTATGACCTGAAATTAATAAGGTCAAAAATATATATGGCTCTTTCATCAACATTTGTGGAGGTAAATTATACGAAGTTATAAAGAATGGCCAACATGAATACTGACTACCATAAGAACCAAATGGATAGAAACCGTGAGTAGAAAAACACAATTGCATTTTTTGGGATTCTAAATTAAAAGATGGATGTACTTGGTCAAAATGATTCCATGAATCACCATCAGAGGGATGATTTAAGATTTTACAAGTTGAAATATTGCTTTTGCGCCATGACATCAATGTTTCTATTTTATGAGGCATTAATAAATGCATTAATATGGTTGTGAGTGGGAAATATCTCAATTTTTTATAGGAACAAATCCAGACTTCCCTTATTGAGATTCTTTATAGATAGATTTTCAACATGTATGACAACTATCAGTATTGGAAAAATGTTTAACACGTTAGTATTTTTCAGTTCAGTTCTATATAACTGACGTGAAAAGCAGTAAAAATCGATTTATCAGGTCGATTATTTTATAACCGATGTGATAAATTTAGGAGAATCAATTTTTTACATCATTTATTTTATAATAAACATAATAAAATCTAATATTAGCTTTATC
The DNA here is from genome assembly GCA_963277665.1 of Viscum album. Lineage (NCBI taxonomy): Eukaryota > Viridiplantae > Streptophyta > Magnoliopsida > Santalales > Viscaceae > Viscum > Viscum album. The sequence continues at coordinate 1,027,519,568 of OY728137.1, forward strand.
ACATCGATTATTTTATAATCGACATGATATATCAAATCTCAGCACTTTATTAGGTCAGTTATAAATTAACCGATGTGATAAAGATAATATCAGCAATTTATCACGTCAGTTATCAAAAGAACCGATGTGATAAATTTTTTTCTATCTTGGTTATTAAATAAATGATGTTCTAAACATAAAAAAATAGTTTATAACATTAGTTATTAAATAACCGACATGATAAATCTTTTAAATGATTTATCGCACCCTGTATTCAATCTTTTTTTTCTTCGTTCGAGTGACCTGCGACTCGTCTCTCTCACGTGGAAAACCTTGAAAGGATTCTTCAAAGTTGTGGAATATAGCCTCATTTTTCCAACATCAGTAGTCATATTTATTAGCATCCGATCTATCAGGTCGACTCGCAACACTCAAGTAAGACTCACAAGGCTCAGTTTCAGTTTTTATTTTCCATGATGCCCTAAAAGAATTTTTTGAGATGTTATTTTTCTTTGTTCTTACTATCACGGTAAGTTTTATAGTGTTCATTTATAGCATGATAAATTATTTTCTGGTAAAATAAACCTATGGAAGTGATATCAAGCAAGTTTACGATTTTTGTGTGTTCTATCATGTGTGTGTGCACGTATAGGGGGTTTTTCAAGGGGGTGGGGGGATGTGAAAGTGGGTGGGGGTGTCCAGGGGCTGTCAAAGGGGGTGGGGGTGGTCTCTAGGGTAGTGTGGGGGCTGTCCAAGGGGCTTGGGGGTGTCCAAGGCGGTGTGTTTGTGTGTGTGTGTGTGTGGGGGGGGGGGGGGTTGGTGTCCAGGGGGGTGAGGAGATGTCAAAGGGGGTAGGGGTGTCTGGGGGGGGGTGTCTAAGGGGCGAGTGGGCTGTCAAAGGGGGTAGGGGTGTTTGGGGGGTGGGGGTATCCATGGGGGGGGGGGGGGGGGGGCTGTCCAGAGGGGTGATGGTAGGGGGGGCTGTCCAAAGGGGTGGTGGTGTCCAGGGGTTTTCCAAGGGGGTGGGGGTGGTGTCCAGGGGAGTGAGGAGGCTGTCCAAGAGGTTAGGGGTATCCATGGGTTGGGGGGTGTCCCGGGGATGAGTGGGATATCCAAGGGGGGTAGGGGTGTCCAAGGGGTGGGGGTTTCCATGGGGGTGGGGGTGGGGGGCTATCCCGAGGGATGGGGGGCTGTCCATGGGGTGGGGGTGTCCAGAGGGTTGGGGGGTTGGACAGGGGTGGGGGTATGTCCAGAGGGGTGGGGGGATATCCAATGGGGTGGGGGTGGTGTCCTGGGGGGTAAGGGGGCTTTCCAATGGGGGAGGGGTGTCCGGGGGTGGGGGTGTCGTGAGGGTGGGGGGTGTCGAGGGGGGGTCAGGGGGCTGTCTAGTGGGTGGAGGGTGTACATGGGGGTCCAAGGGGGTAGGGGGGGGGGGTCCGGGGGGGGGGGGGGGGTCCATGGGGGAGAGGTGGCGTCTTGGGGGTGAGTGGGCTGTCCAAGAGAGTATGGGGTGTCCAGGGGGTGGGGGTGTCCGAGGGGGGGGGGTGTCTAGAGGGGTTGGGGGCTGTCCATGGGGGGGGGGGGGGGTTGTCCAAGGGGGTGGTGATGTCCAAGGGGTGTCCAAGAGGGTGGTGGTGGTGTCATGGGGGGTGAAAGTTCTTTCCTAGGGGGTGGGGGTGTCCTGGGGGTGGGGGTGGGAGGTGTCCAGGGGTGATGGGGTTGTTTAGGGGGTGGGGGTGTCCTGGGGGTGTGGGGGTATCCTGGGGGTGTCCAATGGGGTAGAGGGTGGGGGTGGTGTCTAGGGGGTGAGGGGGATTTCCATGGGGGTAGGGGTTTCTAGGGGGTGGGGGTGGTGTCTAGGGGTGAGGGGCTGTCCAGGGGGTGGGGGTGTCCAGGGGGGGTGTCCAAGTGGGTAGGCGGAGGGGGTGGTGTCCAGGGGAAGTGTGGGGTCTCCAGGGGGTGGGGGTGGTGTCTAGGGGGTGAGTGGGCTGTCCAAGGGGGTAGGGGGTATCTATAGGGGTGTCCAGAGGGGTTGGGGGTGTTTAGAGGGAATGAGGGTGCTGTTTAGGGGGTGGGGGTGGTTCCCAGGGGGTGCAGCCAAACTGTGCGTAGTGCCCGAGTTCTTTAAAAATGCATTTTATACCATTTCCCTTATCGAATTTTAACACCAAAACGCCTCTTTCTCCCCCATTTGGAACATGAAACCCTAGGAGTATCCTCCTCCTCTTCTTCATGCCTCTCACCACCTTCCAATGGTGATTCCAAGTGGTTTCTACAAGTTTGGGGGTGATTTTTCTGTATAATATTCTTCTTCTCCCTCTTCGTCTTTCTTCCTTTTTCTTCTTAGTTGTTCTTCTTCATTGGTTCCTTTGGTCTAAAATTCTTGTTTCTTTGTTTCTAAAATTAGGTTTCTTTCTTGTTATAGTTATTCTTGGTATTCCTTGCTCATTTTGACCTTCTTGAATCCATTTTGAGTGGTCATCATTGAAGGCATCTTGGATTGTGGCAGGTTTCCCTATTTATTGGCCTTTAAATTTAATAATCATTGATTTCTTGATGTTTATATGTTGATTTGATGCTTGTTAAAAATATATATTTTTTTGAAATATTACTTGAAGTGAGTCAAGTTTCATTCCCATTGAATTAAATTTTGTGGAATTATTTTACATAGCCCTGCACAACAAGTGTTTGATTAAAAGCCCAGTTGGCCCTTATAATCAGCTTATGATTTCCAAATGATGTCGGGCCATTTCAAATATGTTTCAAATATTTTATGGATTCCTAAATGGTGTGTTTGGATAATTTTTGAGAACTTATTTCTTTTAAAAGAATGTTTGTGGCCCGATAGACACTTTCAGAAAGTGGGTTTTCTTTGGAAAACACTCCTTAGAATGTGTCTCTTGCCTTATCATTATTAAAAGGAATGGGAATTTCCTTGTAATGGGACTTCAATTGTGCATTTATGACCCTAAGGCAAGGGGACTTCCATGGAGTGGTGTTCTAGGGTGATTCTTGTGGGTGTATGGCTTATGTGTGTCTTGGGGTTATTCTTTATATATGGTTTATTATTTGATAGTCCTTAGATCACCCCCATTTTAGACATAACATGGTAACCTAAAATTGGTAGTGGATTATTTGAGAATGCTTGCTGCACTAGTTTAAGAATATACTTTCAAAAATTGACCCTTATTATAAACACACTTTTCTTTGTGGATGGTTCCCCTCGAGCGTTAGGGATGTTTGATTTCATGAGACACACCAAAAAAATAGATTAGGATATAATATGTTCTATATTTTCCCCTAAGATCCTAGGTATTACCATATTCTCTAATACTTGTTTATTCGTGGAGGATAATCTAGTTTCCTCATATGGTATGGATACTTGAATAATTCTTACCAATTTCCCTCATTATGTCATCATTGATTATGCTGCCTAATTGTGGTGTGTCTCTTTGGTAAAATTTAATCTTGGGTTTTAAATGTTTTTATATGGATTATTTTTAGAAAAACTGTGTTTATTTTCCTGTATTTCAAACTAGCAGCAAAGGAATCCTTTATTTAAATGAAATTCCTAGGGATAACCTACCCGCTAGACACCCCCTACACCCTAGATCCCCCTGGAAATACCCCTACACCCATAGACAGTCCTTACTCCTTGGAAATACCCTACCCCCTTGGACACCCCTTGGTATATATATATCCCAATGGTTTTATTCAAACTGTTGGAATATTTTATCTTCATGAAGTCTATACCAATGGTTCCTATAGAATCTTTGGTATAGGTCTATTGCAATGGCCATCATGCCAACTATGTGTGAAAGCATTGGAGTATTCTATCCCAATGGTTTCAGGGGCTATCCCAATGGTTTCAAATCATTAGGATATGTAGAATTTCAATTAGTGAATGTATACATATTTTAATACTTACACTTCAAATTTCATTTTTACAGAAGGGTGAATTTGGTATCCTATTGCATCGGGATGTATTATTTGTGTACATTAAGAATAAAGGATCCAAGATGAATTTAAAATTGTTATATATTACTATATTTTATTTTTAAAATCATTTTCATTTTTATTTTTATTTTCAAATACGCATAGATTTGTTTTATATTTCAATTTTTTTTACATTCAAATTATGATATTTTTCATATAAATATATATTTTTCTTATCTTAAGAAGATGTATAATTTTAATATTTGTTTTAGGTAATAATTATTTGATGTTTGATTATGACACATCGAATGAGTAATGAATATGTGGAAGGTGTTGATGCCTTTTTGGAATTTTCTAATTAAATGTTCCATGCAGTGACATTTTTTTCTATCCATGACAGAAGTATTTGAATATGAAAAAGTTGAAAAGTAGAGAGATAAATGATCATCTGATTTTTCATGGTTTTAATCCAAGTTACAACCCTTGGATTTAGCATGGTGAAACTGGACAAAATTTCAGATCTACTGATGATGATGATTTGAAAGATGTTAACTCTGATGGAAATGATGAAATGATTCGTGATATTGCAGCATAACAAATTGAGATAGAACCGATAGTTTCATGTCTATATGGTGATGCTAAAAAACCATTATATCTTGGTTGTATGGATTTTACAATTTTTTCGACAGTGTTAAGATTGATTAACCTGAAGGCGAAACATGGATAGAGTGATAGAAGTTTTATATACCTGCTACAATTGTGGAATGACATTCTTCCAAAAGACAATGATCTTCCAGATTCACATTATAAGGATAAGAAAATATTATTCCCTATGGGATGGGGATACAAGAAAATAAATTCCTATCCAAATGACTGTATGATATATATGAAGGAATATGATTTTCTATTAGAGTTTCTTAAATGTTGTACATCACAGTATAAGTTGAAAGAAAAATAACAGGCCGATGTAGAGATTACAAAGATCCCTTCCAAGGTATTTTGTTATCTTCCTATAATTCATCATTTGAAACATTTATTTTTAATTTAAATGATTAAAAAAGGTTAATATGGCATACTGATGAGTAGATATGTGATGGAAAAATAAATCATCTTGCTGATTTTCAACAATGGAAGCAAATTGATGAGTAGTATCCTACATTTGGAAATGAAATTAGAAATCTCAAACTAGGGTTGTGCATAGATGGAATGAATCCATACCAAACCCTCAGCAGCACACATAGTTCATGCCCTGTTTTACTGGTAATTTATAACCTCTCTCCTGAAGTTTGTATGAATCACAAATATATCTTGTTGAGTATAATGATCTTTGGTATGAAGCAACTCAGAAATGATATTGTTTTTTTCTTGTCACCATTGATTGATTATTTTAATCTTTTATGGGAGGATGGTATTAGGGTGTATGATTCTTATAATATGGAATATTTTGAGTTGTATGCAGTGATTATTTTCACTATAAATGAATTCCCAGCATATGAAATTTTGTCTGGATACAGTGTTAAGGGGCATAAATCATGTCCAATTTGCGATCAATTGACTTCATATTGTCAATTTTATCATCAGAGGAAAAAAATGTACATGGGTAATCAAAAGTTTTTGCCTATGGATCACTCTTAAAGAAGACTGGAAAAGGCATTCAATGGTTCACAAAAATTTGATAATGCTCCAAAACCGTTATCCCATGATGAGTATTTTGAGAGGGTGAAAAACCTTTATGTGACATTGTTAAAGACACAGAAATCTGGTAATGATAGACATATTTGGAAGAAAATGTCAATATTTTTAAGCTATTATATTAGAGATATCATGAAGTGAAACATAATAATGATGTCATGCATGTGGAGAAGAATATCTATGATAGTTAGATTAGAACATTTCTAGATATTAAAGGAAAGAAAAAAGATGGGTTGAATGCAAGATTAGACTTACTATCAATGGGAATACGTTTGGAGTTAGCTCCCAGTCCTAATAGAAGATGAACATTTCTTCCCCCAGCTTGTCATACATTATCCAAGAGGGATAAAATTAGCTTTTTTAGTGTCATCATGATATCAATGTACCTCAAGGTTATTCTTCAAATGTAATTTTTTTTGTCTCTTTGTAGGATTTGAAGTTTATAGGTATGAAATCTCATGATAGTCACGTCATGATGCAACAACGTCTACCAGTTGCATTGTGTGGAATATTTCCCATTCGTGTCAGAAAGACTATAATGAAGTTGTGTTATTTTTTCAATTCCATTTGTAATAAGGTGATTGATGTTAATGATTTGAACATTTTGGAAAAGGATTCAATTTCTATACTTTTTCAATTGGAAATGTATTTTCCTCTATCTTTTTTTTGATATAATGGTGCATTAAATGATTTATCTGGTTCAAGAAATAAAGATTTTTGGACCTGTATATCTTCATTGGATGTATCCTTTTGAAAGGTATATGAAAATATTGAAGGGGAATGTTATGAAGCCATATCGACCTGAAGCATCAATTATTGAAAAGTATATTTCTGAGGAGGATGCAGAGTTTTTTACAAACTACTTGGCTGTGGCGGAGCACATAGGTTTGCTTTCATCTCTCCATGAATGATTTAAAAATGAGGGAAAGGGGATTCATGGATTGAAATTCAAATCATTACCAGCTGAACAGATGACGAATTTAGAATTATAAATCTTGAATAACATAGATGATGCTCAACCATATATCACATTGCATATTGATTATTTGAAACAAAGTCATTCAAAGAAGAAAGAAATGTGGATTTTGAATGTGCACAACAAAACAATTTTTGTCAAGGTTTAAAAAGACCTCTCTTGGTAGAGCAGAGGTATCAGAGACATTAATATGGTTAGTGGGTTTTCTATATTTAAATTTTATAACATGGTCCAGTTATGAAATTAATGGATATACATTTCATACAAAAGATCAGGACAATAGAAGTGTAGTTCATAATCGTGGTGTATTGGTATTTGCAGAAGCAATGCATTTTTCGAGTTATAAAGACAAAAACCCAACTTCTGCATCAAATACATATTATATAGTCATTGAAGAACTATGGGAGGTTTATTACTTTAAAATTAATGTTTTTATTTTTAAAAACAAATGGTTTATCAGTAAAAATAGTTTCAGACATGCTGAATTTGGAAAGACAATTGTTAATATGAATAGATTGGAAGGCAAAACATATTCTTTTATAATGGAAACACTTGCAAAATAGATTTTCTATGTAGATGATCAATCAAATATGCAGTGGTCTGTTGTTTTACAGGGGAAAAAATATGTTGGTGAGGATCAACTTGATGAAGATGCTGATTTATGTGAGATACCTACTTCCATGGAAACATTAGTAGAACATAATGATGAGCATATTTAAGACATGGTTTGTTCCATAAGGAATGATCATGATGAAGAAATTTGGGGGAAAAAAATCCATTTGTACATTACTAGTATTATAGGTAACATATGTTTATTTCTTTTTTATATTTATTATTTTCATAAAATGTTAGATATTGTAATTATTTTCATTATTAAAATGCATATAAAAACAAATAAGTAGAAGTTTTTGTTCATTTTAGTTTTGTTTAGTTTAGTTTATCATGTTTACCATTACTTAAATTATATATCTATTATTTTTGTTGACTGACAATTACTTTAACATGTTTACCATGTTTACCATGTTTACCATGTCTACCAAGTCTTCCATGTTTACCATGTTTACCATGTTTACCATAGATTACCATAGTTTACCTTTATGTAAATTATAAATTTATTGATTTTTTTTGAATGATAATTGCTCTACCATGTTTACCATAGTTTACCATGTTTTCCATTGTTTAACATGCTTACCATATTATCAATGTTTACTATTATGTAAGTTAGTCCAATTTTCTATTTTCTGTTTACATTAGTATTGTAGTATTTGAATTTATATATTTTTGAACTAATGTTTGTTTTTCTATTTTAATGATAATGAAATATCAATCAGTTGATCAACCACATGATTCTAAAGATGAGAATAATGATCATACCATTGGGTAAGAACATTCTCATGATCCACTTGATGTTCCCCAATCTTCCTCATGTGCTCCCATAACGATAAATAAGAGTTGAAGAGTTGGTAAATGTGGGTGCACACGTTTACCAAAAATATCATTTACCCATATGCAGGACCAGAGGATACTCATTGATTTTGATGAGAATGATATTCCTATAGGTCCAAATGCAAAATATTTTAAGAGTTTTGTATCAACACAGGGTAAGAGAAAAGTAATCATTTTGTATGATGATTGGAGAAGTGTGGACAAAGCGATGATATCTCAGTTATGGGAGAAGATTTTGGTAAGATCTTTTTCTATTGTTTTCAAATTATTTAAATGTTTTTAGTATAATATGTTTTACCTTTTCTTTATCAAATGACATTTGATATTCTTGACACTAGAGGAGTTAGGAAGAAATTATTATCAGTGGATTCTAGGAGATCGAGGGATTTCAGATCAACCCTCACATCTGATTTCATTTTAGGTCATAGGAGTCATAAAAATCCATGTCATATATATCCTTTCATAGATGAAGAGTCATGGACACAATTTTTTGAAAGAAGAAGAAAATATTCATTTGTGTTAAGGGAAATGTAAACTTTTATAAGTTTTCTCATATAAATGATCTTATTAATATTTTGTTAATGATTTCTTATTCTTAATTTACAACTAACAAGGACATCTCATCAGGAGATCCAATCCAAAAAGTTATACCCTCATTGTTTATCTCGAGGAGGGTATACATTATTGGAAGAACAAATGATGGAAGAAAAATTACAAAAACTGAGAGCTGAGTCTTCAATATTCGTAGAGGTTACCCCTCCATCCCCTCTATCTAGAAATGAAAAATGGAAGAGAGCTCAGATGGAAAAAATGGGTAATATCTTTCAGAATATTCAAGAATCATAGCCGAGAAAATTTTAATATATTTATTTTATTAATTTAAGTTAACTATATTTTTTATATAATTTGAATCATTACAGAAATGTTCAATTATTTAATACATGATTCTCTTGAGGAGAAGAGGTCACATGGGGAATTTATAGCTATTGGGAGGCAAGATATTTTATCTACATCATTGGGAAAGCCCTAAAATCATGGTTTTGTATGAGGATATTCGACTGGTGTATCGTTAAGAAAAGTGTTTCCACATTATTCAACTTCATTTGTTGAGGGTGTTTGTAAAAAAAAATAGAATCCTTGGAGGCTGAAGTTCATAATATTAATGCGACAAAGGAAGAAAATATTAGAGTTTCGGTACAATCTATGTTTGCATACATGCAAAGACAATTTTAGACTATAGATCCCACTCCTCCACCTCCCCCTGAAGACCCCATTATTTATCCACCACCTCCTCCAGTAGCTCATACTCCCCCACCTCAGCCTGCAGACCCCATTTTTTTATCCTACTACTCCGCCACAACTTTCTACTTATTACGAGTTGTATGTTGATGATCCTAAACATCATATAGTAGCATATGGGATGGTATATTGTATAAGAGATACAGTTCATCATCAAAAGTTATAGGTAAAGCATCATAGGGTCATTGTACATGATATTATAGATATATCATATCAAGTACCATTACCTACAAATGAGGTGATGATAGTTGGGCATAGTATCGACCATTTTTTAATTTGTCCATCCAAACTTCTGCGACTCATTACCATATAAGAATGTATGTTATATCATCTATTTTATTTTTTTATTAAATTTATTTTAAAATTTTAAAACTAATATATTTTTCTATTTATTCTTACAGGAATAATTCAAAGGTAAAGAAATATTATATAAACAACAACAAAGACAAATGGCTCTGACATCAGATACAGATTCTAGTAGTCTTGACAGATTGTCAAGATATTAAAATTTTTTGGTGGATCATTATGAGTTTCCAATTGAACCTTATGTTTGTGGATGTACAATAAATGCAAGGATTCTGAAAAATGATATAATGGAGCTTGTTACAGGAGATAAGTTGGTCATTAACGTGGTGAGAATTTTTTCCATGTAAGTCTTAACACCTCTTACCTCTGTTATATTTATTAAAAATGTATACTTATGTCTATGTTGTATTAGGTATCTTTATAACATGTGTGAAAAGAATGAGCAGACATATGTATATGGATTCATGGACAGAATATAATCACACAGTGTTGGAAGATGCCTTTCTATGAGAGGTATTAAACATATCTCTGGAAAATAGTTCATTATCTTTTATCATAAAAAACCACTAAACTCAAAATTTCTTTTATCAGTGATCATTGGATGATAGGTGTTTTTTTCAAAGGAGAAAACACTTTAATAGATATGCTCTGTCTGTGGTGATGTGGAGGAAAGTTTTAAGAATATGGTGGAAAAGAAAGTTTCAATTTATTAATAGTATTATATATTATAATTAATTTTAAATTTATCCCATTCGTATTATTTTCTAATAGGGTATGCGTATACTTTTGAAAAAACACAAAGAAAAAGAGTTCCAAGATCAAATATGTAAAATTAATGGTAAATATCCATTTATAATTGGTACTTTATAATGTTTTACATTAAAATAGTATTTTGAATTTACACTCATTTAAATATAATTTTCATGAACAACAAGGCGTCATCTAATGTGGATATTATATGCTAATATTTACGTATGAAATAATTACAACTAGAACACTTATGTACTTTGACTTGGTATGATTTCCTTTTATACTTTTCCATAATATTTCATTAGATTTATTCACAATACATGTTAACTACTATCCTATTACTTTGTAGATATTTGATGACCCTCAACCCTATTGTGTTGAATATTTCAAACACTTACAAGTGGAATGGTTAAATTATTTTACAGGCTTGATTAGATTTTAATTTTTTTGTATTGTAAAATGTAATTTTGAATATTTTCATTATAATTGTGTATTTGGTAGTCATTTAGGTTGGATTTAGGTTTTATTAGTTGAAATTGTATGTTTTGAATGTTATATATATGAATGTTTAATTTTTGTCTACTTCTTATTTTGGTCTAGTTCTGATTGATTTTCTGGTATGGATTCTGGTCTTGGCGGGTGGGGGTGTCCAGGGGTGTTGGGTGGTGTCTAGTGGGGTGGGGGGGGGGGGGGATTCTAGGGGTGTGGGAGGGATGTCCAGTGGGTGGGGGTGTCTAGGGTGTCAATGGGGGTGGGAGGGTGTTTAGGAGGGTGAGAGGGCAGTCCAGGGGAGTGGGGGCTATCCCGGGGGTGTCTAGGGGTTTGGGGGTGTCTAATGGGGTGGGTGTGGGGGGGGGGGGGGTGTCCAGGGTTTCCATGGGGGTGGGAGGGTATCCAGGAGGGTGGGAAGGCTGTCCAGGGAAGTGGGGGGCTGTCCAAGAGGGTTGGGGGTGTCCAGGGGGTATCCAGGGGTGTGGGAGGTGTCCAGTGGGGCGGGGGAGGGGATTCCCGGGGTGTGGGTGGGTTGTCCAGTGGGGTAGGGGGGGGGGTGTCCATAGGGGTGGGAGGATATCCATGAGGGTGGGGGGATGTCCTGGGCGGAGGGGGGGGGGGTGTTCAGGGGTGTAGGGGTGTCTAGTTGGGTGGGGAGTTTCCACGGGTATGGGGGCTGACCAGTGGGGTGCGAGGTGGCCTGGGTGTCCATGGGGGTAGGTGGGTGTCCAAGAGGGTGGGAGGGCTGTCCAGGGGAGTTAGGGGCTTCCCAGAAGGGGTGGGGGGAGGGGAGGGGGTGTTTAGGGGGTATCCAGGGGTGTGGGAGGATTCCAGTGGGGGGGGGGGGGTTCCAAGTGCGTGGGAGGGTTGTCCAATAGGGTGGGGTGGGGGGGGGGGGGGGTTGTCTGCGGTTTCCATGGGGGTCGAGAGAGTATCCAGGAGGGTAGGGCCTGTCCAGGAGGGTGGGGAGCTGTCCAGGGGGTGTCTAGGGGTGGGGGAGGGGGTTGTTCAGTGGAGTGGGGGTTTTATAGGGGTGTAAAAGGGCTGTCGAGTGGGGTGGGGGGTGTCTAGGGTGTCCAGAAGGGTGTGGGGGGGGGGGGGGGGGGCTCTCCAGGGGTGTATGGGTGTGTGTGTGTGTGGGGGGGGTGTCTAGTGGGTTGGGGGGTATTTAGGGGTGTGGGAGGGATTTCCAGTGGGGTGGGGTGTCCGCGTGTCCATGGGGGTGAGAGGGCTCTCCAGGGGAGTGGGGTGTTGTCCCGGAGGAGTGGGGGGGATTTCTAGGGGATATTCAGGGGTGTGTGGGGTGTCTAGTGGGGTGGAGGGTTTCCAGGGGTTTGGGAGGCTTGTTTAGTGGGGTGGGTGTGTCCGGTGTTCCCATGGGGTGGGCGGGTGTCCAGGAGGGTGGGGGACTATCTAGGAGGGTGGGGGGGGGGGTGGGGTGGGGTGTCCAGGGGGTGTCCAGGGGTGGGAAGGGGGGGTGTTAGTGGGGTTGGGGGGGGGGGGGGGGTTCTAGGGTGTGGTAGGGTTGTCCAGTGGTGTGGGGGTGTCCAGGGTGTCCATGGGGGTGGGAGGGTGTCCCGGAGGGTGGGGGGATGTCCTGGAGGGTGGGGGGCTTTCAAGGGGGTGTCCAGGGATGTGGGGAGGTGTCCAGTGGGGTGGGGGATTCTAGGGGTGTGGGAGGGTTGTCTAGTGGGGTGGGGGATGTCCAAGGTGTCCGTGGAGGTGGGGGGGGGGGTGTCCAGGAGGGTGGGAGGGTTGTCTAGGGGAGTGGGGGGGGGGGGGGGGGGCTATCTTGGAGGGGTTGGGGGGGGGGGATGTCCAATGGGTATCCAGGGGTGTGGGGGGAGTCTAGTGGGGGGGGGGGGGTTCTAGGGGTGTGGGAGGGTTTTCCAGTGGGGTGGGGTGTCCGGGGCGTCCATGGGGGTTGAAGGGTGTCCAGGAGGGTGGGGGATGTCCAGGAGGGTGTTGTGTGTGTGGGGGGGGGGGGGGGGTTCTAGGGGTGTGGTAGGGCTGTATAGTGGGGCGGGGGTGTCCAGGGTGTCCATGGGTGTGGGAGGGTGTCCATGGGGGTGGGAGGGTGTACAAGAGTGTGGGGGGCTGTCCAGGGGGTGTCCAGGGGTGCAGGGAGGTGTCTAGTGAGGTGGGGGTGTCTAGGGTGTCCATGGGGGTGGGAGGGTGTCCATGAGGGTGGGAGGGTTGTCCAGGGGAGTAGGGGTTTTCCAAGAGGTGTGGGGGGGGGGGGTCAGGGGTGTTGGAGGGTGTCTAGTGTGGGGGGGCGGGTGTCCATGGGGGTAGGAGGGTGTTCAGGAGGGTGGGGGGATGTCCAGGAGGGTGGGGGTGGGGGTAGGGGGAGCGGTGTCCAGTGGGGTGGGGTGGGGGGAAGGGGTATGGGAGGGCTATCCAGTGGGGAGGGGGTGGGGTGGGGGTGTCCCGGGCGTCCTTGGGGTGGGAGGGTGTCTAGGGGAGTGTGGGACTACCCAGGAGGGGTGGGGGGTTCCAAGGGTGTGGGAGGGTTGTCTAGTGGGGTCAGGGGCTGTCCAAGAGGGTGGGGAGCTGTCCAGGGGTGTGGGGGGAGGGGTGTCTATTGGGGGGGGGGGGTTCAGGGGTGTGTGAGGGCTGTCTAGCGGGATGGGCTAGTTTTGATTTGGTTTTGTTCTATTTTTTGGTCTATTTTTGGTCTGTTTCAGGTTTTTTTTGCAGAAAATAGTTTTGGTTGAATGGTTTTATTAAATTTTTTTGGTTTTTTTTGTATGTTATTTTATATCTTATATAAAAAATTCTTGTTTATGGGTTTTAATGTCTGTTGTTTGAAAACTGACATAACAAATGCATGAGAATGGGTTTTTACGTTAGTTATTTCCTAACCGACGTAATAAATGGAATGAAAATAGGTTTTACATCAGTTATTTGATAACCAACGTAATAAATGGAATGAAATAGGTTTTTAATTCAGTTATTAAATAACCGACATAGTATATATTTTTTCATGTCGGTTATTATTTAACCGATGTGAAAAACCCTTGGCAGACTAGTTTATAACGTCGGTTATGAACATAATTGACATGATAAACTCTTCAGAGGTGCCATTTATTATGTCAGTTATTCTATAATAGATGTTAAAAAGTAGATACCACATCGGTTATTTAATAACTTCCATAATAAATCATGACTCTGAAGCATTTTCCCCGTCATTTTTTGATGAACCGATGTGAAAAATGCTTCGGATTATTGTTTTTTATCGGTTTTAAAGTAACTTCCATAAAAAACAATATTTATAACGTCTCCTATAATAACCTTGGTGAAAAGTTGGAATAAAAAGTAAAAAATAACCATAAAAAAACATTTTCTGCACTATTGTATCCAACAAATCATTTTCACTATAATATAAAATGAACTCATTTAAACATGCATGAATCTTCTAACAATCATGACCCAAATTACGAACCAACCTGTTTCCCTCATAGAAATTTGCAAGAAAAACATTTCCTTTAGGTATCAGTGTTTTTAGCAAAGATAATATCTAATCAAAACAATTATTTTACATTCTATTATCTGATTTAATAGCCATAAATTCAGAAACCGCTTCAAACTTTCTTATCCTACAACCATGATATAAGGAATCCTAAGTGGACCTCAACAACTCATATAAATGAAATGGTTCCAACTCAGAAGTTAAATAAATATCATCCTGAGTTTTAGTTTTTTGAAAAGATGGACCTTTCACATCATTTAATATATTTTAAAAATATGCTGGATCTGGAACAAAATTATATTCTCTAGAACTACATTCACCATGTTGATACCAAAAAACATAATCTAGTTCAAAACCAAAATGCAATAAATGGCCTCCAATGTTTTCAAATGTGTCATATGTCCTTAGAGTAAATTTTTTATAAGGACACTTAATTGTCCCTTCTGAAAATAAATTTTAGTTTTGATGATGAAAATGATAAGAAAGATTAAACACCCTAAATATATATAGGATTTAAACCATAACTGTTTGGATTTGTGTGCGGATTTATCCAAGAACGATCATCTAATAATGACAATTGTTGAATTCCTTATTCCATACCTTTCTAAAAAATATGAAATAATGAGTTATTATATAAAATTACATATAAGATAAACACTATCCAAAAAAAGAGAAAATAATTATTAATTATAGGTATTTTTTACTATAAAATAGAATGCCGCCAATCCACTAGAAATTGTTCCAGTTTATCAGAACATCCTCCAATTTATTTTAATTTATTACTAATTAATCCCAATTACTACTAATTAATACCAATTATTACTAATAAATCTCAATTATTTTTTACTAATCCCAACTATTACTAATTATTCCGAATAATTACTAATTATTTGCAATTATAACTAATTATTATCTAATATTACTAATTATTCCCAATTATTACAAATTAATTCTAATTATTACTAATTAATCCAAATTATTAATAATTAATCCTAATTATAATAAATTAATCCTACTTATAACTAATTAATCCTAATTATTTCTAATTATTCCAAATTATTATTAATTATTCTTAATTGTTACTAATTATTTCTAATTATTACTATTTATTCTTAATTATTACTATTTATTCCCAATTGCTACTATTTATTGCTAGATAATTCTATTTTTTTCTAATTAAACCTAATTATAAATAATTAATCCTAATTATTACTAATTAATCCAAATTAATCTGAATTAATCATAATTATTACTAATTAATCATAATTATTACTAAGTAATCCTAATTGGTACTAGTAATTTTTAATTTTTACTAATTAATCTTATTTATTAGTAATTAATCCAAATTATTACAAATTAATCTAAATTATTACCAATTAATCCGAATTAATACCAATTAATCCTAATTATTACCTATTAATCATAATTATTCATAATTATTACTTATTATTCGTAATTATTACTAATTATTCTTAATTATTTCTAGTTATTCTTAAATATTTCTTATTATTACTTATTATTACTAATTAATCCTAATTATTACTAAATAATCATAATTATTACCAATTAATCCTAATTATTACTAATTAATCCTAATTATTACTAATTGATCCTAATTATTGCTAATTACTCCATATTATCACTAATTATTTCTAATTATTAGAAATAATTTGAATTTTTACAAATTACAACTAATTAGTCCCAATTATTACTAATTATTTCTAATTATTACTGATTATTCCTAATTATTAAAATTTATTACATTTTATTACTAATTATTCCTATTTATTTCTAATTAATCATATTTATTACTAATTAATCCCTATTATTACTAGTTAATCCTAATCATTACTAATTAATCCTATTTATTACTAAGTAATTTTATTTCTTATTAATTAATTATATTTGTTACTAACTAATCATAATTATTTCTAATTAATCCTTATTATTACCAATTAAACCTAATTATTACTAATTAATCCTAATTATTACAAATTAATCGTAATTATTACTAATTAATCCTAATTAATCCTAATTATTTCCAATTAATCCTAATTATTACTAATTAATTTTAATTATTACTAATTAATCCTAATTGTTACTAATTAATTCTAATTATGACTTATTAGTCCAAATTATTACAATTTATTACGATTCCTTACTAATTATTACAATTTATTACTAATTATGACAATTTATTATTAATTATTACAATTTATTACTAATTAGTACAATTTATTCTTAATTATTACAATTTATTTCTAATTATTACAATTTATTACTAATTATTACAATTTATTACAAATAATTTATAATTATTACTAATTATTTATAATTGATACTAATTATTTCCAATTATTTCTAATAAAAACTTACACATAATTATTCATAAAAATAAATACTGAAAAAAATATATCTAATTCTCATTTAATTAAATTTCATCTAATTAATAAATAGTATGAATAATTGAAAATAAAAAAAAATTAACTAAATAATAAAAAATAGATAAATACCTTGAAACTATAGCTTTTGGAGTGTAAAAACTGTGGATTATAGTCTGATTTAATAGTTTAAACTATGAAAAATTTTAAAAGAAATTTTTTCAGAAGAAAGGGAGAGAGAATTTGAGAAATGAGTAGAATGAGAGGGAAAACAGATGGGGGTATATTGGTCAGCTTATTTGTGACGAGACCCATTGCAAATGGCCAATAACTGCATTAATTACGGTGAGTTGATAAAAAGTTATTTTCGACGAGCCTCGTCACAAATGGGAACCTGCCAACATACTATTTGCAACGAGACAAGTATCCTGTCACAAATACTAAAAACCACCGCTGAGCATTTGTGATGGGAATATAGAACCTATCGCAAATTCCCTCCCCGTGGTTTGGCACGTATTTCATGCCAAACCTTTTGTGACGAGTCCTTACTCCCCCGTCACAAATAGCTATTATTTGTGACGTTACAATCAACATGTCGTAAATAACCCCTTAAGATGGGTTATTTGCGACGAGATCATGACCCATCACAAATAGCAATTTTTTCCGTAGTGTAAGTGATTTCTTTTGTTATGAGGATGGGTATATTTCCCCGGGTGTTTATTTGTGCTCATATAAAATATGACACTAGTGAAAGATTATATGATGTTCAGTTACTAGTTCTGGGATATGAACTAGTACCACTGTGTGGTTGGTGTGACATGTTCATAGACACTTTTCCAATGGCCAAAGTAAGTATGGTTGGGTGCAAGGTGGTCTAGTTGACAACAGATGATGTGAAATTTATGTTTGATTTGAATTTCATGTAATTTTTCTAGCTGGATTTGTTGCACAACAATGACTACACTTATATATATATATTGTATGCACACTGACTTGATCGTAATAAAAATTAGTGTTGTTGAGGAATTAGGGATTCCAACTTGGTCATTAGACTAACCTTCTACCTAGAAAAATGATATTGGTTTTTATGTGCTTTTTTCAAACTTCAAGTCTTCTCCATGGCCACATGTACCACTGAGAGATGGACACATGGTTGAATTAGCAGGTTTCAATGGCTAAGGATTTTTAATGATGATTAAGTGAGTTGGGCCAGTGGTTGATGTATCAATTTTTCGTTACTGTTCAACTTACAAACCATCTAGTTTTCCATTATTTACATGTTTTGTCATTTTACATGTTATCTTCTACTACTACACTGTTTTTGTTTGTCGTATCATATATTATATTTATTTCTTTTTATTCAGTACTTTGGGGACCCTATTTTCTCTCTATTTTATATCTATATGTTTTTATGATCATTTTTATATGGATGGGTTATACCAAATTGTTGGTAGATTTGATCATGTTCATTGGGATTTTCTTTCGATAGTTTAGTCTCCCCATGAATATTTTAGACCCTCGCCACTCGTCGATAACCTCTTGTGTATGTGCTAGTGTGTTTGAGTTCATGAAAAATCCTCACACAAACTCTGTTTGGACTGTCTAGGTTGGGCCATTACACATGCGACTCACCAATGGGTGAGAAAGGGGTTAGTCCAAGTCCTAACCAACCCACCCAACCTAACATCCCAACAATCCCTCTAATTTTTTTAAATTTTTTTTAAAGAATTTGTTAACAATATTTTTTTAAATAATAATTATTTTTATAATAATTTAAAATAATAATAACTAATATGGTAAATAATAATTTATTTGAATTTTTTTAATTATCATTTAATGATTATATGTGGATATAAAATAATTTAATTTATTTATTTAAATTTAATTAACAAATGAAATTGAATTGGATATTTTTTAGATGATATTTTTGTGTTTTATAGTGAATGATAATTAACAAGGAATAACATTATAATATTTTATAATTATTTAATTTAATTATTAAATTGGTTTTATGTGACTATTATTTATTAAAAAAAGTAATCATTTCCCCAGGTTCTCCTCACCCACATGGAAGATCAATTTGAAAAGGAGTAGATCACATGAGGAGGTCGTTCAAGAGGAAATCTAAAGAAAATCTGAAAAAGATGAACCAAAAGTGAATAAAGGATGTTGCATCTCATGTGATGCCATTCCCTTGGGGTTAATCCGTAACGCCCCGAAATTTTATTAGAAATATTCTTTTTAATTTCATTGATGTCTTGTGTTTTATGATACACCAAGAATAGCTTGCGCTATATGCAACACTATATTAACTTGTAGTATTCCTAAACACAATTCTTGGCTTGTGTTGCATGCAAGAGCGACCTTCCTCAGTAGCGTGTGTTGTACGCAATACCGAGTTTCACTAATCAACGATATATTGTTATAAAATTATTATGAACTTTCCATTATGAATAGTATTATACACATTTTGAATTTTATAACAATATCTATAATCTTACACATATTCTAAAACATGGTATGGGAACAAAATAATTTTTTCAGGTAAAATAAGTAGTTTTCAAAAAATGCAGTTTCACCACCTTTTGATAGCGCACCCATTTTAAATATAGTTTTTGACATATTTATAAGTTCAATTTGACAAAATAATCTTATTAATATCAATAATGATATAAAAATTAACTTTGGATAATTTTTTAATATTTTTCGGTTAACTTTCATATTTTGATGAATAGTAAAAATAAGCTAAATTTTAATTAAAATCAACTTTTTTCATCAAGATAATTTTTGTGGTTAAATAATAATATTTAATGGTTTTAAAGTATAAATAGAATATATTTTTTCTATTTAATATTATTTATTTTATTATCATTAATTTTACATTGAATTCATAGGTAAAAACATTTAAATCTTTTTGAAATGTTTCAACTTAAAAAAACCGTTTTCTCAACAACGGGATTAATTTTAAATTAAATAATGAAACTTCTGTGTTTTGAATTTGTAAAAATGGATTCCATATTTTGAATCAATTGGTCCAAATTATGTTAATAGGTTACTTTTTATTTTTAGTCATTATGAATAGTAATTACAATAAATTTTATTTACAACAATTAAAGGTAAATCGGTTAATTAAGGGTAACAATAATATTATAAAATTATACAACACTTGTATTAATATAATTAGATGATTATATTTCGTCATAAAATATACTTGTGTTTAAATGGTATCTTTTGGAACCCACTTGGATGTGATTAAGACCTTTAATTTATTTTATTTTAAGAAAGTGAAATATGTCTCACTCAAACTTTAATAATTAAAGTATTTTTAATATAAGGTTATATAAAGAATAAATTAGATTATAAATACTCATTTAAAATATAAATTTTTTTACTTCATAATGGTAATTTATTTGTGATTTTTAAGAAATTTATAATTACCTTAATAGCGTATACATTAATGATGAAAAAATTATCTATTTAGTGGAAAATCAATAATATAGTCTTTATTAAAATATTAATACCCATTAAAAGGACCAGAAAATTGACCAAACCATATTGGTAGAGTATATATATACCCTAATAATCCAGGGGTCTACTTTTGGACCATTTGGAGTCTTATAAAACAGATTATGACATTTATATTATTTTATTTTAAATGATGTCAAAGTAGTCACCTTCATACTTAAATAAAGATAACATTTTAAAAGTTGGTTGTTTTAGAAGATAAATTAGAATAAAAGTATTATTTGAATTCTATTAGATTTATCTCTATCCTACTATTTTCTTTTTAATTTCTATGCAACAAATAAGTATATTAAATAATTATACAAAAATGTTGTAGTAATTATTTTATTAAGAGAAATATCAAATAAATGGTTTTAAAAATATTAAAATAAATATTATATGAACTAATTAAGGTGCTCCAAAAATTTTATAGACTAATATAAAATGTTATTAGTCAATTAAATATTTTGTTTCAAATATATCCTTTGTGTGGATTTTATTTAAATTCAAATAAATGAATAGTGTCAAAATTGACACTATTGATATTTTATAAAAATAACATATTATTAAATGGTTCAAAAATCAAAAAAATATTAAAAATTATAAATTAAACTTTATATGGTCTAAAATTTCATAAATTATCCAATTATGGAATATTCACAGCACATAAGTTAGTATTTATAACAATTTAAAATTTAGAATATTATTACCACAAATAAAATTAAATAGATAAAATAATGATAAATCAAATTGATAAGGTCTAAAATAAATCCCCAAAATGTATAAATTTTATTTTCTGATTAGATTAAAACCCTATGTCATCTAATATTTAAATTTGAGACATATTGGAGGTTTTTGGGTGTGGTTAGAGTTTATTATAAATTAATATTTTGGAGGTTTCCAAAAGTGCTCCTCTCATCTCTTATATAGGGAACCTCCTCCCTCATCTCTTCTATCCATTTTAAGCCTTCAAGCTCATAAAACCCCAGTCAATTACTCTTATAAATCTCCATAGTTATATTACAGAGGTTCTGGTCTTCTCAAAAGACAAACTCTAGTGCCCTAAGAGGAAGGTTAAAAGAGGCACGTCGAGGAAGAGGTAATATCTTCTACCGATTCTTTCAAGTTTCTTTCTTCTTCTACATCCTATTATTTAGTTGTTTCTTTATAAAGTAATAAAATAAGTATCACTAATGTACTTATATGTTATTATAAATATGAAGCAACCCTATTTCACCTTTTATCCATCCTATGAAAAATGAAATCACTGTGTGTGCGTATGTACGACTTACCGTCTCCACGCCGTGGTGTAATATTTTTTTCCACCACCACCATACTTGGATGGGTATAATGGTGGAAATAATAAATATATATGATTATTATGACATCATACTGATTCTGAGATATTATATCTTCCACTCCAATTCCATTCAATAATTATGGGAACGATATCATCGCTCGTGTGTATGTACGGATTACCGTCTCCATGACGCAATGAGATTCATTCTCCATGTTAACCATTACAGAATGATTAAAAAGTATATATAATAAATAATCCTGAAATATATGAAATAATAATGATACTTTATTTATTTATATGTTATTTACTTACTTTCATTCAATTTAATAAGGAAACAAAAACAACGTTCATGCGTACGTACGACCTACTGTCTCCATGAATGGTGTATTTCATTCCATTTTTCCATATTATATATATATATATATTAAATTCTGAAAAATTATTATATATAAATCATATTTTACAATCTGGAAGTATGTAATCATGATCTAAGTAATCATATGGATAATTACAAGTCAAAACACGTACGATAAATGAAATGATTTTACCCAAAATGCTTCTTTAACATGGAATTGACAAATGAACGGGTAATATGAAGTCATAAGTGAATCATATATGATATAATAAATATTATGGATATGTTACAAGTTAATAATATGTTTAAACCCACTATACAGGAGTCTCAGACACATACATAAGAAATTGGACATAAGGTAAGGGAAAATTATTCCAATCTCGTTCTTATCGGGGATTGTTTATTCATAAGTATTTATTGGGGTTATGTTTATCATCCATATCCGTGTTTTCTAAAAATGATTTCATAAATTTTTTACTATTATTCCATATGTTTAAAGTCATTTTTACCCTTTTTGACTTTTACCACATGGCATGGAAGGAATATTTCTTTTGAATACCATAAGAGGTACTTTTTTACTTTTCCAGAAAAAGTATGAGGAGAATGTTTTTTTAACATATACGGAGTGAACGGATTTTTTATGATTTCATAATGCCTTTTTTATATAAATCTTCCTCTACAAGATTTCATGATTATTTTCAAAAAAATACTTTTCTTTTAAAATTTCATGGCATTTTCTGAAAAGAAAATGATTTTGAAGAAGAAATGATATATTCCTCAAGAATTCATTTCAAGTGTTTTATCAAAACTATTTTCCATATAAGATGACATTATTTAGTTTGTTTATGTTTCAAGTATAATGTCTCTATTATTTACATGTTTTGATTTTTCTTATGATGAAATGATATCCATCTGTTTTATATGGAATATGTTATGATGCAATGATGTTTATGAAACCCATTTTATTCTTTGGGTTATGATTAATGATTTATGTTTATTTTGTGGAACACGTAATAATTATTTCATTATGAGATGGGTGGTTATAGCATCCCGCCTTTTTAGTACATAAATTTTCATTACATTTTTTATACAGAGGATCTTTAAAGTCTAATGTCTTGGAAATCAGGAACATAATACATGAAAACAACATAAAACATTCTTATAAACCACATGCAAGGATTTATCATAGGTTCATCCTATGTACATTTACTACATCTCATATCCTGGAGATAGACATCAGAGGAAAGGGTGAGCAGAAGGCCTAGTAAGGGTAAACAAGGGAATCAATGTACTTGTGATATCAATAAGAACTTTAATAAAAACATAAAGACATGAGAAATAGAAGAAAAGGCATATCATAAAGAAAATAACTTGGGAAATAACTTGAATATGTGTCTACAACATTTAATTTAGACATTCATGAACATATCACCAATGTCCATCCCCAAGGGGTCATACAAATTACCAAGGTTATTCAACAAGGTATCTCAAAACTTGTCATCTCTAGAGATTAAATATTTACCTAATGCATTGGAGAGCTATCAGGGTGCACCTTTAATATGTATTTAATTTCATGTGCTCCACATATATCATAATAAAATTTTTCATAAATAACCCATATAGAATGAAGGAAATGGCTTTCATCCCAAAATCGTGACATTTAAAAAGAGCTTAAAAATAAGATCATTATGTCATTTATAACCCATGGAAACAGAGTGATGGTTATATGTATGTCAATTACAGAATAAAATATACCATCTTTATATATTTATGAAAACCCATAAAAATGAAATATGCATGGGGATTCAAATAAATAAACACTATAATTTCTAGAGAGAAAGAGATAGAAATTTCGAGACAAAATTTCTGCAGCATAACAGCTATATAACAAGGTTTTAGAATACATTGAAAAGAGAGGGTACAAGAGTAGCCCAAACTAAAATAACTTATAATATAGTATAAATAAATAATTATATGAAGATAAGAACATGGTATGGAAATTTGAATAACATACCACATGAAAAGGAAACATGAAAGAAAAGAGAAGATGCGATTCCTTTTACGAAAAAATCGGCAGCCTAACAGCGTCACATAAAAATTCAGAAAACAAATTGATGCAAGAGGAAAGGGAATAAAAAATATTAGACATGAAATGGAAAGTAATTAGAAAATATAATAACATACCCTCAACAAAAAGATATGGAAACTAGAAGACACAACATAAAGGAAGTCATGGCTTAAAAGAGGAGGGTGAAAGATTCCCTTATCTTGAAGTGTAACTTCAAAAGCATGAAGTTCGGGACATTTGGAGGCTTGAGGGAACCATGGGAGGACTCCTTGTGAGGTAAATAGTCCATAAATTCGTTGGTGATGATTTTAAAATGAAGTGAATGAGGAAATGGCTTGGTATTTATTGAACAAGTGAGGGGACAAAGCATTAATTGCCAAGGGACACCTCATCGGTGGTATTGGCAAAACCATGGGCTTGCCCATGGTATTTTCCCATGGTATTGGCCATATGGTACACCCCATACCTTATATAACTATTCATAAGCCAACCAGAATTATTTCATAATTATTACATCCTTAATGATGTCATTAAACACCTGAAACTCAAAAACTGTATTTTCACTATTCACCAAAAATTCAACACGCTCTGAAAAATCCCAAAAATTCACTTTAACAAAATATCAATGCTCTGATTTCAAAAATGAACTCTATTTTATGAAAATAATCTTCTAAATATTTTTAATTTAATTTTTAAATAAAAACACTATTCACTAAAAATTCAACTATTTCAGAAAAATCCCAAAAATTCACCTCAACCAAATATTGATGCTCTGATTTAAAAAATGAACTCCATTTTATGAAAATAATTTTCTATATATTTTTAATTTAAATTTTTTAGTAAAAAACACTATTCACCTGAAGAAAACTAATACTTAACCAATAATTTCTGAAACTGTTATTTACCTATTTTATTGAATCACATTACTTAATCAAGGTTCCTAAATTATATTAATACTTTCTTAAGTGAAGTTACGTAATCCATTTCTTCACATTACTAATCATAAGCATAAAATCACTATTCATAATTTAATATTTACCAAAAATTACGTTGATCTTATTAGACTCTAAATTTCATACTGAACACAGCTATTGAAGACCATTTTTTGAAAATCATTATACATTTTTAATTATTTAAGGTTTACATAAAAATTTTAAATTATTATTTTTCAAAAAATCATCAATAATATACATACCATATTTATCCGGACACTTGAGATTCACAAACTTCACCATAAGAAGAAATGACAATTTATTTAACTTAGAGGATTTCATAAAGCAGCTAAGGTCTCGTTACATATCCCCTTATAACACCAACATAGGACCTAAGTGTAAGGTGTGATAAGGTGATAGAATCCTAGGGCAGCTCGGCCAACATAGCCCGAGTAGTGATTTCTATCAGCTTCAACTTCTCGAAAAGGCAATTCCATTCTAGCTTCACATGATGAAGTTCAGCTTGGGTTTTGTCCAGAGCAAAGCCCAAAGGTACTACCTCCTTCCCGAGTTCTGTCAGATGGGCTTCGATCGGCCCGAGACTACTGGATAGAGCCATCAAATCTTTTTTCTATATTAACTAACCAATATACCTTATATTTATATACAATAATCACAACATTTAGTTTCCAACAGTAATATTGACCAATGGTCATATAACAGTCGAAACCCAATGGTCTCATTTTAATTATACTCATTTTATTAAATGAAATAGTTTTGTTGAGTATAAAATAAAATAACACACAAAGTTAGGAAACAAAATTTATTCAAAATTTCAGGTCTTTACATTCTTCCCCCCTTAAGAATTGTGTCCTCTCAATTTTAAAATTGGGCTTGGAAATTTCATTGAAAGTTCTACATCGGAAAAAGAGTTAGTAAAACAATTACTTAAAAAGTAAGAAAGGTAAGTACAAAGTTAACCCAAGTTAACCCATACTAGGATTCCATGTAGGAAAACATGGATATGGAAGAGAAAACAAATGGTCAAGTTCTGATGGAGAGTGATAGAAAACAAGATTAGGAGAAAATTAACCACAATAAGATCACAAATTTTTGATGTGTTAAATGGTCTTTGATTACCCAATAGGAAACGTAAACCAACAACGTTTATGTTTTATGTTCATTTTCATAATTTTGAGGAATTCATTTACTACATAGAATAAAAACATAAGGAAATATACTTAACTTTAAGTAGAGTTTCATCCTTTAATAAGTTTCCACCAATACTAATATTTTCTCCAATCAATGAGCATTCAAAAATACTTCGTATCCTCAAAAGCACAAGAATCATCTTCTATAGAATCACATAATCCACAAAAGAGGAACTATATATTTCCCTTGTATTTAGTCATCAACTAAAACTAAAATGGTTAGTACGAGATCATATAATCCCCAAAAAAGATAATCCTTTATAAAAATAAATATGACTATTAATCTACAAAATTTATCAAAAAGTACCCAAAGTTCCAAAAAAGACCATTCAATATACAATCATCCTTAAAATTCATCAGAATAATCCAAACTAAGATTGGAACCCAAAACTCTGAAGGATTTAATCACATAGTCTTCCATAATAATTCTTAACATTTATCTCTACATAACATTTACTACTATTAAATTTTCATACTAAAGTGTAATTAACCTAATCACATATTCTCTATGCTAGGTTAATCATTTTCAAAAAATAACCCAAATCACCATAGGTCCATAATAAATACATAGATTCTTACAAAAACAAATCAACCATTCCTCCAAAAATTAAATCCTGTAGTATTTTATTTTCCTATAGGCATATAGTATTCCAAAAGTGGAAACATCGTCCAAAATAATATTTATCATTTAATCACCAAACCATTTTCCTATACAAAGGATATCCATTCGATAAAACATTAGTTTACAAAACCAACTTATTATTGATCCATAAAAATATCAGGTCAATTAGTCAATCCGAAGGGCATAACAAGAAACTCATAATGCCCATTTCTTGATCGGAAGGCAGTTTTTGGAATATCATTATTCTTCAACCTCAATTGATGATAACCAGAACGTAGATCAATATTAGAGAAGAATTGAGCCCCAAAAAGTTGGTCAAATAAGTCATCAATTCTTGGAAGAGGGTATTTTTTCTTTACTGTGATTCCATTCAATTCTCTATAATCAATGTATAGCCGCATCAATCCATCTTTCTTCTTCACAAAGAGAACTGGTGCTCCCTAAGGAGACACACTTGGTTGGATAAACCCCTTCTCCAAAAGATCTTCAATTTTTTTTTTATTCCTCCAACTCCACATTTTCCATCCTATACGGGGTATTTTATATTGGATGAGATCTAGGTACGAGCTCAATAGAGAACTCAACCTCTCTTTCAGGAGAATAACTCCTCAAGAAATATGTCAACGTATTCCTGGATGATAGGTACATTTTCTAAAAGAATAAATCCTTCGTGCGAAACTTATTTCATTTATGAATCTTTTAACTAAATATGATTTTATGTCTTAAAACTTCATGCTTAGACAATTACATTTTTCTATAATTCCTTCATAATGATTCATAAAAATCTCATGATTAACCAAACATATCCCCCAAGAGTGTCGTAACCAAGAGTGCAGCAAGACCCATTGTTGTGTACCAGTTCCCAGTTAAGTCTAGATCAAAGAGTTATTTTTGGGTTTTACCCCTATGTACATTTGTGCCAGTGACACCTCTACCTACTCGTATCCAAACAGAGATGTATTTTCTTGATAAACTACTTACTCAATACTCACTAAAATACCAGGAAGATTTCCTATTTTTAAACTATTCTATAGGGTTCTTCATAAAGTTTTCATATAATAATTTCCACAAATAACTAAACTATCCTTTTATACCAACTATAGAATCCTGCCTTTTTAGTACATAAGTTTTCATTATATTTTACATACAAGGGATCTTTAAAGTCTAGTGTCTTGGAAATCAGGAAAATAATACATGAAAACAACATAAAAAATTCTTTTAAACCACTTGTAAGGCTTAATAATAGGTTCATACTTTTTACATTTACTTCATCTCATATCCTGAAAATAGACATCAAAGGAAAGGGCGAGCAGAAGGCCCAGTAAGGGTAAACAAGGGAATCAATGTACTTGTGATATCAATAAGAACTTCAATAAAAACATAAAGACATGAGAAATGGAAGTATAGAAATATCATAAAGGGAATAAATTGGAACATAACTTGAATATGTGGCTATAACATTTCATTTAAACATTCATGAACATATCACCATGGTCCATCCCCAAGGTGTCTTAAAAATTACCAAGGTTATTCACAAAGGTATCGTAAAACTTGTCATCTCTAGAGATTAATTCTTTACCCAATGCATTGGAGTGATATCAGGGAGCACCCTAAATATGTATTTAATTTCATGTGAGCCACATATATCATAATAAAACATTTCATAGATAACCCATATAGAATGAAATAAATGGGTTTCATCCCAAAATCGTGACGTTTAAAAAGATCTTAAAAATAAGATCATTATGTCATTTATATCCCATGGAAAGGGAGTGAGGGATATATGTATGTCAATTTCAGAATCAAATATACCATCTTTATATATTTATGAACATCCATAGAAACGAAATAGGTATGGGAATTGTAACACCCGAGACTTTTATCTTATATAAATCATCAAAGGAATCTTTTTCTACACACAACACTTGCTTGGCTTTCTTTACACGAAATCGCGACCTTCCTCGATAGCTTGTGTCGTACGCAATACCGAGTTTCACTAAACAATGATATGCTTATAAAATATTAATAAAACTAGCTTTTATGAATAGTAATAACCACTTTTTAAAATTTTATAAATTTTATTTTTCAAAATGGACTTCATTTTTGGATTTGGAATATTGAAATTATCCTAGGATGAAATTTTGGTATTTTTCTGAAAACATTCAATTTTTGATGAATAGTGAAACCACTAAGTGGTAGTTAAAAAACTGAATTTTTCATAAAAAATAATTTTACAACTTCTGTGAGTGGAATTTCAAAAATCCGAGAGACACGGTTGATGTCAGTATGTAAAATGTGGTTCAGTGAGATGAAAATAATTTTTAGTGAATAATAACTTTTTACTTTTATTTATCACTGTTAAAAGTAAATAGGGTAATTAAGGGTAAAAATGATATTATTATTACCATAACACATGTCCTAATTCTATTGGATAAGTTTAATTCGACCAAAAAAAACGTAGAAATAAAATATGACCATCTAGGCCCACTTGGATTAGATTAGAACATTTATTATTAATTTATTTAAAGAATAGTTAAAATAGTTAAAATCAATGTTTAATAAGTAAATAATTTTTAATATAAGGTTATATATAAGATAAATTCGAGTATAAATATTCATTGGAAAGATAAAATTCTTTCCTACGTAATGGTATTTTATTTGTAATTTTTAGAAATTAAATAATTTAATTTATTTATGACACAAATATGATGCAGTAATTATCTTATTAATGAAATATTGACATAATTGATGTTATAAATACCCAAATAAATGTAATTTGAGACTTTTTATGAATTCCACTAATTTTATAAGTTAATATGACATGTTATTATTTATTTAATTAACTTTTTTCGAACTAATCATTCTGTTATGATTTTCAAAAAAATCAATTACTAAATAGTGTTAAAATTGACAAAAAATAGTTTTTAAAACAAATATTATATTATTAATTGTTATTTTAATCCTAAAAATATAAGGTTCGGACAAATGACCTAGATAAGGATATATATATTAATAATAAACAACATGGGGTTTGTTTGGATTGTTATAGTATGTTTATTAACCTTATAGTGTAAGAACACAAGAAGACACTGTAAAAGTAAAATTATTTAACTTAATGTTAAATCTAAATGATAAGGTCATAATAGGAACCTAAACTTTTCTAAATTATATTTTATGAGAGGATTTAGACCCATCCCCACCTTAGCTTTTAAATAAATCAATTTGGATCTATTTAAAACCGAATTTGGCTTTATAATAAAATAATATTTTTAGTTATTCCAAAGGTGCCCCTCTCCTCCCTTATAAAAGGGCACCTCCTCCCTCTCTTACTCACACCACTTTGAGCCTTCAAGCTCGGCCAAACCCTGCCACCTTCTCATCTCCGCTTCCCTAGAGACATCCTAGAGGTCCTGGTCTTCTTCAAAGACCAATTTTAGTGCCCTAAAAGGAGGTCTTAAAGAAGCACTTCAAAGAAGAGGTAATGTCCGTTACCGATTCTTTCATCTTTATTTATTCTTCCACTTCTTCTTCCTTAGTTGTTTCATTATGAAGTAATAACATCAGTATCACTCATATACTGATATGTTATTATATGTATGAAACAACCCTATTTCACCATCTATCCATCCTATGGAAAATGAAATCACCGCGCGTGCGTACGTATGGAATACCGTCTCCACGCCGTGGAGTAATCTACTTTCGACCACCACCTTACTTGGATGGGTATAATGGTTTAAATAATGACTATATATTATTATTTTAAAGTGATATCAATTCGGAAATAGTATACATACACTCCAATACAATTCAATGATCAGGGGAACGATATCATCGCTCGTGCGTACGTACGGAATACCGTCTCCACGATGTGATGCGACTCGTTCTACATGATCTTCATTGAATAATGATTATATAAATGAATAGAATGAATTAATATGATATATATTACAATAATAACATTCTGGAAATGAGGTATCTATAACCTAAAGAGAAGAATAATAATTTATTCGACAAAACACGCATAAGAACAAAAAGTAATAAACACCCGAATAACAAGTTGTAATGAAATATTACTAATAAGAAGCTAAGAATATGACCATATATGATATCATAACAATAATTATGATTTCGGAATAAGTCAATAACATTATTTAAATCATTATATAGGAGGTTCGAACACTTACGAGGCAAATCGGACCGAAGGTAAGAGAAATATCACAATCTCATTTTTATCCGAGATTGTTTATACTTTGGCATTTACTGGGGTGTATTTTATCATCCACATCCATGTTTCCTCAATATGTAATATTATTTCCATCCACCTACAATTTTTTAAATCCAATTTTACCCTTCGGTGAGTTTTTAGTAAAGGATATGAAAGGAATCTTTTGTCATTTTTCATATGAGGTAGTTTTTGACTTTTCTGACAAAAGTACGAAGAATGTTTTTTTAACTTATACGACATGAATGGATTTTTAAAACATTATTTCCAAGAATCTTCCTTTACAAGTTTTCAAGTTTATTTTTAATCAAATTCTTTTAGTTTATAATTGTACGACATGTTAAGAAAGGAAAAGTGTTTTTGAAGCAGAAAGGATATTTTCCTCAAGAATGGAGTTTAAGTGTTTTATCAAAATTATTTTCCATATAAGATAATAAAGGGTTCTGTTTTTATCCCTATTATTACATTTATTTGATTATTTTGTGATGGAATTATATTTTTATGATTTCCTTTATCTTATATGAATTGTTTTATGATGTCACGATGTTTAAGATTCCCATTTTTATTACATGGGTTATGCTATGATGTATGGTTTTCTGATTTTGTGGCACACATAAGAATGGTATCATTATGAGATGGGTGGGACCTATATCTACCTCCAATTAATTGGGTAAATATTTTATATCTCATGAGATTGACATGGCTGGAATGGCAGGTTAAACCGGTTTAGTGAAACCGGACTGAAACGAGGAGTGAACTCAGTTCAGAAATGGACTTTGTCCACTAAGATAGTCTTGGCAATGAGTCTTGACTAACAAGAAATGATTCTCTATTATTATGTGTGTATGGCACAAAGTTTCATGTTTTAAGTTATGATTATTGGGATTACATTTCACTACTATGATTTATCCCATGTTATGAAATTATGATTTCTTTTGCAGGTTAAGATTTCCAAAAGTTATGTTCTTATGTATATGATGTGATTGATATTTCTTTTGTTTACCCTTACTGATAATTTTAGCTCACCCTTTTGTATGTTTTATTTACCCAGGTCAGGAAGAAGGTTATTAAGTAAGATATGCCAAAAAGGGACTCTATATATGATGAAATAAATGGGAGGCAAAGTAGATTCTTTATGAACGAGTTGTTTATGTTTCCCAGTTTCTAAAGACTCTATACCTATACGGTCCTTTCCTGGTTTTGTTATATGTTGTAATAAGTGTGATTCAATTTTGAGGTAATAACAATGTATGTAAAGTATGGGTCGTTATAGTTGGTATCAAAGGAAAGGAATAGTCAACCTTTGGAAACTAGGATGTGAAAGCCTTAGTAAGAACCCTAAGGATAATTCTAAGCATAGAACACAATCTTAGTTTATTATAAATGACCATGAATAACCTAGGATAAGACCTAAGTGTGAAATTTTATTCTTGATTATGTGGTTTTCCTATTATAATTAGTGTTGCTCACACTATTCTTCTTGGTTTTAGTCAATGCATGGAACCCGAAGGAACCGTGTTAATGCGGAATGAGATGGGCAATGCAATGATTGTCCCCCAGAGCAACCAAATGTTATGGGAGCTGGAATGGAAAATCTTATAGCCATGCTCACACAACTTTCTCAAGCTATGAATCATGCAGGACTTCAAAACGAGCAAAGGAAGGAGCAAAATTCTGTTGAATCCTTCATGAGGCAGAATCCACCTTCTTTCAGCGGGTCTACTGATCCATTAGTTGCTGAAAAATGGATTAGTACTACTAAAAAGATATTTTTAGTTCTTCAATGTTCTGATCATGATAAAGTCATCATAGCAGTGTATCATTTGGAAGGAGATACTGATCAATGGTGGAATCTTATTAAGAATACGAGGCAAAGGGATGAAATTGAGTCCATGGAATGGGATGAGTTCAAGAACTTATCTTTCAATAAGTACTTCCCTTGTATTCTCCGAACAAAGATAGAGAACAAGTTTCTTGAACTGAAGCAAAAGGATGATGAATCTGTTGGTACTTATGAAGCAAATTTTACAAGACTTGCAAGGTACGCTTCTGGTATTATTATCCAACCTGAGAGTAAGATCGATCGATTCTTTAGTGGCTTAAAACCAAGTCTTCAAAGGGCGTTAGCCATAAGGGACTTCAATAGCTATGAAGAAATCATTCGATGTGCTCTCAAAGTCAAGATGGAGATTGGAGTAACCCATCAGTCATATGGGTTTGATAAGAAGAGGAAAATGGAATTCAATGGAAAATATAAAGAGCACACTAAAAAGAAGATGAGCTTTCCCTTATGCTCAAAGTGTGGAAAGAAACATGGAGGGAGTTGTCTTAAAGGGACAAGTAAATGTTTTAAATGTGGAAAGGAAGGCCATCGGTCATTTGAATACTGCAATGATGGGAAGAAGATGTCTAATGATGAAAAAAAGGAAGGGATACACAGAATGACCCCAATACACTTAAATGTTTCAAGTGCAAGGAGATGGGGAATTATTCCAATCAATGCCCAAATACAAGGGTGGATGATGATGGTCAATGTCAACAAACTCTTAAGGCTAAAGACAAAGGAATGTCACATGCAATTTCTATCAGTAATGTGGAGTACGATAACGATGTGGTGAAAGGTACACTTACCATCCACTCTAAAGTAGCAAATGTTTCATTTGATTCTAGATCCACCCACTCCTTTATTTATAAAGAATTTTCTAAGGATATAACCGTATTACCTCAACAGTTAGATGTTGAGTTAGCTGTGACAACCCCTAATGGCACAACAGTCACATCAAAAGTTTATAATTCTTCTCCGATTGAAGTTTGTGGGAAAGTGCTTCCTGCAAATCTTGTGATCCTTCCTATAGTGGAATTTGATGTGATTCTTTTCATGGATTGGTTTTCTCTACATGGAGCTCATATCAATTGCCAAATAATGGAAGTCACATTTCATATTCCAGATCAATCTATGATCGTTTATCAATGCAAGGATGAACATAACATTCCAGTGGAAATTTCTTCCATCTTATGGGTCTTGATTCCACTAGATGAAGGTTATTTATCTCAAATGGTTGGTGAGAAACTCATGATTAGGAATATGACCATTGTATGGGAGTTTGATGATGTCTTTCCGGAGGAATTACCGGGTCTTCCACCGGATCGTGAAGTTGAGTTTTCAATAGAACTCGTACCGGATGCTTTGACTATTTCAAAGACACCTTATAAAATGGACCTAATTGAGTTGTAGGAATTGAAGAAGAAACTCCAAGAGAATCTTGATAAGGGGTTCATACGCCTTAGTGCGTCACATTGGGGAGCACCTGTTCTGTTTGTTAAGAAGAAATATGGATCAATGAGACTCTCCATTTATTATCGAGAACTTAACAAGATCACTATCAAGAAAAAATATCCTCTCTCGTGCATTGATGACCTATTTGACCAACTACGTGGAACTCAATACTTTTCCAAGATTGATCTTCGTTCAGGGTATCATCAATTAAGGGTCAAAAGGGAGGATATACCAAAGACGGCTTTCCATACAAGGTATGGACACTATGAATTTATAGTGATGCCATTTGGTCTTACTAATTCCCCTACTATCTTCATGGATCTAATGAATAGAGTCTCTAGAGACTATCTTGATCAATTTGTGGTAGTCTTTATAGACGATATTCTTGTCTATTCCAAGTGCAATGAAGAACATGAAGATCACTTGAGAATTATATTAAAGACCCTGAGAAATGAGAATCTTTATTCCAAATTTACCAAGTGTGAATTTTGTGTTCCAAAAGTTTCATTTTTTGGGTCACATAATCTCAAAAGAGGGGATATCTGTGGATCCAACAAAAACAGAGGTTATTGAAAGATGGTCGATACCAACAACAGTAACTGAGATCCAAAGTTTTCTTGGTCTGGATGGATATTATCGACATTTTGTGAAATATGTTTCACGATTATCTAATCCACTCACCAAGTTGACTCGGAAAGGAGTTAAGTTTGTTTGGACGGAGGAATGTGAAGAGAATTTCAAGGAGTTGAAAAGAAGGTTATCCAGTGCACTTGTGCTCACACTGCCTTGTAGTGGAGAAAGTTTTGTGATCTATAGTGATGCATCCAAGAAGGGTTTGGGGTGTGTTCTTATGAAAAATGATATGGTTATAGCTTATGCCTCACGACAGTTGAAAATACATGAGCAAAATTACCCAAATCATGATTTGGAGTTAGCTGCGGTAATCTTTGCATTAAGGATTTGGAGGAATTACCTTTATGGTGAGAGGTGTGATATTTATACTGATCATAAAAGTTTAAAGTAAATTTTCACACAAAAGGATCTGAATATGCGCCAAAGAAGATTGTTGGAGCTGATTAAGGATTACGACTGCTCAATTCATTACCACCCTGGGAAAGCAAACAAGGTGGGAGATGCATTAAGTCGACAAGACCATGCTAGTTTATCCATGATGAGGATAACAAAAGATCCAATACTTATGGATTTAAAAAGGATGGATCTTGGAATTATAATGAGAGGGAAAAAATCGTATCTTTCTGAAACGAATGTTCAATCATCTATACATGTGAATTTTAAAGAGGCACAGAAAGAAGATGTCGAGTTACAAAAGAAGGTGAGAAATGTTCCTGAATTCAACCTTGATTGTGATGGGATAATAAAGTTCAGGAATCGGGTTTGTGTTCCTCCCATCCCCAAATTAAAGAAGGAGCTGCTGGATGAGGCTCATAGTTCTTCATTCTCTATTCATCCTGGAAGCACGAAGATGTATAGGGACCTGAAAGAGTACTTCTTGTGGGATGGCATGAAAAGAGATATTGCTGAATATATCTCTTGTTGCTTGGTTTGTCAACAAGTTAAAGCTGAGAGACAGAAGTATAAGGGGATGTTACAA
The DNA here is from genome assembly GCA_963277665.1 of Viscum album. NCBI lineage: Eukaryota > Viridiplantae > Streptophyta > Magnoliopsida > Santalales > Viscaceae > Viscum > Viscum album. The sequence goes on from OY728137.1 coordinate 1,027,555,400, forward strand.
CTATTACCCATACCCGAATGGAAATGGGAAAACATCACTATGGACTTTGTCACAGGACTTCCTAAAACATCCAAAGGCAATAATGCTATCTGGGTCATAGTGGATAGTCTTACAAAGTCTGCACCCTTCATTGCTATTAGAGAGGATTTCTCTCTGGATCAGCTTTCCAGGATATATGTAAAGAAAGTGGTAATATTTCATGGTGTACCACTTTCTATTATATCTGATCGGGATCCGAGATTTACCTCGAAGTTCTGGTGAAGTCTTCCGCATACTCTGGATACAGAGTTGAGTTTCAGCATTGCTTATCATCCTCAGACAGACGGTCAGTCTGAGAGAACAATTCAAACTCTAGAAGATATGTTGAGAGCTTGCTCTATGGATTTCCAAGGTGGTTGGGATCAACACCTACCTTTGGTGGAATTTTCTTATAATAATAGCTTTCACTCCAGTATTCAGATCACTCCTTATGAATCTCTCTATGGAAAGAAATGCAGGACTCCAACTTGCTGGGATGAAGTTGGGGAAATAAAGCTATTAGGACCCGATATCGTTGATGAAATGGCAGAAAAGGTCAGATCTATTCAACAACACAAAAGAGCAGCTCAGAGTCGATAGAAAAGTTATGCCGACAACCGAAGAAAAGACCTAGAGTTTGAAGTAGGTGATAAAGTGTTCTTATGAATATCTCCCTGGAAGAGGGTCATGAGATTTGGAAAGAAGGGGAAGTTGAGCACTAGATATATCGGTCCTTTCGAAATACTGGATCGTGTTGGTAAGGTAGATTACCGATTGGCACTTCCACCGAACCCCTCTCAAGTTCACGATGTGTTCCATGTATCTCTTCTGAGAAAGTACATACCTGATCCTTCACATGTACTCAGCTCAGAAGTTGTACCACTAGAGCAGGATCTTTCTTATGAAGAACGGATGATAGAGATTCTAGATCATAGCGAAAAATTCCTACGAAACAAGACCACTCGATTGGTGAATGTTTTATGTAGGAACCACCAATTAGAAGAAGCTACATGGGAGCTTGAGGATATGATGAGGGAGAGGTATCCTCATCTGTTTGTTACAAAGTGACGAATTTCGAGGGCAAAATTCATTTTAAGGGGGGTAGAATGTTACACCCAAGACTTTTATGTTATATAAATCATCAAAGGAATCTTTTTCTACACACAACACTTGCTTGGCTTTCTTTACACAAAATCGTGACCTTCCTCGATAGCTTGCGTCGTACGCAATACCGAGTTTCACTAAACAATGATATGCTAATAAAATATTATTAAAACTAGCCGTTATGAATAGTAATAACCACTTTTTGAAATTTTATAAATTTTATTTTTCAAAATAGACTTCATTTTTGGATTTGGAATATCATTATTATCCTAGGGGGAAATTTTGGTATTTTTCTGAAAACTTTCAATTTTTGATGAATAGTGAAACCACTAAGTGGTAGTTAAAAAACTGAATTTTTCATCAAACATAATTTTACCGCTTCTGTGAGTGGAATTTCAAAAATAAGAGAGACACGGTTGATGTTAGTAAGTAAAATGTGGTTCAATGAGATGAAAATAATTTTTGGTGAATAGTAACTTTTTACTTTTATTTACCACTGATAAAAGTAAATAGGATAATTAAGGGTAAAAATGATATTATTATTACCCTAACACATGTCCTAATTCTATTGGATAAGTGTAATTAGACCAGAAACAAACTTAGAAATAAAATATGACCATTTCGGCCCACTTGGATTAGATTAGAACATTTATTATTAATTTATTTAAAGAAGGGTTAAAATAGTTAAAATCAAAGTTTAATAAGTAAATAATTTTTAATATAAGGTTATATATAAGATAAATTTGACTATAAATATTCATTAGAAATATAAAAAGATTTCCTACATAATAGTATTTTATTTTTAATTTTTAGATTTTAAATAATTTAATTTATTTTTGACACAAAGATGATGCAATAATTATCTTATTAATGAAATATTGACATAATTTATGTTATAAATACCCAAATAAATGTAATTTGAGACTTTTTATAAATTACACTAATTTTATAGGTTAATATGAAATTTTATTATTGATTTAATTAACTTTTTTCGAAATAATCATTCTGTTATGATTTTCACAAAAATCAATTACTAAATAGTGTCAAAATTGACATAAAATAGTTTTTAAAACAAATATTATATTATTAATTATTATTTTATTCCTAAAAATATAAGGTTTGGCCAAATCACTTATATAAGGTTATATATATTAATAATAAACAACTTGGGGTTCGTTTGGATTGTTATAGTAAGTTTATTAACCTTATAGTGTAAGAACACAAGAAGACACGATAAAAGTAAAATTATTTAACTTAATGTTAATTCTAAATGATAAGGTCAAAATAGGAACCTAAACTTTTCTAAATTATATTTTATGAGAGGATTTATACCCATACCCACCTTATCTTAGAAATAAATCAATTTAGAGCTATTTAAAACCGAATTTGGCTTTATAATAAAATAATATTTTTAGTTATTCCAAAGGTGCCCCTCTCCTCCCTTATAAAAGGGCACCTCCTCCCTCTCTTCCTCACACCACTTTGAGACTTCAAGCTCGGCCAACCCATGCCCCTTTCTCCTCTCCACTTCCCTAGAGACATCCTAGAGGTCCTGGTCTTCTTCAAAGACCAATTTTAGTTCTCTAAAAGGAGGTCTCAAAGAAGCACTTCAAAGAAGAGGTAATGTCTGTTACCGATTCTTTCGTCTTTATTTATTCTTCCACTTCTTCTTCTTTAGTTGTTTCATTATGAAGTAATAACATCAGTATCACTCATATAATGATATGTTATTATATGTATTAAACAACACTATTTCACCATCTATCCATGCTACGAAAAATGAAATCACCGCACGTGTGTACATACGGAATACCGTCTCCACGCCGTGGTGTAATCTACTTTCCACCACCGCCTTACTTGGATGGGTATAATGGTTTAAATAATAACTATATATGATTATTGTAAAGTGATATTGATTCTGAAATAGTATACATACACTCCAATACAATTCCATGATCATGGGAACGATATCATCGCTTGTGCGTACGTACGGAATACCGTCTCCACGATGTGATGCGACTCGTTCTACATGATCTTCATTGAATAATGATTATATAAATGAATTTAATGAATTAATATGATATATATTACACTAATAACATTCTGGAAATTAGGTATCTATAACCTAAAGAGAAGAATAAGAATTTATTCGACAAAACACGCATAAGAACAAAAAGTAATAAACACCCGAATAACAAGTTGTAATGAAATATTACTAATAAGAAGCTAAGAATATGACCATATATGATATCATAACAATAATTATGATTCTGGAATAAGTCAATAACATTATTTAAATCAATATACATGAGGTTCAGACACTTACGAGGCAAATCAGACCTAAGGTAAGGGAAATATCACAATCTCATTTTTATCCGAGATTGTTTATACTTTGGCATTTACTGGGGTGTATTTTATCATCCACATCCATGTTTCCTCAATATATAATATTATTTCCATCCACCTAAAATTCTTTAAATCCAATTTTACCCTTTGGTGAGTTTTTAGTAAAGGATATGAAAGGAATATTTTGTCATTTTTCGTACGAGATACTTTTTGACTTTTCCGACAAAAGTATGAAGAATGTTTTTTTAACTTATACGGCATGAATGGATTTTTAAAACATTATTTACAAGAAGCTTAATTTACAAGTTTTCAAGTTTATTTTTAATCAACTTCTTTTAGCTTATAATTGTACGACATGTTAAGAAAGGAAAAGTGTTTTTGAAGCAGAAAGGATATTTTCCTCAAGAATGGAGTTCAAGTGTTTTATCAAAATTATTTTCCATCTAAGATAATAAAGGGTTCTATTTTTATCCCTATTATTAAATTGATTTTATTATGTTGTGATGGAAATATATTTTTATGAATTCCTTTATCTTATATGAATTGTTTTATGATGTCACTATGTTTAAGATTCCCATTTTTATTACATGGGTTATGCTATGATGTATGGTTTTCTGATTTTGTGGCACACATAAGAATGGTATAATTATGAGATGGGTGGGACCTATATCTCCCTCCAATTCATTGGGTAAAGATTTTATATCTCATGAGATAGACATGGATAGAATAGCAGGTTAAACTGGTTCATTGAAACAGGACTGAAACGAGGAGTGAACTTGGTTCAGAAATGGACTTTGTCCACTAAGATAGTCTTGGCAATGAGTCTTGACTAATAAGAAATGATTCTCTATGATTATGTGTGTATGCCACAAAGTTTCATGTTTTATGTTATGGTTATTGGGATGACATTACAATACTATGATTTATCCCATGTTATGAAATTATGATTTCTTTTGCAGGTTAAGATTTCCAAAAGTTATGTTCTTATGTATATGATGTGATTGATATTTCTTTTGTTTACACTTACTGAGCATTTGAGCTCACCATTTTGTATGTTTTATTTCCCAAGGTCATGAAGAAGGTTATTAAGTAGGATATTCCAAAAAGTGATTCTAGATATGATGAAATAAATGGGAGGCAAAGTAGCAGCTTTATGAACCAGTTGTTTATGTTTCCCAGTTTCTAAAGACTCTATATACCTATACAGTCCTTTACTGGTTTTGTTATATGTTGTAATAAGTGTGATTCAATTTTTAAGTAATAAAAATGTATGTAAATTATGGGTCGTTATAGGAATTTACATAAAATAACAACAGAATTTCCTGAGAGAAAGAGATAGAAATTTTGAGACAATATTTCTACAACATAACGACTATATAACAAGGTTTTAGAAAACATTGAAAAGAGAGAGTAAAAGAGTAACCCACTCATAAATAACTAATAATACAGTATAAATACATAATTACATGGATATTGGAACATGGTATGGAAATTTTAATGACATACCACATGAAAATGAAAAATGAAAGAAAAGAGAAGATGCGATTTCTTTTAGGAAAAATTTAACAGCCTAACGACGTCACATAAAAATTCAGAAAATAAATTGACGAGAGAGGAAAGGGAATCTCAAAAATTAGACATGAAATGGAAATTAATTAGAACATATAATAACATAACCTCAAAAAAAATAGATGGAAACTAGAAGACACAACGTAAAATAATTCATGTCTTAAAAGAGGAGGGTGAAAAATTCCCTTACCTTGAAGAGTAACTTAAAAAGCTTGAAGTTCGGGACCTTGGGAGGATTGATGGCACCTTGGGAGGACTATTTGGGAGGTAGAGAGTCCATAAATTCATTGGGGAGGATTTTGAAATGAAATGAATGAGGAAATTCCTTGGTATTTATTGGAGAAGTGAGGGGACAAATCATTAATTGCCAAGTGACACTTCATTGGTGGTATTGGAAAAACCATGGGTTTTCCCATGGTATTTGTCCATGGTATTGTCCAATTGTGACACCTCATACATTATATTACTATTTATAATTCGAACAGAATTATTGCATAATTATTACATCCTTAATGATGTCATTAAACACCCGAAACTCAAAAACTATATTTTCACTATTCACCAAAAATTCAACATTCTCAGAAAAATCCAAAAAATTCACTCTAACAAAATTTAAATGCTCTGATTTTAAAAATGAACTCCATTTTATGAAAATAATCTTCTAAATATTTTTAATTAAAGTTTTAAATAAAAACACTCTTCACTGAAAATTCAACTATTTCAAAAAAATCCCAAAAATTCACCTGAACCAAATATCGATGCTCTAATTTCAAAAATGAACTCCATTTTATGAAAATAATTTTCTAAATATTTTTAATTTAATTTTTTATGTAAAAAACACTCTTCACCCAAAGAAAAATAATACATAACCGATAATTTCTGGAATAGTTATTTACCAATTTTATTGAATCACATTACTTAATCAAGGTGACTAAATTATATTAATTATTTCTTAAGTGAAGTTACTTAATCCATTTGGTCAAATTACTAATAATAAGCATAATATCACTATTAATAATTTAATATTCACCAAAAATTAATTTGAACTTATTAGACTCAAAATTTCATACTGAACACAGTTGTTGAAAACCATTTTTTGAAAATCATTATACATTTTTAATTATTTAAGGTTTACATAAAAATTTTACATTATCCTTTTTCAAAAATTCATCAATAATATACATCCCATATTTATCCGGACACTTGAGATTCACAAACTTTACCATAAGAAGAAATGAAAATTTATTTATTTCAGAGGATTTTATAAATCAGCTAATGTCTAGTTACATAGCCCCTTATCACACCAGCATATGACCTAAGTGTAGAGTGTTCTAAGGTGATATAATCCTGGGGCGGCTCGGCCAATATTGCCCAAGAAGTGATTTCTATCAGCTTGGACTTCTCGTGAAGGTGATTCTATTCCAACTTTAGACGATGAAGTTCAGCTTGGGTTTGGTCCAGAGCAAATCCCCAAGGTGCTACCTCCTTCTTGAGTTCTGTCAGATGGTCTTCGATCGGCCTGAGGCTACTGGATGGGGCCATCGAATCTTCTTTCTATATTAATTAACCAAGATCACTTGTATTTATAGACAATAATCACAACATTTAGTTTCCAAAGGTCATATTGACCAATGGTCATGTAACAATCAAAACCCAATAGTCTCATTTTAATTATACTCATTTTATTAAATGAAATAGTTTTGGTGTGTATAAAATAAAATAACACACAAAGTTAGGAAACAAAATTTATTCAAAATTTCGAGTCGTTATAGTGGTACCTATATATCCCTCTAATGAATTGGGTAATGATCCATATCTCATGAGATAGACATGGCTGGAATGAAAAGTAAAATCCGGTTCAGTAATATAAGGCTGGAATGATGGGTAAACCCAGTTCTGTAATGTAATTTATCTACTATAATGGTCTTGGAAGCAATGACTTGGATACTATGGAAATCATATCATTTGCTTAATGGTTTTCCACAATTACATGTTTTATTCCCATGTTATTTTATCATCATTAAGGTTCTTTTGTGATCTATGCCTTATGTATTGCCTAGATTTATGTCATTACTCATGATTTTGATGTTTTATGTTCATGTTTTTACATTCAAATGTTTATAGACTGTTTTATGTTCTCTATGTCTACCCTTACTGAGCATTTGAGCTCACCCTTTTTATGTTTTCTTTTCCCCAGGATATAAAGAAAGGTTTTAGGTAAGGAAAAAAGGGTAAGATATTTAGGGGAGACGTTTAAGATCCTTCACCATGATTAGAAGATTATGTTCCGAGTTTCCAAAGACAATAAAATAATATAGTCTTTGGGAATATGTTTTTTTCATGTATTAAGTATTCCATAAAAGTAATGTAATGTCTATGTATGTAAAGCTTTGGGCCTCTATATAATCACCCAAGATACTTGATTGGTTTCTAACAACTTGATAAATATAATTTATAGATTAAAGAACATTATCATTTCATATTTATTTTATTTTTTATCAATTCTTTGTTAAATATCTATTTTTTTATCACATAGAATAGAATATTTAAAAATATGATTAGATAAAAATGGGTTATGCTTATGTTTACTTAATTGATGAAGGGTTAATCATATATGTAAGTGATCACATAGAATCAATTAATGATCATTATTAGATAAAACTACATAAATAAATAATAAATTCAATTAAAGATAATATTAATTCCATTGACTTTCTTCATTTTATTTTGAATAAAAGTATAGCTCGAGATGCTGGTATGACCATAGTAGATAGAATTTCCAATTATTTAGGACTTATAATGAAAGTTGAAGGTTGGATTAACCAAATTAAGATAATGATAAGTGTCTATAGCCTACATGGTACAAGTTGGAGGAATGTGCTGAGAAAATTTGAGACCATTTTTATTTACCAATTAAGGGTGATTAAGGTATATTTAATGGGTGTGTAAATAAATAAAATATAATCCATATGAGGATTTATTTTTTGGGTGTTATATTAAAGGTTATGTTTTGATTATTCATGTTATTGTTTAATATATCTCCCAATGTAGTTGATTAATCATTAATTTGGAGTTATTATATTATATTTGAGAATTACATTACACATAATAAAGGATTTATATTAAAATGTTTACTGATTGAAGGATTCATTCTCATTGAGGTTTTTAGCTCAATAAATTTTTGAATTTCATATTTATTTAGGATTAAAAAAGTGGTTCTTATCACTTATAATATTTAGATATTTTTTAATTAGTTTGAAATTGAGGGTTATATATTTATCACTTCATCAATTATAATCATGGTAAATTATGAATTTGTAAAAAATAGTGGTTTTGGAATAACTAATTTCAATGGGAAATTTTTTGGTTTTATAACCATTGGATATGGAATAAAATATGGATTTGGAAAATTGTTACGTTCATTTGTGTAAGTTTCATTATCATTTAATTTTGAAAAATTAGTGTTTCAAAAGGTGGAAATTGGAGCGATTATTAAATATTGAATCAGAGTTTTAGATATGAAATTATTGAGTTTATTTTGAATAAAAATAAATTTTATCATATATGAATTTATCTTTTTTGAAATAAACTAAATACATAAAAATTACCTAATTTCATATTAAATAACTAACATTATTTAATTTAAATTTATAGAATTTTGTTATAGTGATCTTAAAAATCCATAGCAAAGGGAGATTTTTGTCTGAAAAGAGAGATTATTTATAGATATTGTGAATTAATTGTTTAAAAAATATTTGTATGAAGGATATATTATATCAGGTTATTAATATAGTTTTATTCCTGTATCTTTGAAAAAAATGTATTTTCGTATCTAGGACATGTTTTTCACATAAGGAAATGATAGATTTGTTAAATTGAAAAATAGTTTTGAAGAAAATTAATTTGGATAAAGTGAGTAATTATTTAATAAATCATGGGTTGATTTTTAAATTATATAAATCATCTTTTTTTATTTAAAACTATTTTTGATATAACATGGATTATTGATATATAAATATTCTTACATGATGGTACTCCACAAAGAATGCATTTATTTATTTTTTACATTAAGGTAATAAATTATTATATATATATATAATTGATATAGTGTAGGACATGTCTTTATAAATAAACAATAACTTGATATCTTTATTATTAAACGTTGGTATCTTTCTAACTATAATGACTTTTTTTAACTCATGTTTTCTCAGTATCCAATATTAGATATTATATGTGTAATTTTATGATATTTACATTTAATAAAAATAATGAACATTTTAGAACTGTTTCACTAAGTGTTTGACACTATCACTGTAATCTATTTTAATTTATTATATTTTTAGTTATATATATGTTTTTTCCAAAACAATTATATATTAATTCTAAAAATTAGATATGTAATACCATTATATATGTTAAGACTGTAAAAAAATTCTTCACATTCAAAAATCAATTATCTATTTATATTGTTATATTTAATTATTTATTTTTATTTATAAATGTAAAATTAAAATTCAATTTAAGTATATGGTAACTTATAAGATAAACATGAATTTTCTAATAGTTTATAATGAGTCGTATATTAAAAGTTTAAATATGAAAATGTTTGAATGCACAGAAATCAATGATTATTGATAGAGTTAATATTTTCATTATTATTTATATGTTTTTCAATGATTTAGTGCCTCCCAATTATTCAATGTTAGTGTATTTGCATCATTTATGCGTTTTTGGTGTATTTTGGGCTTAAATGTGAAAATGGGGTAATTCTGTAAAATTGGTAGTTTTATATAGCTGCTATTTTTCGGGCATAACTTTTATAATATGGGTCCAATTGAAGTGAATCCTTTTTTAGGATTTATATGCTTGTGGTCTTTAAATGTGTCTTCTGGACAAAGACCCAATTCGAAACCCAATGGTACAAAACATTCAATCAAGTGGGGAAATCAGTTTGGCAGGCAGAATGGACACCACTGCATTAAATATGGAATATCTCCTTCAACCGACCTTATAATGAGGTTCTTCCAGCTGGTGTCAACAGGGTACTTTCAAGGTACAGTTCATATTAAATTTCATAAAATATGAATCTCATTAAGGCATCTTTTGGGCGCGTCTAAGTGGAGTGGGTGAAACAGTGTTTGGCGGCCAGAAAGGTTATGGTCATTGATTCAGATATATATTTATTTACACCTCTCTAATGACACTCAAATTTTTAGGGTCGATATAAAACTTCATTTTCAACATTCTATAAGAAGGGACCTCAGTGATTTTCGTCCAGCTGTGGGGAAGAACAGAGGCAACCTTTTGGATGTCAGATTCTGGAGCATCAAATTTTCTGTTCTTTGTTTTCTCTCTTTTGTTCTTCTTAGTTTTGTAATGAATTCTTCTTTCCACTTAGTCATAATTAAACTTACCATGGTGGGGTAAAATTCCGTGTGATTAGGGAAGGGGAGGTTTTCCATGTTGTATTTCATGAGTTCCTTCTATTAATGTTTTAAAACCCTCTTTTCTCTTCTGCGAATCTGTTTCAATTTCTTATAACAGTTTTTATTATCTTGTATGATTGTATATGAGTTTAGATTCTGTTGTTCATTTATATTTGGTAAATGATCAATATCTCCTTCCACTAGGTTCTGGTTTATAAACGATGGAATAGACCGAGATTTAGTGGTGTAGTACTCGGTGATCACCGGTACGTGTGTGAGGAGTAGTGAATGTTCTTGATCGCTTGGGATAAACAAGACCCGATTGGGAATTGCCTAAGATAATTGGGGGTATTTGCTACAAATCTATTACATATTGGAAGGAGAGTAGACCAATCTGAGGTTTTAGTAAGGTTTATTCTTACATTTTTATTTGACCAAGGGAGTGAGAAGAAACGATTGTGGATTCTCACTCTTAATGATTTAGCAGATGAGAATTGGGTAAAATGAACAATGATTGAATTACAATCGGAAAACCGACCCTAACCTGATCACCATTTCATATCACAAATTTAAATCACATCATTTTTCAATTTGTTTCAAAACTTTCACTTAATTACTATACATTATTTTGTTTCATTCTAGTATTTTGTAAATCAAACAATTTCTAAAAACAACCTCACTTCTTTCTATTTTAAGGTGACAGCTTAATTGTTGTGCACTCCTCTCTGGAGACAACCTAGGTAACCCACTATAATACATTTTAACATAGGTTATATAGGTTTTTTCCACACCCCACGATAGGAACGTGTCAAAACATGGCACTGTTGCCAGGGAGGTAGCGCCAACATTTATTTTCTTTTCTGTCATTTCTCTTTTCAACTTTTCTCTTCAAAATTGCATGACTCAAACCTCAAAAACTAAACCTTTACCCATAGATCCTGAAATTGAAAGAACCTTGTTGAATAGAATTAGAAACATTAATTTGGAATCTGAATTTGAGGATGTTCCCCTTGTAGACTCAAGTGAAAATTCAAGTGTTCACTCTGAGCCTGTCATCATGGATGAAAATCAAAACCATACACTTAGAGTCCTCTATGCACCACAATTTCTTAATCAAAACAATCAAATTTCCATGCCAGTGTTACAAAATGATTATTAGATGAAACCTAACATGATTCCTTTTCTTCCAAAGTTTCATGGTTTGGTAGGTGAAGATCCAAACAAACACATTAAAGAGTTCACACATGGTTGCTCAACTTTCAGACCCTGTGGAATTACTGAGGAGCAGGTAAAGTAGAAGGCATTTCTGTTTTCATTGGATGGAGCTACTAAAGAATGGTTGTACGACCTACAACCAGGAGACACACATGACTGGAATGACCTAGTAAGATGTTTTATGCAAAGATTCTTCCCCACCTCTATAATCACAACCATTCGGAAGGAAATCTACGCCATACGACAATCATCTGGTGAAACCCTTTACGGGTACTGGGAGAGATTTAAGAAGCTATGTGCCAGCATTCCACATCAAGCCACTGAGGAACACCACTTTCTTGTCTTCTTCTATCAAGGACTACTAGACAATGATATAAACCTTCTTGATGCATCATCTGGAGGTGCACTGATTGACAAGTCACCAGAATAATCCAAGGGATTGATTGAGAAGATTTCCAAAAACTCGCAGAAATTTGGAACAAGAGGTATTGGAATAAGAGGTATTCATGAGGTACGCACTTCTCATCCATCACCCTTATTAGAAACTAAGATTGAAGAGATTACTAGTTTGGTGAGACAGATGGCCTTGAAGCAAGTTAGTGACCAACAAGCACCAGCTTAGGTATGTGGTTTATGCTCATCACCTGATCATTTTACTTACCAATGTTCTGAAATACAGGGAATGGAAACATGTGCATTAGCCCTTCAGCCAAGGCAGTTCCAACAAAATCAAGGATGGAGAGATCCTAACCAAGTCTAATATGGGTTTAGAAATCAGCAGAATCAAGGGTGACCCCCATACCAAAACCAGTTTCAAAACCAACCACCATTCCAGAATCAATTCCAGAATCCACCACCATTTCAACAAAAACCATCTTATAACCAGCCTTCTTACCAAAAACCAACCAATCTACAAAGACCCTATGAGAAACCATCCACCATTTCACTACCTCCAATTCAAAACCAACAAAAATATGAGTTTAAAGGACTGAAAGACACTGTTAATTATTTATCCAACAAGTTTGAAAGTCTCATAGACTTTCTGACCAAAAATCCAGGTAAAATCCCTTCCCAAATAGTCCCAAACCCAAAATAGAATGTTAGTATTATAACTACAAGAAGGGGAAAGGAACTCCAAGAACTATCCACCATTGAACCTGCAATAAGAAAAACTGATCTGGGTGAGAATGAAGTTAGAAATGAGGAAAATTCTATGAAAATGCACTGGGAAGAAGATAAGAAAGAGGAGGATGATAATGATAGGACAAGAAGAAAGAAACAAGAAACACCATTTAAAAGGCAACAAAGGGAGAGGAAAGATATACCACCACCATTTCCATCAAGGATGATTGAGTCAAATAGGTTACAAGAAGAAGCATTGCAAAAAGAAAATCTGGAAACCTTCCAGAAAGTGGAAATCAACATTCCTCTGCTTGAAGCACTCAAACAAATTCCAAAGTATGCTAAATTTTTGAAGGATCTTTGCACTAAGAAGAGGAGGCTTCAAGGGAATGAGAGGATCAATTTGGGAAGAAGTGTCTCAGCCCTTATCACACAACAATTGACAACCAAATGTCAAGATCCAGGGACATTTTCTATTCCATGAACCATTGGTTAATTAAATTTCTCTAATGATTTGTGCGATTTAGGTGCATCAATTAATGTATTTCCTCACTTGGTATATACTTCTTTGTAGATAGGAGACTTGAAGCCCACAAGAATGGTGGTCCAGCTTTCAAATATATCCACAGTTTTCCCAGTAGGAGTTCTAGAGAATGTCCTGGTAAAAGTCAAAGATCTTTTATTCCCTGCTGACTTTTATGTGTTGAATATGAAAGATGATAGGATCCCATCACACTCAACCATAATTTTTGGGAGACCATTCTTATGGACGGCTTAAACCATCATCAATGTCCATGAAGGGACACTTAACATGGAGTTTGGAGATAGCACTGTCCACTTCAATAGTTCTGAATCCATGAGGCACCCAACAGATGATCATTCACTCTTCGCACTCTCCCATGATGATGACATAGAACCAATTGAATAATCAGGTATGTTTCATGAATTTTTATCATTAGGAGAGAATTTTTCCATTAAAGATATCACTGAATATATGGATTCCCTAACTCTTGGTGGTTCTGATTTCCTATTGGAAGAAGAGGTAAAATATGCTTTCTTTGATAAATTGTTAAATGATGATGAAGATGATATGATTTCTTGTGTACAGGATGTCAAACAATTGGATGTGGAGAACCTCAATTTAGTTTCATCTCTTGACCATCCTCCTGATCTAGAATTAAAACCACTCCCCACTGATTTAAAATATGTTTACCTTATGGAGGGAGAGAAATTACCAGTAATAATTGCGAATAATCTATCTAAAAATCAAGAAAAATCATTGATTGAGATTTTGTGAGAGAATTTCCAAGAAATAGGGTGGAGCTTAGGTGATATTCCAGGAATAAACCCAAAAATTTTCTCACATTTAATTTTTCTTGAGGGTGATTCCAAACCTGTCAGACAACCCCAAAGAAGGTTGAACCCTACCCTGATGGAGGTTGTGAAAAAAGAGATTGAGAAGTTATTAGAAGTTGGGATCATTTATCCTATATAAGATTCACAATGGGTTAGACCTATCCATGTAGTCCCAAATAAAACTTGCCTAACCATTGTGAGGAATGAAAAGAATGAATTAATCCCTGTGAGAATTCAGAATAGATGGAGAGTATGCATAGATTTTAGGATGTTGAATCAGGTCACCCAAAAATATCATTTCCCTATCCCTTTAATTGACCAGATTCTAGAGAGGTTGGCAGGTAGAACTCATTATTTCTTTTTTGATGGATTTTCAGGTTATTTTCAGGTACCCATTGCTCCCGAGGATCAAGAGAAGACTACCTTTACTTGTCCTTTTGGTACTTTTTCATAAAAAAGGATGCCATTTGGATTGTGTAATGCCCCAGGTACATTTTATAGGTGTATGGTAAGTATATTTTCTAATCACATTGAAGATTTCTTTGAGGTTTTCTTGGATGATTTCACAGTTTTTGGAAATTCTTTTGACCATTGTTTGAAAAATCTGGAAAAAGTTTTGAAAACATGAATTGAAAAAAACCTTGTTTTGAATTTTGAAAAGTGTCATTTTATGGTTGAAAGAAGAATTTTCCTTGGGCATGTAATTTCTCAGAAAGGCATTGAAGTTGATAAATCAAAAATTGAAGTGATAACTTCTTTGCCTTACCCAACTTGTGTGAAACATGTTAGATCATTTTTAGGACATACAAGATTCTACAGGAGGATTATAAAAGATTGTAGTAAGATTTCTCTCCCTCTCTCTAGATTACTTTTAAAAGATGTGGATTTTGATTTTAACGGTTCATGTAGGGAATCATTTGATGAGTTGAAGAAGAGATTGATTACACCACCAGTGATGCAACCACCAAATTGGGAAGAACCATTTGAGCTACTTTGTGATGCTTCAAACCAAGCAGTTGGAGCTGTCCTTTCTCAGTGAATTGAGGGCAGGCCACAAGTCATTGCATATGCCTCTAAAACCTTAGGTGTGGCCCAATTCAACTACACAACAACAGAAAAAGAGTTTTTAGCTGTTATTTTTGCTTTAGAATGATTTAGATCATATCTGCTTGGAACTAAAGTCATTGTGTTTTCTGATCATGCAGCTCTTAGGTACTTGATGAAGAAGGCTGAAGAAAAACCAATTCTAGTGAGATGGATTCTACTATTACAGGAGTTCAACATAGAAATCAAATATAAGAAGGGATCTGAGAACCAAGTGGCTGATCACTTAAGTAGACTATCCAACACCGTTGAAGTTGAAATTCCAGACACTGAACCACTAAATGATCACCTTCTAGGAGAATATTTGTACTTGATTGAAGGAGAAGTACCTTGGTATGCAGACATGGTTAATTATCTGGTAACATCTCATGTCCCATCTCATTTAAATTATCACCAAATTCACAAATTTAAAGCTGAATCTAGATATTACATCTGGGATGATCCATTTCTATGGAAGATTTGCAATGACCATATGATAAGAAGATGTTTGCCTAAAAATGAAATTGAATCAGTCTTTAAGTTTTGTCACACATTATCTTATAGAGGCCACTTTGGACCTCAAAGGACAGCAAGGAAGGTTTTATAATCTAGACTTTATTGGCCAACACTTTTCAAATATTCTCATGAATTTTCAAACGGTGTGAAAAATGTCAATTTACAGGAAATATTTCAAAGAGACAAGAAATACCCCAAAAGCCACTTAATTTTTGTTAAATATTTGAAGTTTGGGGGATAGATTTTATGGGACCTTTCCCAATTTCATTTGGAGATTCTTATATTCTTCTTGCTGTTGATTATGTTTCCAAATAGGTGGAAGTAAAAGCCATCAGGACTGACGATGCTAAATTTGTTTGTGATTTTGTCAGGGCTAACATTTTTTGTAGTTTTAGAGTTCCTAGAGCCATCATTAGTGATCAAGGGACTCACTTTTTCAACATAAGAATAGAGGCTTTGTTGAAAAAGTATGGGGTACATCATAAAACCTCAACTCCCTATCATCCACAGACTAATGGGAAAGCTGAAGTGTCTAATAAGGAAATCAAAGAAATTTTGGAAAAGACTGTTAATACAAATAGGAAGGATTGGAGCCAAAGGTTAGAAGACACATTATGGGCATACAGGACAGCCTACAAAACCTCAATTGGAAAGAGTCCATATAGGCTGATTTATAGGAAAAGTTGTCACCTACCTGTGGAATTGGAACACAAGGCATACTGGGATGTGAGGAAGATGAATCTAGATCTTGAAAGTGCTGGGAAAGAGAGAAGATTGCAGTTACAGGAGTTGGAAGAAATTAGAAGGGAAGTGTTTGAAAATTCTAGGATTTACAAAGAGAGAACACGAATGGCTCATGACAAACTGATACAACCAAAAGGCTTTCATCCTGGAGACAAGGTGTTGTTATTCAATTCAAGACTCAAACTGATGCCAGGTAAACATTGTTCCAGGTGGGAAGGTCCATTTATAGTTACTAATGTATATCCTTTTGGTGCTATGCAGATTGTGAAGGATGGAGTGAAGGATCTATTCATTTTTAATGGGAAAAGATTGAAGAAATTCTGAGGGACCATGCCATCAGAGCCAATAGAGGAGATCACACTCCTCCAACCTGTTTATCAATAAAACTCCATCAGGTCGTACATCTCCTTTATATTTTCATGATTTTTCTAATTCAATTTCCAATACTCTTACATGTTAAATACATTTGAATGCATTTTGGACACTACATCATTTAAGAGTGGGGGAGGGAACCTTTGTAATGTAGGATTTTTATGTGTTGTTTGTTTTCCTATTTGTTTTAAAAAAACATGTGTGTGTTTAAAATTTTGTGTGTTTATTTTTCAATTTTTGTTTGTTTTTGAAACTTTTGAGATGAAATGATTATCATTGATATTTTTGAAACCCATATCCATGAGTGAAATAATTTATTCCTTGAAACTGAGCTTAAATGAATGCTGAAAATTACATTGTTTCAAGTTCAATTATTTGGGAATTTCATGAAAAATACTCTGTTTTTTTAATCCCATGCCACATATCACTGTCTTTATATTTTAAATCTCATTCCTGTGAGGCTTCTAAACCTATTATTTTCATATTCTTTACCTTCACCTCACTTCTTGAGAGAACCAAACCATGCTTGTTTTAACCAGAATTTGATTTATTCCTATCAAAACTTGAGGGTTTGAGGTACTTGTGTTTTAAATGATTGAGGCATTTCATTGGTTTGAAAGCCCCCTTTTCAAGATAATCCCTTTCATAATGTCCTACCTTGAACATTTAATCCTTGTATCCCATAGAAGCCATGAAAATCCTGTTATGTTAGCCACATTACAATCCAATATTCCCTATCCAACCTGCTCTTGAAGTGAAATTGCATGATCTATTTGAACATAAGTGTGGGGGGAAGATGTCTGGTATTGTACCACCTTATTTGGGGATACTTTGGGTGAAAAAAATGTTGAAGATATGTTATTGATGTTGAAAACAAAAACCATATTGCTGAAAGCTGTGCCTTTTCTAGAGCTTTCATGATGAGAGAAGTTGTGCCTGTCTGGAGCTTCTAATGTAAAAAAAGAAAGCTGTGCCTTTTCTAGAGCTTTCAAGAAATATTATATTTGAGAAGATTGAAATATTTTCTGCTGAAATGATGAACTATGTAAACATTCCTTGATATTAGATGAATAAGGAGCTTATTTTCTACTAAGGGGAGTGAAGAGAATACCATACTTTTGTGAAATTTACATTAATGCAATTTTTCTTCAAAAAGAGCCAAGCCCTCTAATTCTGCCTCAGAGTCTTTCACATATAAATCCTACCAACCGAAAGCCACAGAACAACCTTAACAAGTCCTCATGATAAACATATATCTTTGACTCACATCAGGTGGAGATGTAGGAATTTATCAAGCCTATAGTGACCCTTTTATGAGTTTGGATGAGAAAGACATTGCTAAAAAATTGAAAATTTGTGTGATGAGAGATAATGAAAGTTAGGTAAGTGTTTCGTGTGCATGGGATGAGAAATGAAGAGTAAATATATTTAATGATCTTAAATTAAGATAATTAAATAATATATTTTGATGAGGCATGATATATTTTGTTTCTTGTTTTCAAATTAGTGGATCTCATGGATATGTGTTTTGAATTTACTTTGATTTTATTTTGATTCTGACTTGTCTAGGAGTCCAAGTGATAAGTGTGGCGGAATTGATAGAGTTAATATTTTAAATATTATTTATATGTTATTCAAGGATTTATTCCTTCCCAATTATTCAATGTTAGTGTATTTTCATCATTTATGTGTTTTTGGTGTATTTTGGGCTTAAATGTGAAAATGGGGTAATTCTGTAAAATTGGCAGTTTTATATAGCTTCTGTTTTTTGGGCATAACTTTTATAATATGTATCCAATTGAAGTGAATATTTTTTTTTAGGATTCCTATGCTTGTGGGATTTAAATGTTCCTTCTGGACCAAGACCCAATTCGACACCCAATGGTACAGAAAATTCAATCATATGGAGAAATCAGTTTGGCAGGCAGAATGGACCCCACTGCATTAAATATGGAATATCTCCTTCATCCGACCTTATAATGAGGTTCTTCCAGTTGGGGTCGACAGAGGACTTTCAAGGGACGCTTCATATTAAATTTCATAAAATAGGAATTTCATTAAAAAATATTTTGGGCGCGTCCAAGTGGAGTGGGTGAAATAGTGTTTGGCAGCCAGAAAAGTAATGGTCATTGATTCGGCCATATCATTCTTTAAACCTGTCCAATGACTCTCAAATTTTCAGGGTCGATGGAAAACTTAATTTTAAAAATTCTATAAGAAGGTACCTCAGTGATTTTCGGCCATATGGGGGGAAGAACAAAGGAAAACCTCTGGAAAACAGATTCTTGAGCATCAAATTTTTTGTTCTTTGTTTTCTCTCTTTTGTTCTTCTTAGTTTTGTAATGATTTCTTCTTTCCACTTAGTCACAATTACCCTTAACATGGTGGGGTGAAATTATGTGGGATTGTGGAAGGGGAGGTTTTCCATGTTTTATTTCATGAGTTCCTTCTATTAATGTTTGAAAACCCTCTTTTCTCTTCTGTGAATCTATTTCAATTTCTTATAATAGTTTTTATTATCATGTACAATTGTATTTGATTTTAGATTCTGTTGTTCATTTATATTTGGTCAATGATCAATATCTCCCTCCACTAGGTTCTGGTTTATAAACGATGGAATAGACCGGGATTTAGTCATGTAGTACTCGGTGATCACCGATACGTGTGTGAGGAGTAGTGAATGTTCTTGATTGCTTGGGATAAACAAGACCCGATTAGGAATTGCCTATGATAATTGGGGGTATTTGCTACAACTCTATTACACATTGGAAGGAGAGTACACCAATCTTAGGTTTTAGTAAGGTTTATTCTCACATTTTTATTTGACCAAGAGAGTGAGAAGAAATGATTGTGGATTCTCACTCTTAACGATTTAGCAGAGAAGAATCGGGTAAAATGAACAATGATTGAATTACAATTGGAAAACCGACCATAACCTGATCACCATTTAATATCACTAATTTAAATCACATCATTTTTCAATTTGTTTCAAAACTTTCACTTAATTAATTTACTTTATTTAGTTTCTTTCTTATATTTTCTAAATCAAACAATTTCTAAAAACAACCGCACTTCTTTCTATTTTAAAATGACAGCTTAATTGTTGTGCACTCCTCTCTGGAGACAACCTAGGTAACCAACTATAATACATTTTAACATGGGTTATATAAGTTTTTTACACACACCATGACATGAATGTGTCAATTATTAAAATTTTTAAGGTATTAATATGAATAATTGTTATTGGATTTGGTATTGTGATAATTGGAAAAATAAAAAATATATTTATGATTATTATTTTAAATAAGATAAGCCTTTTTAAATTGAATAAATTATTTATGATGTTAATGTATAATAAATTGAGAAATCACCCTTAATTGAGTGCTTATATGTCGATGTTAGAAAACCATTGTGTCCCGGTAGTATGGAATTTATAGTTTTATCAATAGTGTTAAGATCTATTAACTTAAAAGACCAAAAATTTATTGTGTGACAGGAGTTTTATATATTTTTGATAACTATCGAAAGACATAATTTTTGAAGACAACAATATTCTATATTCACATTATAATGTGAAGGAAATATTATTATTGATGGGTTTGGGGAATAAAAAGATAAATGCCTATATAAATGCCTATGTATTATATAAGAAGGAATATCAAAGTTTGTTATAGTATCTTAAGTGTGGGACAATATGATATATGTTTAATGAAAAATCACGGGTTGATTTAAAAATTATCAGGAATCTTTATAAGGAAATTTGGAATCTTCCTATAGTTCCTTATTTGAATCATTTATTTTCAAACTAAAATGATTCAAAAACATTAAGATTGTATAAAGATGATTGAATATCTAATGTAAAATATTGTAATCTCACTACTTATACATAGTAGAAGAATATTGATCCTCAGTTTCTAGACTTTGAAAATGAAGTTATTAGTCCCAGACAAGGAAGTTACATAGGTGGAATGAATTCATATCATTGAATTACTAGAAATAATAGTGTATGTGTTGATTTAATAAAAATTTATAAATTACCTTCTAAATTTTGTATGAAGAGATAATATATCATGTTTAGTTTAATGAATTCTACATGAAATATCCTAGAAGTGTTATTTTGGTTTTCTTATCACCATTTTTTATAATTTGAATCCATTATAGGAGGATGTTTCTAGAGTGTTCAATTCATAAAGAATGAAACATTTTCAGTTGCATGAAATTATTTTGTTCACTATAAATTGATTCCCAAAATATAGGAATTTGTGTGGATATAAATACATGTGACATAAATCCTATTCAATTTGTGAAGAATATACTTCATATTATCAACTATAATATTGCATAAAAAGGTATAAATGGATCATCAAAAGTTTTGGTCTATTTATCACTTATATTAATTATTAATAACGTAACTAAAAGGATCATAGGAATTTTAAATTTCTAAAAAACCTTTTTCAACTAATTAGTATTTTGAGATGGTGAAAAAATTAATATTCAATTTCGAAAGAAAAAAAATAAAGAAATTACAAAAATAATTGGAGGAAATGATCAATATATTTTGACATTCCACATTAGAGATATCATGTGGTGAAATATTACATTGAATTATTTCATGTGGAGAATAATTTTTATGAAAATTTTCTAATAAATTTTTAGATATTAATGGAAAGGATAAGGATGTGTTGAATACCAGATTGAAATCACCATTAATGGGAATACATATTGAGTTATCTCCCAATGTTAATGGAAGTTGAACATTCATGATTCATTATTTTCATACATTTTCAAAGAGGGAGAGAAATAGTTTTTTCAAATTCCTCCTTGGTATCATAGTGTGGAAGGGATATTCATAAAATATAAAAAAAATTGTGTTATTAAAATATTTGAAGTTAAATGGAATGAAATATAAAGATTGTCATGTTATGATGAGATATATCTTACCTGTTTGATTGTGTGGAATACTATCCATATGTGTCAGAATGACTATCATGATGGTGGGTTATTTTTTATATTCCAACTATAAAAAATTGATTTATTTGACTTAATTGAACAATTTTTAGAAAGATTCCATTTTTATACATTGTTAGCTAGAAATGTACATTATTACACTTTTTATTTTTATATCATGGTGAATTTAATTACTAATTTGGTGCGATAAATAAACACTTTCAGTCCAATATATAGATTTTGGATGCTTCATTTTGAAACTTATATTAAGATATTGAAGGGATATATTAAGAATCCATATCGAATAGAAGATTCAATTTCATAGAAGTATCTTTATAAAGATGGTTCAGTGTTTTGTATAAACTTATTATCTATAGTGGAACAAAATAGTTTACCTACATCTCACTATGAACAAGTTAGTTTTTGGGAAAGAGGATCCATGAATTGAATATAAAATCATTAACAGGTGAATAGATAATGAGGGAACTTTTATACAACTTTAATAACATAAATGATTACCATAAAAACATAACATTTCATTTTAATGTGTTAGAATAACATTATGAAATTATAAATGATATTTGGATATTTAACGAGCATAATATTTTTTTACTTGGTTTAAAGATACAATGCATGGTAGGTTAGAAGCATTAAAAACATTGAGATAGTTCAAATCAGACTAAGTCTAAATTTGAAAACATGGTATGGGTATAACATTAATGTATACAGATTTTATGCTTAGATAGGAAAAATATAACTATAGATCATAATTTTAATGTATTAATGTTCGTACAAGTAATTTATTTTCTGATTTGAAAAGACAAAACCCAATAAATATGTAAATTTCATATTATGGAGTTATGGAAGAAGTATGAGAGATTTATCACATTAAATTTGTAGTTCAATTGTTTAGATGTAGATGGGTTATTAATAACAACAATTTCTAAGATGATTAATTGGATATGAAATAGTTAATTTGAATATATTAGATTAAAATACAAATAATTTTATCATGAAATCAGTTGAGAAACAAATTTTCTATGTTCTTTATCCCTAAAATATGCAGTTTCTTCCATTTTCAAAAAAGTAATACTTTGGTGATGAGAAACATGGTAATGATATTCATTTATGTGAGATCCCTACTTGTATGGAAGGATTATTAGAGAATATTGATGACCACATCATATACATGGTTTATTCTATTCATAATAATAATTAGAATGGAATATGGTAAAACAATCCATTAGCAATTTACTGATATTATAAGTAGTAAACATTTATTTCTTATTTACCTTTTTAAAATTCACAGCATGTTACATATATCAGTTTTAATGTTTCACATAAGACACATATTTTAACAAATGTAATAAATTGTTTTTTTATATTAATTTAGTGTTGATTGTATAATTTTTCAATTATTAAAATTTATATACAACTATGGTATTTTTATTATTTTAATTTTTTAAATAAATTTAAGGTTTTTAGTAAACATTTTATGTTAAAATTGGATTTATATAATCTTTTACCTAATTTTTTTTCTTGAATTATTTTTATCATTTTGTATCTCATTATATTTATATCATTTTAGTTATAAACTTTAAAATGATGAATAATATTGAGTTCGTTTTAGTGTACATTTTAATAGAACATTTTTTATTTTTCATATATTTTAAATATAATAGTTTAATGTGTGTGTTTTTGTATTTTTTTAATTTGATTTGATAGAGAAATGTCAGATCAAACAGTTTAGTCACCTTGAGCATCTAGGTAGTATCGTACAAAAATATTCTATTGAGGTTCCTTCTAATCCTTTTTCATAAGATCCTTCAACTTATATAGTTGATGAAAATGATTCATGGGTTGGTAAATATAGTAGCACAGATTATTAAAAAATTATTAGTTTACAATATCTAGGAAAAGAGGATATACATTGAGATTGATGATAATGATAATCCTAGGGGTCTAAATTGAAACATATTCAAAAAATTTATTGAAATGTGCGCATAAGTGAATGTCATAATTTTGATTTGTGATTTGAAAATTTTCAATAAAGAGAAAATACATCAATTATGGGATGTAATTTTGTTAAGGTAATTTTATTATTATTATAATTATTATGATATATTTATACTAATATTGGTATTTTCCATTCATATCCAATGAAATATAATATACCTGAAACTAGTGATTTTAGAAAGAAATGATTATCTTTTGCTTCCAGGATATGGATGGATTTAAAATCGAACCTCAAATAAGATTTTATTTTTGGTGGAGGAAAAAAAAGGAATGATGTGATATATTTCCTTTTCTCAATGAAGATACAGGAAAGAACATTGATGAAATAAGATGATAAGAATCATTTTTAGTAGTTAAAATGTTATATTTTCAATGTCTTTTTATAATAATAATCATATTAAGGATTTTTTGTCATTAATTTATAGTATTTGAGGATATCTCATCAATAAATTCAATCTAAAAACATATATCCTTGTACATTATCTTGTGGAGGTTATATGTTATTAAAAGAATAAATTATGCCTAAATGTTTTCAAAAAATGAGAGTTACGTCTTCAGGATCTGTGAAGGTTAACCCTCCTCTCCTAGTTAGACATGAAAAATGGAAGAGTACCCAAATTAAAAAATGGGAAGATATATTACAAAATTTTTGAGTATTATAGTATAGATGATTATAAGGAGTTATTAACATTTTTATGATATATACCTTATTTTAACTATTTATATATTGTAATTAATGAATGATTTTTTAAAATATTCTATACATAAATACCTTAAGGATAAGAGAACATTGGATACCTTTATACCAAAGGTTGGAAAGGGTATTTTAGATAATATATTGGGAAATCATGAACATTTCAGTCACGTATGAGTATAGGAGGTTGTTGAATCGATTATTAAAAGTGTTGGGTAATTCTGTATATTCTTCAAAGAGAGTTCTATATAAATTTTAAATATAATATAAAAAAGTTAATTTGTATGATATGGATGAGACAATAAAGGAGAGAATTAGAGATTTCATTTAATGAATATTTTTATAAATGGAAATATTGTTTTATATTGTAGATCCCACTCCTTCACCTTCGTCTGCATATCCCACTTCTCTACATCCACCTATACATACAACTATTATACCTCTTCCTCTACAACTTTCTATATAATGTGAGATATATTCTAATCATCCTGAGAATCATACTATTTTTATGGTATTATATATTATATTGTGAATTTAATAACCATTTTTAATGTAATATATGTACACATATGGTTATCTCACTAGCCATTAAAGTAGTTCTAAAATTAGATTCATATTTATATATAACTCTTTGATTTTTTTCATAGAACATTCCAATAAACTATTTATTATGTATTTGATATCTAAATTTCATCCCATGATGGGTTTAAATTTTTAATAATTACTTTTTGAGTTATAATACATGGTACCACATCTATACTATTATATAAAATAGAAAGGATTCCACACTCTTGATTTTTTATTGTAATCGAAACAACATCTCTTTAGGAAAATTCATTCTCCCACAAGTTTCCCATATTTAAGTAATTTTCAGAGACCAATGTCCCCATATTAGACTGGTTTTCAGTGAAAAATTCAATTGCTAAAAAAATATTTCTCTACAATAAATCCTTCTAGATGAATTCCATTTTAAATACAGTTTTTTAGAATCTCTATATACTATTTAATGTTGTAAATCCATTTATATTATAATATCACAAAAAGTCATATCACTTTATCCAAGTTAACCATGAAATTAAATAATATTAGTGGTCATAATAGAAGTGATTACCATGTGTCTATTAATTACAATGTATGATATTGAATCCCATCCAAAAAACTCCATGAGTTAGACAAATTAAATATTCACAGGACAAGAGTTACAGGGATATGTTAAAACCATTCAAATTAAACTGAATATCATTTGTATCACCTTCAACCCATATTTTGGTTTGATATAGATCGCCAAAGGGTATCCAAATGATATCCCCTCTCTGTCAGTATCCATGAACTAACTGAACTTCACATTATATGTGTGTGATTTTCTTTCACAATGGAATGTTTGTTATTATTCACAAAAATGTGCTATGAGAAGAGAGTATTTGGTCATGGAGTCTCGACCATGAATTTACTGTAATTCCACACCATTTCCATCATATTCCAATAGGGTTTACATAGTTATTAAGGATTGTCTTCAATGATTACTCCCTAAATATATGCATAAAAATTCATTTGTTAATTAATTATCTATTTCATGCTTTAGATGAATTAATGAAACTCACTCCCTCATGTTACATATCATGTATAAATTCCATTATGATAGAATAGGTTGAATTTAGATCTGAATAATAATATTTTTAACATTTGACCACCAGATAGTCGGGAACTTTCTATATGAATCATAATATATGAATCATGGAAATTAATTTCATGGGGTTTCATATATAGTAAGTTAATAATATATAATGATATGATTTATTATTTACAATCAATCATATAGTGTTCTTGAGTGATGATGTTGCATGAAATAATATTTCAACCCTCCCTTACAACATGAAAAATAATACTCTGTGATTGAGTATGGAAATAAAGTTTCATGAAAGATCAATCCCTTTGATATATCACTGTTGTAGCCTATGATTATCCAAAATGAGTCACATGAACAAGGATTAAGTATTTATGGAATATCTAACTACATAAATCTCCCCTCGATCTAAATAATATATGATTTTGTGATATTTCACCTTATAAAATATAATATATGATAACTCATTATATAACATCCAAAAATATTTTGGATATATTAAAAAAATCTTCAGAATGTTATATTTATAATCACCTTATTTAAAATCATTTATAATACTTGGTTAATACCTGTCCAAAACACTTTCAGATTAAACTCTTAAATAATATTAGAGTATCTATATAAGTCAAAATCAATCACCATTCAATAAACCACAATGTGAGACCCAAAATCCATCATTGTATTGATAATAATTATGAATCACTAATTACACATATATAATCAAATATAATACTCTTAAAAAGAATCAATTCCACTCAATCTATAAAGGAATTTTTCATAATCTCCATAAAACACATATATCTCTATAATCATGTGGACATGCACCATCTCATACTGGAATGATTTCTCAGATGTTCCCTCTTTCCAAGATGTTATATGAAAATGGGACATGATGTATATATAATATTTCCAACTCATACATTCTTGACTCTCCAAGTATAGTCTGAACTAATTGATGAATACGTCTCATGTGATTCACCTTTATGGATTGGCTCATCACATGTACTACACATATATGGTCGCATACTTCTCAGTCTATCTCAATTGATGGGCCAGAGGTCATAATAAACATTCAAGATGAAAAATAAAATCCTATTTGTGTTCCATCAAAAAACATGATCAACATTATACCGAGCCACCCCTGATTATCTAAGTTGTAATGGATTAATTAAGAATGGTATCAAAGTATTAAAGTTCCAATAATTTATTTCTCCCCAACATTAGGTATTTGGGACCAAATATGATCCATACACCCATATTATACTGAATATATTTTTTATAAACTCTATATAATATATTTATTGGGCCACCAAAAACACAAAAAAACATTTATGTTGTGTGTATTCCTCAATAAAATGAATTATATCTATATATGAAAATCTTAACCACACTAAATTTAAAATTTTATTATAACCAATAATAATACATGGAGAACACTGTTTATGGATAACTCAAAGTATTACCATTGAGTGATCAATTATCAATACACATGCTGAAAATTATATCAATATATACATTTTTCAGCCAATATGATAGAATGATAAAATGGATATTTCATATTCTATGTTACATTTTATATTCATAAAACAATTTGAAAAATATACAACTCAACCCAACATAAGAATTAGCCTATTATATCATATATGATAATTTTTTGGATCATCATTATGTTTTTTTCGCATAATCTAGGGTAATGTTAACTTATTAGATATATATGTAATTAATTACATATCTCTAGGTGAAAATCTAATAAAATCCTCACACAAAACTCTTTAGTTATTAACATATTTATAAACATACTGTTTGAATAATGATGAGATATACGAATCATATTCCAATCATTTAGCTCTTATAACATATTAAAACTCTTTATTTTCATAACATTAAAATTTATAATGTTAAATTTTACTAGTCTATATATAATTGTTACTATATATAACATCATCTTCCTTAGAACCCTATCCATAAAATTGTTTCCTTGAAATAACATAACCATTTAAATTTTTGTTTAACAACACATCATAAAATCCACTAGGATAAATTGGAAGTAACTTTGTTTTTTACTTGAAAGATTATTTAAAAAATAGTGACATAAATGATAACTAAATAAATGTATTACATTTTAATTTAACATAAAATATCCTAAAATATTTAGAATATTATGTGAGAATCAATTACCTTAGTCTGGTGTAATCATTTACAAGTTAAAATTGAACATCTCTAAGTCTAAACATACTCCCACCAGCCTCTTAGAAATTATTCTATATTTAGATTATGATTCTAAGATACAAGAACTCATTTCTTTTTAGGAAGAAAAACTTACTTCCTAATAAAAATAATACATTTCAAATAAATTACAGTGTTTATATCATATATTGTATTATATATATTTGGATAATTTTAGTCTAAAATAATACATTAGTAAAATATGCCCCGGACTTTTTGTGAGAACATATTCTATAATATTTTAATAAATTGGAGAAGCAGTTTATCCTGTATATATCATTTTTATACTTGTACCATTTCATAAATTTTTTTAGAATATGATGAATCAAAAACCCTGTGTACAAATTGTAACATTGATATGGAAAATAGTGCATATAATTTTGAGTTTTATTTACCTTCTGATGTTTTCTTGGAGTTCTTGGGTGATGAGGGGGAAAACTGTGAATTTTTGGGAAGATAGAATAGGGTGTACAGTTGGAAGACAATTTTTCTAACTATACAGATAACTATGTGTGTGGAATATAGAGGGTAAAAATGGGATTTTTTATGGTTTGGGAAAGGTCTTTAAAAATATTTTAAACCTAGGATAAACTATGTTGATCATTTTTGGTGGATAGTAGCACCAACATGATTTGTTTATGAATTTTCTAACCATACAGCCAACGGTGTGACTTTTCCATGTCACATAAAAATTTTCTTTTTAACCTTTTTGACCAATAATTTTTAGGTGTATTGACCTTCATTACTCCTTCTCCATCATGTAAATCCCTTCTTCCATGATGGTAGTGCTTCCTCTCTCTCGTGGTATTTTTTTTTGATATCATGATGTTTTGGCTTGAGGAAAGTTTATTCATTTGTATTTTCATCTAACTTTCTTTCTTCTTACCATTTTTCTTCAATTTTTGAGGATGTTTGGAACATTATTGGGTTTTTTTGAAGAATATAGGTTAGGTAATTGGGGTTTTTGGTTTGATTTTTTTTATCTTTTAGGTGTCTGGGGCTTGGTTCTACCTCATCTGGGTGGTCTTCATCAAGGATGATACGATTTAGAAAAAATACAACGTAAGTTTCTTTATTTAATGGAATATTCCAGGGAATACCATTAAAATTTTAACCGACTATGGTTTGATTCATTAATATTTTCAGTTAAATGATTTATGATTGAATTAAATACATTTTTTATGTGTTTCATGGTTTGGCATGGAAATTTGGTAATTTAAAGAAGGTTTTCCAAATGTGTGTGGTTATTATTGAAACCAAGTGTTTGATAAAATGGATTAAAGAGGGTTTTTATCCAAAATGGGTTTCTAATGTGGCTTCAAAATGGTTTTACCTAAATAATGATATTTTGATAAAACTTAAAATGTTTTTTAAATGGGATTTTTATATATTGTTTGATATGGGACCTTTCTTGTGGATGTGTTGGGATGGGGTAATACATGGGGTAAACATGGTGTATGTGAAATAATTATTCAAGGGAAGATGTGAGAATTATAAGGGAAGACTGTATAAGATTACATGTTGGGTTTTATTAGTGTTCGTGTGTCCCATTAGAGGTAGGACCATGTGAGCCTGTATTTTACTTTCCAAGGGACCATGAGAGACTTTGGGTAGGAAGACAGAGAGAGATTCCATGTTGGGCCCTATTAAGACCATGAGAGCATACATTTTCATAGATAATTGTCATACATGTTTATTCACTCATTATATTCCAAATGGTTATCTCCCCAGCTGCACATTACTGATGTAAGTTTTGTTTGTATCATTTATGCATTGATTAGTTCCATTTTGAGTTGATGAGATGTATTATACCCATTTGTATTTATATACTTGCATTTTTTTGATATTATGACCATTTATTATTCTTTTTTGGATATGTTAAGCCAGTTTATCGTTGTGTACAACTTTATTTATTTGTTCTATGTTGTATTTTTTTTGGAAAACTAATTTTTTTTTGAAATGGAAAACCAGAATTAACATTAATGGTGAATTTGAAAATTGATTTTTTTCAAAGTGATTTAGTTTTAAAAATTATTTCAAACTACTTTATTTCTTTTCATGGGTAAAATACATAACCCTTTTTTCCTCACACCATCTTTGAGACTTTAGTTGTTTACATTTTTTATGAAACAATTAAGGGAATGGGTAATATGTTTTAGTGTGCCACTTCCTGACTACAAAAACCAATGTTTTGTGGAGGAGGTGTGGTCTCGTAGGGTTTGGATAATGCAATGTCATTTTGGTATTTTTTTATCCATTGGGATTTACTTTATAATTTTTTTTTATTTTCACCCATTCATATGAGTTGGGGTTTTTTATTGAGATATTGTGTACATGTTCAACTGTGAAATTTTTTTATATAATGTATGAAATTTTTTATTGTGTCTACTTATATTTTTTGTTGAATCTAATGATATTGGGGACACTCTTTGGACCATGTATCATACCAGATTGGGTGATGGGTTAGGTTTACCTTGGTTGGTTCATTACAAAATGGTATAAGATATTATCAATTAAGAGTTAGGGATTGACTTGATCTTGGACCATTATGACTTGATAGGCAGGAATGTGGGAGTTCCTAAATATCTCTTCTTCAAGTAAAACCTTGAGTTTCCATGGGTAGGCTGGGATTATAGAAAGGTTTTTAGCCTCGTTATGTGTCATTTAGAAAATATTTCAAGGTATTTACCAATCTGTGACTAGTCCCAAGGTGATCTCGTGGGTCATTCAATGATTTAATGGTGGAACATGTGGATATAAAGGAAGCACATGGTTAGTTGCAACTTTTCATATCTTATACAAGATACCTTAAAACTATAGAGAAACCCACACAGTTGGTGTATAGTTTTCCAAATAATGAAACAAAACCATTCATTATGGGAACTCATGATTAATTTATGTATTTAACCATTTTGGGGGTTACATGCGATGATTTTGTTTCTTGTTGATACACATTTTTGGCGAATCTATTATCTATTTCATTCTTCATTGAAATTTATTTGTTCTTAACAAATCTTAGGATATTTTTCATTTGGATAATGCCTCCTAGAAGGACCTCATCCGGCCATAGAGAGGGTGAAATGGAGATTATTCCCTAGGATAACCCTCATATTGACCCAAAATTTATGGATTCATGGATCCATACACTCTAGACACTGGATAATGTTGGTGGTCTTGAGCATACATGGACCATGGACCATAATCACAAGTTTTCAAGGTAGAACTCATTGGTGTTCCATGGTGATAAGGGACAGAATGAGCCTAAGGAGTGGATGGATCATGTAGATTTACTATTTGAGTTCCTAAAGACTCCTGAGATCTATAAAGTTGGTTTTAGAAATTATGTGTGGGAAATATCAGGTTAGATGTGGCGGGAATTCATGGTTCATTTAGAGAGACAGAAGGATCTCACATGGAGCGTTTTAAGGTGAAGTTCAATTATATTTTCCACCTACATTCCTTGAGGGAAGAGAAGGACCATGGGTTATTGAATCTAGAGTAGGATAATTATTCAGTGATGAAGTATGCTACCATATTTAACAAGTTTTTTTTCTCTAGACCACCTCACAAATGGATACCTTATGTCTCGATCTTTTGAAATGGTCTTGAGGTGAGAGATAATATCTATGTTAATACTTCAGTGTTTACTAACCCATTTAGAGTTGTTGGAAAAGAAATATATGTAAGAGATAGATCTGAATGGAATGAATGTCCCCATTGGTGTTTCATTTCTAGGCGGTATTCATAGTTCTCCATCGGGGTAAAAACAGAAGTGGGATGAGTCTCACATGGGTAGTGTAAAGAGTTTCCATAAACCTTCATGTTTAGTTCATGTCAATTATTCAAGGTATAAGCCTATTGTTTTATATTATTGTGGGAAGTCATGATACACTAGGTGGAATTTATCAGAGAATCCAAGGATGTGACACCGGTGTGAGAAGTTATGGAATATCTATAAGTTTTGAATTTGGTTGAAAACCTCTCATATTTTTCAATTTTTTAAAATATTAGCTTTTCCATTTTCAAATCCTATGATCAAAAAACAATTATAAGAGTTCCTTTAGATTTATATTATGATTTGAGTTAATATAAAGGCTTGGAGAGTGACTTTAGTGTTTTGGTTTAGTTTCATAATTGTCAGAGGCCAAATGTCCTTTTTGGAGTTGCAGGCCAGGGTGCACGGTTTGAGGAAAAACCATGTGGCCCCTTCCATTTAACCATGTGGCCTAATTTTAAACTACCACATGGTTTGGGTAAACCATGTGGGGGGGGGGGGGTTCATATTGATGCATCCTATGTTTGTAGAGTTGTAGAGGGATACCACATGGTTTGTGCAAGGTTAGAGAAAGTCGTGCGATATGATGCACATGCACTTCCACTTAGGGAATACCTATGCACTATAGTTGGCATGGTTACAACATGGTTTGGTAAACCATGCAGGTAAATGGTGCGACCTATATAATGTGTTTTTTAAGTTCTTATTTTTAAATTTATTTTCCTTCCTCCCTTTCTCCTTATTGGTGGATTACTTTAAAGGGAGATCTCCCATTTCGTCCTCCCATGGGTTTTTCTTTAATCTCTTTACATGCATTCTATTATTGGATCTATCAGAGGATATAGATCCCCATTATAAATTCTAACCTCTCCCTAGATTTTATTACTCTTTGTTTTATCCTCACAAAGAGATAAATATATTTGATCTATTCTTCCCTATTTTTTGGGTATTCAATGGAAACTCAGATCTACACCAATCCACATTGAACTGATGTTTGATATCGGACATGCCTTCATCTATGAGTCTAAGGTAGGTGGTTCATATCTTGATTTTTATTTTAATTGTAGTTTTGGGTGTGTGGATTTTAGTGAAAATTTGAGTATTTTGCATGAGACACATTTATATTTATTGATTCATATCAATTTGGCCGTCAGACTCATGGGATGTTATTCGGCATTCCCAATTCAATTTTCTCTTGAGCGAGGCTAGGTTAGAGGTTGTTCATCAATGGGATGGTTTGGATAGGGTGTGTCAAATTCATTTAAATTGTTTTGTTTAAACTGTTTTTTATTAGTTAATCAAAACTGTGGATTTCAAGACCTCCATGGAAAATGGATATGTTGTTTTAGTTTGTGCAATTCAATTTTAATAAATTAAATTATATGTTTAAGTGAATTATTTATATATAATTTATTTTGATATATTGTTTTGGACCTTGGGGTCATGATGGGGATGGACCAGGGAATTAGGATGGCATGACTATCAGGATTGAGTGATTTTTTTCACTGTTTGGTCTTGTATCAGGTCATTTTCATGGCATTGACCATAGGATTGGGCGTCATGGATGTCATTTTGAGATAATGAGAATGTTAAGATGGGCATGGCCTATGATATTATGATAGCCAGGTCATATGATTTGAGAGACATGGTTTTTGGGGAATGAGGTGATGGTTTATGTGTATTAGGTTATTTATTTTATGATTCCTACTCATCCATGATGATAAAAGAACTAAATTTAGTCATTTTAACATTGGATGACTCCATTTATGATGTGGTTTTGACCACTTGAGTGGGTAGAGGCCCCCAACAGTGCATTTTAGGATTTTTATGGGGGCGATATCCATAGAAATCCATGTGGAATTTGTAGAGACTTTAGTTGAAAATGATGAGGAAATTGGTTGGGGGATGAGGCTTACCATGTTTGAAGCTATGGACTTGGATTTATTTTGAGGACAAAAATCATTGTCCCTATGGACATCGGGCTACAAGACAATGATTGCTTTGAGCAAGGGTCCAAGGGACTTGATACTAATTATTTGTGCATGACTTAAGGAATTCAATACTTACTGACACACAAGGTGCAAATTTACATTTTTTGAGATAGAACCCGAGCGTTCACTTGGTCTTGACATCATGGGAACCTTGGGCCATGGGTCAATGACTCTTTTTAAATTCATAGATTCTTATGTTGGGTGAAACATGTATAAACTTCTTTGGTACTATCGAGCACCAAATAATTTTGATTGTTTATTTATTTAATCAAGATATTATACTTATTACATTACATGTATGATTAAACATATAACTTAGGTATTCACCTTTGGGTGGAATCCCACTAAGACTAGTTCCCATACCCTTCTTGGGTCCATCACGAAGCATCTAGACTTTATGAATTTATTTTTTGGTAATTCATCAGCCCTTATAGTTGGATCTTAGTAGATTATTGCATGGATTTTGGCACGATACCATGAGGTCATTCCTAGTTAGAGATTTTTTTTAATTTATTTTTTGTATCAACATACTATATATGTATGACTTGTACTAATCATCCATTGGAGACCCTATTTTGTATATTGACATGTATGACCAATTATGAAATGCATTTTTTCTTGTTTTTTCAGTAGGGGATAAAAATGGTGTGTTCAGAATGATAATTTGTTTATTTGTATTCCACTATAGTTGGTAATTTATTAATCCGGCTATTTATATGAGTTTTACTATGTTTCAACCAATGGCGGGTCTGATTTGAGTCTGCTGAGTCATATTTATTATGATGCAGGTTATATATTATTACTCAAAACAATATATTATTATTCCTTGAGGGTATATTCTCCCTAATGTTGTACTTTACACCCTCACTGCTAGTCGTCTGACTTTGGAATATGGGGAGGTGTGCAAAATTCTATTGTCACCATGCCCGATAGAACTATTCAGGTGGATGATAGGGCAAAAGACGCTATAAGTTGCATTAGAGTAGTTATTGACTAGGATTTAGTAGAAATGTTTTATTGGGTAATAATGATATTGAGAATGAATTTTATTTTCGGTTGGTTTTACTATTTGGGATATGGTTTAACAGAGATTAAGTGATGTTGGAATGAGATTTAGAACTCATTTTTAGGTGCCCTAAAACCCTATGTATGAGGGAAAAATCGAGTTACAATGGGTGGGATTACTGTTCTACATTGATCATTTGATATTTTATATGATTTCCACCAAGATTGGTTTATTATGGAATGTGATGGTTATTGTTGTGACATGTGATCGTTGGTCTAGTGAGGTAAGAAGTGAGATATGGAACTTGTCCTAGTGAGGCAAGGATTGTTTGGTTATTTTTGTCTTTTGATAGGCACATTTTAGGGTATTTCAAATTTATAAATGCATGTATGCTTTAAAAAAAGATTATACCGCTTGTTAAATATCAACATGTTGATAAATGTGATATTACATGCTATATATATATATATATATATATATGAATTTGTATGTGGAATGGGAAATGGGATTGTCTCTTATAGGAGTAAGCAAGTGCTATGGTTGTGGTGATTTTGATCACTAGGATTGGGGTACTTGATCATCAGATGGAGACAACAATGGTTTTCAGGATAGGAAAGGCCTAGGGTATTTATGATACTTGGCTCTGTTTAAGGAAGTTATGGAGTCCATGAGGCTGAGATTCCATGGGGCATGGTTGAGGTGGGGGATATTAAGGTTAGTGGGGATGCACTACCTTTTACTTATTTCTCTATCTATGTTATATATATATTGGATGCATGAACATTTATGGAGTTCAGTGGGTTCCTCCTAGATGGATCATATGGAGTGTCACATAGGTGAGGGATTAGTGTAATGGGAGCACCAGCAGGTACAGACCCCTGATGGTCAGGGAGAGAAGGGCCAAGCTTAGGGATAAGCTCAGTTTTCTGTGCAAGTAGAGATGCTACTTGAAATTATATTTTTGGGGTCATGGCTTGATGAATAGATACTAGAAAGCCTAGTATTGGTTCTCTTGGGAATTTAATGGGGTGCTAAGGGAGAAAATCCATCGATGGCATATATGATATGGGAGTTCCAATCAAAGAAACTACCAATTTTTAAGGGTGATGGTGGTCTAAAGGTTCATGAGAACTAGATTGAGAGAATGTAAAATTTTTTGAGCAGTTTGAGATGTCTCTAGGGTGGATGGTCAAGCTGGGAATGTACATAATCTTAGAACAAGTTATGCCCTGATAGGATGTGTAGGTTCAAGCTAGTAGGCACAAGGGTTTGGTCGGGAAAGATTTTGTGGCCAGATTCCTTGAAAAAATTTCCTGTAGAAACTAAGGGAAAAAAATTCTTGGGAGTTATTGAAGATTTAGTAGGGATCCTTTTCCATCATAAACTATGTAGTGAAGTCCATTTAATTCTCTCGATTTTCACCATGTATTGTCTGCAATGACACCTCCTCGGTGAGGTGCTTTAAGGATGGTTTACAAAACTCTATTTAGGTGTAGGTAAATATCTAATGATTGGGCTCATTCTCCAAGGTCATGAACTAGGCACTCATAGTTTAGGAAAATCTAACGGATTGTTCATACTCAAGTCACGTAGTGGTTTTCAGAGACTTCCATGGAGACACTTCATATGGAATTAAGTGACGCTAAGATGTTTTCTAGTAGGGATTTTAGGCCAAAGACATAACTGGACCATCTCAAAGTGGGTCTTTTTTTCTTCTAGATTGGGTGGACAGGGAATGTTTGGTCTTAGTGCGACCCACATCTATAGGATTTTCAAGTGTGTAGGAAATTATTGCATCATGAGAGGTACTATAGGATGCCTTCTTGTTTAGTCGGTGATTAGGTTCTAGGATAAACTCAGGTCCCTAAAGTTGGTTCACGACCGATACTAGGTGAGGGTTGCTGAGGTTTAACTACCCATGGAGTAAATAGAAGAGAAAATGGGACCCATCACTGGGGTTAGTGGCTAGTGGATGGGGTAGTACCATAGGAAGTCTAGGATTCATGAAATCATGCTTCAGGTTTGGTGCATGTTGTGGAGTTTCCAGGGGCTGAGTGGGCTGTTGATCCATTGAAAATCCAAGGTAAACCACAGGCATGATAGTTATTTGTTTTTATTTTTGTTTGGCATGGCCTATTTATGGATGTTAGTTTTAGTGCATGAGGTGCACATAGAATGTAAATGTATTTAATAGACACTAGTTATTAGGTTAAAATCATATCGAATGCATGATATATATATATATATATATATATAAGGAGTGAGGAAATGGTTTTTTGTATTGACCATCAATAAAAGCAAGTTTTTGAGGTGATTTGGCATTGTGGAAGAGAGAATGAATGTTACATGAGGTTATATGCATCCGAAAACCATTATGGTGTGGTACATGATTGTAGATCAAGGAACTGGGATTGATTCCAGCATCTATGGTGATTCCGTACCTCATTGATTCCATATGTGGCATCGACACAAGGAGGGAACCGATGCAGTGCAGGTTGTGTTTTGTTGTCTGGAATGGAACGAGATCACTAGATATGATGTAAGAGTGATGATGAATTATTTTAGGACCATGGGTATGAGAATTGGTCATAATACCATTGATTCATTTGATTTTTGGGTCAGTTGAGATCAGGTTAGAAAATTACTATGGTGGGGAGCCCCTACTTAAGGAAGTTGATCTATACTTTTCATATTGGGGTAGTCTGGGTACTTTTTTCCAAGATGGGTATGTTTGAAACCATATATAGGTTTTTTTTGATATATTGAGGATGATATATGTTAATTTGGGGAGATTGTAACATCCTGAGTTTTTGAATTGGGTCGACAACCTCTCCTGTTTTCAATTTTTGAAATAGTGGCTATGCCATATTCTAGTCTGATGATCGAAACTGAATTATGAGAGTTCCATCAGATTTATATGATGGTTTTAGGTTATTATAGAGGATTGGAGAGTTACTTGAGTGTTATGTTTTTCTTTTAGGAGTGTCATAGGTAGAATAGCCTATTTGGAGTTGTAGGCTAGGGCCACTGTAAGATGGAAAACTGTGTGGCCCTTTCCAGCTAATCTTGCAGCCGAGTTTTGAACTTCTGCATAGTTTGGGTAAACTATGCATTAGGGGATCCTGGTTATGTGGAATATGGTTACAGAGTTATAGAGGGATACTGTATATTTTTCTCATGGTTAGATAAAATATTGTTGTAAGCGGCATGTGTATTTCAACTTATACAGTACCTATGCACTGTAGCTCTCATGGTTAACTCACAGTTTGGTAAACCATGTGGGTAAAGCATGTGTCCAATACAAGGAATTTATTAATTTTTTTCTCATTTATTCTATTTCCTCCATTTATTATTCTTTGCTGTGTATAGAAAAGGGGGAGCTCCCTTTTCCCCCTCCCATGTTTTTTCTCCTATCTCTTCATACTTTGTTCGTTCATCGATCTGTCGGAGATTATAGATCCCCATTGCTAAGGATAACACCACCCAAACTTCTCTTCCTATTTGTCTTTTCCTCATAGAGCACTAAATCCATTTGACCAGTTTTCCCTATTTTTATAGAATTTGATGAAAACTCAGATCTACCCACATCTACTTCGAATTAGAGCTCATTATCGGACGTGCCTATATCTATGTGTCTATGTTTGGTGGTGTATATATTTATGTGTGTTTTCTCAGTCAATTTTTGGGTGTTTATTGTATTTCACATTTAGGTACTTTGAGTGAGACAAATTTATATATATATATTCATATCAATTTGATCGTGACACTCATGTCATGGCTCGTGATATTGGGATAGAAACACCATCAGATATGAGGAACATGGTCTTAGGGGAAAGACGTGCTAGTTGATGGGTCATAGGTAATTTTTTTGGTTATTACCACTCACCTTAGATGTCCAAAGCACTTAATTGAGTCATGTGAAAAAAGATTAATCCATTGATGATGTGGTTTTAAACAATTAAGTAGGTAGTGGCCCCCAGTAGTACAACTTTGTATTTTTGATAGGGGTGCTTTTCGTAGATAGCCACATAGAAGATGGGGAGCACACAGTTGATAGAAATTATGATTACTATTCCATGATGAGGCTATCCATGATTTAGGGAATGGTAATGTATCTATTTTGAGTACATACATCATTGTTCCTTCATATGTTGGGCTATGAGTTGATGGGTGCTTTGATCAGGGATCTGAGGGACTAGAAACTAAGGATTTGCATGTGCCATCAGGATGTGGAAAATTACTAAGACATGAGGTGTTGATAGTCTTGAGGAACTGGGTTACATTTTTGAGGTTAAACTTAAGGGTTCATTTTCTCTTGACATTAGGAGTACCCTGGGCCATGGGAGAGGGACCCTTTTTTACTTATGAGATTTCTCCATTGGCTGAAGCTGGTCGAAATTTCTTGTTGGATGTTGACCTCCAGAAAAGTCTGATTTCTTATTTATTGCATTGATATATTATAATTATTAAATTACATGAATTATTAAACACATATTCTAGGTATGCACCTTAGGGTGATATCCTACTAATACTTGTTATAAAACCCAATATGGTTCCTTCAGATGCTTGATATATATATGAGGTGTGAGGAACCAAGTTTTCATGTATTGAGAATCGATGGATGTGAGTTTATGAGGTGATTTGGAATTGGGTCATCAAGGATGCGTGTTACGTGAGGTGAGAAGCATTAGAGACTCATAGGATGTGCCACCGATGTGGGATGTCAGATAATATCCATCACTTCTCTCAATTAGATTCAATGGGGAGTGGTGAAGGATCCACATACATGAAGGGATATCATGTTTAGTTAGAGTCTTCCAAGGGTGGAGGATCATTACCATGTGGTAAGAGAGATTATAAACAAGGTAATAAGACAAAAAGAGGGTCTGTGCGATGTTACGTCCATCCAGTAGAGGTCAACCAGAGGATTGAAATTCTGATGTAGTCACTATTCAAGGTGCGGTGTTTATTTACTCTATTTTGAAATTAGTTTCATTTGACATTGGTGAATCCAATTATTTCATTTCACATAAACTAATTGATACTTTGGGTATAAGGTATGAGATAATGCCCTATGTGATGGACTTTTTGAATGAATTGGGTAGAAATAAAGAGCAAGTTTTTATGTTCCCTATGTGCCGTGTTGTGGTAGCTATCATGGAAGTTGTATGGGACTTCCTTGTTTTGCAACTGGAATTTCTGGATCATATTGTCACCACATATT
Organism: Viscum album; assembly: GCA_963277665.1. Lineage (NCBI taxonomy): Eukaryota > Viridiplantae > Streptophyta > Magnoliopsida > Santalales > Viscaceae > Viscum > Viscum album. The sequence goes on from OY728137.1 coordinate 1,027,595,774, forward strand.
GGTTGATCAACTTCAAGGAACTAATCAATTGAAATCACAATAGGGCCTAGTTCCTAATACCTGATGGGATAAATCAAATCTTTTATGGTGAGTGGGACCCATGATTATAGAGGGTGGGGCTAGTCAATTTGATTTTAGGGTTGATTATTTCCTAGTTTTCTAGGTTGTTTTTAATGGATAGTGAGGAGTGTTCTTTTGGAGAACTTACAATGGTTGTAGATAGGTAAATAAATGTGTTTATAGAGGGTTTTTTAAAATTTAATCCATAGATATCAGTCAAGATCATAATCGATTTGCTCTATAGGATGAGCCTGATCCCATTATTATCTTATCAAATGGATCCAACTGAGCTAAAGGAGCTAAATGTTCACCTAGAAAATCTTTAGGGAAAGGGTTTTTCCCACCATAGTGTGTCACCATAGTATTCTTCATTGATGTTTTCCAAGAAGGTGTATGTTAGCCTCGAACTATTCATAGACTACCATATTCCTAACCAGGTGATAGTAAAGAATAAATACCCATTGACAAGGATTGATGATCTGTTTGATCATCTCATAGGGGGACATTGGTTTTCATAGATCTATTTGAGATTTAGCTACCACTAGTTTATGGTCTTGGAAGAAATTTTTCCAAATAATTCCTTTAGAAATTATTATGTACATTTTGAGTATTTGGTTATGCCATTCAGGAATACTGATGTTCCTTTTGTCTTTATGGTGATGATGAACTAGATCTTCCATTGCTCTTTCGACTCCTTCATGGTCAGGTTTGGGGATGAAATCCTAGTGTATTCAACGATAAATGAGTAGTATTCTGACCATATGGATGTTTTTGGGTTTTTGGAGGGATCATCATCTATATTCCAAGTTTTCTAAGTTCCAGTTCTGGATTCAAGAAGTAAAAATATAAGGCCAGATGATTTATGTGGTAGAAATTTCAGTGGATCCATAGAAATTTAGAGCATTAATTTCATAAGAGATTCCCAATAATGTGGTCAAGATCTATAGTTTTATAAGCTTAGTAGGGTATTATATATGTTTTTAGGGACTTCTCAATTATGGATTCTCCCTTGATATATTTGACTAATAAAGTGGTGAAGTTTATCTTGTATGAGAAGTGCTAAATAATTTTTGATATGTTCTTGGTTCATTTTAAATCATTACCTATTTTTATCATTCATGAGCCTAAATGATCTTATAGAGTTTATTTTTTTCCTTTAGAGTGCTTTTTGGGGTGTTTCAATATAGAAGGATATGGTGGCCTAAGTATTGTGGAAACTATGCCCCCTTCAATGGAATTATCCCACCCATGACCTAGAATTGGAATATGTGATGTATGTACTAATATGTGGTGAAGCTACCTCTTTAGGTAGTGTTTTATGATGTGTCCAAGGATCAGTTAGATACCACTGGGGGGGGGGGGGTGAATCAATGGTATATTGGTTTAAAAAATTCTTTTTCTTTTGATTCATCCTTTGTGACTGATTAGAGTCTCAACCCCTCGTCTTTAATACACAGCCTCAACCTAAAAGAAATAACAACAAAGAAATCACATCACATAGGGATTTAAATGGTTTGGTACAAAGAAGTACTATTTTACATGTTGGTTACACCCCCAAAACCGATTATCCATTATATCATAAGGTGATAATAATAGTAATTGGTTAGACCCCCTAATTACAAACTGGTTATACCCTCAATTCCAATCAGCCTTTAATAATTAGTTAGACTCCCCAACTGCAACTTTTTTAAAGTGATTACTTATACCCCAAATCATAATATTACACAATCGGTTATACCACAAAAACTGTAGCCTTAAATTTTAGATAGCTTAATCCACAATAGAAAGGTTAATTAAATATCCTCCTCTACAATCTCATTGGATCACACTAGATTGTGTACTTTTCAAGTACGTTTTCACTGATGCTGGTCTTTCTCAATTAATATCTAATAACTTTATAAAATCAGTATCCTTTGTAAAACACTTCTCAGGAAATAATTCCTTCCACTACGTAAGACCTGATGTAACATAATACTGATAAACATGGATATAAAAGTGTTATTATAAAATGATACTCTTACTTCAGCCTCGAAAATACTGCACACTGAATATTCAAAGTACATTGCATTTTTTTTCTTCAAAATACACACATGTGTATAATATATTTTATGTTTTTCTCAGGGAATGTACATATGAATTTATGCATGCATGAACCACATTAATTTATTTTTCAACCTTCACACACCTCAATTACTTATTATGTATATATGTTTGCATATGCACATTTATTTTTTATTTTTATTTATGTGCATAAATTATACACTTCATTTTTTCTTCTATTCACACACAGTATCGACACACACAATATTTGTTTCTTTATGCATGAACAATCAAAATTTCATAGAACCATTCCTGACCCCCTTACTACCTTTGTGCATCAAAAACCAAATATGGTGAAAGGTAAATTTTTGGTCTGAAGCACAATACAACTTCATGTAATATTCATACTACTATTGTGCAAGTGTGTTACCTTCACTCACACACACAACCCACACACAAATTTTCTCAAACCATCTTTCATACAAACCTGACACATGCAAGATATTTTTTTATAAGACACTTTGTAAAAATACACTGATATATGGTTCCTCAAGCTCGTTCATGAAAACACCAGAAGATAAAATATTATCTATATCATTTTATTTATGTTTCTTTATGGAACACAATTATTTATGAAGCAACACTAGTTATATGTGCACATAAAGTATTCCCCCAAAATCTATTCAACATCACACAGAAATAGATTCTACATGGTACTTATCTTCAATGAACAATACATTCACGATGGTTCAATTTCTTCTAGGAATGATGTTATCTTATACTAAGAAACCAATCTGAACACCTCGAGTCATATTTATAGACAGGCTACCACTGGCCTAACTAGCATGCACCATCTCATTTAAAAGAACACTGCCTCACCTTCATGACACCATAATCATTTTCATAGAAAATTTCTCATTTTCAAAGAACTACAAATCTTTGATTTGTTCTTTTCTATATGATGCACATAAAGTTGCATCTCATTTTGATCATGCATGAATTTTCAGAATGGTAAAGCGATTATTAGAGGAATAGATTCAAGATTCTACCGATGTATTTATGGAGTTCCTCTGATGGGAAGAACTCATTTGATGTATTTATAGAGAAGATGATGTAGTTGAATGAATTTGGATGAAAAAATGATTAGATCAATGAATTTTATGTCCATGATTTATAACGGTTCTTTAGTATTTGATCCCACATTGAAAACATGACAACTTCTTCAATATTTTAAAATAGATGATGTGTTGAGAACATCCATAAATTTGTTAATGGCCCCAAATACATGATTTCTTGGCTCCGTCTTGTTTCACCACCATTGTGCCACCCCACACATTATATTTTCTCCTACTCATGAGCCTGCCTGTAAGTGGCCCTTTCTAACCTCAACAATGGTGCTGGTCCCTCATGGTTAGTAGTTCATTAGCTACTTTTTTGTATAAGGAAAACATATACAATTAGAAATATTATATGTAATCAAATGAAATAATAATTCCATTGAATGTAATTCCAATACAAAACCCTTAAAAACTAATCATCCATACTTCATCAATAATAATTTTCCTCTTTCACAAAAAGTCCAACACTTTACATCATCATGAAATATGATATTAATATTTCATGACATCATTAAATCTTATAAATAATATTGTCAATAATGTGTCCTCATTCGAAAAATTTCATTGAAAGTTACTAAATATTTTTTCAATCATTGCATTAAAAACCTATAAAAAATATTGACATATATCACTAAACACTCATTAACATCAAATGAAATTCTTTGACAACAAATGAAATTCACTTGAAACTTGAAGCACTCCATTTGTATTTGTTTTACATACTCAAATGATATCAATATGTTTACTTTTATTTCTCCCCCTTATTGAAAATGGATACATAATTTAATCCAAGAGTTCAAACATTATGAAACTACCTTCTCCACTTCATTTTTTTAGTTGAATAAAACCTCACACAAAAAAAGTAATGAACTTTTAGTTAATCAAATATAAGTCTATGTGGGAAATCATGGTGTAGAAAAGAAGAGATATGTTACCTATGAATCAAAGCTATTCAAATCCTTTAATATGATAAGATTCTAAAAAACATTTCAATAATTTCATCATAGGGAAAAATTTGAACTAGATTGATAAGAGATTTCATCCACACCTCTCTACAAATAGATCATAATGTTCATGTATGAAAACAAATAGCCTTATATTTTAAATTCAAATAAAAAATTTCATAGTGATAAATACTTTCACAAGATTTTAAATATTTAATAGCTTCAAATCATCTATTCTATACCTCAAGTGATGCATCCATCTCCTTTAATTCCCCAAAAGATAGTAAAAAATAATTCATATAAGGGAATAAAGATGAACCTACTTATTCCCTAGAAATATCACTCAGGTAGAGAGATGCCTCTCAATCTTTATTTTCCATTATATCTTTTAAAATTAGATATTGAAGAGTTATCCTTAATTTCATTGGAATTTAGAAGTATCATGAAATGTTTTGTGTCATGCCCAATTTTTACACATCTTTATAACTTCATAATTTTTAAGTCATAAGTTTTAGATAACTCTTTATCATATTAAAATTATTCATAAGTCACAACTTTCTTTTATTTTTATCTTATAAGGTTATGATCTTTTTCAAATTGTTTCAGCTTCCCACACAATTTTCTGGTGACTGTATCATTTTTTACAATTTAAATTCTCTTCTCATATTTAATATGTGGAATATCACTTGATAAAAAAACTCTTTATTTATCATCTTTGCGACATTACTGACCACAACTACCAAACACTTCGTTCAAACATTCTTATAAGTTCTGCATTGAAATATTAGAAGAAGTCTTTATCACATGATTCAATTTCTTCTAATCTGGTCTCTTGTGCTTAGAACTACTCCCACTTGATTAATTACTCCTCCTTAGTAGTGTCATGTTATACAAGAATGAATAAGATAAATGAAAAAACACTCCAGAACACCAAAAATATCCTCTAAACCTTGAACTTTTAGAATGTTTGAAACTTCGCTATAAAGATTATAGTTGTTTCTTTTTCAAAAACTATGGATATATATTATTAGGAGGAAATATTTCTTCAAAATTAGTAAAATGTTCCTTTTTGAAAAAATATATCCTCATTTGGTCTTTTAGGATTTATTGATTTAGTCTTGTATTTAATACCTACATTATTAGAAAAACCAAATGTATATTGAGATAAATTTGGTTTAAAATCAACCTTTTATCTGAACCCTTCTTCTTAGCAGCTTTATAAGATTCACCCGTAATATCAATAGATTTGGAAAAGTATTTTTTAAGCTTCTTCAACTCACTTTTATATTCATGTAATATATATTTTTTCTCAGATAATTATTAATCTTTCTCAAAAAGTCTTTCTTAAATATATTTATCAATTTAATAAAATTAAAAAAAATTAAAAAGATTTTGTTTATTCTCTTCATTGAATGCTGATTCTTCTATGTTAAGATCTTTATTTCCAATAGTATTTAGTTAGACTTATTTATCAGGTATATTCATTTCTCTTATTTCATTACGATGAATCTCTCCATTCATGACACATTCTTTATTATCAAAGGATATATTTTCAATTTATTTATTTATCTTTTTTATTTTCCTTATTGAGTTGCATATTTTCCACAAGAGTATCTCAATATTCTCTTTTAACATCCATTCAAAATCAATTCTCCCACCCCCATCATCACCTTCAAATGTGTCTGTAGATTTTTGGATTTATCCATAAATAAAATTTCATTATTAGAATATCTACCTCTTATGAAATACTACATGAGGAACTAAATTCTTTCATTTATTTATTAATCATATTTCACTTATTTTATGTAAACCTCTTCTTATGGTTCTTCTTATTTATTTTCTCATATTTATTATCCTTTTCATCTGAGTATGTGTCATCAATCATCTTTTTTTTGGAAAATTACCATCCAAATGACCACAGTTGTGACAATTACAGCACATAGGTGGTTGTTTTATATTTCCTTTCTATATGACCATATTGATTTTTATTGTAAATAATAACATAATTTGACTGAAATATTATTCATCATATTCATTTTCAGGATTAGTTGATTCTGGTTCTTCCTTCATTTTAGATTTACCTTTTATCATGGATCTAAAGGCCATTTTATCTCATTCCTTTTTCTTGAAAACTAGAAATTTATCATTTCATAAGATATGAAAACATAATGATATTCATCTAATGATAGATATTCTATCCCTTCCATTATAAAAATAAAAGAGTTGAATATAACTTTGAAATTTCCCAAAAATTTCTTCAAAAAAGTATAATCATCCAAATTCTCTCCACAACATCTTATATTGCTAAAATTTTCATTTACTATTGTAAACTAGTCATCAATACTTTCATCATCATCTATTTGGATATCTTCAATCATTATTCTCAAGATTCGATACTCGGATTCAATGAATCTAAGATTTCCATCATAACTTCTTCTCAATTTACCTCAGATATCCTTTGCAGTTTGGAGCCCCATCACGTTAGTGTAAACTATTTCTGATAAAAAAAACAAAATTTCATTCTAATCCTTGACATAAAATTCTATATTTCTATTTTCATAATGATTCATAGAAACGTCTGCACTAATAAAAGGTAATCCCACTTTGTCACAAATCTCACTTCTATACTATGATATATAATGTAAGGAAGTATCATATTCCCCAAAATGTGGTTGTTCATGCCATCAATATTAGAAATTTTTTAGTTGTTCAATTAACATAAATTACCCACTTATCATAATTTTTTTTGGATCTACAGAGGGTACCTTATGCTCTGTCCCTAGTTTAATTGTCCAAGAATCGATTAAATAGCACTACGAGGGGGGGGGGGGGGGAATCAATGGTATAATATTTTTATAAATTCATTTAAATTTTATTTAACCTATATTCTGATTAAATAATAAATACCTAATCAAACATACATGCCTCACCCTTAATGAACTGACATCAAAAAAATCACAACACACAAAAATTTAAATGGTTCGATAAAAATACTAAATCCTTACCATATAGGTTAGACCCCCCAACATGGATTCTCTACTATATTAGAAGGTGATAATAAAAACAATTTGTAATACCCCCAAATTAAAAACTAGTAGTACCCATAATTCTAATCAGATGCCAACATTTGGTCAGACCCCCCAACTACACCTTCTTCATAGTGTTTGGTTTAACCCCACAATCACAATCTTTAGAAACTGGTTAGATCCCCCAACAACAACATTCAATTTAAAAAATCTTTAACCACTGTAGAAATATCAATTGAAGATACTCCTCCACAAGATCATTGTATCAAAATTTCTTGTTTATTATTCAATAACTGTTTCAATGATGTTGTTATTGCACAATTAATTTATGATCACTGTATAAAATCATCCAGCTTAGTAAAAAACTTCCCGGGGAATAATTATTTCTTCTACTTAAGATCTGACCTCACTGAGTACTGAAAAACTCAAATATTAAACTATTATGACAAAATGATACCACAAAATTAATCTAAAAATACTTCACATTGAATATGAAAATTATATTACAAATTTATTTCTTCAAACTACACATATGTGTATAATACACTATATGGTCTTCTCAATGTTTTTTTCATATGAATTTATTCATGCATGAACCACATTAAATTTTTCTTTTGAACCTCCAGAAACATCACTTAAGTATTATGTATGCATGTGTTCATATGCATATATATTTATATATAAATTACGTTTCATGAATTATCCACTACCTTTTTTATTTTTTAACACACACTTCCCTCACAAACACTGTTTGTTTCTCTATGTATGAAAATTCACAAATGAATGGAACCATGCATGATCCCCCTAACTGCCTTTGTGAATCAAAAACCGAATATGGTGAAAGTGAATTATTTTATGTAAATAAAAATAAAACTCCAGGAAAGATTCACACTACCTTTTTTCAAGTGTGCTTCCTTTACTCACACACACTATTTCTCAAACCTTCACACAGAAAAATGCAATGCATGAAGGATTTTTCTATTTAGAAAACATATTGTAAAATTAAACTGATATGAAGTTCCTAAAAACCATTCACATAAACACAAGGAGATACACACGTAAGTGTATCTTGTTATATCAGTTACTTCATAGAACATAGTTCTTCATTAAGAAACACTTGTGTGTTGTGAACATATTGTTTTCCCATATAATCTATTCAAATTTTCCCAAAAATAGAGTCTCTATGGTACTTCCCTTCAATGAATTAGTCATTCATGGTGGCATATTTTCTTATTGGAATAAAGTTATCTCACACTTGGAAACCGATATGAACACCTCTAGTAGTATTTATAGATAGTCTTCCACTGACCCATCTCATGCACACCATCTCATTTCAAAGTGCACTACCTCCCCTTTATGATACCAGAATCACCATTATAGGAAATATCCCACTATCAATACACTTCAAAGCTTCAGTTAGATCATTTTTATATGATCCTCATGAAGTTTGATCTCATTTTGACCATTTTGGATTTTTAGAATGATGAAATGATTATATAGGTGGACTCAGACCAAGCTTCTATTGACATAGAAATGTAGTTCCTTTGATTAACATAACTCATTCAATGGATTCCTAGAAAAGATGAAGTAGCTAAAATAATTTTGATGGCCTAGATGATCCGATCAATGAATCATATGGACATAATTTTTTGTGGTTCTATATTATTTGATCCCTAATGGAATATATGGCTATTTCTTCACTCCTTTGTAATAGACAACATAGTGAGAGTAGTCTAGAAATATGTTACTGGTCCTACATACATAATTTTTTAGAACCACCGCATGCCACTACCACTATTCCACCCTGTACATTGCCTTTTCGCCTACTAATGTGCCTCCCTATAGGTGTCCCTTTCACACCTCAGTAGAGGTTTGGGCCCCTTATGGTAGACTGTCCATCGACTAATGTTTTGTATACGGAAAAATCATACACTTATAAAAATTCCAAGAAACAAAATGAAATACAATGTACTATGAATGTAATTCCATGTCTACCCCATAAAAACTCTTCATCCACAAATCATGAATAAAAATTTACCTTTTTCAAGAAAATTTCATCTCTTTAATTCATCCTGAAATAAGAAATTCATATTTTAGGGAATTACTTAATCATATAAGAAATTTTGTGAATAACATGTCATCCTTTGACACAGATTATTAGAAATTACTAAATATTTCTATAATAATCTCATTAAAAAACCATAAAAAATATTAAAAATTTTCACCAAAAACTCATTTATAACAAATATAATTTACTGAAAACAAATGCAATTCACCAGATGCTTTATTTTATAGTGTATTTAGATCATAATATCTTAAAGTACATTTTCACTATGAGGTACCTAAACCTTAGACTGAGATGATGGGTAGAGTATCATTAAACATTTAATTTTGAGATTATTTATACACTAGGGAACTGAAACTTAGTTGGAGATGCATTAAGAAGGATGCTTACATTATATTCATTTCAAGAATCAGTGGATGAGTGGGGACTGATGAGATTGTTTCCTAATTAGATACTAGACATGAATAAGGAAAGATGATAGGTGTTCTTGGATAGGTTATATGTTACATATTCTAATATCGATAGGGTTATGAATGAATAAAGATATAACACCAAGTTCCATCACTGTTGTAGTGTCTTAAATATTAGGCAGACCTTGAGTGATTAGGCATGTTCTTATGATGATTCTATTCTCTTCAATAAGAGGCTAGTTGTTCCTTTGATCTTACAATAATAAGTGATATTTGAGGAACATCATTATAGTTGGTTAATTTTCCCAATGGTGGAATAGATGGTTTATACATTTATAGAATGATATTGGTGGCCCATGATGCGATTAGAACCAATGGTCTTCATTTCTAGATGTTTGACCTAACGTAGGATCAAATCTTAGAATCATAAGCCAACCAGGCTATCAAAAACACAATCTATTATAGTTTATATGATGGATGAGATATTTTTTGTGTCATAATTAGAATACCTATACTCTAAGTGAGAAATATTATATATAGTTGATTGTGGAATGTCTGACAAAATTAAGAAAATTTGTTCCCATTAGAGAGTCAATGACGTTAGAGGACCTAAAACACTTTTATGTTCTAGAGTTTTTTTGGGATTTGTGGAGTTATTTTTAAAATAGATTTATATTTGGATTCAAATTTTACATATTAATTATGGAACAGACACTATGAGGTTTTGGGAACCTAGTTTAGGTTGAACACTACATATCAGCCACCACAATATGGATAGTCTAAAAAGACCATATTGAACCTCAAGGATATATCACTAGCATGTGTGAATAATTTTGGATGTTCATGGTAATGGAAAATATGTTTTCCCATTTTTTATTATAAAAATATTATTTAAAGCCTCATTTAGGATGGACCCATTTTTGGAGTTATACAGGTGGTCATGTGAATCTCCATTGTGTTGGGCTATGATGGGTGAGCATCCTTCGGTTGGACCCAGCCACGTCTAGGAGATGAATGAGATAAGGGGGATGATTCAGAAAATTTTATTGATAGATAAAAGTCATTGAAATTCACATTGAGATATTAATCATTTATCCTTGGAGTTTCAGGTCAGTGATCAAGTGTTTCTTCGGGTATTAGCTTAGTTGGATCCCCATCATATGAGAAATAATGGGAATTGGCACTTCATTATATTTGGCCATTCTGTGTTGTAGAGATTCTTGGGATGGTAGGATATCAGTTATCTAAGAAACCATTTATGACCTTGATCCATGACATATTTCATGTTTCCTAGATGAAGAGACACCATCTGAACCAATCACATTTTTCAAAGTGGGTTGATTTGGAGTTAGATCCCTATACCACCATTGTGAAGCAACTTATTCATATCATGGATGTTAGAACAAGGTTTTACATGGTATATCAATATTATAGGTCCATTCAATTTGAAATAGTGGTGGAGATTTCCTTGATAAAATGGATCATGATGGTTGGGTGAAGGAATAGTGGCCTCACATGTTTTCTTTAAGGGAAGACTGATGACTTTCTAGGGGAAGAAAGTGGTATATTGGGAAGTTTATTACATGATTTAGGTCCCTTATACATTAAATTTTGAGTTATATTTACCTTTTGATCCATTTATGGAGTTATCGAGTGTTGGGGGTTCAAACTAGGGACTCTTAAGAAGATGGACCAGGGCACATGGTTTTCCGTGCTTTTTTTCTAACCATGTTGCTAACCGTGATAGGGAGTTGCAAACTGTGATAGTGGGGTTTTTCATGATTTTATCATAGTTTAACGAACCATGAAAGACCAATCAGAATCCATGTGTCACATTTTGGGTGGATAGTGACACCTTAACTATTTTTGCATGGTTTACTAAACTGTACAGCCAAACCAAGAGACTTGTCCATGTCACAAAAAATTTAGTTTCACCTTTCCCCCTTCTTACACTTATTCTTCAATTTCTATAAAGGTGTGGAACAATAGTCATGGTATTATCCAAATATTTGGTATTTCATTGGGGTTTTTACATTGATATATTTCATATTAGTTGTATAAGGATCGTTTCTACCTCTTCTGGGTGGTATTCGTTAAGGGCAGTAAGGTCTTGATTGAATTCATTGGTGATGTAACTATTTATGGGAATTTTCTATGGATTCCTTAAATTTATAATCTTATTTTACTTTTTACATTTAAATGTACATTTATATGACTAATTATTTATGAAAATTCCAGGTTCGACTAGTTTCATGGATCAGATTTCCAATTTTGGTGTTTAAAGGATGTTTTCAAAAAGGGTCTGGCTTGTATGCCCACAAGCTACATGATTAAATGTATCAATGAGTTTTTCTGATTCTAAATGTATTTATAAAGTGTTTTGAAAAATCGTTCTACCCTTAACAAGTTGTTTTGATAAAATTGGAATTATTTTTTTAAATTTATTATGGTATAGCTTGTTTGATATGTGAACATTATTGTGGATGTGTTAGAAATGAGTAGGAAATGAGTTAATCAGGGTGTGATTGAGGGGTTTTTTATAGAACATGTGAACCTTCATAGATAAAATTGTTTAATATTCCATGTTTTCTTGTCTGAGTGTATGTGTGTTCCATCAGAGGGGGGATTGTGTGAGATTCAATTTTGGTTTCCATGGGATTGTGAGAGACTTTGGGAAGGTATAATGTGAGAGTTTCCATGTTGTGCCTAGGGAATACCATGAGAGCTTCAATTTTCATAGGTAGCTAGAATACTTATTTAATTACTCCTGATAGGCCTGATAGTTATATCCCTTGGTGCACAATACTAATATTGGTTTGGTTTATATTCTTTATGCATTAATTAGCTTCATTTTGACATGACGAGATGTATGATTCTAATTTTCAATTATATGGTTTCATGTTTTTAATATTATTCTCATTTTAGTATGTTTTTTTGTATATTTTGATCATGTTTATCCTTGGGTACATGTTTATTTATTTTTTATTTGTGGGAAATTTTTAGAAAACCGGTTTTATGTAAATTGAAAACCTAAATGGAATTTAAAGGTGTATTTGAGAATGGAATGTTTTCAATGTTTTTTAGTGTATAACATGATTTAAAACTAGATTATTTCTTTAAATAAGTAAAATCCATAAACAGATTCATGGTAGTATCCTACTAGAATTTATTCCTAACACCCTACTAGGGCCTTTGGTAATTTACTAATTTTATTTTATAGGACACAAGTAAGGATAATGCACCATGTTCTAGGGTGGATATTCTTAACTACAACCATCCAATGTTTTATAGAGGAGATGTGGTATCATATGGTTGGTCTCATGTATAGTGATTTTCAAATTATTTATCTCATTATATGTACATGATTCCTTGTTTTTCTTAGCACCCATTCCTTTTTGTTTTCGTTTTTTTTGGAATCTATGTATATGTTCAGCTATAGATTTTTTATATGATGTATGTGATTAATTATGATATTTTATTATATTTTGGTGTTAAATCTAATGATATTGGTTTGGATTTCACATTTAGGTATGGGAAAGTATAGGTTTCCAAGAGAAATGGTCACCAGATGATAGTTGGTTATGCTTGAAGCTTTTTGTCAGCCTATATAGATTGGAAACATGCTTCACGTCATTTGGTAGGTCGGATTAGGTGATGGGTTAGATCAAACAGGCTTGGTTCATTACATATAATTAATCATGTTATCTTTATTTTTTCATTAATATGTTCTTAGTGAGAATCATTTTTTATCAATTATGGGAAATGTGCTGAATATACACATCTTTTTAAGATCTAACTATGCTTGATATATCAATATAAATTCAAATTTCTTTACATAACAATTATTTTCTTCATCACATGAATATAAATTATAATCTCTATTAATTATTCTCTTGAGTTTGAACTACTATATATTTTAATCAATTTAAAAACACACATTTGGTTTCACACACCCTTAAAGATAAAAAGAAAATCAGTACTATAATATCAAAATTGTAAATGGAATCTCCACAATGTTTCAAAAAAACATATAGATAAACTAAAAAATTCCATCAAATGGAATTATAAATACTCTTTATATATTTTAATTTTATGTTTTATTGACCTCTATAGGATATAAGAAGAAATAATTTTGGACTTTGAATTTTTTTTTTCTTGGTTTGAATATTTACCTATTATTACTGCCTATATAGAACCAAATCCATGAAATCCTATTCCAAGATCATCCATTCTCAACATTTTAGCAACAAAATCCATATATAACAATAAAATAAATTCATAAACCATAATAAACCATAAGGAAAACATTAGTATCCCAAATTCATGTTCATACACAATCATTTTGAATATATGAGTAGAGAATAAAATATGTTAGGTCTTTATGAAACTTATTCCTTCAAAACATTTAGTGAATCATACTATTATTCGAGAGCTATTAGATTTACTAATTGAATAATTTTGTTTACATAAGAAGGTGTTACCCTAACACAATGAAATTCTAAATACTTATGAACATTTAATAACTTTCCAATATAATTATTTTATTACATTTAGCATCTACAACACAAGGATTAATATCAAAAGAAATTTTTATGATTGGGGTGCCATTATCAAAAATTAAAGATTTTAACATATGAGTATCATATTTTATTACTATTTAAAAAGGAATTTTATTAAATGAGATCCAACAAAAATGATGACCTATTTTAAATTCACCACATCCATTTTGCGAAAAGATCCATATTTCACTAAGAAATGAATCCAACATAGTATTTATCTCAAAGTTTTCTAATTAGGTAGGGAATCATCATAATTATACCATATATGACTCTTCCATAGTTTTTTGGAAATCTATTCATCCTCTATAAGATAATGATAAAACCAACTCTATTCTTGTAATATCACAAATTTTATGGTTTCCTAGCTTGGTATGACCCATAGGATAAAATGGGATTTGGTTAATTACACATTTAGAAAATTTATTTCCATTATGACTAACATTAGATAATCTAAAAGAAACCAAATTCTATAATAAATACATGAATAAATGATTGAGTTCATGACATGTTCTTCCATGGAAGGAATTTGACACTTATTATTTACAAGGATATTTAATATCAAAATCTTATATAATTTTATTTTTTATGTATGTATGCTTCTTATGATTTAATTATGAATTCTATTACCTCATATAATTTAGTATGTTCAATCTATATTAATTTGTAACTCATTACACAACAAAACTTTTCTTACTCACCCAATATTGACAACAAAAATATCCATACATATAAAAATTTATCTCATGAATAAGTTATAAGAACTATTCATATAAAGTCTTAGAGTTATAATATATTCAAAATAATCACGTGTGTATGTCAAGAGACAAATATGGATAGCCACCACCTTTCTAGAACTAGGATTTATCCTCCAAGTTAGTGAGAAGATGGACCTAATATCCCTCTAACCAGAGTTGCTTTACTCAATTAGGAATATAATTCATCACAAATCTAACATGTAATATGTAACAAATATGTTAAGAAACTAAATTTAAGATAATAAATCCAATTATTAACCATGGTAATTGTAACTGGAAACTAAATATTTTGTAATTATATTGATCAATTTATGAAGGGGTACCATAGCTACACTATAGAAATAGAGAAACTATAGAAATAATGGTGGTTCTGTAACAGATGGTGTACTATATCAGTACTATTCACTAGAAGAGACTTCATGTTACAAATAGGCCTTGGAGAATTGAAATAGGTTATTTAATATTCATGTAATTTTATCAATGATTAATGGGCTTTGGGTCATGGTGGAGAGGATCATCCTGATATTAAATTTGTGGGAATTTGGCCTTGGTGGATTGTATGACAACCCTTGTATTTATTATACATTAATTAATACTTTATTAAATAGGAATACTCATAAGAAAACCTATAATATAGGTAATATGAGTATATTTGGGTAATTATGTACACTACATAACAACTTAAAACTGGGTGTGTACATTGATATTATTGGAAAACTCATTAACCTGCTCTCATTATTCAAAAATTCTTAAAAATGTATGGGATAACTCAGGGACAAACACTAGAAAAGGGTGATAAATAAAGAATAGTAAGACAATAAAATAATAATAACAAGAAGAAATTATAAAATTTTATTCAATGGCACATAATATTTTTGAGAACCATAAACATAAATATGTGGTATGATGTTGCATGATAACATTAAGGCAACATGGGAATGTGGAAAAATCATTAGAAATGAAATAATAACCATAATTCAAGGTTAACCACAAATAAATATTAACATAATATTATTAGTATAACTTCCCTTGCACCATATATGAATTATCATGAGACTAAAACATTACCCAATGTATGGGGTTCTATCATGGTGAACCCAACATAATCATATCATGTACATGCATTAGTGTGCCACATAAATCATATAACACTAGAAAATATTTCATAAGACATGATAGAATGATTAATTATTTTGGGTTATATAAATAGAAGTATCCAATAAATTAATTATAGGTACAACTAGGTGAATACCATTAAGTGAAAATGGGAATGGGTATAAAACTCACAAATGATCGACAAGGAAAATCACAGAGACATTTCAGCAGCATAAAGATAGTATATAAATATTCATAAAATGGTTCAATGAGAGAGAAATGGAGTCTCTAATAAATTTTAATTAAAAATTAAAGTATTAAGGATTTTTATGAACATAATAAAACATGAAGGTTTGGGAACTAATAGGTGTATAACTAGGAGGGTGCGTGAATAAGAACATAGCCTGGAAAAATCTTGTGATAATTTCAGCATAATAATAGTGGAACATAATTAATAATGGGAGGGATTAATGAGATTAAAATGGGTCACCAATCACATTTAAATAATAATGTATGTAATAGGTATGTTAAAAATAAAATCCCATAATTAAGAATTGGAATAAAAAGTTCATTACAAAAATATGGTGCTGGAATAAATAGGGGAAATAGGGGATCCCTTGTTAAATTTCGGCATAGTAACAGCTTAGGAAAAAGATATAATGATAGGGGTTAAATGATATCTCATTAAAAGAACAAAAATTATACTATAAATGAATGTTTATAAATTAATGAATACATTATACATTTAGATTCAAAAGGCTAATTATAAAGATAGTGCTTGATTGGAAATTAATAGAGAGAGAGGTCCCTACCTTCAGGGGGTGATACCAAAAGCTTGGTAGGGTTGTCTTGAAAGATGGTGGTCATATTTAGAGGTATATATAGGGGATTAAAGATTAATTACATGGTAAAAGGCATTTATGTGAGGAATAATGGGATCATGGGGGTTAATATTGGAAAATTGAGGGGAGTTCTTTATTATTTCCCAAATATAGCTTTTTTGACTCTATAATAAAGTAACTAAAACCACAAACATTCCCATGTTTTTTTATATTTTTTCTTCCAAATAAAAGTTTATTTCTTTATTTTATAAGTATAGGGACTAAAATTAATAATATAATGCCCACAAGGATGTGTAATTTACTCATTTTTATAATGATTTGATTTTAAAACCATAAAATATATTATAGGTTTTGGAGGATTAATAATGAATGTATAAAATAAATCAAAAAACCTAAAAAAAATTATTTTAAAGTAGAAACATATATTTTGTCTTTTTTACCCTTATATTATTTTTTACCTCAATTTTGGGTAATTATGATGTCATAATACACACTGTATATTTATACCGTATTAAATTTTTACTCCAAAAATCGACTATCTTTGAAAATTATGAAACATTTATTATTTGATAATTTTGATTAGATGATTCCAAAAATAATATTTATTTTATCAAAATAATTTTCTAAATAAATGAATTTTCTATTTAAAAATATCAACATTAATTAAAAAAATTCAATGATTTTTTAATAATAAAAGTTTTTTAACCCTTATAAAAAATTATTTTGACTTCATCTAAATTATATTTTCATTTATTTAATAAAAAATAATTAATTTTATTGTTTTATATTAATTTAATTTATTTTTTAATATCACAAATTCATCAAAAGAGAATGTCTTAATTTAATATTACAAAAGATTAATTTTTTTATCGTATCAAAATCAATATAATGTATAAAGTAACAAAAATAAAAATAAAATATAACCATTATTCCATTTAAAATAAAATATACATATTCATATTATTATGTTCTTTAAAAAAATACCATTATTTCACTAGGAAACTCCCAGAGGATGAGGTACGATATGGTCAGATTTTTATAGGGTGGTTCGACATACATGGTTTGGGTCCTCATATGGATGAGTTGGAACTTCTCCCATAAATATTTTTTCTCATGACTTATTTATTAGATATTAGATTGGTCTTGGTCAAGGAAAAATTTTAGTGATGTTATCTCCCTCATAAACTCTGTTAAATGGGATTCATATGGTCTCATCCTACTAGTTGAGGCCATTAGTTCTTTTTTCTATATAAATTGGATTTATTATTACTCTATTTTTATACTAATCATATGATCGCAATTCAATGGAAATTTAATCAGTGGTTATGATGATTAATTGTGTTTTAAATCTAATAGGATAGAATAAGACCAAAGAATTTGATTTTTTTCTATAACCATAGTGGATCATTTATTTAAAAAATAATGGGAATTTTATTCATAAAATTTAGTTTCATTACAATATACAACCTTCAAAAAAATATCCCTTGATATTTTCATTTCACACTATAAAAAAGATTAGGGTAATTATGTTTCATCACCTTGTTTGGTTCCCATTTCACTTCATCAAACTTGTGTTTTCTCCATAGAACTTTTTTCAGGTGCATTTTCTTATATCATCAAAATATGTATCTATGATAAAATATATTCAATAAATGCTCTTATTATGAAATATAATTATCCAATGGAGCCACTACTAGATTCACCACATGTGATAGGTCTGGTATGTACTTCCTCAAGAGGGACACATGTAACACATCATGTACTTTAGATAGGTTACCTGGGAGTTATATTCAATAGGACACTACTCGAAAACAATCAAGAATCTAAAAGGGGCCATTGTATCTTGAAATAAGGTTTAAATTTTTCTAAAACCTCATGAAATTATTTTGTTGAGATGTATAGAGAAATACCTTATCTCCAACCTCAAATCCATCTTTTGTTGATGATTTTCATCATAGCACTTCTGTCGACTCTATGTATCTCTGATTTTTTTGAATGACTTTGACCCTTTCCACCATTTCCTCGATGATTTTTGGACCCAACAGTTTTCATTCACCAACATTATCCTAGAATTCATGTTCTCTAAACCTCTTCCCATAAAGGGATTAATAAGGAAAAATTTGGGTGCTCGAGTAGAAAGTATTATTTTATGATATCTTGAACAATGGAATATATTTTTCCCATCCTCAATTGAAGTCTATTTATAATGATCTCAATATATCCTCTAGTTTCTAAAAAGTACACATCTATTGGCCTTTAGTTTGAGGTGATAATCCATGTTGAAGATCAAGTCAGTATTTAGATCTCGTTAGAGACTCCTCAAGAACATAAAGATAAATGTTGGGTCTCAATCTACTAAAATCAATAGTGGTGTTCCATTCTTCCACCCCACTTCTATAAAGTATATCCCTGTATGTTGGTTGGGTGAGAAGTCCTATTGAATTAAAATAATGTGAGAAATCATTATAAGAAAATACAAAATTACCCATATATTATTATTTCCTCTTGATGTATTTGAATGATGAGGGACAAAGTCCATTGTTATGTTTTCCCATTTCCATGTAGGTAAGGGTAACAATTTCTTGATCCCCTTGTATTTTTTCCTTGATGACTTTAGATGATGACATAAAAGGAACCTTGATGTATATTCTATGATCTCTATCTTCGTATTGTCCAACCAGTAGTTGTATCAGAGATCTTGAAACATCATTTTTCTCCCTAAATGGATGGTGAAGTTTGATATATTTTCATCATCCAACATCTCCTTATATATCTCAAGATTTTAGGGTTAACATATTAATGACCCAAATCATACAACCCCTTATTCATTAATTTTGAAATACGAGGATTTCCCTTTTCTCATAGCTTCTTTATTCTTCCAAATTTCAACATCATATCTTCTAAAATCCGCTATCTTCTATAGAAGTGATGTTTGAGTAATAAATTGTGAAAGGATTTAGGATTTTGTTTCCATTATGATTCCCATGTTCATCCATTTCAGGTTGAAGAAGATTAGATCTTTCTGAATTCTCATCTATAATAAAATTTCCAAATACGTTTTACAAAGCGAATATTCCAAGTTATTTTATTTTCCATGATTGTAGTGGATTCAATAGTCAGAGTCCTTAATCATATATAACCATATTTATTGGAAGATATTCAACTCCTTATATATGAATTTATAATGGAGGGTCTAATGATCTGTATATATTATAAATTTATCCATAAAGAGATAATTCTACCACATTTTCAATGCAAAGACTAATACAACCAACTCTAGATCATGTTTTGGGTATTTTTTCAGGAAAATTCAATTTTCTTGAGGCATAGGATATCAATTTTTCATTAGTCATTAGTAAACAACCCAATCCATTCTTCAAAGTATCACTATATGCAAGGATACTCTCCACTTGAGGGTAGAATAAGTGTAGGTGTGGTGATAAGACACTTTTTGAATCCTTGAATATCTATTCACATTCATTATTACAAAAAATATTTACTCCCTTCTAGGCTATATTGGTTAGAGGGTTTGAAAATCAGTGGAAATTTATAATAAATCTATGATAGTACCCAGCTAATCCAGGGAATGTATATATTTTTGTTAAATTTCATTTTATTATCCATCCTTCAACGTCATCTCTTTTTAAAGTGTCTAAAGATATCCCTTTTTGGAAATAAAATTCCCTAAGAATGATATTTCCTTGAACCAGAAATCACATTTTTTTACGTTTAATAAATCTTATCCTTTTGAAAGGTCATTAAAATAGTTCTTAAATGCTCTACATGATCCTCATTTCTTTTGGAGTATATAATAATATCAACTATAAATACTACAAAAAAATTTCAAGGTAATGTCTAAATACTCGATTCATCAAGTACATGAATATTTTTGGAGTATTCGCATGTATTAATGCCATTACATTGAAATAATAGTTCTCATAACTTATATACAAATCATTATTGGGGATATCCACCTTCTCTACCCTTACTTGATAATAACCCAACCAATAATCCACCATGGAGGAGTATTTGGATCCACTCACCTAATATAACAAGTCGTCATTTTTTGGAAAATTATACTTGTTATATATAGTGATCATGTTGACCTCATGATAATCAATGCATAGGTGCCTTGACCCATATTTTTTCTTGATAAAGAGAACTGGTGCACCCCAATATGAATCAATTATGTCTATGAACCTTTTATATAGATTATTCCATAGTTTATTCATTATCTCATCAAGTTACAGATTATTAATTCTATATTGATTCTTGTATATTCGAAAAGAATTAGGTATAAGATTGATTGAAAATTCAACATCTCAGATTAGAGGAATAACATGAAATTATTCAGGAAACAAATTAGTGTATTCCCTCATATTGTGCATGTCATCAAATTTAACCTTTTACTTAGATGTAATCATTTGAACTAGATAAAATTTCTCATAGGGAAATAATATCTATGCTTGAGATGTTGGTTGTAAAGAAGATTCATCCTCATCCTTTCACCTGTACAAAATTAGATGATGATTCACTATATAGAGATTGATTTAATTATTGTGGAAATTTATGTTGTATCTATATAAGGAATGAAAATCCTTACCAAGAATTACATCAAATTCCACAAAATGGTGTATCTTCAGGTTCACTAGGATGTTAAACCAACAAATTTTAATTAGGGATGGTTCATATACTTGGGATACAATAATTTCCCCATTTTCTTTTTTGACCAGTAGTTCTACATCCATTCCTTTTGGTGGTGTTTGAATAGTTCTACTAAACATGTGTGATATGAAAAAATGAGTAGAACTAGAATAAAAAGTTAGGATTAATTTTATTTAATGAATAAATTGAGTACATTTCACTAATTCTATTTTTAGATCCACATCAGTGGTTTTGATGTTATATGATTTCACTTTTTTCTTTGAAGGTTGTTCGCATTGACTATCTTTGACAACACTTGGATTAGGGAAATAGTTCGCATAGTTTTCATATTCCTTAAATTTGAAACACATGACAATATATAGTGGATTTACTGGTGAATTATTCTATTAAATTATATTAGTGGGTTTTTTCCATTGGTAATTGTGAGCTAGGTTCCCTGACTTTTCGCACCAAAAGAATATTCCTATCCCCTTAAGAAAAAATTTGGGGATCTCTTTTCTACACTCTAGACAAGTGGGATGTTGAAATTTCTTACCGCCATTAGATTTTATTCATCTAATTTCTGAATTAATATCCTCATTCCGCTTGTTATCCCCTTGATACCCTAATATTTGAGATCTCCATTTCAAATTTGAGTTGGAAAATTTCCTCATTGTTTTCAAAGTTTTGAATCGTCAAGGATAATCAGAGACTTGGTTTTAGACAACTAATGAAATGGTAAACATATTAATTTTTGGGTAATGAAAAGTAAAAAGGAATATTGGGAATGTATTATAATGTTTTACACGTACACCCTGATAGATCCATTATCTTTTTCAGGATGGAAATGAAATCCCTTTCTATTTTATTTTGAAGAGTGCAAGGAAAATATTTGTTGAAAAATATTTTCTGGAATTACTTTCACCCCATCACTTTGATGACTTCCTCAAGCATTGTATTCTTGATCTATGTCCACCACTGATCATATTCTACCTCCATATGATAAAAGAACCTATATAAAATTATTTTTCTAAAAACATTGAATGATGGAGAAGATATTTTCAATAGAGTTGATCTATTTTTCTATGATTAAGGTATATGATGACTCATTGAATATTGATGGACATTATTCCCTAAAGGTCTCAATTTTATTTGGTTATTTCTTTGTGAGAATTTGGAATTAATCTTTAATTAGTTTTATATTCATAATCTAATTCAACTATGAGATTATCTTCACAAATTTTGTGATTCCTACTCCCATCGGGTCGGGTAACACGTTTGGGAATTCTTCACATTTACCTTCACATTGGGTTTTTAATTTGATCCTCTAATTTCTTGTTATTGGAAAGTATGAAAGGATAATTAGGGATGGGTACTTTTAAAATATCAAACACATAGACATGAATCCAGTATCACTAAAGGAATAATTTTTAAATTTAATATATTTCATTAACACAGTAATTTCTAGGATACAATATATGTTATCCAGGATCTATTTCCAAAGATAGACACTTATTGGAATTTTTTTTCTGCAAATATTTATTCAAAACGATATTCTGAATTTTCGAGAGAGTATCCCCTCGAGAGTGTCAAACCAGGTGTGAAACAATGCTTGATATTATGTACCAGGTGATTATTGAGTCCAACTCAATGTTCCCTTTCTAGGATTATTTCCCTTATGTACCTATATACTAAAGACACACCGACTTATTGTATCTAGAAAAGGATTTATT
Source organism: Viscum album (assembly GCA_963277665.1). Lineage (NCBI taxonomy): Eukaryota > Viridiplantae > Streptophyta > Magnoliopsida > Santalales > Viscaceae > Viscum > Viscum album. The sequence goes on from OY728137.1 coordinate 1,027,619,065, forward strand.
TAATTCTAAACCACATACTCATTACTTTAATTTTTTTTTATGATTTCATATACATAGTTCAATCCCTATTTCTTTATCTTTAGTTTTCTAATCATGATCCAAAAAATAACTAGTCTTTCCTTTGATGGAAACTAGGATGAACCTTATATCTATTACACATTAATTAATGATTTAATACCTCAAAAATCACATAATAAAACCTAGAGTATTGAGAATCCAAGTGTATTTGAGTAACTAAGTGAATTACACAGCCAATTAAAACATGGGGTTCATTTACATTATTAAAAACATCCTTAACATTCTCATAATGTTCCATCATTCTTAGAACAGTATGGGATAAATTGGGGAAATACATAATAAAGGGGTGATATATAAATACCAATAAAGTAATAATAAAAGAATAAATTGAAAAATGTATTACATGTTAGAAAATAGAAATTTCAATCAGTCAGAAAGTGGGTAAAAATAAAAAAAGAATAATGAGGCATGATTTAGAATGATTGCAAAAAAGAAACATAGGAATGTGGAAACGACTTTAAGCACAACATAATAATCAGAAGATAAGGTTAAGTACCATTACATCATAATATAATGTGCTTATGGTATCCTCTAGTTCTCCTTACATGGTATCTCAAGAGTCTAAAACATTACTCAATGCATTGAATCTCCATATGGGTGCACCCATCATAACCATATCATGTACATACATAAATGTTCCATATAAATCATATAACATAATGGAATATTTAATCACATTTAATCCCATGATTATAGTTTGTGGGAAACATAAATGGAATTACACAATAAATGAATTATATTTACAACATGCTGAATACCCGTGAGTAGAAATGGGTATGGGTATACACCAAAAAAATGTTCCCCATAGAAAATCCGAGTGACATTTTGGAATCTTAACAAAAGTAAATGAAGATTCATAAAATGGTTCAATGAGAGAGAAAGATGGTGTATCATAACATGGAAGTAAAAAGAGGAAAGTATGAGGTATATTTAAGAACATAATTTAACATGAAAATATGGGAATTAATGGTCCTGAGATAAGGAGGGTTCTTGAATAAAAACTCAGCAAGGAAAAAAAGATGGATAATTTCGGTAGCGTAAGAGGGGAACATAGTGAATCATCGGAAGAATTAATGAAAGTGAAAGGGGTAACTAATTAGTTTTAAATAAGAGTTATAGTAATTATAATTTTTAAAATAATATCCCATCATTATTAATGGAAATACAAATAGCATTACATAAATATGGTTCTTTAATAAAGAGGAGAAAGAGAGGATCCCATACTTAATTTTGGCAGAGTAACGATTTTTTGTAAATGTAATAATTATAGGATATACATGATATATAATTAAAATAAAATCATTTTTTATTAAATGGATGTTTATAAAGGAATAAAAACCTAAAAAATTGAGATTTAGAAATCTAATTACAAAGATAGTGCTTGAATGGGAAAAGAGAGAGAGAGTGGTTCCTTACCTTGAGAGGGTGATTAAAAAAGTTTAAAAGGAGATTATTGAGAGGTTAGGGGAACTTGGGTAGAATATAGAGAATTTAAGGTGGATCAAGGAAGTTCTCGATGTGTTTTAGTGAAGATTAAGAGGATATTGGGTGGGTTTATATAGGAAAATAGAGGGGGCTTTTTTATTATTTCTCAAACCTTGGTTTTGGAATCATTATAATAATGTAATCAAATACACAAACCATACCATGGGTTTTACCATGGTTTTTGAAAAAAGAGTGTGTATTTATTAATTTTATAATTAAAAGGAACAAAATCAATAATATATTATTATTGTTTTTTTAGAAGCGAGTCATGTTTATAAAGAATTTCTATTAAAACATTAAAATATAAAATAATATTTCTAGGAATAATAATGGCATTATAAAATTAATAAAATAACTTAAAAACAAAATATTTTAATGGGGAAACATATATTTGTTCTTTAATACCATTTATAAAATTTATTACATCATTTTGGGATCATTATGATCTCATAATACAAAAAAAATACTTATACCATATTTTAGTTTTACTCAAAAATTTATCTTTCTTAGAAAATTATGAAAAATTCACTCTTAGATAATTTAATTGTGATGATTTAAAAAAATTATAAATGTTTTTATAAATATAAGATTTTTTCATTTAAAAAAATAAATTGACATTTATTTAGATATCTCGTGTTTTTTTTACTATTACAGTTTTCGATCGCTTATAAGAAATCTCATTTGACATCATAAAAATTGTATTATCAATAATATAATAAAAAATGTTTTATTATATTATTTTTTTAAAATAAAATTTATTTTTATAATTTATTTATTCATAAAAAAGAATGTATTAATTGATATTTCATATCACACAAAAATAAAATTTCGGTTTTATCGCATTTAAATAAAAATAATTTTTAATTTAACAATAAGAATAAGTAAATATAAACATTATTCCAATGAAAATAAAATCTATATAATAATATTATTAGGGTATTGATAGATATCCAATTATTACACTAGTAAAATCCCTAAGTTTAATGTTCATGATGGTGATATTTTATTAGGGTAGTTCAACATACATAGTTTGGGATGTGATATCGATGTGTTTGAACTTTTCATATAAATGATTATTCTCATGATTTAGTAGTTGGATAATGGATTAGGATTTGTCAATAGAAAATACCAATGATTTTACCTCCCTACAAATCTCTAATAAATGGGATTCATAGGGTACACTCTTGCTGGTGGAGGCCACTACATCTTTTGTCCATGTCTATCGGATTTATCATAACCAAATATTTATACTAATCATATGATCACTATTAAATAGATATTTTCTCAATGATTGTGATTATTAATATTCATTTAAATATGAAAGGATATAATGAAACAAAATAAGTGAATGTATTTTCAATAACCATAATATGGAATTTAATTCATCCATAAAGGGAATTTTATTTATAAAAGGCTCGGTCATTACATATGGCTTTCCATTGTAGAGGAGATGACCTATCCTCCATAGAACAAGGTTGTGTTCATGTGGGTGTTTCATTGTGTTCTACCCTTACAAAAATAAAAGTAATAGGTATATGTAATATAGGGAATAAAATTCATAAAAATTAACACTTCACATGTTTAAACATGAGATAAAAGTTTATGTATTATTCATAAAAGAAAGATCAATTTTTAATGATGTTTAATTTTAGCTAATTCATTATAAAAACACCATAATACTTTAATATAATCAATTTATATTATATAATATGAAAAATTTATTTTACAAAATATATGGAAGTTCACTTTAAATATACATGATATTTTAGGAACACAGTATAATCAAATTTTTATTATGTAAAATTTTTACATAATCAAAATATCTTATAATTTACCTAATCTAAAGTATGATAAAATCAAAAATAAAACTATTTTTATCTAGTTTAAAATATAATCCAAATAATACCCCTTTTTAACCAGACTTATTCAAATTAATAATGAATAATTCATAAATAATTATAAACTCTTTATATATTAGCGTTATATTTTATATTTATAAAATACTTCTAAATTACCCCTTATGAATCATAAATAAGAACATAATATTTAATTCACAAGGAATAAAATATATTTTTAAAAGTTATTTATATTATTAAAATGTATTACTTAATGAAATTTTATTAACAAATAGTTCATAAACATTTATTTAATTAACTACCAACCCTTTAAAATTAATAAATTTATAATCTATTTGAAAACTAATAAATATACATTGAATAAAATTTAATCAAATTTATAATGAATTTATAAATAAATAATTCAATGTATAATTGAATATAAATTAAAAAATATTGTTCTTATATATCATATTTTACGACACATATCAAATCATAGAATAAAATTGATATATGAGAAAATAAAAACTATTTATATGATATCTATCATATTTATAAATAGATAATTTTATCATAAAATATGATTGTCACATATTCATATAGAAACTACCATTCCATACTTTATGAAATAAAAATATGTCGTCAAATATTATATCACTTATATATATGTTTTTTCATCCTATTATATTTAATGATATACATTACATAGAATATATGACATAATGATCTATTTTTTATATAAAATGTAGAAAAATATATTTAATGATTAGTTGGGTTGTATTAAACAAAAAAGCATATGTTTTAATATATCACAATATAAAATATCACATATTTTATTCTAAAACTTAAAATGCATAAAACAAATCAACATGTATTATTTTATGTCTTGTATGTTATATGGAATATGATTTCAATTTCTTCATTTCCAGGCATGATTTCAAAAACCTAAACACATGGGGTGATTTGATACCACTTATAAGTTTCATAAGGGGTTAAAACCACTTGTTTAATATGTGTAAGTGATTAGAATCTAGTCCAAAGATCCCCATCCATTACAAATATGAAAATGTGTAATAAGAAATGAAGAATGATATGTATGAATTATGTACCTTAAAATGAAAAGAATATGCATCACCTTTAGACTATCATATGGTTTTATGAAGATTAACAAAGGGAAACAAAACAATATTGCCTTTCTATATTTATCCACGATCTAGATGAACTATATAACATATGTTTGAGATCTTCCTCCATTATGGAATGTTAGTACCTCTTTGTGATAAGGTGTTCGGAGAAGAGTGAAAAGGGTTTGGGCCTCTCATTTAAACATTCACTATACTCCCACACCATTTCCATTATATAAATTTAGGGCTTATATAGATTCTAAGTATACTCATCAGTGATTTCCACATTATCTCAAGTGTTATACCGTATGACTTAATTTCTTAGATAGCCCATGCATTTCATGAATTAATGAAACTCATTCCCGCACATTAAGCCTCATATAATGGATTAGTTGTGATAGACTAGGTTAATGTTTGATCTAAACATTATTTTTTTTACATTTTATTAAGATATAGTCACAAACTTGAAATATAAATAAAAATGTTTGACTCAAGGAAAATCATCACATGGGGATGCATGTAAATAAATGTAATAATATATAATGACATGACCTAAAATTACATATCAATTATATAATATAATTTAGTCATGAAGTAGCATGAAATCGCAATTAAATATACCCTTATGATATACCTGATCATACTTTAGGAATGAATAAGTCAGCGAAGTTTCAAGATAACTCATTCCCTATGATATCTCCCTATCTTTTCATTTTATTAACCTAAATTCATCACATGAAAAATGATAAAGTATTTATGGAATATCAGAATACTTCAATAACATTTCCAATTCACATAATATGATAGCAATTTCCTTTTACATAGTAGGAAAATTTATCGGGTATATAAAATTACTACTAATAACTTTAGAAACAAATGGAATGTTAGTTAATGTGTGTTATGACTTTTTTGGTAGAATTAAATATAAGAATGCATGAATTAAATCATGAGTCAAAACATAATAGTCATGTGAATATAAATCCTTTAAACTAAAATCATTCATTAACATGACATTCTTGATATTTTATGAATATCCAAATGAACCTTTATATGATTAATAAATTTTTAAAATTGAAATCTAATCACCTGGAAAGTGTATAATCCCATAGGGGAAGAGATGTCTATCATTAACCCTTCACTGTATCCATCTCTTCCCTTATACCCATATAAATCATGTACAATCCAACCATAATTTCATATGTTATTTTGGGTGTTTATTTAGTATCCTTCAAATAAAACTATAACATATATCTTTTTTCCACATTCATGACCTAAAGAAAGTATACAATTTATAAACAATTAAGAAAATAGAAATTCAAAATAATTATCTCTCTTTACAATCTATTTTAATATGGTTTTAATAAACATTTATACAAAAATATTTATAATATCCTTTAAATTATCAAATTGGTCACCAACTATTAGTGGATAATTCATCATGAATTATTTTAAATTTTAATTGTATGATGTCATACAAGAATGGTATTTATGTCATCAATGTAAAAACATACAATATCTTAAAGAAACTATCTTCGAAGAATGTTTTAAGATAACTAAGTGTGAACCTTCTTTAACATTGGGATACCCAAAAATTCCATTAATCTTATATCTTAAAAAATTTAAAAATGTAAGAAAATCATTTTTTGTATCAAGAAAAGATCTATCATTATCAACTCTTAGATTTTATGAGTAGAAAACAATGTAACACCTGAAACCCAAAAAAATTTAGATCTTTAATAAATAGATCCAACTAAATGTCATTATTATTACTTGTATTTTTTAGTCACGAAATATGGAGAGAAAAAAATAATGTACTTTAACTTTATGCATGTGAAACTACTCATATTCATGGGTGATCAGAATTGGAGAAAAACATGAATTTTCAATTAGTGGATGGTATAGTCCCTAAATTGGTGTCAAAGTAGATTTATAAGGGTTGGAACCCTTAAAATAACCTAATTTGGAATTTGAATGAAGTTACTTAGAGGTTTTAGGATCCTGGTTATGTGTAAGGTGTTATGGATTAATGATTCACATTTTGGAGTTATATCATAGGGCGCATGATTAGTTCTAACCATACACCCTAACCATAAAACCTATAATACCACCAGAAATTGTTTTCCATACCATGTAGAAGGTCCCTAGATATCATGTAAGTGATTTTAGTATATTTTAGTCTTTTCACATAGTCAATGAAACCACCCACTGTAATTATGTAGGGTGGGAGTCTAAGGATAGTGCTGGATAGAAAGTTTAACAAAATTTCTACGTAAACCATATTTCCTTTTAAAAGTGGAGAATCACAATTTCCCCCTCTGATAATTTAATATATAATCCCCCTTTTTCTTCTCTATCATGTGTACCCCTTCCATCCTACTAAACGCCTCTTCTCCCCTATAACCACCATCAATTTTGGGTGGTTTAGGGCCATCTATTATATGTTTTAGGTCAGTCTTCTTCCTATAATGTCTCTATATCCTCTTATTCTTGTAAGATTGGAATAATTATGTAGATGCTCAATATACAAGAGGGGGGGGGTGAATTGTACACTTTAAAAATTTACTTAAACAAGGAAAGATTTTATTTTAACAAAGTTAAACTAAGAAAATTCACAACACCTCTGACACCAATTGGAGAATTGGAACGAGGTATGAAGTTATAAACTTCTAGAACTATACACTTGATTAAATCTGGAAAGTGATTTTGAAAATCTGGTTCCGGAAATATGGATCCAAAAATTGAAACTTAACCAAAGTTTACAATATGAGATTCTACCTTAAAGCATATAGAATCTAAATGAAACAGAGTACAAGAGTAAGGAAATATAAAATGATTATACTTTCCTTAAAATACAAAATGCAGCGGAAAAAATTTAACAAAGACAAGTAACAAGATATAAATATTTTAACCCAAAGAGAAGGGTATCCAACAACCTTGGATAAAGGTCCCTTGATTTATAATTTCAAGAAAGTCTGTCTTACCCACACCCAGGTAAGCCCTCGATACAAAGATTGGAGTCTCTATCTTGCTATCCCCGCAAGCCCTCAACTTCAAGGTAGTTGGATCCTCTATCTTCCTCATCTAGGAAGCCCTCGAACTTCAAGGAAGTCGGTACATCTGTCTTCCTATCCCCAGAATCCCTCGATTGTGATCAACAAAAATTGGAGTCGCACGAAGCAAGTCTGCACAAGGAAAAGTTTGAACAAGTTGTTCAAACATTATGCACTAAGATTTGATGGTTAATAATATCCTCTAACCCTAGAAATCACTTCAACAGAACTTAGTCCAAGATCAGTGTCAACGATGTAGCTTCTTTTCGAATGAGGTCCTATTTATAGGCGATGCTCCAACGGTCGGCTCCCTCCTCCAATGGTCACATTTTTCCTAGAATTTCGGAGGGACCTGTACCCGTGTCACTAAACCAACAGTTAATTAGAAACAGAATGGATGACATTGTTTTATAACAAACTTTAACAAATCATAGTGTATGTAAAAATTTCGTAATGTAAGAAAAATAAAAGTTCGGAGTCTAACCAAAATAGAATTCGGAGTCTATAATAAATAGATATTTGGATTTGGTTTTGTAGGAATTCAGAACCTGAATTCTCTAGAAATTTTGAGTCCAAATTTGTAAGGAAATTTGCAGTTTGGTTTCACAAGAATTCGAAACCATAACTTACAAAGTTTGGAGTCAAGGTTTATTGGAATTCGGATTCCAAACTCATAAGAGTTCGGAGTCTGAATTCAAATAACTCGGAGTCAGAACTTAGACATGTTTGTAATCAGAATTCAGAGTCGAACTACATGAGAGTTTGTATCCATAATTCAGAATGGAACTTCATTAGAGTTTGTATCTAGAATTCGGAGTGGAACTTTATTACAGTTCATATCCAGAATTCGGAGTGGAACTTCATTACACTTCATATCCAGAATTCAGAGTGGAACTTCATTACGGTTCATATCCAAAATTCGGAGTGGATCTTTATTACAGTTCATATCCAGAATTTGGAGTGGAACTTCATTAGAGTTCATATCCAGAATTCAAAGTGGAACTTCATTACAGTTCATATCCAGAATTCGGAGTGGAACTTAATTACAGTTCGTATCCAGAATTCGGAGTGGAACTTCATTACAGTTCATATCCAGTATTCGGATCCTAAAACAGAAAGCTTCATATCTAAGTATTATATGATTCTGAGGTTTTTGATATGAATCCGATTTTTATACTTTAAGAAAAATATTGATATGAACAATGAAAACATGGTATGGGTAAATTACTTTGAGAAGGAAGTTTTCCTTATATAAGTAAATGTAGATTTGCTTAATTATAGGGTGTTTGTGATTTTCAAAACAAAAAGGAATGGAAAAAGTCATAAGTAAAACCGTATTGACTTAACACTTCTTCCCCATAACTAATTTATATATTCACTGGTTTAGTTTTATATTATTTATTCCCCCAAATCATAGTAGAATATCCTATCTTTTATGGAGAAATCACTCATTCCTCGTAGAACAGATCTTGAGATGGTGTATGTATGCCTTCATACGGTGCTTCAAAAAAGGTATGACACACCATTAATTTTTATAAAGTTATTTTCATTAATATTGAATTTGGTTGTTGTTTTTTTGTGATATGTTGGTTATGGATTTTTATCAGGATAATTTCATGGGTATTCGATGTGAAATTAGAAAGAATCTTTCCTTGGTTCTGATATAGTGAGAGGTCTAAGTACCTAGTTGATAACAAAACCTTGGCTGACATTTTTAGGTTTCTAACCCTTTGAATTAAAGTGTAAAAGCATAAATTAGGGTAGTTGGTAACACATTTTTGTTATATAGTTCTTTTAATTACTTTTATAAGTATATGGGATGGAAGTCACACTAATTATTAGGTGATGGGAATAAATTTTAATTAAATGTTTTAAATTTAAAGTTGGCCTGAAATAGAACCTTTAACATGTTGATCATTATGTTAAGGTGGTTACTACTAGAACACCCTGGTAATATTATTACCATAATAATTGGTTAAATAAATGGAATTTTCAGGAAATGGAATTTTTTTAGAAAATTGGATTTTAAATGTAAATTTTTGAGCATGAAATAATTAATAATTTTTGAAATAGGTTGTTTAGTTCTTTTCAAATAGTAATTTCTCTTTGTTTTTGAAAAGAGAATATGCATTTTTTTGATGGAATGTTTTTCATTTTTTAATAAATTGGTTTTTGAAATTTTATTTTGAAATAATTTTTATGAATGATAATTGACCTCAATATTGGATATTGTTTTAAAATGGTTTCGGTTAATGGAATATAGATATTTTTCAAATTAAAATTGTAAAAATTACTTGACATTTTTGGATTTTGTTTTATTTTATGAATTGATGGTTAACCTGGGGTGAAAAAGACCCTTGGGTACCCTGGTATTGATGGTTAACTTGGGATGTACATGAGCTATATGGGATATAAATATATTTTTTTCATCCCAGGGTCATCAAAACTGCCATAGGAGGATGGTATTAATGGTTAACCCAGGGTGAAAAAGGCCCCTAGGGGATGGAGGTATTTATGGTTAATCTTGGGTGACCATATCCCATGGGGGACACTGATACTTATGGTTAACCTAGGCTAAACACATCCCCTGAGTTACACATGGCTCTTGGGGTGTGTACATATCCCAAGAGTCCAGTTTATACCAAGGAGTGGTATAATACCCTTTATCGAGAGATGGTTTTCATGGTCATCACAATATCTTCAATGACACCAAAAAACTGAAGAAATATTTTATGTACCATTCCATGGGTAAACATGACTGCCTCGGTTTGTTGTTCCTTTATATTTTTTTCCGAATATTTTAAATAACAATTATTTGACTGTTAATTCCATGACCTCTATATGCACCATACATGAGACTGGTTATATTTAGGGAAACTATTTATACTCACCTAATGAGTTATACTCACACCAAGATCAGGTGCCATGGTACTTGGGTTCCTTGGAAGAAATTGTTATTTGTTCCAGGGATAGGTATAGGGAAATGCCTGACAGTGTTTGTTTTATTGGTTTTCAAAGACAAAATTTCGATGATAGGACTTGGGTGGAATCAGAACAAGATGAGTATAATCCATATATTTTCTTATATATTATTATTTAATGTGTATTATCAACCCATATAGGATCCATTGGGAGTATGACACATTCAATTGAAATAGTATGTGATGTTTGCATTATTTATGGGCACCTGATTGGGTTTTAATGTTTATGATTGGATGGTATCATTTTAATTTTATTTTTGATATTATTTTACTCTTATCTCAAGGGAATAGTCTCCCCATGGAAATATATTAGTCCTTCACCATTATTTGAAACCCACTAGAATACTAGGAGGCATGCCTGAGGGAATATGGCCAACTGGGCCAGTTACTAGTCATAGAGTTATATAGAGGGAGAGTGGATATATTGAATAAGCATGGTGAAAAGTTATATTTTACCAACCTGAATATCCATATACTACGAGTTATTATTTTTATACCAAAATAATCATACTATCTATAGATATCACAAAAGGATGGTGTCTTAACCCATTTTCAAATTCTTGATAATTATGATTAAATTTCCTCCACTGAGGAGATTCTATTGAGTGATAAAGCTTCACATCCTAAATTATTTTATTCTTATTTCATATAGATTGACATTAAATCCTCTCACATCCCTATGGTCATTTAATCCATGGAATGAGTGAAATGTTCCACACAAATTTTTATGGACTTTATTAATATTTCTTATATTGAGATAAAAAACACTTAAGACTTTTTTAAGTGATTATTCATCCTCGAGAAATAATATATTTTCATTTAGATATTAATTTATTATTTCAATGTTCATACCCATTAAATTTAATATCCCTTTAGTATCATATTTTTGATAAATAGGGTCATTATATTCTAGTTATATATCATTCAATAGAGAAAGTACTTCTATAAAGTTGGTGTTGCTCTACCCATTTGATACATTGAAATTATTTAGCTACCTTATGGATCACATTGTTGAATATTTTGTATGAAAGTAATTCTATGGTATCTTTTCAAAACTCTTTATATTTTCAAATAGACTTACTAAATGTTTCGAGACATCCTCAACTTTTGTTTTTATTTCCTCCATAAGACCCCATCATCATTTTTTATTATACTCATATTGGATTATCCATGATATTTTAGTGTTTGAATGGATGCGATAAAACTTAATAGAATCTATTTAATGGATTAATAAATCAAAACCAATATCTTCTAGAAAGATAAATTAAACCATGTGAAACTAGAAATGAATAGACTTTGAAATCTTGCACTATATAATGATGATCAACTCTTATATATTCTATAAAAATTCAATGGTTTGATAAAGATAACCAATAATTAAAGATAAAGGAAATCCCACCAATAATGGAATCAACAAGATGAAACCAAATCACTAATCATATCTATGGGATCATCCTTTGTCTATAGTATTCTAGTACCTAAAATGATGAAAGGTGAATGAATAAAAAATCCATAAGACGAGGAAGTATAAATTGATCTCTTGGGAAGGATTGCATGTTATCACACACATTTTCATTGAATGGACACTATATCCTTTTTATAGATTCCTCAAGGATGCAGATCGGGTGCTCAGACATTTAATCATGTGTTATAACATGAGTAAGTATTTCAACCAACTAATGAAAATTATTCATGAACATAATGAAATTTGAGTGGTTCATCATATGAAACACTTTACACAATGTTAAAAACATAGAGGATTATTTAAACATTAACACATAACATTTGACTACCCTATCTATCATAGGATATATGAGTTTATTATTCCTTAATATAGAATTCAAATAATACATACTATATCTTCCAATCGTATAATATGAGTGAAAAGTTAGTAGCATGAAATAAAATTTAATTTCATTTTTGAAAAACCTCAATAAATAAAAATGATATAGGATATTACATTATATGAAAAGAGGATTTAGGTTATATACCACCTTTAATCTCCCACTTCAATAAACACTAAAATATATAGTTCCATTTCATCTTATATTCTATTATATATAATGATTAGTGAAATAATATCTATAATAATTTTAGATATATTATGATTTTTTTAGAAATAAATCACCAACCTAACCATGTATCCCATCGTATGAAATTATTTTTGAAAACCCATCCAAAAGTCTTTTAGACTAGCTTTAAATAAATTTTTAAATGACTCCATGACTCAAACATAGTCCCCAGTCAATAAAAAATAATGTACGCCCCACTGAAATTTTTAGTTTTGAAAAAAATAAGAATGCTTGAATACATAAATGTATTAAAAGAGAAGCCTCTATCGAGGCATTAGTGATACACAAGCTACAAAGGTATCTTATACAATCTCTAATAATACATGTGTCTATATACTTATATCGACCAGTTGTATCTCTTGATATAATGGATTACCATATGTTCCCTTTTTTAAGAAATCAAGTGACCATGGGACATAGATTATGTCAATTACAAATATCAGACTCATATGTTCTTGACAATTCGAGTGTAGGAAAATTAAATCAGTAGACATTTATAAAAAAAATAATTTGGTTATTGGGGGGAAAGTATCAACATACTTCTAATGCTAAATTATGATCTACTTGGATAGAAGTAAAGCATTGGGTCAAACTAATCTTTGGTGTCATAGTTATAGTTATGAATAGTCATCGAATCCCAAGAAAGTATATAAGAGTGAAGCAATTAAAAATTATTTTTTGTAATATTTTTTGTAAATTATTTGATATACTCATTAAAGTAAGATCTTACTTTTTCTTTTAGGTATGAATCATTTTGATTTCATTTTTTTATTTATTTTTATCCCAATGGATGTAAATAATGATCTCTTGGTAGTTTTGGGGGTGTCTAAAGCTTCTACAAGCCACATTTCCCTAGCCTTTTGAAGAAGCAGGTGGGCCACACGATAGGTAGAAATCATGTAACCTTGTCCATGTGGTCTAGTTAAAACGTGCATGAACGACCAATGATCTATCTGGGATAGCATGGGTTTTCCTAACTCTCTAGCCTAGGCCACACAACTTTATGGGAGTTGTATACCTATTTATGGATGGGGTTTTCATGGGATACACATAGTTAATTGAATTGTGCACCTAGCCTATACAATGGGTGTCTTGGGGAAATTCATGTCATATGTTTGGTGCATGATTTGGAAAACCATGCACCCAAACCATGCGACTCATTAAAAAATTGAAAAATGAATGTTTCCCCTCCTTTATATATAACCCCCTTCATTTATTTATCCATCTATTCACATCAACACATCCTTCTCCATTGAGAGCACTACCATGTACAAAATCTAGGATTTGATATTGTTCTTCATCTGGCCTTCAATTTGAGTCTCGTCTATCACGTGGCATAACCACTTGTAATATATCTATTCCTTTAACACTTTTCATCCTTCATATTCATGATGATGGATTTATTATTCTTTAAGATCATATTCCCTACTTTATGGTTATTCATATATTCTTCTATTATCTTCTTTTATAGGATGAGTAAATGGAAAATACCAGATGATTGTTCTACAACAAGAATAAGATTGGTGGTATATAAAATTTCCCAAAAGAGTAATATATAAAAAACTATCACTATTGTACTGTGTTCACATCATTGTAGGCATTTTTGCTAATTAATTAAATTTCTTAATTAAATTATTAGAACCTTAATGTGTTTCCTTCTTAAAACATAGACTTGTTTAGAGGTTTTCAACCTCAACCTAATCCACATATTAGGCGAGATCATTAATCTTCACCATGGTGAAAAGCTCCCTTTGGGTGTGTGAGCTCACCATATTTTAGTGGTATCATTTTTTTTATTAAATGAGACATTTAGATATGGAAATTCCTCATTTTCCAAAATATATAATGTTATTAAATTGATTAAATGAAAATGTGGAATGATATGGATATTCTATTGGTTTTTTCTATTTTATATTAATAATTTCAATTGGGTATGGTTACTAATATATCCCTTGTTATTTTATATTACCTTCTTGATATTGGACATATCAGTATGGAACAGAATTTATATAAATGTTTGAAACCTGTCGCATAATAGTATGACCTCGACTAGGGGATTGATGCATGAAACCTACAACCCCAAGGTATGATTACTTATGATACGAAACCATCTAGGTTATTGTGGTGTGACACATATTACCCCTAGGTATGAGTAGGTATGGTATCAAACTGATGAGGTAGATCTATGTATGAAACCTATGAATTCCATATACTTTCATATCTATAAATATAGTTTTCCCTAGTTATCACCTTGGGACCCGACCCATGTAGGCTTGTTACAATTCCAATATTATCATTGGACAAGATCCCTAGTCTCATTGAGGTATCCCTAGTTATATGAAATGGGGCATAGAGTATGAAGGTCTGATAGTCTTTTAACATGAGGCTTATGTTGTGCAGGTAGTTATATGCTACTAACACTTCATACACACACACACACACACACACACACACACACACACACACACACACACACACATATTGATGCTAACCTATTATAGCTTTATCTTATTAAAGCTACTGCCCTTAGAATTTTCATATATATTATTAACTTTACATATTTACCTATTATACCTACACATGGTTATAGTTTATATGTACTAGTGAGATTTTTTGTTGACACGGATTGAGGTGGACTATTGAGTATATCTTATACACAATTCAAGATCCTAAATGGTACTAAAACATAATTCTTGGATTCATGTAGGATCATAGAAATTTTACTATTTTTCGATGCTTGATTGATTATAGCAGGGGCGCACATGACCAAGATATGGCTCGTGATGCTATCTAATGATAGTTTGTTGATCTTTTTGGTTATTTTGATAAAATTTTATGTATATGTTCCTACTGCCATGTTTCCCTATTCTTTTCTATTTGGAGACATGGAATTACATTTTTCTATATATGGTATTCGATATTACATTTATTGACAGATTATTATTGTTGGCTAGAAGATTTATCTTCTCTTACTATTTTTTTCAATATTATACTTTCAAATTAATTAATTATTATACAACTATGATATGCTCATCATGAGGGTAAAATTTCCCCCACTAAACCACATCATATCATCACTGCTAGTAAAAAACCTTTGGAATATAGTTAGGAATGCTTGAGGCCTTATGACCAACTAATTTTGGTTACTTATTAGTGAAATGGATTCATGGAATTACAAATTGGTATCTAAGGGGTTATTTTCCTTTTTTCAAGATCTCCGGGTTATTAGACAGGTGTCCAGTATGTATTGGTATTTGGTAATAAAACTATTCCTGGGTGGACTAAACCCACATATGGAGAAAATCCAAATTGCCTGAGATGGGGATTGCTGTTATTAATTATGCATGTTACAGTTGTAATTATTACACCATTGAGTGAGAAAAATGGATCGTGGTTTTCCTTATTATTGTGAAGTTTGTTTTTACCCATATTTTGGAATGTAAAATATGTAGTGTCTCATGCATCATTATAGAAATTTTAAGGTTCATATTTTATGCATCATGCCATTGAATGTTTACATACTACATGTATTGTTTTTTCATAACCCTTGTGCCTTGGTAATTATAATTGAAATTGTGATAACATTTCTTGAAAGGATAAATAATTGGAATATGTAAGGTGTCTGCATCAAACTAAATGGTATTTTACTATAAAGTGTGATAGTGACACCATAATTAGACAGTTATATTCAGTTTGGTCTATGAACCATTCATTGAAGTTCCTAGTCAAGATCCAAGTATCACTGAGAGGGGGAGGGAGTGAATCAGTGATATCTTTTTCTTTTTATGTTTCCCCTTTTTGAAACAACCTTCGCCTCCTGTTAAAGTGTTTCTTCCCTGCTGAACACACACAACCACAGGAACACATGATTTACAAGGTTCACTACTCAACAAGAGTAGTTACGTCCTTGGTATGGTACGGAAACAATCCAGTACCACACAATCCACTAGAAAACAATCCTTTTATGTGGAATACAATGAGTAGGATATACCCTTACACTCGTGCAACACTTTGAAAACAATCCAATAGTGTGTGTGCTCACACTTAGCACAAATAGGGTAACACAATGTTTCAGTGCTTCTTTACAATTGAACGGATGTATTCTCTGATGTACAAATCTTCACTTTCTTACCCAGAAGTCGGTAAGAACTCCCTTGTTCACAACTGAGTATGTGCAAAGTCCCCAGATATTTCGCACAACCTTTAGGGTGCCTTGCGCGCAATTCAAATGGCTTGAACGTAAAAAGCCCTTTTGGGGTGAAAAACGTTTTCGCGCAACCTTCCTTTTGGGATCAACTTTTTCTCTTTTCACTCAACTGATGTAATTAATATTTTCATGACTTATTCTATTACCCCTTTACTGATTTTATATGAAATGTGCATAATTTGTGTGAAATATTAATGTTTTAATACTAAGTATAATTTTTGAGCATTTTTAGAAGTAGTCCAATTGAGTCAGTTTAATGTTTTCATAATAATTGTCACTATACTGATTAAAATTATGTGTTTATTGTTTTTTAGGATTCTCCTTTCAATAGAAAAAATTTCATTAGAAGGGACCATGATCAAATTCTGCCATTTGAATGACCATATGGTCCTTACAAACAAGACCAATGAATCTGTGAACAAACTGGACCAGCCTTGAAGATTGATTTACTCGGATAAATACAGAAGTCCAAAAACGTTAACTCTCCACCATAATTCTGGGGACACTACATTTCATCTTGGATAAAAATTTCAAGGCCCAAATCCAAGTACAAGGGTCCCAAATGAAGCGTTGAAGTCCAGCCCACCATTCTGTCCGAGAATTAAAATCAGTATACTATTCATGACATATCTCATGATGTAAGCATCAAATCGAGATGAGATTTTCAGTGTGAAAGAGGAGATATAGGTGGCCGACTTTATGGAAGAAGTCATTCGGATTTGAAGGCATCTTCCTGCTCCAAAATCTATTACCATTTTGGCCATCGAAAAAGAATGGATAGAAATGGACAGTTTACTTTTGTTTAATAAAACCACCATAACTTTGGATCCACTTGTCCAAATGCCTCCATATTTTGACATTGGTCGAAAAACTTTATTATCTACAACTTTGAAGAAGGAGGTATTCGGAGATTAAGCTTTATGAATAGCTAATGTGGCGATGAAAGTGGAGGGACATATTGGGAATGCAAACAGTCCACTCCTTGGTCTATAAATACCCTCCCCTTCTCTCCTTGGGAGGGGTTGGCATTTCAGAAGAGAGGATATCATATTGGCACGAAAAAATCCTTGAAAAAGTCTTGGG
The DNA here is from genome assembly GCA_963277665.1 of Viscum album. Classification (NCBI taxonomy): domain Eukaryota; kingdom Viridiplantae; phylum Streptophyta; class Magnoliopsida; order Santalales; family Viscaceae; genus Viscum; species Viscum album. Next base: position 1,027,636,980 of record OY728137.1, read on the forward strand.
AGGAACTTCCATACTCAAGTTTTCACTTGAGATACCTTTCCTCCTCTCTTTGTTTTCACTTACTTTTGTGTTCTTCATTTTTGTGATCTTGTAATTCTCTTTCTTTATAATTCTGTTTTAATGCAATTTACTTCTTCAATATCTCTTATTCTCGTCCACATTCTGTAGTTTAATATTTATGTTCCTACAATAGTTTGAATTCAGTTTAATCCCCTTCCCTTATTTTGCTTCCTCATTCAATCAAAAATTCGTTTTTAATTATCATCATTGTTCGTGTGTGTGTGTTCAACGTACCACTCTTTTCTAATCCCTTTCGTTTTCTTCAATTCTTAATTTATCACCATAAGTATTATAACCAGAATATTAAACACCCAAATGTCTGAGTAAATATCTCATTGGGGTGAGTCAAAATTTAGGGATGTTAAGTGATTGAGAGTATTTGCTCGATGAGTATTCGTTAATTTAACATTGTGTATGTTGGACTTAATATGTGATGGATTAATGACATATTTTGTTTAGCATGTGGTTTACATGGATTATTGGAACCATAAATACACTACCATAAACAAGTACTAATTGATTTTAGAATCCTAGTTAAGTTAAGGCTTGGATTAAGGCTTTAACCCTTAGGAATTCTAATCGACGTCAACTTGTGAAGTGGGTGTTAATTTAAATGAAATATAAAGCAAAGCTGAAGAATATCACAAGCTTAACTCCCTAATAATGAAATCACCCCAATATTTATCAATTTGTTAAATCAATTATAGTCAATCAATGATTTCAATTAAGCTATGCAGAAAACCCCCTAATCAAAATACAATGAACTAAAAACAAACGACTACTACAAAGTATCATCGCCGAGGATTCGACCCGAGTGCTGCTATACACATTAGCAGAGCACCGGAACTTTGACCGGTCGATAAGCGACAATCGGCCGTGTGTTTCAAATGGCGCCGTTTCCGGGGATGGTGCTTTAAGTAATCATTAGTTTCTAGTTATTGTCAAGAAAACACAAAAAAACAAATTTTAAAAAAAAATTGAAAAAAAACACAAAGAAAAACCCGTCTTCCTCTTAAAAATCATAAACTGAAAAAAACACAAAGGAAAACCCGTCTTCCTCATCCTTTATAAATATCTCTGAATGCCCCGTAGCCTCCCAAACAATCCATCGGATTTGTTTGACCCTGAAATTGATAGAACTCTTCCTCGACTTAGGAGGACCATTAGGGATAACCAAATCACCCAAGAACCAATCATTGCCCTACCAATTGAATTCGATATGGCCAATCCTAGGGAACAAACATTGAAAGAACATGCTGCCCCTGATATGAATTACCAACCCCTTAGTAATCAATATCCAAATATAGAGGCTGACTTCAAACTCAAATCGGGTTTGATTCATCTTCTACCTCATTTCCATGGGCTAGCTGGTGAGGATCCACATCTCCATCTAAAAGAGTTCCAGGTGGTGTGCTCTACCATGAAGCCTCAAGGGGTTTCTGAGGAACAAATCAAACTCTGAGCATTCCCTTTCTCCCTAACTGACTCTGCCAAGTCATGGCTCTACTAACTCCCTCCTGGTTCCATAACTACATGGAATGACATGAATCATGTCTTTCTAGAAAAATTCTTTCCTGCTTCTCGTACCGCTTCCATCCGAAAGGAAATAAGTGGTATACGTCAATTCTCAAGTGAATCACTCCATGAGTACTGGGAGAGGTTCAAAAAGCTTGTGGCAACCTGCCCACATCATCAAATCCCTGACCAACTCTTGATCCAATACTTCTATGAGGGGTTATTGGCTATGGAGAGAACACTCATTGATGCCACAAGTGGTGGTGCTCTTGTTGATAAAACTCTAGCATCTGCAAGAGATCTCATAAGTAACATGGCTGAAAACACACAACAATTCCATACTCGAGCACATTCTCAAGTCAAAAAAGCCCAAGATAATCAAACAATTGAGCCAAACAAGATGACCGAGTGGATGAGTGAACTTACAGGTCTTGTGCGACAACTAGCTGTGGCTACCAAATCTCCAACCTCATCTTCTCCGCAATCAATGTTTCCTGGACCTATCAAAAACAGTGGAATCTTCAACTCTCCATCGCATCCAACTGACACATGTCCACAACTTCAAGAGGATCAATCTGATTCATCTAGACCAATGGAGCTCAATGCAACATATGCTCAGCGGAACACCAATCCTCAACTATCAGGTCATTTTGTTAGAAACTTCAACCAACCTCACTCTAATCCCTTCTCCTCTAACTTTAACCAAGGATTGAGGTATGATAATCCCATATCTCACCCCCATCAATTCCCTCCTCCAAACCCAAACCAATTCCAATATGGTCAAGGTGGTGGTAACTTCCATCAACCTTATCCTTTTGTTCCTCAACCTCAAAGGAACAATCCTCCTCCTGGATTCCATTATCCTAGTGAGCCTTCCCAATTCGAAAACCAATACAATCAATTTCCCAAGAACCAAAATCAATGCAATCCCAACCAGGGACAAGCCTTTTCTTCCAAGCAACCATGGGAAAGTGCAGTGGAAGATCTTGCCTCCTTCACCCGTTCTAGCCTTAAAAACATTGAAACTCAAATAGGTCTACTTGCATCCCACCTGAGCCAGCAACAACAATCAAATTCTTCCCAACTCCCAGCTCAACCATTACCCAACCCCAAGGGTAATGTAAGTGCAATTGCACTTAGATCAGGAAAGAAACTTTCTATGCCTCAAGATAAATCCTCAAACTGTCCATTGAATGTTGACCTAGAAAATGAAAAGAAAAAGAAAATTGAAAAGGAATCTGAATCCATTCCATCACCTCCTTCCATTCCACTTAGGAATCCAATTACTTTTCCTCAAGCCGTTTCTAAACCAAGGAAGTCCTTTGAACCTGATCCTGAAATGGTCGACATGTTTAGACGTGTTAAAGTCAACATTCCCCTCTTATATGCCATAAAACAAATTCCTAAGTATGCCAAGTTTCTCAAGGAGTTGTGTACCCATAAGAGGCAACTTAGGACCTTCGAAAATGTTTCCACCCAGCAGTTTATTCCCATAAATTGCAATGATCCAGGGACCTTTACGGTTCCATGCCAAATTGGAAGTTCCAACTTTGATGATGAACTCATAGACCTAGGAGCCTCAATTAATGTCATGCCCAAATCCATATTCTCCAACCTTGGTCTAGGTCCCCTGCACCCAACGGGTGTTGTCATTCAGTCAGACAATCGAAGCACAGCCAGTCTTGAGGGAATAATTGAGGATGTCCTTGTTCGAGTAAACGATCTTATCTTCCCAGCTGACTTCTATGTCCCTAACATGGAAGGTGAGAAAACTTCTTGCAAATATCCTCTAATTATAGGAAGACCATTCCTTTTGACATCTAAAACCAAAATTGATGTCCACGCTAGCATCTTATCCATGGAATTTGGCAACCAAATGGTCAGGTTCAATATTTTTCAATCCATGCGATACCCATTAGAGAATCAATCTGTATTCTCTATCCATGTTTCTGAAACTCCCTCCGAGAGTGTGTTGAATCCTAATCCATCATGTTCTTCCTGTTCTACTAATAGAGGAGTTTGTGAATATTGCATCCTCATTAACCATGTGATTAATGGTGAAATTGATGTTGACATTACAAATGAAAACTCCATTAATCTAAAGGATCTTGAAAAATATTTGGAATCTCATATCACCTCTGACCTACAATGCTCCAACATGGATGGTAATGAGAAAAATGAACTAGAATTCTCATTTGTTGATTCAGATCAGATTATCCCACATTCATCTTTTCCTATCCATGATTCTGAAAATTCTGTTATATGTGAAGTGAACCTTGAACCAATGTGTTCATATTGTCCTGATGGTAGTGATGTTTGTGATATTTGTACCCTAATTAATAAAGTGATCACTGGTGATGTTGAAATTGACCATTCTTTGGTGAACAACATTGAAATAAAGGATATTGAAAATTTTATTCAGTCTTATGACTCCACTGATCCTCATTACTTTACATCGGTAAGTGATGAAATAAATGAGTAAAAAACAATTGGGATCTCATACTATGCTTTTGTGTTATATGATCCTTACATAAATGAACCATCAGAATTGAGCCATCTTCCTGAATATCCAAGAATAGAAAACCATCACTTTGTGGATAAAATCATTCCTCAGGTTGAAGACCAAAGTGAGGATTGAAATATTCTCTTTCCAACCCCATTGAATTTCAAGCAAACCAACAAGGATGAGAAGAAATTATCCAATGAATCATAAGGCCTCCCAAAGAAAAGGTTTTTTCTGGAAGCACACTGGAGTTGAGAAAATACGATGGCCACCGTCAGACTATGGGTAGTCCACTGCAATTGTCCAGCTGTAGACAAATAAATGCCGCGCTTCTTAGGAGGCAACCCATGTTTTCTTTTACTTTTATGAAATTTCAATTTCTTTTTAGATTTTCATTAGATGAATAATGAATTTTATTTTTCAGGTAACTTCCCACTGGCCTGGAACCACCTCGACTTCCACCGAATCCCCAAATTCTCTAGCCGACCCACCACTGGATGGAGATGGCAACCCACAAAATCCAAACCAGGGGGCACATCTTTCCCTTTAACTCTCTCTCTATCTCTTCCTCTCTCAACCTCTTTCTTCTTCTTCCTCTCTCTTTCATTTTTTTACCACTTTATTCCTCAAACCCTTTCTTTTTCTCTTTCTTTTGTGGGTGTGTATTTTAAAAAAAACCTTAAAAACTAAAAACAACCAAAAAAACACCATTACATAAAAAAATTACAAAAAAAAGAGTCATGCTTACTCACGAGTGAGTTTTGAAATTTTGTCCAACCATTTTGGGGAGTTAACAGACATGTTTTTATCTCAATTTTTTTATTTTCATCATGACTTTGGATAAATAATTTTGTGTCAAAATTAACAAATTTTGAATGCTCAATTTTTGATTTAGAAAATCCTTTTCCCAAACCATGAGAACAAACAATTGATTTCATGCCAAGGCCACCTATGGACATCTTTTCAAAATGTGTGTTTTGACCCCCATTTGTGAGTCTTGAGTTTGTGGACCTTCGAGTTGAATTTCCTACCTTAGTGTGCATTAATATGATAGAGGAATTTTCTGAACCACATGAGAATCAAAATAGCCAAATAGCCTCCCATTTCCCTTACATTAATCCTCCTTTTGAAAGCCCCTTCAAGCCTATGAAAACCTTTTCTTTGATAGACACATTACAAGCCCAATACCTTATCCCACCCAATATCAACATGGATTTTCATTGCATAAGTTTTTGAAATTTAAGTGTGGGGGGGACTGGATTTCATTTTTGGATATCATTTCCTTACTTTATGGTGTGTTATCATATGCTTGAGGTAAAGCATCCATTTTAGTGTGGGGGGAGGTTATCATTCAGTGCGATTTGGGAATGTATTGTACAAATGATATAGAAAAGTGTTAAAAAAATCAAAAAAAAAAAATCAAAAAAAAAAAAATCAAAAAAAGGGTTGTGTCTTGGGTAGGTAAAAAATCACTCTTCCTCAACCTTTGATCTTGTTATAACTATTACAATTAGTGTTGTGAGGAGGTAAAACATGGGTCGGGTTATGAGTGTGAGATCTTTTCCAAGTTCAACTTTCGTAAAAAAAAGAAAAAAAAGAAAAAAAGGAACACTTGCATTATATTCTTATATCATTGGGAGAAGTTTGGTAGTTTGTAAATATTTCATCTGCTCATCCCCTTCATATTTTCTTCCTCTATTTGTCTTTTTTCACACAATCATTCCCTTGTAAATATGTGTTTTCATTTCCTTCCATGTTTTATTTCAAAAAAATGTGCATTGTTTTTCTATGTTGGTGTTTTACCCCTCTTCTTCTCTCTTGCACATTATATTCCTACCGTCCCATAGCCACAGAAAAACCCCTTAAAAATACCTATTGATTCTTGTGCACTTTGGATATGGATTTTAAGCTGAGATCTCTTTTCAAACTTTATGATTTTCACTTTTGGTTGGTGAAAGAGTGAACCTCCACAAATATATTTTATCATCTTCAGAGGTGTGAGTTTTGAGTGTCCACATTTTATATTTCTAAATTTGAGCATGGAAAAATGAATTAGTTTTGGAACATTTTTTCTGTGACAACTTGTGGTGGATTTTAAAATGGATGAGTGAAATAGTCTAAACCTCCCCTGATTGGAGAAAACAAAATTTTAATATATGTTGGTGAGTGAAAATGATTTTGTCATGTTTTTATATTTTTTGAACATGAGGACATGCACAAAACTAAGTGTGGGGGAGTTGATTTTATTAATATTTTCATGACTTATTATATTCCAACATTACTGATTTTATATGAAATGTGCATAATTTGTGTGAAATATTAATGTTTTAATACTAAGTATAATTTTTGACCATTTTTAGAAGTAGTCCAATTGAGTCAGTTTAATGTTTTCATAATAATTGTCACTATACTGATCAAAATTATGTGTTTCTTGTTTTTTATGATTCTCCTTTTAATATACAAAATTTTTTTAGAAGGGACCATGATCCAATTCTGCCATTTGAATGACCATATGGTCCTTACAAACAAGACCAATGAATCTGTGAACAAACTGGACCAGCCTTGAAGATTGATTTACTAGGATAAATACAGAAGTCCAAAAACATTAACTCTCCACCATAATTCTGGGGACACTACATTTCATCTTGGATAAAAATTTCAAGGCCCAAATCCAAGTACAAGGGTCCCAAATGAAGCGTTGAAGTCCAGCCCACCATTCTGTCCGAGAATTAAAATCAGTATACTATTCATGACATATATCATGATGTAAGCATCAAATCGAGCTGCGATTTTCAGTGTGAAATAGGAGATATAGGTGGCCGACTTTATGGAAGAAGTCATTCGGATTTGAAGGCATCTTCCTGCTCCAAAATCCATTCCCATTTTGGCCATCGAAAAAGAATGGATAGAAATGGACAGTTTACCTTTGTTTAATAAAACCGCCATAACTTTGGCTCCTCTTGTCCAAATTCCTCCATATTTTGAAAATAGTCATAACACTTTATTAGATACAACTTTGAAGAAGGAGATATTTGTAGATTCGGCTGTATGAATAGCTAAATTGGCAATGCATTGGAGGGACATATTGGGAATGCAAACAGTCCACTCCTTGGGCTATAAAAACTCTCCCCTTCTCTCCTTGGGAGGGGTTGGCATTTCAGAAGAGAGGATATAATATTGGCACGACCAAAGCCTTTCCAAAGGCTTGGGAGGACCTTCCATACTCAGGCTTTCACTTTAGATACCTTTCCTCCTCTCTTTGTTTTCACTTACTTTTGTGTTCTTCATTTTTGTAATCTTGTAATTCTCTTTCTTTGTAATTCTGTTTTAATGCAAGTTACTTATTCAATATCTCTTATTCTCATCCACCTTCTGTAGTTTAATATTTATGTTCCCAAAATAGTTTAAATTCAGTTGAATCCCCTTCCCTTCTTTTTCTTCCTCATTCAATCGAAAATTCGTTTTTAATTATCAGCATTGTTCGTGTGTGTGTGTTCAACGTACCACTCTTTTCTAATCCCTTTATTTTTCTTCTATTCTTAATTTATAACCATAAGTATTATAACTAGAATATTAAACACCCAAATGTATGAGTAAATATCTCATTGGGGTGAGTCAAAATTTAGGGACGTTAAGTGATTGAGAGTATTTGCTCGATGAGTATTCGTTAATTTAACATTGTGTATGTTGGACTTAATATGTCATGGATTAATGACATATTTTAATTAGCATGTGGTTTCCATGGATTATTGGAACCATAAATACACTACCATAAACAAGTACTGATTGATTTTAGAATCCTAGTTAAGTTAAGGCTTGGATTAAAGCTTTAACACTAATGAATTCTAATCGACGTCAACTTGTGAATTGGGTGTTAATTTAAATGCAATATAAAGCAAAGCTCAAGGATATCACAAGATTAACTCCCTAATAATGAACTCACCCCAATATTTATCAATTTGTTAAATCAATTATAGTCAATCAATCATTTCAATTAAGCTCTGCAACAAACCCCCCTAATCAAAATACAATCAACTAAAAACAAACGACTACTACAAAGTATCATCGCCGAGGATTCGACCTGAGTGCTTCTATACACATTAGCAGAGCACCGGAACTTTGACCGGTTGATAGGCGACAATCGGCCGTGCGTTTCAGCAACTTCTCAATTTTCCGTGTAGCTATCCTCTTTTCATTCAAACTTATTTCTTTTCGCATAACTCACATAGCGTATAACTTACGCGCACCAGAGCTCGGGATTTCTTCTAAGTGTCGAGAATTCACAACTAACAAGGGTTAGCCTCATATTTATAGGCATTTTTGAACCCACGCGAAAAACACTAATCCGCGCGTAAAACCTCCTCCATGCGCGTAAAAACTCTTTTATGAAACTTCATATTTCGCGCCATGATTCAATATTTCATGCACCTCATGACTTTGTCATTTTTCATCCTTCTAAGCATGAAGCATCAATTGCGCGCTAAATTCCACACCGCATTCCATATTGCCCGCAAACCCAATATTTCCTACGACATCATATTTCGCGCACTGCTCCAATTTTTCACGCATTTCATGCCTTTGCCAATTTTCTAGCTTCTGATCTCGAACCACCTTTTGCGCGAAAAACATCATTCCTCTATTTCGTGCATCCTGCAAATTTTCCGCGCAACCCGCTACTATTTCGCGTAGCCCGCATATATTGCGCGCACCACTTTATTTTTGTGTGCAACATGCCTAAATTTCCGCGCACTTCATTCCTTTGTCATTTTCAATGTTCTGACCTTGAATAACTCCTTGCATGTATAAACCATCTTCAATCTTGTGTGCAAAATCCATTGCCAAGCACATTTCTTCATCTCCCGATTTTCAGGCCCTAAAATTTGGCAAACACTGGAAAACGACGCCACCTTAAAATGTGCTTTTCTGCCATCCCCAAATTGTCCATTGCTTTGTAATTTTCTCTCTCCACTGCTTCCCATAACCATTCTTCTGCTCTTATCACGAATCCCACTATCGTGATATTTATCATTTGTTAGATCAGCTTTAGCATCGTCAGAGTTGCAATGGGAACTAAAACTTTCCTATCTTCCAGAAGCATCATTCCTTCCAATCAAAACTTTATATGAATGGCATCATCATTTCTCCCCCTTTCCTTCATAAGGCTTGCATCACAATTTCTCCTAACTCATGATTTGTGTGAAATACATACCAGCAAAGCATCGTATTAATTATGATCCTTCTACAAAGTGAATTGATTTATCTTCTTTGACAACAAAATACAACAATATGCAAAAGCTAACTCTTCAAACTTTCTTCTCCATTCAACTTGGTCCCAAAATTCATTACTTGAGATAAAAAGTCAGTTTTTTAATATATATATTTCAATTGAGATTTAAATAGTGTGTGTGTTGCAATAAATTGGTATTCATGATCCATCTAATTGGAAAATATTAAAATCATAGTTTTAGTTGCATGTAGTACAAGTTTCTGTGTATAATGCATAGTAATTTATAACATGGTAATGGTAGAATCATTTAACAAGACAATAAAATAAATATAAGTAAAAAAATGTTATGTTAAATAAATATTGAGTTTCAAATTTAAATGGCAATAATTTCAATTAAATATTTATGAAATTTTCATCATAAAGTGAATTTTCCCTCCATATCTTTCAATTGACACAATATATACCAGATCACTAATATTATATAGAGAACATGACTTGGACCTGACCTTAGTAGGGGTAATTAGATAATGTCTCTTATGTTATTTATGATTTTTCCTATCATCTAGACTTGGATTTATGTGCAGATAGAGTGGTGTGAATCTTTTATATAAAGGATTTTACATGTCTTATTCTAATGTTGGTAATCTTAATTTTATCATACCCTATATAAGGTTTATGCTTGGAATTTTTTGATCTATTCGAAAATGACATCATTGAGTCATTTTCTAGTAGGGTGGTTATGGCCATGATCTAGAGGTGCTTGGCCTAGAGACACTAGTGATACCTCCTACAGTGCCACCTATAGAACCTCCTAATATTCTTGTCCCAGTAGTTCAATTACTAGTGGTAGGATTTTTCACTTTGAGACCTCTCGTGATTGTAGTAATCAGAAGAGTGAAAAAACTAGTGGCTTTGTTGTATGGAATCAGTGCATGAACTAAGGGAACACGAATCCTTAGTCTGAGAGGTCCCTAGTTGATTGTACACCCTATGATATGATGGTCCATTTACAAAGGTTCTAAGGAATATTCTCTATAGTGGCTAGGGAGAAAGGATCATTACTTAATTTGAGTCTTGGAGTAGGATCAACATATCCTCACCGGTCAAGGAGATAAAGTGTTGTTGGTCTGTCCCACTAAGGAGTTGTTCATGGTCGTGTGATCCTGACATAAGATACAAACCATCAAAAAATGGGCCTGCTCAAGGAAGTCATGTTATGTATTTTCCTGTAGGAATGTTCTAGGTTTATGAAATAAATAATGTACTAGGGGGTAGAGTATCAGATTTCATATAGTCTAAAGTACAATTTTTTATATCATCTACCATGGTATCTATTTTTTATGACAGATGGGATTCAAATTATTTTATCTCTATGTCTATCATGGAACTCCTATCATTTTAAATTCGTCACTTCTATGGGGTGATGACCCTTGACACTCCTTGAGGTATCCAATAAGAGAGTATATTACACTGTGAAGTCTGACCCTTGAGATATGATTCAATTGTTTTCTATGAATCCTATTCTTCATTGATTGTTCTGGTTTCAAAATTATTCTCGTGATGGAGTGGTTAGTTCCTTATCATGGCTAATTAGATTTATATATCTGGAGGGAATCCTTCACATCACCAGAGGGTGGTACTTATATTCATAATGATTAATGGGATTTCTAGTCAAGTTGACATGGACAAGAGAATCATGGGATGGGTGGAGTGATAACCTATATTTATAGTCTTTATGTGGAGGATTTGGTAATGCATCTGGCTGATTTCCCACATATTTTAGATCATTTAAGGAAAGTTTTCCCTGATGAATTTTCTAGTTCACCTACTATGTGAGAGGTGGAGTTTTCTATTGATCTAGTTCCAGGAGCTACACTAGTGTCCATTCCTCCTTAAGGGATTTACACTACTAAGTTGCAAGAGTTGAAGAGATAGTTGGAGGATTTAGATATTATAGGTATCATACAGACCAATACTTCTCCCCAGGATTCACTTGTTTTTTTACCAAAAATTTCGATGAAACATTTGATATTTTTATGGATTACCAAAATTTTATTTAGCATAATGTGAATAGATGATGTCATTTTTATCATATAGATGACCTCTTTAATTAGCTTTGAGGAGCTCCGGTTTTCTCCAAGATTTATTTGAGGTCAATTTATTATCAGGTAAGCATCAGACCTTTAGACATACCTCATAAAATGATTTATTTTAGGTATGGTGTTTATGGGTATCTAGTTATGTCATTCGGTCTCATGAATGCACCAACCATTTTCATGGTTTTAAGGAATCGGGGTTTCCACCCATACCTAGATTTTTTCAAGAAGATTTCATGGTTGATATCTTAGTGTATTCTCTCACTCAAATAGAAGATTCTAAGCATCGTGATATCATACGGAATACACTAATAGATTACCATTTTTATGATATTCTCACTAAATCCCAATTTTGGATCAATAAAGTGTACTTTTTGGGTCACATTTTCTCTGTGTAAGGAGTATTAGTTGATAGAGAGAAGTTAAGAGCTGCATTTCTCTAGGAGAAGAGCAAGATTGTTTTTAAAATTTATAGTTTTTTGGGGATGGATGTATGGAACATGATCTTCTTACCAAAATTATCACACATAAAATCACCTATAATGTGTTAGACTAGTAAGGGTATGATATTTATATGGCCAGAACATTGTGATAAATCCATTCTGAATATGAAAGGGAGATAAACTTCAGTACTGATCCTAATTATGAAAGAGTTGAACAAATGTTACACTATCTATTTCGAATTATTTAGTATTTGGATAGGATAATTTTTAATTATTAAAGATATATTCATCACACATGGGTCATAGTAGTCGAGGTTTCTTGAGTAGAATTACGGGATGCATGATCTTGAGTTGGAAGTGGTGGTTCAATATTTACATTTTTGGAGGTATTATTTTCTTGGAGAGTGTTTTGTGGTGTATACGAACCAAAAAAGCCTCAGATATATTTTCACATAGTATGACTTGAACATTAGATAGAGAAGGTGGGTTGAATGTCTTCATTACTTTGATTTTGTTCTTTCCAGTATTCCTATTAAAGGAAATGATATAGTAGATTCTTTTAGCTGAATGACTCGTACATAGGCAGTTCAAGAAGATAGTGATGAGTGGCAGGTAATGGGTCTGTTCTGTAAGATGCATTTAGAGGTCCAAGAGCATCACAAAATGCGTGTCCCGATAGATTTATTAGTGACCTATTAAATTTTGGAGATAGTGAAGGTGTGGTAGTTATCAGATCCCCAAGGATAGTCCTAAGGGAGAGTGTTTTAGGAGAGGATACACTTCAATGATGAATTGTTGGAAAGGATGATATCTTGCACATCATGGACATGTTTAGGTTCCTACAAAAATCCAAAAATAATTGATCTGGGAGTTCTATAATTCTACATGGATGTTACACCTTGGGATTACAAGTATTTATCTTGATCTATATCACTAATATTGGTGGTATAGTATGAAAATAGATATTTTCGGTTTTGATATTCGATGTCCCACCTATTAGCACATGAAGGATGAACACCAGTGGACAATAGGGAATGTTAAACCATTACCTATTACTGAGTGGAAGTAAGATAAATTAAAAAAGTATTTATTTATTTTCATACCAATATCCCCTCAAGGTAGTGATTCTATATGGGTGATTATTGATAGGATCTTGAAGGATTCTCACTTCTTAACTATCAAAGATACCTTCTCAGTGCATGATCTTAGAAGACTATATGTCCATGAGATTATATTTTCACACAGGTTCCCTAATACTATTATTTCCAATAGGTTTTACTATTTCACATTGTGGTTTTAGAGGGGGTTATATAATTCCTCTGGTATGTAGGTGATTTTGAGCACTTCCTTTCACCCTCAGACTAATGGTTAATTGGAACAAAGAATACCGATCCTATATGAAATTCTCTGAGAATTCATCCTTGATATTGGTTGTTCATGGTAGAAAGATATACCCACAGATGATATTTACTACTATAACATATTTTTGGAGATGAACTTGATGGCTCTTTATGAGGCCATATATGGTAGGCCATGCCTATCACCTCTATGCTGGTTAGAGGAATGTGAGACTGAACAGCATGGACCTAATCTTATTCAAGAGACTTCATAGTTGGTTTTCTTTAATAAGAAGTGAATGGATATGGATGAAAATATACATAAATATTATGCCACTATATGTCAATAAAATTTGGATTTTGAGGTTAGGGATTTGGTATTCTTACGAGAATTGACTAGATAGGGGAATTGACATTTTGATGGAAAGGTAATCATTCTCCCTGGTTCATTGGACCTTTTGAGTTTATAGGGAGATCCATTATGGTATCCTATTAGTTTCACTTACCTTATAGGTATTGGGATATGAATGATGTCTTCCAAATTTCATAGATTTTCTGGTACTATTCAGATCCATATCACATCTTTTAGCGTGATGATGTTGAGTTGGAGGTACATGTATCCTTTGAGGAGAATCATATTAGTATTGTGGACCAGATCACAAATGATCTCTAAGATAGGATACTTCCATAGGTATGAATTTTATTGAATCACAACCATATAGAGAAATATACATAAGAGAAAGAGGCTGAAATATGCTCAAGAGATGGAGTTATTCTCTTATAATTTTTTGGCACCCTTGGATGGGAAACTAGGAGACAAGTTACTTTAAGGGGGAAGTCTGTATGATCCCATTTTTTCTTCTAAGTTTGGAACAATTTAATTTTAGGTTTTTTTGTTATTTTTATCAAAACATAAGTTATTTATGATTTTACATGAGTTTCATGGGTGTTTAGGGCATGTATGATGCCTCGATCCCAAACATATAGAACTAGCAGGTGGGCCACACAACTAGTAGAAATTGTTCCATCCAGTCTAAATGGTTTGGTTAAACCTTTAAGGGTGTTCTAGTGCTCTATGTAGGACTTCAAAACTTTTTATAACCATTAATCCTAGTCCCCATGGACATAAAATTTCTACAGACCTTTTTATAGTGGGAGTTTTTAGGGGCTACATACGGTTAGTCAAACTCCGTTCCTAGTCCATGCGTTAGGTGTATTGGGGTAGTGTATGGTGCATGGTTTCCACAAAGTTTGACCAACCATGTATACAAACCATAGGAAAAATAAAAAAGAGGATAAAATAACATTTTTCCTCCTCTCTATTTAATTCATCCTCTCTATTTTTCCTTACATGCACAATAGTGCATGGCCTAAAGCTAGGATTTGGAGCTGTTTCATGATATAACCTCCGATTCAGATGCCATATATCATGTGGGATCACCAATGGTAAACACTACATTACATTAGATCCTTTAATTATTCTTCTTCACATCTATGGAGATATTTTTGTGCGAACTCATTTGACCCATTTTCAGGGTATTCTTCTATGATTCTATTTCATTCCAATTTTGATTTAATTATGGGTTGAAAATGGATGAGTGTTCTTCCAAAATCATAAGGTAGGTGGTCTATAACATTTCACTAGTGTTTCATCATTATTAAACAATCATTGTTGTTATACATGTTGGCCCTTCCATGTGTTCCTCCTAAATTAATTAAATACCTCTTTTATATATTTGGAACCTTAAAGTGTTTCCCTCTTAGCACTTAGACTTGGTTGGAGGTTTTAAACCTCAACACGATCCAACCCTGTGGTGAGTTATTTAATATACCCCATGAAAGCACAACTCCATTAGGTGGGTGAGCTTTCCACCCTTCAGTGTAAGACATTTATATTAAATGAGATAATTATAGATGGACATGCCTCCTTTTAATTAAAATTAAATGTAACTAAATTGATTAAATGGAATTGGGGAATGATATAAATATTCTCTTATATTGTTATATTTTATACAAATAATTGTAATTTTTTATGGTCACTAACATAACCCTTTTCATTTTATATTACATTCTTTAGGTTTGACATATCAGTGTGGAACTAACTTCTTATGAAGGTATAAAAACTATTTTATAATAGTATTTCACTAACTAGGGGATTGTGGTATAGAGCCAACAAACCCTATGTATTATTACTTATAGTATGGAATAGAATAGGGGATCAAGGTGTGACACCTATAAACCCTTGGAATGAATACATATGGTATTTTATTATTGAGGGAGATTGAAGTAAAGAACCAATAACATTCGTAAACATTCCAATCTGTGGATATAGGTGACCCTGGTAATCGCCTTGGAATTGGGAATATGTAAGCCTATTACTATTCTGATATTACCATTGGATGATATCCTTGGTCTTGATGGGGTATTCCTGGTTATATGCCATGGGACCTGTCCCATATAGGTATGATATTCTTTTCACATGAGTCATATTCAAAGCTAGTGTTTACATTCTATCGATACATCATATATATATTGATTCTTACCTTTTATAGCTTTCTCTTATTATTGGCAGTGCTCTAGTACTTCTCATAACTTTCATTCAACTTACATATTTATCTGTTATTCCTACACATGGTTATAGTTTATATATGAACATACAAGATTTTTGATAGACATAATTGGTGGTGGACGACAAAGTATATCTCACACCCTATCGAGGATACCAATTGGTACCCAGACATGCATCATGGTTATATGTAGGGATATGGGAAAGCTCTCAGTTGACGAGGCATGATTGATTATTGAATTAGAGTAGTGGTGAATTGGACTGATCTTTGTCTCATGATGATATCTAGAGATAGTGTTTTGATCTTTTTTGTTCTTTTGATACACCATTTTTTATGTGTTCCAACTACCATGTTTTATTGTTCATTTTTTAAAGACATGCCATTACATCATTATGTATATGGTACTCAATATTTCTTTTGTTTAATAGTTATTATTATCGTATCGATGCATTATCTTCTTCTTCTATGCCTACCATTATTATACATCCACCATTTATTCATTATTACACTGATGTGATTCTATGATCATGATTGTATAGTCTCCCACTATACCACCTTAGACCATCACTGATAGTTGGAATCCTTTGATGTATGGATAGGTGCATTTGAGGTCTTTTGACAGACCATGTTTGGTTACTTATGAGTGAAACAGGTCGGGGATGTTACACATCAAATGTTATTCATCATTATAGATGGAAACATTATGTTCCTCTCACATGAACAAATAACGTCATCATATGTACTATCGAGGTGCTACCATACACTCTATATTCTATCTCAATCCAGGGAGCTAATTCCATAATCTTCATATGAGATTAAAAACCCCAACATGGTTGGAACCAATATGTGAGAAGATTAGATTCAAAACCTACCACCATTGATTAATTAATCCTTAAGTATCACATAAGAAAACAATAAATGTATAAATGTTCACATGATATATATATCTATATCATCATGTTTTGTGGATTATAAATATGATATATTAACACATATTATAAGAAACATGTAGTTTATGATATTCCATGTGCTATAAAAAGTGGGTTATCTAGTGTATCAAAACACCTTGGTGCCTGATCAGCATAATCAATATCTCTATATAGGATTCCTACTCAGGCTAACCTTAACATTTAATCATAACCAATAACACATAAAGATAATTTTATGTTATAATTGTTATACTTTGAGAGTTCAATTATCAGTACATTTGATGAAATGTGTATCAATATATAAATATATGTTTCCAATTTGAAAGAACGTTGAAGTAGAGATTGCCTCTTATATGATGCATTTTATATTCATAAACTCTCTTACAAATAATTAGAAAAACCTTATGTAAGAACCTATATATAATATCATATATGATATTATTCTAGATCAACATTATATTTTCATCACATGATAGGTTTTTTTAACTCAATACATCGATATGTAATTCCTACAAAATATCTATGTGGCCAAATAATAAATTCCTTCCACCAAACTCTGTAATGAGTAATATTTACAAATAAATAATGTTCTAATAATTGTGAGATTTCCAAATCATATTTTCAATGTTCAAATAGTTAAAAATATTATAACTCATTAACTTCAAAACACAAAATTTTATGATGTAAACTTTTATTATTAAATTTGAACTATTTATATATTTAAAATAATTGTCCTTAGAACCCATTCCATCCAAATTTTTCTTTTAGAGAATATGTTAATTAATGTAGCTATTTAAATTATTACATAACAAAAAATCTTAACTCATATAGGATAAATTGACACTCATTTGTTCAAGTTAACTAATGAAACTATTTATATTTATCTTTACCACCATACCCCAAAACTCTTTTATAATATTAACTGAATTTTAATTTCTATGTTGGGTGTATTAAAAAATTATGAAAATTTGATATTTATTATCTCATAATAATTAAATGAAAATATTTACATTTTACTTTATCATCAGATATCATAATCATTTTAAGACATTATGTGAAAACATTTTTAATTTTCGATTTGTATAATTTTTCAATTTTTAACATTGTACTTTTATAAGTTAAAACATACTCCCACTAGCCTCTTAAAATCTTTATTCTTTTTAGAATACAATGACAAGATCCTATTTATTTTTATAATAATACGTAAATGTTTTTAATAGGAATATTTAAAGAGTAAACAATTTTTTCAAAATAATATATGTAATCGTATTTGTTTGTAGAATTTTACACCTAAAACATTATTATTCCTTTAAATATACCATTTAAGGATGGTGGGTAATTCTTCCCTTAATGTTTAAAAAATATATGGATAAACACATTTATCCTGGATAAGAAATTTTTATCCTTGTCTTCTTTTCAAAACAGGTTACAGAACATATTGAATCATAAAGCATGGGTATTAAATTAATCATCTCCATTTAAACAAAATAACTCTAAGTTAATGAAAAACTTGTCTTATCATATACGATAATGGATATGAAGAAACAAATCCTTTGATTAGATATATTTGAGATTGATCTATTCCTTTACATTCAAACCATTAATGTAATAAATTTTTTCTTTATCATTGAGTCCAAACTAAAAAATTAATCAATTATTCCAATGATATTACACACCTATATACATAAAAAAATATATAAAGTATTCATTTTGTATTTCATACTGTTAAAAATAAAATAATCATTTTCTATAACACTAATACGTGACATAAATATTCCATGGAGTTTCATAAAACTCCATGGGTATTCAAAAAAATTGATATTATAGAATTCTTACTCCACCATTCATGATTTTAGCTTTATGATTAATTATCCTTGAATGGGTACTAGATAAAATTGTGTTAGACTTTACACTAACTATTACTCTTCAATTTTGAACTTTTACCCACTTTCAATATCTATAAAATAATATAATCTCACCATCGTATGCCTAATTCATGTATTATTGAAACTTTTATAAAATAATGTAAACACTTCTTAAACTCATTCATATCGTTATAAAATTTCCATTGACAACAATAGAATTAATTCCACAAATAGATAATTCCTTAAGGAAACATTTTGTCTCACCAAGTCATTTAATTCCCAATAATACCAATTATATGATTGGAGAATTAAATTTTATTGGTTACTTTGAATTTAATTCCTTTAAATCCTTAAGTGAATCATTCTATGATTCGATAAGAATATATATTCATTTATATAGCTACTTAAAAATGGTTACTCAAGAAGGTGTTATTTTAACACATATAAATTCTATTAATTAAAATTTTTTATTATGTTAGATGTTTTAAGAGCTTATTATATTTATCTTACCATTATTATAATATTGATCTCAAAGCTATATATACTTATAATGATGCTATTTTAAATTTTTTCAAATATGTATCAGGTTTTACTAACATTTAATAATGAATTTTATTAAATAAAATCCCACTCAAATTATTACTCGTTATAAATTTAACATACATATTAGTGGGAAAAGATAAAAATTTCATCAAGAATTGGGTTTGTATAGTGTTTCTACTATTACATAGTTATTTATATAGGTAACCATCCCAGTCTTATCATATATGACTATTCAATGGACGCGAGGAAGACAATTTTTCTAATTTTGCAAGTTGATACTCCTAACTCTATTCCTTTGGTATCCTAATTATTATGGTTTCCCAACTAAGTGTAACATAAATAGTGCTCCAAGAACGTGGAAACTAATCACTAGAGGTATGAAATCACATTCTTATAAAAAAGATAATCTAGGTATACTTAAATTTATCAATAATATATTAAATTATATGATTGAGGTATTTACAATTAACACTTTGAAAGGAATATGACACATATTAGTAATACATGTATTTAATCTCATCATATTTTCTTTTTTTAATTACATTTATATCAGAAGGTTTCTAGTCATTTTATTTGTAATCATATTCCTTACACCAAATCAATATGTAAAAACCATATTGACGTGTAACTCTTTACAAAACTCACAATTTATGTTACTAAAACTAAAATAAACTCAAGATATATTTACACATATCTAAATGTATATCATGCATAAGGCACTTGAAATACTATTTTCAAGGTTGTATGAAATTGATAATCTCCACATGTATAATCATGGAGCTATAAATAATGACCCCCACCATTCTATAATAAGGCACAAGCCTCCTGTCTTATGGGAAGTCCAAAAAAATTTCCCTCTACCCATATATAATTTACTCATATAACTATATAAATGCATGTCTGAAAATTTCAATAAGTATTCTAATAATTTTATCTAAATCATACACACATTTATAATATAGAAAATCTAAAACTATATATATTATATGGGGGAAATAATTTTAAATAAATAAATTATTTTTAAATTTAAACATCAGATAAAGATTTATGAACAAATCTAAAATTAGAAGCTAATTATAATCACATCACAATTTTAAATAGTAATTATGGACATTCCATAATCATGAATATAAACTCTTTATATTAATATCTAAATATGAACTCTTTTTATATTATGAATTAGATTAAATTTCATTTTAATATATGATATTTTATGAATTTTAAACATGATATAATCCAATTTTGATTATATAAACCTTTTACATAATCAAAATATATCATAAAAAACCTTATTTAAATCATGATAAAATCAATCATAAAAACCATTATAATGATGCCAAAAAAATCTAAAATGAGGTCGTTGAATTTGAACAATTCAAATCACGTATTATGAAAAATTCATAACCCTGAAACACAAACACTTTATATTTACTATACTTTTCAATGTATAATTACTTTATAAATTCTTCTTATGATTTCTAAAACAATTATTAATTTCAAAGAAATAAATAATTCAACATAATTAGTAATAATTTATTTTGTTTTTATACTTAATATTGGGGGATATTTATTAATAAATTCGTCATATACATTTAATTAATCAATTTTAAACAATTTATAATTAAATGATTTATAATAAATTTTTAAAATTTTAATTTTTACCAAAATAAATTTTATCATTTATTTATAAATTTTTTAGAAATATTATAATTCTATTCATAACTGTATTTAAATAATTTTTTTAATAATTCAAATTTAATGAGAAGTTTTGAATCATTGGATATGATTTAGATCATTTTTAATGATCTAGGCAGAATCATTAGCCATGATCGATATGACAACTATGATGAAATGTTTATTTAATATTTTTAATATCTTATGTTTGATATTTTTATTACATTCTATGATAAAAATAAAATATCTAATGATATGGGTTGATATCATATTGGAAAAACGAAACTATTTCTTAAAACATGGCACAATCCATTACAGAAAAATATGGGCTCATATCATATGATACCATTTATAAAAATATGGGGATTTTTACTAAATCACTAGTAATGATATACAAATATTTTAAACCTTCAATCCAATCAAGAGGTAAATAAAATTCATCATAATTTATGAAAAAATATGATATGAATTTTTTTTAGAATGAATGTTTTATTCAATATGATTTCATAAATATTAATGAACGATAGGTTCTAATCCCATAAATAGGATTTAGAGAGATATAATAACACTTATTTGAGGCTAGATAAGTCATTAAATAACCCAAAAAAAGATCTATATGAATGATATATGAAATTATCTGAAAATATAAATGATGAAACTATAAAAATGAGTACCTTACACAGATGAGCTTCTGCAACATCCTAAATCACTATCAAATGCCTTGATGAAAATAACCAATAGTGGGATCCATAGGACAACCCTCTTATAGAAGTATCCATGGATTGAAAAAAAATCACTCATCATATGATTTCAACAATCCTTCATCTATAGTATGTTAGTAACTCATTGGGGGAAAGTATTAAGGATGAAGAAAGATTTAAATGCTATGGTATTAGCTAATATCTTGGGAATCCTTTCATGATATAACATTAATTTTCATCGAATGGATTCCACTAACATTATATATATATATAGAGGATTATCCTTTTGTTTTCACACATTTAATCATAAATTATAATTCTTGAGTAAATGATAAATAAAATATATGAAACTCCTTGAATGAAATGATACATGAAGTTTTTTATCATATAAAGTACTACACTTAACGATACACAACAAGGATAATTAGGTATTTTTAACACTTAATTTTCAACCACTATATTTATCATTGGATGTGTGAGTTTATAGTTTCTCAGTAATTTACACAAAATATACAAATTATATTATCCAATCATATAATATGATTGAAAAAGATGTGGCGTGAAATCAAATTTCATACCCTTTATGGTATACCTCAATCTCTAAATATGATATATCATATTTTAGTGTATAAAAAAGGGTCTTGATGAATATATCTTCTTTATAAACTATTTTTTTTACTCTAATGCTTAGCTACATTAATTTGTTCCCCATTTTGACTTATATTTTTAACATTGATCACTTCCATGATAGATCAAGTGTTCTTACAAGTCATTTAGAAAAATTAATCTTGAATAACAACAACATGAACATTAAAAAATGATTTGAGAAGGGTAATTTCTGAACTCTATTGAAACCATGATGATATATTTATCCCCATCCTCAAACATGTTTTTATATGATTTACATCGAGCCATTTTCAATTCACATTCATCATATTTAGTTCAATAGTACTTATATTTAACAACAAAAAACAAGTATACCAAAGGTTTAGATATAATGTATCATTTTTTTCAATCATAAATTATATATAATATAACATAAAAAAGTATATTTAAAAATTATAAAACACACATAATCATATTATATAAAATAATAGATATAAAGATCAATTTTCATATTACATTGAAAAAAATATGCATATAATAAAATTTCTATATATATTTAACGCCCTGACCCCGGTTACCTAGAGTCAGTGCATTATTACATAACATTGGAATGATCACAATAGATCAAATCGTAAAAGACCGATCAATTTAGTAACCTTGGAAGTACGAGATACATTCATAAGTTTTACATTATATCATGAAATAAAAACATCAACAACATTTTGTCCCCTTTTAACACACTTATATCCTTAGCCTATCCCTATAGGTCAAATATAAAATACTTCTTCACATCCTGGGAAAAATAAAAAATAAAAATGGGTGAGCTCAGATGCTCAATAAGGATAAAAATATAGCGGAAACTTTCATAATAAGAATAAAAATTTAAGGTATTGAATAAGACTAAAAAAAATTATTTTAAACTTAAACTTCAGAATAATATGGAAAAGATAAAATCAAATAATTCCATTTACTTATTCAAAAGGATATTCTACTAGTTTAATAATCAAATGAAATATCAACATACACTTTCATAATGATGGAATGCATAACGCCAGACTTTATAACCACAAAGTCCAGGCCTTGTGCCAAGACTACGAATAAGATTTTGTCAAGGCCTTATTCCAAGATAGTAGTTTGCATCATGAAACCTACCGATGCATCGTGGAGCTATATCAGGCTCCACCTGTCACTTACTAAGTCCAATGCATTCCTCATATGAAAAGGTCTAAACATAACATAAACATTTGTATTAAAACTAGCATACTAAATTTCAATATAATATATATAAACCATGAATGGTGTAAAAATAAAACATCCACAATCAAACATATCACAAAACCTTCAATACAATATAGAGGATTTATATCATGATAAATCAACTTCAAACAAGTTTAAAATCCATCAAAGGATGTTGAAATAGATGAAATGAAAACTATTTGAAATAAAAAACTCTTTCTATATTGATATCATTTAAAAGTCACATAATTATAAAAGAAAACATTTATTTTGGAAATATTCGTATAAGATTTTATGGGATGCTTTGATGATGATATAATGTCAGAAAATAGCCGCACTTGCCGTATAAGTTAAAAAAAGTCATTCTTATCTTAATTTTGTCGAAATGGTCATAAAGTACCTTGTTTAGAAAAGGATAGAAAGATTTATTTAAAAACATATATTGTCAACTAATGGTTTAAATTTCTTTAACCCATAGTGTAGTAAATAGTAAAAATGTTTTGAATTACATTTTTAAGAAAACACAGATGTGGATGATAAAGAGGTCCCAGTATATACTTACGTATTAACAACCTCAGATAGTAAAGAGATTATAGAATTAACCCTTACCTTGTACTTTTGTTTGGTCTAGGTTACATTAACATCCTGTATAATTGTTAAATAATTGTTATTAAATTATACAAGAACCATATACATAAATATGATATTATATATGATCTTCTAATATTACTTGTTAATAATATTTTAGTAGTATCATCATTTCGAGTGTTAACTAATCCATTTTACTTTATATGCACGATTACGTAAGATGTGTTTTTTATTGATAGTATGTATTTTATTCATATATAGAATGATATTATGTTCATAAAAAATATTTTTATTCATAAAATGAAAAATATTCTTGAATGATTACGATGTGGATTGAATCCCATTGCGTTTGTGGAGATTGTAATCTGTAAGTACGCACGAGCGACAATATCATTATATTGATAGTGAAATCATATATAATTGAATTTTATATCATATATAAAGAATAAATAACATGTTATATTTATTATTTATATCAATTATACTTCATTATTATACCCATCCAAATAATAAAGTGTTTGAATAACAAACAGCACCACAGCGTGGAGACGGTAATCCATACGCACGCATGTATGGTGACTTTGTCATTCATATGATGGATAGAATAATTAATATGGTTGTACCATTTTTATAATAACATAATAATATATAGAAGATACGAGATTTATTATTTTAGAATGTAAAAAACAAAGAAAGATGAAGTGGAAGAAGAAAATAACTTGAAAGAGGTAATGAAATATTTGCCTTTCCTTTGGGTTCTTCCTTTTGATTGGATCAAAAGGGATACATAGGTTAGATTTATGACCAAATGAAGTCCTCTAGGATGAAGGTATTAAATTTGGGAGGATATATGGTGAGGGGTTTCCCAAGCCAAATGGATTTGGAGGTATGAAATTAAGAGAAGGAGAAGTTCCCTTTTATAAGAGAGGTGAGGGTCACTTTAGGAAAAGCTTGAAATATTATTTTATAATAAAATAATTTTTGGTTTCTAATGGCTCAAAAATGATTTATTTCTAGGATAATGTGGGGATGGGTCGAAAACCTCTCAACCAATAGGTTTTATATAGGTTTAGGTCACCATATGACCCTTATCTTTTAGATTTTTCTCTTAGTTAAAAATTTTGACATTTACCACGCCTCTTTATATTTTTACATTATATGGTAAATAAACTAACTATAACAAGCCAAGAGATCCCCAAGTGGTTAATTATTAATATATATAACCTTATATAAGTCATTTTTCCGATCCTTATATTTTTAGGAATATTACATCAATTAATAATATAGTATTTATTTTAAAAACTCAATTATGTCAATTTTGACACTATTTAGGGTCTGTTTTTTTTAAATCATAACAACATTATTAGTTCAATAAAAATTATTAAATCAAACCTAACATGTCATATTAACCTAAAAAAATAGTGTAATTCATCAAAATTCTTAAATTAAATTTATTTTGATATTTATAAAATCAATTATTTTAATCTTTCATTAATAAGTTAATTACTGCATCATCATTGTGTCATAAATAAATTAAATTATATAATGTCTAAAAATTATGAATAAAGTACCATTATGTATGAAATTTTTTTATATTTCTAATGAATATTTATAGTTGAATTTATCTTGTTGACCTCACCTGTTTTGATAATCCCAATTATGCTTTCACATGATTTGATAATCCCAATTAATGTTTATCTATATTCTAATTCGTTCAATTTGTGAAATTCTATTTAACAATAATGTTAAAATAATCTTTGAAATATGTTAATAAATGTTTTACTTTTCTTGTATGAGTTTTGAAGTAATTCTAACTCAATTGGATATGTTTTTCATAAAACAATTTAAGTCACTGATATGCTTATAGCTAATGATAACAGATCTACCAGTACTTAGTCTACTTATAGACATAGTCATCGAAAAGATAAGGTCATCGATATGAATAGCTACTGATAGAACAAGTCCACCGGTTAGCACATGTCTCTGATAGATCAAGTCCACTGATATAGAAAGCTACCGATAGAAGCTGAGCTACCGATAGAACAAGTCTACTGGCATGCATAAGTCTACCGATATATACTTTCAAGAACCGAACGGTGCTACCGATATGCACAGACAAAAATATAATGATACAAGCTACTGTTACACTAGATCTACCGATAGAACAAGAGCTACCGATCGACCTAGAGCTACCGATAGACCAAGAACTACTGATAGAAGGGGTTACCGGTATATAGAGCTACTGATACACGATCAAAGAGCTACCAATACCAAGAGCTACCGATACATGATCAAAGAGCTACTGATACCAGGAGATAATGATACACGATCAAAGAGCTACTGATACCAGGACCTACCGATACAAGATCAAAGAACTACCGATAGAAGGTCACTGCTACACAGTCCACTGTTACACTTCTACCAACAGAAGGCTACTAATGAAAGACTGACCAGTCAAACTCTATACTCTCAATATTATTTATTTATTATGAAATGGACATATTTAATGTTTTAATGAAATTATTGTTATTTAATAATAGTTTTTGGCATGTCAGGGAACCATACCTTGTACCCATGAAAAAGTTAATCATTCTTTTTACTGGAGCCGAAAGCTATAAAAGGAAGGACAAAGACTGAACTGTATAGAAAAAAGGCACGTGAAGGGTGTGAAAAGGCAATGGCTGAAAAGAATTGAGAAGTGGTGCATTCACACAAAATGAAAAGGCTACATGCATATTGGAAGAGAACTTGACATACACCAAGCCATTCATTCTAAAGAAGAACACAAGTTGCACCTTAGTCAAGGAGTGAAGAACTACAAGAAGCTGCTTATGTACTCAAGATGATTAAACTGAACATGAAGAAAACGAACATCTATTTTCCAGAAAAAAACTAGAGAAGGACTCAGAAGCATTTCTGATTAATCAAAAGAGTCCATAGCTTCACTTCACATCACTAGAGAATTTTAAACTCTTATCTACTCTCTTAGTGATTTATTTATTTTCATTTTGAGCAGTGTGTGTGCTCTTTACATTTTATACACACACTATCTCTTGAGCTAAGCTGGATGATATATAAATCCTCACACAAACATTCTATAACTCCTTTGTATCCCACTGTGGATAGTGGTAGAGGTCAAGTAAGACTTGGACAGCCTGTGAGATGTTGTGTGTTTTCCAACGCAGAACTGTGGTAGAGGTCTTTGTACCTGGATATTTTTTTCACTGTTGTTTACCCCAATCTAGGGTGTGGATCAAATTTATAAAAATTTTTTGAGAGGAAAAAGTCTCAGCTTGAGGCTTAACCTCTTGGTTACATCTGCGGTGCATTTTAGTTTATGTAAAAAGTATACTATATATTTCATATTCGGCTGATAACTACTTTGAAATATAATTTGTTTTAATGTTACTTTGATAGTTAAACTAGAAAGTGTTTGTACTTATTGTGAACCAGTAAGTTAGTTTCAAAAGTCAATTTAATCTTCTGATTAAATTAACTGAGCCCTAATCAGTCTTTGAGAAACTAATTGAACTTTTACAATCTGTATAAATTCACTAAAGTTTAACTTGTTTTTAAATAGGGTGTTTTAATAGAAATATTTTTAATAGAAATTTTAATTAGAACTCAATTCACCCCCCCCCCCCTCTTGAGTATCCACTCCGACCAACATTTGGTATCAAAGGTTGTTTTTATTAATACAGGATTTCAAAACACTCTATTTTTTTAACTATGATTTTAGTTGCATATTTAAAGATCTTAAATTTCTGTTAGTTCTAAATTTTATCTCTCTAAATATATTTTCTAAAATCTAGTTATGGACAATAGACTAGAAGGTGCTGCTACTAACGAGCCACCTTTCTTTAATGGTACAAATTATTCCCAATGGAATCTTAAAATGAAAATTCATTTAGAAAGTATGAGATTTGATATCAAGACTGCTATAGAGACTCAATATAAGATTCCAGAAACTGAAAGAACAACTTGGGATGAACCTACTAAAACATCTTACAATAATAATTTTAAATCTATGAATGCCATGTACTGTGATTTAGGAGATGAAGAGTTTAATAGAATATCTGCTTGCAAAACTATTTATGAAATCTGTGACACTTTGGCTATTTCCAGTGAGGGAACAACCAATGTTAAAGAAATGAGGCTGAATACCTATACTATTAAATATGATAATTTTATAATGAAGCCCGATGAACCCATTTTTGACATGTATCTCAGGTTCACTGAGATTTTCAACACCATGAGATCTCTTGGTAAAGTTGTTCCTGTAAAATAATAGATCATGAGAATATTAAGATGTTTTCCAGAAAGATGGAGAGGCACATATGTTTCCATTTGAGAAATGTGAGACATCATAACACTTCCTGTTAAAGAATTAATACGTAAGATTATGGTGTATGAGCAAGAAATAAAGGTGAATAAGGAAGAAGATGATGAAAAAAAAGGAAGTCAGTGGATTTTAAGTCTACTTCCTCA
The DNA here is from genome assembly GCA_963277665.1 of Viscum album. Lineage (NCBI taxonomy): Eukaryota > Viridiplantae > Streptophyta > Magnoliopsida > Santalales > Viscaceae > Viscum > Viscum album. The sequence goes on from OY728137.1 coordinate 1,027,665,358, forward strand.
AGGAGCATGGACAAGGAGAAAGTTCACATACCTACTGACATCTCATAAAGTGAAAGATCAGACTCTGATAGTGATGCTGAGATGGCTCAAATAGCTAGAAGATTTAAGAAATTCTATAGGAAGAATAAATTCTTCAGAAAATCAAACTACAATGGTAAATATGACAACAAAGGTCATTGGAAAAAGGACTAGAAGAAAGCTGATAAGTGTGATTAAGTTATCTACTATGACTGTAAGATAAAAGGTCACATTAAAGCTGACTGTCCAAAATTGAAGTTCAAGAAGAAACATGACTATAAGGACATAAAGTATAAGAAATCAATGAAAGTGACCTAGAGTTCTTCAGAATACAGCACAAGTGAATCTGAAGTTTCTGACTCTGAAAAGAATCGTTCTAACATATGATTTATGAAAAACACATCTAAGGTAACACTGGACACTCCTACTTTAAATTCATATTATTCTAGAGTAGAATCTGATTCTAAATCTGAAAACATGTCTAGTGAAGAATTATTTGAATATTGTAATATTCTAGAAGATACATGTAATTAATTGAAGGAAAAGTATAAAACCTTAAAGAAACAACATGCTCTAACCAGCTCTGTAAAATCTGCTATTTATGTAGAGAAGGAAAATAATTCTCAATTACTTAAGGAAAATACTGAACTAAAGTAGTCTAATGAGAAATTAAGGAAGGACTTAGAAAAATTCACAAATGGAAAGGATATAGTTACACAAATGTTAGGAAAATAAGTGGCACCAAAATATACCACTAGAATAGGCTATCAACATAGACAGAGATAGTTTACCAAAAATAGATTTATTCCTAAAACTGGACAGAATTCTACTAGTTCCAATTCTAGAAATTCATTTGCCTCAACTAGTTATTCACATTGTCTTAGATCAAATAAAGTTTATCTTTCAAAATATATTGATTCTGTAAACTATTTGAGACCCATAAGACAAATTTGGGTACCTAATGCTTTACTTGCTAACCTGTCTGGACCCAAGAAGACTTGGGTACCAAAAGCATTTTATGTTTAAACCTGTTTTGTAGGATAATTGCTTGAAGAGTTCTCACAAGAAGATATGGTTCTTGGACAGTGGATTTTCAAGTCATATGACTGGAGATTAATCATTATTTAAAATCTTAATAAAATTTTATGGATTCCATGTCACCATTGGTGATAACTCTAAAAGAAAGATCATCGACCTAGGCCAGATTGGTAACACTAATTCAGTTTTAATTTCTAAAGTTTTATTTGTTGATGGACATAAATATAATCTGTTATGTATTTCTTAGTTATGTGATGATGGTTTCAATGTTAAGTTTGAAAATGATTCCTGTAATGTTTTTTACTCTAAAAATGTTTTACTATTTTCTTCTTTAAGAAATGAAAATGTTTATGCTGTTGATTTGAATTTTTTAGCCTAGCAAAATGTTAGTTGTTTAAATGATTTTCATAAAGAATCCTGACATTGGCACAGAAGATTAGGACACTGCAACATTAATTCACTTAGAAAACTGACTAGTAATAACTTAGTTAGAGACCTACCTAAGCTTGAATTACCATCAAACAAAGTTTGTAATCCCTGTTAAAAGGGAAAGAAACATAAAGTTTCTTTTAAATCAAAGAAAGAAGTTTCAACTTCTCAACCTCTTGAGTTGGTTCACATGGACTAGTTTGGACCTTCTAGAGTTTCTAGTTTAAATGGAAATCACTATGTATATGTCTTAGTAGATGAATTTTCTAGATATACTTGGGTATACTTCTTAGCTCAGAATAGTGAAGCTTGTTCCTACTTTACAAAATACTCCAAGTCTGTAGAAAATCTTAGTGGATTTAATATTAAGACCCTGAGAATTGACCAAGTCGTGAGTTTTAAAATAATGAGTTTGAATGTTATTTCTCACACAAAGGCTATAGTCACAATTTCTCTGCCCCTAGGACACCTCAACAGAATGGTGTAGTAGAAAGAAGAAATAGAACCCTTCAAGAAATTGCAAGAACAATGCTTAATGAGTAAGACCTGCCTGTTTTTTTGGGATGAAGCTATAAATACGTCTTGCTATATTATTAATAGAGTCTTGATTAGACCAGTTCATAAGAAGACCCCTTATGAATTGTAGAATAATATAAAACCTAAGGTTAACTACTTCAGAGTTTTTGGATGTAAAGTTTTTATTCCCAATACAAAGGATAATATTCAAATGTTTTCTTATAAAAGTGATGAAGGAATTTTTCATTGTTATTATTTAACTATAAAAGCCTATAGAGTCTTTAAAAAAAGAACAAAAAGTGTGGAAAATAATCTGTTCACATCAAGTTTGATTAAAATGATCCACATGAACCTAAGTCTTCTCTTGAAAATCTTGAAGAAGATTGGACTGTTCCGGACCTTAATGATAAAACTAAAGAACCTGCTGTAAAAACATCCAGTTCTGGACATATTCTAGAATCATCTTCTGTTGAATCCAAACCTATATATGAACCTGAAATTTCTAGACATACCTTTACTAGATCAACTAGGATTCTAAAGAATCATCCTTTGGATGCTGTTGTTGGTAATCTTGATAGAGGGACATAGACTAGAGCTTCTCTAAGAAACCAGGTTGAACACCAAGCCTTTCTTTCATAGCTAGAACCTAAAAATGTCAATGATGCAGTCAATGATGAATTTTGGGTAATGGCTATGCAAGAAGAGTTAAATCAATTTGAAAGAAACAAAGTCTGGGAATTAGTTGACAGACCAAAGGACACTTTAACAATAGGAACTAAATGGGTTTTTAGAAACAAAGTTGATGAGTCTTGAAATATAGTTAGAAATAAAGAAAGTCTAGTTGCACAAGGATATATTCAAGAGGAAGGTATAGAATATGAGGAAACCTTTTCACCTATAGCTAGATTAGAATCCATTAGGATCTTACTTGCCTATGGTGCTCATCTGAATTTCAATTTATATCAAATGGATGTCAAAAGTGATTTTCTAAATGGTTTTATAATTGAAGATGTTTTTGTTGAACAACCACTTCAAACTTCTGTTAGAAAACCTGAAGTTACCTCCTGTCAATCAAGCCTTCAGAGAGAAAGTCAGCAAGCTAAGGGAATTGACTCCAGCCTTGGACACATTCATGGAGAACAAGGATGATTTCATATCTGCTACGGAGAGAGGAGGAGGAATAATTATGGATTTCAGAAATCTCTTGTTTCCTTTCTTACATGTCGATGCTAGGCCAGGGATTGTACCTTCAGATTTACCTGTCTCTGCCTCTACTGCTTCTCCTATCCAGATGACTCCAACCCAAGCTATCCGAATCCTTACTCCTATGATCACTCAGAGAACAACTCAGTACAGGCTAGGAATAGTTTCAGTTGCTCATCCTCCTGTGATCATTTCTGGTGTTCCTAATCCTTCACTTGCATCCACATAGCCTGAATCCTCTTCTAATCCCAAGGGAAAATATCACATTGAGGACATGGATTGAATAGGTGGCTAAGATATTTGATAGGAATCCCTTGTATTTTGTTTTATTTCCTTGTACCTTTTTACAACATGAAATACAAATGGATTTATCTTCTTTCCCATTTTGTTCCTTTTCTCTTTATTGTTTCCCACTTTTTGATTATCACAAAGGGGGAGAAATAATATCTATGGTCTGGGAATAATATCTTTTATGACAAAGGGGGGGAGCTACTATGATTTGTAACCAGTACCTTTTATATCATTTCATTTAATTCTACGTCTGATACATTGAACATTTTACATCTTACATTTTTACCTCTGGTGTATTGTTTTCTCTGCTACAATTGGCTTTAATGATATATCCTCTGATACAATTAATCATTCTTATGAGACTATAATATAATAAGTTGTGATTATCAAAAGGGGGGAGATTGTTGAACTCACCTGTTTTGATAATCCCAATTATTCTTTCACATGCATTGATAATCCCAATTATTGTTTATCTATATTCTAATTCGTTCAATCTGTGACATTCTATTTAAAAATAATATTAAAATAGTATTTGAAATATGTTAATAAATGATTAACTATGCTTATATGAGTTTTTAAGTAATTCTAACTCAATCAGATATGTTTTTCATAAAACAAAGTAAGTCACTGATATGATTATAGCTACTGATAACAGATCTACTGGTACATAGTCTACCGATAGACAAAGTCACCTATAATCTAAGGTCACCGATACACAAAGCTATCGAAAGAACACGTCCACCGGTTAGCACATGTTTCTGATAGATCAAGTCCACTAATACAGAAAGCTACCGACAGAAGCTGATCTACTAATAGTACAAGTCTACCAGTATGCATATGTCTACCGATATATAATTTCTAGAACCGAACATAGCTACTGATATGCACACACTAAAAGTCTACTGATACAAGCTACTATTACACTAGAGCTACCGATAGACCAAGATCTATCGATAGACCAAGAGATACCGATAGAAGGGGTCACTGGTATAAATATCTACTGATACTTGATCAAAGAGCTACCGATACCTGGAGCTACCGATACACAATCAAAGAGCTACCGATTCCATGAGCTACTGATACATGATCAAAGAGCTACCGATACAAGATCAAAGAGCTACCGATAGAAGGTCACTGTTACACAGTCCAGCATTACACTTATACCAACAGAAGGCTACTAATGAAATACTGACCAGTCAAACTCTATACTCTCAATATTATTTATTTATTATGTAACAATCATATTTGATGTTTTTATTGCAACTAATTTTATTTAATGATAGTTGTTGGCATGTCAGGGAACCATACCTATTAACCAAGAAAAAGGTAATCATTCTCTTTACCGGAGCTGAAATCTATGAAAGGAAGGAAAAAGACCGAACAATATAGAAAAAAGAAGGCACGTGAAGGGTGTGAAAAGGAAAGGGCTGAATAGAATTGAGAAGTGGTGCATTTACACAAAAAGAAAAAGCTACATTCATACTGGAAGAGCACTAGACAAACACCAAGCCATTCATTCTAAAAAAGAACACAAGCTGCACCTCAGTCAAGGAGTGAAGAACTATAAGGATCTGCTTATGCACTCAAGCTAATTAAACTGAAATTGAAGAAAATGACCCTCTGTTTTCAAGACAAAAGCCAGAGAAGGAATCATAAGAATTTTTTATTAATCAAAAGAGTCCAGATATGCGCTTCACATCACTAGAGCATTCTAAACTCTTATCTACTCTCTTAGTGATTCTTTTATTTACATTTTAAGTAGTGTGTGTGTGCTCTATACATTTTATACACACACTGTCTCCTGAGCTAAGCTGGACGATTTATAAATCCTCACTCAAACTTTCTATAATTCCTTTGTATCCCACTGTGGATAGTGGTAGAGGTCAAGTAAGACCTAGACTACCTGTGAGCTATTGTTAGTTTTCCCACGAAGAACTGTGGTAGAGGTCTTTGTACCTGGACATTATTTTCACTGTTGTTTAACCCAATCCAGGGTGTGGAGCAAATTTATATAAATTGTTTTAGAGGACTAAGTCTCGTCTTGAGAGTAAACCTCTTGGTTACATCTGCTGTGCATTTTAGTTTAAGTAAAAAGTATACTATATATTTCATATCCCGCTGCTAACTACTTTGAAATATAATTTGTTTTAATGTTACTTTGATAGTAAAATTAACAAGTGTTTGTACTTATTGTGAACCAGTAAGTTAGTTTCAAAAGTCAATTTAATCTTCTGATTAAATTAACTGAGACCTAATCAGTCTTTGAGAAACTAATTGAACTTTTACAATCTGCATAAATTCACTATAGTTTAACATGTTTTTAAATAGGGGTATTTTAATAGAAATATTTTTAACAGAAATTTTAATTGGAACTCCATTCCCCCCCCCCCCTCTTTATTATCCACTTCGACCAACATATCTTATGTATAACCCTACATTAAAAATTGTTCAATTACTAAACTTTGAATTTAACGCTTTTAACTCTTCTTTAAATTAAATAATAATAAATTTCTTAATCTAATAAAAGTAGACTAAAGGGGGTAATATTTTATTCCTAAGGTTGTTTTTGGTCGAATTACACTTATCTAATATAATTAAGACACTTGTTAGGGTAATTATAATATCATTTTACCCTTAATTACCATATTTACTTTTAACCGTGGTAAATAAAAGTAAAATGTTAGTATTCACCAATTTTTTTTAATCTTATTGAACCAAACTTTACTTACTAATATCAAATGTGTCTCTAAGATTTTTGAAATTCAATCCATTGAGGCGGTAAAAATATGTTTTATGAATATTTGTAAATACACCTAGAAGGTGGGTAAAAGACAATAAAAAGTTCAATAAGATTTTATATATCTAAACTTAATATAGAATGACTCCAATGAATGACATTGAACATATATAGTTATTATGAATCTATTTTGACCTAAAATAAACTAAAATAAAATAACCAATTATTTATATAAAAAGTCGGTTTTAAACAATAACACAAGTTTTTTCCCTATTCATCAAAAATTGAAATTTCTCAGAAAAATACAAAAAATTCACCCTAAGCTAATTTTTATATTCCAAATAGAAAAATCATGTCCTTTTTGAAAATTAAAATTTATAAAATTTCAAAAAGTGGGTATTACTATTCATAACAGCTAGTTTTATTGGTGATGGTGTGTTAATACTCCAAGTTGTGTACAACGCAAGCTTCTGCATTATTGAAAGGGAATAATACCATGGAAGCTTGGGGTATTACATTATCCCCTTATAAAAATAATTTATTCCTTAATTTTTTTTTGAATATTACTGCATAAAAAGCTTCGGGTGGTTCTTCATCATAAGTTCCTCGGGTTCCTACGTTGCCTCTTCCATCTTATGGTTTCTCCATAGAACTTTTACCAGATGAGTCATCCAGTTTCTCAGCACATGTTCTCTAGTATCAAGAATTATGATTGGCTCTTCATAATAAGAAAAATTAGGTTCCAGTTCAATTTCATCAAAGGTGAGTACATGTGTTGGTTCAGGCATGTATTATCTCAACAGTGATATGTGGACCACATCATGAACATTTAAGAGACATGGAGGCATTTCCAAATAATATGATACAACTTCAAATTGTTCTAGAACTTCTAAAGGTCTGATGTACCTGGGACTCAATTTACCCTTCTTATCGAATCGTATAACTCCCTTCCATAGAGATACCTTGAAGAAAACATGATCTCATACCTGAAATTGAAATCCTTCATTTGGTTATCAGCATAGATCTTTTTCCAACTTTGAGCTACATTGATGTGGGTTTGGATAACCTTCACCTTTTCCGTTATTTCCTCAACAAGTTCCAGGCCTACGAGTTTTCTTTCACCAACATCATCCCAACAAGTTGGTGTGTGACATCTCCTTCTATATAACACTTCATATGGTGCCATCTTAATACTTGAATGGAAGCTATTATTATATGAAAATTCTAACAAAGGTAAATATTGATCCCATATACATTGAATGTCAAGTGAGAAATTTCTCAACATATCTTCTAATGTTTGAATAGTCTGTTCTGATTGTCCATCATTTTGAGTGTGGTAGGCAGTGCTCAATCAAAGTTCAGTATCCAGGGCTTTCTGAAGACTTTTCCAGAATCTTGATGTAAAATTGGGATCACGATCAGAAAAAATTGATAAGGGTACTCCATTAAGTCTTACAACTTCATTAATATATAGTCTTTCCATACGATCTAGTGGTAAATCTTCTCTTATAGAAAGAAAATGTGCTGACTTGGAAAGAAGATCAATAATGACCCATATTCAATCATTCTGTCTAGGAGTCTTTGGTAGCCCCATGAAAAATTCCATCATAATATTATCCCATTTCCACTTAGGTATGAGAAGAGGTTTCATGACTCCTCCTGGTTGTTTCATTCCAGCTTTCACTTGTTGACAAACCATACATCTTGACACAAAATCAGCAATCTCCCACTCCATGTTGTCCCACCAAAAACATTCCTTCAAATCTCTATACATTTTGGTGATCCCAAGGTGTATAGAGAAATTGGTTCTATGAGAATCATCCAAAAATTCACTTTTTTGATCGAGTATGTTTGGAACACAAAGTCTCTCCTCAAATTTCAAAATTCCATCTTCATATTGAAGTCACTCAATCTCTTATCATTCACATCTTTAATCTTCTTTTAAAACTCCTCATCATTGGTCTGAGAACTCTTTATCCTTTCTAGTAAAGATGGTTTGGAAACCATTTGAAAAAGTATTTATGTTTCACCTTCCATGGTTATTCCCATATCCATATTTACTAGATCCATGAAAATAGGATCCCTTTCAACTCTCATCTTGTTCAAAACTCCATGATCCTTTCTGCTCAATGCATCTTCCACCTTATTTTCCTTCCTCGAGTGGTGGTGTATAGTTAAATAGAAATCCTTGAGTAGTTCAAGCCAAAACCTTTTCCTCATGTTGAGTTCTTTCTGTGACAAAATATACTTTAAACTCTTGTGATCATTATAAATCTCACATTTTTCACTTTAGAGATAGTGTCTCCATATCTTCAGAGAAAATGTTACAGATGCTAACTCAAGATCATGAGTAGGATAGTTTTGCTCATGAATATTTTGTTTTCGTGATGCTTAGGTGATTATCCTATCATTCTGTATAAGGACACAACCAAGTCCTTTCAACAAAACATTACTATAAATAACAAACCCATCAATCCCCGATGGTAGAGTCAAGATAGAAGAATTAAATAATCTTCTCTTTAGTTATTAAAAACATTCTTCACACTCTTTTTTCCAAAAAATATTTAACCTTTTTATGTGTGAGATTGGTTAATGGGTTAGCCAACCAGGAAAAATTATGGATGAAACATCGATAATAACTTTCTAAATGAATAAAACTACGTACCTCAGTTATACTTGTCGGTGTTGGACATTCTTGGATTTCCTTTGTCTTTGAAGGATCAACATAGATTCCATCCTTAGAGATAATATATCAAATAAAAGAAATCTATTTAATCCAAAATTAACACTTACTAAACTTCCCATATAATTCATTTCTTCTGAGGGTTTTCAAAATAGTCCACAAGTGATTTTCTTGATCTTCATATATTTTTGAGTATACCAAGATATCATCAACAAATACCACCAAAAAGCCATCAAGATGTTCCTTGAAAACTCTATTCATTAGATCCATGAATACAGAGGGTGCATTAGTAAATCCAAAAGGCATTATTGTAAACTAGTAATGCCCGTACCTAGTTCGAAATGTTGTTTTTGGAATGTCTTCCTTCTTCACACACAACTGATGATATCCAGATTGAAGGTCAATATTTTAAAAATATTGAGATCCATGAAGTTGTCTGAATAAATCATCAATGCAAATTAGGGGATACTTATTCTTTATTGTTATATAAATCATCTCTATGTATTCAATGCACAACCTCATAGATCCATCTTTATTTTTAACAAAAAGGAAAGGGGCTCCCCATGGAGAAACAGTAGGGATAATATACCCTGTTACTCAATTCCTCTAGTTGTTTCTTTAGTTCCACTAATTCCACCATGGAAATTCTATAAGGGGTATTCAATATGGGCCTTGAACCAGGAATTAAATCAATGGAAAACTCAATTTCTTGTTCTGGAGGATGTCCATTCAAGTCCTCTCGAAACAAATCCACAAATTCTTGCTCAATAGGTACTTACTCTATTCAAACATTCTTTCCCTCACCCATAGTTATTTCATTCTCTTCTTCCCCAATAATTGAATTTAGTAGAGCTATAGGGGGAGGAACTAGACAAGAATCTAGTGGTGAATTTTATGCTCTAAAGATAAGGTACTCCTTATCATCATCCAAAATTGTATCCTCCTTCTACTTCCAATAAATTTTTACATCGTGGTCCGAAAGCCAATCTATTTTGAGGATTATATCAAATTCAATAATGGGTAGGATGATGAGATCAGCAGATAAAGAACATATATATGACCTAATTGGAATTTATTCACAAATCTTTGTTTCTATGATACCTCCCTTGGGTGTTTTGACTGAAAAATCTCTTATTAAGTCAAATTGAAAATATCTAATTTTCTTAGCAAACTAGAAATTAAGGCAACAATGCGATGATCCAGAATCAAATAAAGCATTGTCTAAACTTGAGGAAACCATTAATTTACCTTCCACCAAGTCTTTTAGAGCTTCAACCTCCTTAGTAGTGATCTCATAAGCTTGGACTTTCTCCCTTGGCCTTTTCTAAGGTAAGTTACCTTGGTGGTTAGGAAATTCATTTGCATAATTCCCCCTTTCACTAGAATTATACCATTAATCATTGAGAGCCTCTTTCTTCCCCTTACAATCATGAGCTTGGTGGCATTTTTTCCACACTTTTAATAGACTCCCATTCCCTTCAGGAAAGTACCATGGTGTTTCTTCCCACATTTACCACATGATGGATGTTAAAATTTTCCCTTCTTCCCCTTATTTCCATTTCCAGAGTGTTAGCAGATTTCTTCTTCTCTTTATTTTCTTTTAAAGTCGCAAGACTTAGAGAATTCCTTTTCTGTCTTGATAGCGCATGCGGCAATATCTTCATGCAATGAGAAGGATTTTGAGACTAATGCTAGACAAGGAAATGGTTTAAACCCAACAAATAATTGATCAATATTACTTTTTGGGTTATGTATATAATCTTCTACGTGCCTTGATAACCTTGTAACGTTAGCCTCATACTTTGCGACATTCCCATCCTCCTTTTTTCCGCTGACTCAGAAATTCTATTTCTATATCTTCTCCATGGTCATGATGAAAGTATTTTTCTAAGAAAATATCTTTAAATACCCTAAATTCTATGTTTGATACTTATTCATATTCCTTTTTTTTTTGATTAATGACCACCATTGATCTGCATCTCCTGTGAGGCGATAAACATCCATGCCCACTTTTTACCTATTTCTACTCCACAAATCATGAAATATTTTCTCTAAGGAATTTATCCATTACTCAGCTACTAATGGATTTGTACTAAATTTTTTTTTGTGGTTATTTCCTCATGAAGTGGTCTAACATTGATCCCCAGTGTTGTAGATCAGGGTGCTCCATACGGGTAAGGTTATTATTTATTACCTGAGTGAGTTGTCCCAGTATGGTGATATGTTGATCAGCACTAGTTGTTTCACTAACTCCACTATAATTATCTTGAGTAGGTGGTCAATCCCTACATGGATTACACACATTGATACGGTTTCCATTCCTTCTTCAAGGCTCCATTTCTAAAAAAATGGCATACACTATATTAGTTTATGAATCACAATACATAATTCCAAAATTGTAAAACACTTAACATAAATTGAAAAATTTATGGATATAGTATATAATCATAAAAATGTTTTCTTTGAGGAAGTATATACTCATAAACCCTTCATAATGGTTTGTAAATAAAATGAGAATTATACTAAGCATATCACCCGGGAGTGTTGATACCAAGAGTGCAGCAAGGCCCATTGTCGTTCACCAGTTCCCATTTGAGTCTAACTTAAAGCGGAATTTTTGTGTTTTGCCCCTAGGTACATCTGTGTCAGAGCCGCCTCTACCAGATCGTATCTAGAAATGGATGTATTTCTTGGAAAACTCACAAAATATCTATATTACCAAAATTCTAGGAAGTTCTTCTATACTAATCCTCAAAGGCTATCTTAGGGTAGTGTACTCTAATCAGAGTTCTTCTAAATCTAGTTTCCGAGGTTTGTACTAAACTTTCTCTAATACCAACTGTAATACCCCGACCCCATTTACCCGAATTTGATGTATTATTACATAACATTGACATGATCACAAGGGATCAAATCCCAAAATACCAATAAGATTAGTAGCATTGGTAGTAATAGATACATTCATAAGTTTTAAATTACATCACGAAATAAAAACATCAACAAAATTTTGTCCCCTCTAAACACACTTATATCCTTAGCCTATCCCTGCAGGTCAACAATAAAATACTTCTTCACATCCTGGGAAAAATAAAATCTAAAAAGGGGTGATCTCAAATGCTCAATAAGGATAAAAATATAGAGGAAACATTCATAATAAGAATAAATATTTAAGGTAGTGTATAAGACTAAAAGAAATTCATTTTAAAGTTAAACATCAAAATACTATGGAAAAGATAAAATAAAATAATTTCACTTACTTATTAACATGGATATTCTACTAGTCTAATAATTACATGCTATATTAATATCCACTTTCATAATGATGGAATGCATATTTCCAAACTTCATTACCACATAGTCAAGGCCTTGTGCTTAGACTACAAATAAGATTTTGTCAAGGCCCTAAGACAAAATACTAGTTTGTCTACTGACACCTACCGATGCATCACGAAGCTATAACAGGCTCCACCCATCACTAACTAAGTCCAACGCATTCCTCGTATGAAAAGGTTTAAACATAACATAAACATTCGTATTAAAACTACCGTATGAAATTTCAACACTTTGTTTATAAACCATGAATGGTTTAAAAATAACACATCCACATTGAAACATATCACAAAAACTTCAATACAATATGGCAGATTTGTATCATAATAAATCAACATCAAAAAAGTCTAAAATCCATCAATGGATGTTGACATAGATGAAATGAGAACTATTGGAAATAAAAACCTCTTTCTATTTTGAAATAATTTAATAGTCACATAATTATAAAAGAAAAAATTTATCTTGAAAATATTTTTATAATCTTGTATGGGAAGCTTTGACGATGTTATAACGGCAGAAAATAGCTGCACCCACCGTATAATTTAATAAAAGACATTATTACCTTAATTTTGTCGAAAAGGTCATAAAGTACCTTCTTGGGAAAATGACATAAATATTCTTTTGAAAACATATATGGTCAAATAAGGGTATAAATTTATTTAACCCATAGTATAGTAAATAGTAAAAATGTTTGGAATTTCATTTTTAAGAAAACACAGATGTGGGTGATAAAGAGGTCCTAGTAGATACTTACGTATTAACAACCTCAGATAAGTAAATAGATTTTAGAATTAACCCATACGACGTACTTTTGTTTGGTCGAGGATACATTAACATCCTGTATAATATTTAAATAATTGTTATTAAATTATACAAAAACCATATATACAAATATGATATTATATATGATCTTCTAATATTACTTGTTAATAATATTTTTGTAGTATCATCGTTTCGAGTGTTAACTGATTTGTTTTCCTTCATATGATCTGTTACTTAATCCATGTTTGTTATGGATAGAATGTATTTGATTCATATATAGAATGATATTATGTTTATAAAAATTATTTTTAATCATAAAATGAAAATTATTCTTGAATGATTACGATGGGGATTGAATCTCATCGCATCCGTGGAGATGGTAATCTGTACGTACGCACGAGCGACAATATCATTATATTGATTGTGAAATCTTATATAAGTGAATGTTATATCATATATAAAGAGTCATTAACACATTATATTTATTATTTACATCAATTATACATCATTATTATACCCATCAAAATAATGAAGTGTTTGAATAACAAACGACACCACGACGTAGAGACGGTAAGCCGTACACACGCACGTATGGTGACTTTGTCATTCATATGATGGATAGAATAAATAATATGGTTGTACCATTTCTATAATAACATCACAGTATATAGAAGATATGGGAGTTATTATTTTATAATGGAAAAAAAATAAAGAGGAAGTGGAAGAAGAAAATAACTTGAAAGAGGTGTTGAAATATTTACCTCTTCTTCAGGTTCTTCCTTTTGATTTGATCAAAGAGGCTTCTTAAGTTGGATTTATGACCAAATTAAGGCCTCTAGGATGAAGGTAGGAAAGGTGGGAGGATATTTGGGTAGGGTTTGTCTGATCCAAATGGATTTGGAGGAGTGAAATTAAGATAAGGGGAAGTGCCATTTTATAAGAGTGGTGAGGGCCACTTTAGGAAAATCTTGAAATATTATTTTGTAAAAAAATCATTTTCAGTTTATAATATAATGTCTCCAAAATGATTTATTTCAGGATATGGTGGGTATGGGTCAAAAAACTCTCAACCAATAGGTTTTAGACAGCTTTAGGTCACCATATTAACCTTATCTTTTAGATTTAACTCTTAGTTAAAAAGTTTGACATTTAGCATGTGTCTTTGTATTTTTATATTACATGGTTAATAATCATATTATAACAAGCCAAACGAACCCCAAGTAGATATTTATTAAAATATATAACATTCTATATGTCCTTTGGCTGAATATTAAATTTTCAGAAATATTATATCAATTAATAATATAGTATTTGTTTTAAAAACTCAATTATGTCAATTTTGACACTATTTTGTGTTTGGTTTTTGTGAAAATTTTTACAGCATGATTAATTCGAAAAAAAAATTATTTAATCAACCCTGTAATGTTATATTAACCTATAAAATTATTGTAATTCATCAAAAGTCTCAAATTACATTTATTTGGATATTTATAATATCCATTATTTTAATCTTTCATTAATAAGGTAATTACTTCATCATCATTGTGTCATAAATAAATTAAATTATTTAATGTATAAAAATTATAAATAAAATATAATTATGTAGGAAATTTTATTATCTTTTCAATTAATATTTATAGAAGAATTTATCTTATGTATAACCCTATATTCAAAATGTTTTTGTTATTAAACTTTGAATTTAACTCTTTTAACTCTTCTTTAAATAAAATAATAAAAAATGTTCTAATCTAATCCAAGTTGAAAAAAGGGGATCATATTTTATTCCTAAGGTTGTTTTAGGCTGAATTACACTTATCCAATAGAATTAGGACATGAGTTAGGGTAAATATAATATCATTTTTACCCTTAATTACACTATTTACTTTTAACTGTGGTAAATAAAAGTAAAAAATTATTAATCACCAAAAATTATTTTATCTTATTGAAGTATATTTTACTTACTGATATTAACTATGTCTCTAGAATTTTTAAAATTCAATCCCCAAAAGTGGGAAAATTAAGTTTTATGAAAATTTGTAAATGCACCGAGAAGGTGGGTAAAAGATGGTAAACAAGTTCAATAAAATTTTATATTTCTATACTTATTATAAAATGAATGCAATGAATTAAATTAAAAATATATAGGTATTATGTATCTATTTTGACTTAGAATAATTTAAAATAAAATAACTAATTATCTAAATAAAAAGTCGGTTTAAAACAATAATGCAGTGTTTTTCAGTATTCATCAAAAATTGAAAGTTCTCAAAAAAATACAAAAAATTATCCTTATACTAATTTTGATTTTTTGAATCCAAAAATGAATTCCATTTTGAAAATTAAAATTTATAAAATTTCAAAAAGTGGGTATTACTATTCATAATAGCAAGTTTCATTGGTCATGGTGTGTTAATACTCCAAGTTGCATACAACACAAGATGCTATATTATTCAAAGGGAAACATACCGTGGAAGCTTGGGGTGTTACAATATAAATATAATTTTAAATAATATATATATTTTTATTTTGATAAATTAAATATTTTTATGTAAATATATAATTATTTATCTGTGTGTATAAATATATAAGTATACATGTGTGTGTGTGTGGGTGTGTGTGTGTATAAATTATACATTTGAAGAATATTCATCAAAATTATGATACATACATCAATAACGTAAAAAAATTAATATAAATTTAATGAACATACTTATTATTATGTGTATATGTGTTTATTTATATAGAAATATAGAAATTTACATACACACACACACACACACAAATAAATAGACACTCCCAAAAATAATATTTTCATATTAATACATATAAAAATAGATGAAATAGACACAAATATATATATATATATATATTTATATATGCAAAAATATATATAGAAACTTATGCGAACAACTACAAAATGCAGAGAAATAGGGATAATATTTATTGATAATGGTGGTGTGAAAGAAAAATCACCAAATAATGAAGAATTTATTAATTGAAATTCTATAGATTTAACATCTAAAGTAGAATTACCTAAAAATGATTATTCAAATGTCTTATGAAAATGGATATTCATTAGATTAATGAGAGGCTGGGAATATAGAGAAAATGATATAGAAAAAATTTAATAAAACATTGAAAACATGAATGAAAAAGTAATCATTTTGAAAATGTTTGGAATCACATACTTTAGGTTTTTGAGTTCTAATTGAGAAAAATATTTTTGAAACATATTGGTATAGGTTGACTTCTATAAAGTATTAAGGAATATAGTTGAACAATTATGCGATTAAGTTTATTTTAAAAAAATCACAAATATTTATCATCACTCATTAAAAAGCTCTAAAAAAAGTCCCATTTAACAATAATAAAAAAATACGAGTTGGTATAGAGACATTTTAATAATGTTAATTTTATCATTGACGAAATATTATTTTATGAGTGATAATTTTAGCATATATAAAATTTAATGTTAAATCATTCGTAACTTTCTAAATATTCATTTTAATCTAATTTCAACTTCCTTGAATAGGCATTTTGTATTACATGAGCCATTAACAATGTTCTTATCAGCATTGAAAATATTAAACGAACAAATTAAAATAAGTATATTCATTATTAATTATATAAAAATCACTAATCATTCATAATTATATTTCAATCAGATTAGTTCCATTTAAAATGTGTTATTAATAATATAAATGTATAAATAATAATAATTATATATTATTAGTCATAAAAATTCATAAATAAATATAAAAATCTTAAAAATAAAATAAAAGTAAAAATATTCAATATATTACAAAATATATAAATATATAAAATACTAGTAATATATCTATAATATTATTTGTTATTAGAGGTATTTATTTATTTTTTTTAATATTTTTAAAATATTTATTATTCATATAAAAGAATAAATATTTAATATTAACTACAACTCAATTTACAGAATCAGTGCGAGTCTTGACCATGTTGGAAATGCTCGTCCATAATCCACCAGTAACAAGGGTTCAAACCCTATATCCCCCAAAGTTGTGTAATTTTTTTAATGACCCCGTGGTTCAATGGTTGAGGTCACAATGTAGGGATGAGTCCACATCAAATTATAGGGGAGAAAGACACAGATAATGGACGGTTACATGCACTGAGGAGGAGAACCAAAAAATTTCACTGAGTGTGGAGAATACAAGGTAACACAATAACATAGTGCTACGGTGTTGTAGTGTAGAGTAGCAGTTCCCTGGTTTAGGGAATCCATCTAAGACATAAGAAGTGGTCTGTAGGTGTGTGGTCTTGGGTGATACGGTATAGCCTCAAATAACCATGTTGTGGTGTTGTGGGATACAACATAGTGATTGGGTGAATGCATATGTATTTGGCCTTCAGGACACCATGCTTATGAGTCTTGTAGTGGGTTAATCCCCAACCTTGTTAAAGAGTGGTTTCATTTTTCTAAAAATGGGATTGACACCAGACAAGTTTTAAATTTAAAAAGGATTAGTTTAAATATAGAACTAATTAACTATAAATATTATATTTACTATACATTATGTTTAGAATAATAATTTGTTTTAAAAAATAAATTACATTCTCGCATACTTCTCTTGTGGGCCATCAGACCTTTTAAAATTTAATGAGGAAGCTAGGGAGGGGGTTAAACATTGGATGCGGGTTTGGAATATCCTTGATGCCACACGGGTGCGTGATTTGTATCATTTCTTATAACCCCCACAGTCAATAAAAAATTCATAATCGTATTCATCAAATATATTTACAATAATCAATAATTACATGTATATTATTTTATTATATATAAAAAAATAAATAATTATTATTCACATTTAAAAATTAATATTTATATTGAAAATTATAATTATATATATAAATGTATTAATATTTTTTAAAATATGTAATTGATTATATAAATGTATAATTATATTATAAAGTAATCATATATGTCTAAAAAGTTCTAAAACATTTATTACAAATTACTTAAATATAATTATTAATAATTTTTTTATCAGTTCTAATATTATATATATGTTATTAAATATTATTTTATTATTTATATTTTAATTATTCTTAAATTATATATGTAATTAAAATTAATTTTATCGTTATATGAATAGTACTTTATATTTTGAAAATATATAACTAATTACATAATGTATATTTATATATAAATTTTCTATTTAAAATTTCATCTTAATTAATCACAATGTTACTGAAATTAAGTTATCAGAAATGGGTGTTGAAAAATCTAATGATCACACAATAACATGAGCCATTGAATGCTTCAGATAAAAAATGATCATTTTCTCATCCTTGTTGTATCTCACTCTCTTAGGGGTGCATAATAATATAATAACAAAATATGTCAAACCATTTCATTTCATGAATTTGATCACTTATATCTTATACATCACTTCAATATGTTTCTATACTAAGAGGGAGTAGTACCCTGATATTTATAGTACGTTTTTTCTTTAAAATAATTCAATAACTTGCACTACACGCAACATCGAGTTCAAGCACACCACGACTTACCAAAAAAACCGTTAAAAAGTGGTTATGAATAGTATTTACTAAATTTTGAACTTTATATAATCCTTATAATTTTAGAATCCATATTATGAGTTTCTTATACATAATGAAAAAAAAACAAATTCATTTTTTTTTTCAAATAAAAGAAGTATTTTTTTAAATGCAATTTTACTGCCTTTTAATGGTGATCCCTTTTTAAATACAATATTTAAAACCTTTATATATTCAATTTGACAAAATAAAATTCTTCTTTAGAATTTAGAGATAAAAATTTAGTTTCAATAAATTTTTGGGGTTTTTCTGATAACTTTCATATTTGGTTGAATAGTGAAAAATACTATATTTAAACTGAATTTTTTTTAATAAAAATAATTTTTAGTGTTAAATTATAAATTTTAATGGTTTAGAAGTATAAATAGATTATATTTTTACCTTTTAATCTAATTTTATTCATTGGAAATAATTTCACTTTGAAATTGAACATAAAGAAGTATCAATCTTTTGTTAGTTATTATTTCTTAAAAAAACGTTTTTTTGTTTTAACAACAGGAATTAATTTTAAATTAATAAATGAAACTTCTATGTTTTGAATTTGGAAAAATAGACTTAATTTTTGAATTTATAATATCAAAATTATCTTAGAGTGAAATTTTGGTATTTTCTGAAAACTTTAAATTTTTCATGAATAGTGAAAAACATTGAGTTATTGTTTAAAACCGACTTTTTATTTAAAAATTATTTATTTTATTTTAATTTATTTTAGTTCAAAATAGATACATAATACCCATATAATTTCAATATAATTCATTGGAGTCATTTTATAATAAGTTTAGATATATAAAAATTTTATTGAACTGTTTACCATCTTTTACCCACCTCCTAGGAGAATTTGCAAATTGGCATAAAACATAATTTTACCGCTTCTGTGAGTTGAATTTCAAAATTCCAAGAGACACAGTTAACCTCATTAGGTAAAATTTGGTTCAATACGATGAAAATATTTTTGGTGAATAATAACTTTCGACTTTTATTTACCGTGGCTAAAGGTAAATATGGTAATTCAAGGTAAAAAGAATATTATAATAACACAAAATTACCTTAACACTTGTAATAAAAATATTGGATAAGTCATGATAAACCATGACAATCCTTGGATCGATTTTGGGACACCATGGAGCCACTTATAAATGATAATGACAGTTTATTTTAATTAACTTAAAATAAAGAAAAATGACATAAAAATATCTTTTAGTAAATAAATTTATACATAGGGTTATATAAGTTATATTTTCAACTATAAATATTCATTGGAAATATAAAACTATTTTCTACATTATTGTAATTTTTTATTTATTTTTATACATCAAATAAATTAAATTAGTTATGATACAATAATGATGTAGTATTTACCTCATTAATAAATGATTTAAATAAATAAGATTATTAATATTTAAAATATATCTAAAACCTGTCCAATTTATATTGGATGATTTTATTTCGACCATGAGTCATCTTATCTTCTACTTTAATTAGTTTTGGACCTTTAGAAACCGAATACCACTATATAAAAAAAATAATATTTTCACACTTTCCTAAAGAGCCCCTCCTCCCCCTTATAAAAGGACACCACTTCTAACCCATTCCACACACCACTCAAGCCCATTAGCTCATCCAAAACCTGCCCAAATAAGCTCTCAAGATCCTTATCTTACACTTAGAAGCTGTACCTTAGGCAGATATCACTTCGAAATGACTTTTTGGTTCAAACCAAAAATATTACCCAAATTAAAGGTAACAGATTCTCTTAAATTCTTTTCTTTTGTTTTGTTTTATTTTACTTCTCCAACCCCCTTAAACTATTTTTATTCATTTATTTTTTGACAACACCAGTATCCTCAATATACTATTATGTAGTTATGAGAAGGATTCGAACTACACTTACACACACCTCCATCTAATGGGTGAAGAACATACTGTTTCTGTGGTTGGAAAACTAACCCCTCACGAAATGATGATTGTTCGATTATCTCCTACAGCCTATCATGGTGGCCATTAATATGGAACTATATTTATATATGATATTTATATTATGCTTATGTTTTCTTTGTTCTTTGGTATTTTCCATTTATATCATACCTTTATGGATTCCATTATGGGTAAAACGCAATAATTCCATTTGAGGAAGTGCGGACTACCGCCCCCTCAATGTGATATGACTCATTAATGACTTATGTGGGATGTATAATGTATGTAGTTAATGATATTATATATGATATTATACTAGAATTATAATATAACTATGTATCATTTTTTTTAATTCCATTATAATACAAAATAGAAATGAAAGTAGCGTTCATGCGTACGTACGACATACCGTCTCCATTAACGGTGCATTTCATTTCTTATATCCAAATATTATGTACTATTATAAATAAATATATATACTGGACATATATGATATATATTAAATATAAATGTGTAATATCATTCTATATATAATGGACTTTTGAAAACATGGACAATTTATAATTATAACAAGTTCATTTTTGACTCAAGTTCCAAACATCAACAAAATGTCCGATATGAACTCAAATAATTAAATAATTGTTATAGAAATGTAATAAGTGATATAAAAGGAATAATAAACTTGAAAATAATCTTAAGAAAGTAGGACATGACTTAAAATTATTATTCAGGAAGAACAAGGAACATACGAGTGAGTCAAGTCAGACACGTGGTAAGGGGTTTCTTATCTCCCTTTTAATTCCGTGAGATTTCCATTGTTCACCACTTATTTATTGCATGTGGTGTATTGTATACTTCCATTTGATATATATTATCATTATTCTCTTTATATTCATGATATTCTGTGATTCATTTAGTGGTTATTGTCTATTGTTCATATGACTCAATTGATTACAATGAGGTAAGGGTTATTTCCTCAATCACATTATTATCTAGGATTGTTTATGTGTAATTATTTTCTGGGTCATTCTTATCATAGATACCCATATTTCATAAAAATGTGTTCAAAATGATTATTTTAAGGTTTTATGGGAGGGTTTATTTAACTAGATCTTCATTTTAAATGTTATAAAAATTTATCTTTCTAAACCCTTTTAATTAATGTCCATGTCTTCAAAATGATTCTAAGGATTTATTTATAAGGACATGAATGTTTTGAAATTTTAATTCTTTTAAAAAGTTTCAAATTGGAATGGGACACTTTGATTCAAAAATCTATTTTAAATGAATTCCTTTATAAATTATGAGACTTTTAAACGATTTCATGAAAAATGGGTATTTCTCTCAAAGTGTTTTACTGATCAATTCATCTACGTCAACATCCTTTGATAAATTTTACACTTGTTTGAAGTTGATTTATTGTGATACAAATCTTCAATATTGTATTTAAGGTTTTTTTTGATATGTTTGACTATGGATGAGTTATTTTTATGCCATTCATGGTTTATCTTTAAAGTATTGACAATTCTTATGCTAGTTTTAATACAAATGTTTATGTTATATTTCAACTTCTTATTAAGAGGAATGTATTAGACTAGTATATTCCAGGTTGGGGACTGGTAAAAGTAAGCCCTCTGGGTTGGGGTCTGGTTACAGAAAACCCTCTGGGTAGAGTCCGGTTACAGAGGCTCTTCGAGATTGAGTCCTGTTACAGAGGCTCTCTGGGTTGGAGTCTGGTTACCGAGGCTCTCCAGGATGGAGTCTGGTTACAGAGGCTCTCCAGGTTTGGGTCCAGTTATAGTTAGCCCATAAGTCCTAGCATGAGGACTTGACACAGAAATTAAAGTATGGTACTATAGATTCCCTCATTATGAAATTAGTTATTAAATGTGATTATTCGAGTAGTATAATTATCCATGTGCATGTTTATATGGTAATGTTTGATTTATTTTTTCCATATTATGGTCAAGTTTATGTTTAAATGGATGTTGATTTATTACACATCTTACCTTAAAAGTTTATAGCTTCTGCAAAATTATTTACCCTTACAGAGCATCTAAGATCACCCATTTCTTATGATTTATTTTCCCAAGATATGAAGAAGTTGGTTCTGAGTGAATTGCAGGCATAATCTAAGAGGCTTGGTCATTTATGATGGAATAAATTACTGTTGTTTTTCTTTTCAAGTTGTAATTTTGAACTTCATGGATGTAATCTATTTTCCAAGACTGTTAAATTGATCGGTCCTTCGAGACTTGATGCCTTGTAATCATGTCAATGTTATGTAATAATGAACTGACTTTGGGTAACTAGGGTCAGGGCTTTACAATTAGTATCAGAGGAATTTTAACAATAACCTTGGAAACTAGATTTAGATAAACACTTATTAGAGCACATTACCCTAAGGTAGACATTGAGGATTAGTATAGAAAAACTTTCTAGAATTTTGGTAATGTAATGATTTTGTGAGTTTTCTAAGAAAATACATCCCTTTATGGATATGAGAAGGTAGAGGCGGATCTGGCATAGATGCACCTTAGGGTAAAACCCAAGAACACCGCTTTGAGATAGACTCAAATGGGAACTGGTGCACGACAACAGGCCTTGCTGTACTCTTGGTTACAACACTCTCGGAGGATACGCTTAGGATAATTCTCATTTTATTTACAAATCATTATGAAGGATTTATGAGTATATACCTTCTCAATGATTTTTTTATAATTATGGATTATATCCAAAAATGGTTCAATTTACATTAGGTATTTTACAAGTTTGGAATTATTCATTGTAATTCATAAAATGACCTAGTGTATGCCATTGTATAGAAATGGTTCCCAGTATAAGGAATGTGAACTCCAGCAATACGTATGATCCAAAGATTAAGAAGGATCATATCTTTTATGGTATTAAACCAACGTTTAGAAGGGAAATATTCCCCTATGTATTCACAATTAATTAAGGAATAGTATAATGTGTTAATAATAAAAGTAAAAAATTGTCATAGTCCTATGGCTTTGAAGGGAAGCAAGAGAAGAAAAGGATGGAATAGAGAAAGATGGATAAAGGGAAGAGGAAAAATAAGGATTTACCCATATGTGAAAACTGTGGAGAGAATCACCATGGTAAATTCTTGAAGGGAATGGGAGTTTGTTATAAGTGTGGAGAAAAAAGGACACCAAGTACATGATTGCAAGGGTAAGATAAAAGTTTCAAATGTATAATACTTCATCTGCAAGGAGTGAGAAACTACGAGAATCAATGTCCAAATCATCAGAGTATATCCTAAATGCTGATATTGGATTATAATAAAGTTATGATACTACCATAGATAAAGAGGAATGATTAGATTTCTTACGTTGTTATTAAATTATTGTGTCATTTGAGTATTGTATTAATGATGTACATGTTATAAGAATTATAGAGTATATAAGGATTGTTTTATAGTATTATTTCATTAAGGACATGAGATTGTGTGGAACCAGGAAAAGTGACTCAATAGTAGGTTAAATTTTTAAAAAATATATGGTTGAGAGAAAGATAAACCATAATATGGTTCTCATACTAAGGTAGTGATTTTGGAATAATACATTATTGATTTGGATAAATTATATTGTATATTCTTGACTACCTTGAAACTGATTAATTATTTGTATATTACATCATTGTTAGAGTTTACAACATTTTTGGATAGAAGGTGTATATCCAGTATTCTATTAATAATAAGGGAGAATGAATGTAATCAATAAGGTTTTATGGTAATTTATGATTTTGTAGTGTTTTAAAAGAATACATGATGAATGTGCTCACATGTTATTATATGGAAAAAATGACCTTCATTGTATTTACTTTCCTTATAAGTTTTGGACATTGAGCTTGGAAATAAGTATTTTGGATAATTCTAGTTTGAGATTATTTTTGGATTGCCATAAAAAGGACAACCCGGAGGTCAGGCGACAACTTGTCGCATCCGGCAAGGTCGCGAGACTTGAACCCGCAACCGAAGGGTGACAAGGGTGTATCACCTAACACTGGCCCACATGATGTCCTAGATTTAATAATTTAGTTTTCTAAAACATCTAGTAGATGAATTATAAATTCATTTTTTTTGAACCCTATATGAATAGGATAAATAGAATATTTTTTATGTTCTATTATCTTTTATAGTGAAAGATGAGTTTGTGGTAGAAATTTGTTAATGGATGGAACTATACTTTCCAAGTGTATATTTTTTATTCTATTATTCTATGAAGAAATCAATTTATAAACTTTAGGTAAGGGATCTTAAAACAAAAAATGTGTTATCCTAATACCTTATGTTTTGTTGAACCGATGATATTTTAAATCATCAAAGATTGATGGCTTTAAGGCCCTCAATTATACAATTGTTTGTAACTGATGACCTCAATCACTCCATATAAATATTTATGTTTTCCACTAATTATGTGTCTCTAATTTCCACCAATTTTCTCCTAATTGAGATCATAATTTGGTGGTGAATTTTTTATTCCCCTTTTCCTCTTATTAAGACTAAATTTTATTAACCCAATTTCTGATGTGGGTTTTCCCACAAAGGTATTTTCTATTTTCAAACTTTTATTTTCGAAGAAAAATTTCAAATTGTGAGGACACAATTTTTTGAAGGAGGTGAGAATGTAACACCCCATGATTTCATAGTACGTTATTTCTTCAAAGTAATTCAATAACTGGCAGTACACACAACACCGATTTCAAGCGCACCGCGACTTACCAAAATAGACATTCAAAAGAGGTTATGAGTAGTATTAACTAAATTGTTAACTTTATATAATCCTTAAAATTTTAGAATCCATATTATGAGTTTCTTAGAAATAATGAAAAAAAATTCATTTTTATCAGATAAAAGAAGTATTTTTTTTAAATTCAATTTTACCGCCTTTTAATGGCAGACCCTTTTTAAATCCAATATTTGAAACTTTTATATATTCAATTTGACAAAATTAAATTATTATTTAGAATCAATACAAAATAATTTAGTTTCAATAAATTTTTGGTGTTTTTCTAATAACTTTTATACTCGGGTGAATAGTGAAAAATACTATATTTTAACTGAAAACAACCTTTTTAATCAAAATAATTTGTAGTGTTAAAATATTCATTTTAATGGTTTAGAAGTATAAATAGATTATATATTTACCATTTAATACAATGTTTTCATTGTAAATAATTTCACTTTGAAATTGAACATAAACAAGTATCAATCTTTGGTTAGTTATTATATTTTAAAAACACAGTTTTTGGTTTTGACAATGGGAATTAATTTTAAATTAATAAATGAAACTTCAATGTTTTGAATTTATTAAAATAGACTTTATTTTTGAATTCATAATATCAAAATTAGCCTTGGGTAAAATTTTGGTACTTTTTTGAAAACTTTCAATATTTGATGAATAGTGAAAAACACTGAGTTATTGGTTAAAACCAACTTTTTTAAGTAATTATTTATTTTATTTAAATTTATTTTAGGAAAAAATAGATACATAATACCTATATAAGTTAAATATAATTCATTGGAGTCATTTTATAATAAGTTTAGATATATAAAAATTTTATTGAACTTTTTAATGTCTTTTACCCACCTCCAAGGAGCATTTTTAAATTTGCATGAAACATAATTTTACCGCTTCTATGAGTTGAATTTCAAAAATCAGAGAGACACGTTTAACCTCAGTAAGTAAAATGTAGTTCAATACGATGAAAATATTTTTTGGTGAACAGTAACTTTTGAATTTTATTTACCCCAGTTAAAGGTAAATAGGATAATTCAAGGTAAAAAGAAAACTATAATAATACAAAATCACCTTAACACTTGTCCTATCCTTATTGGATGTGTCATGACTAACCATGGGCATCCTTGGGTCAATTTTGGGACCCCATGGAGCCACTTATTAATGATAATGGCATTTTATTTGAATTAACTTAAAGTAAAGGAAAAAAATATCATAAACAAATATCTTTTAGTAAATCAATATTTACATGGGGTTATATATACTACTAGAGAAATGGGCTTTGGAGCCCCTTGACATGGGAGACTGCCTTTGGCGGTCCCTATAGTTAGCCTAGAGAGACCGCCTTTGGCGGTCCGTGGGCTTAAAAAAAATCTTCGACTCCCCCCCGCCCCCTCCCCCACAAAACTCTGTCCCTTGATCACCACCTCCTGTCCCCTGTCGCCCTTCGTCCTCCACCCTCGCCACCCCTCCCCTCACCAACCGTCCTCCTGCCACCCTCCGGCCTCTACCCTTCGCCCTCTCTGGCCTCTGCCCCCTCCGCACTCCAGCCTCCGGCCTCTGGACTCCACCCTCCAGCCTCCACACTCCGACCTGTGCCCTCTGCCTTCCACCCTCCACAATCCCCCCTCTGCCCCCGCCCCCTCCAGCCTCCACCCCCTCCGCCGTCCAGCCTCCACCATCTGCCATCCGGCCTCTGGCCTCTGGCCTTTTCCCGCTCCGCCCTCTGCCCCCTCGGCCCTCTCCCTTCCGCCCTTTACCCTCTGCCCCTTCGCTGCCTATCCCCCGTCCCTTCGCTGCCCTCCGCTCTGGCTCTCTGACATCCCCTGTCCCCTCCCTCTACTTCCCCATCCCTCGTTGCACCATATCCAACCGTCCCCTCCCTCACCATCCCCTCCCGTGGGGCACCTCCGCTGCCCAATCCCCTCCCTCCCCACACGGCCACTACTCGTCCCCTCGCCACTGCCGCCCATCCGCTCCGGCTCCCCGCTGTCCTCTGTCCCCTCCCTCGTCATCCCACCCTCATTTCACCATCGCCACCTAACCTCCTCCTCTCCTCCAACTCACCACCTCTGCCACCACCCGTCCCCTCCCTCGCTGCACTATCTCTGGCTCCAGCTCCCCTCTGCTCCCTCTCCTCTCCCCCGCAGCACCACCTTCGGCTCCCCTCCCTTCCAGGTTTGTAGTAAAATCAGGTATGACATGACATGGGCTTTCACTTACATTCCATTATCTATTCTCTTTTTTATTATTCAGGGATATAATTTGATTATTTTATCAATGGTTGATGGGAAATTGGATAATATTTATTTTAAATATACCAGATATGAAAAATCTATGTAATAAGTCATGTGTAAATGTTTGTTATATAGATATTATTATGGATAAGAGTTGGATTGATCATCCAAATCGAACGTCTAGAGAGTATTTCTATGGAATAATGCAGTTTATTGACTACACAAGAGAATTTAAAAGTTACTATATTAGTTGTTCATGTAAAAAATGTGCTAAGAGATATCAATTAAAATGATATATTTTGAGGGAAAACATATTCTTTAATGGATTTCTGAAAAATTATAAGATTTGGACTCATCATGGAGAAGAATATGATTGTTTTCAAAATACAGATGCAGTTCATATGGATGTTGATGCAAGGATGAATGATCCAATCCATGAAATGCTTACTGAAATGGTACATGGGTTGTATCATGAAGGCATTGACATCCAGAATCATGAGATCGGTGAGATAAATCTTCGCTCTGGTGTAAATCGTAATTCAAGGAGGTTTTATGAAGCACCTGATGATGGAGAAATAGAAGTACATCCTGGATGTACTTCTTACAGTAAATTGTTGTTTATCATGGAGTTTTTTCATTTTAAGACTTTGAATCAGTGGTCAAACACATCATTCGACATGTTGCTGGTGTTATTGAAAAAGGTTCTTCCTGCCGATGCTAAGATTCCCGAGTCATATTACCATGCTCATAAGTTGACAGAGAACATAATTTTTCATATGAGACCATAGATGCATGTGAAAAAAACTATATGCTATTTAGAAAGGAAACTTTCCATTTGGATATTTGTAATGTTTGTGGCGCTTCCACGTGGAAAGAGAACAGGGGAAATCAGACTCATCAAAGTCAGATTGTGATACAGGGGAAACTGATTTCCGTAAATCAAATGCGTTACTTTCCCCTTAAACTGAGTTTGAAAAGTTTTTTTATGTCATCTAAATTTTCTAATTTAATGAGATGGAATGCATAAAGAATTCATGAAAGTGATATGTTAACCAACCCGGCAGACTCCTATGAATGGAAAGATTTTGATAATAGACATCCCAAATTTTCAAAAGATGTTCTTAATGTCTAATTGCAGTTGGAAGTAGATGGTTTCAATCCATTAAAGTATATGGTTGGTACAACTCATAACACATGGCCCGTGGTGTTGGTTCTGTATAATATTTATTTGTGGCTTTGTATGAACCAACAATTTATATTACTTCCTACTCTTATTTATGGACATAGAAGTCTGGGGGATAAGATTGATGTTTACCTTCATCCATTTATTGATGAGTTGAATGAATATTGGGGTGATGGTGTGATGACTTATGACTGTGAAACGAATGAAATGTTCAAACTGTAGGCTACTATATTGTGGACAGTCAATGACTTCCTGGCTTATGAAAATTTATCAAGCTAGAGTATGAAAGGGGAATTTTCTTTCCCATGTTTCAATAAAATTAAAAAAAATTTATGGCTTAAACATTCCAAAAAATGGGAATACATGGGTTACATATGTTTTCTCCCCCCTCAGAACAGGTTCAGAAAGGACAGAGTGGAATTTGATGGTTCTAGAGAGTTCAACCCAGCACCAAAGATCATGAAAGGAGTTGAAATGTTATCGCAAACTGAGGAAGAAAACATCCGCAAGGTATATGAAATTCTGGATTTGGTGTCTTATCCATTACGTAATATTCGTGCTACGGGTAGACAACGTAGTAACAATTGGAAAATTAAAAGTATTTTTTATAGTCTATCGTATTGGAAAACTAACATGGTAAGGCCTAATTTGGATGTCATGCACATTGAAAAAATGTTTTTGATAACATGTTTTGGACCATTTTAGGTGTCAGTGGAAAATCAAAGGACCGTGTTAATGTACGCCATGATTTAGAATAAATAGGTTTAAGGAAACAGTTGAATTTATAGTTAGCAGAGGGGAAAAAGGAATATATGCCTGTTGCACAATATACGATGACTACAAAGGAGAAAGAGAAATTTCATTACATTTTGAAGATACTTAAGGTGCCTAATGGTTACTCTTCTAATATTTCAAAGTGTGTGAATCTGATGAGTAGGACATTGAAAGTGTTAAAAAGTCATGACCATCACAAACTACTTCAACAGTTGATTCCAATTGAAATTTTTGATTGTTTATCCCTCAATGATGTTCAGCCGTTGAATGGGATGAGTAATGTTTTTAGATAGATTTGTTTAATAAATCAACGGTTGAGTGATTTAAAAAGTTTGTAGGACCGAATTGTACTTACACTTTATCACTTTGAGAAACTATTTCCCCCCTTATTTTTCAATGTTATGGTCCACTTGATAGTGCACCTAAATGATGAAGTAATGGCTACTGGTCCAATGAAATTCAGGTGGATGTATCCTATTGAGCAGTATTTGAGTACATTGAAATGATTTATACGCAACAGAGCTCATCCAGAGGCATCAATAACCAATGGTTATTTGATGGATGAGTGTACTAATTTTTGTGCCGAATATCTCACAGATGTTGAAATAAAATAAGATAATCCCTCTTGGATTCATGATGGTCCAGTTGGATAAAGAACCATATTTGATATGGAAAACATCAAGTGGATACAGGCGCATTGATATATCTTGTTCAACACTCCATCAGTTCCTCCATTAATGCAGTAAGGGTCTTATCACTTTTATTGTTTAAATTTTATATGTTTTGTTTGCATAATTTGATCATTTAAACATCGCATTATCATTTGTAGGAAACACATTAATGAGATGAAAGATGAGATGTATCGTACGACTGAGTATCAAATTCAAAAATATCATTATGCGTCATTTCATGATTGGTTCAAGGATTATGTACATACAAAATGATTTTCATTATGAGTGAAGTATTATACTAATTTCTTTCTTCAAAATCATTATTTAATTTTATGAATTATGTCAGTTCATAAGCTAAGGGAGTTAGGGGACCCCACGCTAACTGATGAATTTATCCAACTGGATGAGGGTCCATCTATAACGGCACATCGTTATAAAGCTATAGATTCTAATGGTTTTTGATTTCGCATTAAATATGTTGACAACAAACAAGCAACAAAAAATAGTGGAATCGGTTGTCCATTTGTCAATTATGGTTATTACTATGGTCAATTGATATACATCATTGAAGGTGTATATGCACATGGTTTGAAGTACATATTGTTAAAGTGCAATTGGGTTGATTCAGTTTGTGGATGTAATGTCGATCAATATCAGTTTTCATTGGTGGATTTTAACTCTATGTTGTACAGAAATGAACGAGTTGATAATGAACCTTTCATTTTCACATCACAAGTAGAACAAGTATTATTCGTTACTTTTCCTTCGAATCCAAGTTGTTAAGTTATTGTGTAAATGTCCCAGCGAGGAGTGTTTTTATTTGAACAAGATGAACCTGAGACTATTCTGTTTGTTTCCCAACAGCTTGATGAACATATCGTAGTTTAACATGAAGAAGATATGTATTGGGTTAGAGTAGCCATTGAAGGAGAAACGGTCGATTTGAATTCTTAATTAAAGTTATAATTATTTTCCCTCTATTCAGTATTGAATTTCCAAAGATATCATAAATTTTCTAACCATTTTATAAATCCTTTTAAGTTTTAATCCTCACTTTTGGAAGTTTATTCATTTATAAATATTTAGGGTGATTTCTATTTTGGTATATTCATGTTATTGTTAGTGTATCTTTCCATTAAGGTATTCTTTATTTTGTTCATGTGATGCTTGATTTTTTATTAATTCAATCTGAAATTTTTCTATTCATTGATTGGTTTTGTACATAATTTGTATATTTGTTTTGTTAACTTTCCGATTTTTTAAAATCCATTCACAACTAATTATTTAATCCATTCGTGTTTGATTAAAAACTATAAAAGTTTTATTTTTTAAAAAACAATCCAATTTATCTTTTGGACACTTTGGATAGTCCCATTACTAATGTTTCCTTTGACTGGAGGCATGTCAGGGGAAGAAGCAGCATATCCACATCATCCATCTGAGCCATCTACATCTCAGGGTCGAGGTATGTTTGAATGTCATTGTGTCTATTATTTATGTAATTGATAAACACACACACACACATATATATATTTATAACATCTGTCAATATATATATAAATTTTTTTTCAAAAGGATCAAACTCGACAGCTTTTTCCTCTTGCAAGAGAGGCCCTGGTCGTGGCATTTTATCATGGAATTCTGACACGATGTTTGATGTTTCCTTTGATGAGCTATTTCATCCTATGGGATTGAATGCCCCTATATTTATTCATCAGCTGGGTTATATCATACATGACCCACATCTATTTACATTTACCACACATGACTGGGCTTCTATCCCTCATGACACATTAGATCGTCTTTGTAGGGAGGTTCAGGTAAGAAGACCATTTTACTTTCTTCCCTATGTATAAACAATACTAACATATGTGATTTTTTTTCATAAATAGTAATATTTGAAAGTATTTCCCAATGAGTTTCATCCCACGTGTATGAGAAAATGCCGTACGATGTGGAAAGATTATAAAGGAAAAGTCAAGAAAGACCACTGGGTACCAAATGTAGGTGCCCCAAACATTGTGGAAAAATTACTGAGAGGTATCCTCCCGGCTCAGTGGGATGACTTAGTTTCATATTGGTCTACTGAGGGGTGTTGCGGTTTGTATATTTATTTTGGTATATATATTTTCAAGAATGCAGTATTTGTATGAAATTTGAATTAATTGAATGTAGGCGGTGTCGGCACGCCATTCTGAGAATTGAGCGTTGTAGGGACCACCTCACAGGCTTG
Organism: Viscum album; assembly: GCA_963277665.1. Lineage (NCBI taxonomy): Eukaryota > Viridiplantae > Streptophyta > Magnoliopsida > Santalales > Viscaceae > Viscum > Viscum album. The sequence goes on from OY728137.1 coordinate 1,027,697,738, forward strand.
GGACTCATCACGTGTCTCAGATCCAATATGAGGTATTTATTATTCATTTTTTAATTTATTAATTAATATAGTTTTGTGTTTATATTCTATTCATATAAAGTTCAGGGAGAAAGGTGCACCGACTAATAAAATGTTGGTGTGGATGAGGAATCATGATCGAAATGATTCAGAGGTTGTAGAAATGATAGTAAGTGATTGTAATCATTACTAATAATTACATAAATCTGTATATTAACATATATATGTATATATATTTAAACATTTAATAGGCTCAGTTGGTAGATGAGTTAGAACAGCTTCCAGAGGACCAATGACAGCTTCCCATGTGAAGGGATGAGATCTTTCATCACATTATTGGTCAGGAAGGGTATGGATATAGTATGACCTATGGAACAGGGATTCCTCATTCTTTAGTATCATGCGCTATGGTTGTCAGTCCTACTGTTTCTCAGATGACATAGTATTTGTCTAATTTCGAGGCACCGCTCTGCACTTCTGAGGTGGTAAATGCGCAATTGATCGCTGAGGTTAGAGCACTGCGGGAATATGTGCATCCAGGTGATGGTTCAAGGGATCATACGACGCAGGTTTATACTATATTTATTTATTTATTTATTTAATTTCTATTATTTTTTATGAAAATCTTCATAATTTGTATTTTTTGTAGGCCCCTATCCCACCAGATGGAGGTAGCAGTCATGAGCACGCATGACACAACATATTCACGAGGAGTGTTTCTTTCTTTATTAGTGGGGTTGTTATTGATATTTAGGTTGGGTTCCTAGTGATATTTTATGATATTTGGGGGTATCATGTGTGTTTTGGCATTATGAAATATTTTTTTTGCATTAATTGAGAAGTAACCATGAAACTGATTAATGATTTGGATATTTTTAGTTCATTTTATTCTATAATGATTACAAATTCATGTTCTGTGAATAGTTTTGAAAAAACCATGTGATTCTTAATAGAAACCATGGAACTTGTTTTTGTTTACTGAGATCAGGTTCACTATTTGAAGGCCCCTAGCCCACCCCAAACATCCCCCCACACCCCGGAAAACCCCCCGCCACCAGACAACCCTACCATCGGACAACCCCTCCCCCCCCCCCCCCCCCGCACTCCGGAATTCATTAGGAAAATTGAGCATTAGTTCATTAGAGAAATTTTTCATTAGGCTGTTAGGCCATTTGGAAAATTGGCTAGTTGTCCAATTGTCCAATTGGATGTAGGCCAAATGGACATTAAGCCATTTTTCCATTATTCCAATTGTACAACTCGACAATAGGCCATTATTAAAATTGTTGGTTAGGCTACTATGCCATTAGGGAATTATGGCATCATGTGAATTGGTAAATGGGACAATTTTACATTGGGTCATTAGGAAAAATTGACTTTTAGGCCACTAGGATAATTGATCGTTACGCCGTTAGGACAATTGGATATTAGGCCAATTAGTCATTATACCCCCCACTGAATAGCCCCCCACCCCGGACACCCCCCACCCCCGAACAGCGCCCCCACCCCGGATAGCCCCCCTGGACAACCCTTCCCCCCACACATGCATTTCAAGCGTGACAAACACCTAAAAACACTTATTCAGATGTGCCGCACAAACCGCGCAGAAAAATGATGTGTCGTACCCTTGTAAACCTAAAGAATAATAATTAGGGTGTTTTCCTGTGTTTTGAAGTCATTTCGATGTTTTTTTTCTGCATTTGACCTTTAAACACATGTTTTGGCCATTTACGACACGCGACGTGCGCTTTCAGTCACCGCGGTCAAATGATACCTCCAATTGATGGGTCTCCTACCTGACCATTTCAAAATTCACCCACCCTTTGTTGTCGTCTGATTTCATGAAATTCTGAGGTCATTCAACTAGTTTTTATCACCCCACGCATGCTTTTCAAATGTGCCAAAATGACATTTAATGGTCGAATTCAAGGAAACAGTGCTCAGAATGACTTGAAATCACATGAAAACAACATGAATAATATTCATGACATGTAAGAGGATATTACACATCAATCGGACGTGTGGTGTTCATGGTACGACTAAATATGTTGTTTTGAACAGTTCGACGCACTCCAAAAGGGCACGTTGGGTGGTCAAAACTAGTCAAACGTCCTCGGAATTCCATGAAAACATACGGCAACAATAGAGGTGTGAATTTTGAAATGGTCGAGTAGACAACATGTCAATTGGTGGTGTCATTTGACCGCGATGATAGGAAACACATTTCCGGAGTCATAAAACGCCAAAATGACATTTAACGGTCGAATTCCGAGAAAACATGATTAGAATGACATTAAATAACAAGAAAACAATAGTAATATTATTCATTACATGTAGGAGGATACATCACATCAATCGGACGTGTGGTGTGCACATTATGACCGAATATGCTTTTTTGAACAGTTCAACGCGCTCTAAAAGGGTCATTAGGTGGAAAAACCATCCGAATGACCTAGGAATACCATAAAATCATATGAAAAAAACTGTGGTATAAATTTCAAAATGGTCGAGAAGACAGCTTGTCAATCGGAGGTTTCGTTTGACTGCGGTGCCTAGAAACACATTTTTGGAGTCATAAAACACCAAAACGACGTGTAACGGTTGAATTCAGAGAAAAAATGCTCAGAATGACTTGAAATCACTCGAAAACAATAGGAATACTATTATTAACATGTAAGAGGAGATGACACATCAATCAGACATGCAGTGTGTGCAGTACGACTGAAAATGATGTTTTGAACAGTTCATCGCGCTCTAAAAGGGAGCATTGAGTGGTTAAAACTAGCCGAATGACCTCAGAATTCCATGAAATGATATGACAACAACCGTGGTGTTAATTGAGAAATGTTCGAGCATACGACACGTCAATCAGAGGTGTCGTTTGACCATGGTGACTGAAAATGAATTTCTGGAGTCATAAAATGCCAAAACGATGTGTAATAGTTGAATTCTGAGAAAACGTACTCAGAATGACTTTAAATCACACAAAAACAATAGTAATATTATTTATGAAATGTAAGAAGAGATGGCATGTCAATCGGTCATGCGGTGTGCAAGGTACGATCAAATATGCAGTTTTGAATAGTTCGACGTGCTCTAAAAGGGCACGTTGGGTGGTCAAAACTAGCCAAAAGACCTCAGAATGCCATAAATTCATATGACAGCAACCATGGTGTGAATTTTGAAATGGTCGAGTAGATGGCATGTCAATCGGAGGTGTTGTTTGACCGCGGTGACCGAAAATGCATTTCTGGAGTCATAAAAATACAAAACAACGTGTAGTGGTCGAATTTAGAGAAAACATGCTCGGAATGACTTGAAATCACATGAAAAAAATATGAATAATATTCGTGACATGTAAGAGGTGATGACACATCAATCGGACATGCGGTGTGCATGGTACGACCGAATATGTTGTTTTGAATAGTTCGGTGCGCTCTAAAAGGGCGTGTTGGGTGGTCAAAACCAGTCAAACAACCTTGGAATGCGATGAAATAATATGAAAACAACCATGGTGTGAATTTTGAAATGGTCAGGCAGACGACACATCAATTGGATGTTTCTTTTGACCGCGGTGACCAGAAATGCATTTCCAGAGTCATAAAACGCCAAAACGATGTGTAATGGTCGAATTCAGAGATAACATGCTCAGAATGACTTGGAATAAAATGAAAACAATAGGAATCTTATTCATGAAATGTATAAGGATATGACACGTTAATCAAACGTGTGGTGAGCACGGTACGACCGAATATGCTGTTTTGATCAGTTTGATTCGCTCTAAAAGAGAACATTGGGTGGTTAAAACCAGCCGAATGACATCAGAATGTCATGAAATCATACAACAACAACCATGACTTGAATTATAAAATGGTCGGGTAGACGAAATGTCAATCGGAGGTGTCATTTGACCGCGGTGAATGGAAAGGCATTTTCAGAGTCATAAAACGCCAAAACTACATGTAAAATTAGAATTCAGAGAAAACGTGCTCAGAATGACTTGAAATCACATGAAAACAATATGAATATTATTTGTGACATGTAGAAGGAGACATCACATCAATCGGACATGCGGTGTGCATGGTACGACCAAATATGTTGTTTGAATCGTTCGACGCGCTCTAAAAGGGCGCTTTAGGTGGTCAAAACCAGCCAAACAACCTTGAAATGCCATGAAATCATATGACAACAACCGTGGTGTGAATAGTGAAATGGTCGGGTAGACGTAATGTCAATCGGAGGTGTTGTTTGACTGTAGTGATCAGAAATGCATTTCTGGAGTCATAAAAAGCCAAAACGACGCGTAAAAGTCGAATTCAAAGAAAACTTGCTCAAAATGACTTGAAATCACATGAAAATAATAGGAATATTTTTCTTGACATGTAGGAGGAGACGAGACGTCGATCGAATGTGCAGTGTGCGCGGTACAACCAAATATGTTGTTTTGAACTGTTCGACGCGCTCTAAAAGGGTGCGTTGGGTGGTCAAAACTAGATGAATGACCTTTGAATGCCATTAAATCATACAACACCAACCGTGGTGTGAATTGTGAAATGGTTGGGCAGACGACATGTTAATTGGAGGTGTCGTTTGACCTATGTGATAGAAATGTATTTCCAGAGTCATAAAAATGCCAAAATGACATGTACCAGTTGAATCTAGAGAAAACGTGATCAAAATGACTTGAAAATCACACTAAAAAAATATGAATAATATTTGTGACATTTATGAGGAGGCGACACGTCAATCAGATTTGCGGTGTGCGCTGTACAACCGAATATGTTGTTTTGACCTGTTCGGCACACTCTAAAAGGGCGCGTTGTGTAGTTAATAATAGAAAAAAGACCTCGGAATGCCATGATAAAATACAAAAACAAATATGGTGTGAATTGTGAAATTTTCAGACTGATGGAACATCAATCAGAGGTGTTGTTTGACTGCGGTGACCAAAAACACATTTCTGGAGTCATAAAACTCCCAAACAATCGATGTGTAACGGTCGAATTTAGAGAAAACGTACTCATAATGACTTAAAATCATACAAAAAAAATATGAATAATATTCATGACATGTAAGAGGATACGACATGCCAATCGGATGTGTGGTTTGCGTAGTACGACTGAATATGTTGTTTTGAACAGTTCTGCGCGCTCTAAAAGGGCACATTGGTTGTTCAAAACCAGCCGAATGACCTTGGAATGCCATGAAATCATACGAAAACAACCATGGTGTTAATTTTGAAATGGTCAGGTAGAATACAAGTCCATCGGAGGTTTTGTTTGACTGTGGTGATCAAAAATGCATTTCTGGAGTCATAAAACGCCAAAATGACGTGTAACGGTCGAATTCAGAGAAAACATTCTCAGAATGACTTGAAATCACATGAAAATAATATGAATAATATTTGTGACATGTAGGAGGAGAAGGAATGTCAATCGGACATGCGGTGTACACGGTATGACTGAATATGCTGTTTTTAATAGTTCGGCGTGGATAACATTCCTTTTTAGACCACAAAACACTTCTATAATGTAAATCGAAGACTCCAAGACAAAAATCCTAAAATGACAACATTTCATAATTTGGGGGTTTCAAATTATTATTTCACTTGTAATTTTTTGTCATATTTAATTTTATTATATATATATTAATTGAATAAATATGTGTAATTTTCGTTTGTTTTGTTTAGTTGTTTTTTTGTATATTATCGTAGGTTTATTGAAGTAGAAGATTGAAATGGATTTGGATCGTTGAAGCACATATGTCATTTATTTTTTATGACAATCATGATATTTATGATGTTTGTAATGGTTTTTTTTATGATTTTACCCTATTTTTTGATTGGGAACCCCGAAATTGTTTTAAAAAATTTTCTCCAGCTTTATCGACCTCCATTGGCAGTCGCTATAGCTCGGTCGAGCATCAGAACTGCGACCGCCAATGGCGGTCATTGTAGCTCATTTAAGGATCAGTACAACGACCTCCACTAGTGGTCACTCTTGCTCAGCCGAGCAATAGGTCACCGACTACCTGGCGGTCGCTGTAGGTCAGATTTTCGGCCTCCTTCAGCGACCACCTCTAGTGATCGTTGCAGGCCTACTGCGACGGGCCTAAAGCGACTGCCAATGGCGGTCTCTAATGGACAAATTTTTAGTAGTGATAAGTCATATATTCTACTATAAAGATTCATTGGAAAGCTAAAATAATTTCCTACATTATGGTATTTTTTTTATAATTTTCAGACATCAAATAAATTAAATTATTTATGTCACAACAATGATTTAGTATTTACCTCAGTAATAAATGATTTAAATAAATAAGATTATTAATATTAAATATATATCCCAAAACTATCTAAATCATATTGGATGATTTTATATCGACCATGAGTCATCTGATATTTGACTTTAATTAGTTTTGGACCTTTAGAAACCGAATATCACTATATAATAAAATAATACTTTCACACTTTCCTAAAGAGCCCCTCCTCCCCTTTATAAAAGGACACCAATTATAACCAGTTCCACACACCTCTCAAGTCCCTTGGATCATCCAACACCTGCCCAAATAATCTCTCATGATCCCTATCTTACAATTAGAAGCCTTACCTTAGGCATAAGTCACTTAATAAAGTCCTTTTGTTTCAAACCAAAGGAAGTTACCCAAATTAAAGGTAACAGTTTCTCTTAAATTATTTTCGTTTATTTTGTTTTATTTTACTTCTCCACCCCCATAACCACTTTTTATTCCTTTTTTATGAAAACACATGTATATTCAATATACTAGGATGTTGTTATGAGAAGTATTTGAACTACACTTACACACACCTCCATCTAATGGGTGAAGAACGTACTGTTTCTGTGATTGACAAACTAACGCCTCACGAAATGACGATTGTTCTATTATTTTATACCACCTCTCATGGTGTCTATTAAGATGGAACTATATTTATATATGATATATATATTATTTTTATGTTTTCCTTGTGCTTATGTATTTTCCATTAATATCATACCTTTATGGTTTCCATTATGGGTAAAGCGCAATAATTTCATTTGAGGAAGTGTGGACTACCACCCCATCAAAGTGATATGACTCGTTAATGAATTATGTGGGATGTATAAAGTAAAGAGTTAATGAAATTATATATGATATTATACTGGAATTATAATATACCAATGTATAAATATGTTTTAATTCAATTAAAATACAAAATAGAAATGAAAGTAGTGTTCATGCGTACGTACGACTTACCTTCTCCATGAACGGTGCATTTCATTTCTTATATCCAAATATTTTGTACTTTTATAAATAAATATATATACACTTGAAATATATGATATATATGAAACCGAAATGATTAATATAATTCTATATAAAATGTACTTTTGACCACGTGTACAGTTTATAATTATAACAAGTTCATTTTTTACTCGAGTTCCGAACATCGACAAAATGTCTGATATGAACTCAAATAATTAAAAAATTGTTATAGCAAGGTAATAAGTGATATAAAAGGAATAATAAACTTGAAAATATTATTAATCAATTAGAAATTCACTTATGTTTATTATTCATTAATAACAAGGAACATATAAGCGAGTCAAGTCGGACACGTGGTAAGGGGTTTCTTATCTCACTTTTAATTCTGGGAGATTTCCATTGTGCACCACATATTTATTGCATGTGGTGTATTGTGTACTAACATTTGATATATATTATCATGATTATATTTATATTCATGATATTCTATGTTTCATTTGGTGGTTGTTGACTATTGTTCATAAGACTCGATTGATTACAACGAGGTATGGGTTATTTCCTCAATGTTATATGAGATTGTTTATGTGTAAGTATTTAATGGGACATACTTATCATCAATACCCATATTTCATAAAAATGTTTTAAAAATGAATCTTTTAAGGTTTTATGGGAGGTTTAATTTAACAATATCATCATTTAAAATGTTTAAAATATTTATCTTTCTAAACCCTTTTAATTAATGTCCATGTCTTCAAAATGATTTTAAGGATTTATTTATATGGACATGAATATTTGGAAATGATAATTATTTTAAAAAGTTTAGAAGTTGTATGGGGCAATTTGATTCAAAAATATATTTTAAATTAATTCCTTTATAAATTGTGAGACTTTTAAACAATTTCATAAAAAGGGGTATTTCTCTCAAAGCATTTTACTGATCATTTCATCTACATCAACAACCTTTGACAAATTTTACACTTATTTGAAGTTGATTTATTATGATAAAAATATTCCATATTGTATTTGAGGTTTTTTTGATATGTTTTATTGTGGATGAGTTATTTTTATTCCATTTATGGTTTATGGTTAATGTATTGACATTTCGTATGCTAGTTTTAATGTGAATGTTTATGTTATATTTCAACCTCTTCTTAAGATGAATGTGTGGAACTAGTATGTTCTGGGTTGGGGACCGATAAAAGTAAGCCCTCCGGGTTGGGGTCGAGTTACAAAAGACTCTACAGGTTGGATTCTGGTTACAGAGGCTCTTCGGGTTGAATTCCGGTTATAGAACCTCTTCGGTTTAGAGTCCGGTTATAGAGGCTCTCTGAGATGTTGTCCGGTTACAGAGGCTCTCCGGGTTTGGGTGGAGTTATAGTTAGCCCATAGGTCCTGGCATGAGGCCTTGACACAGAAATTAATTTCTGGTACTATAAATTCCCTCATTATGATATTAGTTATTACATGTGATTATTTGACTAGTTGAATTATCCATGTGCATGTTTATATGGTAATGATTGATTTATTTTTTACATATTATGTTCTAGTTTATGATTAAAAGGCTGTTGTTTTATTACACATCTTTCCTTAAATGTTTATAGATTCTGATAAATTATTTACCCTTACTAATCATTTGAGATCACACCTTTCTTATGTTTTATTTTCCCAGGATATGAAGAAGTTAGTTATGAGTGACTTGTAGGCATAATCTAGGAGTCTTGGACGTTTTTAATGGAATAAATTACTGCTGTTTTTTCATTCAAGTTGTATAGTTTAACTTCCTGGATGTAATATATTTTCCCAGACTGCTAAACTGATCAGTACTTCAGGACTTTATTCCTTTTAATCATGACAATTTTATATAATAACGCACCGACTCTGGGTAACTGGGATTCAAGCATTACAGAGGGGGGATTAGGAGGAGTGTGTAGGACACTCTTAAAGTCCTCCACCAGAAGGAACCAATGGCTACTCGGTGAACCCTGACACCATAATTGGAATCAAAATAGATCTATTCAACCCCAAACATCACTAAAATTATCTTGAATCCATTGGAGTTATTAGATAATCCCCAAGTGTTATCGTATGAACATGTTTACTGTGAATATCATATTGAGTATATATTGTTCTATTTTTCTTCATTCTAAATCTATCTCGTACTATTGTATCTCTTACCCCTAATATTTACTATTGTATTCCTGATGTAAGATTTATAGTGTCCCTTCAAAGAGCTTATATATATAAATTTCACAGTTGTTTCATTTCTTGGATCCTCACTACCATTGAGTGTGAGGGTCTAGGTGCTCACTACTATTGAGTGTGAGAGGGTTGGTGAACACTACCATTAAATTTGTATGAGATTAGGTTATATCCACAACCTCTAAAGGGATATAGGTATTCAAATTAAAACTACTAAAAATAAAGGGAGATTACATAACTTAATACAAGCACTAAAAACATGTTCTTTTCATTTTAAAATGGCTTTCTATCTAAAATTTTGAAAAACCATGGGATATTGGGTTTTTTCCTACAACCATTGAAAATGATGGGTTTAAATAAAAACCTCCCAAGGATATTAAAGGGAGGAGATGTATAGATCCCTTAGTGTATTATTTCCCAACACATTTATCAAATTACACCTTTTCATTCATTTATATTTTTTCTATTCTAACTGACTTAATTCTATGAATCCTATCATAATTATTGATCTATATTTTTATTCTATCATTTTTATTTTATAGATTTAATTACTTTAATTATAACTAATTTTGTTTTAATTTCAATTTTAAAAAGGAAATCCTCCCCATCCCCTTTCCATGTTTGCGTCGTCCAACTGTTGGTGGAAAGGGTACCTTGATGTAAAAATCATAACTAGTTTCATGGAACAATCATTTAAATATGTCCTTTTCCTAAAATATCCAAGGTTCCCTTGGGTGAAACATTATAGGTAGAGCTCTATACATTAATGGATCAGACTATGGTTATTAGAAAACTATAATGTAAACTTTTATTAGATTCATATGATAACCAGTTTAAAAAATTTTAATGCATGGATTTTCCCCCTTTAAGGAAACAAAGGGCCAATGAACTCCATATGACATAACATATTTTTAGTTTGATAGAAAATAAATTAATTATTTATAATTTGAGTTATATAGGTATGAATTTAATATAGTTTCAAGGTGTAAAACAACCCATGAAATCCACAAATTATTAGAAATTCTCATGAGGGTATAAATAAAGTAAAAGAAACTAGTCTTGATATGTATCACCAATATTTTTAAAGCATTCATATGTATCTTAAGAGCATATAACTGAAATTTTTACTCATAACACTAATATTATTAATGGAAGGAATTATTTTGGTGATTTTCTCACAACCATGATGTTTTTTAAACATATACTTTTTGTATTTCGTATTTATTGTGAACCCAATGTGATGAAAATACAAAAAGTGAATGCCATCAAGAATATTCCCACTGAATAGATAATTGGGTCTCTCAAGACCTTTTAGATTACCATGATGAGGAAACCCATAATAGAATAAAGTAATGTAAATGATAAAAAGATGATTTCCATTAAGGTAATTGATTATTATTGATCTTGGAGTTATTTCAATCATATACACTTGGACAAGAAGATAAGAAATTTCATTAAGAGAAAAAGGTCTTTATGTTCTATGAATAATGAGAAGCGGAAAAGGGAACCAGTGGTAAGGTGATATAGATACAACAAAAAGGGTCTCATCAAGAAAGAGTTTCACTTACTCAAAAATAAGGTAAAAGTGATAAAGGGGTGTAATAATTCTATTAATTTGTATACATGGAGTGCTAGAAATGACCCCCTCTCTTCTAAATACTCTTGTAATTGAATTTGCAACCTCTTTATTTCCCATGATGATGTAAAATATCATACATAGTATTATTATTAATCAAATTTTACTTATATGCATTTAAATAATTAATATATTAGATATTATAGAGATCAAAAAACAGATTGATTTTTTGATCTTACCACAAAATTCACATATCATAAAAAGAAATAAAATACTTTTTTTTTGAAAAATATAAACTTATCAAAAAAATGATAAACTATAGAGGGTAATGAACTATATAATATGTTTTCTTTCAAAAAATGATGAAAATTAGGAAATAATATTCAATTTGTTATTATAGGAAAATGGTAACTTAAAAAATCAATTAAATAAAGTTAAGGGTAAAGTGGTTATCTAAAAGACCAACCCAATATTAAAAAAATAGAAAATAAAATTAAAGTGATTAAACATTATCCTTCCAAGTTCACCAAAGGTTAGAATAATTTGAATTCAATTTTTTATTCCGAAAAGGCTTGGGAAATTCACTTATGGAATTTGTTACACTAATCAAGAATGATTCTCAAGGAATATCAAAAATACATCCTTTATAAGAGGTAGATCGCAATATAATTTCTTAATTATAATAGGAATATTAGGAACTTGAGTTATGAGCATCATTGTAAACATTATAATTATGGTAGTCCTAAATATATTCACCTCATATGAAATATTTGGTCTATTAAACATCAAATTTATGATGTAAATTCATTTTCTATAAAAATGAGGCCATTTAAGTCATTATTCAAAAATATTTTTATATTGAAACTTTGGGTACCATATGATATTGTGCCTTGATGGTTACGTAGGTCTAATTTCTCAAGAAAAACCCCACTTATGGTAGAATTGTTTATTATTTTAAGGGGAGATATATATGATAATGTAGTGAAATTTACATTAATTGAGAATATATTTTTTCAATTCATTAATTTTTATAATTCTATTTATGTTTATTTAATTATGATAATTAATATTGATCATTATATTTTATTTTCAAATGATTATATTCATTCCTATAATTTTAAACATATAATCAAATCTAAAAAATGATGAATTCTATGAAAATCAAAATAATATTTTTAAAATTTTATAATTTTATCTTGTATTTTTGGATTTGATTCTTTATGGTAGTTTTTTAATTTAAATAACATGATATTTTATTTGAATGATATTTAAAAATATAAATTTGTTGGAATTCATTTATTTTTAAATTTTCACTTGGATATGTTTAACAATTCTATCATTTCTATTATGAAATAGTCATCCCTCATTGTTATGAGATTTTCCGTGTTTATAATATTTAGGGGATAAAAATTTGTAGAAGATGAATCAATGTTTTATATAAAAAATTTATTTATACTAATGTTGAAATTCAACGTAGGAGAAAATTGTTTGATAATATTTCATTATTTTAATTCAATACACTATAAAATATTTACAATTTCTACTTAAAACTTTTTTAAAAAAACTATTTAAATTTCATTACAAAATAATGAAATTATTTTTTGAAAATCTATTTAGTGCGGTATTTAATTTTAAATATTTAATATCATTATTTCACAACTCCTCATATTTCTAATTTCATAATTAATGTGAAACCAAACCTCTTTCATAATATTGAAATGATCCAAAAAGAAGAATCTTTTAGGTAAAAAACATGAAGAAATTTATTTTTCTTATATTTTTTCCTTGATTTTTATTGATCTATTCATTTTTATACCTTGATTTTTTTTGAATTTTTACATAATTTTTTTATATCAGGAATTCATTATTTTATTTTTTATATCCCTGTTTAAACATTCATGTACTTAAAAGATATATATTTAACCATTTGTTAATGGTTTTTATCATTTAATTATTCTTTTGAATAGTTTAAATTTTTATTTACTTTCCTCTCTTTGAAAATTTCAAACATTCTACTATGAAAAATTATGCATTAAATTTACCTTGAGTTTATTGAATTATACTCTTTATATTGAGTACTAAATTGTACAAATATAATTTCATTTTAAAAACATTGATCCATTTATCTCCTTCATTAATATCATTGATATATATTTTCCTGTTGATGTTATTTGTAACATCCTGTTACCTCTCTTTGGTGTTAGTAACCCTCTTTTTTTGTTATCTCTTTTTTGGGAACATTTCAAGTCCTTCATAAGTGGTTGGTGTTTTTGAAAAAATATTTCTTTTCTATAGAGAGTTTTTCTATGGTGATAACGGATATGGCATGGAGTATGAGGGGTTGGGTCGTGGGATATTAGACTATGACATTGGGAAATTGGAAGCCAAGGAAAATCCGAGAAGTATTGGGGTGAAGGAAGTATGTTGTGTTGCGGATATCTGGAGACCTATTATGAAGTTATTAAAAATTTCAGCATAGATACACCCTTGAGACTAGGATATTTCCTATACATTTTATTGCATGTGAGAACTATATTGTGTGGGGATTTGGTTGTTGTGTGGTGACCATGAAAGCCACTACATTTTAGAGGGTGGTTGTAGTGTGGTTTTTGGGATATGTTTTGGAATTAACCTAATTAAATAGGATTTGGGAGAGGGGTATATGGTGTTTTTTAGGAGTCTGTATAACCAAGATGGGATATGATGTGGTCTAGGGTGGCTACGTTGTGGTCTCATAGTTTTAAGTATTTCTACATCATAGCCAGAGGGTTGTGGTGTGGTCATTGTTTTTCTTGTTTTAAAAGTACCATGTCCTATTTAAATCCAAGCAACTCTAACTCAAAATAATATTGGTCTTCTCTCTTTTAAAGGATCCCAGAGGTTTTTTGGACTCACCAACCTCTTCTCATCTCATATCAAAGTTTAAGTAGATGAGTTTAGTTCCTACCCAGTATGTGATCTCTGTATTTATTATAATTACTTATTCCCTCCTCTCATTCATTAGGAGTTATTAATCTTCATTTTTATGATTAATTGGATCAAAGTTATTATGGGATATGTTTATAGGAATAATTTCATAATCATTTGGACCATCAAATCTCTATTAGAATTCCCATTTCGGGTGTTGTATTGATTGATCACATGATTAGAGGTGGGTGGTTTTATGAGGATTTATTTAATTAGGATTCCTTGATTTCATTCATGATTTTAAATTTGGGATTGAATTTATGTTTATGACTAATTTATGATGTTATGTAATTATCAATGAAAACCCTTTTCAGTGGACTTGATAACATTAATGGATGTATGATAAAATATGGATTCATTTATGAAATTATTCTTATCAAATAATATGACATGAAATTTAATTAAAAAGAAAGACAATTTATAGAGGGTTTATTTTTCTATAAATTGAGTTTTTATTTTGTAATTGAGAAAGAGTGAACATGATGAAAACCATGATTTGGGTTTGAGAATGAAAAGGCATGTAAAAACATGGAAAATAGGAAATTGAACTGTGAATGATGATTTCATTTAAAATGAATGATTGGACCATGAATAATTTTTTTTGGAAATTTTTTGAAAATGTGTTCCAATGAAGTTATTGGGATAAGTAGACAATCACTCTTGGACTCTAACTCCCTGATAATGGTTTGATGATGAAAACTCTAACAAATATTTAATGGGATATATTTCCCCTTAACGGAGAGTTTTTCCCATTTTCATAATCCAATGGATGTTTTGATACAAGATATGTGATTGTTGATTGGGATATTTGAGGATCCTTAAACAAGACATTAATTGACCACATGGCTTATTACATGGTTCTATGATATGTTTTTAGTTGATTTTTATAGTCCGTGGATTATAGATATGTTTTTATTTATACTGTTTAGTTTTTAAAATATTCATTTTTGCCATTTTTTAATTTATATGACTTATTTTTGTTTGAAATCATGTTTTTTAATGTGAAATGATATTCCATTCCCAATCATTAATTAAAAAATAGATAATATATGGTTTATTTTTATTGGAATTGCTTATGGAACACTTGTGAAGACCTGGTTGGGCCGTTCATCTCACACCCTATATTTTCATTCTTGTGATTTTATATATTGTTGTTCGAAGTCTACAAAATGGGAATGCAACATTGGGAGGTGGTAGATGTGCATAAAGCATAGGACCTGGAGTGATGGTGGAGACTGGTAGAACTATTGGCCACTTGTTACATGGGTATTTGAGACATGGATATTTTTGATGTTATTGTCTTTTAGATGATGTTTTATCCTTGAGATTTTATCAATCAGCTTGTGGTACCCTTATCCTTGTTGAGTATTTAAAATGGAAAATTTGTATTGAATTGTCGTCCATTATTTTTTTATTGTGGAAAAATAGTTCTATTTGTTTTCAAATATGATACATAGTGCTAGTCACCATCCAATAGGGATTGAGAATTCCATTTAGACTATTTGAAGACTGGTTCGGGTACCAATGTACTAGGGTATTCAGGATGGTTTGTGAAAAGGTGGTTTTTAAGTAGTAGGCTGTGAATCTTTCCTTCATTTCAATATACATAATAGGATGTCCTAGTAGATAAGAGGTAGGATAGTTGGGACTAACATGGAAGTTACGAGTGAGTACCTAACCATCTCTCATCACAGTGATGCATAAGTGACCATCTGTGTTTTGAAAAGTTACTTTAAGGAAAAATTGATCTAATTATATTCTTTTTCCAGTCTAATTGGGGTGTTTTTATATCCCCAAATATCATTATCGAGTTTATTATTAGAGTATCCATATTTATTTTTTAGAGTTTCCAATAGTTGTTGTGTATTACCATACCCCTAGGAATATTTTTAAATAGACATGGGGAGGGAGATACCAATGAATCATTGAATGTGGAACATCAAGTTGAACAGAAACTCATTGATTTTGTGGTGTGTTATATCCATGCTCTAGGATAGGGAGATACACCTATTTGTGTTCATGATCTAGTAGTGTATCCTTAGATGGAGAAATCCAAAGGTCATTCTAGGGAAATTATTCTCCAAAAACCACCAACATTCAAAGTCTTTAAATACACTCAAGAGATAGATCATTGGATTAAAATGATTGATTTTCGTTTTTATATTTAGGATACACCAGAAGCTATAATGGTGAAGTGTGCAAAATTTAATCTTAATGGTCCTAGAAGGAGGTGATGAGAATAAATGGTTTCATCATATAAGCATGAAGTAATGGAGTGGAAAGAAATTATATCCCTATTTAAAAATATATTATATCTATAATTTAATGTTTTGGAAGAATATATTTATTTTTCAGCCTCAAACAAGGTGAAAGTCCATGAATTAGTATGTGAAACATTTTTTCGAACATGTTCAAACTTCTCATGAGGTGGTTTCAATTGAGTAACAGATGTATCAATGATTTGAGATGGGTCTTTGAACCAATATCTAGTATCATGTTTTAATTCTCATGATCACTTCTTAGGTAAACTTTATTAATAGAGAATTTAGGGGTGTCCTTGATTAGGTCGGTAAGTCTGGATTGATGGGAGATCCTCTTACTCTATGGGGCAGTTCAACAGGCCCCTTTAAGGGAAGGAGGAATTATGAAAAGTATCAAGGATGATCATTATTATAAGTATCATCCATATCTCCGGTGGTTTATATTAGAGGCCATTATCCATTAGTCTAGTGTTTCAAGTTCTAGCATTTGAGGTAGTTTTATACATAGGTACAAAAGATTTGTGGTTCTTGTGATTTCTTAGGCCACATATAGATGTTCTTCTTTTACTTTTAAGCTTTATAATGGAGAACTAGATCATCAACTCTTAAAATTAAAATATTCAAATAACATGATTCGGGAACTAAAAGGTTTATGTACTAGGAATCCATAATGAAGGTTATTAACACAGTGAAGAGTCTCTAGAGGAAGCTGATGCAGGTCCAACAATAGTGGGAGCACTACGGGAAAAATGGGTATTTGCGACGGGTTATTTGCGACGGGAATAAATCCCGTCGCAAATAGTCCCGTTAAAAACTTATTTGCGACGGGGGTATTTACCCGTCGCAAATAATTAGGCTTTTGCGACGGGATTGCTTTCCCCGTCGCAAATAACCGGCGGCGGTAAAAGGTATTTGCGACGAGATTATTTTCCCCTCGCAAATAGTACGTTTTTTGCGACGGGACCCGTCGCAAATAACTATTTACCCGTTGACCGTAATAAATGCGGGCTAAGGTATTTGCGACGGTACCCGTCACAAATAGTATTATTTGCGACGGGATTCCCGTCGCAAATGGACCCGTCGAAAATAATCTAACCTATAAATACCCCCATCCGTTTTTTCAAATCATTCTCATTCTCTATCTTCTCCTGCTCTCAGACTTTTGTTTCTAAAGTTGAGTTTTTCTTCAGTTTAATTTTTTTCTCTGGAGCTAACATTAAAGTTTTGAAGAACGATCAGAGTAGATCAATTTTCAAGGTATTTATGTTCATTTTAATTTAATATTTATTTTTAATTTTTTATTAGTTTCAATTATTCTTAATTAGTTGTAATTTAATTATGTTTACATTGTTTTCTTACTTAATAAATTTAAATTATTAGTATTGTTCATAGTTAATGGTAATTAGGAATAATTAGTAATAATATTTAATAATTAAGAATAAATATTAATAATTAGTAATAAATACCAATAATTAGGAATAATAACATTATTAAATTATTAGTATATTTTATTATTAATATTAAAATAATATAATTTTTTATGTATATACAATTCTCTTTTCATCTGTGTGTTTACTGTATTCACATGTATTATTTGTATGTGGAGATAGAAAACTCACAGATGAAAGGAGAATTGTATATAAATCAGAAAATTATATTATTTTAATATTAATAATAAAATATACTAATAATGTTATTATTTGTAATTATTGGTAATTATTCCTAATTATTGGTAATTATTCATTTAATTACTAATAATTAGGAACAATTATCAATAATTATTAATAATTAAGAATAATTAGTAATAATTAGTAATAATTACCAATAATTAGTAATAATTAGTAATAATTAGTAATAATTATCAATAATTAGTAATAATTAGTAATAATTATCAATAAGTAGTAATAATTACCAATAAGTAGTAATAATTACCAATAATTTGGAATAATTACCAATAATTAACAATAATTAGTAATAATTAGTAATAATTACCAATAATTACCAATAATTAGTGATAATTAGTAATAATTACCAATAATTACCAATAATTGCCAATAATTACCAATAATTACAAATAATTAGGAATAATTAGGAATAATTAGGAATAATTAGGAATAATTAGGAATAATTAGGAATAATTAGGAATAATTAGGAATAATTAGGAATAATTAGGAATAATTAGTAATAATTAGGAATAATTAGTAATAATTAGGAATAATTAGTAATAATTAGTAATAATTAGTAATAATTAGTAATAATTAGTAATAATTAGTAATAATTAGTAATAATTAGGAATAATTAGTAATAATTAGGAATAATTAGTAATGATTAGGAATAATTAGGAATAATTAGGAATAATTAGGAATAATTAGTAATAATTAGGAATAATTAGGAATAATTAGGAATAATTAGGAACAAGTAATACTTACCAATAATTTGGAATAATTACCAATAATTAACAATAATTTGTAATAATTTGTAATAATTACCAATAATTACCAATAATTAGTAATAATTAGTAATAATTACCAATAATTACCAATAGTTACCAATAATTACCAATAATTACCAATAATTAGGAATAATTAGGAATAATTAGGAATAATTAGGAATAATTAGGAATAATTAGGAATAATTAGGAATAATTAAGAATAATTAGGAATGATTAGGAATAATTAGGAATAATTAGGAATAATTAAGAATAATTAGGAATAATTAGGAATAATTAGGAATAATTAGGAATAATTAGGAATAATTAGGAATAATTAGGAATAATTAGGAATAATTAGGAATAATTAGGAATAATTAGGAATAATTAGGAATAATTACCAATAATTACCAATAATTACCAATAAATAGCAATAATTATCAATAATTACCAATAATTAGCAATAATTAGAAATAATTAGCAATAATTAGCAATAATTACCTATAATTAGTATTAATTACCAATAATTAGTAATAATTAGGAATAATTACCAATAATTAGTAATAATTACCAATAATTAGCAATAATTAGCAATAATTACCAATAATTAGTAATAATTAGCAATAATTAGCAATAATTAGTAATAATTACCTATAATTAGTATTAATTACCAATAATTAGTAATAATTAGGAATAATTACCAATAATTAGTAATAATTACCAATAATTAACAATAATTAGTAATAATTACTAATAATTAACAATAATTAGTAATAATTAACAATAATTACCAAAAATTGAAAAGAAAAGTACGTAACAAAGCATCTGTTGAAGGATCTATTGCAGAAGCTTATTTGCAAGAGGAAATATCTTTTTTCTTCTCCCATTATTTTGAATCTGAGTATCCTTCAAAACACAACCGAATGGGACGGAACGAGAGGAATATTGATGAAATCAACAATCAATTATCTATTTTCAACCAATCAGAGCTTGGTTTTGGTGGAGTTTATGAACGCTGGCTTTCAGATGATGAACATCAGAGAGCTCATACGTATGTTCTGCTCAACTGTGAAGAGATGACATCAGTTGTACTGTAAGTGTTTATATCACTTATTCTGTCATTTATGTTACAGTAAATAACTTCGGTTTTTATAGGTTGTATGATAATCATATCAAGAAACAAATTCCACAAATTACAGCAGCTGCTCTCGAAGAACGTCGACTGAAAAATTTCTCTCAGTGGTTTCAAAAACTGGTAACATAAATTCTTTATCTTTTAGCAACTCATTCAATGTATAGTTTACTATATTGATAATTATTTCACAAATTTTCAGGTGTCTCGACATGCTGATAAAATTGACAAACGACTGTGTGTATTGAGTAACCCACCTTCCAAACTTGTTAAAACTTATAATGCATATGTGGTGAATGGATTTCGATTCCACAAACATGCATATGGGGAATCGAAAAAAACAATGAACAGTGGAGTTATCTTGAGAGGATCTCATCATCGAGAAAATGAAGTTGACTTTTATGGCATACTTGATGAAATCATTGAACTCTGTTATCTTGGACAACATTACATAACCATGTTCAAATGTCGGTGGTTGGATACAGAGAGAGGCGTGCGTGTTCATCCGACTCATGGAATCATCGATATTAATTGTAAAAGTGTTCTCGCAGTAAATGAACCATTCTTATTGGCTCAACAGGCATATCATGTTTATTATGCAAAGTACTGTGCAACATCAAGAGACTTGACTGATTGGTGGAGTGTAATAAAAATCAAAATTCGAGACAATCAATTTAGTCAAAGTGAATGTGCTTTCACTGATGTGCAAAGAATTGAAGTTTTTCAAGAGAGTACTCAAAATCAATCTTTTTTACAAATAGATATGAGTATCGATGACGACACCCCACATTTAAGAGTCGGTGATGACGATGATGTTAATGATGTCACATATGAATTTGAAACGGTAAGAGATGAAGCAACTGTAACTCGAATGGATATCGATGATGTTGAGGAGGAATATGAAGATGACATTGACATATATGAAGATGATGATGAAGATGAACACTGATAGCATTTCATGGTATTTATATACAATCATAATATGTATATATGTATATATAATAGTAATTATCAATTATTTGCTAACATTAACATTTTCTGTTTCAGATGGACGATGCCACATTTCCTGCGTTGGCGGATGCTGACCTGACTTTTGACGCGGATGAGTTGCTGACAGATGACCCTCAGCCTGCAGGCGCTCCAGGGAGTACGCGGAGGGGGCGCGGTCTTGCACAATTGATGATTCCTGACCCCGTCCCCGAGCGACGTCCACGTCTTGGGTTTGATCCACGCACACGGAGGTGTGATAACCTGTGTGATAACCTGTGGATTTGACTAAGATTTCATTAATCTATTCACATAATAAATGTTTATTATTTTTTCAGTTTTCCGCATATAGCAGTCAGACAGGGCAGCGCTATTTTGCGCAACTATTTCTCTAATCCATGGACCACATGGGAGCAGATTCCCATTGATGTGCAGCAGGCCATGTTCGGCCATTGGTTGGTACATACGTTAATAAATAATTTTTATTTTGAAAATTATTTCATTTCTAACTTGATATTTTGATTTATTTGAAGGGTTTATGGTATCCGATCGAGGATACCATGCGTGACGCCATCCATGAGGCATGGGAGGTGGTCATGCGTGATCGCCTTCGTCAGTTTTTGCACAATTTAAGAAAAGCTGCGATGAAGAAAGCAGGAGTTTCAGATTTTGAGGAGTCATGTAGAGCACACCGACCAGAGTATATTTCATCCCATGTATGGGATGGATTATGTGCGCACTGGTTGAGTGGTGCCTTTCAGAGGAGATCATCGGTGGCGAGGCAGAATCGGGGGAGACATGAGGTGACTCATCGAGCTGGGAGTCATTCTTTCAGTACTCATAGACAGCATCTGGTACGTACATTATTTATAAATACTTTATATAACTATAAATATTAACAGTTTATTTTTTATTCTTATAGGCTGTCGAGCACCCCGATATTACGGAGTATGACGTATATCGGAGGATGTATAGTGATCCTGCTACTGGGGAGCTCAGAGGTGATCGTCATCATCACATCGTGGTCAGTATTATTTGTTTTCAAGTTTAAAAATTAAATGCATATAATATATTCACAATTTTAATTTTAAATTGCAACTATAGGAGTCATATGAGGCCGTAGCGGCACAGGCCCAGCCTGAGAGTCAGGCCGAGTCATCAGATCAGACCACTGACCCTCAGTTTGATGAGGCGGCATGGATGCAGGCCACCCAGTATGCCTTCGAGAAGGGCCGAGTAGTTGGTATCGGCTCTCGACTGACTCCCGGAGATTATTATGGCAGTGCTGTGATGTCGGCGTCCAGCTGGAGAGGAGCTCGTGCATCTTCTTCTACACAGTATGAGGATCAGTTGCGATCTCAGACTACACAGATAGAGAGTCTCCGACAGGAGCAGGAGCAGATGCGTCAGCAACATGAGGAGGAGCGTCGACGCCAGCAGCAGCTATACGAGGAGCAGGCGAGTTGGTGGCAGCGGCAGCATCAGGAGCAGATGGAGTACATGCGCCGACTCACTCATGCTTTAGGGATGGAGTTTCCTCCACCACCATCTGCAGATCCCCCACCTCCCCCCTCCTTCAGATTAGAGTTTGTATTTCTGTTATAAAATTTGTGAAATCAAAATATTTTTTTTTCTATTCGTAGTTTCTGTCTCATTATAAAATATTAATAATATTATATTTTTAAATAACAATATTAATATGAATAATAATATTATTTATATTTTATAATATTAAATTTTATATATATATAAAAATTATATATATATATTAAAATTATATATATATATTAAAATTATATATATATATTAAAATTATATATATATATTAAAATTATATATATATATTAAATTTTTATATATATTAAAATTTTATAATATTATAATTTAATTATATTTTTTGTAATACTTGAATTATTTTAATATTTGAATGTAAAATAATTCTATTATTTTTATATTAATTAAAATAACTTATTAATAATTTTTTTATTTATGAATTATAATTGTAATATTATTATATTAATTAAATCATTTATTAATATTCTATTATTTTTTATTTTTGAATTATAATTCTACTATTATTATAGTAATTAAAATAATTTATTATTTTCATTTGTAAATTATAATTCTATTATGAAATTATTTAAAATAATTTATTAATAATTTATTTTTTTTATTTTTTTTATAGTATTTGCGACGGGATACTATGCCAGTCGCAAATACTAGTATTATTAATAGTTTTTATTTTTTTTAAAAAAATAGTATTTGCGACAGGATACTATTCCCGTCGCAAATACTAGTATTATTAATTTTTTTTTATTTTTTTTAAAATAGTTTTTGCGACGGGACCGTCGCAAACAATATTTGCGACGGGTCCCGTCGCAAAAACTATTTTAAAAGTTTTTTACAAAAATACGGAATACTATTTGCGACGGGGAGAATGATCATCGCAAAAAAAGGCTTTAGCGACGGGCCCGTCGCAAAGAAGTGTAGTTGCGACGGCGTTTTCAGCAACGGGCTATTTGCGACGGGATCCCGTCGCAAATACCTGTTTTTCTAGTAGTGGAGGTACCGTCACTATAGTTTTATCTTTGGGTTCTACTTTATTTGATATTAGTTCATCTCACTCATTCATGTCAAATCTTATTTGGATGTTTCTAAATATACATATAGAGTTCTTTCTTTATGTGATGGATTTTACTACACCCCACATAATTAAGAGAGATAATGGTCTTCAATATCCCAATTGAGTCATCACTTTTTTAGAGAATATGATCTCATGGAATATTTTGGTTCTCAACTAGAAACCTTTGGACTTATTTTTTGAGTAGGATTTTCAGATTTCCGATAATCCCAAGATTGAATGTAATCTTTGGTGGGTCTCCTTTACTACACCCGATGGCATGTACCATTTTTTCCAAGGATAATGGGACCTAAGATCAAATATATAAAAACCCTATTTCTTAGAGTTGGGATGAGTGATATCAATGTTTTCTTTAGAACTAGAGTGAGAATATTGAAGTTTTAATATCCCTCATGTTGTTGTCAGGATTTCCAACATATTCCCATCTAATGATTTTGTATTGAAACCAATAATAGATGTATAGTTCAACATTGAATTGGTATATGTTAAAAACCTATTTATATTCCTTCTGACCACATTTAACTAGATAAATAAAAAGGGAAAAAGACTTATTTGGATGATCTGCTGGAGAAAGGATTTATACTTTCAAGTGTGTCACATTGGGAGGTACTATTCCTTTTTCCATGAAAGCTGATGAGATATTTCACATTTATGTTGATTACTAAAAGATCAACTAAGTTAAAATGAATAGAAAGAATTTGTTTGCATGGATTGATTATTTTTTTGATTAGTTGAATGGGGTGAAGTGGTTCTTGAGGGATGACCTTCAATTTTCTTAACAATAAATGAAAACCGACGAATCTTACATTCCAAAGACTACCTTCAGGAGAAGGTATGGCCATTAAGAGTTTGTTTTATGTGTTTTGGTCTAACTAATGGTTCTGTAGTTTTTATAGCACTGATGAATAGTTTATTCTATGTGTAACTAAATTCATTAATGGTTATCTTTGTGAATGACATATGGGTATATTATATAACTAATGAGGATCATGTGACCCATATGAGATATGTTCTAAAAACATATATAAATCCCTAACTTTATTCCAAGATATCAAAATTTAGTTTTTGAATTTGGGAAGTGATTTTCTTGGGACAAATGATCTTGGAACATGGTATGTCTATTAATCCTAAAATGATAAGGTATTTATTTCCTCAAAGAAAAAAATATTGATTTTATTATTCATAGCTACTTTTGGTTACTGGGGTATTACCATTGGTTCATCAAAGAATTATCAAAGATGGCTTCTTCGATGACTTGAATAAATTATAAAGGAGTTATGTTTTTGTGAGATGTGAAATTTTAGATTTATTTTGATAAGTTGAAATGTCTTCTAACTTCTACACAGTAGTTGAATCATCTGGAATTTAGGTTGGTCTATGTGGTATTTTTTGATGCATCAAGTTCATGTTTTGGTAGCATTCTCATATAGGGTTATCATGTGTTAACCTATGGTTCCCAAAATCAAAGGACACATGGGAATAATTATCTAACCCATGATCTTAAACTCAGAGATGTGATACATGCTCTAAATTTTTTGGAAGAGATACCTTTTCCAAAAAAGCTATAAAATTTATTATGACCCTAAAAGCTTGAGTTACATCATCCAAAAAAAGGATCTGCATCTACAATAGAGGCGTTTGTTGGAGTACCTGTAGCATTTTAATTTCTATATTTCCAACACCCTTAGAAGGATAATGACATTGGTGATGCTTTAAGTTGGATACTTCTGACCCATACCATGAATAAATCATCAAAATAATGAAAATTGATTGATCACTTTTCTCATATGAATTTGGGAGTCTTAGATAATGAGAGAGTGGTTTTTATAGAAATCATTTTATTTATGTCTAATTTTATTAGGATGATTATTTAGGAGAAACATCTTGATGATGAGTTTCAAAAATCTATGGAGTCAGATTAAGGTTTGGAGAGCTTCACTAACTATTTTTTCACTAATGAGTGAATACTATTCTTCTTGAATCAGTAAACATTAACCTTTCTAGTGAAAAAAGTTGTGATTTGTATTACCATTATTATGATGGGTCATTACACTAGGTTACCATGACGATTTACTATGATATGAGGTGATTATTCTGGTAGGTATGCATGTGGTGAGACATCACTGACTTTGTTCTCATTTTTATACCAGTAAATTGTTTTTGTCCAAGAAACTAAAACCTTCAGGTTTTCTCCACCCCCTTTTGGTTCCTTCTTGTAATTAGGATTATATTTTTATAGATTTCATGGTTGTAATTCCATATACCCATCATGGAATGAACTCTATATGGGTTTTGATCAATTGATAGACTAAATTAGATCACTTTATACCTTTTTGAGATGAAACCAAAGCCAAAGACTTGGGACGTCACTATGTATAGTAAACTTTTAGGTTTCATGTAGTTCTAATTGTTAATTTATTTGATAGGGATCCTCAGTTCAGTTCTCATTCTTAGAGAGGCCTCCAATAGGCGATGGGATCTTAGGGGATTTGGAGAATATCTTAACATCTAAAAAAGGATGGATAGAAAAAATGAGCTATACAAATTTTGGAATACATACTTCATGTCTGTGTTTCAGATTTTGTTTGATCGTAGGATAACCAGTAGGTGGTGGATGAGTTCTCCTAAAATAAAAGTAACCATTCATCATTATATATGGCACAATTTGAGTCCTTGAATATCCATATGTGTAAATCACCATTTTATTGGTTCTAGATATGTGAAGAATCACTTATTAGATAATGTTTGGTACAATACATGATGATAAATATTTATATGATTCATAAGAGAATGGTGATGGAACAGAGTGGATATAAATCATAAGGTGATCATAGTCACTGGGCATTGAATTTTCAGGTTACTAACTAGGTGTTTTTATAGAGTTTTACCTCATTTGAGACCTTGATTGATTAGAAAATAGAGAATGATTACTCCGATATATATGGTACCATTTTATGTTGTTTATTAAAATTGAAATGATTCATACAGATTGGAATTTCCACCCTGATTGACATCAATTCGAGTTGTGTTCCACATATCAGAGCCTCAATTGTTTCACTTGAACCCATCTCATTTTTAGAGCAAGGAAGAATTTTATGTGGAACCTGATTTATTCAAGACTAAGAATCCAGTTATAATTTTTTATTCGGATATAAAGGTTCTTCATGGGAATCCTATGTCTTTTGTTTGAGTGTTATGGTAGCACAATTTTAATTTTCATGAGACTTGGGAGCATGAGGTACTGATGAGGGAGTAGTGTACTCATCACTTTAACAAGGATTATTTATGATGAAATTTCTATGGGTATAAAGTGTTTATGGTGGGGATGTTCTAACATGCCTTCACCTCTCTCATATATTAATTTTATTCATGGTTTTGTTTCATATTTAGTTTGTTCATGTTTCATGTCCTTTAGAATTGTTAATTTTTTATTTGTTAAAATGTATGTTTTATGTAGGGAGGCACACCCTGGTGATATGGACTCAGTCATAGATAAATAAGGGATACAATATGGGTGACATGGGAGTATCATATGGAAATTAGAAGACTCATCCAATTGGGGAAGGGCTATAACATGAGTTGAAGGATACACTTTGGATCCCTAGATAATTATTTTATAATATATTTTCAATTTCATCATATCTATTCAATGGAGACTACAATGTGCTTAGGAGGCTACAATGTGCCAGGAAGATAGTGCTATGTTTTAGACCTTTTCTGGTGGGTGATTCCTGTTGTGTGTAGTGCGTAGGCTATGACATAGTGACCTTTATATCCACTTCATTTTTAGGGAGGATATTACATGGTTTTTAGTCTATTCCTCAGAGTTACCACTTTTTAATAGGATATGAGTTGGTTCTACGACTTTCTTTCTGAATGTCCAGGAGGGACTTCAATGTGGTATAGGGTGGCTGAATCACAACCTAAATGTTTTCATCCATTCTTCACCATGGACCTGGGGGTTGTGGAATGGGGGTTGTGGCATGGTCCTTGTTTTTCAATTTAACAATCTCTCATATTATTTTAAAATAAAAAATAATATAACTCGAAATTCATTCAATAATTTCTTTCTTGAAGTCTCCCAAGATTCATTTTGGATCCACAAACCTCTTTTTATCATGAATCTAACTACCAATAATGAATTTGATTCCTCACTAGAAAGTGATATCCCTATCGATTAGAGTTCCCTCGTACCTCTCACTAATTCATTGAGTGTCATGAATCATCATGTTGATGATGGAATGGATCCATGTTTTGATGGAATGTGTTTTTAGGAATTTATTCTCCATTTTTATTCATTTTACTCACCAGTTGGGTTCATATTTTTGGTGTTGGATTGTTTGATCACATAATTAAATGTAGGTGGTTGCATATGGATTTTCAATACTTATAATTCCTTGAATTAATTCTTTATTTTAAAAGTGTTTTCAATTGGTTTTAAAACCACGAACTAAAATAATTTTTATGAATAATTTATGAAGTCATGGTATTGTGAAAGAAAACCCTTTTTCAGAAGTTTTTATGAGATTGGATGATTTTTTTATGAAAAATGGATTGATTTATGAAATGATTGTTATTAAATAATTTTATATGAAAATAGATTTAAATAAAGGAATATTTTGGAAGGGATGGATTTTTTTAAATATGGGATTTGGTTTTGGAATTTAAAAGGTGTGAATTTTATGAATACCATGACACTGTTTTTCAAAATGATAATTCATTTGGAAAATAGAAAATAGGAAATTGAACCATGAATGATGATTTGGTTTAAATAAATAATTATCCCATGGTTAATTGTTTTTTTTTTGAAGAACATGTGCGTATGGTTTGTTAGTGGGGGTCTAGGAAAAGAACACTTGAACCCTAATTCCCTAGAAATAGATTCACAGTGACAACTAAAAAAACATGGACACTGTGATTTTTCCCTGATTGGTTGTTTGATCCATTGGCATGAGATAAGGGACATGATAACACTTCTTCCCTGATCATTGATTGATATCTGTGTGGATCCTTGAATCAGTTAGTAACTCACCAGGAGTCTTGTTACATGAATTTATGATATATTTTGACTTTATCATTACATTCCATTGATTATAAATTTTTTTATTCATTCTGTTTGATTTATAAAATATTAATTTAAGCTAGTTTCTATATATATTACATATTTTTATATAAAAGCACATTTTTTCTAAAAATGTGAAATGAAATTTCAATCATTGTATTAATTTTTAAAAAATAATAATATATAGTATATATGTATTGTAATTTCTTATAGAACATTGGGTGAGACCCTATATGAATATTTATCCCACACTCTACCTTTTCATTTGGGTGTTTTTAGATTTTGTAGTGTCACGTCCCTGAAAAAAGAAATCACCATAGGGTGGTGGTAGATGTTCTTGATACATGGGACCTAGAGAGATGGTGTTGATTGGTGGAGATATGGTCCACCTATTATACTTGGATTTTGAGAGTTGGTCTTATTTGATGTTGGAATATTTTGGATGATGTTTTACCCTTATGATTTCATCTATCTATTTGTTTAAACCTTATCCTTGAGTATTATTTGGAATACTGTTTATGTATTTATTTATAATCCATTGTTTTGCTGTATTGTTTCCAAAACCATTCCCTTTATTTTTTGATAAGACACTAGGTTCTAGTCACCAAACCATGGGGATCAGAAACACCCTTTGGTCTATGGGGGGAACAGATCAATTATTAGTGTTCTTGGGTATCCTTGCTGCTTCATGACATAATTGATTCTATTGATCAAATTATTATATTTAAACATTGAGATCATTGATTCATTTATCTATTTTTTTAAATATGGAATTGATTAATTATTTTTTTTCACTCTCTTAGATAAATATTATTTATTTTATCTTTTATTCATTTAACTATTTACTAATATGTAATGTGTCTCCTCAAAGTATGCATAAATTGATTGGTGGACAACCTTTTTAAATCTAAAATATTTAAAAAGTGGAAATACTAATTTCGGTGTGAAATGTATCATGATAAAAAAATGTTTATACTTTTATAGAATTCAAAATTGAATTTGAATGCACATGGGTTCATGTTTTTTGTTCATTAAATATGTTATCCATGTTGGAATAATTTTATTATTTGAAATTTTATTTTAAAATATGATATTTGGGGATCTTGGATAAATTTCATAAATTTTTTTTATATTGATCTTAATTTGACATAGTGTATGAACTCTTACGGTTATAGTGCTCTAAATGAGGGGGATAAAAAAATTTATATTTATAAATTGATTCCTAGAGATTCAAAATTTTATAAAATATTTTATAAATTATATGATTTAATAGTTATCATTTGTTAAAAGATGATCATGTGATTATTTTCACTTAAATTTAAAGGATGTATTTTACTTGTTTGAATACCTGGAATTTGAATTTTGGTAAATGTTTTTTTGAAATGTTTAATGTTTTGAATGGATCAAATTGATTTTTATTTATAATGTATTCTTGAAGGAGAATTTAGGGTTATGTAATTGTAATTGTAATTTTTTATTGATTATTCATGGAATTATTCTTATCATAAGTGGATTAAAATTTTTTATATTACCATTGATTACAAGGTTTATGATAATTAAAATAGAGAATAAGGTGATGAAATTATAGGTATGAATTCTCTAATAACTTTTTAATATTATTTTATGGGATGATATTCTTAAGTATTAGGTATGTTTATATTATATTCTCTCCATTAATATTTATAAATAGTTTGTAATCCTTTACAAATTGTTCTAATTAGATTAATTTACATGGGTATGGTTTTTTATGTTCATTAGGATCATGGGAACTATTTAGTGGGGGGGGGGATTAATGGTGATATATTAAGATTTAAATTATATTGAAATTAACCCTTGAAACTTGTTAGAGTATTTTATCCTTATTAACATTATATAAAAATCTCAAATAATATGAAATGATTAGAAATTAAAAAATGGAACATAATTTTTTCAATGTTCACTAATAGAATGCGAACTCACATTATTTCCTTATTGAATCCAATCGGTCCATGGAAACAAATATTAAATGAAGTGAATAAAATTTGAACCAAACACCATTAGACACCTTCTATCTCACAATATAAAAGATCATATTGACTACGAACTATTAAAAAAGTTTCCTTTTGAAACTTATCAAAGTCAAGAAATAAGAATATTTCAAAAAAAACATCAAACAAAATCATCATAAAAGAATCCTCACAATTTTATCAATCATGTATCTCTATTTAGTGTACCTTATGATTTTATAATGTGTACTCCATCATGTATATATCACTAAATTTTGATTGTTTTCTATGATCTATCTGATAATGAAAACATATTCTCCTTACAAACAATTTGGGATCTCTATTTGATACAATCTATGCCTGATATCTTAAATCAATTCCTCTATCCGATGTATCTGATCTGTTCTTATGTTAAGTACCTCTTTCTAATGAATTTTACTAGTATCCTTGTTAAAACCTGCATTTTCATAAAGGTATAGGTCAATTGTTTTTCAATTTTAATATGTGGTTTAATCATAGTAAACATTCACTATGGCCTAAGTAAGGACTTATGATCATCAAGGGATTGTTCTAAGGTTGGGGGTTATGAAATTGAAAAAATGACTCAGCTAGAAGTTAGTAGAATCCATGAATCCCAACTGGTGTGCTATCCACTAACCATGTGGGGTGAAATAGAGGTTCATTTGGATACCTACATTTTTTTTTGAAATAGTGCACCTATAGGAACATTTCCATGTGAAGGACTACAGAAATTTGATAGTGTGATTTCTCATGGTTTTCAAATATTTTTAGAAACTATACTCCCTAAGCATGTGTGGGAAATATTTAATTAGTGTCCTGATCAATTTTTGTGCATGGTTTGCTTATTTGTGTTCCTTAACCCCACGTCCTTGTATTTGGAGGGGAAATAACATTTTACCCTATTTAAGTCTTAAGCTTATTTTTCTTTTCCCCTCTCCCATTTCTATTAGTGGGAAACCTCTTCTTCTCCTATAGTATCCCAATATCCTCAATCTAGGTTCTTATAGAAATATCTAATATGAAGTTTGATTCAAGATCCAAAGGAAGTGTTGGATATTTTAAGGTGATCTCTCTAGTTCTCCCACTTCCAATTTAAGTTTATCTTCAGATCCATTGTGCAATTTTGGTGGAAGATGTTTACCCAAATTTTCAGGGAGTTGGACCATTTATTATATTTTTTTAAACCTAATTCAAATTTGAGGCTTCCATCAGATAAGGAGTCGTTAATGACCCTGAGGTAGGTGGTATACTTATTTTTACCTTGAGTCTCGATGTCTCGTACCTTTTTCATTTTTCCGCTTGCTAACTTTTTCCAAGAAACCCCTTAAAATTGAGTTCTTAATATACAATTGATCAACACACCTAGATAACCACCATTTGATCATTTTTTAGTAGTTTATAAAATTTCTATATAATTTATGGACACCCATTTGATGTGAAAAACAAAATTTCACATTAAGGTTAACTGTTTCCAATGTATGTAACACCATTTCTGGATTCATCTCAGATTTTAATTGTAATTTACCTTGATATATGAATTTTAATGGAAAATGAGGCACCTTTTAAGTGTTTGAAAAAACTAATAATTCTAATTTCCCATGTATATAATTGCACTATCAATGATGTAACCATATAAGTGGATCTATGAACCATATAACATTAATTTACAAGAATTGTTTGATTGATTGGAACGAATTAAATTGTTGGATTGTTCATGATGGATATATCCTCATTAATTAAATTAAACAAATTAATTATATGGTATGACTTATGAATGATGGATGCCTTACCTTAAATGAACTAACAAGTTTAAATTAAGTTGAGTAAGAAGGGTGATAAGGCTAGTCTTGTTAATTGATCTTTTATTTAATGCTTAATATGAATTGTAAAGGAATATTTTAACTAAACTTTATTATTGAGATATATGAGAGGTGATGCCTCATGTATTACACTATAAATATTACTTCACCTTGATATCATTTGTTAGATGATGGTAAAGATTATTTTGAGAATGACGACATCATACTTCCTTACATCGGGTGTTGGGCATGATGCCTCACACCATTGAAACGTGTTGGATGGTGGGATTTATGTGTCATGTCCCTTGTTTGATTGTTGATATGATTTCACACTCATCATCTTGATTTACATGCATGATGTCTCCCACTCACAATGAGATGTAGGGAATGCACCCTAATACTTTGCATTAATTTATTTTTTATACTAGTAATGGATGTATGAGTTAATCCCGGTCCATCCATGAACTAGTATTCTAGGTACATGGCCACTTAATTCCACATGGAAACTATCCATATATGTGGATAAAATATATAAATATACTATATATTTGTTACCACTATATATATAGTGACTGATCATACATTCCGCCCATGCATGATCTGGAGAATGTAGAGACTCTAGAAGTACTTTAGAAGCCTTAGCAGGCTGGTTATATATTTCAACACTTTTCTGTTATTTCATTTTTACCTACACACTTTTTAGTTATGATAAATTCTTTGATTACTCATAGGAATCATTTGTGCTAGCCTACTGATATTTTATCTCACACCCTACCTGTCATACCTTTTGTACTTGATAAGATTATTTGCATGTAGGTTCTAATAAGGGAAAGCACCTTTCAATTGGTCTTTGACACACTTATTTATAGTTGGATCTTAGGAGAAGAGGTCCAAGCATATACTTGAGATTCTAGTGGAGGATCCTTTTTTCCTTCTGGTAATTTTTTATTGAAGGATTTTATATGTGTCCACTATTCCACTTTTGAATAAAATAATGCCATGCATCCATGTATATGACACTAACTATTTGATTTTGATTATTATTTAGTTATTTAGTTATCTATTCATCATCTGATTTTCTATTTTTGTCTCTTTATATGTTCTTCCATTACTGTTCGTTATTTATTTAACAAGTTTTCCCCCACTAAAAAGGGGGTATAGTATCCCCACTATACCACCTTCACGGCATCATTAATTGTCAATAGTCTTTGGCATATAGGGAGGAAAACTTGAGGCCATGTGACCCACTTGCTTAGGTAATGGGTTAGGTGGTCCCTAGATGGAGACATTACAATGTCATATCAGAAAGGTTTCTTTTTTTTCATTTATCTTACTGTTTGGTTATTATACAGAAGTCTATTAGTTATGAGGATTTTTAATTGGCCATGTTCATGTATGAAGCTAACCCATGTATAGGGGAAAACCAAATTACATTGTAGGAGTAATTTAAGTTATTGATATTTCCATTTATAGTTGATTCAAATTCACTATTTGGAAGAGCATGTGTATTGTGTCTTTATTAATATTAGTATTGTTTTAATGTGTTTTATTTTACCATGGAGTAATGAAATGAGGGTGTTTCAATACAAGTGTCATTATTGGCACAATATAACTAATTTTCCATGAATTTTTCCACGAAACATCTATATTCAATGTAAATTTTCCTATAGAATATTTATGGTGCCTAGATTATTTATTGAATTGTGGTAACACATCTTGTAGATATTGGAAAAATATAATTGAAACATACAATTCATGGGATATAAAAATAGTGTTTTCCTAAATATGTTAAAGTAGACACCTTATGAAATAAATTTGTGCATTTTGATCCATGGACCATTGGTCTCATGGGATTGAACATGATATGGTGTTGGTTAAGTGGACTACATATTTTGGTTTATAATGAGTATGGGACCTTATGGATCAGAAATGGTAATCCAACTAATTCAACCATTAAAAGTGATTTAAATATTTTAAAAAGAAGAAATATAAAATGAATATCACTTTTAAAGTGAAATTTGTTATCCTATACATGTGGAAACAAAGAATTATACCTGAAACTAACCTTATTAGTGGGTATTGTGGTATCTCCAACATTCTTATGGCTGTAATGGTCTCTTCTACCACCTAGTCTTGGTTTTTGTAGAAGAGAGAGAGGTGTGATCATTTATATATAATGGCTATGCACCTTTCCTAGTTTTCAAGTTCCAATATTTTCAATTGAGGAAATCAATTCTTAGGTGTGAATTTGGAATTATAATATTATGCAGCTGTGACGTCCTCTAGTCATAATCCCTAATAGCGATGAAGACCCTACTCCTAAGGTTGTGGGGCTTGAGCTTCCATTGATTCCTCATATAATTCCTCATGTGGAACCTCTTATTATTCTTGATATGGGAACTGATGCCTAGTTCTGATAGGCCTTCTTATATAAATTATAGAATTTGAAAGTATTTGTCTAACATTTCACAAGTTTGGAAGAATTTACTTTGAAATTATATCAAAATCAACATACCACCTATTTAGGGGGATTGTGGACCACACATTACTGAGTCATGGATCAGTGCTATTATTTTTATATTAGAGTATCATGAGACACCTCTAGAGAAGAAGTCCAGACATGATACATATAATCAATGTGTTTTTTCCAAGTTATGGGGGGATGTAATCACCCAGAATGATTGTAAAGGATATATAGTCTAGATATATTTCATGAAGAAATTCTACATCTATATCTTTCTGCATATGATAATGCATGAAAGGGGTAGAGAATTCATGGACCAGAAGTAGCAAAGAATATCTGTTATAGGATAGTCTTATCATTTCAAATATTTATAGTGGTTATCTCCTACTATAGTGTGTGAATATCTTATGACCCCTAGACAATGTGAGGATGGTCCAGTTTATTCTATCTAATCACATATCATTGTTTTTAGGTTGAATACTATTTATGAGATAGTCAACTAAACCCTTATTATAGTGATGAATTTAAGGGAAGCTGATAGTGTGTGTTATGGTTGTTCATCACCAAGATCTATCAGTACTTCTTCTTGGAAAAAGAGTTGCATTTGAGGCTACACATGGAGGTATCACCAGTCAGGTTCCACATGCTTACAACTTCCTGATATGTCACCAGTGTGAGAAGTTGGGACACAAGAAACATCAGTTATTATAAGATATAATGGAATGTAGAGGATACAATAGGATTGGGAATATCCAGCACTTATGTAGGACCTTTCCATTAGCTCATGGAGACCGAGGATCTACTCTAACCCCATTTTCAAGAGAAAGACCAGTAATATCAGGAAATTCGGGGAACTGGAATACCACCATTCATTTTTTATGAACAAATGCATGAGCCCGAGGTTGTGAGGCTCATGATTTTTAGTGTCAGTATATTATTCTTGTTTTGGGAAGTTAGGCAGTGACTCAGGGCCATGATATATGCTAGTTATATATATTCCAACCTATGCTGGAGGAGTAGATCCCCAGACCATCTACTGTATGAGGTATTATTCTAGTATCATCCACTTTAGTTTCAATTTATTTGACATAGGAATGTCTCACTCATTTATGTCTAAGACTATTATAGAGAGTCTATGCCTTGAGATTGAACACTTTCATGGAGTTATGATGGAATATACTCTATTAGGTATCTGATCACATGGTGTTAATTATTGTAAGGATTATCCAACTGAGATAGTAGAATAAATCTTCATGTGGAATATTCTCATCCTCAACAAAATGGGATATGATGTAATCAATGATATATACTGGTTTGTCCCCTATCAAGTCCATATAGACTACTATTGTTGAAGGGTGATGATTACATCACCAGAGGGCTATAGGCACTTCAATAAGAGAGAATGTGATGTCAATTACACTAGAGCTATATCAAAGCATTGAAGTCTACATAATGTGACAACATAGATCAATAGTATTTTCTTGGACGAACAAGGATATGACACACTATTTATCCTCTAGTAGTGGCGTGTTTCAGGGATATGTTTCTTGATGATTTCTCATGTCGACCTCCAGGATGAGAGGTAGAATTAAATATTAATCTAGTTTCCAGAAAAACACTAATTATCATTCCTACTTATAGTATGGTACCTATAGAGCATCTAGAGTACAATAATAAATTTTAGGATTTGCAGGATAAAGGATCAATAGGCGCCAACACATCTCCCTAGGGTTCACTTGTCCTTTTTTCTAAGAAGGCATATGGTACCCTCAAACATTGTTTTGATTACCATCAGTTGAACCATCTCATGATAATGAATCAGTACCCATTACCTAGAATAGAAAACGTCTTGGATCAGCTTCGAGGAGTGAGAGTGTTTTCAAAGATAGATTTGAGGTTGTTCTATCATCAGTGGAATGTTTTGTCATTAGACATACATCACACAAATTTCAGAAGATGGTATCAGATATACGATTACTTGTTCATTCTGTTTGGACTCACGAAAACACATGTTATCTTCATGGATCTTATGAATTGGGTTTTCCACACGTATTTTGATTCCTTCCTAGTTTTATTTGTTAATGACAGATTAGAATATCCACTCTCTAGACACAACCATTCCTACCATCTTCAGATCATTATGAATACACTGGGAGAGCATCAAGTCTATGCTAATCTTAGTCAATGAAACATTTTGATTGAAAAATTATACTTCATAAGTAAGATTATCTTAGATTCAAGAGTTTTAGTAGACCATAAAAAGTTAGAGTTATTGTTTACTGAGAATATCCTATGAACATATCTTGCATTTGATGTTTCTTAGGGATAAATGTGTATTACAAAAGATTCATCCATGATTTCTCTAATATTGATCTCCCACTTATGGGATTGACAAAGAGGGGTGTGAAATAAATATGTTCATAAGATTATGAAGAATCATTTTAAGAGTTGAAGGGATGATTGAATTTAGCATCGATACTGATTCTACCAGATCCATGAATGAGCTATAAAATCTACTGTGAGACATCAAGTATTTGGATTGGCGCTATCCTCTTATTGTACAAGTGATTCATAGCTTAAAGGTCTTGTTAGTTGAGGCCTCATGAGAAGAATTAACGAATTCACAACCTTAAGATAGCTGTCATAGAATACACACTATGCTATTGGGGACACAATATACTTAGATATTGTTTTATCATATTCACTAACCACAAAATCCCCATGTACATAATTATATTGTGATATTTGAATCTTTGGTAGAATATATGGTTTGAGCACCTATAGAAATTTTATTTCAAGCTTCCCTACATGCCTGGTAAATGAAATGATGTGACCAATTCTCTAAGCCCAAAGAATCAAAAATAAGCAATTCCAATGTTTGGTGGTGAATGGAATCTGATTACCTTATTCTCTTATCTTCACATTGAGGTTTAGGAGTACCATGGTTAGTCTATCCTCATGGTCATAATATTAATTTCTTTTATTTTTTAAAGGTTACGAATGAGGTTACTATATGACCCTAAAAGACTTATCCTAATGGAAATGATCTCAGATGATGATACATCTTTTGGTCGAACTATGAATAGGAATGATAAATTTGTATTCTATGGGAATTTATGGAACCTAGATGACATCAGAGAGGATCTACTGTGGGAATTACACACCTTAGAATGGATAGTTTAGCATATTGTCACCAAAATGAATCAGGATATACAAAGCTTGTATTGGTGGCATCGTATGAAATGTTAAATTTTCATCTTTATCACTTGGTGTTACACCTAAAAGTAGGTGAGAGAGGATCATTAACATCTGATTGGACTTATACAACCATTTTCTATTGCTGAGTGAAAATGGGATGGTGATTTGATATATTTAATTACTGATTTACTCATATCACCTAATTGAAATGATATGGTATGGGTTGTCACAGATCTTTTAACGAAGGTCACACACTTATTACATGTGTGATATACCTTCTTAGCAGATGACCTAGGGAGGCTCTATCTTATTGTTCATCCTCATTCAATTGTTTCTGATAGAGAATCTCACTTTACATCATGACTATGGTAGGGGTTACATAAGGCCGTGGGTATACAAGTGCTTCTGAGCGCGGCCTATCACCCATAGACCAATTGATAGATGAATTGTACTATTTTGATTCAATAGGACATGATCTATCCTAGTTTCATTAACATTGATGGTTTCTATGAGAAAAAAATTACCCTCATTGATTTCACTTATAATAATAGATTTTAGGATACCATCGAAATGGATCCTTACCATGCCTTTTTATTGCAGGACTTTTCATTCACATATATGAAAGCTAGAGGTAATGGAGGTATTTATTCTTGGAACATGTCTCATATAAGAGACTATGAAGTAGTTCTAGCTGATTAGACAGTACATGATGATAATTCAGTCTAGAAAGTAGTCATATGCCAATCTATGTAATTGAAATATTGAGTTAAAGTATATATAATGGGTTTTCTTGCGAGTATCTCCAAGGCTGGGACATAGATATATTTGGAGGTAGTGTAAGCTCTCACCGATGTTATTTTAATCCTTTGACGTTTTGAAATAGATCAGACCGGTGGCTTCCCAGTTGGAACTTCACCAGAGATAACAGTCTATGCATGATCTCTTTCACATGTATTTGATTCACCAGTATTATCAAGACCTTTCACATGTATTTCATCCTCATGAGATTTAATTTTATATAGATACATACTTCTTGGAGTTTCTAGTTCATATTGTTTATTAAAGTGCGAAGAAACTATGAGGAAAGTTATTTCATTTGTAATGGGTGCTATAGAAGAAAAACCGAGTAGAGGATGTGACCTTAGAATGGGAAGATGATATACGTTCTCTGTGGCTAGAACCCATTGCTAAAAATACCTTTTTACCCTCAAAATGAAAACTCTAAGATGAGTTTCTTTATGAAGGAGAGGTTGTAACAACCCATTTTTCATGAAGCTAATGATCATTTTTCTTTAAATTTTAATACTTGTTATAATCATGGTAAACCTAAACTATAGACTAAAGAAATCTGGAGTTTTGGAAATGGAAAAAATGATTGGGCCACAAAGTTAGTAGAAACCATGATGACCAACCCTTATGATATCCACTTACAATGTAGGTTGAAACATAGGTGAATCAAGAGCCACACATTTCTCTAAAACCGTGTGACTCCAAGCACATGATCATGCCAAAAACTGCATACATTTGAAAGTGGGATTTCACACATTTTTTTAGGGTTTTGGAAACCATGAACCTTAACCATGAAAGGTAAATCCTTATGTAGTGGGAAGAGTACAATTTTCACATGGATTGATAAACATTTTACCTAAACCATTCTATCTTTTATATTGGGGGGATACTAAAAATTTTCATCTAGTTAATTCTTAAACATATTTTTCCTTTTCCCTATTCCATTTTTTCCAGTGGTAAGCCTCTTCTTATCTCGTAGATTTCCAAGCTTCTTAATCTTGGTTATTCTATAGCTCTCCGATCCAATGTTTGATACATGATCTGAAGGAAGCTTCAAATGGCTTATGGTGATATCTCAAGTCCTATCCCTTCATATATAAGTTTTTATTTGAAACCTTTACACTATTTAGATGTAAAATATTTTTCTCTATTATCAAGGTTTTATACTGCTTCGTATATTTATCTCAATTTAATTTTAATGTTAGTTCTCCATCAGTTTTGGAATCATCGAAGGCCCTAATTTAGGTGGTCTTATCATTTCCCCCTGAGTTTTTATGTCTTTTAGCCTTGTCATTCTGCCACATGCTGGTTTTAGCAGAGACTCACCTTTAAATTGAGTTCTCTATATCAAATTGATCAAAACACCTAGATATATCCCCTTTGATCCTTGTTATGTAATTAATAAGATTCAAATGTCATTTATGGACACCCCTTGAGTGTCCCAAACTAAATTTCCCATTAATTTTAATTGATTCAAATTATTTAAGCACCTTTTTAGATTTAAGATTATATTTTAATGATAATTTCCCTTGATATATGAATGCTTAATTATAACTAAGGCACCTCCTATGTGTATGGACCAACTTATAATTGGAATTTCCTATGTATGTAATTTCACTCTTATGGATGGAACCATCTAAGTGCATCTATGAACCATACAACCTCAATTTCCATGTATTGTTTAATTGATTGGAATAAATTAAATTAAAAGGATTATTCATGATGGATTTCTCCTCCTTAAGTAAATTACATAAATTGATTGTATGGTAAGAATTATTCATGATGGATTCCTTCCTTAAATGAACTAATTAGTTTAAATGAAATGTATTATGAAGGGTTGTAAGTCTACATTCTTTATATTATATTCTATTGAATGATTAATATGAATTTTAAAGTCTTGTTTTAATTTAACTTAATTATTGAGATACATGAGAGGTGATGCCTCATTAATTACATTATAAAGATAATTGTTCTGTGATATAGGCTTTGCGATGATGGTAAGGGTTCTATTGACCATTAAGGTATCATGCTCCCTTATATCATGTGTTGAGCATGATTTCTCAAACCATTGATACTAGTTGTATGGATGGATATACGTGAATCATACCTTGTTCAAATTTTGATATGATAGAATTGCCACCATGTCAAGTGATGAGAATGACATCACCCACTCACTTTGAGATGTAGGTAATATTCCCTATTTCTTTAGATTATATGCTCATTTAGACTGTTTGTCCATGTCTGAGTTTTGCCCGGTCCAACTATTAACTATTCTTCCAGGAATATGGCCTCATACATTTGCATGTACTTTGTGCATATAGGTGGATGAAATATATAACTATATATATATATATGATACCTATATATCTATAGTGACCGGTCAGACATTTGTCTCGTTCATGAGACGAAGTTGGTAGAGCCTCCCGGTGTCCTCTAGCATCCTGATCAGGATGGTTATTTATTTCATCACTTTTCCTTTATTTCATTTATACATCCACAATGTTTAGTTACAAGAAATGATTGGATAATTTATATACACCATTGGTGGTGGCCTAATGAGATTTTATTTAACACTGTATTGGGGATTCATTTTATTCTCGAGAATATTATTTTCCTACTGGTTATGATAAGAAAAAACATCATACTACTGGACTTTTATATGGTTACATATAAATGGATCTTTGGAGAAGAAGATCAATAAACTCGGAATTCTAGTGGGGAAGGATTTTTTAATTTGGTTCTTTTGTATTGAATGATTTTATAAACCCCCCAATTCCCCTTTTGTATATTAGCATGTGATGAATCCTTGTATATGACACTTCCTAGTGAGTTTTTATTATTATTCAGTTATTTAGTGATTTATTTTTTTGGTGCTATATTATCAATGACTATTTCTACATCCTTCAATTATTGTTTATTATCTATTGAATCTATTTTTACACTCTTATAAGAGAGTATAATCAACCCACTATTCCACATTCACTCCCTCAATGTTGTTTTTTAGCCTTGGGCATATGGGGTGGTTTGATTAATGTCATTTGAACCACATGCCTAGGGGACGGGTTAAGTGGACCCAAGGTTGGGACATTACAATCCTCACTTCATCTACTAATTTAGCTAGAAACTCTTACTGCTAATAAAAAATCATCATAATATCTCTTTTATCTCGGTAAGAAGTGTTAGTATGATTTATAAATTCACCACTTTTTATAGGTGTACTCGTAGGAAAAAGGGAAGAAACTCAAATTCATTTTCCTACTCAATGAAAACAAAATCTTCAAAACTGCTACTAAAATAAGATTTGAATGACGTTTTTTAATGAATTTATAATATTATTGAATCTTTATAAAGAATTTTGAAAAAAATTTAAACATTAAAAATCCTTGAAATTGAGTTTAGGAAAATTGATCAAAATTTCTTAACCATTCTAGATAATATAACATTGAGTGAACAACAGAGAATCATCAAGTTATAGAGGATTTACCAATTTTAGGTAAATATTATTAAAATACCATCTACTAGAACATTTTATAATGAATTATTTTGGATATCCTTTGTCTATTGATTATTCTCTAAATATTTACTATTTAATTAATCTGATAGGCTCTGTTCAGTGAACACTACTTCTCCTCTATTGGTGCTCTTCGAATGCTTCGTCTTACTAATAGACTTTAGATTAGTTAGTCTGTAGTGTATTTTTGATGAGTCATCATCACTCCAACTGATCATCATATTTCATCTTATACAAAAAAAATGTTTTCAAAACACAATTGGGTTCATAATCATATAAATTTCCACATGATGAAAATTTTAATATTTGTTTGACGTAAATAAATCTGATTAAAGTTTCACCTGTCCATCCAATGATCATTGTATGAATTGTTAAAAAAAATTCCTTCAATTGTGAGGAAAACTTATGGTACTAAATAAGACATGTTCTTATGTATATTTATCTAATTATCTAGAATATATGAATCTCTAGATCAATATCATCATTATACACCTTCCATCTATTCTTTCACTTCATTTTCCTTTTTCTGGTGCACATGAGTGTTGACTGTTTGAAAATATTGTTACAACTTCTAACAAATTATATCATAGAATACTTTACACTTATTTTTGGTTAATTGTTTTTACTCTATATGATATTAAAATTTCAAAATAATAAGTATATAACTTTGATGTCACCCTTTGAATTTTCACAAACTCATTCGAGCTTAAACCTCTTGCACTTTGGACTTCTTAAAAAAATCTATCTAATTACATCATCCTAGTACATCTAGAGTAACTATTGTACTTCTATCATCTTTTAAGAAAGTGTAAAAATTATTCTTTGATCTTGAGAATATTTATGATGATAGTAATATGTAAAACTATTTAGCATTATTTGACTATAAGAATGTTTACTAACATGGTTATGGAAAAAATCATTCACCTCCCCTAGTAAATCATAAAGAAACATCTTGTGAACTATAATAACTCTTTCTCAGATTTCTATAAAACTTTCACAAAAACATATAGTTAAAAATACAAAATAGATATTACAATATTTTGGTGGATCTTCA
The DNA here is from genome assembly GCA_963277665.1 of Viscum album. Classification (NCBI taxonomy): domain Eukaryota; kingdom Viridiplantae; phylum Streptophyta; class Magnoliopsida; order Santalales; family Viscaceae; genus Viscum; species Viscum album. The sequence goes on from OY728137.1 coordinate 1,027,741,093, forward strand.
ATCTCTACCTTTATATTTTTTGGAAAAATTCCACCAATCATTTCATTTTTTATAAAAAAACTTTTCTTAAATGTTATCAAACAAGATACTTTCCCATATAAAATTTCATAATTCTTTAATTATAGATAATGTAATGTTTTTGAAGGAATTACACCCCACCATGATAAGAAATTGTGTAGACATGTTATGATAAACTCCCCCCAAACTTTTCTCACCCCCATTGTTTTTGTATCGCCTATTTTTTTGATAAAAACTACATCATATTCATAGAAGAAATCATTGTATATCTTCTTAGAAATTCTAAAAAATTCCCCCCTTGGAAAACAAAATTTGAATCATGGTGGGGGTATTCTATAATAACTTTAGGAAGTATTTGATATAGGTTGAACATGTATTTTCAAGATTAATTCCAGAAATCATTCCCTTGGAATAACATTGGTGAAAACATCATCAATTTTATACTTTGTTGAAATATACCCAAGTATAACATCTACACCAAAATATTTCCCTATTATAAAATGGAATTTTATTTCAATGTACTATGATATTTAATGTTTTACAAAATTTTTGGAAATATAAATATCTCATTATTTATCCCAAATAATCTTCAACGGTTTTCTTACATTCACCCATAAATCTTCTAGCTACACCTTCATCCTTATCATTTTCATTCAAGAATGGTTGGTGGAAATATATTATGATTCTTCTATACTCAATGTAGTAGAACCTTATTTTTTTTACTATTCATGCTCACAAAACATTATCCTAATAAGAATTATTCTTCTGATGTTGAATTTCGATTGTTATAATCTATAACGAAATCCATATTATTGTATAAAAAATTTTTTATGTAAAAAAATATTTGATAAAAAATTTAAAAAGATATTTTTCCTTTGACATACCTGATTATTATATTTTTTAGGCCATATATGATTCCCTTTTATCAATGTTATATCTTGTACAGAATGTAAAAACATATACAACATTTGGCCTTGAAGCTGTATGATAAAGAAATATTCTTATAAAATTCATAAAATCATTCCGATTTAAGCATTTATTATATTTTTCTTTAATCATCTTCACACTAGTAGATATGGGTATAGAAATATTTTTTTATTATACCATGCCAAAATCTTGTAGCAATCCTAGGCATACTTTTCTGATGATAGAAAGATATGTCATTCCATTTTTTTGTCTTAAAATCCCATAATGCAAGTTAATTATATGATTATTTAAATTTCAATATTTTATTTATTTATTCATATAATTATTCAAATATTATATCCCAATCACATGTAAAAAATACATCATCAGTGTAAACAATTACAATAATGGTACCTATGTTTATTTCCTTAACATATATGATTCTATAAACATTACATTTAGAAAAGTTCAATTAATTCAGGAAACTATTATGTTTATAGTAAAAGTAATGAGGATATTCTTTCAACCCATAAAATGATTTCATTCACAAATAAATTGTGGTTCAAAATTTTTCAAGTAAAAACCCAAAACTTTCTCAACACAAATCTCCTCTTTAATTTCCTCGTTTATGAAATATTACATAAAATCCATCAGATCAAAATTTTAACAATGTAGTATAATAACATCAAAATATACTTTTTATAGTTTCATATCTCAAACCACATGCTATATTTTAATAAAATCATCAGCTTCAACATATGAGTAACCTTTGAAAACAATTCATTCTTTGTTTGTTAATATTTTTCCATGTTTGTTTTGTTGGTTTCAAAATATACACTATTTTTTCATAACCATATTTTCTACTGGTCATGGAATAAGATCTCATGTGTCATTTTTCTCAATCTAACTTAACTTCTGGTTTATTGAATTAATCCACCCATTATATTCAACAACCTCTTAAACTGACATAGGTTCCACTTATGGGAAAAGAGATGTATGATTCTCTAATATAAACTTATTTATAGCCTAAACATATTCTTCCTAATATCCAATGTTTTTTTTCATATTCACCCTACATCTAAAAAGTTTGAAATTTTAGTTATTTTCTTCTTATATCACTTTAATCATTATAAGACTAATCATTTTGAATTTTTATAGTGGTGTGTGTGTAGTCATCTTCCATACTATTTTATTTAGATGTTAACATTCTATTTTTTTAAAATATATTCCATATCATCATCAAAAAATTTTAGGAAATTTTAATTTTGATAACTTTCATATCATAATAATCCACATCAGATGTCTATCAGAACATTTCAAACTTCATTCATGGGTTAAATATTCCATGAAAGTTTAATCCTCAAATTTTTTATCAAACATTATAAGATCTAGATATTTCATCTTAAGAAAGAATGGACTCCAAAAACCGTAAAATATTTCACCATTAGAATATTATTATAAAATAACCCATAATAATTCAATTTCGATATTCTCTACAACAAAAATCAATTTTCCCATGAAATAAATACACTTAAAGATTCTCTCTATATGAATTATGATTGTTAGTATTCTATAAACTTGATTCTTACAATTTCCATTAGATTTTTGTATTTTACTCTCCAATACTCCATTTTTTCAGTAGTGTTTGGAGAAAAATATTGTTGTTTAAGGCCATTTTTCTTAAAAATATATTGAAATTAATTTCGTGTGTACTCCTTTCCTTTTTAGTTCTCAAAATCTGTATGTAAACACCCACTCTCTTTCAACATCCCTTATGAAATATATATCTCAATAGTCACTAATTTATTCTTCCTAAAACTTATGTTGGTCATTAATGTGAATCCATTATTAACATTTATAAAGTAAAAATACACCTTTTTATTGATATATCGTCATCATATTAATATCAAAGTGCATGATCTCAAGAGGTCTCATAGATTGAATTTAAACATTAATACGAATATTACTAATCATCTCCCCTTTATGATAAGTTGTAAAAACCACATCATCTTTCAGTTATAATTATGGTATATTTTTTATATAATATTCCTTATAATGTGTGATCATATTATTTTGGAAAAAATTCCCATGTATTCAATTCTACAATCTATTTTCATCCTCAGTACTTAAGTAACATGAATTATAATGATCTTCAATATGGAAATTATTTCCACTAGGTCTTTCCCCCATATAAATAATTTTTACCTCTTTCATGATTTAAATTATACAAAAATATTTCCCAATTATCACTTCCTTACTATCATTAAAAGGTTCACTGATACAGTTTTTATTTTTTATTCCCATCAACTTGAAAAATTCCTTTTATTTCAATATTGATGCTTCAATCTCAGTAGTTTGTATTCCTATGTTTTTATGGAATTATAATCTATGAAAGTATCTACTCCACCTTCATGTTTTTCGATATCATTCAATATTTTAAAACCACCTTTGATATTTGAATAATAACCAATATCAATAATTCATGTTTTGTACCATTTTATATCCTTCAGAGATGTCTCGACTACAAAAAATAATTCTTCAACTTTATTTTTCCAAAATTCATTTTTTGTTTCTAGTGTTGAAAAATTTACATGAAATTTTTTTCATGTTTTTTTTGTGAAATTGAAGTAGATTTTCAAATATTCCACAACATTATTGTAGGATGTCAAATCATTTTTCCAATGGAAACGTTCTAGAATCGGTTCATTTTTTCATTCTTTCTTCCTATAAATTATAAATATCAATATCATTTCTTTAATTGCTTCTCCCCATTAGTTCATTACAATTTCAATGAAGAAAAATGTTGTGCCAAAAATTATATTCCTTATTACTATATATACCCAAACACAAAAAATATCCACTAAATCTTGATATTTTGTTGAAGTAAGATCCTGACCTATAGAATGTTTACTGGGGTTGAACAATGTTTCTAGTACATGGTTTCCCCCGGTATAAAGCATCTTTCATACATATCTTATTTTCAATTTTTTTGATTGGATGTGTTTTTCAATTTCATTTTCAATAAAATATTTCCCAATTATATTTACAATACCATCATAATTATAATGATTAGATAAAAATTTATGTTTAGTGGTTATAAATGGAACTAAAATCATTGGAAGAGTTTTCTCAACTACACTAGATGTTTCATCCTTTATATTTGTAACCTTCATGGATTTATCACTCATATATTTTGAGGTACTTTATACATCATGGAATGTTTATTATTTTTATAATCCTCAAATTATTTATCAGCAAGTTTCTTAATAATACCATCTAATATATTTCCTTTTTCTATTACTTTCATTTTGATGTTCTCGATCTCCTCAATGTAAATATAACGATTTTTCAGACGATCTTCTATTCTAATTTTACTTTTCTCACAATAATTATTCATCATTATATTTTTTTTGAGTTTTGCGTTTTTAGAAATACATGACACATGTTATCTTATTGGTTGATCTTCTTTGTAGGTTTCAAAAACATCATCTTATTCACTATTTGAGGAAACAACCTTTATATGAACCTTCATAATGAATGTTCAGAACATGTCATTATTTTCATCTTCTAAATAAGTTTTTTGTTACATTAATATATAATTTTACTACTAAAGGTACTCCATTTGTTTCTAGTAATCCTTTTCTTATGTTCGTTGGATTTGTTATCTTACTTTTAAGTTTTACTCCACATATTTCATTAAGGTTCTTCTTTAGAAGTATCTTTATATTATTTAACATTTGTCTTTGTAAAATTCATAGGTAAATTCCAAATTTCTCCACACAAGAAACATTTACATGGATGGTTTCGACCATATTTTTCCTCAACCTCTGTTATTTTTTATAGATAATAGACCTTTTTTAATTCATTTAATTATCTTCTTAATATTCTAAATCATTGAGGCCAATAGGCATGTGATCAATATGTTAGGTTTTAATCCTTATCATAGCATTAAAATCCATTATTAGAAATCTGACCTTTCCCAACGCTTCTATACCAATGGTTTATAAAAACCGTTGGTATAGGTTCCGTTTCCCAACGGTTTGCCAAAACCATTGGGAAAGGTCCCCCATAAACCAAACTTCACACAAAATCAAAATCTAGCCTCAAAATCTATTCCAACGGTTGTCAAAACCGTTGGTATAGGTCTATAGCAACGGTTTTGACAACCGTTGGTATAGATCCTTTGATTTTTTATCATTTCTTCTTACCCAGAACATTATATAAATCAAAATTTAATATAATTATGAGAATACATATATATATTTATGTAATTATATACACAAAAGTCATGTTAGGTTAGTGGTTAAGTCGTTCATTAATAAACTATGGGTGCTAGGATCAAATCCCAGGGAATGTTTTTTTTAAATACATATACCAACGGTTCCACAACTGTTGGTAAATATTTTCATATTAATTATACCAACAGTTTCCAAAACCATTGGGATAGGTCAATACCAACGATTTTGGGAAAACTGTTGTTATAGACCTATCCCAATAGCTTACTTGTCCACGGTTCTCCAAACCGTTGGTATAGGCTATACCAACGGTTTGGAGGCATATACCAATAGTTCCAAACCGTTGGTATATGTTAGTTTTCCAGTAGTTATCCCTTTCTTTCCTAATTTAATTTTTAAATGTTGAATATTTAATATTATCATATGAATTGAGAAGATTATGTAATTTATCAAGAAATAAATCATCTTTATCTTTTAAGGTAGATATTCTAGATTCAATCATTTTCAATATGTTTCTCTGGAATTTATTAAAAATGGCATAATATTCCATGAAATCTCCAAATCATATGTTGTCACAAAAAAATATCAATTACTTTTGGGAATTACTCATCAGTATTTTTTTTCATTTTCCATTTTGATATATTTAAATTTTCATCACATGATATTTCATTATTTATCCATTATAATGATATTTCCCACAATGATACTTTTGAATTTTTTCTAATTTTCTTTAAAAGATTTTAGACACATCACATTCATAAGAAAAATTCTGGAAAATAAAATAGAATAACATTTTTAACCTTATCATAAAACTCAATATTTATTTTATCTTTGAATTTCAAATGATAATATTTCATAGTGGGCAGAAACCCAATTGTAGTTATATCAATTACCTACCGACCAAGAGATAAAAGACAATGTATCATTTTATTTTTCTAGTTTTGATACTTTTTTCCATCAAAGATATGAATATATATTTTGATTAAAAATTTTAGATTTTATATGATAATTTAATAATAGGGTGAACCTATCTCTAATTCCACATAATTATTTTTTCCAAAACATGAGAACCACTCAAAACCTGGGTGAATGTATAATGATCTTTTAAAATTTAAGTTATATTGAAATTAAACACTACAACATGTTATTGTTTTTTATGCTTATCAACTTTATATAAAAATATCACAAATAATAAAATATAGGAATGAAAAAAATGAACTCATGATTTACCAAGTTCAACCCTATGTGAGAACCTATATTCTAACAATGGAGACTTCCATTGATCCATGTAAATATGAAATTATAATAAAATAATTCAACATGAACCAACACTTGTTACAATACTTCTATCTTATGTTATAAAAAATTATACTAGCTCCAACTACATATAATATTTTTATTATAAAACTGATCAAACTCAATAAATAGGAATCTTTGGAAAAAATCTCTCAATATCATCCTAAAACCATCCATATGATTTTCTACATTCAATATCTTTATCCAGTGCACCTTTTAATTTCATGTGATGAACTCTTTATCGACAATCTCACTAAACTGTAAATGTTTTCTATTCTATGTTGGATAACCAAAACATCTTCAACTCACAAATTGATTTTAATATCAATCGGATACAATATATAGATTGTATCTCTAACTATTTCCTCTATCTAATATATCTTATCTTAACTTTGGTCTAGTGAAACTATTAGTTGTCTTTGAATGGCATACTATATTAATAAACTAATTTAGTTAGAAACACACATGGATTGAAAACAATTTTCATATCATCTCTCTTATATTAGTGAATAATGTTAGTATGAGTTATATTTTCAACAACTTTTTGTTGGTTCACTCTGAGGAAAAACATAGGAACTAAAAATCAATTTCCCACTCAGGGAAAAATCAAACATCAAAAGTAAAACTCAAATAAAATTTTCAGATGTTTCTAATGACTTATATGATGTTATTTAATATTATTTCAAACTTGGTTCTAGATTCATCACTTCATGCATTATAAAAATACATGTTAAAGAGAAATCATTAAATGTTTTTATCCTTTGTTGATAAGAGAAGGTTGGGTAAACTTGATAACTTCACCATGATTAAGTCTCTTTACCATGTTTAGGTAATGCTCCTCATAACTCCTCCAAGTACAATATTTTCCAATTAACTTTTTAATATATCCTCGAAATAGTGATTTATCCCTACTTATACATTATTTTATATGACTAAATAACTATTTATATTGAACTATTATTCTATTCATCCAATTCTAATTAAATGATTTATTTGATAAATGGAAATTAGATAAAAAATCTTTTATTATTTGATCAATGAATCAACATGACTCCATCCGATCAACATGTATCAACTCAAACCACATAAATTTATAAAAATTGTCTGGAAAATCACCACAACATCTTTTATCTAATAAAATTGATTATGTTTGTATGATTCCCATCTATACAATGAATCTTTCAGATTTCTATTGATCATTGTAAGTATCTAAAAATAATTTCCTTCAAATTAAAGGAAACAATTTTCTAACAAATCTTTGTTTGATTGTTCATTGTCCGATGGACTCAAAATGATGCCTTCATACATAATGATAATATTTATAAACCCCATAAATTTAGTGAATCCATATGAATTTTTCTTATGCTCATTAATTTATACTATCCAATAATATTATAGAAACTTTAAAAATATTTTTATCACATAAGAATTTCCCCCTTTTTCATTTATAATGTTGTAACTCCATTTGACGTTTTATCTTCAACATATCAAGGATAAAAATTTTATCTCTACCCCTTCATATTTTCAAAAACTCATTCGAATTAAAAACACTAAAACATTATAGTTATTATAAAAATATTTTAGATTACTTCAGCTAGGTCTTTCTGGTTTAACTATTCTACGTATCTCCCCTTCTATGAAAGTGTACACCTTTATCATGGATCAGAAGAATATTTAATATTTTAGAAACATGTATAAAAGTAGTATAATGTCTAGATATTGGAATGATTATAAAAATGGTTAAGGAAAAACTTCCTCCACCTACTACAACAAATCATAAGAAAATCTCTCTTAACATCATCAACTCTTTCTCACCTGTATAACAGAATCTTTCTGAATAATATATTATGAAAGAAAATAAAAAACATGTTATGAAAAAGTTCAAAAGTATATTATATTTTATATCAATAAATGGATTAATAGTTTTGATGTTAAATGAACAATTATATATGTTTAATAATAGGAAAGGTAATAGTTTCAAAGAAATCCTGACATGAATCCATTTTTGAAAATTGAATGGTTTTGAAATACAAATACAGTTGAATTATGAAACGTTTTTACATTGATTTTTTGATAATATCAAAATGTATAAAGCTTTAAATTTTTGATATTTATGAAATTATCTTTGGGATCATTGTTGAATTACATTTCAAAATTTCTTCTTGAATTACTATAAATGATTAGTTTACATTCATTGTAAAATATTGAAATTAAATTTGGGTATAAAAATGAGAATTGCATCATGCCCATACTTATATTGATTAATTAAATTAGTATTTGAGATCATCAAAACGTGGAAAATATTTTTTCTAACTTTACAATGTGGTTATAATGATCGGAAACACACAAATGATTATCAAATCTTTTCATTTCATAAATTTAGCACATCTGTTTTTTGAATTTTTCTTTGGAGATTCCAAACCAAACAGAGGGATGAAGAGGAATGTGATGGACCTTATTGATTTCTTATGACAACCGGAACCAATAAGTACCCGATGAGACTAGGAAAAAAATCATTTTTATATAGGTGTTGCTGGCTTGATAGTGATACCTATCATCTTTTTGGTGGTATTCTGGTTGATAAAAAAATAGTTCTTTGTGGGCTATGATTCAATAATTGGACTCAAAATGGTTCAATTCAACCCACAAAAACTCCATAAAGATATTAAATACATTAGAGGCTATAAGTACACACCAAGGGTGTTTTTATTCCCATGGTTAGATTAAATATCAGTTAAGAGTTCTATTATGCCACTTTTAATCATTATCAAGATCTCTTGTAGTATTGTCACTCTTCCTCTGACTTTTTCCTATTTTATTTATGTTATTGGATTAAGATTGTTCTTAAAGGGGTTTTTTAAAGAAATTTTCTAATTTTTTATTTTCTAGGGTTCTCATTACCATTTATTATGTGAGTTTTTTCTCACTACCATTGATTGTTAGGGGATAGGTGCACACTACCATAAAAGTGTGGGCGATTTGGATTCTATCTAGAACCACAAAAATAATATTAGGTTTCCTTATAAAACGGGTAGAAAATAATTGTAGATTGGGTTCAATTGTATAATACTTAAAAATATTGGGAGTTACATCTTTAAAAGGGTTTCTATCTATAACTACTCAAAATAAAGGGATTCTGGGATTATTTTTTACAATAATTGAAAACAATGGTTTTAAACTATAACCACTCAAGGAGCTTGATAATGGGAGATGTTTAGATCTCTTAGTGGATAATTACTAAAATCCATTATCAAATTATTCCTTCCATTTATTTATATTTCTACCATGATAAGAAAATAATTTAATTAGATCCACTTATAATTAAATAACTTTTGAATGAATCTCTTATTATTAGTTTATTGAATTAATTATTTTAATGACATCTAGGTTAGTTAAAATTTCTAATTTTTTAGAAAAGGAAATTGACTCCATTATTTCTATCTTTAATGTGACCAACAATATAAACTCTCTATTATAAAAAAATGAGAACCCCATAAAATAAAAAACTAATATATAAAATAAGTTGGCACTTTGGTAACAAAGAGGGAGGAAATATGTTTACATTATATAAACCCAACAATTCATCTTAACTATAATTACAGATCAAGGAACTTAATACCTAAAAATATGATATTATCAGTTATCATTCCAATGGAGAAATATCAATTTACCTTAAAATCTTGTCAAAATGGAATTATGGACCAAAATGTATCTTAATTAGAAGATAACATTATAAAATATTTTTGAAAAAAACAAAAAATATATATTTGTTTATACCTTTTTAGTGTTCATAAATCCACATTCCAACACTATTCTAAATAATTTTTTAGAAAACTAAATGGTTATAAAAAAAGGTAAAAAAGAGGAGTTATAATTTTTTCCCTATTCTCCACAAAATGGAATTGTGAGAAGATAAAAATTATATAATTTCATAGGCTCTACATGGTAATATTGTTTTCATTATTATATTTTATTAAATTTTAAAAAAATAGTGAGTGTAGATATATTTTTATTAAAAAAACATAAATGATAGTGGTTGACCTTTTATTATAATTTCATTTTCTAAAAAACATGAAAACATTTCATCCTATATTTATATTTTTCATATTTTTTCCATTAATTTAAAAAATAATGTTTTATTTTCATAATACAATATATACATGTAAAATATAAATATAATAATATTTCATAAAAAATAACATTCATCTTTTCAAATAGTATCTAAAATTCTTCCCAATACTTTTTAAAATATATTATTTAAATATGAAAAGTGGAAGCATTTTACATAATGGAAGTCTTTTATTTCAAAGAATGTAATTAGGAACTATAAATTTCATACATTTTAGAGTGTAATCACACATATTGGTTGGTCAAAACTAAAACCAAGTCTAATTATGCTAATTCATTGTCAAATAAAATGTTACAAAAAATGAAAAAAACCCTATTTTTATGTTCACAATTTGAAAATTACTATGCATCAAACCTATTATGGAAAGTGGTAAATTTGAGCTTATTGATAAATATTTTATGCCTTCGGTGTAACAAGATTCAACTAGAATAGTTAACACACACACAAACACATATATATCTGTATTAAAAGTGGTCCCAAAAAAATATACAAGGAAAATTTAAATTTTATTTTACATGAAACAAATAAAAAATATATCATGATAAAAGAAAAATTTTCAAATTTTATGCAGGAAAACAAAAGATGGATCAAAAATAGATGTGGATGTAATGAAAATTTTCTCACTAAATTATCCTAAAAAATCATTTTATGCACATTTCATACATTTATATTGAATACACCTTATTTTTTATATTTTATACCAACAAAAAAATTAAATGAATAGTTATTTTCCAACCAAAAATTTTATTATAATATCAAAAATGAAAAATTTCAACCGATGTCCAATAATTATTACACCTGTATAAAAAAAACATGAAACCTATACACTTAAAAACCATTCTATGTTTAAAATTAAATCATATGTTAACTTCAAAATGAACACACACACACACACATATATATATATATATTTAGAATGCCTTCTCATTTTTCCACCAAATAATTGTCAAATATGTCTATGATATTATCCTCTTACCTTGTAAATTTATATTTCTACATACATATAAGGGAAGTCCACACATTAATTATGTAATTTAAATTATTAATATGTTAAATACAATGATTTTATTTACTAAAATCTATGTTCATTTTTTCATTTTGGAGAAAAATAATGTTTTGGAAACCACTAACAAAAGGAATTACACAATCCAATGGAGTTGGAAAAGGTAAATTTTCATCAATTAGTGTTACTACTAAACCTAAAAAATCAATCCCTCCATTTATTACTCTAATATTTTATGAAATTTGTTTAAAAATGATAATACTTAATCACTAAAATTATAATTTTATCAAATTTATAATGAATATAATGGAATGTGTTACAAACAAATATTGCGAAATTATAATTTTTCGGTTTTTCATGATCAAATATTCAACAAAAATAATATTGAAACATATAGAGATTTAAAAAATATAGTGAAATACCACCACTCACCCTAGATACCAATTTGAAAAATATATTTTTAAATATTATGATGATGATGAAAGCATGATCAACTGAATTTTTTAATGTAAGGACATCTGATACTCACATTAATATGTATTTTTAAGTGATCATTTTATCTCTTGGAGTATTTTTTTCTCATCCCATCCCATCATTATTTATGTAATCTTATACCATTTAATCACCTCAAATAGCAATCCTAGTTCGACCAAAAACCTAAAATCACCAGCACTAATACCATATTAATCATTATTAAAAATGAAAAATATAATAATCTTTATACATAATAATATTTGATCAAATAATTGACTAAATGAAAACCTTTTTAATAAAAAAATAAGTATGATCAAATAACATCATCACCTCCTCTCTATATTGCCATTTTGATGTATAGTAATTCTCGTAAACCCATCATAATCATGTCACCCTATGACCCTATCACCCTATCAAGATAAAACCACTGATGATTTATCAACTATATACCACCAGCGATGGATTCGAATCACTCAAGATCCTAATATAAGTCATTCCCCACTCTAGATATGGGTACATGTGTCCATATAGGGGAGATGCTCCAAGATAATGGTTGGATGTATAAGGGCAAAGGCAGGGTTGGGGATGTTAAATGATAAAGGAGAGGTTGGAATTTTTTTTAAATATAAGTGAAATAGACATAGGGAAGAGGATGTGGGGTTCATGGTGAAAAGGGGGAGTGATAGATGTTTATAAGGTGGTGGTGTTTGTGGTAAGGTGGGGGATGGAGAATGAGATTCTTAAAATCGCATAAAATGGAGGTGATTGGGTATTTCTTACATTTGTGGGTAGAATTGGGGTAACTAAAACTACTTATTTTCAATAATTAAAGGACAATACCATAGATTGACACTAATATATAATTTTTATGACTTTTTATGTGGGTCTCCAATAACTACATCAAATATTTTTTTCATGTAGTATCTTCATTGATGTTCAGTGAGGCCAAGACAAATTTATATTGGTTCAAAACCAAATCCCACTTTGGTTTTTGTTTGAAGTGGTGGTTAAAATACAATCTTCACTAGGATACTCCTCCTTTCATAAATTTATTTTTGGAAGAAACTCTATAAGGGATTATAAGATTGTCTAAAAATTTCTGGGCTAGGGGGATCAGTCCTAAAAAGTTGTATAATAGCTATGGTTTGTCCCATATGTGATGTGGATGGCCTAAAATAGGTTTTAAAATGATAAAACTGGATCATTTGGAGAATGTGGGTTAAAGGGTTGGACTTGTTTCATTGCCACAAATTTTAGTTTTCCAATGACATGTCTCGGTGATGAGGATTTTGTTTTGTGTAAGATCATTGGATAATATGGATTATCAATTAAGGGGAGTCTTATATGTTTAATTATTGGTTTATGGGGAGAATATTTTTGTTTAAATCCAATCCCACATATTTTTCTCCATAGAGTGGTAGCTGACATATAATCTTGGTTGTGCTAATCCACCTATCATTAACTGGATTTTTGATGGAACACCATTAGTGATTATTTAGTGGGCCTTGAAGGTATGGTCTAGGAGGATCTATCCAAATGGTTTGATCACTAGAGGATTTTGAAAGGGGAATGGTAGATGATTAAATATTACCAATGACAGGCTACACCATTATATCCAAATCATTTAGGTATAGAGGACCTTAATAAAAATTTAATTCTAAATAATCATAATTAGTAAATATTATAATTTAACAACTAAAAATATAATGCATGGATATAAATTGAATGAGTACTCAAGAACATAACTCAGAGAACAATTGACCCCTCTTTAATTATTATAAATCCTTGTTTGGTATAAGGAAAAATGATGGAAACATGACTAATAGGTGGATTTCTATATATTTTATATGATAAAAGTGGGTTTATTAGAATTCATTATTCCATCACATGATCCAAAATTGGTTGGAAAACATAGTATGAAAACCCTTGTATTTATTACACAATAATTAATGATTTATTACATAGGATTGCACAAAATAAAATCCATAATATTGATAATAATGGTGTCTTTTTATAATTGGGTACATTGCAGAAAAAAATAAAAATAGGTTGTAAAATGGAAATATTGAAAACATCTATAACATGCTCTTATATTCCATCATTCATAAAACTACATTAAATTTCCTAGGGACATATATAAGAAGTGTGTGATCATAAATCCCAATAAGGGAATAGATAGAGAATAAAATTAATAACTGAATACATGGTAAAAATATGCATTTTATTGAGACATAAAAAGGGTGAGAATCATACATATTGACAATAAGGCCCGATGTAGCCTGAAAACATAAACACAACATGGGAATGTTGAAAAGCATGAAAAATTAAATCATAAGAATATATAATGGTTAAACACCATGAAATCATAACATAATTTTCTATGTATATCACCCCAAACTTCATACATGGAATCTCAAGTGACTAAAATAGTATACAATACATTGGAGAAGTATCTAGGAACACCCATAATAGTCATATCATGTACATGCATAAGTGTTCCACATAGATCATATAACATAAGAACATATTTCATGACATTTAATCCCATAATTAAGGATTTTGGATTATATACATGTATTTCAACCATAAATTAAGTATTTTTATAACATAGTGAATACCCTTGAGTTGAAATGGGTATGGGTATACACCTCACAAATGTTCCATATGGATATCCATAGTTACATTTCAGCAGTGTAACAAAAGTACATGAAGATTCGTAAAATGATTTACTGAGAGATAAAGTGGTATATAATAACACGGAAGTAAAAATTAAATTATTAATGAAATTAAATAACATAATAAAACATGATTTTATTAAATTAATAGTCAGAAGAGAAGAAGTTTACTTGAATAAAAACATGGCATGAAAAAATCGCAGGATAATTTCAGCAACATAATGAGGGAACATAATGAATATTGGGAGGGATTAGTGAGAGTGAAAGTTGTTAATAAGAACATTTAAATCACAAGTTAAATAATAGGTATGTGTATGATCATATACCCTAAATAATAATTTGAAGACAGAGTCCATTACTTTAATAACGTACTTGAATGAATAGGAGAAAGAGAGGATCCCATACCATGAGAGGGTGATTCCGAAAGCATGTGAAGAGATTATTGAGAGCTTCTGGGAGACTTGGTAGGACTCTATAGATTTTATTGAAGATTAAATACATGATTCAATTTGTTTTAATGAATACTATGTGGAGTTTGGTTGAGTATATATAGTGAGAGAGAGATAGAGGTGAGTTTTTTATTTTTTCCAAGTTAGGTTTTAGGCACTATATAATGAATAAATAAAAAACACAAAACTTCTTATTTTTTTTTAAAATTATTTCTTACAAATAAGTGAGTATTTCTTTATATTATAAGGCTAAGGACCTAACTCAATAAAATATTACCCTTGGTGATGTGGAAGTGAGTCACGTTTATAAAGAGTTTATTTTAAAACATTAAAAATATAACATAGGTTTTTTGGTATTCATAAAGGCTTTATAAAATTAGTCAAATAACATTAGGAACACATTATTTTAATGCTAAAACATATATTTGGTCTTGTATAACCTTTATAGAATTTATTACAAAACCTTTTTCTCATTATGATGTCATAATACAAACCATATATTTATACCGTTTTTAATTTTTATTCTAAAATCTGAATATCTCAAATAATTTTGAGGTATTAACTTTTTTATAAATTTGACATGTTTTTTGCAAAATTATATTTATTTTATCAAAATATTTGTACATATTCCTAATTTTTTACTACTAAAATAGGAATCGACAATTATTAAGAAATTATGGTTTTTCGATAAGAACAGTTTTCGAAACCTTATAAAAAATACATTTGACTTCATAAAAACTATATTATATTTTATATTTAATAAATATTATTTAATTTTAATAATTTAATAAAAACACATTTATTTTTAAAATTAATGAAGTGACTAAAAAAGAATATCTTAATGGGAATTACATATTACACTAAAATACAATTTGTGTTTTATCATATCAAAATCAAAATCATTTACAATGCAATGATAGTAAGAAGAAAATATAATTACTATTCTATAAAATAATGAAATTAATATTTTTTTTGATTCATTGTAATTCATTACACCATAAAACACCCTTAGGGTAGGGTGTGTGATTGTGAGATTCTCATGGGTGGTTCTATATACATGGTTTCGGTCATGATCTCGATGAGTTAGAAATTTTCCCATAAACAGATTTATCATGATTTAGTTATCAGATCTTAGCTTGGGATTGTTCCAGGTAAAATCATTGTGATGTTATATCCATTCAAAACACTATTAAATGGGCATTATAGGGTATAATCCTACTGGTTGAGTCCTTTTATTATTTCCATTATATCCATCAGATTTATCATAACCCTATATTTTGACTTTTCATATTTTAAATGTTCAATAAATATTTTATCTAAAGTTATAATACTTATAAGTCTTTTAAATATGGTAATATTTAATAAAATAAATCAATTACATGTGTTTTCTTTATCCATAGTAAGGAATATAAATCAGTTTCAATGTTATTTTATTTATAATAGTTCATTCTATTAACAATATCCCCCCTTCAAAAATTTCTCCCCCAAAAATTTTAATTTCACACACTAAAATAGATGAGGGTAATTATGTTTCATCACCTCTTATATTCCCAAATTAATTTTTAAAACTTATGGTTTCTTCATAGTATATTGACCAGGTGCATGGTCTTATTTTGTAGAAATTTGTCACTATGATCTAGGATATTTATCAGATTTTCTTCATATGAATGACCACTATCCAATGGTAACCCTTATAGATTCATCAAATGTAAGGAGTTTTTTATATACTTCCTAAAGAAGGATACATGGAACAAATCATCAACATGATATAGGTTAGGTGGGAGTGCTAGTCAACCAGCCACCACTCCGATGCGATCAAGGATCTCAAAGGGACCGATGTTTTCTGGTCTAATCTTACCATTCATCCAAAATATTATTACATTAATCCATGGAGATACATGTAGGAATAAATTATTTATAACCTCAACATCTAGGACTCATCGATGATTATTAGAATTGCTATTCTATCCATTTTGATCATCCAATATTTTCTACTAAATGATCCTAACCTTTTACACCATTTCCTTTAACATTTTATGAATCATCAGTTTACATTAACCCATTTCATCCAATCATGACGGTTTTCATCACCTCTTTAAATAATGGGTTTCATAGAGTGGAATTTGGATGATTCAGTTGAAAATATTATTATATGGGAACTCAGTAAAAGTAATATGATAGACCCATCCTTCTTTAATGGTTAATGAGTTTTCTCACAACATGTACTCGAGTGTCTGGATAGTCCACTCAAATTGGACATCAGTTTGAGGGGGATATTCCATGTTTAATTTAACTCAGTATTTAGGTGATTTGGAGGAAGCTTCTTGAAAATGGAGTTAAATATTATATTGTGACCAGAAATAATCAATTTAGGTATTCTATGAAGCCTCACCCCTTATCTATTGTATATCCTTGAATGTTGATCGAGGGAGAACTCCAATTGAATTACAACGATGTGAGCATAATTTGTTAGGAAATCCATCACAACCCATATTTTATTATTTAATCTTTATGTCTTAAAAAGACCAATGAAAAATTCATCAGTTATTTTATCCAATTTACATGTAGGTATGGGTAATTGTTGCATCTTCCCCATGGATTTTTCCTTTCATCCTTCACTTGTTGACATACAAGATAAATTGAATTATATTTTGTGACCTCCTTCGTAATATTGTCCCAAAAATATTTCACTCAGAGATCTTGATAGATCTTTTTAATCCCTATATAGACAGAGATGGTTAAAATATTTGTGTCATCCAACACATCCTTCTTTAACCAAGGATTTGATGGTTCACATAGTCATGAACCAATTCATATAAATTTAAACTTAATTTTGATATCTATGTATTTACATTTTATTATATCTTCATCCTTCTTCTAAATTTCCTAATCATCTCTTTGAGTATCATTTAACTTCTTTAAATGGGATGGTTGAGAAATCATTTTTAAAATAACTGTTGATGTTTCATACATTATGATTCCTCTGTCGACCCATTTTATGTTTAAGATGATCGAATCGTTCTCAACTCACATCATTGATAAAACTTTTAGATCCTTTTTACATAGTGAATCTACCACATTATTTTATCTCCCAATATGGAAGTGGATTGAATTTTCATAGTCCTTAATCTGCTCGAAAAATATTTGTTGGGGAATTTCTATCTCTTCCTAGGTGAATATATACTTGAGTATATTATGTACATATATATTTCACACTCCATACCAAAGAGATAATGTTGATCTATTTTCAACATGAAGATTATGATAGCCAACTCCAGATCATGTGTTTGGGTGTTATAATCAAGATTTTTTTAGTTTCCTTTAGGAATAAGCTGTCAATTTTTCATTATTCATTATTACACAACTCAAACCCTTCTTCAAAGCATCATTGAATACCTTGAAGATTTCATAACTTATGGGTATTGTAGGTAAAGGTGGAATGATAAACTTATTTTGAACTCATTGAAGATATATTCACATTAATTATTCCAAAAAAATCAAGACTCACTTCCAAGTAATCTTTGTTAGAGTGTTTTATAATCTTGAGATGTTTATCAGAAATTGATAGTAGTAACCAGTTAATGCAAGTAAACTATGGATTTTCATCATAAATTTTGTTCTTAGACATCCTTTAATTACCTCTATTTTATGTGGTCCATAAATAAAAATTTTCAAGTGAAAACATGCCCCAATAATTATAATTCCATCAACAAGAACTCATATTTTTAGTACTTTTCATAAATATTTTCATTTCATAAGGTCTTTATCATAGTGCTCAGATGCCCCTTATGACCCTTATTGCTTCTAGAGTATATATGAATATCATTATAGAGACTACCAAAAATTGGTCGAGGTAACTTATACAGACTCAATTTATCTTGTCAATGAATATTTATAGAGAATTAGTGAGTTTTAATGGAATTAATATGAACTCAGTGTGCCTATTCCTTGTACATAAAGAAATCCTAGGGATATCATATTTCATCAACCTTACATGATAATACCCTATTCGAATATCCCACTTGTATGAGTAACAAGATCCATGTATCTGATCAAAAAATTCATCAATCTATGGTAGATAATGCTTTTTCTTTATCCTGGTCTTATTGAGATCACAGTAGTCAATGAAAAAGTATATATAATAATACTTCTTTTTGATAAAGAGGACCGGTGCACCCAATGGTGAAGCACATGTACATATGAACCCTTTATCCATATTTTCCTATATTTACTTCTTTATCTCCTAAAGTTGTACAAGAACCATTATATGTAGATGCTGAGATATTAGAATAGCACCAAATATAATCTCAATTGAAAATTAAACCTCTATTCTATGAGGAAGAGTAGATAATTCTTCAGGAAACACATTAGAGTATTCCCTCTTAATGGGAATGTATTCAAGGATGATTTAATCCTTAGAATTAGTCATTTTATCTTGATAATAATTATTGTTGAGATATAATATCCATGATTCAGATGTTGGTACTAAATAGGATTCACCCTCTCCCTTATAATTGTACAAAATCATGGGATGATTCGCTATATAGAGTTTTATTTCCTTCTGATAGAAATTTATTTTGGATCTATATAAGGAAATCCAATCCATGCCTATAATTACCTCAAATACCACTAAAAGAAGTATCAACAGGCTCACTTGTAATTTCTGCCTAAAAACTTTGATAGAGAAGAAGTTATATACAAGGGATGAAATACATTCTCATTTATTGTTTTCACTGAACGATCTACTTCCATGCTTTGTGGTGGGGTTGGAATAGTTCTACTAAACTTATGTGACATGAAATAATGCATAGAACCAATATCAAAAAGTATGTTTGCTATACTTGAATGAATAGCTGGAATGCATACAACCACTTTTTTGTTGGGTTCAACCTCAATAGTTGTGGTGTAATATGCTCAAGTATAATATCTTGTAGGTTTTTGGTGTTTATTATCTCTAAAAACCTTTTCTTAGGTCAGTGGTTCGTATAGATATGTTTTTTACTTAAAGTTAAACAATGGAAAATAGGTTTATGGTTTTCTAGAGAATTCTTATCTTCCATTACCTTGGTGGGTTTCTCCCATCAGGAATTTTGAACTAGGATCCCATACTTTCCAATCCTAAACAATTTCCTTACCCCCTTCATGAAATTTATACGGTGCTCATTTCCCCAATTATACAAGGTAGATGTTGATATTTCAAAGCCCCATAAGATTTATAAATTACACTACAAGAATTAAACTCCACCTTCAACTTCATATCCCTGTGAGACCCCTGGTATTCAATGATGTCTATTTAGAGTTTGAGGGAACATCAGAAAACTTCCACATAGATTTAAATGTCTTGAATTTCCAGGTCTTTTTTAGACTCATTTTTAGTCCACCAAAGAATCCATCATCTATGAATTCTGGAGTAATAACAAAGTCATAGGTTTATCATTCAATTATTATGATTTTTTCCTTATGCCTTGATGGATTCATTGTATTTTATATTGAGGTCAAATAAATCCATTTCTATTTTACATCTAAGAGTGAGAGGAAAATATTTTTCAAAAATAAATCCTTCATTCAATCTACCACTGTCTTTGATCTCTTACTTAAGATTGATATTCCTAATCAATGTCCACCTCAGATTTGTTTCGCCCTTGATGATATAATCAACCAATATAACCTTCCCTTTCTCAAAGCATTGAAGGATGGAAGGATATTTTCAATGGACTTAATCGATTACTCCACGATTAACAGATCAAGTGATTTATTGAATTTCAGAGGCCATTGTTTCATAAATTTCATAATTACAACATTTTCTTTATTAGGGGGATTTGGGTGTTCCTCTTGATTCATCTTTCTATTTAGAGCCTGATTCAACTGAGACAGTTTCATCACAAAGTTCATAATTCCTAATCCAATTGGTTTGGGAAACTCATTTATGATTTCATCACATTTTTTTAATTTTTTTACTTGGATCCTTTTATTTATTTCCATTGCATTGAGAAAAAAATTAGGAATGATTACTTTTAAAGTATAAACCACAAAAACAAAAATCCAGTAATATTAAATTGATAATTTATAAATTACATGTATTTCCTTAACTTATGAATTTACAGACTTCAATCAATGTTATAAAGACATATTTATAAAAATAGGCTCTTATGGGAATTATTGTTACCTTATTAATGGTTCACAATAATCATGGGAATCTCCCAAAGCATATATCCTAATAGTGTCAAACAAGGTGTGCTAAAAGGCCAATTTTCATAAAATATGTGACGATTAATTTCATATCAATGCACCCTTTTCAAGATTATTACATCTATGTACTTCTGTTATAGTGAAACATCAACTCATAGAATCTAGATAGGGTTGTATTTTCCAAAAATCTAATTACTCTATTATTCAAAACAACATAGGTATGTTTTCTAGATAACCTAAAATTGAGGTATGAAAATAAAATTTCCCCAGAATGATGGAATGTGGGAGCTCTATATTTCAAAATGGAAATCCATTGGAACCCTAGTTTTGATTTACACATCTCCTTAAGTACTTCTTCATGATATAATATGATCTAGAATGGGAGCTCCAGGTAGAGCCTTACTGGTGTCATAATTCATGTTTCCCTAGTCTTGGAGTGTGACTATGCTCCAGGTTACATGGGGATATCATTTTATTATGCACTTTGAGGAACTCCAAAATTTATTTCTTCCTCAAAACTAACTAATACTATCAAATTAGATGATTAAATTCTCTCAGTGGATGAAAATATGGATGTTCTTTAGTAAATATAGAACCTATAAAAATTATCTATGCTTCGGTGAATAACTGGTTTCAAATGTGACAATCCCTGGAGTAATAGTGAACTTATAGAAAATCTTATACACACTTGGGATGTTTCAAATTGGAATCTCATTCTAATTGGTTATGGTTATTTTCATGTTATTTTCATTAGAAAAGAAGACTTCCTCTTAGACTATAATTCAGGAAGCATTGTTCTTAAACCTACTATTATTTGAATATCTAATTGGGATATAAATTTTTATCCCTTTACATAGAAAAACCAACTTATAGATATGGATATTACTCTATGTCCTCAATTTCATTTTTTTGCAGTCGAAGATCCTTTGTGGCCTTACCTCATGTCTGGGTACTCTTTTCAAGATGGATAATCACACACTTGTTGTTGAGTTAGGTTTATATGTTCAAATTTCTATGGAATCCAATAAATGACAAATCTTATAAAGGTTATAAATATTGTTTTAAATAATAGGAATAATAATGTCAAAGTGGGATATGAGTATCAAACTCCATTCTATAATTTGTGAAAAATAGTTAGACACTCCATTTCAAACTGTTAGGGAATCCAAAACCAATTAAGGATCTATCCCTTAGATAAATAATTTTGTAAGAAGATGTGAAGGACCATAAAATGGAAGTCAAATAATTTTGAAAAGGGTTATCATTATGGGAATGGAACCCTTTATCTCTACTCCTTTTATGGTCGAAAAACCCTCAATTTGTTTTCTCTTCTATTATTTTTTTTGGAAAGGCCTCTAGGGGTGAAATTAATGTTATCCCTAAAGAATAAAACCTATTTTTTGAACCTTATAGGGCCAATGGATCCTAAACTATGGAAAAAATGTTAGAACCCAATGATATTATTTATCATGGTAAATCTCTTGGCGAAGGGGATTCTACTAAATTATTTGGAATACTAGTAGAATGTAGTGTTCAGGATGACCCTCATACTATGGTTTAACCTAGAAATTTCATTTTATTAGATGTGATCATTCCTCTAGATTCGTATCTCCCTTTGGGTGAGTTTGGGTGGACTTCCATATACACTAATCAAACAGACTTGAATAGGAAGGTTTATCCTGGTTGGGAAAATCATACAGTCTATAGTGCATCTTTGGCTAATCATTCTGGACCAGATGGCTATCTCTCTAATTCACATGATTTAGGTGAATTTGTCTCAATTGAACCCAAATTGTGTACTCAAGTATTAGTAAAAAAGGAGTTTCCTAGATATTTTTTCTATTGTGATTTACCCCACCAATTCCGTTTGCATTGATAGAAACTCTAGTTCATCTTTAAAGGGACCTTTGGCGGAATCTTGAAAATCCCACTGATAATTCTATTCTATATATCATGAGGAAACTATCTTTTCTTACTCAGGAAAATCATATGTCCACAGTGCTTCTATGGCTGAGAACTCTAGACCATATGGTTCCCTCGACACTAATTTGGCTATCTATTCTAAAAAACATTAGAGTAAATGGGTTGAGGATGAAGATAACTTACATAATTTACTCACAAATTATCATATTTATTAAATACATCTTAAAAAATATTTTACAAGGCCCTCTAGAGATGGTGGTGGATAGATTCTGTGCAACCCATCAGATGGAATAGATGGAAGTGGTTATGTTCCCAAGATTCACTCTAGAAGTTCTTCTAGAAAAACTTACACTAATTGTAAATCCTTCACAAAAAATAAATTTAAGGGATAAATGAAAAAGGGAAACCATAAATCTAAATATGGTTCCTAATGAATATTCCTTTTTAGAATTTCCAAGGAGTGGAAAAATCTAATAAAGCCTCCTCTCTTTAGAGATACTTGTACATAAATAAATCCAAGATCTTAGGAATTGTTGAACCAGAGATGAATTACTCATCATAATTCCTTGATTTTTATAAAATTGTTTATCACCTGATTTGGTTCTTCTCCAATCTAGACTCTCTAGGTTTTTACTCACTTCTCAATGGGGAATGTCTATGTCTACTAACTGACTGAGAATTAAGTTTTTATTATTCAAACACATTTGAGGAAAAAGTGAGAACTATACATAACATCACCACTTAAGACAATCAAAACACCAAGGTAAAAATTTTTGAGGCCAGAAAACATGAATCCTACATTGAAGATCCTCTACCCATCATAAACAAAAACAAGATCAGCCTCCATCTACTCCACACTGCCGGATAACTATCATGTGCATGAGTGGACGAGCCTATAACCAATGGAAAAGCTATACGCTCTCAAACATCTGATTCTAGAGCAGAGACCGGATGAAAACCAACTACTCTAAACCCCATCTAAATCAAAACTTTGTAAGACACATGCATCAACCCTCACACCTCGAATCAGATGGTCACAAAGATCATTCCACCAATTCAACGCATTCATCCAACAACTCAACCTTTTCCTAGAATTCAACATAATTATCAAGAACACTTAATCATAAATACGAGAAGTAAATTTTGAAAACCCCAATGTTCATTCATAGCAACTCAATTAGATCCATCATGGAACTAGTTAATTCAAATTCTATGCCTTCAACAACTCATAATCAACATCAATATTCAACATCAAAACATTCCGTCACCCTCGACTTGAAACCAAAATAAAAAAAGTAGGAAAATGGAAACTTCAACCCATCCCACAACCAAGATCAACAAAAAATGAAGACAAGGAATAATAAAAAAGAACCACCACTGAAATGAGGACAACCTGAATCTCTCCGAAGGAAGAGCTTGTCAAAATATTGTGCTGCAAAGATTTACCTCTCTTCTAAAATATATTCCTTACTTTCAATAAAAGAAAAAAATAAAGAGAAAACAATAAAAATAAAAGTGATAAAGAATAGTGATTGGAACAAAATGTTTTAAAATTATATTTAGTGGTTAATGAAACCCTTTATGCCTCTTTCATTTTTCAAAATCAATGTTAACATTATTCAAGATAAAGAAAATATTTTTTATGATATTGGATCATAAAACCACAATCAGTTTATTGGAAACAACTCTGAGTGTGATTTGTTTTATGGTGTTATCCCCAAAACTTTCAGACATCATAAAAACTGTTTTCTCACTGGAATGCCTCTTGATATTGAAATATGAAATACTATTATTAGTTTGAAACCATATAGTTCTCCTAGACTAGATGACTTGTCTAATTTTTTTAGATGCATTGGGATGTCATACAGGTCGATGTTTGTATGTATTTCACCTCTTTATTCATTATGGGTTCTCTTCCTTCTGGTCTCAATGCTTAGTTTCTATCCCTTATACAAAATACTAATAATTATTGTGAAATTAATTATTTTAGGCCTATTTCTCTTGTTAACACAATATATAAGATCATTAGAAAAATTACTTCTAATAGGATTATCTTATTCATAAAATGAATATTCCCTGGAAAAAATTTGTTTTTTCAAAGGAAGAAGTATCCAAGATTGTTTTATCATAGTTTTTGAGTGTCTCATAAGGTGGTAACAATTCTCTTAATCTTGATATCATGAAATTTTTTGACATAATGGATTTTAATTTCATTTTCAATGTTGTCAATAGTTTTGAATTCAATTTCACTTTCATTGGTTTATCGAAATACCTCTATGTTTAACCTATATTTTACATATCATTAATATATCTCCAAAATGTTATTTCATGTTCTATATAGGGGTTAGGTAAGGTAATTATTCTTAAATTATTATAATATCGATTTTTGAATATTACCCAAATCATCTTCTCTCCCACATGGTTGTGTAAGGTAAGATCCAACCCATTTAGGCTTCTAGGGGTCTTATTTCACCTTCTCATATTCTTTATGCAGATGAAATCATTATCTTCTTAAAGTAAAATATAAAGAACATCTAGAATCATAAATATATTCTCCACTATTATGAAAAAGTATCATAGAAATTTATTATTTGGGATATTTTATTTATTTTGGAAAGGTATTTACCGATGAACATAATTCTAGTATTCATATGGATATTGGAATCCGAGAGGGATCTACAGCCCTATATTATTTTGGGGTACCTCTCTTATTGCTTATGCCAAAATCTAGTTAATTTACTCACATTATTGATCTGATTGAAAATCAACAATCATCCTAGAAGGGAAAGGGACTTTAAATGAATGTCTTTATTTCCCTTATCAAGTCTACCATTTTTTCAATGCTGGTTCAATAATTTATGGTTTATATATTTCCTATGAGACTGAAAAAGATTTTAAAATTGAAAATTAATTTTTTTTGGAGTAGAAGTATTCTTAAATGGAAAATGGTCATGATTCCTTGGAAATAATTATGTATCCCTCTCTCTAGTGGTGTAATTTCTATTAAAAACATTAAAAAATTTAATACTCCTCACTAATCTAGATTGACTTGGAAATTGGTCAATAGTTTTCCCATTGCATTGGAATCTCTTAGACAGAGATTCCTGATGATATTGGGGTAGGATTATTCTAGTTACATGGGTTCATCTATTTGGATTACTATTAAGTACTATTACTCTAATATTAAGAATTTATCTATATGGATTACTAAAATATATTACAATATCATGAACTTCATTGAAAATTAGATAGGAACTCTTATGATATCTAAATTCTAGCCTCTGGACTCATATTCAAATTCTCATATCTCAATTAAAATAATTTTTGAATACCCTCATATGGATTCATATACTGAAATATGTGGAATCATCAAGGATGATGACTTTTCTCCTCATGAGGATGTTCTCATCTAGGAACTGGAAAAAATTGAATTCTTAATAACCTTATTTATTAACAGTTTACTCATATGTCCTATAGTCATGATTTTAATTGGATTCATCATTTCAACAATGCTTTAATCTAGCCTTCAAGATTCACATTGATATGGAGATTGGAAGATAATCATCTTTTTATTGATTCATGGTTACATGACTTCTATGTTTCCATCTATTCTAGGGGTCACATATGTAACAAGAATTGAGAGGACATAAACCATGCTTTTCTCACTTTCTCCATGGTTTCATCTATCTATAAATTCATTTTCAAGATGATTGATATTTTGAGGATGATTGTTGACTTGATCGGTTTGATGCTTCAATGTGGTCCAATTTCTCTATCACCGAATCTGGTTAATATATTTGATGTGGAAGCGTCTAAATTACTATAGTTGATTTTGGAATAGATGTAATCATTTTATTCACTACAATACCACTTTCAGTATTAAATGAACCATTAAAGGTATTATTATATCCATTCAAGATTCAATTATGATCGAAATTTGTTTCTATCATAATAATATTCATAATTTTACTATTAAACGATGAGTTGGCATATCTGGGAATTTTAATCTACCTCTTGGTACTTTCATGGTTTTCTAGAATCCACCTCTTCAAAACTAGATTTAAAATAATTTTGATGGTGCTTCAAGAGAAATAAAAGTTCCTTTGGATGTGGTTTTGTTTTTACTAATAATTTTTGAAGATTACATGGCTATTTTTTTTATTATTATTATAGTTTGTAAACATCATTGGATTCTCAAATGATTGATGTGATCAATGTGCTATCCTTTGGTAAAATGGAAGGCTATAAAAATATATGGATCTAATGTGATTTCACTACTATTGTCTTGGACATTAGGAATGGATTGATACAAAATTCATGGAATCTCACAACTCAGTTGTTATAATGCATGGAAATTATCTATAGACTAATCTAAAACATTGGACTTTCATTACAAGAGGTGAATCAGGTGCAGAATGGTCCATCCAACATGGGTATTGACAAGAATATTACTTTTATGTATGATCTCCCATCTGATTTGATTTTTTTGATAATGATTTTCATAAAATACCATCATTTAGACTCATGTAGTTTCTTTTTATTTTAATAAATTTACATCTTCCATTTAGTCAAGGAAAAACCATAAAAAATAGGTATGTTTTCTTATACATAGTACTATCCCTAATTCAATTTCTAGAGTTTTCTAATCCTAATCCTAAAAATAACTAGAATTTCTTCTAATACCAACTATGAAAACCCTTTCTATTATTACTCATCAATTCATTATTTATTACCAAGAAACACACATTATATAACCCAAAAGATCAACAATCCAAGTTCCTTTGGTTTAATTAGGTACATTACATAACAACATAAAACATGTGGTACATCGACATCATTTAAAACTTCTTCAACATACTCATAATGTTCCATCAAGATTAAAACTGCAGGGAATTACTTAGGTAGGTACATATCAAAAGGGTGGGCTATAAAGGCCCATAAGGGGATAAAAATAAAAATCAGAAGAAAGTATTACATTTTATACAATTGTCATTTCAATGGGATATAAAAGGGGTTAGAATCATAAACATAAAAAAATTAGGCATGATGTAACCATATATTATAAATTCTTCATGGGAATGTGTAAACAACTTTAAACATAAAATCATAATAATAATTAAATATTAAACACCAGGAAATCATTACATAACGTCCCTAGGATAACATCCCATGAACCATAAATAGAGTTTCTTGCAACTAAAACATTACCCAATGCATTGGTTTACAATCTGGGTGCACTCATCATAATAATATCATGTACATATAAATATATTCCACATATATCATATAACATAAGAAAAAAATTCATAACATTTAACCACATGTTTAAGTATTTAGGGTTACATACATGGAAGTATCTAATAAATGAATTATTGGTACAACTATTTGAATACCCTTGATTGGAAATGGTTATGGGGATAAACATTACAAATTTTCTTTTTTGAAAATCTTAGCCACATTTCAGCTGCGTAACAACAATACATGATATTTTATAAAAAAAATTAATGAGAGGAAAAGGGGAATCTAATTAGTTATAAGTAAAAAGGATAGTATGATGGATATTTAGGAACATAATCTAACATGAATATTTGGGAATTAATAGGCATAATACAATGAGGTTCCTTGAATAATATATTTACATGGAAGAACCGTAGAATAATTTTAGTAGTGTAATAGAGGTACATAATGAATCATTGGAGGGATTAATGAGATTGACATATATGAATTATAACAAGGAAATAATTAGGTATATTAGAAGGATATTGAAGATTATATACCAAGAATAGTAATTGGAAGACAAAGTTTATTAGTAAAATAATATTCTTGAATAAAGAGGAGAATGATAGGATCCCTTACCTTGAGAGGATGATTGAAGAAGTAAGAAAGTAGATTATTTAGAGCTTGGTAGAACCTTGGGAGGACTCTAGAGTGAGGAGGGTCGATTAAGGAAATGATACAAGGTTTTTTAGTATAGAATATGGGTTATTGGGTGTGTTTATATTAGAAAATAGAGGGAAGTTATTTATTATTTCTCTAACCTTGGTCTTGGACTCAACATAATAAAGAAATCAAGACCATAAACCATACCATGTAATTGTAAATGGTTTTTCCAATGAAGACTTATTTTACTTATTTTATAATTCCACTTTCAGAACATAATTAAATACTATACATAGTGATGTGAATGTGAGTAATGTTTATAAATAAATGATTCTAAAACATTAAAATATAATATAGATTTTTGAGGATTTATTAAGACTTTAAAAAATTAATTAAATAACCAAAACCACATTATTATAGATATTAAACATGGATTTGGCCATGTAAACCCTTTTTAGCATTTAATACTTCACTTTAGGGTCATTATTATGTCATAGTTCACACTGTATATTTATACCGTATTTAATTTTTATGGGAAACTTCAACTATATCTAAAAATTATGAAAAAATAACTATTGGATAATATTAACATGATTATTCCAAAAAATAATATTTATTTTATCAAAATAATTTTGTAAATATGTAATTTTTCACTTTTAAAATATGAATTAAAATTTATTTAGAAATGTTGGTTTTTTGAGAATAATTGTTTTTGAAACTTTATAAAAATAACAGTTGACATCATAAAAATAATATTAACCTTCACATTTAATAAATATTATTTAATTTTATTATTTTATTAATATATTATGGATTTTTAATATTCATGAATTTAACAAAAAGGAATATCTAATTTTAAATTGAATATAACACAGAAAAAAATATTGGTTTTATCTTATCGAAATCAAAATAATTTCATAATTAACAATAATAAAACATACATATGTATATTATTATATAAAATATAGATATTCCTATTATTAGGGTATTCATACATATCCTTTTATTACAACAGTTAATTCCTTGACGATAAGGTGTGTGATAGTGATATTTTCATTGGTTTCTTAGATGTACATGGTTTAGGGTATGATGTCTCTAAGATATAACTTCTTCCATAAATGATTTCTATCATGCATTAGTTGTAGGATATTATCTTGGGTATGGTCATGGGAAAATCCAATTGATTATATCTCTCCTCTAAACACCATCAAATGGGATTGATAGGGTACAATTCTACTAGTTGCGACCATTGATTCTTTTGTCTTTTTCAATTGGATTTATCATGAAATTATATTTATACTAATAGAATTATCAATATTAAATGGATATTTTATGAAAATTTATGATTCTTAAAAGTCTTTTAAATCTGATAGAATATAATAAAACTAAATTATTTCATGTGTTTTATATAACCATAATATGATATTTAATTCAAACACAAAAATAATTTTATATATAAATGTCTGTGTCATCAAATATATAATATATAATACATTAAATTTTTCTGAATAAAATTATCCATAAAACTCCTTCTACCACCAAATGACTACATCCTAACACATTGGACTACACCACTATGAATTAATGATCAAACTCCTCCTCCCAATCTATGATGACACCTTTAAATCCTTGGGACCATGTTTCCAATACATTAAGGAAGAAGCCTATGAAGATACCACTGATACCCCATGATATCATTATCATATCCCTTATGACGGGTACCTATATAAATTAATAAAGTGCGATAAATAGATTACTCATAAAATCAACTTGTTTCTGTGTTTAATGTTCTAATATCAGGTAAATACATATAGATATTTATTTACATATGAGTATCCACTGTAGTTTTATTTTTTTTTTCTTTAATTTTATTATTATTCTTAAAACCATTTTATTTTCACTTTCCTATTGTAAAAAAATTATTTTATAAAAAAATTATCTTCCCTTAACTATTTCCATTCATATAAATTTTCAAATAAAACTTTTAAAACATTCCAAATAGGCATTAATATCAATTGTTTTCTCCCAATGGTTTCCATGGAGAATGGAGATTATTAAAGTGAAACTGGATATTTATTAAAAATAGACCCCAACTAATCCCAAACCCAGTATGAAACTATATTGGAATTAAATTAAACACAAAATATCATGTAATAATAAATTCAAAAATATAAATCAATATTATTGTTTATTTGATATCATAATTTATCAATAAAATATAAAAATCATGCATACTAGTTTTAATTAATAAATAAATAATTCAATAAATTTGTTGAAAACTAAAACTCCTCAAATTCCAAAAAAATATTCACTCAATGGTATAAGACCATGTTTTGGGATCAATGGAACAATCTTGATTTTTAGGGATGTTTACCTATGTTACATAACATTTTATCTTTTCGTGTGTAGAATTATTAAAATTTACAAAAATATGAAAAAGTAACTGACTTTAATTTTTGGACCTTTACCACCTAAAACTTTTGAAAACATTATAATTTAATCACAAATTGTATGAATAATTCATATAAAATTGTTATGAACAATTTATCTTTAAAAACATGAAGTATATGGACACTACATTAATATTAAATCAACATAAACAATTCAAATTTATAACTACAAGGTAAATATGATATTTTCATATTTATTAAAATATATAACTAAAATGAAATATGAACCCTAGAATCCCATATCACAATTCATATGGTAACTTTGTTTTCCATAATATTGAAAATTTAGATCATCCAAAATATATAAATGTTTAATAATTATTTCCATGTAAAATACTTACTTTAGAAAATTTACGATTTTTTTCAAAAAAATTAGCATATTCAAATGGTACATTATTTTGAAATTATCTCTATGATCCTACATAGATAAATATTTTATAAAATAATGAATTAATATTAATAAATCAATTTTATTAAATATTTTAATATTATTTTCTATTAAATTGTGATGAATTTACAAGATAAATGTAATTCGATAAATTTTCATTAATTTACAACAAATATTTTATATTGTATTAATTTTAAATTTTATCAAGAGTTGATAAATTTATATTTGTTTCTAAAATTAAAATTTTTTATACCCTATATCTTAGTTAGTGATATATTATATATAACTATTTTTTATATAAAAAAATTTATTTCTCTATCCAAGATACTGCATATATATCATACATCATTGTTATTTGTCAATGAAACCAATATCACATATTTAACCATAGGATATAAACATTTATCATTATCTTATATATTTGGTGCCTCTTTCAAACCATATATTACGTAATGAAAAATGTGTAATTATATCACTCCTAACCATATTTTAAAATTAATCCCTTTCATAGTATCGTATCTGGAGATACCTCTGTATCCATGTTAGTGATAAAATTATTAGTTTTGAAACCCATATATAGAAATATCACAAATAAAATTGCTAATATATTCAATAGTGATATATTGGTAAAATATCATGACCAATCCATATAAATAATAACCATATTGTATCCATTGATTTAAATATATCAATTTTTTTGATATTTATGTTTTTCATGATTTTTTAGATTTTTCTGAAATTCTTGGATCTCACCCATACTTAACTAAATATATATATGATACCTGTAAATGTTTTTTTGGGATATCAAATGTGTATAAATGTGGTGTTAAAATAGAAGATTCAAAACAAAAGAGTGAGTAGGATATGTTTTGATGAAATATTGAACAATGAAGAACATATATAAATTCATACCTGTCTCACTATTGATTCAATCTACATTTCTTATCAAGATAATAAACATCTGTAACAAAATCCCCAAGGTGTTATTTAATTTATAGGAAATCCATTATCCAAGAATAACATGAATGAAATTAATAATTCTAATATTTACTCAAAACAATTCTAGTATATGTTATGTAATGAAGATAGACATGGGAAAAATATCAACATGACTTTTTGTAACCCCAAATAAAATTATAATTTGTTATTTTATCCCATTTTTTAGAATCCTTTATATAATGTATCCTACAAAATATTGAAATTTCCAATTTGTTTATGGAAGTAATGATTTTAAATTACAAATTTTGATTTAAAATAGTTAATTAATCAAAGAACTAAAATTGTGGAAACTCTTTGAACATTTATTGTTACATATCAAAAATCATCTTGTATATATCATGAACTAATGTTGTATCCAATGTATTTGTATCCAATGTGGAAATAATGTGATCAGGTGAGATATTGTGACATGTTATATATCAAAATCCCATTTATAATATCATACAATTCAATATAAATCACCCTTTCCCATATTATCAAATATTATATTGAATTTATGATATATATTTGAAATAATTTGTAATGATATCATGAAAAGTGAAATCACATATAAATATATTTATTTACAAAAATGATGTACTAAATTTATGTAAATATTAAAGTCACCTATACTATACATTTATTGGTAAAATAATTAAATTCTAACCCAATGTCTAATAATATAAGTTTATTTTTTAATATTTTCTCACAAAAATGACATAGTAAAATTTATTTATATTTTATAAAAGAAAAATATTATGAATTTTAAATTCTATTATTTCAACCATAAGTTTTAATGTTGATTTTTTTGGTTAGTTATAAGTTTGGTATGATTTGAGGATGTATTAGTTGGATAAAGATATGTTGTTAATGTTTGGAAGTTGCAAGAACATTATGTGACCACAATCATGTGAAAAAATTCTATGTATTAAGATTTCAAAGGATTGATAAAGTCACATATATAAGTGAAACTATTTTTAGGTAGGCTATGTTAATTTTTTTTCAAAGTCCTATATATGATTGATGTGTGCTTATAAATGTTTTATATGTTTTCTTTTTTGTTAACCCAATATGTGAAACTGCTTTGGATCCTTTGTATGATACTTTGATATTATTATAAGTTAACTGAGATGGTTATATTTATATCCAAGTTATTTTTAATGCAATCAGTGTTTATTTTATTGGAGTTAGAAAAATGTGAAATCTATTTTCCATACACATAATATATTTGAGAATCTCACAATTCGTTTCATCTATATGGAAGATACTTCAGTTACATGTAGTGGATTTGAGTATCTCTTATGAAATTTCATCTTTATGGAAGTTTAATAAGTTCTTTTGGGATTTTTGAACATCTTTAAGGAATTTATTCTCTATAAATGATTCTTGAGATGTGTGTAGGATATTTGAGCTGATCATATATCTTTTTAAAAATCACAAAGGGAATTTCACAGCCATTTGTTTTATTAAGTTCCCATGAAATATTTTTCATACACATAAGAGTTTTGAGTAATTTTGAATTATTAAATAGAAAAAATCATATAATATAAGAACATTTTGTAGTCCATAATACTTTTGAGATTTTTATTAAAAATTACAACTAACCTTATGACATTTACCCACTTGTATGATATTCACACTTAATATAAATTTCATTAAAACTACCGAAGTAAATCTAAAGATTCATTATTGTTAGTATATTCACAATATATCATGGGAATTGTCAATATATTCGATTATAGATAAAATTAGTGGATATTAAAGGAAAATTATCATGAATGAATGCCTTGGAGATTTTAAATCCTAATATTTGAAATCCTTTTTTAGAATTCATGCTATAATCTTTTAGGAAGTAATGGACTAATAATTTTTAAGAACCTAGGAATTAAGGAGTTTCAAACAATTGTTTTGGAAAATGTAATTATCATTAATGTTTTGGATAAAAGATGATGAAATGAACAAGATTATGTTTTTTTACTTCTAAGAGAAGCTGATATGCTACTTTATAGAAGTGAGAGAATTTGAGGAACATTGGTCTGGGTTGTATTCTTGACTCTAAAGAGGTCAAATAAAACAATTTAAACATTTATTGATCCATAAACTTTATATAGAGGAGGGTACATGACTTCACCATGTGTCCATGATGTCATACATGGATATATCATCCTAAATAATTCGAGGATATACAAACATGAATTAACTATTATTAGTTCTATTAAAGATGTAAAGCATTATTCAGGATTAAATCCTGTATATAATGTATTGATATATTAAAGATTATTAAATATTTGATTCATCATAGAGTTAGTGGGAAATTTTTAGAGGCTTGTGTTACAAGGTAAAACAACACCATCAATTTTTTATTTCATTTAAATCTCAATGATATCACATTCTATCGCATAATATTTTCAATTAAACAACTTGTCAGGATTCATGGATGTGAAATACCACTCTCATGTAATCACTATTATATTTGTGAAAACCTTATTCTTATAGCTTCACATAAATCTAGAAAGGTTCATACTCCCTCATTAGGTTAAATCATTGTAAAAATCTATGTGTGATGTTTGATATCATTCCATGTTTTAATATAGGGGAGATACTGACATTAGGGTTTGATCATGACCCTAACAGTTTTTTTAAAAAACTAGTACCATTAACTCAACCCCCCTAAGTTGTTCAATAAATTATATATCTACATTAATTTCAATCAGAGCCATGATCCCCCATAAAAACCTAATCACTCAAAGGTCTATCATTGATGGATAATGATCTGTTTACAGAACATGGTCTACCTTTTTCAATGAGAAATAATTTCATGGATGAAAAAAATCATATAATAAATTTTTGATTTTAACAATTTTTAGAATTTTTTGATGTTGTTAATATGGGAGTTCCACAAATTTTAGGTGATAAATATATGATAATTCATAAAAATATGATCTTTTAGACTTATGATATGTATATGAATTCTATATTGTAATCTATATGATTAAAATTTTATATTAAGGTGATGTGTTTTTCTGCCAAAAAAAATATGGAAATAACTTGAGAACATATATGAAGGAAGCATTAAGATCAAGGATACCAAATTAAAACATTTTTGAACTAAATTTGAGATTTTAGAAAATATGAGAATGAATCTATGGATGATTATCTTACCAGATTAAATGAATTTATTAGTAATATCAAATGATTTGGAGATAAGTTGGAATTGTTTACTATGGTTAAAAATGAATGAGAAATTTTCTAGAAATATTCAACTCAGATATTTCATCCATTTAAGATAGCTAAGAACTTTTCCTTTATGGTCAAACATTACACTATATAATTATGAAATGAGGAAAGAACCCATCTTCATGAATAAAGACAAGGATGGTATGGATTTTAAATCCATGAGAAATATGAAAATTATGAAAGTGGTAGTTGAGTCATCTAGTAGAAAAATAGATGATGATAAATATGAAAAAAATACCAAATAATGTTATGGATTTAATATTAAAGAATCTAAAAAAATTAAAGTGAATGTTTAAATAAAATCTACCTCTAAAATTATTTGGTGTGGGTGTATAGGTAATTTTTATATATATTGTTTGTTATAACCCCATCTTTAGAAACCTAGATCCGGTAGATAAATTATTATAAAGTAACATAATTAAGACTTCATATCCCATATGATAAATTTGTGTAATAGTACCAGGGGAATAGATATATACAAGATATCCATGTTATATTATAAACTTAAGAAACAACAAAAGAAATTATTGAACATTTTCTTCATCCTCTTGAGATCATTCAAAGATATCTTCTTGGTAAACTAGAAAAAGGAAAATAAAATAAAGCGCGTGCTTAGATTATTAGTAATGGGTTTCATACAATGAAATCAATCATGAATACATTTGAAATAATAAATGTGCCACAGTGAATAATAAATTAACATAATATAAAATCAATAATGTGAGAGAGAAATATCTAAAAGAATAACAATAACATAGTAATCACTTGATAAATAATAACTAATTTCTCAATGATTGAATACATAATTACAAACATCTTTCCCTTATGATCAATGCCTTATACCAAGACATCTTGTATACAATCAAAAAATAATTCCAATAAGATAAATTTGTATGTCATGTCATACAGTAAGCAATACCCTTTCTTATTTGTCTCTAACTAGCCAAATCACTAAGGGAATACATAATTATGGGACCAACCTATCACTAAATCATCTTGTTAATGACATCATAAATACATGATAAAGAATACGAAAAAATATACCCATTCCTATGTTTCATATGAGACCTATCGATGAATCATGGGGTTATATAATTCTAGGCCCCACCCATAAATAAATCATGTCTTATGTATTACTTATATATTGAATG
The DNA here is from genome assembly GCA_963277665.1 of Viscum album. Classification (NCBI taxonomy): domain Eukaryota; kingdom Viridiplantae; phylum Streptophyta; class Magnoliopsida; order Santalales; family Viscaceae; genus Viscum; species Viscum album. The sequence continues at coordinate 1,027,778,474 of OY728137.1, forward strand.
ATCAATACAATAAAAAATAAATATTCATTAGTAATAAATAAATATCTATATTTAATTAAGGATATAAATGTCAGTATTCCCCAATAAAAGAATATGGTTCTTAGTAATCACCCTTATTAAAAAATTAACAAAATACAATCATTTTATTCTCATATAAAACTGAAAAATTATCAAAATGTTTTAAATAGTAATTATTTATGAAAACTATTATAATAAAAAAAAGGAAGATAAATAATAAAAAAATTCATTACAGGAGGAAACTCTATTTATATTGAAAATGATAAAAAAATACATTCATTTCTATCTTTTGTAATGAAATTCAAAAATGACTTGTAAAAAAATAATTTAAAATATCAATATTAAATACTTCATAATGAAATGCAAGGAAAATAAAAAATAACTATAAATAATATTTTTTGTATATAGAATAATATTTTTGATTTATTAAGAAGAACATAGATAAGGAGGAAAATATTCATCGACCACAAAAGAGAAACAAGATAACTTTTTCTTAGAAATATTATTTGGGTTAATTTTGAGTACCAAAGAGAGTTAACATGAAATAAATAGCTAAAAATATTATAAATAAACATATTAGAAGAAAATATATTGATTTTATGTTACTAATAATATACATTACACCTAATGGAATTTGAAACATAAATAATCATGATAAATGTAATATTGTAAAATGATTCATTACATTGGATTCTTAATTTGTAAAACACATTCAATCATGAAAAATAAATATATTAAATTCTCTCTTATAAATTTTTTTATATATATTTTATTTTTAAGGTCATTTCTAATCATATTTCATTCATTTGTTAAATACATTTTGTTTACATCGACCACTTGAGTTTGTTCATTCCTTTTCGACAAAATTGATTTAGATTTTTGACCATAGTCAAAGGTGTTATAGAATAGTTTCCTAATATATAAAATTATATATATATATATATATATATATAATTTAATATTCCAATCGAAAATAATTTTTATAGTTCAATAGGTTTTCAAAACCTATTCGAATAAGAAAATTCCTATTATTATCACTTTTGGCAGTTACATTTAAACTAACCATTTTTTATTAATATTATTAATAAAATAATATTTTTTTATTGAATATTAATAAGTTCATAATTATAATATTGATACATTAAATAAAATTTTAGATACATCCATGTATTATAGTTATGAAAAATGAAAAATGTCGTCATCGAGGAAGTAGTCTGCAGGTATGTATGAGCACCATTTACATTTTTCAACGGATGGAAAGAAAAGAAAGGTAGATAATTTTTTTATTAAAAAATAATAATAATTTCATAAAATCATATATATGAATTAAATCCTTCTTTATAACCATATATGTTATCTGGTGAAGAAAATTGAATCATGTATCGAATTGTGAAGGTAGTATGCATGAGCGCGCACGATACATTCTCATTTACCAATTAATGGAAATGAGGTATATGATTTTCAATCCATCAATATAATAATATTTCATTAAACAAATGATTAAAATTTCATTATGTTTCTATAGTTATAGAATATTCTGAATATGTATAAAAAGAATGAATTTTGGAAAGAACTTGGTTTACTAGATTACTACTTTCTTGGATATACTCTATTAGATTACACCTTTAACCTTATTATATTTCCCTTTAGATAATACCAAAACCAAAAGGAAGTGAAAAATATATTTTGGGAGGTATTTTTATATGTATTGGTTGAGTTAGGGTGTCCAATAATTGTGGATAATTGATAAGAGGATGCTTCCTTTTATTGGTAAGGGGGTATAACTTTTGTAAATAGTTTTTACTAGAAATTCATTTTTGTAACCTATTCACATAGTTTATCCTCATTTTCGACACTTTCAATGCTCACCATAGTGATTAACTTCTTACCTGGAAACTTGTTTTTATGACCAAAAATTAAAATTTTCCTCATTAATTTTTTTTAATACAATGATTTCAAATATGAAAACCAATATATAATATTTAATTTATAAATGATTAAAATTTATTTTTTTATAATTACATAAAATAAAAATGATTTTTTTAGAGAAATATGTTTTTATGAATGAAAATTATTTTACCCAAAAAAAATTTATAGTTTTAATTCCCATGATATTTTTTATTTATTATTATCCAAAAAAGTGTTTTATAACTTTAAAATAAAGTAAAAACCCAATATATCAGCTTGGATACTTAATTAAAGGAAAATAACATAAATAATTTTCCTATTATAGTAAAATATATGTTAGGCACTAAAATATAATACATATATTACTAAATTCAGCAGAATTTTGTTAAAATGTATTATTTTACTCCATAAATTACTTTTTAATCAAGAAAATGGTTTCATGTAATTCTATATGATGCTAATATCGAAATGATGTAAAAATACTTATAGAACTGTCAATGGGAATTTTTTTCTATTTTCTAAAAAATCAATAAATTTAAAAAAATCAAAGACATTCACCAAAACCGAATTTTGATACACTAAAACAAAAATGGGATCAGTATAATCAAAATCATACCATATAACTTGGGAATATTTCTTTTAAACACATTCTTGAATAAAGTTATTTTAATTATTTTATAATGATTATGAAATGGATAATAAAATTTTCTATAATATAATGATGTACTGTTCACTTACAATTATTGATTCTAAATGATTAAATTCTACCACCTTAAATAATTTCATCATTGAAACTTGATATATGTTAGCTCAAAAAAAGTGGGTAGTCCTATATCATTTTTTCTTTAAGTGACCATGTTGTTTATTATGTATTATGATTCCTCTGAGGTACTTTAACCTATTGTGTTGTCTTATTCCATTACAATTGATATACAATGTCATGATTCTATAAAGGATCATTATTTTTGGAGAATTCATGTTCCAACTCTATTTCTTCATTGGTGAGTATAGTTGTTTTTCTTGTATATACATCCTCAATAATGAATCTCAGAAAATGTCATGCACATTAAATAGGTTGGGTTGCATAACTAGATGAAATTAACTCTAAATATTTAATGGTTTCAAAATGTCCAATGAACCATGGACCTATTTTCCCTTCTGACCAAATATGTTAACTCTTATTAAAAGATACACTTTTAGGAAGGTATTATCACCCACAAAAAATACTATATCCTTCCTATGATTATCTATATAGCTCATTTATCTACATTAATATTTCATCTTATTATTATGAATACTTATCACTTTTTCCATTGTATCATTAATGAGTTATAGAACTATACTCATCCAATATCCAACTTCATCCCAATAAGTTAGAGTAAGTAATATCTTCTTATAAATTGATTCATATGATTCAATTTGGATATTTGAATGAAAGATATTATTGTATACAAATTATACCAAATATAGATACCAATCCCACAAACCATTTATGAAAAAAGAGGATGAATAGATGACATATTTTGATGATCAAATATAACATTAATATTGATCATTAGTTTGAGGATGATTGGTGGTTCTCAAATATATATCTTTGTCGAGGGCCATCTAAAATGTCATGATGAACCATTGGATATAATTAGATATAATTGAATTATATGAGCCAAAAAGTATCAAAAAATCATTAATATATATCTGTGCAAGGTGATCAGGGGGTAGATAGTCTCATATAGAAAAAATGTGTAGATTTTTATGTTGATCGACAATGACCCATATAGAATTATTCCTCCTAGGAGTCTTTGGATATCAAATGATAAAGTCCGTTATAATATTTTCCCACTTATATATTGATATAAAAAGTGGTTTTATGACACTATTAGGTTGGTTTATTTTAGTATTAACCTATTCGAAGATGAATTTAATTGACGCATAATCAGTAACTTCCTAATTCATGTTGTCAACCCCGAAATTAACCCCAAATCCATATACTTCATAGTGATATTGGGGTGTTTATAGAAACTCAAAATATAAGCATAATCATGTAATTATCTCATATGATAAGATTTAGATGAAACATATAGTCTCTTTCAAAATTTTAATACACCATCTTTATTGATAAATTATATCAATAACCCATCATATATGCCTTTAATATTATTTAATTATCCTACATCATTATACTTGGACTTATTTTTTATCCTCCAATAATGTTGGTTTACGAATCATTTAGAAAGGGGTTGAAGTTTCCCATTACATAGTACTCTTGATGTCCAAAATTACTAAATCCATGAATGCAGTATATTTGTTTATGCTCATCTTGTGTTAGAACTCCATCAAATTTCTGACCTAATTCATCAACACCCATTATTTCCTTCCCAGAGTGGTAGTGTATCGAGTAGTCATAACCCTTGAGTAGACTCAACCATCTCCCTCAACTCGTGTTGATATGTTTCTGAAATAAAATTCACTTCAATCACTAATAGTATTCATATATGTCATATCATTCATCGTTGATTTAGTTCATCCACACGTTTTTGGAAAATATTAAAACTTCAAATTAAAGACTTGAGTTTGAAAGTTATTTTCATGGATTTTATATTTATAAGATGCATAAAAAACCACATGTTCATTTTCTAGAAGGTCATAACCGAGTAATTTATTTTATGCATTACTATATATTAAAAATCCTAATATTCTCGATGATAATTTCAATAATAGTTCACTTCCCAATCCCGTATTTTTCTACTAAAAAATTTCATCATATTGCATTGTACTTTAGAACATGACCCATTTATGTGTCAAAGTGGTTAATGAGTTAGCTAATATAAAAAAGAATATATAAATAACTGATAGTAATCTACTAATACAAGGAAAATATATATCTTGGTTATATTAATTTGAGTGGGACATTCTTTTTCTACCATTGACATTGATGGATCACTTGATATTCATCCCTTGGAGGCCATGTGGTTTGGAAAAGACCCAACCTGGAGCCAAAATTCATGCCTAAAAAATTTCTCATATAACTCATTTCCTCTAAGAGTCTCAATATTCACAAATTATCCTTAAACTATTAATACAATTTAGAATATATTAATATATCATCAATGAATACCACCATTAAGATATCAAGATTATCCTCCAAAACTCTATTCTTTATATCTATAAACAAATAGGGAACACTAGTCAATTAAATGATAATTAGTATAAACTCATAATATACATACCTCATATGAAATGTTTCCTTTGGAATATCATCTATATTCAACATAACTGATGATTAGTAGAGTGAAGATTGATCTTGATCAAATAATTTATAAATGTGTGTAAAATGATCCTTATACACTATAGTAATAGAAATGATTTCATTTTAATTGATGCATGACCTCAAAGATCCCCCCTTATTTTTCAAAAATAGTATAGTGGTTTCTCAAGGTGAAACACTAGGGTGTGTGGATCCCTTATCACACCAATATTGATTTCTATTCATTAGCTCCAATAATTCCACTAGGGACAATATTTAAAGACTAAGTTTTGTATCAGAGATGAGTTCAATAGAAAACTCAATTTCATTATTAGATGTATATCCGAGTAATTATTAAAGATACACAACAATGCATTTTTTAACAATAGTTAAGTCATACATTCTTAGGTTCCCCTTTCCATATATTTCTTGTTATTTATTTTAATCTTCTCAGTGGGCTTCATTAAGGTGAGATACTAGAGGTGGATCTAGATAAGATTTAGATAATGATATATTTTCTTTTAAAATAGGGGATTATATACCTTCTTGGAAAACTATAATCTCTTTCTCTTAGAAATAAATTTAGACATTAAAAATTTAGATCCAATCCTAACCAATGATTATATCAAAGTCAATCATATTTATAAATATAAAGTTTATAACAATTTGATATATGTTAATTTTAGTTGAAACTTCTCCATATATCATTCATCTAATAATATTTCCACTATGTGTCTTGATTAAGAAATCATTTCTTGGAGTGTTTGGGGATGATTCAATGTTATTTTTAATATCGCGACCTTTAGTTTTCATATGAATATATTACATCTTAATATATGAATATTCAGTACATAGCATTTGAATCCACACAATAATATTTTAGGTCTAGTATCTTTAGAAACATGGGGACATAAACAATGGGTCCACACAATATCTACATCATATCGCTCTTATATATTCATGACAACCACCATTCATAGACATATCATACTGAATACCATTCTTTATAAATTGGGGAAAGGAATCATTAGAAAAGGTTTAACTCATATGATGAGTGAGGGTAAAAAAGTGAGATATCAATGACCACATAAGAATAACATGAGCATAATGGTATAAGAACAATAAATTAACATTTCAAACCCATTCTATTTATGTAAATGATCCTAATAGAATGTCATTGAATAAATAATTGTCATTAATAATACAACAATTTTAAGGGAATCAGAGAACACGAACCATGTATTTTTAACATATCCCTAAAACATTAATTTGTGGCATAAACATAAGAATATAAAAATATTTTATTAATAATCAGGGCTGATTTCCAAGGCATTCACAGTGGAATGGTTTTCTCCCCAAAACATCATAGTAGTCAGGTTTCAGTCACAATAATATCATAGTGGACATTTACCCATATTGAATCCGGTGTGCACCCCATTATAGTCATGTTTATCTTATGAGATAAAAATATTTACCCTATTCATTAGAAGAACATATAAGTCCCATTTTTCACATAATGAAAATTATATATATGTGGTCCACATGATAAAAAAAATTAATCACGTAATATCCCATGGAAATAAATGTGTTCCATAAACATTTCATCATATAATAACCCATGAAAAATAAATGGGTTTCCTAAACATTTCATCATTAAGTAACTCTTGGTAAATAAATGGGTTTCATAAATATATCTCATCAGAATCATAAACTATCCATAAAACAAATAAAGGCGGTATCATTGGATCATATCAATTGTTACTAGTTTGTTAAATTAAGTGTTGTCATCTTTTATGAAGAGAAAAATCATTTGAATATCATTAAAGAATTATTGAGGATAATAACCATTCAAATTTGAAATCACTTATTAATGAAAAATGATCAAATATAAAGGAAAAAATTTCATTGAAGAGAAAATTGTAAACATTTAAAGGAATATTTAAATCAATAATTTTACATGAATGAAATAAAATATGTTAATGCAATATAAGTTAAAAAATACATTCCTTCTAAATATTTGTTATAAAATTAAAAAATACAACATTTTGAAAAAAAAAAGTTTTCTTTCAAACCACTTTTTGAAAAGGTATAATATTATTAAAATTGACTTTAAACATACATAGGATAAAATTAAAAACCTTATTTCAATCATTTTTGTAAAACATGTATATGGAATAAAAGGTTTATCTTTTTCGATGAGAGAGATGATGTCAATTTTTTTAAAACATATTTTTTGTCTCTTGAGTACCTAATATGAGAAAAATTAATGTAAAACATGAATTTAAATTAAATAACCTTATGAAGATAAAATTTTTATGTTTCTTAATAGTTATATCATAATATCACATCATCAAAACATAATCATATAAAATCCTGATGAATAATGAGATTATAACAAAAAACCCTTATCTCAATATCCCATAGCATTGAAAGCACTCTAACCTATGGTATAATAAAGAAAAAATATTTAAAATTGTATTCCATAATCATTTTAATAATTATTATATCCTATAAAAATTCCTTTATAACATTTCAACACCCCCATTTTATCCATAATTCCTTATTAAAAACAACATTTCTCGGTGTTAACTAAATCATGTATCATGAGTATTTCAGTTCAGTAGTTAAGATCCTTGTATATTTTTACTAGTTATAAAAAATAAATAATATTTTTCATGATATAAGAATAATATATATTCATTACATATATATTTAGAGTCATCCATTAAAGTTACAGATAGAAAAACGAATTACATTATTCTTAGAGACGGTAGGTCATACGTACACATGATCAGAGTTATAATTTTTTTAGATAGAAAAAATAAAAGAAAAAGAATCGTTATTGTATAATATATATAATATATATTAATCAAATTCTACCTCATTACCATATATGTGAAATGTAAATGAAAAATTAATCACATCGCTATGTTATGGTGGTAGTCCACACACACGCATGAATGACATTATTGTTTACCAAAATATTTTATTATAATTAGTTATATGTTATATTATAATTTCATAATTATATTTATCATATAATTTTAAAATATAAATAATAAACCCATCCTAATACCCATCCATAATATATGTTGTTGAAAAATGATTTGTATCGATATGTGGAGAAGATAATCTATACGTACACAGAAGCGGTACATTCACTTCTCCATTGATAGGAAAGATTATGTATAATGTTATTTCAATAATCATAACAAAATTTCTGAATGCCTATGATTTTGATTTTATTATTCTATTATAGGTAACATATATTTATTGGAGGTGATGAAGAGCAGACAAAACATGATCAGATAAGGAAATTATCTCTACTTTGAAATGACTACCATATATCTCTTCCAAAGGGATCCAGGTTTGGTATGTTGGGAATAAAAAACCACTATATTGTCTCTATGCCAGTTTATAAGGTAAATTTTTAGATGTTGGTTAATCTAGAAGGATAAATGTGGTGTAAATAAGTATGGAAGGAGGTTACCTTTTATAAATGAGGTGAGGGTAAATTTTATATTTTTTCAAAAGATTAAATTATAATTAATTCATTATTAAGAAAAATGTTTCAAAATGGATAGTTATTCATGAATGATGTATGATACGGTTGTAATACCATAAACCAATAGATTTTATACCAATTATTTTTTCAATTTAAACCGTATCATTTAGATTGACCTTTAGTTAACCAATATTAATTTCAATTACAGTAAAATAGTTTTAAATATTTAAAGGGTTGTAGTTTTTAATTATAAGGTGAAAAATAGTGAATAAATACAAATTTCATGACATTTTTAACTATATAATATCCACATTTTGTTATTTCATTTTTATTATGATTTTAGTAGAATTTATTAAAATATTATGTTTTAAAAATATCATCATTGTCAATTTTTATTGTATTCAATTAATTTTTCATAAATGTCATAAAGATAAATTTCATACTCAAAAATAATAATTTGAAACAATATTAATATGTCATAAATGTTGATACTTGTTTTTTCCCTTATAAAGCTTTGAAATATTTCAATATATATATAGAGCTACGCACAAAGACAACTTGAGATTCTAAGGCCTAGTGTGGCTATGATTAATTTTATAAAAATGATTAATATATTTTATATTACCTGTGCATGATACCTTAATGAAAATTGGATAACTATTAAATAGTATCTTGTATTAGAAATCAAAAAATATAATTGAGTCTAGAATGCAGTGTTTAACCTAGGCATGACATAAAATGAGTCGGTGCGAGGCATTCATACTCCTCTCTCATTGGGCATACATAATAGATTTAATTCATTCATTAATTTTAGAAAATTGGTATAATATGTAAGAATATCTCCAGAATACGGTCTTCAGGTTTAGAGGAAGAAACTCTATGAAAAATACCACGCTCCTCCTCCCTCCTCTGTTGGCGAATTATTTCCGGAAATGAAAATACACCAGATTAGAGTTTATTAAGAAACCATGAAAGTAACAAATCCCATCAAATCATTGGAGGATGTGTTATTTATAAATTATAGTTCCATAATTTAGGTATGAATCATCATTTATTTTTTATTCTCTTTGATTAATTTTTTGATCAAATCCACCCATTATCTTTGATCAGTGTTAGTTATGGAATTTTCATGCACCTACATTTTTGATTTAATTGATTTATTCAATTTTGGTCTAACATTGGTTTCAAAGTTCTTGATCATTGGGATGGAACACAAGGAATAAGATATTTACACCTTTTTATTTGGTGATTTTTTCCCTAGTTTCTTTGTGTTCTTCACCAGTTGGACCCGTCGGTCCTGGTTCGAAAATTTTCCACCGGTATCGAGCCTGATCAGACCCTAAATCTAGGATGGATCAATGATAAAGGAAAAATATATGAAATGAACATAGATATGGTATTTTTCCATGTTCTATTTCTTTTATGTGTTATGGGATTTTCTTGGGTCATGGATGATCTATTTAATGATTTGAGGCCATATCTTAAATGGTGTATATCTTGGTTGTGTGTGGAAAGAACAACAGAACCTCCAATGATGAATGTAGCCTTTTTCCAGTGAGTGATGACCAAGATATACTATTCATTACTAGATCCACCTTTCCCAATATTATTCACAGTAGGTTATAAGGAAGATTGGATAGATTCAATAGTGAAGATTGAATCCGGTATTTTTTGTAGAAAACTCAACTACATGTCATGTAGTGGGATGAACACATAGTGTGTAGCCTTTCAGTAGTAGAAGCTAGGGTTTTTGAATCCTATAAGGAATGTGCAGTGTATACATCCCCATCATGATTTGTACCACCTTTTTCATGTGAGTGATCTGTGTCATAGACCAAATGGCCAGGAAAACACCATATGTCCAGTACAAAGACATGACCAGATCACACTTGAGGTACCCCGTGTGGATCGACATGGCTTGTACTATAGTAAACGGACATGACCAATAGTACATGTATCTATCTCTGAGTAGCTTGAACATGATGTTTAGTCTACCTTCATCATGTGTACTCGTACAGGGTTAGGATCTATGTGCCGGACAAGGACACAACTATGTGGTGGAGTGGGACCACATGTTGTGTACCCCTAGTTCCTTTTTTTATGAATCTTCTACCCTTCATACTTCATTCATTTGAACATAGATTTTGGCCTATGATTATCCTACCCAGAGTTTTTTTCCATTTAGAATGTGATAATACCATTAGTACTGAATTTGGAGGTAAGATGTGAAACATTCTAGGGATGAAACCTACTTAGGAAATGCCCAAAGACAGTAGTGATCATGCAGGATCACTAGATAGATTTTGAGGTGTACACTCAAATTGAGATGGATAGTGGTTCCTTGATGTATTCCAAGAGTTACCCTCAATTTTAGATGGGTAGTGCATCATTGATGTCTTCCAAGTGGTACCCTCCAGTTGATCTAGGTAGTGGGAACTCGATGTCTTCTGAGTGATACCCTCCAGTTAAGATGGGCAGTGGGACATCAATGTCTTCTATGTGGTACCCTCCAGTTGAGCTAGGAAGTGGGTCCTATATTTCTTCTATGTGGTACCCTCTAGTTGAGGTGGTCAGTGTGTCTTCAAGTTCTTTGGAGTGGTACCATCCATTTGAGATGGATAGTGGGTCCTCAATGCCTTCTAAGTGGTACCATCTAGATATGCTAGGAAGTGGTTCCTTGACTTCTTCTGAGCGGTACACTATAGTTGCTATAAATTGTGGGTCCTCAACTCCACCATAGTGTAAGACCCATTGACATGGGTGTTGGTCCTCTACTTTGATTTTATACCCCCTCGACTGTGTGGCATAGTGACGATGAGTAGTTAGACTTGTACTGCTATTTTTGGGTAGTTTTGTGGGATGTTGGACACAGTTGATGGACTTCTGAAACTATTGACTACAATTTTCCCGAGGATGATCAATGAGATATGGACCCAGTTACTCTCTCATTTGGGATTCATTGACTGAGTCTATATGTATATATATATCATTCTTCTATATCCACACCTTTGATTTGGTTAGTCTCCGTCCAAGAGAGGTAAAGACACGTATGCCATGTGCTTTCCTTTTTTATCTTCTAATAGATAGATGAGTCTAATATCCTATTATTGGGGGTGAAGGCTCGATATTTAGTTCATCTACTCACCATGTTTAGCCCATTTTATATAGAATGGATTAAATTTACACTTTTTTGGGTTGAGCTATACTCTTTCATTGTATCGTGAGCTATCAAATTTCGTTATCTTCCTATTGTATCTCTTACATATCCCCCTTCAACATTATTGGTTTTCAAATGTGTATTTATATACTCAACATTTCATGTTCTTTACCCATATGTGTTTTTTCTTATGCATACAATGAATAGGTCAACCGTGACTGCAAGGAAGCGTAGGGATACAATGTTTTTAGACCACGTATGATTTTTGTAGCTTAAGATTCTAGATCTAGTCCCTCTTAGCTATTTAATTTTTTATTTTTCTATCAGTTCGAGAGATATTTATGTTTTTCAAGGTATTTTTACCCTTCACATTTTAGTTTACACTACGTTAATTTTGTACTATCTAGAGGTTCATGCATTCTTGGTTTACATTTGTGTAGAATTTCATATTTTACTCTTTCCCTCTATAATTTTTTATATAGATGTTTTTTTTGAGCCTAAAGGTTCTTAAGAAAATGCCTCCCAAATTTATTTATGCATTTGGGACTTATCATCACCCCCAACCTATAATGGTGGGATTGGGGAAGTTGTGGGTCGAGCCATGGCATGGATTGAGTTAAGATAAATTGGTATCAGAGAAAATTAATTCCTTTTGATATTGCAATACCATATCACCTTTAGTATATTTGGTTGGGTTTAAGGAAAAAATATCATTGTGTATCAATTTCGGATCTAAGTCTATTGAATCGAGTGATGGTACGATGTCTAACATATCCATTCACCAGGTCCTTGACTAGTTTCTTGTCGACTCAAAATTCCGATACATTTTTCGTATGTATTAATGGTACATTCATCATATATGATTGATTATTTTATTGTACTTATTGAGTTGGCTCCCCATTTTTATTATATATATATATATATATATTCATATATGATCGCAATACTTCTTGATAACTTTCAAGGAGCCTCCCTGATGATAGTTATCCAGGATACCATCTATGGTTTCTGATGAACACCTGATGAGTGACAATACATTAGTTTAGGATCCATCCCATGATCCCATTCCTTAAGGAGGGAAGGTAGAAACACCTACCCCTCTCAGGTAGTAGATCACTCCAATAGATCATGCTGATGATTCACACATGCTTAGTACGCTCCACGAGTTCCAACATTCGAGACCATTTTTGTTATGAAGTGAGCCTGATCCTCAAGAATAAGAGGATTGTCTAGTGTCTGTAAAACATATCTTTTGTCTTCTTTAGATCCCAATGGATCATGTGATTTCACTTGTATCATTCCTCTTCCACGGAGTGTTTGGGTGCTGGTAGATCCTTGTTTTGAAGATGCACAATGAGTCCACACTCTCATGGCATGAAATCCAACAACGATATCTTGAAGAGTACATCCCCTAATTCTTTAAATCATTCTATATTCATGAGCCTGTAGAGCTATAGAAGGGTGGGATTATAGTGGCTAAGTTCACAGTGAGTTTCATTAACTATACGTTTTACTCGATAGACATGATCCATGATGGCTACATCTAAGAACATAAGTTTGAGCATGGAATCTGCAAAGAGATCAAAGGAAACATTATATCCTTGTGAATCTCTCCCTATTATAGGGTTCTAGGCCAAAAATTGTAACAAATATATTTCTATCAGATGGATACCAAATAGATAGAGAGAGAATTTGGTCTCATATAGCTGGGTCATCTGTAGTAGCTAGTATATTCTAGGTGGTGTGATCTCAGTACAAGATAATTTTTGGTGATCAATCTCAAGTGTGTGTTGAGAGGCAGTGCAAAGTGACTAGGTATCCAAGGAAAGAGAAGTGGTTTACTTGTGATGGGTGAGGTCACATAGCAACAGACTACCAAACTAGATATTCTGATCATCATAAGTAGATAGTTGAGGGACCACCAAGACAGATGTGTCATTGGGATCAAGGATCTCCCATTAATAGACAGGGTGGTCCCTAGGGAGGCTAAGATAGAAGACGAGTTATAGGAGCTATGGTTGGTGTATTATGTTATGAGATCGTTCTACCACATCCCTTAAGTATCCCACATCAAGAATAGGGAGCTAGTGGCCAGGGCCACAAACCCTTTTAGGGTTTGGATGTCTATGATCTCACAAAACACAAGATCATAAGAGGTTAGATACTTATGTTTTATAATATTTCATCAATAATAGTAGGCACATGTACTAATAATTTCATTATTTCCATACTCTTGGTACATGACATGGAGCTCCCAGTTAAGGCACTATCCTTCCATTTTCATGTTGAGGTTCCCATAGGGAATTATTTTTCTATATCTTTTATCTATTGACAGTGAGACATATCTCTTGGAGAAGAGAGGTTTATGTTGAAACTTTAGGTCATCATGATGGAAACCAATGACATCATCTTTGGTATATATTGGTTTTCCATTGTTTGAGTCCAGATTGACTTTTTCTTTAGACAATTCAAATGCCCATGTAATGATGAGAGAATATTCTCCTTTTATGATGAGAGATATCTCATGGAAGGTCAAGATGTTTTTTCTCGTCGGTGGTTCAAACCACTATCAAATCAGTTGGCGAGAATACCACTTAGGGTTGTAGGTTATTTAGGTATATGGTTTCATTCAGTTGTGGAGGATTACATGTATGTATTCCTAGAGGATGCTCCAAGACTACCTCTATGTTGGGAGATGGAGTTTTGTATTGACATACATCATGTTACTACTCTAATATCTTCTATGGCATATGAGATGGAACCTACCAATATCATGGAGCTATGGTCTCAGTTATAGGACCTTTATGAGAAAGGTTTCATCAAACCCAGTTCATCCCCCTTTTCAGCTCCAGTATTGTTCATGAAAAAGTTAGATATGGAATTTTGTTTTTCCAGGGATCAATTTCACTTGAACTAGGCCACAATGAATAACAAGTACCACTTACTAAAAATTGAAAAATTATTTGACCAATTGTGATGAGTTTGATGGTTCTCGAAGATCAATCTCAGGTCTAGCTACCACCAATTGAGGGTTTGAAAGGATAACATTTCCAATATGGAATTCTGGTGATTCTATGGATACTATGATTTCCTAGTGATATCCTTTAGAGTAATTAATTCCCTAGACATGTTTATGGATTTGATGACCTCATTTTTTCAGCTGTACATGGAAAAAAAAATTTCTTCATTGATAACATACTCATTTACTCTACATTAGAGGGGGAGCATGAAGAGAACTTGAGAATAGTTACATATTTTATACAAGAGCACCAACATTATGGGAAACTCTCAAAGTTCTAGATATGGATACATGAGGATCACTTTCAGGGGAATTTCATTTATGAACATGTTTTTTCCATGGACCCTGTGATGATCGATGAAATGGTTTCATGGGAGCCACCCATGAATGTGTTAGAGGTGTATTCATAGCCCCTCTGATCACCTTAACATTGATAGAGAATCTTCTTATCTGGTATGAGTGGTGATAGAGAGACTTTATGAATTTGAGGCTATGGTTGAAAAGTGATCCTATATTGAGAATACTAGAGGAGGGCATAGAGTTCATAGTGTATTGTGATTCCTCAGGGATGGGATCGACTGTTTGTTGATGCAATGACTATCCTTTATAACTTATTGATCGTGGTAGTTGATATATCATGAGTAGAAATAAATGACCCAAAACCTATATATTGCAGTAGTATTATTCATCTAGAGGTTGTGGATTCACTACCTTATAGGGACCACTTTTTGGATTACTTAGAGCACTAGAGTCTCAAGTAATTCTTCCAAAAGCTAAAAAACCCTAAGGTAGAAAAATTTGTATGAGTTCATGTAGGTCTATGACTATGATATATTGTATAATATCGATAAGTGGAACATTATAGTAGATTCCCATAGTAGGAATTCCTAAGATGACTTAGTGCAGGAAGCTTTAGAGCAGTTGTCCTCCTTACAACTAACCCTGGTGGAGTAAAAGTGTATAGATATTCTGTAGTCAATTTCATTGATTACTTCACTTTTTGAGCATGTGAGGGAGTCTTAGATGGGAGAAAATGACTTTGAGGTATTACGTGATCAGGTATCCATAGGTGACTCAAAATGTTGATATTCTGATGGAGGAAATCAAGTCATCTTATTCTAGGGGTGAATAGTGGTTCCCATCACGTCACAGAAGGAGGTGATGTGGGAGTTACACACTTATCACTTAGATGTATATCCCATTGTGGGGAAGATGTATAGAGACCTTTAGTAGTATTTATTTTTTTAGAATGAGATGAATAATAGATCATATTTTCTCTTGATGCCTGACCTTTCATCGTGTGAAATTTGAGCACCAAATTTCGGTGGGTTTTTTTATAGCCCCTTGAGATATATGAGTGGAAATGGGATATAAAATTGACAGAAATTTATATATAGATTCCATAAAATACAAGAATTCATGTAACTATCTGGGAAATAGTTGATCAAATCATGATTTTGGCACACTTCCGTGCTATTAGGGAGTAGAGTTTGGTGGAGAGTTAGGGGAGGTAGTATGTATGATAGATCATTCCCCTTTATGAGATTCCCTTGACGATTTTATCTAATAATTATTATTTATTTACATCGTGGTTATATAGAGACCTTCATGATGAATTCATGACCCAAATGCAGATCATTACTACTATTCACCCCTGGAACGATGGGTAGACCATGATCAATATCTATGTGTTGTAGGGTATGTTGAGTGCTCATGTTTAAGACTTTGGATAGAGTTGGGAGGATCACCTGCCATTGGTATAGTTTTCTAGAACAACTACTAGCTATATACCATTGTAATTGGACCTTTTTAGGCCCTATATGGGAGACCCTTCAGGTCACCCATATACTGGACATAGATTGGAGAGTCTTCTCTCATGGGTTCAGAAATAGTGCAGGTGAAAACAAATAAGGTCTAGGACATCGATGAGTGAATGAGGATGGAAAAAAGTAAATAGAAATCATACATAGATATCCATTTTATTCCCTTATAGTTTGTTCATAAAAACAATGTTTTTATAAGATTCTACGCACGATAATGATTGAAGAGGTTTGGATAGGGAGGCAAGATATCGCAGAGGCTCATCAGGACATTTGATATTGTTAATAGTGTTGGTGATATTTCTCACTTCATCTCCCTACCACATAGCTGGAGAAGGCACCATACATCTTCCACCTATCACATGTGAGGAGATATGAGCATGACCCCACACACATCATCGATTTGGGCGAGCTAGACATAGAGGATAGAGTCACTTTTGCAGAGCCCTCAATGGTGAATGACAATTGGAGGAAACAGACCATGTGTGTACAGATAATACTCATGGTTCTCATATTGTGGTAGCATAGGAACCTGCAAGAGAGTACCCTTGAGTGGGAGACCAATGTATGGTCTTAGTATACTGAGTTTTTTGTTTTGTTTTTTATTTTGGTGGATGAAAATATTGAAGGAGGGAATGATGTATTGAACCAATTTTTTCCTTGGAATACATTGAAACACACACACACACACACACACACATATATATATCTTGAGCTATGACTTGAGACATAATGAGATTCATACTTCTAGTTTTCTTGGAATTAATTTTATAAAAATATTAAATATATTTTATGTTGTGTGTGTATGATACCTAAAAGAAAATTAGATAACTCGTAAGTGGTTTCTCATGTAAAAAATATAAGACCATGTTTAAGTCTATAACATAGTATTTACCCTAGGTGTGAGATAAAATGATTCATCATTGGGTGTTCAGTCTCTTTACTTGTTGGTCATATGTTTAGTGGATTAATTAATTACTGATTTAATTAATTCCTTCATTTCAGTGCAACAGATAAAATCTACAATAATATCTCTCTGATGATTTCTCTAGGGTTAGCCGCATAAACCCTGAGATAAATATATAAATCCTCCTCACATATTTTTTGGAAGATCAAGTTTGATGATGAAGAAACTCTAAATTAGAATAGACCAGGACACATCAAACACAACAAATCCTCTCTAATCATTGGAAAATGTGTTATTCACCAATGATCAATTCATAATTGAGTTAAAAATTTTATTTTTATGTTTTTATTTTCATTAATTAATTGATTTATCCAATCCACCCCTGTTCTTGGATCTACACAAGTTGTGGCCTTTGCATGTGCCTATATACTATATTTAATTGATTTAATCAAAGTCTTCTAGCCCCGGTTTCATAGTTCTTGATCATTGTCCAATAATTATTGTCCAAAAATGTTTACACATTGTTACATGGTGATTTTATCACTCATTAATTCTCCTTAATCAGCGATTGGACCCCTCAGTAATGGTTTAACTATTGTCTGGCAGTACCGATTCGGATCAGACCGCAGATCCATGCCGTATAAATGACCAAGGAATGGATTAATGAAATGAACATATATTCGAGACTGTTGTGATTTATGGATGATATTGTTGGTGTTATGGTATCATCAAAGTTCATGTGTTATTGATTTGATTATTTGAGGCTGGATCTTCAATGGTGGAATTCCTGGGTGCATGCGAAATGAATGGCTGAACGCCTGATGATGAATGGACTCATTTCCAGTGAGCGACATCTGAGATCCACAATCTAGGGCTAGATCCACTTTTTTGAACCAATTGAAGATTATATATATGGAGGATAATATAGATTCTAGTGTGAATATTAGATATAGGATTTCTGCAAAAAACCTTACGACACCCCATATAGTGGAATGAGCTCATGGTGTTCAGCCTTTGAGAGGCAACAACTTGGGTTTTTTAATCTAATAAGGATGGAACGGTGTATACATCACCAAAACAACTTTTAGCACATTTTCCATGTGATAGATCTATGTGATTGACCTCATGGAAAATAAAACACCTGGTGTATGGTACACAAACATGACTAGATCACACGCGTAGTGCCCAATGGGCATCAACATGCTTGATACTGAAGTACATAGACAAGGGGTTCGATACACGGACACATCCAAAAACAAACTACCCAATTTCTGGGTAGCTTGGACTTGTCGTGTAGTCCACCTGAATGGTGTGTACTCTTGCATAATAGGGATCCGTGTTTTAGCTAGGGACACATCAAATCGGTTGAGTGGGACCACAAGCTGTTTGGTTCCCCTCACATGTTTTGTACCCATAATTCATTTTTAAGAAGACATCAATCCTCTGTATCACTATTATTTGAAATTTGATTTTGGCCTATGATTAGCCCATCCTGATTTTTTGTCATTGAAGACGTTGGTTACCATTTTGATGTCTTTAGAGGTATGATGTGAAACGTTCGTGGAATAAAACCTACTAAATCAACCCCTAGAAATGGTAGTGATCATGAAGAATCACTAGAGATCATCCATATTGTACCCTCAGTTGAGTTAGAAAGTGGGGCCTTAATGTCATTTGAGTGGTACCTTCCAATTGATCTAAAAAATGGGTCCTTGAAATCTTCTGAGTGGTACCCTTGAGTTGAGTTCGACACTAGATTCTCAACATCTTTTAACTGGTACCCTCCAGTTGTGCTTGGTAGTGGGTCCTTGATGTATTTTGAGCGGTACTCTATAGTTGAGTTGGGCAGCTAGTACATGATATCTTACATGTGGTAACATCAAGTAGAGCTACACAGTGGGTCCTTGACACCACCAAAGTGGAACCCCTATCAGTATGGCATGGTTACTTCGAGTTTTCACCCCCTCAATTGTGTGTCATTATGATGAGGCATGGTAAGACTTGTACGGTTACTTTTAGGAAGATGCATGTGATATTGGGGATCATTGATGTACTTTTGGAACTATTAGATAATCTTCTTAATGGGATGATGTATAAGATAGAGACCCCCTTACTCCTTTATTTTAGATTCATTGACTAATCATATATATATATATATATATATCATTCTTCTTTATTCAAAACATGAATTGTTTTACTCTTCTTCCAAGAGAGTTGAACATCGCTGGGTTATGCCACATGATTTCTATATTAAAATTCTCATCATTGGATGAGTCTACTCTCCTGCTATTGGTTGTGGAGGCTCAATGGATAGTTCATATACTCACCGTGTTTAGCCCCATAGGTTTGTACGAACTTACATTTACGCTTTTTTGGGTGAAGCTATACTCTTTCAATGTACCTTGACCTATCTATTGTATTTATCTTCCAACTATATCTCTTACTACTCCCCCTTTATCTTTTGGGGTGTCATACTGGGTATTTATATACTCACCCATGCATTGGAATTCCCCACATGTGTCATGTGTTATGCAGATGACGAACATGTCGATTGTGACTAATGTGTAGCTTAAGGATACTGGGTTCTTGGACCACATATAATGGTTATAGATTGGGGTTCCGGATATAGGCTCTCTCAACTATTTACTTTTATATTTTTTTGTTAGTTTGGAACATATTTTTTTGGAATGTATTTTTCCTCTTTACGTTTCTGTTTAAAATATCGTAAATATATACTTTTAAGAGGTTCATGCATGATAGGTTTAATTAATAGTATTGTTTCATATTTTACTCATTTCCTCTAAGCGTTTCATCAAGATGGATGTGTCTCTCTCTCTGTGTGTGTGTATAGGTACATAGGCAAAGAATGCTATGAGTTAGTTATTCATTCAGCACTTGTCTCCACCCCCTGTCTTATTGAGGTGGTCTTGGGGTAGTTGTGGCTTGAGCCCCATCATGCAGTGGGCCATGACAATATTCTTCTATTAACTTTGTGGGAAAATGTAACTTACTAAAATTATATCATTTTCAATATTTTAAAAATCATTTATTTTATTTTTCCATTAATTGAATAAATACTATTTCTGGAATTGTGTAAGAATTTAAGTTAATTATATAATACCTAAAAATTGAGAAAAAAATTTCATCATTCATATACATTAATTATTCAAATAATGACTATAATTATTCATTCATAACTTATTTTTGTCCCTATGTAAATGCATAAAGGATATTTAAAACTGATAGAGTGATATTTTATAACTATTCTTAATTAAAATATTATATAGGGCATTTTCATGGAAAAGTGTCCATTAAATTACTCAATTTACAGAATAAGGTTTTACGGGTTGAAATCCCATTATAAATTAAAAACTAGGATGCAAAATTATGGAATTTTCACTTATTTTTAATATATATTAAAATGATTTATCCTTTACGGATAGGTAAAATTTTACCATGGTTATTATTCATATTATCCAAAAATAAAATGAACCAATTTTAAAAATTCAAAACTTATAATTATAAATATTTAATTCATTTTATTGGATTCCTTAACTATATGTGGAATAAATCATTTTTAATGTAGATGTACACAATGCCGCACGATTTCCTTTTTAGAAAAAAAATAACCATAAAACTGAATATATTAATATCCCATTTCTAGAAAAATATTACATGAATTTTTAAATAATATTATCAAAATAACTATATAATTTTTTTAATAAAATCATCCCTAAATAGTCACTAATTTAATATTTTAATAAAAAATATTTTTCATGCCTAATTATTTTTTAAATTTTATCAATTTTATTTTAAAATAACTTTTATATTTAATTATAATCATTTGATAACCAATTAACTAATTTTATATTTGTGCAAATGTATAATTTTTCTAATTTAATTATTTTTATTCAAACCCACTAATCCAACATCTTGGTGATAACTGACAAATAGTATTTTAATAATGTTATGTGGTTCATCTAATCTCACTATTTTGTGTAATGAAAGCTATCAAAGGAATAAAATTGTTTAATAAGAAATATTTCATAAAAATCATGGGGGTTTACCTTATATCTCCCTTAAAATTAATTTCACCATAGAATTAATCCCTCAAAAACAAAACAGGGAAGGATAATTCTTCTTCATATCATCCTCAGGTTCCCATGTGGCTTTCGAAAAGAGATTCTTTGTCCAAAAACTATTAACTAGGTGAGTGGTCATAATTCATAAATATTTCTCTCTATGATATAGATTCATTACCACATTTTCTTTATAAGATATTTATTGCTCTACTAGTATGACCTATGAGTTCAATACATGTGAAGGATCAGGTATGTACTTTCTTTGAAGAGATACATGGAACACATCATTAACATGAGGGAAATTCTGTAGAATCACCAATAAATAATATACCATTCTGATATGATCTATAATTTCAAAAGGACCAATATAACTAGGGATTAGTTTTCCCAATATTTAAAATCCCATTACCCACTTCCTGGGAGATATTCATAGGAATAACTTATCACTAACTTAAAATTGTAGATCTTCTTGATGATCATCTGTATAATATTTTTTGTCGAATCTGAGTTCATATTATGTGGTGTTTAATGGATCTAATATTACCTACCATTTACTCATCTAGAACAGTTCCCAATAGATTTTTTATATAGCTTCATTCTAGCATGTTGAAGTTTTACAATTATTACCATATAAGGCTTCATATGGATTCATCTGAAAGATGGATTGAAGTCTATTACTGTATGAAAAGTATAAAAAAGGAATGTGTTTATCACCATCACCTTTAAAATCCATAGATAAATATCTGGACATGTCTAATAGATTTTGAATGTCCATATCAGGCTGACCATATTTCTTATGATGATAAGTAGTGTTGAATCCCAACTCTATATCTGGATACTTTTGAAGACTTCTCCAAATCATTGAGGTAAACCAAAATTCTTGGTCATATTCAATTGATAGTGGTACACCATGAAATCCTACGACTTAATGTATAACTGAGTAATTTAATTAAGTGATAAATCTTATCTAATGGTAATGTAGTGTGAATAAATAATTAGTTGGTAAAATAAAACCCAAATAGCATTATTTACTATAAATTTTTTGGGGAGTCTAATGACAAAATCCATGTTTTTTTTTAACATTTCAATTCAATTTTGGGTAATGGTTGAAACACCCTATTAGAAATATGTCCCTCGACCTCATCATTATGAAAAAATGTGAATTGAGAAACATACTTCGCGATATATCTCATTAAATCATTGTAGTATAAATACTATATAAATCTATTTATATCATCATACATTCAAGATGAATAGATAATGAAGAATTATGAGAATCCTCCATCATCTCTATAAAATATTCTACCAAAAGGACATATGACTTATTCCAAACACTTATTATTCTATCACAATAAATGTTGAACTTAGGAACATATCTCACCTTCAATGGTATCTCCAAATCTTCTATATCTACCTCTTTAATCTTCTATTTGTTAGATTGTTGAATACTCATTTTCAAAATATATGATTTATTCCCTACCACCAAAATTTCTAGATCCATACATTACATGTTCATAAACGTGAAATATTTTTTATCATCATCACTAATATTCTAGAATTATCCTTTCAGCTTTGATAATCTTCCTCCATGTTCACTTTCCCATGTTGGTAATTAATTGAACATTCATAATAATTAATAATCTCTAACCATACTATTGGGGAATATTTAGCTCATTTTTTATGAAACTATCCTTTCATATTTAGTGATCTATATATATGTCACACCTTTATCCATGGAGATAATGCATCAATATAATTAATTAAAAAATTATTGTATTTAACTCCAAATCATGAGTTGGGAAATTTTTCTCATGGACATTAAATTTCTATGAGGCATAATTTATAACCATATATATTTTCATGATAACTCTTACCAATACCTTCTTTAATGAATCAAAAAATGTTAAAAACCCTTCTCTATTGTAGGGTATTGTGTGACTAAGTGAAATTATGTGCCTTCTATATAGTTCTTTAAGACACTCCTGACATTCATCAATATAAAGAAACATGGATCTCTCATGAGTTAACATGGTGAATGGATTAAATAAACATAAAAAAAAATATTCAATTTTTTGATAATATATATCCAGAAAAATAAAAAAACTATAATCAATCATAGTGGCTGGTTTGGACTAGTGTTCAATAACATCATTCATTAAAGGGTATAGTGATACACCCTCAATTGATATTATATGACACATGAATGAAACATTCTGAATCCAAAATTCACACTCAATAACTTTTTCATAAATAGTATCCTTTAAATGAGTCTTTAGTAAAATTCTCAAATGATATTAATGCTCATACTTTATTTTATAAAAAATAAGAATATCATTTATAAGTAGAACAAAAAGCTAATCAATGTAATTTCCATGATACTATTCATTAAATCCGTGATGATAGTTGATACATTAGTAAGACTAAAGTGAATCAATATAAATTTATAGTGTCTATACTGTATACATAGTTTTATCTTGAGTATATCCACATTTTTGAGACTCAATTGATTATATATAGAATAAAGATAAATCATTGAAATATATTGAGCTCTATGCAGTTGATCAATCAACTCATCAATATAGGGTATAAGATTCTAATTCTTAGTAGCGATCTTGTTAAGTTCTAGATAATAAATGATGTTTCACTTTAATATACATTTATTCTTAATAAATAGAAAGATTTCACCCCAAGGTGATGCATTTATCTAAATTAAACCCTTGTTAATATTTTCCTTGAGATGATTCTTTAATTCTTGCAACTGAATCAGGTCCAAAATATATAGAGACTTGGAAATAGGTGTAACACAAAAATTATTTCTTTTTAAAACCTTATATCTTGAATTATTGTAAGACTAGAAAATTATTTCAAAAATAAATAAATAATCTCTGACATAATATAAATTTATTTGATATCGAGACTCTCCCCAACAATTTAAGATAAACTATTTTTTTGAATTGGAATCATGACCCATAATATGGATGTAATTTCTATTGGAAATTGATTTTAATATCACACTAATAGATGATCGTAGGTTGGTTCCGATATCAAACATAAATTCCCTTACTCAACAATTGATGTGGTATTTTTATAAAGAAATCCAGTCCATGCCCAAAATTAAATCGATTCCAACTGGAGAAAGAATGTAAAGATTTTTAGGAAAAATATTCCCACAACCATAAAATTTAGAATAATCATAGACATGGGATTCGATCACCATACCATTAGAGATTTTTACTTTAAACATAACATCCATATTTTTAGGTGGCACTGTAAAACCCTTATAAAATATTTTTGATATAAATGATTTAGTATATCCTAAATATAATAAGACATTAGTAGCTATAGATTTGATAGTGAATGTACCATTAAATATTACATTATCATACCCATAATTATAAATAACGGTGGCATCATATTTCCCATTTTTTCTATAATTAATAATTTCTTGATGCCTATCATCATCATTAACCTTTTTATATGGGAACATGTTAACATAATTCCCACACTCATTATATTTAATAAACTAGAGTGTGGGTGGTTTAATCCATGGAGTTTTATATTTATTTTCATCATTATATAAATTATTTAGATAACATCATAATTATATTACCCAATGAACTTCCTTTCCACAATTGAAACATTTATATATTTTATAAAGACATTTTTCAAAATTTTTCCTTCCTCACATCAAGAATAAATGATACCTCTTCTTCTTCTCTTCATGGTTTTTAGAATTTCATTCGAATCTTATTTTTATTTTCTTAGGAACACCTTAGGATTGATGGGTAAATCAAATATCCACCTCTACCTTGATATCACATCAAAATATTTCCTTTAGATAATGAATTCTTTTTTGGATAATTCACTTCAAAGTCTTGATTTTATTCCATAGAAATATCAATAAACTTTACATATAGGTTGAATTATAATACTAGAAGTGTGCCTCTTAAGTATTGTGAAATTTTCCTCATAATTACAAATAGATACATTATCCACCTTCATTAACTCAAGTAATTATTTCTCCAATTTTGTATAAATAATATTAAGAATTTACTCAATGAAAAATAATCTTATAAATTCATCCCACTATATAGATTAAATTTATTTATGTTGTACCAATTTCTTGATATCTCTAAAACATTGATATACATAACCTTCTAAATGAAAAACAACCAATTTTTTTTCAATATCTAATCATTGGAGAATGGAAAAGAAATTTTTGATGATAATGATCCATAGCTAATTATTTAGTGGATCAGTAGACCAACTGATAGAAGGTGTACATTACATCATGTGGGACTCAATAGAGCATTGTTCCCTCCTTTCCTTGTTCGGAATATCTGTGTGATTCATAGATTTATAATGTTGTGTTATAATAGAAATATGATTTTTAATTCCATCTCCAATAACATTTTGTTTCTTAGGAGAAAAATTAGTTCATTTTCTATCATATTCTGCATTAAAAAAATTCCATCAATTTCTATCCATTGACTGAAATAAAAAAGCTTAGTGTGAGAAAAAATAATCACAATGGGAAATTAAAGAATAAGGAGAAATAATTTATTGGATTTCTAAATCATGATACATTATTCTATTAAAAAATATGTTTAACCATGATTATTCATGATCATTTACAAAACATTTGGATTTTATCATATAGTTAGACTTATCTATATGGATCATGGATCATACTAAATTTTTATCATCTTAGGTTATAAATGTTAAAAAAACATTACTTTGAATCCAAATATATAAACATATACTTTTTACAAAAATTTATTACATATGAATTGATGAATACTCATTACATATCATTTCAATCCATGCCAGAATCATTTATGTATATTACCTTTGTAAACATGAAAAAAAAAATAAACAACTCATTCGTAAAATATCTAAATCATATCCCACTTATTTATTTTAATCTAGAAACCTTCATAGACATATTATAATTAACAACATTCTTAATAACACGAGGAAAGAAAACATAATAGAAGGGTGAGCTCAAATGCTCCGTAAGGGTAAACAAGGGAGATATTAATGATCAAATAAACATAACATGACCATAAGGGTATACGAATGTAATAATAATATTGAAAAAACATAACCTGTATATAAACATTCATAATTTTAATTCTTGTAATAATTCATTTATGTTTAAAATACATGATTTACTATGTAATAAATATAAGAACCAATAATGATTAATATAGAAATAATACATTGACTTGTTGCATACTTATAAGCATAAAAAATCATTTCAATGGTAGTAAAGTATTATTTAAAAGGCTGTCATTGTGGAATTGGTTTTCTCCTACAACCATCAAATTAGTCATGTTTAAATCCCAAGACTATCATAGTGGACATAATCCTTTACTGGACTCTGTTTTCTCTACATTCGAGTAAATTTTATCTAATGAGAATCAATATTTACCAAATTAATTGAAAGGAGGTATAGGTACCAACCATCATTTAATGATAGTGATACTTATGTGTGACACAAGATCATAAATAATTCATTTTATCATATCCTAGGAAAATAAATGTGTGTTAAAAACATATCATCATATTATATCCCTTGGAAAATAAATAGGTTTCAAAAACACTTCATTATAAGAATAATCCATGCAAACTAAATAGGTTTCATAAAAATCTTTTCATGGTAATCATAGACATTACAAATAATGAACAATGATGGTATCATGAGATTATATCACTAGTAAAACAAATGTGAAACGAAGGTTCCTTGCCTTTGATGAATAGAAATACCATTAAAAATCATCAAAATCTTCTTGAGGTAAATTAACTTTCCACCTTGAAGTAACTTATAAAAAACATAAAAAAATTTAGAGGAAAAAATTTTATTTGAAAACGATATTCTAAACTTGTAAAGGAAGCATTAAATAAAAACTTATTCATTATGGTATGAGAATATGTTCATGCAATAAAAGTTAAAAAAAATCCATTCAATACTTTTTTCATAAAAGTCAAAAAGTACTTTATTTGGGAAATGACAATAATATTCCTTTAAAAAAGGTCATAAAAAGAAAAAACATGGTAAAATAAATATAAAAAATCATTAAATAATATTTGTATTAATATTTCTAAAAAATTTAGAAAACATTTACATAGAAAGAAAAGGTTTTTTGACTGCAGAAATAAATGATGTGGATTTTTATTTTAGAATAATTTTCAGAGTCTCAAGTACATAAGATAAGAAAAATTAAGGGAAAACAAGAATTTAAGATAAACAACCATATTATAATATAATAAATAAGTTTATTTATAGTTATATCATATTATTTCATCATCATAACTTGATAATAAATAGTCTTGATAAATAATGAGATTATCACCTAAAACCCTTAACTAGTGTTCACCTTTTTTAGAAACCACTATAAAATCCTATATAATAAATTTAATTTGTTTATTCATATATACTAGATTAATTTTTATACATATAATATCATATATAACCCCTTTATAAAATTTATACACCACATTTTATCAATAATTATCAATTAAAATCATCATTTCCAGGTGTTAACTATTTGGTTTATCATGAGTATTTGAATTTAGTAGTTCCAATTATTTTTTATTTATTTTGTTTAGATCATATAAAAAACATTAATCATGTTATAAATATTATATATATTAATTATAATAATATTTAGAGTCACCCACAAATATTCAAAATATAAAAAATAATTACACAGTTCATAGGGTTGGTAGGTTGTACTTACACATAAACATTGTTCTCATTTTTTGACGAATGAATTAAAATAAAGATAGATAATAATTAAATAATAATAATAATTTTTATATAATATATAATATATATTCATCATTATCATCCGAGTAAAATATAAATTAAAAACAAATAACACTTATTTATGTAAGTGGTAGGCCACACATATGCACAAACGACGTTACCATTAACCAAGGATTGGATTGAAAGTTGGTAGTTGGGATATTATATTTCCATAATCATAATAATGTTATAAATATTATATATAAATTTTAAAACCATCATAATACCCATACATTAAATATAGTGAAGAAATATGAGTATATCGCTATATAGAGACAGTAAGTCGTGCCTATGCATGAGCAATGCTTTCACATCCCATTTGATGGGAAATAATGCGATTAATGGTTTTTTTGATAATGATAATAATGTTTCATAATATTTAGGATACTTAATTTATTTTTTATGATAGATAACATAAGTTTCTCATAGGAAAATAAGATTATAAAATAAAGTTATTAGTTAAGGAAAATATATCATCCTTCAAATGAATACCTTAGACATCCTAAATGGGGGTATAATGATGTAATTTTAGGAATAATAGAACCTCTATAATGTGGTCACATAATTCAATAAGGTAAATCTAAAGAGTTTGTTAAAGCAATATGGATCAAGGTGGTGTAAATAAGTGAGGGTGTAGGCACCCTATTATAATTGAGATAACAGGCTCTTTTGGAATTTCCTAAATGATTAAGTAAAAATAAATTCACTATCAATACAAATACCAAAAAATTTATTGATATTATAAGATAAGGTATCATAGGGTTTTAATCCCATAAATCAATTCAATTTATACAAATTTTTGCGTCATTGTAAAACTTATCATTTTGTTTAACCCTTACTTGACAAATTTTGATTTTAACTATGATAACAAATTATTAAGTATTAAAGGGTTGTAATTTTATAAAAATAAGGAGAAATTTTCACCAGAAAAGGGCAAGTTAAGAAATTTTATCCTTATAATATACATATTTTCTTATTTTAATATATTTATGATTTTTAAATCTTTTAATAAAATACTATTTTGACAAGATATCTTTATTTTAAATTTTATCTTTCATTTTTTAGATTTACTTAAAAGACACAAATAAGAAGTTGGAATTCAAATATAATCATTTAACATGACAATGATATGTCATATTATCCTATTAAATTTATAGAACACTATAAATTTATTAAATTATGACACTTTTAATATTTTTGAAATCATTTATTTAATTTTTTCATTAATTGCATAAATATTTTTTTGGCATTTTTTATCAATTAAATGTAATTATTTATTACCAAAAATAAAATAAAATATGAATTAAAAGCATGAATATAATTTAATTATGCACAAAATTATTATTAATATTAAGTTTTAACTAGTTTTTTACTTATGGTAACACATAATGTATATTTAAAACTAAGAGTGACATTTTGTAACATTCTTTGAATTAAAAAATATATTTGTCATTTTCATGGAAAAGAATCCATTAAAAAATAAATTTTATTATAACTTTGTAAGGGGTGAATTTAGTTCAAGAAATAAAATTAGGTTTCATAATTATACAAATATCACTTATATTTAATCTAGATTATCATGATTTACCTGTTATCAAGGAGATAAATATTTTCCCAATTACTATTCGTATTGACCAAAAATAAGAGGGACCATTTTACAATAATTCAACCAATAGATTATAAAAACAAAATTAATTTAATCAAATTCAATACCTATATAGAAAATAAAATAATTTATGTTTCTAAAATCCGTTAAAAAATATTTTTTTAGAAAAAATAAATTTTTAGGCACAAAAATGAATTTATTATTATCGTATTCTTATAGAAGTATTTGATGGATGTTTAAACCGTTTTAAAAAGTAAATAATATATATATTTAAATAAAATATTTCAAAATAGTGACTAATTTAATTAATTAATATACAAATACATTTCCCACATAAAAACTATTTTTACAAAATAACATCACTTTTATTATCCAATATTTTTTAAATTCTAATAATTTGATAATTGATGAATTCATTTTATAAATTTTTAGACAATATATTTTTTATATTAATGTTATTATAGTTCATACCTATATATTTAATAGGTATTTGATAAAGGATATAAAATATTTTAATTATGTTTCGTGGTTCGTCTAAACATGTTGTTGCGTGTAATGCAAGTTAGTGAAGGAACCAAAATATTTTTAAATGAATATTTTATAAAAATTTAATGGTGTTACAAGTAAATATAAAAGATAAAAAAATTTGTTATAATTTTAAATTATATAATTTATTATCAAAATAGCATTTTTGATCAATGTACCTATAATTACATCATTCCAATATTTAACCTCAGATATTGTAGTTATATATGCCCAACTTTTCTCCCCTAGCATCCTTTGAGGAAAATTTCCTTGACTCTTAGGGATGTGGTATAAATATTTCCCCAAATCATTAATGTTGAAGCACTGGATATTGGTGGAATATTTTTATCCCAAGAATTCATATGACTTATAACATTTATATCCACACATGATATAAACTATCATTCTTTTTTAGAATATACTAGGTTGTTTCATCAGAAAATTATCACATGTTGGATGATCCACCCTTCCATTATTCTTCATTACCAAATTTATTTTTTCCGTAGATATTCTCCAACCTCCTCTTAACCTAGTTTAATTTGAAAATATAAGACGTGGATAATTAATTATCTGTCTTGATGGAACTTGACACTATATAATCATGTGAGGAACATATTTTAGTGTCATGTTCCTTTTAGAGGGTTGAATTAAGACCATAAATGAAATGTTGAATCTTGATTTATTTATTGTGTATATAGTCCACAATATTCCATTCCAATCTAATAAAATCTTCCTCATACTCAACTACAATTTCAACTCCCCTTTTTAAATAGTTTGAAATTTTATTTCCTTACCATCTCATTTATCATGAGGAAAATAGTTCTCCAAGAATATCTCATTATATATTCTATTCCATGTTTTATATATCCCCCTACTACATAGTATTTAAAATCAATGAAAAACATTGATCATAATGTCTCTTTATACAATACACTTCCATAATTATGTTATCCCATTTTTTACTCCCCAAATAATAAAATATATTTTGAGGGACATGTTCCATTTTATCTATACCTAAGGATTATTAGTCCAATTAAATTATAGAGGTTTATTTTATATCAAACAATCCAAAATCACTAAAAAATCACTGATGAATGTATAGTAAATGTTATTGGTAATAACCTATGATAACTACACAAATATATAATTAATTGTCTGAGCTCTAACACAAGAGATGTTGACTAGATTAGAGAAAAAATATCTACATTGATTTTAGGTAACAATAGGTTTTCTATTCCATTCAATAAGAACCATATCTAAAATTTTTCATACACATAATTATATTATAAAATTAAGAACGTTGGGACTCATCCTAAGAATTCTTATATAAGTTAAAGATATTAAGAATTTCTGGGGTTTATCATAATTCTTGTGTTATCTATGTTATTCTGAAATCAAGTTCCTGAGGTTTCTAATAATTTTTTGATACCAAATATAAAAACCCTGAATCTTGTAACATAAAGAAAAAAATACATTATCATAATTTTATTGAAAACAAGTATTCACATCCCAGAAGATTTATCTATTTAATAGTCTAGGGAGAGTAGATAAATACATGAGTTCTATTATACATTAGACACTTAAAACACAACATAAAAAATTATATAAAAAATATCATTCCTTTTCTAAATCAATCAAATATCCCTTCCTATTAACCAAGGTAAATTGAAAATAATTAATGGGTTTGATAAAATTACAAGGGGTTTCATAAAATGGAAGATATCTTAAATACATAACGCATAAACTATATATTAAACTGATGATTTTGTAAATAGACCATATAATAAAAAACATAAGAATAAAATGTATTGATTTGAAAAAATACCTCATTATAAAAACACAATAATAGATTATTTCTCAATGATAGAATGAATAATATTGGACATCTTAATATTATTGTCAGTTCCTCATTCCATGATATATTACGTACCATCAATGGCTCATGCTAATACATTATCATTGTTTGAATTAGATTACATAAGTTGATAAAAATTCTAATTTTATCATATGAACTATAAGACTAATTGATGGGACATATAATTCCATGACCCAACCATCACTAAATCCTCATATCCATGAAATAAAAAATATATTGGTAGATATACACTGAATAATACCAAATTAGTTTGTCTCATAAGACATTCCAAAGAATCCATGCGATATATAATTCATGGTCCCACCAATCACTAATTCATTTCCAATTTATTCATCATATTTTTTATGATATATAATATATATTTTAATTTTGGTTATTCATATACAAATATCTACATTGAATCAATTATATGTAATTTTAATATTCCCATGCCAATATAATAACATTCTTTACATGTTCCTTTTTCATAACTTTTAGGAAAATAAAATTCATATCATTTGATATAAAAATGAAAAATGATTTGAATAATGATAATAGTTATTACTTTTGGAAAGTAAAAAAAAATTTAAAGGAATATAAATAATGAAAAGTGGTCATAACATTTGCAAAATTCCATGCAGACACCATTGAAACAATATTTTCCCCCTATTTGCAATGAAAGATAAGAGTTAAATGTATAAAAAAATCAAATTATTATTTTATATTCCATTTACTGAATATCATTTAAAATATAAATAAACCTTAATAACACTAAATTAAACAGAAGAATAGTTTTTTTGGATTATGAATAACATTGATATAGAGTAAAAATATCACTAACCAGAAAGGATAAATAATGTTAGTTTTTGTTATAAACAATAGTTCAACTTATTTTGAGTACCAATGAAAATAGAAATTGAATGAATACTTAAGACCATAGAATTTAATATAATATATAGAAAATATATTTAATTTTTGAGAGGCTAAAAATATAATTATCCCAATAGAAATTAAATAACAGAGAATATAGAAAAAAGTGAGATTAGAAAATAAACCCTTCCTTTGGATTCATGCTTGGCTAGGAACATTCAATCATCATAATATTAAAATTAATTATTTTTGAATAATTTATCAATAAAAATTTCATCTTCTTTCTATTTTTAATGGTTTATTTATTTACAAAATTCATTCATTTCTTGAATCATTTTTTATTACTTCGACCAGATGAGGCCGAATAGTCAATTTCTCCAAAACTAGTTTGATATGTTAACCAGGGTGAAACGTGTTATGAAATAGTTTCATCGCCTCTATAATAAAATAAATTTTTTTATTATAACATTAGTAAAAATAATTATAGTTCAATAGGTCGTCATAGATATATTCAAATTCAAAAAAAAAATTGTATGTCATTTTGTGTTGTTAAATTTACACAGAACCTTTTTAATAATACTATCTATTGAATCAATAATTTATCCATAAAAAGTATTAATAATTTAATAAATATCATATTTATAAATTGAATAAACTTTTATATCCAATCATGTATAGTTGTTATGAAAAATGAAATACATTGTTTGTGGAGCTAGTAGTCTGCATATACGCATGTGTGGTGTTTTTATTATTCAATGGATTGAAACAAGGGAACATAAATAATGATTTATCATTATAAAATCATTATTTTTCCCTTTAGATAATTTTTATTATTTAATACAAATTTATAACCATAAATGTGAGGTGGTTATGTAAAAAAAATATGTCAAACATAGAGGTGATAGGCCACACGTATGAATGAGCGATGTCTTCATTTCCAAATGGATGAAAATAATGTAGATGATGGATTTTACATAAATGTAATAATATTTGAGTTAAATAATGATACTAAGGTAAATATTTTTGTATGGTTATATATTATCTGTAAGAGGATAAAGAATAATGAAGCTCGAAATAACATGGTTAATATAATTATCTTTTTCTTGGATATCCTCCTTTGGATCACACCATAAATATTTTTATTTTAGCCTTTTTTGGTCAATACAAAACCTATAGTATTTTAAAAATATTTTTGGGGAGGTTTTATTTCTAGTATTGGAAAATCTAATGTGATTGAAAAGTTTTTATAAGTGAGGATATGATGAGTTTTTTATAGGTGATTAGAGTGTACATTTTGTAAATACAGATAACATTAAATTAACATAATTTTAAATATAAAGTTCATGTTTGATAAATGAATATAAAATTTGAAAATAGGATATTATATATTGGAATAAACACAATAAATTAAATTAATGGTATGGTTTTGTGGTATTTATAACCTTATATCTTATTTTAGCCTTCTCGTTGACCCTTTTAACAATTAAGATTGTGAACAAAATTTTCCATGCAACTTTATTTTTGTTACCAAGATTGAAATTGAACTCATTACCAAATATAAATATGTTGATTAAAAATTTGAAATAAATTTTTAAATAATATTTCCAAATACTATGAAATTGAATTTTAATATATGATCAAGAATACATTAAAAAATAGTTTTTTTGATAAATGACCTTTTAAGCATAAAATTAATTTTAAACCAAAATAATATACATTGTTGATTCCTAGTGTATTATTTGGTTTATTTTTAAAAATATAATTATTTTGTGACATCCAAAGTTATTCAAAACTAAATGAATAATTGAGTATATTTAATTAAAATAAAATATAAAAATTAGTTTTTTATATGAAAAGGATATCTTAGGATCTAAATTGTCACACAATGATTTCAAAATTTGATTAATATTTTCAAATGCATTATTTTATTCATTATATTCAATCTTGGTTGTTAATTTTTTTTATATTTTTTACTTTTTGATTACATCTTAATGATTTCATGAATGTTATGATATTTCTAAAATATGTAATTTCATTATTCACCTAAAAAGAAACCAATTCATAAAAATACAAAAAATTATCCACAACATAATTTTGACATTATAAAACCAAATGTTATATCTATATAATAAATTATAGACCATAAAAGTTAGGAATCCTTCTTTTAAGTATAATCTTTTATAATGTTATTTTTGTATTAATATAATGATGAGGTATGATACTGATCATTTCCCTATAGTTCAGGAATGTAGTTTTTGCCTATTGTAGTAGAATCATAGGTATTATATTTTCCTAGAACAAACAAGTGGGAAGAGTCTAATGAAGAAGAATTGGAATAGAATATTTAGTGGAAGTTAAAAGATAAATTATTTAAATATAATAAGAATCCATATGAAGAAAGGAAGATATTTTTGAGATGAACAGAATGTTGTATGTCATGTTAGGAGGAAGATTAATATTACTCAAATTGTTATTATAAAATAGAATGTGTTTTAAGGAATGAAAATTTCATGGAAGGTGTTGCGAAAAAATATTTTGATAAAAATGAAGACATCTCAAGTACTGAATGATTTTAGGATGTTCCAAAAGAAATTAAGACCTAGAAATGTGATAATGCTTGCAAGTAGAGATTTTAAATACTATCTTGAAAAACAAGCAATTAAAAATAAGTATAGTACACCATACACACCCTAATAAAATGGAGTTGCTGAGATAATGAACAAGAATCTTGTTAATAATGGATGGATAATTCTATATGAACATGGTCTCTCAAAATTCTATTTAAGAGAACCTAGTTTCATCATTGTTCATATTTACAATAAAATCTTGTAATTATATGATTATAACATGATTTACAATGAGATGTGGTATAAAAGGAATATGTTTTTATACTACTTCGACATGTTTGGTAGTCCCAAATATAAATCCTTGACCTGAATCAATATGTACAGGCTAGTGAGCTACACAACCTCATACATGCCTCCCCATACAGAAGAGGATCCTAACTATAAGGGAGGTTCTAAAAAGTTCCATGGGGAAAATATACCTTTGGTATCTAAATAAAAACACCAAATTCAATAAGATATATAAAAAATATCCAAACATAATAATTACTATAAAAAATGTATCATAATTACATAACAATGTCATCCATGTTATATATTATAAAGATAACTAAGAAACCCCCTCTGTAGAAGGTTTAACTAGAGTATAATAAAGAAATTAGAAAAAAATAAAGATTCCTCAAAATCTCTCCAGTGTTTTCCATATTATTACCTATGATATCTTTAGGTCCCTATCATTTGGTGCTTATCTGTAACATCCCAGACTCGAATTCCACTCAACCGTGCCCCAGACCCTGATTGCTATATGGCGTCAAATGCATCTCTCGAAATTCTAGAGTCTTATTACTATAATTGAGGGCCTAGGTGAGTCCTAGGCATGACTATTGCCTTATTACTAGAGTATCACAATAGAATTCAAACCAATCCATAGTTGAAGAAAATAAAAAATCATTCAACTGAAAAACAAGACGCGGTAGGAATACATTCAACATCTAGAAATGTCACATATATAATGATTCATATGATACTTGTATCCAGAAAAAACAACAAAAATAGTACATGGAAGTACAATATAATACATGTCTCTCAAAAATACAAAAAGACCTAAATGGTATCCCAGTAGCATCGCAATCCCCAACTTTGTCCCATTCTTTCCTCCTCCAAAGGAACATTCAACTACATGAACTAGGGCGCATTCCCCTACAATCACCATCAACCATATAATTTGTTTAGGTCCCCAAGGAGGACCAAACAGGGTGTGAGATAAACATCCCAGTAGGTAACCACCTAGAAGTTTATACAATTCTATGTAACAATGTGCAACATGGAAAACCAGGATAAGTAAATAGTACTGTATGTGTAAATTCCCATGGAATATAACTACATTAGTCAATTAATACCAACATCCTCTCATGGATCCCTATAAATAATGTTCTCGTCTAATAGGGAAACAATACATATTTAAAAAAGTGACATGGCCTTTCTAGACAATCATCCATCTCAAGTAACCCACAACCTAGCCATATAATGATGTGTATCCAAAATCCCCTACCATTATGTAATAATAACTCATATATCTTGTGGACTCATTGTATAAAAAATTGTAGACCATGAAGATCCTGATCCAATGTGTTGAAGAAAAAGGTATCCTCATTGAGTCCCATGGGCTTCCCAGTGGAAACACATTCTAGGCACTAGTTGGAGTCCTACGAGCATATATAATGACATGTCCTATGCGAGTCCAAGCATACCAGATCCATAGGGTATCAAGGCTTAAGGAATCCCATATAATCAACACCCAAGGGGAATAATCAACCCAAGGCATCCACTACCGCATTTCAGATCCATGGAGATCCATCTATGGCACTTATAATTCATTAATTTAATTCAAAAAATATGTGTATAGCCACTCATATAAACCATTCAATTTCTGTATGGGTATTCCCGCTCATATAATTGTTTTAAAAATTCCTGTCTATATGAGTATACCCAATCATATCATCCTTTTAATCATACAATGTGGTTTTACCCACCCAATGATCACAATTTTAAAATAGCCTTAATCCTAAGAATAATGGTATACCCACCCCTATAACCAAGTTAATTAATTTATTAAGTATAACCACTCACATATATCACACAAGAAATGATTATAGCCACCAATAGGTTCCATTTCATTTTAGTCAATCCATATGGATTTACCCACTCATAATCACCATTTACCATTTACCATAGAACATGGGTCTACCCACCTAATTACCATAATTGCATAGAATTATCTTTAGTAAACATAAATAAAACCAATGAGTATACCCAATCATTTAAAAAATTTCCTTTAATACTTTCATTTAATTAAACATGGCTTACATAAGGCATTTTTGATAGGCATAACCCATTTGTGACTTTGATTCATGAAATGGGTGACAATACACCACAACAGAACCTATGGGCATCCTCATTTAGTCTTATTTCATACACAATAAGTAACCCACTTAAAATGGGTTGCACTAGAAAGTCTGACGACCATCATAATGGTCGATCACTCTAAAAATCACCAAATTCCAAAATAAAAGTATAGACCACCTACCTTGGATTGGTAGGGGATAACTCATCCATTATCAAGAATTGATTCTTCCATGTTTAGGATAAATACTGAGAGTAGATGAAGATGTGATATTTGGGAATTTGAGCCTAAAATCAAATAGTGTGATTGATTTCTAGAATAATCGAGAATGGATAAAAAGAAATGTAGGCCACACTGATATGAATTGTTTGATAAGACCCATGCCCAAATCGGTGGTTAGATGGAGAAAGAAGATCAAATCCTAGATTATGATTTCAAGGGATCTCCCATGTATGACCCCCTTATATTGAAAGATTCAAGGGATGGGTCCTTTTAGGTTTAAAAATAACATGGTCGAAAATGGAATTTTACCCAAATAAAGAGGGTTTCGTGGTTTAGGCGCACATTTTTTATAACCATTCACCATTTCGCTTGGTCACTTCATGTATATAGGGGCAATCACATAGTCACCCAGCATAGTCTGTTTAATTGTGTGGTGACCATGTAGTATGTGTCTCTCAAAGGTATGTAATTTCAGCAGACCTAACATGCATCAGTGTGGCTACTACCACATGATATACTATAACAGTCCAACTAAAGAGACCCAACTTTCAAACATTACATGGTTTTTTTAACCACATGGTTTTCCTCTCACGGAATCTACTAACCTTTCACCATGCCAAAACCATCCCAAAATAGGGTTTTTAGACTCTAAATGATCCCCAAACACCTCCAAACAACCCATGATCAAAAGGGGTACACACTTATGGCCACAGAAAAGAATTTAAAATTAAAATAAAGTGATCCATACCTCATATTAAAACCCAAGATCTTAAAATCATCCCCCTTATAATAATTTGTCCTCAAATTTCTCTCTAAAGGATGGTCAATATTCATTTGAGAATAACTCTGGCCACTGAGAATGTACGTTGGCCTCCCGCTCCCAAGTCTCACCCTATAAATGGTTGTGCTTCCATACAACCCATTCTAGAGGAACTGAACAACCTCGGATAAACTTTTTACTCCTGTAAACAATATGTATAAAATGATCCTCAAAGGACACATCTGTTTATAACTCAACCTCCTCATGCTGAGAAGCATGTGATAGGTCTGGGCAATAGTGGTGCAGATGAGATACATGGAAGACGTCGTACATGATTCAGTACCTTTTGAGGTAACTTAAACCAATAGGATAATGAACTATCTCTCTCCAGAATCTCCAATGGATAGACCTACAATAGTGAAAAGCTTAATCTATCTCATGATATTCTTGGTTTATAGCCTCCATGAAACCCACAAGAAAACCCAGTCCCTGACATCAAATTCCAGAGGTCGTATGTTGGGATCGATGAATGATTTATAACAAT
Source organism: Viscum album (assembly GCA_963277665.1). NCBI lineage: Eukaryota > Viridiplantae > Streptophyta > Magnoliopsida > Santalales > Viscaceae > Viscum > Viscum album. Next base: position 1,027,818,295 of record OY728137.1, read on the forward strand.
AATGTTCTATAGCCATCAACTTTTGAATCAACTGGACCTGCCCAGATGTCTCCTGCATGATACACAGTCTATGTAAAGCTACCTGACATGCCTCTAACCAAAACAGTAGTGTTCATCATAGACTACCATATAAAATCTCATATGGTTCCATCTCTATCGTCTCATGATTACTTTTATTATAGCTAAACTCAAAAAGTAGTATATGGTTCTCCCAAGAGACCCTAAAATATTGGATTCAAGATCACAAAAATATTCCCTAGCACCAATATCATATTCTTTGATTGGCTAGTAGTCTAAGGGTGGTATGTTGGGCTCAATATCACCTATGCACCCAACACCCTATTATAAGTCATCCAGAAATAAGACGTAAAGCAGGCATCCCTAGCTGAAATGATAGAATGAGGGAAACCAGGAAGTAAGACTACCTCTCGAACCATGAAAACCACCTCAAAAGAGTCCAAGTAAAGATGGAGTACTTGGTTCATCAAATCCATGAAAACCACCAATGCATTCATGAGATTGAATGACATTAACAGATACTCATATATACCATACGAGCTACAAAAGTATATACGAGGTATGCATGTAGGTCAGATATGAATTTGATGATAACTTGAACTCATATCGATTTTCAAGAAAACTTATGGTCCTCGAAGCTGATCAAACAGGTAATCTATCAGTGGTAAATAATATCAGTTTTTAACCTTCAGTTGGTTCAACTTCCGATCATCCATGCATATCCTAATATTTATGTCCACCTTTTTTTAAAAAGCACCGGTTAACCCCAAGGATAAGTACTGGGTTGAATAAACCACTTCAACCTTGAATCCTCTACCTACCTCTTGGGATCCTAGAATTTCCCAAAAATCCATATTATAAAGAGGAATGGTTTCCAATGTAGCTCATGGAACTAGCTTGATAGAGAACTCTACCTTTCTCTTAGGACGTAAACTATAGAACTCATATAGAAACATGTCCCAGAAGCACTCAACCACTAGATGAATATCTTCCTAATTCACTCACTGATCATCCATGTATAAACTAGCAATCTGGACTATCACTCCACCCAGCCCAAGATTCTCAGGTCCAGATCGATTTTTTGAGAAATCCCATTCTCCCTTATGAGTAAAAACCACACCCTTTAGTGATGTAAAATTCACCCTCTAGTGATATCTTTCAATGTAAAATCAATAAGATATTAGCCATTCCATTCGTAGAATGAAGTCAAAACCTGTCATCTTGAGTAAATGCAAACTCCAGAAGAAGTGAAATACACAAACATCAAGGGGGAACTCCTTAAATTGGAATACACCACCCATTTGGATTCTAAATGGTGTGTCTAGAATCATGACGCCCTCAGAAGAAAAGACAACAAGCACCAAGATTTTCACCATAGGTGCTAATATATAAATTTGTGATGAACCTATATAAAAACGATCAGATGCACTACATGGGGATATTAAAATTTTACCTCCCACAACAGTCGGTCTCACTCCCTACTCTTTAGGGGTAGGCTACACAGAATATGATTGGCCTGAACCATGACCTTGTGACACAATCTCACTTCTTGGGGTAGGCCCACTCCGATGTCTAGGTGTGACTGGTGTCTGGATATCTCTTCCCTAACCCCCACTACCTTGTCCTAATTGGCCATCAATTCTATATGTCTATACCTAAAATGGATATAAGGAATCTTCTCCTAAACATGCTTTCAGATCTGACCCCCTAAAACTCACAACTAGAGGGAAGGTCCTGTAAAAACTCTTCATGTTCAATATCTTGTATCAACCTCGACACTCAACTGGGTCGCAGTCAAATTGATTCTTCATCTAGACTCACAAACCACACTAATGATAACCCAAAAAGCTACAATTAATCATATATTAACATTAAATCACCTCATGGTATGCCTCAAAACGATTCTCCTTTCATGAATATGTAGATCTAGTGGGTCGAGGAACAACACTACCCAATTTCCAACCCAATATTCCCTTAAGTTGCACTAAATAATCAATGACTGATTTAAAATATCAGTGATATAAGTCTATATGAACATGTTGACCTAAGATTTGATAGAATTTATGATACCTTAGTTTAAGCATCCTTCCCTCAAAAGCTCATTAGTAAGGTACATCGACGAAGAATGCTACATCTATGTAAAGCATGTCGATTATTCCATAACCGTCATTACTACTTTCTCCAGACACATGAAATCAATATCCTTATATGCCTGTAGAGCCTCAGGGTATAATGAGTACATAAGTAAGTTTTGGAAGTCATCCCAACCCATATCTCATATCCCATTATCCTGGTTCAATATGTCATATAAGTGCTATGCTGCTCTACATAGTATATAAGTAGCGAGATTGACCCTCTTCTTAGGAGGTGTCTCCAGATGCTCAAAACTCACTAATGGGGTATCAATCCACAAAACTGAAGCCCGTGTACCTTAATCCCTCGAAAACAAGGAAGGACACTTCTACTTGAACACCCATATTGGCTTAATCATATCCATGACAGGTTGTGCTATTCCATGGATGTCTTCATATATCAAAAGAACCCATCGCAGAACTATGGCTCAATAACTGTGTCTAGAACAACCTCTGGTGACATAGCTAGAAATACATAAGGATCAACTGGAATCCCATAGCCCACCACCTATATCAAGTGGTCATCTCCTCCCTCATGATGTATGACTGGAGGTATTTGTGGTGGAATCTCTCTAAAATTTCAAACACACACCTCAGAAAATTAGAACATCAAAGCTCGTAGCTCAAATGTTACAGACATGCTAAAACCCTCCTAAAACCCAAGTCAACCCACAACTTGTTCATAAAGAGAGGATTGTATAAAGGAAAACCATAAACCACTTGAAGATATGCCTATCTCCAACCCAAAAGCTAGGTATAGTTCAAATATATTTTCTTCATTTCATGTCCCCATTTCATTTTCAAATTTTAGTTATCCAATAAATTCCACAAGGTTTACCAATTCCAAATACTCGTGGGACCATATAATATCATGAACACAAAACATGGTTCCCATTCTATCCACACATATCATATTCACTTTTTCATTTCAATTTCATTAGTGCATAATTTTCCAATCCATATTAGCCCACACTCATTATGAATTGAAATATGAAATCAATATTCTATTCGCTACACCGAAACTATCACAACTGGAGGAACAACTATCACAACATCATGCAATAAGTAATGCATCCTAAATGGAATAGCATAATGCATGGAATGTGATTCTTACATGTTCCTATATGATGCATGATATGGAATACCAATATCTTATTAGGTTGCAACAAATATAGAACCCACAAATTCATGAAAAATAACATCATAACTCAAGTGCATCACCCAATGGTGAAATTGAATCAACTACAATAGTCAAAATTCAGAAAATCAAAATTCAATTTGAGGAAATTTAGATTTTACCTATATGAAGGGTAGTTAATCTTGGTAAAATATTATTACCAAGTTCCATTCCTTCATATCCATGTATATCAGTTCCAAATAGGAAGTCAAACTAGAGAAGACCCCTCTGATACCACTTTGAAACATCCCAGACCCGGATGCCACTCAACAGTGCCCTGAAACCGGTTGGCTACATGGCCTCATGCTCATCTCGACAAATGAAATAGGATTTCGACTAGTAGAGAGGGGATAAGTGAGTCCTTGGGGAGACGTTTCCATTTTTACAAGATTATCACAACTAAAGTCAAACACAATCAATAGTATAAGAAAATAAATAATAAGTCAGCTGAAAAACAAGACAAGGAAGAAATACATAAAAAATCCAGAAAACATCTCCAAAATAATGATGCATATGATTCATGTATATAGAGAACAAAAAAAATTACGTGTAAATACAATATAATACCAATGTCCCAAAAAGGAAAAAAAAAGAAAAAAAGGTATCCCAGTAGAATTATAGGCCCCAACATAGTTTTATGACCTCCTAATCCAAATAAGCTATCAAAATTAATGAATTGAGCTTCCTACCCCTACCATCACCTACAACCAAATAATCTCTTTAGGTACCAAGGAGTCCCAAACAGGGTGTGAGATAAAAATCTCTTTAGGTAACCTCCCATAAGTCTATAACATTCTACAAATCAATGTGGAAAATGCTAAACTAGTGTAAGTAAACAGTAGTGTAAGTGTAAATGCCCATGAAATATAACTATTGGGGGTAAAGTAGTAACAATAGCCTCTATAGACTCCCTATAATAAACATTATCTCCTAATAAGGCATCTAAAAACAATTAAAGATGTCACATGACCATACCATACAATCATCCATCTCATATAACCCACAACCTAGACGTATAATAAAGTGTATAACAAATATACAGGCTTGTCGTAATTAGATTTTAGGTATCCCACATCCTCACCATATAATAATGTATAGACCATGATGGGCCGATTCCAAGTTATTGAAGACCAAGGAATCCTTGTCGAGGCCCATGGTAATCCGAGTGGAAACACAGTATACACACTGGTTGGAGCCCTAGGAGAATTTTTAATAACATATACTACGCGAGTCCAAGATATCCAGATCTATAGGGTAACAAGGCCTGAGGGTTCCCATAGAACCATGACCCATGGTTCATCATCAACCCAAGTAACGCACTACCACATTCCATATCAATGGAGAGTATTCCATTGCATATATAATTTATTTATTTAATTAAAACCATGTTTTTATACCCACTCATGTAAACCATTTCATTTACATATGAGTATAAAAAACTATATAAACCATTTTATAATTCAATTACATATGAGTATACACCCCTCATATCTTCCATTTAATCATATACCATGGGTTTTCCAACCCAATGATTACAAGTTTAAACATGGATTATGACATAATCATACATGTATACCCACCCCTATAACTGAGGAAATTCATTTAATGAGTATACCAACTCACATAAAAAACAACTAACATGACTATATCTACTCATGGGTCCCATTTCCTTTTATTCAGCCATATGGGTTTACCCATCAATAATCACCATTTACCATTTACTATAAAACACCATTCTACCCACCCAATAACTATAATTTCTAAAAATTCCCTTCAAGAAATTTAAATACAACCAATGAGTATACCCAATTTTGTAAAAAATTCTATTGATGCCTTTTATTCAATTAAACATGGCTTACTTAAGGCATTTTTGATAGGAGTAGTCAATAGGTGACCTTGATTTAGGAAACGAGTGCCGAAACACCACGATAGAAACTATGAGAATCCTCTCTGTGTATGATTACATCTGCAACAAGTAACCCACTCATAAATATGGACGTTATGGAATTTACAATGGGTAGTATAATGGAGATTGCTCTAAAAGACACCAAATACTAAAGGAAAGTATATACCACCTACACCTGGTCTGTAGTGGATAGCTCATCCAGTATCGAGTCTTGATTCATCAATGATTAGGTGTAATCTAAGGAACAAAAAAAGAATGAGATATTAGGGAATATGAAACAAAAATAAAATAGAATAATTGATTTCCATAAGAATAAATAATGGCTAAAAAGAAATGTAGGACTTACCAATGAAGATCCATTGAGATGATCCACACTAAGATCAAAGGTCGGATGAAGAAACAAGCTCAAAGCCTAGATTAGGATTCGAAAAAGGCTCTCAAGCATGAACTCCTACTATGAAACGGTTCAAGGGAGGTGTTTTTTTAGTTTTAAAATAAAAAAGGGGATAAAAAACCATTTTACCCAAATAAACTGGGTAACATGGTTTAGGTGCACAGTTTGTCTAACTGTGTGCCATTGTGAAAAGTCAATGAAAGTACCCAGTGGAAATCACATGGTCACACTACATGGTATATCATAATATTAATTAACCATGTGGTACGTCTATGTAAATTTTTTTTAATTTCAGCATACCTTCCACATAGTTTTGTTGATAGTACCACCTGCAATACTCTAATTGTGCGGCCAAAGAGGCCCTACTGCTTGACATCACATAGTTTTTTTAACCATGAGGCCAACCCCACATTGTTTCTACTAACCATGTGCCCAACCATAACAATACCAAAACTGGGTTATAGACTCCCAAAGATCCTCAAACACCTATAAACCACCATTTATCAACATCGGTACACACATAAGGTCATAAAAAAGCATTTAAACCGAAAAAGGGATTCATACCTCATATGAAAACAAGAGTTCTTATATTGTCCTTTCCTGGATACTAGATCATGAAGTCTATATGAGCATTAATATACCCATATAGGGTGTGAGTATAACATAAAAGGACACAAACCATCTGTCTTTAAGAACATGTTTACATGTATAAAATGTTGTATGATATGACAATGTTCATAGAAAAACAAATCCACTGTAATCCCTGATTGTAATTTATTCAACTCCATGCTTGATGTGTAGTGAATACTGGTGGATGCATGACTCTATTCATGCCAATATTACCCACATATATTAGCTCATTATGAATCTTCTTACTGTAAAATAGTCAATACCCCATCATATCAATGTTCCTAGATCCGGATCATTCAATAGATATAATATACATCTTTGAATGACGTGTAAAAAATGCTCAATAGTCATTACGCCCTGATTTGTACCATTAGCTTGGTGTGATCCAAATTCACAATCATGGATATCTACTACAATTCATTTCTAATAACCATTTAAAAGACATGCAATACCTTGAATATTACCTAAATTACATCTCAAAATCATTGGTTTGAATTACTATGCCCATACCCTTATCCAATGATTCAACCAATCTCCCCTAAGCAACATTATATCCTAATACCAAAAGTAATGTTTACATGTTATGAACTTTCAAAAATAAGGCACAACATTACAAGAACAATCATAAAAAATCAAGCAATGGTTCACATAATAAATAACACACCCATATGCATATCAATAAATGATTGGTATCATGCAATATAGATGAACCCATAAACACATAAATCATTCATAGGTCTCCAGGGCCACATAGACACAGACACACACACACACCAATAATAACCCTAATTAAGAATATGTATCATGAGATACACAAAAAAAACTAAAATTTGGTCAATAACCATATAAAACAACCCTATATGGTAATGACATCCTACCTCTTGTGAACATATTTCAATTTCCAAGAGGTTATAATGAATCACTCTTACACTCCAGTAAACCCTATAACCAATTTCAAAATATATTAAGGAGGGTCCTTGAACATTGAATTTAGAATATGGACACATTTAGGGCTAATATAAGTTTAGACTCACCAAGAGATAACCACTACACTAAAAAACACCCATAATCCAATAGTAGAGAATAATGAAGCTAAAATCAAACCAAATAAGACTTTCCTACCACCTATAATTCCTATGGATCAATAGAAAAGAATGTGAGTATAAAATAGGGTTTATATGTAATGTTATGAAAAAATTACCAACTTATTTTCCATATCATGTATGTTCACAATTTCAATAAAGTATTCACTTATTGAACTCCCTTCTATCCAAGTACATTCATGGAATAAAATTTAGTTCACATCATGAATTTATGAGAGAAAATCCCCAAGGAATTGGAATTTCATTTTCACAATGTGACATAAGTTATCATGTCATGAACACCCACTTGAAGTATTATATTTCTAATGGCTCAACCTTTTTCCTCATAACATGGTCTCTAATGTATTTTAATAAACCAGATGGACTGTATCCTAATTATATACATATTAATAAGTAGAAATTAAAATCATAATGCACTATAAAACATGAGGTGTGTTACAATCTCCCATATATAAGTTTCTCTAGGGGTCGTACTCAGACAACTTAGGACATAAAGATGAACATAAAATTTATCCATCACATTCTTTGACACATTTCTAGACCACCTATCTACCGAACACCATTATCATAAAGCGATACAACTATAATACCATTTCATAGATATTAAAACTCCATCGACCTACCATGTCACCAAATATGGGTCCCCATAAGGTCTCAAGTGTGCCTCCTCATATGATAAAGGTTTATGACTAGTGGTGATGGTCTAAATGATATAGTGAAGAGACTATACCCTCAATTAGGGTGGTGTAAATATAGAAATAAACAAAAAACATTCATTAACATTAGAGTGCACATAAGAATTAACTAACATAGATTCATGATAAAAATACATGGGATGTAGTAAATATTGATGAATTATCAAAAGAATGCTAATTAAACAAATGATCACCCACTAGGCTAATCACATAGATTAGAGATAAATAAAAAATAACTAGATTTATTTCAAACTTTGAGCTTTCCATATAACCTATCTATAAAATATAAAAACCACACAAGCTTGATCCAAAGACTCTACATAGATTATCTCATTTTTCATGTTACACTAGGACTCCATCTAATCATTTACAGTTCTTATTCTCCACATGAAATAAAAAATAAGGAATACACATGCACACACACACATGCACACCATGTGGCATGTTCATGGGGTGAGAAATAAATATTAGAATTCCACCCCAAATGGTGAACTAATAATATGTTCTCATAACAAGTTCATGTGAACATGATATTTATATCATTGTTTAATACTAATAACAAGTGGTATAAAATAAATTAATAGGGGGATAATTGAAATATAAAAGTAAAACAGCCACTCCTGTGATCTAATCTGACACATGAGGTAACTCTACCCCAAATCTGAACCATGCTTAAGGATTTATAGAGCATAGATAACCCATCTACATGATATAAGGTGAATCTTCCAGAACATCACTAATTCTCCAAGCTGTCAAAAATTGAAACCCATATGAATTATAGTCCCTAGAAAATAATGATAGGTGTCTAAAAAAGAAAAAAAAATATAGGGATCTAAGACTGCAATATCATGGTCTGGACTAGAGATATGAACTGTAATAATAATAAGGTAACCTATCATAATCATGACATTCCAACAGAATAAATCGAATCCATAAAATATATAATTGGGGATATTCTCACCCAATAACTTCGTTCCACTAAAATGTCTAGGAAAAAAGGCATCCAACTTCTTTCTGGGTAACAATACGTAGGCCTAGGTATGGGCTACACTCCTCAAAATCATATATTTGATCACTATGTATTTCTATCAAAATTATGCCAATAGAGGATATAAGACGTTAAATATTTGGGCCAACTACTAGTTCAACGGTATCCCAACGGCCTCCCATTACCTCATATCTAGGGTAAAAACTACCCCAAATATCCCTATCTAAACTCCAAAAAATAAAGGGTTGATCAATTATCGATCTCATAATTCAATATGGAAATTTATCACAATCATAAATATCATCATAAATAAATAACAGGGATATCATGGTCTTTTTATGCACCTAAATAGCCATTACGGGCTCTCTCAACTAGTCCCTAGGTTATAAGTCGACACTCGATGTCATTGAAGCCGTAATAGAAATGACCATATCTTTAGGTCAGTGAAACATTTGGATCCCATATTCCATTATACCTCCTCCATCTCAAACCATGGTCGACACCTAACGTAGGGAATCTCAACTGATGAATCAACACCAATCCCATCCACTACAATCAACTCACCTACAAGGGAATCCACAAAGATAGGACAAGACAACCAAAAGGGGATCCTCTATCATATCCAAGCCATGGGACATGGCTGGTATGAGAAACATATCCATGAATCCCTCAACTTAAATCATTTTATACTTGATCAGTAATATGTCCACAAGGGAGTCCCTAAGCAAAACCACTCCTAAAAGAGAATTACCAACGACCATATACAAATCTACTAACCCCCAATTAAAAAACCCATAAACTAGGGAATCCATGAGAATCCCTAAGACTCTCCACAACCTCAACTAAATGGAACCTAACAATACCTTTCATATCATGGAATCTTAAAAACACTAAGGATCCAATTGATTTGATCCTCAAACATACGATCAAAATGAAAAAATCTCTAACCTCGAGAAACTAGTCTATACATCCACGGTAAATCAATGATCTCATAATATATACAACCTGATACTGCTATATGTGAATCATCTAAAACAAACCCAAAACAAACTGACCTAGATTACTCAAGAAAAGTCATCTACTAAGATTATGACCCTCCCACAGGACTAGAATCTCACATCCAATAAAAATGATGTATTTGAATCATAGAGTAGAAGAAATCCTCCCACTAAAGAACACCCAATCCAAAAATCACTATTTTGATGGCCTATCCATACCATATGGATTCCACTATGATGATATTTGTAGAAATACAGTTCAAAGAGACTTTTCACTAGTCTTATTTTGACTCATGGGTGATAGCATAGGTAAAACGGACTTAAAAGGGCATTTTTAAGGTGTGAAGCATGTGTAAACATTGTGTACCCCATTAATCAACATAGGTAGTGGGCCTCTCACTAACCAAATATGTACTTCCCAAGTACATGATGTGAACCAACACAACATAGTGTGAACTTTACATGGTATACATAGACCTAAACCTTACTCTAGGTCTATCGAAGTAACCCCACATGGACTCTAATAGTGCACTACACAAATGAATTAGTTGTTGGTCTCCCACAACCATGTGACCCCAAAACACAGTGTCCAACCATGCACTAGGTCGCACCCTAAGTAAAAAAAACATGGCATGTCCAAACACATACACCATATTACCTCGTCTTCCTAAACACTCCCAATTGTAAAAACATAAGGTCTGTGTTCACTAATATACACACTTTTGAAATGGATTTTCCATATATAAATAATTAACCATCAACCATAAACAAAAGTTTCTCCCCAAAAAACCATCGATCAATGATTAAGGGTTCTTTAGAAACCATAATGGGTATTTAAAAAACAGAAAAAATTATTATAAAGTGAGAAAGGATTAAACACACCTTCCTACCTCATGGCCTAAAAATGTTGAAACCTCTCTCTTAGATCTGTGATATACCACCACCATTATTAGATTTAACTCTAGATGGGATCCTCTCTGTCAATTCGTGTTATCCCCTCTCTATCTTCCTTTCGTAGTCTTTCAAATTAATACCCCAAAGGGGTGGGGGATTAAATACATGAAAATATAATATAGGAAATATATTAAAGGATAAAAAGGATGAAAATAAATAATAATAAAATAAAAATGGTATTGAACTCAGCCCTAGTTCCCATTAATATTTTATGCATCATTAAGTTAAAAAACCAATTCCAAAATCAGTATATAAGTTATAAACTGAAACCAATAGTCAGAAAGAAATGAACCACCATTCAAACATGAATAAATAAATAATATTTAATTAACTAAATATTAAATATTCTACCAAAATTGAAATGGCTGAATTTCCACCAAACTCTTGTCCCAAAAAACAAAATATTTTAGGGCCAATAGATTTTTCTAAATCATGTATCTAAAATGGCATGATAGTATAAATTATCAATTTTCCCCTAATACACTTCCTATAATATAAATTTTATTATATTTTTTATTTTTCTAAACCCCTAAAGATGTAATTATTTATACTATATCCAACCAAAATCACAGTTATTAACATATTTTACCAATTTAAACATGCATATATAAAATAATTTCAGTATATATCCATTTATTTTCAACCATTTTGCTTCTCCAAATTTAATTCACAGCCCATAATATCCCATTTTAATAACAAAATTGTTTCGATATTCATTACCATATTACCATTTCATACTACCCCACCAAAATTTCACCAAAAACTAGACATCAAATACCAAATTTATAATCAGAAAATAGTATGCATGAAACATATTTCCAATCATATACATTACATGGGATAACACCAATATCATTCAAGTCTTGATTATCCAAACAACCCATTTAATTAGCTACTATAAATATTATTCAATGTTCCATGGTTTTCCACTAAGAAAACATAAAAACACCACATGGTTTTACTAGTAAACTAATTCTAAACATATAAGGGCTTATACAGATAGAAAAAATACACAATTTTTTTAATTAAAAATATTAAATTCCACAAAAATTTGAGAATACTATCACCACATTATTCAAAAAAAATTCTCTATTATTTTACCATCATATTTCCTTATAAAAACATGATATTTTATTTTAAATAAGTAATAGCTCTGCTGGGCATGAAAGGAAATAGGAAAATATACAAAAAATATATAACATCCCTTTCTTATATAAAAATTTACCATTTATTTAGTTATTCAGATTAATTGATACTAATTATACGATGAAAACAGAATCATGATAATCACATAATTTAAACAAATCTAAATACAAGGCCTTGTATACCCTACCTAGAGCGATTCATCACGTGATACACCATAAACATGAGAGAGAAAATGATAGTAGTAATGGAAATATACCAGAAGTTATTAGGATGATAGAAAGGCCCGTGAGACCTAAAAGTAAATTTTTGGATCAACCAGATAGGAAGGAAAGATAAAAAAGACCTTAAAGATGGAAAATAAAATGGTATTTAGATAAATAATAGACTTTAATATCTCCCAGGGATATTTTCATAAAACCTTGTCATTCATTATATATTTTTATTCGACATTAATTTCGATTATATTTTAATTATCCTCACATGATATTCTTTAATCCCATATAAATTTTAAAAATAATAATTTAGTTTAATCATTTCAGAATAATAATATAATATGAGTTTTAAATTAACACTTGAAATTATTTTAATTAAAAACATTATACACCAGAACAAGGATTAAAAAATAATATTCCTGGACACAATATACTATACTTACATGATTGAAATACTCTATATACAAATTAATGAGAACGTTCTTTTTTGCAGAAAAAGGAAACAAAATGTTAACCCTCGTGTTACTACACTTCACCCTCATTTAGAATGAGGATCTAAACCCAACTTCCACCTTGGAATATATAATTATGTAAGGATGAACCCCTTATCATTTTAAACTACTATTCCAATGGGTAAGGAACAATGACCCCCTTCACATCATTGCAACCCTCACCCGCCTGCTCATTCTCAATAGACCCCACACACTAATATGTAAAATACCATATTAATTTTCATTTAAAATATTTCAAATTGGTAAAACTCCCGTAAAAATTCCTTATAAAATAGACACCATGGCCATTTCACTATACATGGTGTTCCTAGAACCATATAGCCAACTTAGAAATCTCAAACATAGAAAACAGATAGCACTGTACCCACTATTGTGGTATGGTGACACTTAAGATTTCTATCAATATTATATATATTTAAGAACACCTTTATACTCCCTCAAAAAAACTCTGAGCCTCATGATAACACAGTGGAATTTGTCCATAGCATCCATGAATTTTCACTAAATACCTTTTAAACTATTCACATTCTAAAAAATAAAACAAAACTTAGGAATAAAGGAAAATTGGAAGACCTGAACAACCAAACCTTGAGATACCACTCAAAAATATCAGTATATGAAAAAATTTACCCCTCTAATGAAGAATGAGGTACTTATAGTACACCCAAACAACCAAAATGTCACACTCCTATGGAATATACCACTCAATAAAGGTCAATGATACCGATAATACATAAGGGATAATAGAGGTTCAAAATTTATCCTTTCACATAACCAAAAAATATTAAATTAATGTCACAAAAATTAAAAAAATGGAATCAGAGTTAGTCATAGAAATTATACCAAAAAACCCAATCAATTGCCTCTATCATTATTTTCAAATTAAATAAGCATGTCCAAAAATAATAGCACCAGTCTGAATTAGATTTAAAAGGAACTATTTTCATTATGGGTTTTAAATTATTATCCTTAAATATATGGTGATCCTAAAAGTTTTTATTCGTTAGAAAACATAATCAGGAAAACATGAAACTTTTTAAAATTCAATAATATCACATATATTTTTAAAAAATGAATATAAATACAGGGAAATGATTTCCATTTATGCAAGAAATTGATTTTAGTAAGATTTTAGAATTACCATTTTTTATCAATAAGTTTAATTTTCAACAAAATATAACAAAACATCAATGAAAACATTAACCCAATAATATATAATTAACCATTTTTACATTTTTTTCATTTAAAAGCATCCATCATATTTGACACTTGAAGAATCATATTGAGGAATTATCTGAAATGATAATTTAATTATGATTTATCATCTTATATGAATGATAAAATTATTAAATCAAATATTATTTAATCACTATAACAAATAGGAATAATTATCTTAGATTTAAAAATGAATCTATAGAGGATTAATTTCAAGATTCTTACTTTCAATACTAAAAAAGAATTTTTAAATAATTTTATAATCATAGAAAATATGATTTTAGTGTATATAAGTGATTACATGATATCACATATTTTTTAAATGATTCATAATTCATGATTTATAATTAATCAAAAGAATTCAAATTTTATCATGAAACAGTATCAATTCATAACATTTGGAACATTTAATGTCTAACTTTGTAGGGAAAGTCTTTCTCCTATGTTTTTATATTTTCCTAACTATACATTTATGGTATTAATTAACAACATCTCTTAAACCATTTATCAATTTAAAACATACATAATTAATTGATTTTTAAATTCAAATTTCATTAGACATGCATCACACATGCTATTCAATAATAATTCACAAATCATTACATGATCTTTAATTGAATAAATCATAAATAATACTAGAACTTATCTATAATAAATTTAGCATATAATATGGAATAGAATTCCATATCATGGAATGTAAAAATTTAATTCATTATATTTAAAAATTATATTAAATTTTAAAAAAATTACCACTATGGAAAATTTATTTAATAAAATACCTCAAAAAAATTTCTCATTGCTATTATGATCTACTGCTTCATTGATGAAACACATTAATATATTATTTGTATTAGTTTCTAAACAATATTTCAAATTTCAGACTTACTCAAATGTGTTTTTTTAATGATCATGCTTTAACTTTCATATTTTAAAACTAACATGTTATATTACTAAAGGTTATTAAGTACCAAATTTTATTATTATATTTAGGAAAATATATTTTTACAAGAATTAATTAATTTAAAAATTAATTATTTGTAATTATATTGACAGAAAAAAAGTTAAACTCTCTAATGACAGTTGAAAATAAAATCATAAATTAATCTATGATAATAATTCAGGAACACATTAATGGAACAAAAAATACAAAAAAAAAATTTTTAATCAATAATGGAATGCTTGTAAATACATTTTGACAAATATTAGTTTTAAACCATGAATTTTTTTACTTGAAACCCGGAAAATAAAATTACTTAATAAATGAAAAAAGTTCAATATAACTTTTAAAATAATTCTTAAAGATAGTTTTTATAAAAAATTTAATCTTTTATTTGAAAATACATACAAAAAAACGAATTCAATAAAATCATTTAAACTAGTTTCAAAACCACTTTTAGAATAATTACAACCACTGTTAAAAGATAACCTATAATTTATTAGAAATCAAGGTGTATCAAAACTCAAATAAACTTAGTAAGACATCAATAAACCTCCCTTCACATAAATAATCATAGAAAAGGAATAAATTTTCCGAAATCAACGAGAAAAATAAGAAAAGATTATAAAAATCAAGGGAATCTATCCTCCACATCATGAAATTGTATTCTTTTGGAAGACATGAATCTTCCTCATAATAATAAAACATGTTAAGAAATAAGGAATTGTGAAGGAAGAAGTTTTATCTCTCTTCATATGTTTGAATCCATGACATATATTTCTAGGATAAAGTAAATCCCAACTCTTATTATAATTAAAATAATTAAAATTAATTTAGTAACATTTATTTAATTTACAGAGTCATCCCATTAAAACTCAAGTGTAAATAGATATAATGCATGGAACTTTTATATGCATATTCCATACAATAAGTACCACTTCAGATGATCATTTAGTAGAATTAGAGTTCATGCCTTTGGAAATGGGTGGCCATAAAATCCCATTTACAATATAATCCCCCAAGCCCACGTCTCACACAAAAATCAACTAATACCATTAACCTACCAACCCATACAATCATCAAAGTTTATAACTCCAATATCCAAACCATATCTCAACCATCAAATTCAATATATATATTTAAAGAAAACCAGCCTAAAAATTGACTCCTTAGGTTCCGTAAAATAACAAAGGAAGATACTGACCTCTGAATATAACCTTTAATTGACCATGTGTTTGTGACAAGCACCAAGTGTATAAAATATGTACAATTAGAGGAATTTCCCTCAAGATAAATTAAGTACAACATATAATAGGTGAAAGTTATGTTAAGTACATAACATATAAATTTAAATCAAGATGCACGATAATAATGATAATAATTAATTTTTTTCAACAAACAAATCTTTTATATATATTTCTATTTAAATTCACCTAATGAATTTAATAAATTTTATACACGCAACCTTGATTTTGAATGAACCATGATATAATAATACTATATAACAATTACATTGAATTATAATGTATAAATAATAATAATAATATATGGATAATATTATTAATGATATCAAATTATGAAAATTTATTTCATAATTCCTGAAAAATAGTTACTCATTTTTTTAAAGTCATTATATTGTGTAATAATATGTTTTATGAAAAATGGTATTTATTTAATTTTGTGAAAGAACATTATAATTAATTTCTAAAATATATAGAAATTTTATTTAAGGAAATTAATTTCATTTTTAAATCATAATTTCAATATTATCTTAGGGCAAAGTTTTCTGTTTTTTTCGAAAAAGATTCAATATTTAGTGAACACTAAAAATTATCGATATTTGAAAAACTGTCTTTTATTTTCAATAAGTTGTATCATTAAATTTTTAATTAGACCATAATTTAACATAACACTCATATAAATTTAAATAATATAATTAATAAAATTTTAATAATAATTATCTTTTATTTGGTGTGAAGTTCTTTTTTTGGGGATTAAAAGACACTTTTCAAAAAAAACTATCCTTGAAAAGTGTTTTTATCTAAATAAATTAATTTAATATTTATTTATTATTGGGTTTAATGAAATTTATACATTATATATTCCATTACATAATTTAAAAATCATTCTATTATTTATTAAAGTAATGGAATGGATGTAAGTTGTGTTTTATGCTTAAAGATTCATTTTTCTAAAATGGGTTTCTATTGGGGTTTATGTGCATATTTAAGAATTTTTTTTCCACTTATAGAATTTGAATATAGTAAATTGGATTCCCTATTTTGGATAAAGAAATTAATATATCTTAATTGTTTAAACAGAATTTTTGTCATTATTAATAGTAAAATAGCAAAAAATTGCCTTCATTAATGTTAACACAGGTTTACAGGGGGTTAAACCAAGAGACAACTGTTAGATTTTTAATAAACCTATATAATTATTATTTCATGAACATATATAAAAATATTTTATCATTACTTCATATAAATTTACATTTGGAGTGACTTTCCAATGATAGTGACCTTTTATCACTGGAATATTTTTAGAAATTCTATGTGTGTCCCTCCCCACACTTATAAAAGAAAACATATTCTCCTACATTATTCACACCATTTGAGTCTTTTTTATCTAATAATACCTCATAAAAATAATTCTTATAATTCTTCCCTTCATCTTATAGCTTCTGGTATTCGATTAAAAATAATCAATCAAGGTTTAAGGTGTAAGCCCAAGGAAGTATTTAAATGATGATGTACGAACATTAACATAACTATTTTAATATTATTTCTTATTTGAAATTATGTAGAATTTTTGTATCAATAGAAAAATGATAAATATAGTATAAATAATAAATTTAGATGTTTTTATGATGATTGAGGAGCCATTTAAAACCTCTTCTATATCTAATGGGAGATGAAATTATTTCTTGTGTTTACATGTGAACTACTACCTCCATGAAGCGATGTGATTAAATTTTCATTTCTATTTTACATGTATAGTAATAAGGATATATTTAATGAATATATATGATATATATGATATATATGATATAATTATGATTTATTATAGGTGAATTATTATATACAATTTTTTCATTCCATCAATTAAAAATTGGAAAAAACACTCGTGCATACTTACAAACAACCGTCACTATAGAGTGATGTAATTTATTTTTCATCATGGAATTATGTGAATGGAAATATGTAATGACCTATGTTTTTGTGGATATGGAATTTGATATTAAATTATAATTTTTGGTTTTGGGTGCTCATGAATGGTAAAATGAAAATTTTCCCTTAGAAAACTATCTCACATAAAATTTTTGGCCACAACATTTGTACCAAAAATGGGGTTACCATAAGGCATGAATTTTTTTGAAATTATAGATCTTCTAGCATGACAGGAATATTTAATATTAATTTATTACAATAGGTTCGAGTGGTGTTATCATATGATTGGAGCGTCAGATAGAGATTCTCATTTTTTTGGTTTTTTAAAAAACGGGGGGTTTGAATTCGACGAGTAATAAACATGGTATAGGTTATGGGAATTAAGGAATGTATAAAAAGTGTAAAAAATAAATAAATTATATATCCTCTATTTGTGGTTTTTAAGTAATGTAAGAAAAGGGGAAGGGGATATCCCTTATGCATAGTGGCTGGACTGAGAGGAAAGTGAGAATGAGGGCCTCCTGACTCTGTCCATGGTGGTGATTAAGACTGGATCAGGCTGTAGTGGCAATGAGGTGTGGATATGGACTAAAATATTTGGTGTTTAACCTAAGGTATAGGCTGAAATTTTATTTTCCTGCCCCAATTATCATAGCTATGTTTTTTCTTATTTTAGAGCCCTTTCATGACTTCTAATTACACCTTAGGGGTCGAAATGTTCATAATTAGGGGAAAACCTTACTTTTGAGAAGTTCACAGTGGATTACATTTAGAAATATTGATCACATAGATTGTATTTCTGGTACACTTGTTTTGTGCTCTTCCCATTATAGTAAGATGAATTTTTAGATGTATGTGTGATATACTAGTTCTTGGACATGTAGATGAGTACATGGCCAGATAGTTGGGTAGGGGCGCTAGGCTCTCTAAGGTACACAGAGAGACCTGAGTGGGCTTCATGCCAGTTATAAGCTTTTAGAATGGAAAATATACATTAGTAAACCATGAACGAAATAAAATAAGGTACCGAGCATATAGTACATGTCGTGTACATGTTCTACACATCATGAACCTAGGTTTTACTCACCATGTACGGCTAGAGTACATGCCTAATTGGGGGTTGGGAGTACATGTCAAGTAATTGGTTATACACACCATGTACATAGGTTTACATGATGCAAACCTTTCTTTTTTCATTCCATTTTTAGTGTTTTCTAGGTTTTGACACCCCAGATATATAATTAAATTCATGAGAAGTCCATTTTATGTGTTTTACATGTAGTATGTGGTGCTGGAACCCTTGAGGATTTTTTAGGACCCCTCATAGGCGGTTTGGATAAAGTAAGTTATTGTAGAGATGTTTCACTCCAAGAACATAATTTTATATTTCTTAATAACATGACATTGAATTATACCCATTATATGGTCATTGGAATGATAGTAGAAGGTATCATTAGTTAATGGAAGACATCAATTAGTGTTGGAATGGGATAGACCTTGGTTAGTACGACTGATTTAAGACACTAAGTGGTGGATAGGATTGGTGAACTAACCAAACTAGAGTGACTTGGAAAGGGGGTTTGTCTTGAGGCCATATTTCTTGTGAATATTTTTTTTCCATTGAGGCCCTTGAGGCCATATGATTCTAGAGACCAGGTTGCGGGATGTGTGATACTTGAGAGACGGGTGTTGTCAAGAAAGATTGGTTATTACCCTAGATTTTAAGAGGTATTTACCCACATATGTTTTAATTTAGGGCATCCTAAAAGGGATTCCTCCACTTCAGTGATAGTTATAAGGATTAAAATAGGGATTCATCTGTTTATGTTTTTACCTAGATGAGTAAGTTGTTTCCCAATGGATAGGATGACCCTGAGAAGGTATGTGTTTTTGTATCGTAATAGTTACAAGTATTACATTAGGGCATGAGTTGAGTTGTGAGCCAGTGGGTTTGATATATTTATATTGTTAACTTGTTTATTCCATCGGGATTTTGTGTTATGGTTAAGCTATCATTCTTGGATTCCAGTTAAATAATAAGGGTTTCCATCACCATTAGTGTTGGATATGAATTTATATGGATATAGTTTCATATGTTTGTCAAGACACTCCACATAAAAGGTTCATAGAGTTATAAATGATGTTCTCCATACATGGTTCAGAATGACTGACGTGATGAATACCATCCGAGGCAGGGTAGGTTAGACATAACAAACATCACTCGTATGATATGCGGTTGGACATTAACCTTCATATCCGTACTAATAGATGTTATGGTTTCATTGTTGGACTAGGGTTATAGGAATATTGATTGATATTGTTGAGAAAATTATATGTGGAGATCCACATATATGATTTAAGCATCATACTAAGACTCCAGGCATGGTTAGTATAGTATATGGGTTAGGTGTCCAACTAAGGCCTAGAACATGCATTTTATACTTTATGGTTTCAGTGCCAGATTGATGATATAGGAAATGATGGTATACCAAGTGGATGGAGATGGTGGATTAACTCTCCATCCATTTGTATTTTACATACTAATAATCTAGGCATTCATAGTAAAATATATGGATTGGGTGTTAGACTAAGTCACTAGATATTGATTGTATGATTATGGTTGAAGTGTTGGACTAATTATATAGGAACTATTGTTTTTTGATTTATGTTAGATTTTAGACTGATTTTATAGGTTTTGGTAGTCATTTATCATGGAAAGATAACCTTGTGTGGATCCTTCTAGGTACTGAGTAAGAGATAATTTGTAAATTCACAAGTTTTGGTTTGGGTGGTCTTGGTTATGGTGCTCATATTTTATTTGGGATGCATAATCATCAAGAAGATCTCAAAGACACCCTAGTATTGGACAAAGAAGGTATGTTAAATCAATGTATTGAACATAAGGAGTGATAATGGTTTTATTTTTATTTATTTCAAAGATGTTTTGTCTTGAATGTGCACATCGCATCAGTTTTCACTTTTGGAAACACAATATATGTTCAATGTTGGGGGTGGTCTACTATGATTTATTCCAAACCCCCTACACAATGCACCTTAATGTGAGTGTGTAGAAATTATTTATAATTTTTAAGCTTTTTAAATATTCATGATTGATATGGGAGGCTTAGGATCTCATGATTTAGTGGGTTACTCATATAGAGTTGGATGACCGTGCTAGTGCATCTCGACCGGGCACATGAGACCGGGTATGTGTCATGTTTCAGATTTGTTATAAGTTTTCAATTTATTTATTTTTTAGTTGTTTACATTGTATATGTTATTAGCATAGTGGGTGATCGATGTTTCATATATGGATTGTTTGTTCCGGCCTTTACAGTATTTTATTTTAATACATCAATCTTCAGTTTCTCATTATTTATTTCTCCATGTACTCTGTTTTTAATAATGTTTTGTAATTTACTTATGGTTGTGCACTATTATATGGGGGTATTGTCCCTTCATAGTTCCACTTTAGAGATTTTATGGTAGTTGAATGACCCAATTGTATGAGGAGGCATGCTTGAGGTCTCATGGAAAAACCTTTTGGGGGAACATATTTAGTGTAATCATGGTTAGGACATTACATAGTTATATCAGAATAGTAAATTTCATGTCTTACTATTAGGGATTTTTTAGACTTGAAATATAGAAATGCATCAGATCCTATGTTGGATATTGGTTGGTGTTTTGGGAACACCTATTTTGATAGAAATTCTAGTTTACAAGGGGCTAAGATTGATGTTCTTGGTATTCGATGAGAAAAGTTGTATATGAATTTCACCTTATGTGACACACATGAGGATTATATGTTTTTGTTTTGGATATATTTATATATCTATGACAATTTAAAAGTGGCATATGATTTGGTTTTGGATCTTTGACTATGGAGGATAGTGGCATCTCAGGCATTATGGTAGAAGAATATGACCCTCATGTTATATGCCTTATACTATGTGATTTTATGGATTCATTTCATATGGTAGTTTTTATGGATCTATGTTGAGGTGCTCGATGATGAGGATGTCGATGTGGTTCTCATGAATAGTTGGTCTAGTTACCCTAGTGTATCGGTATGGTTTAAGCATATGATCATTAGATCCTTGTGGGTAGGTGGTGTTCACAGTTTCTTGGGTGGCATGGTCCTCTAGAGAGCGATCTATTGTGATGATTATTAGAGGGGATAGGTTCCTTGGTTATGGGTTGTTGGATTGATATGTAACTTATTTTGGATGTGATACCATAGAGATGGGTATTTTGACATGATGATGTTAGGTCTTGTGGGCATAAGAGCACGTTTGATACCTAGTGACTTGTGGCTTGTTGTGATTTCCCATGATCCTTGGTGATTTTACCTAGTAAATTTTTATGATAATTGATCAGTAGGGAAATTTTGGGGATACTGGTAACCTTCATTACATGAATCTAGTTTATAATGTCAACGAATGTGTACACAGAGGATGTCTCATGAGATGAGATGACCGAGTTTTGTGTTCCTTTTGTTTGAATGTCATAGAAGTGTGTTTAAGGATGTTTGAAAATATTTCATAAAGGTTATAGATGTGTATGAGGTTTATGAATATTGGATTATTTCTATTTTTTAGAAGGTACACTAGTTCCCTAGAATTTTTTCATTATGGTTGGTATCATTTGGGGAATGTTCTTTCAGGATCCTATCCTAGGTAATGGTTTTATATATGAGTTATTCCTGGAGGTTATGTGAAGAATTGGGAGTATAGGAGTTTCTCGAGGTAATTTAGTGAGGAATTTATGATGAGTTTTTGTAAAATGTGACTTTTTGGAGTCTGATCATGTTTTTTGGATCTGTAGAAAAAGAACATGTAGCAGTTATTAATCCATGAGTAATAAAGAATTATTGTGGGTGTAATGGGAAGAAAGTAGAAATGGTTACCCGAGACCCTTGGGTTAAAACTGTGATAGTCATAGAATGGATAAGGCAGTCGTGGTATTCATCATTTAAATCTTAATATACTCTTATTATACAGATAAACATTCCCAATATCATGGCATCGTCCAGAGTATATAGAGGAAAAATCCGCTATACTCTAAACTATATTGATGTAATTTATTTTTTAATAAAGGTCCTACTTTCTGGAGGGGTGTATGTGAATTCATATGGTGGGATTGTACCATCAATAGTTTTTGAGTGAGTTCTTTATGATGGGATAGATTTTGATGAATAATATGGGTTCCATTATCTGATGCTTTGAATGGGTGATAGTTGATGTTTCATTTTGGTTCATGGGTGGGGGTGAGAGAGGAACATATAGTTCTGAGGTAGATAATTTATTGGGACATGAGATGTGGAGTTTATGTTTTGTTATAGGATGATAGTAAGGGTAATCTTATGGAGGGGAGTATCAAAATAGTTTCAATGATATGACCCATATGAGTGAAAGGTCAAGGGTGTTTTGGGAACCACATCAAGTAGGTTGGTAGACAACTACGGATATGTTTTCGATGGAGATTTTGATGTTGGGAAGTGTTTTGGATTAGAATAAGCTATTGTAGGGTGAGTTCTATAGCTGAAAGCAATATTATCCTGATGATTATTTTGGGATGATGTTGTGAAATCATTTGATGGATAGGCTGGGTTAGGAATTTTCCTATAATTGTTGATGGAGGAAATTAGTTTCTTGATCTTTTATGGGTTATACACCTTATATTTGGAGCTATATAGATAATATCAGTCATCATCCTATAGTACAACAAAAAGAGATTAGCATGAGTCGATGACCAACACTGGGTTGGATTTGTGGTTTTAAGACCACCAAGGCTTCCCAAGGGTGATAAGTTCTTGGGTGGAGAGGTTTTAATGACACATGTTTCTCTCGATATGGAATATGAGCAGTAGTTTGAATTTTTACATTCAGGTGATTGCGAGGGGTAAAATGTTCATTTTCACATATATATGACCTCATATTATTTTTTTGACCACTCTAATGGTTTCGTAATAGGGTTTTTACCATTGTAAAAGACATTGGTGGAATTCTATGAAATTTGTGTTTTGGCCAAATATATTATATTTATGTAATTAAATATTTAATTATTTAACATGAGTTCATTTGCAATATCATTTTATTGGATTCTTATATACAGATTCCAACTCCATGGTTTATATTAGAATGATTCATTTTTCTTATGTGAGGTATAAACCCACATATGGTTCTGGGACTTAGGATAATATATAAATTGTAATTAATTAGATATCCCACTTGGGGTTTTCAATGCATGTTAGGAAAGAGGGAGGGGATCTCTCTTTTGAATGATGTTTAGGTTGATAGGAATGAGAGGATGAGGTGGTTCCAAACTCTATCCATGGTACTGATCAAGATCGGTTCGTGCTATTTTGTCTTTGTGGTATGAATTTGAAACAGAATATTGGGCGTTTATGCCATGAGGTATATCAGGTTTTTTATTTTATTCCCTAATACATATATATATGCTTGTTTCATGATTTTGATACATATTGTTACTACTAAGAGACTCATGGGTGTCAATCTATGCTTAATTAGGGAAAAATTAGGGGTTTGTTGGTTTATAGGGGTTTCTCATTCAGAAAACCCAATAACATGGTATGTAGTTCAAGAAAATGCCTAGTGTGATCTTCCCATTTAGGTAATATTAATTTTTAAAAGTAAATAAAATGTAATAAAATTACATTCTGAGTACTTTTTCATGTCCATGTATCTATGTACTCATAAATATTACTCGGTAGTGGAATTCGGCCATGTGGGGTATACAGAAAGACCCGAGTGGGTTACATGACATGTAGAGGTACACATGAAGGAAAATATGCATGGACATGCCATGGGAGATACATATTATGGTACCCCATCTGAGGTAGATGTCGGGTACATGTTTTAGATTCCATGTATGTGGTCCTAAATGTCCATGTCTGACTGGAGTACATGCCCAAGTGTGGCTTTTGGAGTACACATCATGTACTTTGGTATACATGCCTTATAATTATCCTTCTTACCATTTTGAAGGATTTTCGTGTTTTGATTACCTAGATTCAGAATTGAACATATGAAGAGTACATTATAAATTCTATTGCATATATAATATGATTTTAGAACTCCTGGTGTGTTTCAAGGACTCTTAATAGGTATTTTGAGACAAGAAATTTATGATAACTATGATTCCCTATGGAATGCGAGTTAGCTATTTCCTGAGAGAGGGACATGGGATGATACCCAGGTGAGGTTCAAGAGAAAAATTGGTGGTGGTATCATGATTTCATCAAAGATCATTATTTCTATTGTAATGGGATACTCCCTAGTTTGTGAGACTGAGTTGTGACTCGAGGTGGTGGATAGGTTGGGTGTACAGGCCAACCTAGGGTGACTTGGAAAGGTGGTTGGGATTGAGGAAATAACCCTTATGTTTATTGATTTAGTTGAGGCCAAATAGTATATGATATTCTATAGGCTTGGTAATAGGATTTCCTATCCTTGGGAGATAGGAATTTTCCTGGGAGATTAGTTATTACATAGAGTTTTTATTGGGGTTTTCTACTTATGTTCTGATCTAGGGGACCCCAAAAAGGATGCCTCTTCTTGAGTTATAGAACTAAGGATCCATATAGGTATTCTTATTTTATAATTTTACCCCTAGGGTTTGGCGGGAGACCTATGGATAGTGAAACTATGAGTAGGTGTGTGTTTTTTGAATAGTAATAGTTGTGGGTGTTCCTTTGGGACCTGATTTGAGGTATGAGCTGATTGGGATGAGATGGTGTGATTGATTCTTGGTTTATTCCATCTATATTTTTTGTTACCATTGGGATTAAATTTATTTGAGTTGAGTTAAATGATAAGAGACACCATCACTTAGAGGGTTGGACATGATGTTCCATAGAAATGGTTCTGGACATTTGACACACCACATAATAGGTTGATATATTTAGAGATTATATTCCCCGTGTAGGCTTCTAGATGTCTACCATGATGTTACCCATCCAATGATAGGTATATCAGATATGAATATTCATAATTTTATGTTATGTGGTTAGACACGATGTTATATATCGTTACCGATATTACTTATAGTTTGAGTGTTGGACTAAGGTTCATGGAGCATTGATATATATGGTAGGTAATTGTGTACATAGTGATCCCCATATGCAACTTACACACTAGACTATGTCTTTAAGAATGTGTAGTATAATATATGGGTTATATGTTAGACTAAGGCTATGAACTTGGATACTATACTATATTGTTTATGTTCAAAACTAATTCCCTAGACAATGATTGTATACCTTGCAGAATTGGATGGTGGACTAATGCTCCACATCCATAATTAGATGTCATATTGAGGATCTTTTAATGGATAGTATACTATATGTATTGTGTGTTAGATTGGATCTCTAGAAAATAATAGTATTCTTATGGTTTATCTATTGAACTAATTCTATATAAACATTTTTTTGAGATATGGGATTGATTTTAGACTAATGTTCAAGGTTTTGGTAGTACTTTAGCAAGTAATGAGAAACCATGACTGATCCATCTAGGTAGTGAGTAAGATATTATGAATAAATACATGAGGTTTGGATAGGGTGGCCACGGTTATGGAACTAATATGTTATTCCTAATGGGCCATCATCGATACATGCTCAGAGATACCCCTGCATTGGCCAAAGTAGTTATGTTCTTTCAAGGTCTTGGGGATCATGAACAATGATGGTTTTATTATCATTTATTTCATTGATGTTTAGTCTTTGAAGCGCATATTGCATGAGCATGAACTTATGGACGTAGGTTATAGGATCATAATTTAGGGTTACCTACTGATATTTATTTCTCAACCCTAAATCATGAACCTTGGTGTAAATGCAGACCTTATGTATAATTTTTAGTTTGATTATAGATGCATGATGGATAGGGTAGAGCCCTAAGATTGTATTATTGAGAAAGTTTATTTGGTTGGGAGGGATGATCAGGATGGAGAGGATCCAAATTTCACTGAAGGTTGGGTATGTGGAATGGATTGTAGTTGGATGTAGAGTCTAATATATTTATTTTTCAGTTGTTTATTTTTTATTTTTTATTTTCCCAATAGGCGATTGATGTTGTATGAATGGTATATCATTTCAAGCATTCACAATATTTCATTTTAGTAAACTATGATTTTAGTTTATTTTATTTATTATTTTTATATAATATAATGTGTATGATGTCTATTTATTTAATCCTGGTTATAAGCTCTGAAATGGGGGTACAATATCCTAATAGTTCCAATTTAGACCCATAAAGGTAGTCAAAACCATTGGCATACATGAAGGCACATTTAAGGACTTTTGGGAAACTAGATCGGGGAACATGTTTAGTGTCATCCTGTTTGGGATGTTGCATTATAAATTTCACTGTAATTAATATATATGATATTTATATTTTTATTAAAATTTTAAAGATGGAGGATCCATGATCAATGTGAAAGTACTATAACTACTGAACCGAAAGGTACATGAAAAATAAAATAGATAACACCAAGAAATGGTAATCTAAATAAATAATTACTGACAAACTAGTGATGAAATATTTAAAGTGGATCATATATGATATTATAAGGATTTAAATGGGTATGTTATAGAATTATAATAAATATAGATTAGTTATATAGAAGGTTACAATGCCTATTAATCAAGTCATAAATTATGAAATTGTTTCTCATTACCCCCATGATTTCTTGTGAGTTATATGAATAATTCACCAATTATTTATTTTTTATAGTCTATATACTACCCATGTTATATTTTATATCATGAATCTAATTATATTAATGTTATTTAAAATTTTCATTACAGTTATTCCTTTCATTGGGGTTATGATGCAAAATCCACCAATGTTTTAGTAGTTTTATGATACAAATTTTTAAGTGAATTTTTTATGCTTTAATTTATGACGATTAAATTACATGATAAATATCCCAAAAATTTTACTTATGTTCTTATACTCTAGATATTTCTTTAGATTAATTTTTTTAATTATAAAAAATCTATTTTTCTCTTCAGTTGACAATATTTTCTTCAAAGTATATATTTTCACTAAAAAAGTTTCTAGAATTTTTTTACAATTATCTAGTTATTTAATAAATTTAATGACAACGATGTTTTAATTTTTATAAAAAAATGTTTCAAAAGTATCTTATTATCACTTTATACATGAGGTACTTCTGACTTTTATGAAAAAACTAATGGGTATTTTCTTTTATCATAAACTGCATGAATTCCTTTCCCAATAATCATGAATACTCTATTCCTTGAGTACTTCTTTATATTTTTTTGGTTGTTTTCAAATAAGTTTTTTATAATTGTTTTTAAATTTTTTATATTTTAAAAAATGATTTCCAAATGAAAAGAGTATTTTGATCAAGAAATGGAAAAACGATAATTTAATTTTTATTTTATGGAATGAAAATATAATTTGATGCTTATTATTCTTTACTAGGGTGACAACATGACATTAATTTTTTTTTATAGATGTGTTATGTTTATAATGATTAATTTTTTTAATCCTGTTTCATTTCATAGGTTTATCATTATGGTAATTATAAATGTTTTCAAGATCTTGTGGAATACATATGAATATATTATAATTATGTCTTGAGTTGTTCTATTGTAAACCACTGATGGGTGATGATGTTATAAATCATGGATGCATGGGTATATTATAGTCCACCAATGTATTGGTTAACGATGATGGTGTTGAGAACCTCCTATGTGTTGATGGAATTAAGTATATTGAATTTAGACTTAATATAATGTGTGAAATGATTGGGTAGGCATTTACACTCAAAAAAATTAGCCACAATGAAATTATTGGGAGTGAAACTAGACTAAGAAAGTAAATTTATATACTTATTTGAATGCTAAAATCATATTATTTATTATTATTTTATGTTCTTATGGATCATAATTTATTATTACTAAATTTTCACTCTTATGTATTATGACTTATTTCTTATGTTTGAAAAAACTATATTCTATGTTTTGTGATTAAATATCTTGACTAATTATATATAATTATTGTAATAGAGGATCATGTTCTCATATTCATATGATAAACATATTCTCACTCTTGGTCATTGATTATTAGCTCTTATGTTTTCCATTACTCAACATATAAACTCAACCTTTTTTATCTTTCCCTTCCTTGGGTTATAAAAAAAAGGTTTTATGTGTGACATTTCCTGAAGGGTTCTAGTTGTGATGAAAGTTAATAGTAAATGTAGAAGAATAATTTATCTACCAGTTGTATATTTTTTCCTGATTCCAATAGCACTAAAAGATTACATTTATAGAAATGACTATATTTTTATGTATTGAATATTACACTAATAGAAAGTAGTATTAATTTACAAAGAGTTTCTGGCCATTATGGGTTGTATCAAAGTGAGTATTAGTTAATTTAGGGAAATAGAATGAGTAATCACTATTGGGAATACTTAAGATAAGCCTATGTATTGGATAACATCCTAAGGGTTTAGTAATGAAGATATTAATTGGGTTTCCTAGAAATACATCTTTGTATTGAAACTATAAGTGGATGTTGTTTTTTCTTAGATACATTTATTTGTTGTAACCCTAAAAATAATTGGTTGAGTATATCTCAAACATCATTTTGGTGCATGGTGAATTGGACCGTACTAAACAATTTGGTTGACACTCCCAAGGGATATTATTAGATAAATTCTCAATATCTTTATAATCTATCATAATATATTTGAATAATTGATAAATAAAGATAACATAGGTCAGTCCTAAGGTTTCTTAGATTGAGAAGAAGGTGTAATGATTTAGAAATTCTATGATTTATTTTTTAGGATTGATCACTCTGACTAATGATTCTTAATAAATATACTAACCATTTTGATTTCAGAAAGGGATTACAAATAGAATGATAATGTTAAGGTTCCATGATAAATTGTTTAACTAACCTATCATTTCATAGTTATATGAATTCATATATATCCGGGAAAATCTCATGAATGGTAAATTCATGTCCTCAATGATTAATTGTTAAATTATAATATAAAACTCATAATCATACAATTATTTCTTCTCATGTCAACAAGGTATATCTGATTTATTTTTCGGGAATGTGTTCCCTAAAAATATTATTCTTCTCCGTATATTTGAATTTGTTCTGATTTTGGGAATGCATCCGATTTTTTACATAAATCACATATTAATATCTAAGTAACTAGAGTCACATTTGATTTTTTGAACCAACAAATGATTGTATATTAGTGAAAGGATAAATATGAACATCCAATAGAAATTACATCCATTGAATGGGAGTTTATTTCTATAAAAAGTTGTATTTTATCTCTGATGGTTGGTGAGAAACTCAAAATCAATGATATTTCTATAATGTAGGAGTTTATTAATAATTTTTTGTAATATTTTCTTTGTATTATTCTAAATAACAAGGTTTACTTATTAATATAACCCATACCCGATGATATAACTATTTCAATGACTCCATATAGAATTTACAAGATTATGTTATAGCAGTTGAAGGATAAAATCTAGGAGAATTTTTATTAGGGATTTATTCATCCATGGGTGTCATCCTGAGATGCTCCAATTCATTTTTTAATAATAATGATATATGAATGCATCTCTTTATTGATTATAATGAACATAACGATATTATGAAAAAAATATTTATCCCCACTCTACATTGATTATTTTTTCAATTAATTATAGGGTTCTAAATATTGTTCAAAGATTTATATTTTATTTCTATACTATCAATTGAGGGTAAAAAGTGATGACATACCCAAGAGAGCCTTTATTTTGAGGTAAATACACTATGAATTTATAGTGATTTCATTTTTTCTAAAAACTTCCATATCTATATTTATGGATTAAATGAATATGATATTTAGAGATTACATTGATCAATTTTTTGTAGTATTTATATACAAGGTTCTTAGATATTATAAGAGAAAATAAGGTCATGAAGATCACTTTATGATTATACTAGAGACCCTTGGGAAGGATATATTGTATGAATAATTTAATAGGTTTGAATTATGGATATATAATATTTCGTTTTTTGGGTAATTTAATCTCAAATGAGGGTATATCCTTAGATACGTCAAAGATGTATTTTATTAAAAATTATCCATAATGACCCATTATGAATGAGACACGTAATTTTCATACTGGCTGGATATTATTCATATATTATGGGGTATTTCTCACAAATATCAAATCCAATCAACAATTTTACAAGGAATGGATTTGAGTTTCATTGGATGGATTAATGTGGAGAAAATTTTATGGAACAGAAGAAGAGTTTGGTCAGAATACCTATTCTAACACTACTATTTAGTGGAGTAGGGTTTTTGATTTATAGTGATGCATCAATGAAAAGGCTGGAAGTTTCCTCATATAGATTATATGTTGATAGCTTATTCCTCATGATAATTGAAGATTGATGATCTAAATTACCAAACCCATGAATTGGAGTTGTTAGTTGAATATTATCATTAATGATATAGAGGAATTATAATTATGGATATTGGTGTGACATATATTCTGATAACAATATTTTAAAATATATATTAACCTAGAAAGATTTATATATGCTTCTTAGATGATTGTTGGAGTTTATTAGATATTATTATTTCTTAACACATTACCACCTTGGGAAAGGGAACAAGGTGGATGTTAATTTATGTTGAAAGGATCATTAATGATCTTCTATGAAAAGGATAAAAATGAACCAATATTTAATGATTAGAAAAAGATGGAAATTTAAATATTGAGGAAGGGGAGATATATTATCATGCACAAATGAGTGTTCATACATCAATCCATTTGAGGATTAAAGAGGCACATAAGGGGGAAGCGAAGCTATAGAAGAGGGTGAGAAATGATCTTGAGTTCCAACATGATTGTGATTGAATGATAAGGTTCCAAAATTGATCATATTCCACAATAATAAAGTACATAAAAATTAACTATTATAAAAATATCATAACTCATCATTCTCTATTAATGAAGGAAGTATAATGTTGTATAATGTTATAAAATAGTATTTTTATTTAGATAATATTAAGAGCGATATTGTGGAGTATGTGCCTCGATGCTTGGTATGTTATCACTATAATTATAAGATAATATTTTATAATGGAATGTTATTACCATTACAAATATAAAAATTGAAATGGGAAGAAATCTCCAAGGATTTCATCATTAGAATCTCCAAAATGTCTATAATTCATAATTTTATTTTGGATGTAGTCGATATCATTATGAATTAAAACCACGTCATTTTTATCAAATAATATTTCTATATTGATTAGTTGGCCATAATATTTTTTAAGGAACTAGTAAGCATTCAATCAGAACCTCATTATATTGTATTTCATCTATATTCAAGGATTACCGAGATATTTTGGAGAATTATTCAGAAATATATGGATAAAATGATGTTTTTCTAAACATATTATCATCTTTAAGAAGATGATTAGTATAAAAGTAAAATTCAAACTATAGAGGATATGTTGAGATCCTTTTCTCTAGATGTCCAATGTGGTTGGGATCAACACCATCTTTAAGTTGAGTTTTCTTATAGTAATATCTTTCACACCAGAATTAAGATTAATTTCTATGATGTTCTATGTAAAAAACTTTAGAACATACATATATTGGGATGTATTTGGAAAAATATTTCTATAATCATCAGAGATAGCTTTCGAAATGGCATTAGAGGTTATTTCGATTCAAAAACACATCAATTCATCTTATAGTAAATAGAATAGTTATGTTGAAAACTATCAAGGAGGTTTGGAAATAAAATTTGGTGAGAAATATTTCCTATAAATTTATCAATAGAATAATGATTTTAGATTTAAAAGGAATAGAACCCAAATACCTAGGTATATTGTTACCTTCAAGATTCATGATCAATTAGAGACTATAAACTATTTCCTTACACTCCCACTGAACCTCTCTCATGTTCATGATGTCTTCCATGTATCAATATTTTTGAATTACATTCATGATACTTCACATGTAATAAACTAAGAGGTCATACAACTAGAAAATGATCATTCCTCTAAATATAAATTAGTACAAAATATCTAATTTTAGATATAATGCACTCTAGAACAAGATTACTCCCCATTTTAAATTTTTTAGAGGAAATAAGAATTTTAAGAAGATACAAGGGAATGTTAGGATGTGAAGAAGTATATATATCCCTACAAGACTACATCATAGTGATGAAATTTTGGGATATTAATTAATTTTATGATGGGTATAATGTAACTCCCAAATATTTTATATTTATCTCCGTTGAAAATAACATGAAGTAGTTTATATCTTTATTTACATGAAACCTTGAGTCTAAATGAACCATGATATAGTAATCCTTTTAAACCTAGACATTTTATTAGAAGGTATGGATAATAATAACCATATTATGAAAAATATTTTTATTGGTTTTAATTATTTCTTTGATATTCTTTAATTCGTAGTATATTAGGACTCAATTTTCAATATAGTCATTTTATGCTTAAGAAATATTTTTTCTTCAAAAATCGGTATTGTTCCATTTTGTGGAAGAAAATTATAATTAATTTGAAAAAATATAAATTTTATTTAATTAAATGAATATAATTTTAATCCACATTTTAATATTATTTTAGATTCAGTTTTTAGGCATTTTCAAGAAATAAATTTTTTCAGTAAATTAAAAAAATTGATCTTTTCAAAGCTATATTTTTTAAAGTAGAAGTAATATTATGTTTTGAATTTTATCATAACATAAAAAATAATAATTATTAAATTTTACATAATATAATTAATTACATTGGAACCAAAATTATATTTTATTTTGGTTTATGTTCATTTTTTGACCATTAAAACCCAATTTTCTAAAAACGTTATTTATGCCTGAAATATATTTTTATTTTAATAAATTTGTTTATTTTATATTTAATAATTGTTTTAATGAAATTTATATATTATTTATTTAATAATACCTTTTAATATTAATTTTTTATTTAATTTTTATAGAATGGAATGAAATTAAATTTCAAGCATAAAAAATCATTTTTTCCAAATCAAGATTTCATTTATGATTATGTGATTATTTAAAATTAAATTATTCCAAATATATAAATTGAATTAGGTTAAATGGTTTCCCATTTTGGAATCATAAAAATTGATTATATTTAATAGGTTTAACATATTTTTTTGATACCATAAATTAAAAAAACTCTAAAATTTTGTCACCGTGATTAATGTTAAAATGAGTATACTAGGGGGTTAAACCAAAATATAATGGTTAGATTTCCACCCATAATAATAATATAATTATTTATTAAAGATATTTGAAACTTTTATTTTCTTTTATTTTAATATTTTTTCATTAGGAACCACTTTCCCATGTAAGTGAAACTATATCATTGAAGTCTTTTATGAAATTCCACGTGTATCCCTCCTCTTACTTTGAAAAGGGAACCTATTCACTTAAATTATTCAAACCATTTTATCCTTCATTATAAGAAAATAAACACTCATAATACTTAATAAAATCTGGTCCTTAATCCAAACTAATATTTTATTCCCCTACTTCTAATTCTTTAAGTATTAATGTGTATAATAATAGAGGCCTTTCAAATAAGATGTCTAAATAATAAACAAACCCTTTCAATTTTATTTCTTCTTATAAATAATTTAAAATTATTAAATACATAACATAATAATTAATAAAGTATAATAAATATAATTAGATGATATTATAATGATCTAATATCTATTTAATACTTCTTCTTCATCAAAGGGAAATAATGTTATTTCTTGTTTGTATGTGTGATCTATCACTTCCACAAAGTAGTGTGATTCATAATTATTTTTCTATTTTACTTAGACAGTAATAAAGTTATATTTAATAAATATAATGATATTTATTAAATAATAATTATTCTTTAATGGTTAAATATTATTTAACTTTCATTCATTCTATATGTCAAAATGTGGAGAAGACCAATCATGTATACATTCAGATTATTTTATCCACCTAGTAATATAATTCAATTTTCATCACCAATTTATATGAATGATTATTAGTATTTATATAATGAATATTTTTGATATATATATCATTATTAAAAAAAATTATGGAGTAACCATGATCATTGTGCAATGACCAGAACTATTTAAATGAAATATACAAGAAAAACAAAATAGTTAACACTTAGAAACGATTATTTTAATAATGAATAATTTGTAAATGGGTGTTTCATTATTATAAGTGGATAATATATGATATTATAATTATTTATATAGTTATTTAACAGAAATTAAATAATTATAAATTTATTATATTATAGGTTAGAGGACATATGAATCTAGTCATACATATGGTATAATTGTCTCATCTCACATTTATTTTTGTGAGATTTATTCCTTATTCAGTACTTTTTTTGTGTGTGTTGTATATGATGATCCTTTGATATGAAATATCACGATTATCTATATATTTATTTTATTAATATTTTAATTTTATGTTATTATTTTTATGGGGTTTATGATTCATGAGTTACCAAAGCAGTAATGATTATATGATACACTTTTTTTACCAGGATTAGTTATCCTTAAATTTCATATACTTAAATTACATGATCTATCTCTATAAAATATTATTTATTTTATTAGCAACTAGTAATATTTTGATATTATATGTTTTACTTTCATTTTTCCCTCTTTAGATACTCAAGATAAGAAAATAATATCATTAATGAGAACTGAATTTATTACACTCTTCTATATACATGCTTTTCATACTAGTTGATATTTTATTAAAAATATTTTCAAGAATGATTTTTCTATTCTGAAATGATTTATTACTATTATTTCAAGTGATAGTTTGATTTTTCTAGAAAATTTGAAAAGTAATATTCATGTTTATTTTTTAAAGGGTTACTTTTGAATTTTTTCCAAAAATGTTAAAGGAATATTAGTATTAAAATACACCACATGAAGGAATTTCCCCAGAATCTTGAATATTTTTTCCTTAAAGATTATAATATAATTTTCCTAGGTTATTTTCAAATAAAAATTTCCCTTAATTTTCTTTAATTTTTTATATTTTAAATATCTAATATCAATATGAAAAGGTTATTTTCCCTAACAAATGTTCTAGTGATATTTTAAAGATCTTTTACTACAGTAAAAAAATCCAATTAATTTTATATATTCTTTAATAGTTATATGAACTAGAGTTTCCATTTTTATTCTCTTTTAGAAGGTTTATGTTTATGATGATGAAATTTTTATGAAACCTATTATCTTCCCATGTGTTAAGATTTTATGTAATGATAAATGATTTCCTAAGCATATGGAATATATATGGATGGATTAAGATAATATTGTGTGTGGTTTAGGTATAAACCAAGAACATGTAATTTCATTATAAACTAAGTATGTATGGGATTATTATATCCATTCAACACATTGGGTGTTGGATTGATATATAGATGAATATGTATATTAGATGGAACACTAAAAGAGGCGGGGGGTTGAATTGTATGTTTTAAAAACATTGTGTCTAAACAATTAAGAAATTAGTTTAAATGATCTTAAACTAAAAAAATTCACAAAAAATACAATTAATCACAATTATCTTGAGTATAAAGGTATGATATGATGTAATAATATAAGAAGTGTAAATCAATTGTATTCCAATGAATATAATAATCAGAGCAATACAATAGTGAAAGATTCTACCATAAAGTGTATTGAATCTATCGATACAATATGTAACAGTTTAATTGTAATTGAAATAATTATAGATGAATATGAAATGAAGAATAGAGACAAAACAATTCCTTTTCTAATACAATTAGCTTCGGAAATGTAAAAGTATTACAATTATTTTATCCCAAAGAGAATGGTATCCATTAACCTAGGATAAGAGGTTTGTCTTTCCACCACCTTGGTAAGCCCTTGATATGATTATAATTACATCTGGCTTTCTATCCCCGCAAGACCTCGATACAATGATCGGTACGTATGTCTTGCTATCCTTGCAAGCCCTCGATTTTGCAGGTAATCGACACCTCTGTCTTTCAAACACTTGAAAGCCCTCGATACGATGATCGGTAGGTCTGTCTACCTATCCTCAAAAACCCTCGATCATTATCACCTAATCAATCGTACAAAGAAAAACAAATCACTTATTGAAATACAAAAACTAATAACGAGCCATTCACGTTTTGTAATTTCAAGTCTTTCACACGAAGCAAGAGAGAAGTCACAAAGTCTCTCTCTAGAACTTGATAGAAGCAAATAATGATCAAAGTCTCCCAGTTTTTGTTCTCAGCTATAAATGACCTCCTATTTATAGGCCTCAGGATCCAATGGTCATATTTCCTCCAATGATCATATTTCTCTAGAAAAAATGGAAAGACTTGGAAACCTTGAATTATAACGGTCATATGGAAACAGAAAACATGACATCATTTTGAATAGTTTATAATTAACTCCATGAAATAATTTTGGTTAAAACAAAAGATATATGAAAATGATAATCATGAGTATGGTTGATACAAAACATGTGTTCTTATAACGGCTAAAAAAATCATGTGATAAAATTAGAATATGAGTACTATTTTTATTACTTATTATAAAGTAATGATATGATGAAAAGTGAGTCTGATGCACAAAAGTCAGTATGATTGACAAAGTCAGTATGATTGACAGAGTCAGTACGATAGACTTAGTCAGTATGATAAACATAGTCAGTACAATAATCATAGTTAGTATGATAAACATAGTTGAAAAGATTTTTTATTTCCAAAACAAGACTTACAATTCAAAAGAGAAATTTTGACTCAACAATCTGCCCCGTTTTGGAAATCAAAAAAAATAATGTAAAAAAAATACTTATCTCCCCCTCTGTTATTGAAAACTCATATGAATATGAAATCAAATACAACTAACTCCACCTTAGGAATGTACTTTCCTAAGGATTGTATTTGTAAATTTTCCTTCATTTAGAAGTATTTTATTATAACATTCTTCCCCTTATAAAACATTCTCTCCCTTTTTGATTTTCAAAAAGAATGGGGTAATCTTGAGTTGCCTGAAAAATTTAGAGAAATGAAATGCAAGGAAATGGGAAAGAGAACCTAAACCTCATTAATATAACAATGTCTATTGAATTTTAAAAGTTAATAAAGAAAGATACAACAAAAAATTCATTTGTTTTCTCTTTATTTTTCTTTATTGATCAGATCACAATGAATAACTTTCATCCTTTTGATTTCTTTCTTATCTTCGGAGATAGAATCACCCTGGGATTTAAGAAGCACTTGTTGATCAGCTAAAAGTTGATCCTGATTCTTGATAGTCTCTTCTTGGACTCTGATTACTTCTTCAAGAGTATCAATTCTATCTTCAAAATTCTTATTGTCTTTAGATAACACATAATTTTGCTTCTTCAACATATCTATTTAATCTTTGAAAGATGAAACATTAAAAAACTCTGATTGGAAATCATTCATTCTTTTTATCAGCTCTTTTATTGAAGGTATATCAGCTCCATTAGTTTTTGACATATGAATCATCCTTTCAACAGTTTCATTGTAAAGATTATTGATAGAAATAAAAATATCATTTGAATGCCTCCTTAAGTCTTCAATTGATATTTCATGATCATTCACTGAGCTTTATATTTTGTAAGACCACTTAGTCATTCTATTTCACGACTTCTTATGAGCAGTCGAACTTTAAGACAATACTTTTAAATCGGCTTCAATTGACAACACTCCATTTCTAAGTTCTCTTACAGAACCAAACTTCTTCCTTTGATTGTCAATGATGAAATAAATTTTCCCTTCAATTCTTGGAAAATAAGGAATAGTATTCTCAATTCTCCTCAATACATGAACAATGTAATCACTTTTCTTGAGAAAAATTGTGCGTTCTGAATTAGTATCCTCATCGTATGAATCTAGTTCATTTGATCAGCTTGAGTCTTCAAATGGATATTTTCATTTTGTTTTTTGTTTTTTACTTTCCTTCTTCTTCCAATTTGTCACTAATGACAATTACTTTGTGAGTCCAAGAATATTGAGCACATTGATTAACTTGAGAAGGACATTTATCTGAAGGAGTTTCAAGAGATTCAGCTGGTGCTTGATTTGAATGAGGAACCTGTTGAATGACTTCACTTTTCTTTTTAAAAGATTTTTTTCTGCTATTTTTTTTAAACACTAAAGATATTCCAAAAGAAAATATTCTTCCTCTTCTTCAACTTTCTGTACTTATTTCAAAATTTGATTCCCATTATCTCTTTCTGGAAGACTCTGTATGATTGGTTCTTGGTGTAATTCTTTTGTTAGTTGAGCACTATGCACCTCAAGAATTTTCATGATTTTAGAAACATCAAAATCTTGAGATTTCCCTTTCAAAGGAGTCTTCTTTTTTCTTTTTAGCCTGATGATTATCCTCTACCCTTATCCTCTCAGCTAAAGCTTCAGCTGGATCAAGACCGAACTTAGGATAGCCTTATTTTCTTTGTTCTTTGTCTTTCCTCCACTTGCCTAAAACCTCCTTGCTATATTATTTTTATTTGGATTAGTACTGGTTTATGGATCTGACATTTTAGGAGCAACAAAATTTGGATTAACTTTGATTGGCATACGTGCCGATTGATTTTGTGTCAATTCAGCTTCCACATCTTTAATAAAAATCTTTGAATTTTCATCGAAACAAACATACAATTTCTTCAACGTATTATTAATTATCCAAGATGGCTTCAGTTACTCTAACTTCCCTTTCAGAGGAATATTTCAAAACTTCAATCTCTAAAGAATGAACTTTGTAAGAATATAGGGATACATAATGAAATGATATTAGATCGCTCCTGACTTGACATTCTTGATTGTTTCAAAATGTACCCCATGAGATTTACCTTTCTCATGTTTATAAGATAGTCTAGCATAAAAATATCAGAGACTTTAAGAGTTTCTCTATCCATTTTCCTTGGGATAAGAAAACCTTGCATCCAAAGCATCATAAATCTGTTATCTGAGGATAAATGAGTTACTTTTCCATTCTCTTCATTTATAAGAAATAACTATTTTTAACAATTTCTTTATTAAACGTATCAACTTCCTCTATTAGTTTATGAGATGCACAAAATTAATCACCTTCTGTTGAGACATTAAGAAAGTGTGATTCTTTTTTTCACAAAAATTGAGATTTTTCTATCGTACACAACAATGTTGATCATCATATTTTTTTTTCAAAAGACATTGATTTGTATAATTGACTAACTTCTTCAACAATAATTTGATCTTGAGATACGCTATTTCAACACAAAGATGTTCACAGACATGAACCAAAATAATCCTCCTAATTTTTGAATCACAGGTGTCAAAGAAGTCCCAAGAAACTAACCTTACTCTGAAGAAGACTTTCTCTGAAAACGTTTTTGAAGACATTTTGGCAGGAGTGTTGTAAGAAGACTGAGATATAAAGAAGAGGTAATGAGAAGATCATACGGAGTCTTAAAACAAAGGGGCAGAGCTTCGCCAAGAAATTTGAAAAACCAGTGTGGGTTTGGGGAGGGGGGGCTCTATTTATAGGAAAAAAATAATTACCATTGATCTTCTATAGTTTATATTAGATGAAAAAAATCAATGGCTGGGATTTAAAGATGTTTTTAAACGAGAAACAATAAAAATAAGTAAAACAATACAAAGAAAGAAATAATGTACCTTTCAGAGATTCTGAGGAAATTTTCTGTTTAATATTATTAACATAGTGTAATACAATAACAGAATGAAAATACATGCATTCGTGGAATACGATCTGTTGTGAGACCGATGGAAAACAAAGTCATTACAATAGGTTGTCAAACCGATGGAAAAGAAAGTCACTACCATAGGTTGTTGAGCCGATGAAAAAAAATTCATTACCATAGGTTCTCAGGCTGATGGAAAACAAAGTCATTACTATAGGATGTCAGGACGATGTAAAAGAAAGTCATTACCATAGGTTTTTAAGCTGATGGAAAACAAAGTCATTACCATAGGATGTTAGGCCGATGGATAAAAAAGTCATTACCATAGGTTGTCAGGCCGATGGAAAATAAAGTCATTACCATAGGTTGATGTACCGATGGAAAACAATGTTGTTATCATAGGTTGACGTGCTGATGGAAAATAAATATGTTACCATAGGTTGACGTGCTGATGGAAACCAATGTTGTTACCATAGGTTGATGTGCCAATGGAAAGAAAAGTTGTTACCATAGGTTGATGTGCCAATGGAAAACAAAGTTGTTACTATAAGTTTATGTGCCGATGGAAAACAAAGTTGTTACCATAGGTTGACGTGATGATGGGAATTTTTTTTACAATAGGTTGGTGTGTCAATGGAAAACAAAGTTGTTACCATAGGTTGACGTGCTGATGGAAAACAAAGTTGTTACCATAGGTTGAAGTACCGATGGAAAACAAAGTTGTTACCATAGGTTGACTTGCTGATGGAAAAAATGTTGTTACCATAGGTTAATAAGCCAATGGAAAACAAATCAATACGGTAATCAGGAAAACCAGATGAAAAATAGAAATAAAATAGAAAACTAATAGAACAAACAGATAAATTAGTCCATAAGAAAAATTTAAGAAATACTCAAAGTAAAAAAATGTTCTCCTTAAGAGGATATTAATGTAAGGGGAAGTGTAAAACATGAATTATATATTATTGATTATTTTAATATAATCATTCATAGCTTCTATTTTATAAACTGAAATCTATCGGAAGGTAATGGTTTTGTAAAAATGTTAGAAAATTTTTCGTGCGTTCCGATGAATTGAAAAATAATATCTCATTTAAGTGTGTGATCCCTAAGAAAGTGATGCCTAATATCTATGTGTATTACACAAGAGTGATGTGCTGGGTTTTTACTAAGAGCTATGGAACTCGTATTATCACATAGAATTTGAGTTTTGGAAAAACTCAATCCATAGTCACTGAGTGTGTGTTGCATCCACGACATTTGATCACAACAACTTCCAGCTGCTACATATTCATCTTCAGTAGTGGAAAGTGATATTGAGTGTTCTTTATTTATGACCAAAAAACCAAGGAATATCATATGAAATGACATGTTTCAGATGTACTCTTTATATACAATCTATGACCACCAAAGCTTGCGTCTGAAAAACTTTTTAAAATAAAATCATTTCCAAAAGAATAAAAAATACCTAAAACCAGAGTTCCTTTTAAATACCAAAAGATTTCTCTCACAGCTTTTAAATGAGACTCTTTTGGATTTTATTGGTATCTTGCACATAATCATACAAAAATGATTAGGTCTGGTCAACTAGCCGTCAAGTATAATAAACTTCCTATCTTACCTCTAAAAGTTATTTGATCTACTGGTTTTTCAGTTTAATCAGGATCAAGTGTATTTGAGGTACCAATTTGAGTGCTAAAATTTTTGGCATTGTCATATTAATAATTTTTGAGTAAGTCTTTGATATACTTATGTTGAGATATATAAGTTTCTTCTGGTTTTTGTGAAATTTGAAAACCTAAAAAGAATGTTAACTTACCCATCATACTCATTTCAAACTCAGATTTCATTATATTTGAAAAAGAATCAGTTAATGACTACTGAGTTGATCCAAATATGATGTCATCAACATAAATTTGAAAAAAAAAACATTTTTATTTTCCATTTTCATAAAAAGGGTTGGATCCTCTGTACCTTTTTCATAAATGTTTTGTAAAATAAATCCAGTAAGTCTATCATACCATGCTCTAGGGGCTTGTTTAAGGACATATAAAGCTTTGGTAAGTTTAAAAACATGATTAGGATATTTTGAGTCTAGAAATATGGGGGTAGTTCAACAAAAACTTATTCTTGAACAAAACCATCTAGAAAAGAACATTTAACATCCATTTGAAATAATTTAAAATTAAAGTATCCTACAATGGCTAATAGAATATTAATATATTCAAGTCTAGCTACCAGAACATATGTTTCTTCATAGTCTATTCCCTCTTGTTGATTATAGCCCTTAGTAACAAGTATTTATTTATTTCTTAAAATGATTCCATTTTCATCCCTTTTATTTCTGAAAACCCATTTTAGACCAATTACAGTTGTTTCTTTACGTCTTTTAACTAAAGTCCAGACTTGATTCATTTCATATTCATTTAGTTAATCTTGCATTGATTTAATCTAGTCTTCATCTCCTACTGCCTCACTTGGACTTTTAGGTTCAAATTGGGAAATAAAGGCAAGATGTTCAATTTCATTTCTCAAGGAACTTATGGTTCTTATAGGTTGATTTACATCATCAATGATGTTATCACTGGGATGATTCCTAATAAGCAATTGATTTGGGTTATGTAAGACATGTTCATCAACAAAGGATAGGAGATCTTCTGGGGTAAATGTTTTAGAAGCATATTCTTGGACATTTTCTTTAACCGAAGAATCTTCTAACAAAGATTGATAATTAGTTTTTGAAAACACATCTGAAGATATAGGTTGGGGTTGTTTTAAAGCAAAAGGACTGGCTTCATCAAATTTAACATGCACTGTTTCCTCAATAGTACAAGTATTTTTAGTGAAAACTCTGTAAGACTTATAAGTTGTAGAATAGCCTTGAAAGATTCCTTCATCAGATTTTGGTGAGAATTAGTGTAGAT
Organism: Viscum album; assembly: GCA_963277665.1. Taxonomy (NCBI): domain Eukaryota; kingdom Viridiplantae; phylum Streptophyta; class Magnoliopsida; order Santalales; family Viscaceae; genus Viscum; species Viscum album. The sequence goes on from OY728137.1 coordinate 1,027,862,208, forward strand.
TATCTTTAGAATTCAGAAGGAATAATTTTCATCCAAAAACATTGAAGTATGAAACATTAGGTTTTTGGCCAATCCACAATTCATAAGGCATTTTATTAAGAAAATTTCTTGTTAAAAAATGATTTATAGTATAACAAACAGTACTAATAGCTTCAGCCTAAAAGTGATTAGAAATTGAGTATTCACTAAATATGGTTCTTGTCATTTATTGAAGAATACGATTTCTTCTTTCAACAACACCATTTTGATGAGGAGTTCTTGGAGTTGAAAAATTGTGATTAATACCTTTCTTACTACAAATAGTTTCCAAAACTGAATTTTTAAATTCACCACCATGATCACTATGCATAGTTATCAATGGTAAGTTTTTCTCATTTTTAACTTGGGCTATAAAAACATTGAAATAGAAAAAGGCTTCAGATTTCATTGTTAGAAAATAGACCCATGTAAATCTAGTAAAGTCATCAACTAAAAAAATACATAGTATTTTCCTCTAATGCTTCTAGTTTGTGAAGGACCATAAGATCCATGTGCACTAGCTGTAATTCATTGGAATTTGAAACATAATTGATTGATTTAAAGATAGTTTTATGTTTCTTTCCAAATTGACAAAGATCAAATACTTTTGAGGAATCATATGTAAGATCTGGCAGATCCCTAACAAGTCTTTTCTCTGAATATTTACAAAGGTTTCTTAGGTTGCAATGTCCCAGTCTTCTATGCCATAGCCATGATTGGTTTTCTATTGCACTTAAGCAAGGTAAATTTTGACTCATATGGTCTTCTAGGTTAATATTGTATACATTCTCTTGCATATGGGCAGATAGAATGAATTCATCCTCAGAATTTTGAACTAAGAATTTACCATTTCTAAAATCCACAAGGTATCCTTCGTCACATTATTTACTTATGTAGATGAGATTGTACTTAAGACCTTTTACGAACAAAAAATTTGAAATAAGAACTTTTCCAAGAAAAACAATATTACCCATTCCAACAATCTTTCCTTGAGAATTATCTCTGAAGGTAACTTTTCCACCTTTTCTTTCTATAATTTTTTCAAAGAAATATTTCTTTCTGGCCAAGTGTCGAGAACAACTACTATCCATGTACAAAATATTCTTGTCGGTACATTTCTTCTTTTCCTGAAAAAGAAACAACTAGTTTTTCAGAACCCAAAGTTGTTTGGATCTAGATGGGTTAGATAAAAAATTTAGGAATCCACATTTGTTTTTCAAAATGATATTTAAGAAATCATAAATTCATATTTCTATTAAGAGAACAATCTCTTTTCCAGTGTCCACCACATTGAAACATAGTACAAAATGGGGTACTTTGAGGAACAAAATAGTTATTACTAAAAACCGGTTTAGAATGAGTATAACAAAAACTATAGTGATTCCTCAAAGGTCAAATTTGAGAATACATTTTATCAAAGTTTTCCTTACCATTGTTAAAGTTTGAAAAACATTTATTCAAAGAAAAAATTTCTAACATTAGTTTTAAAACTAAGTTTTTATCCTTAAAAACATTATTTTTGGAACTAGAGTTAGTCTCTAGAATATTTTTCTTAGTAATTTCATTTTCAAGATCCTTAAAAAGTTTACCCTTATCAGATTTGACTTTATCTAGGGTTTCTAAAATACTTCCAAAATCATAAGTTTACATATAAAGATCATTAGAAATATCTGATACTTATTTAGTTAAAATAAAAATTCTAGAATTTGATTTATCAATCTTTTTCTTGAGTTTAGAATATTCATTCTCAAGTAGTTTAGCAAACCTAGACACTTCCTCATAAGATGATAATGTATTATCTTCTGATGACGAAGATTCATCATTTTAAGATTCATATTATTTATTATCAGTATCATTTGAATTCAAGGATAAATTTGTAATATCTTCAGCATTGTGTACCTTATCCATTAAATAATGAGCTTCAATTTCTAGTCTGGTTATAATTCCAATATTCCATTATCCTGAAGATTCCTATTCGGAAGAATCATCTGATGAATCGCCACCACTCGCACTCCAAGTATCATTGTCCTTCAAGACTTTCTTTTTCTTTGTCTTGTAATACTTTTTCATATTTTTTTCATAAATTTTCTCCTTTCTATATTTTCTCTTCATTAATGGACAATCATGTCTTATATGTCCAACTTTCTTTCATTATTAACAAGTTACTTATGAATCTTTATTACCGTTTATATCATTCTTTTTGAATCTATATTGGAAGTCTTTATTTCCCACAATCTTCTTCATCCTTTGAGCAAGATTGGGTAACTCATTATCTAAATGATCACAATTACTTGATTCTGATAAAACAATTTTCTTATATTTTTATATTGTTATCCTTTCAGGTGTTTTAGCTTTAGATGTAGTAATAATAGCTACACATACATTTCCAATTTTCTTCTTATTGAAATCATCATCTCTCTTCATTCTTGTCTCGTGCTGAATAAGAGTTCCAAAAAGTTCATCAAGAGTAATCTGAGACACTTTTCTGTTTTCATCAATAGATGTCCTTTTTGACTCCCATTCATTTGGAATTATATCAATAATTTTATCTAAAAGAGATTCATCATCAAGACCTTTTTCTCCCATAGATTATAGACTGTTTATAATTTTCATAAATCTTTGTTGCACTTTACATACTGGTTCACCATAAGGAAAAATAAATCCATGATACTCTACTAGAAGCATTTCTCTTCTTGTTTCTATAACCTTAGATGTACCAAAATGTGTGACTTCTAGTTTCTTCCAAATACAGTTGGCTGCTTCACAAGATGATATCTGACTATATATATTTCTGGTCATAGAGTATAGAAAAGTATTATGTACCTTGCATTTCAGTTGATATTCTTTCTTTTCTTGATTAGTGAAAGTACTGACTTCTTTGTCAGTAATTTTTTAACCTCCAGTAAGCATAATAAAATTTTCTACACCAGTATTGATAACAAATGTCTTCATTCGATCTCTCTAGTACTCATAATCATTCCCATAAAAGATAGGTGGTCTAGTTGGATTGAGGTTATCAATTGATCCAATATTCATCCCTACCATCTAATAAAACAAAAATCTTTTCGACTCTACATGTTAGTACAGTAAGTAGTTGAAACAGAAATTTTATTAAAAAACTTATACTTTAAAAATAGATAAAGCAGTTGAAACCTCCTATGATACCAGTTTTTGGATCGACATATAGATGAATATTTATATTATATGGAACAATACAAGAGGGGGGTGAATTTTATGTTTAAAAAACTTTGTGTTTAAACACTTAATAAATTAGTTTAAATGATCTTAAACTATATCTATTCACAATAAATACAATTAATCACAATTATCTTGAGTATAAAGGTATGATATGATGTAATACTATAAGAAGAGTAAATCAATTGTATTCAAATGAATACAATAATCAGATAAATACAATAGTTAATGATTCTACCATAAAGCGTATAGAATCTATCGATACAATATGTAACAGTTTAATTGTAATTGAAACAATTACAAATGAATATGAAATTAAGAATGGAAACATAACAATTCCCGTTCTAATATAATCAGCAACAGAAATGTAAAAGTATTACAATTATTTTATCCCAAAGAGAAGGGTATCCTTTCACCAAGGATAAGAGGTCTGTCTTACCACCACCTTGGTAAGCCCTCGATATGATGATTGATATGTCTGCCTTACTATCCCTGCAATCCCTCGATACGATGATTGGTACGTCTCTCTTTCTATCCCCACAAAACCCTCAATTTTGCAGGTAATCAACACCTCGGTCTTTCAAACACTTGAAATCCCTCGATACAAAGATCATTAGGTCTGTCTTCTTATCCTCAGTAGTCCCTGATCATTATCACCAGATCAGTCGCACAAAGAAAAACAAAGCCCTTATTGAAATAAAAAAATAAGAATGAGCCGTTCACGTTTTGTAATTTCAAGGCTTTCACACGAAGCAAGAGAGAAGTCAAATCATCTCTCTCTAGAACATGATAGAAGAAAAGAATGATCAAAGTCTCTCAGTTTTTTTCTCAGCTTCAAATGAGCTTCTATTTATAGGCCCCAGGTTCCGATGGTCATATTTCCTCCAACGGTCATTTTTTTTCCAGAAAACTTAGAAGACTTGGACACCGAGCATTATAATGGTCATATTGAAACAAAAAACATGACATCATTTTTATTAGTTTATAACTAACTCTATGACATCATTTTGGTTAAAAAAAGTTATATGAAAATAATAATCATGAGTATGATTGATACAAAACATGTGTTTTTATAAAGGATAAAAACAAGAATGTGATAAATGTAGAATATGAGAAATATTAGTATTACTTAGTGTAATGTAATTATATGATGCAAATTGAGTATGATGCAAAAAATTTAGTATGATTGAGAGATTCAGTATGATTGATAGGGTAAGTATGATTGAGTCAGTACGATAGACTTAGTCAGCACGATAAACATAGTCAATAAGATAATCATAGGCAGGACCATAAACATAGTTGAAATGATTTGTGATTTCCAAAACAAGACATAAAAGTCAAAAGAGAACTTTTGACTCAACAATGGGTAATGATGATGTTATTAATGAAATTAAAATAGATAAAATGTTAATAAACTATTAAGAGTTGATGAGATTAACTCATTGGAATATTATCATTACTATTTCCCAACGAACCCCACTTGGATGGAGGAAGTTTAATCCACAACTACCTCAAGACCACCTCTATAGGCCATGCGATAATGAAACGTACTGAAAGGACTAAAAATCAGAATAATTTTCCAAAATTACTTGCACACACACACCCCCAACCATCTCCGTAAAAAAGTGTATAGGAATAAAGAAAATAAAAGACAAAAACATATAGTGTAAAAACCATGCATGTTTCAAACTCTAGGGATTAAATAGAAGTACAATAGTGTAATATGAAATGTAAAAAGAAAAATTACATTCCCAACCAAAAGATATACCCCAAACTAAAAATAACTTCAAATAAAAGAAATTTGAATGTGTCTAACTTCAGATATCCAATCCCCAACCACTATACATGATCAAATACACCGAAGTATCCATATACTCTAGTGATATAAATATTTATATTTCTATAGTTTACATAAGACACAACACGTGTGGGAAAATCCCATATAGTGGTGAGTGTATAGAAACTCAATATGATACCCCAAAAACTGAAGAGGGAACAATATAAGACATGTTAGAAGTAGTCATATCATCCTAAATAAAGAGGTAAAATGATACCAAACAATATATATATATATATATATTATAAGAATCCAATATGAGAAATAAAGGGGATCTCCATCTCACAACCCATTCCATGACGATGTGTATACTAGTATTTCAAAAAATCCCATCAACGATTCACAGAATCTCAAATGTTTGTCTAAAAAAGTAACCATGTAGAGGACCCACACCTCGCAATTGTGACTTACAGTCAAGGGGGAATAATCTCCATGTAGATCACCCACACCCTAGTCTGTCAGGGTGGTACCACTTAGTAGATAGAGGATCAATGTCCTAGTATAAATGAAGGGTTCCACTCAGTAGGTAGAAAACCAATGCCCTGATGTAATAGGAGGTTTTCAATTAGTAGGTTGAGGAATAATGACTTGATACAATAAGAGGGTCACAATAAGTTTTCATAGGACTCCATCCCTAATAATATTGAAAATGTTCACTTATTATGTAGAGGGCCCATGCCCTGATATAAAAGGAGGGTTCAACTTAGTAGGTAGAGCACCCATGCCTTGAAAAAACAAGATGGTGTAACTCTATAGGTAGAGGACTCTTTCCCTAATACAATTGGATGGTTTCAATCAGTATGTATAAGAACTAAGTCTTGATACAACAAGAGGGTGCCACTCAAAAGGTAGAGGAGTTTTCAAACTCATACTCTCTCAGATGATCTTTTGTGGCCACTGCCATCATTCAGCACCACCTAAAGAAGAATGATGCACATAAAGTCTCACATCTTGTCTAAAAATTCACTATGTGGGCCGCCATTTTGTTTTGCACTGAATAAATCATGGTATATTCTAATCATGGGAAAAACATCCATGTCAAAATAATGAGATATTAATGGTATATGTTCAGGAGGGAATAATCATTATTTATGGGGGTCTACATGGTATGTGACCCCCCTCGTACTTGTCTATGTACCTATCCCTTCCTAGGTAATGGTCTGTGACTATATGCCCATAGGTGTGCCAATGTACTCCCATAGTACATAGTGTGTTTGTAAAAAAACCGAATGAACACTTGAGGCTTGATGTCATTCTATCAGAATAAATCATAAAACTATTGATATTTAATCGCAAATAGATGGAATTTTAAAATGTATTACACCATTTTGATTCTCATAGAAAACACTATGGATAGGGTATTCACTTTTCCAAATTGGACACTCAGTTAGAAATGAATTTCTCCACAACTTGTATGCATGAAAATTTGTAATCCCAAGACACATGTATGACAAAAGTACAATAAATTTATCTTGAATTGACCCCCTCAATTTAAGGGTCATGATGTTGTAGAGGGATCAACAAACCAACACCTTAAATTATATGATGCAAAAGAGTTTCCACAACTATAATAATAGTAATAATAATTTATGTTTTATTTATTATTATTATATAATTATCAATGATCAAAAGGGAAAGGGGCTCCCATGGTTGGAAGCATGTACATGGCTTCCTCCTCCTCTATAGGTGCATCAAATACTACACCTCTCTCTTCATATTTACATTCCTTCATTTAAAATAAATAAAACTAGATAAATATTTAAAGGTTAAGGGAATGGGAATCATGCACAAGAGATCTCCATCACCCCTCCATTACGAACTTGAACCTAACCTATCCGTACATGCTTGTACATCAACTTCATTGTTTTATTATATTAAATTATTATTATTATTATTAACATTCCACACAGTTTTTTTTAAATTGAATTATTATTATTATTAAAAATAATAATAATAACACCCACTTTATTAACCATGTCTAACCACCTCATCAGATATTAAATTTAATCCATCGCTTGTGGAATTAAAGATCCATATCATGATCTCATTGTTATGTGCGGGTGAGCCTAAGAAATTAAAATATCTACTCAATATATATTGAGAGTCTACCATAACCTAATCCATCATTGAGATCTAATTGTTTTCACTACACCTCTATTAAATCACTAAACCCAAATCCAAACTCAATACTACGGTCCATTATTCCAAGTAATGGATGCAAAATTATTGGTTCTTTTCAGTATTTTTGAATCACCGCTTAACCAACTACTGATGATGAAATCCAAGAACTGAAGGAAAAAAGGAATAAAAAACAAAGTGATTATATAATTTCCTATAAATTCATGGCCATTTATCACAGATTTAAGATTACCTAGGGTGATAACACCTACAACAAAGAAGGAATTATAATAGTTCAATAAAATCAATAAATTATAGGGCTCATGCAAAATATAATTACCATAGAACAAAATTTGATAAAATCCATGCATAATATTTTAATGAAATGTTATGTAAACCACACTTGATGAGTCTTACCTTGATTATGGATTGATCGTTGGTGATAAATTAATTCACCATCAATAAAGAAGGCTCACCATGTTCGTTTCCCATCGATCCTCCTCAACTTAATCATTATTCATCATTCAATGTTGATCGACCAATTAAGAACCCACTCCCCCCTTTTAGATATTGTAATGGTTATGTGTTTGACCTGTGGAACATTTACATAATAGGGTATTTATAGATGATTTAATTATACTATTTAATAAATAAAAAAACAATTTTATTTATTTATTTTAATTAAACATATCTTCTAATAGCTGCCTTAACTGGAAATCTGATGCTGACAATCATTAGGTTGCTCCTAAGGAAAATGAATATTTTAGACTGAAATTAGGTCACATTTTTAAAATCTAAGACACCATTTGGGAGATAACCATCCTTTTAAGGAAACATATGTGTTCATAATATTAATATATATTTAATATTTTTATATAATAAATTTTGGGATTATCGGGTCTTCTAATCGCATGCCTGGATCCAAAAATATTGTATAATATATTTCAATGTCGTACAAGGGAAAATAAGCCACTAAAAAGTTACTATTAAGAGAATTTTTGAAACGAATAGGAAATGTTTTCCATTATGGGACATTGTCCATAATTATAATCTTTATATTTAACCTTGACTAGGTAACTGATTTTCTATGATTATGTTAATACCAAAAACTTATGTGTTATTCTTATGTTTCTTTCTAATAGATCATGATTGATTATTAATGATTCCACTCTACTATTTCATATATAATTTTTTGATAAAATAATAATCCGTTTAATGTGATTAATGATATATGAATTATTGAGTATGATTATTATAATTCATCATCGTGTTCTCATACCATTATTCATATCTTATACTCAATCATGATCATTTAAAAATATTCTTTTTCTTCCACTATTGAATAACTAATCTTACTATCTATTAAGTTTCCCTTACTTATGTTATAATTAGCGGTTTCTTATATGATATGTATAATAAAGGTGCTAGTATTGATGATCTTAGTGGGAAATTGTATAGAACATTTATATACCAATTATTTTTTATCCATGTTTTAAAATACACAAGACCACTATGTTTTTAACTTGTATCATATTGTTATTTATAGAATATTATATGAATAAAACACAATATTTTTTTTATAAAATGTTTGGATTATCTACATTTAATGTCATATAAAAATAATATCAAAAATAAAAAATCCATAAACACTATTAATTTGTATCTACAAATAGAAACATAAGCTCCAAGACAACCTAAAATTTCTCCGCCATGAAATCTCACCTAATTATCTGTAATATATACACAAGGTTGAGGATAACATTTCAAATCATCTGGATCATCATTACGTCCTCTCATGAAAATGTGAGAAGAGAATATATATGGTTGTGTGAGTGAAGAGTAGAACTAAAAAAATCTATTAGGTCAAATACCCATTCTCAACCATACCAAGTATTACATCAAATTATGGGAAAAATAATATAAAAATAATATAATCAAAGGTTTTTTAGAAACACATCCAAACTAGTTTCCCAATATATCATATCAATGTTAGACATTTTATGCTCCAATACCTTCCTTTCTGATATGTGATGGGTCAAAACCCTACCCACCCTAATAATCACATGTTAGGAAATATCATGTTTTCATCTAGAAAAACTACAAATACAATTATAACTAAATCACATATATATCCATCATTTCCAATGCAGAGTAGTAGATTATCATGAACCTAGAGTGAATCAACCGCATACCCTCTTCCTTGTATACACAACCCCCACCACAAAACTTTTTTTACACTATATCATTGGGAACACCACATGCCAGTCCCAAACCATACATAATTATACCAACCTTAAGAAATTACAATCAATAAACCACTAAAAAAAGAGATGTGAAGAGTGGGTGGTCAAAGATACACCATCACCAACCTAGATGTTGGATAAGACACCTGGAACTAATTCTTTTCATTAATTTAAAATACGTGACTCCTGTGTGGTGAATTTAGAATTTAGGAAAAAATAAATGGTTTAATAGATATGAAAAAATACCACCCTAGGGGTGAATATAAATATACCTATAAAATTAGACTATTATAACACTTAATCACTATAACCCATTTACAACCATTGCTGTCGTTATAACTCTAATAAACCAAAACCATTCAAAATAACCAAAAAATCTATCCATAGTTCTTCTTTTAATAATTCATTCACCTAATTCTATATTTATATTCATCTATAAATATTTTATTCATTAGAAATTTATTACCCATATCCAATGATATACCCTTATCAACTATGATCCACATTTATTCCCATTTTTTACACATTTATTCAAGAATTTAAATCTCAATCGAAACAATTATAGAGTTATTTTTATCCATTCCACTTCTCCAGATTTAATTTAAATCTTATAATATAATATTCTATCCATATCCCAGTTTTCATGTTCAAAAATTTAATAACATTCCATACTAAACCACTAGGATTCACTAACAACAAAAAATCATACATCATAGTTATGACCAAATAGTAATAGATAGAAAATGAATTTTCAGTAATATAAAATATATGGGCCAACTATAGTATAATTCAATTCATGATTATCCAAAAAACATTAAATTACCATATGTAATTATTATAATATTTTTGGGAGTGTTTCTATTAATCGTACACAACAAGAATTCATATTTTATGTTCTAAATAAATTCAAATCATTTAAGGGCTTATAAATAGAATAAAACCACATAACTAAAGTTATTTAATTAAATAGATTAAATGACACAAAAATATTATTATAAAATCAAGAGTTTATTCTCATATTAAATTTAGTTAATTTACCAACATATTTCCTTAAGAAACATAAAATTTTATTCACAAAAATAATTTCTACACAATACATGAAATGACATTGGAAAATACATAATAATATGCACAAAAACATCCCTTTCATACATCAAAAATTCTATTTTATTAATATCAATACATTAATTAATTATAATTATTTAATTAAAATATAAGTTTGATAGTTTCAAAGTTTTAAATAATAAAAATGCAGATTTTGATTCCCTTAAATAATGAGTCGTTGTATGTAGTGTACTATAAAGATGATCTTGAAAATGATAAAGTTTTAGAAATTCATAAGAAGTTCATGTGATCATCAAATAAGGTTTAAAAAACTCAAAATACAATGTTCTGATCACCCGAACACAAAGGGGATATGATGACTAATCGAATGAGTGAAAAGAATATATTTTTTATAGATATAATGGATTATAATATATCTTATAGATATATCAATTAAACTAATAAATCCATCCATTTATTTATTTAAAACTACTTTTAGTTTGATTTTAATTGGCCTCGCACAATCCACATTAATATCCTATTAATTATAATGTGAAAGATGTAGTTTATTCATTTCATAAAAAAATTAAAAGAAAAAGTTTCCAAATATTTTCACTATTTATTTTCATTAAATAAATTATAATAGAGGTGTGAATTAGAAAAATCAGATACCTGGACAAAACCTCATAACGTCACATAGTCTACATAAACTACTTAATGATTAGTAGGAACTAGAAAATAATGGGAACAATAGATGACCCTCACTGTACTCCAATTTACCTTCACATAGATTTAGGATCTCAGTTGGTCTAGTGCAAAAACTTCACCATATCATATGAAATTTCTTTTGCCTATTTGACCTACCGTACTTTAGACCATAGTGTAGTGACCCCCTACTCACTGCCTGACCACTCACTCATTCTCTTGTCCTCACTATGTCCCCACAAACCAACACACCCAAAAACCTGGTCATTTCCTTTTTTCCAAGGCCACACTAGTGAAACACCCATAAAAATTTCATATTTAAATGAAAACCCTTTCTAGTTTACTAAAAATGGTTCACCCAATGCCATTCATCTAACCTAGAATTCCCAAATATAGAAAAACAATAGAACCATTCCCACTACAATGATGTAGTAAACCCTATGATATCTAAAACACTTATTTGACTACCAATTTTCTTCTATAAACCCTCATGACACTTTCAATCCTCATCAAAAACAATATAATGGTTTGGTAGGGTCCAAGTTGTTACAATATCTTTATGAGATGTATCTTCAAGAAAGAGTCCTCAATAACACTTACTACTACAGAGGCTAAATATGTTGTTGGTACAATTGATCACACTAATATTTCATGGAAAATAGAGTTGTTGAATGATTTATATATGAAATATGAGAAACCTCTCAGAATGATTAATTATAATAAATGTGTTAATGACCTCTCTAAAATTCATGTGCAAAAATCATGTTCCATGCATAAAGATATCAGATTTCATTCAATTAAATAGATATTATGAAATTGAAACATCAAAATTTAATTTATTCAAACTCAATACTAGTTATTGATATTTTCATAGGCTATCCCTAAGGATATATATTATTTATAAGGATAAACATGAATGTTCAAAACCTAACACATCATTATAATCCTTTTAATGGATCCCTACAAAGCATTTTATTATGTTTTGAAAGAGGATGATGTAAGCTCACACACTAGTACAAAAAGTATTTATCACATCAACTTTTTCATGTCATTATACATACCTAACATGAAGGAGTCATGTTTTTTCTTTATCATGTTGGTTAATATCTAATAGACATGAATAAGTAAGATATTTCTCTTTATCATGTTAGTTGTTATATAACTTATGTGAAAAATTATGGAACACTCTTTATCATGTTGGTTATATATTAACTGATGTGATAAAAAGGATTTTTCACATCTGTTATATAATAATAAACATGAAATGAACACTGTTATCATATTACCAACATGAAAAGGCATATTTGTAATGTCGGTTATATAATAAATGATGTTTTATACCATTTAAAATTTTATAAACCCTATATTTTAATCATTTTTGGATTACTTATTCTCACAAAAATAGATATGTTTCTATCACACAGATGCCTTAACCCTCTTTTCTTCAATCTGGTGCACTCTAATCTCAGAAATCCATCTTTATATATCCTCTGTTGTCATCGGCTCATTATTTCATGTTCGATCTACTCATCTCTCAAGTAAACCTCACACATCAAACCTATATTTCTCTCATTCAATTGGATGTTAGCCCTAAATCACAATTATTTTTTATTCCATTGTCACAAATCTCTCATTATCATATTAACTAACCCTTAGATTTTGGTAGCCTCAATGTTGTGTATTGGAATATAAATCTTCTCATCTCAAATTTCACATTTACATCTAAATTTACCTAAAGTGTGCATTTTTTAAGTATATATCTATATGGATTTCATTATATATTAATGTTATTTTTTATATCATAAATTTACTCATTTTATATCAGTTATTTGTTGTTTTTACTATACTGAAATGCATTTTTTCATATTTTTTCTCTTTTTTTAATGTTGAACCACATCTTAAATTTCTATATTGAATCTCTAAAAGTTTCTTATCAGGATGATTTTTGTGAATCATTCATTGTTTATGAGTACATTTCTACGTAAATAGAAAAAAAATTAAATTACTAATATGCATTTACTAGAGACTTAGTAATATGAAAATATAATATATGAATACATTTTTATTTTAATATAGTTCAATAGAAATTATTATATAAGTAGTGTATATGAATATCAATACTTTTCTTGTGATGTGAGCATATTATTAACTTGAAAAATCATATATTAAATATGAAACATGCTTATTATGAGTTACTTTCAATATAATGCTAACATTAATACTGTATAAAAAATAGGAACTATCAATTGGTCCTTTTACATATCTATGTTATATTATGATAGAATGATAATTAAGGGAGATTGAGAGAACTACCTTAATTAATTCATTTTAAATATACATTGGGTACATAATTATATATGTCATCGGTTAGTGAAATGTATAGATACTTATATGGAATGCATGGATTATTGGAACAAATTACAAAATTATTCATAAATTTTTATGCCTTTTATGAATGATATCCGATTATGATTGACATCCTAGTTAAGTTTTGGCTAAAAGTGTAAACCTTTAGATTCTTATCTAAATATTTTTTAGATGTGCATACTAATTTTTGGAATAAATTTTAAGGTTTAAGGTAATAATATGCCATGAAATTCAATAAATATTCTTCACCATAGTCCATATAATAGTGAAAAATACATTAAAATCCTAAATAAATTAACTTATGTTATAGAAGAGATCAACACTAATATTCTAATGAAAAACAAAAAGCAATTGATTCCAAAAAATTGTACCATCACTTAGGATTTGAACTGGATACCTCTACCCACATTATAAAAAATCAATATAACTTAGAGGGTTAAAGTAATACAATATTACATGATTTAATATAACCATATAAAAAGACTGAGTACCTATACCCATTTAATATTGAAACAAATGAAAAATTTATTAGTAATTCACAAAATTATAATAATAAATCACTCAACCAAATCACAAGGGATAATATACCTTTCAATGAAGAACTTGATAAAGTCACTAATTGTTGACTAGAATAATAAAATTATACTCATGTAATGGAAAATGACTTTTGGATGTGGGAACATTCTCCATGATATCTATGTGTATTCAAGTCAATAATATCCAATTTCAACTTTCATCTAATTTCATTCAATAGAAATTAAAAAAATAGTAAATGGTCTTACTATAATTTCTTTTTTAAATTATATCCATGATTTTATTTTTATGATTTATCCATAATATTTAAATTTAAATTCTATTATTTTCTATAAGTTATATTTATAATATTCAAATAATCATATATATATATATTTTTAAATTACAAAATTTTATTAAATCCAAATTATGACATCTTTGATATAAATTTAGTTTTTTTGTATTTGATTGTCATATAATCATTCTAATTAACTTTCAATTTCATCTCTAATGTTATAAAATTTTTATTAGTATATTCATTATTATTGGAAATCATATAAACATTTACTAATGAATTATACCACAAGTGTGTCTTCTTGATTATCATTGGAAAAAAATATATTATTTCCCCATATTGATCAGTTTTATCACCACTATATTCATTTAAAAAGATATTTTTTTGATGTTTGATATATATAATATTTATTTGAAGTTGGATTATGACACATAAAATAAGTGATGAATATGAAGAAGGTGTTCATGATTTTTTGATATTTTGTGAACAAAATATTCCAAATAGCAACATGTTTTTCGGTCTATTTATGGAATGTTTATATATGAATTAGATTAAAATAAAGGATATTAAAGATAATTTAATTTTTCATGGTTTTAATTTGACTTATATCCCTTGGATTTAGCATGCAGAAACTAAAATGAATTTTAGATCTATTAATGATACTGATTTTCAATATTTTAACTCTAATCAAATTGAAGAAATGATTCATGATATTGATGTAGAGGAAATTTATAATGAATTGAAAATTTAGAATCTATATGGTGATGTTGAAAAACCATTTTTTCAAAGTTCAATGGAATTTATAGTTTTATATATGGTGTTAAGATTGATTAACTTGAAAGAGAAACATGTATAGAGTGACACGATTTTCCAAATTTTCTACAATTGTTGAATAATATTCCATCTAAATAAAGTGATCTTAGTAATTCACATTATAAAGCTAAAAAAAGACTATTCTAAGTGGGATTAGTGCACACATATACATGTACACCCTAATGAAAATGTGATATAAAGAAATGAATATTATTTTATATTAAGGTGGAATAAATTTGGAATGTGATAGTATAAGTTGAAAGAAAAATCATATGATGATTTAGTAGTTACAAAGACCCCTACTAAGGAATTTTTAAATCATCCTATAATTCCTCATTTGAAATGTTTATTTTCAAATTCACATGATGTGAAAATTCTATGATGGAATACAAATGTGCATACATGTGATGGAAAATTATAGCATCAAGCTAATTGTCTATAGTGTAATAAAATTCATCAGTAGTTTCCTACATTCATAAATGAATTTAAAAATCTCAGACTTAGATTGTTCATGGATGGAATGAATCCATATAAATGACTTAGAATCTCACATAGTTCATGAAAAGTTTAATTTTTTTACATTAAAATTGTCTTTTAAATTATTTTATGATGCAAACGTTTTTCATTTTGAGTTTAATGATCTTGAGACCCAAAAAACCTAAAAGTATATTGATGTTTTCTTATCACCATTAATTGATAATTTGAATCTCTTATGTGATTATGGTATTATTTTTTTTTATTATTATAAAATGGAATATTTTGTACTATAATAAATGATTATATTCCCTATAAACAACTTCCTAGAAAATTGAAATTTTTCTGGTTAAAGTGTTAAGGGTAATAAAGCTTTACTAATTAGTGAACAACAGACATAATATTATCAACTACATAATCGGAGTAAAAAAGCATAAATGGGTCATTAATAGTTTTTCTCTATGGATCAATATTATAGAAGATTTAAAAATTCATTAAATCATGAATATTAATTTTATATTTCTCCCAAACCATTATCCATTAATCAATATTTTGAGAGGTTAAAAACCATTGATGTAACATTCAAGAAGAGACATAAATCTGGAAATGACAGAAATATTTGGATGAAATGTTCAATATCTTTTGATCATCAATACTAGAGATTTTATAAGGTCAAAAATAATATTTATGTTATACATTTTGAGAATAATATATTTGTGATAATGATTATAAAATTGTTAGATATTAAAGGAAAGACTAAAGATGGATTGAATTCAAGATTATACTTTATCTCAATGGGAATACATTTCAAGTTAGCTCTAACTCCTGGTGGAAGGTGAACATTTCTGTTGTATCTTTTTATAAATTATCCAAGAGGATGAAAATTTCATTTTTTTCAATGTACTTATGATATCAAAGTTTCACAAAGTTATTACTAAAATGTAATAAATTTTGGGTATTTAAGGGATTTGAAGTTGATAGGTATAAAATCTCATGTTTTTCACTTCATTATGTAAAAACTCATATACAAGTTTTATTACTTATAATTTTGTGCATCAATGCTAGCGTACCTATCTTGATGGTGTTTTATTTTTTCAATTAAATTTTTTGTAAGGTATTTTATCTTAATGCATTGAAATTTTGGCAAAATGAATAACATTATATAATTTTTTCAATTGGAAATATATTTTCCTCCATCTTTTTTAATATCATGGTGAATTTAATACTTAAATTGGTGAGAGAATTAAATCTTTGTGGACCATTAAATCTATATTGGATATATAACTTTCATAGTTATATGAATATATTTAAGGGTTATGTTAAGAATACATATCGATCTAAATCCTTATTATTGAGAAGTATATTTTTGAGGTGGTTGTGGAATTTTTTACAAACTACTTATCTATAGTGGAGAACATTGATTTTCCTATATCTCACCATGAACAAGTTAATAATGGGGGAAAAGTAAACATATGGCTTGAAAGTGAAATTGTTGATCAGTGAATAGATATTGAAGGTACATTTATACATATTTAATATCATAGATAACAGTTGTCCATATATAAAATTCCATATTATTATTTTATAACAATACCATCCAATGAAGAAATATATGTTTATTTTGAACAAGTCAAACTTTTTACATGGTTTAAAGGGACCATGCCTAGTATATCAGATGCATTGAAAACATTTAGATTGATAGTGTGTGGTCCAGGTTTAAATTTGATAAAAAATTCTGGTTATGAAATTAATGGCCTTACATTTCTTAATAATGATTAGGAGAACAGAAGTGTAATTCTGAATAGTAGTGTATTGGTGTTCCCAGAAGCAACACGATTTTTGAATTAAAAAAACATGATTCCCATATCAAGTCAATATTATGGATTCATTGAAACACAATGGGAGTTTTAATAAATTAAATTTTAAGTTCCATTGTTTAACAACAAATGGATTATCGATAATAATAGTTTCAAACATGATGAATTTGTAATGACACTAGTTAATTTGAATAGATTGGAATAAACAAGTGATAATTTTATTAGAGAAACACTTAGAAAGAAATTTTTTTATATTATTGATCAATATGATATGAATTTGAATATTGTTTTACAAGGGAAAAAAATTAGGTGATGATAATCTTGATTAAGATACCGATTTATGTGAGATAACTACATCCATGGAAAGATTAACAGATAATATTGATAGATAATATTGATGAGAAGCTCATGAAAATGGTTGATCTATACCTAATGATCTTATCAAATGAATTTGGGAAAACAATAATTCTGTAAATTCCTTATATTATTGGTAAAATATTTTTATATATCATTCAATTTTTAAAATTTCATAAAATGGTAGTTATTTTAATTTCATTTTCCATATCAAACTGCGTATTATAACTAATAAGTTAAACTTTTATTTATATTTGTATAGTTTTGTTTACTTTACTATGTTTACCTTTACATAACTTGTCTATTAATATATTTTTCTGAAATTAAATATTTTAAATCAAATATGTTAAACAAAAAAATTGTATATAAGATTATAGTCAATAAATATATTTTTTAGTTTAAAATGATTAATTAGATTGATGCATTTTTACTATTCACACACTTAATTTGGATTTTTATTCATTTATTTATATTTCATTTCATATATCATTAATTGTGTAATAATTTTATTTAACCAACATATATATGAATAAAAATGTGTTAATTTTTTTCTTTACTTTTTTTCATAATTTTCTTTTTTTATTTACATTACTATGTAAAAGTTGAATCTTTTTTTTTGAAATAACTATTTGTTACTTTGATTGGTTTGATAATGAAAGATTAATCAACTAATCCACCGCATACTTTGAGAGATGATCGTACTCATACCATTGTGTAGGAATGTACACATGATCAGGTTGATGTGAGTTATCCTTCTTTATAAGAGACATCTTATCCCACAGGGCCAAAGAAGAGTTCAAGTGTTGCTAAACATGGAATCATAGGTTTATAAAATTATTTGTTTCCTATAGTTAGTACTAGAGGATATTGGTATAATTTTATTATTATGATATTCTAAGAGTTCCAAATGAAAAAAATACTTTATTATCAGTTCAAGCTAAAAGAAAAGTCAGTATTTTGATTGATCATTGGAGAAGTGATGAAAAATTGACACTATATCACTTATGAAAGACCAATTTGGTAAGATCATTTGTTATTATTTTACTTATCTTGAAATGTTTACAATGATAAATATTTCCCCTTATTATCATATAACATATGATATACCTAATATTAGAGGATTCAGGAAGAAATGTCTATCATTGGATTTTAGAAGATAGTGGGATTTTAAATCAACCCTCCCATAATATTTCATTTTTAAGAATAAGAAACATAATAATTTAGGTGATATATATCTCTTTATAGATGAAGACACATGGAATCAATTTGTATAAAGTGGAAGATAAGAAGCATTTCTGGTAAGTGAAATGTTACCTTTTAATTTTTTTATATTAATGATTTATATATTCTTAATTTATAGAATAGATCTCATTAAGAGATCTAATATAGAAACGTATACCCTCATTCATTATCTTAATGATGGCACACATTATTGGGAAAACAAATTATGGCCAAAATATTTCCAAAAACTGAGAGCTAAGTCTTACAATTCTATAGAGGTTAACCCTCCACCCCCCTTATCTATACATGAAAAATAGAAGAGAGATCAGATGAGGAAAAAAGGGAAATATCTTGTATAATATTTGAGGATCATAACTAAGAGGACTTTAATATGTAGAGTTTATTTACTTATTTACATTAATTCAGTTATTTAATATTTAAATTCATTATATACTTTTTAAAATATTTGTTGCAGGATTATATTGAAAAGAAGAGCACAAATGGGGTAATTTTATATAAGGATTGGAAGGATAATTTATCTTCAACATTGGGAAATATTGAACACATAGGTTGTGTACAAGGATATATGGTAGGTGCATTAGTGAAAAAATCATTTCCATGTTCTGCAGGTTCATCAATGGGGTATTTTAATAAAAAATAAAATCTTTAGAAGCTCAAGTTAAAGATATTAATGAGAAGATAGATGATAACATTAGAGCTTCAGTAATGTCAATGTTTGTAGACATGAAAAGATAGCTTCATAGTATAGATGTAATACCCGGATATTTTGTGGTATGAATTTTTTTAATTTAACTTCTTCAATATCTTATGAGCCTAAAAATGAATAAATTTTTTTATTTAATTATTATAGACATCTTCTAGATATTGGGAATAGAGGGAATGAATGAGATTATGTAAATTATGAAAGTACATGTTAGACATGTTTATAAAATTAATTAATTGGTTACCAATTAATTAAAATGAAAATAAATTTCCCTAAGGAGGTTCTTAAGGAGAAGAATTCAAGAGGTAAAAACATCATTCCTTTTCTTTTAATTTCTTATCAATTTGATTTCATTTATTATTCTATCCTCACCTCCTATGTCAAAATATTCATGATAACTCTAGAATATTTTATATAAAAAAATGTTATTATGTAAATTGAAAATCCACCATCAAGTCTCTTCTTCTATTCCTTCTATTGTAAACATGAAAACATTGTATATGGGGTGACAATTTACCGCCTTTGTGGATGTCATGTTTTTGTTTTTCAATTATGTCATAATGGCTAGTCATAAAACCATTATTATGGTCAAAGAAGATTATAAAATAAGTATTAATTCTTATTTAATGTTTTTAACTATTATATATACGTAATGCTAACTAATAAAAAAACTACTTCGCAGTGATCGAAAAAATGAAAAAAATAATATAAACTATTATCATTAATGTTTTATAAAGTAATTATTTATCATACCATATAAGCGAATTGAATATATAACCATTTAAAATTCTCTAAGTTCATTAATAAGATATAATATCAAATATGGAAAACTATTCAAATTTTACATGATTTTCTATAAATGTATACTAGTAAACCGATCATGAAAACTAAGGAAACGAATGCTCTCAAACGATAAAATTGTTTCTTAAAACTCATAAAAAAGGACATAGATGAACTAAATAAAATTATAAAAAATAAAATACTTGTAAAAATGTTTATTAATTAATTAATTAATGTATTTAATCACATTGTCTAGTATGTTAAGTACAAGTGAAGAACTCTATTAGAAATAAGGTAAGGGTTTTATCATATCACCTTTATTACTTTGTGATATGTCTTATTATCTTTTATTTATTATGTGTGATGCATGTATACCACCCTTTGATGTATTATATCATTAATCTATTTATCTTCATGATATTTAACGTTCCATTTTATTATTATTAATTTCATGAGCCATACGGTTTGAAAATTTATAAATTGGTATGGGATTCTCTCCGAACCTCCATTTTTCATTTGGTTTACACTTTATCTCTATTTTACCTAGTGTAATTTGTATTTATTTTTATATAAATATCTTAAATTATTTGGATATGTTCTAAAATAAGGTATCCAGATTAGTACATTTTTCATTGATGGGGAAATACATGTTTTACAAGGTTCCCTTTTCAATTCCTTTTTATAAGCAATCCTGATTAAAGAAAACATCCCAATTTATTACCCATTTACAAGTACCATCCAAATTATATTTTAAGACACAATTAGTTTTATAAGATCACCATTTTAAATGAACAAACATCTTTTTTCATTCAAGGTTTCTTGAAAACAATTATGAATTTTTTCAACTTTTATGAATATTTTATATTTTCCCTTAAACCGTGCAAATGTGTCCAATTTTGAATTTTTCTTACAAGTATTTTTATATGATTTCAATAAAGTTGAACATAATTCAATCCTAAAGAATAATTTCATTTTCCTTCCTTTTATTTTAGCGAAACTCATTTTTAAAATCTAATTTTATGACAAATAAAATGATTTTCCAAAAGAACACTTATTGTCAAAGTAAAAGGATTATTCTATCAAGAATTTATCAATGATTTTTTATGGTATTTTCATATATGATTATGATTCAAATATTTAAAAGTGGTATGAGAAACTTTGATTTTAAATATATATATGAATTATTTGACTTATGAGAAATTAATTGGACTTAGTAAGTGATGGGTGGGTCCTACTATAGCCCCTCTATACATCGGTAGGTCTCATGAGACAAATTAGATCAAGTTTTGGATGAGGCCTTACCCATTAATTAATATTTCTTGGAAAAGGTCACGATGGTATGTTTTTTATGTCTGAAATGATTAATTCCCTCAATATGATATTAGTGTTTGATATCACATGTGACTATTCAACTAGTAGGATATCCATGGTTATGTTTCATTCTCACATGATTATTTATATGGAATTATTTACTCATATTTTATTCCTTCCATATTATACTCAATATTGTATTTATATGGAATGTGTTTTTAGTTATACCACATGGACTAAAGTTTATGTTTATTCGTTATAGCTTCTTCTGTATTTTTTTTCACATACTGGGCATATGATCTCACCCATTTCTTATATTTTATATTTCCTCATGATGCGAAGATGTATATTATGAATAACTTTCTGGGATAATCTAGGTGTTTATGGATGTTTCTAAAAGAGTTTCTATTTATTTTTAATTTTTAATGTAAAAAATATGTTTTAAACAAGTTTTAAATATCTACTAAACTATTCAGACCATCAATATGGGACATCCATGTTTATTATAAAAATTTAATTAAGTAAGGTATCAACTCTATGTTACTAGGTTCGGGGGATTTATAGTTTGTATCAAATAAACTTTAGTAAAAACCTTGAATACTATATTTATAAAACATATATTAGGGAACATAACCCTATGATATTCATTGAGGATAAGAGTATGAGAACATCCTATAATTTCTGTAAGCTAAAGACTATGTTGTTTTTCTTACAATATATACCTATCTGGATACTAAAAGTTGATGTGGTTCTACCATATATGTACCTAGGTGTAACAACTCGAACTAGGTGTGACGGACCTGACTTAGCATAATAAGGTTACAAACAACCAGCCTTACTGCGCACCTAGTTTGACAAACCTAGAGGATATGGTTTGGATAATTAAATCTTTCTTTACAAACTTTTATGAATAATTTAATTGTAAATATGTTCCCAAAGAATCCATGTTTCTTATTATAATATTAGTTATGCCTAAACTTTTTTCAATTTATGTTAAGTATGATAATAGTTTTTTCATTATACATTATGTTTCATAACATAATGGTCTTATCTAGTGTATTATGTTATTTAAAAAATGTCCCTTTGCATAAGGAATGTGAACCACATCAATGAACATAATCCAAATAGTAATAATGATCATTTCCATGATGGGTTTAGGATAATATTTTTAAGATAAGTAGTCTCCCAAATACTCCCATCAAATGTGTAAATAATATCATATTCTATAAATATATAGAAAGAATTTTCCATGTTTTATGCATTCAATGGGATACAAGAGATGAAGAGGAATGATGAAAAAATATAGATAAAGGGATGAAGGTAAATAAGTATTTTACCACTTGTGAAAATTTTGGAAGGAAACACCTTGGTATATACTTAAGATGAAAATTAGTTTTCTTCAAGTGTGAAGAAAAAGGAAACCATGCTCCTGATTATAATGAAATGAGATTATTTTTCACTATTCAGTGCTTCAATTTTGAGGATATGGGACACAATGTGAATCAACGTCTCAAGCATCAAATGAATATACCCCAAAATAATATAATGAATTGTGGTGAAGTTAATTTTACTACCTCAGACAAAGAGGAATGATTAATATTCTTGTTTTTGGATTCAAAAGTTATGTTATTTTATTATTTGATCAATAATTCTTTGGTTATAAGAATCCTAATATATTTAAGGATTTCACTATAGTACTTCTTCTTTAAGTAATTTTAATCATGTGATAAATAGCACTAGTAATCCAAAGATGTTATTCTGCTTCAAGTTGATCTTCTTGAAAACATGTGACTTGGGAAATATAACCCTAAATATGTGATTTATACTAAGATAATATTAAATATATGTTTATGGGATATTATTGGTACCCATGAAGGTTGTTAGTGATCAGATGGTTTATGTTATACTAGAATTATTAGATGATTAGATTTAAGGACAAACTGAGATTTTACAAATGGAATAATGTTTTTATCATAATAGTTTAAAAGAGATTAACGTATTAATATGTTTTTAATGTGGTGTTAAGAAAAAAATTATTTAGAGAATATTATTTTAATATGATTTTGGAAATTTTTTAACCTTCTGAATTTTATGTTGAATGTGGACAGGCATGCTTTGGATGAGTTTAATGATTAGGTAATTGTGGAGTGGATCATGTTTAAATTTTGAAAATATTATTCATTGAAAAATTATTCTAAACATATTTGATTTGGTAAATATTTTAAAGTCTAAATAATTACTTAAGGGCCATATTATTAGTTTAAAATTCATTTGGAGTGGAAAATTCATCCTGAACATTCATTTCCAGGTGTAAGGGATGATGTGAAAATAGATCAAAGCAGAACCAAAAGATGAGATTTTTCTTGTGACAAGTAAACTAATCACGTAATTTGATTTTTTTCATGTCCTCATATGAATATTAAAAGGATCCCTCAACTTTAGGAAAAATATTTTGGAATAAATGTTATCCGTTTATACTTGTTTCTAAGAAATCAATGGTCTTTTAATGATCATAGATTTATGGTTTTGTGATGGTTAACTTTTTAATGACCAAGTTTTTATCATTATCCATCAGAAAATGATAGTTGGATTCCTCTTCTATTTCCATGTTATCTCATTACACTAATTATTTCCTACCCAAATTCCATGTTTTGTGGTGACCTTCACTTTTCTATTTCAGTCCTTTTAGGAGGATATTTTATTAACCCTATTTTCGATGTGGGTTTACCAAAATGGATTTCCCAAGTATAAAACTATGATTTTTATTTACAATTTAACTGTTTAAGGATATACATTATTATTTTAAGGGATGATGTAACACCCAATTATTTTTTAGTTTGAAATTTTTTAAATTCAGCTTCTTCGACAACTTACGAGCTTAAAAAATGAATAATAATTATTATTTAATTATTATAGTTTTATCAAAGATGTTGGGAATAGTGGGAAGGAATTAGATTAATTAATATAAAATAATAGATTACTCATGTTTATAAAATTACTTCCTTGATTTAAAATTACTTATAAATTAATACCAATTTCCCCAAGGGTGTTCTTACAGAGAAGAATTCTAGAGGTAAAAATATCTTTACTTTTCTTTAAACTTATTTTCATTTTCTTTTCATATATAATTAAATCCTATCCTCCTTTATCCCAATATTCATTATAACTCTAGTATTTTATATATACTATTATTTTATTATGTCAATGGAGAATCAAACTTCATGTCACTTCTCCTCTTCCTTTTATTCTAAAAAAGAAAACATTGTCTGCGAGGTGCCGATTTACCACCTTTGTGGATGATGTGTTTTTATTTTTTAATTACACATTAATGGATGGTCATAAATCCATTTTTTGTTCAAAAATAGTTTTATATATTTATTACTACTTATTTATTGTTATTTATCTATTATATATACAAGATATTAACTAATAAAACAAAACTAGTTCGTGAAGATCGAAAAAATGCTAAAATATTCTAAACGATTGTCACTAATGTTTTATCTAATGAATCATCTTCATTACATATAAAAAAATAAACTTTATAAACATTTAATATTAGTTATGTTTATTAATAATATATATTTTTAATTCTAGACAACTATTCTAATTTTACATGACTTTCCATACATGTATACAAGTAAACTGATCATGAAAACCAAGGAAACAAATGATCCCAAATGATAAAATTGTATTTTATGACTCATAAAAAATGTTATAAATGAACATAACAACTTATAATAAATGAAATACATGTATAAAATACTTTTAATTAATTAATTTATTAATAAAATATAATTATCTGGGATGTAAAGTACAAGTGAGGAACACTTTCAGTCATAAGGTAAGGGTTTATTCAGATCACCTTTATTTCTGTAAGATATTCCATAATCACACCTATTTTTTATGTGTGGTGTATTTATAATTCCCTTTTATGTATAATATCATGAATATATATATTTTCTGGGTATTATATGTTTCTATTATGATTATTAATTTATTGGGGCATACTGTTTGAATATTTGCAATGTGGTAAGGGATTCACTCCAAACCTCTATTATTCATGTGGGTTATGCCTTTTCTATATTTAAAAAAGAGTAGTTATTATTGCCTTTTATAAAATTATTCTATATTCTATTAATATGTTACAAAATTTGGTATCCATATCATTTCATATTTCTTTGATTTGGAAATACATGTTTTATAAGGATCCCTTTTCAATTCCTCCAAACAAGAAAAATGGATTAATGGTAACTTCCCAAGTTCTTACACATTTTCAAGTACCATCCAAAATATATTTTAAAAAAAATAATTTTTATAAGAAAAAATTTTCCATGAAAAAATATCCTTTTTCATTTTGGGTTTTATACAAACAATTATGACTTTTTCCTATTTTAAAGACTCTTTTATATATTCCCTTAAACTGCACATAAGTGGCACATTTCTAAAGTTTCATAAAAACTATATTTATATGTTCTCTCTTCAGTTGAACATAGTTATTCCTAAAACATAACTCTATTTTCCTTCCCTTTTCATTTAAGTGATATTCAGGTTTACAATGAAATTTTATGAAAAATAAAATTGAATTTCTAAAAGAATATTTTTTTTCAAAGTAAAGGGTATTTCATTCAAAACATTATCAATGATATTTTTATAGTATTTTAATATATGATTTTGATTAAAATATTTCAATGTGGTATGGGAAAAATTATTTAATGATATATTTATAAAATTATTATTTTACGTATGTGGAATGCACCAGACTTAGTAAGTGATGGACGAGACCTTATACAACCCATCGATACATCAGTAGGTCACAAAGGAAACTCTAGACCAGGTTTTGGCTGAGGCCTTACCCATTTAGGTAGAATTATAGGCCAAAGAATTTTTTTCATGTTTATGATGTCCATTATTTTTCATTCCCTTATGATTATATTAGTAATTGATAACCCATGTAATTTTTTAGCTAGTAGAAAATCCATGGCTATACATCATTGTAATGTGATTTTTTATATTGAATTATTAATTGAGACTTTATTATGGAAATATTGTGCTCAATATTAGGTTTTAATGGCATGTGTTTTTAGTTATTCATGATTCTCTAATGTTTATGTTTATTTATGATATCTTTCGTTATATTTTTTTACCCATACTGGGTGTCTGATATGAACTCTTTAATTTGTTTTATTTTTCACCAGGATGCAAAATTGTATATTATGAATAACTATCATGGATAATTTTGGAGATTATGTATGTTTCCAAGGGAGTTATTATGTTTTTTTCTTATCAATTTGTAATGTAAAACTTAGGTTTGTATCTGGTTTTTCAAAGATACTTAACTATTTGGAACGTCAGGGTGCAACTTACTTGTTTATTATACCAATGTAATTAAGTAAGGAATCTGCTATGGGATACTTGGGTGGTGTATTAACTATAGCTCAAACTCCTTTACCTCCACTAATAGATCCCACTCCTCCACCCCCACCAGCAAATCCCACTCTTTATCCTACTCTTGCACCCTCTCATCCATAACATCCAAATTATTGTGATTTTTTATGATGATCCCCATCATCATATTGTTTCATATGGGATGATATTTTTTATTGACTATAACATTCATCATCAAAAGATAGATAAAAAGAATAATTGTCTTAGTGTAAAGGATATTATATATAGATCAGTTTTAGTACTATGACCTACAGATGAGGTAAGTATAGTTGAAAAAAGTATCAAACACTTTTTAGTTTTTCCATCTAGACATGTTCAATGTGTAAATTTTATCATTAATTTAATTTGGGTATCAAATTTATTTTAACATTTCATTGTTTATATATTTATCTTTTTTTATAGGAACACTTTAATGATAATTCAAATATGTATAGGCAACAAAAACTACATAATTTTTATGATACAAATTCTAGTTGTCTTGATAGGTTGTTGGTATATTCTTATTTTTGGTTAGATTTTTATGAGATTCTAATTGATGTTGGGATTTTTGGGTATAAAATTACTATAGTACTTTTGAAAAATGATATCATTGATATTTTAACTGAAGATGAATTGGGCATCAACACCATTTAAGTGTTTTACATTTAAGTATTAACCTAAATCATTTCATAGGTTAAATTTATTGAAAGTTTAAACATTTTTTATTTTAATATGTATATTTATATAATTTTTAATGTTCATGTAATTATATATGTATATGGACTTAGTATACATAGCAAATTTCACCTATAATAATGATATTCAGAGATCCATAAAGAACAATTTATTTTGCTGAAAAATTTCCAAAGAATGCAATTATTCAATGATGTATTTTTATTAATCTTCAAGATTATAGAAAATATATATCACAATGTTTTCTATATATTTTATCATTATAACTCGAAACATTATATTTTCTATTATATAAGTGGTAATTGTATGTTAGGTATTTTTTCCAAGGGATATGGGAAGTTAATGGTTATGATCTATCGATGGTGAATTGCAATAAAATTTTAAGAATATATTGGACACATAAGTTTTAATTTTTTAATACTTTTTTTTGTGATATAATCAATTTTAAATTTATTTCATTCATATTATTTTAATATATGGAATGGAATTTATTTTTAGAGACCACAAGAAATAAGGGAGAATATATCAAATATGTAAGAGAAAAGGTGTATTCTAATTTATAATTATTATCTTTTAGATATATAACTTAACAATGTTATCATAAATTAAGAAATATTTTTAAATATTTTTTTTATAAAAAGGAAGGAGAATATGAATGTCGATATTATATTTTAATATTTATGTATGAAAAAATTTCAACTGGGATAGTAATAATGTGCCACCATGTTATATTTCTTTATAAACATTCCCTTAATATTTAATTAATTTTTTTAATAATTCATGTTAAATTATTTCCTTTTAATTTATATTTTTTTATGACCCCTATCCTTATAGTGCATGCGATCTGATACACTTAAAAATTTTATGGGAAAATCCATTCACAGGAGTGGCTAGATTTTAGTTTGTTTTTATTATATATTGTAATCTAGAATATTGTAATTGTAAATGGTTCCTTCTACTACTTCTACTTATTTTCTTCATGGTTTTTATTTGGTTTCTTCTAGTTTTCTCTTCTTTTTTACTATGGATTTTTGGTTTAAAATGAAAATTAAGAAACAAATCGGGTTTTAAATTCATTTATTTGATAACTATTATGAAAAAAACATTTTGAATTGATTTTTACATCAGTTATCAAATAACCGAAATGAAAAACCCTTTATTGCATCATTTTTCACATCATTTATCATGTAAAAAATGTGATAAAAAACTTTATTGTGTTTTTTATTCATGTTGGTTATCAGATAAGTGGTGTGAAAAAAAAATCTTAATCGTGTTTTCACATCGGATATAAAATAACCGACGTGGAAAACCAATACAATAATTCATTTACAATATCAGTTGTTTTTAACTGATGATAAAAATTTATTTACAATGTCTCTTGAAATAACATCACATACTAATTGATGTTAAAATAAAAAAAACCAGGTATGAAAAGCCACATTCTTCAATACTGAAAACACTTTACTTATTTTTTTTTCAAAATAGGATAGGCGCATTTATATCCTATTATTCATTAGCTCAATTTTTTAGGAAAAGGTGGAGTTAATTTTAAATATTTAGTTCATGGATTAAGGGGGATATTAATTTATTACATTACTAAAATTGTATTTATCCCTTAGAGATAGAGTTCTCTAGAAACACTACTCTAACATGTGGTGTGGTAATAAGATATACATTTTTTGACAACAAATATGATTTTTTGTTTCATAAATGAGATGTTGGGTTTTATAATGAATTTGATATATAGTATAACGGGTTTTAAAAAACCTAAGGAAGTGATTAATTTTCCCTTGGAAATTATAAATAAGTTTTCTTATTGTTAAATATATATGGGGAATTTTTTTAGATCATACTGATGTTTTTTGAGATTCTAAGAGGTTTCCTAAAAGACTTATTGATTTTTTAGAGTTAATTTTTGAGTAATGTTTATTTAATAATCTAAATTTATAAAATAGGAAAAGGGATGTACTATACATTTAGTAGACTTGGGCAGATCACAATATATTTTATCTACATGAATGATACTTGAGCCTTGATTTACATATTCGAGAATCTAGAAAAAAAATTCATTTATGTGGATGATTAATGATACTTTCATAGGATATTTGGGTCCCTTTTAAGAAATATAATCTAAAATAAAAATACTTTATCCAAACATTTTTTATTTTATAAGTTTTAAGAGTTTTCAAAAATGAATGACGTGTTTTTTTCCTTGTATGTTTTTAGAGGTTCTCAAAGGTGAATATATATACACATAAGAGTTTTGAGTTATAACTAATTTGTTAAAGGGAATTTACAAAAAAAAAGTAGGATATTTTGAAATTTTATATGTTATTTGATAATGGAGTAAGAAATTTTGAATACCCAAATATTATTTGTCTGCTAGAATGATATTTTCATTTAATAATATTTTCACAAAACTGAAGACATATATATAATGATACTTTAATATTATCATATTTAACAAATATCATGAGTTCATTAAAAAACATGATTCATTATGAAATTTATGGATATTATATGAAAATGATCATGAATTAATCTCATAGAGATTTTGAATTCAAATGTTTTAAACAAATATTCCTAATCATTTTTACTATTTTAAGGAAGATTTTGACTAAGGTTTCTGGTGCTATTTGGAATAATATAATTTCCCAATATTATTTTAGAACATATAATAAGAATTTATTTCTATATATAATATGTTTTACTTAATAATATAATATTTTTAGGTTTTTAGTGATTCTAATATACTAATGTATTAGAGTAAGAGAATTTGATGAATAAAAACTACGTTGTATTCCTATTTCTAAAGAGATAAATGCCCATTGTTTTCAATGCTTGTGGTACCAAGATAAACAATGAAATTCATTTTATTTTGAAATTTATATTAAAGGATATCCCCTTACCTTATGTTATACTACTCATTTGATAGCTTATAATTATTTAAGGATATAAACAAACCCTCTAATAAAATATTTTTCATATTAGATATAACAAAAGTATTATAATTCAACCCAAAACTAACAAGTATTAAGCACTCTCATTAGAGAGGAGCAAATTTTAGAAAAAATCTTTTATAGTTTATCTTCATTACATATTTTCATAGTGTTGAGAGTGTCACATTAATATTTAATCAAGACTTAAATAGGACAAATTAATTTACTTTATTTACTGAAATTATTCATAAAAAATGTATTGTTGACTTCCCCCCATATAGTTGTACACTAACTGAACGAGTTAATTCAATGAGATATGTAATGTACTATAAGTGATTTATTCATTTTTCAATTAGAAAATATTTTTTAGGTTTAATTATTTAAAATTTTGAAAAATTATAAAAAAATAATAAATATATTTTTCCAATGTAATTTCTGAAGAATTTGATAAGTGTGTTTTGTAATTTATATAAATAAAATCCCTGATTTAAAAAATTGATATTTTGATAATTTTGGTTTTGAATTTGATTTTGAGAAGTTTATTGTGTTTTATATTGAATATTTAGAAAACTATTATTATTCAAGTATTATTATAAAAAAATTATATCCCTAATCCATCCAAGGAAAATCCTCGACCACATGTTGGACCAAGGTAAACTATATGGGTGGAAGGTCAACCTGGCTATCCCATGGTGGTAGGTGACCATGAATGGTTACCACATAGAGTGTATAAAGGAATCCAAGCATTCTAGGGACATGACACCTGTAGGGATATGAATGTGTTTCATGTGACATGTGTGGTGTGTGTTTCTATATCCAGGTGATGAAACTAAAGATGAATCATGATATCATTAGATTAGAATGTATTATTAAGAGAAACCTCTCCATTATCATGTTCTATGTGGTAATCATCTATACTTGATGATGTTGTTTCAGTTTTAGAAAGTGTTGATATATCATTAGTCACCAAATAGATCTCCAATGTTCAACCAAGATGAGTTGAATTATCTTCATTCCAATATTCTTTCATGAACGTGGATTGAAATCTATAATTTTATATCAACTACACGACTGATTACTGATTGACCAAACCATATTAGGATCTAAACTTATCTATTTTATTGACTACATGTGAGTGTTTTTTATGCTCACTTGAAGTGATCACATGAGAAACTAATGATTGACTATTAGTTTATCTTGAGACACCAGATGATTAACACATTGATAAGGAACACACACTTGAACAATTGTTCGCATTAATGACGTAATCATTCATATAGATTAATATTTGATGTAGTAGAAAAAGGTGATTTTTTTATTGCTCGATAGAGGGGATGAGTGAGCTAGAAAGGATCATTAATGAATATAGCATTACTTTCATTCATGAATATGATAATACAATGGAAGTATTGAAATTTACACCTTGATAAAACATCTTGATGTCATAGTATGGTTTACACTTGTTCATGAAGGTATTATTCGTTTTTCATTGTGAATATATGTGGATGATATTATAGAATACGTTAATATGAATCAAAGAATAAGAATAATACACAATTACAAGTTTATCCTGAGATTCTTGTGTTTTAAAATTTTATCCCTTTATCATCATTTTTCACAAAGGATCATGTTCTTTTATATTTTTAGAGGCATGAATGAACATCTGATATGTTCAAGATGTGTTATTTGATGCATGAAGAGTTAGACTAAAGTTTTTGGGTGTTAAAGATGATATATAATTTTTATTTAATGTAATTAAGATGGGTAGTTATACCTAATTCATTTGGGTATCATAAAATGATGCAACATGGTGAAATTTTATGTTATAGGATTCATCAATGTGAGTGGTTAAAATTTAGAAGCCTAGGTGGTAATAGAATTTGAAATGCGATGAATGAATAAGTGGCCCATGAATATTTTATACTATTTGAATAAATAAATTTCAATATCTTTTTGGTATTTAAAATGATGAATTCATATAAATTATGAGATACATGATATATGTAATTATCATACTGCAAATAAATATTACTGGATCCATGCCTATTTAAAATAAATGTTATACCATTTAGGTATATTTAAATTGGAATTAAAATTGAGTTTGAGAATAAATAAAAATGCTCAAACCATTATGGGTATTTAAATTAATAAAAATAACTATGCTATTTATAACACATTTAAACCATGTAATAAATGAGAGATGACAAATAATTATTTTTTTCTTATGGAGTATCTATGCATGTAGGTGATGAAGAGAAAAGTATAAATTTTGGGAGATATTGTATCCACTGTACAAGAAACGTTTTATTTGACTTATAAACTTCCTATAATTGATAGATGGATTCAA
Organism: Viscum album; assembly: GCA_963277665.1. Taxonomy (NCBI): domain Eukaryota; kingdom Viridiplantae; phylum Streptophyta; class Magnoliopsida; order Santalales; family Viscaceae; genus Viscum; species Viscum album. The sequence continues at coordinate 1,027,895,440 of OY728137.1, forward strand.
AGTCAAAAAAATACTACAAGAATGTGATCACATATGCACAAGTATTTTATGAATTGAATTCAAATCATTCATGATCTGAAAATTGTTTCAAGGACAACAATATTATTTTAAACAACAGTTGAAGACTTTGAAGATTTTTACAAAAGTAATGTGTTTCCATATTTCTTATGGATTATGAATATCTAAATAAGAAAACCATTCTATTTGTATATCATCAATAGAAAATGTTATTTTCTCTAAGGTGTCTAAATATATACCAGAGGATAGTGACTGTGTGTGTCTAGACAATCATATAAGATGAGTAGGTGGGGGTGTTTAACCAATTAATGGGAGATTATAATTAGGGTGTTTAACTAGTTTTATTAACTTATGAATTTAGTGTAGATTCCATATTGAGGTATCTAACCAACATTTAAAGGAATAAAAATTTATGTGTGACCTTGTAAACCCAGTCACTTCTCTATATTTTAATAGTGTTGCATATTAGGTGAGGCCATGAGATAAATGTGAGTGGGTAGAGAACTTCAACAAGTTTAAGAGGATCAAATAAAAGGTAACATATCTTAAAAATTAAAAAAAATTAATGATTCACTTTCTCCCTATCTTAATGATTTATTTATTTTGGGCACATCAATTGGTATCAGAGTAGGGTCCATATAAAGATCCAAGACGAATTAGATATATGTAGAGTCTTAATTAAATTGACACTCAAGGTGTTCCAACATTATATAGTGATAATTATAATAATTTTATTACAGGGATTCTACTATACCTTCTATCATGTCAAATAGATCTGATATACTCTATAATTGTGGGGATTTCACCCATTACTAAAGGAGCTAAAATGAATCAATATTATTAGGTAATTTTTTTTAGTTAAATGGCTGGACATGATATTACATATTAATGTATTTATCCAAAATATCATATACTAAGGACAGGGTCCTTGAAACTATACCTTAAATATTAAAAAATTAAAAAAATTTATGATAGTTTTTTAATAATCAAAGAAACCATGATCCATGTTCAGAGGAGCCAATTTCATGTTAAAAAGATGGATTTTTATGAGACTATTTATGGAACACCCAAAACCTAGATTCATGGTGTATAAGAATTAAATTATAAAATTGGAATGATTACTAGGAATAAAATACTTGAGGAATGATTAGTTTAGTAGTTTTATAAAACTATATTATATACACGATACCCATAATACATTGGGAAATGAAAATAGTGAATAATAAAATCAAAAGCTCAGTATCCTTGAAACTCATCCCACGATTTCAAATTCATATCCTAGGGTAAGGAAAAAAATAAGGGTGAGCTCAAACTCTATGTAAGGGTTATGTATAGAGGAATACATACTAAATCAATGATAATAACTGATATAGAAGGGTAAATAAATAAAAACTCATTCAATTAAAACAATTAATTGTGAATAAAATACATCCATATATTTTTTCACAGTGAAAGTATCATGGATAATAATAAATAAATAATGAATGGAATAAATCATTAATTATTGGATGTTATTTCTGAGGCACATTAAAACATATATCTCTATGACCATTCACACCATATATTAAAATTACAAGTAGAAACCCATTTAATTTGTGCAACTCATTTGTCACTTGAAAACCAATTGATTTATAGAGGGTATATATAATGTTTGGGACCAACCTTCACTTATATTATAAATAATTAGGTATATATTGAATAATATGTTGAATTGAGAAACAATGTTCTTAACAAATATCCATATTTTATAAATAATACATAATTATCAATATTACATGATAATTAAATAACATTCAAAATAAACACCATATTTAAAAATGGTATATAATTTATCCAAAAATCGTACCCATCACATAAGAGAATTGAGATTTAAAATAAATTTAATCTAAAATTTAAAATTTGTATAGGAAAGATATTGTTTAAGTATTAACTTAATAATCACCAAAGAAGGTGATATTGTAAAGATAACTTTTACCACTTGGCAATTATTTATTCATACCCCATCGTAGAGATAATTCAAAAAAAATCCCTAAATTCCATGAATATAAAAAGATTCATGAAATTATATATAAAAATGGGTATTATATAAAATGAACAATAGAAGTATGTGGTCAATATGAAAATTCTCTCATATGTGTAATATATCTGATTAAAATTCCTTACCTTACACTTATTTTGGTTGAATACCCTTAAAACTCATTTATAATGGTTTTATGTATGTTATTAGATTATATAAGAACCTTATAAATATATATATTATATCATATATGATCCTCTTACAATATCTTATCACCCTTTTGATAACAATATTTCATTATTTTTACTATTTTCAGGTGTTAATTATATTGTTTATCGAGTATGTGTTCACTTGTAATTTTTTTTATTTCTTCTAATTTGATCATGATTTAATAATATCCAAAATTTACCCTATGATTTAAATATTATATCTATTCATTATATATGTATTTATTTTAATCCATAATTTTTGGATATAGGAAATGAAATACACCATTCATGGAGATGGTAGGTCGTACGTACTCATGAACACTACTTCCATTTTTAATGTCATATTAAAGAAATAAATGTAAATGAGGTATATTTATATTATAACTGTAGTGTCATATTAATTTCATATCCATAAAATATGTTAATTAAACCCATAATTAATACATTTTATGTTATCCATGAATTAATCACATTTCATTGATGATGCAGTTGTCCACACGTCCACAAACGATGCTTTCATATTCGCACAAAATGGGAAGCATGAAGTTATGTGTTATATAAAAACTAAAAAATCCTAAATAAATAACAAATATCCTACATATCATATATAAACTACCGATCAATCATTATTTCCAACCATTAATGGTGGAAATGGAAGAACATATGACATCGTTTCATGAGCCGATAGTACACTGTACACACAAATGATGATATCATGTCCCATTTGAGGAAAGTGTTGGTATTATTAGTTTGTAACCTTAATATAGAAATATATATTTATATTTAGGATAATAAAAAGAATTTAATGGGTGGATAAAGAAATAAAATAAAAGTCCTCAGAGAATAACACTAGCTCTTTTTTTGGGGTAACTCCTTTTGGGTTATAACAAAATACATCCTTGGATAATTTTATGAACAAATTGTGGATTATAGAAATAGGTTAGTGATTTTGGGAGTTTTCATGGTCAATTTTTTGATAATAAAAATAGAATTAGTGGTGTAAATAGGTAGGAGGTTTGAGTGCCATTTTATAGTGGAGGGGAGTGGCATTCTTGAAAATATAGAAAGGTAAACACTATTGGGAAGTATATTTTTCCTCAAATGCCTAAAAAATTGAAAAATAATGGATTTATGTGAATTTAAGGTTGATATGAACCTCTAACATAGAAAAGTAAGTGAATTTTTATTATTTTGTTTCTCCACTTCTTATTTTCCCCACTTTTACCATTTTAGTTTTTATTAAGGTAACTAGTTCTCTAACCAACGTAAGATAACCATTAATACTAAATTAATGTGAGATTTATTAAAACATATATACCCACTAAATTATAGATATTTTATCTAATTTAAAAAAATAAAAAACCCATGTGTGTTGGAGTAGAATTTATCACAAGCTACTGTAACTAGAAAAACACTGCTTAAAACATAAACACACTAAAAGAGTTTTTACTATTTACTAATTAATATATTCATTATAATAGAATAATTGGAAAATTAATGGGCAATATTTAATATATATATATAATTTAAAAATAAATTTTAAGAATATTGGATTTTTAGTAATTTAATATCTTTCAATAAAATAGCATTTATTATAAAATAACATTAATGCCACTTTTGAGATTATTTATTAATTTAAATTTCAAAATATCCAAAAAATGATTATTTAAAATTTATTCGATTAATATAAATTTAAAATGAAAAATTGATCTAAAAAAGTTAGGTAACACAATAGTCCATTCAATTTTCATCACTTTTAATAATTTTAGTTTTTTTATTTTATTTAACTATTAACTTAATAATCACTTTGATGGAGTTCCTTAAAAATTAAGTAACTAAATAATTTATAAAAATTAATGACAAATTATTAGTATAATAATAATTCATTTATATTTAAAAATTATATTTATAACCTAAAATATGATGTTTTTTCCATAACTCAAGTCTTTATAAATGTAAAAGGTAATAAATATTCATTTGTTATCCTTATCCTTTTCTTAAATTATTATATAGGTAAAATTCAAAGAATAATATCCCAATAACACAAAAAATTAGTCCCAAGTAGGAATATGGTCATTATATGGGATTCCAAAGGGTTTTGGACAAGTTTATAGGTTAATTTCACCTTATGATTAATGTCTTACTACTGTGTAAACTAATTTTTACCATAATTGATGTAATTAATTTTAATTACTTTCAATAATATTTTTGTTAAAAACTAAGTTGAAAATATTATACAATAAATAATATATTTATTATAACTATATATAACAATTTATAAATAATTCAATTCAATTAAGTGGAAAAATTAAATTTAATGCTAATCTCGCATACATGGAGAGAAAGTGAGGTTTTAAGGTGATAATATTAAAACATTTATTGAGTTTCTATATCAAAATTGAATATATAAATGAACTAAGTTGAGTACATTTTATTAATATATGTATAATTGATCTATTGTTACTTAAAAAAATAATATATAATTTATCGTTGATATTATTTACATGAAAGGGAAGTTTTCAACAAAAATTTAGAATTTATCAATATTCATCAAAAAATGAAACTTCTCATAAAAATACCAAAAAATAAACATATTATTATTTTGATGTTATGAATTAAAATTAAAATTTTATTGTGAAAAATATAATCTATAAATATTGAGAATTTATTTTTAACATAGGTGTTCCAATAAAAGAAGTCAAAACAACCTTTAGAAGAATAAAAAAACTATTATGTGTAAAACTGGATTTGAACATATCATATGTATATCAAATATATTGGATTAATGTGAAAACATTTTATATATAATATAAAATTAAATATATCATAAAGTCTCAGGATGTTATATACACTTCTAATCTGGGTCTTGTGAGTCTTATAAGCTATGAAAGGAACATGGTATTGTGTGTAACACAAGACAACTTAGGGTTGCGTTTAAAGAAATATAGTAATAAAATTAAATATATTCAAAAATAAAAATATTTTAAATGTATTGGGGTATTAGAATAAATAAGTATTTTACATGTTTTAATTATATCATGATAAATATATAAGGGTTCAGTTAATATGTTTAAAATGTAATCATTTTTTAAAAAAAAATATTTATAATTTCCAAAATTATTTTGATTTTCAAAATCAAGCATTGGAATAAATATTTGATTTTTTTTGAACTATAAAACATTCTCATAGATCATGAGATGTGGAATATAATAGTTTTTAATAAGAAAGAAAAATTTGATGTGTCCTTTAAATCAATAATAAAATAACAATTTAAAGGGGAAGAGGTTATTAAATCTAATGATTCTGAAGGCGAGGAAAACACTTAAATGGTTCATTATCTTATTTCAAAAAAATTATAGAAAAGTAATATTGAATATGAGAAAAAACCATAATTGTTGGGTATTATGATAACCTTGGTAAGTTTTTATTGGATTTTCCAAATAATAGGTAGGAATAATCTAAATATTATAAGGATTATGGGATTCCTCATAAACATAAATGTGGTTAGAAAGAAAAAAATCTATTTATTACTAAGAAGAAAATTGTAATGATTATGAAAATATAAAATAAATCATAAATTATTTCTTTAGATTATGATGTTTCATTATTTTATCTTGTAAATGGTGACTTTGAATCATCAGGAAGTACTGAGGATATTGTTAAGGTAAGTCATGTCAAGAAGGAAGTGATATACATTAAATGGGATCCAGAATCACAAGATTAGATAAGAATAAAATGAATATATTATTATTGATATTAAAAATGAATTTATTTTAACATAATAACAGATGATAGAGATATAATATATATGTTCCATAATTTATCATGATTTGAATAAGTCTAGAGAGGAATTAACAAAATCATTTAGTTTAAAGGAAACTATTCTCAAGATGGTGTGATGAAGGGTTCCAATAATGAAGTAAAATATTGTAATAAGAAATTAATTTATTGATACACTTCCCAATAAAATAAAGAAAGTTGGTAATGAATATAATTCATCCCAAATATAAAGAATACTCATATTGATATAGGACATCATAAACGTAATACTAAACATATTTGGAATCAAAATAGAATATCACAATTTAGAGGAAATTATTGGTTATGAGAAAGGTAATTCCATAAACCCTATTATTAATTTAATGATATATATCCTATATGAATTTATTAAGAAACAAGTTGAAGTTTTAGTGAGAATATGAGAAAACATCTAAAATGGGGAAATTGGTGACTAAATCTTCACCACAACCATATACACAAAATGAATTTCAAACACTAGAAGAAGTTTGTGGCTAATGTAGCATGAAGGGACACTAGGATAATGTATGTCTAAAATATTTGTAAGGATAGATTCCTTATATTGTGAAGGATAATTTGTTTCCAAAGAAACATTTTGTTACATCATGTGAGGATTAGGAGATGTTATCTCAAACTACATGCTTGAAAATTCAGAATAATGGGAAATAAATACCACATGAAGAAGAAATTCAAAGGGTATTTCCTAATATAACCTCTCATGAGTAGATTTGAAGAAAATAATGTACTATTTTTAGAGTAAACTCTTACCATGAATATTAATTCTGAGATATTTTTAGGCCCCTCATTATTCTATATTATTTTATATGTTTTATGCTATTATAAAAGGAATTTGAAGATAATTTTGAGGCTTTTACTACAAGGAACATAATGATAGATCAATTATCATTCATTTTATTGACTTAAATAAATATAATTAGATGTTCCCATCACTTGGGGTGAGTAAAATATTTAAATAGGGCAGACAAGTAATTTTTCATATGAATCTTGATTTTTTCCAGGTACCTCATAATAATGGAGTTTGATGTATTCAAATCAAAATCTAATCCATTATTTCAAATCATACTATTTATATTTATTATGAGGCTTCTTAGATGATTAATAAATTATAAAAATTTCTAGATATTTTTTCATGAACCATCCGACTTGACATGTTTAATGATGTCTATATAAGATTTTTCATTTAATTAAAAAATATTTTTGACCCTTAAAATGGTAGCTAAACATTTATGAGCGTGATTTCATATTCATTGTAGTTTAAAAAAACATAGAAAACCTTGATTATATCTCACCAATTTTTTACACCATGTTAACTAACATAGACTTAGATTTGGATAAGTAAAGGATCATTCTTAAGAGAACTGTGTTATATTATATGTGTCCCTAAATTACTCAAGAAAAAATCATTTAATAGAGGAGAAAAACTTCTAGTAAAATTGATGAGATGATAATACCCCCAATAATCCTTTTAATTCGATTCTCAAAAAAGAGAAGAAAATAATTTTTCACCTCATATTGAAATTTATGATGTGTGCTAATATTGGAAAAAAATAAAATGGGGGAGATTTTTGATCGGAAGTATGTGTTGTGATTTTTTTCAATGATTCAATAAGTATTTAATTAAATTCTTGAAAGGTTTTATTGATTTCAAAGTTCAAGAGAAATATTTTTTTACATGTAATTGATGAAGAATTAGATAAATTATTTTTAGAATTTATTTTAAAAAAATCATGATATAAAATAGGGAAATTTGAGAATTGTTGGTTGGAATTTGATATTGAGAAATATATGGTTTCTTATATTGAATATTTGGATAACTCTTATTATATGATATTACATGAAAAATTAGCAAGACATAAGCTAGACAAGGACCCACTTGAACCACATATGGGTCCTAGGTCAACCATGTATAAGGCAGTTAAACCTAGCCAGCCCATGGAAACTGGTGTGCATGCATAATTCCCATAGGGAGAACCCAAATGAGTCTACGCATGGATGGAACATAGGAATCACATGGATATAAATGGGTGGAATGTAACCCAAGAGGTTTTTTATTGTGTTTCTACATACTAACCCTGGTACTCAATTGAACTATAAGAAAAGGATTGTATTATTAAGAGGATCTATACTATTCAAAAGATTGATGTCGGACTATGCTATTCTTTATAATATTTTAGTTTTTTTAAAATTATGGATATAACTTCAACCATCAGATTAAAATACCTTCATAATTTGAATAATATGAGCTGCATAATTTTCCTCATGGTAATTCTATGGGAACGTGGATTGATTGAACCTTTTTCAGATCAACCATACGATGACTATGGATTGACCTAACCTTATTTGGATAAATTGTTCATGGTTCAATTGAACACATGTGAGGATTTTTTTTCATTCTATAAATTATTGAATTAGAATTTCAAGATAAAATGTGAGTTACTCTTGAGCCACCACTTAAATAACACATTGATTTAAATTTTAATCTTCATTCATTTTCCCCCATTTAATAAGTTACCATGCCAGGGGATGATGCTTTTTTGTAGTCTAAAGTAGAGTATCTATTCATTCATGATAAATGATTCGAGTGAGATCAAAATGTTATTTCATGAATACAATGTAACATGCTTTCAGGAATCAATGGATAAATATAAAAAAATTATATCCATGCATTAAAAATAAATCCCAGGGATAAAGAATTCCCCATACTAAATCATAATGGAATTTCCAATTCAACCATGTGAAAAAATATGGTTGTATTTCAAGGAATACATGAATTTGAATTGAAGAAGTTTATTAATAAAATGAAACTAGTTTATCCCAATCCTCATATATATAATAAGTTCATTTTGTGTTATTTTGTTTTATTTACAATGGATCATGTTCATGTATATTCCCTGATTCATGAAAGAATATCAAATGATATAATGTTGTAGTGTTTTGTGGAAAATTAATTATGCATGATATTTTAGGTATTTAATATGAGTTGTTGTAATTATTTAACACATGATGAAATTGAAAGTTATAAACAAGGAATTTGAGTATCATAAAATGAGTCTATGTGATGAAATGTGAAGTTTTATGATTCATGCATATGAGGTATTAAAAAGGAGAAGCATGGGTTGTTCATGAATTTTAATTAAGATGCATGCATAAGTGAGCCACATATATTACAAACTATTTGAACAAATAAATACCCATATATTTTGGGTATTTAAGAATAAAAATACTCCTACAATATGATATATATGATGTGAAATATTTTAATATTGAAAATAAATGACACTAATGTGATGATTGTTTCAAATAAATGAGATTCCATTTAGGTATAAGAAAATGTTAATTTAAAATGGGTTCGAGAAGAAATAAAAATTCTCAAACCATAATTGGTATTTAAATGGATATAAATAATTTTTTTATTTTTAATATATTTAAATGACATAATAAATGAGATATTATAAGAATAATAAATTTATTTTTTGTAGAAAAATTGGTGAATTCATGCGGAGAAGAAAAAATTATAAATTTTCAGTTTTATTGTATTTATTGAGAGTGAGAATTTTCATAATATTGATAAATAAATTTATCGAAGAAAATAGTTAAATAATGAAAATTATTCTAGAAGGTGATCACGTAATCTAATGTATTTGAGAGAAAAAATTCATAATATTAAAGATATAAATGTATTTTTGAAGAAAAAAAGATTTTATCAAATACAAATTGAATTCCATCAATAATTTTACACATTTTAAGGGAATTCATGTTTTTTTGGTTTAATACCTTATTAAGAATAATATAGTTCTATTTATGGATCATCATTGATCATGGTTTTTATTACTGGGATGTCTACGTACTTAAATCAGGATTGTGATTGGGTTGTAACCAATAATAGAAGTGGAGTTATTTGCATTTATAACAAATTTCTAGGATATTGAATCTAGGGTTTATAAAAATATATATTCACTTTTGGTTAAAGTTAAAAATCCATGTTGGAGTGTCTAACCAACCTGGAAGGTAGTGATCTTTTATTACAAACCTTATAAGTACTGTGTGCTTATTTTTATTTTAATACTACCATAGAGGAGGTGAAGATGTGATATAAAAGTGAGTGGATAAAGAACATTAAAAATATCAAGAGTTTAAGATAAAATAAAATATCTTATAAAAATTTAAATAAACCATTCATTAACCCCTCCTCCTATCAGTGATTCTTCCGACCTAGGTGCGTCATGGGTAAAAACACCCTATATACCTGAGGGTAGATCGAGATACTAAAAAATAATAAAATTACCATATGTGAGGGTAAAAAACCCTCTTTATTTATGTTATATAAAAATTAATAAGTTGTAAATATGCACTGCAAAAAATAAGGATTGTTTCCCTTAACCATTTTAGTGAAGAGTTAATCATGTCGCATGAGGGATAGACACACCATGAAGAGATTAAGAATGATTTATGTGGTATTTACCAACTGTAGATGACTATGAGGTGGAAGGGGTTCATTCCATAATTGGTACGAAGAAAAGAAATATTTGGAATTTGGTCATGGTATGATGGAAAGTTAATGTACTGAATAAGAAAATGACCCTATGATGTTTAGGCCATAGAGATATAATTAGGGTTGTGAAAGATAATCTCTAGGTTGTTTAGAAACATCAATAAAGATTATTACATGAATCACACTATTGTTTTAGGAAGAAACTAATTGTCAATAAATAAACCAACATATCATACTATGATACTTTTGGTATATAAATGAGATATCTAGATGAATTATTTGGATATTATTTTTAACTATAAACTCACCATACTAAAGGACTTCACACTACAATCCAGAATTTTTTATTATGAATCAATCAATGATAGAGTGTGTTATTCCCTGAAGAAGGAAAATTAAAAAGTATCTAGAATTTAGACTTTATTATAGATTTTTTGGAAGTATAGTTGACATGGTTCTTACGACCCGACCCGTACTGGGGCTCGAGTAGCAACTACCCCAAGCCTGCCTCCATAGGCCAGGGGCTGGAGACTAGCGTCGAAGACACAGAAAACTAGAGGAGGCCTTTGCCTAAGATACTGTACACACACACAGCTAACTCAATGAAAAAGTGTAGAGAAAAGAAATCAAGATACAACACTGCTACAAAAGGAAAACCAACACACATGCATCAACCTCTAACCAGTACAAATAAAGTGATGAAAAGTAGACTGACAAGTAAATTGAATAGTATAAGGGAAAAAACACACACCCAACCATAAAGGTGAAACAACCGAGCAATAGGTAAAATGAAGGTAAACCGCTGGTGAGTCTCACAACTGAAAGTCCCACTATGGACACTGAATGAAGCCCAAACTCATGTGACCTCCACACTCTTCCATAATCTCAACTGACCTGTCTGTCATCTTCAAGGGCACACCAAGTGCGGGCGAAGCCCAAGACGGGGTCAGTAAAAAGATACTCAGTAGGATGCCCTGAAATCTCGAGGGAGCAACAAAAGGAGGTACTAAAATGCTGAGTAGTGGACAGAACAAAGAACAGTGTAAGAGTACAATAGTGAGAGTACAACACAACCCAAGAAAATAACGAAAGTGAACTCGTCCAATCTAAGAGGAGCTAGACATGGAAAGCACGTGGCATACCCCTCGCATCTTCTCCCCACCTATAAAAAGCATAACTGAACCCAAAGAGTGGGAAGAAAAGTAGAGTGTATATATATGCTCATAAAGAAACCCAAACAAGTGTGTAAGGGGATATCTATCTCCAAGATCAGCCCATGAAAAGTCACCAACAGTTCAAAGGATATCCATAAATAATCCCAACAGTCTTGCACACCAAAGCTGCCTCATCGCTGAACTGTACAACCAAGGGTCCTGCTCTGTTAATCATAGAGAAAAGTCACTGACTAGCCTCATAGAAAGGGCTGAGTTTGAAAGAAGTCATCATGTAACCCACTTCCCAGCCTAGCTAGAGGGTAAACACCAAGAGATTTTTGGTTAACCCACTACCCAGCCCCACTGGAGGGTAAACCCTAAATCAACTGGTAACCCACTTCGTAGCCCCGATGGAGGGTAAACCTTAAGATCAACAGGTAACCAACTGCCCATCCCCGCAGGAGGGTAAAACCTAAGGTCAATGGGTAACCCACATCCCAACCCTGTGGGAGGGTAGACCTAGATACACCAGCGGGTAACCCACTACCCAGCCCCACTGGAGGGTAAACTCGGAACTGGTCTGATATCTCTACACTACCCATTCCATCTCTATGTGTCACTAACACTACTATCATGCGTAGGTTCAGAGTGCATCATAGGAATCTACGACCAAAGACCTTTTTCATGTTACCACATTTAATGAGATCTTGATAGAGGCTATACTCTTCCAAATAGATAACACTGTTGTAATAATCGTGGAAAAACACGCGAGATAGAATATTTACTCGCTGGAAATGGGATCACGATGAAAAAGCTATTCAATACCGCTTTATGCGAAATAGCATCTCATGAGACCCATACCTCGATCTCAAAAGTGGTCGGGTGAACTGCGCTATGGCGATGCTCTCGGAAAAACACACCAAAACAACTAATCATATGCCCCAAATATACTTTTGATGGAAAAATCGTAGTATGCTACACACTGCTTAAAAGAGAGCATGTGGGGCACATACCTCAACTCCGTCTTCAATGCTTGAAACCAAACTGGTCGACTTCGCCTCGATGCTAGGGTCACAAAGATGTTGACGACACCAAAAATAAACTCCAGATACAGAATTTTCAACTCCCTGTGTTATGAAAACGGGGCCCTTTGGGGCCCACACCTTGATCCCAAAAGACGTCACGCAGATCGAACCATTGCGTTCTTTGAAGATAACCATGAGACGTAGGCTATTCATTTTCCTTGAACGGACTTATGGAGCATAAGTCATAAAAATGAAGCATACGACTGAAAGCCTCCTCGTGGGGCCCACACCTCGGTCTTGAATTTAGGCGGGCAGATTGCGCTGTTGAAATCCCCTCGGAAGAACACTCAGAAATGAGTGCTCAAACACCCCAAACAGATGTCGGCTCAACAAGTGGCATTTCACCGTAAAACGTGTGAACCAGGCCCTGTGAGGCCCACACTTTGTCTCTAACCCGGATGCTTCAGAGACCATCCCAAAGAGTCCGCACAAGGACTGGGGTCACGAATCCACTGACGGCGCATCGATCGGACATCCCAAACAGGAGTTAGGTCCGACAAAAGATTAATTAATTAAATAAACAATTAATTAATTATTCACATTAAGTGTTTTCTATCACCGAGCATCAAAACCAAACCGAAAGGGTTCCGAACCAAATTTGGAAGAACTGTCTCAACTCCAGGGCCACATCACCTCTGACGGCACGTCAAACGGATGTCCGTCGCGAACCACGTCCATCTCAACTTTAATAATAATTTAATATTATTAAATTAAAGAATTTTGGGTCACCTGTATTTGGGTGTAGAACCCAACAACCTAGAAACCCACTTCAAATAATCCTCCTCACTGAAATGAACCTGCATCCGCAGACGGCGCGTCAAATGGACGCGCCGTTTAGAAGATACGGCCCCTTGATCGCAAGGGGCCCAATCGGGCCGGTTCATCCCGGCTGGCCCGGTCTGAACCATCGGCCTGTGGCCCAGCCATGGGTATGGCCCGACTCACTGTGGCCCGCTGGCCTCAGCTCGCTCCGGCCACACCAGACCCCCCCCCCCTTGAGTCCGGTTCTTCAAGAAGACCAGCCTTTTGGCCAGTCTTCGTCGCCCAACAGGACCCGTGAAATGCGGATCCTTGTTTCCTTTGCACACCCAAGGTGGTCAGCGCCTAGGGTTCCCCCTGCCGAGCGCGATCGTCCACTTCCGGATGCCAACGCCTCTTCCTCCCGCAGCACACCACCGTGCTGCCCTGAATACACACAGGCCAAACACTACCTGCTCGGCACCGCCTGCGCTGCTTTGTCCTCCGCACTCCGCCTGGCTCCTCCCTGTCACCACGCCGTAGCCGCCGCCTGGCCTCGCCGGCGCTCCACTTCCCAACACCACCGGTCGTCGCTACTCCTCCCGACCACACCCCATTTCCGGCCCTCCAAGCTCTGGCTCAGCCTAACGCCTGCTGCACTCTGCCGCCTCCGGCTTGACCTCCGGCCGTCGCCCCCTTGCGGGAGCCAGACCTTCAGTCCGTTCCCCCGACCACTCATGTGGTTGGAAAAAATATCCAAAGCCGGTGTCAGAAACCACGGGGCCGGATCTTCATTGCGCCTCCCCTCGCTCGACGATCCATTAATGATTTGCGTGTCCGAAAATTAGGATGAAGAAAACCCAAGAACGGGATGTAGAATGTGTTTCAGATGATGGCCATGTTCGTTCAACCATCGTCCCAATTCCAAAATTATAGAATTTAAATGAAGAAATTGGAAAATAATAATGAATTGACGAAGATGCGAAAATTAATCAGAAATCCTACCTCGACCTAGCCATTCGTCATTGGAGACGTTTTCGCTGCGATCCCACTTTGATCCGCCAGAGTTTATTCCTCAATCCGGAGAAGAATGGAGAAGAACACCAAAGAACAAGAGATAGAGAGAGAGATATATATATATATATATAGAAGAAGAAGATGATGAAACATGAGTTCTCCCATTATCTCAAGCGTATTTATTAAAACACACAGTAATGCCACCCACTGTTGTAGATTGCAAAACCTCTAGCCCGCTTATTTTATATCATTCCTAGAAAAAATGCCCCATTTCGAACTAAACGGAAGTCTCGTATTTCCATTCCAAGGATTCGTTTGAATGTTATTTGAAGAGAATGTTAGTGATAAAAAAATCACTAAGTCATTAATTTAAAATGACAATTTTTCCCCTGGGTGACATCTCTCACAGCAGGCCCACGCCGAAAACTTTTACACCCCGCCTAAGGTAAACAGTATGCTCCGGACGCAACTGTGCCCTCAGATTTCCTATCCGTGCTAGCATTTAGGAGGAAACAAAACCCCGCCATGTGCGTAGTATAAAAGTACTTAATATTTTTATAAAAAATTAATTTTGGGCACACCGGGCCTCAGAATCGCTCGTTGTCTTCACGCCTATCTCTGGAATTATATGTAGAAAAATTCCAAAGTCTTACAGGGTAAAAACCGGTTCTATATCTCATTCCCTCCTTCATTATTTTCATCCCCGAAAATAAAAACTAGAAAAAACAACTCAGGATACAGAACTCTCACCATGCTCTCCCACTCCCAAGAAAACTTTCATAACACCATGCTAGCATAACACACAATCCAAAGGAATTGTTCATACTCATAAGGTCTGCTATATTCAATGAAATGCATAGGAACACACACTCACATCATCAGCTATGATACGTGGAAGACGTTGTGCGCCTAATCCTAATATTGGGAGGTTTGGGCAAGGTGGTGGGCAACTTCACAATCGATTGCACGATTCCTGAATGCCCCAAAGAAACTCGGGGTACATCCCTGGCCAAATCACTACTTTCTACGTCGCGAACGATATCACTGTTAGTTGCTAGGATAGGATATTGTGATTCCCTCCTTCAGAATAACCACCAGGTGCATCGCTCATGGATATCTGATCACACAGTACCTCGCTGTCTATATCCCCCAGCTGTGACTTTATCACATGCTCAAGGATTGAAGGAGTAAACGTAATCGACTTCAGGAAAGTTGTATCATCCTGCTACACCAAGGTCAACCATAGGGAAGCTAACTACTATGCAACATCCCGCACCTGAAAATTTTGAGAATTCCTGCTAAGGGAACTAGCTACAACACAACCATTTTCCCAGAACATATACTTCCTTGACATCATTGTCCTACAGAAAATTTCATCCAGCACCGTTGCCTTAGGTTCAAGTCTCTCTGGGTGAGGACACACCTGAGAAACTGGTGGTCTGAGAAACCCACAAAGCACTCTCCTAAAAGATAGTATCTCCACATTCTCAGGGCAAGGACCACCACAACCAGCACCACATAGTGAAACACATAGTTATGTTAATGGGGTTTCCATCACCTCAACCTATACTTGATAACGGTATCAAGATTGATGTTGAGCACGCAAGGTACCAACGAACAGGACTGGAGAGCAGACTCATCCAACCACCAGAGGCTAGACGCATAAAGCACGTGTAATACCCCACATGTATTTTCCCCTCTCGGAGGGAGAGTAATCCCCAAAACATGCACTTTGCCAAACCTACTAGTGGAACCTTAAGAAAAAGGGGTCAAACATAAAAGCCCCATAGGAAAATCTATAACCTTCTCTGACACTCCACCAAACAACCTCGCCATGAATGCACATGTTAGAGGGAAACATCCACCACACCTCAATACTATTCTCTTTGGGTGGTACTGAATCTCCCTCAAGGTTTTGATCGCATCACAAAAATGTGTCTTAGTGGGGAAGAACCCCTGTTTCCTATGCATTCGAAGCTACATCGGACAACACCTATACAGGGTTACACTGATGCCCTACGTCACCCTCAGTAACCCCTCGAACAAGGAGTTAGATGAAAAGATTACCTCATGTAGTGTCTAACAAGTTCTACTATGCAAAGTAGAAAAATACACATAGCATAACTCTAATCATCACATGCGTTGCAGTATTGTAGACATCCATAACACACAGCCGCCCGTGGACCCATCCGTTAGCTCCCTAAGCCTGACATGGGCCGCCTAGTGGTGGCGGAAGGACCTCGAAATGTCGTCCGCTGACCACAGTTCTTCCTGCTTTTCTGTCAACACCGCCTACCTAGGGACCACCCTGTCCCCACCTGGGAGTTCTCTGATCACAACACTACCTCTGTTGTGGTGATTCATCTAACAAATATCTTGAAAACTCAGCCCATTTGGTTAGTTAGTCTCACACCACATGACCTCGCATATCAAAAAAACAACACTAGTCCTCCCTCAGCTGTCTTGGTGCTCTACATTATTCCAAACCATGTGCCTGAGTCTCATCAAGTGGAGGCCTCTGGTGCTGAGGCCCTACCAATTGATGTCCCTATGATTGAAATTTCTCTCCCACCAGTGCCTTCTCCAGCACCCTGAGATGGGTGAGGATACACAAGGGCACCACGCTTGCATGAATCTCCTCTCTAGAGACCTTGCTCAAACTTCTGTGCTTGGAAGTTGTCTTCATGGACCATGTACAAAGAGTACCGAGTAAGGTCTGCGAACCTAGTCACATACTCAGCCACTTCCATCACTCCCCGCTGATGCTCCACCATATTCTGAAGCTGTATAAAGCATAAGTATGAGGGGTAGTACTCCTCAAAAAACAGCTGCTTGAAGTCATACCATGAGAGTACCTACTCATCGGGTATCTGAGTAACCCTGGCTCTACTATGCCAAACTACGTGGTGGAAAAAGACTGGATGTCAAAGCCACCACCTAACCTGCTAGTGTACGAACATGCCAGAAGAGGAAAACCACCAACTCTAGCCAACCATTCACTGTCTAAGGGTATGGCTCACCATAGAACCTCAACGGTCTCTGACACTGGAACTCACATAGCGCACCCAACCCATGCTCGTCATCGGCCATCGCTATCAGTACTATCTGCTACTCCACATGTGGAGGTGCTGCTACATGCCCTCCTGGATGAAGGGTTATCGTAGGATGGATCTTGAACTAAGGCCTCGTTGCTCATGGAGTCATTGTCATGAACCAGAACTAGTGTCCTAGCTGGCTATCATTGTGGAGATATCCTGAATCTGATCAACGAGTACCGTAGTCAAATGAGCGTATATATATTAATAACGATGGGGAGCTGACTCAAGAAAAACAGTCAAAGACTCAATCCTATATTATGCATGAAATAAATTATCTGCAATAAATGTATCAGTGTGATGAGTCGACAAGAGGTTTTTCTGGGTCCTGGTGAAGGAATACGTCTGCCGCCACACCATCACTGGACTCTCTGGCCTGAGAGCCGCTCTCGAGACATGTTGACACTATTGCCCAAATAATCAACCAATTCCTTTTTAGAAACGTCCGAACAACGCCCCAAGGAATGAACCACCTCTGATACCACATAGTCACGACCCGACCCGTATTGGGGATCGAGCCACAACTACCCCAAACCTGCCTCCATAGGCCAAGGGCTGGCGACTAGCACAAAAGGAAAAAAAACTAGGGGGGCCTTCTCCTATGAAACTAGACACACACACACACAAAGCTAACTCAGTAAAAAAAGTGCATAGAAAAGAATGAAAGATACAACACTGCTACAAAAGGGAAACCAACATACATGCATCAACCTCTAACCAGTACAAGTAAAGTGCTGAAAAGTATACTGACAAGTAAACTGAACAGTAAAAGGGAAAAAACACGCGCCCAACCATAAAGGTGCCACAACTCGGCAACAGGTAAAACAAAAGTATACCCCTAGTGGTTCTCGCACCTGAAAGGCCTACTATGGTCACTGAACATAGACCATGCTCTTTTGCCCTCTACTCTCCTCCACATTCTCAACCGACCAGTCCTTCGTCTACAAGGGAACACCAAGTACGGGCGAAGCCCAAGAAAGGGTGAGTATAAAGACACTCAGTAGGATGCCTCGAAAGCACGAGGGGGCAACAAAAGAGGTACTAAAATGGTGAGAAGTGGATAGAACAAAGAATAGTGTAAGTGAAAAATAGTGAGAGTACAACTCAACCCACCAAAATAACGAAAGTGGAATCATCCAATCCAAGTGGATCTAGACACAGAAAGCACATGGCATAGCTCGCACATCTTCGCCCCTCCTTGAATAAGTGTAACTGAACACAAAGGGTGGGAAAAAAAGTAGGGTATATATATATGCTCAACAAGAAACCCTAATGAGTGTGTAAGGGGATCTCTATCTGCAAGATCATCCCAAGAAAAGTTGCCAACAATTTAAAGGATATCCATTACTGATGCCCAACAGTCCCGCACTCCAATGCTACCACATCACTGAACTATACAACCAAGGGTACCTCTCTGGTAATCACGGAGAAAAGTCACTGACTAGCCTCATAGAAAGGCCAGAGTTTGAAAGAAGTCATTGGGTAACCCACTACCTAGCCCAGCTGGAGGGTAAACCCCAAGAGGATATCAGGTAACCCACTGCCTAGCCCCACTATAGGGTAAACCCTTAATTGAACGGGTAACCCACTACCTAGCCCAGTTGGAGGGTAATCCCCGAGATCAATGGGTAACCCACTGCCCAACCCCGCTGGAGGGTAAACCCTAAGTTCAACAAGTAACCCACTACCCAGCCCTGTTGGAGGGTAGACCCTGATACACTAGTGTGTAACCCACTACCCAGCCCTACTAGAGGGTAAACATGGAACCGGTCCAATATCTCCTCACTACCCATGCCATCTCTGGGTGTCACTAACACTGCTACCATGCGTAGGTTTGGAGTGCATCATAGGAATCTCCGACCAACACCCATTTTTATGTTTCCGCATTTAATGAGATCTTGAAAGAGGCTCTGCTTTCCCAGACAGATTACACCATTGTAATCCTCGCGAAAAAACACACGAGATAGACTATTTACTCTCTGGAAATGGGATCCTGATTAAAAATCTATTCAACACCACTTTATGTCATATATCATCTCATGGGACCCACACCTCGGTCTCGAAAGAGGTTATGCAAAATGTGCCATTGCGATGCACTTAGAAAAATACACTAAAACAACTACTCATACGCCCCAAATGGATGTCTGTTGGAAAAGTCACAGTACGCTACACAGAGCTTAAAGGACTTCCAGTAGGGCCCACCCCTCAACTCCGACAACAATGCCTGAAACCACCCTGTTCAACTTCACCTCGATGCCAGGGTCACAACACCACTGACGACGCCTAAAACAGACTCCGGATGCAGAAGACGAAACTCCTCACATTATAAAAATGGGGCCATGTGGGCCCCACACCTCGATCATGAAAGATGTCACGTAGATGGCACTATTGTGTTCCTTGCAGATTACCATGTGACATAGGCTATTCATTTGCCCTGAATGGACTTATAGAGCATAAGTCTTAAAAACGCAGCATACGACTGAATGCCTCCTCGTGGGGCCCACACCTCAAGCCCAAATTTAGGTTGGAGGATTGTGTTGTTGCAATCCCCTCAGAAAAACACTCAGAAACAATTGCTCAAGCACCCTAAACGGATGTTGGGTGAAAAAGTGGCATTTCGCTGTAAAACGTGTGAACCAAGCCCTATTGGGACCACACCATATCTCCAACCTGGATGCTTCCTAAAGCATCTGAAAAAGTCCGCACAAGGATTGGGGTCATGCTGCCGCTGATGGTGCGTCGACCAGACATCCCAAACAGGAGTTAGGACCGGCGCAAGATTAATTAATTAATTAAACAATTAATTAAGTATTTGCATTAATATTTTCATGCCGCCGAGCAATAAAACCAAACCGTAAGGGTTCCAAACCAACTTTGGAAGGACCGTCTCAACTCCAGGGCCACAAAACCTCTCTAGGCGCGTCAAATGGACGTCCGGATCGTTAACCACATCTATCAAAACATTAATAATAATTTAATATTATTAAATTAAAGCGTTTCAGGTCACCCGTCTTTGGGTGCAAAACCAAAAAACCCCAAAACTGAATTCAAATAGTCCACCTCGCCGACATGAACCCGTAGCCGCAGAAATCATGTCAAACGAATGTGCCATTTAGAAGAAACGACCCCTTGATCACCAGGGGTCCAATCAGGCTGGTTCACCCTGACGGCCCGACTCGTCGCGGCCTGCTCGAGCCACACAGGACCACCCCTCGGGTCTGGTTCTTCAAGAAGACCGGCCTTTTGGCTGGTCTTTGTTGCCCAGCAGAACCTGTGAAATGCGGGTCCTTGTTTCCTCTGCACACCCAAGGCGGTCAGCGCCTCGAGTTCCCCTTGCTGAGCATGACCGGCCACTGCCAGACGCCGACACCTCTCCCTCCCATAGGGCACCACCATGCTTCCCCGACTACACACCGATCACGCACCGCTCGCTCGACACTGCTCGCACCGCCTGGTCCTCCGCACTCCGCCTGGATCCTCCCGGTCACAATGTCGTAGCCGTCGCCTAGCCTCGCCTGCGCTGCACCGCCCGACTCCACCGGCCCTTGTGACTCCTCCTGACCGCACCACATTGAAGGCCCTCCGAGCTTCTCCTCACCCTAACGCCCACCGCGTTCTGCCACCTCTGGCTCGACCTCCGACTGCCACCCCCTTGCATGAGCCAAACCTTTAGCCAGTTCCCTCGAACACTCCGGTGGTCAAACAAATTATCTGAAAACAGTGTCGAAAACCTCGGGGCTGGATCATCACAACGCCGCCCCTTGCTCGACAATCCGTCAAAGTTTTTCACGTCCAGAAATTTGGACGAAGAACGCCCAGGAACAGGATGTAGAACCAGGCTCAGACGATGGCAGTGTTCATTCGGTCATTGTCCCGATTCCAAAATTATATAATTTAAAAAACAAAATTTTAGAAAACTCAAGAATTGACGAAGAAAGGAAAATTAATCGGAAATCCAACCTCGACCCGGTCGTTCGTCTTTGGCGACGTGTTCGCTGCGATCCCACTTCGATCCGCCGGAGTTTATTCCTCAATCCGACGAAGAACAGAAAAGAACACAGAAGTACAAGAGAAAGAGAGAGAGAGAGAGGGAGAGAAGAAGAAGAGAAAACATGAGTTTTCCCCTTATCTCATGTGTATTTATAAAAACACACTGAAACACCACCAACGATCGCAGATTGCAAAACCTCTGCGCCTGCTTATTTTATATCGCGACTTGAAAAAATGCCCCGCTTCGAACTCAATGAATGTTTTGGATTTTCATTCTGATGATTTGGTCGAATGTTATTTTTAAAGAATTCCAGTGATAAAAAAATCACAAAGTCATTAATTTAAAATGTTTATTCTTCCCCCATGTGACATCTCTCACAGCAGGCCTGAACCCGCAAATTTTACAGCCTGCTTACGGTAAACAACATGCTCCGGACGCAACTGTGCCCTAAGATTTCCGATCCGAGCTACTTTTTAGGAGGAACAACAACCACGCCACGTTCATAGTATAAAAATACTTAATATTTTTATAAAAATTAATTTCGGGCACACCAGACCTCAGAATCGCACATCGTCTTCGCGCCTTGCTCTGGAATTATATGAAGAAAATTCCAAAGTCTTACAGGGTAAAAATCGGGTCTCTACCATGGAGAAATGAATTAGTTATTAATGAGCTATTTTAAGATTTAATTAGGGGGATCTAGTGAAAAATAGGTAATGGATGGTTTGGAGGGAGGAATCCTTTATTTTACAAGAGTTTTGACTGAAAGAAAGAAAAAATATATAATTAAAATATTTAAGAAGTTATATATAATTATATTTATTAATAGAAATAAAATTGATGATTAAGAGTTTAATTATGAACTGATGAAAAATTATAACACCCTATCTCGTATGCATTTATTTAAACATTGAGATATTTTATGATACATTTCTTTTCTAATAAATTAATTGTTTCGATTTCTTGTAATAAATGGAATGATAAATCAAAATGACCCACATTATAGAATACCATTATAAACTAATCAAAATATTTCAGGAATTTATTAGAATAATTAGTTTTTAAAAATATGAAGAAACATTTTTTATAATGAAAATATATTTTTTTTCATTATATTGAGTAAAAATAGACTTTTACTATAAAATAATTTTTATTCCTCTTTGAGAGAAAATAATATATTTTTTAACTTTTAGAAAATTTATTTGAAATAATGAACTTCATTTTTCGAATCAACATGTAAAAATTATCAATAAGTGAAATGAATGATTTTTAGATGTGTAGGGAAAAATATGGATTATTATTAAAAATTATCTTTTTTTAAACAACTTAAAAAGTTTAATTTTATTTCTAAATGGATATATATGTAAAATTAGATCAAATATATTATTCTTAATATAATTTATTTCATTATAATCAATTTTATATTTAATTTGGATATAAATACTTTTTATAATTTAGAATACTTTTTCATTAGAAAATAGATTTTTTTCACGTTTGTGGGCTTAATTTTTAATTAAATTCAATTGATATTTTAAATGAATTTGGTAAAATGGATTCAATATTTTCAATAAAAATAATTAAATAAAATTTAAATGGTCAACAAAAATTTTGTTATTAATAATTATTAAAAAAAATATTTTACCACTATCAATGTAAAAAGAGGTTTAATAGGGGTTAAACTGAAGTGACAAGGGATAAAATAACCTCATAATTTTTATAAATATTATTTTATGGATATATATATATAGAACCTATCTCGTCTAATATTATATATTGTTATATTTTAGGGATATTTTGAATTAGTAAGATATTAATATATTTTATTCTTTTAAAATATTTGAAGTGGTTTTATTACCTGACTTATAAAAGGACACCTCGTATCATCTCCTATCAACATTTGATGACTCATTCATTTGAAAAATCTTTCATAACTCTCAATTAAATTATTCACCATGACCAATAGTCCATTTTTTATCATAAACCATCAAATTAAGGCATTAGGTATAAAGATAATGAGGTTCTCCAAATAATATGTATAGTTCATAACTATATGTTTTCATTTTATTTCTTATTAAAAAAAATAAAATATTATTAAATAATTAGGAAATAATAATAATAATGTATTAAATATGATGATATGTATTTATCATAATAGATTAAACTATATCCATATCCTCTTCTATTAAATGGAAAATAAAATTGTCTATCATGGTTAATTCAGAATACCACCGAGTGAACCCACATAATTTATTTTCCATAACAACCTATCGTAATTGGATGTAATGATGGATTTAATATATAAATATATATGAATTGTATTAAAAAAATTATAATTATTCAATTGTTATATAAATTTATATTGTAACCTTATATTCTATTGGAAAATGATAATGTCGCTTGTGTGTAGGTTTGGACTACCACCTCCAAGGATTTCCGAGATTCGTTTTTTATTTATGTCTTAAAAAGTTTTCAATAGGATAAATTTGATGAATATATATAATTTATATTAAATAATATTAATTCTATAATGTTTAATTTTTATTTTCCTTTCTTATGTTCTATTTATTCAATAAGGGAAAAGTGAATTCATTGGTATATACATCCTACAGTCTATATGAATGGAGAAATTTAATTTATCTCTATAAATTTTATCAATAAATTTAAATATGTATATAAAAATTATATGTTATATTCAAATATTGAATAAAATTTTTAGATAGTTTTAACACTTATAAAATTACAAGGACCAAAACTACGAAACAAAAATATACATGAAAAATAATTCTTTTGTACCCAGGAACAATGATTTTAGTAAAGGATTATAGATAAACTTATGATAAAAGGTTATAAGTAAATCATATATGGCATGATATATATGAGTATATTAAGGTTATTTTTTTTAATAAATCTATTCTTATTATATTGTATTTTTAAAAATGTTCTTATGATTTTGGACAAAGGGTAAGGGTTTTATGATATAATCTCACTATTCGTTAGTGTTATTTATGATTATTTATTTGATGAAGAAATTTGATGACAATACTCCCTTTATTATCATGAATTTTCTTCATATATGGTTATTACATTATAATACATTTTCTCCTTTCATTTTTATATCTTTCTGTAATCATGATACTGAAATAATTTTTTAATGAATATATAATTTCACTCTCTCATCAGTTGAAAATTTGATTCCATCAAAATCAAATTTTTCAAAAAATGATTTAAATATGGTTTCAATACTCATCTATGATCATTTAAATTAATTTTTTACAATTTTAATATTTAATAAAAATTGTTTAAATGTAATATTCTTGTCAACTTTTGAGTAAATTTTTTTGACTTCTTAATAAATGTTTTTAAGGAATGTTTTATTTTAACATATAAAAAACAAATTAAATTTCCCTATATCATGAAAACTAATTGATTTAAATATTAATTTTTAGTATTTCATGATTATTTTTAATTAAATGTATTTATTAAAATAGTCTTTGAATTTTTAGTTTGAAAAAAAGTTTTTTATGGTGGAAAATTTATTTTCCTCAAGAACGACTTAATGATATTTTAACGGCATTTTAGTCATATACTATAAAATCCATTTATTATAATTTTTATTTACTAGGGATGTGATCCAGGAATACCATCTGAATTTTTTATATTTATAGTTTATTATTATAATGTAATTTTTAATAAAACCTTTTTCCTTTCTAGTAGATATTCTAGAACGATATAATGTATGTTTTATTATTTTTCGGCACATGTATGTACGGTCTTCATTAAATAAACCTCAAATAAATTGGTAAAAATGGATATCTCATGAAATATATAGTAATGGAATGGGGGGTGATGTTTGGTCATCAAGGGAAAATCTCCATTATGATATTATTTATAGTGAACCTCAACTATGATGATGGTTTCAAGAGTGAACCCAATCCCCTATGATATTTTATGAGGTAATAATTGATTTTTAAGGAAATTTTGTTCTATTAATTTGTTTATACCAAAAACCTATGTATCATACTAATGTTATGGTCTCATGTATTATGTTATTTGATCCCTTTATGACTCTTTTCTTATTAATATCAAGGATTTATTAATTGAATCAAGATCATAATCTATGATATAAAGTCTTTAGTTTTGAGATATTATACTCATGTTCACATAAATGTTTTCTCATCTTGTGTTTAGTTTGTCATTGATATCTCTCATGTTTACCCTTACTGAGAATCTGATCCCACCAGTTCTTATATTTCCATTCCCCATTTTATGTGGACTTTTCTTAAGAATGATATGTCTAATAAGGGTGATAGTTATGAAGAACTTACAAGGAGATGATGTACTCTACTTATGAACCAGTTTCCAATGAATCAATGGTTAAAAGATATAATACATATATGATTCTAATGTTGATTATTATTTTATGGAATGAATATTCATATATTAATATTTAATATCTATTTAAGAAATATATGGTTCATTATAGTTTGTATTTGGGAAAAGATAATAACCTTTGAAAATAAGGGTGAGAAGACATCAGTAAGAACCCCAAGGATAATCATATTTGTTAAAGAACATCCAATTTTTTAGAACCCCCAACTTAACGATTTGGATACCCTTTCTCTTTATCAGGGATAGATACATTACAAAATAATGGTGCAATGGAGGCCGAATTGCTTGGTAATAAGATCTAAGTAGGCTTTTTTAGTATCAACATGGTTTTTTGAAGCATTTATGTCAATATTCATTTTTCCTAATTTTGTGAGGTATGTGGTTTTACTCCCGGCAACTGTTATTAAAACTAGAAGGATTTATTTTCCATTAATTTATTTTTTTATTTAAATAATTAAATTGATGTGAAAATATTGGTAAAAACACCTTTTTGTAATGGTTATTGAAATTGTGGAAAAATTTTCATTGTGAAAAGTACTTTGAATCGCGGTTTTAAATAATGATATTAAAATATAAATTTATTTAAATAAATAAAATGGTTTTATATGAATGTTTCAAAAAAAATAAATCTTCATAAAAATGGATTTAAATGGTTGATTTTTCTTGTTTTTTTGTCAAAAATTGTCGACATGTGTTCATGTTTATTTGGGATAGATAAAGGTATGAAGTTTTATCATTGAAAAGTGCGATGGGTAACGGTATGGAAATTACCACATCAATTGGATCACTAATTGATGACTTGGTGAAAGGATGAATCTCCACTGATGAGTATAGTTAGTCCCATGGTTTCATCCATGGTCAAATACGTGGATATATAGAATTTAATGGGTTTTGCCAAAATTTAAATTTAGAAACTGTTTTAATGTATTGTTTTGTTTATTTCCTTGAAAACAATATTAGATTAGAAAACAATCTTGGTTGGGAAATTAGTATTCCTTTGTTATAAAATGTTTTATATTTTTTTTATATAAACTGTTTTTTATAAAAAAAAATTAACATGTTCTATCCCAGTGGTCCGAGTAGACAATTCTTTTGGGGAAAACATACTGAGTTTTATTCTTACCTACTACTTGGGAACTTCGGTGCATTTACAGATATTGTTTATTGAGGAATATATAAGGGAAAAGTATCTTAATTTTTTAGTGATTTAAAATGACATGTTGGTCATGTATTTTGTATTTGGATCATAGAAAATGTTAGAAGCTATAGATTTTATGTCTTTAGAATCATTGAGTTTTCTATTTTTTCTTATTTTTTGTACTCTGATATTGGTTTTGGTTTCCACATTTTACTCTGATTTGTAGTTTTTTTATACTATGATTTGTATTATATTTTCCTCATGATTCATTTTATGGATGTTTGGTATTGATTATTTTGGTTTGGTTGTTTTATTTTAAAAGTTAAAATAATTTCCTAATTGTTTATGAAGTACTTGGGATTTATTTCTATCCTCTGGTGTCTTGGAGATTTTACCTTCGTCTGAGTATCACTACCACATATTCACAAGATAATGGTTGTGGTTGGGATATTAAAAATGGTATATATATTTTCCAGACCATATTTCATTTAGGAAAAAATATTTTAGTTTTTTTTGATCTTGGAGTTCAAAACCCATTCTAGTATAGTCCTTGAGTTTGGATGGTAGCAAGGATTACGATCTTTAGACATGAAACACATAGCATAAAGAGGCATTGATAACCTATTTATCCTAAAACATCAAGTTATGAGGGATTTGGGTACAAAAGTTTTTTTAGAAACATCTACCATTTTTTATCACATTTTTATGGGTTTAGCTAATGAGAAAAGCATGACATGCATTGTTACAAATAAATTTCCACTTTAAGTTCATAATTAATTTTTAGTAACGAATTTTGATTTGGATGAAAAGGGGTTGATTTATAAAAGATGTTGAAAATATATTCAAATGTTATATTTTCAAAAAGGCATGGGCCTATTATTCTGAAATTAGTTTCATTTTCAAAATTGAGGTTGAATTTTAAAAATTTATTTGAGGTTAAAAAATGAAGAAATTGTGAAATAATTGTTATATTATATGTAATATTGGAAATTTAAAATTGATTGGAAAATTAGTTACAAGAGAGTTAGTCTAAATGGTTATATAAAATGGAACTAATTTGGTATAGAAGAATCTAATAAAAATTGGTTGTTGAAAATGTGGTTTCACCTAAGCCACATGTGAACCAACATCTAATTCAAAGTAAATTCCAAGATTCTCAAAATGTGGATAGAGAGAACATGAGGGATGAACCAAAGAAAGTGTATAATTACTTTAAGTTATAGAATAAAAATCCATCCAAAATTTTTGGTGACTTGGAACCATAGAATTCAGTGGTATGGCAAAAAAGAATGAATCAAATCATTGACTTCTATGGCACACCAGCATAGCTGAAAGGTAATATGGAAACATAATTTCTAGAGGATATTTTCATGAATGCGGTGGGATTTATGGGTTTATATTAAATTGGGCCATGGAATTTAAATGGAGGATTTTTAATACACAATTATATCTTTGTAACACCATATGATTTTGTGAATTATTGTATTCTAATTAATTTTTTATTTTTATATTTTTCAACACAACACTGAATATTGCTTTTGTTATAAGAATTCACTAGGTGTTTATTCCATTATATGCCACACCATGTCAATATTAGGCTACATGAAACAGTTATATTAGCTTTTGGTACATAACAAAATATGTTTGTCTTGTATTAAACATGATACTAAGTCCCTTTGATAGTTTGTGTTACATGAAATGTTGAGTTATACTGGACACCAAGATATTATTAATAATATTACTAAAATATTATTATAACTACCACATATCCATTGGAGTGAAGGTTTTTAATAATATTATCTAAATCCTGAAAATATTTTTTACACCTGTATATAAAATGAATCCATTGGTTATCAATTAGTAAATGCGAATCTAACAACTATTTGAAAATAAAGAAATTACTTTTTGATGAATAATATTTTTCTACGTACAAACACTATTTTATCTCAATAATTTAAACAATATAACTTTTCATTAATTTTCTAGTAAAGTTCATATATAAAATATTCAATTAATATTTTTATATTTATCCAATATTTTTGATAGGTATAATATAGGAATGAATCCAATTTTATAAATAAAAATATGTATTCTAAAAATGGTAATTTTTCCACCTTTTAATGGATAACCCATTTTAAATCAGATTTTGGACACATTTATAAATTTTATTTTACAAAATAAACATATATTTCGATATAAGAACACTAATAATAGATTAGGGTGATTTTTTCTTATTTTTCTATGAAGTTTTATTTTTTGATGAATAGTGAATAATACTAAATTTGATTCGAAAAATTATTTTTGATATAATTTATTTATAATGTTAAAATATGTATTTTATTTTTTTGAAGTTAAATTATATCAATTATAAATCAATTAAAAAAATTTAGGTCATTTTAATCAATTTCACTTTGAAAATGTATTTAAAAAAATACAATACATTTGAACAATTTAGCATTAAAACCCCATTGGGTTGTCCTGTATATGGGATTAATTTTAAATTAATTTCTTCCAATTATATGATTTTAATTTTATAAAATGCACTCCATATCTATAATATGAATAATTACTAATTTCTAATATGGTTAAATTATCATTTTTACCAAAACTATTATTGAATGTGATTAAAAAAAATTACAATGATTAGGAGGAAAATCAGTTTAATTTGAGAAAAAAACATACACATAAGCGAAAAAAAGACATAGAAACATTTCAAAAATCCATTGGATGGGTATTTTTTACCATATACTCCCTTGGAACAAATTTGGTATATTATTAGAGAAACATCTCATTATAAAAACGTTGTTGGGATTCTCTTTTCATATATTGCAAAGAATGCCACTCATATTCTATTATAAAAAAGCACTCACTACTCCCACTTATTCACACCAATAAATCTTTATTTATAACTCAAAATATGATAAAATAAGCTCAAAATATCACTAAATACCTCCTTGAATCCTCATTTTTTATATAAATCCATCCAAGAAAGCCCTTTTATGCCAAGGAAAAGTAGTTACCCAATAGAAGAGGTAAAATCCATCTAATAGCTCCACTATTTTATTTTATTTATCCACCACATAAATTATTATTATTTCATGATCATATAATAAAAATTTTATAATAAATATTTTGAGTTTTTTATAATTCTATGTGTTATGACTTCCCTTATACACACTTCCATCTAATGGGCATCGAACCTATCGTTATTCTGTGTAGTGAACTACCGCCTCGTGAAATAGTGTTATTTGTTTTTTCCTTTACCACCTCTCATGGTTAATAATTGTAATGTAAACTGTATTTTTATATGATATATTATATAATTTTATTTATATTATTTTAATATTATTATATAACACATTTCTTTATGATTTCTAATTTTTGAAAGTATGATAATCTTATTTGGGGAAATATGGACTACCTTATCCTCAAAGCGATGCGATTTAATCACACCATAAAGGGAATGTATTAATAATGAATTTATTAAATGTATATATTATATATGAAATAATAATTGTAATGAAATTATAATATTATATATATATATATATATATTATTTGATTACTCTATTTCAATACGAGAATAAAACTGAAACAACGTTAATGCGTACGTACAACCTACCATCTCCATGAATAGTGTATTCTATTTTATAAAGATTATTATAAATACATATATAATGAATATATATATGATATTTATACCACTTTTTACATTCTTTAAATAAGTAAACCATGATATGATTAAGAGGATCGATAATAACAAGTCAAAACATATCCAAAAAATAAAGTTCTTATTACCTGAAATGTAACATTAACATGGAGTTGTTAATAAACGAGTAATATAAATTCAAAACTAAATAATATATGGTTTTATATGTAATAATATTTTTATTTAATAGATGCATAATAAAAATATATTTATTATAATGGAGGTTTGAATGTGTATAATGAAATTCAAGACTTAAGGTAAGGGAATTTCATCACACTTTTTATTTCTACAAGATACATGCCATATTCACCACTAGATTATTTTGTGTGATGTATATAATAACCTATGAAATGTTATATAATTAATTTAAATTATTTAATTATATGAAAATCCTTATTTTATGTTATTATTTCATGAGGAACACGATTCTAAAGATACCAATGTAGTAAGAATTTTCTCATCTCACTTTTATTTTTTGTGGGACGCATGACATGTTCACCTCTTATTTCATAATATGTGGTGATTTTACTACTAATGTATAAATTAAATTATTATAATAATAATTATTTATGAAATTTAAATATCTATTTTAAGATATATCTTTAATAGGGTTTATGGTTCAGTAGTTACCAAAATCGGTAATGTAATTTTGTCTCAATTTTCCTTCTTTGAGACACATGCCATGTATTGAACTTATATATTGACATGAGGTGTATATACTAAACATTGAAATTTTATATCACTAATATATTTATTTTAATGATATTTTGAGCTTCATTTAATTTCATTCTTTTAATAGTGTTATGATTTAAATGTACCATAGTGGTAACGGTGTATTGCCACAATCCCGTCATTTATCAAGATTATTTATGATTATGATTCCAGTAAGGAAATTTATGAACCATATTTCATGAATACTAATTAATTTTATTATCAAATAGTTTTCCAAGATATATTTATATATTATTACCATTTACCACTATTTTTTACATAATATGACTTATATTGTTTTGAAAATAAACATTATTTCTCCTTTGTGTTGGAAATCTATGTTCTTTAAAAATCATTTTTCCAGAAATGTTTTCTTATTATCCTATGTTGTATAAAGGATATATTTTTACATTTTTTACCTTTTTAGAAAATGGTTTTAAAATGAATCATCTTATCCTTTTATGATCAAGGAACTTTTCTAAACTTTAATGTGCTAAATGAATGTTCTAAGTGTTCCGACTTAACCACAGTCATGACAGTCATTTACCTGAAGCTTCTAGGGTAAAATTTGATGTTTATTTTAATATATAAATATTCCAAATATTCTAAAAATTTGTTAATTTTAAATTTGTTTTCACAGAATAATGTTTTCAAAAAATATTTAATGATTAAAAAGTTTTTTAAATGAATTTTAATGTTCCATTTATAAATTTTCAAAAGAATTTTTTTCGAAGAAAATTGTTTCAACGATTTCATGTATTATTTATAATATTTCAAGAAAATTATTTAAACTTATTTCCAAAATGATTTCAAGATTTTATTTTAAATTTTCACGGTGTATTCAAATATTTTTTTTTAAAAATACTTTTAGTTTTTAAATTTTCTTTAAGATGAAAAGATATTTTCCACAAGAAATGTTTTAAATGTAATTATAAAATCTTCTTTATAATAAATTTATTCTTGAAGTGGTTTTATAAAAATGATTTTCTAGGAATGTATATTTTTATTAATAAATGTTCCATGTGATATTTTAGGATACTTATCCATCTAAGATGGCATACTTAGTTATAGTTTATGAATATCATTCGTACTCTTTCTTTAATGGTTTATGTTTTGATGGGATGATGTTTGTGATACTTGTTTCTCTTCACATGATATATGATTTTGTAGCCTAATTTTTTTCTTGGGTTATTCTTTGATGAAATGTTTATGAAACCTATCTCTTATACATAAGTTATGATGTTATGAAATGTTAATGATATCCATTTGATTTCTTGGGTTATGATATGATGAATTTTTTTTATCTTATGGAAAATTCATGTATTATTTCATTATGTGACAACTGGGACCTATATATCCCACTAATTAATTGGGTAAGGATAAATGATTTTTTGTCTCAAGAGGGAACATGATATGGAATACAATGTCCAAAAAACTGGGCATATTTAGCCCAAAACAAGAGGGTACACCAGAGGGAATGCCAAGACTAAAATAGGATGTTACACTGTGGGGGAATTCCATGTCTGAAACAAGAAGGTACATAAGAGGAAATACCACACCAAAAACAAGGGGGTATATGGTAGGGAATCCCAATCCTAAAA
This sequence comes from Viscum album, assembly GCA_963277665.1. Lineage (NCBI taxonomy): Eukaryota > Viridiplantae > Streptophyta > Magnoliopsida > Santalales > Viscaceae > Viscum > Viscum album. The sequence continues at coordinate 1,027,928,623 of OY728137.1, forward strand.
CAAGAGAGTAGATGAGTGGGAATTCCTAGCTCGAAGCAGGTACACTAGTTATAATCTCAAGACTAACATGTTATGAAGGAGATGGTATGTAGCATTGACATGGGATTTCATATTCTTATGTGTATGCTAAAAATTACATGTCATATTAATATGTTATGTTTTCATGGATTATTCTCTTATTTCCCTTATGATGTATGTCATATGAACTACCAAAATTTATTACATGACTCATGTTTATGATATTTTCTATAAAGGGTTTGATCTTTAGAAGTTATTCTCATGTTATCATACCTTACACTCATGTTATTCTTATGTATCTCCATTATTAACCCTTAATAAGTATCTAATATCACCCCTTTATTTAGTTTATTTTCCCCAATTTATGATGAATGATTTTAATTATATGTACTAATGGGGATGATCATTGTGGGAAACATTTAAGATATTTCATTGAGTTAAAATATTATTTATCAAAGTTTCCAATGAAACGAAACTATTAGGGTCATTGGGTGTGTATTTTGGTAATGTACTGCATATTCATACAAAATGATGTAACATCCATGTATATTAAGCTTGGTTCACTATAATACTTACACGTTCTGGATTGCAAGAATGATTTAATTTTCCATCCCAATGTAGGAGAACCTATTAGTGATAGAGTATGCGAAAAAATTTATAAATGTAGTCCACTTTGTACCTAGTGTTTCTTTAAGTGCATACAAGAATGCATTTTTCAATTAGGGTAAGGAAAATAGATTCACTAGAATATTTTCATACATTTTATAACAGAATTTATAGAGATGGTGAATAGATATATGGTGGTATAAATACGCATATCAGGAACTACATAAGGAGGAATCATCTTTATACCTATGTGAAATGGTGGGAAATCTAATGATGGGAATAGGTGAAAGAGGAAAAACTATTTTCAAGGGGGTATTAAGACTCAACAAATATTACTAGATCATTTCATGTACTCCTAAACCCTTGAGAATTCATGGATGTTTTCATTGTGGTTCATTCAATCACATGAAGTGAGAGCATACAACAGCCCCAAGAACAAGCGATAATTGAAACTAGAGGGGACATCTTCTATGCTATTTTCATAGTGATCTAAGTTCAGGTGAATGGGACATATCCCATGTTCAAAAAATGTCTAGTTCTTTGATGGAATGAGGGAAGAAGAACCAAGGAATCCATGGTGGTTATAGGAATACCATGACTCTATAGGTTGTACAATCTCAATAGGGTAATAATGAGGAAAGTGCAGTGAGATTGAAATTGCATGGAATTGTGAACGTGATCATGGATGATAAATTTAAACCACTGATGTTGAGAAATGTGATATTATTAATTCAACCCTTATGAAATGTTTATTTGGCATGGGTTAGTCCCATTCATTTATTTCCTCATTTACTATTGACTTAATGGGATTACATGTTGAGATGATGTCTTCTATTTTAAAACAGAAAATGCTTCTTAGAAAAAGAAAATGTCAAGAATTTATGTGAAATGAATGTTCTATAATAATAAATGGGCTAGAATAGATTTGGTATTTATATGTTCTTAAGATGGATTTCTATGACATAATCTTAGGTATGGATTAATTAACAATTTTAAAGTCTTTCATCAATGATTATATTCGAAGGGTTAGTTTTAAAACTGATGATGGCATCGAACATATCTTTATATGAGACTAGGATATAATGGAATGTGATGTAGGTTTACTGGAACCGCATGTTAGAAATATATCATACTAGTTGGTGGTGTTGACCTTGGAATCTGTGGATGTGATTAGGGATAACACTCTCATAGAAATCATTGATCAGTTAACTGTTGTATTTCAGAAAATTTTCTTAGGGTTTCTACTCAATAGAGATATGGAATTAAAAAATAATCTCTTAAAAGGGAAAATTAATATATCACTTTCATCTTATTGGATGAAACCAAAAGAATTAATGCAATTAAAAGTTCATTTTTTAGAGTTTGAAATGAAAGGGTTCATTTAGCCTAGTACGTCTCTGTGGGTAGTGCCATTTTTTATTTTTGAAAATGAGGATTAAAATATTTAGATGTGTCTGTATTACTATAAGATTACCCAAGTTGTGATAAAGAATCTATATCCACTTAAACATATATATTATGTTTTTGATCAACTGAGAGGATCTTAGTGGTTCTCTATGATTGAATTTCATTCAGGATCTAATCAATTGTGGGTTCAGAAGGAGGATATTTTGAAAACATCTTTCAAGAGTATATATTCCCATTATGAGTATATATTTATGCCTTTAGATATTATGAATGAACCATTTTTATTTAATTATTTTATGAACAAGATATTTCAAAGGTATCTTGATTCTTTTGTGGTGGTGTTTGTGGATAACATATTAGTGTATTCTAGGACAAGGGTTGATAATGAGAAACACTTGGGAACAATGATGGGAATACTGTAAGATCATCATTTGTATGATATAATTTCAATGTGTGATTCATGGATATAAGATATATGTTCCCATGGCCATGTTACCTCTCATAAATGTGTTTTTTTGGATCCAAAAAATATAGTGGGTGTGATATCTTGGGAACCACCATGGACAGACTTTGAGATGCACTTTTTTAACAGAATTACTAGTTATTATTGACGTTTTGTTCCAAAAATTTCATGAATATCTTCAACAATGATTGATTTGAAATGGAATAATTTTATATTCTAATGGGATGATGAATATAAAAAGTATTTTAAAAAATATAAGGTTTACTATACATTAGAACCGATCTTGATAATGTCAGAATCAGGATAATAGTATATCATATATTTTGATGGATCAAGATCTTGGTTGGGTTGTCTTACCTTTCCAAGAAATCATGTTCATGATAATATATAATGGAATCTATGGTTTCATGAGAAGAGCTACCAACACACAATTTGGAATTAGTTGTTTTAGTCAATATTTTGATGGCATGGAATCATCAAATATTTCACATGAAATGGATGGTGTTTACGGATCATAATAGATTGAAACTTATTTTCTAAAAATGGGATGTAAATCTAAGGTAATATATATGGATGGAGTATCTCTAAATTTTTGACTTTACATGTTGTATAAACTAGGTGATGGAAATTTGGTGGAAAATGCATCAAACATAATGTTTTAGGAGTTTTTTTTGATAAGGGCTTCATATTAGTTGTTTTTGACATCGATGATAGATGACATGAACATAGATTTTAAAAAATGAGGTTGTGTTGTTATTTTATTTCTATTTTCTTTTGTACTTAATTTAGTAGAAAAGGCTATGAAGACATAGACAGATGATTAATAATTTTTTCTAAGTGGTCAAAACTCAATGGCAGGGAGACCATTATGGTATGGAAGCTATAAGGGAGATAAATTTTGTCGCTGCATGATTACACAGTAATAAATATGGAAATTTAGGAACCATGTATTCATGACTACAACCATTCAATATCTATTGTTCATCCTAGAATGTATAAGTAACTACAAGTTCAATTTTTTTGGGCTGACATGAATGAACATGTTGTTGTGCTTCTGATGAGTTTTTGCATATGATATTAGGTAAAGGTAGAGGACCATAAACCAACATCTATTTTGAAATCATTACATATTTTTTGGAAATGGTAATGGATTTCTATGCATTTAGTGATAGGTCTCCCAAGAATGTTTCAGAAACACGATGCTACATGGGTGATAATGGATCATCTCACGAATTCAGACTATTTGTTTACTAATTTTTAATCTCATATGATAGAGGAATTATCTAAAAACTATATCCAATAAGTAGTAAAGAGGCATGCAGTATCGTTTTGATTTTATCAGACCAAGATCAGAGGTTTATGTTTTGTTTTTGGATATCCTTACAACAATACCTAGGGAATCAGTTGACTATGGTCACTATGTATAATCATCATATGGATGTAAAATCCAAAATTACAATCCAAATATTAGAAGACATGTTGCGGTCTTGTGTGATGGATTTTCATGGATTGTGGAAGTAGCACATACTGTCAGTGGATTTCTCATATATGAATGGTTATTTGGCCTTTCTACAAATGGATCATATTGAAGAATTTTATAAAAATCATATTAATTTTCTACCTTTTTGGGTGGAAATTGGTGATAGTTCAATAGTTAGGCCAATCCTTGTGCAATAGACCATAGAAAAGATACAATTAATTGAAAAAATGATGGATACGACTCAGATTCGTCATAAATTGTATGTGGATCATCATTTACAGCTATTTTAATTCATGGTGAGCATTCATGTGTACTTGTTAATCTGTCCAATACTTGGGTATCATTATTTTGGGAAAGATGTAAAGTTATATCCATGATACATTGACCCATTTAAGATACTTGAATGGGTTGGTGATGTGGATTATCTGTTATATTTTCCACAAATTTCTAGCTCTATACATAATATATTTCGTGTATCTCACATAAAAAAGTATCAGCCTGATCCTGACCATGTGATTCTATGAGATAACATTGACCTATATCCATATGCTATCTTGGTTCAAATTCTGTTGAGTATTGTGGATAAGAAAGATAAAATATTGTGTGGGAAAACCATTGTTCTAGATTTATCTTTATGGAAACATGGTCTGATCTAGGAGGAAACATGGGTACGAGAAAAATAATCAGTGAAGAAAACATCCATACACTTTTAGGACAAAAGTTGTTTTCAAAATTACAAGGATTGAAAGGCTAATGGTGGAGAGAATGTATCACCCCTGGTTTCAGGATGTGGAGACCATTCTGCATGATCTAAAAGTGATCCCTAATGGAATCTTGGTGAATTTGAGGTCAGATTCCTTGGGTATAATTTCTAAAGATATTTTTATAAGTTTCTACCTGGTTTGATTAATAATCTTTTTCCATCTTTTTATCCTAGGTTTCTGAGGTAGGTGTATTCACAATCAACTCCTCTTCTTATAACTATAAGGCTTGATTTTTTTTTTAATTTTGTGATTTGGATTATGGAATTGAAGAGAAAATATTGGAAGAAACCATCTTTAGTGATGGATTGTGAAATTATGGAAAATTGGTTGTTGTTCAATGTATATTTTATTATGATTTTAAAATTCAGATTTTAAAATATAACTTTTTTTATTCATGGATATGGTTTGATAATAATGTTTCAATAAAATAATTATCTTAAGAAAATTGAATGAAATGGTTGAATTTTCTTGGATTCAGGCATAAATGGTTGGTGTGTGTTCATGTACATTTGGGATGGATACGGGTATGAATTTTCCCCCAAACAATATGGTATGGATAAGGGTATGAAATTCCACCATCAAGTTATTCACCAAGTTAAATCTTGGTGAAATGATGACTCACCACTCATGAGTAAAGGGAGGTCCATGGTTTCATGCATGGTTGGATGTGTGGATATATAGAATGGAATGGGCTATGCCAATTTTAATCTTATAAATGTTTTTAAATATTTTTTTTGGTTTTATTACTTTGAAACTATTTTAGTATAGGAATATATTTGTTGGATTTTTTTTGGATTTGATATAAAATTTTTTAAATTTTTTTATATAAATTGTTTTGTATAAATGTGCCAATATTTTCTATAATAGTGGGATGAGTAGGAAATTCATTTGGGGAAACCTACTAAGTTTTATTCTCACCCCTAGTAGGGAACTCCAATGTATTTGAAGGTATTTTTTTTATTGAGACATATATAAAGGAAATGTATCTCATTTTATTAGTCATGTATTATTACACTTTGAGAACAACTTGTGGAGTTGGACCCTGGAACATGTTTGGATCTATGGAGTGTTTGTATTTTAAGTCTTTGAGTTGTTTTTTAATATTCCTTTTTTACCCTACAATTTCTTTTGGTTTCCACATTGTTCAATGATATATATTTTTTGGTACGGTTGTACTTTTAGTTTTATTCCATTATCCTCATGCATAATTTAGTTGATTATTGGTTTTGGTCATTTTAGTTGGGATATTTTATTATAAAAGGGAAAATAATCCCCTTATTTTTTATGAATCCCATGTAATTTATTTCAAACCTTTGGTGTCTTTGGTGTGTTACATAAGGAAAATAGCACTTTCACCTCTTCCTAAGCCAACAGTTAGGGGCAATATGTTACATATATTATAGTAAATAATGGTGTATGGTTTCTAGGGAAAAACCTATATCTATATATGATAAGTGGATTCCATTTTGGCATAGATTCATCTAAGGGTACTATCAATAGAGAGAGTGGTTTGAGTATATATCATCCATACTATTCATTCATGAAGAGTGTTCCTTTACCACTACCTGGTTTCAAACTCCTAAGTGTTATTATTCTGTTAATTCACATTTTAATAATAAAATGACTTGATGGATTTGAATAAAAATGGTCATTAATGAACTAGAAAAAACCTAACGTTTCATAGATTGAAATTCATGTGTCATTATTTATAAATTTTAAAGACTATATTTCGTTATTATATGGTTCTATACAATGAATATTATTTCTCACACTATGTTTTTTAGTTTTATTCAATAGATATAAATAGATTGAACTTTGTTAAAGTTGATTATGAAGGATAATGAAATTCTTTCCCTCTTGAGTAACCAAATTTTATGTAAGTTGGAAAGAAATATATTTTTTCATGAATGTGAAACTTTCTAATGAATTAATTTATGATGAAGATCCAAACTAGGAAAGGAGGGAACAACATTCTATTGGGTAATTCATTTAGAAACATCCACATTCTTTTAGTGGGATTATTGATCCACTGGATTTTGTGTTATGTTTCTATATTATTGAAAAGATATTTTTTTGTTCTGTAGAGTTTAAATCATGAAAAATTCATTTAGGTATTCTATCATTTGGATGGTGGAGTAGATTAATGGGTGACTCTTATCAAGAATATGAGGCAATATAATCAATTAACACCATGTATTGGGATGAATTTAAAATATAATTTTAAAATAAATTACTTTCACCAATTCTTTAGAGAAAAATATATAATTAATTAATTAACATCAATTAGACTTACGATGGACAATTCAGTACCTATGGGGAATATTTCACAATATCATGGAGGTACACTTGTATTTTTATCATCCAACTTGAAATTTATATTGTTCGATTCTTTGGTGTCTTAAACTCATGTCTCTGAATGGAATTATCCATAAGGTACATCATTAGACATGAATAAGTCATTTAATAAAATATTATAGTGGAAATAAAGACTATAGTTTGACATTAATCTTATGTTTATATTAGAAAAGGAAACTATAAAGACAACAGATAGTGTAATATTATATTTCCATTATACTCAATGTTTTTAAAGAAACATAGAGAAAATTTTCTTAATGGGACTGGTAAATATTTTCAGTGTGGAAATGAAGGACATTGAGAAATCGAATACTGATGTGATGGGATGAATATATTTAATGAGGTTAATATATAAAGTTATATATATAATACACCACAAATATTCATGTGTTTCAAATGAAAATAGTATGGGACTTATAATAACCAATCCTCAAATAAATTTGTAGTTAAAATGATTAATGTTATAAATCTCTCAATCTGAGAGTCAAAGGAAAATCTAATGTGATCCCTATTTCTGATGAGTGGTATGATAACGATGTGGTGAATGGTATATTTTCAATACATACATTAATTTTTTATTTGTTATTTTAATCTATATATTCCAACTATTTTATATTTGAGTAATTTTCTAGGTTTATAAATACTCTACACCAACATATAGATAATGACATAGTAATGAAAACCATCTAATGGTATGATGATCATATATATGTTATATAATTCTTCTTCAAATAAAATTTGTGGTAATGTTCTTCTATAAAATATTATTATTCACTATCTGGTTAGATTTGATGTTATCTAAGGTATATATTGGATTTTCATATATGAATTTCACATAAATTTCAATAGAATAGATGTTATATATGATATTATAAACCAACCTATGATCAGGTATCAATGAGATGATAATGGTAAATTTTTTATTGTAATCAAATCCATTTTATGGGTCTGGATTCATATTCAAAAGTGGGGTTTATCTAAGATTGTTTGGGAGAAACACAAAATAGATAAACTACATATTATTCTGGAGATTATGTATGTCTTTATAAAAGATTTGCCTAGTAATCCTCCAAAACTAGAAGTTGAGTTCTCAATATATCTCATACCTTGGTCTAAACATATTTCAGAATCTCAATATAGAATTTTCCTGATACAGTTAAAAGAATTAATGATGAAATTCAAAGATAATCTAGAAAAATGATTTATTTTGAAAAGTTTTTCACCTTCAGTTGAACCTATTCTTTTTTAAGTAGAATGATGGATCGATGAGACTCTATATTGATTATCAGGAACATAACAATATCAAAATCAAGAATAAAAATCATATACCCCATATTTTGGACTAGTTTAATCAAATCTGTAGAGCTTAATAATTTTAAAAAAATTATCTTCATTATAGATATCATAATATGACTATTGAAATTTGGTACCAAGTATAGATATTATGACTGTATAGTGATTCTCTTTTTCGTACTAATACCCCCTCAATATTTAGGGATTTAATAAAATGAATTATTTTGAGATTACATTGATCAATTTTTTGTTTTATTTTAAAAATAAATTTTATTATATAGTGAATGTGGAAGGAAGATCATGATGATCACATAGGGATTGTACAAAAGACCCTGTATAAGGATAAGTTGTATACCAAATTTATAAAGTGTGTATTTTTTCATAAAGATTATTCATTTTTGTTCATATAATATCAAGTAAATGTATATCATCGGATCCCTAAAATATAGAAGTTATTGAATGTTGGACCAGACCATCCACTATGACATTGATCTTTAGTTTTCATGGGATTGTAAGATATTATCAACAATTTTTTGGAGAATTCCTTGTGACTATCTATTCCACTCACAATGCTATCTCAGATAAGATCCAAGTTTCCTTTGATACATGAACATGGGGAAAATTTGATGAAACATAATATAATATTAGTTGGCACACATCTACATACATTAACCTACAATGTAAATGGCATTGTAATCTACAATAATTATTTTAAGATGGGACTAGGATGTAATCCCATTCAAAATGTAATGGTTATAACTCATTTCCCAATAAAATTAATGGTTCCTTGGAAAAATTAGAAAACACATGATTTGGAGTAACCTATGGTAAGTTTTTATTAAATATATAGAGGTGTCATCATTAGGAAGAAATATGTCATACATATACTGATAATAAAATTTTAATGTACATATTTATATATAAATAGTTGATTATAAACCATATAATATGGTTGGAGTTGATTAATGATTATGATTACTCAATCCATTACCCCCATGAAATGTAAAATAAGCTGATGGCGGTCTGAGTTGATAGGATCATGTAAACTTGTCCATGATGAGGATAAAAAAGTTAAAATATATATGGACTTGAAAAGGGTTGATCTAGAAATTTTTATGTAATGAGACAAATATTTTATTTTTCACATTAGTGTTTAACATTATATCTATATGTGTATTAAAGAGGTGTAGAAGGAAGATTAATAACTAAAAAATATGTTGAGAAATGTTCCATAGCTAAACTAACAATGTGATAGAATTACAAGGTTCATAAATCATTCATTTTCTCCATATATAACAAATTTTAAGGAGTTATTAGAGGAGGATCACAGTTTGACATTCTCAATTCATCTTGAAAGTATGAGGATGTATATGGATTTGAAAGAGTATTTATGGTGGGATAACATAAATTGATATAATGAATATTTTGTATCTTGATTCTTGTTATGTTTGAAATATAAGGTTTAGAGAAAAAATACTAATGGGGTGTTACAACCATTACTCATAAAATAACGGAAATGAAAAAACATCATCTTGTATTTTTTTTGTTGAACTCCCTAGAACATATAAATGCCATAATGCTATTTGGGTTGCATTCTATGGCCATACAATGTCATAACACTTCATTATATAAAATATTATTTCTCTATTGATTACATTTCTTGAATATACATTAATTAAATTGTACGAATTCATGGATTACCACATTATATTATATCTAATCAGGATCTGAGGTTTAACTCCAAGTTCAGGTTATGTCTTCTACATGATCTGGATATAGATCAATTTTGTAAAACTTCTTATCATACTTTGATAGACATACAATATGAATGAACAATTATATCCTTATATGATTTGTTGATATTTTTTTTATTAAATTAAAAGGTTATTGGGATCAAAACCTTCCTTTATTTGAGTTTTCTTACAACAATGGACTTCACTCAAGATTACAAATGGCACATTATGAATCCCTCAATGTAATTAAATGTATAAATCCCATAATATTTAATGAAATTTAAAAAATAAATATATTGGGAATTGAACTAGCTGAGGAAATATAAGAAAAATTCACTACAATCAAGCACATTATGAAATCTTAGAGTCAATACAAAAGTTATAATAGTAACAATCTATGAGATTTGGATTTTGTTGTTTGTGAGTAGGTGTTTTGGGGAATATAAATATGCAAGAATATTATAAGATTTTGGAAGAAAATAAAGGTGATCTATATGTATATTGACCCATTTGAGATTCTTGATTGAGTAATGATGATTTCTTATCGTTTAGACCTTTCTTTGTACCTCTCTCAAGATCAGGATTTGTTCTATGTATCTCTCTTAAGGATATTGATACCTAATCCTTCAAATGTACTGAACATATTGTTCAAACCACTTGATAATTATTTTTCATATAATAATAACCATTACAAATCACATACTATAGAGATTAATTATTACATAATATGACTACTTACCATGTTCGAGTTCTCCGGAGGAATTTGAAATTTGAGGAACCTACTTAGGAAGTTGAGGATATTATGAAACAAATATATCCTTATTGTTTTTATCATTATAACATTATTTCGATGTTGAAATTAATTTCATGTGGGGTATAATTTAAATATTATAGATTTTATGATATATTCTTTTTCAAATAAATTTATTTATTTTTCGAAAACATCCAACAAATGCAACCCCAAGTCTTAAAAAGCATAATATTGTATACCATTATAACATTGATAGTTTATTATATATATGAATAATATTGCAAATATTTTAAATATATATATAATTGTTTTAGATAGTGAAATTTTATTTTTAGTCTATATATTCCTTAAAATATATTTTTTCCTTAAAATAGAGTTTATTGATTTTTTAAGAAAAGAATATAAATCATTTTTCCACTTTTAGAAAATTTATTTGAAAAAATAAAATCATTTTTAAAAAAAAATACATATCATAAGTACCTTAGAGTGAATATTTTGTGAACATTATTAAAGATTATTTTTTTGATGATAAGTGGAAAATACAGAATTAAAAAAATAGTTATTTCATTTAACGAATTTAAGAATTTTGTTTTTTAAATGGTTTTAATAGTAAAATTATTTCAATTATATTATAAAAAATAAAATTTATGTTGTTGTAATAAATTTTATGTATTATTTTAATAAAAAAATATTTTATACCGATGAAAATTTTTCTTTGGAAACCTGCATTTTGTCACATTTATGAGTTTAATTTTAACTTAAATTCATCCACCTATATAAATTGAATTTGGTAAAATGGATTAAATATTTTAAATAATTATAATTAAAATTATTTAATAATTTTAAATAATTTTTTTTCAAAATTAATATAAAAAAATTAATTATTTTACCACGTTCATGGTTTAAATATGTTTACTAGAGTGTTAAACTAAAGATATAAGGGATAAAATTACCAAAAAACATGTACAAATTATTTTTTCTATAAATTTTTAGAACATATCACATATTTGTAGTGAACCATTTTGGACGTAGTTTTTATGAATATTACATTAATGTAATTTATTCTTTTTAAAAATTGCAAGTTTGTCATGTCCCCAACTTAAAAAATGAACCCCCTATTCTCTCATCTACATACTTTAAGATAATTTTGGTTTATAAAATACCACAGTAAAATCCATTCATAAACCCACAAAAATTAAATATAGTATATTATTTTGTCATTAAACTTTCCTAGAAAGGATTTTGGTATAATCTTAAAGAGGTTTTCTGAAAATGTGGTATAGTTGTTAACCATGCATTTTCATTTTACTTCTTCTTATACCTCATTCAAATCATCTTAAAAAATAATTAAACTATTAAACCATTATGTTGAATATACATAAATTTTATTTTATTAATTTCATAATGTGTATTGATCACCTATTCAGTCATATGTAAACTGAAATGTTCGATCATTTGTACAGAGAACTAGCGCCTTGTGAACTGATATACTTGGTTTCCCATCACAAAATCTCATGACCAGATGTAATGGCCCCGACCTCTCCGTCCCATTCCTTTGTCAAAAAGAAGGTCAAGAAGTGTTCTGGAGGGTAAAATGGACCTTTTCCACACTTTCTAGAATTTTGAGACTACACGCCGTGTAGTTTGAGTTCATACCGTGTACCCCCCTTTCTGGGTACACCCCGTGTTGCAAGTCGTGTCCTTGTTGTGTGGAATAATGGGTGTACGCTGTGTGTCCAGTTCTACATGTCATGTAGTCCTTCTCCGCGTACGCATTAACAGTCAACGGCCGTGTACCGTGTTGGAGTCGTGTCCTTTCCGTGTGCAATAAATTAGTACATGCCGTGTGTGAAAACTACACGCCGTGTAGTCCTTCCCCGCGTATGCCTTACCCTCGAACCGTGGGTTGACCAGTGAACGGCCACAGAGCCGTGTTGGAAGCCGTGTGGAGACCATGTGAAAGAACCGAGTATACGCCATGTACCATAAAGTAAACGCCGTGTACTTTTTCTTTTCGTGCCTATAAAAGGAGGGGTCCCCTCCTCCTTTCAACTCACACCTCTCCTCCCCTATCCTCTGAGCAGAGCTCTCCCAAGAGACTTGAAGGCTCTTTTTTCCATAACTTCTTCGTCTGAGCTCCAATTTACAATCCGTTAGCGGCCATGGGATCGTAACAACGAGGCGGAGCTTCCGATCCTAGGTTTGTTTTCTTTCCATCAGCCTTTCCTTTCCGACTTTCACCCGAGGAGGTTTTGTCGGGACCTGACAGAGGTGAAAGACGTCGACAGACGTCTTCTAAGGTTGATCCAGGGGAGCGTTGTGATCAAGAACCTATTGAGGTAGGGATTTTACCTTTGTCTCTCTAATTTTTTCATCATGCGGGGTGGGTGTTCTTTTGTTTACGAGAAACACTTTTGAACCAGTTTAATGAATATAATAACTGGCTTATATAACGGGGATGGGATGTTGTTATTGCTGTTACTTTATATCCTGTGATATTATGTTGTGAATTGAATGAGCTTCTACCTACTGAAAATCACGGTCATTGGGGGCCTTTTCTTATGCAATTAAATGTTTCCCTCTCCTTCTGGATTTTCTTATGGATGGAAAACTAGTGGATTGTGGAAATTGGATAATCACGTAAAGTTGACTGATTAAATGAAAATCTGGAACCCTTGTGTGACCACCCCGGTTAAAAAAAATGGAATAATGAACATTTGGGTGTTGGATTGGTTATGTGGCATGTGTTGGGGGTGTTTTTGTGGGTTTTTGTGGATCGGGTGAGCAGCGGGGCTGCAGTTGACTTGGTTGTGGGTTGGTGTGAATGTTGTGTTGGTAATGGACAGTGGGGCTGCAATAAATGGTATTAATGGGATAATGATGTATGGGTTTCAGTGTGGTTGTGGTTATGGTGGTTGGAAGCGGGGCTGCAGGGATGGGCTTGTTTGTGAATGATTAGTGGGTTGTGAATAATAAATTAATGTGGAAGAGTTAATGAATGGTGGGGCATGGAAATGAAACGGAAATAATAATCAATAGGGTTGGTTGGTTGATAAGAATGACTTTGTTGTGCTGTTTATGTTTTTCCAAAATTGTTTTGTGGATGGCAGGGATATGTTTTACGAACGTTTGGTGTGGTTAGTTGTGGATAGTTGACCAGTAGTTAAGGAACTAAATAACTATTTCTACCGAAATGTGAAAAAATAAAGGGGGTTGGGTTTGTTTTTTGTGTGCATGCTTTGTAGCAATGGTGTCGAGGCACGTACTCATTTTCTCTTTCTAGAAGCCATAGGTTGGGCTGTGTGGTTGGTATATGTATGTATATCTGTATATTTTGTGTTTTATCACACCCCACCCATGTTGAGCACATAGTGTTGAACACTACCATTTTATGGGAGAGGGTGTTTTTCCCATAGTTACTAGCTCCTTCCTGCCCCATCTCCCCTAGGCTGTGATGGCTTGAGGTGACCTTACCCCTAAGACTCTTCGAGTAGTTTTTGATTGGGGTGGTTTTAGCCCAAGACTCTTCGGGCAGGTTCTTCTGTTTCCCAAGAATCTTCGGGATGAGGCCCAGGTGTGTGCGGAAGGGATACGTGGTTTTGAGGCCCAGGTGTGTGCGGGTAGGATACATGGTTGTGAGGCCCTGTGTGCAGGCGGGATACGTGGTTGTGAGGCCCAGGTGTGTGCGAGCGGGATACGTGGTTGTGAGGCCCAGGTGTGTGCGGGTGGGATATGTGGTTGTGTGGCCCAGGTGTGTGCGGGCGGGATACGTGGTTGTGAGGCCCAGGTGTGTGTAGGTGGGGAGAGTGTGGCAGGATCAGGACATTCGTCGTTAGGAAGAGAATCTAACTAAAGGGAAATGGTGCGGGGTACCCAATACTCTTATTCTTATATACTACTACTACCTTTTGTGATTGTGTTTTTGGTGAGTGTGGATGGTGAGGTTGGGTGCATAGAATTCCTTTCTAGGTTTCTTCTGTTGTTCTCACAGGACATTAGTATGTCTCCCCACTTTTGCACGAGAGCTTTAGGTTTCCCTACTGAGTATACTTGTATGCTCACCCTACGTTTACTTTCAGGTTTCCAAGAGGACTACTAGGGCCGTGCGGGACCCTACTAGTCGGACAGTTGGAGTTGCTGCTATTGTTGTACCTTTTTTTCTTTTGGTATTGTACTTTGAGCTTTCTTGTACTTGTACCTTGTTATAAAAATTATTTAAACATGCATTTGGGCTTGGTTTGGGTTTATTTATGTACACTGGTTCTTTTCCTTTTTGGTGGTTGACTTTTCATATTTCCCAATCTATAAAAATAAAAATGGGTAATGCCTCCCATATTTGTGAAAAACTCATACCCTTGGTGCTAGTCGCCACCCCAGGGCCTACTGGAGGGGGGACGTGGGGGTCATTATGTCCCTTTCGCCATTGCCAGCTCAGGAGGGGCATCTTTGGTGGGAGGGGGTCATGAAAGAATGGTATTAGAGGTGATGGTTGAGAGATAGGATGGAGTCTAGAGTTAGTCATGGTGAGGATTGCATGGGATGGTAGGGAAACAATGTTAGTTAATCTTGGTTCTTGACATAGGCCAGGGAAGACTGGCTAGGACATGGGATTTTAGGGCCCCCCATGATCCGATGCATGGACTCTGAGCCTACCGAATGACCAAGTGATACTACATTGATTGCAGGTTAGAGACCCTAGGTAAGGTACATGCATCATCATGATTGTGTTTTACTTAATTTGGGTGTTCTGGGAAAGAAATTGAAATAAAATGATGAAATAAAACCTTGAGTTTTTCTTTACTACTTAGGATTAGGTGATCCCTATTTACCGTATAGCTATGGAACCTGGACGTCATCCCTGGGTGTCTCAGGCGGCTGAGGCCCAACAATTTTAGGCGGTCGATCAATTGAGGATTGACCGAGAGGAGGAAGATATCCATTGGCAGAAGACTCTCCGTTCTTTCCAGTGGCAGACCCTCAAGAAGTACGAGGGTAGTACTTCAGATATGGAGACGGAGGGGTGGCTTGAGGAGCTAGGGATCACTTTTACCTTGATCCGTGCTCCGAAGGAGTACTGGGTTCCCTTAGCAGTCAGTCATCTGAGAGGTGCGGCGCGACGGTGGTGGACGCTTTACCTCGGAGAGAGGATACAGGCAGTGGTTCCCTGTGCTGACTTTGAGAAGGAATTCCGAGAGGAATTCCTTTCTTCCATGATCAAGGCGGAGAAGTGGCGGGAGTTTATCTCCCTTCAGTAGGGAAGTCTGTCTCTATGAGAGCTGGGAATCATGTTCAAGGATCTCCTATGCTTTGCTCCGGATCTCTTTACGGATGAGGAGTCTCGGGCGAGACGTTTGGAGGAGGCGCTTCGTCCTTCGCTCCAGTATGTTGTCACCCCCTTCACCCATCCGACATACTTGGCAGTACAGAAGAAGTCAGAGGTTGTAAAAAGGATGCACTCGCTGGGAGGTGCACCCCGAGAGGGGATCTAGCCAGGCTCGTCGAAGGGGAAGGCAGTCAGCACCAGGGCTCCTGCGAAGGGACCATCCAGGTTCAGGCCAGTGGGGAGCAGGCCCCAGCAATTCCAGTTCAGATCTTCGGGTCCTCATCCTTTTTTCACTAGGCCAAGACCGAGGTGTTTTTCTTGTGGTAGTTTTGGGCACGTTCAGAGTCGGTGCCCAACCTGAGCTCAGTATGGTGGAGGTGGGCAGGTTCAGCGCCCACCTCAGCAGCACCAGTTGCCGGCGATGCCCATCCAGTAGCAGCAGGACCGTGCCCCTCCAAGGGAAAACTTTGCGAGAGGAGGCCGACCTTAGGGTGCTCCTCAGGGACCTCGACCAGGGCATGGTCGTGGAGGTGGACAACATCAGAGAGGCACAAGAGCTGGGCGTGGACAGTTTCACATAGCAGAGTTGACAGCTCTACCAGAACCAGAGGTGGTTTGAGGTACGATTTGTTTGTTCAGCACTCTTGTTTCCACTTTGTTCGATTCGGGAGCCTCGCACTCCTTTGCTGCACCTAGTCTAGCCCATGCTTTGGGATTAGACGTAGAGAGACTTTCTATACCAATGGTACTGAGTACACCAGTTGGGGGCCAGACCAGCGTATCTTGTGTTTGCCAGGGATGTGGGATGACGTTGGGACCACATCGATCTAGTGGAGGCCTTCTTCTGTTACAGATGCAGCCATATGATGTCATCCTAGGCATTAAATGGTTGTTTTCTGTTAGTGCCATTATCGACTGATTCTAGATAAGAGTCGTGTTCTCCGACGTAGATGGGAAGCGTGCATCTTTTTTTGTCGAGAGGAGCTATCAGGTGGGAAGCCGGCGTGTGGAGCCTCTCCTTTCATTGTTGGGCGGGTTATCAGTGGTTCCAACTAATACAGAGATGATGGATGTCCCAGAGGTTGTTGGGGAGTTCTAGGATGTTTTTCCTGAGGAGGTTGTGACTCTACCCCCCCTGATGAGACGTTGAGTTTGGGATAGACTTACAGCCTGGTGCCCGTCCGATTTCGATCGCCCCTTATCGGATGGCACCTTCGGAGTTGCGGGAGTTACATATTCATATTGACGATCTGATGAAGAAGGGTTTTGTTCGACCTAGTGTGTCGCCATGGGGTGCTCCATTTTTGTTTGTGAAGAAGGAATATGGTGGTCTCAGGCTATGCATAGACTACCTAAGGTTGAACCAGGTAACGGTCAAGAACTGTTACCCCCTCACAAGGATAGATGATATCTTCGACCAACTGAGGGGAGTAGGTTGGTTTTCTAAGATTGATCTATGATCGGGATATCATCAGCTGAGGGTGAAGGACATTGACATCTCGACGACGACTTTTAGGTGAAGGTATGGGCACTTCGAGTTTGTAGTGATGCCGTTTGGAGTTACGAATGCACCAGTTGTGTTCATGGGACTTATGAACTTTGTCTTCCGAGAGTTTCTGGACCAGTTCATCGTTGTGTTTATCGATGACATCTTGATCTACTCAAGATCATAGGAGGAGCACATTGAGCATCTCAGGGCAGTCTTGGAAGTCCTTCAAAACAACCAGCTTTATGGGAAATTGTCAAAGTGTATGTTCTTGACACAAGAAGTACACTTCCATGGGCACGTGGTGTCTCAGCATGGAGTGTCAGTGGACCCATCGAAGGTGGAGGCAGTTGTTTCTTGGGAAGCACCCAAGAGCGTGGCAGAAGTTCGTAGTTTCCAGGGGTTATCAGGTTACTATCAGAGGTTCGTTTAGGACTTCTCTTGAGTTGCTGCTGCTTTGACAGCTTTGACGAGGAAGAACCAGGTCTTCCTGTATAGCGAGCAGTTCCAGAAAACTTTTGACTACCTGAAGGAGAAGTTGGTTAGTGCTCCCATAATCAGGTTTCCATAGGAAGGGTTGTTGTATGAAGTGTTTTATGATGCTTCTAGCCTTGGTTTGGGGTGTGTGCTGATGCATAAGAAGGGTGTGATTTGTTATGGGTCTAGGCAGTTGCGCCCTCATGATCGTAATTATGCCACCCATGACCTAGAGCATGCAGTAGTAGTGTTCGCACTGAAGTTGTGGCGACATTACCTCTTTGGGGAGTGCTCTGTGGTCTTCTCAGATCACAAGAGCCTGCGTTATATCTTCTCCCAGTGTGACCTGAACTTGTAGCAGCGGAGATGGGTCGAGTTTCTCCAAGACTATGACTTTGATATCTCTTACACTGAAGGTAAGGGCAACGTTGTGGCTGATTCCATGAGCAAGAAGTCGCATCAGGAAGTGGTTTGGGAATCTTCTGATTCTTGGAAGGCAATGGGAGAGTTGGCTGCCTTGCACTTAGATTCTAGGGTAGAAGGTGTTAGAGGCTGTTTGTTTCAGATGACAGTGCAGTCCTCCTTGTTGCAGCAGGTGGAAGAGTCCTAGTGGGGGGACTCCAAGGCGGAAGTGATGCGGGATCATGTCGATCAGGGGAACACTTCAGAAGGATTGTCAGAGGACAGCCGATATCAGATGTTTTTCCATGGAAGGTTGTTTGTTGCAGAGGTGATTCGTGAGGGAGTTCTCCGTGAGTTCCATAGCTCAGCCTGGGCAGTACATCCAGGAGTTTCAAAAATGTACCGAGGCCCGAGGGATCAGTTTTGGTGTCCCGGGGTGAAACGGGTAGTGTCAGAGTTTGTGGCTAAATACCTAGTGTGTCAGCAAGTGAAGGTTGAACACCGTGTTCCCAGTGTTTTTTTGCATCCATTAGATGTCCCCGAGTGGAAGTGGGATGACATATTGATGGACTTCGTCACAGGACTACCCAGATCTCATGGTGGTTATAATGCTATCTGGGTAGTGGTGGATCATCTAACGAAATTGTCTCACTTCTTAGCAATCAAGTAGTCGGGCCCAGTGAGTACCTTAGCACAGAGGTACGTAGACGACGTGGTGCATTTTCATGGAGTTCCAAGGACTATCATCTTAGATCAGGATACTCATTTTACCTCATGAGTCTGGAGGGGGTTAAAACATGCTTTTGGCACCCTGGTACGCCTTAGCACTGCTTTCCACCCCCAGACCGATGGGCAGATGGAGCGAACTATCCAGACGTTGGAGGACATGCTGCGAACATGCATTCTAGATTTCGGAGGATCATTGGTATGACACTTGCCTTTAGTAGAGTTTTCCTATAACAACAGCTTCCACTCTACTATTGGCATGGCACCGTTTGAGGCTTTGTATGGAAGGCCATGTCGTTCACCCATTTGCTGGGCAGAGGTTGGTGAGACAGGTGCTCTTGGGCCAGAGGTAGTGCAAAACACCACAAAGAAAGTCCAGCTTGTACGTGAGAGGATGAAAGCGGCTCAGCAATGACAGAAGTTTTATGTTGATCGTCGGAGGAGGCCCTTGGAGTTCAAGGTGGGGGATCATGTGTTCTAGAAGGTTTCTCCTCGATGGGGGCAGCGGAGGTTTGGGAAGGGGAGTAAGCTCTCACCCAGGTTCATCAGACCTTTTGAGGTGTTGAGGCGAGTCGGCGATGTGGCATATCAGCTGGCCCTGCCACATCAGTTGGAGAAGGTTCATGATGTCTTCCACGTCTCTCAGCTTCATCGGTAATTACACGACGACTCCCACGTTATCGATTGGGGAGAGTTAGATATGGGAGACAACGCGACCTTCAAGGAACGACCAGTCAGAATCGAAGATCGTAAAGAGAAGGTGCTCTGTGGATGAACCATTCCCTTGGTTCGTGTGTTGTGGGGGTATGGCGGCCTCGAGGAGATCACTTGGGAGTGGGAGATCCAGATGAATGCTCAGTACCTGGAGTTGTTTTGACTTGTGTTTTTCCCTTGTTCTTTTGAGCTTGTGTTGATGTTGTACTCTATACCTTTGATATATGGAATTCTTAGCTTGTCAGTAGTGAGACCATTTGTTTCTTTTTTCTCTGGTAATTTGTAACATGGCTGGATGTGTGGTAAAGGGAAAAACCTGACCCTTAATCGAGAAGCATTAATGCGGATGCGATAAAACCCGTGCAGGCGAGTCAGTGCCGCCTAAATCAGATAATATCTCGACATAGGTGAAGGAATTTCCCAAACCCATGTGTTCAGGCAGTGTGTTGGTTGTGTGGTGTTGGGGTTAATGCGAGTTGAAAAATCCTAATATATGAAAGTGGGAAGACCCAATTCTTAATCTAGGCGCATTAATGAGGATGCGATTAAACACATGCAGGCGACTCAGTGCCTCCTAAAGAGGATAATATCTCGACATAGGAGAAGGAATTCCTAACACATATGATTAGGGTTGTTGGTTGGGTTCCTGTTATAACGAGAACCCTAAGAGGTATCTTGTTGGGTTCCTCTGGTTTTGAATTCTCGGGGACGAGAATGTTTTAAGAGGTATCTGATGTAATGGCCCGGACCTCTCTGGCCCATTCCTTTTTCAAAAATAAGGTCAAGAAGTGTTCTGGAAGGTAAAATGGACATTTTCCACACTTTCCAGAATTTTGAAACTACACACCGTGTATTTTGAGTACACGCCATGTACCCCCCATTCCGGGTACACCCCGTACTGCTAGCCGTGTCCTTGCTGTGTGGAATAATGGGTGCACATCGTGTGTCCAGTTCTACACGTTGTGCAGTCCTTCCCCGCATACGCATTACCAGTCAACGGTCGTGTACCGTGTTGGAGTCGTGTCCTTGCCGTGTGCAATAAATGAGTACATTCCGTGTGTCCAAACTACATGCCGTGTAGTCCTTCCCCGCATATGTGTTACCCTCAAACAGTGTGTTGACCATTCAACGGCCGCAGAGCTGTGTTGGAAGCCGCGTGGAGACCGTGTGAAAGAACCGAGTACATTCCATGTACCATAAAGTACATGCCATGTACCATAAAGTACACGCCGTGTACTTTTTCTTTTCACACCTATAAAAGGAGGGGTCCCCTCCTCCTTTCAACTCCCACCTCTTCTCCACTCTCCTCTGAGGAGAGCTCTCCCAAGAGACTCAAAGGCTCTTTCTTCCATAACTTCTTTGTCCGAGCTCCGATTTATGATCCGTCAGCGGCCACGGGATCGTAACGACGAGGCGGAGCTTCCAATCTTGGGTCCGTTTTCTTTCCTTCGGCCTTTACTTTCCCAATTTCACCCGGGGAAGTTTTTCCAGGACCCGACAGAGGTGACAGACGCCGACAGACATCTTCTAGGGTTGATCCGGGGGGGGGTGTTGCGATCAAGAACCTGTTGAGGTAGGGATTTTACCTTCGTCTCTCTAATTTGTGCATCATGAGGGGTGGGTTTTTTCTTGTTTACGTGAAACACTTTTGAACCAGTTAAATGAAGATAATAACTGGATTATATAACGGGGATGGGAAGTTGTGATTGCTGTTACTTTATATCCTATGATATTATGTTGTGAATTGAATGAGCTTCTACCTACTAAAAATCACGGTTATTGGGGGACTTTGCTTACGCAATTAAATTTGGCCATCTCCTTCTAGATTTTCTTATGGATAGAAACCTTGTGGATTGTAGAAATTGGATAATCACGTAAAGTGGACTGATTAATTAAAATCTGGAACCCTTGTGTGACCACCCCGGTTAAAAAAATGGAATAATGAACATGTGGGTGTTGTCTTGGTTACGTGGCATGTGTTGGGGGTGTTCTGTGGGTTGTTGTGGATCGGGTGAGCAGCGGGGCAGCGGTTGACATGGTTGTGGGTTGGTGTGAATGTTGTGTTGGTAATGGAAAGTGGGGCTTCAATAATTGGTATTAACGGGATAATGATGTACGAGTTTCGGTGTGGTTGTGATTATGGTGGTTGGCAGTGGGGCTGTAGGGATGGGATTGTTTGTGAATGATTAGTGGGTTGTGAATAATAAATTAAAGTGGAAGAGTTAATGAATGGTGGGGCCTGGAAATGAAACGGAAATAATAATCAATGGGGTTGGTTGGTTGATAAGAAGGACTTTGTTGTGCTGCTTATGTTTTTCCTAAATTTTTTTGTGGATGGCAGGGATATGTTTTATGAACGTTTGGTGTGGTTAGTTGTGGATAGTTTCCCAGTAGTTAAGGAACTAAATAACTATTTCTACCGAAATGGGAAAACCTAAAGGGGGTTGAGTTTGTTTTTTGTATGCATGCTTCGTAGCAGCAGTGCCGAGGAACGTGCTCAGTTTCTTTTTCTAGAATCCATAGGTTGGGTTGTGTGGTTGGTGTATGTATATATATCTGTATCTTTTGTGTTTTATTTCCCCACACCCATGTTGAGAACTTAGTGCCGAACACTCCCATTTTATGGGAGAGTGTGTGTTTTCTTTAGTTATTAGCTCCTTCCAGCTCCTTCTCCCCTAGGCTGTGATGGCTTGAGGCGACCATACTCCTAAGACTCTTCAGGTAGGTTTCGATTGGGGTGGTTTTAGACCAAGACTCTTCGGGCAAGCTCTTCTGTTTCCCAAGAATCTTCGGGATGAGGCCCAGGTGTGTGCAGGCGGGATACGTGGTTGTGGGGCCCAGGTGTTTGTGGGCGGGATACGTGGTTGTGCGGCCCAGGTGTGTGTGGGCGGGATACGTGGTTGTGAGGCCCAGGTGTGTGCGGGTGGGATAAGTGGTTGTGAGGCCCAGGTGTGTGCGGGTGGGATATGTGGTTGTGAGGCCCAGGTGTGTGAGGGTGGGGACAGTGTGGCAGCGTCACGACGTTCGTCGTTAGGAAGAGCAGCTAACTAAAGGGAAATGGTGCGGGGTACCCAATACTCTTATTCTTATATACTAGTACTACATGTTGTGATTGTGTTTTTGGTGAGTGTGGCTGGTGAGTTTGGGTGGATAGAATTCCTTTATAGGTTTCTTCTGTTGTTCTCATGGGACATTAGGATGTCTCCCCACTTGTGCAGGAGAGCTTTAGGTTTCCCTACGGAGTATACTTGTATGCTCACCCTACATTTACTTTCAGTTTTCCAGGAGGACTACCAGGGCCGTGCAGGACCCTACTAGTCAGACAGTTGGAGTTGTTTCTATTTTTGTACCTTTGTTTTCTTTTGGTATTGTACTTCGAGCTTTCTTGTAATTGTACCTTGTTATAAAAATTATTTAAACATGCATGTGGGCTTGGTTTGGGTTTATTTATATACACTGGTTCTTTTCCTTTTTTGTTGTTGACTTTTACTATTTCCTGATCTTTAAAAATAAAAAAGTGTAATGCCTCCCATATTTTTGAAAAACTCATACCCTTGGTGCTAGTCACCACCCCGGGGCCTACTGAAGGCGGGACTCGGGGGGTCATTATCTCCCTTTCGCTATTTCCAGCTTAGATGGGGCATCTTTGGTGCGAGGGGGTCGTAACACCAGATGTAGTTTTAAATTTAATTTATATATATGTTATTTATTACATAAAGATAATTATGGAATTATAATATCATTTCTAAATTCTTACCTTCCAACCAATAAGAAAATTTTAATGTCACTCGTGCAAACTTGTGGACTTCAACCTCCACGAACCAATGTGATTCATTTTTCATTTTAATTTTACATTGATAAAAATTAGGATAGATTTTATGAAATTATATTATTTATATGATATAATAATGATTATAGTATATTGAATTATTATTTAAATTTCTTTTTTTCTCATTTGAAAAGTGAAAATGGCATTCATGCGTACTTATGGCCAATCATCTCCATGAATGGTACAATTTAGTTTTCTATCTCTATATATTATGGATGAATCTAAATATATATATAATAAATATATATTATATTTTTATCCAGATTAAAATTCTACAGATTATTGAAACCTGATCAACGTACAAGGACCAGAACTATGGAAGAAAAACATACAAGAAAAACATAGTAGTTATCACCTGAAACTGTGATTTAAATAATGATTTTTCTATAAAATGTAGATAAAATGTCATAATTAAATCATCTATTTTATGATATATACGATTATGGTTTTATAATATATTTATAATAAATATATATTTATTATATAGGTGGGTCAACTTATATAAATAAAGTTGGACCCATTGTAATGCCCCGACCCCCGAAGCTCGGAGCCAGTGCATTATTTTAATACATTTCCATGATTACAAGGAATAAAATTTGGAAGGACCAATCATTTCAGTATTATTAAAGAAAATAGATACATACAAGAAACCCATTTTACATTTTGAATGGAAATAAAAAATGATACATAACAAAATCTAATAAACTACATCCTTGAAAACTCAATAAATGATCCCTTCTTCATAACCTAGGGAAGGAAAAACAAATGAAAGGGGTGAGCTAAAATTCTCAGTAAGGGTTAAGTAATACATCACAAGATAACAAAAACATAAACATTAGGAATGTAGAAAAACTAAAATACATGCCTTTAAAATTAAACTTGTATACTTTATGGAAGGAATAAGAGATGAATAAATAATGCCATAATAAAACACAATCTTGGGTATTCTACTAGTCGAATAATCACATGAACTATCAATATAATTTTCATAATGAGGTAATGCATAATACGAGACAACTTAACAATATCAACAAGTCCTCATTCTAAGACCATAAATATCCATTTTTTCAAGGCCTCGTGCCTAGACCATAGTTTTGTCTCATGATACTTACCAATGCACTAAGGGGATATATCGGTCCCCACCCGATATTTACTATGTCCAATGCATTCCACTTATGAATGGGGATAAAAATAAACAACATACAAATTCATATTAAAACTAACATATGAAATGTAAATAAATTTCCCCAATTATTAATCACAAACACTAACCATTAAGAGTAATATGGTGAATGTATTCAAGATAGTACATCCACTGTCAAACTAATAATTAACCATTACTTAAAAATAATGGATGATATCATAGGAGATAAACATAAATGATGTAAAATATTCAACAAACTATTTTGACTTAGATAAGGATACTTTTAAATGATACCATTGAAAAATCCTTGAGGAAATAATCATTAAACATTCTAAAGTGTCCCATACCATCTTGACACATTAAAATAATAATCCCTAAGAATATAATTAGAATAAGGAAACTCTCGATATGATAACATACATCAAATGAAATAAATAAGTGGTGAATAAGGCATATAACTCATCAATAGATATACCATTAATCTTATATCATTTTTTATTTTCTTTATGATATTTCCCCTAATCCATTTATTTGTATAATTACCTTACATTCCACACATAAAACATTCCACTATTGTAAATTCCTTTGGGAGACCAATATTATAATCCATTTCATTAACTAAACACATAATTTTACCTTGTAAATTACATACATCGTGTCTTTATTCACCACACATAAGATATATTCTCATTCCTTTGTTACTTTTCCTTCACTTTTCCTTTCTGCATTTTTAATATATAAGAAATTGAATCTTCATTCCTCTGTGGTTATCATCACTCAATATCTAAAAGAACTATTTCGTTATTTTCTTTGGTGAGTCTGATAGCTAGTTAATGTACACATTATTAATCATGTTTCATGGAAACATATTAGGGAAAACAAAAAAACACTAATATAGTCATAATCCCATTTGGTTTCCCATCAGAAAATTATTCATCAAATTAAATGTCAACCTAGTTCCATATATTACTCACCCTTGAATAAAATCAAAAAATATTGTGTAAGAATCCCTTATCAAAGATGAAAACCTCATAATCATGGTAATTCATTTATTAGATATCTATATCATTAAACCTTCTTCTTGAATCTATGAAACCTTATATTTACCCTAGGTTATCCATAGTAATATTATATTTAAATACTCTATAATGGTTGATAATGATTTTTAAAATTTTTCAAGAATATCCCCTAGGAATGAAAACTGGGTGTGAATAAAGGTCCATTTTTAGGCACCAGTTCCCAATTAATTCTACCTAAATATGGTGTTTTTAGTGTATTTATCCCTATGTAAATCTGTTCTAGATCCGTATCCACTTATAATACTCATACATGGATTTAATTACTTGGAAACCAATCTCACTATAGTTTAACAAAATTTCAAGACATTTTCCTAAACATTAACTCATCCTAAGACTAATACATTGAGACGTCCCTACAGATATCATTAAAATTATCCCTAATGATGTCACTAATGTTTTCTCAACCTTGTTTTTAAAGGTTAAATAAACCTACCCTTTGATACCAACTATAGAAACTCATTCTTAAAAAACCTAGACATTATATATTTATATATAAATATTCTTCATATTTTAAAAGTACATACCAAAGGACTCTAATATTTTAGTTTATTTGGAAACATTGAACACACTCTTCTAACATTGTTAAAGATCATTAATATTTCTCCCAATGATCGTCCCATTTTTTACTCCTACCTAGAACCCTTCTTTATAACCTAGGGAAAGGAATTACAAGAAAGGGTGAGATAAGATTATCATTAAGGTTATAAAAGTGAGATACATATTCTTAATCATTAACATAAGGGTATGATAACACAATCATTCCATTAGAAGATAGTACCCTTTATATCAGAGATTATAAATAAGAGTCATGACATAATGACTATATGTTCATAGCACATAAATCAAATGAGAATAAAAGAGAATAATCCATTGGATCCTAACATAGATATAATACATAGTATTACAGAATAATCATAATAATGTAACATTCTGAACATGTTTAAATAGAAATAAGCTCACTCATTATGTTAATGACATGAAATCGGCCCTCTTATAAACATATGTTCATGAAAATAGGTCCACTTCTAACATTGTGAACATGTAATTAGGTTCACGAAAAACATTATGAACTATTAATAATTTTCATGTATAAAATTTTGAAAATGTAATTAGGATGAATAATAACATTTTGAACATATAATCAGGTTCATACATATGATTTTCAACATAAAATCAGGTTCACATATAGGAGGTTACACCTCTTTGGAGGAGACACACAACCATCCCTAATGGAAGCCTTGTCATACTATAATGAGTTCTCTCCATATTCCATCCATATATATCTCATGATATATCTAAATCTTTACCCAATTCATTTAGTGGAGATATATGTCCCACCCATCACATAACAATATCATAAATACATGTGCGACTAGATAATAAAACAATAATCATGTCACAACCCATAAAAAGAGATAAGTTTCATAAACATCAAATCCTAACCCAGGAAATGAAATTGATATCACAGAAACCTCATCATATAATAACCTGTTGAAAATATAAATGTTTCATAATCAATTCATCCTATAATAACCCATTAAATGAAGTGGGTTTTCAGAAGAATTTAATAATGGTATAACCCATGGAAGATAAACATGTTTAATAAATAACTATTCATCTTAAAAATTAACTATTAAAAGAAATAATAAGTATGGTTTTCTTGGATCATAAACCAAAATAATCATAAACTATATAAAAATAATGTTATCTTAGGAGACAGATTTTGAAATATCACTTGGGGCATTTTGAAAGGAATATAACATATCATTGAAAATAATTTTTCAAACATAAAAAATTTCAAAATCCTTTTTATTAAAACCCAATTTGAAATATTATGATGTAATATTTAAAAATAATTTAAAACATTTATTGAGGTAATATACTTTCTTATTTGAAAAAAATGTTTTTAAAACAAAATCCTTTTGAAAACATTTTTCTTCAAAAAAAACCTTCAAAACTTATAAAGAAATTTTTGAAAACAATTTTAAACATGTGTTTAGAACATAGAAAAATAAAACTAATTTCCATGTAAATGATATTAAAATATAATATAAAAAATATATGATTTATTATAAAATATGATTTTGTAATAATATAGGTTTCTTACAAAAGAGATAAATAAGGTTGGAAATTATTAAAAACACATTCTTAATTATCTTTAGTACGAAAAAGTAGAAAATGGTACCATTGACAAAATATATCATGAATAATCATAGGAGAAGAAAATTCATGAGAATTATTGATATATGAATCATAATATATCATAAATGGAATCATAATCATAAATAATCACAATAAACAATGAGATTTAATAAAGAAACTCTTACCACTCAAGTAACTTCAGATTAAAATTCTCATTAAAGAATAACATTACATGAAGCATAGAATATCAGGGAAAAATGGAGATTCGTGATATAATATGCCAATGGGGTAGTATATAAACCTTTTAAAAGAATAAAGGTTCATAACATAACATGTGTCTCAAACATGGAAAATTGATACAAAATTCTCTTACTGATCTATTAAAGTTTAAACAATAAACCCAATGAAAGGCAGATCTTAAAATAGATATGTAAATACCAATAAATATTTGGTGAATGAATCATAAAATACATTATTGGGTAGTATATACTAAACATATTAAAAGAGGTGTTGAATATATCTTGTGTCTCACAAAATGAAAAAATGAGACAAAATCCTTACCTCTGGTTTAGGTTTTGAATATTGAGATATGTGAAAGTATAAAATGAACTGAAACTTTTAATATCATGTAATAAATGAAATTCATGATACAAAGTTTCATAGGGAATTATATAAACCATAAAATATATATGATTTTTTAATATGGATAAGTCTCAAATAAATAGAACTGGGACTAGAAATTCCCTTACCCTTAGTCTTGAATTCAATCATACATGTTCAAACATCCTCTTCATGAGGTATCTCTTTTTGGTTTTCACCAATGTACTTACTTGGTGGAATTTCATCCCATAGGGAGGATTAAAGGATGAGTGGTGGGAAGATTGGAGTTGATTTTTGTAAGGGTTGGATTAACCAAATTTATTGATATGTGTGAATAAGTGATGGTGGGGGTGCCCTTTTATAGTAGAGGTGGAGTGGAATCCTTGTAAATAGCAGTTAGAAAATACTATTATAACTCCTAACTTAAATCATATACCTAAAATAATGAATCATTTTTGGAAAAATTGAGGATATGGTTGAAATATTTCCATACAATGTATTTTAGAAAAGTGTCAAGGTCATTTTCACACTTAGGATTAATGTTTAGTCTCTTAGTAAACTCGTTCTTCTCTTAATCGCCATGATTAATTTTACTTGTTTTCACTAATCATTTTAAAAAATATATATTTTGGACTTATTAAAAATTATAAATTATTCGGATTCCCTATATAGAATCAATTTTTCCAAATTCCTATCATAGGATTGGTAGAAATTAATTTATAATTAATCCCATAGATGGGAAGAGACAACCATGTTTTAATGTGGGAAAATATACAAATGTGTGAAATGATTTTATATAAAATTTAAATGTGAAATTGATTCTAATGACCTAAATTAGATTAATATATGTATAATTAACAAATATATAATTTAAAACTATTTTAAAATATAATTTAGTTTTATAAATAAATTATATGAAGAGACAGATTCCAATTAAAATTCAAGAATTTTCATTATTCATCAAAAAATAAAAATTCTTTGAAAGATACCAAAAATTAATGAAAAGATAATTTTGACATTATTCATTCAAAATGGATTTTATTTTTTCCAAAATAATTAATAAAATATTCAAAAATTATTTTTAATGTATGTGCCCCAGTAAAAGGTGATACAAGTAACTATTATAAAAATACCACTTTTTCTCTAAAAATTGAATTTAGTATTATCTATTGTATAGAAACATTTAATATGAAGGATGCATAGTTTAGTTAATAATATATATATATATATATCATTAAAATAATTCATCAAAAGTGTATGTTTTATTTATCGAGATAAAACCTGTTTTGTATAGAAAAATAGTTTCCTTTCATAAAATGAATTTCATTAATTTTAAATTTTTATTAATTGATTTTATTATTAATTATTTAAAAAGAATTAATTTTATAATAATTAATAAACCATATTTTAATAAATCATTTAATACTATTCATAAACTCCATTCTAATGGTTAGGTGATAACAATTAAATTAATTTAATAAAAATATAAATAGTAGATTGTATTTTTGTAAAAATCTGTTATATATGTAATGAAAGTTAATCTAAGTGTTAAATGTAGAGAAATATTAACTTCATATTACATATAAATCAGGAATAAATTGTTGTATCATGAAACTCAAGCCTTCATGAAATTGAATTTATTAGAAATATAATAATTCATAAAAACATGGTGTGATATATTCCCGGCTGAAATGGTTTGTGGCAGTGACTGTAATATTAAGAACCACTCAAAAAAATTAATTTTTGATATGGGGTTGGATGAAACATTTAATTTAACCTTCCCTTAACACACCCATTTATATCTAGACCATCTAATCCAATCAACCTCAACCTTCTGATCAACCTACGGTTCATCATCTTATTCACAGCACCAAAAATTACTATTCCCACTCCTTGTACCTCACACCAGACCAAATATTTTATAACCATAGAAAGGGAATTTTTCATTTTATATCTCCTTAAACAACAAGGAATTTCACAAAACATGTTGGGGTTCCATCGAACCTAACATTCGACCAAGTCCATGATAAGGGTCGAAGGTATTACCAATTCCCATGGGATGGAAACTAGTGCCTAGTTATCAATGATAGTATTTGGGAATGATTTTACCCATATATGTAATCATAGAAAACCAAAAATAGTAATCAACACAATAATAAACAACATTACCAAACCTGGTAAAAAAATTCAGATTCAATTTTGACAACTCTAACTATAAACCAAAAGTACTACGACCGAATTAGAACACAAAACTTTCCCAAAAACCTCCTTGAAACATGTGGTAAATCACCCTCAATCCACCTACATAAACATGTAAAAGAAGTGAACTAATAGAAATCAGATCCACCATCACCACCATGAATCATATTTCATTTACCTGGGTTACACATGTCACCATCTACATACAATGAAAGGTGTATGTAGGACGTGAGCCAAACCCTAGTAGGATGACACCCAAAATAAAGATTCCTTTATATACCTATAGAATAAAAATTAACATGAATATTTCCATATGAATATTTCAAACACTTAGAAGAAACCATTTTAAGTAAAACCTTCATAAATAATAACTTTAAAGGAAACCGCTATTTTACAAAAAAAAAGTATTGCTTAAAATAAAAATACACAGGAGGTCTACCCTATTCTCACATCTATCATCACATCACATAAGCATCATGTCCCCCGAGTGAACCGTGGGAAAATCCCTAAAAATTAAAAGAAAAAGTGGGGAACTATGAACCTCATACCTTGATGATCAATATCCTCTAAATCAATGACAAACAATGTTCTCGTGTATGAGCCACTATAGGTGATCCCATTCCATGGTCTGGTGGCCTCCAAAACATTATCCAATACCAACAGTGTTCCCGTGAACAAGCCAATGGAGGGGATAACATCTCAATGCCTAGTGTTATCCAATCATATCACATGTTTAGTTAGTATTGTAATCCTAAATCTTACTAGTTGAATCTTGACCTCATCCACTTCCGAATCGACTAGCATACTAGTTCAAGTTCACCCACCTAGATACCTAGGTTTCCCATTGTGATCAAATCCCATTTCACATATCACAAAAATTAAAACCATTATATACACATTTCAAGAATCATGAGAACTTAAATAAATCACCACTTTCACATTTTTACATTGATATAGTGATCATAACTCACATGGAAACCACCTATTTCTCTAAAAAAACAATTTACATTTTCCACACACACCAAAACAATTTTAAAATATATTTTTCACAACTTTATCAATTTATGAAAATCATTTCAAAACAAAACAAGAATAGAACATATGAAACCAAATAATTTACATGGTCAAATCCCCTTTCAAATCCATACTCACCCCAAAACAATTTAATGACATGGTTCAAATCACTTTCACAATTCAAAGACACATTGAAGGTATAATCAAAGAAGCTAACATGTATGAAAATTAATGTATCTTATAAAATTCACTTTCAACACATTTTCACTTTTAAATCTCTTTGAAAACACATTTCTCAACTTCCACTCTAGGCATAGAAAATTTGTAAAAAACACCACAACAAATAGCACCAGAAAAATAACCACTTTACATTAGAAAAAACATTTTTCAAAATTTTCATCTCAAATCCCAATTTAGTAAACATTTCAAACAAAAAAATAGTCTATAGAACATATTTAAATAACCTATCAGGAATTTAAAACTCCTCTAATAATGTAAAAGCATGGAATAACCTACATCACAATTGGAAACTAATGGAAATCAATGTAAAACCAGAAACACGCCACCATAAGACCCTATAATGGTAATATAATGCAATAACCATAAATATCTCACCCAAAATAATAGGATAAAACTTTATTTGGTTCAAAGAACCCACTAGAAAATAAGAACTCGTGAAGGAGGGGAGATTAACCCAATAAAGAGGGAGAAATCATGAAGAAAAGGAATTAATTGATGTTTCCTTGAGGATCCTTGGTCAAAACCACCAGTTTATTAAGGATTAAAAGGTCCATGAAATCTTGGATAATGATCCTATGTATAAAAATCCTAAAAGGGGAGAATGGTATGTGATTCAAGGTTAACACCGAAGAGGGAACAAACATAATTTTCAACATTAAAATGACTTCGAAATGTCATACAGTCTTCTTGCGTGGTTCATCAAACTGTGCAGCAACTGTGCATCCCTCCATATTCAAGAGGAATAAGCCACTTGGTTTTACTACATGGTTTTACAAAACATTCACTAATCTTGTGATCTCCATAGTCCAAAAGGGAACATGGTTTCATGACTACTTGGGTGATGGTGCACAGTTCCCCCTAATCGTGATCCAAGCATGTGCCACCTTCTTTCTTGAACAAAATCTCCATTTTCACCCAAAAAAACAAGGGGAAACACAAGGAAAAATACTATACTAAAATTAAAAAAAATATTACCTCAAAATAAAATCTTGTATGTGACATTTCTCCCCACCATGAAAACATTCCTCCCTCAGAAGGTCAACTTGAATATTGATTAGAGAATAAAAATAGACACACCTACTCAACCCAAGACTTATAATCCCAAGTTTCATTAAAATAATTACCGTGCTTCTAAAAAAAATATTTCCAAAGAATCTAATTCCCATGAAGAAGATTCTCCATTGAATCTAAAATCTCTGCCTACTATTTAAACTTTGGTAGATCAAGATCCAATTCCAAATAATCCCAACTAAAAACATGTGATGGATCTAGGTTTTACATTTTTTGCTGAAGAATATAGAACATGTCAATAATTGACATCAACTAAGTGGGAAAAGATAAAATTTATGACACTTTACGAAGTCGCTTTGTAATTTCAAAAGGTCTCACATTCCTCAATTTTATCTTACCTTGCTTACCCAAATAATGATGACCCAAGTAGGGTTCCACTTTCAAGAATACCATGTCACACATAGAAAAATCAAATGCTCAACACCTCTGATTTGCAAAAAATTTATGAAACATTTGTTCCATCAATAACCACTTCCAAATAAACGGGAAATTATTAGGAGTATCTTGAAAAATTATTGGTCCTAACAACAATTTCTCACCTACCATATCCCAACACAAAAGGAACTTGCATGGATGACCATAAAGCACATAAAAAGGATCCATTTGAATCATGGATTAGAAACTATTGTTATATGAAAATTAAAACAATCTAAAATGGTTATCCCATGAACCTCTAAAATCCAACACACATTCCCCGAACCTAACTTCAATGATCTCATTCTCCCACTCCATCTAAACATCTATTTGAAAATGGTATATCTTATTAAACTTGATCTAAGACCCCATCATCTTTTGAAGGAATTACCAAAATTATAATGTATAACAGAGTCCTTATCATAATTCATTTGTCAATGGAACCCCAAGAATCATGATAACCTCTTAAACATACAACCGAACAAACTCATCCACATTGGTTGAGTCACTGATTAGAATTAAATGGGTTGATTTGGTCAGATGATAAATCATTACCCAAATGGTGTTCCACCCCAGGGTGTATAAGGCACGTCGACAATTAAATTCCTACAAATCTCAGCCCACTTCTAGGAAGGAATGGGTAGTGGATGAAACAACCCAAAGGGTTTTTTGAGCTATTCTTTAACCTGCTAACTCATGTAACATCAAGATAGAAATTCAACTACATCTCACCAGATACATGGCCCTAAGAACTATCGAAGCACATTATAGTACATCTTGGTAGCACCAATATGAATGTACCACTATAACAATTGTCTATCACGAATCACCACCTTTTTGAATGACAACAACACTAAAAAAAGACCACTAAAGCACAATTCTCCCTTAGGGGTCAACGACCATTCACACGACACCACCCAACCATTAAGGAACTATATAGAAATTTGGAATAACTCATCACCAAGATTATCTACCAAATAAATTACATAAGGGAAGGTTTTAGCTAAACACTGTTTAAGAACACACCTCAACTATGTTCCTTGATCTTGAGATGCATCTGAGTGAAAAAGACCCATCAATTCCCACTTATAACTAGAATTTCTCAACGCATTCACTAGAACATTCATTCTCATAGAATATTCCACAAAATTACACTTACCAGAGGTATAGACTATACCAAATTTGTACCCCTGAAGGTTCTCAACCCAATGATGTTGCATTATATTCATGTATTTCTGGGAGAAAATGTAGGATAAAATATTATATTCCAAATAGAATAAAAACATCTACATAAAAGATAATGGCACCATGTATTTAAGGCAT
The DNA here is from genome assembly GCA_963277665.1 of Viscum album. Taxonomy (NCBI): domain Eukaryota; kingdom Viridiplantae; phylum Streptophyta; class Magnoliopsida; order Santalales; family Viscaceae; genus Viscum; species Viscum album. The sequence goes on from OY728137.1 coordinate 1,027,963,676, forward strand.
AGATCACTGATACTAACTCCATATCATGGTTTTGGGAATTATTTTCATGTTTTTAGACTTGGAGATAACCATAAGCCACAACGTGGTTATCACCCATCATCACACACCAAAGACCCATACTTTAAGCTTCAACATAGACCATATATCCCTTTCGAGATTCCAAAAATACCAAAATAAGGGCAGTGTTAAAAATCCACATTATCTCCCAAAACGATTTTTGACACTCTGGGATCCATAGAAGATTTACTAATTTCAAGGAAATTGAAATCATGGTTGGAGAAATATGAGACAAATCTTGAATGATATGCATGTAATACCCTACCAGTCCCAAAAATCTCATGATATCAAAATCATTTTTCAGTTATAACGATGTCATAACATCACTAATCTTCTCAGGGACCACTAAAACCCCTTGTTCTGATATCACATGGCCCGAAAACATTACTTACCTACTCTTGAAGGTGCACATAGAAAACATAGCATAGATATGATGATACCGAAGAGTGCCTAGAATAATCATTAAATGCTTTTCATGCTCCTCCTTGGTCATAGAATAGATCAGGATTTCATCAAGGAATACCACAATGAAGGAATCAATATTTTTATGGACCACGGTGTTCATAAGTGTAATAAAGGCCACTAAAGCATTTTTTAACCCAAAAGGAATGACCAAGTAATAAAAATTATTGTACCTTCTATTGATGGATCTTTTCAAAGCAGCCTCCACTCTAAAACTTACCTAATGATACCAAAAACTGAAATCAATATTATAGAACCATGTTTCCACCTTAAGATAATTAAATTGGTCATAAATACAAGTAAAGGAGTATTTTTTTCGTGACCTTTACCTTGTTATGCTTCTGGTAATCGAGGAGCAACTAGAGAGACCCATTTTCCTTCTTTGCAAGAAAAACTGGGGTAGCCCAAGGTGAGATGATCAGGTTAATGAATATTTTGGATTTTATGTTGTCCATTTTTACCCTTAATTCCCTCAACATGGTGGGTGGGGGAGGGGGGATAAAGTATAAGGGAATAGATATCAGTGGTGTTTCCTATTCTAAAGTGATAGTGGACTCCACATCCCGCTCCATCGGAAAACATGAAAAATGTCCAATAAAACCTATGGGAATTCATCAATCACATGAGGTAATCAACTCTTTGGATCCCCATAATCATGTTATAATGTGAAATAAGGTATATAATAAACCACATTGCACAATTAAAAAAGTGTAGGTCCTCCACGTCTTAATCATGGATCTCATTCATCCTTAAAAACATGGGTAATACCATCAGCTATAAAAAACTTACTCTCCACCTATATCAAATGATGTGAACATGAAAATTCACCATCCAATATATACTGAGTTAATTTTAAATAGGTATATTTTCAAAACCTAAAAATACCGTTCCCAAATGACCCCTGACATGGTGAGCGTACAAGAACCACACCTAAAACCATGACCTCGCTTATTACCAAGCAGAGTTACAAACTCCATCACAAATGACATAAGATCAGTTGGAAAATATAACACATACACAAGAATAGAAGAAATAAAATAATCGGAATAACCATTATCAAACAGAAAAACAATGGACGATGACACAATAAATGTTGCGCATCAAACTATTATAGGCCTTGTATCTGATTCCACTGGCGCTTGATCAACCGCCTGAAGTTGTCTTGTCTCAGCCTAAGCTTGAGAATGACCACTAACTTATGACTCTTCCCTAATCTGAATATACCTTGAATATGATTCATCACTAACTATATGACCTCCTAATCAAGAACCCAATCTCTTAGATGCTTCTAACTAGGATGACATTCCTTTTTAATATCTAAATCCTACTCCACTCTAATATAGGCATTCCACTTTTCAATATTTCTACAAGTGACCCATAACAACACACCAATGAAAAGTCCTATGTGGAGATGAACATGTTGGTCACATGTTCCATACCATCCCACAATGATGGAATATGATTAAACTATCATCAAAATCTGTAGACAAAGAAATCCAGGAAGGATGGCCCAAACTAACACCTCCCTTATTCCATGCTCATCTGAAATCCTCTTCTTCTCATATAAACTTCCACTACCCACTACTAACACTACTCTTATGAAACCAGACATTCTTCCATGATCATTTTCCACCATCATATATTGATCAACCACCTGAGTTTAAGTCTTCATCTAGAACAAGAATACCTAATATTGAGTTTCTAGCCATATCCCCATATCGATCTTTTGAGAATTCATCATCTCATTTGAAATGATCTCAGGTGCATACTGAACTAGATCTACAAATTGGTTATAATATTCCATCATAGTTCGATATCCTTGGGAACGCTCTAAAAATTCTCAGGATCAAGATATGGAAAAAAATATCAAGACAATACTGCTCATTAAAAATTACCTTGTAGTATTTTCATTGCATAAACTCATGATTTTCAGCATTCAACGTGGAGTCTCATCACTTCCAACCGAAACCTTCCAACATAAACAAATAATATATCACTTTCACTTCCTCATATGTTTTGTAAGAACCTAGTTTTTTGTTATAAATGACTGGGATATTCTTGATGTTATTCTCGAGTAGCGCCTTCAGACGGCGTGCGATTCTGAGCCCCAGTGTGTCTAGAATTAAATTTTTAGTGTGTTCACACTGGGCACGCCAAATAAATAGGATAACTCATAAACGGTGTTTTGGATCAGAAATCTGAGAGTATGGATGGGTCCAAAATGGAGAGTTTACCCAAGGAATGACATAAAGCATGTCTGCGCAGGACGTTGTGACCACTCGCCCATTGACGGAACATTAAGTGGATAAATAAATAATAAAATGATTCATTGAGTGGTGAAATGAAAGTTTCTCTTAAATAGTTTATCAGATGGAAAAACCAAGGGCACCGTTGAGTCCAGAACGTGTCGTTTACCCTAGGAGGGGGTGTAAGTTTCACAGGCGCGGACCTTCTGTGAATAATGGCCTCAGGGGTGTTTTCGTAATTTTGTGGCCTCGGGCGTTGAGTTTAATAAGTTTTGAACATGTCCTCGGATTAAAATTAAGAGACCCCCATTGTGCTCAGTAGGAGGTTTTTACCCTAGGGGAGGCTTAACCTCGACCCTGCTGAGGGTTCGGGTACGGGACCTTCGGGTGGGGGTTTAAGTGTTTTCTATTTAAACACTTCCCCCCATTGTTTTGTTTTCCCGCTGGCGCAAAAACCTCCCAACAATGGAGGAGGAGCTCCATCCTCTCCTCCACCTCTCTGGTGAGGAATAGTAGTCTGGCGGATCATCACAAAGCGTCGGGCAAAGCCCAACAAGTTAGGAGTTTACGTTTTGCATTTTAATTTATGTACTCTTCTTTCAGGCTCACTTTTATGAATCTAATTCCTGCCCGATTGTCAATCCAAGACCATATTTGTGTAGATACCGATTTTAGCTTCCAAAAGGTTCTTTGGGATTGAAATTCCGAGTCCCGATGAGTTCGGGGTGGTCTGTTGATGTTTCGATGGTTTTGGAACTTTCCGGCCGGATTTGGGGGTTCCCGCGGTGGTCCGGTGAGCTCCAGCAGAGGCGGCGAGCTCCAGCGGCGGCAGCGAGCTCCAGCGGTGGTGGCGAGATCTAGCGGCGGCGACAGGCTTTAGCGGTGCCATGGGCTTCGGCTCAGGCAGCAATGGGCTTTGGCTCATACATGCGGCGGTGCTCGGGGCTTCAGGCGGGCGAGACGGTGCTCGAGGCTTCAAGCAGGCGGGGCGGCGTTCTCCGGGCGCAGGGGAGCACCGGGGTCATGGCGCGCGACCCCAGTGGGGGAGCACGACCCGCATCTCATGGGTCATCACGCGGCGGGATGACTGACCCCACGAGGGTCGGTCCGCGGTGGACCGGTCGGCGCCGGGCTGCACAACTGAGCCGCGGGTTGGCCCAGGCCGGTCCAGCCCAAGGGGATTCATCCCCTATTAGGACGCGCGTAATTTTCATTACGGGTGTCCGTTTTTCATGCCATCTATGACAGTGTACTCCAAACATCAAGGAGAAAGTTTTTGAGATGGTTTCAGGAATTTTTAATTCCAGAAACGAGGGGCCTCGGAGGCGCGACACGTCTTTAAGTGAATTGACGTTTTTGCAGGGGATCTTGTTTTGGACGGCGTGGACACATCCGATGTCCGAATTGAGTGCTGTCAGTGGTGTTGCAACATTCGCATTGATCCATAGTTTACCAGTATAGTTTTGGGCATCGAAACGGGACTTTAGGTGTGGGCCCCATGGGCCGTCTTTCGAGCTGCGTGCAGTGTTGTACAACTTTTTCGTCGGACGTCCGTTAGGGGCGTGCGAGTTGTCGATTTTGGGTGTTTTTTGAGGGAATTACATTGGCGCAGTCTTCCCGCATTAATTCCACACGCTGGTGTGGGCCCTACGAGGGCCATTTTTTTGAGTGGGTGGTGATTTCCAGCTTTGTCACCCGGTGTCTGTTTTTGACAAATGAATAGTCTAACTTTTGTAATTTTCCAAGAGGATCGCAACGGTGCGATCCGTTGGCATCGCTTCGGGACTGGGATACATGTCCCACGTAGAACCTCTTGTGCGTGGTTTGATGAAATGAATCTTTTTCTCCTGATATTTATTCGGCTCAATTGACCAGTCCTTTTGACGTGTTTTCCCGAGGGGATCGCAATGGTTCGATGCGCCCGATTGTTTTTGGGATCGAGGCTCAGGATCATGGGATGTCGTTCGAGCGTAAAGTGGTGTTGATGAATTTTCCATAGGATATCCATTTGAGGTGAGTAAATTGACTAACTCGCATGTTTTTCCATGAGGATTACCACTGTACGATTCGTTTGGATGTGCGGAGTCTCTTTCGAGATCTCTGTAAATGTAGAAGAAAGTAAGGTGCTCCGGTGGAGGATCTTCCTGCGGTGTTTGCAGAGAACCCTTGGCATGTGATCGCGTGCACTCTCGTGTGAGTGAAGTACATGGTTGAAGATATGTAGTTGGTAGTGCCTGGGCTGATGAGGTGGCAAGTTGGAGTTGTTACGTTTATTCCCTTCACACTGACGTTGGGTGCCCGGTGCACGATAGCCTTGGGGATGGAAACGTGGTATACTCTGGGAGTATACGGGAACGCTTGGAGGTACATGTGATTGATTGTACCTAATAACGTTTGTGCACATGGTTGTAGTTGACATGGGCCCACATGACATGTGGGCCCCATGTGTGTGTCCTATTCTGCTTTGCATACCTTTGACCTCCCGCGACGTAGAGGGTCCCTCTGTTCTCATTTGTTGACCAGAAGGGTTGAGTCTTCCCTTGGTCAAGTTCTCCTTTGGCTGGTAGAGATGGTTTGGTTCCTCTATTTCTTCAGCTCTGAGGGGTTTCAGTATCGTTCCCCTTTCACTGGACTGCGACACCATTTACGACTACGTGTTCTCGTACAATAATAGTGTTTTTCTAATTTATGGGATGAGTTGTCTCAGCCTTCTTTGACAGTGACCCAGCGGATTGGAGCGTGATCTCCCTGAGAGGCCCGAGGAGTTTCTCCCGACCCTACGTGTTCCCTAATAGATTTCTTGTGGAGTTGGTGTGACCAACACATTACGCAGGCACCGATCCTCTGCCCAGGAGATTGTTTCTAGCAGGGTCTGCCAGTGGGTTACCATCCACCAGGGATGACCAGTGAGGTACCATCCAACATGGATGGCCAGTATAGCGGTGTTCACTGGGCAGTACCATCCAGCAGGGATGGCCAGAGCGGTTTCAGGTTTACCTCCAGCGGGGCTGGGTAGTGGTCCCTGATGCCTGGCTTACCTCCAGCGGGGCTGGGAAGTGGTCCTCAATGTCGGGTTTACCACCATATGGACTGGGAATTGGTCCCCGATGAAGGTTCTGAGCCTCCCTCTAGTGGAGTACCCTTTCACGGGAATGGGTATTGGGAATCGTCAATGACTTTAGCTAGGTCACCCTCTAGTGGATTACCTTTTTACAGGACTAGGCAGTTTGGCACCCATCGACTCTTGACAGGACTCCCTTTAGTGGGAATCCATCGACTTCCAGTGATTACCCTCCAGTGGGGCTGGGCAGGGGGTCGCCTATCGACATTGAGAAGACCTCTCGACTGCGGGGCAGTGAAGGGGTGTGGTTTGACGTTCCCCCGTAACTCTCAAGTATGAGGGGAACTTTCCCCACTGAGATGTGTCCTTGTGACGTGACCTAAAACCGTGTGGGCGAGTCAGTGCCGACCAAAGCCGATAGTGTTAAGGTGCGGTGATTTGAGCCCCTTGAATTGTAGTTCAGGGAAGACATGCGGGGTGCTGGTCATCGAAGGTGTTTAATTCTGTGAATTTTGGTTACTCACTTTCTTGGGCTGATCTACAGGGAGAAGATCCCCTTACTATCTTGTTCGGGTTTCATGATAGAGCATATATATATGTATACCTTGTTCTAGTACCAACTTTTTGGGTTTTGGGTACTCTCCTTCCGGGAGAGGTGAAGACGCGCAGGGTATGCCATGTTCTATCCATGTCTAGCTTCTTGTGGTTGGATGAGTCCACTCTTTTGCTATAGGTATTCAAGACTCGACGAGAAGTTCATCTTCTCACCATTTCCAGCTCCTAGTGTTTGGATGAGTCTACTTTATTTCTCTTGTTGGGTTGAGCTAGACTCTTTACTGTACTCTTTACTACACTTTAGGTTTTACTCCTTTACATTTCCCTTATTTGATCTACTGCTCACCCTTAGGTACCTCCTTTTTTCTCCCTTGAGCCTTCGAGGTATCCTACTGAGTATTTTATACTCACCCCTATTGGGCTTTTCCCACACTTGGCGTGCCCTTGCAGATGACGGACAGATTATTCGTGACTTCATCGGAGCTTGGGAGATCGGGATCTTAGACCGCGTGCAGTGGTGGTAGTCGGGTTCTAAGTGTGGGACTCTCCCAGCTGTTTTACTTTTGTTTACATGTTTCCGGGTTGTGGCACTTTTCTGGTTGGGTGCATGTTTTTTCCCTTTTCATTTCAGTTTACCTTCAGCACTTTCTTTGTACTGTTTAGACGTCAATTCACTTGTGGTTTATTTATAGTTGTTGGTGCATTTCTTTTCTTTTTACTATGAACTTTTTCATTGTGTGTTCTACGTGTGTGTGTACAGATACTTAGGCAAAGGCCTCCCTGAGTGTTGCGCCTTTGGCGCTGGTCGCCAGCCCCTGGCCTATGGAGGCGGGCTTGGGGTAGTTGCGCCTCGAGCCTGGGTAGGGTCGGGTCATGAAAAATTGCTATCAGAGGTGGTTCGTTCCTTGGGACGTTGATCATACGTCCCTAAAAATGAATTGGTTGGGATTTTGGGCAATAGTGTTAACATGTCTCGAGAGCAGCTCTCAGGCCAAGGAGTCTAGTGATGGTGCGACGACTGATATATCCATTCACAAGGACGCTGATAACCTGCTTGTCGACTCGGTATGCCGAGACACTTGTTGCAAGGAAAATAGGTATGTGCATCACATAGTATTGAGTATTGACTGTCCTTCTTGAGTCAGCTCCCCATTGTTGATACTTTTATATACATATATGCTCATCTGATCGCGACACTCCTTGATAACATCCATGATGTCTCCATGAAGACAGCTAGCCAAGATACAAGATTTGGTTTGTGACGACGACCTTGTGAGATACGAGGCCTCAGTCCAGGACCTATCATGCGAGCCCCTTTCTCTGGGTGGGCCGGTAGCATCACCCCCACCTGTTGAGCAGCAGACAGCTCCTGCAGAGCAGAAGGAGCTTCGGCGCACTCCGGGAGTTCTAGCGGTAGAGGACGCTGAGGATCAGTAGTAATCTAGACCCTCGGGTAGCAGAGGTTTGGCTAGAGATAGTGGTTCGCCTTTTCAGGCTTGTGCAGACTCCGATAGATCTTATGGTGGCTTTGGCAGTCAACCTTTTCATTGGACCAGATATCCATGGGTGTTCCACCATATGGATATTCTAAAGGAGGGAATCACTGGGCTTTGTCTCAGGTACAAGCAGTGATTCCAGTTGAGGCATGCGATGTAGGGGTTTGGTCAGGGAGGTGAGCTACCCCGAGAGCCTTCGGGGCTTTTGAGACCATGCAAAGGGATGTCGAGGTTCCCTACCGCCATGACCTAACCCCAAAGTCAGGAGTGGGTGCATGACGTCTCCCGCATGGCTTACCCGAGAAGATTTGTGGGTGCTTCTATACACGTCATCGGTAAGGGTAGACCCTATGTGATCCGATCAAATCCTTTGGTCTGTGTGTGGTGACGCAAAACTGTGAAAGATTTCTTCGGGGTATAGGGGATCCACGTGTGGGCATAGTACCCCGAGTTGGTCCCTGGTTTTTCTTTTCCCAGACGAAAATATTGAAGGAGGGAATGATGTAAGAACCCAGTTTTTTCTATAAATGATTTTGGGATATTGTTGATGTTATTCCAGAGCAGCACCTTCTGACTGGGTGTGATTCGGAGCCCCAGGGTGGCCGTAATTAAATTTTCAGTGCGTTTACACTAGGAACGCAAAATAAATAGGATAATTCCTAAATGATATTTTGGATCAGAAATATGATTGTACAGATGGGTCCAAATTGGGGTGTTTACCCAAGGAACGACATAAAGCATGTCGGCGCGGGACGTTGGGACCCATTTCCCATTAACGGAACATTAAACGGATAAATAAATAATAAATTTATTTGTTTAATAGAGAAACGCAAGTATATCTTAAAAGTTTTCTCGGATGGGAGAACTGATGGCATTGTTGAGTCCGGAACGTGCCGTTTACCCTAGGAGGGCTGTATGTTTCACAGGCACGGGCCTTCTGTGAAACATGGCCCCAGGGGCGTTTTCGTAATTTGGCAGCCTCGGGCGTTGAGTTTAATAACTGTTGAATGAGACATCGAATTAAACGTCTGTGACTACCATTGTGCTCGAGAGGATGTGTTTACCCTAGGGGAGGCTTAACCTCGACCCTGCTGAGGGTTCGGGTACGGTACCTACAGGCGGGGGTTTATGTGTTTTCAATTTAAAAACCTCCCCCATTGTTTTGTTTTCCCCCTGGTGAAAAAACTCCCAACTAAATATGAGGATCTCCATCCTCTCCTCCACCTCTCCGACGAGGTGTGGCAGTCTGGCGGTTCGTCGTGAAGCGTCGGGCGAAGCCCCACAAGGTAGGAGTTTACGTTTTGCATTTTAATATATGCACTCTTATTTCATGCTCAGTTTTATGCATTTAATTGCTGCCCGATCGTCGAGAAAATTCCATATTTGGGTAGATCCCGATTTTAGATTCCCAGCGGTTCATTCAGATCGAAATTCCGAGTCCCGACGAGTCAGGGGTGGTTTGTTGAAGTTCCGGTGGTTTTGGAACTTTCCAGCTAGATTGGGGGGTTCTAGCGATGGTCTGGAGAGCTCCAGCAGTGTAGGCGAGCTCCAGCAGCGGCAGTGAGCTCCAACAGCAGTGAAGGGCTTTGGTTCAAGTGGCTGCGGGCTTCTGCTCAAGCAGGCGGCGGCGCTTGGGGCTTCAGGCGGGCGAGGCGGCGCTTGTTGGGCGCAGAGGAGCACCGGGGTCGCAGCGGGTGAGCCCAGCGGGGGAGCATGACCCACGTCTCGCGGGTCATCACGCGGCGGGACGACCGACCCCATGAGGTTCGGTTTGCGGTGGACCGGTTAGCGACGAGCCGGCCCAGGCCGGTCCAGCCCAAAGGGATCCGTCCCCTCTTCGGACGCCCGTAATTTTCATTACCTGTGTCCATTTTGCATGTCGTCTGTGGAAGTGTACTCCATACATCAAGTCGAACTTTTTCATATGGTTTCGGGAATTCTTAATTCCCTAAATGAGGGTCCTCAAAGGCACGACACGTCTTTAAGTGAATTGACGGTTTTCTGGGGGATCTTGTTTTGGACGGCGCAGACACATCTGATGTCCGAATTGAGCGCTGTCAGTGGCATTGCGACCCTGGCGTTGAGCTGGAGTTTACCAGTATGGTTTCGTGCATCGAAACTGGAGTTGAGGTGTGGGCCCCATGGGCTATCTTTCAAGCTGTGTGCAGTGCAGTACAACTTTTTCGTCGGACGTCCGTTCGGGGCATGCGAGTAGTCGATTTTGTGTGTTTTTCCGAGGGCATTGCATTAGCGCAGTCTGACCGCCTTAATTCCATATGCTAGTGCGGGCCCTATGAGGGATGTTTTTGGAATTGGTGGTGATTTCCAGCTTTATTGCCGGGTGTCCGTTCTGGACAAGTGAATAGTACGTCTTATGTACTTTTCTGGGAGGATCGCAATGGTGCAATCCATTGGCATCGCATCGGGTCTGGGATGTAGGTCCCACGTAGAACTGCTCATGCATGGTTTGTTGAAATGCGTATTTTTCTCCAGATATCCGTCCTGCTCAAGTGAGTAGTCCTTTTGACGTGTTTTCCCGAGGGGATCGTAATGGTGCGATGCCCCCGACTATTTTGGGATCGAGGATTGGGATCACGGGACACCGTGCCTGGGCCGATGAGGTCGAATGTTGGAGTTGTTACGTTTACGCCCTTCGCACTGACGTGGGGTGCCATGTGCATGATATCCTTGGGGCTGGAAACGTGGTATACTCTGGGAGTATACGATAACGCTTGGAGGTACATGTGATTGTCTGTACATGAGAACGTTCATGCACATGGTTGGAGTTGACTTAGGGCCACAAGTACTGTGGGCCCCATGTGCATGACATGTTCGGATTTGCATAACTTTGGCCTCTCTCAACATTGAGGGTCCCTCTGTTCTCGTTTGTTGACCAGAAGGGTTGAGTCTTCCCATGGTCCTGTTCTCGTTTGGCCGGCAGAGATGGTTTGGTTCCTCTGTTTCTTTAGCTATGAGGGGTTTCGGTACTGTGCCCCTTTCACCGGACTGTGGCACTGTTTACGACTACATGTGCTCGTATAGCTTGGGGTTTCCCACTTTCTGGGATGAGTTGTCTCGGTCCGCATTGACAGTGACTCAATAGATTGGAGCGTGATCACCCTGAGAGGCCTGGGGAGTTTCTCCCAACCCTTCATGTTCCCTGGTAGAGTTCTTGTGGATTCGGTGTGACCAACACATTACGCGGGCATTGATCCTCTACCTAGGAGGCTGTTTCCAGTAGGGCTGGCCAGTGGGTTACCATCCAGCTAGGATGGCCAGTGAGGTTTCATCCAGTAGGGATGGCTAGTACAGCGGTGTTCACCGAGCAGTACCATCCAACATGTATGGCCAGAGCGGTTCCGGGTATACCTCCAGCGGGGCTGCGTAGTGGTCCCTGATGCTAGGCTTATCTCCAGCGAGGCTAAGAAGTAGTCCCCGATGCTAGGTTTACCTCCTACTAGGCTGGGAAGTGGTCCTCAATAATGGTTCCGAGCCTCCCTCCAGTAGAGTACCCTTTTACGGGACTGGGTATTGGGACTCATCGACAACTTTATCTGGGTCGTGCTCTACTGGATTACCCATTTATGGGACTGGGTAGTGTGGCACCCATCGACTCTTGCCGGATCTCCCTCCAGTGGGAACCCGTTGACTTCTAGGGATTACCCTCCAGCGGGGCTGGGCAGGGGGTCGCCTGTTGACTTTGAGGATACCTCTCGACTGCGAGTCCGTGATGGGTTTGGTTTGACGTTCCCATAGAAATATCAAGTACGAGTGGCGCTTTCCGCACCGAGACGCATCCATGTGACGCAACCTAAAACCGTGCGGGTGAGTCAGTGCCGCACTAGAGAATAGTGTCAAGGTGCGGTGATTTGAGCCCCTTGACTTGTAGTTCGGGGAAGACGTGCGGGATGCTGGGCATCAATGGTGTTTACTTCTGGGACTATTGGCTATTCACTTTTTTGGGCTGAGATACAGGGCAGAGATCCCCTTATAATATTTTTCGGGTTTCTTGACAGAGCATATATATATGTATACCTTGTTCCAGTACCCACTTCATGGGTTTTTGGGACTCTCCTTCCAGAAGAGGTGAAGATGCATGAGGTATGCCACGTGCTTTCCGTGTATAGCTTATCATGGTTGGACGAGTCTACTCTCCTGTTATAGGTAGAGAAGACTCGACAAGAAGTTCATCTTCTCACCGTTTCCAGATCCTTGTGTTTGGACGAGTCTACTTCATTTCTCTTCTTGGGTTGAGCTGGAATCTTTACTTTACTCTTTACTGCACATTAGGTTTTACTCATTTAATTTTCCCCTGTTCGATCTACTGCTCAGTACCTCCTTTTTTCTCCATAGATCCTTTGGGTTATCCTAGTGAGTATTTTTATACTCACCCTTGCTTGGGCTTTGCCCGCACTTGGTGTGCCCTTGCATACGATGAAAAGATTAGTCATGACTTTAGTGGAGCTTGGTAGTTTGGGAGCTTGGAACACGTGCAGTGGTCGTAGTCGGGTTCCAGGTGTGGGAATCTCCCATCTATTTTACTTTTGTTTACCTGTTTCCAGGTTTTGGCACTTTTCTGTTTGGGTGCGTGTTTTTCCCCTTTTCTTTTCAGTTTACCTTTAGCACTTGCTTTGTACTATTTAGAGGTCGATGCACTTGTGGTTTTTTTATAGTAGTTTGTGCTTTGCTTTTCTTTTTTACTATGAACTTTTGAATTGAGTGTGTTGCGTGTGTGTGTAAAGGTAAATAGGCAAATCCCTCCCCAAGTGTTGTGCCTTCGACGCTGGTCGCCAACCCCAGTCCTATAGAGGCGGGCTTGGGGTAGTTGCGGCTCGAGCTCGAGTAGGGTCGAGTCGTGACAAGTTTCCCGAAACTGAACATCCTCTATATCTTCTAAATCAACTATTCTACATCGTTAGGTTTTCTAATACCTTCGAATGAAATAGGTTTCTTCTTTAGGATCTCCTGAGCCTTGTCCTTTCCAGGTCTTGGTTCAGCTTCTCTAACATGAGCAGGACCAGATCCCTATCCTTGCCCAAAATCATGGGCATCCAAAACAACTACATCCACTAATCTATAATTGATTGGTGAGGGAGAACTCTCTCCATCATCTTCGTGTGGTTGTACATGAATTCTATGACGATGCATTTTAGTACAAAAAGAAATAACCAGTAGGAAAACCATCAATACAACCATTCAAGAAATTTCTAGTAATAATAAAAAATATCAAATAATTCTAGGAATAAAAACATATCTAAATCCAAAAAAATATAAATTCAACTAAATTTATCCACCCCTACTCAGTTTCCATATACAGTCTACAACTTGTAAATTTCACCTGGAGGAGAAGTCAAAAAAAATCCCAAAATCCCATGGTGATTCGAGCCCTATCATGAGGTGTGCCGGCTAGGCACCCTACTCATAACTAGAATCGAAATCCCCAACAATCCAAACTCTGGTCTATCCAGACTCATCCAAAATAACTTGACCCAATAATACTAAAAACTTCTTTGATACTATTTTTTTTACAAACCAATCCTTGGTTCTACTTAACCCAACATCCAACCTGGTTCAATATAAGAACCAAAGAGAATTCTTGGTCCCCACAGGTTGAGAACTATATTCTACATATCAATGATAATCATTGGGATTAATAAAACTCATTTATGTAATCATAAACAACTAACAATAATAAAAACCACAATAAATAATTACCAAAACCAAATAAGCTTCAAAAATTTTATGATTCCATGTATACCAATTTAATGAAAAACCAAAAATACTACAATGTAATGGGAACAAAAATTTATCCCAAAAACCTCCATGATACAATAGGGACATCACCATCAAGAAACATCTGCCAATACCTGCTTGAAGTGTAACCCTATCAATATGGTTCACCATCGCCACTACAACAAATCTTTTCTTTACCATGGTTATATATAATAATTTCAACATACACCAAAAGGTTTGTCAAGGGTGTGAGACAAAGCATAATAGGATTCCACCAAAAATAAATCTTTCATACTAAAACATTATAAGAAAAATCATCATGTATATTTCCATAGGTTTATTTGAAATAGTTCTAAGAATAAAATTTATGTAAAAAATTAAAAAGAAACACTTTTTAAAGAAAATACATTATTACAAACAATATTCCTTGAAAAAAATTGCATATAAGGTATATTGAATATTGAAGGATAGAACCACACCACATAAGAATCATGTTATAAGAGTGAACCATGGGAAAATTATTATAGGTAACTAGAACAAGTGGGACACTATGAACCTTATACCTTGATGATCAAAATTCTCCAAATCAACTACCAACGACATTTAAATGAATTATCCACTAGAGGGGAACACATCATAAGGTCTAGTGGTCTGAAAATCATAACCTAATACCAATAGTGTTCATCAGAATGATCCACTAGAATAATCCCATCCCAAGGTCTAGTGGTCTCCGATAAAATAACATGTTTCGTTAGGGTTGTAATCATAAATATTTCTAGATGAATCCAGGCCTCAGAAATTTCTAAATCAACTAGATTACTTGTTCTATTTCACGCACATAAATAATAAAGGTTCCCTTTGTTCTCAATTTCCTTTTCTCATATCACATAAATAAAAAATTTCACATGCACATTCCAATCATCACAAGAACACAATTAAATCCCCACTTTCTCATTTTCATAATGATCAAATAATAAAAAATCACAAGAAAACCACCCCTTTACATACACAAAACAACATCCCATTATCCACACACACCAAAACCACATGGAAATACATTTCACACCACTTATAAAATTTATAAAACTTATTTAAATTCACAAAAAGAAGGTAACATATGAAACTCAAATATTTTAATGTTAAAATAACCTTTGAAATACATACTCACATGAAAACCATTTCATGACATGCTTCACATCACTTTAACTATTCAAAGACGCATTAATGTTTCACACAACGAAGCCAACATGAAACAAATACCATTTCTATTGGAAAATCCACTTCCAATACATTCACACATTCTAATATATTAGAAATCACATTTCACACCTCCAACTCAAGGCACACAACATTTACTAGAAACACCGCAATTATGAATACATGGAAAATAACCACTTACATTTAGAAAATCATTTTTACCACATGTTCATATCAAAACCCATTTTAATAAACTTTTCATACCGCAAAAATAATCCTTTGAACATATTTGAACAACCAATAAAGAAAGATTAACTATCTAGTAATATAAAATCAGGGAACCACCTACCTCATACTTAGAAGCTTCCATAAATTGATGTAAAACCACAACCACATCACCATAAGACTATATAAAGTAAATATATAACAATAACCATTAAAATATTAACAAACAACACAAGATCAAGCCCTCTTTTGGTCTTACAACTCGCTAGAAAATAAGTACTCTAGAAAAAGGGCAGATAAACACAAGAAAGAGAGATAAATCATGAGGAAAAGGACATACATGATGTTTTCATGAAGAAATATGGTAAAAAAACACCCATGTATTGAGGTTCAATAGGTCTTATAAAGCTTGGATGAGGATCCCATGGCTATAATTCCCAAATGGGGTAGATTAGAGGTGATTTAAGGTTAAAATCAAAGAGGGAAAAAAGTAATTTTCCACATCTTAATGACCCGAACAAGTTGTACGGTTTTCTAAACTGTGTGGAAACCATGCATCCCTCCCTATCCAAGAAGAATAAGCCACATAGTTTTACCATACATTTTTTCAAATTGTATGGTCATTACTATCTAAAATGGCACATGGCCACATCCTTACATAGGGGAGGTTGTACGGTTTCCCTTAATCCTGCACCACCTATTTTCAAGCACAAAATCTATATATTTAACCAAAAATCAAGGGTAACCCTTAGGATAAATACCATAATATAAATAAACAAAATATTACCTCAAACTAAAACCTTAGGTGTGATAATAATAAACCACTATAGAAGAGCTACACAAAGTGTTCCTTGAAACCCTATCTTTATTATCAATTTCCACTAGATATGATAATTATATCCATCAATCTACTATTCATAAATCTATATCCCACATTGATCATTAAAAAAATTTATCAAGAAAGCATTAAAAATCATTTTGAGGAAGCTTGAAAAGACCGAAGATAAATATAATTATTTATATATAAGCAATATAATTTAATCCTCATTAAAAAAAAATATATATATATATATAATTTTATCAAAAAATTAAAATATCATTACCCTCTCAACATTATATGTATGCCTGGAGATTGATATTTACTTTAAATATTATATATTAGTATGTACATAATTTTAGTTTTAGTAGTTGTCTCTTTCATAAATTCCATATCCCTACTTATTTTAATCCACACATAAGAAATTCAAATATATAAACCCTTATAAATATTTATCTATACATAGAGATACCTCCTCTCACTCATTGGAATAACTCTACCCAATATCCCTTATTATTTATTCCATATATTGTTTTTAAAATCTTGGATAGTGGTAGTATTATTTCCCAAAATGTTTCAGGTTACAAGTCTCAAGTAGTAAAAATTTTATTTTCAAAAATTATAATCCATTTTTATTTTAAAAACAGTAATTTTGTAAGGGCGTTTTGTTTTACTAAAAGCTGTTATATGTTTTAGAAAACCATTTTAAAAGGGATTTATTTTTAAAATAAATCAATTGTTTTCATAAACTATATTTATTTTCTTTAAAAACTACTATATATTTTAAGATTAATTTAGTATTTTCAAAACTATAATCATAAAAATTGACTTTTATGTAAAAATTTTATTAATTCTATTTTTTTCGTATTTAGTAATGAAGTGTTATTTCATTAAAAAAATTCTATTTTATGTAGTTAATTAATTTTTTCAACTCCAATATTAAAAATTATATCAATATACATGTTTAATTTTAAGTTAGTATGGGTATTAAATTTAAAATTATATTTTTATTATAGAAAGAGAATTATTTTTGAAATTCTCTATTTCATAAAAAAAGTAAAAATTTTATGATTTATATAATTTTTTTCAATATTTTATGTAATTGAAAATATGATTTAATATGCTCATAAATTAACAATTACTAAACCCTAATTTAATATAGAAGGGGTTTTAAACTTATTATTAAATAGTCTCTTCAAAAATATATTTCAAAAAAATTAAATGTATTTTGAAATTTTAAGTCAATCATTTTATATTATAAATGTCATTTCCAAATTGGTATGTTTCACACATGTATTGTTATGTCCGTGAACTATGTATTTAAATAAAAATCAATGCATGTTTTATAAAATTCTATAAGATGATATTCAATTAATCTATATTTGTTAGTTGATTTCCTTCATCTATCTATAAATATGAGTGTCTATGAGAAAAATGTATTATTAAAAACTTGTACTCTTTGAAATTTTAATCATGATTTGGATTTTTTTTTGAACATAAACCTCCATGAAGGGTGGACCCTTGAAATCCTAAAATGTTCCATGTGGCCACATGGTTTTGTTTTTTGAGCTTGCATAGTATTTTCCAAAAAATTGTTGTATTACTTTATTATGAAAATTCATTCCGAGTAAGTAATTCAAATATTATTATATTTTCAAAGTTAATTGGGTATTTCAAAAGGATATATATTTTAAAAGGATTTCTAAAAGTATATCATGTGTTAAAATTTGAATACCATAATGGTATATTTTTTGGGAAAATATTTATTATATCATATATTTTAATCTAAGGGTAATATATTTCCAGAATAATATTTACGAAGTTATATGTATTTTAAACATTTAAAAAAATTATTTTATATTATTTTATATTTAGAAATCCGTAGAATTATATTTTTGAAAATTTTTTATACACAGCTATATATTAGATATAAAATAAAATGAGTTTGAAATTGTTTTCAAATAGTAATCATATAAATTATTTTCAATATTTTTTAAAAACCTTCATTATGAAATTTTATGCTCACCCTAGGTTTTATATTTTTATAGGCTCATTAGGTTTTCCAAGGGGTGTTGGAATCATTAGGATGTTAGTGTGAGTGAATTAAAATAAATATTGGTAGGTAATTTATATTGAACTCTGATAAATCATAATGGTTTATCCTTCTCTTCCATTACCTAAACTGGAAAAGATCATCATATGTGTAGTGTGCTATATATTTTCAGTTAATTTTTAAAGAAGAATATACATCATTTTTTTCACTGGATCTAGAAGTAAAATTATAATGTTGTTATAATTGGTATCATAGTAACAGTTTAGGAATATTTTTTTATTAGGATGTTTTAGTTAAAAATAGATTAACTTTCTATGTATACTTCATTTTTGAAAAAAAACAAATTTTGTTATTTTTGCCGTTAATAATATGTCTTAAAATGGATGGAATAAGATCCTAAAAAACTCTTTTCTCCATTACAGAAGATTTTCATGTAAGGATAATCATTAATTCACGCTTAGATGACTTCAAATATTTTATCAATATCCCTGTAACCTGCCAAAAAAATTATGAGGCATCCAATACCATAAAAAAATTCCTATTTTTTTTAATATCATATTTTTTATATTAAAATATCATATTTTCTCAACTTTCCTACCATTATATGTATTAAAAGTACTATCAGGATAGTCTTGAACTCTTCACCATAACTATGGAATACAAAGAAAAAATTAATTTTTAAGGGGTTGTAGAATTGGGTGACCTCCATGGAACTTATATGTAACTAATATTAATTTTTTTTGGAAGTGTCAAAAATAAGTTTGAAACCATTTAAGAGAACTAAAAGATATTATTTTACAAAAATAATATTCAAATGGATGTCCATAAATTATATATTAATAATCCTATCATTCTATGTTTTTGCTGATGTTTTTCATCGATTTGATCCAAACTCCATGAGATAAATTTGGATGAAATAAATAGTATATATTGATAATTACCTGAGGTACCAATGACACTCCTAGAATCCTTCCTTTTTTTTGATGCCAACACTGAAGACATTGTTGATGGTACGGTAATGTTTCAGAAAATTAATTAATTAAATTTTCTATATTTAGAAAATAAAAATTATTTTTTATGGATGAAGAACCTTAAGATTGAACCCTAGATAGTGATAATTAAATTGTATTTATGTGAAAAATAATTCCAAGGATATAATTCAAATAATGGAGTAGCATGTGACACCCTATAATTTTTGTATATTATATATTTTTATATAATACATATCTTTTTTTTAATTTCAAAACAATAAGATGAATTATTTTTGAAATGACTCATTACATTTAGATTAAGAGTGTCTCCTTAGACTAAGGGGGTGGGAGTGCTAATCCAATTATAGTAATCATCCATAAAAATTGATAAAAAATGAAAAACCTAATAACTATATGATCATATCTCATTTCATTAGGATCCAAAATAAGTAAAAATCCTAAAAATTGAAGAGAGTAACATTATAGAGAAACATACAAATATAAAGAATCCTTATGAGCGATAAATATGGAATAAGATGGTCATGGATTATAAAAACTGAATTTTAGGGCTTGGTATTGATGGGTTAAATAATTTGGCTACTGGTAAATAAGAATTGAGTTATTTTTAAATAAAATAATAAAATATAAATTTTAGTTATGGACTCTTAGTACATACATGTGTGTTTGTGTGTGTGTTATATGGGATTCATAAAAGCAATGGCTCAAATATAAATTGAATAAATTTATTTATTTTCAAAAGAAATTTTAATTTTCAATGATAATATAAATAGTATTTTAAGTATAAATGAATTTAATATTAGCATCATAGTTATGGTATAACTTATATTAATGACGGTGGTAATTTTTTTAGTGAATTTAAAATTGAAATTAAAAATTTTAATATATAGAAATAATAATAACATTAATGATAATATTGAAAATATTTTATGAAAATAATAATCACAATATTTTAATAGTAAGGATACAATTTTACAAAAATATTTAACACATTCAGGTAGGTATTTTAAATTTCTATTAGTGTAAAAAAAATCTTACCTCAAATCCACCCTAGTCAGCTCTGCCAATATTTGGGAATATAGTTCAAAAATGTTCAAGAGATATCCTAACTAGACACTTAGTGGTAGTGGATTGTCAGGGGCCTCACAAGAATGCTAAGTTGTGTATAGTGGGATATTAGAGATTGTGCATTGAGCCCATAGGATCACAACGGGTTATGAATGTTGGAATTTCCCCATATGATGTGTGCATGGTTATATGGGTACTAACCCTGGTGTCGAATTGAATGAGTTATGGAAGTGGTTGTTATATTATGAACCACTACAGTTAAGAAAATTCTTATGTGGGATGGGATGCCACGTTACTTTTCTCCCTTCCCTAAAACACCCATTAATATTTGGCTGATTTAATCTAACCATCCTTAAACATCTGATCATCCTATGTGTTTTCATTTGCTTCATTGCATTGTACATCACTATTCATCATCGTTCTTCACACCAGACCGAAGCCCTATTGACTATTGATGATGACTTCATCCTTTTTTATCAACATCCACCTAAAGTAAATTCAAATGTAGAATACCTATATACAATTCACCTTAAAACCCTATCTCCACTATTGATATCCATTGGTGATGAGAATTATATCTTACATTCTACCATTCATATATCTCCACACCCAGGGACGAAAAATACATTTTTTATCAAGAAATATCCGAAAAGACTCATGGGGAAGCTTAATGGGATGAAGAAAAATATAAATTCATATATATATATATAAGTGTTTAAAACTCTTTGGTAGTTTATATATATATGTGTGTGATTTTATCTAAAATCAAAACTCTATTTCCTTCCCCACTTTCACCACAATCCAAAATCTCAATATCCACTTTGGATCTTATATATTTTTTGGTATAATATTTTAGTTTCAACGTCGATCTCCATTATAAATAATATCTCCCCCCTACGATTAAGCCACACATGAGAAATGACTCTATCCAAACCAATATAAATATATATCTATACATAGAGAGATCTCCACTCACTTTTTGAAATACCCCTACTGAATATCTCTCTATATTAATTCCATGCCTTCTTTTTCGCCACGATTTGAAATTAGTAGTAGCCTTTCCCAATCTAGTTTTTTATGAATCTCAGTATATGAATATTTTATTTTCATAAATCACAATCCATGTTTATTTCAAAACCCATAATATGTAAGGGTAAATATTTTTATTTAATGATATTATATTGTATTAAAACCCCCTTTTTTATAAGGGATTTAATTTATGGGAAATAATTTTTTTTTGAAAACATATTTATTCTATTCAAGAACTTTTATATTTTGGAAATTGTGGTCAATTATTCTCAAAACCCATATTTAAAAATTATATTTTATGTATAAAAATTATTAATATTTGTTTTCTAATTTATTAATGAAGTATTATTTATTTAAAAAAAATTATCATTATATATATGTAAGGGAATTTTATATTTTTAACTCATGTTTTACAAATTATATTATTAGAAAACGTTAATTTAAAATTAGTAAAGGTATTTATCTTGAAAATTTTATTTTTATTATAGAAGGAAAATTATTTTTGATATTCTCTATTAAATAAACAACTCTATGATATTATGAATACTAGAATTTTGATTCAATATTTTACGTAAAATAAAAATTGATTTAAGAGGCTCTTAAATTAGGGATTACAAATCCTAAATTTAAATGAGAAAATAATTTTATCTTGTTGTTAAATTTTCCCTTTGAGAGATATTTCTAAAAAAATTAAATTTATTTTGAAATGTTAAATCCATCAATTTATGTCCTGAATATCATTAAAAAAATATTAATTTTTTACACATGTATAGGTATGACAATGAACTATATATGTCATATAAAATCAATTTATATTTTATACAATTTTATTATCTTGAGATTTTATTAATCCCTATTCAATGATTGATCTCTTATATATTTTTGAACATAAGAACATATATATATATATATATATAAGTTTTAATTGGTACATTTAAAATAGATAAACATTATAGTAAAAAAATATATAGGGTTCAAGATCAAAACATTTTATTGATGAATTCATCCCATTGACATTGTAAACATTGTAGGGATTTGGGGAGTAAACCCAACCCTCCATGATGGGTATTCCCTAGATAGACTTTAATGGTACATCTAGCCACAAGGTTTTAGTTTTCTTATATTTCAAAGTATTTTGGGAAAATTCAATGTATGCATTTACTAAGAAAATTATTTTCCAATGAATATTTCAAATATTAGTATATTTTCAAATAAAATTGGTGTTTTCCCCAAATGATATGTATTTTCATTGTATTTGTGATAGTATATCCCATTTTATATTTTGAAATACATAGTGCTATATTTTTTGATAAATATTAATTATATCAAATGTTTTTATAAAACTGTAAAGGTTTTTCAAAATAATATTTTATAAGTGATATTTATTTTTAATGGTTTCGAAAGAATTATTTTCAATGGTTATATATTTTTAAAACCAAAGTAATATATTTTTTAAAATCATTTATCAAATAATTTATATTTTATTTAAAATAAAATATATTCTAAAGAGTTTTTAATAGTATTTATAAATAGGATTTTGTTTTTAAAACCCCTTACTGGATAATTTTATGATCTCCTAACATTTTAAAGTTTTTTTAAAAGATCATTATATGTATAATGAGGTTTGAATTTTGTTGAGGTGTTATCACAAGTGAGTTCAAATAATTTGTTTCTGATAATTCATAATCAAATATGATAAATTTTAATGGTATTTACTCTTCCTATAAACCCTAGATCATAAAAGATACTCATATGTTTAGTTGGATAGATGTTTTGAGTAACTTTTTATATAAAAATTAAACATCCTATTTTTCACTTAATATGTTAGTGCTGGTCATATTATGTTATGAGAACACCAAAAAAATAGTATTTAGGAAAGGGATGTTTGTATTGTGAGTATAATGGAAAAAAATTTCATTAAAAGTGAAATTTGTAGACACCATTGTAAATAATATTTATAACTATATGTATGTAAAAAATAAAAATTTTATAATCCATGGATAGAATATGACAATGTACTGAATGTGGAATTGAAAAAATACAAAAATAAATAACTTTAGTGTGTTTGGTATTATATTTTAACTTAAAAATAATGAATTGGATCCCTAAAAAGTTAATGATGCACTGAATGAATGGGTATTTATAGGATACTTATTCAAAATTAATTATTATAGGTGTCTCACCAAAAGTTTAAATGAGGAACCCCAACCATAACTTGTATAAATATTATACCATTTTTAAAATTTAATATTTACATTTTACAAAATAAGCACAGTATCCCATAATTGAAACTTTTAGTGTATTTTGAAGTTATCTACATATATGATTTATTGCACATTATTTCATTAATATATATAACTATCATCTATAATTATGACATCATTATAATAGAAAGCATACCTATAATTCCCTACATTAATGGGATACACAGGGAAGAGTGAGGTAAAATTCCAAGAAAGGGATAAAATTATCAATGAGTCCTAGAATTTTTGATAATAAGAAAATTAGAAAAAATTACTAAGATATATATATCTAATAAAAAATTACATAGAATTAGGTTATTTATCCATTAGGATTGATTCCATGAAACATAACCTCAAATTATAAATTAAAACCATTGCATACGATTATAGAGTGCTAAGATAACAATCAAGAGATATGGAGAATAATATATTCAACGGCCTGAGCCCAATTTCCTAGAACGAATGAATTATTTTATTATGTTGGAATGATCACAAGAAATCAAATCCTAAAGGACTGACCAGTATATTAGCCTTGGAAAAATCTATATTCAATCTTAAGTTTTATATTACATTTTGAAATGATAAAGAACATATTTTCTGTATTGAAAAAATTCATATCCATTAGATTATCCATGAAGGTCTGTCATAAAATACTTCATTTCATCCAAGGGAAAAATAAAACATTATAAAGGTTTGATCTCATATTCTTAGTAACGATAAACTATATAGCAGAAGCTATCGTAAATAAGCCTAAAATTTTAAGACAAACTATAAAACTAAAAAAAATCCTTTTAAACATATTATTCAGAATAATATAAAAATAATAAATCAAATAATTCCATTTAAACATTCACATGGATATTTTACTAGTCTAATAAACACGTGAAATATCAATATCTTATCTCATAATGAGGGAATGATAATGCCAGGCATTAGAACTACAACATCAAGGCATAATTCCAAGAACATACATTACCATACCATCAAGGCCTCATACCCAGAAACTAGTTAGTATCATGATACATGCCGATGCATCAAGAGGGATACAGTGCCCCCCCATGACTTACTATGTCCAATACATTTCTCTTGTAAAAATGGTGACTCCTAACAGTAACATTCATATTAAAGCTACCATAAGAAATGTTAATTCATTAACCATAAAACATGAATGGTATCAAAATAACACATAAACCATAAAACATATCGGAAAACATTCAATACAATATAGAATATTGTATCATACTAAACAAACATTAATTAATCACAAAATCCAACAACATATGTTGACATATATGAAAATAATCTAATAAAATAATTAAAACTCTTTGTGGGAAATATCCCATTTTTAATTTTATACCATTTAAAATTTTCACAATAATAAAAGAAAATATTTATTCAGAAAATAACCTTGTAAAATTATAAGGAAATATTAAAAATGATAAGGCTTCATAATGTTGGAAAATAGCCGCTTGCGCTGTATAAGTTAAAAGGCCTTCTTTCTGAATTTTCATTAAAAGGTCATAAATTACCTTGTTCAGAAAATGAATGAAAGATTACTTTCAAAATGTTTTATAAAAATTTAAACATTTTTAATAGAACTTTAACCAATTATAAATAATATTTTGAAATATATTTTATGAAACATGGCCATCGAGGATCATGGTCAGAAATAATCGATAGGGGTAGAAAATGAAGTCTTAAAACTTCACTAATGAAAAAAATTTATAAACATTCAAATAGTAAATCTTTTATTATAGAAGGAAAATGTGTTTATTTTCTCAGATGATCAACAATAACCCATATCACATTATTTTTTATAGGATTCATTAGTATCCCCATGATATAGTCTATCATTAAATCATCACACTTCCACATAGGTATAGGAATTGGTTGCTTAGCTCTATTAGGATGTTGTGGTCGGCCTTCACCTTTTGAAAAACCAAACATCTTGACACAAAATCAGCAATCCCCCTCTTCATATTGTCCCACAAAGAATCTTCTTTAAAATATATATACATATTAGTGATACTAGGGTGTATATCAAAATTTTATCTATGTGCATCATCCAATATATCTTTTTTTAGCTCGGGTATAGTGGGAAAACAAAGACTCTTACAAAATATCAAAATAATATCTTCGAATATTAATTTACATAGTATCACATCATTCAAAACATTAAATTTCTTTTGAAACTATCCCTAACCAGACTGAGAACATTTTATCAATTCCAATAAATATGGTTTGGAAACAATTTGAAAAATAAGTGATGTTTCATCTTCAATGATAATTCCCATATCCATATTTACTAGATTCATTAACATAAGATCCCTTTCAACTATCATCTTATTTTCTTCACCATGGTCATTCCTTCTTAAAGAATCTCCCACCTTATTTTCCTTCATTGGGTAGTAGTGTATTTTGTAATTATAATCCTTAAGTAGCATAATACGTCTCCTTTTTCTCATGTTAAGATCTTTCTATGCAAAAATATATTTCAAACTCTTGTGATCTATATATATCTCACACATTTCACCATAGAGATAGTTTATTTATATATTTAGATAAATAATTATCGGTACTAACTCATGATAATGATTTGGGTGGTTTTTTTCGTGATTTTTTAACTACCTTGATGAATATATAATAACCCTATAATTTTTTATAAGAACACAACCAATTATTTTCCATGATACATCACTAGAAATCACAAACCCGTCATCCTCAAATTGTAAATTCAAGATAAGAGATTTGGATAATATTCTCATCAATTATTAAATAAATTATGCACACTCTTTTTTCCAAATTAATTTAACCCCTTTGTGTGTGAGTTTGGTTAATGGGTTTTCCAATCGGGAAAAATTCTGGATGAAACGCCAATAGTAACTAGCTAAACCAATAAAATGGTATACCTTAGTTATACTAATAGAAGTTAAAAATTCAAGGATTTCCTTTGTCTTTTCATGATCAAGTGAGATTCCATCCTTCGAGACAATATGGTCATGAAAATAAATTTCTTAAAACTAGAATACCCACGTGCAAACTTCCCATATAGTTCATTTCTACTAAGAGTCTTCAAAACAACCCTTAAACGGTTCTCATGGTCTTGGTATGTTTTTGAGTATACCAAGATATTGTCAACAAATAATATGAAAAAGTCATCAAAATATTCCTTGATCACTATATTTAATAGATCCATGAAAACATTGGGTGCATTAGTTAGTCTGAATGGCATTACTATAAAATCATAATTCCCATATCTGGTTTAGAATGTCGTATTTATAATATCTTCATTCTTTACAAAGAATTCACGATATCTAGAATAAAGGTCAATATTTGAAAAATATTGAGCTCCATGAAGTAGATCAAATAAATAATCAATGAGAGTAAGAGGATACTTGTTTTTTTATTGTAATAGCATAGATTTTTCTATTATAAGTGCACAATCTCATTGATCCATCATTGTTCTTAACAAAAATAACTAGGTATTCCCTTGGAGAAACAATAGGTTGAATAGATCCTTTATTACTCAACTCTTTTAGTTATTTATTCTACTCAACTAGTTACATAATGGCCATTATATAGGGATTGTTTGATATTGTCCTTGCATTGGGATATAATCAATAGAAAACACAACCTCCCAATCTAAAGGATTTCCAGGTAAATCATCTAAAGATACATCAATGTATTCTTATATAATTGGTACATCCTCAATTTAAATATTAGTATATTTTCCATTTCTTTTTACCCAGGATTTTCATTTAAAAGAGCTATCGGATGTGGACATAGATAATAATTACATGATGAAGTTTCTTCTCTAAAGATAATAGATTCTATATTTTCCTCACAAATCACAACTTCCTTGAAACTACAATAAATTTTTATATCATATTTTGATAGCCATTCCATACTATGGATTTTATCAATGTTGACCATAGGTATGAATATAAGGTTAGAAGATAAAGAATATTTATATACCATATTATAAACAACTTGACACATATTTTTTGCAATGATACATCCCTTAGGGATTTTGACTGGTAACTCTCTTGTTAAATTGAATTAGAAATATCTAATTTTTAATGAAAATTATTAAGATAGAAAGGAATGTGAGGATCTAGAATCAAATAAACATGTTGATAAATTTGAGGAAATAATTAATTTACATTCCACCACATCATTAGGAACTTCAACCTCAACAGTTTTGATCTAAAAATCATGGCCTTTCTACTTTGACATTTTCTCAGGAAAGTATCCTCAATGATTAGGACAATCATTATCATAATGTCCAACTCTTTACAATTTTAGAATTTAACATTGTTAGATTCTTTTTTTCCCTTGTAATCACGAGCTCGATAACCTTTTTCTCCAAACATGTAACAAACTGCCATCACCTTCAAGAATGTGATGGGGTGTTTATTCCCCTAATTACTATTGTGTGGAAAGTAAACTATTCCCTTCTTCCCATTTTCCCTTTCTAGAGTGTTTGGTGGCCCTATTATTCTATTTATTTTCTTTAAATTCAAAATACATATAGAGTTACTTTTCTTCCTTGATAGAACTTGAGACTATATCTTTGTACGATGAGAAATATTGTGAGACCAATTCCAGTTAGAGGAATGGTTTGAACCCATCAATGAATAGATAAATATTACTTCCTGGGTTATGTATATAGTATGGAGAATTACTTCAAAAACTTTTGATGTTAGCGTCATACTTTTCAACATTTTAATCCTCCTAGTGGGTCACACTCTAAAATTTCATCTCCATATCCACTTGTAGATCATGATGAATGTATTTTTTTGGAATAGATCTTTAAATTACCTCAATTCTATATATGAAACATATTTATCCTCCTTTATGTTTTGAATTAAGGACCATCATTGATATGCATATCCTGAGAGATGATATACTGTCATTACAACTTTTTCCCTTTCTTTACATCCCAATGAATGAAATAATTTCTCTACAGAACATTTCCACTTCTCATATACAAATGGATTTATTGTCC